>CM071835.1:82455352-85153685 GCA_036507285.1 Trichosanthes cucumerina | reverse complement strand
CTATTTAGTATTGAAATTTCAAAAGTGACATTTTAGCTTCTAAAATTTGAAAAATATATAGCTCTAAATGGTTTGACCATTTAGATGGTTTTTTTAGTTAATTTTTGATTAAATTTGTCGAGATAGTTTTTTTAAAAAAAGTTTGGCAAATTATTTTAAACTTTGTTTTAGCTTGATGTAGGTGAAATTTGGAGTTAATCCAATATCTTAAAATTAGATGAAAATCAAAATGATAAGAGGAGAAGAAACCCAAAGGAAATTCTCCAATTTTTAGATAGTAAGAGAAATTCTCCTTACTCGTTATTTTAGAAGGAAGTTTGCAAATCTTAGATCAATCTTCATATAAATAGTCTATTATTACGACTCCATTAGAAGTAACTTAACTTCACTCTATAAACTTTAACTTGTTACATTTTTTCCTCTCAAACTTAGACATTCGAGTAAGAAATTTGATATTTCTCTTCTCATTTCTTCCCTTGGCCTTCTCCTTCATTCTTTTCTTATTCCTTTCCTCCGGTGCATTTTGGATAAGGTGGTTGAGTATCAAACGGTGGATTATATTGGTGGTATCACATTTGGAAAAGTTCTAAGCCTTTCTAATTAGAGTGGTCTGAAAATCTGTTTGCGTTGGCGTTTACTATACTACAACTAAACGACCTAGTTTTCCAACGCCTTCCTTACCCTCGTCTCTTTTGGTGGCTTTAAGCGAGCATTTGAAGTCTTGTGTTGGATTTTGAACCACTATGTTTAAAACTCAATAGATTCGAACACAACTCATGGTTTTGAATAGTGCACTAGTACAAACACTGTTTTCTAATTTCCAAGCTTTCAAACCCCTCCAGAACAAACCCTTTAGTTAGGGGCTATTTGGGGCGCTGAGTGGGTTATAATAGTCTGTGGGTTATTATAGTCTGTGAAACATATAATATTATTTAAAATGCAGAGTAGTATAGTCTGAAGGTTATAATAGTCTGTGCTTGGGGGTGCAGAGTATTTTACAGGTTATTATAACACGAGTTATAATAACCCGTGGGCCAAACAGACCCTTAGGGTTCTCATGGTTCTAAGGATTTTTATTCGTACTTAGAAGTTTCTTATTGGGAATTAGTTTGATTCTTTTGAAAACCTGCCTAAAGTATTATTGTGTTTTAACTTTTGAAATATTTAGGTTTTTATGATATTTTTTTTTGAAAACTTAAATAAAGTCTTTATCATCATTAGTCTTTCCAATAGGAGCATAGTTCAAGTGGTTAAAACATATGAACTCAACTAGGGAGGTTAGAGAGGTACGGTTTAAATGTTCGAATCCTCCTATCTCAACATGTTAATGTTGAACTGAAAAAAGAAAAAAAATCTTTTTCTGCCTTGCTTTCTGTCGAGCTCCAAATCTTAGGCAAGCTACGACATCGTTCACAAGACTTATTTCAAATACTTTTGATTCTCTTGCAACAAAACCAAATCCTCCAACATCAAATCTCTCTTCAAAGTTCGACCAAAGCGCTATCCATTCACCAATGAAGAGTAGTAGAGAGGAATCTAGAAGCCAGATTGGTGAACACGAATACTGTTAGGGACAACGGACCTCCACATATCTCCAGAATGGTATGATATTGTCCACTTTGGGCACCAACCCTCATAGCCCATGATCTTCCCCTTTTTCTAGCCGATGTGGGACTTTGGTCGCACTCCCAACAATCCTCCCCTCGAACAAAGTACCAATCGAGCCTCCCCTCAAATAGTCATCCATCCGCCTAGCTCTTGCCTAGGCCAACTCCTTTTACCCGAAGCACACCGCCTATCTGATAGAGCTCTCTACCACGGATCTCCACCATGACTACACTTCAAGGCTCGCCTCCTTTGTTCGGCACCCGAGGATTCTATCGATCACGACACAGGGGCATGGCTCTGATACCAGAGTTAGAGACAACGACCCTCCACATATCTCCACATTGGTATGATATTGTCCACTTTGGGCATAAACCCTCATGACTTTGCTTTTGGTTTCACCCAAAAGGCCTCATACCAATGAAGATATTATCCCTCACTTATATACCCATGATCTTTCCCTTTTTCTAGCCGATGTGGGACTTTGGTCGTACTCCCAACAAATACCACATACTCTTTGATCACATAATGATTTTGAGTTTATAAATAGATTTTAATTTTCAAAGACTATTTAATAATACTATAATTTTTCCAATAGAAATTATCTTGACTGGGAAGTGTAGTTGAAAACCCCGATGCGTGTGTTTTTGACGCCATCAAGTTTTGAAGGAATCACAAAGTTTGATGGAAAATTTTTGGATATTAGAAAATGTCGATAAAGAATTACCTAATTACTTGCAAAAAGCTGGATAAGACTTTGAAGGAGCCAACAGTCACATGGAGACAATTTCTCTTCTTTGTCCCCTTTCCTTTTAAGTTTTCCTTTGTTCGATGTATTTGAAACAATAATTTTTAGCTTCTCTTCTAAAAAAAAATACATTGAACCAACTTCGAATAATTTCTCATATTTATTTTTCTTCCTCCCTTATCTTTTTACCACTTTTTTTTTTCTTTTTTCCTCTTCAGTCTCTTACACTCACATAGTAAAATATAATTTTTTTGGGAAGTAGCCTTTTTTGCAGCAAACCCTCCATAAATCAATTTACTTTTCTCTCCACTTTATTAGAGAACTTATCTCCCTTTTCACAAAAAAAAAAAAAAAAAGATTTTTTTTCCTCTCCCTACCTTTTTCTATCTTTCATGTTTTTTACCTATACTCTAGAGGAGAAGGAAGATATTAGGGTTGTTGTCAAAATTCAAACAAGATAATGCATGTAACACTCAATAAAGTAAAATGAGTAAAATTTGGTATTGTGGTGCTTACCACATGGTCTCTAATAGTTAGCTAGAAGAAATGAGTGCAACAAGTTAGTATTGAAAGAGATAAGACTTACCTTTCAAGAAAGGTATTCACATGACCTCTCTTTTAGGATTGTTTTTTTTCTTTCCTTTGTGAAATTACGAAGAGGGTGAACCAAACTTGGTGGAACTAGGGTTCACAAGCTGGGGGCAAGGTCACATGTGTATGTATGTTAGCCTATTTTTGTCTCTAGTTGAACCCCTTACAAATAATTTCACGGACTTTCTCAATTGGATCCAATTTCACCGACAACAACTACTATATAATTAGGAAATGTTTTTTTTCAAATATTATCTCCACCACATTTAACCATCATGATCCTCTTCTCCTAGATTTTATTAATCTCCCTTGCAAACTTTCCCCAATTTCATATATATTTTTGTTTTTTGCCCCATTGGGATTGTCTCAATTTTCATAATTTCTTGAGAATACGGAGACTTTTCTTGCATTAGGGACATGAAGTAAAATTTGGGTCCCGCATTTCCATTTTGAAATGATTATTTCCATTCTATCAAATTATATGGTCAAATATATAGGTGTAAATTTAATTTACTTTCAATGTAATTAGTGGTCCATTTTTAGCTATCATTGTTGAGAATCCCAGATTGAAAGAGTGGAGAATAACCTCACAATTTATGACCAATTAGTTTTGAGATGGAACCCCATATAATCTAATATGGTATCAGAGTCCATTAAATCCACATTGTGGTCGTTTGAATATTTCCATAACATTCTCATAACATTGAGGTCTACATATTTTTCTTATAAAAATGTTGATTTGAAAATTTATATTATTGAGATTAAGAAAGAACAGTTTTCAAAAATATATTCACTAAATTCAATAAAACATAACCCAAAAAGGGAAAATTAAAGTTAAACAACGGCAAGTTAAAGTTTCCTTGCGCATGACACAACCCAAAAAGAGTCTCAAATGGTTGGGCGTCAAATTTGACTTCTAATTGCCATTCTTCGTACTATCGCTCTCTCACTTGTGGAATCTCCCCATCCTCGTTGATTGGAAGATTCAACATTTTGCAGAAGAAATCGTTAATGGTTCTGGCTAGTCTCTAAATTATTATCAGTCATCGTCACTTCCTTCATTAAATTCCGTTTGATTTTTCTCCGAAGCTCTGTGGCCAATCAGGACAAAACTCAGCCCGTAGGAGAGGGGAAACAAATGATTCTGCTTCAGGATATGCATGTTTATAGGATGGAATATTGGTTTTTAACTTGACCCACTTCGAAGGAGAAGGAAAATGGTTCTCCATCATAGTTTCTAATGGTTGTCTCAATTTCCGCCCATCCTTTTCACTTCATGCTATCTCTCTCTCTTTCTAGTTCGTCGCCCATTTCCTAGAAAGTAAATGACCCTTTTGTTTTTTTAATTGTTTACTTCCTCTGTTTTTCGTTTTTGTCGTTACCTTCAACTCCTGATACTTGGCCACCACGCAGCTTCAATGTCAAAAGGAAGCGAATTTTGAAGCTCTAGAAGCCGAGGAGTCTCTTCATTCTACCCTTGGATTGAGCTAAACCTTGCTGAGTTTTATAGCACACCCATCTTGTAGGAACATCCCAAAAGGCTTTTTGGATCATGGGCTCCTTTGATTACTCTATGAACGGCTTAACTGACTTGTTCTTTCATGCCCCTTCTTCCCCTGTGAGCTCTGCTGCTCACTTTCTCCTTGAACCCATTTTAGCTTATGGCCTGTCTGGTTTGGCTCACCTGGTTTTGTTGCTTGTTCTTTGCTTTTCATGGCTGTGCTCAAAGTTGAAGGCAGGCAGTGGGGAACGTCAAAGAGAGACGAGGTGTTTGTATGATAAGGAAACGTTCATATGCTGCCTCGTTATTTCTGTTTTCAATCTTGTTTTCTTTTCTCTTGACTGCTTTTACTGGTATAGAAATGGGTGGTCTGAGGAAAATCTGGTGACCCTTATGGACTTTGGGCTGAAAACACTTGCATGGGGCACTGTTTCCTTTCATTTACACTCTCAAGTTTCCAAATCTGGACAGTCAAAATTTTCAATTTATTTGAGAGTTTGGTGGGTTTCTTACTTCGCTGTTTCTTGTTACTGCCTTGTTGTGGTCTCGATTCTTTATAGACGAACTCATTCCTTGCCCATTAGATACTTGGTTTCTGGTGTTATATCGGTGGTCTCTGGTTTATTGATCATATATGTTGGGTTCCTTGGGAAGAGTGTGAGTGAACAAAACCCTCTTGAAGAATATCTTTTAAATGGGGAAACGAGCTCTACTACTCTCTGTAATGGTGAAGTTGAGCCAAAGAACTGCAGAGGAGATGAAGCTGTGACCCCTTACGAGACTGCTGGAATTTTGAGTATCCTTTCATTCTCTTGGATGGGTTCTCTGATTGCAACTGGAAATAAAAAGCAATTAGACCTTGAGGATGTTCCTCAACTTGCAAGCTGTGATTCTGTTTCTGGGATCTTTCAGATTCTCAGAAATAAGCTTGAGGCTGAGTGTGGAACAATCAACAGAGTCACCACCCTTTCCCTGGTAAAGGGCTTACTCTACTCAGCTTGGACAGAGATACTTTTAACTGCTGCTTTTGCATTCATTTACACATTGGCCACTTATGTTGGCCCCTATCTTATTGACACTTTTGTTCAATATCTCAACGGTCACCGAGACTTCGAAAATGAGGGCTACATTTTGGTCTGTGTATTTTTTCTGGCAAAACTCTTGGAGTGTTTTGCCATGAGGCATTGGTTCTTTAGGACACAACAAGTCGCAATGAGGGTTCAGGCATCATTGGTTTCAATGATCTACAACAAGGGTCTGACTCTTTCTTGCCAGTCAAGGCAACAGCACACAAGTGGGGAGATCATCAACTTCATGACTGTAGACGCTGAGAGAGTTGGTAATTTCAGTTGGTATATGCATGATCTTTGGCTGATGGTTTTTCAAGTTGCATTTTCGCTACTAATTTTGTATAAGAATCTTGGTATTGCTTCAATTGCAGCTTTTGTTGCAACTATAGCTGTTATGTTGATAAATCTTCCATTGGGAAAGTTGCTGGAGAAGTTCCAGGACAAGATAATGGAGTCAAAAGATACCAGGATGAAGGCGACATCTGAAATCTTGAGGAATATGAGGATTCTTAAGCTTCAGGGATGGGAGATGAAGTTTCTATCTAAGATATCAGAGCTTAGAAATATTGAGGCAGGATGGTTGAAGAATTATCTTTATACTTTTTCAGTGAGCAGTTTCGTCTTTTGGGGTACCCCAACATTTGTGTCTGTGGTCACTTTTGGGACTTGTAATCTTTTGGGGATCCCATTAGAATCTGGCAAGGTCTTATCTGCCCTTGCAACATTTAGGGTCCTTCAAGAACCAGTTTGCAATCTTCCTGACGCAATCTCTATGTTGGTTCAAACCAAAGTCTCACTTGATAGAATAGTGGCATTCCTTCGTCTTGATGACATGCAATCTGATATTGTAGAGAGGCTTCCAAGGGGTAGTTCTACTACAGCAGTTGAGATTGTCAATGGCAACTTTTCTTGGGATTCGTCTTCTTCAGACCTGACGTTGCAAGATATCAATTTCAAAGTGGAACATGGAATGAGAGTTGCTGTTTGTGGCACAGTAGGCTCAGGCAAGTCCAGTTTGCTATCTTGCATCCTGGGAGAGGTACCTAAAATATCCGGGAACTTGAGGGTCTGTGGTACTAAGGCCTACGTTGCTCAGTCGCCATGGATACAAAGTGGAAAGATTGAGGAGAACATACTTTTTAGCAAAGAGATGGACAGAGAAAGGTACAAAAGGATTCTTGAAGCCTGTTGTCTAGATAAGGACCTTGAAATTCTTCCATTCGGCGACCAGACGGTAATAGGAGAAAGAGGAATCAATTTAAGTGGTGGACAGAAGCAAAGAACTCAAATTGCTCGTGCCTTATACCAAGATGCTGATATTTACTTGTTTGATGATCCTTTTAGTGCAGTTGATGCTCACACAGGTTCTCACCTCTTCAAGGTAATTCTTTTTTGTATTCACTCTTTCATTTGTATTTTTAGAGTTCTTGCTTCTCTTTTTAGGTAGAATGGGAACATGTGTGTATGTTTGTTAAATCTCCAATAAACCCAAATGTTTAAACGGATGGGTAATGGTAAATTTAATTATATGTCAAAACTTTAACTCTACTCCTCACCTGTGGGCTTGAAGATTTGTGAAGGGTTTAACAAGTGGAAATTAATATTAATTGGGGGAAAAAAATGGCTTTACAAAGGTTAAAATACAGGGCCTCCTACTATGATACCATGTTAAATCACCCATCAACCAAAAAACTTAAGCTGATGGGTTATGGTAAATATAATTATATATCAGCACTTTAACAAAATTGTACTATCTTTAGGACTTGATATGTGCATTTACAACAATCAATTATGTGGTATTTTTCTGACAGGAATGCCTGCTTGGTGTTTTGAGTTCAAAAACAGTTATTTATGTAACTCATCAAGTAGAATTTTTACCAGCGGCAGATCTTATCTTGGTACGTAGTTGAGGACTTCTATCTTTGTTTTTCATTATGCTCCTTATACCTTTACATCTCTTTTACCTTTGCATCTGAGCTTAGCAAATCCATTACTGTCAGGTCATGAAGGATGGAAGAATCACTCAAGCTGGAAAGTACGATGAAATTCTTCATTCTGGAACCGACTTTATGGCACTTATTGGTGCACATGAGGAAGCATTATCAGCCATTAATTCTGTGGAAGGAGATGCTTCTGGAAAATCTGCTAGCAAGGAAGATGGATCCATGTCTAGCACTAATGGCATTACACACGAGGAAGATAAAACAGATATACAAGATAGGAAGGCAGTTGATGCAACTAAGTCAAAAGGGCAGCTTGTACAAGAAGAAGAGAGAGAGAAAGGAAAAGTTGGATTTTGGGTTTACTGGAAATATATCACGTCTGCTTATGGTGGAGCTCTTGTGCCCTTTATATTGCTTGGTCAGGTTCTCTTTCAGATACTTCAAATTGGAAGTAATTATTGGATGGCATGGGCTACTCCTGTTTCAGAGGATATGGAGCCTCCTGTTTCCACCTCTCGATTGATTATCGTCTACGTTGCTTTAGCCTTCGGAAGCTCTTTGTGTGTGCTCATGAGATCAACACTTCAGGTGACAGCTGCTTTTAAAGCAGCAACTGAACTCTTTGTTAAAATGCACACGAGCATCTTTCGTGCTCCCATGTCATTCTTTGATTCTACTCCAAGTGGAAGAATCCTCAATAGAGTGAGTGATGTTATATTCATAATGCTCCTTAATTAGTCACTTGGATGGAACTCATAATCATACTTTGTAAAGATTGTTGCTTTGTTTACAGGCCTCCACAGACCAAAGTGCCGTCGATATGAATATACCATTTCAAGTTGCGGCCTTCTCCTCCCAGGTGATTCAGCTCCTGGGAATTATTGCAGTAATGTCTCAAGTTGCATGGCAGGTTTTCTTTATCTTCATCCCTGTGATGGCTCTGTGCATTTGGTATGAGGTACACCTTCTAACCTTCTAGTTTGTCTTGATTGGAGCACAGTTACATAAATACGAAACAAAAATCTTTAGAGCTTTTACCATGAAGCTACATTACATTGAGCTTTTGTTACGCAGCGATATTATATTCCATCGGCGCGAGAGCTGTCACGGTTGATTGGAGTATGCAAAGCTCCAGTGATACAACTGTTCTCCGAAACAATTTCTGGATCAACAACTATTAGGAGCTTTGATCAAGAGTCGAGATTCCAAGATGCCAATATGAAACTGACAGATGCGTATTCTCGCCCCGTATTCCATAATGCTGCAGCAATGGGATGGCTTGGTTTCCGTCTCGATTTTTTGGCTTCCATTACATTTACCTCCTCCTTGATTTTCTTGATATCTATCCCTGTGGGAGCCATTGATGCAGGTACATTCTTCACTCTGGTCTATCTTCAAACAAATAATCTTCAAGTTTTTTCTCTCTAACTGCCTGATTCTTTTTGCTCTCCACGCGAAGGCATTGCTGGCTTGTCAGTGACCTATGGACTTAACCTCAATATGTTGCAAGCTTGGCTAATATGGAACTTTTGCAATATGGAGAACAAAATCATATCGGTCGAGAGAATATTTCAGTATTCTTCTATCCCTAGTGAGCCACCTCTAGTTATTGAGGAAAACCGACCAGATCGTAGTTGGCCAGCATTGGGAGAAGTTGAACTTCATGATCTGCAGGTACCTTCCAATCTTTCTGTATCCTTTGATGCCAAACAGCTCCCAAATATTTTTTCTTGGACTTTTTCTTACTGCTGGATATCATGTAGGTTCGCTATGCACCGCAACTGCCTCTTGTGTTGCGAGGTATTACGTGTACTTTTCCGGGAGGGAAGAAAACTGGCATTGTTGGAAGAACAGGAAGCGGCAAATCAACTCTAATACAGACTCTTTTCCGGATAGTTGATCCTGTAGCAGGTCATATTGTGATAGATAACATCAACATAACGACGATTGGACTTCATGATTTACGGTCCAAACTCAGTATCATCCCGCAGGATCCAACCATGTTTGAAGGCACCGTGCGAAGCAATCTCGATCCGCTTGAAGAATACACAGACGAAGAAATTTGGGAGGTAACTTGGTTTCCTGTTCTCCTTATCATTTCTTAAAATGAAGTCCCTTTTGTTGTCTTTTTCCCCCCTCATGAAAGCAAACATTTCATTGATGCATCAGGCACTGGACAAGTGCCAACTTGGAGATGAAGTGAGAAAAAAGGAAGGGAAGTTGGATTCTTCAGGTATATTTCTGAATATTCTTGTAAAAGTTTCAATGAATTGTGTGAAGATATTGGAACTCGTTCATTTGTGAATACAATGCAGTTACTGAGAATGGAGAGAACTGGAGCATGGGTCAGAGGCAGCTTGTTTGCCTCGGTCGGGTGCTGCTCAAGAAGAGTCGAGTGCTGGTCCTCGACGAAGCTACTGCGTCGGTCGATACAGCCACAGACAATTTGATTCAACAGACTCTCCGAGAACATTTTTCTGACTGCACAGTCATAACAATTGCACATCGGATAACTTCCGTCCTTGGCAGTGACATGGTTTTGCTTCTAAGTCACGGTTCGTATCGATATCCATACAATCCATCAAACTGTTTAACTTGTCGATCCACAACTTGATTTCGTTGCTCGCCGTGCAGGACTCATTGAAGAGCATGACACTCCCACAAGATTGCTAGAAGACAAGTCATCCTCATTTTCTCAACTAGTTGCAGAGTACACACAGAGGTCGGGTTCTCAATGAAAGCCATGGCAGATTACTGGTTGTTGATGATGACGAAAATGGAAACTCTTCTGAAGATTTTGATATTCTTTGAATTGAACAGTTCAAGAATAAGATGTAGGGTTAAAGTTAATATATTGCCTTATACTATATTTGCCTCATGCAAATTTTGGAACTCTTATAACAAATCTCAAGTTACTCTGTATGGCTCTTCTTGATTAGCTTTTAGTCGCTTTTCTAGCTTTTTATGTGTAAATTTACAAAGACTTATAAGGGCTTAAGTTCGCAAATTATATAGAACAAGTGAATGTCGTTTCTCTAAAGATAAATTTTCAATTTTCATTTAAATACTTACTAAGGTATAGTAAATTTGAAATACATATTTTCAACAATCAGATTTATCATAAATATATAAAATAATTGTCTTAAATGAAAATATGTATATTATGAAAGTATAAATTCAAGATGCAGAATTAAATATAGAAAGAAAGAGCAAAAGGTCAAGCTAAGCTAAAGTTGAAAATTTTTATAAAAGTTGACTTTTGTGAGATATGAGGTTGAAAACATGCTCTTTAGCATAATTTCCTGCTCCAAACCCAATAGGGTTTAAGTTTTTGGATTCTAAAAATGGTGGTTACTTTCTTATCATTTCTCTACAATAAATTTTATCTTTAAATAAATATTTGAATTCATAGTCAAATTAAAAAGGGTTTGATTTTTTAAAACATATGTAAAAAATAGATAACAAAATAAGAAAACCAATATGTAAAAGTAATATTTATAGACTTAATTTTTAAAAACCAAAAACAAAAACTATTTGATTTTTAGTTTTTGGTTTTTGAACATTAATTCTATAAATACTAATTAAACCACCTTTGAATTTTCATGTTTTCTTATCTATCTGTTAGAAACGGTTTGGAGCAGGACTACATAATTATGATTGTTGTCAACATTAAAAAAAATTTCACCTGCAAAATTCATTTAAATTTTCAAGGCAACTATATAGTACCTTTATTACATGTCTAATTATTTTTTTAAGAAAATAGCTCTGGATAACTCTATATATACCTCATATATAACATGATATATAAGCAGGGACAGATTTACCATGAGCCTAGGGGCTTGAACCCCCCCTCAAATTTTTACCTTTAATAATATGTATAGAAAAAGTCAAATTAAATAACAAAAAAGCCTTCTGGCATAACGGTTAATAAGTTATAAATCCCCCCTCAAGTTATAGGTTCAATCTATGATTTGTATAGTTTTAAATAATTTTTTCCAATGTCATATTCCAGCCCTCCTTGATACAAATTCTGGATCTATGTAAGCTTCCGTTTTGCTTATTGTAGCCTATATTGAGTTTTTTTTTTGTATAATATTAAATTAATATAATCCAATGTATATAATACATTTTTATATATAATTCCACCTTTATTGAAATATTTATTTCATCTATTACGAATTTCATCACACACTTTATACTCAGTATATATATTTTTTTCAAAAAAAATTATATATATTATTAAATATATACTTATACATTTTGAAAATATATACATGATATGAAACAATTATACAACTATGAAGGATCCTAATATTGTCACCAACATACTATTTAAAAAAAACTAGTTGCTCATGGCTCACCAAACACCCTCAAATGTCTCTTCTTTTGAAGGTCAACACCATCTGATGTTGTTCGCCAAAAATAAAAACAAAAAATTGATATCATTCAAAGCTCTATCTTTTTAGGAGTTGACGTTGTGCAAGAGTCTATCATTTTTTTTCTTGACATCCTAAACCATCTTTGACATTATTAGATCTGCAATATCTTTTACTTTCTTCATTGTCGAGTAGAATAACTATACTACATACACATAAAAATTTGATTTAATACACAATGTGAAAGAAAGATTAAATTAAATTTTTATCGGGCAACAATCATATATACTTAGTCCAGACTTATTAAATATACATTAGGTTCATATTAAATATACACAACATAATCATAACTTTTATTATAAGATTATATTATATAAACCCACATTATACCAATTCAAATCATATATATTTTTTTTCAAACATATTTAATATATGATAACCTGTAACCTTAGATTATACTCAATCAAGACTTATATAACATATACACAAACTTTGGTTTAATCTCACCGTTGTCGAGTAGGATAACTATATGCAAATTCGTTTTAGTACATAATAATGTAAATGATAAAAACATGAATATAATATAATATATTCCAATGTATGACCAAACATATTAAAAAGAATACATTATATACCCATTCAAAAACATCCATTTAACCAATCGGATCTCATATATACTCAATCAGAATTAAAGAACATTTTAATCTTAAAGGAAATATTAAATTTAATTTCTGACATGCATATCATATATACCTTTTCCATATTTATATATTTATATAGTTCATACACATAAACAAATTAGATTCATATAATATATTATACCCAACCTGTTTACAACTTTTGTTATAAGATTATGTTATATAAAATCAAAATATACCAATGAAAGATTATATTATATCATATAATGTTTGTTCCAAAGTTATATTATTATATATAACCTAGCGTATTCAATCTATATATATCTGTGTGATTTTATGTATTATATAATATACATCTTAAGCCTACCATTATTTAGAAAATATTTGTGTTTTATTGTATTGTAACATATACAACCAACATACTATGATAGTATGTTAAACCAAAATCTATACCATGGACAACTCTACTGCCAAAATGTCGTCGATAACTCCACAGTTAAGAATCCATGTTGCCACCAACTACAATTCCAAAAGATATGATAGAAATCTCATCATCGATACCTTGATAGTGCAAACACCTTGTTGTTTTCGACCTACATAATCTCCAAGGTGCACGACGTTAGGGTAAATAAGACCTCTTGTCACTATCGACACACTTGCCATCGATATCGAAGAGAGAGAGGAGAGTTTAATTACTGTAACATCCCTAATTTTCAGGCCCCAATCCCACTCCTAAGGAAGTTACTAAGCAACACCACCATCAGTGTCGAAATTTCGGCAGAACGATGCTACTAGGACAAAATCTAAAAAATTTTCATGACATGTTTTAAACATAAAAACACTCCAAAAGGTTTACAAAACACTCAACCTCTTCCAAACTACAATCAACACAAATAAGAAATTCACAACAGTTATGCAACAACATGAAGAAAATGATATAAGAGACTAGCTTCACATTTAAGAATAACAAGACCCTAAAACATCCTATGAGTCAATCAACAAGAAAACTTAACAAAAATATAAAGTACTAGAATAGCTACTAAGAAGGTACAACAAAAATATAAAATACTAGAATAGCTACTATGAGCTAAAATACACCCAAGGACATCCTCATAGCCTCACCAGGTTGCCACCAACGTCATCCATCCCACAGTCCAACTTTTATATGCAAACAAAACAATAAAAAGAAAGGAGTGAGTATAAAAATACTCAGTAAGTAGCACATTTATGTCCAAACCTATCTCAACATAAATAAATAACAAAACTCATCTACTAAATTCAACTCAAACCCCTAAAACAGGTCTCACATTTTTGCACACCTCACCCTGAGCTCCATGTGGTAATAACTCAAGTTTTATCTTTGGTCTTGGAACTTTGATTAACGATGCAATGAGAGAAAACAACTCTCACGCCACTACAAGCTGGCATAGAGCCGTGAAAGGTACACAATTCACACGCCCTATGGGGAATCAACCCTAAGCCAACACGGGATAATGGAAAGCAACCACTCCCTGACGGGATGTACCCCAGGTTCACATTGTCGTTAGCACAGAGTCGTGTATTCAACACGCTCTATGGAAATCCACCCCTACTAGCATGGGACAATGGAACGCAACCACTCTTTGAATGGGGGCGTACCCTAGGATCACTGTCGATATCATCAATCTAAAGGTTCCAACTCGCTCAAGCGTAACTCAGAATTTAGTAAGTGTTCAGTTCCAAGCTTTATAATGTTATAGGGGTTCTAACTAGGCATTCCTAATATCCTCGACTCATTCCCAAGGATCCCAAATCCAGCTAGGTTCTCACATTAACCAAGCTTTAACTCAAATCAATCACCTATTAAGAATGTTAGGTACAACCCGAATAATACCCCACCTCATATAATAAGACACATAGTCCATAGATACATGATAAATACGATTAAACATGATTCATAGGCTCGGGATAACATACACATAATCATGCCAAGTCCAAAAAATCATAAAAACATGCTACACAAGTTCTATAAACACTTAGATTACTAATCTAAGGTCTAATGCTAGCAACATCTCAAGAATACACAAAACGTAAATGCTAATCACCTTACTTCTTCACTTAGGAGCTTGGCTTAAATCCAAAAGACTACTTACCTGATGTTAAAAAGGGTGTGCTCCTAATTAAGCAACCAAAAACACGGTCTAAAACAAACTTAAGTAGTCGAAACTGACCAGACTTAGAGATGTCTATTTTCCCAGCAGGGGCGGGGAATCCCTGTTTAGGCGGGGAATGGGGGAGGGAGCGGGGATAAAATTTTTCCTGTTGGCTAAACGGGGACAGAGACTAATTATATATATATATATATATATATATATGTATACATCTAATAAACCATAAGTCTAAAAATTTATTAAATATCATTTTACTTTTCTAAGAAAATTGAAAAAATGTCTCTTAACTAGAAATCTCTAAAGAATAATTAACCATTTAAATACAAAGTTTCAAAAAAAAATAGTTAAAAAATTTAGAAAAATAAAATACTAAATGGGAAATTATTCCCTGTGGGGAACCCGATCCCCACGAATTCTCCGTGGGGAATCTCCGCGAAGTGAATTTCGCGGGGATGGGGAATGAAATGGGGGGCAGGGACGGGGACGGGGAGCCATTCCTTGGCCCCGCCTTGCGAGCGGTGGTGGGTGACGGTTTGGTAGTGGTCCGACGACTTTCCAACAACAGTTCGACGAGATGAAAATAGTGATGAAGAAAAGAGGAAGAAAGAGAAAAAGATGAAAGTTTTGAAGTGCATCCCCTTAAGTTGCAACTACTCTAGTTTAAATAGGGATCAAAACTCCTAATTTTTTTTAGAAAAATAAATCATAATCATTTTTAGAAAAAGAAATCCTAATTCTTTTTAAAACAGAAATCTTAAACTATTTTAGACTTTAAAACACCATTCCCTAAAAAAATCTCTAGATTCCTAATTCTGATATGATTATCCAAAAAATCAAATTTATGCACTTGATTATACGGAACGTTACAGTTTAGATTTCATAATCCCTAGATTTTGAGATGAAATCGTGGGTATTATTGCTTAGAGAGAAATAAAAAAGGTATTAGTTTTTAAATGAAGAATACCGACGGTTATTGTAAAAATCTTTATTTTATTCATATATTTTAATAAGAAATAAAAGGAGTAAATAAGTAATATGTTCCATAAATGAAATTTCTAGATGCTTAAAAGTGCTAAAGCTAATGGTATACCAAATGTGTGCTATTTTGTAAAAGGGAAATTGTGAATAATGTCTAAATTAAATAGTTTATATTGAAAAATGTCTAAAAATGTTTTATATTGCAATTTTGTCTACCTATTTTTAAGGGAGAAATGTGATGAAAATTAAATTCATATTTTACCTCTAGTATATAATTATTTTTACAGTCAAACTAATTCTACCCTAAACCTATTCCAACTAACTATCCCTATTATTCGATTTTACCTGTTATTTGGATTTCATAATTTGTGGCAGTCACATTGGTCGATTTTCTTGTGAGTGGTTGTACAAAAGTAGATCGGGATTGTTGTCATGATGTTGCTCTTTTGCAACATAAATTTATCTTCATGGGGTGACTTCTTTTTTATTCTGGCAGGAAGTAGTCATCATTCTGCAATACAAGCCAAAATTATATAATTAGCAATATATAATATATTGACAGCACTTAACAACACAAGTACACATTAAGGGGTATGTAATAAAGAAATACAATTGTACCGCTTTATCATCAACAATGCGGTCTTTCTTGGATTGCCCACTTTCTGTAGCTTTTCCCTTTCCTTTCTGTGTGGCCACATGTGTGACACACATGTCATACATAGACACCTTTAACATGAGTATATAAATTTATTGAAAACAACTACTTTATCAACAGGTGGTCCCTTCTTCGTCTTTTTGTTGGGTGGTTCGTCTTTGTCATTATCCGTGCTATAAGTAAATTGTACCAACGAATCATTTGCATTGTTATCCCTTGACTCATTCTCAAAATCTCCAGGATTATCCCCACTTGTCTCATTGTCACCCTTGCATAAAAAAAAATGTGTTATTAGCATAAGCAAGATATTTTCATAGGTTTCCATAACAGGTAAATATGGTAAAATACCTCAATATCTTCAGAATCTGCCTATTTTTTGGTGGCCCCCTTGCCTTTTTGTTTGCTACTTTTTACAGGTCGTTCTCTTTTTGTCCCTTTCCCTTTTGATTTAAGGTCTATCGAGACCGAGTTTCCAGTACTCATATCATTTTTCCGAGACTCTACTGTCTACATATACGAGGTTCCAACAACAGTTCTATGCATATTGCGAGGGTTAGTGTACATTCAAAATAAAAAAAAAAAACCAATCTAATCTTGTAGGCATGGGCATGAAATAAATTGCCTCTTCTTCACTCTGTAAGTGGATTGGGGTAGGATCCTTCTTTGATTTCTTTTTGGGGGTTACTCCCGTTGCTTGCAATCGCGCACTAGCCCGTTGTCTTGATTCCACAGTTCCTTTTATATTGTCAACAAGACAAATGATTCTGAAATTAAAGGGGTATATATGTAATCAACGAGAGGGGCGAACGATGGATAATAGAATCCCTAAAACACGAGATTACAACTTTATTTTTTAAAAACAACTTTCTCCACATTTCACTACCTATTTAAACTCCAAAATGCAGAATTGCCCCCTTTAAACTAAAATCGATGTAAGATTCAAGGAAGGGGATGCATTTTGGCAAAAAAAAATCACAAGAAACCTACGCATGCATACCTTGTGTTCTTCAATTCCTCTAGACGATTGGGATAGAACTTTTGAACTCTATGGGTAGCGAGAACGCGAAGAAAGGATACGGACCGGGAGGGACAAAAACGTTCAATCATGGAGTAGGTGCATTCAAAGTTCCAAGGTTTAAACGCAATGGGTAGGAAGAATGCGAATAGATGGGTAGTGAGAGATAAACCACATTTCAGGTGCATAAATACACCTTTTAATTAGTTTTTGAATTTTTTTTAACAGGATTTCTATGAAATTCGTGTCACATCCTAGTGAGTTTGGTGGTGTATTAATTGAGCACCATTAAACTATTTTTTTATGCGTGTGAATTACCATAAATTATCTAGCCATGTAATTTTAATATCTTATTTGGTAGTTGTAGATAAGTTTATATGCACATGTTTGAAGCTATTAATTATTTTGTGTGTGTTACTCAAATTGGTATATTGAGTTCACAATTATGTTCATTTATCTATCCTATTTTCTCTTCATCTGTTTGGGTGTGTGCTGCATTTTTTGGTTTCTTTATTGAGTTCCATCGTTATTTTGATCAAATAATATATTTGAATCTTTAAAATATATATTTAAAACTTCCCCCATTGATTTATCCCTATTTGTTAGCCTCATTTTCTTTAGTCATATTTGTAGGTAAAACTTTTAAATATCTATATTAGGGGTATTTTTGTCCCAAACGCTTTTATATAACGTAGGAAAAAACTGTTTAGACATTTTTACAATTTAAAACTAATTTAGACATTTTTCATTTAAAATAAGTTAAATCTAGATATTTTTCTAGTTGGTCTGTATAATAGACTATTCAGGTATTTCTTTCTATTGAACCTAGGGCCCATTAACATCATGTCAATTTGTGGGTTTTAGGTTTTTCAATACCCTATACATAAATATATATATATGTATATGTTATGCAGCAGTGGGTGGCCTTTTGCATTGTTTTTGAAAAACTTATGGTGAGTTTTCTCTTGTGTAGAGTTTCCTTTTGTTGTTAATTCCAAGTATAATTTTAATACTTAGAAGTCAATAATCATTATCGAATTATTGATGTAGTCTCAAATTTAGGATAAAGTAAATTAATCGTTGCCATCCTCCAACCCATTTCCGTCGATTGAAGAATTCAACAGCCCGTCCCCGACCAGCAACCGGTCGCCATTCAACAACTCATCGCCGTGAAGTGTTGAACTCGTCGTCGTCGTCCTTTTGTGAAGGATTTTTTTTTTCTTAGATTAGTTAACTTGTTGAACCTTTTGTGAAGGAAATTTCTCAGTGGCTTTGCTTTGGCCATTTTCATCAATAGAAGACTGGAAATAATGGCAACCCATTTTTGCAGCCAAGGAACTAATTACAAAACTCTTAACTCTCTTTAGAAATTAGAACCTCCTCCTAAACCCAATGCTACCACATTTTTTAATATTTCAAAACCTCCTTAGTACATCTGTAATGGTTGTCGAGTTTAAAGAGGATTCTTCAATCGACGAAAATGGGCGGATATGGGTTGGAGGATGGCAACATGCATTAGTTTGTTTTGCGATAGAAAAAAATTGACAAAACGAGGAAAAGGAATATCGACAAAATAGGACACAAATTCTAGTTTATTTTAAACCATTTTCAAATTAACTTAATAGTTAAGCCTTTTAATTGATTATTTATGAAGTAATCAAATGAAATAAACGGAATACTTATTATAGTGTTGTCATCAGATAATAAGTATTCCGTTAGGCGTTAAATTAAGTTAGGGACCATTTAAAATGATTTTGCAAACTTGAGAGACTAAAGTGTAACTTTTCAAACCTTTTGGACTAAATAGACATGATCAACTCCAAACCTAGAGACCAAAAGTGTATTTCCACGTGAAATTACATTTTGGCATTGTTAATCAAATATGCTAAAGATATGTTTTTCTAACCCATTTGTTCTTGCTCCGATTTGTTATCACTTGCATTTATATGCTATTGTTACCATTCGACTGAAATCGATAATAGAGTTAAAATGCCATTTTAGCCCATGAACTAGAAAAAGCTTAAAATTGATTCCCACTCGCGGTTGTTCAAAGTTTATATTTTTTTTAATTAGTTAGATAATTATAATAATTTTCATGAACATATTTCCCAAAATTATAGAATGAAAGTCAATAGAGACTATTTTTTTTTAATAAAAATTGCAATATGAACCATTTTTAAGTTTTATTAAAAACATGGACTAAAATTGGGCATTTGAAAGTATAGGAACTAAATAAAATGAAAACCCAAAGTATGATCGAAATAGTATTTTAACTTAAAAATTGGGGCATGAGTGTTTCTAGCTACATGGACTAAGATTGAACATTTTTTCTTCTTGCTTGCGATCTGGGTTGATCATGAAATCAAAAAAAGAAAGAAAGTTGAGGTCCCGTTTGATAACTATTTTGTTTTTAGGTTTTAAAAATTAAGCCTAAAAATACTACTACAAATGGGTTTCTATGTTTTCTTATCTATTTTGTACCTATGTTTTCAAAAACCAAGCTATGTTTTGAAAACTAAAAAAAGTAGTTTTAAAAAACTTGTTTTTGTTTTTGAAATTTGGCTAGAAACTTAAATAGTATCTCAAGAAAGATGGAAATTATTGTAGAGGAGATGAAGAAAAATTGTGAAAAAACAAGTATAAATTTAAAAACCAAATGGTTATCAAATGAGACTTGAACTAATTGAATTGAATCAATAATGCGTGCTTATTGAAAATAGATGAACTAAAAGTGGGAGAGGTGGAAGTTTTTAGTTTAGTTCGATTAATACTATAAAATAGAAAAATATCCCATTAATTTAATTTATTTTAGAATATTATATCATACATAGAATGGTAAAATTCAAACCTACCATCTATTACAAAATCTGGACAAAAGCGAAGAACATGGAGAGATGGAAAGAAGATAATAGAAAGATGAGAATATACATTTTCAACTTTGAATTGTATTGTGTTGTGTTGGGAAAAACCTCCCACCATTAGGAATAAGTAGAAATAACTGAGAAATTAAAAGAAAACAACAAAATAAGAGACACAAGAATTTTTGTGAAAAAACTCCAAACCCGGAAAAAAAAACCACGAA
Organism: Trichosanthes cucumerina; assembly: GCA_036507285.1. Classification (NCBI taxonomy): domain Eukaryota; kingdom Viridiplantae; phylum Streptophyta; class Magnoliopsida; order Cucurbitales; family Cucurbitaceae; genus Trichosanthes; species Trichosanthes cucumerina. The sequence goes on along the minus strand of CM071835.1, from coordinate 85,133,333 downwards.
CAGAAAGAAATTTCCCAACAAAATATGCATCATAAAATAGGTCCAACAAATGAGATATAAAGTTAGGAAGATTTGAACCTCCAACCTTGTATTTTCTTCATCATCTCATCTATTTTCTTACCTACCTCGGTTGCATACTTACAAGAAGTCTTTGTTGTTTAGTAGAAATTTTTATTACATTCACTCCCTTAGAAATACTTGGAGTACTTTCCATATATTATTTGAGAAACAACGTGCATTTTCCCATTTGTGTTATCAATTAATCACTTGGCTAATAATCTAACCTTCTTGAGAATACACACCTCACAAAGTTGAAAGAACAAAGATGAAACGCGAGGCTTGAACTTGCACACACAAGAGAGAAAAACACGAGGTCCATGAAAACTGTTTAGAGGCATTTGTAGACCAAAAATGTCTTTGACCCCCAAGTATGAGGATACAAATTTAAAGACTTATCAATCAGATAAAGAACAATCGACATTCAAACTATATGATAAAAGAGTCCTAAAAAGTCGAAATGAATAAAGGTAGAAGCTACATGAGCAAGCTTAGATGATGACAAATGATAGAGGCATAAGAAGCTATAAAATCAAATTTGTATTTGTTAGGCAAGTTACTTATTACAAAAATTTGAATTTATTAACAAATTTAAGCTATTTCTTTTTAGAATGCTTTTAAATAAGTGATTTTAGCAAATGTATTAAGATGATGAGCACTTAAGTAGAAAGTGATTAATAACACAAATTGTCTCATTTCCACACTCTTAAAAATGCTTCTCTAACAATTACTCAAGTAAAAACATCTTAACACGTGTTTTCTATAAACCATTTATTTTCTTTTTCACTTTCAAACATCATGATTTTGAGTATAAAAAGAAAAAAAAGTATTTGGCCACAACCTAAATTATTCTTAGAATAAATTATTCTAAGAATTCGCCACAACCTGACTGTCAATTTTATACACGATTGAATAGACTTTTCAAGTAGATTTTTCGATCATTCTTAAAAGTCAACCACGTTGAAGCGATCTCAATAAATAATTTTTCCATTACTAGAGACTTTCAACTCTCAATCAAAATGGCCAAAAAAAAAAAAAACCCATCACCTAAAAAACCCAAAAAAAAAAAAAGTTTCCCTATATAACATAATCAGACCACTCACTTATATGAGAAGTATGATCCATAGTGAAACTCGGAGTCTTATCCAACTTAATCGGATTCGCCTTCCCGCCGATCAGCCTCGCCGGATTTCCGACGGCCGTCGTCCGCGGCGGCACATCCTTCAAAACCACCGACCCAGCTCCAATCTTCGCTCCATCGCCGATCTTAATATTCCCCAAAATACAAGTCCCAGCACCGATCAGAACCCCATCGCCAATCTTCGGGTGCCGGTCGCCGGAATCCTTCCCGGTGCCGCCCAAAGTCACATGGTGAAGAATCGACACATCGTTTCCGATCACCGCCGTCTCGCCGACGACGACGCCGGTAGCATGATCAAGCAAAATCCCACACCCAATCCTCGCACCGGGATGAATATCCACCGCAAAAGCTTCGGCGACTCTGTTCTGAATCAACAGCGCCAAAACTTTCCTCCCTCGACACCAAAGCTTATGAGCAATTCGATGCGATTGCACCGCTAAAAACCCTTTGTAATTCAAAAAACTCTGCACGTAACTAATCCAAGCCGGGTCCCTCTCCTTCACCGCCTTCAAATCCCTAATCGCAAACCGCAAAATCTCGCCCCCATCCTCCCGAATCACTTCCGCAAAAAGCTCGAACAGAGTCGAACTCGTAAGACTCGAATTACAGAGCTTAATCGCGAGATGGTTCGCTAGGGCTCGATCCATGGAGTTATGAGACAGAATCGAACTGATATAGTAGTTCGACAAAATAGGTTCGTCTTCAACGTCGGCTCGAGCCTCTTCCCGGATTTTGAACCAGAGATCGGAGTCGGAAGCAGGGGAATCGATCTTGTGGGGATTTGAGGAAATGGGTAGTGGAGAAAGATGATCGGAGAAGGTGGGTCGGCAGAATTTGACCATTTTGAGATGAGGGTCGGAGGGGAGAGGAGTGTTTGGGTCGCAGGAAAGTGGAGTGGAGTTATGGTGGAGACAGGCGGCCATGGGAGAGAGATGAAGGTCAGAGAAATGGGAGATTACAGAGGAGATATGAAAAGGAGAAGGGTTCTGGAGGGACATGTGGAGGCGAGAGAGAGGTTTATATAGAGAAGAAGGGAGAGGATTGAACATAAGAGTGGAAAACTGGAAATTTTCTTGGGAAAATTGGGAGATTTTCCCGGAAAATGGATAATGAGGGCCAAAGGAAGTGGAAGGGAAGGAGGTCAGCGAGGAATGGAAAGGAGAAAGAGGATATTGAAGGTTGGATTATTGATGATGATTTATAAATTTTTAGCGTCCACGAGTTATTTAAATAATGTGGGGTATCTTATTTTATTATTATTATTTTTTAAACAATCTTATTTTATTAATAATATCATATGTTTTTGTCAAAAGTGAATTCAATTGTAATTGACATGTATTTTCAATTAAAAAGTTTAATATATTTTCAATTTTTAAGAAGTGTATTTTCTTTAAGGTTTAAAAGTGATCAAAACTTGTAATTGACATTCATTCTTGGCGAAGAAGTTAGAGATTTGAATCTCTCCCTTCACAAATATTGTTAAACTCGAAATAAAAAATATTGTTTGATATTTATAACACTTGGTTCTTGAGATTTAAACTTGGGTTTTATCTAGTTATTGAATTTTTTAAAACTAACACTTTTGGTTTTTGAGATTAAAATTTTGTTTCTATTTGATCATTGATGTTTCAAGAGTGCCATGTTAGGACTCCAAATTTTGAATTTTATTTTTAATTAATCTTTGAAATTTGAAATTAGTTTCTAAATTGTCCTTGGTAAAGTTGACGTTAATTGACCTAATGAAATGATAATATGATAGTTAATGTATGCTCGCAAGACTTTGACTAAATGTATTTTTTAAATGAGTTGATTTTTTTTATATATTTTATTTTTTATACTCGGACTAATCAAAAACTAATTTCAAACTTTATAGACCAATTAAAAATCAAATTCAAACTTTAAAGATCAAACATGTCACTTTTGAAATAAGGACAAATGAAAACTAAATTCAAATCTCAATAACCAAAAGTGTTAGTTTTGAAAACTTAGAAACCAGTTAATCACAATTTTGTGTCTTATAAAATCTTGACCAATCCAAACATAACTTATTGAACAACGCATCAATTACCATTTTAACAATCGATAGTTTGATCCTCACCTCCACACTTCTTGAATTAAAAAAAAAAACAAAAAAGAAACCTAATTAGACACTTTAAAACTTCTAAGATTATTGACACGAAAATTGAGGAGATTCAAACCTCTGACCACTTAGTCGAGAATATATGTTAATTACAACATTGATAGTTTAGAAATTTATGGATTAAAATAAAACAAATATGGAAGCTAAGGAAGGAGATTTAAACCAAATTTAATTAATGGATTGCCCAAATTTATAAAATTTCCATCAAAGAATAAATTTGCACTCCATATTTATTTTAAGAAAACGTCTCGTAAACTACACAAATAGATAATGTTTTATTTTCCCTACAAATAGAAGCAAAAATGTTATATATAATATTTTGGGACAAGTCAAGTTTGGTTTCTTTTATAACTCAAGTTGGTCTTTGGTCAAATATGGTAAATCTCTCAAAAGATAATTTTTTTTGTCTATTTTAGTCAAATACTCAATATCTCTCTCACACTCAAAAGAAAGGTAATATCTCTCTCTCTAAAGGAGTAGACATAGACCTTCAACAACTCAATTAATAAAGGTTTAAAAATTATACGTTAAATTATAAGTTTAGTTTCTCAATAATTAGATTTGTGTCTATTTGATCCTTAAACTTTAAATAATTTTTAATAAGATCTTAAACTTTCAATTTTGTATTTAAGGATCTCTTAAGTTTAAAAAATATCTTATAGGTTCTCAAACTTTCAATTTTGTGTCTAATAAATTTCTAAATTTTTCAATTTATATCTAGTAGATGTTTGACATATTCGACTTTCTTTTAAAATTTACAAACCTACCATATACAAAGTTAAAAGTTTAGGGAACTATTAAAAATTTCGAATATTCAAAGTTATATTGGACATTTTTAAAATTGACATATTACACATGTTTTAAAGTTCAAAGACCGTTTTTAGACACAAATTTTAGAAGTTCAAGAACTAAGCTTATAATTTAACCAAAACTATTCTCGAAACAATTTTATATTATTAGTACAAAAGTTCAGCAAAAATATATATATCAATAGCTATATTGTTGGAGGCGAAATCGATCAATCCAAAAATCCATCGAGGCTAACTCTTGGGTTGGTCAAGCTCGGCGGTCGACCCCCATATCGACCAGGCTCCTAGCAGCCGACCTTCGTGTTGTCTAGGGTCCCATGAGACTACATCCGTTCATTTCGAACGACATGACTAACAAACATAAGTAACGGTTAGATCAAGGATTCGTTACTTTAATGTGGTGCGAGAATCACTACGCGATTGTATCGCTCATTTATGACAATAGTTTCACAACTATTCTATATATACTACGACTCAATGATTAAAAAGGTATGCTATAATACCACCCTCTATTCTCTAAACACTTTACAAACTCAATACTAACCTGAGCGTCAGAGTGGAAGTGGCTAAGAACAACACCTTAGCTCATCTCTTCTGTTTTGCATGCACATTTCGTTGCGTTACCCATACAAATTTATGGTTGATCCCCTCGACAAATGATCTAATTTTAGAAAGAGAAAATGTCATGATATTAACTTTTGTTGTTTGTTTAAAAGCAGCTTTAAAAAAAACACACAAAATTGTATTGACATTTTTTCGAATTGCCCCAAATTATCGTTGGATCATCCTAGTGTGAAAATGGAAAAATGCTTACAGAACAAATTAATTTAAGCTGTTAAAAAATAATAATTTAAGCAATTAAATGAAGTGGGGACTCCCGACTCTATGAATTTGATACGTAAGGGATGAGTTTTCTTAGTGCAGTTTAATTCAATAAAATTTTCAATGTAGAGACACCATACAAATTTCAAATTGGTATTTTTCAACTTCTAATTATTCAAAGTAAATAATAAAAAATCAAACAATATCTTTCTTAAATATAATTTTCCTTTCAATCAATTTTTTTTCTTAAGAGGTTTCTCTCATTTTAATGAGAAAGTCAAATAAGATTTTAGTTCATACTCTTGATGGATTTTTCAAAACAAGAATAAAAGTTTTAGGGATAATTGGGTAAATAGCAAAATGAGCCTAAAATATTACAAATATATCAAATTATTAAACTATTTACATATATGACAAATTTTCATTTAAATTACTAAAAAGTTCATGCACATGTCTTTAGCCTAAATGAAAATTGTGATTCTCCTTCCTTCATTTCTTCCTCAAATTATCTTTAATTTATTTTTTTTTTTGGTAATTTTTTTGCCTTTTTCCAACATTTAGTTGATCAACTAAAAATCCTATGTTCAACGTCCAACTTTTTCTATATTGATTGAAGTCTATCACTAATAGACTTCAATCAGTGTTTTGTGATAGAAGCCTATCAGTGATATAAGTTTATCACTATCATTGATAGACTTCTATATATATTGTTTCTCTTATTTTATTAATTATTTTTTACTAATAGACTTCTATCCCTATCAATGAGAGTAGTGCGTGATTGAAGTTTATCACTGATAGAAACATATATGTTAATTGCCACAATTATCTGAATTATTATAATTTTGAATCTTGAAATAACTAAGCTTAATATAGGTTAATTTTCATCCTTGAATAAGCTAAAGTGTGTGATTGAAGTCTATCATTAAGATTTATTTCATATATCATTATGATAAGATTATCACTAATAGAAGTTTATCACTGATAGACTCTTTACTATGATAAAAGTCTATTACCATACTACTTCAAGCCTTACTTGAGTTGTACAATCTATTAGAATCTGTCACTGATAGACTTCAAATTATGATAAGAGTCTATCAGTGATAGAATAACCTTGACAAAAATCTATCAGTGTACTTCATGTATTGCATTATTTCACGGTCTATCACTAGTAGACTTCTAACTTTGATAAAAGTCTATCGGTGATAAAAGTTTATCACTGATAGAATCCTAACTGTGATAAGAGAGTCTATCAGTGATAAAATTCTATCGCCGATAAAATACTAACTATGATAAAAGTCTATCAGCCTACTCTAAGCCTTGCTTCAAAATTACATTATAACGCATTCAATCACTCATAAACTTCTAACTTTTAATATAATAGATTTTGAACTATGATAAGTGTCTATAAGGATGATTTCAATTCTTCTGATGGAGTTCTAACTCTGATAAAAGTCTATCAGGGATAAAAGTCTATCCCCGATATATTCTGAACAGTGATAAAAATCTATTAGAGATAGAAGTCAGTCTATCACTAATAAATTCTAAGAACAGTGATAAAAGTCTATCAGGCCTCAATCAAGAATAAAATGAGAATTAAAAATATTATTTAAAATTTTTTCTAGATTTGCAATTTTTTTTTTAAAAAAACTTACTATAATTGCAAATAAGATCCCATATTTTGCTACCCATTACAATTTTTCAAAGTTTTAAAGCTAAATATATGTAATTTAGTCCCTAATGTTTAGTCATTTTTTCAGTTTAGTTGCCATTATTTAAAAAGTTTCAATTTTGTCCATTGCATATAAATATTTTTCAATTTTGTCCCTCTTTATTGGTGAATGTTAAAATTGACTAATGATAAACTTATATAATGAAATTGTAAAAATTTAGAGAAGAAAAAAAGTCATTTAAAAGAAGAGAAAACAAAATTCCAACAAATTTGCTAGATATTTTAAACGAGGAATTAGGAATTTTTCTTTCTTTGATAGCAGTTTTTCGCTTTGTCCAATTTACTGAGTATTATGCTATGTTAAACAAAAGATGCCCAAATCTCCTTTCACCATGTGTCAAACCTCCTACTGCCCATGTGGCCTCCACGTGTCTATTTTCTACATTTGATTAGTGTCCAAGTGTACTAGATCAAGCTTGCCATTTTGTCTATAAATAGTGGTCTATAGTGAGAAATAAAAACACACTATTGGTGAAAAATCCTCCAATCTTCACTCTTCTCTCCCACTTTCTATTTTGAATAATATTCCATATAATCCCACTTTCTTTCTTTATATTTTATATATATCCATATTATTATTATTATATGTTTTGGTAAAGTTTCACTACTCAGTTTTTCCTCTCAATTTCACAACACGTTATCAGCACGAGTCTCTGTTATTTTTTCTGCTAAAGATAGGTCGTCCGAGTAAGCCATTTTTTTTAAATGTTATTTTTCATATTTAGTTTATATTAATTTTCTAATATAAATGTAATGCCTTTTGATAGCGTTACTATGGCAAATCTTGCAAAATTAGAATTCACGGCTCTTGACATTAATGGTAATAATTATTTGTCATGGGTGCTTGATGTTGAGATACATTTGGATGTTATAAACCTTAGAGAGACCATTAAAGAAGGGAATACAACATCCAGTGAAGAAAAGGCTAAGGCTATGATCTTCATTCGTCATCATCTCCACGAGGGATTGAAAATGGAATATCTAACGATAAAAAATCCCTACGTCCTGTGGAAGAACTTAAAAGAAAGGTATGATCATCAAAAAAATTGTTATTCTTCCAAAAGCTTGTTATGATTGGATGCACCTGAGGTTGCAAGATTTTAAAGTGAGTACAACTCCGTATTATTCAAAATTAGTTCAAAATTGAAATTATTTGGAGAAAACATTACTGATGTGGATATGTTAGACAAGACATTTTCTACCTTTCATGTCTCGAATATGCTCTTGCAGCAGCAATATCGAGAGAAAGGCTTTAAAACGTATTCAGAATTCATTTTATGTCTTCTCTTGCCTGGACAAAATAACGAGCTATTAATGAAAAATCATCAATCTTGGCCAACTAAAGCAACACTATTCCTTGAAGTGAATGTGGTGAATTTTAACAATTGTGGTCGAGGTCGAGGTTGTGGTCGTGGTCGTGGTCTGGTCGTGGTCGTGACCGCGGTAGAGGAAGAAATAATTATTTTCATGGTGGGCATTATAATTATCAAAATTTTAAAAAACCTACACGAACTTATGATCATAAAGGAAAGGCTCCACAAAATAAGAATTAAAGAGATGATGAAAATAAATGTTTTCGATGTGGAATGACTGGACATTGGTCACGTGTTTGTCGTACATCCAATCACTTAGTTGATCTCTATCAAGCTTTTCCAAAAGGAAAAGAAAAAAATGTGCAAGCAAATCTCGCTTATCAAACTAATGATATATTCGACCCATCCAATCTGACAAATTTGAATGTGGCAGACTTCTTTGCATCTCCTGAAGGGAAGATTGAAGCAATTGATGGATTAGCAAGTGTTTTTTTGATTTTGAGAATATCCAAGAATAATGTTTGTACATAAAAAAAAATCTATCTTTATGGGTTTTCCAGCTTTAAATTTTTGTATTTTAAAGTTATGTATCTCTTATTGTAATTATTATCGTATTATCTCATTTAGATCCTCATACAGATCAATGTGAACTTGAAGTTCAAAAGATAATCCATTTACAAAATATAGCAAATCAATTACCAGATGCATTTACAGATGTTAAGAGAGTAACTAAATCATATATATCAGCTGCAAATGCCCCATCGAAAATTGATATCTCAATACAACCAGTTGTCACTAATGAGTCTAGGACACGCCAGAAGCATGGTAGACCTATGGATTCCAAAGATAAAAATCTTCAAAAAAATAAAAGTAGTTGATAATCAAAATATTCCAATGAAAGATATGGATGTTCCAGAAGAAATCTAAAATACTACTACTGATAAAAGTATTTATGAAAGTTCAATACTTAAGGATAATAATGAAATTTCCATAAACTATGTTATAACAGGAAAAAGATGGAATCGAAATGATATAGTTATTGACAACATTTTTGCTTACAATGTTGCTCATGATATTATTCATGAAGATGATAATTCTAATCCAAAATCCATAGAAGAATGTCAACATAGAAAGGATTGGCTTAAATGGAAAGAAACAATCTATTTAGAATTAAACTCATGTTGCGTAAAATGATATTGCAATACCGCAAGTGTACAGGTCAAGTTTTAATATAGTGATTTGAGTACAGAGTATCGTTCTCAGGAATGGGTTTCTAGATTAATTAATTACAAAGTACTTATTCTTAATTTTAGCTAAAACAACAAAACTTTGATAGATAGTGAAAACAAAGATAGAAATTCAATGTATAATTGAAGACACGAATATGATAGAATTGAAGGAAGTTGAATTCACAAGTTAAGTCTTTATTTAACACTTGCAAAGAACTAATATTATGAATTTATAAACAAGAAGTGAAAATACTCAAAAGAATCTCCCGATCCATAGCGAACCTCACACACATGATAAATTCTAAAGTTTTCTTATGAATTTTAAAAGTATGCACGAAATTAAGCAACTTCTTTATATGTTTCCCAAAGGACTCTAAGTCATTCTCATGCCAGATGTCTAAGGATTTTGACAACTTTGCTCTAATCTAAGTTTCTTTCTCTCGAGTCCACTTAAACCAACAAGATCGATGAAATTAAGAACACATTGCCAAAAATAAATAACATAACAAAGTTCAATACATAAATTAAAAAAATTCAAAACATGCTAATCAAATCCTAACTACAACGTTTAGCCACTCAAAATCACCATAAAAACAAGCTAAAGTTGTATGATAGTCTTTAGAACTAAGTTACAATCTAAAAGAAAGAGAAATAAACTTATGTGTCGATGTTGGTCTCTCGTCCCCGAGCTCCCGTCACGATCTCGAGCCTCCACAATTGCTTTGGCTCCCAAGGAATGTTCTTCTTTCTCCTCTTAGAGAGTGTATTTCGAAATTAGGGTGTGAATTCTATCAAATTCGGCTCCCTTTGCAAGATTGGCAACATGTTGTATTTATAGTACAATCGGCACAACGTTGCAACGCTAGGGACAACGTTGCGACGTTGTGCCTTAGGCGCCTGGCATATATGGAAATTCTTGGCGGCGTTGCAACGCTAAGGGCAGCTTGCAACGCCGCTACCTTAACGTGTGCCTCCTTATCGATCTAGCGTTGCAATGCCATCGCCACGGTTCTTTAATATGGATTTCTTATCGAGATAGCGTTGCAACGCTAGGAAGCAGCGTTGCAACGCCATTGCCACGATTTCTCTAAGCATAAAATTTGCAATCACGGCGTTGCAACGCTATCACCTCGGGTCTACTAGCTTGGAATTGTCCTTCTACTTCCATTTGATGTTATTTTAAGCTCCAAAAAGCCTCGATTTGAACCTGAGTGATTCATAATATCTACAAATGTCCTGTTTAAGCTTTCTACCTGGAATTAGATGATTAAAACACATAAAAGCTATGAAATTATCATGAAAACTAGCAATAAATAAGCCTAAGGATAGCACATTTTATGTGTTATCAACTCACTTTCAAAACGTGAAATTTTTGGACCAGTAGTCCGGAAACCAGAAGGTGTCAAACCTGTGGGATACAAATGGCTATTTGTAAGGAAAAGAAATGACAAGAATGAGGTCACAAGATATAAAGTGAGACTTGTTGCACAAGGATTCTCGCAAATACTTGATATTGATTATGAGGAGACATATTCTCCCGTGGTGGTTGCAATAACATTGAGATATCTAATTGATCTGATTGTATATGAAAAGCTTGACATGCATCTAATGGATGTAGTCACGGCATATTTATATGAATCTCTGGATAATGACATCTATATGAGAATCCCAGAAGGATTTAAAATGTCAGAAACGTATTCTCGAGAATTGTATTCAATAAAGTTACGAGATCATTATATGGATTAAAACAATCATAACGATTGTGGCATAATCGCCTGAGTGGATATTTGTTGAAAAAAGGTTATCAAAATAATCCAATATGCCCATGTGTTTTTATAAAAAAATCACAGTTAGGATTTCTTTTATAACTGTATATGTTGATGATTTAAATATAATTGGAACTCCTGAAGAGTTATCAAAGGCAATAGAATATCTTAAAAAAGAATTCGAGATAAAAGACCTTGGAAAAATAAAATTTTGCCTTGGTTTGCAAATTGAACATTTAGCAGATGAGATGTTTGTTCATCAGTCAACTTATACAGAGAAAATTTTAAAAATATTTTATATGGACAAAACACATCCATTGAATATTCCAATGGAAGTTCGTTCACTGGATGTAAAGAAAGATATATTTCGACCTCGAGATGATAACGAAGAACTTCTTGGTCCTGAAGTACCATATCTTAGTAAAATTGGTACACTTATGTATCTTGTTAATAATACAAGACCAGATATCGCATTTTCAGTAAATTTATTACCGAAATATAGTTCTTGTCTAAACCAAAAGACACTGGAATAGAATTAAACATATACTTCGTTATCTCTCCGAGGAACAGTTGATATGGGGTTGTTTTATTCAAACAAATCCAATTTTGATATAATTGGTTATGCAGATTTTGGATATTTATCTGATCCACACAAAACTAGATCTCAAACAGGTTATCTGTTCACATGTGGAGGAACTGTCATATCATGGTGATGAGTAAAACAGACCATAACAACCACTTCTTCTAATCATACCGAAATCGTTGCAATTCACGAAGCAAGTCGAGAATGTGTATGGCTAAGATCGATGACTCAACATATCTGTGAAACATGTGGTTTGTCTTCTAGTAAACATCTTTCTACAATATTATACGAAGACAACACAACCTGTATAGCCCAAATCAAGGGAGGATATATCAAAGGAGATCGAACGAAGCATATCTCACCAAAGCTTTTCTACACTCATGATCTTGAAGAAAATGGTGACATTATTGTACAACAAATTTGTTCGAAGCATAACCCAGTCGACTTATTTACGAAGGCATTACCAACTGAAACCTTTAAAAAATTAGTATAAAGCATTGGAATGCAACGACTTAGAGATCTCAAGTGATATCTCCATGAGGGGGAGCGAATATATTATAGTAAACTATATAAAATATGTACTCTTTTTCCTTCATTAGGATTTTTTTTCCCATTGAGGTTTTTCCTAGTAAGGTTTTAACGAGACATATTTTATATAAAATGGGCATCTAAGGGTATTATAAAAAAAATAATGAATAGATGCCCAAATCTCCCTTCACCACGTGTCAAGCCCCCTATTGCCCATGTGGCCTCCATGTGTCCATTTTCTACCTTTGATTAGTGCCCAAGTGTACCACATCAAGCTTGCCATTTTTCCTATAAATAGTGGCTTATAGTGAGAAATAAAAACACACAATTGATGAAAAATCCTCCAATCTTCACTCTTCCTCCCACTTTCTATTTTGAATAATATTCCATATAATCCCACTTTCTTTCTTTATATATATATATATATATATATATATATATATATATATATATATATATCCATATTATTTATTATTATTATTATATGTTTTGGTAAAGTTTAGGTGTTCAATTTTTCCTATAAATTTTACAACACTATGTAACTTTTTAGCTTGAGTCAATTTTAGCATTCACAAAAAATGACTAAATTGGAGATCCCTAAAGTATAAGAGACCAAATTGAAACTCTTTTAAACAATAGATACTAAATTGATGATTAAAAAAAAACATTAGAGACTAAAACATATATTTAGATAATGTATTTTTTTTAATGTATTTTATTGCTATGTATCGAGTTAGAATAGGAAATATCATGAGGCCAATCTTAAATATTCAAGCGGTAAATTTAATTATCCAATATTAAGGCTTCGATTGATATTCATTTTGTTTTTTATTTTTAGTTTTTGAAAATTAATCATGTTTTCTCTCGGGTTCATCTCACTCAAGGAAATATTTGAATTCTTAGCCAAATTCCAAAAACAAAATAATGTTTTGAAAACTACTTTTTTTTTGTTTTCAAAACTTAGCTTGATTTTTGAAAACATAGGTACAAAATAGATAAGAAAACATATAAACTCATAGGTAGAATTAATACCAAAAATCAAATAGTCATCAAACGGGGCGTAAATGTTCTTATTTAGGCAACATACTCGACTCAGTCCAACATACATAATATTTAGACTAAGTTGGTTCGAGCAAATTATCTTACCATTATGCAAGAGAAATAGTGAAAATAGTATTTTAAGGAACTATCTACCTATTGCACATATTGAGTTAAAATTAGGAAAAATTTTAGGACTCCTTTAATAACCATTTAGGCCTCGTTTGATAACCATTTGGTTTTTTTATTTTTTAAAATTATGTTTATTTTTCTACAATTTCTCTTCATCTTTTCTACAATAATTTCTATTTTTCTTGAGATACCATTTAAGTTTCTAGCCAAATTTCAAAAACAAAAACAAGTTTTTGAAAACTACTTTTTTTTAGTTTTCAAAACATAGCATGATTTTTAAAAACATAGATACAAAGTAGATAAGAACCATAGAAATCAATTAGTAGAAGTAGGATTTTTTTACTTATATTTCTAACACCCAATGGTTATCAAACGAAATCTAATTTTTGGTTTTTAGTTTTTGAAAATTAAGCATATAAAATACTACTACTTCCACCTATAGTTTTCCATGTTTTCTTATCTAATTTTAAGATGTGTTTTCAAAAACCAAGCCAAGTTTTGAAATTTAAAAAAAAAAAAAAGTAGTTTTCAAAAACTTTCTTTTGTTTTTAGAATTTGGTTAAGAATTCAAATGTTTTCTCAAAAAAGATGGAAAACATTATAGAGATGATGGAAAAACCATTGTAGAGAATGGTGAGAAAACAAATACAATTTTTTAAAAAAAAACCAAAAACCAAAAATCAAATAGTTATCAAACAACAACTTTTACTCCTAAACTTTGAATTTCATCAAATTTGGTTCTATATATACTTTGATAAGTATTGCAATTTCTATCCATCGTTCAATTTTTTGTGATTTCTACAAGCCAATTTTAACAAAAAGCAAAGAAAAATCTCCATAAACTCACTAATTTCAATATTTTATATTTTGCACAAATTTTAGTTTGAATGATCGCAAATTGACCACTGAATAACTTTGTCAAAACTCACAAATTTTAACAAAAATTTTAGCTCTAATGTCATTTGTCTTTAAAATCCTATCGATTATGTACCATACATATGTTTTATAATTCATTGAACGCATGAGAGTTTTTTTTTTTTTTATCATTTTTCAAACAAAAAGTACTTATTCGAGGGAGAAAATTGCAACATCTTTTTTTAAGTTTAGGTTAAAATTGCAACATTACTTATATTTAAGGTGTAATTTGATGAAACTAATTAAAAAGTATACACCTTGACAAATTTAGGGGTAAAAATTATATTTTTCCCCTTAAATTTATTGGTCAATGCCTAGCCGATCACTTTCAAATAAGCGCATATAACATATAGATAATCACATGTATACTTAATTCCCTAGACAAGGAATGTTGGGTTCCGACACACAGGTTTCGTGGGCATGGATAAAACTTTATCTTAGATAATGATGTAAATTAAAACTTAGTTGAGATTAATTGTTGACTAACCACTATATCTTATAGTGAGCATGCACGACTGAACATGGCATACCCATCCAAAGCAAGGGCCTATAAGTTCTAAGGTCTTCAAACAAGAGATGTTTATACAGTATCAATCTAGAACTATCTCAATTTTAACCTGTACAAGTCGAGACAACACTGCATCTTCTTAACATCATTAGTCTAAAAAAATATCTTTCGAAATGAGAACCTCATATTTTATTATTTTGTTTTTGAGAAAAAGAAAAAAGTGGGGTTACTAAATATATTGTGGAAAAAATTAAAGCAAAATCCAAATTCAAAGGGTCATGTTCATCAAAAGCCACTCAAATTCAAATAAGTTCTCCCCCACTTACATATGCTTAGAATCGAAATTGTGGAGTTGTAGTTCTTCCTTCACTATCTTCCAAACATTTGTCAAATGAATGGTTGAAAGTGCTTTGGAATCTCTCTCTTTCACTATCTTCACAATCACAAAAAGATATATTAAAAAGAAGAAGAAGAAAAAAAGGACTAAAAAAGATAGGGTTTTTAATTTGTGTTGTGTCCCTTTAACCCTTTTTTCCATTTTGGAGGGTGGGACTTTGGTTTGCAAAAGAGCCATTAATTCAATGGTCCTTGTTACTTACCCATTTCCCTTTTCACAAAAAAAAAAAAAGCAAATTTTTATCAATAATATGGAAATTACTCTAATAGTCCACTTGTTTTCAAGTATGGACACGAATTGGGTATTGGTTTGTATCGGGTTGAATTTCATTCGAGTAATTTTCTTATTGAAGAGGATTAATGGACGTACTTGGATGAATGTTAATTGAAAAACTTACGCTAATGGACGTACTTGGATGAATATTAATTGAAAATTTTATGCTAAATTTTAATTAAATGTATTTTTTTTCACATATTTTCAACACTCTTCTTTCAATGTAACGTTGTATACTAGTACAAAACTATATATTGTCCTAAACATGTGGACTATTGAATGAATAATGAGGAACTAATGAGAGTTTGAAAGGCAAAAATACATGTTTCACTATAATACAAGAAAATTTCTAGTACTCCAGTACCTCCCATTCATTTGATTTTATCATATAATAGCAACATTTAAAATAGCATGAAATCTAATGAAATAAAATACTATATCACTTAACGACTACTTGCCAAATTTTGAATGAAATGATTAGTTATTATTGTATATTATTATATATTAAGTTCAACGTCATTTGGGGTAGGGGATTCAAACCTCAAACTTTTTTTTTTCTTTTCCTCGACAAGTGGGGTAGGAGTCGAGATTCAAACCTCTAAACTAGGGTAATAATTACTGCTAAGCTATGCTCACTTTGACCATTGAATTATAGGTTCAATCTCTCTCCTTAACATTTATAACATAGTTTTTTTAAAAAAGAAAAAAATATATAATAAGCTTGATTATAATCTTGGCGTATTTAAGATTAAAAAAAAAATCATCGAAAGCAATGTCATGAAACACTGAATACTGAAATGAAAATTTTCCTAACACAGACAAAATAGCAATATATTCTGAATCATTGAATATATAATGAATAAAATTTGGGTTTTGGAATGTTTTAATTAGTAATTAATTAAATAAATAAACTTTGGTGCAATGAATGTTCCTAAGAATCTAGAAGAACCAAATCTACATCAAAACGATAAAAGATTTTATTTTCATTTTTAGATAAGATGATAGACAAAAAACTGAAGAGGTAATTGATAAGCATATGTAAATTTAATTTAAATTTTATAGAAAATTAAAATTGTTGTTGTCATTTATTTCAACTCAAAAGATAACATAGAAATTATTTTATTAGCATTATTTACAATATCAATTTTGACACATAATCTACGTATCAATTTACGTGAATGATACTTTATATGATAAAATATGTCTTTCAATTTTTATATATAACTATCACGTTCAATTTATTTTTTAAAAAATATAATGTTATCAAAGAGAACATAACTCAACTAGCCTATTATAAGTGTTAACGGTTATAAGATATTTGAATTAAAATAATGCTTAAATACTATTTTGAAGCATTATTAAATATTAAAAATTAATATTTTGTAATAAAAATTTAAGAGTGGACAATGATTTTTGTTTTCTAAAAAAATGCATGATGATAAAGTAACTGTTTTCCTGTGCGAAATGATAAAGTAACAGTTAAAAGTGCAGCTGTGACGTGAGTGATGACGTGGCTAAATTTGTCTTGGTGGGTATTTTTTTAATTGTTAAAAGATTCTGCCACAAAAGTAAATAAAAGATTCAAAAGGATGATTTGACTTTGTATTATGTAACCAATTACGTGTAATTTAGGTTGCGAAGTCAATTTTCACATTTGTGCTCTTTTTTCTTTGTTACCAAGAAACAATTTGACTTTGATTCCATTAACTTTTTAAAATTAAATTAGGTTAAATTATAAATTTAGTCCATTTCATTTTAAAAAGAAAATTTGAATGTATTCCTTATAATTTTAAAGGTAAGAATTAATCTTTAGGGTTTGATAAAATTCTCACAAATGTAATCATATAAACTATTCATGGGAATTTTATTAAAACCATAAAGATTATTTAAGAAGTTTTTTAACGCTTGTTTTCTTAAAAAAAAAGTAAAGGGAACGAAGAATCGAGGAGGGGGGGGGGGTGTTCACCCTCCCTCTCCCTCGTCTCACGTCCCAACGAAGCAACTGCCGACCTTTTCGGTCGGCGATGCCGCTTCGCCTCCTCCTTCTTCTCTCCCGTCTCTCTCTCCCTCACGGTGATTTTTTTACCTCTTCGCAGGTCTCTCTCTGTCTCTCTCTGTCTCAACCAATCTAAGTCGCGTCGCCGAGACCTCTATCGATCTCCTTCGTCCGCCAGCCGTGTCGCGAATTTGTCGTCGCCATGAACCCCCCAATCGCATCATATCGAGCCATAGTCGCCCCGTCGCCGCTCGTTTTTCCCCTCAGATCGTGTCGGTTCGTCGCGAGACCCACTTACGGATTCGGTCAAGGCCTTTCTGACCGATTTTCGACGAACGAAGTTCGGTTCCTAGTAGATCGGGCCACAGGGAGTTCATATCTGGTACCCACTAGGGATGTCCATTTCCCTCCGGGGAATCCCCTTTTAGGTGAGGAATGGGGGAGGGAGCGGGGATGATTTTTTCTCCGTTGGCTAAACGGGGACGGGGACAGGGAATACATTCCTTGTCCCCGACCCGCTCCCCGTCCCCACCCCAATTTATTATTATTATTTAAATATATATATTTATGTATATATAATAAACCATAATTCTAAATTTTTATTAAATATCATTTTACTTTTTTAAGAAAATTGAAAAAAAAAGTCTCTTAAATAGAAATTTCTAATGAGTAATTAACCATTTCAATAAAAATTTCAAAAAAAAAATTATGTAATAAAATGTAGAAAAATAGAAATGGTAAATGGGGAATTATTCCCCGCGGAGAACCCGATCCCCACGAATTCCCTGCGGGAAATCCCCGCCCCGTTCCCCGCAAAATTAAATGGGGAATTTCACGAGGACGGGGAATGAAATGGGAGGTGGGGACGGGAAGTCATTCCCCGACCCCGCCCTGCCCTGTGGACATCTCTAGTACCTACGCGCCGGATCAGTTCGTTCTTCAGTTCGTTTCGGACCTCCGTGGGGTAAGTTTGAGTCCCTGTAAGTTTTTTGTAGGCCCTTGCTTTGTGTTCGGGTTGCTAATCTGTGTTCGTGTTCGTCGTTAAGGTTTAGGTGGAAGTCGAGGCACTACTTGGAGCGCACCTGCACTTTTTGAGTTGCACGAAACCTTGAGATCCAAGTAAGTAGTCATTTGGACTACCCGCCCATAAGTGTAGAGGTTAGGGCGAAACTGCATGCCTAGATAATTAAGAACTTTGATTGCCGATAACATGTGTTTATTGTTTACCCTTACGTGCCTGATTCGGAGCTTGCTTGTTTATTCTTGATGTGAATCTTATGTTGTGTTGAGATACTGAACATGATAAATTTGAGGCTTTTTGTTTGTTCCCTCATGTAGAGGTGTGTTATTTCGATGTTTAGTTTTGTGGTAATTCGGGAAAGTGTTGTGTAGCCTTAGGATCATAGCTTGCACAACCAGTCCTAGTGTAGGCCCAAGACTCCTACGTAACCCTTAGCAGGCTGAGACTCTAGGTTGGCGAGATTGATGTGGGATGTAGGGTCCGTTCTCCATCTAGTACATGTGATGAGACATGAGATGTGGGGTCCGTCCTCCGTCTAGTTGACGAGGTTAGACACGGGATGTGGGATCCGCCCTCCATCTCGTAGACGAGATTAGATATGGGATGTGAAGTTCGTCCTCCATCTAGGAGAGTGCCTCAGAGAGTGAGCCCCAGAGTAAGAGAGGGGTTGGATACGGTCCTTCACCTTGATTGAGACCCGGGGAGCAAGTCCCGTGGTCGTGAGCTTGCGGGCGGGAGCACTGCATTTGGCATCAACCTAGTATAAGAGCTAAGAGTAGGGCAGGAGAATAGCGAGTCTGAGCATGTGTTAGGTTTGAGGTAAATGTGGAGTTCTGTAGAACGAGCTGTCGATTTGTGTGTAGTTAGGCTTAAGGCTTGACCTTTGTGTTGCCTTACTTTGGATGAAGTGGGCTACTTACTGAGTATTTTATACTCAACCCTCGTTTTGTGTATTTTTGGTTGCAGGTAGGGTGAAACCTTGAGGTGGCCATTGTCGGCTCATAGAGATCTGATCCCCTTGAACAGCGGAAACGTGTTTATGGAATCGTAATTGCAAGCTTATTTTGGTTGAAGAGCAAAAATCAGTGCATTGACAATAACAGAGATAAACATGCATTTCTAATCTAATTAGGTATGGATATAAATCATACAAATATGTTGTATTTAACAATTAAACTAAAATGAAGAAAGATTACCTTTGTAGTTTTTCCACACACCAACTCTTTGCTTCCAAGAAAAACAGTACACAGGAACACCCAAAAGAACGTCTCTGTTTTTCCAACAGAACACAAGGTTCTATTTCTCCTTTCTGACACACCATTTTGTTGTGGTGTATTAGGTGCTAAGAGTTGAGATTTAATTCCATGTTTTATCAAATAGTCCTGGAATCTCAAATCCATATACTCTCCACCTCGATCGGATCGAAGTGTTTTAATGATTTTCCCTAATGCATTCTCTACTTCAGCCTTATACTATTTGAACTTTTCAAGAGCTTCAGACTTATGATGCATTAGGTATAAATAACCATACCTCGAATAATCATCTATGAAAGAGATGAAATATTCGTACCCTCCTCGAGCTTTAACATTCACCGGATCACAAAGATCCAAATGTATAAGTTCTAAGGGCTCTATGGCTCTATAATCTTTTCCAGTAAAAGGTCGCTTAGTCATTTTACCTTCCAAGCATGATTCTCAAGGAGGTAGAGAATCGTCTTTTAACTTGTTTAGAAGTTCATTCTTAGATAATCTCTTAATCCGATTGAGATTTATATGACCAAGTCTAAGATGCCATAGATAGGTATCATTTTGAGAAATTCTTTGCCTTTTACTTTGAGTCTTAGCAGTTTTAAACATCTCATGATTCAAAATTTCTTTAGTTCGATTCGGTCTAAGTACATACAAGCCGTTTTCTAACTTAGCCGAGCAAATATTGATACCTTTCTTTAAAATGAACGTTTCATTAAACGAAAAAGTAATACAGTAGCCAAGTTCAATTAAACAAGAGATAGAAATTAAGTTCCTCTTAATTTTAGGAACTAAATACAGATTTTCTAAAAATAAAAATCTATCTCTAAAAAATAGCTTGACATCTCCCACTGCACGAGCTGAGACAACGCCTCCTGTTCCTACCCTGAGCGTTATCTCACCTTCTACGAGCTCCTTGAAGGAACTAGTTTCCTGAATCGAAGAGAAAACGTGATTAGTGACTCTTGAATCAAGTATCCAGGTAAAATCATCATTTTCTACTAAACAAGTTTCAAGAACAAGTATATCTAATTTACCTTTCTTCTCTTTGAGCTCAATGCCTGCAGTAGCAGAAGCTTTCCCTCTTCCTCCTTTCCTCTTCTTCCGAGTCTTCTTAATCCCAGAAGAAGAATTGCAGGGCTTGGTTCTAGAGGATGAACCCATCTGGATTCTTTTGGAATGGGCAAACTGATTTGTCTCTCCATCAACCTATTCCTTATTATCCATAAGAGACTGGTAAGTTTGCAGTTCCTTTAGGAGGGAAGTCAGGTTATACTCCTTTTTGTTTATCTCCGCATTGCTACGGAATGGTAGGAAACTCTTGGAAGAGATTCCATGATGAAGAATACCTGACTTTGCTCGTCTAAGACCGCTCCGTTCATTTCGGCCACGTTGAAGTGAATTATAAGATCGAGAACATGTTCTCTCACTGAAGTTCCCTCCTTCATGCGTGCGTTATAAACGTACTTGAGGGATTCATGTCGAATTTGATCAGACGGTTGTCCAGACAAATTCTGCAGATAACTCATGATCTCACGAGCTGAGACCATACCCTCCAACTTCCTGGCCAAAACATCAGATATGTTGGGATTTATGCCCTAAACTTGTGTAATTTTGATCAATTAAATAAAGGGTTATTTGTTTTGATAGAATTACAGTCTTGCTTCATAAATCCAATAAACTTAGCTCCAAGGTTATAACTTATATCTTGAACATTAGTGTAGTGGACACTATTTGGGTTGAGTTCAAGAATATAACCTAAATGGTCTATGGTATAAGAATAAGGTTGGAAACCTCATTCTGGTAACACCATGGATGCGGCCCACTTTGTAATTAGTACAAATGAGGTAATCCAACTCATTCATGTAGTTGACATGCGAGTGGGGGCATCCTGTATGAAGAGTTCATACAAGACCGGATCACAAATTATTAGTCTAATCAGTGTAACACCGTTAACAGGATAATACTAGTAATTTATAGATGGTCATTAGTGACTCGACCTGAATCCTGATGAAGTTAAGAACTCCTGCTTATAGGGGTTTGTCCTTAGACTAGTATGGGTGAGAGTGGCCTGTAGTCGACTCAATAAGCCTACCTTCTCAGGGACAGAACCTCGTAGGTAGCTGGGAACTTAACTGTGCAAGATGGAATTCACTCATTCCTACACTAAGGAATTAGATAGGTTGTTCCCTTAAGAACTGACTCCAGGTCTTGAACAACGGGGCCCCGGGCTATGAGGGTATGAGTCTAAGGTAGGACCTTAGAGTTGTTGTTCATTAGAGGATCAGTGGTGCTTAAGGAACAAAGAGGTAATCACAGGGGTAAAACGGTAATTTGACCCAACTGTAATTACGAACAACCTGTGAATGGTCGACTCATGGGTAATGACTATATCAGTGGACACAATATTATCTACACTGAGGAGAGTGCAGCTACAAGTCTATAGTGGAGTGACTTGTAGTTAATGAATATTGATTAACTAGATCAAAGAGTTTGGTCAAGTTAATCTCATATCATGGAGCTCATGAACTGTAGGTCCATTAGGTCCCTCCGTTGGCTCAACATGGTAATATTGAGGGTATAAAGTTAGGAATGAAATTGAAGTGTTCAATTTCATATGTGAGATGTCATATCAATTATATGTGATATAATTGATATAATGTATAGTTTTAATGTGAATTGGATTCACATATTAACTATATATTAAAGAGATAATGAAAGAGGGATAGAATGGTAATTTTCATCCCTATCTCCTTATATATAGTAGCATAAGATGCAACTAGGAAAAGTTAACCTAAGCCTTTGTTGTGTTGTTGGAAAGGTTCCAAGACACAATTTTCTCTCTCACAACATCTCATCTTACCTAAAGGGAACCCACATTCCTCCCTCACCTAGAGAACAACGGAGAAGATCAGTGGTCGTGTCTTAGTCCGTTCGTGGTTCGTGTTGCTGAGATCTTGATCGTGAGAGAAGAGGAGCACTTGAAGAAAGGTTCTTCAAAGGTACAATTTCTTGTTGTCCATCTAGTTTTATATGCTTAATCTAGTTATTTTGTTCTTGAATGAAATCTTTGTAACTAAATCAAAAGCGCGCGATTTACAATCGCTTCCGCTGCGGGACTCGATTCCCTTCAAGATATGCCAGCTAGGATATAGGCCTTGGACCAGCGGTCAAACGCATCCTTAACTGATTGAGGTGCGTTTTGAGCAGGGACCTGAGGACATTCCTCAGTCAGTATTGTTGCGTAAAATTATATTGCAATACCGCAGTGTACGGGTCAAGTTTTAGTATAGTGATTTATGAGTCCAAGTATCGTCCTCGGGAATGGGTTTCTAGATTAATTAAGTACTAAGATACTAATTCTCAAATTTAGCTAAAGCAACAAAACATGGATAGGTGTTGACGAATAAGATAACCAAACAAACAAACATGTGGAGACACGAATTGATAGAATTAAAGGAAGTGATTTTACAAGTTAATAACCTAACTACACATGCATTGAGCTCATGAGATGAATTTATAAACAAGAAGTAAATTACTCAAGAAAACCTCTCGGTTCTTAGTGAGCCTCACACATGCAATAGAATTCATAGTCTCCATACGAACCTACAACATGCATGGCATTAAGTAACTTCTTTAAGTGTTTCCCTAAGAATTCTAGGTCACTCTCGTGCCAGACTACTAAGGGTTTTGACAATTTTTCTCTAATTCAAGCTTTATCTCTCGAGTCCACTTGAATCAACGAATTAAGGAGTGCAGAGCGAATGGCCAAAAATAAGAACAAAACATGCTTCAATATATTGTAATAAAGTCATAACAAATAAATCAAATTCTACTACAATGTTTAGCTACTCTAAATCACATGAAAAACAAACTAAACAAGTAGAAAACGTCTTAGAACGCTATTACAAATTGAAAGAAAGAGAAATAAACTTAGGTGTCGATGTCGGTCCTTCGTCTCCGAGCTCCCGTCTTCGATCTCGAACCTCCACGAATGCTTTGGCTCCCAAAATCACTTCTTTTCTCTCTTCTTACAAGGTGTATTTCGAATTTAGGGCAAAACTCTACCAAATTGTGCTCCCCTTGTAATGAAAACAACATGTTGAATTTATAGGCATTATCGGCACAGCGTTGCAACGATAGGGACAGCGTTGCAACGCTGTGCCCTTGGTGGCTGACACTTAAGGAAATAATCGATGGCGTGGTAACGCGGCGGCGGCGTTACAACGCCGCTACCCTAACGCGCGCGCTCCTTGTCGAAATGACGTTGCGACGCTGCGAGGCAGCGTTGCAACGCCCGCTTTGCGATTCCTCGTGCATGCCTTCTTATCGAGACAGCGTTGCAACGCTATCGCCTGGGGTCTTCAACGTGTCTTGGCTGCACATTCGGCATTGCAACGCCATCGCCTCGGGTCCTCATGCTTGGATTGGTTTTTTCTCTTCCAATTGGTATTCTTTTTAGCTCCAAATAGCCTCGTTTTGATCCCGAGTGATCCAAATTGTCTCCAAGAGCTCCGTTTTAGCTCGTCACCTGAAATTGAATGAATTAAATACGTAAAAGCCCTGAAATCATCATAAAACTAGCAATAATTAAGCCTAAGGATAACACATTTTGTGTGCTATCAAGTACAAACTGTAAGTCGTCAACAACCAGAATCGCATCCAGGTTGGACTTCCACGTAGTAAAGTTATGCCTTTAACCTATTATAAATCAATCAAATTTAGCAAAATTATTAAAGAATCCTAGTGTTTAAACTAAACCCAGTATTTAAATTAAACCTTTAATTTTGCAACGATACTTCAAAGGTTTAGAACAAAAGCCTTCGTCGGGTGGTCAGTCATTCCTCCCCTGAATTGAGACTTTCTCAGCCAATTCCCACTACCAGAACATCTCATGTCCCAATGGTCCTTAGCTACCGTTTGTTTGGTCAAGGACTTGTTAACTAGCTTAACTCATCCCGTAAATGTGACCCTACCATTTTTAGAACCAACAGGTCTGAGCCAACAAGCTACTATAAAGAAAGACAACTGTTGGAAAATTATCTAAGAGACCCTATCCATTTCTGGAGTTTGCGGTGTTCGGATCCCTATAGTCAGGCCCTCTGTAGGGTTTGGTTGTTCCAGGACAACCTAGCAGGCGGACTATAGAAATCTCACGGTGCGACCTAATGGAGGGAGACCGTAGGATACGTTGACACGCGTCCTACTCCCATTTACTATGGATACTTCCCTCATTCACCTTGGTATTGAACCATGCAAACACTTACCGTAGGGAGACGCTCTATTAACGCCACGTAGCCGAGCATGGAACACACGGTGTGAACTCTTGAGGACGTGAGAGTAAACTCGATGCGAACATCTCGTTTTCTCCCACTGAATCTCCTAAGATTAGGGTATAGGTTTAACTTAGTCGGATTCTGGCTAAAAGAATCTATCTAAGTTTATGCCTATTATAACTGTTATAACTAGGTCTTTTAACCATATGTCTAAGTGAATAAACATTTTAATTACCTAGATATAAAATAAAAATAAGGTTAATTCAACTCAAGCTCCGGTCGGGTTTCGTGTAGGAGGTGTTAGTTAGCTAATCGCCACTTAAGTACCCTCAAACTTAGATAGAACTTCACCAGTAGAGTTCCCTTATAACCAAAGTCCTAATGTCCTACTATATTTTAAACTATTTAAAATACTATGTAAGACTAACTTCTAATCCTATTAGAAATTAAAACTTAAGTCTAAATTAATTTTAAACAATTTAAACCTAATTTAATTTTACCCAAGTTCCTATGTTTGCATGCATTTCTTTGTTACAGGTTATGGTTTCTAAAACCCTTTTAATTTATAACACTTATAAACTTTAATAATTAACCTATGACAAAAAACTATATTATAAAACCAACAATTATTTTCAAATTGGATTTATAAAATTATTCAACTAATTGAATAACTAAATTACTTAAATAATATTTTAAACTAAGTAATTTCATGCTCCATGCAACTTATTTTTCACATTTATTTAATTATAACAATTATAAATAAATGCATATGAAAAATAAATTAAATCATGCATTTCTACCATATTTATATAACAATTATACAAATAAAATGCATGAACATGCTTATCCTAAGATGAGAAAAATTCTAAATGACATTTATAAAGAAAAATAGCTGTAAAACCAAAATAATTTGGCCCCTAAAGTGCAAAAATAATAAAATTACTCTAATTTTATTACAAAACCGGTCCAATACTCCTTGAACTGGGCTTGAACCGCTCGAACCGGACCAAAAACCAACCGAACCGCCCAGACCAGTTTGCAGCTTCAGATTTGGCATCATGGCGTTGCAACGTTGCGTCTGCTATCGGGGTGGCGTTGCAACGCTGAGGGGCAGCATTGCAATGCTGCTAACCCCTGGAGAACCCACGTCGATAGGGAAGCATGGCGTTGCGACGTCATTCGTCTGCGTTGCGATGTCGTTCGTCTGCGTTGCAACGCTGCTGGTAGCTTTGCAACATTGATGCTTCGGCAACAGCTTTCTCCTACGAACACAACAACTTCAAACATGAAAATCTCCTTCGATACTCATCCGATTTGCACGAAACTGGTCCCGAACGACTCTTAACTCAATTACAGACTCGATAATGCACTTAATTGCCCAAAAACATAGGGGCCTTTATAATTAAATTGATCAAATCAATAGAAAACTAAGGCCAAATATTCCTAACCAGTTTTACAGCAAACCAAATGCAGTTCCCACCTAATCCAATGCAATTTTGTTTCAACCAAAACAAATCAAGCATTGCTCTGAGACCAATTGATAGAGATCCGATCCCCTTGAGCAGCGGAAACGTATTTATGGAATCGTAATTGCAAGCTTATATTGGTTGAAGAGCAAAAACCAGTGCATTGACAATAACATAGATAAACATGCATTTCTAATCTAATTAGGCATGGATATAAATCATACAAACATGTTGTATTTAACAATTAACTAAAATGAAGAAAGATTACCTTTGTAGTTTTTTCACACAGCAACTCCTTGCTTCCAAGAAAAACAGCAACACAGGAACACTCAAAAGAACATCTATGTTTTTCCAACAGAACACAACCACTCAGTAAACCTCTTATTCTCTGAGTGCTTAGATCACCCAAGGTGGGAAGGGATCCAACTTTTGGAAGAGAGTGAAAGGGAATTGTAAAAAAGAGAATTCTACACCGAGCTTACACAGAGAAAGATCGATCGATCCGCTTATCCTCTTCTCACCAGGAGAAGAAGCACACTATTGAGGGTACTCCCCACTCCCTATCGATTAGGGAGTTGGGAGACATGGGGAACGTGTCCTCCTGACACGTTCTCCTTTTTTTATTTAATTATTATATTTAATAAATAATCAAAATTATAAATTAAATAATATATAATTAATTAAATCACATTTAATTAATCATAATTAAATATCATATATTTAATATAGATTAAATCACATTTAATCAATTATCCCTCTATCCTATAGTTTTAATGCACATCTTATGCACATTAAATTTTAACCTATAGTTTTCAAATATGAATCACATTCACATTTGAATTTAATATTTGAACTCTTTCAAATATTTAATTCTCTCATATAATTTAATATGAATCATATTCACATTTAATTTATAATATATAGTTCCAAAACTATAAACTATATCATATCTATATACATTAAAATTATTCCCTAATGAATTTGAACATTTCAAAATCAAACGATCTAAAAACCCTTTACGAGCTAGAAGGTGGACTTAATGGACCTATAGATCATAAGCTCCAACGATACGAGATTACTCGGTTAATCTCATTAACCTCCTAATCAACATTCGTTAACTGCGGGAACACTCCACTAAAATCCCGCAATTTGCACTCTTCTCACCGCGAGATATATTTCTCGCGCCCACAGATATTGACCAATAACAGCAAGTCAATCCTTCACGAATGTTCGTAACACCAGTTGGGTCAAATTACCGTTTTACCCCTGGGTTACATCTTATACCTTAACTACTAATGCTCCTCTAATGAACAAATTGTTTGTGGTCCTACCAACAAACAGAGTCCCTCTCGGGCCAATGAGAGGGTCGGGCCCTTTGTTCAAGTCCCGGAGACACCACTTAAGGGAACATTCCTCTACTTACCCTAGTAGGTGGGAATGAGTGAATTCCATCTTGTCGAGTTAAGTTCCCAGCCGCTCACTCGGTCTTGTCCCCAAGAAGGTATGCATATTGAGTCGGCGAATCTGGTCACTCTCACCCATACTAGTCAAAGGACAATCCCTCGCGAACAGGAGTTTGTAACCTGCTCAGGATTGAGATCAAGTTGCCTAGGTCATCCTAGTGAAATAGAAACCTAACTAGTCAACGGAGTTACATCTAGTGGTTACTATTTCGCGGTCCGGTCTTATGTAATCTCATTACATAGGATATTCTCACTCACATGTCATCTACACGAACACGTTAGGATCACAGTGTTTGTATCTTATACAAAGTGGGTCACATCCATAGTTTTACCAGGGTAAGGTACCCAAACCTTATCCCCTTACTATAGACCCTTTAGGTTGTATCTCGAACCGAGATCCTTTATATGTACACTACATTCAGTTAAATATTCATTTTACAACCTTGGATGTTTAGTTTATTGGATTTAGGGTTAAAACAAAGGCAATATCATAGATAATGAACAATAACACTTTATTGAAGTAATAACACTTTATTACAATAATTAGAACATAATTACAAACTACGAGTTTTAGGCCACAAACCCCAACATCGGCGAGATCCTGCGAGGCTATGAATGACTTGTTAGGGCTTAATTAGTGTTAACCTTGTTAGGAGATTGTTTATTTTCCATATTTTTCTCCACTGCACTCGATTTCTCTAAGTTTGGTTCCTTGCATTATTTCATTTAGTTGTAACGATAACTCTTGACATGTTTTGTTTTGGAAATCTCTGGTTAAGAATGCATGTTCTGAAAAACTTGTTGGTTGTCTGAGAACTCCGGGGACTAGAGCCCAGCTTGTAGAATTTGTAGTTTTGAAGAGGTTTGTTGGGATATATGTCCTCATCTCGTGTAGTTTGTAATATTCCAAGTTGTAAATGAATAAGAGTTATTTATTTCAACATTGTGTAATAAATAAGAGTTATTTATTTCAACTTTGTGTCTCGCATTTTTCATAAATTTAATCCAATAAACTAAGCTCCAGGGTCATTGTATTAATGAGTGAACTAAGAACTTGAACGGTGTGTAGTGGACACACAGGGAGGATCACGTTCGAGTTAATGACCCGAACGTCTCTGATGATATGGATAGGGTTGGAGACCTAATCTCGGATACAATCGTGGATGCGCCCGCTTTGTATTAGATACAAACGAGGTGATCTCGACTCGTTCATGTGGTTGACATGCGAGTGGGGGCATCCTCGTGCAATGAGATTGCACAAGATCGACCGTGAATTATTAGACTTGCGATGTAACACCGTTAATGATATAGAGCTAATAAATTCGTAGATGACCATTAGTGACTCGACCTTAATCTCGAGCGTGTTACGGACTCCTGTCATGGGAAGTGCCCTTTGACTAGTACGGTGAGGGTGGCCACTGTTTCTCGCCCAATATGCCTATCTTCTCATGGGCAGGACCACGTGGGGAGCTGGGAACTTGACTACGGAAGAAGGAATTCACTGTTCCCAACTTAGGGAAACTAGAGGGTTATTCCCTTAAGTCTTGTCTCCGTGGCTTGAACAACGGGCCCCACTCTCTCATTGGCACGAGAGGTTGTTGTTTATGGTTTGGACCATGCAACATAGTTGTTCATTAGAGGAGTAGTGGGACTTAAGGAGCAAGAGGTAGACACAGGGGTAAAACGGTAATTTGACCCAGCTGTGACTACGAACAACCTGTGAAGGATTGACTCATGGGTATTGGTTATATCGATGGACACAACTTGTCCTACAGTGATGAGAGTGCAGCTACGGGCTTTAGTGGAATGTTACCGTAGCTAATGAATGTTGAATAACCGGGTCAAAGAGTTTGACAGGTTAGTCTCGGATCATTGGAGCTCGTCACGTGTAGGTCCATTAGGTCACTCGGTTGGCTCAAATTGGACAAATTGAGGGTTTCTGATTTGGTGTGAATTTGAAGTGTTCAAATTCATTATTTGGGTATTTATGTCATTTATATGAGATATAGATGACATAATATATAGTTTGATGTGAATGAGATTCATAATAAACTATAGTATAGCCTAATTTATTAATTAGTGCTAATTGGAGAAATTGAATTGAGAGAAATTAAATTGAATGTGATTCAATTTATAATTCCACATTTATGCAAATGAGATTTGTATAATAAGGTATGAGATATCTTATATTATATAATATACAAATGTGATTTGTATATTATATGGTTGTGGTAAAATTGTGATTTGGTGGAGGTTTTAACTCCATCACACAATAGTATTTAAAGGCTTTGCAAGAAGCTTTTGGTATGCCATTTGCCATTTTTTTGGATTTCCATCCAAAGAGAGCAAATGTTTTCTCTCTAGAACTCTCTCAATTCTCTCTAATTCTCTCCTCACCCAAAACCAAAGGGAGTTCCACCTACTCTCCCTCAACTTCCCGAGAACAACCGAGAAGACCCTTTGGAGGTGTCTCCCTGTTCGGATCGAGGTTCGTGTTCGAGGAGAACATTGGATCTAGAGAGATCGTGACCGAAGAAGGAGAAAACGTTGAAGAAGTATTTTTCAAGAGGTTAGTATCCATTATACTTACTGTTTTCTCTACTTTTTTGCATGTTTAGCCTGGATCTATGAGATAGATTCAATTTTAAGATAGGAATTACACAACAGATCAACGACGTTTCACAACGTCTTCCGCTGCGGGAATTCAAAATCCCTTCAGGGTACCCTCGTGAGATCTTTTTGGAAGTGTTTTTCATGTTCAGGTGTTATGAAATTTTTAGTATTATCCTAGTTGTGTCGTTACGTTGCTGAAATTTCAGCGCGAGCGGTGTAACTTGGAGTAACGCCCCCAAGTAGGATTTGCTTAAAAATTACGGGGTGTTACAAGTTTTATCAAATTAGATAAAATTCTAACTTTTAAAACTATAGGAACTAAATTCTAACTTTTTTTTTCAAATCAAAAGGGATCAAATTAATAATTTAACCATCAAATTACAATATTTATGATTTTTTATTTAGTTTGGTGTTATTATGTTATAACAAAAATATATATGATCCATCCAACTAATCTTTCTTAATCTCTACTTTTAGTATAGTTGGTTTAATATGATAATGATCTTGACAGCTAAATATCGTAAGGTTATTTAATGTGGTGAATAGTTGTCCCAAGAGATTAGTCGGATGTGAAGTTGATTCAAATATCCATGTATCATATAAAAATATTTTATATATATGATCAATACAGTCTTTCTTAACCTCCACTTCTAATATAGTTGGTTTGATAAGTTTAGATAATGAGGTGAAATAGTTATCGAGAGAGATTTGAAATAAAATAAAAAGTTAAGTTATACAAAATACTTCTAAACTTGGTATGTTTCAATTATGCCCTTAAATATTCAAAAGTTTTATTTTCATCATTAAATTTTAAGTTTGTTTCAAAACTATATCTTCCTGTTAATTTTTTCATCAAAGTGCTACATCTAGCTAAGTTACAAGTTTCAATTATACCCCTAAATTTTAGAATATTTTTCAATTTTGATCTTCTCGTTTTAATATTTCATTTTAACTCTTACCTTTGAAATTGTGTTAAAACAATCATTTCCTTAACTTCTCCCTTAAAATGAAGGCAAAATTACGATGTAGCAATTAGTTAAAAAAAATGAGGTTACACATGGAATATTTCCTGTTGAGCTATCAAAAATTGAAGGATTTCATATTCGAAATGGTCTCAATTAGAGGAGGAAACAGATTTAGAAGACATGTCAGTTTTAGTTGAAGTAGCTAGGGAAGCCATGCATTGTGAGAAAAGTCATGAACGTATTCTTGGGTTTTATGTCCTAAAATTCGTGGTTTTGTAAACTGAATGTATATTCTATTTCACAATAAAATTATTATTGAAATTTATTCAGTAAAGGTGTTATTTAATATTGTGTATTGTGTAACCCTAATCCAATAAAGAACCCTTGGCTATAGGATGAATACTTGAACTTTATGTGTGACATAAAAGTGGATCAAGTTCAAGTTATAGCTTGTAAGCGATCTATATAGTATAAGGATAGGGTTGGGTACCTTATCCGGGGACACTATGGACGCGACCCACTTTGTAGAGTACAAACGATGTGATCCTAAATCGTTCATGTAGAGACATGCGAGTGGGGGGCGTCCTATGCAATGAGTTTTCATAAGATTGATCGCGAAATAGTCACTTAGACTTTATAACTCCGCCATCGTCTTAGTGACTATATTCATACGATGACCTAGGTAACTCGATCTTAATCCCGAGCGTTCTATGAACTCCTGTTTATTCGGATTATCCTTAGATTTGTATGGGTGAGAGTGGCCCGAGACTGTCGACTTAATATGCCTCCCATTTCAGGGATAAAACTGGGTAGATAGCTGGAAACATAGTTCTACAAGATGGAATTCACTCTACCCGCTTTAGGGATTAGTAGAGAGGTTGTTCCTTAAGTGTCGACTCGGGTCTTGAACAATGGGCCCACCCTCTCATTGGCCCGAGAGGGATTCGGTTTCTTTGGTTGGACCACAAACCAATTGTTCATTAGAGGATCGGTGGGACTTAAGGAACAATAGGTAATCTGAGGGTAAAATGGTAATTTTGACCCATTTGTAATCACGAACGACACTGTGTGAAGGATCGACTTACTAATCATGGTTATATCGAGTGGACGATGAATATATCTACAATGAGGAGAGTGCAACCACTGGGCTTTAGTGGAGTGTCCCGGTGGTTAACGAATGTTGATTAGCTAGGCTAAAGAGTTTAGCTGGTTAATCTCATATCGTTGGAGCTCATGATCTGTAGGTCCATTAGGTCCCCCTTACTAGCTCGGACTAAGCCTTGTAACATTTTGAGAGAAAAGAATTTGAATTGTTCAAATTCGAGTTTGGGAGAAAGCGTTAATTATATGTGATATATTTAACGAATCATAGCTTAATTATGAATTAAAGTATGATTAATAGGAAGTGGATATATTTAAATATGATTTAAATATTGGATCGGTATATAGCATGAATAATGGTTCATGTTTGGAAAATCGATCGAGATCGGGTAATTTATTTAATTTAATATTTGATATTAAATTGAATTAAAAAATAATTAATTAAATTAATTTTGAATTATTTAATTAATTATATTAATTTTAATTAAAAATTAATTTAATATTGATTTTAGAATTAAAATTAATGGTAAAATGAGGGATTTTCCTGATTTTCATGAAAATCAAGTTGCCAACTTGCCCAATCCTTCTCATTTTCAAAATTCACCAAAATTAGTCACCTCCATCTCAAACCATCCTCATCAACGTTGAGTTGTCACTCTAAAGAAGCTTGTTGAAGTTTTATATAATGGTGATTTGAGGTAATTTAAGAGAGTTTTGTAGAAAATTCTAAATTCCCGAATTAGTGACCTTTGAGGACTTTTCTTCCAAATTCTCTCAACCTAGGATCCCACAATCCGTTCTAAGGCCTGAGGATAGTAGAGAAGACTCTAGCGGTTGTCCACGAAGTGTTCGTGTTGAAAACCATCCACCGGGTGAAGAGAATTTGATCTTCAAAGTTGAGTTTTCTATCCCTCTGTTTTTCCAGCTTTGAGCATGAATTTTATTTTACAAAATTGATCAACTTTGAGTGTTCAAGATCCAAAATTGTTTCCGCTTTCTTAATATAGACTCTTTCACGTATAAAATTCAACAATCTCATTAATGGTTAAAAACCAAAGAAAATGATTGTTTGACGAATAAGGAAGACAATTTTCATTCTCAAAGGTATGAAATTTAACTTCCTAGGTTGATTATCTTTGGTTTCTTTGTTAATTTGTTTCTTTCTCGTTTCTATTCATAATTAACTTTAATTTTCGCCAATTGATCATGAGATAAGGACCTCAAATTTCCTCCATCTCTTCGTGATCTACTTCCTAAAAAATACCCCAAAATCCTTTGATCATGAGAGGAGAAATATAATCTTTTAACCTAATTTTCAAATTCGTTCCCCACCTCCAAAATTATATATAATGTCATTTTACATGTGACTTGAGATTCTTTTATTATTCTTTCCCTTTCCACCCTCATTTTAATAGGTTAACGGATACAGTAGTTGTTCGAAACAATTTCAAAGATAAGAATTATAAATCAAACTTTTGAAACAATAAAAATATAATTGAAATTTACTCTAAAGTTCAATAACCTAATTGAAACCTACCATATTTATCTGGTATATCACTATCTTATAAGTCATTAATAGTATCACATTTCTATCATCATTTCTATAAAAAAGTTAATGGAATATGTTAGTTTTAAAACAAATTTAAGATTTAAAGGTAAAAATGAAACTTCTAAAAGTTGATTGGTATAATTGAAACATATTCTAAAATTTAATGGCGTTTGCTATATTTTCAACAAATAATGAACAAACTAAACTTATTTTTAAAAAATATATAAAATAAAAAATAAAATAATTACCAAACCAAATTTTTTTTTACTCTCGAAAATTAAATAATTACAAATACAACCACATATTTGACCCTTATTATATATAACCTATTTAGTCTTTAGATTAAAACAAGGCATAAATGACTAAAACAAGGCATAGATTAGAACCAAGGTTTAAAATGTCGATGTCGATAGAAATATCGAGATCTCAATTTTATGTAAATGTCGATGGAAATATCGATAAAATGTCGATGTCGATAGATATTTCTGAAAAATTTTAAAAAAATAAAAAAATTTAAAAATATATTTAAATTAGAAAATAAATCTTCCACTCTTTTCAAGTAAGTTAAAATGCTTGTCATAATATTATATTCACATTATGTTACATTTTGTTGTAATTTTCTTTAATATTTCATCAATTTTGTACGATATAATGGAAATGTCGATTTACCCCTCAGTGTCGATGTCGAACCCGTGGGCGTAGTAAATATCGATGGAAATATCGTATACGTCGATTTAAAATTTAATACCATGATTAGAACAAGGTACTTCTCATTATAAAACAATTGAATAAATAAATCATCAATATTTAAATCAAATTCATTTCAAAGATTTTTTTGTCATAGCTCAATGAACTATGCAATAATGTACAACGGTCACATTTTAGCATGATGTTGCCAGCACAAAATAAAATTATTCATAGAACATATCAATATTTTTATTAAATAAAATTTATGAAGTTCCCTATTTTATAAATTTTTAAAAATATTTATCGATATAGATTGACATCTCTATGAAATTGACACTTTGATATTTTTATAGACATTGAAATTTAATTGATTAGTTGCCACCACTTTTTTTAATATTTAAGATATCACTATTATATTTATATATTGTGGACGGTAGAAAAAACATTTTATTCCTATAAAATATTTACAATAAAATGATGAAAACACCAATGGAATCTTATTGGTATATTCTTCACACACTTCACATCATTTCAAATGATTGTCTAAAGAACTTTTATCTTTTGTGGCCCAACTCCAACAATGGCACAATTTAGGTAGAATACTCTATTTTATATTTAGGGGAAATTAAACCTTGAACCAATATAATGGTAAAAATTAACCCCTTCTATTAAGTTTGTGAAGAATTCTATCAAAGACAAGAATTTGTTAAGAAAAACATTAGTTCAAATTCTACAAAATGAATTATCAGTGAGGCTGTCACAGTATGGTAGACAAATTTTCATCGTTTAGAGAGAAAAATTATTGAATTTACATCTAACGGTTATTATGAACCATTTATTATCTTCTGGTTAAGCTCACCATCATCCACTCTCAAACGAGAAATTATTCGGTGAGGTTGCCACAATGTGGCCCGTAGTTTTTCACCGTTAGATGGAGAGAGAGAAGTACTTCGATTTTATATCTAAGGGATATAAATTATTGGATTCACATCCAACGGTTATTATGAGGCAGCCACATTGTGGCGGCCTTATTGAATAATTTGTCCTCTCAAACACCTTCTAAACGGTCTCTTGAAATGTCGCCTTCATGTTGCATCTTTTTGACCTCATAGGGGCACGTTCCCTTTAACGCACCATTGAATTGTCAAAGTTGAACTTACATTTCAACTTCACAAAGTCTACCCACTTGCTAAGTGCCTTAAATAATTTTGAGCATAATACAAAGGGATTAGTCATCTACTTCATGAAATGGAAAGAAAATTTTGCAGCTAGGAATTCTCCATCACGATTCTTTAAATTCCCTTATCATCATATAGTTTAGTTTAGTTTTTCCTGGTTAGGACCTGTTTTATAACTATTTATTTTCGTTTTTTTGTTTTTAAAAATTAAGCCTCAAAATACTACTTCTATCAATGAGTTTTTATGTTTTCTTATCTATTTTGTACCTATATTTTCAAAAACCAAGCTAAGTTTTGAAAACTAAAAAAAAAAACAGTTTTCAAAAACTTGTTTTTATTTTTGAAATATGGTTAGAAACTTAAATCATACCTCAAGAAAGATGAAAATTATTGTAGAGAATATGAAGAGAAATTATGGAAAACAAACATAATTTTCAAAAACCAAAAACCAAACACGACCTTACAAAATTAGTTTCTAAACTTTGAGGTTTTGTGTCTATTTGGTACTTGAACTTTAAAAATTACAAATTTAGTCCTTGAGGGCCCCGTTTGATAACCATTTGATTTTTTGTTTTTGAAAATTAAGCCTAAAAATATTATTCTATCAATGAACTTTTATGTTTTCTTATCTACTTTGTATCTATGTTTTCAAAAACTAACCTAAGTATTGAAAGTTAAAAAACAATAGTTTTTAAAAACTTGTTTTTGTTTTTTAAATTCGGCTAGAAACTTAAATGGTAGCTCAAGAAAGATAGAAATCATTGTAGAGAAAATGAAGAGAAATTGTGAAAAAACAATCACAATTTTCAAAGACCAAAAATAAAAAACCAAATGATTATAAAACGAGCCCTCTGAACTTTCGAATTTTTTAAAATCCATGGATTTACTAAACACAAAATTGAAATTTTAGGATTACAATTATATCAAATTAATCCAATTTTTAACGTACTTTTTATTTATTAAGATTTTTTTCTAAAAATAATTTTGAGCATAATTCAAGTGTTTCTTAAAAACTATATTTTAAATTAATCCAATTTTTAATGTACTTCTTTTATTAAGATTTTTTTCTAAAAATAATTTTTGATCATCTAAAATTATTCAATAACTTATAGTAAACTCTTTAAATTATTAATTTTCTCATACGTGCTTATAGAAAAATTGATTTTGTTTAAAATGCATTTTTTTTTAACAAAAAGTTACTCCAAACACACTATTCGTACATTTGATCTCTAATCATTTTATCAATCTATAGGTAAGAAATTCCATTAAATCCTAACAATATTTTTCACAACAATGAGTAAATTGTTATGAATTTAAAAGTTCGATGGTAATTGTTACATTACATAATAAAGTTCAAAGATCAAATTGTTACAAAATTGAAAGTGTAGGGCCTAAATATTTCAAACTAATTTCAATTATTCTTAAAAACATGACGTTCATGCAATAAGAGTATAGCTTAACTGGCATGAAGCATACCTTATAAACCTTATAACGAAGAGGTCATAGGAGTTCGTTCACAAAAAAAAAATATGCTAAAAGAAAACGAGTTTGACCCCAAAAAAATCTGGGTTTTTTTTTATTAATATTGCAAATTTTCAAACTTTTTATAAAAATATTGTTATTTTCAAACTATTTATAATAATATTGTAGTTGTAATGTGTTGGTAATGGTCGTCTCTCGAAGAGATGACCATCTTGTGCATAGAAGATGGTCGTCTCTTCAAGAGACGATCAACTTTGTCATCTGTCAGAAAATTTAAAAAATTTGTGGATGGTTGTGTTTTAGAGACGACCATCTCAAAACTTTTACTAAAACTCGTTTTTGACTTAGTAATATGTGCGTTTTTTTATTACATCCCAAGTATCTGGGTTCGAGTCTACTGTAATGCATTTTTTATAACATTTTCTTTATCTTTTCTCTCTTTCTTTTTTACTTCTGTTTTTTTTTATTTCTATTTTTTATTTTTCTTTATTTTATTTAAATCAAATAAGATATCTTAATTTTTTTAATATAGATTATATTGTAATTTACTATTTTATTTAAAATCAATTCAGAATGATGTAAATGAAAATGTTATTTTCTCAAAGCCTTATTCAAGCAATAAGAAAACTTATCTATTTATTTTTTTTTAAAAAAAAAAAAAAGTAAATATGGCAATATAATATTCAATTTAGAGAACCAATTGAGAAAAAAATATTTTCATTTACGTCATTCTAAGTTGATTTTAAATAAAGTTATCATGTTATTTTTAATTATAATATAATATAATATAATATTTACTTAAAATGTTAAAAAATGGTATCAATTACAATATAATCTATATTAAAAAATTTAAGATATTTTATTTAATTTAAATAAAATAAAGAAAAATAAAAATAGAGAACCAAATGAATAAATTAAAAAACCAAGTGAGAAAATAACATTTTCATTTATGTCATTCTAAGTTGATTTTAAATAAAATTGTTATTTTCATTGTTGATTTTAAATAAAATTATCACGTTATTTTTAATTATAATATAATATTTACTTAAAATGTTAAAAAAATGGTATCGAAACAATAAATTACAATATAATTTATATTAAAAAAATTAAGATATCTTATTTGATTTAAATAAAATAAAGAAAAACAAAAAATAGAGAACCAAATGAATAAATGAAAAAAAATGGAAGTAAAAAAGAAAGATAAAAGATAAATAAAATATTATAAAAAAATGTGTTACATGGACTTGAACCCAGATACTTGGGATATAAACAAAAACGCACATACCATTAAGCCAAAAATGGGCTTTGTTAAAATTTTTGAGATGGAGATGACCATCCACAAATTTTTTAAATTTTCTGACAAATGACAAAGTTGATCATCTTCCACGCCCAAGATAGTCGTCTTTTCAAGAGACGACCATTGCCAGCGCATTAAAACTATAATATTATTATAAATGGTTTGAAAATAGCAATATTTTTATAAAAAGTTTGAAAATTTGCAATATTAATAGAAAATGCCCAAAAAAAAATCCAGGCTATGTGTTTGAAAAATGGATGCTGTGAGTTGAAAATCTAGGAAACAAAATACAAAATAAATTGTGCCTTCTAAAATTTTGCTTCTCGATTGGGGGATTTACAGGGATTTTTCAACAAAATTGGCACATTAGTTACGAAAATATTAAAAAAGAAAAATAGAAGTTGAATAATTATAATATGTAGTTGAAGAAGTTGATTAACCTTTTAAATTAAACTGCCTCAAAAAAAAACTTTTAAAATTAAACTCTCCTTATCAGGGGCAACACTTTGATATTTTCAAAATAATATACAGTATAAATATGACCGACAATGTTTCCAACATTAAAATATAAACTCCATTTTTTAATTATTTTTCAACCTTGTTCTTATCCAAGACAAAACTTGACTATTTTGGGATCAATCTCTATTTAATAAAAATACTAGCAATAAATATACTATAAATAGATGAAATAATACAAAAGAGTTTGCCATGAATCACATCATTTAATAAAAAATTAGAAGCAAAATCATTATCAAAGGGAGGGGTCTAAAAAAGAAATCAGGTTTTGTACTCAAGAATATTTGATTATGCATATTGGATACAACCATTTTCATTGCTTCATTAAGTACAAATAAAAAAGTTGAGACAAATGATTAACAAGAGACTGCAAAGCAGCAAAGAACCAACAAAAAGGAAAATGTGATTTCGACAGTCCTATATTTCCATTGCTACCATTTCCAAATTGGCATAGAAATTCAAGCAAAGAAAAGCATAACATAAGGACCAGCTATCGTCTCTACGCCCCGTTCCATCATTATCGTCTACACGATTTCAGGCTCTGATACATCCCAGTAGTTACATTCTCAGAAATCTGTTACCTAACAAGCAAGAAACCAACCAAAACGTGTTAAAGAAAGCATGAAGCGAACGAAGAATGAGATACGTGAATTTAGCCATAGAAAAAGTCAGAACAATATCAAAGTGTCTGCCTTATGATTATCAGCATGAACGAACCACAGAACTAGTTCCATTGAATCCATAGACCGTAAACATATTGCGAACAGGAGGGGGAGAAATCATTCATCTGGTAAAAAGAATACTTGAATCTGTTATCTGGCGGTTCGAATGACGAACCACGTAAATTCTGTGTTGATTTTTCTGTGACTCTTCGTTATCTACTACTTTCGTTTTTAACCTCAGCAAAAAAATGGAAATGAAGTGAGTAAAAGGTTTTGAAAGCTTGTGCAATTTTTATCAGCAACCAGGGGCACCAGGTACTAATTTACCACTACTAGATGAAGAAAAATCTCTCTTTAAACTTAACTTAAAGCAGGGCCTGCAGCCCTCTCCTCCCCTAAAAAGGATACAAATTCAAATACAAGATTATGTCCAACTCTTCCTTCTATTTCCTTGCTATGTATGTTCAAAACAAAGCCAATATCTTCTCTCTCCTCGTCACCCTAGCTCTATCAAAAAAACCTAAATCTCAACCATTGAATTTGTTTCTGCGTCGGACCTACAGCCTTCATTGCACTACTCTCTTCTATTTCTTCATTGTAGGAGAATTCAGCCCCCTCCTTCCTACTAGCATAATCCCTAGTTCTTCATGGGCTTTACTAATTTTTGCATGTATGACGACTTAAAATATCACTCTCACAGATTAGCTCATTTCTGATTCTAGTGATTTGTTTCAATCAAGTTGTTCAATTACTGAACTACACAAACAAGAAAGACTCTTCCATGAAAAACAAAGTTATCAAGAAGAAAATAAAGCCTTCTATATGGTATATAAAACACGTAGATCCTTCACAATGTTCAATTTCCTCTCTGACAAACTGACATCAATAGACTAAAAACAGAGATTTCTCGGCCTCCCTGCACCACCACAACATTGATATAGGTAAATTTAGAAATGCTGCCAAGCATTTAAACTTGAGTATGGCAAGTAGTAGTAGTTGAATTCTTGAAGAAAATAATAAAGGAGCAGAAAAGGAATACTGGCTGTATAATATACTTATTTTAATGATGAGTGCAATGTAACATGTCATCATGAAGGACAATATACCGGTAAAAGGAATACTGACCATATAATAGACTTATGAGAACTAACTTTACCTAGATGACTATTCTCTTCATAGCTTGACCTCCACATCAACACCAGCTGGAAGGTCTAGTTGCATCAAAGAATCGATTGTTTGGGCAGTAGGGTACAAAATATCGATAAGGCGCTGGTGGGTTCTGATTTCAAAATGGAATCTTGCATCCTTATGAACATGAGGGGATTTAAGAACACAATAGATGCGCTTTTTTGTAGGTAATGGCACAGGACCCATGGTTTTTGCATTTGTATTCCTTGCAGCATCCATTATCTGCTTGCAAGAATCTTCAATGAGCGGAACCCAGTAAGACCTTAGTTTAATTCTAATTTTCTGCTTTGGTGCTAGCTGAAACCACAAACATTTTTAGTTAATTAAAATCAGCCAAACAAAAAAGAGCATTGGCAATTACAAAACCAACGGGCTAAAATAAGTCCCTAACTGCACCGTATGGAACAGATAAGCTGATAAGCAAACAAATCACATAATCCAACTAGACAATCTGATAAGCACCATATTGGAATTTTGTAAACAGAAAAGGTACAAAATGAACATCTTGATAGTCTGACCAATAAGTCACATATATGAAGCCAGCAGAGCCATTGTACAATTGGAGAGCTATGCACTACTAAGGCGAGGAGGTTATTTAAGGATAAAAAGGAATACGGAAGACAGTAATATTCCACACATTC
Organism: Trichosanthes cucumerina; assembly: GCA_036507285.1. Classification (NCBI taxonomy): domain Eukaryota; kingdom Viridiplantae; phylum Streptophyta; class Magnoliopsida; order Cucurbitales; family Cucurbitaceae; genus Trichosanthes; species Trichosanthes cucumerina. The sequence goes on along the minus strand of CM071835.1, from coordinate 85,091,605 downwards.
CCACTACATTCAGAACTTTCAATGTAGCCTGAGATCTATCACCTTTTATCTAGCCTTGTAGATAACACTACAACCAATATGCACATTTTCAATTTTTTCTATTTACTCAGGACCAAGCAGGATCATCTTCTTCTTATTATTATTATTATTATTTGATAAGAAACAATTTCATCGATAGCATGAAATTACAAAAGAGGGAACCGAATCCAAGGAAGTTACATAAAACCTATAATTGGGTATCATCAAAAAAAAAATCTATAGAGATGCATGAAAGGAGAGTGTGTACACCAAGCAATTAACAAAAAGACTATAGCATTAAAAAACCGATCAATCATAAAAAACCGATCAATGATGAAAGATTCTTTGGTTCCTTTCCATCCAAGTAGCCCAAAAGAACGCCCTAAGCCTAGCAGGATTATCAATAATGATATACTTATATAATCTCATAAAATAATTTCATTATAATTTCCTGCCACTTTTTCTTTACTCATCAGAATTAATCTACATATTTCAGAGTTTGGTTTTGGTTTTAGCAAGCTACAGGATGCTGGAGTAGAACATTATCCGGAAAACATTAAAAATCACCTTATCCACATCCTCACCAATGCTTAGCGCTGAAGTCCCAGGCGCCTCAAAATCTTCACCCTAAACATGAACACAACATTAAACAAAAATAGAAGCAATGCTCCATCCATTACCATAAAGAAATAAAAAAAGGAATTTCATAGCTACTTGCAATGAATTGAAAACGTAATGGAAACTTAGAACACTAGTCAATGAAACGAAACCCAGAACCATTTTAAACCACAGTAAACCAAAATTCAAACACCCACTAGAAAACATGGAGAAATTGTAACATTATGCTCCATTCCGAACTACATTTCAAGCCGAACAACATTATCACAAACCTCGAGAGCGGCAGCTCCAGAGCCCTCCAGGATTTCCGGGGGCGGTTCGATGGTGTCCGGGGAGTGTAGAACTTCAGGAGCAGCATAAACCCTAGTCGAGGACAACGAAAATTGAAGGGGTTTGAGCTTTGAAACAGTAGAAGAGGAACCAGAGAAGGGAAGAAGCCTAGGTTTAGAAGAAAGAGATGACAGAGGAACAAATAGTGTAGTAGATGGAATAATAGTAGCGGAGAGTGAAGAAATAGCCATGGAACTTCAACTGAATATCAATGGCGGAAGCTAGAGCAAGAATGGAAGCTTTTTGCTCGCAGTTCTAGCGTTATCCAAATCAATTTCTCTCTCTGTGTTTTCAATTTCCTCAGAAAATTGCCATTATTTTGGGCCATAATCATAAGCCCAATTCATCCGAATCTGTTTGTTAGTTTGGGCTTGGGCCCATTCAAACTTTAGGCATTGGTACCACGATCTATGCCACTTTATTAGTCGATATTTGTCCGATAAATATATCTTTTTCTTTCTTTCTTTTTTTCAAGTTCAATAATTATGGAGATAGCATAGAACCAATCTTTAGTGGATAATGCATTAAGTCGATAGTTTGATGCTTTCATTCTTGAATTAAAAATAAAAGATAATAATAATAATAATAATAATTGTAGAGATGAGAAATCAAACCATAAACTTTTGAGATGGTAATTGATATCTTATTTGTTGTTGCCAAAATTTACGAAATAATGCATCTGGTCTAAGAGTGACAGCAACGATAAAATTTGTTTGAGAAGAAAAAATGCAAAATGAGAAAAACATATGCATTAATGTTCTACCTACCACACAAACTCCGAAGATATTTATATAACCCTTTTAGAGTTTTTGTTGACTCCTTTTAAAATTAGGTCAAAAGAGAATCGAACTGGGTAGACTAGGATCACACAGACTGGAAGCACGCACCCAACCCAAGTAAACTAATAGTGAACTTAGGGCTCCTTTTTTCCTTTTTGTCTGGTGGCTTGACTCCTTCCCTACTTTGGTTCGTTTTAATCGGTGTTGGGCTCTTTTGACCTTTAATTTTCCTTGTATTTTGTGTTTTTTATTATGGTTCAACTTCACCCTAACATTATCCATTGAGTACAACAAATATGTCTTTTCATCTGGATGATTCACTTTCCCTTGCACCTATTTGGTATGTTGGGTTAAATTTATTCTTGATCAAGAGGTAAGAGGTTTGAATCCTCCCCCACATATTGTAAAAAGAAAAAAAAAATCACCATTTGTCCTCATTTATAAAAAAAAAAAACAAATGTGTCAAAGAGACATTACGTTAGTATCAACGATTTATTTAGACCTCGTTTGATAATATCTGATTTTTTATTTTTTGTTTTTAGAAATAGTACTTATTTTCTCACTATTTATCTACAATGGTGTTCATCTTTTCTACAATGGTTTCTATCTTTCTCAAGAAAATACTTGAATTCTTAGTTAAATTCTAAAAACAAAACAAGTTTTTAAAAACTAATTTTTTTAGTTTTTAAAACATGGTTTGGTTTTCTAAAAATGTAGATGAGTAACACATGAAAAAATTAAGAGTGGAAGTAGTATTTATGAGTTTAATTTCCAAAACTAAAAACTAAAAACCAAATAATTGTCAAAGAAGGCTTCAAATTTTACCTTTGAAAAAATAAAAAGACAAAAAGGAAGAAGAAAAAAAAAGTGTAATTTTGCAAAGTATGAGAATTTAAATTTCATAAAATTAGTGTAGCACGCAATCGTGCACAAAACATGATTAATTAAAGAAGTAATAAAGAGACCATAACAATCTTCAATCAATTCTCTCGCCAAGTATTTTCTTTCTTCTTTCTTATTTAAAATTAATGCATTTTGAATATAAACTTATTCATACATTTTATTATATATAAAATAATATATACGCTTGTACCAAATCTTTAATCAATTTTTGAGTCAAATCTTTAAATTTCAATTTTTTTTAGTACATCAACTAGTGGGGGAATTCGAACCATGACCGTTATCCTCTTATTGGCATTTTCAAATTTTTTTACCAAGTAATAAGAAGACTTTTTATTTTAATATTTTTTATATCTTATTTTAATTTAATTCAAATTCACTTTGTATATGTATATTGCTAGTGAGAGTAAAATGAGTGATTTTAGTTATATTTTTTCGTTAAGTTTGCCTGTGCTTAAATTGGAATATCATTTTTAGTTACAATTTTATATAACAATTTTTTAAAAATATTTTATCATATAATTGAAAATAAACAAATTAGATTGTTTTTAGAATAACAAAATAGAAATTTTCATTTAAACTATAATATATTTTAAATGATTATCTTATAACAATTTAGGTATTGAGTACCGGCATTAAAATAATTAAAATGTTCACTTTTGTCATTACACCTAAGTCACAACAATTTCATCTGAATTTACCAAGCATTATAACTATTTTCTCGAGTTTAACATTGAAATTTACCAAATACTTATATGCTTCCTATTACACTTGATTTTCTTAAAAGCACAATTATCAGACAATTATTTTAAAAGTTACAGTAATCCCAAATAGAACCAAAAAAAAAAGTAAGGGTCTATTTGGGGCACATGTTATAATAAAATGTGGAATACTTTACACCCCAAACATACACTATTATAACCCTAGACTAAACCACTCTGTATTTTAAATAATATTATATAATTCCACAAGACTATGCCCTAAACAGTCCCTAAATCTGTTTGGGACGCTGAGTGAGTTATAATAACAGATGGTTATAATAGTATGAGGGTTATTATAATCTGTGGAATCATATAATATTATTTAAAATGCAGGGTAGTATAGTATAAGGTTATAATAGTTTGTGTTTGGAGTACAGATTATTCCACATGTTATAAATAACGTAAATTATTATAACATGTGCCCCAAATAGGCCCTAAATGATTAAACAATCAACTTTACCAAACACAAACAATGTTAAGATTTTCCAACAATCACTTCTGCGACGTTCAAAAGCAATTCCAAATGAGACTTTAGCTAGTTAGCTAGTAAAGAAGTAATGTCATTTTATTATCTACTTTCTTCATAGGGCCAACATGAATGTCATGCAAGGCAAAGAATTAGGGCAAAGAAGCTATTCCTTTTCCATGGTATCAAACTTTTAAAGCCAATAGAATAAGTTTGGTGGAAGGAATGCTTTCCTTTGCTAAGTTGTGTAACACTCTAATTCCAATCTTTCATTAGCATTTCACTATAAAATTTATAATTTACTTTTTTTTCCTTACTATTTAAAACTTGAAGAAAAATTATGTTTGTTTTTTTTTTTTCATTCTGGTTGAGTCTCATTAATCATTTCAATATATATTTAAAAATTGTAATGATGAAGATTTTAAATGATGAGTTTGCACTTCAATTTAGTAATCTTAATGATTCCTATTTAAGATTTATGGCAAGCTAGGAGCATTAATGTTGTTGAACAGAATTTGGTTTTTTTTTAATTAAATTACAAGTTTAGCCTCCAACTCTTAGATTTATGTCTATTTGATCTATGAACTTTAAAATGTCTAATAAGTTCCTGAATTTTCTATTTTGTGTCTAATAAGTCCTTTAACTTTAAAAATGTCTAATAGTTTTCTAAACTTTTAATTTTGTGTCTAATAGATCCATAACATATTCAAAATTTAAAAAATTAATTGATCTATTAGATATAAAATTGAATTTTATGTCTAATGAGACTTTAAACTTTCAATTTTGTATCTAGTATGTCCATGAATTTTTTTTAAAAAAATTGAATAGGTCAAGAAACTATTAGACACAAAATTGAAAATTCAAAGACCGATTGAGTACAAAATTGAAAGTTTAAGGACCTATTAGATACTTTTTAAAGCTCAATGACCTATTAGACGTATAATTGAAAGTTCAGACTTAGAAACTTATCAAACACTTTTTAAAGTTTAAGGACCAAAAAGACATCAACCCAACCCAAAAATTTAAGGAGTAAACTTATAATTCAATTTTTTTTTCTCTGTACGTGACTATCTATGTTGCTTACCATTTTAGATTCTAGAGGATATTTTTATTGTTGGATTAGAAATTCTTTTATTATATTCAATTTCACCACTTATACTCAAGTAAATATTAGAATTTCATTGACATGTTGTTATAATTAACTTTGATTAGTGATTTAATTGATATCTAACAAGAGCTCTTGTGTTCAAATTTTTATAAAGTCATTTTCTCCCTAATTAATATTAATTTCTACTTGTTGGATCTTTCACAAATTTTCGAACCTACAATTGAAGGAAAATGTTAAAGTATTGATATATAATTAAATTTACCATAACTCATCAACTTCAACAACTTCAACATTTTGGTTGATGAGTGATTTAACAATTTCAACAACATCTCCATTATATTATAGAAAATTGGCCAAATATATATATATATATCGACAAAATATCACTAAATCTTAAATGTGAAAATTGATTCGCCTAAAGAAGTGCAAAGAGTAAAAACGAAAATTACAGAACAAAAGATATTAATATGATAAATGGAAAAAAAATGAAGTTTTTAGAAAGAAGTTCAAAGATTTAGTGTCAGAGACAAACAGTTCCACCGAAAGTCTTACAAAATGATTCCCCCCATTAAATAATTGCATATGATTTTACAGTTATAAAGCACCAAACCATTACTTTGACAAACTTTACCCCTTTTTCATATTGAAACTCTCCCAAAATGCTTCTTTTTCCCTCCCAATAAAGCAAAAAACAGTTTCCCAAAGGAGAGCTCTCAGCTCTCACCTTTCTCTCAATCAATGGCATCAGACCAGAACCCCGGTGATCTTGAACGGGCATTGCACGCTCTCGGCCCCGACAGCCCCGGCCCCCAGAGCCTCTCCTTCCATCTCTCTCAGCAAACTTCTTTCTGTCATGTCGAAACCGAAAACTCCATGAAAGTAGACCTCTCCAGGGATGACATTCCATACTTCTCTTGCTTTCTCACAGCTTTGAGCTGCCACAGCTCCCTTAGAAGCTTGGAGTTTCATCTTGTCGATTGGGAACTTGAGCAATTGCGAGAGCTTTGTAGGCTGGTTGAGGATAACTCGGGCGTTAGGCAGGTTGTGTTTCGACGATGTAGGTTGAGTCATGGATGCTTGGCGGAGCTGGGTTGTGTTTTGAGGACGAACAGAGGGATTAAGGAGCTTATGTTTTCGGAATGTGGGATTGGATCAGTTGGGGTTGGTTTGATTGCTTCTGGTTTGAAGGAGAATGATTCGTTGGAGGAGTTGCAGATTTGGGAGGACTCGATCGGGTCAAAAGGAGCAGAGGAACTCGCAAAGATGGTTGAAGAAAACTCAACTCTGAAGTTGTTGTCAATTTTTGACTCAAATTCAATCACAGTAACCCAATTGATATCTGCAGTTTTGGGAATGAATAGGAATATGGAAGTGCACATTTGGAGTGGAGAAAATGGAGGCAAAAGTTCAAAGGTGGTTGAGTTTGTGCCTGGGAATAGTACACTCAGAATCTATAGGCTTGACATAAATGGTGCTTGCAGGGTTGCCTGCGCACTCGGGTTAAACTCGACGGTTAAAACGCTCGACATGACTGGAATCCGGCTGAAATCCCGATGGGCAAAGGAGTTCCGTTGGGCATTGGAACAAAACCGATGCCTGAGGGAGGTAAAGCTATCAAAAACCCACTTAAAAGATGAGGCAATTGTTCATATAGCAGCTGGACTTTTCAAGAACAAACACTTGCAGAGCTTGTTTCTTGATGGAAACTTGTTTACAGGCATCGGAGTCGAGCATTTACTCTGCCCTTTAAGCCGGTTTTCCACCCTGCAACTTCAAGCAAACATAACGCTCAAATATGTAACATTCGGAGGTCGGAGAAACAAGATAGGAAGAGATGGGCTTGCAGCCATTTTACGCATGCTTACGACAAACGAAACTCTAACTCATCTCGGGATATATGATGATCATAGCTTGAGACCCAACGACATAGTCAGAATTTTCAGAAATTTAGAGAAGAATGCATCCTTAAGACACTTATCCTTACACGGGTGTAAAGGTGTTGATGGAGACATGGTGTTGCAGACAATAATGGAGATGCTCGAAGTAAATCCTTGGATTGAAGAAATCGACCTCTCAGGAACTCCTCTTCAGAATTCTGGAAAAGCTGATAGAGTTTACCAAAGATTAGGACAGAACGGGAGCACCGACCTCGAACCCCAGGTGGATTCGCTGGACATGACCTTGACAGAGCCAAAAAGTTGTAGGATTTTCTTCTGCGGGCAAGAAGATGCAGGTAAGAAACATAAGTTTCTTTCATATAAGCTTATAAACCTGAAAGTTTTCTTCTAAAGTTTACATATGTTGAAATTGAACAAACCAACTAACTTTTAGACACCCAAATGCAGGTAAAACCACTTTGTGCAACTCCATATTGCAGAACTATGGTTCTTCAAAACTTCCCTTCACAGACCAAGTCAGATCTTTAGTAGCTCCAGTTGAACAAGCAGTAAGGACAGTAGGAATGAAGATAAAAACTTTCAGAGATGAAGACATCAAAATATCAGTTTGGAATCTAGCTGGTCAGCATGAGTTCTATTCCCTCCATGATCTCATGTTTCCAGGGCCTGGAAATGCATCAGTGTTTGTGATTATCAGCAGTTTATTCAGGAAACCGAGTAACAAAGAACTGAAACATCCGAATGAGATAGTAGAAGATGTTCAGTATTGGCTAAGGTTCATTGTCTCCAACTCGAAAAGAGCAGCGCAGCAATGCATGCTTCCTAATGTAACTTTGGTTCTCACACACTATGACAAAGTCATACAACCATCACAGAACTTGCAGCAAACTTTGATTTCAATTCAGGGATTGAGAGACAAATTCCAAGGTTTCCTTGACATCTACCCGACAGTATTCACGGTCGACGCACGCTCATCAGCAACAGTAAATAAACTCTTGCATCACCTTCAGAGAACAAGCAGGACTGTTCTCCAAAGAGTTCCGCAAGTTTACCAGCTCTGTAATGAACTGATACAAATTTTGACAGACTGGAGATCAGAAAACTACAACAAGCCTGCAATGAGATGGAAAGAATTTCAGGATCTATGTCAACTTCGTATCCCTCAGATGAGAATCCGTTCAAGACGCAGTAACAGAGATAAGATTGAAATGCGGAGGAAGGCTGTTGCTACTTGCTTGCATGACATAGGAGAGGTGATATACTTTGAAGAATTGGGATTTATAATATTAGATTGCGATTGGTTTTGTGGAGAAGTTCTTGGCCAACTAATAAGATTAGAAGTTAGAAACCATTCAAACAACAACAGTGGATTCATCAGTAGGAAAGAACTGGAAAAAGTTTTAAGAGGCAAGTTACATAGCCAGATCCCAGGAATGAGTTCGAAGGTATTTGAGAACTTACAAGCTAGTGACCTAGTGGGAATGATGCTCAAACTGGAGCTTTGTTACGAACAAGACCAGTCCGATCCAGATTCTCCATTGCTAATCCCCTCAGTTCTCGAAGAAGGTAGAGGAAAGCCACAGAGATGGCCATTAAGTATGCCCGACTGCATCTATGCAGGGAGACACCTGGAATGTGATGATTCAAGCCATATGCTTCTAACTCCCGGCTTTTTCCCTCGACTACAGGCAAAAATCCACTTCTATCTCTCTCTCTTTCTCTAATCAAACATTGTGAGTTTTGAATTCCTAATCAGATTGTTTGCTGTTGGAAATTCAGGTGCATCTGCATAACAGAATCATGGGATTAAAGAACCAATATGTAGCAACTTACAGCTTAGAGAAATACCTGATCACAATAAACATCAATGGAATTTATGTCAGGGTAGAGCTAGGCGGACAGTTAGGCTACTATATTGATGTCCTGGCATGCTCCACGAAGAGCTTGACAGAGACTCTCCGATTTATCCAGCAGCTTATCATCCCTGCAATTCACGACCTCTGTCATGGCATCATCTTGACCGAAAGCGTAATCAGGCCTGAATGCGTGCAAAATTTGGTGCCACCTAGACACAGGAAAACCCAGCATGTCTCCATGCAACAACTGAAACTGGCGTTGTTTTCCATTCCTGCTGATGGCATGTATGAATATCAGCATACATGGTGTCCTGTGTCGGATGGTGGTAGAGAAATTCTTGCAGTTGGCTTTGATTTTGCTCGAGACCTCTTATCTGATGATGATTTCCGGGAAGTTTTGCATAGGAGGTACCATGACCTTTACGATCTTGCTGTTGAACTGCAAGTCCCACATGAAAACAACCCAGAAACAGTTGATCACTCACCATCCAATGATGAAACTGACAAAATTGAAGCAACCTTCGGTGGAATTGCAAAAGGAGTTGAAGCTGTTTTGCAGAGATTAAAGATCATTGAACAAGAAATCAGAGACTTAAAGCAGGAGATAAAAGGTCTAAGATATTACGAGCACAGACTCCTCCTCGAGCTTAATCACAAAGTGAATTACCTAGTGAATTACAATGTTGAAATTGAAGAGAGGAGAGTACCAAACATGTTCTATTTTGTTAGAACAGAAAACTATTCAAGAAGGGTGATTACAAACCTGATTTCTGGCATGAATGCTCTCCGACTGCACATGTTATGTGAATTCCGAAGGGAAATGCATGTTGTTGAAGATCAGATAGGCTGTGAAGTCATACAGATTGACAATATGGCAGTCAGGTCTTTAGCTCCATATATGACAAAGTTCATGAAACTGGTAACATTTTCTCTCAGAATTGGAGCCCAGATAGCAATTGGAATGGGGCACATGATCCCAGATTTGAGTCGCGAGGTTGCCCATCTAGCTGATTCGTCTCTTTTTCATGGGGCAGCTGGGGCAGCTGCTGCGGGAGCGGTTGGGGCTGCAGCTATGGGGCGTGTAGGCTTAAGCAGGGGAAGAAGCAGAGCTGGAGACATTCAGCAAGATCTCAGAACAGCACAGCAATGGGTTGTGGATTACTTGAGAGAACAGAGATGTTCAACTGGAAAAGATATTGCCGAGAAGTTCGGGTTGTGGAGAGTGAGATACAGGGATGATGGTCACATTGCCTGGATCTGTAGAAGGCACATGAACCTCAGAGCACATGAAATAATTGAAGTTCCCATCTGAAATGCCTAAGAAGATTCATATTATGCAAACCAAGATCAACCAATTTAGAGTAATAAGATACAGAACAGTAAAATTTTCTACCATCTAAGTTTGGATTTTCTTCTGTGATTATTTCTAGTGGAGATCCTATAGTAAAATTTTCTACCATCTAAGTTTGGATTTTCTTCTGTGATTATTTCTAGTGGAGATCCTATAGCCCTAGGGAGCCAAAATAAAGCTACTTTAGTTTGAAAAGCTTGACAGAAAAGTCTTTCTCTGCTAATCACAACTCGTACAGAATATGTTAGAATAGAAATAACCTGAAATTTCTTGACCACATGATCTGAATCAACCGAAATCAAGTCATCAATGCACTGATCTATCCAATTCATTCCTTGAAACAAACATAATGTCAATGTGGGACCAACACATAACTGATATGACTTTGATTTCACATAATTAGAAGTTGCATTCTAAAGTTAATTGTTACAACGAGGGATAATAATTCATTCATGCTTACACCGATGATTATGATAGAACAAAGTTTGTAAGGTGTAGAAGTCATGATTTACTATCGTACCGGACAAACCAACATACAAAGGGAAACACCACTCTACAGAGATACATTATTACATTACACTACTGATAGTAATATTTGTCCTATAGTTCTAGAGTTATCGTGTATCTTCGTCTGAAATGTAGAAACCACAGTTTAGAAGAAAGCCCTGCTTCCATAGAACACTCGTGCATTACCATTCTTTGAGGATGGTGTATTATGATCAGAGCTTGAATTTTCTGAACTGGTCGGTCCATTATCGACGTCCAGAGGAAGTTTCATCTTTGCCAATGACTCAGTAAATTGCTGCATGCTTTTCATATACATGTCAACAATGTCCTGCTGCACAACATTTTGTTCTGGCTCTATGTTCACAGTGATAACAGGCTTTGAGAATGAATCACTTGGTACCTCAATAGAGGAATCAGCCTCGCCATTCTTAACGCCCACACGCTTCTCCTTTTCAATTGGTTCTTGAGTTTGGGGCTTTGAAGCTTCTGAAGTATCGGATGATTCTGAGCTTGTTGGTGCAGAAGGCGAGGATGCTCCATCAGTTGACAAGCTGCTAGGTGGAGAATCGAGCTTCAAAAGCTGGACAGACTCAACAGAAGTTGTTGAGAAGCTTTCCACATTATGTGCACCTATTTCTGAACTCAGATGATCTTCAGTACCAGAGGTGGCTAGGCTCTCAGAGCCCTCAGACTCCGGATTAGAGCATGGAATGCTGAAATACTCAGACACCATCATCTCATCTTCATTTACGATCTTAGGATCTGGAAATTCTATCTTATCCAAATCACTAGCTAGCGACACAGATATTTCAGAATCCTTCAATGTTGCATTTGATGATTCCAAGGTAGCTTTAGGAACAGCCATCACATCAGGCGAGGCTCCATTATATTCAAGAGATAGTTTAACAAACCCTGCAGGAGAATGGAACAAATCGGTAGAAGATAGAGAAAACTCTTTCTCTAACTTTCCATCGCTAACAAGAACTTCAGACAATGGCACCAAGGTAAACCCCAACAACTGGTCTTCCAGATAATTCCTCACTCTGCTCAACATCCATATCTCACATTTAAGGGACGCATCAACACTTCTAACATTCAAACGAAGATTCTCATTGAAGACTGGGTTCCTCCCACCTCCATTAATGATGTTGGTGGAGAGAGAATCTTCGGGATCAGTAGTCAGGCAAAACTTAGCATAAACATCTTGCTTATGGTATATGCAGATATTATGAATGTCTCTAGCCTGATGAATGCATACATCAAGTGCACCAACAATTTCCTCCAAGTTATACATCACTGCTTCTTTTCGGCTGACCTCAATTCCCTTCAATGGATTATCAGAGATCGAAGCAAAGAAATTGGGTTTCTGCTTCTCAGGCTCGGCAAGCGGAGAGTTCTTTAGTGGTGAAACAACAGATTGAGGGGAGTCCATGATAAGACTTAGAGTACAAGCCTGAAAAAATTACAAAATTGATTGAAAATCTATTAAGCTAAAACACTTTAAGCGTACTGTTTTTGTAGCTATTCAGAAATGAAGTTCAACAGAAGATGGTTCCATATCTCAAAGCTAAAAATCACAACATTGTGGTCTAAGTCACATTCATAATTTACAAATTCCAAAATCCATAACAAGGTTTGGAGAAAAGGAAGCTTCTATAGACCAGCTCCAGGACTAAATCTCAAACGTACTAAGCAGTAAACCAACACTGAGAATCAGACCAACCTAAAGGAGCAACAAAAACAATTCGATCTAGAACAAATATTGAATAGCAGGAAGCAGAAAATAAACGACACTAACGACACAGAACCTTCAAATCAAAATCCAATAATAAGAAAACACAATTGAAACTGTAAAAAACCAACCTTTCACGTGAGTAAGCTGTCAAACAAAGCGACTAAAACAGGAATTCACAGAACCACACAGAATACTGAACTTGCAAACATGAAAACCACAAGTTACAGTCGATTTTTATAGGACTCTCAAAATACAAAAGCCAAACACTCAAGAACTAAGAATGAGTGAATTGCAGAAGGTTTCAGTCAGAACTTAGAACCTCAACAACACAAAGTCCAACAAAGCAACCCAATTTTTTCAACACAAGAGAAACCGGAATCCAAGGAAGTGTAAGCAGTGAAAGCAAGAAAAGGGAAAACATCACAAAAGTCTCAGATCGGGTCCACAAAGTTCAACATCAAGATCAAATTGAGTTCAGTTCAAAACACTCCAACACAGGACGAAAGAAACAAAAGGAGGAAGTAACAGAATTACCAAAAGAAAAGGATTGAAATCAAAGCAAAATCTCGAACTGGGTTCGTTTATTTTAGCTTCTAGACCCCAAATTGGCAAAGTCCAAGCAGTCTTCCCCAAAATCAGAAGCTCAAAATCGAAGATCTCCCACAACCCAGTTGGCAAATCGAAGAAACTTCGCGAAAGAAACCCCTCAGAAACAGTTCTATATACAAAAAAGCAAGACTAGAAACACCAATAGTCAAGTACAACAGAAAGAGACTTGAAATTCATCAAGAAGAAGGGGTTACTGATTAGATTAGCCACCGCGAGAGGAGACCCTCCAGATATTTAAGGGTATTTAGAAAGGCAGCCGCCCCACGCGTTAGCGTCGGCTGGACCAATAGGAAGAAGAGTGAGTGCGGTTTGATAGTGGGGTCCTAAAACGAACAAGGGGCAGGCCCAATTGGTGACTGTGCGTTTAGAACTGGGATCAGAGAATGGGATTGCAATTGGAATTGGGATTGTGATTGTGATTGTGGGAAGCTTTACAGAGCGGGATGGTAAATGAAGGCTGACTTTTTACGGTTCAAATTGTGGAAGTTTATGGCGCGGTTTGAGGGGGGGTCGTAAACGGCGATGGCCGTCGCTCACCGCCGTCAGACACTTGGCTTTTTTGGCCCTCAAAAGTAAAGGAATTTGTCGAACTTCGTTTGAAATAGACGAAAATGGTTTCTAAAGAGACGACTAGAATTTCAAAGATTCGTTTTTTATGATCGTTGAAATTTCGAATTGTGTAAATTGATTTTCATTTGTTCATTTCTTAAATTAATTTTCTGACTTCTTTTTCTCTCTTTTTGTGTTGATATGAAGGTTCCTTCTAATCCTATTATAGTTTCTAGAATTTTTAGTTTTTTGTTATTGTTTTTATGCTTTTTAAAATTGTTTTTTTAGCACATCAACATTTGTCCATTTTCAAAAGAAAAATTCTCATATTTTTCCATCTTGCTTATGTCTATTTTAATCTATGAAATTTAAAATGGCATCTAGTAATTTTTACTTTATTTTGATTTCACTGATTAATGTGTTGATGCAGATATGTATTGAAGCTACATAAACTGATTGATGACTATTGAGTGAGTGAATATTTGGTACAAACTAATAACAAGGACCAAAATGCTCATTTTTAAAGTTTATGAACTAAAACCCAAATATTGAATGTGTTAACGATCTCGAGGTCTATGATTCAAATCTTTCCAATCTCTATCGTACTAAAAATAAGTTTATGAACTAAAAAGAATGTTTTCTTGACCAAGAAGTAAAGGGTTCGACCCTCACCCTCCATATTTAAAAAAAAGAGAGAAAGAAAAGAATCTTCAGGAACAAGCATGCTATGTCTAGCCTTAACAAGATCCAATAATGAAGAAATAGTTTTTATGGTAATGTGTCCAAGGGGTCGTTTGGAGTACAAGTTATAATAACCTGTGTTATTATAATTTGTGGAATACTCTGCATCCCAAACACAAACTATTATAACCTCAAAACTATATTGTCCTGCATTTTAAATAATATTATATGATTCCATAAACTATAATAACTCACAGATATTATAACCTATATTACTATAACTCACTCACGCTTTAAACAATCCTTAAGTTTCTCAACAAAATAAATAACTAATTAAGTTTGTTGAAATTATGTAATAAAATGAGTCACTTTTAAATTTTAGATTAAGATGCAAACCCATACCTCGTCAATCAATATTAATCATATTATATTGAAAAGACCATCTTTGAAAATCTCTAAATAAGTTATACCATCCAACATTTAATTAATTAATAGAGATACACATAGAACTCATTAGTACAACAACTACTTAGGAATAGAAAAATTTCATAGGTACTTGATTAAAATTAATGTTGTAAATTGAAAATCAAATATGCAACAATTTTCTAAGTTGATTTTACTTCATTAGTAAATTATTAATTTAATTAAGTCTTCATTCCCTAGCAAAAGAGGCCTCTACAAAACAAAAATCACTTCACTTTTCACTAGTTTCTTGTGATGCCCTAATAGACAGTTAACTTAGAAGAATAGGTCAATAATTTGGAAGATTTGACTTCCCAACTTATTTTCTTATCTTTCTATAAGAAGGGAAAAAAAAAGAAAAAAAATTCCTAAAGTGGATCAGAACAAGACATCATTCTAAAGAAAAAAAAAAAAACAAGTTGTTTGCTTAAAGGAATTTCTCTCTCACCCATTATTAGCTCTAATTAATTGATTGATAAAATTATATTTAAGTAATTATTTATTATTGAATAAATGATTAAGGATGTGTTTGATCTTTTTTTTTTTTTAAATTATGCCTATTTATTAACAATTTCTTTATACAATTTCTCACTTTTTAAAAATACTTATAAAAAATTTGTCAAATTTTAAAAATTAAAAGGTTGTTCAGGTTTGAAATTATGTTTTTTTTAGTACATCAACAATTGGGGATGGAGAATTCAAACTCATG
Organism: Trichosanthes cucumerina; assembly: GCA_036507285.1. Classification (NCBI taxonomy): domain Eukaryota; kingdom Viridiplantae; phylum Streptophyta; class Magnoliopsida; order Cucurbitales; family Cucurbitaceae; genus Trichosanthes; species Trichosanthes cucumerina. Next base: position 85,076,268 of record CM071835.1, on the reverse strand, counting down.
ACTTTTTGGTTATAAGTCATACTTGATGCTAGTTGAGCTATGCTCTTGTTGTCTTGAAATTACGGTTTTAATACTTAATAATTAGCCACTTTATTATTTGGTTTTGATATTTTAGAAATACTTTTTTTAAAAAAATATGTAATTAAGATTCGATAAATTAATAAAATGGGAAGAATTAAAACTATAGGTAAGATCATATCATTCTTCCCTAGAATTTGCATGATTTTGGAATTTTATGGCTCATAATTAATAGCATTAAGTTGTTGATTTTGCCTAGAGAATTATTTTCCAAGTAATATATGGTATTAACTAATGTGATCAGCCAACATAACATTAAATATAAGCGGTTGAACTAAAAAAAATATAGTGATTAAAGTGTCTCTACTTCTCTTACGGGCCATTTGGATGGAGGAAAATAGAGATAGTAATGGAATGAGTAAGAGTTTTAGATCTTTTTATTTAGAATAAGGTTTAAAGCATGGGCAAGAGTATAACTTATATATACTCAAGCATCACTTTTTTCGATAATGGATGAATTTTCTATACGAATGATAGTTTTCTTTATACTCATTCATCTCTCTTCTTTATTCAATTTTAATAATCATAATGAATTATTTAATTAAATATTTATAATTTATTTATTTATTTTTATGGGTTGAAATTAATTAATTTTTAGGACTCATTTAATAAAACAAACTTAAACATTTATGATAAAATTCATGATGAAAATATTAATTATTAATTACAAATACTATTAATTTAGAGAGTTTGTAATGGGTAGCAATTATGGTTTTAGTATTTGTAGATATAACAACATTTTAAAAGAATTGCAAATATGGCAAAAGTCTTTAATTTTTTTATATAATTTCAATTATACCATTGGCTTAAACCTATTCTCTTTTTAATTGGTATTTGTTTTTTAATTGGTATTTGTTCTTCACGGTTACTTAAATATTCCTTGTTATTTTTATATTTTTATATTCAAAACAAACATGATTATGCCTGACATTTATATTTTTTATTATTTTACAATTTTAAGCATTTAAACATTTCAATTTTCTAGATTCTCAAACAGTAATACATATTTAACTACTTGTAAGGCTCTAAATTCACAGTCAAATCAAATGAGATGTATTATAATTTATTTAATATACCTATGTTTTAGAGAATCTGTAATGGGTAGTAATTATGGTTTTAGTATTTGTAGATATAGCAACTTTTTAAAAGAATTGCAAATATGACAAAAATCTTTAATTTTTTTATAATTCCAATTATACTCTTGACTTAAACCTATTCCCTTTTTAATTAGTATTTGTTTTTCAATTGGTATTTGTTCTTCACGGTATTTTTCTTCTTCCGATTTTTGCGACAACATCTTCTTGATTCCGGTCAATCTTCCCAAACTCTTCTCGATTCGGTCCAATCTTACGCCGAGTCGCAAGTTTGAGTATCTTCTCAAATTCAATCGGAGTCGCAAACCTTCACCTATTCGATCGGGTATTTTCTAGTTTGATCTGTTGAATTGCAACCCATGAATTTTCATCGATTTTGTTTGATTATCTTCTCCAATTCGATCGAAGTCGCAAGTTTGTCTGATTATCTTCTCCAATTCGATCGCATTGTAGTATCTTCTTATTCGGTCGAAGTATCTTCCAATTCGATCTTTTCAAGTCCAATGGAGCTTTTTTTTCGTGGGTATTTGATTTTTCAATCAACATTTTTCGTGGGTATTTCTTATGTTCATTTTGTTACATCACTATTTTTCTGCTTTGGAGTCGCAAGTTTTCTTCATTTTTTGTTCTATCAGCAATACTGTTTTCTAGATGATCGACGATATACGTGACATTAGTGATATCTATCATTGTTTTCTAGATATGATCAATAGATATCAGTTATATCAGTGATATCAGTGATATCAGTAATCAATAGATATCAATGATATTAGTGATATTAGTGATATACGAGTGACTATTGTGCTTCCAATTAGTGATATACGATCTTCTGTTGGAGCTCTTTTCGTGGGTATTTGAGTTTGTGTTGTGCAAAAACTCACTACGCAAGCATACGCAATCGTAGGTAGTAATTGGTGAACAAGGTCGATCCCACAGGGACTAATGTTTGCAAAAGTTTGAGAAGATAAGTAATGCTAAACTAGACTTAAAGCTTGAAACAACTCAAAAACAACAAAAATGAGCTTAGCATGAGAGAGATTGAATCTAGCTATCTAAGAGCGATAAGCGACTCAAATGGACAATAAACAAGTGGGGATGAAGTAATAAAACATTGGAATTTATGGAAATGAACTTCTAAATTCTCGCTATCTAATGTTGTAGCAATGCTACCACATCACTCTTTAAAGCTCTTTGCCTTGTATGCGTAAAACAAGAAATTATACGAAAATTCCGAGAATCAATTCTATCCTTCGAACTACAGCCTAAAAGCAGAGTTTACATATGTCTATGAATACCCAACTTTCAAACATCACAACAACTCAAATTTCCTAAAGTTTACAAGCCAAAAGGCATATGTCTATGCCCCTTTGAATTCTTTTCCTTTTCAAGAGAAAGATAAACTTGCAATGCTTATGCTTTTTCCATTCATCTCAACCTTTTCAGAATTAAAATGAACTAATGTTCAATCTAAAGGTGATCAATCTTAAGAAGAACAATAAACCAAAAACACCCATAAGCAAACTACACGCGTTTAACACTTTTCCAACAAAAGGACTTCAAGAATTTAGAATCTCATCCCATAAATTCCAACGTAAAAAGTACTTAGCCCATGACTATTACATAGAACTCAAGAACAAAATGCTTAAAACTTATAAACATTCTAAAGATGAATTCAAAGTTACTACAAAAGATCTAACTACACAAGGAAGAAAACAAAGCTAATAAGAGAGAAGAAAAGATGGACACGAATTGGCTATGGAGGTGAGGTAAGAAGTGCTTCTTCTTCTTCAATGAGCTCTCGATAAGGGTCACATGCTCCTTTTTTCTTCTCTCATTGTCTTATCCATAAGGGTAGCCTCCTCTCTCTCCTTTTAATCGATCCATTCCCCCTTTTCTAAATTAGGTTAAGTAAATTTTCTCCCATTTTTACTCTCCTGTCCTTCTTTTGTCCAATAATTCCCCAAAATGCCCAAAACTGCTGATGTAACTAAGGAGAAGAGATTCCTCCTGCGTCATCTCGCGAGGTGGGCCCTACTTTGGCTTTTCTGCCCGAACCCAATGCTACAACAATGCTGTGACATTACTACTTCACACAACAGACTTGCTCTCTGTTCTTAAAAGCAAGATCTGCATGTCGCATTGTAGTATTGATGTTGCCACACTCAACGATCCTCTTCTCCCTACACCAAACACAAATATAAACACAAACAATAACCGGACACACAAAACTCAACAAACAACGAGCATAAAACACGCCAACTCACAAAACTAAATAGACACCAAATATACAAATTAACCTAACACAACAAGGAAAAAGAACAACTAGCCACTAAAAAAAAACACACTCCAAGACTCAACCTAAACATGCTAAGAAAATGACTAAAAGCACGCCAACCACTCAATTTTTAGTAGAAATAAGCCATGGAAAGTGCCAAAAAAATCCCATTTCATGGGATTATCACACCCCCAAACTTATCTCATTACTCGTCCTCGAGTGATGCACTAACAACTACAAACAACAAACACACAACTCGCTAGGTGCCACAGAGGTTTAGATTATCAAACCTTCAGGTAAACTCCCACAGTTCACAAGCATAAACACAAACAAGGTATGACAAAATCGTTCACAAGTCAAAGCAACCCTTAAGTGCGTATGCGCAAAGTCTTAGCTCACTCACTTGCATAATCTAAACTGCTCTAAAGCTTAAATCATAGAACTTAGTTAAATGAGCATCAAATGACTTAACATGGAGTCCATCCAAGATACTAAGGTTTACAACAAGCTCAAAATGTAAAATCAATGAACTCTCCTTTTTTTTAAGAATTTATAAATCTTCCATCAAAAGCACAATGAAAGAGAACAACGGGAGGCCAATCTCTTCTTCTTCTTTTTTTTTTTTTTAATTTGATTGCTTTCATTTTTTTTTTCAAGGGAACCTTTCTAGTCATTTGTACCTTCGATCTAAACGCCAACATTGGTGATGAAGACGCCTAACAACGAGTACTATCACATAGATTGGTTGCTTTTGCATACTCATATCCACTGTGACCATTTGACTCAAAACTAAGCATGGGTGTCATGCCTAGCCCTGGTTTACTAAGCCACAAGAGATAGAGGAGTATCCCTTTTTTTCTCTTTTTTTTTTTTTTTTTTTTTAGAAACTAGAATTGGCCTCCCCTAAACTTTGATTTTACAAACAAGAGATATTACCAATTTACACAAGATGCCTTAGACCCAATTCAAGAAACCGCGCCAACTCACTTTAGCTCCTAAGTCCTCCTTAAGACTATAAAACATTTTAAAATCAACAAGCTTGATAGCTAAGACTTAAGTGTGAAGGCTACTTTAGCTTAATCACTCATTTGTCAAACTTAAAGTGTTATATGCAAATGAAATGCGAGAGTCTAAAGTATCATCATTAGCAATAAACTAACCGCCAAGAAGCACCTAACCAGTCAAAACAACAACTTAGCAAAACAACAACAAACCAGACAGACAAATAAACAAACCAACCACAGGTTAACACAGCAAACGCCCTTCTCCACAGCAACAAACTCAAAAACAAGCCTCCACCCCCAAACTTCGAGACACGTTGTGTCCTCACAACAACCGCCATTCAAAAACTAAAGCAGGGCAAGATTAAACAAGATACACAAGCACGAAAATGAAAAGCAAACGAGAATATAAAAGAGACAAAAGGAAAGGATAACTCCCCTCACTGTTGCTCCTCATCGTCCTCATCATCAGAAGCTTGTTCCCGAGAGGTTTCTCCAGCATCTGCGTGCTCCCATCCGCTCAAAATTTTCGTGAAATGCGGGGAAGGCGAGGATAGTCGCAGAGACGCCCGCATGTGGTCGCGGTGCAAGGCCCTATCGCGATCACGCGTGTAAGAGGCAAAAGAAACCAACATCTGATGCATCAGTTCCTGCCGCAATTTAATCTCATGCACTTCCCGATGGATACGAAGTTGAGTCTCCATTGGTCCTGCACTTCCCCTATCAGGTTCTGGAGCGGGGGCATCTTCATGTTGCTCAATAGGGGCAATATCTTCCTTCTGCAGCCGTGCAATGCACGCCGGTCCTATGGCCCCATGATTCTTTATAAGCGTCAGTTCAGAGACCAAAATGGGCACCTCAGCTCGCATACATAGCTCGGTGATCAACGCAGGGAAGAATAATTTGCCCTTGGTCTTAGACGCTGCCTCCTCAAGCTGGCCATAAATGAGCCTCCCCACATTAATTGACTTGCCCGTCACCAAAGCATAAAGCAAAAACATCCGCTCTTCAGAAATGATATTGACATGAGTGGTGGGCATTAGCTTGGTTCTCAGGAAGTGATACCAGACTCGATGCTTTGGTTTGAGAGCTCTGCTTGCAGAACGCACGCGCCTCGAGGCGAAATTATCCATTGAGCCCCGCACCGTGAGCTTCCAGTAAGGACGCGTTGGCGCCATTTGCTGTGGGATCGCGCTTCACCGAGTATCTTGGTCGTCAAACTCGTGCAATAGTAGGAACTCATTAATGTGAAGGCGATGGCAAGGAACTAACTTCTTCCGGACCAAAACGCCATTTTCTGAAGCATACTTGAAGTTAGCGAAGAATTCGTGCACTACGGGGAGATTCACACGAAACGGATGAGAACAAAGCCGCTGCCAACGCCTCTCTTGTATTTGCTCAGCGATGAATCGAGGAAGCCCCAAATTTGCACTTTGCGAATAAATAAAGCCCTTCTCAATGAGGGGCTGTCGGACGGATATAGCTCGAAAGGCAACCTCAGCTTCCGGTGCCGCAAAGGTAGGAATAATGTCGGCTAGCGATGGATGGCTGGGATGCTCGACCGACTCGGATTCAGCATTAGCCCGGGAAGCGGAGGCTTTAGCTTTGGAGCGAGCCTTGGATGGCATGTTGTCGAAATAGTTATTTGGCCTCCCGAGTGAAACGACGATCAGCTGGAACCCTGATGTCGAAGAACACGACAACGGAAGAAGCCGACTAATCAACACAAAACAAATAGCGAGGGAGTTGGAGAGGAAACTGTACTGGACACTGTCGGCTTTGGAAAAATGGCAGATGGCGACGGTAGAGTGGACTGAGACTGAAGAAGCCGGTCACCTAGCTCGAGCGCCGATCACTCCAGCGATTTACTGCAAAAAGAAGAGAGAAGAAACCGAGAGAAAATAAAAGGAAGAAGAAGAAGGACAAAGAAACGAAATGTTAGGGCATTTGAAGGTTAGTTGAAAAGGAGAAAAAAAAAATTTAATGAATGCGAATTAAATTCTCTTTTCGTTTTTTTTTTTTCAAGAATTTAGATCAAAACGCTATCGCAATGACCATTGACGACAGGCTTCCTCTGCGTCAATGTGGCGACAGTGAGTAGCATTGCGGCCTCTAGAACCAACTTAGTATTATCCTCCCGTTGCAACTTAGCAATGATGCTATCACATCGCCACCACAACTGGGCGAAAAATTCTGTTCTGTGATTTTTGCTTTTCTGCCTTTACTTCTTCCCCTGAAACAAAACAACTACCCAAAACTTATAAAATAAAGGGGCAGCAGGTGCCCAACACAAAAGAAATTCAAACCAAACTCAAATAACAAAGAAAAGCAAAACAAAACTACTCAATTAAAGCGAAAATGAGAAGATTTACTCGGATGGGAAGCCTCCCATCAAGCGCTTAGTTTTTAGTCCTCAGCCCTCACTCATTTTTCAGCTCTGAAACAACACACACACCTTCTCTCTATCAATGGTGCTTCCCCAATAGTGCTTAACACGCTGACCATTCACTTTAAAAGTATTTCCTGAATTTTCATCAAGAAGCTCTACTGCTCCATATGGGGAAACACTCACAACTCACGAAAAGGTCCCGACCATCTTGACTTGACTTTGCCTCGGGAACAACTTTAATCGTGAGTTGAAGAGAAGCACCTGCTGTCCTGGAAGGAGTGCTCTCGAAAGGATGTGACTATCATGCCAAGCCTTGGTCTTTTCCTTATAAAGTTTGGCATTCTCATAGGAAAAGTGGCTCAACTCTTCAAGTTCCACAAGCTGCATTTTTCTCTCATTTCCTGCCGCTTGGAGATCAAAATTTAACACGTTAAGAGCCCAATAGGCCTTATGTTCGAGTTCCAAAGGCAAATGACATGCCTTACCGAATACAAGCCTATAAGGTGACATACCTATGGGTGTTTTGAAAGCTGTCTGGTATGCCCACAAAGCGTCATCTAATTTCATTGACCAGTCTTTGCGTGATACACAAACCATTTTCTCAAGTATTCTCTTTATCTCACGATTGGATACTTCAGCTTGCCCACTAGTCTGAGGATGGTAAGCAGTAGCCACTTTATGCTTGATCCCATATTTAGCTAGCATTGATTCAAGCATTCTACTTCCAAAATGAGTCCCCTCGTCACACTTATGAGCGCTCCGGTGTCCCAAAAAGCGTGAAAATGTTCTTTTTCAAAACTTGCTTACCACATTGGAGTCATTGGATGATGAAGCGATTGCTTCAACCCACTTGGATACATAGTCTACTGCCAGTAAAATATAGAGGTTCCCATGAGATGGTGGGAATGGACTCATGAAGTCTATCCCCCATACATCAAAAAGTTCAACCTCTAGAATATTGTTTAATGGTATCTCATGCTTCTGTGAGATGGTGCCCACCCTTTGACAACGGTCGCAGCACATAGCAAACTGATGAGCGTCTTTGAAGAGTGAGGGTCAGAAATATCCAGATTGCAGCACTTTAGCTGCTGTTCGAGCCCCACCAAAATGGCCACCATATGGTGCTGAATGGCAATGGTGAAGAATATTCTGAACCTCTTCTTCAGGAACACATCTCCTTAAAATTTGATCAGCGCATTTTTTGTAAATGAATGGTTCATCCCAATAAAAGTATCTCACCTCGTGCATGAATCTTTTCAACTGTTGTCTACTCATCTCAGGAGGTGTAAGCCCACTCACCAAATAGTTCACGGATCCGCATACACACGGTAGATGCTCGGTTACTCTGGGGTTGTTCATCAGGAAATGTCTCCTTGATAGACTCGTGGTGGAGTGTCTCATTAGTCTCATGGAGTCTAGACAAGTGATCAGCAACTTGGTTCTGTGTCCCACTCCTATCTCTGATTTCCAAGTCAAATTCTTGCAACAAGAGTATCCATCGAATTAGTCTAGGCCTCGAATCCTTCTTTGAGATTAAGTATTTAATGGCAGAATGATCAGTGAACACTATGACTTTTATGCCTATCAAATATGCCCTAAATTTGTCAAATGCAAAAACCACTGCTAACAGCTCTTTCTCAGTGGTAGTATAATTGATTTGGGCCTCATTCAAGGTTCTGCTAGCATAATAGATTGAGTGGAAGATCTTGCCCTGCACACGACCCAAGAGCGCCCCACAAAGAAAATCACTCGCATCGCACATCAATTCAAAGGCGTGGGGAGTCGATCGGGCAACAATCACTGGAGCAGAAACTAATGCCCCCTTAAGCTCTCAAATGCCTTAACACAATCTTCATAAAAAACAAAAGGCTTGGAATGCTCAAGAAGCATGCAGAGAGGCTTTGCAATCTTTGAAAAGTTCTGAATGAACCGCCTGTAAAATCCTGCATGTCCTAGAAAGCTTCTAACTCCTTTCACTGTGGTAGGTGGAGGCATCTTCTCAATGACTTCAATCTTCGCTTTGTCCACTTCAATTCCCACCTTTGATATTTTGTGCCCTAAAACTATTCCCTCACGAACCATGAAGTGACATTTTTCCTAGTTGAGGACTAGGTTGGTCTCTTCACAACGTTTAAGAATATCCTGCAAATTAAACAAGCACACATCAAAAGTTTCACCAAATGTAGAAAAGTCATCCATAAATACCTCTAGTGTTTTTTCCACCATGTCACTGAATATTGCCATCATGCATCGCTGAAAAGTGGCAGGAGCATTACATAACCCGAAAGGCATTCGCCTAAATGCGAATGTGCCATAAGGACAAGTGAATGTGGTCTTCTCTTGATCCTCTGGTGCTATCGTGATCTGATTGTACCCAGAATATCCATCCAGGAAACAATAATACTCTTGTCCTGCCAACCTGTCAAGCATTTGATCAATAAAAGGCAAAGGAAAATGGTCCTTCCTCGTGGCTTTGTTCAACTTACGATAATCCATGCAAACTCGCCATCCTCAGAATCGTTTTGTTGGGATCAGTTCGTTATTCAGATTTTTCACCACTGTGAACTCACCCTTCTTAGGCACACACTGAACTGGGCTTACCATGCACTATCAGAGATAGGAAAGATGATACCTGCATCCAACCACTTGAGAATCTCTTTCCGCACCACCTCTTTCATGACAGGGTTCAACCGCCTTTGATGCTCAACTGAATTTGAACAATCATCCTCCAACAGGATTTTGTGCATACATATTGATGGACTGATACCTTTTATGTCTGCCATGGACCACCCAATTGCTTTCTGATGCTGTCTCAATACAACAATCAGTTTCTGCTCACATTCTCCACTCAAGGCTGATGATATGATTACTGGCAAAGTGTCATTTTTCCAAGGTATGCATATTTTAAATGTGTGGGAAGCGGTTTAAGCTCCAAAGTAGGTGGCTCTTCAACTGATGGCTTGATTGTAGGACAAGTTCTCTCTGCAAGCCCCAGTGACTCAAATTGCCTTCGATTCACGCCGCTATACTGTGTAGCTCCCACATGAGCAATCATTCCTCCTTTGTTGGAGTCAGCTTCATTTTCATTTCCAACAAAGTCATTTGCCCTAGCTGATCTTTCATGCCAACTTTCCACTACAGCTGCGTCTAAAACATGCACAAGAGAACACTCCTCAACATCATTAGGGAAATGTAAAGAATTAAAAAGATTAAACGTTACCCTTTGATCATTGACTCTCATTGTCAACTCCCCCTTTTGCACATCAATGAGCGTCCTTCCTGTGGCTAGGAAAGGTCGCCCCAGGATGATTGGGATGTCTTTATCAGCCTCATAGTCAAGTAAAATCAGCGGGAAAGATAAACTTATCCACACTTACCAACACATCCTCTATCTTACCCTCTGGATAAACTACTGAGCGATCAGCTAGCTGTAATGAAACTGTGGTGGGCCTTGCCTCTCCAATGCCGAATCTTTTAAAGATGGACATGGGCATCAAGTTGATGCTAGCCCCTAAATCGCACAAGGCTTGCCCACAGTAAGTATTCCCAATGGTGCAAGGTATGGTGAAGCTCCCTGGATCTTTTAACTTCTGAGGGATCTTTTGTTGAACAATAGATGAACATTCTGAGGTGAGTGCAGCCGTCTCAAACTCACCCAACCTCCTCTTTTTGGTCAAAATGTCTTTCATGAATTTCGCATAGTTGGGCATCTGCTTCAAAGCTTCCACTAAAGGGATGTTTATGTGCAGCTCCTTCAGAATGTCCAAAAACTTATCGAATTGTTCATCTTGCTGCTTCTTTTGAAAACGTTGAGGGAATGGTGGTGGTGGTCTCAAAACAACTGGTTCAGATGGTTGCACTTGTGGAAAAACTGCTGTATTTTTCTGTTCTGCTTCCTGGTGTACTGGCATAACTGCCACATTATCCTCTGCCTGCTCTGTCTCAGCCTGATATTTCGAAATTATTACCACATTTTCTTGTGTCTGCTTTCCACTTTCACTATTAACTTGGATTGAAGTGGGCTCTTTTCCTTTAGGGACTTTGGGCTTGGCTACCTCTAACTCCTTCCCACTTCGAAGCTGCACCGCCTTACAAGTTTCCTTGCCCTTGCCTCTTGGATCCTCAGTGTCACTCGGCAAGGTACCTTGAACTCTATTGTTTAAGGCTGAGGCTAGTTGGCCCATTTGATATTCTAGGTTTCTTATTGCTGCAGCTTGGCTTTGCACTATGGCATCAGTTTTAGCCATGTGCTCTTTCAACAATGATTCCAATGAGGATGTGGGCTCATGAGTTTGTACCTTAGGGTTTTGCAGAATCTGCTTTGAGGTATCCTGTTATTTGAAACCCTGGAGGCCTTTGGAGGTCTCACTTCTGGCGATTTGAAGGCCCAACTCCTTGATTGTTCCATGCAAAGTTCGGATGATGCTTCCAACCCGGGTTGTATGTATTCGAATAGGGGTTGAAATTCTTGTTGTACCCCACATAGTTTACTGATGCCGGATTGGAAGGACATACATCAAAAGTGTGGCCCTCCCCACAATAAACACATGATACTGAAACTGGAGGCCCAAACTGATTTCCTGAACCCACATTCATTGCTTTCAACGTGTTGGTAAGAGTGGCAATCTGTGCTGCCAAGCTTGCTGAACTTGCATCTTGCACCACTGCTACCTGGCGAGTAGGATTAAGGCGTGAAGTAGGCCACTGATAGTTGTTCTTTGCAATCTTTTCTAGAATTTCATATGCATCATTATATGTCTTTGACAACAGTGCCCCTCCAGCTGAAGCATCAACCACCATCCTCGTGTGGGTATTCAACCCATTATAAAAAGTCTGCATCTGAATGCCGTAGGGAATACCATGGTTTGGGCATTTGCGCAATAATTCCTTAAACCTCTCCCAAGTTTCATACAGAGACTCATCATCTTGTTGCTGAAAGGAAGTAATTTCACTCCTGAGCTTTGCAGTCTTGGTGGGTGGAAAATACTTTATCAGGAACTGTTCCACCAATTCATTCCAACTTGAAATAGCTCCAGGTGGAATCGTGTTCAACCATTCAAGTACTTTCCCTCTTAGTGAGTAAGGGAAAAGCGTCAACCTAAGAGTGTCCTCACTTACCCCTCTGATTACAAAGGACTTACACACACCCATGAATAACTGGAGATGTAAGTGAGGATCCTCCATTGGCGTACCCCCAAACTGGCCTGTGTGCTGGAGCATATGAAACATGACTGGTTTCAGTTCAAAATGCGGTGCTTCTATCTCTGGTGGCATAATCCCCAGAATCAGGATTGGCACTGCATACTCCTGAATAACTCTATCTCTCTCATCTTCCACTACTCTAGCACCACCATTATTATTAATTCTCAGTGGTGGTTCAGCCATACCTTCAGCTTCTGCTCGTCCTCTTTGTTCCCTTCTTCGACGGTGAAATGTGCGTTCGATCTCGGGATCAAGAGGCTGCAATTCAGGATCGTGCTCCTCGTTCATATAAGGAATTCAGCACCTAGCACGATAAAAAGGTAACCAATCAAAGTTTTGAGTGAGGTAACTAAACCGAAAAACAACAAATAAAAGTACTCAAATTCACAAAATTCACAAACAAATAGTCCCCGGCAACGGCGCCAAAAACTTGTTGTGCAAAAACTCACTACGCAAGCATACGCAATCGTAGGTAGTAATTGGTGAACAAGGTCGATCCCACAGGGACTAATGTTTGCAAAAGTTTGAGAAGATAAGTAATGTTAAACTAGACTTAAAGCGCCTAAACAACTCAAAAACAACAAAAATGAGCTTAGCATGAGAGAGATTGAATCTAGCTATCTAAGAGCGATAAACAGCTCAAATGGACAATAAACAAGCTGGGGATGAAGTAATAAAAATATTGGAATTTATGGAAATGAACTTCTAAATTCTGCTATCTAATGTTGTAGCAATGCTACCACACATCACTTTAAAGCTCTTTGGGTAATGTGAGAAACAAGAAATTATCTGAAAATTCCGAGAATCAATTCTATCCTTCGAACTACAGCCTAAAAGCAGAGTTTACATATGTCTATGAATACCCAACTTTCAAACATCACAACAACTCAAATTTCCTAAAGTTTACAAGCCAAAAGGCATATGTCTATGCCCTTTGAATTCTTTTCCTTTTCAAGAGAAAGATAAACTTGCAATGCTTATACTTTTTCCATTCATCTCAACCTTTTCAGAATTAAAATGAACTAATGTTCAATCTAAAGGTGATCAATCTTAAGAAGAACAATAAACCAAAAACACCCATAAGCAAACTACACGCGTTTAACACTTTTCCAACAAAAGGACTTCAAGAATTTAGAATCTCATCCCATAAATTCCAACGTAAAAAGTACTTAGCCCATGACTATTACATAGAACTCAAGAACAAAATGCTTAAAACTTATAAACATTCTAAAGATGAATTCAAAGTTACTACAAAAGATCTAACTACACAAGGAAGAAAACAAAGCTAATAAGAGAGAAGAAAAGATGGACACGAATTGGCTATGGAGGTGAGGTAGCAGCTGCCTTCTTCTTCAGCGAGCTCTCGATAAGGGTCACCTGCTCCTCTTTTTCTTCTCTGTTGTCTTATCCATAAGGGTAGCCTCCTCTCTCTCCTTTTAATCGATCCATTCCCCATTTTCTAAATTAGGTTAAGTAAATTTTCTCCCCTTTTTACTCTCCTGTCCTTCTTTTGTCCAATAATTCCCCAAAATGCCCAAAACTGCTGATTTAACTAAGGAGAAGAGATTCCTCCTGCGTCATCTCGCGAGGTGGGCCCTACTTTGGCTTTTCTGCTCGAACCCAATGCTACAACAATGCTGTGACATTGCTACTTCACAACGTACTTGCCTTCTGTTCTTAAAAGCAGTACCGCAGCCGCATTGTAGTATTGATGTTGCCACACTCAACGATCCTCTTCTCCCTACACCAAACACAAATACAAACACAAACAATAACCGGACACACAAAACTCAACAAACAACGAGCATAAAACACGCCAACTCACAAAACTAAATAGACACCAAATATACAAATTAACCTAACACAACAAGGAAAAAGAACAACTAGCCACTAAAAAAAAACACACTCCAAGACTCAACTTAAACATGCTAAGAAAATGACTAAAAGCACGCCAACCACTCAATTTTTAGTAGAAATAAGCCATGGAATGTGCCAAAAATAATCCCATTTCATGGGATTATCAGTTTGTCAATCAACCAGATCTTTTTTCGTGGGTATTTTTTTTGTTCATTTTGTTATATCACTGTTTTTCTGCAATGTTTTGGAGTCATAAGTCTGATTTTGGTGATTGTTTTGTTTTCTAGATATGCTAGAGAATACATATGACATCAGTGATATCTATCATTGTTTTCTAGATACAATGATATCAGTGATATCATTGATCAATAGATATGATATCAGTGATCAGTAGATATCAATGATATCACTGATATTAGTGATCAATAGATATCAATACTATCAGTGATATCATTAATCAATGATATACGAGTGACTATTGTGGTGATTGGTTTCTATATTACTTAATATTGTTAATGTTGTTATTACTTTTCGTAGGAACTATGATGAAGCTTCCAATAGTTATTTTTTATAGTAGGCAATGGAATGAGAAAAATTTCTATGAGAATTACAAGACCATTGGAATTTTTGTTGATGAGATGATGTGTTTTGATGATTTTATTAATCTGATTGTGAAAGAAGTTCGAATGGATAGTTCCATTTCTTTTATAGAATTGTCGATGTTATTAGGTTAGGGATAAATGATGCTCAGGATGTGGTTAAAATTCAAGAAGATAAAAATGTTGCTTGATTTTTAACTTTAGTGAAAGATCAAAATACAAGATATCCTTTAGTTCCTCATATTACAAGAAGTCTAATAGAAAAGTTATGAGTAATAGGTAATAGATAGGTAGAAGTTTATCAGACAACTATCATTGATAGAAACCTATGACTTCTATCAGTGATAGTAGTCTATCACTTCTTTTTCATTAACTTTTATCAATCATTAACAGGATAGTAGTTCATCACTTCATCGGTGATGAACAACGATAGAAGTCGAATAGGAACAAGATGTCTAATAGATAATAGAAAAGTTATGAGTAATAGGTAATAGATAGACAATTGTGGTAGAAGTCCATCGGATAACTATCACTGATAGAAGTCTATCACTTCTATCAGTGATAGATATCACAATAGTAGTTTATCAAAATTAGAAGAAAAAATTAGTTATTAAATAAACAGACAAAAAATTAGTTATTAAATAAACAGACTTCTATCAGTGATATCACTGATAGAATCCCATCAGTGATATCACTGATAGCATCCCATTAGTGATATCACTGATAGCAGTGACTGGCGTGGGGTGTTTTAGTAATTTCAATTTCTCTTTTCAAATTTTTGCTATTTTTGCAAATAGATTGAGTCATTTGCTATATGGACAATTATATTGGTCCTTTTTGCTACCAACCCAATTGCCCCATTAATTTATGGTAAGGGTAATCATTATAATTAATTAGTCATGATTTATTTGTCATCAATTAACAATTAATTATTACTTTTTAAAAAATTATATTCTTTTTTTTAAAAAAATTATTGTTTTATTATGATAGATAATAATTTTATAAGATTTAAAACATCAATATCATAAAATCAATTTATATACTACATAATATTTATATATTAATTTTATCAAACAAATATAAATATTATTTGTTTATATAAAAATTTGATAACATTCTTATATAAAACCAAACTCAATCATCTTATTCTCAAACATTTATTATTCAATTCTCAGCCATTTATTACCCATAGATATCCAATAAAACCTTAAATCAAACTACTCGTTTGTAAGTTCCAATCTACACCTTTATTATACTAAAAAAAAAAAAGAGATCTTGTATTTATGATGGTAATATACTAACAGAAAAACTCATGTGACCTATTAGACTTCATATTATTAAAATTAAATAATGTCATACTATGAACAGTAAATGTCACTTATTGAAATTGCTTTTCTTAGATGAGTTACAATTTAAATAGCGATTATTATAATATAAATAAATACATGGAAATGATTGTCTGACACTATTTAAAATGCATATTAAGTGGTTTAAAATTATTGGCGTAGTAGATTTGCTAGGGAAGTAGGGACAATTATTCCGGAATCGGGGTTGGAAGCTTGCTTGGCATGGGCGGATCTATATGGGGACAAGGGACCCAAAAAATATAAATTTAGTATCCTATAATATGTAACGGTTTGGTTAAAAAAATAACAGCATATACGTATAATTTTGTATAATGTATCTTAAGAAAGGAAACCTTCTGTTGTCCCAGTGGTAAAACACTCCACTTAATTTTACTCGTATAGAGTAAAGTTTAAACACTTACTATATACTTTTTAAAATTTGAAATCTAATAGACTAGAACTTAAAAGTTTACGGACTCGTAATTTTAACTTTTTTTTTTCTATTTCATAAGAAATTAAAATTATTCAAAATTAGTTAGGGAATCTTCTGTACACCATCTATTCTTATCGTCGATAATTTTTTTAAGTCTACATAATGTTTATTATATTTATTAAATAATAATTTGTCACCCACCCCTCCCCCAAACATTAGTATCTGGGTCCGCCCCTGTTGCTTGGTATGTGCCTATTTATCATATTTGGAGGGAGTGTAATTTTATTTATCATATTTGGGTCGACGGTTCAGTCTTCTCAATCTATCCTTTGTGTTATTAGGATGAATTTAATTGCTCGGTGATCCTCATGGTCGGGAGCACTTGTTAGTTCATCCTTGGTCTCCTTAGCTTTGATTATCTTGTTTTCATAGTTTCTCTTGTTTTGATCTTTTGTTTTCAACTTGAATTTGGTTTCTTCTGCTGTTGCGTTTTTCTACTATTGTTAGGTTTCTTGTATTTTGTATTTTGACCTCAAGCTTTAAGGTTGCTCTTTTGTTGTAAATATATCTATCTTGGCAAGAAAAAAAGTGGTATGTTAAGAAAATACTAGTTTGTCCATCATAGAAGAACCAATACTCTAGAAACAACACTATAAATATTGTTTGAAGTGCTAACAAAATCTCATTTTGCCTAGGGAAGAAAGAAATCCATGGTATATAAGTGAGGACAATTACCTCCATTAGTATGAGGTCTTTTGGAGAACCAAAAGTAAAGTCATGAGAGTTTATACCCAAAGTGGATAATATCACATCATTATAGCGATTTTGGAGTCTGCCCAATGTCTAGAATCGATGTTCATGACTTATTTCTAAGACTTTTCCTTTGTTGCTTGATGGCTAGTTAGGTTTACCCAACATGAGACTCAACAAAAACAAACAAAATTCAACATTAGCCAGATTACATGTGTGCTTTTAAACTTTGCATCTTTCTAGCATTCACGAACTTGAACCCCTAATGAAACTTAATTCATCATGAAAAAGTGAAAAACAGTAAGTTAAAGAAATGAAATCTATCAGGTACAAAACAAACTTAAAAAAAAAAAAACAGAAAATAAATTCTAAAAAATGGAAAATACAACATTTTTTTTTTCACTTCTTACTCAATCGACACACCTCCATTTTTTTCAAAGGAAATTGAGTCTTTCACTTCTTTCAACTTTCATTGAGGAATGAATGAAAAAAAACAGTAACAGAAAGAAAATAAAAACAACAACGAAACGGGGATGGAAGCAGTTGGAAATTCGATTATCTTCTTACAGTCTCTTCTCCCATATTTATAGAGGATTTGGGCTAAGGTTTCCTTCTCGAATGATGACCAATTATGGACAATTTGTCTTGTTAAATTCGTGGAGAAAAATCATAAAAAATTCTAAAAAATCACGTTAATTTGAGTATCTTCCAAATTTGTGCATAAATATAATTGCAATTCTGTTGCAATCATTTTCTAAATCTATGAAAAATTTCCATTGCGATATGCAAACAAAAACATTAAGTAAGTACGATTTTCATCTTCGTTTGCTTTCTTTTCTCCACCTCCTCAATTTAAAAGACTTTCAACGATAATTCAATTATAACGAATTTTTGCAAACCTTTTTTTTATCAATAACACACATAATAAAATAACAAGAATAACTAAGTATAAAAGTCAAATAATCCTCATAAATGAAAATGATCAATTATAACGAAACGTGTACCCATATAGAAAGATCAAATTAGTAATAAAGTGAGTGGAAATGTAATCTAAGGTTCTTAATTTTCAAAAAAGAATAGTTATATTCCTTTGATTCTTCTACCATCTTGTTTGACATTCTCAACTACAACAAAGTGACATGTCCCCTTCATTAATGTTTGTATATTTTTCAAACTAAAGCTATAGTACTATATACCAAAACCCAAAATGAGTGGGAAAACAATCAATTAGTACACATATTGGTGGGATCTTTCAAAATTCAAATAAATGGGCCACCTAAAAAAAGCCCTTTTCATCAACAATCCCATTAACTCAAATTAGACTTTTGAAGAGATTGGTTGCTAGATCCCCTTCTCAATCAAACTATGTCCTTTTCCCCATTTCTTAAGAAGATGTTTCCCTAAACCAATAGGGCTCCTCCCAACAATGCCCTATTTTTAGATATTCAAATTATTTTTCTTTCACCTTTTTTCCCCTTTTCTCATCATTTCTATCATGATATTGATAGATGATGACTATTTGGGTTCAATTTTTTTATAATGAGACAAGTTTTTTTTTTTGTTTTTCTTTTTCTTTAACCTATACTTTTTTCTATATCAAATGTCTTGTTGTCGTTGTAGATTTGTAAACGCTTCATTATGTTATTCATAAAATTAGTTTAAATCTCGTTTTAGTGTTTGAACTTTTATGTTTGTTTTATTTTGATCTATTAACTTTTAGAATATTTATTTTAGTTCATAAACTTTTAAAAGTGTATCATGTGAGTTTTATATTGATTTTTGAATTAAAATTAAAAGTGAATAAAAGAGTTTTTTCATGTTTTTTCATGAAAAACAACTTGCCCACTTGCCTAAGGTGAGTCATCTCAAAATTGGCCAAAATTGGCGACCTACATCTCAAGTCATCTTCATCACTCTTGAGTTTTCTATCCCTATTTTTTCAGCTTTGAGCATGCATTTTATTTTGAAAAATTGATTAAATTAAAGTATTCAAGATCCTAAATTGCTTCCAATTTCTTAACATAGACTCCTTCAACGGTTCAAAATGCTTGTTTTGGTATTTAAACTTTAAAAAAGTAACCATTTTAGTTATTGTTATTATCATACCACTTGTGATCTATTTGTCTTTATCAATCTATGTGGCTTCACTACATGTCCTAATCAACATATTAATATACATATTCAAGGTTTATCCATTAGATGAGTAATGGCAAATATTAATGAAAATTAAAACAGTTATTTTTTAAAATTTTAGAAGAGACATTTTTAAAAGTTTAAATACCAAAACAGAATAATCTCAAAACATTCCGAACCAAATTAAGATACTAAAAAAATTATGATTGTGTGAGTTTTTAAACATAAGCTATGAAAAATTAGGACTTAGGTATCTGATCTTATATTATATTATTTCTGTAAATTTAAAAATTAAATACTATAGATGCAATATATTATTGTTGTAATTCTAGCCAATGTAATTTTTAGATCTTGCAAAGGCTAAAAAGTGTTGTCATTTTGAAATCATAAGGATCTGTGTGGTATGCAATCCGGATTCTATTTTATGTTTTCAGATTTACTGAATTCAGTGAATATGTGTTTGACAGAAGTGTTTTCGAAAATTGTTTTCGAATTCTGTGATCGAAATAAGTAGAAATTCTGAAAACAATATTTTTATGTTTTCATTGTATCTAAATTTTGAATTTAAAATTTTTAAAAGAATTATATTAAACAAATATAAAAATCTTTGTATGTGCTTGGTGTCACGGTCATGCTTGTCCAAGGCGTGTTGCCCATGGCCGCATGGCCGTCCCCATCCTTTTTCATTGTGTTTTCATGTATGCTTTTGCTTTAGCATTGTTATTTCATTTTCATGTATTTTTGTGGGCGTATGACTCCTCGCCAAAATGACGTGCAAGGGAGTCATAGCCAAAATTTCTAGAATGTACTATAGGGGGATGCGAACATTCATCAATTCTCCCTACCAAGAGTTATATGCTAGATAAGTGTGACTTTCCTTATTATTGCTTATCAGCTGTATAACTAACTTTCTAAACTCTCACAAACGTTTTCCAAATTGTTTTCACAAATTCTCTCTGACCCCGTTTTCTAAAACCTTTTCTCAAGAACGGGGGTGGAGGTTGCGACATAGGCCCGTTGTGCCGCCGGCGATCCGAATTTGAGTTGGCTTACTTGCTCGTGAGTGAGAGCAAGTGTCGCACGGTCGTGTCGAGACCCTTTCAAAGGTGTGACCGTGACAGTTGGTATCAGAGCCTAGTTGGCTTCGGGAAGGCAAGACACGATAATCATGCCCGCAAACAAATTAAACAAGTCGGACAAAGAGCGGTTGGCGAGATCGAGGAGCAATTGCTTCTCCCGACGGAAGTCCCCGATAATATTCGGTCCTTGGGATCTCGATCGGAAGAGATTGCGGCCAAGGCCGAGCGCGATTGATGCGATTCTTCGGGCGATCGAGGGAATGCCCGCTCATGAATTGATGGAGAGTTGAGACCCTCGAGGCGGGGTAAACCGATGTGAAAGCTTCGGGCGTGGTGCTAGCTCGTCGCGGCGTCGCCCAAATGAGAGGAACGTGTCGATGGTCCGGACGGTTCCCACAAAGAGTTGGGTCGGATGTTTTTCGACTTTTACATTGATGTGAGAGATGCCCTTAAGATCTGTAGGGCGAGATAGGCGAGATGGCCGCAAAGCTAAATCTCACCATGATTGCGATGAGAAGTCAAGCCTCACCAGGCGCGACCAAGTCGGGAAGAAGAAGATCCCCGAGCGAGAAACCCTTCGTGGGGTTCGAGATGCCAAAGTGTTGGAAAACTTCATCTTCGATATGGAGCAATACTTTCGAGCAATGATACGGTGGATGAGCGAAGAAAGAGTCACCTTAGCAACAATGCATCCGGAAGACGATGCCAAACTATGGTGGAGGACTGTTATATGGACATCAAGAAGGCGGATGTACCATTAACACATGGGAGACGTTGAAACAAGAATTGCGCTCGCAATTCTTCCCCGAAATGTCGAGATAATTGCAAGGCGCAAGCTTCGAGAGTTGAGACATAAAGGTTCCATCCGCGAATATGTCAAACAGTTTGCCGGGTTGATGTTGGACATCCGAGATATGAGCGAGAAAGACAAGATCTTCTCCTTTGTCGAAGGGCTACAACCATGGGCAGGCTAAGTTGTATGAATGCAGTAGTACAACACTTGACAGAAGCATATGCAGCAGAATGAAGCAGTATTTGACTGAGTGGTGATAGTATTAATGCCTGCAGTTCAAGAAGCGGGGATCGAGCAAAACCTCCCCACGGGGAGATGATCGATCTCATCAGCCTAACTCTCCCAAGAGTGGGGGAGGAGATAGGCCTAGAAGTTCAGGAAGGGACAGCAGGAAGTCCCCACCGAGGAATGGAAATTCGTGGCAGAGACCACACAACAAGAACAACAACTACCAGAAGTGCGTTCTTTGTGACGGGCCTCACCGAGTGAGTGACTGCCCGAGTAAAATAGCCCTCAAGGCCCTTCAAGCGTCCTATGAGGCAAAGAAAGGAAAGGAAGTCGATGATACGGAAATTGAGTCCGTACAAGACGAAGACCTAGAGAATCCGCGCATTGGCGCCATAAGATTCTTGTCAGCCCTCCAGAAGAGTGGGGGAGAGACAAATGGCCCATCCAGTAAGGGCCTCATGTACGTTGACGCACATGTCAACAACAAAGCGACCAAGAGCACAATGGTTGATTCGGGAGCCACCCATAATTTCGCCTCGCAGAGCGAGGCGAGGACGATTGAACTTGTCGTGGAGCCGAGATCCGGGAAGGATGAAAGTGTGGTCAAAGCAAACCCCTACCTATTTCGGGGATTGCAAAGGCGTCTCGGTCAAGATGAGAGGCTGGGGTGGTCGCGTAGACCTTGTCGTCGTCAGGATGGACGACTTCGATGTTGTGTTGGGAATGAAGTTCCTTCTTCAGCACAAAGTCATACCTGTGCCCCTAGCGAGTTGTCTTGTAATCACAGGAGGAAATCCCGTCGTAGTGTCCGCTGGTTGAAAGCGACCATCGCGCGCGCGAGTATTATCGGCCTTGCAGGTGAGAGCAGGCCCAAGTGAATGTTGTGGCGAGATGTCACGAGTAATAGACCATCGCGACGAGAGAAGCGGCAGTCGAAAGTACACCTCCCCGAGAAGAGGATGAAAGAAACGATTCAGTGCAAGAGTGCACACAAAGAAGCGAGAGCGCGAAGTCGAGGACTCGATCGAGACGAGCCCTCCAAGAAAGTGAAGCCAAAGCGGCGAAGCCCGTAGGCGCAAGTCGGACTACCACAGGGCTTGGAAGACGCGCAATCCGCAGCGTGAATGCGAAGGCGGCGACGTGACAAGCCCGCCGATCAAGCGAAGAACTCTTTTGAGGTCCTACCGGAAGGGCGGAGTTGGATCTTCGCCCATATGAGAAGGTGCAGCAGTTCTTGCAGATGTGGAAGGAAGCCGTGGGAGCAGAAGTCCGTTGGGACCGAGCTGAAGACTTGAAGACTGCCAACCCAGGTCCATCCCGTTCGAAGAGTGTCGGTTGACGAGGCGTCAACCAATTAAGTGGGGAGAATGTCACGGTCATGCTTGTCAAGGCGTGTTGCCCATGGGCGCATGGTCGTCCCCATCCTTTTTCATTGTGTTTTCATGTATGCTTTTGCTTTAGCATTGTTATTTCATTTTCATGTATTTTTGTGGGCGTATGACTCCTCGCCAAAATGACGCAAAGGGAGTCATAGCCAAAATTTCTAGAATGTACTATAGGGGATGCGAACATTCATCAATTCTCCCTACCAAGAGTTATATGCTAGATAAGTGTGGCTTTCCTTATTATTGCTTATCAGCTGTATAACTAACTTTCTAAACTCTCACAAACGTTTTCCAAATTGTTTTCACAAATTCTCTCTAACCCCGTTTTCTAAAACCTTTTCTCAAGAACGGGGTGGAGGTTTGCGACATAGGCCGTTGTGCGCTGGCGATCCAATTTGAGTTGGCTTACTTACTCGTGAGCGAGAACAAGTGCCGCACGGTCGTGTCGAGACCCTTTCAAAGGTGCGACCGTGACACTTGGCATTTTTGCCCAAATTATTAGTCTAGAGGCAAGCTTTAAAATTAGCTTCCATTCATCCTCTTGTTTGATTTTTTTTTTCTTCACTTTATGCTTTCAAAAAGGGGGAATGCACAATTTTACTGTTTGTTAATGGAACTTCTTAATTGCTTTAGTTTGGTACTGATACTTTTGAAAAATGTTTATTTTAATAACGTACCTTAATGTAAATCTTATTAATAATTCTGGTTGTTAGTTAGATGTTTTTTTTTCCTTTTAATGAAAAAATTGAATGGCCTAATTAACTTCTAAAAATACTTACAACTTGCAAAATTGGCATGTTGTTAATCTATTACACTAACAACAACTAATAGCACGAATTATTGGGTAACTTTCAATGAACTAAAATGAACCTTTTAATAGTATAAGGATTAAATTGTTGAAAATGAAAATATAGATTTGAAAATATAAATTAGGGGGAAAAAGATGAGTTCTCTTTTGATGCTTGCCAAATGAATTATGTAACAGAAAAAAAAGGTTGAATTTGACACCTATTTCATTTTGGTCTACTTTCACACATTATGTTTGGTACCTAACTTTCATAAGCATTTGTTTAGATCTTTTTTAATTGTATGTTGATATTGATGCCGAAATCTGAACAAGAAAAATGCACTTGTATAAATTTGTTGATTTGAAAAAGAAGTGATTAGCAAAATAAGAAAAACTACACACTGGTGTGATGCCACACATGCTTCGATGTTTAAGTCAGAAAAGGAGAAAAGATCGTAGCAAGCTTAGAATAGGAGAGCTCAGTTTGGACTTACTTTAATTGGAGTTGCCATCTTCTATTTATTCTAAAGTTGACCTAGGGTTTATAGTTTTTCCTTCCGATTTGATTGAAAGAGGTTTAATCGAACTTGGAGGATCTTCTCGAGCTGGGGGCATGCTTGGAGCGTGTGTTGAGGAAGCATTTGGTCACCTCAACCTTGGTAGAGGCGACAATTGGACCTTTTGGCTCGAGACTTAAGCTTGTCCAGGGCCTATTTGAGCTATGCGTGGTCGATTAGGCCCAAGGTTGAGTCAACCCTAGGTTTATTTGGACCCATGTTCATTTAGGTCGAGGTGGCCATTCAATCTTTTGGCATGTGGCTTAGCTTGCCCAAGGCCTATTTGAGTTCTAGGTGTGGTCAGTTGGGCTCGAGATCGAGTCAACCCTGAGCCTATTTGGACTCGGGTTTGTTTCCACTTCCAACTCCTTCGTTTTGACCATCTACCATTCGATTTGTCTTAGATTAAGGAAACTATATAATGATGTTAAGATTTTCACATTTTTCTGACTAATTTTCCCTCTCCTAAATTTTCAATTTTGAAAAATAATAATTTATGCTCAAATTAACATTTAATTTAAATGCTAAGCTACTCATTTTGAACTTTGATACCAAATGCGACTTAAAACATAAATCCACACAATGTTCTATTAAATTGCCAACATGAGCATAACTCAATTGACATAAAACATGTATCATCGATTAAGAAGTTAGAAGTTCCAATCTCTTACCCTATGCATGGTCAAAAAAAGAAAAAAGTTCTACTAAATGCAAAACAAAGTCTCAAGGGAAATCTTTTATATAAAGTATAGAAATTAAAAACAAAACATCTTAAAAAGTATATTTTAAGTGTCCTGGTTAGCTTAACCAGCCTCAATTAATCTCACTAAATAATCGACTGATCTTGAAACGTTCAAGTTGTCAAAAAAAAAATTATAGGAATTTAATTATAGGAATTCATTATTTAAGTGAGTGACCATCATACATGGGTTTGAATTTATTTCACCAAAGTCTCTTTCTTAGTTTAATCCACAGTGGTTGAAAAATTTTTGAAAAGAGAAGAGCATTAAAAGAAGTAAGGATAAAAGTCTAGAAATCAAATAAAACAAGATTAAAAAATAAGGTGAGAGATGATGGATCCTATGTGTTAGTTTTTGCTGTGTCTTTAAGAAAATGTGAACAAAATGCTGACACTTTTTGAAATCTAACAAAAGATCATAGGCTTTAATTAAAATTTAAAAATAATAATAAAAAAAAGTTGAAAATTGTTGCAAAAATCACTTTAAATTTGACTTTCTATTCCCTTTTTTCCCCTCATTTCACTATTGCCTATTCACCATTGCTAAGAGCTTATTCACCTAACCCCACACATTGCTTAAATAAATAAATAAATATATATATATCTATATATATATATATATATATAATAGGAAGATAAAGGCAACAATACTCAGTCACTTTGAAATCCTTTCTCTCTTGTTGGCTTGATGCCATTTAATTTTCCTTAAGAAACCATCATTTTTCTGTTTGAAATTTTGCTTTCATTTTTTTAAAATTTAATGTATAGATTTGCTTTCCATTTTCGAAGTCGGGGAAGCAAGCAACTTGGTTTCCCTCCCCTAGAAGCAGAGGCGGATTTAGTTAAGGTCCAGGGGCTCGTGTTCCCCCTCAATTTTTTTACTTTATATAATATGTATAGGAAAAATCAAATAAAAACACAAAAAAACCTTTCAAATTTAGTGGTTAGTATGTCTCTAGCTCATTTCAAGACCTAGATTTAAACTGTACAATCTTAAATATTTTTTTGAATTTCATATTTAAGCCTCCCTCGATAAAAATCTGCCTAGAAGGATCAATGTTAATTTTTTTTTTTTTTTAAAAAAACTATAGATTATTGGTGTGGTTACATGGTCGTGCATCATATGTACATAAAGATAAAAACGTGGTAGTAATCATACATAATATTTGTTAATTCGGTTAGGTAAAAGGCACTATAAATTGTGTTTGAGAAGTATTATTTTGGGTGTGATAGATTGAATTGTATTTAAGCAACACAATTAGGTAAAACCTACCATAGGTTTGTCATAATTTTTTTTATACTACCCTCATTTAACCTTTATTTTTAAAAAATAATTCTATTAGTACCCAAAACAAAAATAAAAGAAAAAAAGGGTGTGTTTTAATTGTAACTAATGATGCATGTTAACATGTTTCATCAAACCTACCAAGAATAAGTGAAAGAAGAAAATCACATTCTCATGCTTGTACGTCAGAAGCTTGTATTTCTCTGCTAATTTTTTTTCTTTCCTTAACAAACAAAGTTGTTTCTATGCAAAGTTCTTGTAAGGAAATGGTAAGGAAATGGTGTAAACCTAACAAAATAAATAAATAAAAATGACGATAAAAAACTAAAATGAATTAAAAGAGGGTTTCTACCATCTAACTAATAAGATACTCATCGATGGTACATTTTTCCTTCGAATCATTTAGGAGTTGATTGAGATATTAAGTGAGTGATAATAGTCTGTGGAATTATATAATATTGTTTAAGATGCAGAGTTGTTTAGTATGAGGTTATAATAGTCTATATTTGAGATGCAGATTACTCCCATCCTCTCTCAAGATGTTCATAACAACTTTCAACTAAACCTTACCTCTCCTCACATTTTGCCTTTTAAAGAATCATTTTCTACCTCTTTCAAGTGAAAAAAGAACCTCCTTTTCTATCAGCTCATTAGTCATTAGAGAACGATCGAAGACAAATGTACGAGCATGGTTCGACATAGTATTTCGGTTGTCTTTCTTTTCTTTACAAAAGATGAACGTGGTCGGTCGTTTCGTACATTGGCAACCAATAGTAGTTTTCTCTTACCATAGCTGCAATGGTGATTTTGAGTCTATTGCAGATGGAGTGGTGTGCCTTTATGGGTCCTTTTTGAGGGCAATTGGATGCATCTTCAAAGTCAACCTTTTGCAACTGGCAAAAGTGAGCTCATCATTTTCTCTCCATTGCAGATTAGGATGTCTCCATGCCCTTGAATGATTTTCCTAATATAGAGAACAAATTGTTTCACTTCTGTATTCAAGTAAACAAACAAAGAACAATGCTAATCAACAAGGAATTCTCATTGCCTATGATCCCTTTTCAGTCCTTTTTGTGTTATCTATACCACTACAACAACAAGTTTAAATGGCTACATTGCTCTTGCAGAAGCGTAAAGATGTAAGGAGAAGAAGACCGTGTCGATTTACCATAGAAATTTATTTCACTTATCGAGTCTTCCTCAGGTTAAATGAGTGCTTCCCAATCCAACTTCATTCTTCACTCTGTCCTGAAGAGATAGATTGTAAAAACTGGATAAATAGGTCAGGGCTTCATCGTTATTGTCACAGACCTTCCAAAGAGAATCGACCTCTCCCTTGGCCAAGGTACCCCAGGTTTCACAGTCGTTGAAAAATTCGAGTAACTTCGAGTAGAAAGAGTCATAGTTCATCAACAGGAAAGGAACTGGAAATTCTGACCCTATTCTCCTAAGCTGAATCAAGGCTAGAATCTCAAACACCTCGTCGAAAGTACCAATGCCTCCAGGGAGAGTAACAAAAGCAGTCCTATCAGAACTACAGCTTCTAACTGCAGCATCGACAAGCCCGTGCTTTCTTGCAGAGAAAAACCTGCATTACATAAAGCATTTCAAGCAGGGCGCACATTGTCCGCTATCTATGTAAGATCAGATAACTAATAGATTCTATATTTATCACCTGCAAGTAAAATAAGTTTCTGTCGGTAGGTACGGATGGAACTTTGAGGATGTCCATTCACCAGATTCTCTACCAATTTTGAATCCACCTACCGGATTTCCTGCCTGCAAAGCGCCTTTCGTAACTGCATCCATAATGCCCGGACCGGCACCTGACCAAGTAGTGCAATCCAAAAGTTCTGAAATCTGCATAGCATGGATTCGAGAAATAGACTCATAAAGTCGAAGATTATGTATAATTTCTATCTGTTTTTTCTTTCCTTCGTTGCTCACATGTATGCATCTAAGTTTCACATTCACCTTAACTTGGAAGCGTTGAACCGTGGTACTGATCAGTTTATTGCCATCTATTTTCCTCTTATCTTAAACATTAAAGATGGAGAATGAGCCTACCTCCCTACTCAGTTCCAATGCTTGCTTGTAATGAGCATGATCCGGTCCCATCCTTGAAGACCCGAGATAAACAACTCCTTTACCTAGTCTGTTTATTAATTCATAGCATTTTGCTATCTCTGTTCTGACCTTAAATATAATATAAGAGAATAAATAAATAACCATTAGGCAAGGTAAAACTATGTCCAAAATCTCATCTCAATCAGAAAATAAATCAACAGCTTAATGTTTACCCAATGATTGTATCACAAAGAAAAAAGATAAATCAAGGGAACAACTCACTTTCTACTTTCATATTTAGCTCAGCAAGTTTAGTTAAATATGAGAGTAATACCCTCTTCAAATCAAGTTAGAAATTTCCAAAGGCCAAATAGTCATAAAAGCACACAAAGAAAATGCCAATACCCAAATCTAAAACGCTCAAACCCAGCCATAAAAAAACACTCTGACATAGCCACAAAAATTAGAACTTAACAAAATAGTCTTACCTAGCCTGGAATACTTAAACGTAAACCTAATCACAAATTTCGACTACAAGAGAGTATCAATTTCATCCCCACTCAAGTTTAGAATTCAACAAGATGAAATTAACACTTTATGGATAAAATGAAAAGATGTTTTAACCCCTGAAAATTAAAATTAAAGAGAATAAGCTTCATTAAGAAAGCTAAAACCAAATATAAACTGCCATATGACTCCTATCTGATTAGTATAAAAGATCAAAATATGACTGAGATATCCAAGAAACACAACTGATTCCTGCCACCACTCAGGAAAAGGAAACAGTGGCCTCTCTAGCAAGAAATATACAATCTCTTCATGCAATGTGCAACTAATTTTGATCTATGCATAATGAACATATCAAGCAAAAGGAAAACATGACCATTGGAAACTTCATATTCAAATTCAGAAAATCCTTATCCTAGTAGTTGGATTATGGCATTTCCCCGTTCCCTCTTGTGATCAAGATATATCCTCTATTTCACCCAAGACGGGATCGATTGAATCATCAAAATTTTGAAGCGTAAAGTAGTACTAGACTAGATCAATTGATTTCTTTTCGACAAAGAACAAGCAAAAAAGGAAGACAGAAAGAAAGAACCTAATATACTAAGGATGCTCTACATTGGTAGTAAGATAGAACCGATTTGATGCTGAACTCTTCAATTTTAACAGGAATAACTCAAAATCTAAAAACCCTTCATTGAACTGCAGAAACAAAAAAAGGAGACATGAACAAAACAACTCAGTGGCACCCCAGCAGACAAGGATAAAATATGTTTGACATTATGTCAATTGCATAACTTCAAAGAAATATCTCTTTGAAATCAAACCAAAAAAATCCCGTCCCGAAACAGACAATTAGAATAGTTTCTTCTGAATTCCATGGATCTCGACGTTTTGTCTTCATTAACATATTATATTTACTAGAAACAGACATTTTTCACAACTGATTTAAATCTTCCAACAAGAAGCAAAATCAAAGTAAACTTGAGAATTCATAAGAACCAAACAAAAGAGTTAAAAAGTTGCTGGAATTTGAAAGCACCTCGATGGGACTTGTTCTCTCTTCAAACTCAGTAGCTTCATGTTTGCTAAGTAGAGCTCTCGCAGGGTTACACCGATACTTCGAGAACTTGAACACCATCTTCCTCTCTCTTTCATGGAGCAATTGGAACTTCACAGTCTTTTGGTTAGAATTTCGCACCAAAATTTCATATCCCGACGAACCCATCATCGAGAAACTCATTCTGAAACGCTCCGATTGTTCTGAGAGAGAATTCGATTCTTGGTTTTTTTTTTTCAGACAAATTCGTCGAAATATTCGGCGTCGTGTAAGAAACAGAAAGGTGGCGTAAAGAATAGCAAATTGGGGTTTGAATTTAACTTTATGGGTTGTGAGAATAATGAATCAAAGTGTCAATTTGATCGCCAATTTGGATTTTGGCCGCCCAGATCTTCGAAGTTTCCGAGCTCCGAGCAGGAAGGTTTGGGATTGAAATTTTGAAACACAAGGAAGGGTAGTTAGGTCTTTTCAGATACTGGATCACATTGTTAATGACCAAAGATGAAGCTGTCCATCAAGACAATATGGACAACAAGAAAACGGTTTATTTATTCTTAAAAAAATCATTTTTGGCCATCGTATCAATTTTAACTATGTATTTTTTATTTTATCCATTTAAATGGTAAATTATATCAATTTTAATCTTAAACTTTTAATTTTATTAATTTACATATTTAGACTCTAATTTTTCAATTATCTCCACAATAGTATGATATTGTCTACTTTGGGTATCAATTCTCATGGATTTGCTTTTGGTTTCCCAAAAGACCTCATACCAATAGAGATAATTGTCCTCACTTATATATCCATGATCAATCTATTCTCTAGCCAATGTCAAACTTTTGTTTGCATCCTATCAATTTCCTGCACAAAAAAAGATTTTTTTTCGTTTATCTATCTCTTTTTCTCTATCTGTCTTTTGAATGCACTTCTCACAAATTACCAATGATTTTATAAGTACTTGTTAACTTCTTCACATAATTCTAAAGAATTATCAAGCCTAACTTAAGTTTTTTTTTGAGTTAAATAAGCCTCAATACTAAGGCTTATCAAATTTTTGCATGCATTCTTAAGAATTAACAGAAATTTTTTTATAATTTTTCTTTCATAGTTGCTACATGTACTTTTAAGAATATGTATTTTTGTTGTACTATAAGAAGATGGTAATTCACTCTTGTTGACTTAAACAATTCATTTTCACCGACTTTAACATAATTTTTTAGTTCAACTAAAAAAAACATAACTTTCTAGTTTAAGGTATTTCTACCTCTTTTTTTTTTCTTTCCTTTCTAAAAGGGATATTTCTACCTCTCTTAAAAATTTATAGACTCCAATTCTCACTTCCTTACTATCATTTTTTAAGAAAATAATATATCAAAATGGCAAAACTAAATAGAAATATCTACCACTCATTACAATACCATCACCTGTATTTATGATGTATCATTCTCCCAAAAATAAAAGACATAAATAACTCATTCCTACAATAATTGATGCCTTCATTCTTTATTCAACCTCTCATTGCTTGAGATAGGTCTACTAGCTAACCAAAGTTAAAAAATTTAAGGAAAAATTACAAAACTCACCCCTAATATTACCGTTGCAAATGTAAACAAAATTCTATACTGGTTAGATAAAAGAAAGGTCGTGGGTATATAAGTGAGAGACAATACATTCATTAAAATGAGATTTTTTGGGTGAGATAAAAAACAAAACTATAAAAGCTTATACCAAAATGGACAATATCATACCGTTGTGAAAAGTCTATTGTCCCTTACCATTACAATCAAAACAACTATTTCACTCTCTTTTATTCCTATTTTGAGATTAATAACTCTTATTATTAGTAGTAGTAGTAGTATTTTGACAATATGTGGGGTAGGGGATTCGAACATCTGACATCCTGATCGAGATCACACACTTTATATTAATAGAAATTGATTTAGGCTAAATTATAAAAATGACCATGAATTTTGACATTTGTTTCAAAAAAATACCCTATTCTTTTGAAAATTACAATATTACCCTTAATCTTTCATAAAAGTTTCAAAATTTCTCTTGGAGTAGGAATTTTTGAGAATGTTGAATCGACAAATCCGCATGTTAGAATGTCATTCTTTTAGACTTAATCCAGCCAAGCTCTCGTCGCCACGTCGATTTTTCATTCAACATTCGAATGAGTTTCTACTCTAAAAATAGTTTTAAAACATTTATGAAATGTCAGGAACATAGGGTAGCTTTGACAAAATATTTTTTAAACAAATGTCAAAGTGGAGGGGTATTTGTTTTAATTCAATCATATATTTATTGATACATTTATTTAATTGAGAAAATGGGCTAAAGTGGAATTGTGTAGGCAAATTAAGCTAGGACATAACATAGATGCAAGTGCTAAAGTTACTACTCAATTATGTTTATAATTCGTACATTTTTCTTTTAGTAAATCTATTTATTAGGCAAACTTGTGTTGATTAAAACATTGACAAATTTTTTTTAGAAGTTAAGTTCAAATCTATCGAAGAAAGTATAGCTCAACTGACATACCGGATGTGTTAACGATCATGAGATCCGTGGTTCAAATTCTCCTGATTGTCATATTGTACTAAAAAAATGTTCAATGCAACATAAAAATTTAGACTTTGTTGGGTAACGATTTGGTTTTAAATAAAACTTATAAATACTACTTTTACTTATGAGTTTTATTGATTTGTTATCTAATTTTTACCGATGTTTTAAAAAATCAAGTCAAGTTTTCAAAACTAAAATAAAAAAAAAGAGTAAATTTTAAAAAACTTTCTTTGGTTTTTAGAATTTGGTTTTCAATTGTTTTCTGAATAGAGATGAAACATATAGAAGAAAAATAATGAGAAAATAAGTCAATTTTCAAAAATCAAATGATGATTAAACATTTATAATAGATTTTTATGCAAGGTTTATATATCAAAATAAAATATTTTAGAAGAAAATTAATTTTGTACCATTGCACTGAACTTCTTAAACTTTAAATTTTATAGAAATTGAATCCTAACATTAAATAAATGGAGAGATTAGTAACCTCTTCCCAACTAAATTAGAAATTTTGCCAAAGAAAAAATGAATCAATTACACATAATCCAAGCATAAAATCACTGAAAATCAAATCGCAAAAATATTCCAACCCAACAGAAGAAAAAAAAAATCCTAACTAAAAATTTCCAAAACAAAAAACCTCTCCAGATGGAGACAGCATGGAGATGGTGCTGCCGGGTTGATTTTTTTTTTTATATAATAATTTTCTTAATTATTTAAAATAACTTTTTTCTTGAATTTATAATTAATCACATAAAATTCAATTATCAAACTTCATAAGGTTAGAATCTTAGAAGAAAAACATTAAAATTGACAAATAATTAATTTATAAGTATATATATAAATTTAAAAAATATAAATTTTGGATGGGGAAGGGTGGGTTGGGTCAACCCGAGCATAAAAGGGTTAACGTGAGAACTGACCCGAAAATTCGGTTTTCTAAAATTTTAACCCAACCCAAATTGAAAAAAAAAAAACCCTAACACAACCCAACTCTTAGGGTTTGAGTTGGATAGTGTGGATTGCTCAGGTCATCGGGTTATTTGTACACCTCTAACTCTTATTATTCATTTTTAATAACAAAGAGAGAAAATACAACTAGAAAAGAGAAATATGTAAAATAATTTCTCTATTTGTTGTCAACAATTGAATGATGGAAACATTATGATTATACAAGGTTAGATGGAGAGAGAAGTTACAAATTTTATTTAAAATTTTTGTCAAATATTTATTAAAGATATATAGATTTTGAATTTGTATTTATCCGTTATTAAGAGACAAGCATATTGAGTAAAATTTAATATCTCTGATGATTATTTCTATGAGAAAATGATCTTTTGCCATCTTTTCATAATAATTGTTCCACCAAATATTTTCCTTCTAAAAAATCCTTCAACCCAATCCAACCCGGGTAAGCTGGAAAAAATCTTGCATTTCAAGTATATTCAACATTATTCCTCCAATAATTTTTGGCCAAGAAAGGAGAGAGAGAGAGAGAAAATGAATGATAATATAGAATTTTGACATTTGGTAGGAAATTGAGTGTTTATGCCTTGGGAGTGGCTCCTCCATTTTAAAGGTGTTGGAGATTGGGAAATGCACTCCCAAATTAAATTATTAAATTTATATTATGAGAATTTTTCTCTCTCATGCATTCCTTTTCCTTCACCAAAGCAAATGCCAATTTTTGAATAAAAATTCCCTCTCTTTCACCTTTACCATCTTTTACTTCTTTTCTTTTCAATATCAAACTTCTTCTACACCATCCACATTTACCACATGTCTCCTTAACCATTACACAAATATATGATTCCTCGTCTCATATCATAAATCATATCGTATCATCCTTACCTCATTTTACCGTTCAAAATTTTTTTCAATCAAATCTCTATACAATAATACATTTAAAATTGGATAATGGAATAGTGACATAACATCTTAATCGGTAGATTTCGTTGTTTAATTTTGATTGAGTGAGATATAAAGTGTTCTATGATATTATTTTATGTGGGTTTATTTATTTTTTTTAATTTGATTGGAGTTGAATGGGTTTTGAAATCAGGTAAGGGTGTGTTAGAATAATACTTAATGTTAAAACAATGCTATAAATTATTTTATGAATGTCATGTTACCAAGTTTTAAACATAAGGCCTAAAAAGATGAAACTTTCCTATTTTTGTATATTTGTAAGATTTTGAGCCAGTTTGTACACATATTGACTATTCTCACAAAACAACCATCCGACCCTACTACATTTAGTTGTCAAGGTAACACACGAAACTTTTTTATTATTAGAGGCAAAACTAAGGAATAATGTATATTCTCTTTGGACCAAATGATATATTTAGCCAGTATTTAAGAGCCAAGTACACAAACCTGAGACTGAAACTTGATATGAACATTCAAGATATAGAGCATGAAACAAGCAATGAAAACTAGGAAGAAGGGATGTTTTCACTTTTCAAAGAATGATTCTAATTGATCTCTTCTATGCACTAAACTTAAAAAGAGAATTCAAGAATTAGAATACATACCATTCTTGAAGCTTAAATATCTCAAATTTTTGTCATCGTCAAGCTTGGTCGGTAAGCTCATACTTCAAGCCAAGTCTATGAAAGTTAGGTACAGGGTGAATTAGTCTCTTTAAACTCAAAGCTTGTCAAAATGGGAGCATCCAGCCAAGTGTGTTTGTAGATACAGAGTTGCTGGTTTTCCCCCCACTGCTTTTCGTTTCTTCATGGTTAAGAACTTAAGAGAGATTAATGTGAGAAATTGCAAAAATGTTTTCAGCATCCGAGGCTCGTCATGATGCGGGAAAGGTGTTCGATAACGACTTCTGGATTGGCGCGTGATCCTGAGAGATTAATCGCGTGGTACTCCAAGCCTTTCCATTGAGCAATCAATGCAAAATGAGGCCTTCTAAATAGACTGCTGATGATTTCCAAAATCACAGTTTTTGGTAAGGCAGATATTATGTGAGTGAGGCCTGCACCGTGAGCCCCGATAATGACCGATGCGTCTTGGATGGCTCGGAGTTGTTCCTTCATCGACATGTGCGCAAACAAGCCATTCACCAAGTTTACTTTACACTCGCTGTGATTAGATGCCCAGTTCTGCAAAGATCCAAAGACTTCTTGTTCATTGCTAAGTCTGGATTCAACTTTACCACCATGGCGTGGATGCGCTAAATAGTCTTCACGCCGCACAAAGAGAACGTTGTGGATCGAGGTTGGCCTTTCGGCTTGTCTGTCAACTGGGAAACCAAAAGCTGCTCTAACCATTTCTCCAAACTCGGATAATCTAGCAGTTTTCTGGTCATCGGGTTTTAGCCAAAGATCATGACCAGACCCTCCCTGACAATTGATCCCCTCGGTCAGACCCTTGAATAGTGCAGTTTCATATCCGAGAGGCGAGAAGATCACGTGGCGAAAACAAACTGGTCGGCTGAAATTTTTGGCATATTTAAGACTTGAAAACAATGCCCTCCATGTCTCTTCCAAAGGTGTCTTAAAATATTGAAGAAACAACAAAACATGATAATACTTTAGTATCTTTCTTTCTTGCAAATGAAGCTTATACACACAAAAGGTATTAAAATAAATGTGGCATTGTATGGCTTTCCTATCCATCTACATGAGAAAATAAAGGGAAGATAAAGAAAATGAAGATGGAATCTAAAGAGGACTCAACCAACATCACCCCAAAACATTTTTTTAAAAAAGTAAACCAAACCTACTTCCCATGCTACAAAAAGAGGAAACTTCAAATTTAAGTACCATCCGAGTTGACAAGAAATTTGGAACTCGGCCGAGTTTCCATTACAAATTAACCGTAGAAGCCTGACTCGAAAATTCCAGAATCCGTTCGAAGGCATGAGTTTGTAACTTTGTCTAGTTACCTTCAAGCTTTTGACATCGCTTGGATGAAGCTAATGCTATCAAGATCTGAAGAGTTCATATCTATAGATAATTTCTCAATTCAATATCTCTAGATGTTAAAACTCAAAGCATCTCTTTCTCAGTTTTCTACTTTGTATTGCTAACTTGACAACAATTTAACTAATCTCAAACATATTCTCCTTAATAAACCAAACATAAACAATCTCAAACATATTCTTCTTAATAAACCAAACATAAACAGCAGCCTCCATTCAAAAAGAAAGGAAAACAAAGCTAAGAGATTCCGAGACATACCTTACAATGCCCGTCGACAAAAACCAAATGAGGTCGATTAGGCAATCCGACGACTCTCGAAGCCACATAAGCACTATACCAGTCTGTAATAGTGTGAAAAAGATTTGCATACTCGAATCTCGTCACCAGAAGCACGGGCTCGTCGATCCACTGTAAACGGAGCCTTTGATTCAGAAACCATAGAAACTAAGTTTAATGAAGAAAAAGACAACAATGTTCACTGAAACTCAAAATAGAATGTAGTATCATAATAAAGAAGACCAAGTCCAAATGAAACTGGGTAGATTAGTTTAACTGATTATTCAATGTATATTATATATTATTAATGTCAGTCCAGATTAGAGATCAAAAAAGACAGAGTGAAGCCAAAATGTTTGCAGTTAGTAGTTACCAAATCTGCTCTTTCTCTTACTAAGAAGTTTCTATTAGATTCATTAACCATGTGCTGAGAAAATACTAATTAATTCCAAGTTCCCAAAATGCTTGTTCTGAACCCAGTATATAAAAATCCAAATCACAAAAACCCATAAAATTTAATATTCTTGATTCAAACATGGAGAATCAAAAGCTAATACTCTAATCTGAAAATTGAACTCTCATCACTTATGAATTTCAAATTAAAAAAAAAATGCAGAAATGGAAGAACGAAAGCTCCAAAACCCAACACAACAAACATTTGTTGATTCTGAAGTCAATATGTGAAATCCCAGATCACAAAATCCCATACAATTTAATATTCTTGATTTAAACATGGAGAATCAAAAACTAACACTCTAATCTGAAAATGGGGTCTTCATCTTCATCAGTTCAGATTAAAAAAATGCAGAAATGGAAGAACAAAAGCTCAAAAACCCAACACAACAAACATAAAGTTGATTCTGAAGTCAGTGTAAGAAATCCCAGATCACAAAATCCCATAAAACTTTATATTCAAGCATGGAGAATCAAAAGCTAATACTACAAATGCAAAAATGGAAGAACAAAAGCTTCAAAAACCCAACAAAATTTTCTATTTTACCTCTTGACATTCGAAATCTTTCGCAGAAACAACTCGAAACGATTCAAACAATGCGTGCATGGTGTGTCTCTGAACCTCCCCTTCAGGAACGTACTGATCCAGAAATTTCTCATCCGCCAAAACCCTTGCCCCGCCGGCGACGCCATCGCCGCCGTCAAGCTCAAAAGCGCCGCTCCGAAATTCCGGCAACTCCTTCTCTTCCTTTCTCCCAATCACCTCTTCAATCCGCTCGCCTCCTTGGGACATGGAAATCCTCTCCGGCCACATTTTCACTCTCGCCCCCTCGCATATCGAGCTCTTGAGAGTCTCGCTGTACCAGCACCGGAACCACCCGGCGAGTTTTCCGGCGAGGTTAGGTTTCAAAAGATCTACACGGCGATTAAAGCCATTGCCGAAATAGGCCTCGCAAGAACGAGGAGGAACGGCGGTGGAGTGAGACCAGGGGAGATAAGAGGGCAAGATGGGCCAGGGTTTGGAAGAATGGCGGCTTTCCGGGAAGGGGAAGCGGTTTTCCGAAGTGGGATTCGGGTGAGGGGAATTGGGTGGGGAGGTTTTGGAGTGGGAAGTGAAGTAAATGCAGAGAGTTAGGGTGTTGAAGGCGAAGAGAAGGAAGAGGATCTTCAGTAACAGAGCTTGGGTTTTGGTGTTCATGGTGGAAATTGATTGTTGAAGGCAAAAACAGAGAGTAAAATAGAGAATCAAAGGAAGAAAAAATGGGTTTCTGTGTTTGTTTTAGAAGCTTGTGAAATTCAGACCCATGGCTTGAGTTTTAGTTTTACTCAATCTCTGTGTGTGGTTTCTTCATGGATTCTCAGAGGAATGGAATTGTTTATCTCTTTAAGAAAGAGACAAGAGAGAAGAAAGAAGAAGATGGGAAGAGAAACTCTTTCCCCTTTCCAAGCTTCTTTCCCTCTCTCTCTAACGCTCTCTTTTGCTCTCTAACTTGAAGAAGAAGATGAAGGGAAGAAGATGATATTTTTTTGGTTTTGGAATTAAAATACTTGCCTTGTTAGTTGCTAGATAGGTGATTAATATGTTTTTTTGAAATTGATTTTTTTTTTATCAAACTACAAATTCTGAATTTAAAAGAAAATACCATTTTAAGACATAGGTGGTGGAATTTGATTCTCTAAGCTGAAAGTATGTGTCAATATCTCAATTATATTTACCATAAGGGTTATGTTTAGAAAAATTGTGACATTATTTACCATTAGGGTTATGTTTAGAAAAATTGTAATGTCTGAAAAAATTATTCAATGGAACCACCTTAATATAGCTGCACTTGAATAATGATCGAATGTAAATTTAGAAGTTTACCTATCTCTTAATAACTACACGATAAAATTCGAACTAGGTTAAGAAAAAAAAATATAAGTACTTTTTCATCTATATTTAATGGTGTAAAACACATCATTTTAATATTGGTGTATGAGAATTTTAATTTTAGTTTGTTCTTGCCAAATTTTAGATAGAAGAAATCAATTTGGCAAAGAAAAATCTCACTTGATGACAACGACCACTAGAAAAACGGCACACCATTGTGGTGTGTGGGGCACACAAGTTGAGAATGTAGAGATAATTGAGAGTTTCAAGAGAGTGTTTGGTGCATTTAGAATGAAACACATTCTTCTCTCTCAGCTCTCTTTCTAGATTTTTTTTTTCCCTCTGGGTTCAACTAGAACGAAAGAATCGAACTGGGTTAGGCCAGAATACATAGATCATGAGAGATCGAGGCAAGGGCTAAAGGTAGGTTTTTCCATGTGGTTGGTCTCGCCTCGACCAAGGTCAACTATGGGCTTGAGCTTTGGTCCAAGTCTGTATCTCCATCCCTTCCATGAAGATCGAGTTAGGGCCTAATCATGCGGTCAAGCTTGGCTTCGATTGAGGGCGATCACAGGTTGAGCTTTGGCCTCAACTCGTTTCCTCATCTCTTCGATTTCAATATTTGAGTTTTTTCCTCGTTTGATTTTTCATTATAGCCTTTTACCACCTATTATTGTTAATTCAATTTCATCCATAATATAGTCTAATATTTTTTTAATAAAAAATGTGATTACATAGTAACAATTTTTCTTGGTCTTGTATGAAAATTGGTTTTAATAAATTAGCTTTTAAACAAAAAAAAAAATGGTTGAGATCGTAGAAGTAGTTTTGAAATGGTTGAAATTTATGAATAAACTTAGTTGTTAAAAAATTAAAAAAAGTTAAATTTTAATTGTTGTAGAATGGAATCCAAACCAACTAGATTTTGTTAGTTGAATAAAAGAAATCAAAATTTTCTTTAAAGTAGAATTATATTTGCATAAATCTAATAATTTAGTGAAAATTGTGATGAATGATAATAACAACCAAAAAAATTGATTTTTTTTTTTGAGTTACAAAATAATTGAATTAAGTTATCATTTTTCTAAACAGAATTAAGTTATCATTCATCTTTCCAATTCATTAAAGAAATTCAAATAAATGAATAGAAAATTTATTATTATTTTTCAAAATCAGAGTAAATGGCCTTCAGCCTTCGTTAAAATAAACATTTCCAAAAAAGAGAAGACTTTTCTACCAGTGAGAGAGGACTTTTTATTAAGGAAAAATTTTGTTTTTATTGCCTCCAAATTTGAATTAAGACTGCAACTTTTTTCCATTTTTGAAAAAACAATTATAAATACAATTTGGAGATAATTTCATCTAGTTTTTTTTGTTTAATCTGCAATATTAAGGTATCTAGATTGACAACAAGTTTGAGTACTTTCTCCAACAATTTGTTATTTAGAAGTAACAGGGTCGGATAAACTTATTTATTGTTAATTATTATGAGACAACAATATTTATTTGACATTTTTATACTATTTTTTTTATAATTTCTTTTTATTGCAGTTAATACATAAATTAATATCACTGACATTTTTTAACTAAAATTCTCCTTAAGTATTATTTGAGTTTTTTTTCTTTTTTAGCAAACTATTAAATTTGGATTAACCTATAGTTTGGGATAACCAAGAGAAATTGCTAGAAATAGCACAAAAAATTTCTGGTCTTACATAAATAACCCCATTTTGAGAAGGTTGTTTCCATAGCATTTCTCTCCCTTTCTTTTCCCCAATTCTTCAAGTATTTCAGTGCAAGCATTAGTACTAGTTCAAGGATTCAAAGTATAATAGGTGTAAAAGATCAAGTTGATCATTTTGGATTGTGACTGTATGAAAAGGGAAGAGTGCCTCATGGAAAACCACATCAAATGATAGGAAAACTTGCAATTTTCAACATCAAACAACTTATAAGCCTTCATACCTGGAGGATAACCGACAACGGCTACAACAGCTCGAGTGGCAAACTTGGAACGACTGGAAGGCAAAGCAGAGGAAACCAAAGACCTTTAACATTGAGTAATCAAGCAAGTCATTATTGAGCAGTTCATATGGTGTTTTCTAATTTAACACATGAGATGGGGTTCAGTTAAGATGCATTCACTCCAAAAATATAATGGTCACATGTGACTAGAAGTATAATGCTCGTGCAACATTTAAAATGTGTTGATGCTTGCTTTCAATCATTGAATTATGTTGAGGCCTATCAACATAGGAATACCGATGTACAACAACTTTAGTAAGAAAAAGAATCCTTACAGCATAATTCAGGAACATTATCAGACCGAAAAGCCTTTACGTTTTTACCATATTGAGTAAGAATCAGTTGAAAAAACTGAGGAACAATGGCTAAAACATTTGACTTTTTACGTAATATACACACCGAAATTAATCTTGTATAATCATCAACTAGAGTGAGTAAAAATCTATAACCAACATAAGAGGGATATAAAGGGGCCCAAACATCAGCATGTATCAAGTCAAACGGATGTGGGGACAAATTATTATTGGAAACAAAGGATAATTGTTTTTGTCTAGCCAATGGATAGATAACACATGGTAAAACATGATTATTTAAGCTAACGTCAATATGCAAAAAATCTTTCAACACTTTTAATTGAGAGAGGGAAAGATGGCCAAGCCTGGAATGTTATAGATCAACAGGAACTTTCTTAACAAAAGCAATGGACACTGATGATGTAACGACAACAGGTGCACCAGTATCATCGAGGATATCATCACACATCTTACCCTTACCCAAGAAAGAACTATCAGTTGTTATAACACTGACTGAAATCAAATTATACTTAGACTTGTCACGACGCGCAAGTGCACGCGATCGAAGTAATATAAAACGGTATTTTGAGTACCGAGTATTGAATCTTCAAGGACTAAACTGCGAAGTTTATTTAGCCCAAATTAATTATAGTGAATAGAAGTTGTAACAAACAAAAGAATAACTTAAGGCTGATAAGAAC
Source organism: Trichosanthes cucumerina (assembly GCA_036507285.1). NCBI lineage: Eukaryota > Viridiplantae > Streptophyta > Magnoliopsida > Cucurbitales > Cucurbitaceae > Trichosanthes > Trichosanthes cucumerina. The sequence goes on along the minus strand of CM071835.1, from coordinate 85,034,503 downwards.
AAATGAAAAAAAGAACTTCACTAGCAGAATGTTGAAACATGCAAAGATTAAAAGCATTGAAAATGCTACAACAAATGTGATAGGCTCTGATTAGGGGGTTCTTTATGCAATCTAGGATATAATGCTGGAGCAATTGCAAACTCAAAATTATGCTACAACAATTTAACATGGGATTCTTCCCAGAATTCCAGAAAATTTCCATCACTCAAATTTTCATTTAATACCTTGTTAAGCTCATTGCTCTTGAACTTTAGTTGGATGGTAATCCCTAACCTACCCATTTTCACTGCAAGTATTCACTTGTAATCAGACCTAAAGTGGATTATAACAATCGATTTTTTTCCTTTTTCTCAAAAGTAAAGAAAACGGTATGGAATGAAGATGGCCAACCTTAATTCCACATTAACAATAAATTCAACTAAAATCTATCCACAATTTAAGCATACAAAAGCTTAAGCTCAATCCCAAATTAAATAAGTTCCTTTAATCTTTGTCTTAGAAAGAATTAGCTCATAACAATAAAGAAAAGATGTAAAAAAATAAACTAAAATATATTACAACAATGAGGTACTTAGAAGAAAGAAAAGAAAATGCAAATTCAAGAGAGGAGAAGAAAAGTTTATGGTAGGAAGCTAAAACAACAATCCCTCCATGTTTTTGCTCCACTTTGTCCTAGATTGGCTCAATTCTTCAGCTTCTCCTACTCCTTCTTGAAGAAGACAATAGCTACTTGTTGTCCAAGCCTCTAATTCTCTCCTCCTCTAAGTCCCTACCTTGACAAACAACCCTAATGAAGCTTAAATATCTCTCCCAAGTGATGAAAATAGGGTTTAGTGAAAACCCATTCGTGCCTCATGCTCTTCATAGACCAAATGGGCCCAATTGTAAAAAGCCCAAATGATTTAAATCTAATTGCCCCGTGAAAACTACTACAATGCTGAAAATATTGCTGGAGCAAAACTCATATTGGAGCAAGGTAACACATAATGCTTTTCTGCTCTTCTTTTGTTCTAATCTTCATCTCTAACCTTCATAATCAAGCAAAAACAACCAACTAAGTCTCAAATATCAACATTTTACTCATGAACTACTTTATCTTCAAGACTTGGTTAAGTTACAAATAAAATACATAATTGGGAAGTGAATAAGCTGAAAACTAGTATATTAAGCAAACAAATAGCAAGGTTTAGAGCATAAATTAGAGGAAAATGATTCTTTAATAAAGAGTTATCAAGACTGTACTGCATGAATTATCCGATAAAACAAAGTAACAAACCCAACATAACGAACTGAACTGCATGAAGTATCCGACAAAATAACAGAGGTATGCACAGGGGTCAACGAAGAAAATGTCGCTTGATTGAAATATATGGGAGTGGACGTGCCAGAATCTATAATCCAACATGTGGGAGATGGATTAGCAGAGGACGTGTACCTACTAGCAACCTCATAGTCTGTTTTAATAGCAGCTAATTTGGACTGCAACATGGTGAGTATGTTATGGCATTGAGTTAGGGCCTTGGTAGTCAAATCAACATCAAACGACTAGACTACATCAAAAGACTTGGTGGCCTCATATGTTATTGAAGAGGCAACTTGAGTATTTTGTTAGGTGTGAATGTGACAAAATATAATCAATCTAAATTCTACCAGATTCAGACAATATATATTTTATCCCAAATCCCAGATCAGGTTATAATTCCAAATATTTTGTGGAATAATCAAATTTGGAATTAGGAAGCCTAAAAGAATAGATAAACCAACCTAAACCTTTAAGCTACAAGAACGATAAATAAATCAAGTTTAAGGGAAAGAAAAATAGACACTGAATTTATACTGGTTCACCCAATGATGGCTACGTCCAGTTATCTACTACTGATGCAGGTTCCACTATAATCGTCAGGGAGGAAGTTATAAGAGTTCATAACGCTCAATGGTGATTTCTCTCACTTTTCTCTCAAGGAAAAGGCTCACGAATCACTTTACAACAAGCTCTCAAAACTCTTCAATGGAGAAAAAACCGCTCTTAAAAAAAACAACGCCAAAGAAGGAGAAGGCCGCAAACTCTATTTTTTTTCTCTCTGCCGGTTTTTTTTCCTCCTCTCTTGGTGTGTCCGATTCACCAAATGCCGCAAACACATTCACACACACTTCCACACCGTCGCAAACATATATATATATAATTAGGTTAACAAAAGGTAATGGGTCGTGGGCCCTTTTCCTTTCTTTCTTTTTAATTATTTTGGCTCCAAAGCCTAACAATCTCCCACTTGGAGACAAAACCCAATCAACATGTCTCCCCTGCAACGGTAGCGACTCCTCTCTACTCGTGGAGAAGTCCAACTAAAGTTGCACACAACTTCAGTTTGTCAACAGGAACAGTCTTGATAAACATATCTGCTGGATTCTGACTTCCTGGAATCTTTTCAAGTACCAACGCTCTAAAATGATACCTCACTTATATGTGTTTCGTTCTCGAATGAAACACTGGATTCTTTGCTAAATGAATAACACTCTGACTGTCACAATGCAAGGCTCCATTTCCCAGTTTCAAGCCAAGTTCTTCTAAAAAAGACTGAAGCCATATCATCTCTTTACTTGTCTCAGTAACAGCAACATACTCAGCCTCTGTAGTAGACAAAGCTACTATCTTCTGCAGTCTAGAAACCCAGCTAATAGCAGTATCACCCAAAGTAAAAACATACCCGGTAGTACTTTTCCTGCTATCAGTATCACCTGCCATATCTGCATTTACATAACCCTGCAGTTTAAAATCTGACTTCTTAAAATGCAGAGAGCATAATCGATTGTCCTCTCGGATATCGAAAATCCACTTCACAACCTCCCAGTGTTGCTTCCCTGGATTAGTCATATACCTACTAACAACTCCCACTGCATGTGCAATGTCTGGTCTTGTGCAAACCATGGCGTACATTAGGCTTACTATAGCTGAAGCATATGACACCCTAGCCATGTGATCTCTTTCCTGCTCAGTAGTGGGTGAGTGCTCCTTAGATAATTTAAAATGGCAAGCTAAAAGAGTACTCACAGGTTTTGCATCTTCCATGTGAAATCTGTTCAAAACATTTTTCACATATTCTTCCTGTGACAAAGTCAATGTACCATCTTTTCTCTCAATCCTCATTCCTAAGATTTGTTTGGTAGCTCCCAAATCTTTCATATCAAATTCTTTAGATAACTCAACTTTTATCTTCAGAATTTCCTGTTTGTTTGCACCTGCTATCAACATATCATCAACATATGGCAGTAAAATAATGCATGAGTTACCTTGAAACCTTATGTAGCAACAGTGATCTGCCTGATATCTCTGAAATCTACTGTTACACATAAAACTATCAAACTTCTTGTACCACTGTCTGGGAGCTTGTTTGAGACCATACAAGCTTCTCTGAAGTTTGCAAACCATTTTCTCATGTCCCTGAACTGTAAAACCTTGTGGTTGTACCATGTAAATTTCTTCCTCCAGATCACCATGAAGAAAAGTTGTCTTTACATCCATCTGTTCCAAAAACAGATCCTCTTCTGCCACTATTGACAACACAGTTCTAATAGTAGTTAATTTAACTACAGGAGAAAATATTTCATTAAAATCAATACCTCTTTCTGTTGAAAGCCTTTGACTACAAGCCTTGCTTTATACCTTTTGCTACCATCAGGCTCTTGCTTGCTTCTATAAACTCATTTGTTCTGCAAAGCTTTCTTACCTCTTGGTAACTCAGCCAGTTACCATGTCTGATTCGTAATAAGAGAATTCATCTCATCCTTCATGGTCAACTCCCACTTGACAGAATCTTCCAGTTGAACCGCCTCATCATAACATTCAGGTTCATCTCTGTCAGTCAATAATATATAATTCAAAGTAGGGGAATACCTCTGTGGTGGTCTGATAGTTCTGATAGACTTCCTGACTGTTGTAGGTGGCGTTCTCTGAACTTCATCAAGCTCTACAGTCTACTCATTTGGTCCTACAACTGGTTCCTCAGATTCCACAACTATTTCTTCAGGAGTAACTATATTATGATCTTCAACTCTCACTGTCCTACTCTCAACTTTAGGAGGACTTATATACTAAGTCTTCTCTTCTGTGCTTTCTTCTGACTCTGTATTAACTATTGTTGTGTCTTTGTACAGAACTTCTTCATTGAAGATCACATCCTTGCTTCTGAGCATCTTTCTATTTTGGTCATCCCAAAATTTATAGCCAATCTCAGCTCCACCATACCCAAGAAAATAACACTTCTTGGATTTGGCATCTAGTTTACTCCTATCTGCACCATCAATGTGAATGTAAGACAAACAACCAAAAACCTTTAGATGAAAAAGGTTACATGTTTACCGCTCCAGACTTCTTCAGGAAACTTGAAGTCTAATGATGTGGTTGGGCTTCTATTGATCAGATAGGTCGTCGTGCTGACTACCTCTGCCCAGAACATCTTATGCAATCCTGCATGTAATCTCATGCTCCTAGCACGCTCATTCAGTGTCCTGTTCATTCTCTCAGCCACATCATTCTGTTGCGGTATCCCTGAAATAGTCTTAACCATCACAATTCCACTGTCTGCACAGTATCTTTTGAAATCTCCATCAACATATTCACCACCGTTGTCTGATCTCAAGTTTTTAACTTTCAGACCTGTCTCATTCTCAACCATAGCCTTCCAAGTTTTGAAAACAGAAAATACATCAGATTTATGTTTGAGAAAATAAGTCCATACCTTCCTGCTTGAGTCATCAATGAAGGTCACATAGTATCTGGAACCATCAATGGAAGATACTTCAGAAGGCCCCCACACATCAGTGTGAACTAACTCCAACTTCATGGATTTTAGTTTTGCTCCTGTCTTTGAGAAACTGGCATGCTTCTGTTTCCCAAATACACAACCTTCACACAACTTGTGTTCAACTGCCTTTAGTCCCTGTAACTTCCCTGCAGAGTGAAGAATTTTCATACATTTTTCACTCATATGTCCCAGCCTGTTATGCCATGACTCGAATTATCCATAACAACTACCATATCTTTATCATTGTTGTTGACATACAGAGTCCCTAGTTTGCTTCCTCGAGCAACTACCATGGCACCTTTAGTAACCTTCCAGATTCCTTGACCAAAACAGACCTCACATCCTTCACTGCCTAACTGCCCTACAGAAATCAAGTTTTTCATCATATTTTGAACGTGACGTACCTTGCGAATTTTCCAGACTGAACCATTCGTCATTTTCAATTTCACATCACCGATCCCAATGATGTCCAAAGGCTCTCCGTCAGCTAGAGACACCTTTCCATGATTTCTGCAACATAATTTTCAAGAATATCACGTTGTCTCGTAGTATGATGAGATGACGCTTTGAATCTATCACTCATGGGTCATGGGCACTTTCCCTTTGCCAGAACTAGAGCATCTTGTGTCTCATTAGCAACCACATTTGCACCAGATTCATTCCCCTAGTTTTCTTTGGAGCCTTTCAGTTCCTTTTCAGATGTCCAGTCTTACCACAATTCCAACATTCTAATCTGTTGTTTCTAGACTTATACGTTGTTTTTCGATTTACCTCGATTTTAGTGACTTCATTATTACTCCTCCTCTATCCACATTCAATGCCGAACCCAAGTAGAAGTAACACTGAGTCCTTTCTACGAATCTTTTCGCAATTTGAGAATCTCTAACCTGTGAAAACTATAATTTCTCTTTCCCACATGAATTAGAAAGTGCGACTTTCATGGTTTCCCAACTATCGGTAAAGATCTCAACAACAAAATCGCATTTAGTTTATCGGTAAATTCTAACTCAACAAAGAACCAATTTGTTTATCAACAAATCAAATTCATTAATATGGCGTGAATGATGGATGCACCTTCACCATCTTCAAATTAAAGAATTTGGTTGCGAGATATACCTTGTTGTTTCTGAGAGGTTTTTCATGCATGTTAGACAAAGCTTCCATTAACTCTGCTGCGTGGTCGTTGCCTTCGCTGCTTGCTTTGCACATTCTTTGTCGAGTTAAGCGAGCGATCTCCAACACCTTTTCTGTCTAACTTTTTCCATTGAAACTTCTCCCATGTCTTCAGGCTTTCCTTCTAATGGCAAGTCCAATTCCTTGAAATGCAAATAATCTAATATCTGACACTTCCAAAACGAAAAATCAGATCCATTAAAAGTAACCAATTTCTCATCTCCTCCTGACATCGTTCTACAACCCAATGCTCTGATACCACTTGTTATATGTGAATGTGATAAAATACAATCAATCTAAACTCTACCAGATTCAGACAATATATATTTTATTCCAAATCCCAGATCAGGTTATAATTCCAAATATTTTGCGGAATAATCAAATTTGGAATTAGCAAGCCTAAAAGAATAGATAAACCAACCTAAACCTTTAAGTTACAAGAACGATAAATAAATCAAGTTTAAGGGAAAGAGAGATTGACACCGAATTTATACTGGTTCACCCAATAATGGCTACGTCCAGTTCTCTGCTACCGATGCAGGTTCCACTATAATCGTCAGGCAGGAAGTTACAAGAGTTTACAACCCTCAATGGTGATTTCTCTCACTTTTCTCTCAAGGAAAAAACTCACGAATCACTTTACAACAAGCTCTCAAAACTCTTCAATGGAGAAAAAACCGCTCTTAAAAAAAACAACGCCAAAGAAGGAGAAGGTCGCAAACTCTCTTTTTTTCTCTCTGCCGATTTTTTTTTCTCCTCTCTCGGTGTGTTCGATTCACCAAATGCCGCAAACACATGCACACACACTTCCACACTGCCGCAAACACACACACACACACTTATATATATAATTAGGTTAACAAAAGGTAATGGGTCGTGGGCCCTTTTCCTTTCTTTCTTTTTAATTATTTTGGCTCCAAAGCCTAACATATTTGAGTTCGCATTTTGAAAGTTTGAGATCTTTGTCCTCCTTTCGATCAATAAGCAGGAGGATCATAACTATGGATTTTAATAGAGTTCGAGAAAAAAAATCTCATTCTCATAACGAAAAAATAGAAAATGCATTTCTAACATGAATCTCAACTTTATCTTTTGGATTATATTGTTAATCTAAGCATAGTTTAGGTCCCGTTTAATAAAAATTTAGGCCCCATTTGATAATTATTTTGTTTTTTGTTTTTAGTTTTTGAAAGTTAAGTTTATGTTCACCTAGTTTCTCTACAATAGAGATCATCTCCCCTAAGTAAGCATTTGAACTCTTAACCAAATTCTAAAAACAAAGTCAAGTTTTTGAAAGCTATTTTTTTTTAGTTTTCAAAAGTTGGCTTGGTTTTTGAAAACATAGGTACAAAGTAGATAAGAAGATATATAAACTCATTGGTAGAAGTAGTATTTTTAGGTTTAAATTTCAAAAACTAAAAACCAAAAACAAAATGGTTATCAAACCGGACCTTCGTTTCTAGTTTTTAGTTTTTAACAATTATACTTGTTTTTGCACAAATTCGTTTCATCTTCTCTACAATAGTTTTCATCTTTCTTGAGGTAACATTTAATTAACTTTTTAGCCAAATTTAAAAAAATAAAACATGTTTTTGAAAACTACTTTTATTAGTTTTCAAAACTAGTTTTCAAAAACTAGCTTGGTTTTTGAAAACATAGATACAAAATAGATAAGAAAATATAGAATCTTATTGATAGAAATAGTATTTTTATGTTCAATTTTTAAAAACCAAAACAAAAAATCAAATGATTATGACCTTAACTGTTTTGTACCTAACATGTTTAGTTATTTGTACCTTGCATACAAGTTATAAAAATAAAGGGCCTTAATAAAATTAAAGCCTAAATAAACAATCTTAATATTATGTACAATTATCTTTATGAACATAAAAGAAGAAGAAAACAAACAAATAACTTACTAGCTAATGATGTAATATTTATATAAAAAATAATAATAATAAGTGTATTCATTCTTTATATTTCATTTTATATTCAATAATTATCTTCCTTTTTTAAAAAAAAACATAAAATTAGATCATTTAACTTATTAAAATAACTTGAAGAAAATTTGTAGATCATTCATTTTTCCACAAGTAATTGAAAATGGAAATTTCTACAAAGATGGGATGGAAAATGTATTTGATTTTGACTTTTTGCCAACTTATCTATATTAATATATCACATAGTTAATGTTAGAATTTATTAGATCAAATTAAATTATTTAAAATTTTATGTGTATACACCTATGTATATAGATACATATCGGTATATTACTTATAATTTACTAGAAAATTTTTAGTAATAACAATAGTATTGTTATTACCCACATTTATGATTAGTAACATCATCATTATTTAAAGAAAAAATTGTATAAATTATCCTTAAATTATGTGATTTGTTTGAATCACACGCTTGAACTTCTAATTTTATCAATCAGACATTTATACATTGCTAAATATTGCAATCATACTCATAAATTTTAATTTGATCAATCAACTTTTGTATTTTATTAAGTGTTGCAATCAATCACGTGGATTTAATAAAGTAATAGGGGACTGAATCGACCGATTGCAATACTTACCAAGTATGAAGGATTGATTGATCAAATTAAAAATTCATGGGTGTGATTTAATAAATTAATTATAAATGGTTAGAAAATTGGGTGTGAACACATAAAGTACTAGAAATTCCCCTACTTAAATCCATCTTGACAGGAGCAAGTCTAATAATCATAAAATTATTAATGGCTTAAATTCTATCTTAGCCTCTAAACTCTCTCACTTAATCCATTTTTAATTCCTAACTTTTAAATTTTGTTTTAGCCATATAAACTTTTCAATAAAATCATTTTAGTCTTTAGCATTAGTGTTTTAATAAACTATTTAATAGAAACTTGATATAAGTATATATATAATTTTTGTTTATATATTTAGATACGTGATCAATAGATGTCTACATGAATTAGGGCCTGAAATTACATATATAATATATTTGATATCAACTTTTTAAATTGAGAACTTCTCCAAAGATTTGTGAAAAAGTAATTGATAAAAAGTAAATATTTTTATACGAAGTTTAAAGATTAAAATCAAAGGTTAAATTACAAGTTTAGTCCTTTGTAGCTATTTGGTCCCAAACTTTAATAAATATCTAATAGGTTCTCGAACTTTCACTTTTATGTCTAATAGATTCGTGAACTTTAAGAATGTCTAATAAATCCATGAAATTTCAATTTTGTATCTAATGGGTCTTTGATATATTCAAAATTTTAAAAAATTATCTGATATATTAGATACAAAATTGATATTTATGTCTAATAGGACCCTAAACTTTCATTTTTTTGTTTGGTAAGTTTATGAATATTAAAATTCGTCAACTAGGTAAAAACTGATTAGATACAAAATAAAAAATTTAGGAACTAATTGGACACAAAATTAAAAGTTCAAGGACCTATTAGACACGTTTTAAAGTTCATGGACTAAATAGACATAAATTTGAAACTTCAAGGATCTATTAGACATTTTTTGGGGTATTAAATGACAGATAACCCATTTTCCCCATGCATTAATGACATTTGACCTGACATCTCAAAATAATGAAATATGACCCATTCTGACGTGACAATGCGCGCAAAATGACTCATAAGGGTAATATGAAGCGGTCTTTCTTGTTCACGCTCTCGCACGCTGTTCACGCTCTCGCTCAAATGAATGGACAAAAATATAAAGAAAAAATGACAAAAAAAATCAGAGAAGAACTGGAGTAGTAGAGATACAGCGAGAGCGAGTCAGCGAGAGTGCGATTTTTGTTTTTTTTTTTTTCTTTTCTCCAGAATTTTGACAACTTAATTACTATCATAAGCGAGAGCGAGAGCGAGAACGAGACTTGAGCCAGAGCGAGAGCGAGAACGAGACTTGAGCGAGAGCGAGAGAGCTAAAGTCAGATTATGATGCCCTTACGGTAATTTGGACGGAATGCACAGTACAAAAAGGGTCAAATGTCATTAATTTCATTAATGCGCGTGAAAATGAGTTTTCCATGCAAATTTCTCACATTTTTTAAAGTTTGAAAACTAAATAAACACAAATTTGGAAGTTGATATAATTTATTCAAAATGAAATAAGTAGGAAAATTAATGGAGTAAAATAGAATTAATGAGATGGTAAAGTTTTGGGGACCAACCAAACAAAACAATAATCACCATCCTTTTTATTTCACTTTGCATTTATGCCTCTTGGCCACTTTTTTTTTTTTCTTTTTGAAAGAACCTATTAGCCACTTTTTCCGAGGAAAGTTGGCAACATCAATTATTGGTTTGGTCCACTCACATAGTTGAACACAAAATAGGAGGACCAAAATTAAAGGGAAATGAATAAAAAATTTCAAATTTGTTCTTTCAACTTTAATTTGTCTGTTAAATTTAAATAATAATTGTGATATATTTGATAATAGTCTTGGTTTTGAATTTGTGTTATTGAAAAATAAGTTTGGTTATCAGTAATCTTTTTAGTTTTGTTTTTCACTTTTTGAAACTTAAGCCGACTATAGAAATAAAGTTTGAAATTTTGTTTTTAAGGGGTTTTTTTTTCATTTTCTAAAAATAATTTTGAAATCTCAAGTACTATAATTTTTAAATAAAAAAAAAAAAAAACCCTTGATCATTACTTTAACAACATGTTTTAAAAAAATGGTTCGTAGAATGAAAATTATTGCAATTATAAACATGGTTTTTAAAACAAAAAATCATTAAAGAAATAGTTAACCAATGAGCCTTTCATTTCTATAATTTGGATAGGATTGTTTTCTTTTTTCTAAAAAAATATATATTTCGTAAATGTATATATTGATATGAACTAAGGGGGTTCAATCGTGCAATATGAACTTCAAGAAAAACATCGCGTTGTATTTTCTACATGTTATCAAAATTTGCAACAAGATAGAGCTATATTAAATCATGTAAAAAAAAAAATTAATGAGACCTATTAATAGTTTCTTGATAACTTTATATGGACAGGAGAAGGAAGAAAAAAAAAATCCATTTTACTTTCTCCATTTGAAAGAACAACGTAAATGCTAGGATACGATTCAAACTTTTGACATTTTGCTTCTCTTTAATTTTTTTTTTTTTTTTAATTTTGGTTACCTATGTTACTAAAAAAATAGAAACAAAATTGTTGAACTATGCTCAAGTTGCTATCAAATTAAAAGTGATAATTCATATAAAGTACTAGAGACTATTTTGTTCGCAAGCAACCGTAAAATCACACTCAAATATATAGTATTATTAAAATTTTACATATAATGAATAATAATTTTTTTAAAAAATACATCCTATTTTGGAGTAAAACAATTTCCCTTCAACTACAATCAAAGAATTTTGCTTGGCTCCTCTTATGTGATTGGATTTGAAAAAACTTCACAGCTTCAAATGACAATTAGAAATATTTTCATTAACTATTGATTAGGGGGAAAAGGATTGAACCTATCAACAATGATTTTTGTTAAGGAAAAAAAAAAAAAACAGAAAAGTTAGAACCCAAGTGAAATTGCAGCTTCTGATCTCCAATGCCTTGCTTTCTCAAACCCATTGGTATAGTTATCAAAATCATCAATTGTTTGGTCAATTTCTTCTTGAGTGTTCATCACAAATGGCCCAAATTGCACAATAGGCTCACTCAATGGTTCACCTCCTACCAAAATGAACCTTAGAGGCTTGGCTGACTTATTCCAGACCTCTAAACCATCCCCGAACCCGAGCAGAAGAAGGTTATGCGCTGTCGTCGACGTTGCCTTTGAACTGCCGAAGACGCCTTCGCCTTCAAGAACGTAAACGAATGCGTTCCAGGACGAGGGGATTGGCTGTTGGAGATGAGCTTTTGGCTTGAGAGTGAAATCCAAGTACATGGTTGGAGTTCTTGTGTAGATGGGTGATTTTGCTCCCAATGCTTCACCAGCTATGACTTTCACTCTCACTTCATCTTTTGTAGCTTCTGGGATTTCCTTGCTTGAAACTTCTTGGTAATTTGGCTCAATCCTAAGATTCAAAAAAAGTTTGAGACAACTGTTAAAGAAGCTTGTGGGACAGCATAGTAATGAAACACAAGTCAAAAACAATCTAAGCTTCTCTCTCTATATGTCTAGCTTTCTCATAAGATGGGTATGGAATGAAAAGGAAATTTCAACTAGTTAATGAGATTCACATCCTTTTCGATTGAAATGTCGAAACATCATTATTACTCTTTTTGAAATTTTCACGGTTTTCACTCGATATCATCCATTGAATGAATATACACATCTTCCTAAATTAAGAGTATCTTGACTACTTGCGACATTAACAAATTGGTCACTAAACCATTTTATCCATCCACATAGCATCGGAAGGTGTCGATAGTAGTGCAGGAAAAATCCTTTCCACCTATGTCGACCCTCCGAGACATAAAAATTACGTGCCTGCAAAAGAATTTCGTGTATCGAACCGACCATTGAACTATTTTATCAGCCCAAAAAGGTCTAACTCTTTGGGATTACAGATACTTTTGAAACATTTAATGAACTAGAAGGAAAATCCTAACTGAGAGGAAGAAACAAAAAGGTGATAACTGATAAGACAGCACAGCACAACAAATATTTTACAAGATTCATTCACAAGCAAAAGGAAGGTTGTTGAAGCAGATCTGCCACATCCAAAGTGTGCTTCACTCAAAAGCACCTTTATAAAAAAAGGATCAATCATGAAAAATCATGATGGTTGTTTGTGAAAAAAGCATTAAACATACAGTAGTAAGGAGTTGAGATGTTTGGAAATACCCTTCAAGTTACTAAATTATGGTAGTAAGGACTTGGAATGTTTGAAAATACCCTTCAAGTTTCTAAACTATGGTAGTAACTAGTAAAGACTTAGGATGTTTGGGCATACCCTTCGAGTTCCTAAATTCGATTCTCCAAGTGAAAAACTTGATAACTTAAAACCTTTGTTGTCTCTTAGAGCTGGTTTAAGCGTGAATGAAGTATCACGAGAAATAAGCGAGTGTGGGCCATGAGTATACAAGGAGCGGGGTCTTCGATGCCTGAGTTATAAAAATAAAGAAAAATGGCATAAAAAAAATGGTGGTTCTTACATTTTATTCTTGGAAGAGAGGTTGATCCATAGTTGGAGGCCCTTTTGGGTTCCTTGAGCTGCAGGCATTTCTGAATGTACAATTCCTCTACCTGCAGTCATCCACTGCAAGTCACCTGCACCAATTGTTCCCTTGTGGCCTTCAAAATCTTCATGTGTCACACTTCCCTGTGGACCCAAATAGGGAACAATCAATGGGGTTTGTCTACTTTCAAGACCCCACAACTAAAATACTTTTAAAAGACCCAATTTAGTTTTCTTTCAAAAGAAAATATAAGTGATAAACAAATTTTATAGCATCAATCATACGTATTCTTCACGACCTTACAATTTGTTCTAAAGACTATTTCTTTGAACGGTATAACTTTTTTTTCTAATTATAAGTTGCTTTCTTAAATTTGTGTTCACTCACATTATATATTTTCTAAAATGAATGAAGTTTTGTCTTTCAAAATTATATTGCAAGTCAACTGAACAAGAAGGCTACCTTTTTGTTTTTTATATATTCATGAATGTTTGGACTAGTTTGTATTCTCACGAGACAATTGTCTGACCCTACTCGTGCGATATTAAATCTTTGGTAGATGACCACAAATTCCCTCAAGCTTTTTACTATTTACATTTGCCCTTATTGACCGTTGGCCAACTCAGAGTAAATAATAATAATGTTAACTTTCACAACCTTATCATAATTTTATAAGGCTATTTAGAAAACAACAATCTTTCAAACAAGCATTTAGTTTTTACATAGTGTACCGAAAGCCCTTTTCACCTTTAAAGTTGCAGATAGAGATCTCAGCCCACTTAATGTTAAAGAAAATAAGATTCCACTAGCACTTCTTCTTTTAGCATAACATTTTCTTACAACAGTTCTATTAATGAAATCCAAAAAAAATGAAAATAGAAAAACCATAAAGTCATCAAAATAGGCCAAAGGAACTGTGCTTTGTGGTAAGATCAATAGGCCTTGTCCATACCTGTAACATGTAGGTCACTGTCTCAAATCCTGTTTCAACTCAAAGAATTACAACAAAGTTAGTATAATGAATTAATCTTAATCACCACAAAAGAAAACCAATGTGAACACCAATAATCAAACATTCAAATTCCAAACCTCTATGTGGATGATCAGGGAACCCAGCTGGGGCAGTAACTGCAAAGTTCAAGAACCACATATCATAAGAATCATAAATGTCATTGCTAACAACCCCATTCAATTTCAACACCAAAAACTAAGAAGAAAAATAGAGAGAAAGAGACCCACCTGAAAATTCATCCAAAACCAGAAAAGGGTCAAAGTGTTTCAGCTCAAACCTGTCGAAAAACACCATTAGAGTATTGAACCAAACCATAAGCCAAGAAGGATCCTCTCCACTTACAATGCTACATTCTGAGGATAAAAAACTAGAAAATTTTCTAAGCCCATCAAGTTCTTCGTTCTTCCTCTCACCTCCACTAACTAATTCAAACGGTACATTCATGGGATCAAAGAAAACAAGAAACAGAGAGAAACCCATGATTCAAACAACAAAAATCTCAAAACCCTTAAAAGTTCACTCTCTAATAAGAACTTTTGATTACCTTCCAATGCTCCTTCTAACAATGGCACCCAACCCTTCATGCTGAGGCCTAGCTAGAAACTTTCTAGCCACAAGACGAGGCTGTGTAACCACACATTGACTCTCTTTCTCCGGCATTTTTTCTTCTCTTCAACTTGGAAACTTGGAATGCAAGATTAGACGAAGATGAAATGAATTTATAACGAACGCGGAAGAGGGAATTGAAAAAATTGAGAAGTCAAAGAGGGGAAAAAAAGAAAGAAGAAGAAGTGGGTTGCCAAAGGAGACTCGCATGGCTTAAAATATGATATGAAAGGGCTGAATTTGATGGGAATTTTTCATTTTGGGGGTTTGATTTCGCTTATGGGACTCTCTCTCCTCAATTCTTCCTCTGTTTACTGTTTGTAATAAAACGTCAGCTTGGCGTTGTGATGAGGTGTAGCGAAGCGCTTTTGGAGTTCAAATTCTAGCCCTTCATCTTCTGCCAATTTTTTATATATATATATATATTTTTTTTTTTTAATTTGGTTCAAAAGTTCCAATTTTTTATTGGGTTTGAATCCATTTTGAATTTAGTCTTTGTAGATAGTTCATAAATGAAGAAGTGTAAAGTTATCTATATTTATGTAAATATCGAGATCTCAATTTTATGAAAATGTTGATGTCGAAATAATTTTTTGAAAAAATTGTGAAATTATAAAACAAAATAAACAAAATTATTTAGAATAGTAACTGAGATTATAATTATAGCTTAATGTACCCTACATCTAAAATATAAATAACATTTATACAAGAAAAATGTTATGATGACAAAAATTTTGAAAAAAGAATCATGAAAAACCTGAAAATGGGTGGAAATGGTTTGAATTAATTAATGAGATTTTAATTATAACTTAATTATGATAATAGATCATTTTTACTCTATATATATATTTGACAACATAACTAGTTATTTTTATAAACCTATATTTATGTGGTTACATATATAAGAGATATCAATGGTTAATGTATAACAAATGATTAAAAAATATATAATAATAGTTCTATGATATTAAAATTGTATACCTTGATAAATATTATAAACACAATACAACACTCGGTAAAAACATGCACAACTTCACAATTTTGTATTCCATTTAAGCTTTAAAAATAACTATATGATAAAAAAAAAAAAATAGACTGAGAGATTTGAAGGGAGAAAAAAATAATACTTTACCCCTCATCAAAATATTGGATATTTCAAAATCTCGAAACATCGATTTCTTTTTTGATATAGTTTGTGTAAGAATCAATGCCTTATCCGATATGGAATGTTAATGGGGAAGAAACACAGATAATTTAAAGAAAGAAGTCAATTTAAGTATAATTCAATTACATAAGACATTTTACATCTAACTTGGTTCAAATTCTCTCTTACCCATTGTTGAACAAAAGAATTAAGATTTAAAGATTAAAAAAAAAAAGATGATTGACATGACCAATGACAAAATTAAGGGCTTGTTTGGTAAATAATCTAAAAACAGAAATTTGAAAACAAGGGATTCAATGAAAACATAGTTATATTCCATGTTTTCAAATATGTCTTTGATACCAGATTTAGAAATTTGATTCTATTCTAAGCCGTTGTTTAAAATAACATATTTATAGACCTTTAAATTAGTTGTAGTTGCAAAGTTAATTATTAGATTGAATATAAATCATTATTAATTAATTTATAAACATGATTTTTATAAATTGTATAGAACTATCAATTTATAATATAATATTATATAATTTATAATACATTATATTATACCTATTTTAATTTAATAAAAGTAAATTGAGTTTGTAACATGAAATCTTGTATTTATTAAGATTTTTCTCTTTTGTTTAATATATATTTGCATTTTAAAATTTTAAATTCAAATCTGGATACAATGAAAACATGAAAATGTTATTCTCAGAATTTCTACTATTTAGATCACGGAATCCAAAAAAATAGTTTTCGAAAATACATATGTCAAAAACATATTCAATTAATTTAGTGAATCCGAAAACATAAAATAGAACTCGGATTGCATATCAAATAGAAACTAAGAAGGGTTAAATGAAAAGTAATCTAATTAAGAATAGAATCTTTCAGGCTCAAATCTTTTCTTTTTTTTTTTTCAATCAAGATTCTCTTTGATCTTTCAAAAATTCTTCATATGGATGTCATTTACGTATTTTTCTTTTCCATGAGCTCATATTCTTTGTAAACCATTAATTGCACTCTTTATTTTTCATACATATGAATCTCCTCCCATATTGTAATATAATATTTTAAAAAAATTATCAAAAAAAAATATGATGCACTTTTTTTAGGCTAAACTTTTAAAAAAAAAATCATTTCTTTAATTAAAAAGTGCTCCTATTATTTTAAAATTTGTAATATTACCATTAACATTTCACAAACATTTTAAAACAATCGAGTAAAAATTAATTAGAGTGTTGGACGTAAAGTGTGGTAACATAAAACACACGGCAATTAGTGAGAAGCTTGAAATAATGATGTTCCGCCACGTTGACTTTAATTTCCATCTAATATTCTAATAGATTTTCTACTTAAACAATTACGAAAGGTCAAAATTAATATTGCAACTTTGAAAAAATATGTGTATTTTTTATTCCAACTTGGATTTTAACAAAAGTGACCATCTTTCTTTTCTTTTTTTATAATTTTAACAAAAGTGACTTGAATTTGAAACCAAATGAAATTATTTTTTTTTCTTTTTTGTGATTAATAATTACGAGTGAGAGAGATCAAACTACCACTTCTAAGATTACTATTAATTGATATTTTATCTACTAAACTATGTTTAACTTGACTTAATGAAATTGGGTTATCTAAAATAAACTTCTTCCAAAAATTTAAAAACCAAATTAAAGATAAAGATGAAGTTCAGGTAAGAAATTAAAATATGAATAAAGTTTAAGATCACAAGTCATAACTAAATTTTGACCACCAAATTTTTTTATGATGAATCCCATTTTCATTTTCGGTCATGCCCTGTTTGGTTGGTGGTATTGGAAAAATATAACTTGTTGAATCCTCTTTTGGGTCCCATTTTCCCACCTTTTTTTCCCCATGTGGATATGCCTTGAAAAAAACATTAATAAAAAATAAATAATAATAATAAAAAAAGCCCCGAAATTCAAGTTAAGTCAAGTGGAAAAATTTTATTAATTTCTAATTTAGATATTTAGTTGGGATTTATTGGTTGGCCTAGAAATTTTTCTCCTTTTCTCATCAGGTTCTAGGCAATTCATGGGAAAGTTCCATTTTTATTCAACTCAACTTAAAACAAATTTTTTACCTTATGCTATAAAGGGGCATTTTTTATTAATATAGTTATTTTTTAAACTTTTTTTTAAAATATTGTTATTTTCAAACTATTTTTAAAAATATTATTGTTTTTCATCTAGATTCGGATGATGGTCGTCTCTTCGTACACGTTGCGCGCATTCGCCAAATGGTCGTCTCTTCAAGAGACGACCATCCTCCGCCTGTTTTATGGTCGTCTCTTGAAGAGACGACCACAATAGAGACCCACACCAAATAGTGGGGTTGAAATATTAAGTTTTTTTTTTTTTTTTTTTTAATTTCATTTCATGTTTCAAATTTGTTTAGGGTTATTAATTAATTTAATTTTTATTGTTGAATGAAGACATCTTGTTTAGAAATAGAAAAATATAACATTAATTAAAAATAGTGTTTTGTTCACACATGAAAATGGAAAAAAAAACGATCTAGCGATTTCTAGGCGTCGATGGCGCCCTATTTGTGCATCCTCTTGTGTTTCATCCTCGTCCTCTTCGACTCTCTGTCCTAGGTTGTATGCAAATAATGATCATATTCTCCACGTCTACGCCCATGGCTCCGAGTATGTGACGACGACGATGGACCAGCCTCAGAAGCATAATGTGATGGGCTGGGAAAATAATGTGAACCAGGAGTTGGTATCATCGTCATCATCGTCGAAGAACCAATACCATCTTGAGTCTGAGTTGTGGGAGGTATGTCCTGTGTATCATGATGAACCTCATCATGACCCTAAACCTCCTGTACACCAACATTTGCTTGATGACCTCTATGATGCCTTCTTTGCCTAGGACCGGGCGGATGAGCTATAGGGATGTTATACATATGATGAATCTGGTCCATATTTCGTTCTCCACTATCGCACAAATTCAAAATCCCTAGATCTTGTGTAAGAGATCGAATTTGTCTAAAGCACGACCTCTGCAAATGACATGAAAAATAGACAATATTTGTAAATGAATATATAATTAACAGACATTTGTAAGTAGACAATATTTCTAAATGTACCGCTTCACCAAATGATGCTCCCTCTCGTGTGAGAAATCGTCGAGTAATATTCTGATACCAGTCATTGTAGTCTGGGGTTGTAGATCCATAGGCATCAACTGGAGAAGCAATGACTATAGATTGACGACGTGAATGCCATCTGGCTACATATGATGCTAGCGCGATCGCCCAATCACTTTGTCTAAGGTCAATCTCGTGCAATTTTGGTTACATCGTCTGCAAGCTTCAGGATACCTTGTTTCATCCCAAATCGCCCTCAAGACTCGATTTGGCGAGATGCCACTCAATAACATGGAAACAAATCAGTGAGGCTTCTTGTCCGCCAAATATCTTCACCATTTCTACACATTTCGAGCAATGTGGCTATATATCTCTGTATGGCTCCCATATAATCGAAAATTCAAAATATAATCTAAAATTCAAAATATGAATTTTGAAACGAAATAAAGTACATAAAATAAGCTAGGGACGTAAACACATACTAGGTCGGGTTTTATAAGATCGAACATATATCTATATTGAACCAGAACATGTGTAGCAGACCCGTTGACACAAAATTGGTCTCTCCATCTACAATAATATTTAAAAATTATTTCTCAGAATAGTAATTGTCTAAATTAATTAAATAAAGTTTAGAAAAAAAATGTAAGTTAGTACATACCGAGAACCAAGTGCACGTCCAATCAATGCAGCATCATTCATGTGGCGACGCTGGGGAGCCATTGATGGAAAACGTTCCCAACCCCATAATTGGAGAAGAATCATAGACCCAACAATCTCACAAGAATCGTAATATATCGTCGAAATTGGGGTAAATTTGAAATTCTTTTCTATTTTTTTATTGAGCCCCTTTTGATATAACGACATGTCGTATTGACATGTGGTTTGAAATTTGACACTATGGGAGTATTTGATAACTTCGTTTAATAACCATTTTGTTTTTAATTTTCAGTTTTTTAAAATTAAGCCTAAAAGTATTATTTCCATTATAGGTTTCTATGTTTTCTTATTCTACTTCTAGTCAATATTGGGAGGAGAAAGGTATTCAGTGAGAATTGATTTCATTGTATTGCATTAACTTGAGGATAGACATCCTCTTTATACACGAGAAAACCCATTGATTGGGAAATAAATAATAAGCTAATATTACAGCTGTAAGAATAAAAAATGGTTATAACAAAAAGCTTCTAGAATAGATTTATGACATGGCTTGGGATGATTGTGAAGAGTTTGCTGACATGGCATTTTGCTCATGTGGTCTTGTAAGATCATTATCTGTAATATCCCCCCTCAAACTTGGGGATGGATCAAAAATCCCAAGTTTGAACTTCAAGTATAAAAACTGAGAGTAACTCAACGTTTTCGTGAGGCAATCAACCACCTGTTCATTTGTTGGTACATAGCGAACTTCAAGCTTGCCGCCGAGAACCTGATCCCGAACAAAATGAACATCAATCTCAATATATTTTGTGTGAGCGTGAAAAATCGGATTTGTTGCAATGGCAGCCGCACTTTGATTATCACACCAAAGAACGGGTCGAGACGGAACGGGAATGTCAAGTTCTTTTAATAACTGACACCACCAAGTGACTTCGGCGACAGTATGAGCCAAGGCGCGGTATTCAGACTCTGTACTAGACCGAGCCACTGTTGTCTGCTTTTTAGAGGACCAGGAGATTAAATTAGTGCCCAAAAAGACACAATAATCTGCCACGGACTTCTTGTCATCTAAATTTGACGTCCAATCAACATCAGAATAGGCAATTACATCCGAATGAGAACTAGGGCGAAACAAAAGACCATGAGTCCGAGTGCCACTAAGATAACGAAGGACTCGCTTTACGGCTTGCCAATGGATGTCAGTAGGTTGTCCCAGAAACTGACTTTAACTGATTGACAATATAGGCGATATCTGGTCGAGTATTAGTGAGGTATTGTAGTGCACCAATCGTACTGCGATACACAAAAGGATCGTCCAAAGGCACACCTGCATGAAGAGACAAGGGTTTTCCCAAAACAGAAGGTGACTAGACTGGTTTGACATTATCAAAACCAAGTCTGTGAAGCAAATCACATATGTACTTCTCTTGACTGATATGTAGGCCATCAGCTAAGTAGTTTACTTAAATCCCCAGAAAATAATTTAACAGACCAAGATCTTTCAGGGTAAACCGAGAATCAAGGATACCAATCAAATTATTAATCAACAAAGTATCATTCCCAGTAATTATAACATCATCCACATAAACTAAGAAAAAGATAAGAGACTTGTCGTGATTGTATATAAACAATGAAATATCAACCTGAGAGTTATGAAAGCCCCAAGAGATCAACGTCGTCTTTAATGTAGTATTCCATGCACGAGGTGCTTGTTTGAGACCATAGATGGCCTTATCCAACTTGCATACATGAGTAGGATGCATAGGATCAACATAGCCCTGAGGTTGACTCATATAAACTGTTTCAGCAAGGTGCGCATTAAGAAAGGCATTTGTGAAATCCAATTGACGAAGCGGCCATCCCCTGGACACAACAACACTAAGAACAACCCGAATAGTTGTAGCGCGCACCACCGGACTAAAGGTCTAAAAAAAATCAAGGTCAGGAGTCTGAGCAAAGCCTTTGGCGACAAGGCGAGCTTTATAGCGTTGAATATGGTCATGTGAGTCTCTCTTGATTCGATATATCCACTTAGTTCCAACAATAATCATATGTGGTTGAGAAGGAACTAAATGTCAGGTCTTATTCTTCATTAAGGCAGTGTATTCACTGTCCATAGCAACCTTCCAGTGTGGAGAGGTAACCGCGACCTTCAAATTTGGTGGTTCTTTAAGAGACCAATCAATGTGAACAGAGGAGACAAGCAACTTAGGCTTAAAAATACCAGCTTTAGCCCTCGTAATCATAGGATGAGAGGGCTGAAGAGCAGAAGGTGGCATCACAGAAGATTGGACTCGATCAGTAGGCAATGGTAATGAAGACAGTGAAGGAGAAGATGAACGATCAGGAGGCATCAAATTAGAGGATTAGACCCGGGCAGGGGAAAACATATGTTGTGGAGAAACAGATGGACCAGCAGAGGACCTGGGAAGCGAAGGGAAAGCATGCGAATGTGCAAATGGTGCACAGTCTGAGAACCGCGACTGAATAGGCAAGGAAACTCCTCGACCCAACAAGGGAGAGGAAGATGAACCAAATAATGTTGAATAGGGAAACTCATCTTCATTGAACCGCACATGACGCGATATATAAATGCGACCACTGGAACTGAGGCAACGAAAACCTTTATGCACCGGACTGGGGCCAAGATAGACACACTTTTCAGTGTGATATTGAAACTTGTTGGCATGATAGGGGCGTAAACATGGAAAACAGGCAGAGCCAAAGGTTCGTAAATCAAGAAGATTGGTCTGGCGACCATGAAGAAGCTGCATAGGAGATCGACGGTGTAAGACCTGCAATGGCAAGTAGTTAATCAAAAGAGCAGCATAATAAAAGGCATCCCACCAATAGCACAAAGGCATAGAAGCCTGTGCAAGTAGAGTGAGACCAGTTTCCACGACATGGCGATGTTTTCGCTCAGCACGACCATTCTGTTGAGATGTGTAGGGGCAAGAGAAGCGAGACTTAATGCTCATTCGAGCACATATGGTATGAATAGAGGCGAACTCACCACCATTGTCAGATTGAAAGGCACGAACAACAGCTGCAAACTGAGTTTTAACCAAAGTAACAAAATGTTGGAAGGCAGTGACAGCCTCACTCTTCTGTTTAAGAGGATATAACCACACATATCGACTGAAGTCATCTAAAAACCAGACATAAAATCGATAACCATCAACTGAAGGAATCGAAGCAGGTCCCCACAAATCGGAATGTATGAGATCAAATTTAGACTATGCTCGAGATGTAGAAGAGAGAAAGGGTAGTGCTCGTGCTTTACCAAGCTGACAGGCATCACAAAACAGTAATTCTTCATTGACTTTAAAAGGAAGATTACAATAAGAAAGTATGGTTTCAAGAACCTTAACATGAGGATGGCCTAAACGTCTATGCCAAACTTTTTTAGACAGAGCAACATATGCAGAAGAAGCACAACTGTGAGCCATCAAAGTAGCAGACGAAGCACAAAAATCACGAGAGACAACAACAACATTAGAAGACGTGCGAGCAACACAACCATCAGCCAAACAAACTTGAGCATGAGGACTTGCAACACTATGAAATTGATAAAGACCATCATCAAGGGTTCCTCTCAACAGGATTCAACCCGTATACTTGTCCTTGACAAGACAAAAACAATCATGAAACTCAACAAACACATGATTATTTCGAGCTAAGCTAGAAATGCTAACAAGATTCTTAGCAATCTCAGGCACATACAACACGTTCGGTAATTTCAAATGACAACAACCATCAGAAAGATGGGAACTACAAGTAGAAGAAATCTTAAGTTTATTTCCATTACCACAATAATAGAATTGGTACCTTCATAGTCTGTTGGATTGGCAATAGACTGATAATCGACGGTGACGTGATTTGTGCCTCCAGTATCAGCATACCAATTTGTATCAGGAGCAACCTCAGACGTAGGAGCAAATGGATTCACATTCTGATTAGCCATAAAAACAGTTTGAACATTGTTGGTTTGAACATTTTGCATCTGATTACTGGGAGGTCTTCCTCGACCGTAATTCTGATTGGAGCTGGCAAATTCCCTATCGATCCTGTGATAACAGTTCAAAGCAGAATGACCATATTTATTACACACCTGATGTGTTGGTCGATTGTTCGAGTACCCAGTGTGGCGACCACGACCTCTGTGATGACCACCTCTTTGACTATTTGGAGAACTAGATCCCCTCGGAGATTGCGACTGAGAGGATCGACCACCATTATTGGGTCGATTTTGGATAACATTAACAGAAGCCACTTGATTAAAAGACATTGTTTGCTTTTGAGTCCTCTGAATATCAAGTCGTTTTTCAAACAAAAGAAGTTGAGATTGAAGAGATAACCAAGACAAACCAGGTGTAGCTTGAAGGGTAGCTACGATAGCGTTGTATTCTTCATATAACCCAAGCAGAACTTGATAAATCAAGGATCGTGCAGACAGGGCTTCCCGCTTGCCCCAAATTGTCAGCGTGATTCTTCATAATGCGAAGATATTCAACCATTCGAAGGCTTCCTTTACGTGTTTATTGAAAAGTTTGGCGAAGAAAATCCTCTTCTGCCCTAGACTGAATACCAAAAAGCTCCTCGATAGCACTCCACAGTTCTTGAGCAGTGCCATAGCCCATAACTTGAGTAGCAACATCAACCGTCATGGAATTGTATAACCAACCTAGAAGAAGCTGATCGACGGCAACCCAAGCTTCAAAAAGTGGATTAACAGGTGGTAGTGAAGAACTTGACGACGCACCTGATGTAGTGGTTTGAGAGCTCGTAGTCCCAATCGACTCCCCAGTCGTCCCAATGGTTTGTTGAGCCTCTCCAACAATCGGAGGGCAGGGAGTAGCTCCGGTCAAATGACCTTCAAGCCTGTAGCAACGCAAAATTGGTAGGGCAAGATTTTTCCAAAAAAGGAAATTACCTCTGTCCAATTTTATTGTGGTGACTTGATTGAGAAGCTGATTGAGTGGAGGACTATTGAATGTTGCTGACATAAGGGGTTGATTAGAAAAGGCGTATGCCATTAGAAAAAGGCTCTGATACCAAGTCAATATTTGGAGGAGAAAGGTATTCAGTGAGAATTGATTTCACTGTATTCAATGCAATTAACTTGAGGATAGGCATCCTCTTTATACACGAGAAAACCCATTGATTGGGAAATAAAGAATAAGCTAATATTACAGCTGTAAGAATAAAAAATGGTTATAACAGAAAGCTTCTAGAATAGATTATTACATGGCTTGGATGATTGTGAAGAGCTTCCTGACATGGCATTTTGCTCAAGTGGTCTTGTAAGATCATTATCTGTAATACTTCTTACCTATATTTTCAAAAACCAAACTAAGTTCTGAAAACTAAAAAAATAGTTTTTAAAAACTTGTTTTTATTTTTGAAATTTAGAAACTCATATGATTCCTCAAGAAAAATAGAAATCATTATAGAGATGACGAAGAGAAAATGTGAAAAAACAAGCCTAATTTTTAAAAACTTAAAACTAAAAACCAAATAGCTATGAAAGGGAAATTAAAATCTTTTTATTTAAATTTAAATATAAACCCAAATTAAGTCTAATCATATACCTGAAATAAGACCTAACAGGTTGACATCCTCCCTTGGTTTTTATGATTTTTGACCTTTCAAGGATTATCCAAATAGTGAAATAAGCCCATGGTTTCTATGTTGCCTACCATTGGGATTTTCATTTTTTTAAAAAAAAAATGCTAATAGATTATTAAAACCTCATTTGATAACCATTTTTTTATTTTTAAAAAATTATCCTTACTTTCTCACAATTTCTCTACAATGAAGTTCATCTCCTCTAAGGAAGCATTTGAAGCTTAGCCAAATTCTAAAAACAAAATTAAGTTTTTGAAAACTACTTTTTTTAGTTTTCAAAACTTAATTTGATTTTTGAAGACAGGTACAAAAAATATAAGAAACACATATAAATCTATTGGTAGAAGCAGTATTTTTAGACTTAATTTTCAAAAACAAAAAACCAAATGGTTATCAAACGAAACCTAAACCTTTTCAATACAAGTTAATCAGAAATGTAACATATTATGCCCCCAAAAGAATAGAAAGAAACTTAGATTAGAAATATTGATATGAATCGTACAACGCTAGTCAAGACTAAAGAAGAGCTAAAAATGGAGTTGCATTAAATGCATCAAGGCTTCATTTATGATGAACTCAAGTTGCATTAATGTTGAAGTCAAGTTGCATTGAAAGAACTTAAGTTGCAATTAAATGAAATTAAGTGCATCTCAAGCTTCATTTAATGCAAGTGAAGCATCAAATAATAGGATTACACTTCAAGTTACTTCAAGTGGAGCTTCATTTACACCTTGGAAGGTTACAAAGACTAGAATTGTTGTTAGAAGATTAAATTCTCGGATTTATACCTCATTTATTTGTAATTTCAGTTTTAAAGTTTCTATTTCAATGTTTTAGGTTACATTTGAGTAGTGGATGGTTATGACATTAAAGTTAGGGAAGTTACATTCTCAAACATGTCATTTTAGCTTAGTTTTAGGTTACAATTGGAAGGCTATATAAAGCCATCTAAGATGTATTGTAAAAAAAAGACTTGGAATCATGTTTTGAATGAAAAGTTGCATATTTTGCTTCTTAAGCCATGAGCTTGTTTCTTTGCATATCTTGTGTTTAGATTTGCATGCTAGGATCATTCAAGTAGCGTTGATCAAACTACTTGTGGAGTGATTCGAATCTTGAGTTTAGAAACAAGTTTTCTCTACTCTTGATCTTGATCATCAAGGTAAATCCGTTTCTATCTTCTTCCTTGGGATGAAATCATTTAGATTTGGGGTTTTTGAGTTTTAGATCTAAAGGTCTTGTTCTTCAACAAGGTTGTTAGATTTAAAATCATCAAGGGTTATTTATCATTTGGTATCAGAGCTTTAGGTTCTAGATCGGATTATATGTTTTCGTTATTTCTGTTCTTTCCTTTATTTTTATTCTGATTTTTTTTGTTCCTTTTTGTTCATCTCGTCACATTTTGTTCATTCATATAAAACTCAAACAAAGAGTGTCTATTGCGTCAGTCTTTTGGTATTTTTGTCTTCTTCCAAGTTATAGATCTCATCTAAGCTTGATTTTATCTTTTATAAGTCCTTCAAATTCAACTTGCTTAAGAGTGAAAACATTTCATTCGATAATCTGTTTTGAAAACCGAGAAAATTGAGAGCATAAGTTTTCTTTGATCCTTGATGTTCTATGGTGTTCTTTGTTTCTATCTTTCATATCTTGAGCTTAGATCTGATATTTCCATGTTAGATCTGAATGTTGTTGTTTGATTTTCCCATATATGTTATAAATTTCTATTTGCAATAAATGCATGTCATTACACATTGAAAATTCCAATACATGTTTGTTTAAATACATTGATTATGTCTTGTGTAACTCCAACTGCTTTTTCATGTTATAAAATCAGATTGTAACTCCTTTCAATTACACATTGACTATTAGATCATTCAATTTGGAAGAGTTATTTCTTTGGAGTATTCACTAGTTTTTGGCATTTCTTGATGTAACTATCATTTGTTCCACTTCCATATCTATCTTTTTCATCTTGAGTCAATTTTTGTTTCAATTCTGTCATTTCCTTTCTTTCTTAACTTGTTTCTCATTTAATATTCGTGTTGCTCCATATTTATGCTATTTTATTTTCTTAGTGTGTTGTCTATCACTTGATTGCAAACTTTGCTTATTGGCTCATGCGAGTGAAATTGTGAGTTTGTTGAGAGTGTTTTCCTTTTTGTGTGTAAACACGAGTGAAAACACGTGAGGGAGTGCTTGTGAGGTCTATTTTTTTTGTTACTTTTTTTTAGTTTTGCAGAATCAACAAAAAAAAATCATGGAGCTTAAGACAATTCAATTCTCAAAATTGAATGCAAGGATCAAATCTATGGAGAAACAATCAACCTATTTCATGCCTATGGAGAGATCTAATCCAATGCACCACAAAGAGTATTGGGAGGTAAATGGAAGAGCACATGATGGAGGTTTCAAAGCTGTCCAAGGGAGAAATATAAGAGAAGTTAAAAATGTTGATCGTGATTTGGGAAGCATAAAGCCAAAACTTCCTAAATTCTATGGAAGTAAAAATCCAAATGAGTACATTCAATGGGAAAGGCAAGTTGATCATGTCTTTAATTGTTGCACCTTAAATGAGGAGAAAAAGGTAAAATTCATTGTTTCTCATCTTAGAGATTATGCTATTACTTGGTGGGATAAATTATTTTTGAGTAGGAAGAACCTTAACCGTCCAATTGAGTCATGGAATGTTCTTAAGCAAATAATGCGGGAGCACTTTGTTCCTAAGTTTTTCCATAACTTGCGAACTTTGAGACAAGGGAGCAAAAGTTTGAAGGCTTACTACATGGAGATGCAAACGTTGCTTGAAGATCTCGAAATTTATGAGGATGAGACGGTTACAATGGTTCGGTTCTTTAAAGGACTTAATAAGGAGATTGCAATTCAGCTTGATCTTCAACCTTATGAGGATTTGGAGAGGATAGTGCACATAGCCATAAAGATTGAAAAACGTCTCCAAAGGAAGTCTACAAGGTACACTAAACCTAAACCAATTTTAAATGTCAGTTCAACTTTGGAAAGGGTTAGTTTACCTACTGAAAATAAGTCTATTGTTGAGGTAGAAAGTGGAAAAATTCAAAATGATTTGCTTTGTAATTTAGTGTCAACACATGCTAGTGAGTTTACTAGGAGATTAGATTGCAAAGACTTGTTTGTTTGTAACACTTCTACTATTGTAACACCTACTCATGATGAAGTACATGTTGATGTGTGTGAGTTAGGGAAAAAGGCAAAAAAGGTCGAGACAAAAGCATGTCAATTGTTTGAAAAGAATCTTGTGAGAAAATGAGTGAGAGAGAAAAGCATGAGACTAATCTATGGCCTATAGAGAAAAAAAGAGAGAAAAGCCAAGAAGGTGAGCTTATATGAAAGAACTTGTGAGGTTAAATCTATTTTGTTTTCAAAACAAAATATTTTTTATCATTTGTATAAAGGAACTTGTTTTCTAATGGGTGAGCTCAAACCATGTTTTTCTAGTTTTTCTTTTGAGTTCTTACAGGATGCCAAAGTACTCATTGTGATGCTTGATTCAAAGTTTCCTCCAAAGTTAATTCCAAAGCATTTATTGAGAGGCAAGACTTCAAAATTGCTTCTAAATTCATCCATGGCGACAAGCATAAGGTGTTCAAACCGGGTGATTGGGTTTGGAGACACTTTTGGAAGGATCGTGTTCATTTCACAAAAACCTAAGTGGAATTCAAGACACAATATACCTATGACGTCCCATGACTACAAAATTGCTCTACAAGGAGAGGAGGATGTCAATTACATTTATAATCTTTGCTTGATTTTCGTCCATTTGATGTTGGAGACCCTTTTGATTCGAGGACGAATCCTCTTGAAGAAGAAGGAGGATGATATGAATCATGACAACGCTAGTCAAGACTAAAGAAGAGCTAAAAATGGAGTTGCATTAAATGCATCAAGGCTTCATTTATGATGAACTCAAGTTGCATTAATGTTGAAGTCAAGTTGCATTGAAAGAACTTAAGTTGCAATTAAATGAAATTAAGTGCATCTCAAGCTTCATTTAATGCAAGTGAAGCATCAAATAATAGGATTACACTTCAAGTTACTTCAAGTGGAGCTTCATTTACACCTTGGAAGGTTACAAAGACTAGAATTGTTGTTAGAAGATTAAATTCTCGGATTTATACCTCATTTATTTGTAATTTCAGTTTTAAAGTTTCTATTTCAATGTTTTAGGTTACATTTGAGTAGTGGATGGTTATGACATTAAAGTTAGGGAAGTTACATTCTCAAACATGTCATTTTAGCTTAGTTTTAGGTTACAATTGGAAGGCTATATAAAGCCATCTAAGATGTATTGTAAAAAAAAGACTTGGAATCATGTTTTGAATGAAAAGTTGCATATTTTGCTTCTTAAGCCATGAGCTTGTTTCTTTGCATATCTTGTGTTTAGATTTGCATGCTAGGATTATTCAAGTAGCGTTGATCAAACTACTTGTGGAGTGATTTGAATCTTGAGTTTAGAAACAAGTTTTCTCTACTCTTGATCTTGATCATCAAGGTAAATCCATTTCTATCTTCTTCTTTGGGATGAAATCATTTAGATTTGGGGTTTTTGAGTTTTAGATCTAAAGGTCTTGTTCTTCAACAAGATTGTTAGATTTAAAATCATCAAGGGTTACTTATCAAATATTCTTGGATTTGGATATTTAACATATTTGGCTTGATACATCATTATTGTTCTTTGCTTTAAGAGCTAAAGTGAAAGTTTCAAACATTCTGGATAAACACAACAAAGAAAATAATCACAAACATAACTTACAACAGTCAAAAAGGAGCAAATATTGAAAGATTGGTTACAAATATAGTCAATCCATCATGAATGTACCCTCTCAAGAATGATGTTTTTAACATGGGAGGAAGAAAGGCACTATTATAAAGATACCTACAGACAGGAAAATACAAAGAATTAAATACCGAATCACAAAAGAATTTGGACTAGCAAAGTTCGATTCTAGAATGCAACAAGGATACGAAATTTACAGTCGAAACGATCGCGAAGCACCCGCTGGCTGCTACCTTTCTCAGAGTGGAAGAAGAGCAATGAAAACTATGGCAAGGTTCAAGAGCAAGAAGCCTGCCCCAGCCCCAAGCTTAGGTTGACCATTGGGTGGAGGAGGAGATAGAGGTGATGCTGAAGAGCCACCTTCCCCAGCAGGTGCTGGGGCTTTGCTCGAGACCGGAGGCAACGGTGGCTCGGCTACGTCTTTGTCATCCAGAATCGGGCTCGCAGGTACCTTTGGAGGCAAGTAATCATCTGTAACAAGTTGCAACAAGCTACCAGGCTGGACAGGACTCATGTAATTAGGTGGTTGTTTCATTGTTGAACATCGGTTCTCTGCATTGAGTTTGAGACAACTATATCAGTGACCAGGCTCCAAAAAAACAAAATTTCAATGACATTATGTAGTTGTAGCGGCAAGTTCCTGCATGATGCATAGTGTAACAAATAGAGACAATTATATGCATTTTTTTTTAATCCATGATTGTCCGAACCAGCTTGCAGCACCTCAATTATTCTCACAAGACAACCACCTGACCCTAATACATTTAGTTGTTAAGGTAACTCATAAGATATTAAATCCTAGTTAGGTAGGTGACTACCATGACTTGAACTCATTTCTTTTAAGTCCTTTATTAATTATTTATCCCTTATTGACCTTTAGCAATGCCATAACAAGACTCGAAAATACTCTTTTACATGCCAAAATGATCCTCCAAAAAAATGGAAGGAACATACATTGTTGAGGCTTATAGTTGTGTATTCGGAGGGTAAGGTTGAATACGAAAATATACTTGAAGATCAGGAGCGAGTTTTGATAGAAACTTCAGTAGTACGTTGTATCGATTTTAAAACTAAAACACAAAGCAGATTATCTTTTCTTGCAATCAACTAGATATCAGTGATAGTTCCTGATCAACATAGTCTTTCTAGTGGAGCAATTCTGGTTGTAAAAACTGCCAAACTATGAATGTATTAGAAGAGTAAGCCTACTAATTTTAGAAGCAATAAAAAGAAGGTTAAATTACGAGTTTAGCCCACAAACTCGGAGGTTTGTGCCTATTTTGTTTCTAAACTTTCAAAAATGTCTAATAATACCCTAAACTTTCAATTTTGTGTCAAATAGGTCCCTCACAAATTAAAAGTTCTTAAAAATTAATTGTTCTATTATATATAAATTTAAATTTTATGTAAAATTTTCAATTCGTATCTAATAGATCCGTGAATTTTAAGAAATTCGAAAGTTCAAAATTTTCAGTTTGTGTCTAATAGATCTGTGAATTTTAAGAAATCCAAAAGTTCAGAGGCCAAATAAATACAAACCTCAAAGTTTAGTGCTAAATTTGTAATTTAACCTAAAAAGAACGATTCTTAAAATTTTTCAGAGAGCAGCAATAATGTTACCATTACCACAGTTGAGGAAAATGAAGAGCAAAAAACTTGCAGTTTGAAGCATATTAATCTAGATTACTGGAAGGAAGGTTCTTACTTTTATATCTAGCAGATGTCTTCGGAAA
This sequence comes from Trichosanthes cucumerina, assembly GCA_036507285.1. Taxonomy (NCBI): domain Eukaryota; kingdom Viridiplantae; phylum Streptophyta; class Magnoliopsida; order Cucurbitales; family Cucurbitaceae; genus Trichosanthes; species Trichosanthes cucumerina. Next base: position 85,002,667 of record CM071835.1, on the reverse strand, counting down.
GTCGGTGATGACTCCATCAATCTCGGCTCCCATAACATATGAGTTGATCTCTATTGTTGCATCTGAGAAAAAATCCCATGCTTGAGATACAAATTCATTGCTGAAGGTCTCCACATATACAGAGAGATTAAGTGATTGCAGCTTCTTCACAACATCTGTAGCTCCAGTGAGAAATAGCTGATTTACAGGAAAGACAGAGGTCTTGCTGATAGTCACAGAGTCGGCAAAACTCTTGATGTCCACGACAGTTCCATTAAGGACATCACTAATTGACTCATCAACTTCATAAACAAGCTCGTAATTTTTCTTTTCCTCTTTAAATTTTATTAGAACAGGGCTATTTGGAGACTGAATCAATACTTTCAGGGCTGTCTGATTATCATAACCAGCTTTGCTCAAGGAATCAAAGACCGCATCAGTTACACTTAAACCCTGTTCCTTAGCAAGGTAGGCTGCATTCTGAGAAACAAATGAGACAAAATTTCATCAATAAAAATAAACATCACAAGAACTTTGATAGCTGAGGTTTTGATAGCATGATAGTTTTTGAAGTTTGAAAAGCCCAGATCGTAGTTAAAGAAAAGACTGACTACTTGAATACTATATTGAGTGCTGACCAAAAATACGTAATGGAAGAGAAAGCAGGATCAGTAGAAAGACATGAAGCAGGTATATCATTCCAAGTGTCAAACATCAAAGGCATCTTCTTCTAAAAACAGTAAATGACGATTGACAAAGCAGAGATCTAAGAATGTTTGTTCCATGGCTATCAGAAGCAATGATCAAATAGAAGTAAATGTAACTGCTCTCATGCTAGAAACAGGATGCACATAGTTTCCAAGTCTAAACAAAATATCACATACCATTCTAGAAATATGGAGAGGTTAACTTTGATCATTTGGGAGAGAGGGTGTAAAATTTAGTTTCCCGGTAATTTAAAAAACAAATGTGAATGACATATTGAGTAGGGTAGTGCAATGGCTTTCTGCCAATTGAAATTAGTTCGTTATATGTTTTATCAGCTAGAAAAAACCTCTACAATTTACTTCAGCATCTACAAGTAGGGAAGTTCATGTGTATTACCAAAGGGGCTAAATCTAACAATTCATGAGCTTTGTGATTCAATTGACTGGAGAATTCCTTAGTTCTTTCATTTTCAGAAAACATTCTTTCTCTAGATCTAACTACTCAACGCTTGCAGTCTAGACCGATCAGAACAAGTTTCCTTTTTTAGTAACTTTCTCGTTCTCCATGTCATCACAGTATTACTCTACAAGACTGTTGCAGCCAACTGACAAGACCTACGATAATGAGAATCATTTGGATGGAGAGGAACGGGACAACGAGATCTGGCAGAAGTAAAGGTACCATTTCTATGACAGGGTATTTTAGATCAAATAATTGATTGATCCTCATTCTATTGGATGTTGACCATGATAGGAGGTCATCATTCTACATAATTAAGAAGGTTGAGTTATGCACCTTCCACATCGGGTCCTGCATGGAAGGTTGAGTCTTTACCTTAGTTCGGAAGGTGCGTATCCCAAAGATGGTAAAGTTTTTTACTTGGCAGGTCCTGCACGGAAGGGTTAATACTATGGATAAGGTTTCGAGGAGATGGCCTTCTTTGGTTGGCTCGTGGCGTTGTATCCTAAGTAAAAAGGCAGCTGAGGACATTAACCATTTGTTTTGGAGGTACGAGGTGGCTCAGGAGGTGTGGAGGTTCTTCTTCGGTGAGTTAGGGATTCCCCTTTCCAGGGGAAGGGAGGTCTGTAGAGAAGTTTTGTCGGAGTTCCTTTTGCGCCCCCAGGTTCAGGGTAGAGGGGTCTTCTTGTGGAGAGCTGGTGTGTGCGCTATTCTTTGGGGGCTTTGGGAGGAAAAAAATAATAGAATCTTTCGAGGGGTCGATCGTTCCTCTTTTGATATTTGGACCCTCATTAGATTCTATGTTTCTCTCTGGGCCTCGGTGGTCAAGCCTTTTTGTAATTACCTTTTAGACTTTATTTTGCTTGGATGGAGCGCTTTGTTGTAAGCTCCCCTTGTTTTTTGTGGGCTTGTTTTTTATACGCCCGTGTATTCTTTCATTTTTTCTCAATGAAATCTTGTTTTTTCATTTATAAAAAAAAATCAGCTTTAGACAGCAAGGAAAAGATCATTAATAATCAGTCTTTGTGAAATGAAAAGTTTGAAACATAGCATGGCTATCTCAAGTAACTAACCAACTCACAATGATTTTCTATTGATGATCTTTTGAAGACTGTGAGTTAGAGCAGAATATTGTACTTGTAGACAACAAATAACGGATCATTAATAATGAATTGATATTTCTTAGGGCTTAGGAAGCTATCCAAAAGGTTAATTTCCCACACTGAGCCTCACAGTGTAGTGTTCATTCCTTAGCACAAATCTAGTCATCCCATATATTCAAATTTCCACCCTCGGCACAATCTATTTTACGTTCCCCACAGCTTAGCTATCAAATCCTTTTATTGAAGCAAGATACAGTGTGCAGAGCAGGTTATTATTTGTAGAAAATGAGACATTCATATACCAAAGATCATAAGCACGCTCTATTTATTTTTTTTTAAAAAAAAACAACTCTAACCTCAATATGGATCAAGACACCAGAAAGAGAGCTTGCATTCTTCGCCAAGGCCAAGAAATCAGGTAGCGTTAAGAATTTCCCACTGTTTCGGAACCTTGGGTTTCGGAACAATGTGTACTTCGAAAAAGGGTTCAATATTGACGCTGCAGTTGAAAGTAAATGGTAAAGATATTAGCATTTCATATTAGTTCTTGCAAAACATAAGCATTTCAAGGTAACATTTGCACCATCGTTTCTACAAAAGCTATCAGATTATTCACACTCAATTCCTATGAGATGATAGAACATTAAACGATATACTCATGAAGAGAATACTGCTGGAATTGCAAAGACCCGGATATGTTCTACTCCAGAGAAAGGATACCCTACTCTCTCTAATAACCAAGTTATCATTCTATAAATCATAATTGCACTCAACATTTATACGATAAGAGAAATTCCATAACAGATTATACTATCACAAGCACTGTGACGACATCCTTTTCTGCTAACTCTTCTTAAAGAATTAGGCACATGTTCTACACGTTTTACCCAACATCTTTAATTCATTTGCTCGAGATGTTCAAAACAAGCTTAAAGAAAATATTTAGCAATCTAATATTAACGAATTTATCACTTGAAACCTAATATTCTATTTCATTTCAAATGTAAGGTAAAAAGCAACTCATCAAGAACATGACCATATTATCCAAGTCCAGTCAAGTTTAATCCCAGTGGTAGTAAATAAGCTGAGGGATGAAAAATGAAGACATGCTGCAAAGGAAATGCTTAGTTACGATTAAGTATCTAAAATTGAGAACCGACTCCACTTACGGGTTAGGCCTTGAATCTCTTCCCACGTTAAGTCAAAAGCAAAGATTCCGTCATTAGGACCAATTGCAGGAATTTTTTTTGAACGAGTAGTGAATGATGTTTGAGATATGGTTGTGCTATCTATAAGATTGATTGAGCTCATGCAAAATGGTGTTCCATCTTTGGATATTTGAACAGGACAGTCGAGCACTTCTACACCATCTGAAATAGCCTTGGAATACGCCAAGTCTGTGCAAGCAGGAAAGTCTCCACTAGCTCCAAATTTGGAAATAACCAAAGGCTTGCCTGGAAAAGGAGAAAATAATAGATATCAAAATTAATTTTAGGACGTCTTCAGTTAAACAATCATTCAGCCTTCCCTAGCATAAAAATTAATTTTGAGAATGTTAAGGAAAAACTACTATTACAATTCTGGCATACCTTGACTTTTTGGCTTCTTTTCATCCAAATGAGCAAAACAATCTGGACCATCAGAGAAAAGATCGTCAATTTAATGAAATTTCAATGTTAATCAAATGAAACAGAAAGCACCTATTGAGTCATTATGCTGAAGTAGTCATGTTGTCTTAAGTTGTTAAGTGTGATTAAATGGTTACATATACCTCCACATAAAGCGTGATTAGCTGACGTTTTTTTCTTTTTCTAAGGGTGATTAGCTGATGTTTTAAAATCAAAAGTTGGCTAACTAGAACTATATAAACCAATACAGAGAATTCCCATTAATAACGATAATAACAAAAGGAACCTCCTGCAATGAACAAAATAAACTTTCTAGCTAATTTCAACCATTTCTTTCCTCCCACAACGATAGAAGAAGATAAATGAGAATTAATTCTACCCTCACATGATTTTAAAAGAAATAGCAAAACAATGCCGTGATAAGGACAACGATGCTCAACGTATCTCCACAATGGTATGATATTATCTATTTTGGGCATAAACCTCATGGCTAAGATAATTATTCTCACCTACATACCATTTGTTAGCCACTCCTAACGTCATTAGAATACGGAATAATCACCAATCTGAGCATAGTTTAGTGGATAAAACTATCAATTATCATTTTAAAGGTCGATGATTCCATCTCCCACCCCACAATTATTGAACTCAAAAAATAATAATAAATAAATAAATAAAAAGGAATAACCACAACCATTTTTTACTTCTATTTTTACATTATATCCATAATGTCCTTAGTTATTTTAACATTTAAGAAATACCATTTTATGTATGACTAAACTATCACCCATTCATTTTACAGATTATAGAAATTTTATGGAAATTACCACGAAAAACAAATAAATAAAACTACCATGTTGTAACAATCACCCTCAAATTTTCGATTTGATCGATCAACCTCCTAAAGTTACAAAAGTGTTGCAATTAAACCCTTAAAAACTGCAAATAATTTGATCAATCAACCTCCTAAAAAGTTACAAAATTGTTGCAATTAAATTCTTAAAAACTCCAAATTGCACAAACTATCACTGAGCTATAAGTGTTGTTCCAATAAAACTCTCATACTATAAGATTATTACAATCCAACCCAAATTCTTTACATCAATTTTTTTATTTTCTTAAACCGAGATGATAGCTCAACTTTAATCGAAAAACCAAAATTTTTAAAAGCTAATTATAGTTTTTCAAATTTTATAGATTTAAAAAAATGGTTAAATTATAACAATCCTACAATTTGGGGGTTAGATTGTACCATCATTATAGTAATCCTATAATTGGTGCCAAAGAGAGCATAGCTCAACTGGCATAACGAATGTGTTAACGACCACGAGATTTGTGGTTCGAATCCCCCAACCCCCATCGTACAAAAAAAAAAAACAATCCTTTAATTGGTTTGTGCATTTTGAAATATCCAAGGATGTAATTGTAAGACTTCATAAATTCAGGGAGTGATGGATCAAATTAAAAGTTTGAGTCCCTACAGTTGGATGGTTCTTGCAATTTTCCCTGAATTTTATATATGATTAAATTATCACTCATGGACATCAAATATATGAGCTGGAATATGATCACTTACCAATAGCTGCCGATGGACTAATAGGGAAATCAGTGAGCACACCATCAACTGAAAATTTACCATTGTCAAAGTAAGACAGGTATTCAGTAATGGGATCATAACTGTAGTTGTAGCTTAGTGGAAGGTCACTATAGAACTCTGACGCAAAAACTTCCAGCTTTGCTTTATGAGCTTCAGAAACAAGAGAGGTTTCAGGTTGTATGTAACCATCACTATCAATGGGCGATATATAAGTCTTAGGAACAAGAATTCCAGAAGCAAATGTCTTGATAAAGGTGAGATTGCGTAAAAGAGTGTCATATGTCTGATTGGTGGTAACCTCAATATCAGCTGGTCCTAAAACCCGAAGAATCAACTTTGTTGTGCGGGGATTAATTCTTGAAGCTATACTTCTAAGAAATCCCACCTCTGGTGATGATATATAGTTAACAACGATGCGTCTGGTTACAGAAAGTACAAAGTTCCTCATGCTCAAGTTTTGTTGAGTGTAGAATGCATCATGCTGCAAGAAAAAATAATAATAAAGGGGATTTAGTGAAGACTATAGAAAGTAAAACCTAACAACTAATGCAGAAAAGAATGAACATTAGTGCATGCGTACGTAAATTCATTACAATTACCTGAATATTCAGCCAAAATCCTGGTGGCTTGAACTGCATGGCCACATCTTCAGGTGTGAGGATAACAAAACCATTGCCATCAAACTTGTTAGATCGAGAATAGGTACCTTGAGTAACTGCCCAGGTAAGTCCACTTGTCGTCAGGCACTTTTACGTAATATCTCATTATCGCAGCTAACAATGGGTTAACTTGATGAAGAATTTAGAAAATAAAAAAATAATAATAATAATCGCCAGGGCTAAGTTCAATGTTGAAGTTTTCTGCATGCTATGAACATCCGAAAATGACTTTATTTACAAATAATATGTGTTTACTAGTTGTAATAAAAGAAACTAAACAGTATTCAGGTTACAATAAACTTTCAATTGTTGAACATGTTTTATGAATTAGAGGCCTTGTTTGATTGACTTTATTTACAAATAATATGTGTTTATTCGTTGTAATAAAAGTAACTAAACAGTATTCAGGTTACAATAAACTTTCAATGGTTGTACATGTTTCTTGAATCAGGAGGGCTTTTTTGATAACCTTTGGTTTTTAGTTTTTGGAAATTGTGTTTATTTCCTTGTTAATTCTCTAGATTGGTTGCCAACAAGAGCATAGCTCAACTGGCATCAAATAAGACTTATGACCCTAAGGTCATCAGTTCAAATCTCCCCACGCCTAAATATTGATGTACTAAAAAAAAAAATTATTTTTGATTTTTAAAAATTATGTTTATTTTTCCACCATTTCTGTCTTCTCTTAAATGATTTTCATCTTTCTTGATGTATGATTTAAGTTTCTAGCCAAATTTAAAAAACAAAAAACAAGTTTTTGAAAACTATTTTTTTTAGTTTTCAACACTTAACTTGGTTTTTTAAAACAAAGGTACAAACTAAATAAGAAAACATAGAAGTTCATTGGTAGAAATAATATTTTTAGGGCTTAATTTTTAAAACCGAAAACCAAAAACTAAATGGAGTCATAGTATTTATCGGCTTAATTTTCAAAAAACAAATGGTTTTTTTTTAAAAAAAAAGAAAAGAAAAGAAAAGGGGAAACCGTTTCTAGGTGCAGTTCCCTCGGTCACCCGAGGTAAAGATAGAAAAACGTGACATGTAAAATTATCGAATATGAGCAATAATATTTCTAAATTTTCCAAAATTAGAACGCTCGTAATAAAATTTCAAATGCTGAAATTAAAAGGTAGAAATCCACTAGATTTTGTTAATTATGTCAAACAGCTACATGCAATGCTTAAAAGGAGAGACAAATTTTACAAAGAGGATCATAACAACACAGACGACCATGCTTGACTCCTACAGATTTCCTGAGCTTTTTTAAGTAAACAACAGCTAGAGCACAGTAAATGATAAGATGAATACGAAGAGAGAGAAGAAAAAAGAAGAACAGTGGGGAAAATGTTGATAACTTGAACTTACGAGTAACATTTGCCAGATCTCCCAAATTGAAATCGACTGTAAACAATCCCTTAGTACGAACTCCATTAACAAGATAGACACGGCTGCGGTTTGCCCCAAGAAGGTCAAGAGCGTCAGTGGCATTGTCGAACGTCAGATCCGGGAGACAAATTCCAGCTTCATCTTTAGTTAATTGCACATCGCACCACAAGATCACATCAGGAACACTAGCCTCAAGTGCAAAATTGTAGGCAAATCCACTCGAATCAGGAAACAGCCCTGAAAATCCACCGCGAGCCACAACAAATGGAGCATCTCCTGCACAACCAAAGCCACATCCAATTTCAAACTCCAATACCTAACAGCAGGTAATAACCTTCTGAAATGCACTAGAAAACAAGGAAAAATAAAACCTCAAAATCCTCCGGTTCAAATTCGAAGTCATTTACAAAATACTATACGAGTTAGAATCAACTTCACCAAGCCATTTCCGACTTCCAACTTCATTTTCAACTTCTTCCAACACAACAAGTGAATTAACCTTCTATCTCGTAACGATTCACAAAGCAAGAAGAACAAAAATAACAACGAGATAACTAAAATCATTCAAGTTTCTAGAGATTAAAACGAACACTACACTCACCACTCAGAGTCTGCCATGGAGAGGTATTATTAGATCCCTGAGCAGAGACCAGAGCCACGAACGTGTGAAGAAGCAGAGGAATCAGCACAAGGAGAGTGCGAGAAGAACACATTGCCGGAAAATTCTTCCAGCAACTCATCGGAGCTCAGGCGAACTACAGGACGCCTCCGCCGGCAAATCCACAGCTGTTGATCGGATGAAGAAAGACGGAGATCACTGGATTAGTTAAGATCAAAGTTAGAGAGAGAGAAAGAGAGAGAGAAAGAGAGAGAGAAGTTTTTGCAGAGGAGCTTTTTGAAGCTGGCATTTTATATTTTTGGTGGTGATTTAATCATTTTTTAAAAAAATAAAAAATATAATTATATTATATATAGTATATGTAAGAAATTAACTATAATTAATAGAAGCCGGTGCTTGTTTTTTGATTGATTGTTCCCACGTCGAAACTGGAAACAAATATTAATCAAGCCGGCTTGGTCTAGCCGGCTCGGCCCGAGCTAAACCGTTTTCGAGAGATGTAGCCAAGCTTTTTTTTTTTTTTTTGGGTTTTTTAAATGAAGACAAAGACTTGTGTTAAAAAGGTTACGAGTCACGACTTTGGAATCAATCATTAAATAATATCATTGTTGTCGTTGAGGGATGTTTTTTCAAAAATTAAATAAATTGAGAAATTCATTTAGGGGTGTTTGACTATAGTTTTGGATTGGAATGGAGAATTATGTCCATATAAAGTATTCAAAATTGTTGGTTTTGAAGCACAAACTCATGAGTTATAACAGTGCAATCTGTCATGTTTTTCGTTTTCTTATTTTCGACGACCATTTTGACAATAATTTCATGTCATCTCTAGCGACTACCTGACAACCACCAACAACGACGACTCTAACGACCCAACCATCTTAACAACAACTCCGATGACATCTCCAGCGACCACTTGATGACCACCGACATCAACAGTTTCGAGACCACATCGACAACCCGACCATTGCTGACGATTACTTTCGATGACAATGGGATGAGAACTCAACCCTGCGACTCGACCACCCCACTCAATATTTCAAGGACCAACCACCATGACTTGACTTGTCCGAATAAACCACTTTGGCGACCAATCACCCGACAACCATAGTTGACGACCACTCCGACGACCCAAAAACCATAATTGACAAATCACTACAAAACTCTGACTACCTAGCAACCACTGTTGACGATCACCTAGTAATCACTGCAATGACCTGACCATCCCAACACCACCGATGATTACTTCGGCGATCACCCCGACGAAAATACCACTTAATGATGACCATTTAATTACAACTTTAATGACCAGTAGCCAGTAGGGATGGTAAAAATACTTGTGGAGTCCCCGCGGTGGGACCGATTTTACCAAGTATGGGATAAAATTGAAGATTTCTTTTTCAGGTCTCCAATCGGGAACAGGGACCCTATCCCCGTCTGAACCCGCCACGAATAATTACTTTATATATTATTTTTTAATTTTTTATATGATATATATTATAAATATTTATAAAAAATATTATTATTAATATGTAATATTATATTACTTTTTATTTTATATATATATTCTTTAAAACGGTAACAGTACTATTACTGTTGTTATATATATATTTATAATTTTATGAATGGTATATTAAATATTTTTCAAAATTTAATAATTTAAATAAATAAAAGAATAATAACAGTTAACTTGCATATGATTTTAATATATTTTTAGTAAAATATTATTAAGAACAAAAGAACGAATATTTTTTCCCGCAAGGACTCGATCCCCGATCGAAGAATCCCGACTCCGACCTTGATTCTTCAAAACAAGGAATGGGGCAAGGGTGGGGATGGGAAATCCTCACGAGGATGGGGATGGAGAATGCATCCCGACCCCCCTACTCCATTGGCATCTCTAGTGACCACTCTGGTGTCCCCGCTACCCTAATGACCACTCTGACAATGACTCCAGCGACCTGACCACCCGACAACCACTGTCATAACCACCAAGTGACCACTTCAGTGACATAACCACCCTGATGACCACTCTAGCGATCTTCTCACCCTGCAACTATTGTCGACAACCACCCTGACAACTTGAACACCGTGTAATCACCACGGGTGACCACCTCAAAACTAATCACCCTATCAATCTAGTCACCCCAACAATCACCTAAGCGACTCAACTGCCTAGTCAATTTTTTTAAAAGGTTAAAATAAAACTAAGCATATATTTTTGTCATCCCTAATAGTCACTAAAGTGATCATTAGAATAGTGGGTTGTTGGGGTGATCGTTGAAGTAATCATCGGGTTGCTAAGGTGGTCGGATCATCAGAGTGGTCACTAGGTGGTCGACAACCATAATTGTTGGGGTGGTCGGAGTTTTTGAAATGGTTACTAACAAATTTTTTTTAATTCATTATATATTTGAAATAGGTTTAAAATTCTATGCAAAATATAGTTTCTAATCTTTTAAATTCTAAAATATAATTTAAATTTATAATTCAAATATCCTTGAAATAGATTTTAAAATATGGTGCACAGTTTTATTTAAATTTCATACTTAAATAAAACCTCAAATATTTTAATTTGTAAAATAAAGTTAAAAAATAGGTTTATGAATAGTTTGTGAAATAAAGTTTTAAATTCCCTAAATTCTTGGATAAACTTCTAATTTTTTAATGTCTAAATTAGAGTTAAAAAATAGGTTTTTGAATAGTTTGTGAAATAGAGTTTTAGATTTCCTAAATTTACACTACTACAAAATTTAGTGTAGACCACACTTTAGTTTAAATATAAGACCATGTTTTTTTAAAAAACCATGGTCTAATATTGTAGAGCTTGAATTAACTGGGGGTGTAAAATATATACACCAATTTAGAGACTACATTTAATAAAAACTATGGTTTAAAAACATGTTATAGACTACGTGTTTTTAAAACCGTGGTGTAAATATTATCTCTACATCATGGTCAATAAAAACCATGGTCCAAGGGAATGCTATAGAATACATGTATATAAAACTTTGGTCTAAATATTGAACTAACATCATATCAATAAAAACTATGGTCCAAAAGCATGTTATAGACTACATGTTTTTAAAACCGTGGTGTAAATATTATCTTTACACCATGATCAATAAAAATCATGGTCTAAAAACATGTTTAGACTACATGTATATAAAACCATGGTCTAAATATTAAATTTACATCATAATCATTTAAATCCATGGCCCAAAAACATGGAATGTACTACATATATATAAAATCATGGCCTAAATATTATTTTTACACCATGGTCAATAAAAACCATAGTCCAAAAGCTAAGCATGCTATAAACTACATGTATATAAAACCATGGTCTAAATATTAAACTTACACCACGAAGTTAAAATCATGGTCTAAAAGCTAATTATAGACAAAAATGTTAACAACAATGGTCTAAAATTACAATTACACTATGATTAACGTTAATCGTGGTTTATAGTCAAATATTGTTTTACTTTAAACCATAGTTTGTTAACACTATGACCAAACGTGTATCTTTATACCAAGTTAATAAAAACTATTGGTGTTATAGGCTACAGTTTTTTTTAATTTGTGGCTTAAAAATTTACTTTACATCACAGTCAGTAAAAGTCATGGTCTAAATGTATACTATAAACTTTAGGTATATAAAGCCATAGTCTAAAAATTGATCTTAGAACATAGTCAATAAAAATTGTAGTTTAAAAAGTAAACTAAAGACTACTGCATTAACAACTGTGGTCTACAAATTACAATTACACCACGACTAACGTTAAAAGTGGTCTATAATCAAAATAATTTTTTTTAATTTAAACAATAAATTTTTAACACCATGGTCAAAAGTATATCTTTATACCATGTTTAATAAGCATTATTGCGTTTGATAGACTACATGTTTTTTATTAAAAAAAAATCAATTATTATTATTTCTTTTTTTAGTTCAACAAAATTGAAGATGGAGGATTTGAGCCTATGCCATCTTTGTCAACACTGTATATCAATTATCATTGAGCTAAGCTCACTTTAATAGTACAAAAAATAGTTATTAGAGTAGAAAGTATTTTGATTATTGTATTTTTATGTTTCGTTTATTTTTATTCGTGTTTTTTAAAATGTCTATTGTTATTATGGGTGAAATTGGACCATAAGGACCGACTATATAAATCATAGAAATCATATGATTAAAAAGTAAAATACGAATATATGGGTAAGACCGAACCACTGTAAGAAGGAATTGACCTGCGGGCATAGCCTAGGCCCTGGTCGGACTCAAAAGGTTTGACACGAGTCTTACCTCTTCTATCTTTGACCTACTTTCATTCGTTGAGTTTGATTTGATCTTCTTTTCATTATATGTCCACGAAGAGCATATAGAAGGAGGGAAGAAGACCAACCAATAGGAGCAAAGGAGCGGCCCGAACCACGTCCCAAACCTTGGTTCAAGGTCGAGCCGGCCTCAAGGGCGGCACGTGCCTCACTTCTTCTATCTTGGACCTATTATCCTTTGTCTAATCTGATCCAGACTTCTTTCATCATATATGTATACGAAAAGATATTCAGAATGGGAGAAAAAAGATCGACCAGGAGGAGTAAAGGAGCGGGTCTAAGCTACGACCCAATCTTTAGTTGCTTGAGCCAACCCCAGCTCATACCCCTTCCACGGGCCTCATGTCTTATCTTTTCGACCTAAATGATATTCGTCTAGCCCGATCCAATCCTCATTTGTCCAATTCCTATGAGGAATCCACCAAAAGCCCTAAGAGAGAAGTACTTAAGCTCTCTTCTTGAGAGGAGAGCGGTAAGTCTTCATTTCATATGCAGTTGCTACACTGTTAAAATTTTTCTTACTGACTTAAGCATCAGAGCCCATGTAGCAAGCATCACATCAGTGTGCAGGTTTCATTTGTTTTGCAAGTCACGTATGTGTCTTCTCTGGATACAAATATTATGGTCATTTTCATGTGAAGGTCGGGTGAGTTCTCTATCCGAATTTTGGCAACAACAGTTATTATTATTATTTTTCAACTTTAGTTCATTTTGATTCTTTATTTTCAAAATATTCAATTTGATAGGTTTGTTCTTTTTTTTATCCTTAACCCCAGTTTTAGTAAAATACTACACTCAATAAGTCTTTAAAATGGCAACATGAACATGGCTTAACTAGCATAAATTGCATGTTCTCGGTCAATAAATTAAAAGGTTTGAATCTCTCACTCACATATTGTGGAAGAAATAATAATAACAATAAATAAACATTTGAGGTATTTTCACTTTCATAACTTTATATTAAAAGATTTCATGATGGAAAGCATTTGTGTTTGGATTTTGCAAACAATAACAACCCAAAAAAAAACCTTCATTTAGAACAGATACTCTAAAATGGAAATTGGATGCTTCAAATGAGGAAATGCTAGCAACTTAATAACTCTCTAAAATCAGATTAATATAAATAATATGAAACATACAATCAAAAGTAATTCAATTGTGTAGTTACTTGTTGAAATTCAAATAAAACTCACAAACTTAACTTTTTAAATTAAATTTGTATAAGAAACATCGACACATTTAGATGGTTCAAATAATTTTGACACTTTTAAATTTAAAGTGAAGTACACTGATTTTTGATGTCTCAAAACAATACCTTTTTTCACTTTTTTTTTCTATAAAATCCAACAAGTTATTAATAAAAGTTAAAATAATATGGCCGGTAATTTTATGCTATCAAATATAAGAGAGAAGAACAAAAATCTGGCGCAAAAGTTTAGAAAAACAATAGCTAAAATGTGACTAGGAGGAATAGAAACAAAGCTGAGCCGAAGCTGGCAAGTTTGTGGGGGGCTTGGCTTATAATATATCGATTGGAGGTGGGAGACAGCTAGAGAGTGGGGACCACGAACTGAGCATAAACAAACTGGCAAATCATTACGTGGCAGTCTATGATTGGTTTATTGTCTTACAAGGAGTCAGCGGGAAAACGCGCATTTCGATTGCCTTCGTGGTGGGTCCCGACAGGTGCAACTCAACATTCATGTCTCGACTCTCCATTTTAGATTTTTGACAGAAAATTTAAAAAAAAAAAAATTGACTAATAATTTCTTCTTCTTCTTTGTTTGTCTTTTTTTTGGGGGGGTTTGAGAATTATATTTCTTTTTAAGGTATTGAACAAGTCAAATTTAACTTTTTAAATCTCGAGTTTTTATGGAAAAATGCTACGGAATTTTCATTCATGGTTTTTTATGATAATAATATTTAGGTTAAAATATCATCTCAAAATATTATGGTAAATTTTAAGTTAATTTTTATCAAATTTGGTTAAACAATAATAATAATTTCAACAATGTAAACATTCTTCTAAATTTTATAAAGAAAATGTTAATAAAAACTATTTTTTTTAAAGATAACTAACAATAAACTAATAATGTAGATCACTTTTAAGATTTATTAAAAATATAAGAATTAAAATTGAACATTTAAAAGTACAATAACCAAAATAAAACAAAACTCAAAGTTCATGGACCAAAATAATATTTAAAAATAATATTTAAGAATAATATATAGAAAACTTAGATAAAAAGTAGATAACAAATCATTCAAACTCATAAGTAGAAAAAGTTAATACCACTACTTTTTTTTTAATACCATTGTTTTTTTAATAAAGTCAATTATACTTTAAATTTTAATACAATTACTTTTTTAGTTTTCAAAGTTTCGCTTAATTTTTGAAAACACATATAAAAAGTGGATATATATAACATGAAAATCAATAGATAAAAGTAGTATTTACAGGCTAAATTTAAAAAAAAAAAAAAAATAAAAAACCAAATAGTTATTAGATGGGGCCTTAGGCTCCGTTTAATAACCATTTGGTTTCTGTTTTTTTTTTTTTAAATTAAGTTTGTTTTCTCCTAATTTATCTCAAATGATTTTCATTTCCCTTAAAAAAAATATTTGAATTTTTAATCAAATTCTAAAAATAAAAAACAAGCTTTTGAAAATTACATTTTTTTAGTTTTCAAAACATGACTTAGTTTTTTGAAATATAAGTAAAAACTAGATAACAAAACAAGTAAATCTTCATGTGTGAATAGTATTTATAAGCTTGATTTTCAAAAACCATAAATAAAAAATCAAATGTTATCAAACAAGGCCTTAAACCCTATTTGTAAAGATGTCCACTTTCCCCGCCCGAGGGAGCGGGGGACTAATTTTTTTCCGTTGCTAATTATTCCCCGTCCCCAACCCCATCACCGTCCCTGCCCCAACTCCTCGCCCACATCTCCACCTCGATTGATTTATTTATTTTTAAATATATATATTTGTATACATATAATAAACCATAATTCTAAATTTTTTTATTAAATATCATTTTATTTTTCTAAGAAAAATGAAAATGTCTCTTAACTAGAAATTTCTAATGAAAAAACAACCCTTTAAATACAATTTTTTTTTAAAAAAATAGTTAATGAAATTTAGAAAAACAAAATAATAAACGGGAAATTATTCCCCGCGCAATCCCAACTCCGTTCCCCGTGAAATTAAATGGAGAATTTCATGGGGCGCGGAATGAAATGAGGGCGCTCTCGACCCCACCTCGCCCCGTGGACATCTCTACCTATTTGATAATCATTTTTTTGTAGTTTTTTAAAATTAAGTCTAGAAATACTACTCATACCTATGAGTTTCTGTGTTTTTTTTATCTACTTTTATACCTATGTTTTAAAAAATCAAGCTAAGTTTTGAAAACTAAAAAAATAGTTTTCAAAAATTTGTTTTTGTTTTCGAAATTCGGCTAGAAATTTAAATGGTAGCTCAAGAAATATAGAAATCATTGTAGAGAAAATGAAAACAAATTGTAGAAAAACAAACATAATTTTCAAAACTAAATGGTTATCAAAGGGGGCCTTAATTTTTTGTTTTGTGTAAGAAATTGATTTCTCATCGTTTATCAAATTTAAGTATAATTTAGTGATATTAAAATTCAACATTTTTAAACAAAGTGCACCAAGCTTAATAGTAATTAACATGTACTCTCTGTCGAGAGGTTCGTAGTTTGAATCCTTCAACCTCCAAATATTATTGAACTAAAAAAACCAAGGTTTAAAATTACTCATTCAACTAAGTAAACCATCTTTTTTTTCTTGGAAAATATTTTAAAACTTTAGGATTCTGAATATTTAAAATGCTATTTCAGATATTCAAAATAGGAATTCATATTTAGTTTTTGGAAATCATCTGTCACCAGTCAAATATGGGAAATAAATTACAAAATACACCCAAGTTGTAAAATTGACATCTTAAAATAGGTTGTCATTGTTTGTTCAAATTTGAATGGTTCAAATACTTTCCCTTGATTGCATGAAATATTAATTTTTCCAGAACAAATAATAAAAAAAAAATCCAATGACCTGCTTTTTTAATAAATTTAGCCTTAAAATTTATAACATTTTTATGTTCGAGTGTGGATGGGTTTTTTTTATTACTTAATTTTGTGGGTAGGCTTGGGTGGTTTTTAAGTTTAATTAAACATTATTTGTGTTGATTGATAATGCTGTTGTTTTCGATTCCTAATTTTTAAGAAGTATATGTATTTAGTAATTCTTATCCACTTCATACTTCAAAATAAATACTAGAAAAGTAAGATATAACAAAATATTTTGTGAATTTTTATTCGTAAAAAAAATTAAGAGGAATAGTTACCAATTACTTTTACTAGTTTTCCAATAATAATAACAATAAAGAGAGAAACAATTACCAAAAAAATATTTTTATTTTTACTCTCTTAAAAAGTATAAAATGAGAAAAAAAAAAGGGGCAATTGGGTTGGTAGCAAAAAGACCCAATATAATTGTCCATATAACAAAATACTCAATCTATTTGCAAAAATAGCAAAAATTTGAAAAGAGGAACTGAAATTACTAAAACACCCCACACCAGCCACTGATAGCATCCTATCAGTGATATCATTGATATCAGTGATATCTCTGTTGATTTAATAACTAATTTTTTTGTCTGTTTATTTAATAATTAATTTTTTTCTTATTATTTTGATAAACTACTGTGATATTTATCACTGATAGAAGTGATAGACTTATATCAGTGATAGTTGTCTGATAGACTTCTACCACGATTGTTCATCTATTACCTATTACTCATAACTTTTCTATTATCTATTAGACTTCTTGTTCCTATTCGACTTCTATCATCGCTTTTCATCGATGAAGTGATAGACTACTATCATTTGTTAATGATTGATAAAAGTTAATGAAAAGAAGTGATAGTAGACTATCATCACCGATAAGTGACATGCTTCTATCAAATGATAGTTGTGTCGATAGACTTCTACCTATCTATTACCTATTATTCATAACTTTTCTATTAGACTTCTTGTTCTTCACGATTATTAACTTCTTTTTTCTATCCGACTTCTATCACTGATAGTTGTCTATCAATCATTAACTTCTTTCCAGTGATAGACTTCATCGGTGAGAGAGATGTCTATCACCGATAAGTGATAAGCTTCTATCAGTGGTACTTGTCTATCTGTTAGTTAATTACATCGTTTATTGTGTGGTTTTCAAATTTTCTCATCGGATGCCAAAGTTCTTGTGTTCATAGTATTGATATTAAACTTTTGAAACAATCACAAACCTTGTATTGATAGTATGAATAGTATGATAACAACAATATTGAGTTCTATCTTGAAAAAATATATCTAAAACCAATTGTCAAATACATCATGGTAAATATAGTGGAAATTTACATGTCCTACGATTGTGACCGACACGATGACAATGACTACATTTTGTGTGACTTCTTGCTTCACCAATCGACGAAATCCTTTACTTTCGGGGTCTTCCTGCTTGACGTTTAACAATTGGAGGTAAAACATTCATGACAACATCTATCGAACTCCATTTAGAATGATTCTCAACTGGGCGGATTACACCTCTATAAGTTGTCACTCCCATCATTAATTGCACAAGAGGAGTCATCGAAACAAGCATTAGTAATATGAGCAACTAAAGAATATCTTGTATTTTGATCTTTCACTAAAGTTAAAAACCAAGCAACATCTTTATCTTCTTGAATTTTAACCACATCCTAAGTATCATTTATCCCATAACCTAATAACATCGACAATTCTATAGAAAAAATAAAACTATCCATTCAAACTTCTTTCGCAATCAGATTAATAAAATCATCAAAACACATCATCTCATCAACCAAAATTCCAATGGTCTTGTAATTCTCTTAGAAATTTTTCTCATTCCATTGTCCACTATAAAAAATAACTATTGGAAGTTTCATCATAGTTCCTGCGAAAATTAATAACAACATTAACAACATTAAGTAATATAGAAATCGATCACCACAATAGTCACTCGTATATCATTGATCAATGATATCACTAATATCACTGATAGTATTGATATCTATTGATCACTAATATCACTGATATCATATATAGAAACCGATCACCACAATAGTCACTCGTATATCATTGATCAATGATATCACTGATATCACTGATAGTAATCACTAATATCACTGATATCATATCTATTGATCACTGATATCATTGATATCTAGAAAACAGTGATAGATATCACTGATATCATTGATATCTATTGATCACTGATATAACAATCATATATATTGATCAATGATATCATTGATATCATTGATATCTAGGAAACAATGATAGATACCACTGATGTCAATAGTCACTCGTATATCATTGATCAATGATATCACTGATAGTATTGATATCTATTGATTACTAATATCACTGATATCATATCTATTGATCAATGATATCACTGATATCATTGATATCTAGAAAATAGTGATAAATATCAATGATATCACTAATATTATTGATATGTACTGATCACTGATATCACTATCATATATATTGACCAATGATATCATTGATATCTAGAAAACAATGATAGATACCACTGATGTCACTGATGTCATGTGTATATCGTTGATGACCACTAGCATATCTAGAAAACAAAACAATCACCAAAATCGAACTTGCGACTCCAAAACATTGCAGAAAAACAGTGATATAACAAAATAAACAGAAGAAATACCCACGAAAAAAGCTTCGGTTGATTGAAAAACTCAAATACCCACGAAAAAAGCTCCAACAGAAGATCGAATTGGAAGATACTCCAGAGGCTTGCGACTCCTATCACTGATAGACTTCTATTACTGATAGATATCGATCACCAAACACAAAATCTCTTTCATTTTGTAATTCAGAGCATAATAAAGCGTAAACTTCACAGAAAACAAAGCATAAACTTTTATCACAAAACTAAAAACACGAATGTCGTAATTCTCAGGAAACCCAAAAACATAACCAAAATGTATACAAAAAAAAAAACAAAAAATAAAGAACCAAAGAAACCAAAGCCCTAAAATGAAAGATCATATCCAACAAATCTAAATAAGGATTTATGGTGATTTCTTGCAAAAGAAGAAGAAAACCAGAGGAGAGAAAACCTAAATTTCATCGTATAGTTGTAAAAGAAGAAAACTTAATCGAAATAATGCTGGTAAATAAGGTACACACGATTTGCTTGCGAAGAAGGTAGGCGTGCAATCGAAATTTACATGATTGAAAACCATAGGATTTAAAACTTGTGAAGAAGGTATTTGCGATTACTTAACTGCTTGAGAAGAAAATACGTTTGAATGGAATCGATGAAAAGAAAACTTGATTGCTTGCGAAAATCAAAGAAGAATATCCAGCGTGGACCAATCAGGAAACAAAGGAGGACTGACCAACCCCAGAAGATGGATTGACCAACCCCAGAAGGACCAATCAGGAAAAACAATATCCAGCGTGGCATCATCTCCACAATAGCCCATTAGGCCCAGTAAAATGGTTGGTCAAAATCACAGGCCAGTCAATGCAATCAAACATCAACTCCAAATCCGACACTCTCCCAGGGTACCTCCGTAACAATTGTAGAATCCCCCACACCGTAAAAGTATCTCTCGTCTGAAACGACTTCCGATAAGTCTCCACGTAAGCCTTCCCTTTCACAATCGCCAACCGGAAATTCTTCGTCCGTCGCCCTCGTGATCCCCGTCCGGGCGAAGTTGAATACCAAAAGAAAATATTTGATTGAAGAAAGAGAGAGAGAAAATATTTAATTGAAGAAAGAGGAAAATCTGATCAAGTGAGGAAATACATGTGAATTATGGGTAACAAGGGTAAAATTGGAATTATAAAACCATTTTCAAAATATTTGCCATATTTGCAATTCTTTTTAAATCTTGCTATATCTGCAAACATTAAACTCAATCTTGCTATCCATTACAAATTCTCAACAAAAAAAAAATAGCACTATAAAACAAAGTTTTAATCGATTTAATTTTATTTTCATATTAATTAAATTACAGATGCTTTATTGGCTATCCTATATGCTAATCTAAAGGCTAACGTAACATGAAGAACAAAATTATATACTTGGTCTAATACAAATCAAATAAATACTTTATATACAATTTAAAAAGACTCCTTCAAAATTAGTTGTTATAAAATTGAAAGAAAACTATTAATTTTTTTAAGGGGTGGGTGGGGAAATTTAAAAAGGTATTAAATTGCATTTACTTTTTAACTTTTTTTTTTTTTGTAAGAGAAAGATATGTCATTGTAAGAGAAATAGAAAGAGACTTTTGGAACAATAGGGATCTCATAAGTGACCCAAAAGATTAAAGGGCAAACTTCTCCATTTTTGTAAATAAAGAAATGTCAACTCTTTAAACTTTACTTTAAAATATTAAGGAATCATCTTTTTTATTTATATATTTATTTTTTTTTGAGCTTTTGCTTTATGCCCTCAAAAATTAAGGAGGGAAAGTCTGCTTTTTTTAAAATGATTATTATATAGGAGTTATTTATGAGTTATGAGATTATCTTTATCTCTAAAGTATATTATTTTTAATATATATATATATATAGTTCTTTAGCAAGCCAAACATTAGAACATATCATAGCTCCAAATGGTGGACATGCTTAATTATATAGTTGATTGAAAATGTAAGATTTGTTTACAAAAGCCATGTCTAAATATGATTTTTTAATGTTGAAAACGTGTATATAACTTTGACAATGTATTATATTTTAGTTTTTAGAATAAAAAATAATTTTTTTTAATTGTTTCCACCTCTTTTGTTTTATGTTCTGTTAATTTTTTTTCTGTATAACCGTTTTTAATATCGCTTGATTGGTGCGTATTATATTTTTAAATTATATTGAGAAAAAATAAATAAAAGAACAAGAACGATATACATCACTAAACACGTCACTTCAATATTCAAAATTTGCCTAGAATGTTTTTTTTTTTAATATATATATACAAATAACAAAACTATGGGGGAGAAAATGATTTCCAAAGGTAAAAATATTATTAAATGAGTTTTTAAGAGATGAAACTTCACCTTTTAGGGAAATTAAGTAATCAAATTGGTTTTTAACACTTTTTTTTTCAAACTTGAATCTTAATTAAAAAAAAACTTTGCACAATTTTAAAAAATGTGTCTAGAAAAATCATTTTATAGATGGTCATTTCATATGAAAAATGAAAAATGAAAAATGATGAGAAGTTAGTTCCAACTAGCAAAAATCCTATGCATTTAAAACTGTTTGATATTGTCACACTTCTTTAAGGGATATAATTAAGCCAATAGGGTCCATATTATTAAATGCATATTAACTTTTAAATTATAATTAGAAAAGCGACGTATTATGTTTAGTTTGTTTAAAAAATGACAGGGTGGAGGATTGAACCATCGAACATTAGAATAAATAATTGATATCTTATTCATTATGCTATAGTAAGATTATAGTGGTAAGTTAAACATTTGATGTTGTTATATTATTTACTTTCACCTCGATCTTAAAAATTTTAATTTGATCTTAATCATTGTCATAATTACTACGAACAAAATCCCTTTTTAGTTCAACATATAGAATTAGAGATTTAAAACTTCGACCTTAAACATAAGTATTTATGCTTTTAATCTTATGTTTATATATTGACTATTATAAATAAAATGTTGACATAGCATGCCCATTAAGTAAACGTTATTTGAGCCAGGACGATGTGACAAAATGCTTGAAAGACAAACGAGCATGTGTCACGTCGAGTGTTCCATTTATGATGTTAAGGACTAAGACAAAATAGAAATAATACTAATGGTTTTATAAATATAGTTGAGACTTTTTAAAGTTTATAGAAATAGAACGAATAATGTTCAAACTTGGGAACTTAACCTATAATTTAACATAAACTTTTTTTGGGGTCAAGATTTTATTGCCCATAAACATCAAAAGATATCAAAATTCTAAAATGGTTTTTTTTCGAATAAGATGACCAATTGTCAACATGATAAATAATGTTAAATATGTTCATTTTAGAACATTTCAAGCCAAGTAAACTATTACAAAATGAGTTATGTGAAATTGACAAACCTGTAATTTTATGTTAGAATGTGTTAAATTCATTAAAATAAACTTAGATATTTTCAATATAATTAGTAAAATGTATTTTAATGCATGTCACATGATCATTTATGAATTTCAACATTATTAAGTAACAATAACATTTTGACTGAGGAAACAAGGCCATATAGAGAGATTCAAAATTGAAAGCTTCAAAAATATTGTACCATTATTAATACATATACATTTATTAAATCTCAACCAGCAAATGAGATCAATTTTTATTTTATTTTTTTAAAAAAGAGTTACAAAGTGATATGATAGTAAAATACCCAAAATGCCCTTTGAATTAAAACAATATACTAGTCTACAACCTGCCACACTCAATGCAATTACAAAAATTAATGACTGAGGGAGATATTAAATGAAAAAATATATTTTTTTTAAAAAAAATATTTTTGGAAGTGAAAGCAATGGTCAAAGTCAACACCAAAGAAGATAAGTTTTCAAGCAAATTTTCATTAAAAATTATCAAATAAATGATATTAATTAATGTGGGATTTTGGGGAATAAGAAAATGGCATTATGGAGTTATTAGGCTGGATTTTACAAGCTGCGTCAGACGCCCATGTGGCATTAAAAAAAAAAAAGAAAATAGAGGGTTGTAAATTGTGATTGGTCCACGCCAGCAATTTGTTTTTGGAATTTTGGATGAGCTAGAGTTAAAACTAGGGCATTTTTTTTTTAATATGGTAAATTTTTAAACTTTTTTTAAAAATATTGTAGCTTTCAAACTATTTTAAAAAATATAGCATCTCTTCAAGAGACGACCATGTACACGTGGATGAAGGTCAAGAGACTTTTAGCTTAAGTTTTGAGAGAGCATGGATTCGAATCTTGGATTGTGTATGTACTTTATTGATTTTCCAATTTTCTTTTCTTTTTACTATTTTTTTCTTTTTCTTTCTTTATTTTATTTATTTTAAAATTATACATAACTAAGTATTATTTATTTTCTTTTCACTATTTTCTTTTCTTTCTTTATTTTATTTATTTTGAAATTATATATAGCTATAGTTTTTTTTAATGATAATTGTCATTTTTTAATATTTTAAATTTTTTTCTTTATATTTTTTAATATTTTAATTAAGTATTAGTTATTCAAATATTTTCTTAAATTAAAAAAATTAATATTACTCCAAAAAGAATCTATAAATAGTCAAGTTATACTGATATTCATCAAACATGATAGTTATCATAACCCAAAAAAAACTATAGTAATGTATAATTTCAAAATAAATAAAAGAAAGAAAGAAAAAGAAAAAAATAGTAAAAAGAAAAGAAAATTAGAAAATCAATAAAAAAACATACCCAAATGCTGTAGTGGTTTGCCTATTAGCTTAAGTTTTGAGAGAGCATGAATTTGAATCTTGGATTGTGTATGTATTTTATTGATTTTCCAATTTTCTTTTCTTTTTCCAATTTTTTCTTTTTCTTTCTTTATTTTATTTATTTTGAAATTATACATAACTATAGTATTATTTATTTTCTTTTCTTTTCACTATTTTCTTTTCTTTCTTTATTTTATTTATTTTGAAATTATATATAACTATAGTTTTTTTTAATGATAATTGTCATTTTTAATATTTTAAATTTTTTTCTTTATATTTTTTAATATTTTAATTAAGGATTAGTTATTCAAATATTTTCTTAAATTAAAAAAATTAATATTACTCCAAAAAGAAACTATAAATAGTCAAGTTATACTGATATTCATCAAACATGATAGTTATCATAACCCAAAAAAAACTATAGTAATGTATAATTTCAAAATAAATAAAAGAAAGAAAGAAAAAGAAAAGAAAATTGGAAAATCAATAAAAAACATACTCAACCCAAGATTGGAACTCATACTCTCCTCAATTCTTAAACTAATGGGCAAACCACTGCAATATTTTACATTATATGTATATTTTTCGTAACTTGTCCAACTCATTAAAGAGAGACGACCTTCATCCACGTGTACAAGGTCGTCTCTTCAAGAGACGACATTGCTATATTTTTAAAAATAGTTTGAAACCTACAATATTTTTAAAAAAAGTTTAAAAATTTACAATATTAAAAAAAAATGCCCGTTAAAACCATGGTCCATGGCTGTCATGGATAAGGAAGATAGAACGGTTCAAAGGATGCTGACATTTTTTTTATTTTATTTTTTAAATTAAAGATAAAAAAAATCAATTTTGACATAAGTTTACAATTTTATCAAATTATACCACCAACTTATATAAATGTTCTAATCTTAACTTCAAATTTTAATAAATATTATAATTTTAACTCGAAATTTTGTTCCAAATATTCGTTAAAAAAAGTTTTCTTTTATGTATTCAATGAATTACAAACACATAGGTGCCATATTGAGTTGATAAAATTGTAGAGAAAAATGACACTAAATAATTTAAAAAAGTTTTCTTTTATGCATTCAATGAATTACAAACACATAGGTGCCATATTGAGTTGATAAAATTGTAGAGAAAAATGACACTAAATAATTTAAAAAAGTTTTCTTTTATGCATTCAATGAATTACAAACACATAGGTGCCATATTGAGTTGATAAAATTGTAGAGAAAAATGACACTAAATAATTTTAAAAAGTTTTCTTTTATGCATTCAATGAATTACAAACACATAGGTGCCATATTGAGTTGATAAAATTGTAGAGAAAAATGACACTAAATAATTTTGTTTTGTTGAAACTTATGAATTTTGACGACTATTTAACGGTTAATTTGTGTGTTGACGAACTTATTTTTGTGCAAAACATTATTTATTGAAATGATTGAGTTTAGGAATATATATATTTTTTTAAATTAGTGAGCGAATTAACGAAAATTGAACTGAGGGTAAAAATTGCAACACCTAGTTTATGGTCCAATTTGATGAAATTAAAAATTTATGTTTCAAATTGATACAACCTAATAAGTTTAAGATAAATTTTGATTTTCCCTAAATTAAATCATACATTGTATTTTGGACCAGTGTACAATCTCTTAGGTAATTATCAATTTTGTATTTAATTCTGCAAAAATTTCAATTTTATCTTTGGATGTATTGAATTTTCAATTAAGTTATGTTAAGTAAAAAATTATGTGAAGAGTTTTGTAAACACCTAAAATTGACTTGTTATTAGATTACTGTTCTATTTACATCGTTCGATGAGGATGTGCTGCTAATAAATTTTGAGTTGCACGTTTACATGTTTAAATATTCTAATAAAATATTGTTTTAATGATATATCAAATTTTGATGTGATGATCCAATTAAGAATTTTTATTTATTTATGGGTCGTTTGGATTGAGGAGTTGGGAAGTAGGAATTGCAAGAAGTAGGAGTAAAGAAGTTTGGGGAGTAAACAGTATGACGAGTTTTGAAGTTTGTGTTTGAGGTGCAGATTTGTTTACTTTGGGCCTGTTTGGCCCATTGGTTATTATAAGTCATGTTATAATAACTTGTGAAATAATCTGCCCCCAAATATAGACTATTATAACTCCAAATTATACTACTCTATATTTTAAATAATATTATATGTTTCACAGACTATAATAACTCACATATGAGAAACTGTGTTTGGGGCAAGAAGTTGCAGGGGATAAGAGGAAAAAGAGTTATGGAGAGTTGGAGAATGAGTTAATAAATCTATGAGACCCATAACAAGGAGTTAGAAAAATAGTTAATAAATATGTGGGATCCAAAATAAGAGTTAATAAATCTGTGGGACCCACAATAAAGAGTTAATAACTCCTTGGGGCAAATAAGGAGTTTGGCTCCTCCCAACTCCACTCCCTCCAACTCCTCAATCCAAATGACCCCTTAGAGAATTTTATAAGGTTAACGAAGTTGAGAATTGTTTAAAAAAATCAAAGATTATTTGCTATATTTAGTCATTCTATCGTTGTAGTTTTGGATAAGGTGAGTATAAGTTAGCGGTAATTGGCGTCTACTCCTTTCCTTATAAAGAGATTCAATTTGTATATTGTCATGTTTATTGTACTAAAAAAAATCATATAACAATGCAAATTTGGGTGTTTATTTAAATTCTTTATCGAATATAACATAATATTAAATACGAGGTGTTGGCTTGATCCTTCCGATTAGAAGAAAGATAACTGATATACTTATTAATGAAACTAAGTTTTGAGTTAGTCTTTAAACTCCTTTCTAAAACTTTATTACAAAAATTTAGAATGTAAATAAAATTATATTTAACGTTGCATGATTAAATAGACACAATGTAAGAATACGAAATTGTCCATGTCTTGCTTTGAACCATTCTTCACCATGTCCTCAAAAGTCATCATGGCCAAATCAACGGAACTATGGGAAAAAAATAAAAATATATATATAAAAAAACGAGTCTACTTGATAAGAACTCTATCTTTTGGTTTCTAAGATGAACTTATACATCAATGACTTTCTATCTCTATAAAACCTTTTGAAAAGTTGGTTAGTTTTTTTTTTTTTTTTTCCAAAATTTAGTTGACTTCAAAATTAGTTTTTAAAAAGTTTAGAATAAATAAATAAAAAGAAGTTTAATTTAAAGAATATGGTTATAGTAGGTATTTGATAATCATTTAATTTTTAGATTTTAGTTTTTGAAAATTAAGTCTAAAAATACTATTTCTACCGATGGATTTTAGTGTTTTCTTATCTACTTTTGTACCTTTGATTTTAACAACCAAGTTAAGTTTTGAAAACTGAAAAAAAATTATGTTTAAAAAATTAATA
The DNA here is from genome assembly GCA_036507285.1 of Trichosanthes cucumerina. NCBI lineage: Eukaryota > Viridiplantae > Streptophyta > Magnoliopsida > Cucurbitales > Cucurbitaceae > Trichosanthes > Trichosanthes cucumerina. Next base: position 84,975,266 of record CM071835.1, on the reverse strand, counting down.
TTTATTTTTGCCATTTCGCTAGAAACTTAAATAGTTTCTCAAGAAGAATAGAAATCGTTGTAGAGAATGAAGAAAAATTATGAAAAAACAAGTATAATTTTCAAAAACTAAGAAACCAAATGGTTATCAAACATGATTTTAGTATTTAAAATGGTAGATTTGAGCCTGATAAGTTATTGACATTCAAAAAGTGTCAATGGGCTTTGGACTTTCAATTTTGTGCCTGATAAGTTATTGACATATTCGTTTGATAACGCTCCCGATTCTTGTTTCTAATTTTTTGAGAAACAAATATGCTTGATAATTCATCATGTTTCCTATTTCTAAATTTTGAAAAACGTTTCTAAAATTAAGGCCTCATTTTAGAAACTATAAATTGGAGTTTTTTCATGTTCCGTTTCTACTCATATTTTGTCGTTCCATTAAGGTTAAAAACAACTCCTTAGCTTGTTGGCAGTTGCTCGTGCCCAACCTGTTGGGTTTTATGTCCTACAACTTGTGGTTTTGTAAACTAAATGTACATTCTATTTTGCAGTAAAGATGTTATTGAGGTTTATTCAGTAAAGGTGTTATTGAGTAATGTGAATTGTGTATTTTGTAATCCTAATCCAATAAAGAGCCCTTGACTATAGGATGTATACTTGAACTTTATGTGTGACATAAAAGTGGATCAAGGTCAAGTTATAGCCATAACGGTCTATAGTATAGAGATAAAGTTGAGTACGTTATTCTGGGGTCACTATGGACGTGATCCACTTTGTAAAGTACAAACAATGTGATCATGAATCGTTCATGTGGAGACATGTGAGTGGAGGTGTCCTATGCAATGAGTTTGAAATCTTAACTGACTATATTCATATGATGACCTAGGTAACTTGATATTAATCCTGAGCATGCTATGAACTCCTATTTATTCGGGATTATCCTTAGATTTGCATGGGTGAGAGTGGCTCGAGATCGCCGACTCAATAAGCCTCTCATTTCAGGGATGAGATCGGATAGATAGTTGGGAACATAGTTCTGTAAGATGGAATTCACTCCTACCCGCTTTAGGGATTAGTAGAGAGGTTGTTCCCTTAAGTGTTGACTCCAGGTCTTGAACAATGGGCTCACCCTCTCATTGGCCCGAGAAGAATTTGGTTTGTTGGTTGGACCCTGAACCAATTGTTTATTAGAAGATCATTGGGACTTAAGGAACAATAAGTAATTACAGGGGTAAAACAGTTCTTTTGACCAATTGTAATTACGAATAACCTGAGAAAGATCGACTTATTAATCATGGTTATATCGAGTGGACAAAAATATATCTACAGTGAGGAGAGTGCAACCACTGGGCTTTAGTGGAGTGTCCGGTGGTTAACAAATGTTGATTAGCTAGGTTAAAGAGTTTGGTCGGTTAATCTCGTATCGTTGGAGCTCATATCTGTAGGTCCATTAGGTCTCCTTGCGTCGGACTAAGCCTTGTAACAATTTGAGAGAAAAGAATTTGAATTGTTCAAGTTCGATTTTGGGAGAAAGCGTTAAATATATGCGATATATTTAACGTGTCATAGCTAAATTATGAATTAAACTATGATTAAAAAGATGTGTACATATTTAAATATGATTTAGATATTGGTTCAGTTTATAGCATGAATAGAGATTCATGTTCGAGAAATCGATTTTGAGATCAAGATTAGACAAATTATTTAATTTAATATTTGATATTAAATTAAATTAAATTAAATTAAATTAAATTATTTATTTATTAAAATATTTATTTAATTAAATTTATTTTAATTTAAAATTAATTTTGAATTAAAATTAAAAGGAAATTTCAAGTTTCATTCTTGAAATCAAGTTGCCAATTTACCCAACATGACTCAATCTCAAAATTATTTTAATTTAAAATTAATTTTGAATTAAAAATTAAAAGGAAATTTCAAGTTTCATTCTTGAAATCAAGTTGCTAACTTGCCCAACATGACTCAATCTCAAAATTAGCCAAAATTGGCCACCTCCTTCTTCAATCATACTCATCACTCATGTGTCCTTCATAAAGCTTATTGAAGCTTTATATGAAGGAGATTTGAGGTGATTTGGTAGAATTTTGCAGAAAATGCATAGAGTTCTCCGTTTTGACCATTGTTCACTCTTCTTTCAAATTCTCTCAACCTAGGATTTCACAATTCGTTCCAAGGCCTGAGGATAGTAGGGAAGCCACTAGAAGTAGTTCACAAAGTGTTCGTGTTACAAATCGTCCATTGGGTGAAGAAAAATTTTATCTTCAAAGTTGAGTATTTTAACTATCTGTTTTTTCCAGTTTTGAGCATGCTTTTTATTTTGCAAAATCGATCACATTAGAGTGTTTAAGATCCTAAATTTCTTCCGATTGCTTAATATGAACTCTTTCACAACCACCATCTTCAGCTTTTAGGTTTTGGTTTATATATATGATGTTAAAGTTGTAAGGAAGCGAATCCCGCAGCGGAAGCGATGGTGAATCATGCGTTCTTAATTTCGTTACAAAGATAACATTCAAGAACAATTCTACATAGATTAAGCATAAAATGACAATATGGACAACGAGATATTACCTTTGAAGAACTTTTTTCGAGTGCTCCTTTCTCCCACGATCACGATCTCAGCAACTAGAACCCGAACGAATGAAGACACTACCACCGGATCCTCTCCGTTGTTCTCTAGGTGAGGGAGGAATGTGGGTTCCTTTTAGGTGAGATGAGATGTTTTGAGAGAAAGTGTGTTTTGGAACCTTTCCAATAACACAACAAAGGCTTAGATTGTCTTAACCTAGTTGCATCTTATGCAACTATATATATAAGAAGATAGGGATGAAAATTACCATCCTATTTCTCTTTGATTCTCTCTTTAGTATATAGTTAATATGTGAATCTAATTCACATTAAAACTATATCTTATATCAATTAATATCATATATAACTGATATGACATCCCATATATGAAATTGAACACTTCAATTTCATTCCAAACTTTATACCCTCAATATAACCATGTTGAGCCAACGGAGGGACCTAATGGACCTACGGTTCATGAACTCAATGATGTGAGATTAATCGATCAAACTCTTTGATCCGCTTAATCAATATTCATTAACTACAAGTCACTCCACTATAGACTTGTAGTGCACTCTTCTCATTGTAGATTATATTGTGTCCATCGATATAATCATTACCCATGAGTCGACCCTTCACAGGTTGTTCGTAATCACTGCTAGGTCAAATTACCGTTTTACCCCTGTGATTACCTCTTTGTTCTTTAAGCACCACTGATCCTCTAATGAACAATAAGTCTAAGGTCCTACCTTAGACTCATACCCTCATAGAGGGCGGGGCCCCGTTGTTCAAGACACTGAGTCGGCTTTTTAAGGAAAAACCTATCTAATTCCTTAGTGTAGGAATGAGTGAATTCCATCTTGCATGCTTAAGTCCTCGGCTACCTACGAGATTATGTCCCCGAGAAAGCGCAGCTTATTGAGTCGGCCATGTGCCACTCTCACCCATACTAGTCTAAGGACAAAACCCTATAAGCAGGAGTTCTTAACTTGCTCAGGATTCAGGCCGAGTCACTAATGACCATCTATAAATTATTAGTCTTACCATGTTAACGGTGTTATACTGGTTAGACTAATAATTTGTAGTCCGGTCTTGTATGAACTCTTCATACAGGATGCCCCCACTCGCATGTCAACTACATGAATGAGTTGTATTACCTCATTTGTACTAATTACAAAGTGGGTCGCATCCATGGTGTTACCAGAATGAGGTTTCCAACCTTATTCTTATACCAAAGACCATTTAGGTTATATTATTGAACACAATCCAAATAGTGTCCACTACACTAATGTTCAAGATATATTATAACCTTGGAACTTAGTTTATTGGATTTATAAAGCAAACATTATAATTTCATCAAAACAAATAACCCTTTATTTATTTGATCAAAATTACACAAGTTTATAGCATAAATCCCAATAAAACTATTATAATTTTGCACCATATAAATTTTGTTCACTAAAACATATTAAATCTTACTCCGTAAAAATTTTGTATGATAAATCGAAAATTGTATGGGAACTCGAGAAAGAAAGAAAATAGTGGCACCCATGATTGGGCTTTCGACCCAAGATACATCAATAACAGAAACTCAAATGTATTAATGGGATCTTATTTTTCTAAACATTGAGTTGGTTGGCGCTTGGTTTGGAATCAGAAATCTAGTTCTTTGGCTAGAATTATAAACTCTAGAGTTTCTAATTTCTGTGTGTTAGAGTGTAAAAGTTGTGTTGGGTTGGTTTGCTGAAACATGTGTTTGGGGTGTAGAGTTGGATTGGGTTAAATTTGTCTAGGTTGTTTTTTTATAACAACTTTTTTAGGATTTTTTTCCATAACTATTTTTTTACTTGATAATAGTTTTTTGAATTGTATATCAATATTTCAATCAATTATGTAGATCAATTGTTTCAATAATAGTGAAATATGATTGTATAGTTTGTACAAGTATATTAACTTCTAATTCACTTCATTCATTATGATGTAAATTAAATAACATTAGTAAGGATATATAATTTAAATAATTAATACTATATTTCACAAATTATTCAGAAAACTATTTTAGAAATTAAAACATTGGAAGTCTATCTAATAAATTAGGGAACTTAAAATTCTATTTCACAAATTATCCATAAACCTATTTTTGGAACTATATTTTATAAATTAAAATATTGGAGGTTTATTTAAGAAATTATGGAATTTAAATAAAATTGTGCACCGTATTTTGAAATCTATTTCAAAGATCAATTAGATTCTATTTTAGAAATTAAAATATTAGAAACTATATTTTGCACAATATTTTGAAACATATTTCAAATATATAGTGAATGAAAAACAAATTGTTAGGAACGATTTAGTTTTATTTTAACATTTTAAAAAATTGACTAGACGATTGAGTTGCTAGAGTGATTAATGAGGTGGTTGAGTTGATGGGGTGGTTGGGTTGTCTAGGTGGTTACTGGTGGTGATTGCACGGTGGTCATGTCGCTTGAGTTGTCATTGGGTGGTTGTTGAGTGGGTGGGTCGCTGGAGTGGTCATTATGATAGTCATGTCATCGAAGTGGTCGCTTAGTGGTTGTGGCAGTGGTCGGGTCGCTGGAGTCGTTGCCATAGTGGTCATTAGGGTGGTCGGACTGCTGGGGGTGGTCACCAACAATGGTTTTGGGTGGTTGGGTTGTCAGGTCATCGGGGTGATCGTCGAAGTAGCCATTGGGGTGATCGAGTTTGTTGTGATGGTTGAGTCATTGAAGTGGTCACTAGGTAGTCGTCGACGGGGGTTGATAAGTGATCAGATTTTCAGGGAGGTTTTCAATTATGGTTGTAGGGTTGGTCGTCAACTATGATTATCGGATGGTTGAATCGTCGATGTGGTTATGGTCATTGGTGGTGGTCGTGAAGAAATTAAATCCCGCAGCGGAAGCGAACCAAATCGTTTTGCCCCATTTGTGTTACAAAACTAACTCAAAAACATACATCACATGCATTCCTAGGTTAAGCATTAAAGTGAATGAAAGTTACCTTTGAAGAACCGACTTCTTCTTATAATCCCTCCCGCGATCTCAACGATCTCACGATCCCGAACCCACGAACCAGACACTTCCAAAATGTGTTCTCGGTTGTTCTCAAGAAAGAGGGAGAATGGTGGGATTCTATTTGGAAAAGAGATGCTAGAGAGAGTTTTTTAGAGAGGATTTTCTTTTTGAGTCTCAAATTAAAAAAATGAGATCAAGTGATTGCAAAATGCTTCTGCATTTAATTATAGTGGGAGAAATTCTCCACCCATTTAGCCCACTACCTCCAAAACCATATATTATACAAATTACATTTGCATAATGTGGAATTAAATTGAATCATATTCAATTTTTCACATCTCTCATATTAATTACTCCAACTATGCCATAATTCCATAATTAGGCAATAATATAGTCCATTATGAATCACATTCACATCAAACTATATATTATGTCAATTATATCACATATAATTGACATAAAGTCCCTTCATATGAATTTGAACACTTCAAATTCATTTCAAAACTCTAAACCCTCAATAATTCCATATTTGAGCCAACCAAGGGACCTAATGGACCTACAGATCATAAGCTTTAATGATTCGAGACTAACTGATCAAACTCTTTGATCTCGTTAATCAACATTCATTAACTACGAGTCACTCCACTATAGACTCGTAACTGCACTCTCCTCACTGTAGGACAAGTTGTGTCCATCGATATAACCAATGCCCGTGAGTCAACACTTCACAGGTCGTTCGTAGTCACAACTGGGTCAAATTACCGTTTTACCCATGTGACTACCTCTTGCACCTTAAGTACCACTGATCCTCTAATGAACAACTTGTTTATGGTCCTACCATAAACAACGTCCCTCTTGGACCAGTGAGAGGGTGGGGTCCCGTTTGTTCAAGAGCTGGATTCAACCCTTAAGGGAACAACCCATATAGATTCCCTATCTCGAAAACGAGTGAATTCCTTCTTCCGTAGTTAAGTTCCCAGTTACCCACGTGGTTCTGCCCCTGAGGCTTATTGAGTCGACGACTCTAGCCACTCTCACCCATAGTAGTCAAAGGACAAACTCCCACAAACAGGAGTCCGTAACCCGCTCAGGATTAAGGTCGAGTCACTAATGGTCATCTACAAATTTATTAGTCCTAATCTGTTAACGGTGTTACATCAGTAGTCTAATAATTCATAGTCCGGTCTTGTACAATCTCATTGCACAGGATGTCTCCACTCACATGTCAACTACATGAATGAGTTGGATCATCCCGTTTGTATCAAATACAAAGTGGGTCGCATCCACAGTGTTACCAGGATGGGGTTCCCAACCTTATCCATGTACTATAAACCATTCGGATCATTTACTCGAACATGAGCCTACATGTGTCTCCACTACACACCGTTCAAGATCTCATCTATATGACCATGAAACTTAGTTTATTGGGTTAAGTTTAAATTGTGAGAATACAAGATTTGATGAAAGAAATAACTTTTATTTATAAACATCAAATGGTTACAAACTTCACGAGTTTAGGGCATACACCCCAACAGGTTTCTTATCGAAGTATCGAGTTGTTGAGGTGGTCGAGTCGCATGGGGTCATTAAACTAATCTACAGAGTTTCTCATCGCAGTGGTCACCAGAGGTAATTGTCAGCAATGGTCGAGTCACTGGTGTGGTCATCGGAGTTGTCGTTGTCGGTAGTTGTTGGAGTTATCATTAGAGTTGTTGTCGAACTGGTCTTTGAAAATGGAAAACGACAAATGGAACAGGAAAACATGGCACAAACCCCATGCAGTTGCACTATTGTAATCCATGAGATTGTGTTTAAAAAACAAACCTTGTACCAAATATGACTTTGTGTTTAGAAATCAAAATCATCCCAATCACTCCATTAATTTTTTTCAGTTCAACCAGATTAAATTATCAACCTCTCTTGATGAATTATTGGTTATTATGTTTGGGTTGACTTCTAAATATTAGAGTTATAGACCATTCAATTTTATTCTATCTTAATTAGTTGAAAATGCTACAAATCGTTAATTTTTATGATTTTTTAGATATTTTTTTTAAAGATTTAGTTGTAATTTTATTCTAAAATTTGGTTTAAGCCAAAATTTGAAAAAACGAAATAAAAAAAAGAAAAGTAGTATATAAACATTTGGTGGGGGGAATTCGAACCAATGACTTTGTTGGTCATAAGTCTTGCTCTAAAGTAACCTACCACTTAATCACTAATTAGAGCGTAGTTCAATAGATAAGACATCTATTAGGGATTCAAACCACAAACCTCTTGGCGTTAACATATTCGTTATGCCAGTTGAGCTATGTTTTCTTTAGCGGTTGTTGGTTATCTGTTGGATTAGAATACTTCCCCAATTTTTTTTTACTTAATTTTTTAGGGACAAAAAAATGGGTCAGTTTTAGCATGATTTTATTGAATTATAAATCGAATTACTATTATTCTTATTATATTTTATTTTATATTTAATTAAAAGTCTTAAAAGGTTGCATTAGTAAAAATTAAAAAGTTTCTTTTAGAATAACAAAATTTGAATACTTTAATTTTATTCAATATGATAAAAGTTTAGGTGGATAATATATTATACTTTTTTTATTAAAAGACAATAATGTTGTAAAAATAGGATGAAAATCGGGTATAATTTTATCAATATTTAAATACTAATATACTACTACTACTACTAATAATAATAATATAAGAAAGGAAAATGCAATCTTAGATAATATATATAATATGAATTAATTAAATAAAGAAAATAAAATAAATGGAGAAAATGGAGATGAGGAGAGAGAAGAGAGAAAGTGGAAAAATCCAATAAAATGTTATTACTTTGATTTTCCATTCAACCACTATTTATAGGTAATTTGGAGAGCATGATGTGGTCCATTTGGACACCAATCATTGGTAAATTTTGGACACATAGAGGACACTTTGGCTATGGAAGGTTTGTCACTTGACATGAGTATTAAAATGACATGTTGAATGAGCATTTATATGCTAATGTTTACAATACTCCTCCTTAAATGCTCATTTATATAAAGTATGTCTCGTTAAAACCTTACTAGGAAAAAATCCTAGTGAAGGAAAAAGAGTACATATTTTATATAATACATTTACTCCCCCTCATGAAGACATCACTTGAGATCTCTGAGTCGTCGCATCCCAATACTGTGAATCAATTTCTCAAATGTTGTAGTTGGTAATACCTTTGTAAATATGTCCACCAAGTTATCTTTCGAAACAAATCTGTTGTATTGAGATGTCGTCATTTTCTTCAAGGTCATGAGTGTAGAAAAGCTTTGGAGAGATATGTTTCGTTCTATCTTCTTCAATATATCCTCCTTTGATTTGAGTTATACATGTTGTGTTGTCTTTGTATAATATTGTTGGAAGGAGTTTACTCGAAGACAACCACATGTATCACGAATGTGTTGTGTCATCGATCTTTGTCATACACATTCTCGACTCGCTTCATGAAAAGCGAGAATTTCAACATGATTTGAAAAAGTGACTATTATAGTCTGTTTCACTGATCGCCACGATATAGCAGTTCCTCCACATGTAAATAGATAACATGTCTGAGACCTAGTTTTGTGTTGATCAGATAGATAACTAGAATCTGCATAACCAACTAGATCATAATTTGATTTGTTAAAATAAAATAAACTCATATCAATTGTCTCTCGAAAATATCAGAGTACATGTTTAACTCCGTTCCAATGTCTTTTTGTAGGACATGAACTATATCTAACTAATAAATTTACTGAAAATGCAATATCTGGTGTTATGTTATAAGCCAGATACATAAGTGCACCAATTTCACTAAGATATGATACTTCAGGACCAAGTAGTTCTTCATTGTCATCTCGAGGTCGAAATATATCTTTCTTTACTTCCAGTGAACAAACTTCCATTCAAATGTTTAATGGATGTGCTTTATCCATATATAATCTTTTTAAGATTTTCTTTGTATAAGTTGATTGATGAACAAATATCTCATCTGCTAAATGTTCAATTTGCAAACCAAGTCAAAATTTTGTTTTTCCAAGATCTTTCATCTCGAATTCTTTCTTAAGATATTCTATCGCCTTTGATAACTCTTCAAGAGTTCAATTATATTTAAAAAATTATCAACATATACAGTTATAATACCAAATCCTGACCGAGATTTCGTTATAAAAACACACGTACATATTGGATTATTTTGATATTCTTTTTTCAACAGATATTCACTCAGGCGATTATACCACATTCGTCCTGATTGTTTTAATACATATAATGATCTCTGTAACTTTATTGAATACAATTCCCGAGAACTTGATTCATATGTTTCTGGTATTTTAAATCCTTCAAGGATTTTCATATATATGTCATTATCTAAAGATCCATATAAATACGTCGTGACTACATCCATTAGATGCATATCAAGTTTTTCATATACAGTCAGACCAATCAAATATCTTAGCGTTATTGCATTCACCACAAGAGAATATGTTTTCTCATAATTAATACTAGGCCTTTGCGAGAATCCTTATGCAACAAGTCTCATTTTATATCTTGTGACTTCATTCCTTTCATTTCTTTTCCTTACAAATACTCATTTGTATCCACAGGTTTGACACCTTCTGGTGTTAGGACTACTGGTCCAAAAACCTCATGTTTTGAAAGTGAATTCAACTCTGCTTGGATTGCTTCTTTCCACTTTGGCCAATCCTTTCTATGTTTACATTTTTCGATATATTTTGGATCATCATCTTCATGAATAATATCATGAGCAACATTATAAGCAAAAATGTTGTTTACAACTATATTATTTCGATTCCATCTTTTTCCTAATATAACATAGTTTATAGAAATTTAATTATTATCCTCAAGTATTGGACTTTCATCAATACTTTTATTAGTAGTTGTATTCTAGATTTCTTCTGGAACATTCATACCTTTTATTGAATCATTTTGATTCTCAACTACTTTTCTTTTTTCGAAGATTTCTATCTTTGGAACCCATTGGTCTACCACGCTTCTGGCGTGCTCCAGACTCATTAGTGACAACTCGTTCCTTTGGGATATCAATTTTCTATGAAGCATTTGCAGCTAGTATATATGATTTAGTCACTCTTTTAACATCTGTGAATGCATATGATAATTGATTTGCTATATTTTGAAAATAATCTTTTGAACTTCAAGTTCACATTGATCTCTACGAAAATCTAAATAAGATAATAACGATGCATTCCACGTAATTTCTTTTTTCAACTTCATAATTCCTCCTCATAATGTTGGAAAATTTGTTTCATTAAAATGACAATCAACAAATCGTGCAGTAAATACATCATCCGTCAGAGGTCCAAGATATTTAATAATTGATGGAGAATCAAATCCAACATATATTCCTAACCTCATTTGAGGACCCATCTTAGTACGTTGTGGTGGAGCAATTGGAACATATACTGCACATCCAAAAATTTTCAGATGGGATATATTTGGTTGCTGACCATGAGCTAATTGCAAAGGGGAATATTTATTATAGGATATTGACCTAATACGTAATAATGATGTAACGTGCAAAATAACATGCCCCCAGACCGATGTAGGAAGTTTAACTCTCACAAGCAATGGTCTTGCAATTAATTGCATACGTTTTATAAATGATTATGCTAGACCATTTTGTGTATGAACATGAGCTACAGGATGTTCAACACTTATCCCAATTGACATACAACAATTATTAAAAGTTTGGGATGTAAATTCACCAACATTATCAAGTCGAATGGTCTTAATTGTATAATCAGAAAATTGTGCTATTAACTTAATTATTTGAGCAAGTAATCTTGCAAATGCAAGATTTTGACTTGATAATAAGCATACATGTGACCATCTGCTAGATGCGTCAATTAATACCATAAAATATCTAAATGGACCACTTGGTGGGTTCATAAATCCAGAAATATTCAGTGTTTGACATGATCGACTGTGCCATCCAGGATCGATAATGATGAGAAAAATTATTGAGAATTCACATAAACATCCTTTAAAGAACCAAAAGATTCTTCAATCCAATGAGTTGTCATGTGATGCTTGCTTTCAAGGGAAATTAATTATTAAACCATCACCAGCTAAAATGGGGGTTGAATCACCTGCATTTTTAGTATTGTGTGCGTAGTTGCGCAGTCTACTAGACATAAATCCTCATTGCTCATTTTCGAGTTACTCAACATATGAAAAATGTTCATATCTCTTCATTAAACAAAAATAATTACAATAAGAGATATATAATACAAAAAGTTCAAAGCTAAAAAGAACATAAAAATAAACATTAGTACTACACATTCTCAAAATAAAAAAAAAAATACTTGTTAATCCATCTATTGCTTCAATCTTCTATTCAGGAGATGCAAATAAGTCCATCACATCCAAATTTGTCATATATGATGGGTCAAATATATCATTATCTTGATAAGCAAGATTTGCTTCCACATTTCCCCTTTTTTCCTTCAGATAAGCTTGATAGAGATTAACAGAGTGTTTGGACGTATAACAGGTACGTGACTAATGTTTAGTCATTTCACTTTGGAAGCATTTTATGTTCATCATCTCTTGAACTCTTATTTTGTGGAGTTTTTTCTTTATAATTATCATTTCGTGTGGTTCTCTTAACATTTCAATGATTATAATGACCAACACGATTGTTAAAATTCATAGCATTCACTTTAGGGAATAACGTTACTTCAGTTTGTCAAGATTTATGAGTTCATAATGTTTTTAAACAATCTCTTTCGATATTGCTACTGCAGGAGCATATTCGAGACATAACCAATAATCTTTTCTATTATTGTCAAGAGATGTGAATTCTAATTGTGTAAAGTTTGTCATAGGAATACTTCACAAAACAAACATTGTATTGATATTAGAAATTTAATATAAATTAAACATGACAAATAACATTAAAAAAATTGCTTACCCGAAGGACCTACGTTCAGTGGAAAAATCGGCAGAGCTTCGTGCTGATAACACGTTGTAAAAATAGAGTGAAAACGGGGTATAACTTTACCAATATTTAAAACTAATATAATAATAATAATAACAATATAATAATAATATAAGAAAGGAAAATGCAATCTTAGATAATATATATAATATGAATTAATTAAATAAATAAAATAAAATAAATGGAGAAAATGAAGATGAGGAGATGATGAGAGAGAAGAGAGAAAGTGGAAAAATCCACTAAAATGTTATTAATTTGATTTTCCATTCAACCACTATTTATAGGCAATTTGGAGAGCATGATGTGGTCCATTTGGACATCAATCATGGATAAATTTTGGACACATGGAGGACACTTTGACTATGGAAGGTTTGCCACTTGGCATGAATATTAAAATGACATATGGAATGAGTATTTATATGATAATGTTTATAAGTTTCAATTCTCACCTTGATGTGAAATTGAAAACTTTAGGGGGGAGTTTTCAAATCATTTTTAATACTTCAAATTACAAAATTCAAAATTATTTCCTTTAACCTTTTTTATTCTTAACAAAGTAATAAGGTAAACTATGAATAAAGTATTAAAGTAAAATTTGCATATTTACGCCTAGAAGTTGAAGGTTTAAAATCTTTTCCTCACACATGATGTAATGTATTCATAAGAAAAAAAGGCTAAATTGCAAATTTAGTCATTAAAATTTTAAGTTTGTATCTAAAAGGTAACAAATTTTTTTAAAAAATGTCTAATAGATTCTTAAACTATTTTGTGTCTAATAGATCTTTAACATTTTAAAATGTCTAATATGTCATTGAATGGTCAATTTTATGCTTAATAGGTATGCAATACATTCAAGATTTTTTAAAATTAACAAATTTATTAGATATAAAGTTGAATTTCATTTCTAATAATTCTGTTTTAATCTTGTGCTTAGTAGGTGAATGACCTTTAAAAAAATGTCGAATATGTTAATGATCTATCAGATACACGATTAACGATTTAATGACATATTTGATACAAAATTAAAAAAGTTATTAAATACTTTTTAAAATTTTCAAATTTATTGATATAAAATTTCCATTAATGATAGAGTTTGGAGTAAATTTATAATTTAACCAAAAATGAAGATATAAAAATTGTAATAAAAAAAGAAACTATTTTCAGATAACGTTTTTAAAATAAAATCTTTTTTAATAAAATATTTTTTTGGACGTGTTAGTAGAATTGTTGAGTACAAAACACGTGTGCTAATCTCTCCCACGTGTCAGTCAGCATTTCCCTAACGAACTCTGCTCCATTGCGCGGCAAAATCTCTCTGCATCTCTCTCTGAGACCTTCCCTTCAGTTCCTGGTAATGCGTTTTGTATTCAGAGAAAACGGGGTTGCAGATGATTTGAAGTGAAGAAGAGAAAAATGGGAGTGCTTGAAATTGTCAAAAACATCGGCAGCGACCACGCCCAAGTCGTCCCCTTGACGTTGTTCGTCGCCGTTCTCTGTTTTTGCTTGGTTGTTGGCCACTTGCTCGAAGAAAATCGATGGGTTAATGAATCCATCACTGCCATTATCATTGTATACTCTTTTCTTCGTCTCCCTTTTTCTTTCATTACATTTAGCTTTCATTTTGTTGATTATATGGATTCTCTCGTTCGTTTTCCTCCCCTCCTCTTAGTTGTTTAGTGTGTTAAATGATCACACAAAACCCAAAAATTTTAGCGGATGGTTTATGGTAAATTAATATTTTATCAATGCTTTGAATTTCACATCCTATTGCGGCTTGGAAATTTGTTCAATCAACGATCAACGACTGGTTATCAATATTAATGGAGGAGGGAATGCCATTTAACTCAAAATTTTTAGCGGATGGGTTATGATGAATTTAATATTTTATCAGTACATAGTGTAGGCAAGAAAGTTCATCGCACCTACTTGCTGGATTGTGCTGGATTTGAGTTCATAATATTTATCATGGAAGTTGATTGACTGATTGGTTGGCGATAATATGCATTTTCTTTTTCGTGTTGGAGATTGTGTACACTTAGTTTAATGTAATGGGAATGATGTACTCAATTATGTAGTTTCCATAGTGCAAAAACTTTTACGTAACCTCTCCACACCTCAATAATATGATAATACCATATTGTCTATCTTGGGAATACCGCGATATTGTCAGCGATGTGGAGATGATTTCTTTGTTAGAGTTCTATCAAAGTCCCGCCTTGGCTAGGAAAGTAAGAGATTCATGGTATATAAGTAAGGACAATTATCTCCATTGGTATGAGATCTTTTGGGAATCAAAAATAAAGCCAAGGGTTGATGCTTAAAGGGAAGAATATCATACCAGTATGGAGATGTGTGTAGGTCCGTTGTCCTTATCAATCTTTTCTTATTGTATGTGATTATGTTTGCATTTCCAACCATAAATTATTCACAAGGGTAGGAATGACCATGTTTTTGGAATTTCAGAGTTGATGAATTCTGCAACTGAGGGGGGTTCTTGGAGACGTGAATACTTCTAGCATAGAAATTCTAGGGAATTTTGTTGAACATTGTTGATGCCGGAATTTGGTTGGACGGATCAACGGTGAATTTGTATTGCTGGGACAATGATCTCCTGCAAAACAGGTAGCTAACACCGGTGTGGTGCTCTGCCACACGCACTCCGACGCTCAAATTAGAGAGGATAATCTCTCACAAAAATAAATCTCAAGTTAGAACACATGCCAAATGATTGCTTACCTTTCTTGGCACCACCAACGAGATAATATAGTCGCCCAATCGTAACGGTTCATCAAGGGTTTAATTACCCACTAACCATCCATGATTGCGCTTGCTTAATGACAACGGTTACGGGAGTGGAGCTGTTTCGCAACGTTCCCACCTCTTCCACTACATGTCGTAACGGTGCCTGTGGCATACACCCTAGGGGTCGACCTCTCCGGGTCGGGAGACCCCGGGCGAACCTCTTACGGTCACCTGGGAGTGGCCCGGGGGCGACCCTAGGGGGTCGGCCTCTCCGGGTCGGGAGACCCCGGGCGAACCTCCTACGGTCGCCCGAGAGTGGCCGGGGGGCGACCCTAGGGGTCGGCCTCTCCGGATCGGGAGACCCTGGGCGAACCTCCTACGGTCGCCTGGGGCCGACCCTCCTCTCCAGGTTCGGAGACCCCGGGCGAACCTCCTACGGTCGCCCGGGAGTGGCTCGGGGCCGACCTTCCTCTCCAGGTCTGTCGTCCCTGGACGAACCTCCTACGGTCGCTCGGGAGTGGCCCGGGGCTGACCCTACGGGGTCGGCCTTCCCAGGTCGGGCTGATGCATTTACCTGTCTATCTCGGGATCACCCGTGCTATCAAACCGGGTTGTATTTTTTGGCCATAACAAACATTATTCCTCTGTTTTGAGAGACCCAAGACATTGTTAGCTTCAAAACCAAATTTGCGTCTATTTAACGTAGTGTTAATATTTAGTAGTTACTATAATTATAGATTTGATATTTAACTCCATCGAGAATGATGGCTAACTCGTGCTCCTAGGGGTGTGGGCGGCTTGGTTTAGCTTGGTTACCGTCCACCCCTACGTCCCTCTACCCAACTTTATCCTTGCATTTTTAATTCTCTTGTTTAATATGTCATATCTGAAGGGAAGGGAAATGGATAAAACGTCTCGTTTCACTGAGTAATATATCTGAAACAAATGATCTTTTATAGTAAAATGTAAAGATATACTGAATTCTTATTTTTCAATATTTTTACAACTATGTCAAATGTCACTTCTTGCTTGCTGAACATTCACGACATAATTTTTCAACTGCTTCCATAAATAGTTGTGATTTAGCAGAATGGCTATTGTTTTCTTATTCCAAGGCTTCTGTTTAAACAGGGAGGTGTTACTGGAACGGTCATATTGGTCTGTAGCAAGGGGAAAAATTCTCATATCCTAACTTTTAATGAAGAAGTGTTCTTCATATATCTCCTTCCACCAATTATTTTCAATGCTGGGTTCGTACAGGTTTCTGGTTGTATCTTTGTATAGCTTTGTATATGCTTATTAAGTCGTCCATGTTTCACTGACTTATCTTCCTGTCAGCAGATTTCAAGTTAAAAAGAAGCAGTTCTTCCATAACTTCTTGACCATTATGCTGTTTGGGGTGATTGGTGTCTTTATATCTGCACTCATTATAACGTCTGGTATAAGTCAATCTCTTCAGCAATTAATTCTTAATTCAACACTGCAATATCCATATATCGTTGGGATACAGTGACAAATTTTGATTTACGTGAAATGGTTCTCTATGCATTGATTAGGTAGCCAGTGGCTGTTCCCAAGAATGGGCTTCCATGGTCTGTCAGCACGGGACTATATTGGTGAGATTAAATTTTGAAAACAAATTCTTAGCCATATGCTGATTAAAATGATGTAGTTATAAGGTAGATGAATGAAGATTTTCTTTTCTTCATTCAGCTATAGGTGCTATTTTTTCATCCACGGACACAGTATGCACCCTGCAGGTTAGCTTGCTCTCCAACTGCTCTCTTTTTTATACCATCAGTTATCAAATTCCATGGTCACACTTGTACGTTTTATTTCTGAGAAATTATGTGAGAGTACTAGTATGATATTTTATGGAGTTTACGTGGTAGATTATTAGTATATTAGTGAGGGGTATTTTGGTAATTAGATTAAGGTGTCTTGATTATAAATATTAAATAGTAGTGTTAGGGTCTGCTTTTTGGTGTGGATCATTTTGGTAGAGTCCATTGTGGGACTTAGGAGAGAGATAGCCCTCTCGAAAGGTTATTGGATATTGTAATTTCTTCATAGTTATTGCAATATATTAGTTTCTTAGTGTTCTTTGTATTTTCTGTGTTTGAATTCCTAACAAATTACTATTACTAATGGTCCTTCATTTAGGTACTACACCAAGAGGAAACACCTTTACTCTACAGCCTAGTCTTTGGGGAAGGAGTGGTGAATGATGCAACATCAGTTGTTCTCTTCAATGCAGTCCAGAAGATTGATATCACTAGGCTTAACAGAAAGACAGTCCTCCATCTTTTTGGAGACTTTTGTTACTTATTTTCAACTAGCACTGTCCTTGGAGTGACCGTAAGCTTGATTTGACTTCATAATGTGTTATATAGCTATATCCACTTGCTAGTCTAGATACAACTTGAATACCGGAAGCTTCTGTTTGAATAATGAAAACCCTTGGATTTTGGGATCAATTTTTATGCATTCATTTGGTGCTTGCTTATTTTTTCTATTGTGCTGCTCCCTTTCTAATGTAAGGCATAGAAAAACTTGTTTCCATTCAAAATTGCTTGTCATAGAATTAATGTTTAAGGTCTGTATGTGAAACTAAAAAAGACATACAAGCTTGGTAACTTTCACGTTGCTAAAGGAAGAGATGCTATAACCTGAATGTGATTAGTAAAGGTCTTCCTCATCTAAATCCTTGTTCTTCAATTTAGCTGAACGCAAGACTCCTTTTCCTTCCTATCCCTGCATTTGGAATCTTAAATGCCTAAAGGTGGTTGTTGAATCTTCTGCTGAGAGGTCTCAAGACCTGAGACAGGGTTTTGGTCAGGAATCGGAGCATTCCTTTCTCTTTCTGCCATTTGGGTGCTGTTTGTTCTAGGAAGGGGAAGAAACTGCTAACTTCTTCCTTTTAGTTGCTGGAGTAAGTTTCTCTGTGCCTTTGGTTTGTCTATGGTTTTCTCCAGATCTCTCATGGATCTCCTTTTCTGTGTTTTATGGTTATCACCACCTTTCAAAGAAGACCCAAGGTTTCTTGGCTATAGACTATCAGATGGAATTTGTAAGATATTTGTTTTGAGAGGAACATAGGTGATATTTACCTATTCTCTGCCACTCTTGTGGTGCCTTCTACCAATATAAACATGTTCAAGCCAGGCCAATAGAATATTTTGTTCAGCCAGTTCCTTATTCAATTAGAGCACAATCTCTGCTTCTTCTTCGTACTGGTTTATTCCTCTGTATAAACTTCTTTGATAATGATCAGTATACCGATCAATCTTGATGCACACGGTTAGAACAAACCCTTTAGTTTCTGTTCCAGTATAATTATAAATATTGTCAGGAGAATGTTTCCAGTAAACGATTTTTTATTTAGTGGAATGATATATTGCCTTTTCATTTTCTGCAGACCGGGCTTCTAACAGCATATATCCTGAAAACCTTATACTTCGGGAGGTTAGTTCCTTTTCCTTCAGTTTGGATCTTTTACATAGCAATTGTGACACATTTTCAAAGTAGGTTCAGACAGCCCGAACTCTGTGCAAATCTGAACTTTTATTTGCTTACAGACATTCAAGTGTGCGTGAGCTTGCGATAATGGTTTTAATGGCTTACCTGTCTTACATGCTAGCAGAGGTAAATATGTTTACACGTTTTTATAAGGATGATGTCAGTTTTAATTTTAGATCCAGCTTTTACTGAAGGATATAGGAAGATAAGCAGACCTTTTCCTTCTCTTTTCTTGTTTTGTTTTGTCTTTTTTGGGCTAATACCACTGTTTAAAGGGAGCTTTTTTTGGCAGCTTCAGAGTATTCCTATGTAAAAAGTTCTAAATTTACGGATAATTAAACATAGTTTTGAAGCATTATCTTTACTTTAGTTTTGAAGTAATATCTTTACTTTAGTTTTGAAGTATTATCTTTACTTTCTTCTCATGACTATGAATGGTTACACAGTTCAGAATTAGTGATACATGCTGCACTGGGTCTATGTGATTCTCATAATATAACCTCCACCTCCAGGAAACACAAGATTTATGCTGCAGTTAAAAAAATGTGTTACCGTTTTGCAGAATATTATGGAAAACCATCTCCAGAGAGGCAATGGCTTGTTAGATAAGTAAAAAAATTGTTAGAAATCAGAATCGAAAGTAAAGTTAACAAAAACTAGTATTGAAGTAAGAAAGGAAAATAGTAATCTCTCCAGAGGCCTGCGTTCTCCTAAAACTACTCCAAAGTCTGCTTGCCTCCCTTTGACCTATTGTATTACAGTCACTTTTTTAATAACTCTTTAGCTAAGGACAAATATGCCCTTCCTAAATGTTAAAGTATTGATATAATTGAATTTACCGTAACTCATCTGCTCTGGCTTTTGGGCTGATGGGTGATTAAGCAGTCTCTAAATTGTTTATCCTGTTACCTAGTTATCAGAAATAAGCACTCAACTGCGAGGTCATGGTACAATTTCCGTTTCTTTTTTTTTTTTGGGGCAAATGATGCTATTTGCTTTAATTATTGGCTTGAAACAAAAATTAAAATTTTAATTGTAGTTGAGCATTTGTTTCCTATTACAGTTACTGGAGTTGAGTGGAATACTCACAGTTTTCTTTTGTGGGGTTATCATGTCGCACTATGCATGGCATAATGTGACAGATAGTTCAAAAATTACCACCAGGCAAGTACAGGCACAACTTCTAGATGCATGCTGAAGGTAACAATATCTATGTTTCTATGGTCATCCTTCTTATGACTTATTTACTCCAGGCATGTATTTGCAATGATGTCATTTGTTGCTGAAACTGCAATATTTCTTTATGTGGGCATGGATGCTCTTGACATTGAGAAGTGGAAGATAACTAAATTAAGGTATCAGTTCAATATTCTTTCTTGTTTATGTTCCATGAAGTTATCTGATAATTCTTAAAAGGGTGACTTGGATTGTTAGTGACACCCTTTCTAAAAGACAGATAATTGATAATGTTCTCACGTTTCTCTCAATCTTTACCTTTTCGTTTAACTGTGTTCTAAGGTCCTTTTTGGAAAATGGCCTAACAGTGAAGAATGGGCACTCACCTATTGTTCTTATCATCTCTCTTAAGCTTTTAGTGTAGTTTCACACTAGTGAGGGAAGACAATAGACCTAATGTAATGTAAGGAAGAAAAAATAAAGGAGTTTAATGAGCAAAATGTGGTGGAGACCATGGATAGAAGGGGCCACTTTACTTCGTTCTTTATCATCATCTATTTGCTTGTATTCCCCTTTTCTCCGAATGTACATGCTTGCTATGCAAAATTGGAGTGGTCTGAGATCGTTAAAAGAGCATGGCTTAGCTCTCTTCTTTTTTCATGAAAAGAGGGCAGCGCCAACACAACTTAGTAAGAATATTTAATTTTCAGAAATTTAGATTTCTACACTCAGCAAGTGCCACATCATCTCTCTTTTTAAAACTTCTAAATGTAGTTGGCTCAGAAATTTTAAAATAATCGAGAAGTTGAAGTATTTTTAAATCTTAAAAGTCTAATTAGGATTGTATAATTGATTTAGAGGGAAAAAAGCAGAGTTTAGCTGACTTTCTTTTAATACACCCAGTAAGTAGTAGTAAGATAGGAGGCCATGATTACAGTATCAGCCCTATCTGTATCCCAAGAGGAAAGAGATCAAAGGTTCTTCAACTTTCTAGCAATTTGGAACATGTGTATGCTTAATTGAAGACCCAAGAAAAATCTAGATGTATTTTGAGTATAAGAAATATACTGAGAGATTCTACATCGAATCACGATTCCAACGCATCAAACCGGAGGTCATTCGGACACTCGAGCGAAAAGATATGACAAAAATGGTCCCAGTGGGCTGGCTGGCAGCAAGCACGGTGTTGCAACCCCGACCCTAGCGTTGCAAGGCCATGCCGAAAATTCCTGTAAATATAACATGTTGTTTTCATTGCAAAGGGAGCCGAATTTGATAGATTTTACACTTTAATTTGGAAATACACTCTCTAAGAAGAGAAAGAAGAGCATTCCTTGGGAGCCAAAGCTTTGTGGAGGTTCGAGATCGTGACGGGAGCTCGGGGACGAGGGACCGACATCGACACATAAGTTTATTTCTCTTTCTTTTAGATTGTAACTCCGTTTAAAGACGATTCTATAACTTTAGCTTGGTTTTATTGTGATTTAGAGTGGCTAACCGTTGTAGTTAGGATTTGATTTACATGTTTAAAACTTATTTGCTTATGTATTGAATTATGTTTTGTTATTTATTGTTAGCAATTCGTCCTTCAATTCTTTGATCTTGTTGGTTTAAGTGGACTCGAGAGAAAGAAACTTAGATTAGAACAAAGTTGTCAAAATCCTTTGAAATCTGGCATGAGAATGACCTAGAGTTCTTAGGGAAACACATAAAGAAGTTGCTTAATGCCGTGCATGCTTTTAAAATTCATAAGGAAACTTTAGAATTTATTGTGTGTGCGAGGCTCACTACAGATCGAGAGATTCTCTGGAGTATTTTCACTTCTTGTTTATAAATTCATAATATTAGTTCATTGCATGTGTTAAATAAGGAATTAACTTGTGAAATCATCTTCCTTCAATTATATCATATTCGTGTCTCCAATTGTACATTTATTTTCTATCTTTGTTTTCACTGTCTATCAAAGGTTTGTTGCTTTAGCTAAAATTAAGAATAAGTATCTTGGTAATTAATTAATCTAGAAAACCCATTCCTGGGGACGATACTCTGTACTCAAACCACTATATTAAGACTTGACCCATACACTTGCGGTATTGCAATATAATTTTACGCAACACGGGTTCATGATGGAACCTCAACAGGGCCTTGTTTCTCACTCTCACATCCAATCCCTAACCCTCCCAGGCCGGGAGACCACATCCCAACTCACAAGATACGAGCCGTTACCTTCACCCTCTTTGGAAACAAAGCACTTGACCCTCTTTGGAACCTTCACCTTCCACAGGGAAGAGAACGGAGAGCCACTCGACGCGACGAGACTAACTAAGCAATGAAAGAAGAATTGTACGAAAAGCCTTTGGAAGGAGAAGGAATCCAAAGGCGGGCATCCTTACGATGAGGACAAAATCGAAACTGACTGATCAGGGACAATAAAGCGATAACATCTATCATTTTTCTATTGGTCAAAGCACGACAAACCCAAGAGAGGGAGAAAGACTGGCTTTAGGGGAGAGAGAGAATCGAGGCCACCAAATGGTTCTTTAGAGAGGACAAATGATATAACCAAGGAAACAACGAGTAGAGGGGTCTATCCCCTAACCATTGATCCTCCCAAAAGTAAGTGTCCCTCCCATCCCCCAACACCCAACGAACAAACTGAGAAAGAGCAGGAAGCTCATAAGAAATCTCTTTCCATGGACTTCTTGAAGTGCCAAGCACCCCACCAACAATCCACTCAAAAGGGTGAGGACCATACTTGCTTACAATAACCTTGTGCCAAAGAGTGTCGGGTTCATGATGTAACCTCAACAGGGCCTAAGTGAAGCATTCATGCAAAGAAATCATTTTACCATCCGTAAATTCAATTGATGGGAGCTTTTTTTTTCATTCCTACTTGTGGCTGCAAATTCTTATGACACCAATCTGGATTTACCTCAAGGATCATCCTGAGATACTAGGCTTCTTGTTAAGGTGTAGGCAATGAATTCCTACTCGGAGATATAGTCTAGTTTTGAAAGAAGCAGATCGACCTTATAATGAAATTTTATGTTTTGATGATCAATGGTCCGGGATGTTGAATAAGTCTCACTTTTAGTAGATCAAACAACGGAAATACTAATAACAAATTTCCAATTTTATGATACATGCTCAATATGGTAGTATTTAGTGTTCATGATCTCATTACTGTGTTCTCATATTATACTTTATAATCCATGTGTAGCATACTAAATATGTTATCGAATTAGACAAAAGACGCTACACAATATATAAGTCCTAAGATAAGGGCTATACATCATGAAGTTAATGGGTTGCAGGAATTGTACAATCTTCTTGCTTTTTAGGATTGTTAATTTTAAATGATTTGTGAATTAGACTAAAGATGCTATACAACATATAAGTACTAAGATAAGGGATTCTACATCATGAAGTTAATGGGCTGCAGGAATTCTACGATCTTCTAGCTTCTTAAGATTGTTAATTTTAAATGGTTTGAGTCATAAAACAAACGTTTTGGTATATCTGTTGTATGAGGCATACATTTCAAAACTACGTCTGTGTGCCTATGGATATCTGTTATTACACAAAACAATGTTGTAAAGATATGCATTGAAACCGTTTCTCATTCTTAAATATAGAGTGATATAAAGAGTCACATCATCTCCACGGACGTACTGAATAGGTTCAGGGTTAATTTATTTTTTGAGCCTTAAATCTTAACCATTTTGTAAAGCATCAAAAGTTGCAATCCTTTATATGCAAATTGTGCATAACAGACAAATGGAAGTCTTACTTTTGTAAACATGTGCAATGAATTAGAACTCCCACCTATTCGTAGTGTGTGATATTTCCAATCTTGGAAAAACGAATGTTAACTTTGGCACCCCTGTTGGACTATGTGGCAATGTTTGACGTGGATGCTAGGAATATGTCTTTTTGTTCCTAAAATCTTTCTTTTTCTCGAAAATCTTTGCAGGTTGTGGAAGTTGCTAGGTACATATAGCATTATAGTCTTCTTGATATTGCTTGGTCGTGCAGCCTTTGTATTTCCCCTATCTGCTCTATCTAATTACTTCATCAAGCGTGAAGATAGATCATCATCAACTTCTATGATCTCTTTTAAACAACAGGTCAGTTCTCCTTGCCACAATATTTTTAGCATGGAATTGCAGGACCTACACCAATAACACTGATCTATGAACTGGTGAAACTGTACAGATCATTATATGGTGGGCTGGACTGATGAGAGGAGCTGTGTCGATTGCTCTGGCTTTCAAACAGGTGAGGCTTTCTTTCTGATCAGAACTGTTTGCATCAACATCGGGATAGTATGATCTTCTGGTTTAGGGGGGCACTGTATCCATTGAATGTGAAATGTTTATGTATTTTGAAGTTCACATATTCTGGGGTTACATTGGATCCAACCCATGCAACAATGATTACCATCACCACAGTTGTTGTACTATTCACTACAGTGGTACGCATTCAATCTTCTTAATATTGTGTGTGTGTGTTGTGTGTTTTTTTCTAATTATTCTATGGTATGGGCTCATCACTTAATTATTTGTACTTTTTTTACAAAAGATGACACTATGTGGGAAGAGTTGCAATATGCCATGAATTGTCTTAGCATCAATTTACTTCTATCAAATTCAGGTATTTGGGTTTCTAACAAAGCCGCTCATAAGATGTCTACTTCCACCCAACCAAGCAACTAACAATGCAAGCAACTCCAGCCCAAAGTTCACCGAAGAGGACATAACTCTCCCTTTCCTCTCCATGGAAGAGTCTGCTGCGACCAACGTCCTTCGTGCAAAGGATAGTTTGTCAATGTTAATAGAGAGACCTGTTTACACCATACACTTCTTTTGGAGGAAATTTGATGATACCTACATGAGACCTATATTCGGAGGGCCTCGCCACAATCAACCTAGTGGTTCCGGTTGTTAGGACAGAACCGCAGAAACAGCCACTTTGATCAAACAAGGATACTACTTTGAATGGTTAGCAATTCTTTCTCTTTCTCACTGAAATATTCCAATCCTCATTGATGTGATCGCTAAATATGGAGCTGGAATATCAGAACCTAGTTGGTAGCATAAAAAATGTGGTTATTTTTTTTCTGGGAAGGAGAAGAGTGAAAACTGTCATGTAATTATTGGTTGGAAACTGAATGAATGTGCTCTTTCTGACCACAATGCTGCTTTATTTAGTAGACATGGTTTTGGCTTACATGTAAATACCATATGTTTTTGTGAGGGATGAAGGAACATGTACTGCATCTTGTCTTTTATATGTACATATAGAGTATTGTCTTGTTTACATCTAGTCATTGATCTAGAACTATAGGGTAGGCTGACTTTCCTGATTCAGAAAAGGTACTTTTTTCAGTTCTTTGATTGTTAGCCTAGAAAATGAACTTGTGGTTGATTTTGGACTCTCTCTCTCTCTCTCTCTCACACACACACACACACACACACATTCCTAGCCACAAGTTAGCTGGAGAATCTATCCTTCTCAAATGAGGACAAAAACTCCTTATGTTCTTTTATTACAAGTGGGAAGCTGTGAATTTGAATAGGCTTTTGATACATGATTCCATTTGTCTTGCTTGTAGTAGTGGACTTGCCATTGCTAATAAACATTGATTTTTGGGGTTGGATTTATCATTGAGGATGAACATGCTAATTATTAAGAACATGAATTATTAATGATGTTTCTTATTTTACTAACGGATGTTTGGTTCATGGAAAAATTTGGATTTATAGGTGTTTGGTTTGTAAGGTTCATAATTTGTAAAGCAGGTAAGGTTTGAAAGCTCTATGATTTGTAGACTTAGTCATCCTTTAAATGTTTTAATTATTGAAGAATTGAGATGGTTTGGGTCCATTTTTCACAATTTATCTCTATCTTATCTTCAATGATTTCCATTTTTCTTGAGGTATCATTTAAGTTTTTAGCAAAATTTTAAAAACAAAAATAAGATTTTAAAAACTACTTTTTAAGGCCCCGTTTGATAACCATTTTGTTTCTTGTTTTTAGTTTTTGAAAGTTAAACTTATTTTCACCTAATTTCTCTACTATAGAAATCATCTTCCTTATCTACCATAGAAATTTTCTTCCTTAAATAAGCATTTGAACTCTTAGCTAAATTCTAAAAACAAAGTCAAGTTTTTGAAAGCTATTTTTTTTTTTAGTTTTCAATAGTAAAAAATGTACAAAGTAGATAAGAAAGCATATAAACCCATTAATAGAAATAGTATTTTTAGGCTTAAATTTCAAAAACTAAAAACAAAAAACAAAATGGTTATCAAATGATTTTTAAAACTTAGCTTGGATTTTAAAAACATACGTACAAACTAGAAGTAGTATTTTTAGGCTTAATTTTTAAAAATAAAAAATCATAAATCAAATAGCTATGGAGCTGCTTATAACTTAAAATAACTTTGAGGTATTATACTACTAACCTTCTAAAGCATTATAATTTCAACCGAAGAGGTTTGAATATGCATTTTCATATTTCACCCTCGATGAAAAGAGAGATGAAATTAAATGGACACTATTAATAGATTTATGGAGTCTTTGAAAATTTATATACAATCCACTAGAATAAAAAAATACCATTTAATATGCGACTTTACAGTATTAGTTGACAAATGTACGATGATATCATTCTATTTTCTTTTGGTCCATATATTCTTGAATATTCAAATTTAGTTCATATATACACTTTTAAAGAACCTTTAAATTAGTATTGATTTTTATGGAACTTGATAAAATAATAATGAATAATAATGATAATATTCATTTCAAAAAAGACAATGTGATTATGTTTTCAAAAGAAACATTAATAGTCTTTTTTCCTTAAAAAGTTAACAATCAACTAATGTAAGTCCAAGATGATTAAAAGTAATACTATTTAAAAATACGAGTGGTATTTTAACAATTTTTTAGTCTTTCTGGACACTAATTTTATTGTAAACTCACAAAACAAAAACTAAATATTTATGAAATAATATTCAATAATTATGAAGACAACAATATTATTTGCATCGTAACAAATTTTTTTATGCTATAAGTGCATAAAAAATAGTTGTTCATTTAAACCCCCCTTATAATTAAGTTGTGAATCTATAAAAATAGTAAAACTTAAACATAATTAAGCAGTAAAAACATCTCTATTTCTTTAAAGAGGTGTTAGGTTTGAACTCTTTGGTAAAAAAAAATGCATAAAAGTAAAAAGGATTTAGACGTTTCATTGAAATGAAAAAAGAGAGTACAAATTGAAATTACAAGATATGTAAAACACACAAACACATAAAAGACGAGACTTTTTTTCATCCCTCCAAGGGAAAGAGGAAAGAAATTAACCATTACCAAATACCAACTCTCTCTAAACAAAGATGGTAAAAAAAAATAAAAAAAAAAGTACACATTACAATGAAGAAGAAAAACTCAAAATAAAACTACCCCATCTCCTTAAAATACATGCCCATATCAAATATCACTCCATATAGACCTGTCATGTAGAGAAAGAAAGAGGAATTAAGAGTCAATTTGTGTTAAGCTCATAAAAAATGATGATGATTGATGATATCAATTTATATATCAAAATTATATATAATTTGAAAATGAAGAGTATTTGTCTAGAAAAAAAATGTCATTAAGTAATATATTTTATCTATATTGCATTAAATAGATAAATGAATTCCACTAAAAATTCTTAAACTATAGAAAAAATGGTTTGTAGGAATTTTTCAAGCTAATCACGAGCTAAAAATTTGACTTCTATTTATTTTTTAAATTAGAAAAAGAAAAACTATCCCTTTTTCTTAATATATGTAAGAGATTATTTCTTACCAGTCTTTCGATTCACTTACGGCCACATCAATATCATTTAAAACTTGATAAGGTCTACTAGTATTGAAAAAAAAATATTTATAAAGGTAAAATTATAGTATAAAATAAAGGAGTAGTTACTCTCATATCATTCAAAAATTTTATTTTTATCTAGATCTTAGTGACCAATACGTAAGCAAGCCTAGTTATTTTTATTAGGCTTTTCATATTTTCTAAAAAAATAGAATATTTGAATAAAACAAAAAAACAAAAACGTTACCATAAACAAGGTCTAAAGATGACACTCAGGTGGAACTGGGAGGCCACATTTAGCAGGCAAAGCCAAGGCATTGGCAGTGTCAATACCAATGGCCGGGAGAACAGACTTGAGATCGCAAAGACACTTAAGGTCAGCACGGCGAACCACGGCACAGCAGCTGTCGGTCGGCAGTGGCAAAGGCTTGCCATGCTCCGGCGGGGTCACCGCAGGCCGACAGACGCCAAGCTCATTGGTATCGATCTTACACAGCGGAGAGGCGGTAGCGCTGCGAAGAAGGACGACGGCGACCAAGAACAGAACTGCCACAAGAACCTTGTTGGCCGCCATTGCTGATGAGGATTCAAAAGGAAAAGTTTGAAGTTTTTTTTTTTTTTTTTGGAAGATTTGAGGATGTTTTTGAAGGTGAAGGAGAAATGGGGTTTTTATAGGAGGGGAAAAGGTTTGATCTTTTTGAGGATTGTTTGTTTGTTGTGTTTTGTGTTTTGTGATTTGTGAAGTTTAAGATGTTTCACGTGAAGAACCAATCTGTTTTTTGTTGGGTTTAGAGTCACGGGTTCAGGTTGAATAATCTCTCTCTCTATGTATATAATAATATGGATGATGTTCAAAACCTTGCATGAACAAAATTGTTTTGATTCTTCTTGCTTTTTTTCTTCTTCTTTGATTGGCTTTACATATATTAATTTTAACTTTGATGTGTTTGTCAATGTTTTTTTTTTTTGGTTAAGTTACAGAGTGGGTTATAATAATCAGTGAAGGAGTTGTTTGGGGCGCTGAGTGGGTTATAATAACGGGGTTATAATAGTCTGTGGATTATTATAGTATGTGAAACATATAATATTATTTAAAATGCAGAGTAGTATAGTCTGTGGTTATAATAGTCTGTGTTTGGGGTGCATAGTATTTCACAAGTTATTATAACACGGGTTATAATAACCAGTGGGCTAAATAGACCCTGAGTTATTATAATCTGTGGAATCATATAATATTATTTAAAATGCAGAGTAGTATAGTATGAAGTTATAATAGTCTGTATTTGGAGTGCAAACTATTCCACCGATTATAATAAGGCCTCAAACATGCTCTTATAATCGTGCTTAAGAAATAAGAACACTAAAAACTGTTTAATAAGTCTCGAAAGTATCAATTTTGTGTCTAATATAAATCTATAAATTTAAAAAAATTGTCAAATATGTTATAAAGAGATTTAGATGCAAAACTTGAAGGTTAAAAAAACTTATTAGATATGTTTAAAGTTAAGGAGATATTCTATCTAGATATAAAATTTGAAAGTTTAGTGGCTATTAGATACTTTTTAGATTTTAACTAAGGGCTCTGTTAATCACACAACTTCTAAATATCTATGAATTCAACTTATGTAATTTAGGGCATGTTTGATAATTATTTGGATTTTAACGTTTGATGGTTGTAAATTAAGTTTATAAATACTATTTCTATCTAAATTTCTTTGTATTGTTATCCCGTACTTTCTACTGATGTTTTAAAAAGTCAAGCCAATATCTACGAAAAAAAACTTGTTTTTTTTTTTTTTTTTGAATTTGACTGAGATTCAAATGTTGCTTTAAAATAAGTGAAAATTATAGTTAAAAAAAATGGAGAGAAAACGAGCATAAATTTTAAAAACATAAAATTAAAAATGAAACTGTTATCAGATTTTTTTTTTTTTTAGGATGAGCTTTCTATTTTAGTTGCTTACCTTTTAAATGTTCTGTTTTGTAGGACAATATTATGTTTTAGAACAGAGGATTATGATTGTTAGAAAAGAATTTAACGATTTAACCAAAGTGTTTAAAAAGATTTTAAAGTTAAAAAAGTGTAATATAAATTCTAAGACTTTTCATTTTTGTTCTAATAGCTTCCTTACATATTTTAAAAAATATGAACTAATCTATTACGTATAAAATTGAATTTTATGTTTAATAAGACTCTAAACTTTCAACTTTTTGTCTAGTAAATCTATAAATTTTAAGATAGACGAATAAATGTGCAAACAAATGTCCCTCATTGGCTAGAGAAGGGATTGATCATCGATACATAACTTAGAACAATTATCTTTATTAGTATGAAGTTTTTTGGGAGAACCAAAAACAGTCAATAGTATCTTATTCTTTTCAAATTCTCAATTCTTAGATTTTATCGAGTTGTTGCGATTGTTTTTGTAACCACCCTCCCCATCTTTAAATTTTTTTAATTTTTAATTTTGTTATTTGAAAAAATCTAACATATTTTCATTACTCTTTTTTGTTGGCCACTTTTTTAGGAAATAGTTTTAGCCATATTTACAAATTAAAACCTGATTAGACATTTT
This sequence comes from Trichosanthes cucumerina, assembly GCA_036507285.1. Taxonomy (NCBI): domain Eukaryota; kingdom Viridiplantae; phylum Streptophyta; class Magnoliopsida; order Cucurbitales; family Cucurbitaceae; genus Trichosanthes; species Trichosanthes cucumerina. Next base: position 84,944,788 of record CM071835.1, on the reverse strand, counting down.
TCGAATTAGATTGGTTAAATTTAGACAATCTATCCCAAAAATATATATCACTAAAAAAGATGTTTAAAGATTTAATTGAAGCATGATAAATTTTATCTTTCTTGTTTCAACCCATAGTTTTTCAGTAGTGGAGAGTTGTTGTCGTCTATAGTAAATGGGTAAATGAGAGAGAGTTTAATATTTTAGTAATTGGGCTTAAAATGAGAATATAAACATCTTTTGAGTTAGGTCGTATTTTTTTTTAGTACAACAACAATGGAAGGTGAGAGGATTAGAATCCATGACCTCTTAGTCATGAGTCATACTTGATGCCAGTTGAGCTAGCTAGTTAGGTCGGATTAACTCTATTGAGGATCCCACATTGAAAAATTGGAGAAAAACCTCACATCTTATAAGATATGTGGGCTACTCCTCTCATTGCCAATTGGTTTTGAGATGGAACCCCATATATAATCTACTATGGTATCAGAGCCCATTAAACTCAAACCGATATTCGGTCTAAAAATTGAAACTGGGATTCAATCCAAGAATGGTGAACCCAAAAGAGGCACCATCTTGAGGGGGCATGTTGAGGATCCCACATTGAAAAACTGGTTAGAAACCTAATATGTAGCAGGAGAAGGAGCTTAAATTTGGATGGAATAGAATATAGAAATTTTGAGTTTGTATAATCTGTGAGGTTTGTGGATAATTAAAGTTATACATTTTGTAGTTAAAAAAAAAAGGTGTGTAAATCTAAATATTTATCGATAGAATATTGTCTTATATGTCAAAACACCTTTTTAGAACGAACTTGAGCTTAGTTCCATTGGTTTTAAGTATATATTCAAGTTTGGATTTCACTACCTTGTATGTTGTTGTACTAAAAAAAACTCCTCATAGTCTTTTCTCTTCTATATAGAAAATTCATATTAGATTTATTGTATTCATTTTCTTTTATAATGAAAGTTATTTAACAATGAAAATTTTACGATAATAGCAGATCTATAATGTAGATATTACATGTAAACTAAATATATAGCATCTTTAACACATGTAAGTAGAGAAATGAAGTCCTCGATATTTCATTCCACCTATGAAAAGAATATTTATACAACAATATGTACCTGTAAACTAACTAATGCAAGTAACAAATTAATAACTTAAATAACAACTCCAATACTCCCCCTCAAGATGGGCTAAAAATATTCATGACACCCATCTTGGACAAAAAAGGAAATAAAGCAGAAGCATACAAAGGCTAAGTAAAAAAACATCTGCTAACTAATGATATGTTCGAATGGGAAGCAGCTTCAAAGAACCATCAGCAACTCGATCTCGCACAAAATGACAGTCTAATTCGATGTGCTTCCTCCGTTCATGAAACAAAGGATTACGAGCAATATGAATGGTTGCCTCATTATCACAAAATAAAAGTGATGGTTGCACTATAGGAACTTGTAAATCATTCAACAAATAAGACAACCACAAAAGCTCACAAGTGGTTAAAGCTAACACTCGGTATTCTGCCTCAGCAGACGATCGCGAGATGGTGGGCTGCTTCTTGGACTTCTAAGAGATTAATGAATCCCTAAAAAACCAGTGGTGGATCGACGCGTATCCGGGCAAGATGCCCAATCAGAATCTGCGAATGCTCGTAGTTGGAAGGAATATGTAGGCTTAAGTAAAATACCCTGACCTGGAGCATATTTTAGATATCGCAATAAAGAATAAGCAGCAGCCAAATGGGACTTACATGGCTTGGACACAAACTGACTCAATTTGTATACAGAGAAAGCAATATCTGACCAAGTAATAGTCAAATAAAGCAACCTACCAACCAACCTTCTATAAGAAAAAGGGTCTTCCAAGATATAAGAACCAGAAGAACTGAGTTTCAGTTTTGGATTCATTGGTAAGCATCCTGGTTTTGCACCGAGAAGGCATCTTCAAGAAGTTATTGAAGGGATTGAATCCCGGAGCGAAAACGATTGTGATCGCGTGTTCTTAATTTTGTTACATGGATCTCAATCAAGAACAAATCTAACTAAGATTAAGCATGCTTTAAGAAATTGGACAGCAAGAAATTACCTTTGAAGAACTCTTTCTTCAAGTGCTCCTTCTCCCACGATCACGATCTCAACAACTCGAACCCGAATGATCATGGACACTACCACCGGATCTTTTCCGTTGTTCTCTAGGTGAGGGAGGAATGTGGGTTCCTTTAGGATAAACTGTGAGGTTGTGAGAGAGATTGTGTGTGGAACTCTTCCAACACAACTAAGTGATACTCTAGGGTTTCTCAAAGAGCTTCTCTTCAAAATTGCATCTCATGCAATTATATATAGGGAAATAGGATGGAAATTACCATCCTATCCCTCCTTCATTCTCTCATTAGTATATGGTTTATATGTGAATCTAATTCATATTAAAACCATATATTATATCAATTATATCATATATAACTGATATAACACCTCATATATGAAATTGAACACTTCAATTTCATTCCTAACTTTATACCCTCAATATTACCATGTTGAGCCAACGAAGGACCTAATAGACCTACAGTTCATTGAACTCCAATGATGTGAGATTAACTGATCAAACTCTTTGATCCAGTTAATCAATATTCATTAACTACAAGTCACTCCACTATAGACTTGTAGCTGCGCTCTCTTCTCATCAGATTATCATCGTGTCCACCGATATAATCATTTCCCACGAGTCGACCCTTCATAGGTTGTTCGTAATCACGGCTGGGTCAAATTACCGTTTTACCCCTGTGATTACCTCTTTGTTCCTTAAGCACTACTGATCCTCTAATGAACAACAAGTCTAAGGTCCTACCATAGACTCATACCCTCTTAGAGGGCGGAGCCCCGTTGTTCAAGACTTGGAGTCAGTTCTTAAGGGAAGAATCTATCTAATTCCTTAGTGTAGGAATGAGTGAATTCCATCTTGTATAGTTAAGTTCCTAGCTACCTACGAGGATGCCCCCACTCGCATGTCAACTATATGAATGAGTTGGATTACCTCATTTGTACTAATTACAAAGTGGGCCACATCCATGGTGTTACCAGAATAGGGTTTCCAACCTTATTCTTATACCACCCTTTTAGGCTATACTCTTGAACACAATCTAAATGGTGTCTACTACATTGATGTTCAAGGTACATTATAGCCTTGGAGCTTAGTTTATTGGATTTATATAAAGCAAGAATATAATTTCATCAACACAAATAACTCTTTATTTATTTGATCAAAATTACACAAGTTTAGGGCACAAATCCCAACAGTTGTAAGGTGTAATGCCTTTGAAGATCCCTTTAGAGGATCGATCAAGTTCAAGACCAAGAAAATATGTGAGATTACCCAAGTCCTTGAGCTTGAAACGATCATTTAGAATCAACTTCAACCGATCAATCAAGGATATATTGGACCCGGTGACAATAATGTCATCAACATTGACGAGTAGCGCGATAAAATTTGAACCAGATCCTCGGACAAATAAGGAATAGTCAGCCTTAGATTGACGAAAACCAAGTGAAAGCAAAGTTTTAGAAAACTTGGCAAACCATTGACGAGAAACTTGGCGTAGACCATATATAGACTTATGAAGCCTGTATACAAGACGCTCCCCCTGTCTGTTAACATGCCCGTCTAGTGAATATCCTAAGGACATATCCATATACACCTTCTCAAACAATTCCCCATGTGAGAAAGCATTGTTGACATTTAACTGAACTAACGACCAATTAAAAGAGACAACAAGAGTAAGCAAAGTTCGAACAGTGACTAACTTGGCTACTGGAGAGAATGTCTCAAGGAAGTCTAACCTTTCTTGCTGAGTGTACCCCTTTGCAACCAAACGCGCCTTATAGTGCTCAATAGATCTATCGGCCTTATGTTTTACTTTATACACCCATTTACACCAACCGAGTGCTTATTTGGTGGAAGAGAGACAACACTCCACGTATTGTTATCTTCCATAGCCTTTAACTCATCCACCATTGCCTTTCGCCAATGCTCATGAGGAACTGCTTGGTGATAGAACTGATGTTCAAATTGGGTAGAAATATTAACAGAACATGCTCGAAAATGAGGAGCCAAATTATCATATGACAGATAATGATGTAAAGGATACTTGGTGGAGTGAGAAGAGAGTGATGAAGAACTCAGTACATTACAATGGTAAGCTTGAAGATATGATGGCAATTTAGGAATCTGAGAGGAACGTCTAACAACAGCAAGCTCTCGGGATTGTTCAGATGGTGCAGAACTACCATGAGAAGAATCAGTTTCATTGACCAACTGATGGTCGTCTTCAGGATCCCGTCCAACCATTGAGTCATTACCAACCACTCTTTCAAGAGATACAGAATCCACAGAACCATGACTAAAATCAATATCAACCGACTTAGGCAACACTAAGTCAGTAAAAAAATCAGGCTGATTATTTTCCAGGGTGACCTTGTGAAAAGGAAATATGGACTCATGAAACACTACGTCTCGTGACATGAAAATTTTACGCTTCTCAATATCATACAATCTGTAAGCTTTCATACCAGGTGGATAGCCTAGAAACACAACAGGTACAACCCGAGGAGCAAACTTAGACCTGTTGATATCTAGTGTTGATGCAAAAACTAAGCACCCAAAGACCCTTAACGAACTATAATCAGGCAAAGACCCATGAAACACCAAATAAGGAGACTTTCAATGTAAGATATGATGAGTCCTATTTATCAAATAGACCGCAGTTAATACACACTCACTCAAGAAATGTAAGGGCACATGTGATTGGAAATACAATGCTCATGCAACATTGAAAATGTGTTGGTGCTTTTGTTCTACCACAGAATTTTGCTCTAGCCTAGCAACACAAGAAAACTGGTGTATAACACCTTTCTCAAGAAAAAATTTCTCAAACTTGAGCTCCAACGCATTATCTGACCTGAAAACTTTGATACATTTACCATGCTAAGTCTGTATGAGTTGAAAAAAACTTAGGAACAATGTCTAAAACATCTAATTTATGTTTCAACATATATACCTAAGTATAACACGTGCAATCATCAACAAGTGTAAGAAAATAAGTGTGACCAGCATATGAGTGACAAGAAAAAGGTCCCCAAATGTCAGGATGAACTAAATCAAAAGGCGAAGCAGACAATCAACTATTTGTAATGAAAGAGAGTCTCTGTTGTTTAGCTAAAGGACAAACAGTACACAGACTATCATTCTTATTAGAATCTATATGTAAAATATCCTTCAGAATATGTAAACGAGAAAGGGATGGATGTCCAAGCCTGGAATGCCATACATCAGAGGGCAAGGACTGAGTCTTGACTGCACAAACAAATGGTGTAATCTCAGCATCAATAACGTATAGATCGTCCCGCATATCACCCTTGCCAATCATCCTCAAAGTGGATCTTTCCTAAATAATGCACTCATCAGTAGTAAATTGTACCAAAAGAGACCGATCAGCTGTTAATGCACTGATAGAAATCAAGTTATACTGAAAATCAGGAACAAAGAGAACCTTGTGTAGTCGTACACTTCCAAACAACACAACAGATCCAGCATGACGCACTGCTATGTGTGTATTATCAGGCAAAACTACTGAAGTTGAAATTGGCATAAGGGACGAGAAAAACACACTATTACAACATATATGGATTAAGGCACCCGAGTCCATTATCCAACATGACGAAGATATAGAAATAGGAACATTGGAACAAGTACCTGCCATGTCCAACTTATCATCCGGTTCATTCTTGATAGCTGCAAGCTTGGTTTGTAGCATTGTGAGAATACTGTGGCACTGGGCTATCGCATCAATAGTCCCAGTTAAGTCAGATACAACATTTTCATTAGCCTTCACAGTTACTGTGTTGACGAAATTTGGCCCTTGAACGTTCTGATTTCGACCTCCATTTCGTTGACGATAACCTGGAGGATACTCGTGGATTTTGTAACATCTGTTGAGAGTATGTCCCTGTATATTACAATGAGTACATACCAGACGATCTTTGCACTGGCGAGAAGTACCTTGAGTATTTGTGTGGCCCGAGTTCATAGGCTTAATTATTCGTTGTTGTGCGGCAAGACCAACGACTGGTGGTAAAAGGAGAAGGGGCAGAGACCTTTGATGCTCTTCTTGCGCTATTAATGCAAAAGCCTTATTGACTGCTGGTGGGGGATCCATCAAGAGAATCTGAGATCGAGCAGATCCAAAAGACTCGTTTAATCCCATGAGAAAACTCATGAGATACTCGAATTGCGAAAACGCTTCTATCTGCTGAACACCACCACACTCACATCTTCCGCAAGTACACCCCGACCGGTAAGTTGTATACTCATCCCATGGACTTTCAAGACGCGAGAAATAGACAGAAACACTTTGTTGTTCTTGAGTCAAAGTCGCCATGCTTCGCTTCAGTTCAAAGATGCGCGATCCATTCTTGCATTGAAACCTATCTTTAAGATCGAGCCAAATCGCTCGCGCCGAATCGGAGAAAATGATGCTCGATGAAATATTTTTGGATTCTGAGTTCAAAATCCAAGCGATCACCACATTATTGTTCTTGATCCAAGAAGAAAGAAAATCACCGCTAGGTTTCGGCAAGGTGTCATCGATAAAGCCGATATTGTTTCAAATTGATAAAGCGAGCATCATCGAGCGACTCCATGTGACATAGTTGTCATCGGAGAGTGGTTCGGAGACTAAAACGAGATTTGCAGTATCGCTGTGATATAAGAAGTAAGAGTTATGAGGATCAAGATTCACAGGGGAAACTTGAGAGGAAGAAGGAGAAGAACGCTCTGTCGACATTGTAAATCGCAGAAGGAAGAAAGATATTCTCTGATACCATAACACGTGTAAGTAGAGAAATGAAGTCCTCGATATTTCATTCCACCTATGAAAAGAATATTTATACAACAATATGTACCTATAAACTAACTAATGCAAGTAACAAATTAATAACTAAATAACAACTTCAATAATCTTCAATTCTCAACTATGGACATACTTTATAATAAGCTACAAAAAACATCAGTGAAATGTTTTATCCATATGATACAAAAGATAGTATATTAATTCCATAATTTAGATTGGTATATATCAATTATACAATCTACCACTGATACAAATATGGTTTATCAGTCACATAATTTAGATTAGATAATAATAGTGGAATATTTTACCGAAAATGGTATATCAATTATAGTTTCGAAAAAAAGTTTTCATATTTACAAATTTTGCTACCAATTTAAAAATTTTCCAGGTAACAAATGTGCAAATATAGCAACCAGGTTTGCACCTCATTATAATTTTCCCTTCAAAATTTTAATTACTATAATATTCCATAATAATTAATAAAAATATGTTCATAGTAGTTTGTAGCTTTAAAAAGTGGACATATATTTATGTGGTCTTTAACCTAAAAAAATATCTTTCGAGGTCTAAGGAATTTAAATCTCCCACTTCACATATTGTAGTAGTAAGAATAATAATTTTGAAAACATCAACATTATTATTAAAAAAATAATAGTAAATAATTAAACAACTCTTATAATATAATACGTTAAATTATAAGTTTGATTCTAAACTTCTAAGATTTGAACCTCTAACTAAACCATGTGATGAATTGATTTCTACTGTAATATTCTTTAAATTATACAATCTAAAAGGGAAGACTTCTAATGACGGAAAATATTAAATATTATATACAAGATTATGAAAATTTATGAATCCATTAACAAATTCTTAAAGTATACTTAAAAGTTTAATTAGGTAACTGAACATAAAATTCATTCTACTATATTTGCAATTTTCTTCTCTTTATTTCCTCCATTGCCATCAAATAAAGTTGGAAGTTATAACTAGCGAATATTAAATCTTAAAATTCTCATACATAATTCTTAAACTCAGGAATTATATAAATAATTAAATGTAAAAATAGGATGGAAATCGGGTATAATTTTACTAATATTAAAATAATAATAATAATAATAATAATAATAATAATAATAATAATAATAATAATAAGTAGAAATGAAAATGAAAGTGGGGTATATATATATATAATATAATATTAAGATAGTGGGATAATATGACAAATTAAATAAGAACTAAAATAAGAAGAAAGTGGGAAAGAAGAGTGAATATTGAAGCTCTTTCATCCAATTGTGAATATCTCATAAACCACCATAAGCTACTATTTATAGGCTAAATGACAAGAAGGATGTGGAACAATTGAACACTAGGCATTGGTGAGAAATGGACACATGGAGGACACTATGGCTAAGGAGGGGTTGCCATGTGGCATGGGTAGAAAAAGGCATGTGGAATGGGCATTTATACTTGTTTGTTTATAATACTCCCCCTTAAATGCCCATTTTATATAAAATATGTCTCGTTAAAACCTTACTAGGGAAAAACCCAATGGGATAAAAACCCTAGTGAAGGAAAAATAGTACATATTTTATATAATACATTTACTCCCCCTCATGAACACATCAGTTGAAATCTCTGAGTCGTCGCATTCTAATACTGTGAACCAATTTCTCAAACGTTGTAGTTGGTAATGCCTTTGTAAATATGTCTGCCAAGTTATCTTTCGAACAAATTTATTGTACTGAGATGTCGCCATTTTCTTCAAGATCGTGAGTGTAGAAAAGCTTTGGAGAGATATGCTGTGACGACCACAACCACAGGTACTAGTTATTTATTTTATTTAGCATGCTCTCAACCTTCGTGTTTAGTCGGGTTAGTGGATTTCCTTCAGGCTCGGTGAGAGTGAGTCCTTGATTTTATTTAGTTTAAGAGAATTGTTTCTTTTAAGATGGAATTATTCATAAAATTAAAGGAAAAAGAAGTAGCAATGACACTTTGGTTAATAATACCTAAATGAGGGTTATAGTGGACAATTGGATTTTAACCTAATTTTGAGTATTTAAGGTCCTTAAGTTGAAATAAGAAGGAAAAACCCTAACCCTAACCCTATTCTTCTTCCTCCTCACTTTAACCTAGCCGAAACCCTAGACCCACCATTTTTACTGCTGCCGTCGCCATCTCAAGTCACCGTGCCTAGCCGCCGACCAGAGGATCACGTGTAGCAATCACTCACGCCGGCGAAATCCACGTCCGAAAGACGTTCAGCACCTTCCGCCGGCAGACCAACGAACGAGACTCATTCGTTCCAGCAGCTCACGCTCGCGAGGCTGCACCGGACCTCACGTTGCCGTTCAGCCGCCGTCGAGGAGCTCCAGCCGTCGCAAGTTTCCATTCTCAGCCACGTTCAGCCACCGTCCAGCCGAGAGCCTCCACGAACACGTTCCACGAGCGCCGCCGCCGTCGAATCTTCACGGCCGAGAGCCTCACGCGTGAGCCGCCGAGAGAGACGTTCGATCACGAGCAGCAGCCACTCCTTGAAGCCGCTCGTCCGATCGCGAACACCTGCAGCGCGCCGGAGCTCGAGCGTGAGCCGTCGCCGATCACGAGCCTTCCTCCAAGCTGCAGATTACGCCCACCGATCGTGGATCGCAGCAGCCGCCGACGCCCGGCCGCCTCCCGACCACGTGGCCGGACAACACTGCATTTTTTACAAAGAATGAGATTGCGGCCGGTGAGCGTTCGTGTTAAGTTTCGATTTGATGAAGGATTATTCGTGACCTATTGTTTATCTAAGCGTCCAATTGAGAGTTTAAGCTACTGTTTCGAACGCTAATTGTAGGGACCAAGCTTGGGGCGGAATTGAAGGTCAAACGCCAAAACGAACTAAGGAATACTGAGTCTTCGCGTTGAACTCGAGGTAAGCGGGGCATGAAATCTTAAGGACTAGAGTTAGGTACCCTTACGATTATGGATTTGGTTAATGCTTAGAAAATAATTTCGAGTTATTGCGTGGATCAGGTTCTACTAAAGAAGAGTACTTAAGGAACTCGGGTTAGGTTTTTGGAGTAGAATTCGAACTAAGGTAAGGGATCTTGTGCCGAATCTTTTAAATGGGATTAAAGAAAACGAATTTCGTTATTCCATGTGAAATTAGTTCGTTATTTTACTTAAAAAGAGTTAATGATTTTACACGAGAATATCTCAATATTTTATGTGAAAATATCCTTGTATTATACGTAAGAAAAATCTAGTATTTCATGTGAGGATATTACAGTATCTTGTATGAGAATATTTCATGATTACCTATAAGTTTGTTATCTTCAAACTATTATATGAGGAATGTATGATTTGCATATCAACGATAATTGTGGTGGCATGTACACTATTGTTATGTGGAATGATGGGACCTCATGCATGTTATGTATGCCATGAAATGATTTAATGAAAAATGTGGAAATTGGTCTCCGAGTGCATTGTGTGCATGGTAAAACATGCATTAGAGACCCTATGGGTCAAATTGAGTGGGTCCGTGAGGGACTCAATCTATACAGGGAAGTCCGTGAGGACTCAAACCATACAGGGTGCGTGAGGACTCAAATTATTACAGGGTGCTGTGAGGACTCAAAATGAAATGACTCAGGATGACCAATTGGCCACTTAAAAGAAAAAGGAAGTCATGTATTATAGTCATGATGATATGAGAAAGTTTAAGGTCCCGCATATGTACAGTTCGAACAGGTTTAAAAGTCATGATTGTATGTGCTTGCATATCCCAAACCTCGGTAGCGAGGTCACTTACTGGGTATTGTTTTTGCAGTACTCACCCTTTCTTTTAAAAATATTTTTCAGGTAAGGCCAAGGACGTGCAGGGCGAGTGACGGAGGCGCGTTGCAGAACCATGGGAATAGTCATGTTTTCCGCATATTCTCTTTAATAACTAATGTCGCTGCGTTTTATGTTTTTTTAAGTTAAGTTTATTTTGAGATTTTAAAAGCAGCCATGTTAAACCGCTCCTTTTACCATTTTGAATGTTTTGTTTTGGGATCCCTAAAGACAATTTATTTTCTATTGGTGATTTAAAGTTCGTTTTATATCTTTTGGCCTATAAATGCATGCATGTGTAGTAATGTCCCTAAGAGTTTAGTTATAAAAAAGTAGGGCTTTCTGTTGTATCGAGCCCTAGGTTTAAGGGTTTCGTAGACTTGCTTACTGAGTAAGCATGCAGTAGTTCCCATGGTTGAGTAACGCGTTAGGGCCACCGCCAGTGCACGTGTTGGTAATCTATATAATGAAGTAAATGATTATGATGTAATTACGTATTGTAAATGTAAATGAATTTAAACCCTAAGGGTGATCCTATCTTATAGTTAGAAAGTAATGGCGAGTTAGAAATTCTCGCATTGTAAGATCGACAAAATGCCACCTAGAGGTCGTGGGAGAGGTAGAGGGACGTGGTAGGGGGTCGGAGATCGGGAGTTAATGTTAACCCCACCCGAACTACCCTGGAAGCAGAGGAGATTACCCCACCCGTGCGGATCTCCCCGGGACCAGCCCGGATCGCCGGGAGAATGCACTGCGATCGCTCCAGTGGCGGATCAAGGAAACCCTAATGTCATGACTATGATGGTAGAGGCTATGCAGACTCTTGTACGAGCTGAGAGCCACTCGGTTGGCCAAGCGAGTCGGGACGCAATGATGCAACCATGGAGTCTCGATATCTGAAGGATTTCAGGAAATATGACCCCAGATCTTTTGATGGGTCCTCTAGTGACCCCACTGTGGCTGAATTATGGTTGTCCTCCATTGAGACCATTTTCAGACTGATGAACTGCCCTGAAGACCAGAGGGTGTCCTGTGCTACATTCATGCTGAGAGACGACGCCTATTTATGGTGGGAGTCCGCCCAGGGAACCATAGTCGCCAGCGGGGAAACGATCACATGGAATCTGTTTAAAGAAGCATTCTAGCGGAAATTTTACCCTCGCCGCAACTCGTTATAGAAGCAGCGAAATTCTTGCGGTGAGCGAGCAGGAGGCGGTGGAGATATATGAGAGAGAATTCACCCGCTTGTCACGCTTTGCCCCCGAGCTAGTAGACACAGAGGCGAAGAAAACAAAGCGTTTCATTATGGGACTAGATGAAAATGTCCGAGGCTTCATACGTGCACTAGCACCTCCCGACTATGCCTCATGGTGAGAGTAAGCGGAATTGATTTGGGTACAGCGCAGATCGCACATCAGTGTGAGTTAACAGGCGCACCATGGCAAATCGAAGAGGAAATGGGAACCGCTAAGCTCAGCTCAGCAGCGTCCCAGCCAGACGCCGCATAGACCAGGAAATTTTCGTGCAGGTTCAGGTCAGAAACCACAGGTCAACAGGACAGGAACTAATAGTGGAGATAAGCCACAATGCAAAGACTGCGGTAGGCATCATTGGGGTAAGTGTTTGGCCCGGTCCGGAGTGTGCTTCCGATGTGGGAAAGAAGGGCACAGAGCTAATAGCTGTCCGAGTCAAGCCAGTGCTAGCCAACCTCAGGTTATCAATAGTGGGACTGCTGTTAAGCCCGTAATACACCAAGGAAGAGCTTATGCGAGTACAAGTAAGAGCATTCATGGCACAGACTCCGTGGTTACAGGTACACTTCCATTACTTGGGCACCTTGCCTTTGTATTATTTGATTACGCTCTACACATTCTTTTTATTTCTGCATCCTTCGTAAGTCAAGCTGAGTTAGAGTTAGAACAGTTACAGTATGCTTTGTCTGTCTCCACTCCTGCGGGGATGAACTTGTTAGCCACCATGAAAGTCAAGGATGGTAGTGTGACCATCGCAGACTATGAATTAACAGTAAACCTAGTAGTCCTAGACATGATTGACTTTGATGTGATATTGGGTATGGACTGGTTAGCACAGAACCATGCTTGCATTGATTGCTTTATGAAGGAGGTAGTGTTTACTCCTCCGACCAACACAGCTCTGAGTTCAGAGGCACGTTAGCGGTGAAGTAGGCCTAAGGTAATTCACGCCCTTAAGGGCGTGAAGTTATTACATCGGGGAGCTTGGGCGTCTTAGCTTGCATACTAGATGCAAGGTGTACGGAGATCTCAAAGTGTCGCCGGTACGATGGCAGAATGAATTTCAGACGTGTTTCGAGGACCTCCTGAGTACCTCCGTCGAGAGGTAGATTTTAACATCGGATTGGAATTAGGGACGACTCGATATCCAAGGCACCATCTGAGAATGGCACCGCAGAGTTGAAAGAAGCGAAACTACGATTACAAGACTTATTTGGACAAGGGATTTATACGCCCTAGCGTTTCGCCTTGGGAGAGCCCAGTGTTGTTCGTGAAAAGAAAGAGCGGGTCCATGCGCTGTGTATAGATTACTGTGGAATTGAATAAAGTTACGATCAAGAATAAATACCCTCTTCCTAGGATAGAGCGATTTGTTCGATCGATTTGCGAGGAGCAACGATGTTTTCCAAGATTGATCCGAGATCAAAGCTACCATCGATTGAGAATTAGTGAAGAGGATATTCCTAAGACAGCATTCAGATCACGTTATGGGCATTACGAGTTCACAGTGATGCCGTTTGGTTTGACCAACGCTCCCGCCGCTTTCATGGACTTGATGAACCGTTTATTCAAAGAGTTTCTAGATACGTTCGTGATTGTATTTATTGACGATATTCTGATATACTCCAGATGTGATGAAGATCATGAAAGGCACTTGAGAAAAGTTTTACTCACGCTGAGAGAGAATAAGTTGTATGCAAAATTTTCCAAGTGCGAATTCTGGCTCAGACAGGTATCCTTCTTAGGGCACGTGGTGTCCGAAGCTGGAGTCTCTGTTGACCCAGCGAAAGTGGAGGCCGTCACACAGTGGCCTCGTCCGACCACCGTTACAGAGGTACGTAGTTTTCTGGGTCTTGCAGGTTACTACAGACGTTTCGTGCAGGACTTTGCCAAGATAGCCATGCCCATGACCCAGCTGACGCGCAAAGGTAACCCATTTGTGTGGGATGATAATTGCGAGGCGAGTTTCCAGGAACTCAAGTGTAGGTTGGTGTCAGCTCCGATTCTTACAGTCCCCGAGGGAACAGGGAGCTTTGTGGTTTACAGTGATGCTTCTAAGAAAGGTTTGGGCTGTGTGCTAATGCAGCATGGTAAAGTAATAGCCTATGCATCCCGACAATTAAAGACGCACGAGAGGAATTATCCAACCCATGACTTAGAGCTAGCGGCCGTGGTCTTTGCACTAAAGATCTGGAGACATTACCTGTATGGCGAGAAAATTCAAGTTTGAAGTACTTGTTCACCCAGAAGGAATTGAACATGAGGCAACGCAGATGGTTGGAATTAGTGAAGGATTACGATATAGACATTCAATACCACCCTGGTAAGGCTAATGTCGTGGCCGATGCCCTCGCACAGAAAGCCGTTCATACTTCAAAGACGAGTTCGCGATAGAGCGAGTTGCGAGCGAGTTTGCACGAAGTGAAATTGCAAGACTAATAGGAAGACCACGGTACAATTAGCTCGATTAAGCAGATAACCGACCTTGAGGCAACGCGATCGTTGAGTCTCAGCAGGGGGACCTCGGTTAGTAGAAAAGCCGCATCTGCGGTAACCCGTGTGAGTTGGCGAGTTTTCCCTATCCACAGATGGAGGATTGCTATTTCAGGGACGATTATGTGTGCCGAATGATGACAAACTGAAGACGGAAATCTTGAGCGAAGCCCATAACTCACCATTTTCTATGCATCCTGGTAGTACCAAGATGTATCGAGATTTGAAACAGGCATTCTGGTGGTGTAGCATGAAGCGCGACGTGGCAGAGTTTGTTAGCAAGTGTTTGACTTGTCAGCAGGTGAAGGCGCCTAGGCAGAGACCCGCAGGATTACTGCAACCTTTACATATACCTCAGTGGAAATGGGAGGAGATCTCTATGGACTTCATAGTCGGACTGCCCAGAACTTTGCGAGGTTACTCAGTAATTTGGGTCATTGTGGACAGATTAACCAAGTCAGCACATTTCATACCAGGGAAACCCACCTATTCTACGGATAAGTGGGCGCAGCTTTACCTGGAAGTGATAGTCCGTTTGCATGGGATTCCAGTCAGGATTATTTCAGACAGGGATCCACGTTTCACCTCCAACTTTTGGAGGAGCCTACAGAAAGCGTTAGGTTCACAGTTGAACTTTAGTACAGCTTTTCATCCACAGACGGATGGGCAGACGGAACGTTTGAACCAGATCTTAGAAGACATGTTACGAGCTTGCACTTTAGACTTCCCAGGTAGTTGGGACACACATTTGCATTTGATGGAGTTTGCTTACAATAACAGTTACCAGTCGACCATCGGAATGGCCCCATTTGAAGCTCTCTATGGGAAACGTTGCAGAACTCCCGTTTTCTGGGAGGAGGTTGGTGAACGCCAGTTATTGGGTCCAGAGTTAGTACAGGTCACAAATAGTGCGATACAAAAGATTAGGGTGCGAATGCAGACCGCCCAAAGCAGACAAAAGAGTTATGCCGATTTGAGACGAAGGGACCTAGAATTCGAAGTTGGGGACCACGTATTCTTAAGGTGGCCCCACTGAAAGGAATTCTAAGGTTTGGTCGAAAAGGGAAGTTGAGTCCGCGTTTTATAGGGCCATTTGAAATTCTAGAGAGGTTGGCGTGGTGGCCTCACAGTGCTAGCATTGCCGCCTTCCTATCGCAGATTCATAACGTATTCCATGTCTCCATGTTGAGGAAATACGTTCGAGATCCGACACACGTCGTAGACTTTGAACCGCTACAATGCAGCGTAAGATTTGAGTTATGGCGGCGACTGCATGCATTATTGCAAGAGATCAAAAGACCCTCCGTAATCGAGAAATCAACTTAGTTAAAGTGCTATGGCAAAACCACCGCACTCGGAAGAAGCTACTTGGGGGGGCGAGAAGAGGAAGTACTGAGCTAAATATCCGAACTATTTCAAGAATAGGAACTTTCGAGGACGAAAGTTCTTAAGGAGAGGAAGATTGTGGCGACCACAACCACGTGTACTAGTTATTTATTTTATTTAGCATGCTCTCAACCTTCGTGTTTAGTCGGGTTAGTGGATTTCTCTTGGGCTCGGTGAGAGTGAGTCCTTGATTTTATTTAGTTTAAGAGAATTGTTTCTTTTAAGATGGAATTATTCATAAAATTAAAGGAAAAAGAAGTAGCAATGACACTTTGGTTAATAATACCTAAATGAGGTTATAGTGGACAATTGGATTTTAACCTAATTTTGAGTATTTAAGGTCCTTAAGTTGAAATAAGAAGGAAAAACCCTAACCCTAACCCTATTCTTCTTCCTCCTCACTTTAACCTAGCGAAACCCTAGACCCACCATTTTTACTGCCGCTGCCGCCATCTCAAGTCACCGTGCCTAGCCGCAGGCGCAGGATCACGTGTAGCAATCACTCACGCCGCGAAATCCACGTCCGAAAGACGTCAGCACCTTCCACCGGCAGACCAACGAACGAGACTCATTCGTTCCAGCAGCTCACGCTCGCGAGGCTGCACCGGACCTCACGTTGTCGTTCACCGCCGTCGAGAGCTCCGGTACCGCCGCAAGTTTCCATTCGCAGCCCACGTTCACCACCGCCCGTCGGTAGAGCCTCCACGAACACGTTCCACGAGCGCCGCCGCCGTCGAATCTTCACGGCCGAGAGCCTCACGCGTGAGCCGCCGAGAGAGACGTTCGATCACGAGCAGCAGCCACTCCTTGAAGCCGCTCGTCCGATCGCGAACACCTGCAGCGCGCCGGAGCTCGAGCGTGAGCCGTCGCCGATCACGAGCCTTCCTCCAAGCTGCAGATTTACGCCCCACCGATCGTGGATCGCAGCGGCCGCCGACGCCCGGGCCGCCTCCACGACCACGGTAGCACGGACAACAACATTTTTTACAAAGGCGGAGATTGCAGCCCGGTGAGCGTTCGTGTTAAGTTTCGATTTGATGAAGGATTATTCGTGACCTATTGTTTATCTAAGCGTCCAATTGAGAGTTTAAGCTACTGTTTCGAACGCTAATTGTAGGGACCAAGCTTGGGGCGGAATTGAAGGTCAAACGCCAAAACGAACTAAGGAATACTGAGTCTTCGCGTTGAACTCGAGGTAAGCGGGGCATGAAATCTTAAGGACTAGAGTTAGGTACCCTTACGATTATGGATTTGGTTAATGCTTAGAAAATAATTTCGAGTTATTGCGTGGATCAGGTTCTACTAAAGAAGAGTACTTAAGGAACTCGGGTTAGGTTTTTGGAGTAGAATTCGAACTAAGGTAAGGGATCTTGTGCCGAATCTTTTAAATGGGATTAAAGAAAACGAATTTCGTTATTCCATGTGAAATTAGTTCGTTATTTTACTTAAAAAGAGTTAATGATTTTACACGAGAATATCTCAATATTTTATGTGAAAATATCCTTGTATTATACGTAAGAAAAATCTAGTATTTCATGTGAGGATATTACAGTATCTTGTATGAGAATATTTCATGATTACCTATAAGTTTGTTATCTTCAAACTATTATATGAGGAATGTATGATTTGCATATCAACGATAATTGTGGTGGCATGTACACTATTGTTATGTGGAATGATGGGACCTCATGCATGTTATGTATGCCATGAAATGATTTAATGAAAAATGTGGAAATTGGTCTCCTGAGTGCATTGTGTGCATGGTAAAACATGCATTAGAGACCCTATGGGTCAAATTACTGTGAGTCCTGTGAGGGACTCAATCTATACAGGTGCATGAGGACTCAAACCATACAGAGTGTCCGTGAGGACTCAAATTATTACGAGGGTATGTGAGGACTCAAAATGAAATGACTCAGGATGACCAATTGGCCACTTAAAAGAAAAAGGAAGTCATGTATTATAGTCATGATGATATGAGAAAGTTTTAGGTCCCGCATATGTACAGTTCGAACAGGTTTAAAAGTCATGATTGTATGTGCTTGCATATCCCAAACCTCGGTAGCGAGGTCACTTACTGGGTATTGTTTTTGCAATAATACTCACTCTTTCTTTTAAAAATGTTTTTCAGGTAAGGCCAAGGACGTGCAGGGCGAGTGACGGAGGCGCGTTGCCAGAACCATGGGAATAGTCATGTTTTCCGCATATTCTCTTTGATAACTAATGTCGTCGTTTTATGTTTTTTTTAAGTTAAGTTTATTTTCAGGATTTTAAACAGGCCATGTTAACTGCTCCTTTTACCTGTTTTGAATGTTTTGTTTTGGGATCCCTAAAGACAATTTATTTTCTATTGGAGATTTAAAGTTCGTTTTATATCTTTTGGCCTATAAATGCATGCATGTGTAGTAATGTCCCTAAGAGTTTAGTTATAAAAAAGTAGGGGCTTTACATATGCTTCGTTCTATCTCCTTTAATATATCCTCCTTTGATTTGAGCTATACACTCTGTGTTGTCTTCATATAATATTGTTGGAAGAGGTTTACTCGAAGACAAGCCACATGTCTCACGAATGTGTTGTGTCATCGACCTTAGCCATACACATTCTCGACTTGCCTCATGAATTGCGAGGATTTCAACATTATTCGAAGTAGTGGCCGTGATGGTCTGTTTCACTGATCGACATGATATAACTGTTGGCTTTTTGGCCCTTAATCTAAAATTAATTAATTTTAATTATTAATTAATTAATATTTTGATGATAACAAACCTGCTATTAATTACAATAGTTTAATTGTTTTGAAGTGTCTATTGCATAGAGCTCGGAATAACGATTCCAACGCCTCTTGAATCACTCAAATCGGAGCTAAAACGAAGAAGTTATGACCAAAACAAGTTTGAACGGAATTTTCCCGACGCGATGACGTGGCGCCCAAGTCACCATTGTAGACCAATTAAAGTGTGCCATGTGGACCTATGGAAGAGTAACATTTGGTGGGATTTTATTTGTTTTAAAATAAAAAGAAAATAAAATAAAAAAATATAAATTATATATATATGTAACCGTTGGTTGTTTTAAAAAAAAAAAAAATCAAAAGTCAGAAGCAATAAATGCTTCTGACCGTTGGAGATTTGAAAAAAAAAAAAAAATTCAAAATTTTTACCGTTTAGACACATTTATATATTATTATTATTATTATTATTATTATTATTATTATAAATTATTATTAATTCTTTTTAATAATTATTTTGTTTTTACTTTTAATCTCCACCTTCCATTTCTCTTTTACCACAATCGAATGATCCAAATTAAAATTTGTTTTTTACCCCTTTCCCTCTCTTTTTATACCATCTTCTTCTCCAAAATTTTAACAAGTTTTGGCATTTTACAATCCTCCAAAAATCAAAAGCCTCCATTGTTGCTCTTTCCAAGCTCTCAATTTTTTTTTATCTTTTTCTTGAGAGAGTTTTGTTGTATTGTGAGGATTATTTTGGGAGAGTTAAAATTTGTGAATCTACTCTATCAAGAGAGTGTATTAGTATGTTTTTCAAATCTTTACCAAACTTTGTAACGGTTTGATCCTAAGCCGTGGAAAGGATCGGGTTTGCTCTTGAACCCATAAAAAGAGTGGTGTAGCGGTTGGGCTCTAATCCGTGGAAAGAGTCGGTGAAACTTTTTATTCAAATTCCCAAGAGGCGCTTGGGGAGTGGAGTAGGTCGAGTTTGACCGAACCACTATAAAATGCAGTGTCATCCTCTCTAACTCTTTCCTATTTATT
This sequence comes from Trichosanthes cucumerina, assembly GCA_036507285.1. Lineage (NCBI taxonomy): Eukaryota > Viridiplantae > Streptophyta > Magnoliopsida > Cucurbitales > Cucurbitaceae > Trichosanthes > Trichosanthes cucumerina. The sequence goes on along the minus strand of CM071835.1, from coordinate 84,925,172 downwards.
TTTGCAATTACTTATAGTAGTTTATGCATGCTTTAATTTGTTCCTTAAATAATTGCTAAGTATTGGATAAAACTCATTTTTATTATACTTTTTATCTATCTTGCTTATTGGATTAATTTCTCTTAATTATTTTTTTAATTGTTTCTTAAAAAGTTTGTTAATTAGATAAATTGGGCATATTTAGCAAAAAGTTTAATTAAACCCTATTCACCCCCCTCTAGGGTTGCCATACCGATCCAACAATTGGTATCAGAGCGAGGTTGCTCTTTTAGAATTTTGTTTATAAACTTTATTGTTTGAGCTTTATGGCAAACTTAGTAGTAAATGGTGTTATTGAAGGACAATCCACCTCTAGGCCTCCTTATTTTGATGGGTCAAATTATTCTTATTGGAAGGCTAGAATGAAAATTTATTTGCAATCCGTTGACTATAATATGGTTAAATGTGGTTAATGGTCCTTATATTCCCATGAAAATTGTTAATGAAAATGATGTGCCAAAATTAGAAAATGAATATGATGAAATTGATTTGAAAAAGTGTGGTCTTAATGCTAGAGCTATAAATTGTTTTTATTGTGCTTTGAGTAAGGATGAATTTAATAGAATATCTATATGCTCTTCTTGACTAAAGAAATATGGAATATTCTTGAAGTGACTCATGAGGAACTAATCAAGTTAAAGAATAAAAATTAGCATGCTAGTTCATAATTATGAATTGTTTAAGATGGATGCTAATGAATCTATTACATTGAGATGTTTACTAGATTTACTAACATTACAAATACTTTGAAAGGTCTTGGTAAAGTTTATACTAACTCGGAAAATGTTAGAAAAATTCTTAGATCTCTACCTAAGATTTGGGAAGCTAAGGTGACGACAATTGAAGAAGCAAAAGATCTCACCAAACTTCCTTTGGAGGAACTTATTGGCTCTCTCATGACACATGAGATCACTATGAAGGAACACATGGAGGATGAGTCCAAAAAGAAGAAAGGTATTGCTTTAAAGACTTTATCCTTGGAAGTTGAATCAGAAGATGAGGTGTTCTTGATGAAGAAGATATTGCATATTTTTCACGTAAGTATAAAAAGTTCATTAAGAGGAAGAAACAATTCAATAAACACATTTCCAGCCAAAAAGAGTCAAAGGGTGAAAAGAGTAAAAAGGATGAGGTCATATGCTATGAATGCAAGAAACCGGGTCACATAAGAACGGATTGCCCTCTCCTCAAATCATCTAAGAAATTCAAGAAGAAAGCAATGAAAGCCACTTGGGATGATAGTGATGAAAGTGGAAGTGGAAGTGACAATGAAGAAGTAGCAAACTTTTGCTTCATGGCTCATAGTGACAATGGTGATGAACAAGATGATGAGGTAACTCTAGAGCCCCTTTCTTATGATGAATTATTTGAAGCTTTTGAAAATATGAAAAATGACATAGAAAAACTTGGTTCTAAATATGTTGTGCTTAAAAAGAAATATAATACTCTAACTAGTGAAAATAAGTCTTTACTTGATGAAATTGCTTGTTTAAAAGAAAATGAGCATAATGTTGTGGAAATTGATGAAATGAATATCTCTTGTGATAAACATGCTTTTGATTGTGATGAGAAAAATGTCTTGCTTGATAAAGTTAGATTTCTTGAGCATGATAGTTATGAAAAAGATAATTTGATTAAATTGCTTAAGGAAAATGAATTAAATGTTTTGCAAGAACTTGGTAAGGCAAAAGAGTCCATTAAAAAGTTGACAATAGGTGCTCAAAGATTGGACAAAATAATTGAAGTTGGCAAACCTTATGGTGATAAAAGAGGTTTAGGCTATATTGATGAATGTTCTACTCCTTCAAGTTCTAAAACCATCTTTGTTAAAGCATCTCCCATTGTGCCTAATCATAATATGCCTAAGATTGGGTCTAAGCATGATAAATCTAGTTTTGTGCCTATATGTCATCATTGTGGTGTTGAAGGTCATATTAGACCAAATTGCTTTAAATTAAAATATGCTCATACTATTTCTTCAAGAAGAAATTTTTCTCAAAGAGCAAAGTTTCACAATTCTCCAAGAAAGAATTTCTCCAAGAAAAGTAGAGTGCATAAATTTGTCGTAAGAGATAAATCCTTGCATAATGTTGTTTGTTTCTCATGTGGCAAGTATGGACATAAAGCTTATTTTTGTTACTTGTCTAAATCCAATGCTTTAAATGTGAATGCAAAAATATGGGTTCCCAAGTTTGTAAATGCTAACCTTCTAGGACCCAAACAAGTATGGGTACCAAAAGATCAATCTTGAATAATTTTGTTTGTAGGTATGTTTGAAAGTCTCCAAGAAATATAAATGGTACTTGGATAGTGGTTGCTCGAGGCATATGACGGGAGACCAATCCAAGTTTGTCAATCTTTCCAAAAAGGATGGAGGTTTAGTAACTTTTGGTGACAACAAGAAAGGTAAAATTATTGGTAAGGGTAGTGTAGGTAATAGTTCTTCTACTTTGATTGAAAATGTACTTTTAGTTGATGATCTAAAGCATGATTTACTTAGTATTAGTCAATTATGTGATAAAGGTTTTAGAGTTGTGTTTGATAAAAAGAATTGTATCATTGAAAATGCTAGTGATAGAAAAGTCTTGTTTGTTGGTAATAGGGATGAAAATGTGTATACTATTGATTTGAATGATTGCCCTATTAGTGATAAATGTCTTTCGGCTTTGCATGATGATTCTTGGTTATGGCATAGAAGACTAGGACATGCTAGCATGCACTTAATTTCAAATATTTCCAAGAATTTTTTAGTTAGAGGTCTACCTAAATTTAAATTTGAAAACGATAAAGTTTGTGATGCTTGTCAAATGGGTAAGCAAACCAAGTCCTCTTTCAAATCTAAAAATGTGATATCTACATCTAGACCCCCTTCAACTATTACATATGGACTTATTTGGCCCTTCTAGAATTGCTAGTTTTGGAGGGAATTATTATGCTTTTGTGATAGTTGATGATTTTTCAAGATTTACTTGGGTTTTGATGTTAAAACATAAAGGTGATGCTTTGAAAAGTTTTTCTAGTTTTGCAAAAAGAGTTCAAAATGAAAAAGGATTTTTTATTTCTAAAATTAGGAGTGATCATGGAGGAGAATTTGATAGTATTGCTTTTGAAAATTTTTGTGATGAAAATGTTTTTTCTCATAATTTCTCCGCTCCAAGAACTCCTCAACAAAACGGTGTGGTTGAAAGGAAAAATCGTACTTTGCAAGAATTTGCTAGGTCAATGTTGCATGAGTATGATTTACCTAAATACTTTTGGGCGGAAGCCGTTAACACCGCTTGTTATGTTTTAAATAGAGTTTTAATTAGACCTTCTTTAGATAAAACTCCTTATGAGCTTTGGCATAACAAAATTCCAAATATTGGGTATTTCAAAGTTTTTGGTTGCAAATGTTTTATTTTGAACAACAAAGAAAAACTTGAAAAATTTGATTCTAAGACGGATGTTGGTGTTTTTCTAGGTTATTTATCTACTAGTAAAGCCGATAGAGTTTTCAATAAGAGAACTTTAATTATTGAGGAATCTATGCATGTTGTATTTGATGAATCTTGCAATAATGTTTCTAATGAGTCTATTTACAGTGATGATTTAGAAAGGAATTTTGGAGATTTACTTGTTAGTGACAAAGACAAGGAAATTGACTCAAGTAAGCAAGAAGTGAGCTTGAATGAAAAGAAGGAAAATGGTTCTTCATCTATGTCTAAAGAATGGAGGTATGCTCCATCCCATCCTAAGGACTTGATTCTTGGTGATCCCAAACAAGGTGTGAAAACTCGTTCCTCTCTTAATTTGTTTAATAATCTTGCTTTTGTTTCTCAAATTGAACCTAAAAGTTTTAAAGATGCGGAAAATGATGAATTTTGGATTTTAGCTATGCAAGAAGAATTAAATCAATTTGAAAGGAACAAAGTTTGAGAATTAGTCCCTAGGCCTTCTAATGCTTCTATTATTGGGACTAAATGAGTATTTAGAAACAAAATGGATGAAAATGGAAACATCATTAGAAATAAAGCTAGACTTGTAGCTCAAGGTTATTGTCAAGAGGAAGGTATAGATTATGAAGAGACTTTTGCACCCGTTGCTAGATTAGAAGCTATTAGAATGTTACTTGCTTTTGCTTCTTATAAAAATTTTATCTTGTATCAAATGGATGTTAAAAGTGCCTTCTTAAATGGTTATATTATGGAGGAAGTTTATGTAGAACATCTTCCGGGCTTTGAAAGTTTTGATTTGCCTAATCATGTCTATAAGTTGAAAAAGGCTCTTTATGACTTAAAACAAGCTCCAAGAGCTTGGTATGATAGGCTTAGTAATTTTCTTCTTGAGAATGGTTTTAAAATGGGTAAACTTGACACTACTCTTTTTATTAAGACTAAGGAAAATGATATGCTTTTAGTACAAATCTATGTAGATGATATTATCTTTGGTTCTACTAACCCTTCTATGTGTGAAGAATTTTCTAAATGTATGCATAGTGAGTTTGAGATGAGTATGATGGGAGAACTTAGTTTCTTCCTTGGACTTCAAATCAAACAACTCAAGGATGGTATCTTCATAAGTCAAGAGAAATACACAAAAGATTTGCTCAAAAGGTTCAAGTTCAATGAAGGTAAAATTGCAAAAACTCCTATGAGCACATCCACTAAGCTTGACAAGGATGAAAAAGGTAAATGTGTAGACATAAAAACTTATTGAGGTATGATAGGATCTCTACTTTATTTAACCGCTAGTAGACCCGATATCATGTTTAGTGTATGTCTTTGTGCTAGATTTCAATCTTGTCCTAAGGAATCCCATTTGCATGCAAAGAGAATATTTAAATATTTGCTTGGGACTATTGATTTAGGTTTATGGTATCCTAGAAATGTTGAGCTTAATTTGATAGGATATTCTCGATGCTGGATTTTTGCTTAAGCTTACTTGACCGTAAAAGTACTAGTGGAACTTGTCAATTTCTTGGTAGCTCTTTAGTATCTTGGTTTAGTAAAAGCAAAATTCGGTTGCCTTATCCACTACCAAGAAGCAGAATATATTATGGTTGCTAGTTGTTGTGCTCAAATTCTTTGGATGAAACAAACTCTTTGTGATTTTGGATTAAAGTTTGATAATGTGCCAATATTTTGTGATAATACTAGTGCTATTAATTTGACTAAAAATCCTATTCATCATTCTAGAACTAAGCATATTGATATTAGACATCACTTTATTAGAGAACATGTGCAAAATAGTCATATTACTCTTGATTATGTGAGCTCTAATGATCAATTAGCGGATATTTTCACCAAGCCTTTGAATGAAGAAAATTTTTGCAAAAATAGGCTTGAGCTTGGTATTATTCGTTGTGATGCCTCTTGAATCTATAATTTTAGTTTTCTATGGCATATTGATAGGGGGAGTTATGTTAACTATGTATTCATGTTCTTAGGGGGAGCTTGCATGTAGTTCTTAATCTTTCATAATTATGTCTTTTTGATGATTCCAAAGGGGGAGAAGTTTAAGAAAAATAGGTTCTAAATTTTGTATCACGGGAGAATGATATATTATATTTATTTGAGTGATTAATCAAGCATGAGATTTATGGTGACACATTGGACTTTATATTGAAATTATTACTTGAATACTTGACTTATTTTATTTTTTTATGAAGTTCAAGTTATTTTTCTTTAATGGTTTGTCATCATCAAAAAGGGGGAGATTGTTGGCTTTTTGGCCCTTAATCTAAAATTAATTAATTTTAATTATTAATTAATTAATATTTTGATGATAACAAACCTGCTATTAATTACTAATAGTTTAATTGTTTTGAAGTGTCTATTGCATAGAGCTCGGAATAACGACGCCTCTTGAATCACTCAAATCGGAGGTAAAACGAAGAAGTTATGACCAAAACAAGTTTGAACGGAATTTTCCCGACGCGATGACGTGGCGGCCAAGTCACCATTGTAGACCAATTAAAGTGTGCCATGTGGACCTATGGAAGAGTAACATTTGGTGGGATTTTATTTGTTTTAAAATAAAAAGAAAAGAAAATAAAAAAATATAAATTATATATATATATGTAACCGTTGGTTGTTTTAAAAAAAAAAAAAATCAAAAGTCAGAAGCAATAAATGCTTCTGACCGTTGGAGATTTGAAAAAAAAAAAAAATTCAAAATTTTTACAGACACATTTATATATTATTATTATTATTATTATTATTATAAATTATTATAAATTCTTTTTAATAATTATTTTGTTTTTACTTTTAATCTCCACCTTCCATTTCTCTTTTACCACAATCGAATGATCCAAATTAAAATTTGTTTTTTACCCCTTTCCCTCTCTTTTTATACCATCTTCTTCTCCAAAATTTTAACAAGTTTTGGCATTTTACAATCCTCCAAAAATCAAAAGCCTCCATTGTTGCTCTTTCCAAGCTCTCAATTTTTTTTTATCTTTTTCTTGAGAGAGTTTTGTTGTATTGTGAGAATTATTTTGTGAGAGTTAAAATTTGTGAATCTACTCTATCAAGAGAGTGTATTAGTGTGTTCTTCAAATCTTTACCAAACTTTGTAACGGTTTGATCCTAAGCCGTGGAAAGGATCGGGTTTGCTCTTGAACCCGTAAAAAGAGTGGTGTAGCGGTTGGGCTCTAACCAGTGGAAAGAGTCGGTGAAACTTTTATTCAAATTCCCAAGAGGCGCTTGGGGAGTGGAGTAGGTCGAGTTTGACCGAACCACTATAAAATTACGGTGTCATCCTCTCTAACTCTTTCCTATTTATTTTTGCAATTACTTATAGTAGTTTATGCATGCTTTAATTTGTTCCTTAAATAATTGCTAAGTATTGGATAAAACTCATTTTTATTATACTTTTTATCTATCTTGCATATTGGATTAATTTCTCTTAATTATTTTTTTAATTGTTTCTTAAAAAGTTTGTTAATTAGATAAATTGGGCATATTTAGCAAAAAGTTTAATTAAACCCTATTCACCCCCCCTCTAGGGTTGCCATACCGATCCAACAATAACAGTTCCTGCACATGTAAATAGATAACTTGTTTGAGATGTAGTTTTATGTGGATCAGATAGATAACTAGAATCTGCATAACCAACTAGATCATAAATTTGATTTGTTAGAATAAAATAAACCCATATCAATTGTCCCTCGAAGATATCGGAGTACATGCTTAACTCCATTCCAATGCCTTTTTGTAGGACATGAACTATATCTAGCTAATAAATTTACTGAAAATGCAATATTTGGTCTTGTGTTATTAGCCAGATACATAAGTGCACCAATTGCACTAAGATATGGTACTTCAGGACCAAGTAGTTCTTCATTGTCATCTTGAGGTCAAAATATATCTTTCTTTACATCCAGTGAACGAATCTCCATTGGAATGTTCAATGGATGTGTTTTATCCATATAGAATCTTTTTAAGATTTTCTCTGTATAAGTTGATTGATGAACAAATATCCCATCTGCTAAATGTTTAATTTGCAAACCAAGGCAAAATTTTGTTTTTCCAAGATCTTTCATCTCGAATTCTTTCTTAAGATATTCTATTGTCTTGGATAACTTTTCAGGAGTTCCAATTATATTTAAGTCATCAACATATACAGTTATAATAACAAATCCTGACTGAGATTTCTTTATAAAAACACAAGGACATATTGGATTATTTTGATATCATTCTTTCAACAGATATTCACTCAAGCGATTATACCACATTCGTTCTGATTGTTTTAATCCATATAATGATCTCTGTAACTTTATTGAATACATTTCTTGAGAACTTGATTCATATGTTTCTGGTATTCTAAATCATTCCGGGATTTTCATATAAATGTCATTATCCAGAGATCCATATAAATACGTCGTGACTACATCCATTAGATGCATATCAAGTTTTTCATATACAGTCAGGCCAATCAAATATCTCAACGTTATTGCATCCACCACAAGAGAATATGTCTTCTCATAATCAATACCATGCCTTTGCGAGAATCCTTGTGCAACAAGTCTCGCTTTATATCTTGTGACTTAATTGTTTTCATTTCTTTTCCTTACAAATACCCATTTGTATCCCACAGGTTTGACACTTTCTGGTGTTAGGACTACTGGTCCAAAAACCTCACGTTTTGAAAGTGAGTTCAACTCTGCTTGGATTGCTTCTTTCCACTTTGGCCAATCCTTTCTACGTAGACATTCTTCGATAGATTTTGGATCAAAATCGTCACTTTCATGAATAATATCGTGAGCAACATTATAAGCAAAAATGTTGTCAACAATGATATCATTTCGGTTCCATCTCTTTCCTGTTGCAACATAATTTATATAAATTTCATTATTATCCTCAAGCGTTTGATTTTCATCAATACTCTTTTGAGTAGTTGTATTCTGGATTTCTTCTGGAACATCCATACCTTTCATTGAATCATTTTGATTCTCAACTACTTTTCTTTTTCGAGGATTTTTATCTTTGGAACCCATAGGTCTACCACGCTTCTGGCGTGCTCCAGACTCATTATTGACAACTTGTTCCTTTGGGATATCAATTTTTGATGGAGTATTTGCTGTTGGTATATATGATTTAGTCGCTCTTTTAGCATCTGTGAATGCATCTGGTAATTGATTTGCTATATTTTGCAAATGAATTATCTTTTGAACTTCAAGTTCACATTGATCTCTACGAGGATCTAAATGAGATAATAATGATGCATTCCATGTAATTTCTTTTTCCAACTTCTTAATTCCTCCCCCCTAATGTTGGAAAATTTGTCTCATTAAAATGACAATCAGCAAATCGTGCAGTAAATACATCACCCGTCAGGGGTTCAAGATATTTAATAATTGATGGGGAATCATATCCAACATACATTCCTAACCTCCTTTGAGGACCCATCTTATACGTTGTGGTGGAGCAATTGGAACATATCTCGCACATCCAAAAATTCTCAGATGGGATACATTTGGTTGCTGGCCATAAGCTAATTGCATGGGGGAATATTTATTATAGGCTACTGGTCTAATACGTAATAATGATGCAACGTGTAAAATAACATGACCCCAGACCGATGTAGGGAGTTTAACTCTCATAAGCAATGATCTTGCAATTAATTGCAGACGTTTTATAAATGATTCTGCTAGACCATTTTGTGTATGAACATGAGCTACAGGATGTTCAACAGTTATCCCAATTGACATACAATAATTATTAAAAGTTTGAGATGTAAATTCACCAACATTATCAAGCCGAATTGTCTTAATTGTATAATCAGGAAATTGTGCTCTTAACTTAATTATTTGAGCAAGTAATCTTGCAAATGCAAGATTTCGACTTGATAATAAGCATACATGTGACCATCTACTGGATGCGTCAATTAATACCATAAAATATCTAAATGGACCACTTAGTGGGTTAATAGGTCCACAAATATCACCTTGAATTCGCTCTAAAAGTGCAGATGATTCAATCCCCACTTTAGCTAGTGATGGTCTAATAATTAATTTCTCTTGAGAGCAAGCATCACATGACAACTCATTGGATTGAAGAATCTTCTGGTTCTTTAGAGGATGTCCATGTGAATTTTCAAGAATTTTCCTCATCATTATCGATCCTGGATGACCCAGTCGATCATGCCAAACACTGAATATTTCTGGATTCATGAACTTCTGGTTCATTGTTGCATAACTTTCGATTACTTGTATATGAGTATAATATAATCCGTAAGAAAAGTGGCAAAGTGTTTTTAATATACGTTTTCATGTGAAACAATAGATGTGATACAGAGATACTCTATATTATTTTTACGATCAGTTTCAACATGATAACCATTATTACGTATGTCTTTGAAACTTAATAAATTGCTCTTTGATTTGCTAGAGAACAAAACATTATTAATTGAAAATTTTGTTCCTCTAGGCAAGATAAAACTAGTTTTTCTAAAACATTCAATTTGGTCTGCAGAACCTGATATAGTATTGATTTTTGCTTCCAGCATTGTCAATTTAGAAAAATATTTTCTGTTTATGAGTATTGTGTGCGTAGTCGCATGACCGCTGGACATAAATCCTCATTGCTCATTTTCGGGTTACTCAACATATTGAAATTGTCCATATTTCTTCATTGATAAGAAAAGAAAAACGATTACAAAAAGTCCTAAATATATATACAAAAACAAGAAAAACATAAAATAATTACAAGCAATACTTAATTATATATCTTCATACAAAGTATCATCTACTTGTTTGATTGCATCAATTCTCTCTCCAAGAGATTCAAAATAATCAACCATATCAAGATGCATCATATTGGAGGGGTCAAACACATCATCTTCTTGAATGACAAGGTTTGCCTCTACATTCTTATCTTTTTCTTTTTTCTTCAGGGAAGCTTGATAGAGATCAAAAAGGTGTTTTGACATACGACAGGTACGTGACCAGTGCCCAGTCATTCCGCACCGGAAACATTTATGTTCATCATCTTTTAAACTCTTATCTTTTGGAGCCTTGCCTTTATGATCATCACTTCGTGTAGATTTCTTAAAATTATAATGCCCACCACGAAAATAGGTATTTCTTCCTCTGCCGCGGTCCCGACCTCGACTACGACCACGACCTCGACCACGATTATTGAAATTCACAACATTCACTTCAGGGAATGGTGTTGCTCCAGTTGGTCGAGATTCATGATTTTTCATTAATAGCTCGTTATTTTGTTCAGTCACGAGAAGACATGAAATTAGTTCTGAATATTTTTTAAAGCCTTTATCTCGATATTGTTGCTGCAGGAGCATATTCGAGACATGAAAAATGGAAATTGTCTTCTCTAACATATCAACATCAGTAATCATTTCTCCGCATAATTTTAATTTTGAACTAATTCTGAAGAGTGCGGAATTATATTCACTTACTGATTTGAAGTCATGCAACCTCAAATGCATCCAATCATAACGAGCTTTTGGAAGAATAACTGTTTTTTGATGATCGTACATTTCTTTCAAACCTTGCCATAGAATGTAGGGATCTTTTATTGTAAGATACTCCATTTTCAATCCCTCGTGAACATGATGGCGAAGGAAGATCATGGCTTTTGCTTTTTCTTGAATTGATGCATCATTTCCATTTTTTAATTGTTTCTCCAAGATTCATGGAATCTAAATAGATCTCAGCATCAAGGACCCATGACAAGTAGTTATTTCCATTAATATCCAGAGCCGCAAATTCTAATTTTGCAAGATTTGCCATAGTAATACTATATAAAAAGAAATTGCATTTACATTAGGAAATCAATTAAACATGCAAAATAACATTTTATTATTAAAAAAAAAATGGCTTACCCGGAGTACCTACCTTCAGTGGAAAAATCGGCAGAACTTCGTGCTGATAACGTATTGTAAAAATAGGATGAAAATCAGGTATAATTTTACTAATATTTAAATAATAATAATAATAATAATAATAATAAGTAGAAATGAAAATGAAAGTAGGATATATATATATATAAAATATAATATTAAGATAGTGGGATAATATGACAAATTAAATAACAACTAAAATAAGGAGAAAGTGAGAAAGAAGAGTGAATTTTGGAGCTCTTTCATCCAATTGTGAATATCTCATAAACCACCATAAGCCACTATTTATAGGCTAAATGACAAGAAGGATGTGGAACAATTGGACACGAGGCATTGGTGAGAAATAGACACATGGAGGACACTATGGCTAAGGAGGGGTTGTCATGTGGCATGAGTAGAAAAAGGCATGTGGAATGGGCATTTATACTTGTTTGTTTATAATAATATAACATTTTTACTAAGTTCATAGTTAAGATCACAAAGGAAATGGAAAGAGAAAATATTGTAAATTAAAACAAATATTGTAAATTAAAATAAAGAAAGACTCAAAATAAAACTAGTAAGAGTAACCCATTTTCACTCCAATCTAATTAGTTTCCCATGAGCAGGTCCATGAAGGCTCATGGGAAACTATTTTTTTTTTTTTTTTAAGTTTCTCATGAGCCTTCATGGACCTGCCCATGTAAAGAGTGAGAAATTTGTGTTAAAATTAGCCTAACCATAAAGCAAAATAAATTATTAAAATTATTGTAAACATGTGTAATGTAAATACCCATTCCATATGCCATTTGATACCCATGCCAAGTGACAAATATCCCATAGCCAAAATGTCATTCATGTGTCCGATATTTACCAATGCTTAGTGTCCAAATGTACCAACTCTTCTTTACCAAATTGTCTATAAATAGTGGCATTTGGTGGATCATGAAAGACACAACAATTGGGTGAAATTTCTCAATTACATTTTCTTCTCTTCCACTTTCTCCCTAATTTATTTCTTATTTAATTTTGTCATATAATTCCACTATCTTTAATATTATATTATATATATTACCCATCCATTTTCCTTTATTTTATATTATTATTATTATTATTATTATATGATTTGGTAAAGTTTTTGGTGCCCGATTTTGCCCCTCAATTTCACAACACGTTATCAGCACGAGGCTCTGCCATTTCTCCCGCCGAAGGTAGGTCCTACAGGTATGCCATTTTTTTTAATAATAAATTAGATGTTATTTTGCATGTTTGGTGTATATTAAATTTCTAATATCAATACAATGTTTGTTTTATGAAATATTACTATAACAAACCTTACAAAATTGGAATTCACATCTCTTGATAATAATGGAAAAAATTATTGGTTATGTTTTAAATATGCTCCTGCAATAGCAATATCGAAAGAGATGTTTAAAAATATTCTGAACTCATAAATCTTGGCAAACTTGAGTAACACTATTCCCTGAAGTGAATGTTATGGATTTTAACAATCGTGGTGGTCATTATAATCATTGAAATGTCAAGAGAACCACACAAGATGATAATTATAAAGGAAAAGGTCCATAAAATAAGAGTCCAAGAGATGATAAACATAAATGCTTCCAAAGTGAAATGACTAAACATTAATCGCTTACCTGTTGTACGTCCAAATACTTTGTTGATCTCTATCAAGTTTTCCGGAAGGAAAAAAGAAAAAATGTGGAAGCAAATCTTGCTTATCAAGATAATGATATATTCAACCCATCCAATATGACAAATTTGGATGTGACAGACTTTTTTGCATCTCCTGAAGAGAAGATTGAAACAATATTGATGAAATATATAGCAAGTGATTCTTTTGATTTTGAGAATGTTTAGTACTAATGTTTATTTTTATGTTTTTTTCAGCTTTAAACTTTTTGTATTATGTATCTCTTATTATAATTATTTTTGTTTAATGAAGAGCTATGAACAATTTTCATATGTTGAATGACTCAAAAATGAACAATGAATATCTATGTCTGGCAAATATTTTTCTAAATTGAAAATGCTGGAAGCAAAAGTCAATACTAGATCAGGTTCTGCAGACTTGATTGAAGGTTTAGGAAAAACAAGTTTTATCTTACCTAGAGGAACAAAATTTTCAATTAGTAATGTTATATATGTTCTCTAGCAAAATCAAAAAGAAATTTATTGAGTTTCAAAGATATACGTAACAATGATTATCATATTGAAATTGATTGTAAAAATAATACAAAGTATCTCTATATAACATCTATTGTTTCACATGAAAAACGTATATTAGAAACACTGCCTGCGTTTTCTTCTGGATTATATTATACTCATACACGAGTAATCGAAAGTTATGCACCAATGAACTAGCTATTTATAAGCTTAAGTTTAAAAAACCAAAAACTAAATAAATGGTTATCAAACAACAGGAATCAACTATGTTATTACGATATTAACTTGTTTGTTAGTTTTGAGTTATGCTTAGAAATTGTGGCATGTGAGTTATACTTGTTTTGAAGTTGTTGAGTGTATGTTTTGTTTCATTTTTGGTGGTCGAACGTTCTTGAATCGTTAAAATGATATGTGAATTGGAATTTGATTGAGTTATCTGGATGTTGAGTTTAGAATGTGTTTTTGTTTCAGACAGATACATGTAAAATTTTAGTATTGTTGTAATTATGTTGTTACGCTGCCGAAATTTTCGGGACATAAGGATAAACTCCACTTTAAGATAGACATATTAACTGGTTTGTTAGTTTTTAGTTTTGCTTAGAAATTGTGACATGTGAGTTATACTTGTTTTGAAATTGTTGAGTGTATGTTTTGTTTCATTTCTAGTGGTCGAGTGTTCTTGAATCGTTAAAATGACTAGTGAATGGGAGTTTGATTGAGTTATCTAGATGCTGAGTTTAGAAGTGTGTTTTTGTTTCAGACAGGTACATGTAAAATTTTGGTATTGTTGTAATTATGTTGTTAAGTTGTGGAAATTTTCGGGACATAAGGGTAGTAAGTTTAGTAACATTTCCTTAGATTAGACTCAAATTTAGGGGCATTACAAGGTTTTGTCATATATTATTAAATTTCATTTTACCATTTTAAACTTTGATATTTTTTGTTTATTGTTAGGTACTTATGTCAATCTAAACCCATTATATTAGAACAATATGCATTCCTTCAACCATCCTTGATTTCACATAGCTCTGGACCTGAAGAGCAACACTGTCGATTTCTATGTAATAGGCTACGAGAGACGACCAAGAATAAACTATTGACCTGCCCTTGTACATGGTACGTAAAACATGTCCTTATTAATTTCCTTGCATTTTGTATATATTCTTTAACTCTTATTTGTTGGTAATTCTATATTTAGAAACCATTGATCGTTGGTGGTTATCTCATTGAGAACTTCTACAGTTTGATCGATTGACTCCATAGGACATGACATTTGCGATTATGTGAAAAATATAGTTAATACATAAGTATTATGAAACTTCTACCATTGATATATTTCTGATTGAAAACATTATTCACTTATTTTTATGTATTTTACTTGTATAGGGCTATTATGATGTTCTACGCTCAAGCAAACGTTAGAAGTCTAATTCTTAATTCGATAGTTATTCAGGTAATCAATTCAAATCTACTATTTTTTACTACCAGTTTATTTATTTATTCGAGTTTTGCTTATTATATGTTTTAATCTATTTATATAGTGTGCTAAGCAACCAGGGAGTACAAAGTGTGGGTACTATACTATGAAGTTTATTCGAGATATAATAACACAGAGAAGTCGAGTGATTACGGACATGGTAATACTTTGATCTTATTTTATGTGTTTTACAATTTATTGATTTATTCAAATTTTTAATGAATGTACACTTATTTGTTTGCAGTTGACTAGAAAAAATAAGTACACCCAAGATGAATTGGACGAGATGAGAGTTGAGTTATGTGAATTGGTATCTCGATACTTATGAACATTTTTATTATCATACTTCATTTATGTGATTTTTAGGAGTTAGTGTTACGTTTTTTAACAGTTTGCTTGAAACAATATATAATTTTAACTTATTAGTTAGTCAATGTAACTTTGCTTAGTTCATTTGCAATTAGGGATGTCAATTTTCCCCGCGGGGGCGGGGAATCCCCGTTTAGGCGGAGAATGGGGGAGGGGGTGGGGAGGATTTTTCCCCGTTAGCTAAACGGGGACGGGGAGGATTTTTTCCCCGACCCCGCCCCGATATATTATTATTATTTAAATATATATGTTTATGTGTATATAATAAACCATAATTCTAAATTCTTATTAAATATCATTTTACTTTTTTTAAGAAAATTGAAAAAAATGTCTTTTAAATAGAAAATTCTAATTAGTAATTAGTCATTTAGATAAAAATTAAAAAAAAAAAAATTATGTAATAAAATTTGAAAAATAAAAATTGTAAACGGAGAATTATTCCCCGCGGGGAACCCGATCCCTGCGAATTCCCCGCCCCGTTCCCCGTGAAATTAAATGGGGAATTTCGCGGGGACGGGAAATGAAATGGGAGACGGAGATGGGGACGGTAAGTCATTCCCCGACCCCGCCCCGCCCCGTGGACATCTCTATTTGCAATTATGTTTTATTTTGATAAAATTTGTATTTTATATAGTTTGGCAATCGTTGAGTCCCAATTACATTGTTACCTAGTTTTATAATGACTACCTTAATGAGAAAAATGTTAATTGATAGAGTTGTTCATACAGATGCAGGTGGTAGAGGATGAGTGGATAATATCTTTTTTTTTTATTTTTTTATACATAATCATAGTTGACGGCTAAAAAATGACATTAAAATCGACCATATTGATGGTTCAAAACTGTCAACATATATGTCATAGTCAACAATGCAAAACGTTAAATATAGTTATAGATGACAACTAAAATACGTCAAGATATATTTATATTGACAGACAACAAGTGTCAATAAAAGGATATTATTGACGGTTGGCTAAAAATATTGACGTTTAAAAAATATCAATTATACCTAATGTTGACGACTCACAGATGTCAACAAAGTAGTTATTGTTGACGCTTTGACCTAAATATTGACGGCTAAGAACCATCAACTATGCCCTATGTTGACGGCACATAAGTGTCAATAAATAAGTTTTTGTTGACGCTTTCACCTAAATATTGACGGTTAAAAACCATCAATTATACCCTTTGTGATGGTACATAAGTGTCAATAAAGAGGTTTTTGTTGACGGATTTACGTCATAGTTGATGGCTAATAAATGTCAACATTCATATTATTGACAGTTAAAATCTGTCAATAAAGACATAAACGTTGACGTTTAACGACCGTCAACTATCAACTTAAAGTTGACGCTTAGATTTATTGACATCGCTTTTAATGACGGTCAAAAAATGTCAACTGAAGTGAATGTTGATAGTTTTTAGCTGTCAATAAAGACCAATTTTGTAGTAGTGTAGAAGTTCATGAATCCAGAAATATTCAGTGTTTGGCATGATCGATTAGGTCATCCAGGATCAATAATGATGAGAAAAATGATTGAGAATTCACATGGAAATCCTTTAAAAGAACTAGAAGATTCTTCAATCCAATAAGTTGTCATGTGATGCTTGCTCTCAAGGGAAATTAATTATTAGACCATCATCAGCTAAAGTGGGGATTGAATCACTTGCATTTTTAGAGCGAATTTAAGGTGATATTTGTGGACCTATTAACCCATCAAGTGGTCCATTTAAATATTTTATGGTATTAATTGACGCATCCAGCAGATGGTCACATGTATGTGAAGGGAATGAAAATTCCGTAGCGGAAAACGACATGAAACATCGTAGTTTTCGTTATGCAATTGATTTCTTAAAATTGAATTTAACTCTAAAATCCTAGGCTAAACATGTTGTAAAAGAGAAGAAAAATAGAGATTTGAAGAATACGCCAACCTCTTGAAGAACGTTTCTTCACAGTTTTCTTCTCCGGTCACGAACCCCTTCGCAACAACGATCTCTACAATTCGATCTCTCGAGCCGAACGGTTTGGACATCTCCAAAAGAACTTCTCGATTGTTCTCGATAGGTAGAGGGAGAGTTGTGGGACTCCCTTTGGTTTTAGGTTGGAGAGAAATTGGAGAGAGTAGAGAGAGTTTGAGAGAGAGCTTTCTTTGTTCTTGGAAGTAAAAATTCAAAAACTGAACAATTTCACATCCAAAGGCTTCCTGCAAAGCCTTTATATAATGGTGAGAGATGGAGTTGAAATCTCCACCAAATCACCATTTTATCAAAACCTTATAATATGCAAATCATATTTGCATATTACATATAATAAGGTATCTCATACCTTATTATACAAATCTCATTTGTATAATTGTGGAATTTAAATTGAATCACATTCAATTTCATTTCTCTCATTCCAATTTCTCCAATTAGCAATAATTAATCAATTAGGCTAACCTATAGTTTCTTATGAATCTCATTCACATAAAACTATATATTATGTCAACAATATCACATATAAATGACATAAATACCCAATTAATAAATTTGAACACTTCAAATACACATCAAACTGTAAACCCTTATTTTATCTAGTTTGAGCCAACTGAGTGACCTAATGGACCTACAGATGACGAGCTCCAATGATTCGAGATTAACTTGTCAAACTCTTTGACCCGGTTATTCAACATTCATTAGCTACGATAACACTCCACTAAAGCCCGTAACTGCACTCCCATCACTGTAGGACAAGTTGTGTCCATCGATATAACCAACGCCCGTGGGACGACCCTTCACAGGTTGTTCGTAGTCACAACTGGGTCAAATTACCGTTTTACCCTTGTGTCTACCTCTTGCTCCTTAAGTTCTACTGCTCCTCTAATGAACAACTACGTTGCATTGTCCAACCATAAACAACATCCCTTTCAGGCTAGTGAGAGGGTGAGCGCCCGTTGTCCAAGCCCTGGAGACAACACTTAAGGGAACAACCCCTCTAGTTTTCCTAATTCGGGAACGAGTGAATTCCATCTCGCCTAGTCAAGTTCCCAGCTCCCCACGTAGTCCTGTCCCTGAGAAGATAAACATATTGGATGAGTAACTGTGACCACCCTCACCCGTACTAGTCAAAGGACAGACCTCTGAGGCAAATGTTGCCTACAGGTCTTATCACAGGGGTTCGACCTCTGGGACGAAACCTGTTGCTCCTTCACGCCCGAAAGGGAAGAAGAGGATGAAGAGGGTAAAACCGACCGATTGCTGCCCACAAGGGCAAAAGGTCAAGGACGTTGCAGAGAAAGAAAAGTGTTTCCACTACAATGGGGGCGGACACTGGAAGAGGAACTGTCCCAAATTCCTGGCCGAGAGGAAGAATCAAGGTAAATGTGATTTACTTATAACATAAACTTGTTTAGTGGAGAGTAGTGACTCTGCCTGGATATTGGATTCAGGCGCCACTAACCATGTTTGTTCTTCTTTCGTGGATTGATTCCCGCAAACGCGCGAGAGGTGAGGTGACTCTACGGGTTTGATCAGGGAGCTTGTCTCGCGCTGCAATGATCGGCAAGGTGAAGCTACATTTTGTTGGACAATATGTATATAGTTCCAGGGTTTACTAGAAACCTAGTTTCTATTTCCGCCTTTTTAAAGCAGTGTATTTCCGTTTCATTCCTTGGTAATAAAGTGTTTATTTCGAAATGGTAATCTTATTTGTTACGCTTCACTTGAGCATAATCTGTATGTTTTGAAACCTAATTCGATCAAAAGTGTTTTGAATATTTGAATTGTTTAAAGCTCTGAGAAAACACGAACTAAGAAAGCGAAAGTTTCTCCTAAAGAAAATGCCCATCTTTGGCATCTACGGTTAGGCCACATTAATCTCAATAGGATTAAGAAACTAGTGAAGAGTGGACTTCTAAACGAGTTGGAAGAAAACTCTTTCACGGTGTGTGTGTGAGTCGGGCCTCGAGGCAAAATGACCCAACGTCCCTTTAGTGGAAAAGAATATAGAGCCAAAGAGCCTCTTGAGTTAGTACATTCGACCTCGTGGTGGAGATGAATGTTAAAGCTCGGGGCGATTATGAGTACTTCGTGTCTTTCATGACGATTACTCGAGGTATGGGTATATTTACCTAATGCATGGGAAGTCTCAAACTCTTGAAAAGTTCAAGGAGTACAAGGCGAGGTTGAGAACCTCTTAGGTAAATCGCTTAAAACACTTCGATCGGATCGAGGTGGAGAGTACATGGACACCGAATTCCGAGGACTATATGATAGAACACGGAATCACGTCCCAACTCTTAGCGCTGGTATGCCACAGAGAGAATGGTGTATCGGAGAGGAGAAACATAACCTTGTTGGACATGGTTCGGTCGATGATGAGCTATGCTCGTCTCCCGATTCTTTTTGAAGTACGCAGCGGTGGAGGCTGCGGTTTATATTTTGAACAACGTTCCTCGAAGAGTATTTGTGAAACACCTTTCGAGCTCTGGAGTGGACGTAAAGGCGTTTACATCACTTGGATTTGGGGATGCCAGACCCATGTGTTGGTGTCAAACCCAGAAAAAGTTTGAACCCCGTTCGAAATTGTGCCTATTCGTAGGTTACCCTAAAGAGACTAGGGGTGATCTGTTTTTACGATCCTAGGGAAAGCAGGTGCTTGTGTCGACAAACGCCACTTTCCTAGAGGAAGACCACGTCGGATCATTTACCAAGGAGTAAAATTGTATTAAATGAAATGGGCGGTTCATCGCCAGAGTTCTTGATGGGGCTAGTACGCGTCAACAAGTGTTGTTGATCTCAGCACGTCTAGTCAAATCCGTTCCCAAGAGTTGGGAATGCCTCGGCGTAGTGGGAGGTGTGAGAGACACCGATCGCTACATGGGTTTAATTGAAACCTCGGTTGTCGCCCCCGATGATGACTGTGAGGATCCATTGACTTATGATCAGGCAATGGTTGATGTTGACAAAGACGGGTGGATTAAAGCTATGGACCAGGAAATGGAGTCTATGTACTTCAATTCTGTTTGGAAACTTGTGGATCAACCGGATGAGGTAAAACCTATTGGTTGAAAATGGATCTACAAGCGTAAACGTGGCGTAGATGGGAAGGTGCAGACCTTCAAAGCCCGACTAGTAAGAAAGGGTTTTACCCAGGTTGAAGGGGTTGACTATGAGGAGACCTTTTCACTGTTGCCATGGTAAAGTCGATCGAGATCCTTCTCGGCCATTGCCGCGTATTATGACTACGAGGTATGGTAGATGAAGCGTCAAGACGACCTTTACGAATGGCAAACTTGATGAGACCATCTACATGGACCAAACCCAAAGGGTTCATTGCCCAAGGCCGAACAAAAGGTTTGTCGACTTCATAGGTCCATTTATGGTGAAACAAGCTTCGAGGTCTTGGAATATAAGGTTTGATGAGGCGATCAAATCTTATGGTTTTAATCAAAATGTCGATTTGAGCCTTGTGTCTACAAGAAAATTGTTGACAAAAGCGTCGCATTTTTGGTGTTGTATGTGACGATATTCTTCTCATTGGGAATGAGGTAGAATTTCTTCGACGTTAAGAAGTGGCTAGCTTCGCAATTCCAAATGAAAGATTTGGGAGAAGCTCGTATGTTCTAGGTATCAGCATTGTCAGGAACCAGGAAGAACAGTAACGCTAGCCTTGTCTCAAAGCGTCTTATATTGACAAGATGTTGTCTAGATATAAGATGCAAAACTCCAAGAAGGGCTTGTCGCCTTTCGGGCATGGGGTTCACTTGTTCAAGGATCGGTGTCCTAAGACTCCTCAAGATGTTGAGGATATGAGACCGGATTCCATATGTTTTTTACTTTGTAAGGAGCCCGATGTATGCCATGTTGTGTACTAGGGCCCGACATCCATTATGCAAGAGGAATTGTCGGTGAGATATCAGTCCAATCGAGATTAGATCACTGGACAACCGTAAAGGCAATCCTCAAGTATCTTAGGAGAATGAGGAACTACGACTTAGTGTATGGCGGTGGGGATTTGATCCTCACGGGATACGGACTCACGACTCGACTTTCGGATCGATAAGGATTCTAGGAAATCCACTTCGGGGTCAACCTTCATTCCGAATGGAGGAGTCAGTAGTATGGCGAAGCATCAGCGAGGATGCATCGCCGATTCCACTATGGAAGCGAGTATGTTGCGGCTTGTGAAGGCGCTCGCAGGAAGATGTTTGGCTAAGGAAGTTCATGACGGATTTGGAAGTTGTTCCAAATATGAACTTGCCGATCATGCGCTCGTGATAACTTGGTGGTGCGAGCCAACTCACGTGAGCCTCGGAGCCATAAGGCGAGCAAACACATTGAGCGCAAGTATCATCGTCGACGGGAGATTGTGCACCGCGCGAGAGACGTGGCGATCACGCGCAGATAGCGTCGGAGCACAACGTAGGTGATCCATTTACAAAGGCCCTCACGACTAAGGTGTTTGAGGTCACAGAGAGTCTAGGTCTTGAGAGCTTCCCGACTAGGGCAAGTGGGAGATGTGTAAACGGGTATTCAATGCCCTAGTTTATTGTATTACTTCATTGTAATTTATGTACATTTGAAATGTATTTTCTCCACTAGCTTAGTCCAAGTGGGAGTTTGTTGAGATTTTTTGTCCTAATCTCGTGTTTGTAAATCACTGTTTGAAATTAATAAGAGTTATTTATTTCATTACTTTGTGTCTCATAATATTTACAAACTTTTCCAATAAACTAAGCTCCGGGGTCATTGAATTTATGAGAGAACTAGAACTTGAGCGGTGTGTAGTGGACACACGGGGAGGATCACGTTCGAGTTAATGACCCGAGCGGTCTCTGATATATGGATAGGGTTGGAGACTTAATCTTGGATACATGTGTATGCGACCCGCTTTGTATTAGATACAAACGAGGTGATCGACTCGTTCATGTGGTTGACATGCGAGAGTGGGGCATCTGTGCAATGAGATTGTACAAGACCGAGGCAGTGAATTATTAGACCCATCGATGTAACACCGCTTGTGATAGGGACTAATAGCCGTAGATGACCATTAGTGACTCGACTTGGATCCACGAGCGTATTACGGACTCGCTCCATCTGCGAAGTCCGCCCTTTGACTAGTACGGGTGAGGGTGGTCACGATTACTCACCCAATATGTCTATCTTCTCGGGACGAGGACCAAGTAGGGAGCTGGAAACTTAATCTGCGCGAGATGGAATTCACTCGTTCCCGCCTTTAGGGGAAACTAGAGGGTTGTTCCCTTAAGTCTTTGTCTGTGGCTTGGACAATGGGCGCCCACCTTCTCACTTGCCCGAGAAGGGTGTTGTGTATGGTTGGACCATCACAATATGTTGTTCATTAGAGGAGCGGTGGGGACTTAAGGAACAAGAGGTAGACACAGGAGTAAAGCGGTAATTTGACCCAACTCGTCTCTACGAACAACCCGTGGAAGGTGGTCGACTCATGGGCATTGGTTATATCGGTGGACACGTAATACTCTGACCGACGGGAGTGCAGCTACGACACGGGCTATAGTGGAGTGTTACCAGTAGCTAATGAATGTTGATTAACAAGGGTCAAAGAGTTTGTGATTAATCTCGGATCATTGGAGCGAAATCACTTTGTAGGTCCATTAGGTCCCTCGGTTGGCTCAATCTGGTTAAAAGAAGGGTTAACGTTTTGGTATGAAATTGAAGTGTTCAATTTCACTTTAAGGACATTTATGTCATTTATATGAGATATGAATGATATAATATATAGTTTAATGTGAATGAGATTCATAATAAACTATAGGTTAGCCTAATTGTTGAATTAGGACTAATTGGAGAAATTAATTGAGAGAAATTAAATTGGATGTGATTCAATTTAATTAAACCACAATTGTTGCAAATGTGATTTGCAATATGAGATATGAGATATCTTATATTATGTGGTTATGCAAATGAGATTTGTATAACCTATGGTTGTGGTAAAGTGGTAATAATATGGAGATTTTAACTCCATGATTATTCCACTAAATAATCCCTTCTTGCAAGAAGGAATTGAAAGCAATATCTCATTTTTTGGATTCTCACCCAAAAAGAAGAGAATTCTCTCTCACTTTCTCTTAACTCTCCTCCCTCTCCAAAACACCAAAAGTCCCACCACTTTCCTTCTTCCAAAGGAAGAATAACCGAGAAGGCCGTTGGTGGTGTTCGAGTTTTGTTCGAGAAAGTTTTCGTTGAGATCGAGAAGCACGAAGTGTTCGTGACCGAGGAAGAAACCTTGAAGAGAGTGTTGGAATAGAAATTTCGGCGAATCCAAAATTGTCACGTCATCACTCGTCATTGATGGCAAAATTATTTAATTAGGGATTAATTAAATATGCAAGCATCCCTAAATTAAATTGGTGATTATACAATTGGGTTTGGTAGACAAAAGTCTAAATTATAGGCCCAATTAGCAAAAGTCCAGCCCGATCTAGAGACGTAGGTCCAAAATCAATCAGGTCCGGTCCATGACAGAAGGCCCAAATTAGCCAAGTCCAAAAAGGTTGGCCCAACCCAAAATGGTTGGCCCAAAGCCAACCTGACCCAACCTAAAGGAGTTGGCCCAACAAAGAGCAGGCCCAGTCCAACAAGCCCGAGCCCACCTATAAGCCCAGAGAAACTCTATAAATAGAGACCTCCCTCCTTCATTTTCAAGGTTCAGAAATTTGAGACTCCAGAGAGAATTCAGAAACAAAGTCGTGAAATCTCCGTAAGCTCTTGAAGATCAAACACCATCCGAGCGAATAACGCTCAAGGGAATCGTCAAGAACACACCACGAATCCATTGAAGTTTTCAACATCGAGAACAAGTCGATCGCCCTCGAGAAAAGCTACTGTCGAAGATCTTCAACAAGCCGCAAGCCGAAGACCTTCTACAAGCTATAAGCCGAAGATCTTCAACAAGCTACAAGCCGGAGACGTTCAACACGCTACAAGCCGAAGATCTTCAACAAGCTACAAACTACAAGTCGAAGATCTTCAATAAGCTACAAGCTATAAGCCGAAGACCTTCAACACGCTACAAGCCGAAGATCTTCAACAAGCTACAAGCTATAAGCCGAAGACCTTCAACACGCTACAAGCCGAAGATCTTCAACAAGCTACAAACTACAAGTCGAAGATCTTCAACAAGCTACAAGCTATAAGCCAAAGACCTTCAACACGCTACAAGCCGAAGATCTTCAACAAGCGACAAGCTATAAGCCGAAGACCTTCAACACGCTACAAGCCGAAGATCTTCAACAAGCTACAAGCTATAAGCCGAAAACTTTCAACAAGCTGCAAGCCGAAGGCCTTCAACAAGCTGCAAGCGAAGACCTTCGACTTTCTACACTTGAGAACAAGCTGAAAAGCCCTCAAGACAAATCTACATTCGAGAACAAGCTGTTTCAGCCCTCGATCCAAGCGTATACGTAGGAGAGAGAATCAGAGGATTAAATACTAGAGATTGTACTCACATTTACCTGAAATCAATACAACACAAATTCATTTACACGTGTCTCATTTCCATTCGCTGGTTGAAATATCGTGTGAACAGAGAGTCTTCAACAAGTAAGTAGTTTTATCTTGCTGTAATTTCTTCATTTCTAGCATGTTTAGCCTAGATCTAATAGTTAGATCGTTTTAACAAAATTCGAGTAGCGTAATGATACCATGACGATTCGATCGTCTTCTGCTGCGTGGGAATTTTCATTCCCTTCACAACGTACTAAGATGGGTTCTCAAAGGAGGTTAGGAATATATGTTGGATATGATTCCCCATCAATTATTAAATATCTTGAACCCCTGACGGGTGATGTATTTACTGCACGATTTGCTGATCATTTTCATTTTAATGAGACAAATTTTCCAACATTAGGGGGAGGAATTAAGGAGTTGGAAATTACATGGAATGCATCGTTATTATCTCATTTAGATTCTTGTAGAGATCAATGTGAATCTTGAAGTTCAAAAGATAATTCATTTGCAAAATACAACAAATCAATTATCATATACATTTATAGATGCTAAAAGAGTAAGTAAATCATATATACCAGCAACAAATAATGCTCCATCAAAAATTGATATCCCAAAGAAACAAGTTGTCACTAATGAGTCTGGGGCACACAAGAAGCATGGTAGACCTATGGGTTCCAAAGATAAAAATTATCGAAAAAGAAAAGTAGTTGATAATCAAAATGATTCAATGAATGATATGGATGCTCCAGAAGAAATCCAGAATACTACTACTCATAAAAGTATTGATGATAGTCTAATACTTGAGGATAATAATAAAATTTCCATAAACTATGTTATAACAGGAAAAAGATGGAACAGAAATGATATAGTTGTTAACAACATTTTTGCTTACAATGTTGCTCATGATATTATTCATGAAGATGATGATTCTGATCCAAAATCCATTGAAGAATGTCGACATAGAAATGATGGGCTTAAATGGAAAGAAGCAATCCAGGTAGAATTAAACTCACTTTCAAAACGTGAGGTTTTTGGACCAGTGGTCCAGACACCAGAAGATGTCAAACCTATGGGATACAAATGGGTATTTGTAAGGAAAAGAAATGAAAAGATTTAGGTCACAAGATATAAAACGAGACTTGTTGCACAAGTATTTTCGCAAAGGTCTGGTATTGATTATGAGGAGACATATTCTGCTGTGGTGGATGCAATAACATTGAGATATCTAATTGGCGTGATTGTATATGAAAAGTTTGGCATGCATCTGATGGATGTACGTAGTCACGACATATTTATATGAATCTCTGGATAATGACATCTATATGAGAATCTCGGAAGGATTTAAAATGCCAGAAACATATTCCCGGGAATTGTATTCAATAAAGTTTCAGAAATCACTATATGGATGTTTAGAATCCTTATAGTTTGGGTACCTTACCCTGGTAAAACTATGGATGTGTCCCACTTTGTATATGATACAAACACTGTGATCCTAACGTGTTTGTGTAAATGATATGTGAGTGGGGATATCCTATGCAATGAGATTACATAAGACCGGACCACGAAATAGTAACCACTAGATGTAACTCCGTTGACTAGTTAGGTTTCTATTTCACTAGGATGACCTAGGCAACTTGATCTCAATCCTGAGCGGGTTACGAACTCCTGTTTGCGAGGGATTGTCCTTTGACTAGTATGGGTGAGAGTGGTCAGATTCGCCGACTCAATATACCTACCTTCTTGGGGACAAGACTGAGTGAGCAGCTGGGGACTTAGCCTAGCAAGATGGAATTCACTCCTTCCCGCCTACTAGGGTAAGTAGAGGAATGTTCCTTTAAGTGGTGTCTCCGGGACTTGAACAAAGGACCCGACCCTCTCATTGGCCCGAGAGGGACTCTGTTTGTTGGTAGGACCACAAACAAACTGTTCATTAGAGGAGCACTGGTACTTAAGGCACAAGATGTAACCCATGGGTAAAACGGTAATTTGACCCAGCTAGTGTTACGAGCATTCGTGAAAGATTGACTTGCTGTTATTGGTCAATATCCGTGGACACATAAATATATCTGCAGTGAGAAAAGTGCAGATGCGGGACTTTAGTGGAGTGTTCCCGCAGTTAACGAATGTTGATTATGAGGTTAATGAGATTAACCGAGTAATCTCGTATCGTTGGAGCTTCTGATCTGTAGGTCCATTAGGTCTACCTTCTAGCTCGTAAAGGGTTCTTAGATCGTTTGAATTTGAAATGTTCAAATTCATTAGGGAATAAATTTATTGTATACAGATACGATATAATATATAGTTTTGCAACTATATATTATAAATTTAATGTGAATATGATACACATTAAATTATTTGAGAGAATTAAATATTTGAAAGAGTTCAAATATTAAATTCAAATGTGAATGTGATTCATATTTGAAAACTATAGGTTAAAATTTAATGTGCATAAGATGTGCATTAAAACTATAAGTTAGAGGAAAAAAAAGATTAAATATGATTTGATCTTAATTAAATATATGATATTTAATTAATTAATTAATTTAATTTGATTTAATTTAATTAATTTGATTTAAATTAATTAATGGGAACGTGTCAGGAGAACACGTTCTCATCTTCCCCACCAACTCCCCATCGTTAGGGAGTAGGGGAAAAACTCCTTTGAATAACTTCTCGAGGAAGAGAAGTTTTTGGGCTAATCGATCATTCTCTGGTGATTTGCTCTTTCAAAAGGAAAAATTCACTCCTCTCTCATATTCCCTCATCTTCCAAAAGTTGGATCCCTTCCCACCTGGGGTGATCTAAGCGGATACTCAGAGGATAAAAAGTTTTCCAATTGGTGATGTCCTGTTGGAGAAAACAGAGAAGAAATTTGGTTGTTGTGTTGTTGTACACACTTGGAGCAAGGAGTTGATGTGGAATTACAAAGGTAAATTTTGAATTCCTTTTTAGTTTAGTTTAAATTCTAAAGCATGTGTTTGCATGATTGATTTCTTGCCTAATTAGATTAGAAAATGTATGTTTGTTCTGTTTTTTTTTTCCAATGTACTGGTTTTTGTTTTTTCAACTAAAACGAACTTGTAATTACGATTCCAAAACACGTTTCCGCTGCTCAAGGGGATCTGATCTCATCATCTATCTACTATCGTTTCTACTTTCGAAAATCGAACGTGTTTGTTTGATTTTTTTCAATCCGAAAACTTCTTCTTTGGGTGATGACACACGGTATATACAAAGACTTCTCTTGTTGGTATTTACTTCTCTTGTTGGTATTTCCTCTTACTTAACTTGTCACGTCTGAGACATATATTTCTATTTACTGTTGTTATCCTTTTGAAAATCAATGTGTTCGATCGGCTCCTTCATTCTGCAACTTCTTTTCTGGGTATATACAACTTAAGATAATAGTATATACAACTTTCTCGAGATAATACTTACACCAAAAAACACACCCCTCTGAAATTTGACCTCCTTGTATTAGATCGACAATACTCCTGTGGTTAATGAAAGTGAACTCTTTGACCTAATTATTTGGGTGCTCTACTGATGTTATGATTTCAACGCCCACAACTAAAGCCTAATTAGAGTATATACCCTCTGATGCCCCTGTAAGCATCCAAACTACATCTCTATCCTAAAAAATGTTGATCATCAACAACTTTTTATCTCCAATGCAATTCTTTTGGATCCATCAAGCTTAATCTCGTTACAAGAGATTGAGAGACTTTTGAAGGGTGGAAACATGGTCGAGTACCACTAACATAAGTTCTTGTAACAATTATCCTCATCCCAAACACCATCAAACAAGATGAGGATGTTATGAGAATCTATTAACAATTGATCTCAATCTGCAAACAAAGGAATAATTCAATCTTTAGGAACATTGAATGGTAATAAATCATTAATGGGGGAGAATCTACCTTTGAGCAACCTCCATGAGAGAGAACAGTGAACAACCACAAAAAAATCGGTCAATATGAACTCCAAAAAATTGGGGAATCGAATATTAGGGAAAATCGGTTGGAATAGATTTAGGAAGAATTTGGTTTGATTGTAAATACAATTATATACCAAGGACAAAAAATAGGTAAACAAAATTGCAATATGAAACTTTTTTTAGACATTTTCATTATGAACTATTTATTTTAGACATTTATCACAATTTCCCTAATCTAATTTGGTTTTGGTTGGGCATAAATTAATGAACTATCTCACATTTGCTGGAAAGGAATTATTCATTGATTTAAAAAGGTTTTAGTTCCTATTCTTTTACTTTAATTTTAATTTATCTTTTACATTTTAAAAAGTTTTATTATTATTTTTACCTTTTCAATAAAAACTTACCAAATTTCTCCATTATTAATAAGAAAGAAGATAAATCTAACCAATAAAGTTAAAAATGAGTGAACTTCGAGCCTAAGAATGTTATTTATATCACTCCAAGAAATGGTTAGACTAGCTAACATGAACATAGTTTAGCGATAATCGAAATATATTCCTTTACTTGAACTCATAGATTCAAATATACATACACATGTACTAGGAAAAAAAAGGACTAGACTAGCTATTGTTAAAAGACAGAATTAAATTTAATAAGTACTCAAAAAAATTATTGTAGTTGAATTAAATTTGAGATTGATGTATTTGTTTAGTTCGTACTCCAAAATTTGTCATTCATTCAATTGCTTGTCAAATCACGTCATTTCATATGGAATTTATTTAATGATGTTACATCAAACAAACATTCTCAATAAGACTAAATTTCAAAAAGAAAAATTGAAAGCTTCCATATGTAGTTTTCTAAATTTTGTTATTGTTTAAAAAAGATTTTTAAAAAGAATACTAACTTTTTCATTTTAACCCTTAAACTTTAAATTTATTTTAAAACAATCTTTAAAATCTTTTTCGTCAAATTCATAGACAAAAAATAATGTGTTTGCATTTATATTGTTGATTATGTGAACATTTTAAACATATACATTGAAAAAAAATCAAAATAGCCATTTTCATCCATAAATTTAATGGAAAAAAAAATCTTTAAGAGTTATTTTGAAACTTCAAAGTTTGAGGATTCAAATAAATTTTTTAAAATTTGGAGTTAATTGAAACCAACATCATACTATCATACTTCAGGAGTTATTTTTATAATTTAACCTTTAAAAAATGCTCAAAAATAGACCAAACTCTTTAAAATAAAAAACTAGAAACGAAATTCAAATTTGGTAGGGTAAAACAAAAAGTACAAGATTTTGAATATGGGGGATTCTCCGTATGAACAACCATCAAATTTAAAGACCAATCTTATATTAAACCTAATTAAACATAAAAAAAAAAAAAAAAAATGGGGGAAAACCAATATGAAAAAATTTTGAGAAGCAAAAGCAAAAGCAAAACTAAACACAATGTTTCTATACCGGCACTTAAAGGAATCTTCAAAAACACCCTTGCATAAACGGTACGATGGATTTAAGATGAGATTTTTTTTAGTTCAACAACATTTGGAGTGAAGGGATTCGAATTTCTGACCTCTTGATCGAGGGTATATACGTAAATTAGTTGAGGTATACTCCAATGATAAGATTAAAAATGGAGTACCAGAGAGCCTTAGCAAGCCTTATATACAGGTAAAGAAGAAAGCAAAGGCTAAACTTTTACTACATAAAAACATATATATTTAACAAACTAGTGAGAGTAGATAACATAATTTTACCCCATCATCAGCAGTGTATGGATGTTAGAAACTCCCAGGGTCATTCTAACCTAAATACCAAGTCAGACAAATGGAAACCCAAGGACTTTGGCAGGCAATTGCAAAATAAACTCTGCCATAAGCCCATCTTACATTCCCCAAGTTCACACCTTACTTAACATATGATCCAAGAGTAAAATATTATCATCACTGATTACAACATTTAAAAAAGAAGAAGAAAAAAACCATATCAACTTTTCCCAACACTGCCCCGATATACGTAGCTAACACCATCGATCTGCAACTGCAATCAAGCATCAGCATTCATTAGTTTGTTCCCCTGGCCAATCCATACTTTGGTGCTTTTTGAAAAAGTAAAAGAAGAAGAAACAAATTCTTCAACTAAAGGTAAAGTAAGTATGCAGCACAGCTGGCACTGCTAGAAAAAGCAGTCAGAAAGAACCTAATCCTTCAGTTCTTTTTTTGAAAAGGCAAAAAACGAAACAACAGTCCATTGAAATTCAAATTACTAAAAGGTTGGAAAACTATGAGTGCACAAATCAAAGCTCCAAATCATTTCGCTGTCTTCACTTCTGGATAATCAAATAAGGCATCTAATGAACTCAAAAAGATAACTTTGTACAGGAATCCATTCAGGGGTAGCAGTAATTACTATGTTTCATTATACTCAAATAGTTTCAGATTTGTTCTGTTATATTCTTACAATTATTTTAGATTAACTAGAGACCGAGACATGTACGAGACCTCAAACCCTAATTTTTAACTTGGTTTTCTATTCCTAATTGAGTTTCCAAGTACTAGTTTAATATCTTTGGTCAATTACATGTGTTTATATCCATTCCAGGTGGCACAGTAAGTCAGAATGGTCAGTTTCTAGTAGATATTTCCCATGTCAGGGCTTGTCTTTCAAGTTCAGAATCCTAGGTGAATTTCTATGGTGTTATAATCAATTCTACAGTTTTTCCTTCCATTTTGTCTTCATCCTGCCGTCATTCCTAGCAAACAGTAGAACAGAATCCGATTGAAGATTCCCACGGACCACAGTTATAAAACTAAGAAAAATCCCCCAAAAACTCTCATATATTTAACCCTAAAAAGTTCTCGATAACTTTCTTACAGATGTCCTGCATCATAAATCTTCGACAAGGACAAGTAATAACAGGTTAATCAATCAGCAGCCTCCAACACTAACAGAAATTTCAATTGATCAAATAATATGCTTTTGAAAAATGTGAATGGAGATGAAGCCAACAAGGAAGTAAAATTGCAACAATAGGCACACAGAAAATTACTCGAGAGTAGGATTCAACTCAAATATCAGTTTTAATATATGAGAAAGTTAGAATGCACTAACCATCCTAGAAGATTAGCTATCATGATCTCCTAAATATATGGTGGCGTCCTAAAACTTCTGGGATTCCCAGTGCAGAAATGCTTTCACAACCAAACAGTTCTTGGAGTTTTGCATCGCACACCACCGCCATCGGGTTTAGAGGGTCCTGTTTTTAAGATCCCAAAACACGAGAGTAGAGACAAGGCCATTTCAGTTTAAGTGAATGATAATGGGAAAAATGGCTGTTATGAGAAGAACATCCCAAGATTAGTTGCGCATTTTACAAGCAAATGATCCCTCACGTTGAATAGCTGGTATTAGACTCTACATAGAAATGTATGTTTCGCAAATATTTTAATTGTCATGCAAACAGAACAGTAATACTCTAAATAAAACGAGAGAACTTTTTTTTGAAAATCCTCAGGCGCATAAAGTTCAAAAAGTATGACAGAAACTCATGGAAAGTATTTTTCATAGTACAATATAAAGAACAAATGCATAGTGAATGGTTAGCATGCAACAAGGTGAAAGTTTCCATAGTTTATTTGCGAACCTCAAGATGATTGACTCTTATGTATTCCCATATGCGTCTCAGAACCTCTGATTGGAGCATCTCCCTTCCATCAACACCAAAAAAATTTGCAAGAGCTTCAGATATAATCACGGAAGGACAAATACTAGGTTCTGCACCTTTTACAATTGCAGATTCATTCTCCACTCGTGCCTTCTTAGAACTTGATGGTTCTGACAGGATTATATAAAATAAACTATTGATTTCTTCCAGAACTAAGGGGACAGGGAAGCATCAAATTGGATACTTACTTGTAGGTTCAAGAGGAATGATGTGTTTGGCTAGCAACTTATTCATCTTGAACATGTCAGTGCAGTCTGTTTCAAATACCAACCGCAACTCATCATTGCATATTATTTTTCTTTTGTTACTCGGATCCTGTAGATTGTTTTTCCTGATGTATGCCCATAGCTGTTTCACTATCTGAACCAAACACAGAAGCATCATATGAACCTCATACGCGATAAATTTGAGAATAAAAAACTATGAAATAAGAAAGAGGTAAAAACCTCAGTTCTCGGCAATTCTGGTTGACCGACAATAGCCTGAAGTTCAGGAGAAACGCCACAAAGCTTGTTTAGACCCCCCGGGCCTCCTCTTCTCTTAGTTTTCGTTTGGGTACTGCATTCAAGAGGTAAATGTGAGATGTAATCCGCCAAAACAAATATCTTCAAGTTCTCAGAACTATAGATACATATGTTAGTCTGTTTTGTGAATAAAACAGTAAATGATATATATGACCCTTCCATGGAATGAAAACCAACTAAAAGATTCTGTCTCAAGCCTCTATGAGTACACAACAAAAAGCTAGCAACTAATAAGTAGATTCAACAAGATTACGAGCTTTACGCTACATTGGTACAATTGCACCATAAAAGTAAGCCCAGATTGGTAAGGAGATAGCCAAGGCTAGTAAGTCATTCCAAAGTATGCTGAAAGGTCAAAGTTAAAGTGATATTTATAGAAAAGTGCATATACACGATAAAGATTCCTCACAAGTAGATGCCATATATCAATATCTAATTCCAGTAAACTGGGGTAGATTCCATCGCTCATCTAATTAACTTCCCCTCTCCACTTCCGTGCTGATGCACAAATCCAAAGTTACAATTTCCTATGAAAATTTTGTCCATATATGTTCAATGGCTGTGCTGACCAGACTAGCAACGAGAATATATAAATAATACGATTTAGAGGAAACAAACAGAAAACAAATGAAAACTCAACATGCTCGTATTAGATATCAATGTACACACATTTAACAAGACATCATAACAGGAAATTTACTTTTCCAACAGCCATGACAAAAGCAGAAAGTCACGTTTGTGACCAGAAACCCTGAGCAATCTTCTGAACATAGAGGAAAACAAAGCAGGGGCTCACCAACATTCAATGGAAACTTAACAATATTGAACCCTCGAGTAAAACTAAGACCAAGCCAACAACCACTAATTAGTGAACTACACACTCCTAAACCGTCTGAACAAAGTTCACAACAAGTAAACAAACAATTTCACTGCCTTCTGGCCCTAATTCTGAACAGCTGAAGTAGCCATTGTAAAAAGGAAAAGGGAAAAACAAAAAGGAAAATTGAATGAAATTGCACCAAAACAGAACGGACTCCACAAATAACTCCGCCCCTTTCTCGATTACACCAGAAAATCGACTTCACTTAAGATTGAAAGAGATTCACACAAACATGCACACCCAAAACGAACAACAAGTAAATCAAAAAGGGGGGAAACCCAAAAACCCAAAAAAAAACCCCAAAAATTAAAAAACGAAAAGAACCCCACCTCTCCTTGGGCGGGTCAGAACCGACACCAGTGGGAGGAGCGACGGCGGCTTCCGCCTTAGCCGTGGGAGGCTGAGCGGTGAAAGTATGGAAAGCAGAGGAAGTCGGGGAAGGAGCAGATGGGAAATTAGGGCTTTGATGGAGGGCAAAGAGGTCTTTCTGCGAAGAGGGTGGTTGTGGTGGTGGTTGTTGCTGCTGCTGCTGATGATGATGATGATGATGGTGATGAAGAAGAGGTTGTTGAGGATGAGAACGAAGGATGAATTGGATCTGGGCATGGATGAAATCGACCTTATGAGACAAGTCGAGGCCAAGCTTGGTCTGCAACTCCTGAACGACGGCGTTTAAGGAAGAAAAAGGGTTAGGGTTTGTAGGAGAAGCGGAGTCGCGTAAGAGACATTGTAAAGCTTGAGAAAGCTCCTGGTCTGAAACCATTTTAGCTAGTAGTAGCTTTCTCAAGATTGCTTCATATATTAACAGAAATTAACGGTCCCTGGGCTTCTCTTTTGTTTTCTCTCTCAAGAACTCTCTCTTTCTCTCTCTATCAGCTTCTCTCTTCTTCTTCTTCTTCCTTTCTCTCTCTTTTCTGTGTGTGAGTAGAAACACAAAATGACAAAGCGGTCCATTCGTGAAGAAATTTTTTGATTAACCGCAAGCTCGGAGTGTGTGCGGCTGATGGAACAGACCAATCATTCTTTGCCACGTTCTTTGTCGTCTTGCTACGGCTCTCAATCTTAAGTCTTCACTACCATTTTGTTTGGGGTTTTGTTTGTTTTAAACTTTTATCCATGTGTATTTTTTTTATTAAAAAAAAAAGAAAAATCAAATTTGATCCTAAACTTCTCCCGTCCTAACGATTTCGATTCTAAACTTTCAAATTCATCAAGTTAAACAATAAATCTAGATAATTATTGTAACTTTTATCTTCAATTCAATTTTTGCTAATTCGCGCACTGATTTAAAAAAATAGTGTAAAAATCTTCATAAATTCATCCATTTCAATGAAATAACGTTTTGCACAAAAATAAGTTTGACTAATAGATAAATTAAATATTAAATATAATTTCACCAAAATTCATAAATTTTCACAAACAAATTAATTCTAATGTACTTTTTCTTCCTCTAAAATTTTATCAATTTCATATCATATGAATGTTTTATAACTCGTTGAAGGCATAAGAGAAACTTTCTTTTAACAATATTTGGAGCGAAAATTTATGGATGGTGAAATTGCAATACTTTTTAAAGTTCGAGGTAAAGATTGTAACCTAATTATCTAAATTTGAGATGTCAAAGTGAAAGTTTAGGGTTAAAATTGATAAAAATTTGATAAGTTTACGGGTCAAATTTATTTATTTTCCTTTTTTTAATGTTTGAATTTTGTGTTTTTTTGGAATTTTACGGTTTTTGGAGAATATAGGTGGAAATAATGATGGGTGTGAAGTTTTAACTTTTGTGTTGTGCCTCATAAATTTCTATAAATTTCTATACTTTGATAAATGTCTAATAGATTCATCCATTTTTGTATTTAGGTTGAATTATTAATTTAGTCCCTAAATTTTTTACCATATGTCTAAGAGGTCCATTACCTTTAAAAATTGTTTTATAAGTTCATAAACTTTCAATTTTGTGACTAATAAGTCTTTGAATTTAAAAATATCTAATATGTGTTCTTGGAATTTCAATTTTGTATCTAATAGGTCCCAACATTTCAAATTGTTAAAGAATTAATTGATCTTTTAGATATAAAATTGAACTTTATATCTAACAAGACCCTAAACTTTAAATTTTGTGTCTAGTAAGTGCGTGAATTTTAAAAAAATATTGAATAGGTCCATGACCTATTAGACATGGAATTGAAAATTCAAAGACTGATTGGATACAAATTGAAATTTAAGCCCTGTTTGATAATCATTTGGGCCCCGTTTGATAACCATTTGGTTTTTAGTTTTTGGTTCTTGAAAATTAAACCTAAAAATACTACATCTATCAATGAGTTTCTATATTTTTTTATGTACTTTGTACCTATGATTTTTTTAAAAACTAAACTAAGTTTTGAAAACTAAAAAAAGTAGTTTTCAAAGACTTGTTTTTGTTTTTAAAATTTGGCTAGAAACTTAAATAATACCTTAAAAAAGATAGAACTAATTGTAGTGAAAATGAAAACAAGTTTTGAAAAAACAAGCATAATTTTCAAAAACTAAAAACTATACATGTTTGGTAACTATTTTTGGTTTTCTGTTTTTTAAAAACACAAAACTAAAAACATGTTTGGTCAATACTTTTAGTTTTTTTTAAAAAAAAATTAAAAGAACATTGATGATTGTT
Organism: Trichosanthes cucumerina; assembly: GCA_036507285.1. Taxonomy (NCBI): domain Eukaryota; kingdom Viridiplantae; phylum Streptophyta; class Magnoliopsida; order Cucurbitales; family Cucurbitaceae; genus Trichosanthes; species Trichosanthes cucumerina. The sequence continues at coordinate 84,888,574 of CM071835.1, read as the reverse complement.
TTAATTTTATATTTTTTTTATTAAAGTTAAAACCAAACCATTTTTACAATACTTCTCCATATAATATACATAATTATAAAATAATATTTTTATTTTAAATTTTTGAAAATTTTTATTTTTTTAATTCAACAAAATTTGGGGTGAGAGATTGGAACTCTGCCCTCTTAGTTGAGGATATATGCTAATTAAAACTGAGATATGCTTACTTTAGCGAAAAATTGCATATTGAAAAATAATATTAATGTTTTAAATCTATTGACTAGAATTACGATAGATTTACTCAATGATTTTGTGTATTATTGTAACGGTCGGTTCCTTTAAAAAAAAAAAAAAAAAGGGAAAAGTCGCTCGTTCGCCATTGTTCGCGCGTCGCAGGCGATGCGGCCGCCGGCCCACGCCGTCCTCTTCTCCCTTTTCGTTTTCTTCTCTCCCTCTTCTTCTCTTCTCTCTCTCTCGTCGCACAGTCTCTCCCTCTCGCCCTCTTCGTTTTCTCTCTCTCTTTCCCTCCCTCTCTCCCGCCGAGCTCCCTCCGTCCTCCCTCTCTCTCTCTCTCTCACGCGAATCTCTCTCTATTTTCTCAGTTCGTCGCTGCCACAATCAGACTCGCCGCAGGTCCTCGCCCAGACGCCATCGTCCGTCGCAGCCGAAGCCGCCGGCGTGCCCAAGTCCGCGAGACCCGTCGATTGGTTCGGCGAAGTTCAGCCGTTTTTGGCGGCCACGCAACGCAGTCCGGCTCGATAGATCGAGTCGTGAGGATTCGATCTCGCCGCCCACGCGCCGCCGCCGCAAGTTCACGCGCGCGCGCCGCGCCGTCGCCGTCATCCACGCGCGCGCTTAGCAGAGCCGCGATCGCCCCTTCCGCCGTCCGGTCGCCTCGGTCCGTTCCCTAGTCCGTTTTGGCACTCCGTGGGTGAGTTTTGCTCCTCTTAATTAGTTTGGTTGCGATAGGTTCATTGTATTTTGGTTTATTAAATTGTGCGTGTTTCGTTAGGAGCTGGGAAGTTGAAGCACGTTTGGAGCACGCCACGTTACTCAAAGTCGCCGTTGTCGCGTTGGCTTTCAATGTAAGTAGTCGTTTGGACTAAACCACCCCAAGTGTAGGGCTTGGGGGCTTCGTTGCATGCTATATTGTTTTGAATTGAATGATGAATGTTTTAGAATGTGTAACGCATCGACTTGTAGTAGCATGCTAGGTTCAGGTAGACTCTGCGATACTTGGTTCTTTGTTGCCTGTCCTTTTGTTGTGAATGTGATGAAACAGTGTTGTAGTCGTTATCCTTTCGTGCTATAAAGGTTATCTCTTCGTGCTTAGATGTGATCTTGTTAGGAAAGTTGATCTAAGCTTGTGCTGAGAACGATGATTATGTTAGAGATACATGTCGTCTTTGAAATTGGTAAATAGGCTAGAGTTATACGCCCTGCTTGTCCCGAGTCCGTTGTCCGTGCTTAGTCTGTAGTGACTCGGGAAGTGTCGTTGAGCCTTAGGATTGTAGTTAGCACAACTAGCCCTAGTGCAGGCCCAAGTTCTAAGTATCTGTGTAACCCTTAGTAGACTGAGATTCGAGGTTGGCGAGATGACGATGAGGTATGGGATGTGATGGTCCGCCCTCCATCCAGTTGTGCGACTCGGGGGTACGATCCCTGGAGTCAGAGGGGTTGGATAGAGTCCTTCGCCCTAGTGCAGCCCGGGAATGAGCCCGAGGTCGATTGTGCGCTGTGTAGTACCGCTTTGATGCTTATGGGATGTGGTGGTCCGCCCCATCCGGTTGTGCGACTCTGGGGTGTGATCCTTAGAGTCGGAGGGTTGGATGAGAGTCCTTCGCCCCTAGTGCAGCCTGGGATGAGTCTCGTGGCCATGTGCTGCCAACCCAGTCTAGGAGCTAAGGGTAGGACAGAACTGAGAAAACTAAGTAAGAGTAGGGTCAGGATGCTTGTTGAGGTTGATTGGCGGGCTAGGTGTCGTGTTTAGCTAAGTCTAAGGTCGTTTCTATGTTCTTTATTCTTGGACGGAAGTAAACTTCATCGAGTATTTTTATACTCATCCCTTCTTTATTTCTTTTTCGTTGCAGGTAAGGCAAACCAGTGAGATGACCATCGACGGCGAGACCCCTGCGAGGCTATGGAAGACTTGTAGGACTTAGGGGTTGCGTTAGGAGTTGTTGTTTCTTTTTCTTTCTTCTGTTGCTTTCGTTCATGTTTTAAACTTTATTCTGTCTGTTGTTCATTTCTCGAATCAAAGCATGTTCTGTTGTTTTCTTTCGTATTCAAAGCATGCTTCTGCTGTTTGAGTTCTCTGTTAACTCCGAGGGACTGGAGCCCAGCCTTTTGTTTCTGTGTAGTTTGGTGGAGGCTGGGTACCCTCGTGAGTCTTTTGAAGTGTTCTCGTTTAGGTTCAGGTTTTCTTGTAAAATTTTTCGGTTTGTCCAGGTTGCGTCGTTATGCTGCCGAATTTTCGGCGCGAACGGTACAACTTGGAAGTAATGCCTCGAGTAGTTGTGTTAAAAAATTACGGGGCGTTACAATTATTTTTTAGTACAATAAATGTTGGGTAGAAATTCAAATTTCCAACTTCAAAGGAAAAATAGATACCTTATCCATTAGGCTATGCTCATGTCTACAATTTTGTATATGGATCAAATTTGATCTTGTGTAAAGTTTTATCACACTTATTCTTTTTGAAGATTAGTGGGTAAATTTTAAAAATTGAATGGAAGATTAAAAAAAATGAACACTATTGTAAAAATTGAGGGGCAAAACTAGGCACCAAAAACTTTACCAAATCATACTATAATAATAATAATAATAATAGAAATAGAATATATATATATATATATATATATATATAATATAGTGAAATTATATGACAAAACTAAATAAAGAATAAATTAGAGAGAAAGTGGAAGAGAAGAAAATGGATGGAGAAATTTCACCCAATTGTGTATTGTATTTGTCCACCAAAAGCCACTATTTATAGGCTATTTGGCAAGGAGCAAATGGATTTTTTTGGACACCAAGCATGAGTATATTTATGACAGATGGAAGACACATGGTCAAAAGAGGGTATGATACATGGCTAGATGGAAAATTGACTTCTATTTCATGCATTTATAATACTCCCCCTTAGATGTCCATTTTTATATAATATATGTCTCGTTAAAACCTTACTAGGAAAAAAAAATCCAATAGGAAAACAATTTTAGTGAAGGAAAAAGAGTACATATTTTATATAAATAATACAATATATTTACTTCCCCTCATGGAAACATCACTTAAGATCTCTGAGTCGTCGCATCCTAATACTGTGAACCAATTTCTCAAATGTTGTAATTAGTAATGCCTTTGTAAATATGTCTTCCAAGTTATCCTTTGAACAAATCTGTTGTACTGAGATGTCACCATTTTCTTTAAGGTCATGAGTGTAGAAAAACTTTGGAGAGATATGTTTCGTTCTATCTCCTTTAATATATTCTCCTTTGATTTGAGTTATACATGTTGTGTTGTCTTCGTATAATATTGTTGGAAGCAGTTTACTCGAAGACAAGCCACGTGTCTTATGAATGTGTTGTGTCATCAATCTTAGTCATACACATTCTCGACTCGCTTCATAAATTGTGAGGATTTCAGCATGATTTAAAGAAGTGACCGTTATAGTTTGTTTCACTGATCGCCACGATATAGTAGTTCCTCCACATGTGAATAGATAACCTATCTGAGATCTAGCTTTGTGTGGATTAGATAGATAACCAGAATCTGCATAACCAACTAGATCATAATTTGATTTGTTAAAATAAAATAAACTCATATAAATCGTCCCTCGAAGATATCGGAGTACATGCTTAACTCTGTTCCAATGTATTTTTTTAGGGCATGAACTATATATCTAGCTAATAAATTTACTAAAGATACAATATCTGGTCTTGTGATATTAGCCAGATACATAAGTGCACAAATTGCATTAAGATATGGTACTTCAGGACCAAGTAGTTCTTCATTGTCATCTCAAGGTCGAAATATATCTCTCTTTACATCTAGTGAACGAACTTCCATTGGAATGTTCAATGAATGTGTTTTATCCATATAGAATTTTTTTAAGATTTTCTCTGTATAAGTTGATTGATGAACAATATCTCATCTGCTGAATGTTCAATTTGTAAACAAAGGCAAAAATTTATTTTTCCAAGATCTTTCATCTCGAATTCTTTCTTAAGATATTCTATTGTCTTTGATAACTCTTCAAGAGTTCCAATTATATTTAAGTCATCAACATATACAGTTATAATAACAAATCCTAACTATGATTTCTTTATAAAAACACACGGACATATTGGATTATTTTGATATCCTTCTTTCAACAGATATTCACTCAGGCGATTATACCACATTCGTCCTGATTGTTTTAATCGATATAATGATCTTTGTAATTTTATTGAATACAATTTCCGAGAACTTGATTCATATGTTTCTGGTATTTTAAATCCTTCTAGGATTTTCATATTAATGTCATTATCCAGAGATTCATATAAATACGTCGTGACTATATCCATTAGATGCATATCAAGTTTTTTCATATATAGTCAGGTCAATCAAATATCTTAGCGTTATTGCATCCACCACAGGAGAATATGTCTCCTCATAATCAATATTAGGCCTTTGCGAGAATCCTTGTGCAACAAGTCTCGCTTTATATCTTGTAACCTCATTCTTTTCATTTCTTTTCCTTACAAATACCCATTTGTATCCCACATGTTTGACATCTTCTGGTGTCTGGACTACTGGTCCAAAAACCTCACATTTTGAAAGTGAGTTTAATTCTACCTGGATTGCTTCTTTCCATTTAAGCCAATCCTTTCTATGTTGACATTCTTCAATGGATTTTGGATCAGAATCATCATCTTCATGAATAATATAATGAGCAACATTACAAGCAAAAATGTTGGTAACAACTATATCATTTCGGTTCCATCTTTTTCTTGTTATAACATAGTTTATGGAAATTTCATTATTATCCTCAAGTATTGGACTTTCATCAATATTTTTATCAGTAGTAGTATTTTGGATTTCTTCTGGAACATCCATATCCTTCGTTGGATCATTTTGATTATCAACTATTTTTCTTTTTCGAGGATTTTTATCTTTGGAACTTATTGGTCTACCACGCTTCTGGCGTGCCCCATACTCATTATTGACAACTTGTTGCGTTAAGATATCAATTTTGTATGGAGCATTTGTTGTTGGTATATACGATTTACTTACTCTTTGAGCATCTGTAAATGCATATGGTAATTGATTTGTTATATTATGCAAATGAATTATCTTTTGAACTTCAAGTTCACATTGATCTCTACGAGAATCTAAATAAGATAATAACGATGCATTTCATGTAATTTCTTTTTCCAACTTCTTAATTCATCCCCCCTAATGTTGGAAAATTTGTCTCATTAAAATGACAATCAGCAAATCGTGCAGTAAATACATCATTCGTCAGGGGTTCAAGATATTTAATAATTGATTAAGAATCATATCCAACATATATTCCTAACCTTCTTTGAGGACTCATCTTAGTACGTTGTGGTGGAGCAATTGGAACATACACACTGCACATCCAAAAATTCTCAAATGGGATATATTTGTTTGTTGATCATAAGTTAATTGTATAGGGGAATATTTATTATAGGCTATTGGCCTAATTCGTACCAATGACGCAACATGTAAAATAGCATGTCCCCGTACAAACATTAGAAGCTTTGCTCTCATAAGCATTGGTATAGCAATTAATTGCAGACGTTTTATAAATGATTCTGCTAAACCATTTTATGTATGAACATGAGCTACAGGATGTTCAACATTTATTCCAATGTTCATACAATAATTATTGAATGCTTGGGATGTAAATTCATCAGCATTATCAAGACGAATGGTTTTAATTGTATAATCAGGAAATTGTGCTCTTAACTTAATTATTTGAGCAAGTAACCATGCAAATGCAAGATTTCGACTTGATAATAACCATACATGTGACCATATGTTGGATGCGTCAATTAATACCATAAAATATCTAAATTGACTACTTGGTGGGTTAATATGTCCACAAATATCACCTTGAATTTGTTCAAAAAATGTTGGTGATTCAATCCTCACTTTAGTTGGTGATGGTCTAATAATTAATTTCCCTTGAGAGCAAACATCACATGACAACTCATTGGATTGAAGAATCTTCTGGTTCTTTAATGGATGCCCATGTGAATTTTCAATAATTTTTCTCATCATTATTGATCCTGGATGACCTAATCGATCATGTCAAACACTGAATATTTCTGGATTCATGAACTTCTGGTTCATTGTTGCATAGCTTTCGATTACTCGTATATGAGTATAATATAATCCAGAAGAAAAAGCAGACAGTGTTTCTAATATACGTTTTTCATGTGAAACAATAGATGTGATATAGAGACACTCTATATTATTTTTACGATCAGTTTCAACATGATAATCATTGTTACATATATCTTTGAAACTCAATAAATTTCTCTTTGATTTGCTAGAGAACAAAGCATTATTAATTGAAAATTTTGTTCCTCTAGACAAGATAAAACTTGTTTTTTTCAAAACCTTCAATCAAGTCTGCAGAACCTGATAGAGTATTGACTTTTGCTTCCAAACATTGTCAATTTAGAAAAATATTTTCTGTTTATAAGTATTGTGCGTAGTTGAGCAGTCTGCCAGACATATATCTTCATTGTTCATTTTTTAATCATTCAACATATGAAAATTGTTCATATTTCTTCATTAAACAAAAATAATTACAATAAGAGATACATCATACAAAAAGTTCAAAGCTAAAAATAACATAAAAATGAACATTAGTACTAGACATTCTCAAAATCAAAAGAAGCATTTGTTAATCCATCAATTGTTTCAATCTTCTCTTCAGGAGATGCAAAGAAGTCTGTCACATCCAAATTTGTCATATTGGATGGGTCAAATATATTATTATCTTGATAAACAAGATTTGTTTCTACATTTGTCCCTTTTTCCTTCAAGAAAGCTTGATAGAGATCAACTAAATGTTTGGATGTATGACAAATACGTGACCAATGTCCAGTCATTCCACATCGAAAACATTTATTTTCATCACCTCTTGCACTCTGTGGAGTTTTTCATTTATGATCATCATTTCGTGTGGGTTTCTTGAAATTTGGATAATTATAATGCCCAACATGAAAATAATTGTTTTTTCCCCTACCGCGGTCATGACCTCGACCACGACCACGACCTTGACCACGATTCTTAAAATTCACAACATTCACTTCAGGGAATGGTGTTGCTTCAGTTGGTCGAGATTCGTGATTTTTCATTAATAGCTCTTATTTGTTCAGCCACGAGAAGACATGAAATGAGTTCTTCATACTTTTTAAAGTCTTTCTCTCGATATTGTTGTTGCAGGAGCATATTCGAGACATGAAAGATAGAAAATGTCTTCTCTAACATATCCACATCAATAATGTTTTCTTCACATAATTTCAATTTCGAACTAATTTTGAATAATGCGGAGTTATATTCACTTCCTGATTTAAAATCTTGCAACCTCAGGTGCATCCAATCATAACGAGTTTTTGGAAGAATAACAGTTTTTTTATGGGCATACATTTCTTTCAAGTTCTTCCACAGGACGTAGGGATCTTTTATCGCCAGATATTAATCCATTTTCAATCCTTCGTGGAGATGATGACGAATAAAGATCATAGTCTTAGCCTTTTCTTGACCGGATGTCGTATTCCCTACTTTAATGGTCTTTCCAAGGTTCATAGCATCCAAATGTATCTCAGCATCAAGCACCCATGACAAATAATTGTTACCATTAATGTGAAGGGTCGTGAATTCTAATTTTGCAAGATTTGTCATAGTAACGCTATCAAAAGGCATTATATGTATATTAGAAAATTAATATAAATTAAACATGTAAAATAACATTTTTTAAAAAAAAAGGCTTACCCGGAGGACCTACATTTAGTGGAAAAAATAACAGAGACTCGTGTTGATAACGTATTGTAAAAATTGAGGGGCAAAATGGGAACAAAAAACTTTACCAAATAATAATAATAATAATAATAGAAATTGAATATATATATATATATATAATATAATATAAATAAAGATAGTGAAATTATATTGGAAAATTAAATAAGTAATAAATTAGAGAGAAAGTGGAAGACAAGAAAATAGATTGAAGAAATTTCACCCAATTGTGTATTGCATTTGTCCACCAAAAGCCACTATTTGGCAAGGAGCAAGTGGTAGTTTTTAGACACCAAACATGAGTAGGTTTATGACACGACACATGGTCAAAAAGGAGTATGACACATGGCTAGATGGAAAATGAACATCTATTTCATGCATTTATAATAAATACTATTTAATATTAAGGTTTAATTTGATTTTATTTTTTTTATATATAATTCAAATCTAAGAATAAAAATTGAAGTATAAAAAAAGATTAGAAAAAATGGATATTTTTTCCTGGCAGTTTATGAATAAACAGAACTTTTAAAATTGTGTCCGATAGAGTAGTTAATCTTTAAAAAGAATGTCTAAGTTTTTCACTTTTGTATTAGTAGGGTCTTGAAGTTTAAAAATGTTTAATTACTAACAAGTCTTTCAACATTTAATTTTGTAATTGATAGGTCCCTTTTATATTCAATGTTTTTTAATATTCATTGAATCTAGTAGGACTTTGAGCTTTCAATTGTACGGCTAATGATCTCTAGAATTTTAAAAAATATTGAATATAATTGTTGTGTCGTTACTTCTTTTTCCCACATCGGCAAGAATTGCATTTTAGTGGCTCCCTTGTCCTTATAAATACGCCCTTTTTTCTCCTTTTTGGTGTGAGTGAGAGTTTGAGAGTTTTTTTAGAATTTTCTATTTCTATTACTCTCTTTAATTCAAATATTTTATAATTAATTTCTAATTCTATTTAGAAATTAATTTAGGTGAGTTAAAATACTTGTTAAAACCTTAAATAAACTAGATCTTAATTATGACAATAGTAAAATAAATAAAGAGAGAGAAGAAAAACACACAGAACGTTCGGACTATGCCCCTACATCCACGACCGAAGACGACAAGTTTAAAAGATGAAATCCTTAGAGTTCAAAAGATGAAATCCTTAGTCTAATAAACTAGATCTATAGCACTTTGACTGTCACAAAAGATTGTAGTAATCTGTAAATCTTCGCTAAGTTCACCAAACAATCCCTTCAATCATATAGCTTTTTCACAAGCCTCTATAATGGCTACTAATAGGAGAACCACCAACAGTAAACACACATCCTGTAAGAGATCTTCTTTTGTCAATGCAAACAAACATCAACAGTATCTCGTAAGTATCTCAATATCCACTGAACTTATTTCCAATGTTCTTTATCAGGATTACTCAAATACCTAATACCTACGAACTGCACTCACTGCGTAGGATAAAACAGGGTAAGTACACACCATTGCATACATGAGAGACCCAATTGCACTAGAGTAAGGAACTCGAGACATATAATCAACCTCATCATCTAACTGTTGATAGCTTGAAATGTGATGCTAAAGGAGTCCTATTGATTCGAGGGTCAAAATGGAGAAGTACGAGTGTTGAGGTTACGAATCTAAGAAGAGATGAGATCGTGGTCCATAGAGGATAAAAAATTGAGAAGTATGGACCTTAGGGTTACAATTATTCAAACAAAAAAAATGAAGAATCGAAAGATTCAAGGGTAAAAATCGAGAAGTAGGAGGTTTTCGATTACAAAACTAGTAACAAGAAGATAGATCATCTTCCATGGAGAGTTAAGGTTTCGATTTTGAAGGGAAAAAAGGTGATTCAAGGAGAAAATGAAGGAAAAGTATTGGAGTCGGAGAAGATGAAATATACAAGGGAATCAACATACCTTGAACAAAAAGAACTCAAAAATCCCCCAAAGAAACTTCTCCGAAGAAACAAAGAAAGAACAAAGAAGGAGAGAGTGAGAGAGTTTGAGAGAAGTGAGGCATGAAAGAGAATGAGCATGACAACATGAGACAAGTTTAAAAAATGTGTAGAGTTTAACTGTGATTACTGTTGAACTCCACCAAGTTGGTTAATTAAATGGGGGGTGAAATGTTTGATGGGTCAAACGTCAAGTGGAGTTAAGTTGAGTTAGGTTTTTATGCCCATTAACACAGTTCATGTTACTGTTCATTAATATGAATATATTAGAAACCTATTAGATACAAAATAAAAGGTTAAGAGTTTATTAGACATTTTAAAGTTCAACAGCTTATTAAACACAAAATTGTAAGTTCAATGACTTATTAGACACCTTTTAAATTTTTGGGGCTAAATAGACATGAACTTGAAAGCTTTAAGGACACTAGTAGAAATTCAGGATTTTATGACATTGAAAAACTGTCATAAACACATTTTATGACATTTTTTTTCGTCCTAAAAGCCACCATTAAGGAAACTCCATACATGACACATTTAAAATATTGTCGTAATTAACTATTCTATGACAATTTTATCTTGTCGAGAAATCCGTATACACGACATTTTTTAGGTGCCATGGTAAATTTTTGTATGACAATTAAACATTGTCAAGAAATAACCCGTCCATCCTAATTTTCCGTCAAGATATATCAAACAATGACAGATTTTGAATGTCATAGAAATTATGTCTATGACAGAAAATTAGTGTCAAACATGTTGTTTAGACGACAATATTTTCTTGTCAATTGTCAAGTTATTGTCTACTTTGCTAGATTTTAATTGTCATAAATGCTTTTTCGGTGACAGTTTTGAATTGTCATGTATTTAGTTATTTTGATAGTTTTAGGTGTCAAGAAAGAGCATTTAATGACATTTTCCATTTGTCAACAAAAATATTGTGATAGATTCCTTCTGTCAAATATTTATTTTCTTTGATAGTTTTTATTAGTCAACAAACAATGTATTATGACATATTTTGTGTGTCAAAGATTTATTTTCTTTTTTCGTAGTTGTCAACAAATGTCATAGAAATGATTATAATGAAACGAAAGAGTTATCACTCATTAATTTAAAAATAATTTTGTTTACAATCAAACTATGATAAAATATATATTACATTAATGTGTTTACATGTCATATGTTTCTTCCACTATGTAGTGTTCGGCTCTGCTTGATCCTGCAATGGACAAAACAATATTCATTTAAATATTAAACTTAACCATTTAAAGAATACTAGACTCTCTTAAGGGGAAGAAATGATATATAATTTGGTGTACCTACTTTTAATTACGTAATACCAAAATTTCGGCAGCATAACGACATAATTACAACAATACCCAAAATTTTTACAAGTACCTGTTTAAGTAAATACACACTTATAACAACTCATTAACCAGATAACCAAACCAAACTCCATCGTCATAACCATTAAAGGTTCAAAACTTCTCATCAACAAAAATTCGAACCAATATGAGTTATTTAGAAAAGGTTATAATGCTTATACTACAGTTATATGACTTTCCTAAAAAAAGTTTACTAATACTTATAACTAAACATTATATATGTCTAACTTTGAGAATAAAAAGTTAGACACATATATAAGTTTCGATAAAACAACCAACAAACAATGGGCAATAGAAGAATCAATACATAATCTTGCATATGTACACATGTAAACAATGGACACATGTGGCTATATCTCCCACCACAACCTCTCAAAGTCTTCCTGCAAACAGTTTAATTAGCTTTCAGTGACATATGAAAAACACTTTCAAAATTCAAAGCATGAGGTATGTGATGTACCTCTTAGGACACAAAAGTTTGCTCACGAATTCCTCTAGCAATATACACCATCAAAAGTCTGTTCTCCTACAATGCTCGGTTGTTCTCCTACAATCCTCGTACAACAAACTTAGAAGTATATGGAACATACAAAGTTACAAAAAAAGTGTATATAAACTTACTCCATAGGACCTAAAAGTGTCGATACTTTTTCCTTTGGATCTTACAAAATGTCAAAAAGTGCTAAAATACTTGAAGTGTCATTATGGCTCCTAAATGATTAAATGAATACAATTATTTAAATAAAAAATGATCCAAGACCAATAACTTTACTTATTGCATCAATATTGGTCATGTTAGTTGGAGAAGTATTTGCCTCTTATAGCATTGCATAAATTAACAAAATAGTGGTCAAGCATCTTCAAATTCGATAACCATGCACAATAAAATTATCCTATGAATGATATGTAGGCATTTCTTTTTGCAATTTCAAACTCGATAACTATGCACAATAAAATTATTCTAGCATTGCATAACTATGCACAATAAAATTTCATCTTTAAAGAAAACTTACCTAGACTTTGATGAACTAGGTAGATTCAACAACCCCCTACAGCAAAGCAAACTAGTAACTGAGGTAGAATAACAAAAAAAAAAGTTCTTAGAAAGATAGTTCTTGCAAATATAGATATGGCAATAGCAAGTACTACATTAATCTAGGCATAACCAACAAATTAAATTATCTTAAGAAGATAATCAAGCTTGTATGGATATAATTCAACTAGTCCTATAACCGTTACTACAACTAAAATTTGAGTAAGTTGAAGAACAAAAAAACTCACCACAAAATTGATATCCAGTAATCAAGAGCACTAGTATAGCAACTTTGGTTAAATCTAAAGGCTAAGTTCTTAAAGTTTCTTAGATGCAATTAGAACATTCGAAGTGCAAGATTTCGTTTAATATATTTAAATATTAAATATCTTTTTTAATATATTTAAATATCTTTTTTAATTTGCCCAAAAAGATAAAATACTAAACCAATTAAAAAAGAAAAGAAAAGAAAAGATCTTAGGTAAGATTTTGTTTCTTTCCTTTTAACATAAAAACTCAAATAAGGAACCTAAAAGATTTAGGTCAAAATTAACTAAAAGGGATTTGAATACCTTTTGAGTTTGAGAATATAAAATGTGTTTATATAAAATCAAAGAATAAATCCTTAAATCTCGAAATTAAAGATTTACTTAAACCATTCTTTTACAAAATTATAGAAATTTAATTTCACCAAATTTCAGGAGTTAAACTTGAAATTCTAATCTTCCAATTAGAATTCTAACGAACGCACCAAATCTAAAACTAAATAAACTAAAGTACCTTAATTCGATAACGCGGGGCGTTACACTAACTGTTCAAACTACTAATTTGCCCAAATTGGACATATCTTAAAATATGTTAAATAAAAAAGAAGAAAGAAAATTCCAGCTTGACTTAATTCAAATTTCAGTTCCAAGACCCTAAAAGAAAACAAAAGACTCCAAAACCCAGAAAACACCCATCAAGCCTGTACACCCACAAGAAACCTCGACTTCGGGAGCAGACAAAAGAGTGGAAAAAAGGTCAAACAAAACAAAGACGTGAGAGAAAACAGATGGAAAAAAAAATGAGGGAAAGGGAAAAAAAACCTCAGAACTAAAGAAACCCATAAAAAAAATTAACACACACAAGATTTACGTGGTTCGACACTCCCCCTAAACCCTAATACAAAGTTTGGCCCAATAGGCCCAAAGTACGAAACATAAAACTGAAATAGGTCAGCGAGACCCTCGTACTTGGTCATTTGAACCACCATATAACAGATTCAAGGCATATTTACATTATGTGAGTTATCGTCGGTTAAGAAATTGATTGTTATATATTCGATGAAATCATCCAGAAATGGTAAGTTCTAAAACACACAACAACTGTTCTCTAGACTTTCTTGAGTTCATACTAACTTGAGTGTCAGAGTGCAGGTGACTTAGCACCACATCAACGAGACCTCCGTACTAATTGTTATTCGAACCGACAGATAACAAATTCAAGACATTTTTTTACACAGTCAAATGAATGTAATTACCCTAAAATATAAGTTAATTTTAGAACATGTGACATTAAAATACTATTATAAAAAGCGGTGGTCTTGAGTTTTGTTGGGATGTATGTCCTAATCTCGTCTTGTTTGTAATATTACCTTTTGAAATAAATAAGAGTTATTTCTTTTATCGCTTTGTGTCTCGCATTTTTACAAACTTTGTCCAATTAACTAAGCTCCAGGGTCATTGAATTTATGAGAGATCTAGAACTTGAACGGTATGTAGTGGAACTTGAACGGTATGTAGTGGACACACAAAGAGGATCACGTTCGAGTTAATAGCCCGAACGGTCTACAGTGTATGGATAGAGTTAGAGACCTAATCCTGGATACGTTGTGGATGCGACCCGCTTTGTATTAGATACAAACGAGGTGATCTGACTCGTTCATGTGGTTGACATGCGAGTGGGGGCATCCTGTGCAATGAGATTGTACAAGATCGAACCGTGAATTAGTAGACCTATTGATGTAACACCGTTGACAGTATTAGGACTAATAACTTCGTAGATGACCATTAATGACTCGACCTGAATCCTGAGCGTGTTACGGACTCCTGTCCGCGGGAGTCTGTCCTTTGACTAGTACGGTGAGGGTGGTGATGCAGAAAATGTCAAGTGTCCTAAACTAATGCAACTAGGAAGAGACTCTGACTCTCCTTTGACGTGCAAGTATACACGGTCAGTGCAGCAAGTGATAAGAAAAGTATCGATCCCACGAGGACTAGTAGAATCTAAATCAATGAGTGTCCTAGAAATTTGTCTCCTATTTATTTTTTTTTTGGGGCAATGCAATGGGCATGCAAATTTGTGTTAAAAAAAACAGTGAATGCAATAATAGAATTTGATTTTTTTTATCTTATTAATTGGATGAGTTAAGTATAACGAAGACTAATGCAATAATTCAAAAGTACGTGAAAACGTTAAAAACATAAACTAGACGAGAGTAAACTAGGGCTTTTAGATTGAGAGAAAGGCTAGGGTTAAGTTGAAGTTTCATGTATAATTAGAATAACAAATATGTGGTTGATGCCTTGAATTTACCTACACATGTGATCAAGTGAATTTTTCCAAAATCACTAAATTTTAAGACCAACAATTTCCCAATTGAGACCTAAATTATGCTCATGATTTCAAGGTTCCAGGTGGGTTAATTATCCCTAATTAACTCAAGATCCTAGAATGATATTTTAATTTCCTAATTCACTAGCTTTTCCAAGTTCATGAATTTAAAGAGAAGTTAAAGTTGCCAAATTTTAACCCTCATACATCGTTGTAAACATTAAAATCTCATAAATTTAACTATGACATCAACCATTAATTTATTACAATTTATACATTGAAGAACAACTTAACCCGTGCCTAGGAGAATTTAGCTCATGATTGGAGTCAAATTACACAACTTAAGGTTAAACATGCTTTTCACTAATCGATGGAATCGTATAAAAATATCAATCAAAACAGCCACACAATTAGGCTAAAACAATGAGCAAATTGACTCCTAATTAATGAAAAGCATAAAGCAAAACCCGTGCAATTAACACAAATTATAACGATTCAAGATTGGAATGGTTACAGTGGATAAAGAAAGTATTTTTGCTTCAAAGAAAAGGGGAGTCTCTGATTAAGCCCTTCAAGTCATCGCCCACGATTGCTTCAAAGCAAATGGGGCGTCCGACATCGCTACACAAAGCCACGCAATTGCTTCAACAATGCTCAACCGACACTCACCACGCGCGAATCGCTGCGACAGCGAACGGGCGATTTTTTCGCACACTCACGCGCACAACAAGCTCCTCAGTCCTCCTTCGCGATTGCTTCAGCAATCGATGGGCCAAGCACAACGGCGCCTTCTTCCGATTGCTTAGCAAAATAGGGTGGATGGCTCTCCCGATACCTTTCCGTTTCTCTCTCTCTCTACACTTTTGTAGCAAAACGCCGAACCTCGATCTCCCCTCACGATTGCTTCAAAGAATCGACGGCAACCACACGTGTTCTCACCGCTCCTCTCGCTCTCTCGTCTCTACGGCACAGAGCAACAACCCTACAAATTTCTTCTTTCGCGATTGCTTCAAAGAAAATCAAAGACTCTCTTCTCGCAAAAATGCCCCCCCTTGCAGCCTCCCCTTTCTTTTCCTTTTATCACAAGAAGATGTTGCCCTAGTTTGATAATTACAAACACGCCATTTAGGGTATAAAGACCATTTTGCCCTTCGGGTAAAATGTCTAAAATGCCCTTATGGGTTTTTGTAATTTTTTTCTTTTACACATCGCACACAGAAAAATCCTCATACATCATTATCAATCATAAATCAAACTAAATATGTAAAAGTTAAGAAAAATCTCAAATTGCAGTCTTTAATTACTTGTTAGCTAATTTCTCCAAATTAAAGCACAAAATTATCAAAATTAATTCTTTTAGAACCTAATGCTTAAATTCAAGATTTTCAACTAACATTCATAATTTAGGGATAAAATAACATGAAACTCAATGAATTCTATGCAATTCAAGTTGATTAAGCATTAAAATTCTAGTAAAATAACTCTCCTATGGCGAGTTATCAAACCCCCAAACTTGAACTACTCATTGTCCTCAATGAGTTCTATTCCCTAAAAATTTTAAAGACCTTCCAAGACTCAAATCAATTGCGTTAACTGAACAAGAGTTAAAGACTTATGCTCTAAGTTGCAAGATACTATTCATTCAATGCTTTCTAAGTGGTTCATCCAGAGTTTCCTACATAACACTTATTTCTTAGTACCAAGAGCAAACCAACTAGGATCTAGCACCTACCCTCAAGCTCAATCACTATAGTCCTAATCATTCAAATCAGGCAACCCATAGTTACAGATAAGTCACAATCCAAAACTCGCATGTCTTCAAATTCATGATCATTCCTTTTTATTTTATTATATATATATATATATATATATATATATATATATATATATATATTTTCTTTTTAAAACAAATATGTACATTACCCTCCATTTCCTTAACACACAACGTAGGGCTAGTTTATTTTTTATTTTTATTTTTTTATTTTTTTCAACTCTCCATGATTCTTAGAATGGCACACGTGGTTAGCGCAGCGCACCTAAGCAATGGGGTTCTCCCGTAGTTTTTAGAACGGCACACGTGGTTAGCGTAGCACACCTAAGCAATGGGTACAGGTTACTTGCTTGATACCTTCGCTCCAAGAGGCCAGCATGGTTAGTGCCTGCACTTCCGACATCGAGTACCAAGTTACCTGAACTGACTCTAAATAACAAAATAAATAACATCTCTTTTTTTTTCTAACCCAACAAAGTTTTAGGGAAATGGAAAGTTTGCACACTCTTTCTTTCTTTCTCTTTTTTTTTTTTCTTTAAAACTAAACACAAAGAATTTACCTTTCCCCCCAAACTTAGAGTACTCAATGTCCTCATTGAGTTAGGGAGGTCGGATAACTCCCCTAAACTTGAAATGATCACAAATTTGGAGTTTACTCATTTTGGAACATTCTAAACGATGTATGAGTTACCTAACTTGTCATGGCTTCTAGCTTTCGAACTTTTTGGCCTAGGAGTTGAATCCTAACTACTTTGATTGACACACCAACCATAAGCACACTAAAGAACCCTAATGACAAGCTTCACCTTGAGAAACACCAAACAAGATAACATACTCTTGCCTCAAACACAAGCAACAACTCTTATTTTCATTAACCATAAGATTTTTTTAACTTTTCAGTTCTAACGAGTTTCTCACCAAGTTTCTACTGAAGAAGACAAAGATACTTTTTTACCATTAAAAACATGCAGAAACTTAGTTTTTATAAAGGGACAACAACCATCTTTCTTTTTTTTTTATTTCTACTTGCTTAAACATGGTAGATCAACTACCTACATCATGCATAACCAATCAACGCTAAATATGGATTCAAATGAGTCAAAGCAGAATATTTAGAAGTCTTAAAGCAAGTAAATAACAAAGAATTCTCAGCAGAAACCATTACACCCAACAAAACCTACATATGCTTATAAAAAGGGAATTAAATCAACAAATTGCAAAAAGGGCAGCAACAAATTATAAAGGAAAAGACAACAAGCAAAACAATTCAAAATACTAAAGAGAAAAGGGAACATGACCTCCCTCTTTTGCTCTAGTAGTCATCCTCCTCGTTTTCTCTTCTTGGGCTTCCTCCTCCTCCACGTTGTTCATCTCATCTTCTTCATCATCACCCCAAGCCTGCAAAATGGAGTGGAGAAATTCGGGGAAATTTGGGTAGGGGTTTGGAAAATTGGCTTGCATAGCGGCTCGGTGGGCTAAGTCTCTCTCTTGGGCATACTCCCAATAACAATGTGATTGATCTTGTATATGGTGCATTATGCTCATCATCACATTGTTTTGGTGTATGAGTTGGTCCATACCTACCATTAACCCCATTCCTTTATTTGAACCAACTTGGGTGTGATGGTCCATAATGGTGTCTAAAGGCCCGCTAGCTAAGACTTTATCCTCCCAAATATAATAAGGAACCCCGACCCTAATGCAAAGAGAAGTTACTAAACTAGGGAAGAAGATTTTTCCACTCTTTTTCTTTGCACACCCTTTTATTTCCCTAGCTACTAGGTTTCCTACAGCGATTTGCAATTCTGAAAGGATGGCATAAAGAAGCATGATTCGACTCCTCGAGACCGTTGAATCATGCGAAGTGGGCATGAGATTCAACTTAACGAAAGGAAGTCATATGTGTGCTTCAGGAGCTAAATAGGAAGCTAACATAGTCCTCGCTCCCGTTGAGCTTACCATCCATTTCGCCCCATTGATCCCTACCGTTCTTAGGGCGGCATTCATTTGAGTGTCGGATGGGACCATTAACAACTCGTTTGTTCTACCGTAAAGTTGGCAAGGCAATTCGAGCATGGAGTTAATGGTATCCGTGTCCCAATGATCATATCTACCCCTTACTATGGATACCCTTTCTTCTAGATAGATGTTCGCATAGAACTCCCTAACTATGGTGGGGATGGCTGCCTCAGGTTCTTTACAAAACTTTTCCCAACCTAGATTTACTATATTTTGGGATAGGAAAGGAGGAATCTCTCTTGAGTATAGGTTGAAACCTCTCTCTAGCAAAAGAGCTCTTTTCTTCAACTTCTCATATTTTGTTCTTGCTCTTTCACCGATAAATCTCTGTGGATATCTTCCTCACACAATACCTCCTTCATCACTTGGGATTGTCTTCCTAGTGTACCCTTTCTTCTTCTTTTCTTTCTTCTCTTTGGACTTAGGTGCCGGTGGTTCAAGGGCCTCCAAAGGATATGCATCCTCTAAGGGCCATTCACTAACCACCTGCTTTCCTTTACTCCGCGAGGAAGAGGAGGAATGGGTGGACGATCTAGGATTGGATTGGCTCACTTCTACCATTGCACTCTTCAATTTTTTGGCCTCTTTCTTGCTTTTTGCTTCTTCAGAGCCACATGATTAAATATGAAGCAAAAGAGAGAAGGGTACTAGAAAAATTCTAAGGAATGGACAACAAGCTTCCTAAGCTAAGAAAGACTCTTCCTAAGCTAGATTTGGATCTCGATTGATTTCTCCTAGCTCAAGTTTCATTAGGTTCCAAGACTAGGATTTCCTTTTACCCAAAAAAAAAATACGACTAATCCCCAAAGCAACGTTTTTTTCTTTCTTTTTCCTTTTTCCACTAACTTCTATCCTTTGTCCATTTTCCTAACCTAAATTGCAAAAACATGTAGCTAAAATAGGTCAACCTGCAAAACAAAAGAAATCATAAAGTCAACATTTACTCATTCTTTTTAAGACATGCAATTAAAAATTAAAAGGAAGCATCAAACTAGGAATTTTATTGTCCTAAAACAATAAAGAAAATTGTATCCTAGGTTTTCACATGCTTCCATTCATCCTAGATTACATGCTACAATGAAAAATCACATGCTTTAGATTTTTATTCTACTAAAAACACAAGTTAACCTATACTAGTATGTTGGAAAATTTTCAATAGGGAGAAAGAAAAAAAAATTGTACTTAATTCAGCCATACGAAATGAACAATCATGCTTGGTGATCGAGCAAGGGGAGAAAGAATTCTTACCTCTAACCTTTTGTATGCTTCAATTCTACATCCTAACGACACTTAATCAAAGATTAACTATATATGATAAAACAAAGAGCAAAACATGAAACAACTGGATCAAGAATCATATGAACAACTAAATCTCCTATCATGCATAGACAACGAATAAAAAGGAAAAAGAAAACAACCTAGCTAAGCTTTATTTTTATAGAAGGATTCACTACACTTCATCATCACTCAACTTCTATGTAGACATGTTCCTTTGGAAGTCTTCACCCCAATAGTGTTTCAAACGTTGCCCATTAACAAGAAACTCTCTTCCATCCTGCTCACATCGAAGCTTAATAGCCCCGTAGGAGAGAGTTTCGATCACTGTAAAGGGGCCTGACCATCTAGACCTAAGCTTACCAAGAAAAAGTTTGAGGCGGGAATTGAATAATAAAACTCTTTGGCCTGCTTCAAAAGTCTTTGGAATGAGTCTCCTATCATGCCAAGCTTTAGTTCTTTCTTTGTAAAGCTTTGCATTCTCATAAGAAAATCTTCTAAACTCATCCAAATCATTCAATTGAAGTAGCCTCAGATCTCCTGCAACAATTAGATTTAGATTGAGTTCCTTTAAGGCCCAGAATGTCTTGCTTGTGGATGGTACGGGGTGGAGATTCTGTGCTTTACATTATACTTGGCCAGGAGGGTATTCATTGCCTTATTGACAAAATGAGAGCCCTCATCACTGATTAAGACTCTAGGGGTCCCAAATCTCGTGAATATGTGCCTATGCAAGAATGACGACCCTTTGTTTTGGCGTCATTATTCTGGCACGCCATGGCTTCTACCCACTTAGAGACATAATCCATCGCCACTAAGATATACAAATTCCCCCTTAGAGGAGGAAAAGGGCCCATGAAGTCAATCCCCAAACATCAAAGAGCTCCACCTCTAAGATGTATGTCAAGGGCATTTCTCTCTCTTTCCTATATTACCTCTCCTCCGGCATGTATCACATGTCTTGCTAAAAACATAGGCATCCTTAAAGACAGATGGCCAATAATAGTGTGATCGGAACACCTTTGTTCATGCATCCTTTGGCCACCAAAATGGCCTCCATAAGGGGACGAATGACAATGCTCGAGAATAGATGGTATCTCGCTTTCTGGTCACACATCTCCTAATCATACCATCTACACATCGCCTATATAAACATGGATCGTCCCACAGAAAAAAATTAGAGTCATGCAAGAATCTCTTTTTCATTGTTGTCTTTGACAAATCGTGGGGAAGGATATTGCAAGCCAAGTAATTGGCATAGTTTGCGAACCAAGGGGGTTGGTATTTTGGACCTCACGAACTAACAAGAGTTGCTCATCAGGGAAGTCATCTCTTATGTGGGAGTGTGAGGGTAAAGGCTCAGAGTTCTCAATCCTAGACAAATGGTCTGCCACCACATTCTCTGAACCCTTTTTATCTTTGATTTCCACTTCAAACTCCTGCAGAAGTAATACCCATCTAATCAATCTTGGTTTGGCATCTTTTTTGCCAACAAATACCTAATGGCAAAGCATGATCGTGTGTAGACCACCACCTTAGTACCAACCAGATATGGTCTAAACTTTTCAAAAGCAAAGATTATCGCTAACAACTCCTTTTCGTGAGTTGTGTAGTTCATCCGAGCTTCATTTAAAGTTTTACTCGCATAATAAATTGGATGTATTACCTTCTCTTGCCTTTGTCCTAGCATAACACCCACAACATAGTCACTTGCATCACACATCAACTCGAATGGCAGTTGCCAATCAGGTGAAGACATAATAGGTGCAGTGACTAGGGCTGTCTTGAGGACATTAAAGGCATGTAGACACTCCTCACTAAATATAAAGGGCTTGTTGACTTCCAGAAGAGAGCACAATGGCTTTGAGATTTTTGAGAAATCTTTGATGAATCTTCTATAGAACCCCGCATGTCCAAGGAAACTTCTCACTCCCTTGACATTTGTGGGCGATTCCAATTTCTCAATAATCTCAATCTTCGCCTCTATCTACTTCTATCCCCTTGCATGATATCTTATGCCCTAACACAATCCCTCTCTAACCATGAAGTGACATTTTTCCCAATTTAGAACTAGGTGTGTCTCTTCACAACGCCGCAAAGATTTTCCCCAAATTCTCTAAGCAAACCTCAAATGAGTTTCCAAAGACCGAGAAGTCATCCATGAAAACCTCCATGATGTCTTCTACATAGTCAGAGAAAATCGCCATCATGCACCTTTGAAAGGTCGCAGGAGCATTACATAGTCCAAATGGCATCCTTCGAAAAGCAAAGGTACCATATGGACATGTAAATGTTGTTTTCTCTTGGTCTTGTGGTGCAATGGTTATTTGGTTATAACCACTGTAACCATCAAGGAAACAATAAAAGGCTTGACCTGCCAGTTTGTCCAACATTTGATCTATGAACGGGAGAGGAAAATGGTCTTTCCTGGTGGCCTTGTTTAGCCTCCTATAGTCCATACAGACTCTCCAACCGCTCACTACCCTAGAAGGAATGATTTCATTGGCTTCATTAATAATTCACTGTCATCCTCCCTTTGGGAACACATTGGATGGATGACCCAATTGCTATCCGCTATGGGGTAGATAATTCCAGAGATCCAACCATTTAATGACTTCTTTCTTCACCACTTCTTTCATGGTTGGGTTAAGTCTTCTCTGGGGCTCTATGGATCTGAAAGTCCCTTCCTCTAAGGTAATCTTGTGCATGCAATAAGAAGGACTAATCCCTTGAATGTCAGCAAGAGTCCATTCTATGGTCTTCTTGTGTTGCTTAAGGACATTAAGCAACAACTGTTCGTCCTTAGGGGGTAGACTTGCTGATATGATAATGGGAAGAGTTTCCTTATCACCCAAGAATGCATACTTTAAGTGTTGGGGTAAAGGTTTCATTTCTAGTGTTGGGGTTCTTGAACCGAGGGTATCACTGTAAGGTCTCTCTCCTTCCTTCAAATCTAATGACTCAAAGATTTTTCTGAACTTTGCTATTTCTACTAGTTCTTCCAAACCCTGGGTCAACTCTTCTATTCCTGACTTCTCTAACTCACTTTCTCTCAGTTCTCCAAATCTCATCTCATGGATTCCTTTCAATTCTTCGCTGGCGGTTTCAGAAATAACTCCATCTAAGACATGAATTACAGAACAACTTTCTGTTCCATTTGGATACCTCACTGTATCATAGATGCTAAACTGGACCTCTTGATCATTCATTCTCAGCTTAATGGTCCCTGCATGAACATCTATCACAGTTCTACCTGTTTTCAAGAAAGGTCGCCCTAGGATAATAGGAACATCCTTGTCAGCTTCATAATCCAGGGTGATAAAATCCGCTGGGAATATGAATTTATCCACTTGGACCAGGATGTCCTCTATTTTTCCTTCTGGGGTAGGCTATGGATCTATCTCGCTAGCCTGCGCAGGTCACTCGTGTGGTGGGCCTCGCCTCCCCAATGCCCAATCCCTTATAAATAGAGAGAGGCATCAAGTTGATGCTAGATCCTAAATCACATAACGCCCTCCCTAAATTTCTTCCACCAATAGACACAGGTATGGTGAAAGATCCAGGATCCTTCTCCTTATGGGTTATCCTATTTCTGAACACCGCACTACACTCCTCACTCAACGATACTACTTTGAACTCTTGGAACTTCTCTTTTTCAGAACAGATGTCCTTGAGAAACTTCAAGTAGTTGGACATTTGCTTCAATGCATCAATTAGTGGTATGTTGATATGGACCTCCTTTAGCATATCCAGGAATTTTTCAAAATGGGCTTCCTTCTTCTGTTTCCTCTTCAGTCTTTGAGGATAGGGTGGTGGGGGTGGTTTGAACTCAGGCTCTGCTACTGTTGTTTCCTTGGAAGTTGAGGCTTGTTGAGATTCTGGTTTATCCTCAATCCCATCGATTCCCCGATGTTTTGGATCTACCATTTCCTCATCTTGCCCTTCCTCATCAATGAAGTCATTCGCATCATCTCCGGGTTTTCTCACAGCTACCCTCTCCTAAAATTCTCCCACTCCTTAATTCTACTGCTAGAACATGTTCCTTCCCATCTCTCTTTGGGATTTCTGTGTCTGCAGGGAGCGTGCCCAGTGGCCTTGCCTTTAGCTCATTTGCTAATTGGCCAACTTGCATTTCAAGATTTCTTATGAAGCTTGTTGACTCGAATAATAGCATCATTCATGAGTTAAAATAGCATCATTGCGAGCTATGTATTCTTTGAACAAACTTTCTAGAGAATCACCCGAAACTTCTTTGGGAGGTGTAGCCACCTGTGGTTGTGGTTGAAGGCGCGAGTTCGATTCCCATAATTTTTGATACCCTTGATTCCTAAAACCAGGTGGTTGATTCACTCTATTTTGCATTTGAGGGGCTTGGGCATTGTTGCTTTGGCCTCCCCAAGATAGATTTGGGTGATTCCTCCATCCTGGGTTATAGGTGCTCGAATATGGGTTATTCCTAGATTGACTCTGGTTTGAGTTTCCTACATAACAGAACGATGCAGGGTTACTAGGGCAGAACTCAAAAGTGTGTCCTTCACCACAGTAGACACAGGATTCTAAGCTCTCTTGAGGTGCAAAAGATGGGGTTGGAGCATTGGAAGAGATTTGGTTTACGTTACCCATAGTCAAATTCTTCAACATGGAAGCCATGGAAGAGATTTAAGCATTTATTGAGTTCAACGTGTCCAACTCAAGGACTTCTTTTGCTTTTCCTACCGAAGTTCTCCTCACATCCGCCCACTGGCAATTGTTGGATGAAATCCTCTCTAATATCTCGTAGGCCTCATTGTAAGTTTTGGCCAACAAAACTCCATTAGCAGAGGCATCTACTACTTGCTTAGTGGAGTTGTTCAAACCATGGTAGAATGTTTCCATTTGGATGCAGTGAGGAAATCCATGGTAGGGACATTTACGCAAAAGATCCTTAAACCTCTCCCAGGCCTCGCTCAGGGTTTCATCATCAAACTGTTGGAAAGCTACAATTTCATTCCTAAATCTTGCATTCCTAGCGGGTGGGAAATATTTTATTAGGAATTTCTCGCCAAGGAGTTCCAGAATCTCACCATTGACCGCGCAAGCTTAATTCAACCAGATTCTTTGCAAAGCATCCCCGAGGAATAAGGGAATAAGCTCAATTTAATGGCGCGCCACTAGAGACTTCGGCATGATGAAGGAATCGCTTACTCCCGGGAATGATTTCAAATGGAGATGGGGTCCTCTACTGGTAAGCCATGGAACTGCCCAATCGTTTGGAGCATTTGAAACATAACTGGTTTTAGCTCAAAAGAAGTAGCTTGTATAACAGGTCTGATTATCCCTGGATTCAATTCATCCACTAAGGGGTTGGCATAGGTCCTAATGGCTCGCTCTCGGTCATTGGCTAGCTCTATCACATTGGTAGGACCCCCTGCTGGAACGTTAAAGAGTGGATTATCTCTAACATCTTGGGGTGCTCTAGGGTTATGGTGTTGGGCTAGAGGATCTATAGGGTCTCTAGGATTATTCTGGTTAGCCATGGCTCATTTTTGCTCTCTCAACCGCTTCCTAAAGGTCTATCTATTTCGGGGTCAAAATCAAACTCTAACTGACGACACACATTCATAAACTATCCTCAAGTACCTGAAATGCAGAAAAACCCAACTCAAGCAATATTATGAAAAAGAAACTAATCCTAAAAAAAACTCTCAAAAGTAAAGAAAATTTCACAGAACTCACAGATAAGATGCAAAGCTAATCCCCGACAACGGCGCCAAAAACTTGATGCAGAAAATGTCAGGTGTCCTAAACTAATGCAACTAGGATGAGACTCTGACTCTCCTTTGACGTGCAAGTATACACGGTCAGTGCAGCAAGTGATAAGAAAAGTATCGATCCCACGAGGACTAGTAGAATCTAAATCAATGAGTGTCCTAGAAATATGTCTCCTATTTATTTTTTTTTTTGATGCAATGCAATGGGCATGCAAATTTGTGTTAAAAAAAATCAGTGAATGCAATAATAGAATTTGATTTTTTTTATCTTATTAATTGGATGAGTTAAGTATAACGAAGACTAATGCAATAATTCAAAAGTACGTGAAAACGTTAAAAACATAAACTAGACGAGAGTAAACTAGGGCTTTTAGATTGAGAGAAAGGCTAGGGTTAAGTTGAAGTTTCATGTATAATTAGAATAACAAATATGTGGTTGATGCCTTGAATTTACCTACACATGTGATCAAGTGAATTTTTCCAAAATCACTAAATTTTAAGACCAACAATTTCCCAATTGAGACCTAAATTATGCTCATGATTTCAAGGTTTCAGGTGGGTTAATTATCCCCAATTAACTCAAGATCCTAGAATGAAATTTTAATTTCCTAATTCACTAGGTTTTCCAAGTTCATGAATTTAAAGAGAAGTTAAAGTGGCCAAATTTTAACCCTCATACATCGTTGTAAACATTAAAATCTCATAAATTTAACTATGACATCAACCATTAATTTATTACAATTTATACATTGAAGAACAACTTAACCCGTGCCTAGGAGAATTTAGCTCATGATTGGAGTCAAATTACACAACTTAAGGTTAAACATGCTTTTCACTAATCGATGGAATCGTATAAAAATATCAATCAAAACAGCCACACAATTAGGCTAAAACAGTGAGCAAATTGACTCCTAATTAATGAAAAGCATAAAGCAAAACCCGTGCAATTAACACAAATTATAACGAGAGCAAATTCAAGATTGGAATGGTTACACAGTGACAACAAAGTATTTTTGCTTCAGCAAAGGGGGAGTCTCGGATTAAGCCCTTCGAAGTCACTGCCCACGATTGCTTCAGCAAATGTGGCGTCTGACACCTTCGCTACACACAAAGCCACACAATTGCTTTCAAAGAATGCTCACCGACACTCACCACGCCGCGTGAATGCGCGCAAGAATAAGCGTGGGCGATCCTCGCACCTACGCGCACAGCAAGCTCCTCGGTCCTCCTTCGCGATTGCTTCAGCAATCGATGGGCCAAGCACAACGGCGCCTTCTTCCGATTGCTTCAGCAAAGTAGGGTGGATGGCTCTCCCGATACCTTCCCGCTTTCTCTCCTCTCGACCTTGCCGAGCAAAACGCCGAACCTCGCTCTCTCTCCTCACGATTGCTTCAAAGAATCGACGACAACCACCGTGTTCTCACCGCTCCTCTCGCTCGCCTCTCTACTCACAGTAGCAACGCCTCTACAAATTTCTTCTTTCGCGATTACTTTAGCAAAATCAAAGACTCTCTTCTCGCAAAAATGCCCCCTGCAGCTCCCATTTTCTTTTCCTTTTATCACAAGAAGATGTTGCCCTAGTTTGATAATTACAAACACGCCATTTAGGGTATAAAAACCATTTTGCCCTTCGGGTAAAATGTCTAAAATGCCCTTATGGGTTTTTGTAACTTTTTTTCTTTTACACATCTCCTGCACACAGAAAAATCCTCATACATCATTATCAATCATAAATCAAACTAAATATGTAAAAGTTAAGAAAAATCTCAAATTGCAGTCTTTAATTACTTGTTAGCTAATTTCTCCAAATTAAAGCACAAAATCATCAAAATTAATTCTTTTAGAACCTAATGCTTAAATTCAAGATTTTCAACTAACATTCATAATTTAGGGATAAAATAACATGAAGCTCAATGAATTCTATGCAATTCAAGTTGATTAAGCACTGAAATTCTAGTAAAATAACTCTCCTATGGCGAGTTATCAAACCCCCAAACTTGAACTACTCATTGTCCTCAATGAGTTCTATTCCCTAAAAATTTTAAAGACCTTCCAAGACTCAAATCAATTGCGTTAACTGAACAAGAGTTAAAGACTTATGCTCTAAGTTGCAAGATACTATTCATTCAATGCTTTCTAAGTGGTTCATCCAGAGTTTCCTACATAACACTTATTTCTTAGTACCAAGAGCAAACCAACTAGGATCTAGCACCTACCCTCAAGCTCAATCACTATAGTCCTAATCATTCAAATCAGGCAACCCATAGTTACAGATAAGTCACAATCCAAAACTCGTATGTCTTCAAATTCATGATCATTCCTTTTTATTTTATTTTATATATATATATATATATTTTCTTTTTAAAACAAATATGTGCATTACCCCGCCATTTCCTTAAACACAACGTAGGGCTAGTTTTATTTTTTTATTTTTTTATTTTTTTTATTTTTTTTCGACTCTCCCGCAGTTCTTAGAATGACACACGTGGTTAGCGCAGCGCACCTAAGCAATGGGGTTCTCCGTAGTTCTTAGAATGGCACACGTGGTTGGTTAGAAGCACACCTAAGCAATGGGTATAGGTTACTTGCTTGATACCTTCGCTCCAAGAGGCCAGCATGGTTAGTGCCCAGACCCCCTGACATCGAGTACCAAGTTACCTGAACTGACTCTAAAAACACAACGGAAGAAAATAAGTGAAAACAACAACTCCTAAACGAAAATTCCTAAGTCCTACAAGTCTTCCATAGCCTCGCAAGGGTCTCGTCGTCGGTGGTCATCTCACTGGTTTGTCTTACCTGCAACAAAAGAAGAAATAAAGAAGGAATGAGTATAAAAATACTCAGTAAGCAGCCCACTTCGTCCAAGAAATAAAGAACTTAAAGAATGGCCTTAGACTTAGCTAAACACGACACCTAGCCCGCCAAACAACCTCAACAAGCATCATGACCCTACCTCTTACTCAGGTTTCCTAGTTTTGTCCTACCCTTAGCTCCTGGACTGGGTTGGCAGCACGTGGCCACGAGACTCATCCCCGGCTCGCGCACTAGGGGCGAATGACTCTATCCAACCCCTCTGACTCTAAGGATCACACCCCGAGTCGCACAACTGGATGGGGGCGGACCACCACATCCCACAGAGCATCAAAGCGATGCTACCGTGCACAATCGACCACGAGCTCATTCCCGGGTCTGTACTAAGGCAAAGAACTTTATCCAACCCCTATGACTCCAAGGATCATACCCCGAGTCGCACAACTGGATGGAGGGCGGACCATCACATCCCATAACATCATCGTCATCTCGCCAACCTCGAGTCTCAGCCTACTAAGGGTTACACAGATACTTGGGACTTGGGCCTGCACCAGGGCTAGTTGTGCTAACTACAATCCTAAGGCTCAACGACACCTCTCGAGTTACCTCAAAACTAAGCACGAGACTAACAGGCTCGGGACAATCAAACATATAACTCTAGCATACTCAACATTCTCAGCACGTCATACAATTCTAGCATATTCATCATTCTCAGCACGACATGTAACTCTAGCATATTCATCATTCTCAGCACAAGCTTAGGGCAACTCTCCCCACAAGGTCACATTTAAGCACGAAGAGATAACAACCATAGCACGAAAGGATAACAACCATAATACATGAACATACATTTGACCTATCAGATATTTCATCGCATTCATAACAAACAGGGACAAACAACTTAAGACCAAGTACCACTGTGTCTAGCACAACCTAGCATGTTACTACAAGTCCAGTACGCTACACACTCTAAAACATTCAGTTCCGAAATAATATAGCATGCAATGATGCCCCTAAGCCCTACACTTAGGGGTGATTTAGTCCAAACGACTACTTACAGGAAATCTAACGACAACGAGTAACTTGAGTAACGCAGGGTTCCAAACGTGCTTCCACTTCCAAGATAAAACTCCTAACGAAGAACACGTACAAGGTTAGCAAATCGAACCGTAAAAATGACCTTAAAAGCTTACGAGAAGCAAAACTCACCCAACGAAGATCCAAAACGAACTACGGAACGGACTGAGGCGGCCGCACGGAAGGAGGCAGTCGGCGGCGCGTGTAGGTGGCGGCAACGGCGCGTGGGTGGCAGATCCGGGATCCTCGCGTCCCGATCTATCCAGAATCAAACTCCGTTCCTCGAAAATCGACTTAAACGAGCTCGAACCGGCTGAGCCAAGCGACGGGTTTCAAGCTTCCACGGCGGCTGTAGCTCCTCCGGCTACTCCTTCTGACGATTGGTACGAGTCGTGCGACGTGATGCGGCGGCTCGGCTGCGAAGGTGGGACGACGGCGAGGGCGGCCTGAGACGAACGAGAGGACGACGACGATCTGAGGGAGAGAGAGAAGAAAGCGTGAGAGAGAGAGAGAGAAAAAGAGAGCTCGGGGAAGAGGGAGAAACGACTGAGAGAGCGGGGGAAGAAGAAGAGGAAGAGAGAGACGGGAGGGAGAGGAAACAGGCGTGGCCGGCGGCCGTTTCGCCTGCACGCGCAAGAGAAGGGGGGGAGGGTGAAACCCTCCCTGATTTCTTTTTCCCCTTTTCTTTTTTTTCTTTTTTTTTAAAAAAAATAAAAACCGACTGTACAGTCTACCCACCTTAGGAACTTTCGTCCTCGAAAGTAGCTAGCTCTCGAACAACTCTGGATAGCTTGCTCGCATCTCCTCCTCGCGTTCCCAGGTGGCTTCCTTGAGATGGTGGTTCTGCCAAAGGACCTTCACAAAACTGATTTCTCTGTTCCTCAGGACTTTACTATCACGAGCAAGAATTTGCACAGGCTTTTCCTCATAGCTCAAATCCTTGTCTAACTTCAACGGCTCAAAGTCGACGACGTGCGAGGCATCTGGCACATAACCTCGCAACATAGACACATGGAACACGTCATGAACCGACGCAAGGGACGGCGGTAGGGCCAACCGATAAGCCACTGGCCCAATGCGCTCCAGGATCTCGAAAGGTCCAACGAACCTAGGGCTCAACTTCCCTTTCTTACCAAATCTCAGAACACCCCTCATAGGTGCAACTTTCAAGAACACAAGGTCTCCAATGACAAACTCCAACTCTCGACGCCTGACATCAACATAACTCTTCTGCCTACTCTGTGCCGTTAACATCCTTGCCCTGATCTTCTGTATGCCCTCATTTGTCAACTAGACCAGCTCGGGTCCCAACAATTTCCGTTCACCAACCTCTCCCCAACACACTGGGGTCCTGCACCTTCTCCCATAAAGGGCTTCGAAAGGGGCCATACCAATAGTTGTCTGATAACTATTGTTATAAGCAAACTCCATCAGGTGAAGGTGTGAGTCCCAACTACCTGTGAAGTCTAACGCACAAGCCCGAACCATATCCTCCAGAATCTGATTCACCCTTTCCGTCTGGTCATCGGTCTGCGGGTGAAACGTTGTACTAAAGTTACTCTGAGCCCCTAGGGCTCTTTGAAAACTCACCCAAAAGTTCGAGGTGAACCGTGGGTCTCTGTCAGACACGATCTTCACTGGGACTCCGTGCAGCCTCACTATCTCTTCCATGAACAGGTGTGCCCACTTCTCAACTGTATAGGTTGGCTTACTCGGCAGGAAGTGAGCGAACTTGGTTAGTCTATCCACAATCACCCAGATCACTGTAAATCCTTTCGCTGTTCTGGGCAATCCTGAAATAAAGTCCATGGAGATCTCCTCCCACTTCCACTGGGGTACTTCCAGCGGTTGCAACAACCCTGCTGGTTTCTGTCTCGGTGCTTTAACTTGCTGGCACACTAAACACCTGCTGACAAACTCTGCTACCTCTCTTTTCATTCCACGCCACCAGTAGAATTATTTCAAGTTCTGGTACATCTTAGTGCTTCCTGGATGCACTGAAAAAGGAGAGTTATGAGCATCAACCAAAATCTCCTCCTTGAGACCACTCTCAGCAGGAACACACAAACGTCCCTTGAGCAGTAGTCCACCATCTGCTGTCACAGAGAACTCACTTTCCTCGCCACTTCTTGCCTGACGCCAACAGTCCTCAAGACTAGAGTCTCCCTGCTACGCCTCAATAACTCGTTGTCTCAAGGTCGGCCGTACCGACAACTGATTCAGCTGAGCTGTGACCTGACTCACCACAACTGCTATCTCTGCACGTTCCATCTTTGAACGCAAAGGGACTTGCCTCGGGACTAGGGCTGAGGTGTGAGCCACCTTTCTGCTAAGGGCATCAGCGACAACATTCGCTTTGCCTGGATGGTACAATATCTCAACCTCATAGTCATTTACTAACTCCAGCCATCTGCGTTGTCTCATATTCAACTCCTTCTTGGTAAAAAGGTGCTTGAGGCTCTTGTGGTCCGTGTACATCTGAATCTTTTCCCCATACAAGTAGTGTCGCCAAATCTTCAGAGCGAAGACCACGACAACCAACTCCAAGTCATGGGTCGAGTAATTCCGCTTGTAGTCCTTCAACTGACGAGAGACATAAGCGCTCACCTTTCCATTCTGCATCAACACACAACCCAAACCTTTCTTGGAGGCATCACTGTAGACCACGAAACTTCCTGAGCCATCAGGTACCGCAAGCACAGGTGCAGAGACTAGCCTATGCTTGAGGTCCTGAAAACTCATTTCATAAGCTTCACACCACACGAACGGATTTCCCTTCCGGGTTAACTGAGTCAAGGGTGTGGCTATCTTGGAGAAATCCTTAACGAACCTCCTGTAGTAGCCTGTCAAACCCAGAAAGCTTCGTACTTCAGAGACGATTTTAGGACGAGGCCAATCTGTCACTGCCTCAATCTTGGCGGGATCCACTGTTACACCTTCTTTAGACACCATGTGTCCTAGGAAGGCTACTCGCTGCAACCAGAACTCATACTTGGAGAACTTTGCATACAACTTGTTGGTCCTCAAAACTTTCAACACTTCCTTTAAATGAACCTCATGCTCCTCCTCTGACTTGGAGTACACCAAAATATCGTCGATGAAGACGATCGCAAAGGTGTCTAAGAACTCCTTGAATACCCTGTTCATTAGCTCCATAAATGATGTTGGGGCATTCGTCAAGCCAAAGGACATCACCGTGAACTCATAGTGCCGTGCACCGACTGAAGGCGCCTCTCTGAATATCCTCGTCCCTGATTCTCAACTGGTGGTACCCTGACCGCAGGTCGATCTTAGAAAACACTGCCGCTCCCTGCAGTTGGTCAAACAAATCATCGATCCTGAGTAAAGGGTATTTGTTCTTCACTGTTACCTTGTTCAGCTCTCGATAGTCAATGCATAACCGCATCGACCCATCTTTCTTCTTCACAAACAACACGGGCGCACCCTAAGGCGAAACACTGAGACGGATGAACCCCTTATCCAGGAGTTCCTACAACTGAGTCTTAAGCTCTTTCAATTCTGCTGGCGCCATTTGATAGGGAGCTTTAGACAACGGAGTCGTCCCGGGCTCCAGCTCAATACTGAAGTCTACCTCACGAACCGAGGGTAGACCAAGCAACTCTTCAGGGAATACATCTGCAAACTCTCGAACAACAGGGACCGAACTCAACTCTGGTCCTTTGTTCCTTGTGTCAGCAACACTAGCCAAGAGGGCCCAAGCCCCTTCACTTATCAACTTCTTTGCCTTGAGAGCTGAAATCATCTTTGGAATTTCTCCAATCTCAATTTCCTTGAACTTGAAACTGGACTCTGCTGGAGGCCGAAACACCACCTCTCGACAATGACAGTCGATGTTGGCATGGTTCGCAGACAACCAATTCATGCCCAAGATTACATCGAAGTCGCTCATTTCCAGCACAACCAACGTCACATCTAACACGCGACCTATTACCACTACCTGACCAGACTTAACTTTTTCCCGAGCTACTAACTCTCTACCCACTGGGGTAGCTACTACCAGATCAACATCTAAAGACTCTACCTCTAACCGGGCTTGTCTCACAAAAATAGCAGAAATAAAAGAATGCGAGGAACCAGAATCAAACAGAACTAGAGCCAAGTGGCCAAGAACGGGTAGTGTACCTGTCACCACAGGACCGAAACCTCCTGCGTTCCTGTTCGCACTCGCATAAACTCCACGCCTCTGGCGGTTTCCAGACTCATCCTTCTTTGTTGTACAGGCTTTGGCTAGGTGCCCAGGCTTTCCACGCTTATAATGCACCTCTCGATCTCTCGACTCCGCCGCGCACACAGTCGACAAGTGTCCCAACTTTCCACAATTATTGCAGATCTTATTAGCTGCATGACAGGTTCAGCTGTGTTGGACTCCACATCTGAGGCATGAACCCCTGTTTGGTGCCTGTTGGGGTTGATGCCCCTGAGTTTCAGATCTGTTTGGCCTAGCAAAGGTCTGCTCAAACTTCCTCTTCGATGGTTCCGTAACTCGACCGCCTCAACTCGGGTGACAACGAACCCATGCAGCCTCAAGTCTGCATCAATCAGGAATGCCACTCGAACTGCTGCGGCATACATCTTGGGATCGTGAGCAACTGTCGACCCACGTACACCTCCTCGCAAACTTGTGAGGAAGCACTCCACCTTCTTCTTCTCTGTATCCACCATGTCAGGGGCGAACCGAGACAGAGCAGTAAACTCATGCTCGCACTCCTCAACTGTCTGGTTCGACCCTTGCTTTAGCTGTACGAACTCAGCTTTCTTGTCGATTCTAAGCACAGCCGGATAGTACTTCTCGTAGAACACCTCTTGGAACTGCGTCCAAGTTATCAGTCCTGCATTGACATCTATGGACTATACAACAGCTCGCCACCATAGGAGAGCACTTCCCCTTCTTAACGCATAGACTGCGCATTGAACTTTCTGGTGCTCGGAGCAACCCATTCGACTCAGGATATCGTCCACTGTCGTAAACCATGCTACGGCAGCTTCATGGTCTACCGGCCCATCGAAGAAATGCGGGTCATACTTCTTGAAATCCTTCAGATATCTCGCTTCTTCTGTCGTTGCCCTAAACGTAAAAGTCGATGCATCCCTTGGATTCTGCGCAGGTGCTGGTTCCTGATTTCGGGCTGCTAGGGCCTCCATGGCTTGAGTGAACATAGCTGTCTGGTTAGCTTGACTTGCTATATTCGCCTGGATCAGTTGTTGAATGCCTGCCATGAGTTCAGCAACTGACGACGATCCTTGCACGTTCGGTACTTGGACATTTGCCCTCTCCTGGGCTCCTACATTTTGCCCAGCTGATTCCTTGACCACTGGGACATCCTGGTTGAGCCTCTCTCGATGCTCGGAGTGCTCAACCTCTGGTGCATCGACGGTCGGTTCCTGGTCTCGGGCTCTTTGACCTCGACCCTTGCGACCACCCTGACCTCGACCACCAGCAGCTGCTCTTGCACGGCCTCTACCACGTGCCATAATATAAAACGGAAGAAAACAAAACACATCAACAACAATTCAAGAAGTACAACACAGAAGAGAACACATCAACCTCAACAACGAATCTCTTACCACTTACTAAGTAAAAGCAAACTTGTTGATGACCCGACGAGTTCTTTGCGAGAGGCTATGAAGGACTAAACACCTACGATGTAGGCAGTATACAAGATCTAAAACTACGCTCTGATACCAACTGTAACACCCCGTAATTTGCACACATCCTACTCGTGGCATTACTTCCAAGTTGCTCTGCTTGCGCTGACAATCCGGCAACATAACGGCTCAACCTGGACAAACAAGAAATTTTAAGTGAACCTGAATCTAAACAAGGCACTTCAAAAGACTCACGAGGGTACCCAGCTTCCTCCAAACTACACAGAAAATAAAAGGCTGGGCTCCAGTCCCTCGGAGTTAACAGAATTCCACAAGACAACAAAAGCATGCTTTGAATAAGAGAGAAACACATCAGAACAGGCTTTGATTCAATGAATAAAGAACGATACAAACTAAGTCTAAAACATGAACGAAG
This sequence comes from Trichosanthes cucumerina, assembly GCA_036507285.1. Taxonomy (NCBI): domain Eukaryota; kingdom Viridiplantae; phylum Streptophyta; class Magnoliopsida; order Cucurbitales; family Cucurbitaceae; genus Trichosanthes; species Trichosanthes cucumerina. The sequence goes on along the minus strand of CM071835.1, from coordinate 84,852,845 downwards.
GAAGCAAAACGCAACGGAAGAAAATAAGTGAAAACAACAACTCCTAAACGAAAATTCCTAAGTCCTACAAGTCTTCCATAACCTCGCAAGGGTCTCGCCGTCGGTGGTCATCTCACTGGTTTGTCTTACCTGCAACAAAAGAAGAAGTAAAGAAGGAATGAGTATAAAAATACTCAGTAAGCAGCCCACTTTGTCCAAGAAATAAAGAACTTAAAGAATGGCCTTAGACTTAGCTAAAAACGACACCTAGCCCGCCAACCAACCTCAACAAGCATCACGACCCTACTTCTTACTCAAGTTTCCTAGTTCTGTCCTACCTTTAGCTCCTGGACTGGGTTGGCAGCACGTGGCCACGAGACTCATCCCCGGGCCTGCACTAGGGCGAAGAACTCTATCCAACCCCTCTGACTCTAAGGATCACACCCCGAGTCGCACAACTGGATGGGGGCGGACAACCACATCCCACAGAGCATCAAAGCGGTGCTACCGCGCACAATCGACCACGAGCTCATTCCCGATTCTGTACTAGGGCGAAGGACTCTATCCAACCCCTCTGACTCCAATGATCATACCCCGAGTCGCACAACTGGATGGAGGGCGGACCATCACATCCCATAACATCATCGTCATCTCGCCAACCTCGAGTCTCAACCTACTAAGGGTTACACAGATACTTGGGACTTGGGCCTGCACCAGGGCTAGTTGTGCTAACTACAATGCTTAGGCTCAACGGCACCTCTCGAGTTACCTCAAAACTAAGCACGAGACTAACAGGCAAACATATAACTCTAGCATACTCAACATTCTCAGCACGTCATACAATTCTAGCATATTCATCATTCTCAGCACGACATGTAACTCTAGCATATTCATCATTCTCAAAGACAAGCTTAGAGGCAACTCCCCACAAGGTCACATCTAAGCACGAAAGAGATAATGACCATATAGCACGAAAGGATAACAACCATAACACATGAACATACATTTGACCTATCAGATATTTCATCGCATTCATAACAAATAGGGACAGACAACTTAGGACCAAGTACCATTGTGTCTACCACAACCTAGCATGCTACTACAAGTCCAGTACGCTACACACTCTAAAACGTTCAGTTCCAAAATAATATAGCATGCAATGATGCCCCTAAGCCCTACACTTAGGGGTGATTTAGTCCAAACGACTTCTTACAGGAAATCCAACGACAACGAGCAACTTGAGTAACGCGGGGTTCCAAACGTGCTTTCACTTCCAAGATAAAACTCCTAACGAAGAACACGTACAAGGTTAGCAAACCGAACCATAAAAATGACCATAAAAGCTTATGAGAAGCAAAACTCACCCAACGAAGATCCAAAACGAACTACGGAACGGACCGAGGCGGCCACACGGAAGGAGGCAGTCGGCGGCCCTGCAGGCGGCGGCGCGTGTAGGTGGCGGCAACGGCGCGTGGGTGGCAGATCCGGGATCCTCGCGACCCGATCTATCCAGAACCAGACTCCGTTCCTCGAAAACCGACCGAAACGAGCTCGAACCGGCTGAGCCAAGCGACAGATTTCAAGCTTCTACGGCGGCTGCAGCTCCTCCGGCGACTCCTTGCGACGATTGGTACGAGTCGAGCGACATGATGCGGCGGCTCGGCTGCGAAGGTGGGACGACGGCGAGGGCGACCTGAGACGAGCGAGAGGACGACGACGGTCTGAGGGAGAGAGAGAAGACAACGTGAGAGAGAGAGAGAAAAAGAGAGCTCGAGGAAGAGGGAGAAACGACTAAGAGAGCGAGGGAACAAGAAGAGGAAGAGAGAGACGGGAAGGAAGAGAGGAAAGCGTCGGGCGTGGGCGGCGGCCGTTTCGCCTGCGCGCGCAAGAGAAGGGGGGAGGGCGAAGCCCTCCCCGATTTCCGTTTCCTCTTTTCTTTTTTTTTTTTTTTTTTAAAAAAAAACTTAAAAACCGACTGTTACAATTACCGTAGCTAATGAATGTTGATTAACCGGTTTAAAGAGTTTGACAGGTTAATTTCGGATCATTGGAGCTCGTCACTGTAGGTCCATTAGGTCCCTCGGTTGGCAAACTGGATTAATAGAGGGTTTACAGTTTTGGTGTGGATTTGAAGTGTTCAAATTCACTAAAGGGTAATTATGTCATTTATATGAGATATGATTGACATATTATATAGTTTAATGTGAATGAGATTCATAATAAACTATAGGTTAGCCTAATTGTCAAATTAGGGCTAATTTGGAGAAATTGGATTGAGAGACATTAAATTGAATGTGATTCAATTTAAAAATCCACAATTATACAAATGTGATTTGTATAATGAGATATGAGATATCTTATTATATGTGGTTATGCAAATATGATTTACATAACCTATGGTTGTGGTTAAATGGTAAATAGGTGGAGATTTCAACTCCATCTATCACCATTATATAAACCCTTTGCAAGAAGGATTTGATAAGGATAAGTTTCTTTTTTTGGATTTCTCACCAAAAGAAACTAGCAATTCTCTCTCAACACTTCTCTCATTCTCTCCTCCCTTACACCAAATAAGAGTCTCACTACTCTCCCTCTACCAAAAGGAGAACAACCGAGAAACCTTTCGGAACGTGTCCGGATCGTTGGTTCATCGAGGAGATCAAGTTCGTTGAGATCGTGATTACGAAGAGTTCGTGACTGGAGGAGGAATACGTGAAGAAAGGTTCTTCAACAAGTAAGTGTTCTTCGTGTTTTTCTTCCTTAATTGCATGTTTAATCTAGTTGCTATTAGATAGTTTCGATTTTAAGAAAATGTTTTTCACAACGATGCCCCGGTGATTCGATCGCCCTTCCGCTGCGTGTGATTTTCATTCCCTTCAAGTTTATTATTGTTTATAAACATGTATAGTCTTGACTACTAATGTCGATACTTGTGAATAGATTGCACACATAGCAAAATTTTTAGCCTCGAGTTATAAATTGTAAGAAACAAATGTGAACGAGCAATTGGGAGAATTAGTAGAGAGTGTTTTATGTATAGATAGGAAGATAAGAACGTTGACGAAATATTTGAAAAAAAAATTAGGACTCATTGTTGTTCTTTAATTTTTTCTGCCTTTCATTTTTTTAATGAAAAATACTAATAGAACAAAATAACAATGACATTTAAATGTTATCATAAATTTATGACACTAAAAATTGTAAATCTTGAAAAAATTCTTGACTTTTTCCACTAAGAAAATACGACTTTTCCCACCCAAAACACGTGTTTTCCCGCCAAAACTAAACCTCCAGTCATCTATGACATATATAAGTTATTAAAATATGACATTGAAAAAATGTCATAAATTTATGATATGAAAAAAGTGTCATAAATTTATGATATTAAAAAAGTGTCATAAATTTCGGAAATTCGAGAATCTCTGCCTTTCTCGCAAAAAACTCCAACCATTTTATGACATTTTTTTACTCCCTCCCACATTTTTTATTTATATGAGGTGTCATAAAAAGCTCAAATTCTTGGAGTGGGAATAAATGGATAATTGAATCAAACTTTTAATTTTTGCAACAATACTAACTTTTGATATTATAATTGCATGACCAAGTATGGTTGAAATGTGCGATGAAAAGAGAGAAATCAACAGGTTTGAGTATTATGTTTTTTCATATCGTCATCTGTATTTGTCCTAAATATTAGTTGTAAAATCAGAGGTATAATGAATGAAAATTTGAACTTCTTATCAAATCAAATCACAATCCATCCATAAAAATCACAATCCATCCATAAAAAGTGAGAAAGAAATGATAAAAAATCGAAAATCGTAAAAGCCAAATTTTTATTAAAAAAAAATAGAATCATAAGAAAACTAAATAGAATCATGAAGTATCAGTTAAACTAGGGGTATACAAATAACCCGATAACCTAAACAACTCGGACTACCCAACCCATACCATAAGGGTTGGTTTGGGTTGGGTTAGTTTTTTTTTTATTTATTTTTATTTGAGTTGGGTTAGTAGTTTTTTTGGACAACCGAAAAGTTCAGGTTAACCTTTTTATGCTCGGGTTGACCAACCCAACCCAAAGTTTATATATTTTTTTAATTTAATTTTAATTACATATATACTTATAAACAAATTATTGGTCAATTTTTTTGTTTTTGTTCTAGACTTCTAACAAATGTTAAGATGTTATCATCTTTGAAGTTTGATATTTGAATTTTATGTGATTTGAGTTATTAATTCAAGAAAAAAATATTTTAAATAATTAAAAATTATAAAAATTAAAAAATAATAAAAAAATTAACTCAACGACCCAATCTAGGGTTACTCTCATGAATAGGATTACTTGAGTTGAAGGAATGACCAACTCAAATTTTCAGGTTCGTCCAAAAAATTCTCCCAACCCAACCCAACCCGACTTATGCACATAATTAGCTCCGTTTCTAGGCCATAATTAGTCTGTAGGAGAGATGGTCGAGTGGTTGAAGGTGTAGCACTGAAATTGCTATGTAGGCTTTTTTTCTTTCGTACTAATAGACAAAAATTGACCATTTTTTATAAGGTAGAGATGAAGAAAAATGGAAAAATAGAGGAATAAACATCTTCGAATGATGTCAATTCGAGTATAGCTCATTGGATAAAACACTAAAACAAAACATTTTCGAATGGAATTGGAACGATTTTGGATTTAGACATACATGCATTCATACCAAAAAAAATTGTTGTTTTTTTTATAAAAAAGATTTGTGGTTGCAAAATGGGTTGCATGGGAGATGAGTGCAATCTAGTTTTAAGAAACTAACAACTATTCCAGGACTACCACTCCAGCACTCTGACTATTGATACCATGCTAAGAGTGTACTAATAATAAAGATAGATTGCATGATATTCTTATGCCAGTGTACACAATGTTACAACTATTAGATAATGTGTTGTGTATCATTATTTAATAAGCCACTACCCTAGTATCAAAAGATATATCAAAAAAGAGCATCGAATGGGTGTACTTTCCATTTTATACACTTCTCAATTTCCAATTTTATACACAAAAGGGTAAGACAAATGGTGGAGTACTTTTAGCTGCAACCCAGCATAAAATGTACTTCCCAATTTTATACACTCTTATGATATATACACTAAAGGGTAACTCAAATGGTGGAGTACTTTTTTAGCAAGTAAATTGAAGATCAACAATTTTCTCAATAGCAGAATTAACATTTTAATGAATTCAATTCAAAACAAACTAATTACAATTAAGTAAACGTTTTGCTAAAATTGAATGCTCAAACAAAATTTTATGCAGTAAAAACAAAATAATTGACAAAAATAATGTGGCCTTGCAAATATGAACTTAATTGAGCTCGAATTAGGGTGGAATTGTGCATTAATTAACTAATTGAAGCTCATTAAACTCATTCGATCACAATAGTCACTACGTACTCTCCCAAGTTACCTCGTTGTACAAGCTGATACTAATTAGTCTTCTACAAAAATACTCATTGTTTGTATGTGTCCCTAATCAATTCACTTAGAAAGCTTCTAATTAACTCAAATAGACTGATGTGATTAAAGAGTTTTTAACTTCCTTTAATTCTCCCAAATATCATGGAAAACACTGCTATAACTCGATTAGCTCACTACACCAATTTAGGCTTTATATGACACCTCATATATACCAAAAATGTGGGAGGGAGTAAAAAAAGTGTCATAAAATAGCTGGAGGCGCGTTTTTTGCAGGAAACGACGGGATTCTTGGATTTCCGAAATTTATGACACTTTTTTAATATCGTAAATTTATGACATTTTTTTAATATCATAAATTTATGCCCCATTTTTCGTCTCTTCCCCTTATTTTTCGATTTTAAACCTAGGCAATGCTTCTCCCTCTTATTTTTCGCTCCCTTTTCTTCTTTCTTCTTCTATCTCTTCACTGTATGATTTCTTGGTCCCGATATAGGCCATGTAGGTCATTTTCTCTACCTTACATTCCAACTTCACTCTTGATTTCCACGACTCTGATTCTCCGATTTTGGTGGTTTGTTATGGTGTTTGTTTGTTTAATTTTTTTTTTATTTTTTGATAATGCAGAACTAGTTTGGCCGACCTCAGCTTCATCTTCTTCCCTCCATTTCCACCATTTCTTATCCTCAGGTAAGCTCCGTCGTCCATTTGCCTTCTCAATTTCTTTTCTGCTTCCGTCATTTGTACTCAAATGGTACGATTTCAAGCAAAAAAACATGAAGTGTACTAATACCAAGTGGAAGCCTCTAAAGCTAAACCTCCAAACCTTTACATCGTGGCAGGTAAGCTATGATAATTGATAAATAAATTGCTTCATACGTGAGGTTGTAACCTGTTACTTCTAGAAATTTTGTTTCTTACCATTATTGAAAGTTCTGTATGGAGTAGCAATATGACATTAGCTTTGTAAATGTATATTGTGACATGTTCTTTCAAATGTGTGTGTTTTTTCCTTGAAAATTTCTTTCGCGCACACACACTCGGGATTTCATGATATAATTTTTCACTTTGTTTCTCATCCAATTGATTATTGCTCGTCTTTTATTTTTTTACAGAGTTTATGTCGAGAGGAAGTATATTTGACTTCCTTCATAAGAAAAGAGGTGCATTTAACCTTTTGTCTTTAATTAAAGTAGTCATTGATATTTCAAGAGGGATTAATTATTTGCATCAAAATAACATAATCCACCGAGACCTCAAGATTGCCAATCTTCTGATGGATGAAAACATGGTGAGAGGACTTTATAAAACTGCGAGAATGATAAATCTTCATCAATTATAACCATTCATGCTCATCCATTAATTCTTCTTATAACCTTCTATTGAGAATTACCTCACGGTTGCATTTACGTGTTTGTCTTTTAATAGTTATAAGTCCTATATGTCAATGGATCTGTTCTTGTTTGTCTTTTTTTTAAAATAAGCATTTATACTCATGTTTTGTGTTTGTTGGCGCCTGTTCTTTTCTTGTGTTTGTTGGATTGTAGGGTGTCTTCTGGTTTATTCTTTTGCTTACAAGGGGGTGAGTGTCTGGTTTTGGTTTTCTTTTGGCTTTGGGTTTCTTTTGACTATTTCTCTTGTTGGGTTGACTATTCTCTAATTTTCTCTTTCTCTTTGTATTTGAGCATTAGTCTCATTTCATTTTGTCAATGAAATCTCTTTTGTTGCCTTGTAAAAAAAAAACATGCAGAAACATCATAAGAGTGCCTGTTTAGCATGACATATTATCTTATGGATGGCTCCTGAAGTATGTATTTTTCGTTAATTTCTGATACACCTTGCATATATATTTTTAATCATTTCAATTGAAATATACCTTACTGGATGCATAAGAACGATTTTGATATGTTTATTATTCTTGTGAGGTATACGAGGACTGGGCCATGCTAACTGGCAGTCTGACGTATTTTCTATCATATCTTGCTTTCTTTCACTCCTGTGATCAATTAAATTATAAACTAGAATTTGCATCTTGATCTTATCATCATTGTCAAGAGTGATGACAGTGATGAATATAAGACACCCGAAGGACTGCAACGTTCAATTGATAGCACGACCTTAGATAGAGCAGAGTAGTTAGCAAGGGTATATATAACCTTGATGACATTAAATGTTCTGCTTTTATTCTTGACCCTCATTTTACCACCAATGTCTTCCTTGAGCTAAATTCAATACATCACAACCTTTTAATTAACTCACTGTTAATGAATTTTACTTGAATAAAGTTTGGTCAGTAGCATTTATCAACTAGGCGACCTATGTCTGTTGCTTCTAAATTCTAAGGGGCGTGCCATAGTTTTTCCTTAAGATGATTTTTTTTTGGATCTGAAGGTTATTGAGCATAAACCATATGACCATAAGGCAGATGTTTTCAGTTTTGGAATAGCCTCGTGGGAGCTTTTAACTGGAGAAGTAAGCGCTGCTTTGTTTTGAGCATTCACTTTAATCTTTATGGTCTATCCATTTTAGTGTAAATATGATTTCTCTGTTGTTGTTTGTTGTATGACTAGATTCCTTACTCTACCATAAGCAGTGGTTGGTGTAGTCCAGAAGGTATAGACATCTATTTCTTGATCAATATTACCATTACCAAGAGAAGGAAGATTAATATGTCTCAAGAGAAGGATGATTAGTATGTGAGCTATCACTAATATAAGGTGTAATGGTTATCTTTTTATGGAGTATATTGCTAGAGAAATTCGTGAACAAACTTTTGTGTCCTAAGAGGTACATCACATAGTTCATGCTTTGAATTTTGAAAGTGTTTTTCATGTGTCACTGAAAGCTAATTAAAATGTTTGCAGGAAGACTTTGAGAGGTTGTGGTGGGAGATATAGCCACATGTGTCCATTGCTTACATGTGTACATATGGAAGATTAGGTCAAAAGAAGATAAGCTAAACTATTAATAAAAAATAAAGTACATAAAATAAATGGGAGACACAAACACGAAAAATAACTTGGGAAAAGATCAATCACTAAGATGACAGACCACTACAACAATTTAGGTTTTCTATGACACCTCATATAAAACAAAATTGTGGGAGGGAGTAAAAAAAGTGTCATAAAATGGTTGGAGGCGCGTTTTTTGCAGGAAACGACGGAAAATACTACTTGGTATGAAGCTCGTTTTTTAGATGTGTTTGCTTAGTTTAAGTAAATCTATTATGTTTTAACTTGTATAAGTGTGTAGCCTTAGTTTGCTTGACAAGGTTAAAGTTGGTTGTGTCTTGCAAATTTGATGTTATGGTTATAAAGTTTCGGTTCTTATAGTTTGTTTATTCCTTTGTTGGGTTTATTATTTGGTTTCTTTATACGGCTATATTTTTGTATTTCAATCCTTCTGTAACGCCCCTCGGTTGTGTCTTGTCTTTTCTTGTTTTTTAGTATTGTAAACAAGGATTGCTTAGTATTGGTTTTTTGGCTTGGATTGTTTGGTGTTTGCTTGTGCAACTAAGGTTGATCTTTTGGGGGAATATAACTCTAACTTTGTGATTTATCTCCTATTTTGAAAGTTGTTTTTGTTCTAGATTAATTATTGGTTCACATTCCGCTAGAAAATACTACTTGGTATGAAGCTCGGTAACTTATTCAATTTTTTTTTTTTTTATGAATTTTCAGATTCAATCAAGTGTAAGCACCTTGGTTTGTTGTCCGAAAAACTACAAGGAATGGAGTGCAAGTAAATTCTTACTTCAATATACAAATTTGAAGTACTTTTGTTACATTTTGTTAGCTTTCAAGTTACTTCAATATTGTTTTTATGTTGAGCATGCCTAAGTTCAAAATTGTTATGTATAACATGATGTTTGCCTTGTATGTTGGTTGGTGGTTCTCAGTTATAATGGTTCTTGGATTGGAGTTTGGAGTGAGCATTGGGTTTATTCTGAAACTTTGAAGTGTTATTTTTTATCTAACAAGTGATAGAAAAATTTTTGGTTAAGTCATAGTTACGTCACAGTCTTGCTGAAATTTTTGGGGCATTATGGTTGTTAGTGGTGTAGTGTGAGGCTTAATGCTTGTAACTAACTAAGAGAAATAGTTGAGATTATTAGTTGATTGTTAGTTGTTTGTTTGAACTACATTTCAACCTTTCTTTTTCATTTCTATGTATGACCCTCGCATCGATCCCATTGAAGGTGTGGATTGGTTCCCTTGTGATATTGAGCATGTTGTTGTGTGAAGCAACCTCAAATTAGATATCATTTCTTCCCATTAAAAGAGTCTAGTATTCTTTAAATGGTTAAGTTTAATATTTAAATGAATATTGTTTTGTCCATTGCAGGATCAAGTAGAGCCGAGCACTACATAGTGGAAGAAGCATATGACATGTAAACACATTAATGTAATATATACATTTTATTATAGTTTGATTGTAAACAGAATTATTTTTTAATTAATGAGTGATAACTCTTTCGTTTCATTATAATCACTTTCATGGCATTTGTTGACAACTACGAAAAAAGAAAATAAATTTTTGACACGTGAAATATGTCATAATACATTGTTTGTTGACTAATAAAAACCATCAAAGAAAATAAATCTTTGACAGAAGGAATCTATCATAATACTTTTGTTGACGAATGGAAGATGTCATTAAATGATTTTTCTTGACACTTAAAACTATCAAAATAACTAAATACATGACAATTCAAAACTGTCACCGAAAAAGCATTTATGACAATTAAAATCTATCAAAGTAGACAATATTATGACATTGAAAAAGTGTCATCTAAACAACATGTTTGACACTAATTTTCTGTCATAGACATAATTTCTATGACATTTAAAATCTGTCATTGTTTGATATATCTTGACGGAAAATTAGGATGGACGGGTTATTTCTTGACAATGTTTAATTGTCATACAAAAGTTTACCATGACACTTAAAAAATGTCGTGTATACGGCTTTCTCGACAAGATAAAATTGTCATAGAATAGTTAATTATGACAATATTTTAAATGTGTCATGTATGGAGTTTCCTTGATAGTGGCTTCTATGACGGATAAAAAGTGTCATAAAATGTGTTCATGACACTTTTTCAATGTCATAAAATCCCGAATTTCTACTATTGGCTAAACGGAGTCAAGTACAAAACTAGACACTTGCAAAGCAAATGAACAAGCAAATATTCTTCAATAATTTCATTAATTAAAAACATTCATCGCCTCTAATCTTCGCCCTTGGGCGATTTAGCTCATGATACAAGAATTAAAACTACAGTAAATGGTAATAAAGAAAGAACTAAATGATGGTTGAGTGGACAATCTGAACACGTGACACTTTTCTATACATTTCTACATTTTCCATGGAATATTCATTTCCAACTCAATTAATAAAGCATTCAACATGTGTGGTTTTCGTATAGACGTTAGATCTAGAATATGCTCCAATGAACCAAACAACCTCAACAATCTTCAACCATTTAATCTCAACATTGAAACTTGACTTTGTTCTTTAAATTTTTTCATGCTTCACCTATTTTCAACCAGGAACACAGTTGGCTACTACCAATTTGATAAGTATTAAATGTACAGAGATTATGATACAATTAACACTATATAGCTTCTAAATTCCCCTCTTTTCATCCCAAATAACTTCTCCTTTAGAGAGTTATCAACTATTTCATTCTTGTTGTGGGTAAAAACGAGTATACCTGAAAGGTTTGTCGGGTCGAGCCTGTCAGAGAGATGGTCTCTTGGGGCCAACCCCAAGCCCAAATGGCCAACTGTTGGGATTTGTGCCCTAAACTTATGTAATTTTGATCAAATAAATAAAAAGTTATTTGTTTTGATAAAATTATATTCTTGTTTTATAAATCCAATAAACTAAGCTCCAAGCTAATAATGTATCTTGAACATTAGTGTAGTAGACACTATTTGGATTGTGTTCAAGAGTATAGCCTAAATGGTCTATGGTATAAGAATAAGGTTGGATGTAACACCATGGATGCGACCCACTTTGTAATTAGTACAAATGAGGTAATCCAACTCATTCATGTGGATTGACATGCGAGTGGAGGCATCCTGTATGAAGAGTTCATACAAGACCGAACTGCAAATTATTAGTCTAACCAGTATAACGCCGTTAAGAGGACAAGACTGATAATTTATAGATGGTCATTAGTGACTCGACCTGAATCCTGAGCAAGTTAAGAACTCCTGCTTATAGGGGTTTGTCCTTAGACTAGTATGGGTGAGAGTGGCTTGTAGCCGACTCAATAAGCCTACCTTCTCCGGGACAGAACCTCGTAGGTAGCTGGGGACTCAACTATGCAAGATGGAATTCACTCATTCCTACACTGAAGAATTAGATAGGTTGTTCCCTTAAGAACTGAATCCAGGTCTTGAACAACGGGGCCCCACCCTCTAAACTGACTTAAGAGGGTATGAGTCTATGGTAGGACCTTAGACTTGTTGTTCATTAGAGGATCAGTGGTGCTTAAGGAACAAAGAGGTAATCACAGGGTAAAACGATAATTTGACCCAGCCGTGATTACGAACAACCTGTGAAGGGTCGACTCATGGGTGATGATTATATCAATGGACACAATATAATCTACAGTGAGGAGAGTGCAGCTACAAGTCTATAGTGGAGTGACTTGTAGTTAATGAATATTGATTAACTAGATCAAAGAATTTGATCAGTTAATCTCACATCATTGGAGCTCATGAACTGTAGGTCCATTAGGTCCCTCCGTTGGCTCAACATGGTAATATTGAGGGTATAAAGTTAGGAATGAAATTGAAGTGTTCAATTTCATATATGAGGTGTTATATCAGTTATATGTGATATAATTGATATAATATATGGTTTTAATGTGAATTAGATTCATATATAAACCATATACTAATGAGAGAATGAATGAGGGATAGGATGGTAATTTCCATCCTATTTCCCTATAAATAGTTGCATGAGATGCAACTTTGTTGGCTAAGCAAAAATCTTGGAAAACCCTAGATTATCAAGTATTTGTGTTGTTGGAAAAGTTCCAAAAACACATACTCTCTCATAACCTCCACATCTCACCCTAAAAGGAACCCACCTTCCTCCCTCACCTAGAGAATAACGGAGAAGATCTAGTGGTGTCATCTTCATACGTTTGGGTTCGAGTTGCTGAGATCGTGATCGTGGGAGAAAGAGCACGTGAAGAAAGAGTACTTCAAAGGTAATCTCTTGTTGTCCTATGTCATATAGCATGCTTAATCTTAGTTGTTTTTGTTCTTGATTGAAATTCGTGAGACAAAATAAGAAATGCGATTCACAATCGCTTCCACTGCGGGATTCGATCCCTTCACCAACCTCATGGGGTCGGCCTAACTCGGGAAGCCGACCCCTCAGAGTTGGCCCTAGGCCCAAGTAAACTGGATCGGGAAGCCAACCCCTTGGGGTCAGCCCCGAGCTCGAGTCGAACCAGCTCAGGAAGCTGACCCTTAGGGGTCGGCCTCAAGGGGTCGGCCCAGCTCGAGAAGTTAACCCCTTGGGGTCGGCCCCGAGTCCTGGCGAGCGACACTGGGGGGTCGGCTTGGTTTGGTGAGCCCACCCCTAAGGGTCGGCCCCGGTCCCGACTTGGTAGGAAGGCGAAGGAGGAGATCGAATGGGCGGAGTCCTTCGACATTCTGTAACGGTTGGAAGAAGACAAAAGAGGAGTCGTTGCTTAACGTTCTCCCTCGTATAATGGTTGCAATTATGAGTTAGGTAATCATGATGAGATGGTGGCCATTAAGCCTGTTTTAGCCGTTACGAGTCACACAGATTATATATTCATCGCTGAAAGTTGGAAAAGGTAAGCATCATTTTTTCCGTGTTCTAGCTTGAGATTTATTTGACGAGAGAGTTATCTTTTCTAACTTGAGCATCGGAGTGCGTGTGGCTCAGCACCACACCAGTGTTAGCTGACGGTTTTGTAGGAGATTACTGTTCCCAGCAATACAAATTCATCGTTGATCCGCCCATCCAAATTTTGGCAACAACAGTTGACGCTGTCTGTGGGGACAACTTCTTTTGCAACGTGCCACATACTAAGAAATCCTAACATCGTTCACCATGAGTAACGATTTGAACCAAGTCAACCCAATCAACGATGGGGAGGAGTCGGATAATGACCGACACCCTCTTCGAATTCCAGCTAGAGCGTAGGACGTTCAACTTGGGGAGGTCAACAAGTGTGTTGCAGCAGTAGGGGTGGATCAGTACGCAGCGCTAGAACAACGAGTCCGGGGCTTGGATGAAACATTGCGAGGATTTTGGAGATACTCAACCGTCCGAACCCAATCGTAGAGGCTTTGAAGGATGGACCAGGATAGAACCCATAGGATGCCCGACCTGGAGAGAAGGTCCAAGTTCCAGCCCCGTGAGAATCCTTGCCTTTAGTTCGCGACCAGGCCAAAGGTAAGGGCCCGACAGGTGAAGGGAAGGGGGAGTCTCGGGTGCAACCCCAAAGGTCCAATGAGAGGCTACGATTAGGAGGGAAGGATAGGCGGTCCCATCACTCGGGAGTACGAAGACCTGTATCTCGGGTGGGAGATTCCAAGTCTAGGACGCATGTGATCCACGGTAACTGGGGACACAACGACTATCACACGCCCGGAGCCAAGCAACAACAAGGTCGAAGAAATGACCTACCGAGAAAGCCCAACATGGGGTCAGACTTGAGAGAATTGATCAACCAGAAACGAAGGGAGTTGGAGATTGAAAGTAAACCATGGGTAGTCGAGCTGCAACGGATCCAGGACGAGCTTGGAGACATGAAGAAGGCACAAAACTACAATGGTCTAGATCTAGAGAATCTCATTGATCAGGTAGACCCTCCTTTCACTAATGAAATAATGCAGGAAGAGGTTCCCCCAAAGTTCAAACTTCCAACCATTAAGGCCTATAACGGCTCCAAAGATCCAGTAGAGCACCTTGATACGTTTCGGTCATGGATGGATCTCCATGGAGTCCGAGATGCGATCAAGTATCATGCCTTCTCCTTCACTCTGACTGGACCCGCATGAAAATGGTTTAGGCAGCTCAAGAGGAAGTCAATTGCTTCATTCCGAGAGCTTGCCCGCGCCTTTTTTGCCCAGTTCCTTGGGGGTAGGGATCAGAGAAAACCAGCTACACATCTCCTCACCATCAAACAGGGTAGCAATGAGACATTGAGGGAGTACGTGTCCCGTTTCAACAACGAGGCACTCTAGATTGAAGGGTATACCGATGGGGCAGCCCTAACAACAATCGTGGTAGGGCTAAAGGACGAGAGGTTTCTCTTGTCGCTAGGTAAGAAAGCACCTCTAACTTATGTTGAATTATTAACCAGGGCACAAAAGTATATGAGTGCAGGCGAGTTGCTTCGTTCGAGGCGTGCCCCAGAGGATTAACATGACAGAGTCGACCTCGAAAAAAGGAAGACTCGAATGGAGGAAGATAGAAGCGACTCTAGAAAGCGAAAGCAGGAAGACAGATCTGACCACGGCGGTAAGTCTGTCAGGAAAGGACTGCCACCAAGTAAATTTGAGCGGTATACCCCGACAAGAGTTTCGATTGAACAAATTCTAATGGAGGTCCGAGACAAGAACATGCTCAAATGGTCGACCAAGTTAAAGGCAGGATCGCACAGGAGGAATAAGGACAAATATTGTCTATTCCATCGTGATCACGGTCATTCTACTTCGGACTGCTATGACCTAAAGGAAGCCATAGAGGCTTTGATCCAGAAAGGGCAGTTGAAGGAATATGTAGGTGAAAGTGGAGAGCGTGAGGTCGGGTCAAACCGACGAGATCCAAGCGGTAAGGAAGAAGGTTCGCCTCCACCCCGAGAAATTCGAACCATTCTTGGAGGATTAGCCGAAGAGGATTCAAACAGAAAAAGAAAAGCCAAAGCTCGGGAGGCTCGGGCCCCACCAGCTGAATGAGAGGTTTATTCAACTTCTTTAGATAATGAGGTTGTTAGTTTTTCAGAAGAGGAAGCGACGAAGCTACATCAACCTCACAATGACGTATTAGTGATTTCTTTTGTGATAATTAACATCAAAGTCAGACAAATCTTGGTAGATGAGGGGAGTTCTGCTGATGTGCTCTCCCGGAGTGCTTACGACGCGATGCAGTTAGGGCGAGATCAGCTGAAGCTTAGCATCTCTCCTCTGGTAAGGTTCAGAGGAAACAAGGTGTACCCAGAGGGAAGCATTGAGTTGTCGGTAACGTTTGAGGGAGGGATGATGTGCGTTACAACCATGGTTGAGTTCCTGGTGGTGAACGACGATTCAACCTATAACGTCATCCTGGGTCGCCCTACCATACACGCAATGAAGGTCGTGGCCTCGACGTATCATCAAATGTTAAAATTCCCAACTCCTAGTGGGGTCGAAGTCGTGCACGGAGAACAACAGACATCTCGAGAATGCTACCATAACGCGATGAGAGAGTCAACTGGAGAAGTGGAGGAAATTGTGACAATGGAAGTACGCCCAAAATGGTCTTTTGGTGTAGGAAAGGTCGAGATGGACGTTGACGTCTCGGGACCTACACCAACTGAACCAGAGATTGTGGAAGACAATTTGGAGGAGCCTTTCATAGTCGAACGGGGGGAGCCTGCAGAAGCTCTAGAGTCCGTTCCGTTATTGTCACTGGAGCAACGAGTGAACATCGGAACAAAGTAGGGGTCAGACAAGAGAGAAAGTCTTATTGAGTTCCTCCGGCGAAATGTTGATGTGTTCGCATGGGGAATATGTGATATGCCCGGGATAGACTCAAAGGTAATTGTACATCGATTGAATGTTGATAGGGATTACAAACCTGTCCGTTAGAAGCGACGAGCCTTCAACCATACTCGAAACGAGGTAGTAGCCGAGCAAGTCAGTGAGCTGATAAAGAATAAGTTCATTCGAGAAGTCGATTATCCGTAATGGCTATCCAACGTGGTACTAGTAAAGAAGGCCAACGGGAAGTGGCGGATGTGCGTAGACTTCACTGACTTGAACAAAGCATGTCCGAAAGACAGTTTTCCGTTATCGAGGATTGACCAATTGGTGGATGCAATGACGAGCGCACGAAATGCTTAGCTTTATGAATGTGTACTTTGGGTATAACCAAATACGGATGTATACTCCAGATCAGGAGAAGACATCCTTTATTACTAGTAAAGGCTTGTATCGCTACAATGTTATGCCCTTCGGGTTGAAAACGCGGGGGCAACATACCAACAACTAGTTAATAGAATGTTTGCTCATCTTATTGGCAGGAGCATGGAGGTTTACGTTGACGACATGCTCGAGCGATACTGGAGATTTCTGGGATTATGAAAGTACCAGATGAAGTTGAACCCCAGCAAGTGCGCTTTTGGGGTGACTTATGGTAAATTTTTGAGATTTATGGTTAACCAAAGAGGTATCGAGGCGAACCCAGACAAGATATGAGCGATCCTGGAGATGGAGTCTCCAAAGACCATGAAGCAACTATAGAGCTTAAATGGGAAGATCGCGGCATTAAACCGTTTAGTAAGCAGAGCAACTGATAAGTGCCTTCCATTTTTTAAGCTCCTACGTAAGAAAGCTAACTTTGAGTGGACGGATGAATGCGAACAAACGTTCGAATCACTGAAGAGATACCTGATAGCATGCAAATATGCTATCTTATTTCTATATTTTAGCTAGTTTGTATACTTAAAACATGGGCATTCATGGTATTTTATGGTTAATTTCAGGAAATTGAGCTTGAGAAGCAAGAATTGAGTGTTTTGAGACTATTTTGATGCAATTTGGAACATGTGTGTGCTTAATTGAAGACTCAAGAAAAATATAGATGTATTTTGAGTATAAAAAGTATACTAAGAGATTCTACATCGAATCATGATTCCAACGCATCAAACCGGAGGTCATTTGGACACCCGAGCGAAAAGATATGACAAAAATGGTCGCAGTGGGTTGGTGGCAAGAGTACGCTGTTGCAACGCCATGACCAGCGTTGCAACGCCGTACCGAAAAGCCCTATAAATACAACATGTTATTTTCATTGCAAAAGGGAGCCGAATTTGGTAGTTTTTAGCCCTAGTTTCGAAATATACACTCTAAGTGGAGAAAAAAGAGCATTCCTTGGGAGCCAAAGCGTTTGTGGAGGCTCGAGATCGTGACGGGAGCTCGGGAACGAGATACCGACTTCGACACATAAGTTTATTTCTCTTTCTTTTAGTTTGTAATTGAGTTTAAAGACTTTTCCTATGACTTTAGCTTGTTTTTATGGTGATTTTGAGTAGCTAAACGTTGTAGTTGGAATTTGATTAGCATGTTTTAGATTTATTTGATTATGTATTGAACTTTGTTATGCTATTTATTTTTGGCAATTCGTTCTTAATTTCATAAATCTTGTTGGTTTAAGTGGACTCGAGAGAAAGAAACTTAGATTAGAGCAAAGTTGTCAAAATCCTTAGAAATCTGGCATGAGAATGACCTAGAGTTCTTTGGGAAACACATAAAGAAGTTGCTTAATGTCGTGTATGCTTTTAAAATTCATAAGGAAACTTTAGAATTTATCGTGTAAAAGAGGCTCACTACGGATCGAGAGATTCTCTTGAGTATTTTCACTTCTTGTTTATAAATTCATAATATTAGTTCATTGCATGTGTTAAATAAGGAATTATCTTGTGAAATCATCTTCCTTCAATTCTATCATATTCGTGTCTCCAATTGTACATTTATTTTCTATCTTTCTTTTCACTATTCTTCAAAGTTTTGTTGCTTTAGCTAAAACTAAGAAAAAGTATCTTGATAATTAATTAATCTAGAAAACCCATTCCTGAGGACGATACTCTGTACTCAAATCACTATACTAAAACTTGACCCGTACACTTGCGGTATTGCAATATAATTCTACGCAACAATACCTCAGTTCAACTCTGCTACTCTCCAAACCTCTTTCGGGGGAGGAACTCATCTTGTACTTAGCAACTTCCGGAACTACAGTGAGTTCCGTCCTGGTAAAGGAGGTGGATGGTCGACAGTCTCATGTCTACTACACGAGCAAATCCATGATGGGAGCTGAGTTCAGATATCCACGGGTAGAAAAATTGGCCTTGACCTTAGTGGTTTCTGCGCGGAGATTGCACTCATATTTCTAGGCCCATAGGATAGTAGTATTAATTAATTATCCATTGAGGCAGGTGTTGTAGAAGCCAAAGACTTCCAGGCGACTGATGAAGTAGGTGGTGGAACTCAGCGAGTATGACATTCTATTTCGACCTCAGACTGCTATGAAAGGGCAGACTATGGAGGACTTCGTAGCTGAGATGACCCCTCTACAAGAGGTGAGTCTAGTCCAAGTCTAGAAGGATGATGATCTCACTTAGAAGTTGTACGTTGACGGGTCCTCCAACAATCGTGGGTGTAGGGACTGCTTATGGAATCCCCTGACGGGGAGAGGTTCGAGTATGCGTTGCGATTTAAGTTTTGTGCATCAAATCACGAGGCAGAGTATGAAACGTTACTGGCAGGGTTGAGGATCGCCAAATTATTCGGAACAAAATACCTACTCATCCTTAGTGATTCTCAACTGGTACTAAACCAGGTGGCAGAAACCGATCAGGTCAAAGAGCAACGCATGATTGTCTACTTAGCCAAAGTAAGGTAATACTTGGAGTCATTCGCTAAGTACGAGATAGTACAAATCTCGAGGTCACAGAATGCCAATGCAAACTTGCTAGCGAAACTGGTTGCGGCATATGAAACTGAGTTGCGAGGAACAGTTCCATTTGAGATCCTAGACAAGTCGAGTGTCGAAGAAAGAGAGGTCATGGAGTTAGATGATTTGTCTACTGGCAAGCGAACCTTGATTAGCCCATTGGTCGATTTTCTGACTGATGGGAGACTCCCTCCCGATACGTTGGAGACACGTTGGCTGAAGTACAAGGCAACCCGGTATATCCTACAAGATGGCAAGTTGTATAGAAAAAGCTACTCTATGCCACTCCTTAGATGTCTCGAGCCTGATGAGGCAACATATGTCTTGCGAGAGATACACGATGGAGTATGCGACAATCATTCTGGTGCTAGGTCCCTCACGTAGAAGGTGATGCGACAGGGTTATTATTGGCCCACAATGCGCGAGGACGCTCGCACTTTTGTTAAGTCATGTGACCAGTGCCAACGATTTGCAGTGGTGCAGAAGCAACCTCTTAAACCACTTACCAGTGTGATTAGCCCTTGGCCCTTTGCTCAGTGGGGGGTAAACCTCATCGGACCCCTTCCGCAGAGTAAAGGGTAGACAAAGTTTGTCATAGTGGGAATAGATTATTTCACGAAGTGGGCAGAGGCAGAGGCTCTTGCGACCATCACGGAGAAAAAGGTCACCAATTTTAAATGGAGAAATATAATATGTTGGTTTGGCATACCCTATGCATTGATGACAAATAACGGCGCCAGTTCGACAATGAAGCCTTCCGAAAGTTTTGTGTTGAGTTAAACATTAAGCATTTCTTTTCTTCTCCCGCATATCCGCAAACGAATGGTCAAGTGGAGGTAGTGAATAAGATCCTTAAGAGGAACTTGAGGACCAAGCTGGAAGGACTAAAGGGTTAATGGGCAGAGGAGTTACCAAACGTATTATGGTCGTATAAGACGACCTCTAGGACCTCTACTGGGGAGACTCATTTTTCGCTTTCCTTCGGGTCCGAGGATGTGATTCCCGTTGAGATCGGAATTCCATCTCCTAGGGTGGAGTAGTTTGACCCTGATTTGAATGTTGATTCCCTTGGTTTGCATCTTGACTTGCTAGAAGAACGAAGGGAGAAGGCCGAGTTACGAATTGCAGAATACAAGAATAGAGTTGCACGATACTACAATTCCCGAGTGAGGAGGTGGAGCTTTGGGGAGGGTGACCTTGTCCTTTGACGCGTAATGTAGAATACCAAGGACCAAAGTTCGGGAGCCTTAGGGCCAACGTGGGAAGACCCGTACAAAATTACGAGGGTCGTTCGCCCATGGACCTACGAAATATCAGACCTTACAGGGAGACGTCTACCTCGCCCATGGAATGTTGTGCATCTTAAGTTGTATTTTCAATGAGTTCAATTGTTATTTGCATGAATTTACTAATGTATCACCCATGACCTCGAGTTAGCAATAACATTTTTTACTCACACACTTTGTTTATGTCCAAGTTGTCTGAGTGAGGGGTAGATCGATGTGAGAGAAGTCACACAAGGAATTAAAGAATTAATATGCGATAATTGTCCCGAAGGAAAAGAAAGCTTTGATTATCTGATTCTATCTCAACAAAGTACACCATAATACATAAAAAGCGAATAATACGTAAAAGGAGAGACATGTCTGAATTGTACGTAATAGGAGAGGCGTGTCTAAGATTCAGCCTCGTCGTCTAAAGGAAGGTCATCAAAGCAGTTCTCTCCTAAAATGATGTTTTCCAAGGCAGTGGATTGATCCCCATCTTCAAGTCCTGAAGACTGACCAAGGTAAAACCTGGGGGGGTTGCAATGTTCCCGAAAGGCAGATTTGAGCCATCTCAGGTCTGTACTAGGTTGGCGCCCCTTAGCAGCCTGAATCACTCACTTTACTCCACAACGCATAACGCCATTCTAAAATGTAGCATACTCAGCGGAGCGTTTGAATGTTTCGCTCAAGCATTGGGAGTTGTGGAGCTTGACTTCAGCTTCCTTCAATTTAAGCTGAAAGGCAGAAATTTCATCCTTAGCACGAGACAGGTCTGCATTAGCACGGGCCAGGTATGCATTAGCACAGGCCATGTCTGCCTCAATGCAAAAACGGTAGGAGTTGTACTCGACCTGGAGTGATTGAAGTCTCCTCTCAACATCTTACAGAGTCTGGGTTGCATGGGCGTGTTGACAGCGAGCTTGCTCCAATTCTTCTCTAGAAACATGATTCCGACGGAGGTGGGCGAGTTCTCTAGACATACGACGCGAGGCGATATTTGTGTGAACAAAGTACTACACATAGGACAAATGCACCAAGGTCAGCTATCAAAGCAAGCGAATATAAGGCACAAGCAGATGCATACCTCGTATGTGTGGTGCATGGCGACTTCAAGGGCTTGATGAGGGTTTTGAAAGTCATATCGTCGCTCGCAAGAAGAACTGCTATCATAGAGCTTGCCCCATACAGTGAAGGCTTGTTCCAGCTCAGCAACCTCATCGATAGGAGAGGTGAAAGGTCCTATGTAGTCTAGTTAGAAGGTGATCGCGCGAGAAGGTTCCCTCGACAAAGAGGAGAAGGTGTGGCCATCCCCGCCCATGGGCTGATTGAAAGGAGTTGTCGGGAAGGGTGTGGGGTTCGGCTCAAACGTTGTTGTAAGAGTAGGTTAGAAGGCAGAAGGGGTCGGTCTTGCTCGCATGCATTGACGTCGGGTGGGTTGTTGGTCAAGACATACGTTCATAGCCGAAGATGTGACCATGGGAGCAGACTCCGTAGGCTCAACATTCGAGTCATCTGAGGGCATCTGCATCTCATGCTCTATAGCCCTGAATTGTTCAACCATACCTGAAAGGAATAGGACATTCGAATTAATAGAGGTAACAAAGGTCTCCGGGGGAGTATCGTTGTGAGAAGAAAATCGGCCATCGGTGTTACCTGATGAGGTCAGAGTCAGATTGTATTGAGCAAGAAGGTTGGGTTTTACAAGGTTAGGACCCTAACGAAGAGCTTCAGAGATCTTCCAAGAAAAGTTGCAGAAGGCGAGGGCGTCAAGGGTCGGCTCGGGTCTCGCGTTCACTGTCAAAGAGCAACAATACTAAGAGTTAGTAAGAAAGGGAAAAGCAGTATGCCGAGTGAAAAAGTGAGAATGTAGAATGAGAGAGAAGGAGGACCCGATCGACTAGGAGGGAGGCGAACTCGCCTAGCGTTCCGAAGTCGATCGGAACCGATAGAGTAGCACCTGTCTCATCTGGACACAACCATTATCCACCGACAATGAACCAAGGTTTTCTCCAGTCTTTTATCGACCTGGGTTCTTTCACGATTTCCTCTACATTTGGCAGGGGGAACATGTAATAGAAGGGCTTAGTTCGACCCTTCTGTTTAAAGATATGCAATGAGAGAAAGTCAGTGGCGGACATAGGGGTTTGATTCCCAGCTTGGCGCTAAAGGACGCAACACCCTATAAAAGAGCACAAGGAGTTTGGGAGGATCTGAAATGGGGCTAGGTTGACTAAAAATAAAAAGTTTTGGACTACAAGTAGTAAGGGTAATCGAACCCCGCTCGTAAACATCTCGAGGTAGAAGGAAGTCTCCCCAAGAGGAGGGCAAGTCAGGAGTCTCCCCTCGTTTGGGAGCTCGTAGGGTAATTGAGGGAGGTATGTCAAAGTGGGATTGTAGGTCATCTAGGGTGGATTGGCTTAGAGTTCGAATTTTTGGAGGAGCCTCGGGGTTTCGGACTCGGGAGTTTCGATGATTTCAGCCCTTAGCTCGCGCGTTCGGGTCGAAATCTATGTCCTTCGAGTCAGATGAGATGTCGAGGGTGTAAGGATTTGGGAACTATTCGCCATATCGAGGGAAGGAAGAGTTGAAGTTACCTAAGAATAGGTGTCTTCGAGAAAGCTGAGAGAGTTAGGCAAGGACAGGGTAAGCTAGGTGGAAAACTGAGCTTGGCTAAGTCCTTATTGATGGAGATCTGATCTCCTTGAGCAGTGGAAACGTGATTGGGATCGTTAATGTGCTTGATTGTTTTGCTTAAAACAAAAACCAGTACATTGATAAATACAGAACAATCATGAAATTCTAATCCTATTAGACATGGATAATGGCATACATGCAATCATGTTAAGGTTTAACAATTAAACTAAAGGGAAGAAGAAGAATACCTTTGTAGTTTCTAATTCTCCAGCAACACTTTACTCCTAGCTTTTCAATAATACAGCAGAACTCCTTTGTTTTTCTCCAAGAAAGACACTACTAACAGGAGAACCTCCTATCCTCTGAGATTCAACTTAGAACAAAATCCTTTGGGGGAAGGATTCCAACTTTTGGAAGAGCTTTAGGAATGAGAGAGTGAGAGAGAGAGAGTAATTTTGCAGCAATTCACTAATTGCATAAAAAATTCATCGATCACCCATCATGAGCAAAACTCCTTTCTTCCTGTTAAACTGTCGATAGGGAGAAGGGGAGGGGTAGTGGGGAACGTGTCTGGATGACACGTTCCCTCATTTATTATTAAAATAATAATAATAATATAATTAAATCAAATTTAATTATTCATTTAAATCATATTTAAATAATACAAATTAAATATCATATATTTAGTTTGGATTAAATCTCATTTAATCACATTACCCCTTTAACCTATAGTTTTAATGTACAACCAGTGCACATTAAATTTTATCCTATAGTTTGCAAATGTGAATCACATTCACATTTTTGAACTCTTTCAAATATTCAATTCTCTCATATAATTTAAAATGAATCATATTCACATTAAATTTATAATATATAGTTCCAAAACTATATATTATATCGTATCAATATACATTAAGTTTATTCCCTAATGAATTTGAACATTTCAAATTCTAATGATCTAAGAACCCTTTACGAGCTAGAAGGTGGACCTAATGGACCTACTGATCGTAAAGTCTCAACGATACAAGATTGCTCGGTTAATCTCATTAACCTCCCAATCAACATTCGTTAACTGCGGGAACACTCCACTAAAGTCCCACAGCTGCACTCTTCTCACTGCAGATATATTTCTGTGTCCATGGATATTGACAAATAACAGCAAGTCAATCCTTCACGAATGTTCGTAACCACAGCTGGGTCAAATTACCGTTTTACCCCTGGGTTACATCTTGTGCCTTAAGTACCAGTGCTCCTCTAATGAACAATTTGTTTGTGGTCCTACCAACAAACAGAGTCCCTCTCGGGCAAATGAGAGGGTCGGTCCCTTTGTTCAAGTCCCAGAGACACCACTTAAGGGAACATTCCTCTACTTACCCTAGTAGGCGGGAAGGAGTGAATTCCATTTTGCTAAGTTAAGTTCTCAACCGCTCACTCGGTCTTGTCCCCAAGAAGGTAGGCATATTGAGTCGGTGAATCTGGCCACTCTCACCCATACTAGTCAAAGGACAATCCCTCGCGAACAGGAGTTCGTAACCTGCTCATGATTGAGATCAAGTTGCTTAGGTCATCCTAGTGAAATAGAAACCTAACTAGTCAACGGAGTTACAGCTAGAGATTACTATTTCGTGGTCCGGTCTTATGTAATCTCATTACATAGGATATCCCCACTCACATGTCATCTACACGAACACGTTAGGATCATAGTGTTTGTATCAAATACAAAGTGGGCCACGTCCATAGTTTAACCAGGGTAAGGTACCCAAACCTTATCCCCTAACTATAGACCCTTTAGGCTGTATCTCGAACCGAGATCCCATTTATGTACATTACAATCAGTTAGAGATACATTTAACAGCCTTGGATGTTTAGTTTATTGAATGAGAGAGTGAGAGAGAGAGAGTAATTTTGCAGCAATTCACTAATTGCATCAAAAATTCATCGATCACCCATCATGAGCAAAACCCCTTTCTCCCTGTTATACTGTCGATAGGGAGAAGGGGAGGGGTAGTGGGGAACGTGTCTGGATGACACGTTCCCTCATTTATTATTAAAATAATAATAATAATAATATAATTAAATCAAATTTAATTATTTATTTAAATCATATTTAAATAATACAAATTAAATATCATATATTTAGTTTGGATTAAATATCATTTAATCACATTACCCCTTTAACCTATAGTTTTCATGTACAACCAGTGCACATTAAATTTTATCCTATAGTTTGCAAATGTGAATCACATTCACATTTAATATAATATTTGAACTCTTTCAAATATTCAATTCTCTCATATAATTTAATATGAATCATATTCACATTAAATTTATAATATATAGTTCCAAAACTATATATTATATCGTATCAATATACATTAAGTTTATTCCCTAATGAATTTGAACATTTCAAATTCTAATGATCTAAGAATCCTTTACGAGCTAGAAGGTGGACCTAATGGACCTACAGATCTGAAGCTCCAACGATACAAGATTGAGGTTAATCTCATTAACGATTAACCTCCCAATCAACATTCGTTAACTGCGGGAACACTCCACTAAAGTCCCACAGCTACACTCTTCTCACTGCAGATATATTTTTGTGTCCATGGATATTGACAAATAACAGCAAGTCAATCCTTCACGAATGTTCAGTAACCACAATTTTGGGTCAAATTACCGTTTTACCCACAGGTTACATCTTGTGCCTTAAGTAGTAAAGGTGCTCCTCTAATGAACAATTTGTTTGTGGTCCTACCAACAAACAGAGTCCCTCTCGGGAAAATGAGAGGGTCGGGCTCTTTGTTCAAGTCCCGGAGACACCACTTAAGGGAACATTCCTCTACTTACCCTAGTAGGCGGGAAGGAGTGAATTCCATTTTGCTAAGTTAAGTTCTCAGTCGCTCACTCGGTCTTGTCCCCAAGAAGGTAAGCATATTGAGTCGGCGCGAATCGCCACTCTCACCCATACTAGTCAAAGGACAATCCCTCGCGAACAGGAGTTCGTAACCTGCTCAGGATTGAGATCAAGTTGCCTAGGTCATCCTAGTGAAATAGAAACCTAACTAGTCAACGGAGTTACAGCTAGAGATTACTATTTCGTGGTCCGGTCTTATGTAATCTCATTACATAGGATATCCCCACTCACATGTCATGTCATCTACACGAACACGTTAGGATCACAAAGTGTTTGTATCAAATACAAAGTGGGCCACATCCATAGTTTAACCAGGGTAAGGTACCCAAACCTTATCCCCTAACTATAGACCCTTTAGGTTGTATCTCGAACTGAGATCCCTTTTATGTACATTACAATCAGTTAGAGATACATTTAACAGCCTTGGATGTTTAGTTTATTTGATTTAGGGTTTAAATAAAGGCAAACTCGTAGATAACGAACAATAACACTTTATTGAAATAATAACACTTTATTACAATAATTAGAACACAATTACAAACTACGAGTTTTAGGGCACAAATCCCAACACTTATATAAGCTTGGGGAGCACGTTCTACGAGGTGAATGGAGTATACACAAAGAGGGGGATCGCCTCAGGAAAAGAAGTTAGCAACGTCCACAAACTTTCAATCAAACCTTAACTAAGTATGCCTCGAGGTAGGATTGAAAGTGGGGGCAACTGTTGTGGGTAAAAACAAGTATACCCGAAAGTTTTGTCGGGTCGAGCCTGTCAGCAGAGAAGGTCCCTTGGGGCCAACCCTAGGCGCAAGTGGGTCGACCCCATGGGGTTGGCCTGGCTCGGGAAGTTGACCCTTCAGGGTTGGCCCCGAGACCAAGTGGGTCGACCCCTTGGGGTCGACTTCTTGAGCCAGTTTGGGGTCGGCCCGGTTCGGGAAGCTGACCTCGAGTGGGTCGGCCTAGCTCGAGAAGTCGACCCCTTGGGGTCGGCCTGGTTTGGTGAGCCGACCCCTAAGGGTCGACCCCAGTCCCGGCTCGGTAGGAAGGCGAAGGAGGAGATCAAATAGGTGCAGTCCTTTGGCATTCCGCAACGACTGGAAGAAGACAAACGAGGAGTCGTTGCTTAACGTTCTCCCTTGTACAACGGCTGCAATTATGAGTTGGGTAATCATAATGAGATGGTGGCCATTAA
This sequence comes from Trichosanthes cucumerina, assembly GCA_036507285.1. Lineage (NCBI taxonomy): Eukaryota > Viridiplantae > Streptophyta > Magnoliopsida > Cucurbitales > Cucurbitaceae > Trichosanthes > Trichosanthes cucumerina. Next base: position 84,825,682 of record CM071835.1, on the reverse strand, counting down.
GCCTCTTTCAGCCGTTACGAGTCACACGGATTATATATTCATCGCTAAAAGTTGGAAATTGTAAGAAATCATTTTTCTTATGTTCTAGTTTGAGACTTATTTGACGAGAGAGTTATCTTTTCTAACTTGAGCGTCGGAGTGTGTGTGGCCCAGCACCACACCGGTGTTAGCTGACGGTTTTTCAAGAGATTATTGTTCCCAGCAATACAAATTTACCATTGATCCGCTCATCCAAATTTTGGCATCAACAGTTCTCATTCCAACAGATAGAAGCAAACATTATCAATTTTTTTTTACTACGATTTCAACCCATTTACATTGCTGATAAGTAATCTAACATCAAAGTGAATACCATTCCCATTCCCACTACGGGAGGTCAACCTAAAAGTTTTGGTAAAATTGTTCTAAATTGACTCTCTAACTTGCTAACTTCTTACCTATTTGCATATTAAGCACTAAAATTCTTATTTTTACACTTCCGATAGTGTTTAGTATGTCTCTAAACTTTTAACTTTGTGTCTAAGTCTCTGAACTTTTAATTTTATGTTTAATAGGTCCTTGAAAAATTTAAAATTTTTGAAAATTAATTAGATATAAATTTGCATTTTTTATATAGTGGAACCCTAAAATTTCATTTTTGTGTCTAATAAATTTGTGGATTTTTAAAAAATTCAAAAGTTTAGGGACAAAACTTGTAATTTAACATTTTATTCTTTTATTTTATAAAACCAAGATTCCATACACTTTTTTAAGGTTACGTTCTAAAAAAAAATGAATTACATTCACGGTAGATTAAATTACAAGTCTATGTCTATTTGAAACTTTAAAAGTTTCCTAAACTTTCAATTTTGTGTTTATCTTGGATTTTAAAAGCTTCAAATAAATCCTTCACCTTTCAATTTTGTATTCAATAAATCTATAAGACATTTAAAACTTTTAAGTTAGATATAAAATGATTTTTTTAATCAAATATAACTCTTAATTTTAAATTTTATGTCTAATGAATTTGTGAATTTTTTTAAAAAAAGTCAAATAGCTTAATAGACACAATTGAAAAAATTCATAAACCTATTAAATATGAAATTAAAAAGTAAAAGTTCAATGGACAATTTTCAAAGTTCAAATAAATTGTTGTTAGTCTTAACTATAAATTCGTTTGCCACGCAGGGTCGAGTTGAGTTCATATATCTGTGGAGTAAATAAATCTGTGTTTGGAGTACAAAATTATTTATTAAATCAATGATATTAGGTGCATTTTTTTGTGACCTAAACAAGTCTGAATTTTTGTTGGTTGTTTTTGTTTGCTTAATTTTTGTTTTCCTAATCATTCAATTGCAAAGATATTTTTCCAACTTTTCAACACTAAATTGAGATGTCAACTTCAAAACTTCTCATATATTCTACAATTTTTTTGTTGGTAACCATTATACTTGAGGTAGACAAAATGCTCTTATTTCATACCAACAACAAAACGACGGTATATTTTAACATTAATAGAATGTATGAATTAAATATTCACAAAAGTAATGTTTCATTCAACTTTCTAAAAAATTTTCTTGCTTATCAAAAAGTTAAGGGTTGTTTGGGGCGCTAAGTGGGTTATGATAGTCTGTGAGTTATTATAGTCTGTGAAACATATAATATTATTTAAAATACAGAGTAGTATAGTCTGAAGTTATAATAGTCTGTGTTTGGGGTGCAAAGTATTTCACAAGTTATTATAACACGGATTATAATAACCAGTGGGCCAAACCGACCCTTATTGTTTCCAATTACACATTCCGTGTATAACACGTGACAATCGCTTAAATGAAAAGGACAAATGGACAATATATTTTTTTAACACTAAATTGAACTTTTTTTCAAAATTTACCGTGCATGTTTTATTTCTTTATTACACATTGACCATTACGTTTTAAAATTTACAGCTCTGAATCTAATGTTTCATTCTTTTGTTTCACTTCTTAAACACACATCTAAGAAGGTCTTCATTAGTTTTTTTTTTAAAACACATTGACCATTATTTTTTTTTTCATTGTACAAATGACCATTGTTTATTTACCTTTCTTTTTTGAAAGCTTAATGTCATGATTTTCTTTGTAAAAAGACATGTATCGTAGATTTTTTCTTGAGGAAGCGAGAGGTGGTTAGAAGACATTAGGAACCCTAGTTTACGGTTATGAAAAAGAACAGTGAAAAAGAGGTTCAATTGAATGTTAAATAGAGAAATACAGATATAAGGGTCACAAATCTAGTAATAGACATTGATGAGTGAATTTGGATAAAGAAAAGTACATAAACAAATATGTTCAACCCCAATGCAAATGCATAATGCCGATACAAGTAGTAAAGAAATATCCTAGAATATCATCTCCCAAGGGAATAGAGTAATAAAAATATTATCCAAGTAACAACGTAAATAGAATTACAACTTGCTAAAAAGTACAAAAATAGATTTTTGGGTTAGTGTGAAATAATATAGTAAATAAATGTCAAAATGTAAAAACATATTGTATGATCAAAATTGTAAGTTGAAATGGCAAAGGTGACAAACAACCAAAAATAAAGCAAACATTAATTGTAAGGCAAATTGCCGAAATAAAATTGCAGAGTTGAATTAATAAAAATGGTAACAACCATGAAAAAAACGACGATTGCAAGAACAAAAACAACGCACATAAATGTGAATTAGTGATAAAAATGCAAGGAAAGACACTTAATGGGAAAATTAGGGCTCAAGAATATCATTGCTCTAAGTCGTAAATTGAAAAATCGAGATTAGATTGTATTTGCATTTATGAAATGTTATTTGTACTCCACTCGCCTTAGGTCAAGTGGGAGTTGTTGGGTCAAGTGGGAGTTGTTGGGGTGTATGCCCTAAACTCGTGTAGTTTGTATACATTTGATGTTTATAAATAAAAGTTATTTTTCATCAAATCTTGTATTCTCGCATTTAAACTTAATCCAATAACCTAAGCTCCAGGGTCATATATATAAGATCTTGAACGGTGTGTAGTAGACACACAGGTAGGATCATGTTCAAGTAAATGACCCAAATGGTTTATAGTACATAGATCATGTTGGGAACCTCTTCCTGGTAACACTATGGATGCGACCCACTTTGTATTTGATACAAACGAGGCAATCCAACTTGTTCATGTAGTTGATATGCAAGTGGGGGTATCTTGTGCAATGAGATTGTACAAGACCGAACCGTGAATTATTAGACTACTGTAGTAACACCGTTAACAGATTAGGACTAATAATTCATAGATGACCATTAGTGACTCAACTTTAATCCTGAGTGGGTTGCAGATTCTTGTCTGCGGGGGTTTGTCCTTTGACTAGTACGGGTGAGAGTGGCCAAAGTTGCCGACTCAATAAGCCTACCTTCTCAGGGGCAGAACCTCATAGGTAGCTGAGAACTTAACTACGCAAGAAGGAATTCACTCGTTCCCGAGCTAGGGAATCTAGATGGGTTGTTCCCTTAAGGGTTAAATCCAGGTCTTGAACAACGGGGTCCACCCTCTCACTGGCCCGAGAGGGACGTTACATTATTCATTAGAGCATCAATGGTACTTAGGGTGCAAAAGGTAGTCACAGGGGTAAAATGATAATTTGACCCAACTGTGACTACGAACGACCTGTGAAGGGTTGATTCACGGGCATTGGTTATATCGATGGACACAACTTGTCCTACAGTGAGGAGAGTGCAACTACGAGTCTATAGTGGAGTGACTCGTAGTTAATGAATGTTGATTAATTAGATAAAAGAGTTTGGTTAATTAATCTTGAATCATTGGAGCTCATGATATGTAAGTCCATTAGATCCCTAGGTTGGCTCAATATGGAACTAATGAGGGTATAAAGTTTTGGAATGAATTTGAAGTGTTCAAATTCATATAAAGGGATTTTATGTCAATTATATGTGATATAATTTATATAATATATAGTTTGATGTGAATGTGATTCATAATAAACTATACTATTGCCTAATTATGGAATTGTGGCATAATTAGAGAAATTAATAGTGAGAGATTTGAAAATTGAATATGATTTAATTTAATTCGACATTATGCAAATGTTGATTTGCATATTAAGGAATATGATACCTTATATTATGCAAATATGGTTTGTGGATGTAGTGGGCTAAATGGGTGGAAAATTTCTCTCCATCCTCACCCACTATAAATAAATGCTTTGGGAAACATTTTGGGGACTTGATTCTCATTTTTTGGATTTACAACTCCAAAAGGAAAAGCTCTCACTAATTCTCTCTCTACAACTCCCTTTTTCCTAAAAGGTTCCCACAGGCCTCCCTTTCCTAGAGAACAACCGAGAAGACTCCTTGGAAGTGTCTGGTTCGTGTGTTTGGTTCGGGATCTTAGAGATCGTTGAGAACGTGAGATCGTTGGATAAGATTATAAGAAGAAAGGGTTTCTTCAAAGGTAATTTGTTTCCCTTCATGCTTAACCTAGAATGCATATATTTGAGTTTAATTCAAGTAACATAATCGGGGCAATGCGATCCAAAATCGCTTCTGCTGTGGGATTTCATCCCTTCAATTGGTATCAGAACCAATCTTTCTCCCGGTTGTGTTCTGAATTTCTCAAATTATAGGTGGTTTTACTTTCATTTCATGTGATGAATGAGGTTTGCAAAAATGGATATTTTCACTTTTGGCACTTAGATTTACATTCGTTTTCCATTGAAAAGTTCAATGTAAGGGTCCAATGTTTTGGCCAAATTGCAATGTAAATCGAGTCTATAAATTCGTGTCGTTCGTGGCAAGGCGGTTGTTGTGAAGAACGGAGCAAAACGAGCCAAAACAGAAGGTGTTATGTTCTGTACAGAGCACGACGTTGAGACGTTGTGCAACGACGTCTCAACGCCATGCTCGCAGAGATTGACACGCTGCAGGCGCAACGTCTCAATGTCGTGCCCACCACATCGCAAGGAGCGCGAGAATGGGCATGGCGTTGAGACGTTGCCCACAATGTCTCAATGTTGTGTACGATACATCAGGGAGTGGCGCACAAAACCGTAGGCAGTGGGCGTAGTGAGGAGTTATTTCTGTTTTTTTGTAATTTTATTTTATTTTTTATTAATTAATATTGATTATAATTAATATAAATGTTGTATTAATTATAACTGATTTAATTAATGTTTTAGGGTGTCAAAAGTGGTTCATTTTTGCTATTTAATTTATGCAAATGTTGTATGAATTTTATGTGCATATGGTATGTTATGTAGATTTAAAATCTCACCTTAGGTTAAGCATAATCATGCATCATTTTATAATATAAGTGTTATATTATATAGTTTTGCATGATTTAATTAATATAATAGTTATATTAATTTTATGAAAGCATTGACATGCATTGTTTCATGTGATGAATATATTATATATGTTTAATTGTTCATGTGATGAATGATCAAACACTATAGCATAGAAATGCATGTAACCTAAGTTTAATTAATTAGTTTTAAAATGATTTTAGAACTTGGAATTAATTAGACTTAAGGTTTCTAGTTCTAATAAGATTAGAATTAGGGAACTAATATGAGTTATAAACTATGATTAAAAAGGAACTCTGTCTAAGGAAAGTTCTGGTTAGGTTAGGGTATTTAAGCTGACGGAAATGGAACATCCCTACCTGGGAACCGACCTGGGAGTGAATTTAATCCAGTGGTTTATAAATCATATTTCGGGAGTGGCGTTTATTAAAGTGTTAATAAATCAAACTCATATAGACCTAAGTTTAATAAATGGTTTCTAGACTTAGGTAAATTCCAATATAAATGTTATATTGGTAGCTTAGGTAAATTATAGTTGGCTTATCTAGGTCAATTCTTTTAATATAAAGTGTTTAGTGGGAGGAAATGTAGTGTATATGATACATTGAATTTCCACCTACGCATCCCCTTTAAGTTCACACCGTGAGATCCATACTCGGCCTCGTGGCGCAAATGGGAGCATCCCCATTCGGGTGGTGTTTGTATGAGTCAAAATTAAGGTGAATGGAGAGAGTACTTATAGTGAGTGGGAGCGAGTTTTGTATCAACGAGTCCAACGGTCTCTTCTATCGATTCACACCGTGAGACGCCTATGATTTGTCTGCTAGTTTAGCCTGGACCAAACAATCCCTTCGGAGGGCCTGATCATAGGAGTCGAACATGTTAAATTCCCGAAAAGGGCATGGTTGGCTTAGTTTATTTTCCAACTCAGTCCTCCCTTCGACGAATTTTGTTGGATGAGAACACCGTGAATTCCCCATTCAGGTCTCACGCTTCGCATACCTCACCCCGAGCCTCCTGTGGTAATATCTCGAGTTCTACCCTCAGTCCTGGAACATTGGTTGACGATGGTAGTGAGAGAAAGCAACTCTCACGCCCGCTCACACACTAGAACGGAGCAGTGAAGTGCACCCCACACGCTTTAATCAATGGGGAATCACCCCTAAGCTAGCACTGGGGATGAAAGAAAGCAACGAACTCCCTAATCTCAATGGGGACACACTCCAAGCTAGTGCGCCGAAGAAGGAAAGCAACCCTCAACCTGTCGCAGTGGGGAATCACCCCTAACTAGCCCTAACAAAAGAGAAAGAAACTCTGATGCTCATACTCAGACTCGTTATCCTAGAGGTTCCGACTCGCTCAGGGGTAATTTAAGGGTTGGTAGGTGTTAGTTCCCAGATTTTATTCATATGGAAACTAAGGCTTCCACTAGGAAACTTAATTGGTTCCCAACCCATCCCAAGAATCCTAAATACAACTAGGTTCTCAATCTAACCATGCCTTAGTTCAAACCATCCATCTATTAGGAGTGCTAAGTACAAAGCCGAACATTCAACCTTACCTCACATAATAAGCCACATAGTCCATAGGAACATGATAAACACGATCATAACACATTCCATAACTACGGGATAACGTTATCGCAATCATGCTAAGCACAAAGCTCATAAAACATGCAACATAGTCTGATAAACACACAGATTACTAAACCAAAGGTTCACACAGTAAAAACTTCACAAAACAAACACTTAAGCAATACCGTGCACCTAGTTCTTTCACTTAAGAGTTTGGTGTCAATCCAAATGACTACTTACATTTAGGTGAGAACTCGAATGGTTAGCTACTTCTTTCCTAGGTCGTGACTTGCTTAGCTAAAATATACAAAACGAGGAGACAAACACTAGCCTCAATCTAAGTTATCCCTTAGTGGCCCAAGACCAACACCAATTCATCCTAACTTGTACCGGGACCACATTTAAGGCAGTGGTCCTAAAGGTCACCTTGGGCCTAATAACAAAACAATCCCAGCAACTAACTTGACTTATAACATTTCGGCTTGCCCTTAGGGCCAATTAAGGTCCATTGACACAACACCCAAACCTACTCGAACCAAATACTACGATACTAAGGCCAGAAGTTTACTTACCCAGTCCCATGGCCTGAACAAACCAAAACGAACACCCAAATGTCGAAGATTGTTGCCTATAAACAATCCTTTAAGCCTCCTTCAAGTAGCTCACCTCTTGAACACTGCAACCCACTCAAAACATAAGTACATAAAAAAAAGAATAGGGACAAAATGAAAGGCATGAAGCTTCGATTCCTTGGTTCTCGATTTGTCGGCAGTGAGGCAGGGACCAACGGGTTGAAGGGATGTTGTGTGGGTGAAAATACTAGCTAGCGGGAGAGGGAAGGGAATGAGCGGAGGCAGCATGGGTCGGGTAAGGGTTGTTGGCGGGACAAAAAGCAAAAGGGAAAAGGGTTCGAGGGTTGGGCTTTGACGAACAAAAAATGCAGGGGAAGAGATTTCAATTTTCGGCGAATAGAGGGGACGAAGGGGCAGTCTCCAGCGAGCGGCTGGACATCGAGGCTGAGCTTTGAGTTTGAAGAAGGGGATTGGGGCTTTCTACGTGAGAAATCGATCAACGGTCGATGTGGGGAGTTCGATCACGGCGTCGAAGGAAGGAGAGAAGAAGAGAGAGCGAGGTCGGCCATGTTTGGCTGGAAGGGCGATCGGCAGTGGTGAATTACAGAGAAGGAGAGGAAGGAGACTGGGATTTCGGTTGGGGTTTCTCGCATGAAAGAAGGAGATGAAGAATAAATAAAATAAAGAAAGGGAATAGAAAATAAAAAATAGCTTATCTAAGCAATTTCGCTCTAGATTAATTTGCAAGGCCAACACCAACCCAATAAGCAAGGAGAGAGTTTTGAAAATGTATCCCTCAAGTTGCAATTAATCTAAATTAAATAGGCTAAAATTAGGACAATTTCCTCATCCTTTTTATAATCTGAAACACCTTTTACTTGTAATTCTTAAATTCCTAGTTCTGACCCGACTACCAAAAAATCTAAATTTAAACCAAAATACTAATTAACTCACCTTATTTGATCGGGCATTACATTAAGTTGCTACCTTAGTTGATCAATTTAGGATCTCAACGACGTTTTATTCAACACAAGCAAACAATTGAAATCTATGCTCAATTTTCATTGCAATTAAGGCTAGATTTACTTCTTGGGAATTCACATCCTTGAATCCCCTAAAAAGTTTTAGCTCATAATAAGAGTAAAAGAAATCAAATAAGAACAATAAGCCTTCTTCATGTTAACAAAGGATAATGTAAAACAGTAGCTTAAAAAAAACATAACTTCAACTCTTTTTTTGGTGTTTGGCCCATGGTTTTGGGTTTCAACTATATTTGGTAAAAGGTATTCAAAACCCTTGGTTTTGAAATAACACGACCCCATGGATAGAGATAGCAAAAATACTCGCAGGTCCTCACTCCAAACAGGGCAGAGAATCCCCAGTTTGACCGGGTATGGGGTCACCGTTCAATCACCACCGCGTGACTACCTCAAGAACTCAACCTCCCATCAACCTGGCCACTCCAACGATCATCTTAGTGACTCAATCACCTAGTCAATTTTTTAAAAGAATAAAAAAAATTAAAAAACTAAAAAAATGGCTACTACTCGAACAAAATAACCCATCATCTATTTGAAATAGATTTCAAAATATTGTGTAAAATAGAATTTCTAATATTATAGGCCCCCATTTGGTTCGTGGTTCGTTACATTTTTATGTTTTCGAAAACAAAAACTACAAGGAAAACGATAAAAGATGTGTTTGGTTGAAATTATTTTCAAATGCAATTTTCAAAAGCAACTCCAAAAATGGCCTATTTTCATAAATGAAAAATTGTTGTTTTCTTTGTTTTCAAAAATTATGAAAACAATGGATCAACTAATTAAAAATTGCAATTTTCATCAAAACTAACCAGATTGAATATTACAATTTATCTTTTTTTTTCAAAACACATAAACATATCTTTATCTACAAAGTAGATCTATCTTTAAATTTTTATTAAGAAACCACAAAAAAATAAAAGATGAACAAAACTAAAGTTATTGAAAATATTTATGGATGAATATACTATTGACTTAACTAGCACAACATTGTATAAACATTAATCATTTTCGATAAATGGTTTCTCTTTCTTTCTCTGACTCGAAAGAATTTCTTTTCATTTTCTGGTAAGAAAAGTTGTATTTATTTTATAAATTTTATCGTTTGTATTTCAAAAACCAAAAATCCCTCTAACTATGTCTCCTTCTACTATCTTTGTTATCTCTACCATCTTCCTTTTCCTTCTCGACAATAATAAGTTCAAATTCGCGATATTAATAAATAATCATATTAGTTTTTTCTTAATGAATTGATTACATGAAACACATATCAATCTTTTTCTACATTTTCAAATTTCAACTAAACACCGTATTCAAATTTTGAATTCAAATTTAAGGTCTCGTTTGATAACCATTTGATTTTTAGTTTTTGGTTTTTAAAAATTATGCATGTTTTTTTCACAATTTATATTCATCTTCTCTACAATATTTCTATCTTTCCTGAGGTACCATTTAAGTTTTTTGTCAAATTTCAAAAACAAAAACAAGTTATTGTAAATTATTTTTTTTAGTTTTCAAAACTTAGCTTGGTTTTTAAAAACATAGGTACAAAATAGATAAGAAACACATAAACCTATTGGTAGAAGTAGTATTTCTAGGTTTAATTTTTTAAAAAAAATATATAAAAAACCAAGTGGTTATCAACCGGGGCTTAAAGTTTTGAAATTGGAACCAAACGTGTTTTCAAATATAATGAAAATAAAAATTTTGTTTTTGTTTTCGGTTGAATTCTTTGTTTCCGAAAAAAAATTCAGATTACAAACCAAACGATGTCTAAATTTCTAAAATAAATTCAAATTTTATAATTTGTAAAATAGAGTTCCAAAAATAGTTTTACGAATGCTTTGTGAAATAAAGTTTTAAATTCTCTAATTGTTTCGATAGACTTACAATTTTTTTAATATCTAAAATAGAGTTATAAAAATAGGGTTATGAATATTTTGTGAATTAGAGTTTTAGATTCCTAATTTATTCATAGACTTCGAATTTTTTAATTTCTAGAATAGAATTCCTAAAATAGTTTTCTGAATACTTTGTGAAATAAAGTATGAATTGTTTAAATTATATGTCCTTACTAATATTATTTAATTTTACTTTATTTGGAGTAAATGAGGTATTAAAATGTACAAACTACACATTTATATTTAATTATTATTGAAAAATTGATCAACATAATTTGTTAAAATATTGATATGCAATTCAACAAACAATTATCAAAGTAAAAAAAAAATCTGAAAAAAAATCCTAAAAAATTGTTACAAAAACATCATAAACAAACTTATTACAACCTAACTATGCACCTCAAGTACAGGTTTTAGCAAACCAACCAAATCCAACTATGCACCTTAATCAAGAACCCCAAGGCTTCTGATTCCAGCCAAGGATTGCAGAGTCTTTGGTTCCAAACCAGCGCGCCAAACAACCCTTAACTCTTCAATTCAATAATAGAAGAAATAAAATAGAGGGAAGGATGAAAAACACAAATTAAAATTTCTAAAAAATCAACTTCAATTGCTTCATCAATCTCAACTCAATTTAAATGTTTAATATAGTAGATAAAGAACAAAAAAAAAACATGAAAAATTACAACCAAAAGAACTATAAAATAGAAATCGAATTCAAACTACACTAAGAACAGCTTGAATGAAGAAAACTTGAACAAAACCCATTGATTCCCTTAGATTTCAATCGATTCAATCCCAACTATTTATAAAATAAATCATTACAAACTAAACCTTCATTTCGATTGGATCGAAAAATCAAGGAAAAAATCTCAGCAAACCTCTACAAAAAATCTGAGAAAAAGTAGAGAAAAACATAGGAACACCAAGAATAAAAACCTACGAACATTAATTCTTCATTAAGCTCCAAAATCGACTCATTCATGTTACCTTTTCTCTCCTTTTATAAAATCCCATTAGCGTTGACAACCCGATCAATTTCGTCCACTGGGCATCCATTTCGTGCAAGAATCAAGTACTTTTCAAATTTCATTTTCGTTGATTTTTTTTCATTTCTTGTGTCAAAATCGATTATGCAATTTTCAAAGTTCTTACCCACACATTTTTTTAGTTTATCTTGCCCTTTTCCTCATTATTTATTTCACATGCACTTTTCACAAATTATTGATTTACCAACTTTCTTCCATAATTTCTAAAGCAAAGCAAACGTAAATTAAGCCAATTAGAGTTAAATAAGCCTCAATACTAAGGGTTATTAGACATGTATAGAGGTGTTTGGAAGGAAAATTAAGAAGAAAACGATTCAAGAGTAAGAAGATGGTAGATCTAGTTGCATGGGCCATTAAGGTTCCATAATTGAAGATGAAAAATTGAAGAATCGGACGATTGGAGCAGAGTTGAAGTTGGAGAAGAGGAAAAGACGTTTATACCTTGATGAAGAACAAAATAAAGACTGAATTAAAATTAACCTCAATTGAAGGAATAGACGTAGATCATAAGAAAGAAGAATATGAGGAGAAATGGTTTAAAGCAACGTCTCGTGAGAGAGAACGAAGATGAAAGAAAGCGTAAAGTCAAGTTTGCTTCGTTGAATAGAGAGAAACACGAGGAGTTATTTTATCGGTACTGTAGAACTCCATGGATTTGAGTTATTTTATCCGTATTTCTTTTGTTGATGGGTCAAACAGGGAGTTAGGCTTAAAACTCAACTAAACTTAACGGTATGAAATACAACTTCATGGTTTTGAACAATGCATTCCAAATACCGTTGTCTAATTTTCAAGCTTCAAAACATTGTTCACTGTTTTCTGATTCTCAAGGTTTCACATCCTTTAGGGTTCTGATTCAAAAGTTCACATTTCAAAACGGTGCAATGCCCCTAGGGGGCGTTTGGAGCACATCGTTAGGTTTGGATGGTCTTGGAATCCAAACCCAAACTATTATTTGGGTCACTGTGTTCAAAACCCAATGAGTTTGAAACATAACCCCATTATTTTAAACAGAGCACTTGAAACACCGTTTCACTAATTCACAAGCTGCCAACACAGCATACCAAACATTGTTTTCTAATTCCCAGGGCTTCAAACTTCTCAGAACAAATCCCCCATAGTTTCGATTCCAAGGGTTATGATTTCGAAATAGTGCTCCAAACGTCCTTTAAAGTTTATGATTTATTAGACACAAACATGCAGGAACTAAGATGGTGATTTAACCCATTATTTACTATTTACTAATTAATTTTATTTACTAAATTATTTTAAAATACAACACCCATAAATTTTACCAATTATTTAAAAAATATGTCTCTATTTTTTCAAAAGTTGCGGTATTATCTTTAACTTTTCATCAATGTTTCAAAACTGTTGCTATAATGTTAGATGAAAAGACAGTTTTAAAATGTTTATGAAGGTCATGGACATCAATTTTTTTAAACAAAGGGCAAAGTTGCTTTTTATAATTTAGTTTTTGGCTAAATTATACAAAATGCCCAAACTTTATACTTTGTTTCAAAAATGTCCTTGAACTTTCAACAGTTTCATTAATACCCTCGAACTTTAAAAAAAAGTTAAAAAATACTTCATCGTTAGTTTTCTATGGAAACCGTTAATACTTTGTTTCAAAAATGTGTTCGAACTTTCTAAAGTTTCATTAATAACTTTAGGGGGTGTTTGGGAGCACGTTTAGGGTTGGGCACGGGTTGGGTTCAAAACCCAACCCATCATTTTGGGCCACCGTGTTTCTCAAAACCACAGTTTCTTATTCCAACACAATCCCAGCACGCCGTTTTTGAAATCCCAACCCACCGTTTTCGAAAGTCTAAATTATTGAGATTTGTGCCATAAACTTATGTAATTTTGATCAAATAAATAAATAGTTATTTGTTTTGATAAAATTACATTCTTGCTTTATAAATCCAATAAACTAAACTCCAAGGTTATAATGTATCTTGAACATCAGTGTAGTAGACACTATTTGGAGTGTGTTCAATAGTATAACCTAAATGGTCTATGGTATAAGAATAAGGTTGAAAACCTTATTCTAGTAACACCATGGATGCGGCCCACTTTGTAATTAGTACAAATGAGGTAATCCAACTCATTCATGTGGTTGACATGCAGTGGGGCATCTGTATGAAGAGTTCATACAAGATCGATCGCAAATTATTAGTCTAACCAGTATAACGCCGTTAACAGGATAAGACTGATAATTTATAGATGGTCATTAGTGACTCGACCTGAATCCTGAGCAAGTTAAGAACTCTTGCTTATAGGGGTTTGTCCTTAAACTAATATGGGTGAGAGTGGCATGTAGCCGACTCAATAAGCCTACCTTCTCATAGACAGAACCTCGTAGGTAGCTGGGGACTTAACTATGCAAGATGGAATTCACTCATTCCTACACTAAGGAATTAGATAGGTTGTACCCTTAAGAACTGAGTCCAGGTCTTGAACAACGGGGCCCTGTCCTCTAAACTGACTTAAGAGGGTATGAGTCTATGGTAGGACCAAAGACTTGTTGTTCATTAGAGGATCAGTGGTGCTTAAGGAACAAAGAGGTAATCACAGGGTAAAACGGTAATTTGACCCAGCTGTGATTACGAACAACCTGTGAAGGTTCGACTCATGGGTAATGATTATATCAATGGACACAATATAATCTATAGTGAGGAGAGTGTAGCTACAAGTCTATAGTGGAGTGACTTGTAGTTAATGAATATTGATTAACTGGATCAAAGAGTTTGATCAATTAATCTCACATCATTGGAGCTCATGAACTGTAGGTCCATTAGGTCCCTCTGTTGGCTCAACATGGTAATATTGAGGGTATAAAGTTAGGAATGAAATTGAAGAGTTCAATTTCATATATGAGGTGTCATATCAATTATATGTGATATAATTGATATAATATATGGTTTTAATGTGAATTAGATTCACATATTAACTATGTACTAATGAGAGAATGAATGAGGGATATGATTGTAATTTCTATCGTATTTCCTTATAAATAGTTGCATGAGATGCAATTTTGAAATTAATTTTTAGGTAACCGTAGAATATCATACTATTGTGTTGTTGGAAAAGTTCCAAACTCAACTTCTCTCTTAACCTTCACATCTCACCCTAAAATGAACTCACTGTTCTCCCTCACCTAGAGAACAATGGAGAAGATCTAGTGGTGGTATCTTCACACGTTCGGGTTCGAGTTGCTGAGATCGTGACCGTGGGAGAAGGAGTTCGAGAAGAAAGCGTTCTTCAAAGGTGATTTTCTTATTGTCCTTGTTGTAAAGCATGCTTAATCTTATATATATTGTTCTTGATTGAAATCTGTGTAATAAAATAAAGACACGCGATTCACAATCGCTTCCGCTGCGGGATTCAATCCATTCAATTGGTATCATAGCTCAATTGTGTTCTTAATTTTGTTCTGGATTTATCAAGAACAAAGGTGGGATTTACTGTTTTCATGTGATGAATGAACGGTTTGCAAAATTAGAAGTTTTCATTTTTGGCACATAGATTTACATAATTTCGTGGAATTGTTTAGTGTAAGCGCCTATTGTTTTGGACATTTTATTATGTAAATTGAGTCTGTAAGTCCGTGTCGATCAAGGCAAAGTGGTTGCCAAGAAGAACGGAGCAAAAATGAGAGAAAATACAAAAGGAGCTTACTGTTCTTTGTGCAGCGTTCAACATTGCAACGCCATTGAGACGGAATTCAGGCTGCAAGGAGACACAGCGTTGCAACGCTCCTCCCAGCGTCTCAACGCTTGGACGATGAGGCAATGGTGTTGCAACGCAGCACGAGCGTCTCAATGCTGAAGGCAGAAGCGTTTTGTCAAGCTATCCAACGGGCAGAAACGGACGAATATCAACGTTGCAACGCCATAGGCATTTCAATAGGGATCCAACGGATGAAAAACATATTTTGTATTATATATTAAATATAAAAATATTTTTTATTTAATTTATTTAATTTATTTAATTTTAATTAATATAATTAGACTACATTAATTAAAATTAATTTTATGGTGCCAAAAATGGTATAATTTTGCAATTTAAATTATGCAATTGTTGTATAATTATTGTCATGTATAATGTATGTTTTTATTTTAGATATCTCATCTTAGGTTAAGCATTACCATGCATCATTTATAATATAAAGTGTTATATTATATAGTTTGCATCTATAATTTGAAAGGATTGAATCCCGCAGCGGAAGCGATTGTGAATCGCGCGTTCTTAATTTAGTTACATGGATTACAATCAAGAACTAATCTACTAGATTAAGCATGCATTTCTACATGATGGACAACATGATATTACCTTTGAAGAACTTTTCTTCAAGTGATCCTTCTTCCACAATCACGATCTCAGCAACACGAACCCGAGCGATCACGGACACTACCACCGAATCTCCTTCGTTGTTCTCTAGGTGAGGGACGAACGTGGATTCCTTTTAGGTGAGGTGAGATGATCTTATCAAGATGTAGTTGGAACTCTTTCCAACTCTATGAGAGAATGCACTAGGGTTTCTCCAAGAGATTAGTCTTCTAGAGTTGCATCTCATGTAACTATATATATAGGGAAATAGGATAGAAATTACCATCTTATCCCTCCTTTATTCTCCCACTATTATATGGTTTATATGTGAATCTAATTCACATTAAAACCATATATTATATCAATTATATCATATATAATTGATATAACACCTCATGTATGAAATTGAACTCTTAAATTTCATTCCTAACTTTATACCCTCAATATATAACCATATTGAGTCAACGGAGGGACCTAATGTACCTACAGTTCATGAGCTCCAATGATGTGAGATTAACTGACCAAACTCTTTGATCCAGTTAATCAATATCCATTAACTACAAGTCACTTCACTGTAGACTTGTAGTTGCACTCTCCTCACTGTAGATTATATTTTGTGTCCATTGATATAATCATTACCCATGAGTCGACTCTTCACAAGTTGCTCGTAATCACGGTTGGGTCAAATTACCATTTTACCCTTGTGATTACCTCTTTGTTCCTTAAGTACCACCGATCCTCTAATGAACAACAAGTCTAAGGTCCTACCATAGATTCATACCCTCTTAGAGGGCGGGGGCCCGTTGTTCAAGACCTGGAGTCAGTTCTTAAGGGAACAACCTATCTAATTCCTTGGTGTAGGAATGAGTGAATTCCTTCTTGCATAGTTAAGTCCCCAGCTACCTACGAGGTTCTGTCCCTGAGAAGGTAGGCTTATTGTGTCGGCCATGTGCCACTCTCACCCATACTAGTCTAAGGACAAACCCCTATGTTAGGAGTTCTTAACTTGCTCGTGATTAAGGTCGAGTCACTAATGATCATCTATAAATTATCGCCTTATCTCGTTAACTGTGTTATACTCGATTAGACTAATAATTTGCAAATGCGGTCTTGTATGAACTCTTCATACAAGATGCCCCCACTCGCATGTCAACCACATGAATGAGTTGGATTACCTCATCTGTACTAATTACAAAGTGGGTTGCATCCATGGTGTTACCAGAATGAGGTTTCCAACCTTATTCTTATACCATAAACCATTTAGGTTATACTCTTGAACATAATCCAAATAGTGTCTACTACACTGATGTTCAAGATACATTATAACCTTGGAGCTTAGTTTATTGGATTTATAAAGCAAGAATATAATTTTATCAAAACAAATAACTCTTTATTTATTTGATCAAAATTACATAAGTTTAGGGCACAAATCACAACAATCTCCCACTTGACCTAAAATTTGTGGAGTATTAAAAACATTACAATAATTTAAATACAATAAACTAGGCCATTTAAACCATTTGTACAATATACTCCAACTTGCCCTAGTTGGGGAAGACTTGTAAACCTAGACCTTCTAGGTGACTCTCAAATACTTTACCCGTGAGAGCATTTGTAAAAGGATCAGCAACGTTGTGCTTTGAGGCTATCTTCGTGACAATCACGTCTCCTCGATGCACGATCTCCCAGATGAGATGATATTTCTGCTCAAGTGCTTTCCCCTCTTGTGACTTCGGGGTTCCCTTGAATTTGCCACTACACCACTGTTATCGCAATACAGCGTGATGAACAAAGTCATATTTGGAACAACTTCCAAATTTAGCATGAATTTCCTTAACAAAACGGCCTCTTTAGCTGCTTCACAAGTTTCTACATATTCGACCTCCATGGTGGAATCATCGATGCATCCTTGTTTGACGCTTCGCCATACTACAGC
Organism: Trichosanthes cucumerina; assembly: GCA_036507285.1. Classification (NCBI taxonomy): domain Eukaryota; kingdom Viridiplantae; phylum Streptophyta; class Magnoliopsida; order Cucurbitales; family Cucurbitaceae; genus Trichosanthes; species Trichosanthes cucumerina. The sequence goes on along the minus strand of CM071835.1, from coordinate 84,807,980 downwards.
TCGTTCGTTAAAAGTAAATACTGACCCAGATGTAGATTTTCGAGAATCTTTATCAGTCTGAAAGTCAGAATCCGTGTATCATGTAAGGATCAAATTCTTAGCCCCATACACAAGCATGTAGTTCCTTGTTCTCCGTAGATACTTAAGGGTTGTTTTAACCGTTGTCCAGTGTTCAATTCCTGGATTGGATTGATACCTACTGACTATTCCAACTGCAAAACAGATGTTTGGCCTAGTACACAACATGGCGTACATTAACGTCCCAACAACTGATGCATAAGGAATCTGTCTCATATCCTCAACTCCTTGTGGTGTCTTAGGACACTGTTTCTTAGACAAATGATCTCCATGTCTAAAACGCAATAAGCCCTTTTTGGAGTCTTGCATCTTAAACGTTGACAACACTTTATCTATGTAAGATGTTTGAGACAAGGCTAGTGTTTTATTCCTGCAGTTCCGAACAATCTGGATCCCAAGAACAAACTGTGCATCACCCAAATCTTTCATTTGGAATTGCGTAGCTAGCCAATTCTTAATTTCAGTAAGATATCCTATATCATTGCCAATGAGTAGGATATCATCCACATATAGAACTAGGAATGCGACAGAACTATTGATGATTTTCTTCTAGACACAAGGTTCATCATCATTCTGGTCAAAACCATAAGTTTTTATTGCCTCATCAATACTTATATTCCAGGACCTAGAGGCTTGTTTCAGTCCATAGATGGACCTTTTAAGCATGCAAACTTTTTGCTCTTGTCCTGGTTAAATGAACCCTTTGGGTTGGTCCATGTAGATGTTCTCGTCAAGATTGTCATTCAAAAAGGTTGTTTTGACATCCATTTGCCATACCTCATAGTCATAATATGCGGCAATGGCAAGTAGGATACAGATAGACTTTACCATAGCAACAGGTGAAAAGGTTTCCTCATAGTCAATCCCTTCAACCTGGGTATAACCCTTTGCTACTAATCTAGCTTTAAAGGTTTGCACCTTCCCATCTACACCACGTTTTCTCTTGTAGATCCACTTACAACCTATAGGTTTTATCCCATCAGGTTTATCTACAAGATCCCAAACAGAATTGAAGTGCATAAACTCCATTTCTTGGTCCATGGCTATGACCCATTTGTATTTGTCTTTGTCAACCATCGCTTCATTATAAGTCGATGGATCCTCACAATCGTCATCTGGTATAACAACTTGCGTTTCAGATAACCTATGTAACGGTCAGGCTATGTTATAACCCTCCCACTACGTCGAGGCATACTCAACTCTTGAGATGGACTCTCTTGACTAGACAAGGTAGTATCAACAACTTTTGTTGACGTACTAGTTTTATTAACAACCTTTGCTAATGTTCCGTCTAACTCACTCAACACAATTTTACTTCTAGGTTTGTGGTCCCCTATGTGGTCCTCCTTTAAGAAAGTGGCATTTGTCGACACAAAAACCTTATCTTCCTTAGGATCATAGAATAAACCACCTCTTGTTTCTTTTAGGTATCCTACGAATAGGCACAATTTTGAACGTGAATCCAACTTCTTTGGATTTGTCACAAGCACATGTGCTGGACAACCCCAAATTCTGAAATGACATAAACTACCTTTACATCATTTCTAGAGTTCAAACGATGTTTCAGAAACACTTTTTGATGGCACATTGTTCAAAATATATACCGCAATCTCTACTACGTAACCCCAAAAGCAACTAGGGAGATGAGCATAACTCATCATTGATCGAACCATGTCCAACAAGGTTCTATTTCTCCTTTCCGATACACCATTTTGTTGTGGCGTACCGGGAGCCGAGAGTTGGGATGTAATTCCATGTTCTATCATATAGTTCTGGAATTTTAAATCCATATACTCTCCAGCTCGATCTTATCGAAGCGTTTTAATTGTTTTACCTAATTGATTTTCAACTTCAGTCTTGAATTCCTTGTACTTTTCAAGTGCTTCAGACTTATGTTATATTAGGTAAATATGCTCAAATCTAAAATAATCATCTACAAAAGAGATGAAATATTCATAACCTCCTCTGGCTTTAACACTTATCGGACCACAAAGGTTTGAATGTATAAGCTCAAGACGTTCTTTGGCTCTATAACCTTTTCCACTAAAAGGTCTTTTAGTCATTTTGCCTTCCAGGCAGGATTCACATACAGGTAAAGCATTTTCTTCTAACTCATTTAGAAGTTCATTCTTTACCAATATCTCAATCCTATTGAGATTAATGTGACCCAATCTAAGATGTCAAAGATGAGCATTTTCTTTAGGAGAAATTTTACGTTTCCTAGTTTGTGTGTTTGCAGTATTAAATAATTCAGTGTTCAAAACCATTTTGATTGAATTAGGCCTTAAAACATACAACCCATTTTCTAATGAAGTTGATCATATTTCCACACCTTTCTTCAACATAAACACTTTATTCATTGAGAAAGAAACAAAAATACATTGTTCTATAAGGCAAGAAATTGAAATAAGATTTCTAGTAAACTCTGGTATCATTAATATATTGTCTAACAACATATATTTCTTGCCAAAATAAAACTTCATTGTGCCTACTGCTACAGCTGAGACGACTTCTCCATTTCTAACCCGGAGCGTTATCTCTCTTTTTCAGAGTCTTTGTCGAGAATCAATTCACAAAAGAAGAGCAAACATGATTAGTGGCGCCTGAATCAAGTATCCAAGCAGTTTTATCATTATCGACTAAACAAGCTTCTAGGCAAAGTAAATCATATTTACTTTCCTTCTTCTTTTCTGCAATGTACTTCGGACAGTTCCGTTTTCAATGTCCGTCTTCGTTGCAGAGGATACAAATTGAAGGGATCGAATCTCGCAGCGGAAGCGATTGTGAATCGCGCGTTCTTAATTTAGTTACATGGATTACAATCAAGAACTAATCTAACTAGATTAAGCATGCATTTCTACAAGATGGACAACAAGATATTACCTTTGAAGAACTTTTCTTCAAGTGCTCCTTCTCCCACAATCACGATCTCAGCAACACGAACCCGAGCGATCACGGACACTACCACCGGATTTTCTCCGTTGTTCTCTAGATGAGGGAGGAAGGTGGATTCCTTTTAAGTGAGGTGAGATGATCTTATTAAGATGCAGTTGGAACTTTTTCCAACTCTATGAGAGAATGCACTAGGGTTTCTCCAAGAGATTAGTCTTCCTGAGTTGCATCTCATGCAACTATATATATAGGGAAATAAGAAGGAAATTACCATCTTATCCCTCCTTTATTCTCCCACTATTATATGGTTTATATGTGAATCTAATTCACATTAAAACCATATATTATATCAATTATATCATATATAATTGATATAACACCTCATGTATGAAATTGAAAACTTAAATTTCATTCCTAACTTTATACCCTAAATATATAACCATATTGAGCCAACGGAGGGACCTAATGGACCTACAGTTCATAAACTCCAATGATGTGAGATTAACTGACCAAACTCTTTGATCCATTTAATCAATATTCATTAACTACAAGTAACTCAACTATAGATTTGTAGCTGCACTCTCCTCGCTGTAGATTATATTTTGTGTCAATTGATATAATCATTACCCATGAGTTGACCCTTCACAAGTTGTTCGTAATCACGGTTAGATCAAATTACCGTTTTACCCTTGTGATTACCTCTTTGTTCCTTAAGCACCACTGATCCTCTAATGAACAACAAGTCTAAGATCCTACCATAGATTCATACCCTGTTAGAGGGTGGGGCCCCGTTGTTCGAGACCTGGAGTCAGTTCTTAAGAGAACAACCTATCTAATTCCTTGGTGTAGGAATGAGTGAATTCCTTCTTGCATAGTTAAGTCTCCAGCTACCTACGAGGTTCTGTCCCTGAGAAGGTAAGCTTATTGTGTCGGCTACAGGTCACTCTCACCCATACTAGTCTAAGGACAAACCCCTATAAGCAGGAGTTCTTAACTTGCTCAGGATTCAGTCGAGTCACTAATGACCATCTATAAATTATCGGCCTTATCTCATTAACTTGGCGTTATATTGGTTAGACTAATAATTTCATAAATTCGATCTTGTATGAACTCTTCATACAGGATTCCCCCACTCGCATGTCAACCACATGAATGAGTTGGATTACCTCATTTGTCCTAATTACAAAGTGGATTGCATCCATGGTGTTACCAGAATGAGGTTTCCAACCTTATTCTTATACCATAGACCATTTTGGTTATACTCTTGAACATAATCCAAATAGTATCTACTACACTGATGTTTAAGATACATTATAACCTTGGAGCTTAGTTTATTGGATTTATAAAGCAAGAATATAATTTTATCAAAACAAATAACTCTTTATTTATTTGATCAAAATTACATAAGTTTAGGGCACAAATCCCAACATAATTAAAAATATAAGGTGTTATATTAATTTATGAACAGCATTGACATGCATTATAATTCATGAGATGATTATGTTATGTATGTTTTATTATTCATGAGATGAATGACCAAGCATTATAACATAGTATGCATGTCACCTAAGATTAATTATTAGTTTTAAAATGTTTAGAACTTGAAATTAATAGACCTTGGGTTATCTAGTTCTAATTAGATTAGAATTAGGAACCAAGTAATTTATAAACAATGATTAAAAGAGGAACTCTATCTAAGGAATGTTCTGTCTAGGCTGGGGTATTTAAGCTAATGGAAACAGAACACCCCTACCTGGAAACTGACCTGGGAGTGAATTTTAATCAGAGGGTTTATAAATTATAGTAGCGTCAACGAGTTCATTAAGGGTTAATAAACTAGAAATCCTAGGCTTAATATAAAGAGTTATATTAGCAAACTTATGATAAAATAAATATAAATGTTATATTGATAAGTTTAGGTAAAACCATTAGCCGGGTTTAGCCTAAGTAAATTTTCTATAAAGTTAAAGTATCCAATGGGAGGAAAAGTGTATATGATACATATTTTTCCACCTACGTTTCTCCGGGAAGTTCACACCGTGAGACTCATACTTAGCCTCGTGGCACAAACGGGAGCGTCCCCCTTCGAATGGTGTTTGTATGAGTCAATATCAAAGTGAATGGAAATGGTACTTATAGTGAGTGAGAGCAGGTTTAGTGAAAACAAAACCTATGGTCTCTTCTGTCGGTTCACACCGTAAGATCACTATGGTCAGCCTGCTAGTTTGGCCTGGACCAGACAATCCCTTCGGATGGCTTGATCATAGGGGATCGAACACAGTAGACACCCGAAAGGGATAAAGATTTTCTTAGTTTATTTTTCAATCTAGTTCTCCCTTCAGCGGATTTTATTGGATGGGGACTCTGGGTTCTAAAGACAGAGGGTTACACTCATAAGGTACATAAGAAGTGTATGTATCCTGACCGAATAATGGTAACTAAAGCTTATCGGAATAAGAGTTATTTTGGCATTAGCTTTTGGTCAAGAATGTCTTGATCTAGAGGATGAGTGTTTTTTATTACCCTTCGGTGTCATACATTCTAAACCTTTGGAGTATCATCGTAAATTATAAATGACCTAGGAATCATTTAATAATTAGCTAAAACATGATTGGATTAGACAATTATAACATGAAACTTATACAAGTTTTTTTGTAAATTTTCAGCAAAATGTCTAGCTCTATAATTTCCTTATTAGGTACGGAAAAATTAACCGGAGAGAACATAAAGACTTGGAAGAATAGACTCAACATAATCTTGATTGCACATGATCTTAAGTTCGTTCTCAATGAGGAGTGTCCTCAATCCCCTTCTCAAAACACACCTCAATCTGTTGAGGATATGTATGACCATTGGATCAATGCCAATGAAAAGGCAAAAGCCTACATCCTGGCTAGCATACCTGATGTTTTAGCCAGGAGGCTGGAGAGCAAGGTATCAGCTCGTGAGATCGTGAATTTTGTGCTAAATTTGTCTAGACAACCGTCCAAACAAATTCGACATGAAGTCCTAAAGTACGTTTACGACGCGCACATGGAGGAGGGAACGTCAGTAAGAGAACATGTTCTCAATCTGATGGTTCACTTCAACATAGCGGAATTAAACAGGGCGGTCATAGATGAGAAAAGTCAGGTGTCGTTCATTCTAGAATCTCTTCCGAAGAGTTTTTTGCAATTTTGCCGCAATGAGCGATGAACAACATAGAGTATGATCTGACTTCTCTGTTAAATGAGTTGCACAATTATCAGTTTCTTATGGATGATAAGAAACAACAGAATGGAGAGGCAAATCTGTTTGCCCATTCCAAAAGTTCTCAGAAGGGTTCACCCTCTAGAACTAAGTACTACAGTCATTCTTCTGAACTTAAGAAGATACAGAAGAAAAAGAAAATGAGAAAATAAAGAGCAATCGTCTGACAAGAAAATGTATTTATTTGATAACATGTATGTAGTTTCAGGGTTTATTAGAAACCTTATTTTTATTTCTTGCCTTAGCAAACATTGTACTTCAATTTCTTTTCAATTGAATTAAGTGTTTATTTCTTTGGAAAAGTATTGAACTATGTATTGCTCTTCTTGAGAATTATTTGCAATGGTTTAATTCAGTTAAAATAGTTTTAAACACTGAATTATTCAAAATATCAAGTACACGAACTGATTTCTCCTATAATGCTCATCTTTGGCATCTTAGATTGGGTCACATTAACCTCAATAGGATTGAGAGATAGGTAAAGAATGGACTTCTAAATGAGTTAGAAGAAAATATTTTACTTGTATTGATTCCTGCCTAGAAGGCAAAATGACTAAAAGATCTTTTAGTGGAAAAGGTTATAGAGCCAAAGAACCTCTTGAGCTTATACATTCAGACCTTTGTGGTCCAATGATTGTTAAAGCCAGAAAAGGTTATTAATATTTCATCTCTTTTATAGATGATTATTCTAGATTTGGGCATATTTACCTAATACATCATAAGTCTGAAGCACTTGAAAAGTTCAAGGAATTCAAGACTGAAGTTGAAAATCAATTAGGTAAAACAATTAAAACACTTCGATCAGATCGAGGTGGAGAGTACATGGATTTAAAATTCCAGAACTATGATAGAACATGGAATCACATCCCAACTCTCAGCACCCGGTACGCCACAACAAAATGGTGTATCAGAAAGGAGAAATAGAACCTTGTTGGACATGGTTCGATCAATGATGAGTTATGTTCATCTCTCTAATTCCTTTTGGGGTTATGCAGTAGAGACTGCGGGATACATTTTGAACAATGTGTCATCAAATAGTGTTTCTGAAACATCTTTTGAACTCTGGAAAGGACGTAAAGGTATATGTCATTTCAGAATTTGGGGTTGTCCAGCACATGTGCTTGTGACAAATCCAAAGAAGTTGGATTCACGTTCAAAATTGTGTCTATTCGTAGGCTACCCAAAAGAAACAAGAGGTGGATTATTCTATGATCCTAAGGAAGATAAGGTTTTTTGTGTCGACAAATGTCACTTTCTTAGAGGAGGACCATATAAGGGACCACAAACCAAGAAGTAAAGTTGTGTTAAGTGAGTTGGACGGAAAGATAGCAAAGTTTTTCAATAAAACTAGTACGTCAACAAAAGTTGTTGATACTAGTTTGTCTAGTTAAGTCAGTCCATCTCAAGAGTTGAGTATGTCTCGACGTAGTGGGAGGGTTATAACACAACCTGACTGTTACATGGGTTTATCTGAAACCCAAGTTGTTATACCAGATGACGACTGTGAGGATCTATCGACTTATAATCAAGCGATGATTGACAAAGACAAAGACAAATGGGGCATAACCATGGACCAAGAAATGAAGTCTATGTACTTCAATTCTGTTTGTGATCTTGTAGATAAACCTGATGGGGTAAAACCTATAGGTTTTAAGTGGATCTACAAGAGAAAGTGTGGTGTAGATGGAAATGTGCAAACCTTTAAAGCTAGACTAGTAGCAAAGGGTTATACCCAGGTTGAAGGGGTTGACTATGAGGAAACCTTTTCACCTGTTGCTATGGTAAAGCCTATATGTATCCTACTTGTCATTGTCGCATATTATGACTATGAGGTATGACAAATGGATGTCAAGACAACATTCTTGAATGACAATCTTGACGAGAACATCTACATGGACCAACCCAAAGGGTTCATTGAACCAGGACAAGAGCAAAAGGTTTGCAGGCTTAAAAGGTCAATCTACGGACTGAAACAAGCTTCTAGGTCCTGGAATATAAGATTTGATGAGGCAATCAAATCTTTTGGCTTTGATCAGAATGATGATGAACCTTGTGTCTACAGGAAAATCATCAAAAGTTCTGTCGCATTCCTAGTTCTATATGTGGATGATATCCTACTCATTGGGAATGATGTAGGTTATCTTACTGACATTAAGAATTGGTTAGCTACGCAATTCCAAATGAAAAATTTGGGAGAAGCGCAGTTTGTTCTTGGGATCCAGATTGTCCGAAACCGTAAGAATAAAACACTAGCCCTGTCTCAGACATCTTATATCGACAAAGTGTTGTTGAGGTTTAAGATGCAAGACTCCAAAAAGGGTTTATTGCCTTTTAGATATGGAGTTCATTTGTCTAAGGAACAGTGTCCTAAGACACCTCAAGGAGTTGAGGATATGAGACGGATTCCTTATGCGTCAGCTGTTGAGAGTCTTATGTACGCTATGTTGTGTACTAGGCCAGACATCTGTTTTGCAGTTGGAATGGTCAGTAGGTATCAATCCAATCCAGGACCTGAACACTGGACAACGGTTAAAACAATCCTTAAGTATCTACGGAGAACAAGGAAATACATGCTTGTGTATGGGGCTAAGGATTTGATCCTTACAGGATACACGGATTTTGACTTTCAAACTGATAAAGGTTCTCAGAAATCTACATTAGAGTCAGTATTTACTCTTAACAGATGAGTTATAGTATGGCGAAGCGTCAAGCAAGGATGCATCGCTGATTCCACCATGGAGGTCGAATATGTAGTAGCATGTGAATCAGCTAAAGAGGTCGTTTGGTTAAGGAAATTCATGTTGGATTTGGAAGTTGTTCTAAATATGAGTTTGTTCATCACGCTGTATTGTGATAACAGTGGTGTCGTGGCAAATTCAAGGGAACCCCGAAGTCACAAGAAGGGAAAACATATTGAGCGGAAATATCATCTCATCCGGGAGATCGTGCATCGAAGAAATGTGATCGTCACGAAGATAGCCTCAAAACACAACATGCCTGGTCCTTTTATAAAGGCTCTCATGGCTAAAGTATTTGAGACCTATAAGGTCTAGGTCTACTAGTCTTCTCCAACTAGGGCAAGTGGGAGTGTATTGTACAAAGGGTCTAAATGCCCTAGTTTATTGTATTTACATTATTGTAATGTTTTAGTACTCCACAAGCTTTAGGTCAAGTGGGAGATTGGTTGGGATTTGTGCCCTAAACTTATGTAATTTTGATCAAATAAATAAAAAATTATTTGTTTTGATAAAATTACATTCTTGCTTTATAAATCCAATAAACTAAGCTCCAAGGTTATAATGTATCTTGAACATCAATGTAGTAGACACTATTTGGATTGTGTTCAAGAGTATAACCTAAATGGTCTATGGTATAAGAATAAGATTGGGTAACACCATGGATGCGACCCAGTTTGTAATTAGTACAAATGAGGTAATCGAACTCATTCATGTGGTTGACATGCGGATGGGGGCATCCTGTATGAAGAGTTCATACAAGACCGACCTGCAAATTATTAGTCTAACCATTATAACGCCGTTAACAGAATAAGACTGATAATTTATAAATGTTCATTCATGGCCGATGATGAATCCATTTTTTGGTGATTGGTTTTCTTTATGGTGATTTTTTTTGTTATTTAATTATTTGATTTTCAGTTCTATTTGAACTTTCTGATTTAGTTTTATGCAACCTAGTTGTGATCTAACCAGTCTGTCACATCATACACTTTTTTAAAATTTGTGTTAAATAGTTTGAGGCCTATTAAATGCACCTATCAATTTAAACCACTGCCTTTGACAACCAACTTTTGTAATTAATATGGGTAGTTGGGTGGTTGGGACTTATAATGTTCCTTTTCAATCTCTATTTAAGTGAGGTCACTTCTCTTCCAAACAAACATCCATCCTTTTGGGTAATAGATATGCCTAACATCCTTTCTCTCAAACATCTGTGTTTTATTATTATTTTTTTCAAACAACCCCTAATCTCTGTCTGTTTTATTGTTTGGATTATTCTATTCGGTTACGGTGGTTGAGGATATAGGGGCTCTTGAACTGCGGTGATCCGATAAGTCATAATCTTACCTTAACAACGAGTTATTACTTATTTTTCTTTTTTATTTTTTTTAGGAGTTTGGTTCGTGCACGTGCGCCAGACAATTGTAATGTTTTTTTTACTATTTTTTTGTACTATGTTATGTATAATTACATTTGTGCATTACATAATGTTATTAGATCTTTTTTCTTGTTTATTATTATTATTTTTACATAATTAAGTTTAAGTTTAGCTATGTTATGTTTGTTCTGGTTGTGTTTCATATATTTTTTGAATCATTGTATTTGTTAATATACTTACTCATGTCATTACAATCTCCTGTTAATATAAAATCTATTTTCATAAAAATATTGAAAAAAATAACACATGGGTATATATACATTTGTTTGTTTTACAAATAGCCAAATTTTTATAAATTTATAATTTTAAATTTTAAAATTAAAAAACAAAATCATAGCACTAGAATTACAAGAAATGAAACAAATCAAGGTATTTCGAGTTTTGAGTTCATTGAAAATAGGAACTGTCAATTTGATAATCATGAATTCCCAATTTGATAACTTCCAGTTTTGAGTTTTATAAAATTGTTTCATTAAAAAAAACATATTTCATAAATAGCTATGCCTCTCTCTAAAATATAGTCACAAATGTCTTAATTAAGTCTTTGAATCTTAAAATTATAGTTCGTTTGGAGTTAATTTTTATTCACACCAACACAATAATAATAATAATAACAATAGTCAAATAACTTTTTAAAATTTTGAGTTAATGATAACGATCAAATTAGAAATTCTACTGTGGTTCATTATTTCCAACTTAATTAAGTCTTGGAGTTAATTTTTATTCACATCTTCTCCAAATGAGAAAAAAAATCACATTTTTTCAAATCTAAGTAAATGATATGTTTTTTTTTTTTTTTGTTCAAAATGAGTTTTTTTTTTTAAATAGTACTTAAAAGAAAAACTAAATTAAAAAAAATAACATTTTGCAAATCTAATTCATTAGAACAATTTTTTTTTTGTTCAGAATGATTTCTTTTTTTTAAATAGTACTTTAAAAAAAATAAATTGAGAAATCAAATTTTGCAAATCGAATTCATTAGAACATTTTTTTTTGTGTGTTTTATGCAAAATGATTTTTTTTTAAAATAGTACTTTTAAAACGATAAACTAAAGTGAGAAATCACATTTTGCAAATCTAATTCATTAGAACATGTTTTTTTTGTTTGTTTAAAATGATTTCTTTTTGTTTTTAAATAGTACTTTTTTAAAAAAATAATAAACTAAAAAAATCACATTTTGCAAATCTAACTCATTAGAACTTTTTTTTTTTGTTTAAAAGAATTTTTTTAAATAGTATTTTTTTAAAATAATAAATTAAAAAATCACTTTTTGCCAATCTAATTCATTGGAGCATCTTTTTTTTTGTTTGTTTTTGTTAAAATGATTGCTACCTTTTTTTATAAAAAAAAAATAGTACTTAAAAAAAAAATTCTAACTTAATAATACTTATTTGTTTGACATATTACCCTAATTACGAAAGATAGTTTAGGGAGGTAGAAATTTCTACCTCGTATTTGTCGGATATATGCTCGATATTTATATGACATGGTATGAATGTCATGCACAAATACATGGCGTTAGTGAAAACATACATCAGTCTTATGAAGCTTGTTGTGAAAACAATCGATTTTATTTTCATGAACTTATTTTTGACATGATCATATAACTAGTAATAAATGGACATGTTGGATATTGATCCAAATGAGTTGGTTGCAATATTTACTGTCATATGTGCAACTCAATACCAATTTACCTCAACATTCACTGGAATTATGCAAGGGCAATAGAGAATTGACAACCAATCCCCCCACGTAAGACACCAAATCAAACAATTAAACTCCTTTCGTATTATACAAAAAAATGATATAGTTTGTCGCGAGAGTACATGGATGGATATGAGAACTTTTGTCACCCTCTGTGAGTTGCTTAAAGGATTAGGGGGTTGTACTCAATACGTGGATGTGAAAGAAATAGTCGCCATGTTCCTTCACATCATTGTGCACGACATGAAGAATCAAGTAGTGAGAAGACAATTTGTGCGGTTTGGTGAGACTGTGTCCAAACACTTCAACGTCGTCCTATGTGGGATATTGAGATTTCACTCGATGTTAGTGAAGGCATCTGCACCAATTTCAAATACGTGTCAGGACGAGCGATGACGATGGTTCGAGGTATTATACCTTTGAACTGGATATGTGTTTTCGTTACATCTACCATGTCTCAAGGGGTAATCTTTTGTTTCATTGCAAAATTGTTTAGGTGCTCTAGATGGGACACATATTAAAGTGAACGTAAGTGTGGACGATCGCCCACGATACATGACGCGTAAGGGTGAGATCGCCACAAATGTCATTGTCGTGTGTTCCCAGAACAATGAGTTCATATTTGTCCTTCCTGGATGAGAAGGAAGTGCATCATACTCTAGAGTTTTGCGTGATGCAGTTTCCCGACCAACTAGATTGAAAGTCCCAAGGGGTAATGTACTGATTCCAATTAAATGTATATAAAAGTATACATAGCCACATATTGCATGTTGTGATAACCTGCTTTCGAAATCAGGGTATTACTACTTGTACGACGTCGGTTATCACAACACGGAGGGATTTCTAGCCCCATACAGAGGACAACGTTACCACTTAATTGAATGGCGAAGAGGGAATCTACCTACCAATCCGAAAGAGTTGTTCAACATGAGACATTCATCTGCTTGAAATGTCATTGAGAGAGCATTCAGTATGCTGAAGGGTCGATGAGCGATACTAAGAATAAAGTCTTTTTTATCTAGTAGAAGTCTAATGTAGGACTACAACTGCATGTTGTTTGTTGCACAACTTAATTATACAAGAAATGGACCCATATCCCACATTCGATGAGACACACACAGGTGACCCCGATTCAAAGGGATGAACACATACAATATTGGGATTGTAGAGACAACAGATGCCTGAACTGAATGGAGGGAACATCTCACAAATCAAATGTGGATGAATTGGAATAGGAATTGACAATTGTTGAATTAAACATGGATGTGAATATATTTTTTTGTGATTAACTTTTGTATATATGCACTACATGTATTATGGTGGATAATATTTTCTGTGTTTCAATATTATTAATATAATGTGACTAATTTATTTACATAATTTTAAAAACGTCTTGCAACTTTGGTACATTTATGCACAACATATTATTCAAACACGAGTGTTGTTTCAGATGGCAGGTTCGTCGTCAAAAGCTAAGCAATCCAAACATATGTGGACTCTAGAACAAGATGGTTGGTTGAGGCATTATTGCAGTTCATCTATGTCGGTGGATGGCGTGCCAACAATGGTATGTTCATGCCTAGTTATTTATCACAAGTCTAGAAGATAATGAAAGAGAAGATGCCAGGTGTCGATACATATGAGCCCTAATTTAAAGTCCATAGTGAGAATTCTGAAGAAGCAATACACCGCGATTGCGGAGATGTTAGGTCCTACATGTAGTGGATCCGGATGGAACGAGGAGCGTAAGTGCGTGGAGGGCGAGAATGACATATTCGATGCATGAATGATAGTAATGACAATTAAAATATAATTATTTATTTTTAAAAAAGTAACATGTCACTGTAAAATGATTTTCATGCATCTTATTTATGATGCAAGGCCATCTAGGTGCCAAAGGTCTTCGAAATAAACCACTCCCGTTGTTTAATGATATAACAATCATATTTGGAAAAGATAGAACAACAGGGGGCAGGTGTACAAACTCCATCTGACAATTAGATGTTGCAACTGACTTAGAAGATCATCTAAACTTTGATTTTCCCGATTCCTTCCTTCGTGATTCACCACCAGTCGACGTATCAATGGACAAAGACACATCAACAACACCAACGAGTCCAACACAAGAAATCGGATCACCCAGATCGACTAGGAGGAGACATCTGTCCTCGGGCTCCGATATGGTAGACATCATGAGTCAGAATTTTCAATTGACAGCCGAACAAATTAGAAAGATTGCAGCATGGTCGTATGAGAAGGACAAGATTAAAAGAGCTCGAGTGAACGAGCTATATGCAGAATTGAAGGCAATCCAAAGGATGACAAGGCAATACTGCATGGTTGTTGAAAAAATGTTTCTCTAGGATAGTATGATGATGAACTCTTGGCATGGACCCCAAATTGGAAGCATGGTTACTGTGTTGAAGTTCTGAGGAAAGCACCGAGAATCTAATTTTATTTCCATCTACCACTCTTTATGACTTTTTTAGAATTTTCTGTTAAGTTGAACTTCGTTGGACAACTATCTCTACTTTTTTTTTTGTTATTTATTTCAATATGCATAATATATTATATTTAACCAACATCTTCCTATGCAACAATTGTTTTACTTTATCATTGACGCCACAATTCTTACATTGCACATATAATTAGTTGTTGTTGTGCATAGTCTCCAATTTATGTCATAATGAGTGAAGTGCATTATAGATATAACATATAATTATACAAACTATAAGTAATATAAACTCAAATTGGATAAATTGGATAAATTGTTGATAGGTAATCATAAACATAATGTAGTTATGAAGTTAAAAAATAGTGTAGGAAGATAAAATTACTATATTTAAAAAACATTAAATATTTATTTTAGAAAAAACAAACTGCACACACCCAACCCCAACACAATACTGCACCCCAAACACTGTTTCTACAACCCACTCTAGCACAACACTGCCTAAACATTGTTTCTGCAACACATCCCAACACAAACCATACACTATTTTCGGTAAGTCCAAGTTTTATGATTCCAACCAACAAACATGAGGGGTTCTGTTTCTAACACAACACGCCAAACAACCCCTTAAACTTTCAAAAAAAGTTCCCCACATATGTTGACAAAAATCGTCAGTACGTTATTTTAAAATATTCATGAACTTTCAAAAGTTGTATTAATACCAGTAACCTTTAAAAAATAAAAGTTTAAAGGTATCCTTACCATTGGTATATAGATGAAACGATTACTGTTTATTTACACTTATTACCTTCATCTTCTATTTGCTCTCTCTCATGTTTGATTCATTGTATCTATAGTTTAATACTTTTTTCTTTTTTTTTCAATACCCTCTTACTTTCTTATTTCATTTTACAATCTCTAAAACTTTTTCCATTTCTCTTATCTCTCTTGAACATTAGAGGTTTAAATAAGCAGGAGTCTCAAGAGAGAAGAAATGAGAGGGGGAATAAATGGAAGAGGGAGGTAATGAAGTGTACATTAATGTTTTTTTGGTCCATATAATAAACATTTTTTAAGTTAAGCGTATTAATACTGTTTACACGTGATTTCAGCGAAGAAATAGAAATGAGACACGTGTAATTGAACGTTGTGTTTGTATTAATTTGAATGTAGTGGATTACAATCTCTAATGTTTCTCCTCTGATTCTTTCTCTCTTTCAACTATAATTTGTCTGAGGGCTTTACAGCTTGTTCTTCGGACGTAGATTTGATTCGAGGGCTTCGCAGCTTGTTCTCGAATGTAATTTGTATTGAGGGTTTTGTAGCTTGTTCTCAAACGTAGACTTGTCTTGAGGGTTTTGCAGCTTGTTCCCAAGTGTAGACTTGTCTTGAGGATTTTGCAGCTTGTTGAAGGTCTTCGGCTTGCAGCTTGTTGAAAGACTTCGGCTTGCAGCTTGTTGAAGGTCTTCGGCTTATTGCTTGTTGAAGGGTTTCAACTTGTAGCTTGTTGAAGGTCTTCGGCTTATTGCTTGTTGAAGGTCTTCGGCTTATTGCTTGTTGAATGGCTTCGACTTGTAGCTTGTTTTGTAGCTTGTTGAAGGACTTCGGCTTGTTGCTTGTTGAAGGACTTCAGCGCTTGTTGCTTGTTAAAGGACTTCGGCGTTTATTGCTTGTTGAAGAACTTCGACGCTTGTTGCTTGTTGAAGGTCTTCGGCTTGTAGCATGTTGAAGTCCTTCAGCATGTAGGTTATTGAAGTCTTTTAACTTGTAACTTGTAAAAGTCCTTCGCGAAACATTTAAGAACTTATCTTACAACATTCCACCCTTAAAAACTCGTCTTACAGCGCTCCGCACTTAAAGGTTCGTGTCCCAAGGTTCCGCACCTGAAGACTCGTCTTGCAGCGTTCGACACTTAGAGACTCGTCTTCCGCGCTTGGAGACTCGTCTTCCGCACTTGGAGACTCGTCTTGCAAGTGTTCAAAGACTAAGGACTTGAGAGTGTTCAAAGACTGAGGATTTTGCTCTGAATTCTCTGAGTTCCTTTTGGGAGTGAAATTTCTGAACCTTTGGAATGAATGAGAAGCTCTCTATTTATAGAGTTTTTCAAGGCATGTGGGTTTGGGCTTTAATGACTTTTGGGCCCAACAACCTGAACTTGGGCTTTATTGGATTTGAGCATAATCATTTGGATTTGGGTTTTATTTATCTTACCCAATTTCCTATAATCCAATTTGACCAAAATTAAATTTAATTATTTTGGCAAATTGCATATCGACCCTTAACTTTTAGAATTTGTCAATTCTTGTCTTCAAACTAAATTTAGGACACCTGTCAACTTATCATCGGTCCAAAATTTAATCATTTACAACTTCGTCATTAATTTAGAATAACGACGTGGCAACTGGGGATTGATCGAAATTTCTATGTCAACAAATGCCCCTTTTTGAGATTTAGGCACAAGTATGTGTGAGTGAATCTCGAGAAAAGATAATTTTAATGTATCAGTTTAATCAAACTATGAATTTGGTTCATAATTTAGATTTTTTTTACTTGACACATTTTCATGTCAACAAAATCAAAATATGAATTTGTGTCAGTACTTTGATTTTCTTGCATGACATAAAATTTGGACAAATTGGAGTAGATTTGGAGTTCTACCCAATTTTTTTTGAACTTGGAGTAGCATTTGAATTTCACTCTAACCTTGATTTGTGATAAAATATGGGCAAATTTCAAGTATGCCTAAATTTTGTTTGGCAAGATAAAATTAAAATTCTATTTAAACTTGATAGAATCAACTTTATCTAATCTTGATTTGGGATAAAATTTGGATTATGCCCAAATTTTGTTTGACAAGATAAAATTAAAATTCTACCATGATTTTAAACTTGATAGAATTAACTTTATCTAATCTTGATTTGGGATAAATTTGGATTATGCCCAAATTTTGTTTAACAAGATAAAATTAAAATTCTACCATGATTTTAAACTTGATAGAATTAACTTTATCTAATCTTAATTTAGGATAAAATTTGGATTTTGAGATAGGATTTGCAGACGATTTTTGATTGGAGATAAGATAAGTCAAATTTTGATTTGAGATGAAATCCTATTTCAATTCCAATTCTAACTCCTATTTGAATTCCAATTTTCATTTTGAAATCTGACCTTTATCCTCTTCTCAAGTATAAATAGAGTAGGTGAGACTTCCATCAATTCACCCCAACAGAATGCAAGACCTTCATAATAAGGTGTGAGGCGAGTCCCAAACCTTGACTATTTTTTTTCTTTCCCCTTTTTTTTAATCATCTATGTACTTACCTTTTTTTTTACAGCTTAATAATTGCAGTCTTGCAAGCATCTCTCTCCTAAAACAAAAGGCTTTATCCATTGGAAGGTAAATAACTAAGTAGTTTTTTTTTGTGTGATACGGTGCCCTCTTAGCACAAGTGCACTTGTGGGACCCTCGTCGGTTTTGAGTGTACTTGAAGCTAGGGGTGTATATAAGCCGGGTTGGGTTGGGTTGAGGGAGATTTTTGGACCAACCCGAAAATTCGGGTTGGTCATTCCTTCAACCCAACCAACCCTATTCATGAGAGTAACCCAACCCAACCCAACCCAAGATTTTCGGGTTGGGTTGGGTTGGGTTACCGGGTTAACTTTTTTTTTATTTTTTTAATTATTTTTTAAATTTTTTAAAATATTTTTTCTTGAATTAATAACTAACATCACATAAAATTCAAATATCAAACTTCAAAATTCATAACATCTTAACATTTTGTTAGAAGTCGAGAAGAAAACATAAGAAATTGACAAATAATTCATTTATAAGTATATATTTAATTAAAATAAAATTTAAAAAATATAAACTTTGGGTTGGGTTGGGTTGGGTTGGGTCAACCTGATCCTAAAAGGCACAACCCGAGAAGCAGGCCCGAATTTTTCGGTTCTCCAAACTTCTAACCCAACCCAAACCGAAAAAAAATCTAACCCTACCCAACCCATACGGTTTGGGTTGGGTAGTCCGGGTTGGTCGGGTTATCGGGTTACTTGTACACCCCTACTTGAAGCTGCCGGATTCCCTAGTTCCGAGCGCATATATACTTGTGGGATCCTTGTCGGTGTCGGGTGTACTTGCAGCTATAGGACTTCCTCGTTCCGAGCGCATATACACTTGTGGGACCCTTGTCGGTGACGGGTGTGCTTGCAGCTACAGGACTTTCTCGTTCCGAGCGCATATACACTTGTGGGACCCTTGTCGGTGTTGGGTGTACTTGCAGCTACAAGACTTCCTCGTCCGAGCGCATATACACTTGTGGAACCCTTGTCGGTGTCGGGTGTACTTGTAACTACAGGACTTTCTCGTTTCGAGCGCATATACACTTGTGGGACCCTTGTCGGTGTCGGGTGTACTTGCAGCTACAGGACTTCCTCGTTCCGAGTGCATATACACTTGTGGGACCCTTGTCGGTGGCGGGTGTACTTGCAGCTACAGGACTTTCTCGTCCCGAGCGCATATACACTTGTGGGACCCTTGTCGGTGTCGGGTGTACTTACAGCTACAGGACTTCCTTGTTCCGAGCGCATATACACTTGTGGGACCCTTGTCGGGATTTGTTCAAGAACACTCGACCCTAACAGGGCCTATGGTGTTCCTGCAGCTCTGTTGTTATTGGATGTTATGTCAGAGACAACTTATAAGGTATGTCGCATCTCACACCTACTTTGTATTCTTTCTTTTTTTTGGTTTTTTTTTTATTTTGTATTTTTTTATTTTTTTTGTATTTGTATTTTTTTCTACTGGGTTCATCAGTATTTGCTCTATGATGTTACTGTTGGTATGAAACCTCCTAACTTAGTGAAGGAGTCGGTGACGGTGGGTGAAACCTTAATCTTGGTATAACAAATGAGTGAACACCAACATATAAAATCATTTGGCATGGCAAATGATCCAATGTCGACAAACAAAACCTTCTGATTTAACGGAGGAACGAGTGTCGAAGGATGAAGCATCCTAGCTAGCATGAAGAAGTGATACGTCGAACTTGAAATGAACGAATCACTTATCGTGAAGTAACGCTTAACTTTGAAAAGTAAGCTCAAAACAAGTGGAACACTAATCTTGACGGTAGAACGCCGAACTTGGAGTCGCAACACCATACTAGTTGTTGAACTGCTGTATTTTGAGGCAGAACGCCAAACTTAGAGGCGAAACACCACACTTGAGAGGAACAAGCCGGTATTTTTTGGGGAAGCGGACGAACCAAACTTGAAGGGAACGAATCTCGAACTTAGGAGAGAGCGATGAACCAAACTTGAGAGAAGCAAAGCTCGAACTTAGGGGAGAGCGACAAACCGAACTTGAAGGGGTTAAAGCTCAAAGTTTAGGGCGGTGAGCGATGAACTGAACTTGAGAGGAACAAAGCCAGAACTTTTGGGGCGAGCGAGGAACCAAACTTGAAGGGGAACGAAGCTCGAACTTTAAGAGAATGTAACGAACTAAACTTGGGAGGAACATAGCTCCAACTTTAGGAGAATGACAAACCGAACTTGGAGGGGTTAAAGCTCAAAGTTTAGAGGGGAGAGCAACGAACCGACCTTGAAGAGGTTGAAGCTCAAAGTTTAGAGGGTGAGCGACGAACAAAAATTGAGAGGATCGAAGCTCGAATTTTTTGGGTGAGCGACGAACCAAACTCGAAGGGGAACGAAGCTCGAACTTAGGGGAGAGCGACAAACTGAACTTCAAGGGGTTAAAGCTCAAAGTTTGGAGGGGTGAGCAACGAACCGAACTTGAAGAGGTTGAAGCTCAAAGTTTAGAGGGTGAGCGACAAACCAAATTTGAGAGGATCGAAACTCGATACTTTGGGGTGAGCGACGAACCAAACTTGAAGGGGAACGAACCTTGAACTTTGGAGAGGGCGACAAACCAAACTTGAGATGAGCAAAGCTCGAACTTAGGGGAGAGCGACAAACCGAATTTGAAGGGGTTAAAGCTCAAAGTTTAGAGGGGTGTGTGACGAACCAAACTTGAAGAGGTTGAAGCTCAAAGTTTAGAGGGTGAGCGACGAACCAAACTTGAAGAGGTTAAAGCTCAAACTTAGGAGAGAGCGACAAACAAAACTTAAGATGAGCGAAGCTCGAACTTAGGGGAGAGCGACAAACCGAGCTTGAATGGGTTGAAGTTTATAGGGGTGATCGACAAACCAAACTTGAGAGGAACGAAACCGGTACTTTGGGGGTGAGCGACAAACCAAACTTGAATAGGTTGAAGCTCAAAGTTTAGAGAGTGAGCGACGAACCAAACTTGAGAGAAACGAAGCCGGTACTTTGGGGGTGAGCAACGGACCAAACTTGAAGAGGTTGAAGCTCAAAGTTTAGAGAGTGAGCGACGAACCAAAACTTGAGAGGAACAAAGCTCGAACTTTGGAGGTGAGCAACGAACCAAACTTGAAGAGGTTGAAGCTCAAAGTTTAGAGAGTGATCGACGAACCAAACTTGAGAGGAACAAAGCCGATACTTTGGGGGTGAGCGACGAACCAAACTTGAAGGGAAATGAAGCTCGAAGTTTAGAGGGTGAGCGACGAACCAAAACTTGAGAGGAACAAAGCTCGAACTTAGGGGAGAGCGGCAAACCGAGCTTGAAGGGGTTGAAGCTCAACGTTTATAGGGTGGGCAACGAACCAAACTTGAGAGAAACGAAGCGATACTTTGGGGGTGAGCGACGAACCAAACTTGAAGGGCAACGAAGCTCGAACTTAGGAGAGAGCCACGAATCAAACTTGAGGGGAACGAAGCTCGAACTTAGGAGAGAGCGACAAACCAAACTTGAAGAGGTTGAAGCTTAAAGTTTAGAGAGGTGGGCGATGAACCAAACTTGAGGAGGTTGAAGCTTAAAGTTTAGAGGGTGAGCGACGAACCAAACTTGGGGGAAACGAAGCTCAAACCTAGGGAAGAGCATCGAACCAAATTTGAAGTTGTCAAATCTCAAACTTTAAGAGGTGAGCAACGATCCGAACTTGAAGGAAATGAAGCTCGAACTTTAGAGAAAAGTCAACAACGAACCGAACTTGAGGGGAACGAAGCTTGAACTTTAAAAGAATGAGCGACAAACCAAACTTGAGGAGAACGAAGCTCAAACTTTAGGGGAGAGCGACAAACCGAACTTGAAAGGGTTGAAGCTCAAAGTTTAGAGGGGTGAGCGACGAACCGAACTTGAAGAGGTTGAAGCTCAAATTTTAGAGGGGTGAACAACGAACCGAACTTTAAGAGGTTGAAGCTCAAAGTTTAGAGGGTGAGCGACGAACAAAACTTGAGAGGAATGAAGCCGATACTTTGGGGGTGAGCGACAAACCAAACTTGAAGGGGAACGAAGCTTGAACTTAGGAGAGAGCAACGAACCAAACTTGAGAGGAACAAAGCTCGAACTTTGGGGAGAATGAGCAACGAATTGAACTTGAGGGGAACAAAGCTCAAACTTTAGGAGAATGAGCAACGAACCGAACTTGAAGGGAATGAAGCTCAAACTTTAGGAGAATGAGCAACGAATCGAATTTGAGGGGAACGAAGCTCAAACTTTAGGAGAATGAGCAACGAACCGAACTTGAGAGGAATGAAGTTGGCATGTATGCATCCAACTTGCAATGTCTTATTTTCATGAGGATGGATTTTTTTAGGGGTGAACTTAAAAGTTTTTTTAAGTTGCCTACGCACTTTCTTTGAACAAAAGGGATCAAGTCATAACGTAGTTCAATTTTTTTTTTTTGTCATTCACCTTTTAAGCTCATGTGGGCCAGGAGCATCATGCAGTTTAGACTCATGCGACGAGGAGCTTTCTTTACATCTTAGATGTTGTTTTCATCGTCATGGTCTTGATCATGTCCTTCATTTGTAGGATTTGTTAAGACGATGAGATTTTTCTTCACTTTCAAGGAACTCTTTGCGTTTATGAGAACAGAGAGCTTCCTTTTCATATGCGAAGAAACAAGACTGTGAATCTTTTGGTCGTTGTTCACTTCATCGAACAATTCTACCTTTAAGGATTTCATCTTTCTTTCATGTTGATCGCTTGTTAGTTTGAGGCGATCAAGATTGATGTTGAAGGTCGATCGTTCTTTGGTGTGGAGACACTTAACCTTTGGAAGGTTGAAGGTCGAGGTGAGGAAGGAGTTGGACCTTGGTTTTCTTCTTCTGTTGCGACCATACTCATCCTTTTGAAGACTGAAGGTTGAGTAGTTGAAGGCTTGATGCGATCGAAGACGGAAGTCCTTTGCTTGACTTCTTTTGTGTCGTCAGCTTCATTTATCTCAATGTAGTATGAACTTACAGAGTTTTCTTCTTCTCTTTCGCTAGGAAGAAAATCTCTCAAGAATAATTCTTTCAAGGTCACTAATTGGCAAGGTTGAGGATGATTTTTTTTCTCTTTCTTTCAGACTTAGGTTTCCTTGGATTCTTCTTTCTTCGATGTTTGTCCTTGCATTTGAGGCTTCTAAATTGACAAGAATTGTTTGAAGCTAAACTTTGTCTTTGCTTCTTCAAATGAGTCACCAGAACCCGACCTTTGCCTTTATCATTGGTAGGTTTGATTGCATATTGAGGTTCATTTCTTGGCACCTCATGTTGAAACCAAACAGCTACAGGTTCCATGGTCCCAAACTGGGCTAGGCACACTTCTTGATCTTGAAGCGAACTAGAGTGTGTTTGATCGCATGTACTTTGCTTTATTATCAGAACATGATTTGATTGAGCTACTTCATTAAGGTCTAGCTCAATTTTTCCTTCTTTACCTGACCTTAGAATTAACTTCTTTAGGACGAAACATTTCTCCACCAGGTGACTGACGACTCGATGATACTTGAAATAGTTGGGATCATCGACTTTGTCCATCTCTTCCGTCCGCTTACACTTTGGAAGTTCGATAAGTCCTATGGCCAGTAGTTGTTCAAACATGTTAAGAATGTCAGAATCTGGAAAGGGATAGACTTTATTCCGTCTTTCCTTTAAACTTAAGCGACGTCTTTCATTTTCTTGTTGTTTTTTTATCTTCTTGTATTTTTGCTTTGAAGACAACTTGAGAGGGATTGTACTGACAACCATAGACTCTTCTAGAGTCGTCTCAATGTCACTTCCTTCTTTCTTTATGCTAGGAGTTAGAAGGTTTTTGTCTCATCGACTAGCAATACTCAACTTCATATCGTGGGCGCGAGCTGCTAGCTCTTCAAAGGTGCATGGCTTTATACCTTAGAAGATGTAAAGCAAACCAGAATGCATGCCTTGAATGCACATTTCGACAGTTGACAGTTCAACGAGACGATCTTTGCAATCGAGACTCATGGCTCTCCAACGATTTATGTAGGCGACGACAGGTTCACCTTTTTGTTGTCTAATGTTGGTGAGCTCGAACATGCTGACGGTACGTCTTGTGCTATAGAATCAGTTAAGAAACTCTTTTTCAAGTTGTTCCCAACTGTCTGTCGATTCAGGTTCCAGATCAATGTACCAGTCAAAAGCATTCCCCTTAAATGTTGGAACAAACTGTTTGACTAGTAGATCTCCTTGCGTGCCAGCATTTTCACATGTCTTGATGAAATACGTAACATGTTGCTTAGGGTTTCCTTTTCCATCGAATTGTTAGAATTTTGGTGGTTTTTATCCAATTGGCATCCTCAAATTATCAATTCTCTTAGTATATGATTTAGAATACAAGAGAGAACTTTGAGAACCCCCATCATATTGAGTTCTGACGGAGTTAGTTATCATATCCTGCAGTTGTTAGACTGATAGTGAAGTGATCGAAGTAGAGGGTTGTGGTTGATCTTCTTGTGGTTGATCTTCGACGATAGGAGTATGACTTGATTTAGCGGCATTTTGATTCTCAATTTGATTCTTTAAGTATGCGATTTGAGAATCTCTTTCTTCAATTGCTTTCACCAAGTTGTTGATTCGCTCCTGCATCTTTGTCAATCTCTCTTCCTTAGTGCTTGTTTCAGTCATTATGACAGACACTACGTTGGAATAAAAATCGAACAAAGGGTTACACTTGACCAGGAACTTGTTGTTAGTTGATGCCCCCGGCAGTGTTGTTACCTCATCGTCTTCCAACCTTAGTTCATTAGAGCAACTATGGGCAGTAGAACCCGTGTACAAGTTGCTCATGACAACGATCATCGAAGAAGTCTTGAACGACATCACTTTACTTCCACTTTGAGGTGAGAGAAAGAGATGAGAGGTAGAGATGGTCCCACTAGGCGTGCCAATTTGTTTACACGTGATTTCAGCGAAGAAATAGAAATGAGACACGTGTAATTGAACGTTGTGTTTGTATTAATTTGAATGTAGTGGATTACAATCTCTAATGTTTCTCCTCTGATTCTTTCTCTCTCTCAACTGTAATTTGTCTGAGGGCTTTACAACTTGTTCTTCAGACGTAGATTTGATTCGAGGGCTTCGCAGCTTGTTCTCGAATGTAATTTGTATTGAGGGCTTTGTAGCTTGTTCTCAAACGTAGACTTGTCTTGAGGGTTTTGCAGCTTGTTCCCAAGTGTAGACTTGTCTTGAGGATTTTGCAGCTTGTTGAAGGTCTTCGGCTTGCAGCTTGTTGAAGGTCTTCCACTTATTGCTTGTTGAAGGGTTTCAACTTGTAGCTTGTTGACGGTCTTCAACTTATTGCTTGTTGAAGGGTTTCGACTTGTAGCTTGTTGAAGGGCTTTGACTTGTAGCTTGTTGAAGGGCTTCGGCTTGTTGCTTGTTGAAGGATTTCGGCGCTTGTTGCTTGTTGAAGGACTTTGGCGCTTGTTGCTTGTTGAAGGACTTCGACGTTTGTTGCTTGTTGAAGGTCTTCGGCTTGTAGCATGTTGAAGTCCTTCAGCATGTAGGTTATTGAAGTCTTTTAACTTGTAACTTGTAAAAGTCATTCGCAAAACATTTAAGGACTTATCTTACAACATTTCACCCTTAAAAACTCGTCTTACAGCGCTCCGCACTTAAAGGTTCGTGTCCCAGCGTTCCGCACTTGGAGACTCGTCTTCCGCGCTCCGCACTTGGAGACTCGTCTTCTGCACTCGGAGACTCGTCTTCCGCGCTCCGCACTTGGAGATTCGTCTTTCGCGCTCCGCACTTGGAGACTCGTCTTCCGCGCTTGGAGACTCGTCTTGTAGTGTTCTAAGGACTTCAGAGAGTGTTCAACACTTGAGAATTTTGCTTTGAATTCTCTGAGTTCCTTTTGGGAGTGAAATTTCTGAACCTTTGGAATGAAGGGGAAACTCTCTATTTATAGAGCTTTTTCAAGGCATGTGAGTTTGGGCTTTAATGACTTTTGGGCCCAACAACCTGAACTTGGGTTTTATTGGATTTGGGCCTAATCATTTGGATTTGTGTTTTATTTATCTTACCCAATTCCCTATAATCCAATTTGACCAAAATTAAATTTAATTATTTTGGCAAATTGCATATCGACCAAAATTAAATTTAATTATTTTGGCAAATTGCATATCGACCCTTAACTTTTAGAATTTGTCAATTCTTGTTTTCAAACTAAATTTAGGACACCTGTCAACTTATCATCGGTCCCAAATTTAATCATTTACAACTTCGTCATTAATTTGGAATAACGACGTGGCACTGGGGATTGATCGAAATTTCTATGTCAACAAATAAAGTTTAGAGCTATTTTAAATGAGCTACTAATGATTTTGTATGTATGCTAATGACGGGGGTATTTTTGATTTTTTTTTGAAAGTTTAAAGTTATTAATGAAACGTTTGAAAATTTAAGAGTATTTATGAAACAAAGTATTAACGGTAAAAATATTTTTGATTTTTTTTTTAAATTTAAGGATATTAATGAAACTTTTGAAAGGAGACAAAGTACAAAGTTAGGTGTATTTTTTATAATTTAGCCTTAGTTTTTTTAACCAACATTATTTATTTTTACGGCTTCCGTTTCTGTATTATTTGGTTCAGTTTTTTCCCCCAAAAATGTTGCTTTATTCTCCACCGATTACGTCGCCCACTATTTTTCTCCTGCGTTAATTATCGCCGGCGATTCTGCGGCGGCTGCTTGAATCCGATGCTTCCTTTTCTTCTGACTGATAGCAGCTTCGACTGTGGATTCCGCCGGCCTTAGATTTCCGTCCATCGGTTCCTATTTTCGCTGCTAACTTCTCTAAAATGTTCGATGCTGTCCCTTTGCGAGTTTGCATAGCTTTTTGTTTGGATTGAGTCTCAACCAAAGGTCATACAGGTAACTTTTCGTCTCTCTCAATTACCCTTTTTGATATGAATATATAACTACTTTCAGAGTTTTTTTTTTCGTTTCAAGAAGCGGTAATCATTTTTTTTTTTTGAAACGAGAAGCGGTAATCATTCTTGTTTTAAGAGAAAACGAGTAACCTCTGATATTGAAGATGGGATTCTCAAGCATGGTTTTTATTTCACTCATTCGATTTAGTTTTTAAGTGGCAGGACTGGAACTGCAATAGAGTAATGGCGTCTTCAGATGATGAGGCTGAGGCCTTCCCACTTTCTGTCTCAAATTATCACTTCGTGGATCATAGGGAAGAACCTGTTTCATTCTCCATCTTGCCGATTCAATGGGATGATGTGGAGAGATTGGATGGCGGTCAAGAACCTATTTTCCTGTATGGAACAGCCGATGATGGACTTCAAAAGGTTTATAAACAGGTAACTGCATGGAGGTTTGATATTTGTGGTACTAAGCCAGAGATATCGGTGCTTTCCAAAGAAAACGTGTGGATTAAGCTTCAGAAACCTAGAAAGAGCTTTGAGGATACCATCAGAACCATCTTGATCACAGTACAATTCCTACATGTTTTAAAGAGGAATCCAGAAATACCTAGCAAATTTTTGTGGGATCAATTAACCAAAATCTTCAGGTAATATGAAGCCATTTCATCTTTCAGTTGGATGGATTTGTATCTGTCAATTTTAAGCCATCCATTTTTGCAGCTTGTATGAGGTGAGGCCTTCACAGAATGATTTGGTGGATCACATGCCTCTAATCAGTGAAGCTGTTGAAAGGGATGGTCTATTGGCAAAGTCCCAGGTTCTGTTTATAATTTTTATGCAGACGATGATCAGATTTTGTTTAAGTATTTTGTTGGATAAGAAATTTTGTATGGGTGTGAAGAAGAACAAAAGGGCAGGGGAGGGAGTATTTGATACATTCCCAAGTCCCAAATCCCCGCAGCCAAAAAAATTTACAAAAAGAATTTTCAAGTAGTTGAATAAAAATTCAGGTAAAAATTGATTTGTGATAGACAGCCGACTTGCTACATTTGACTCAATCCATTCCAAAATTCTAGGATATATTCACTTCCATCCACAAAATATTTTTTATTTCTTCTTTTTTGAAATTTCCTACAGGACTATTAGGGTCGCTTTTATCAAAGAAACTTTTCCTTCTATAGAAGACAATTTATCCACAATCTCAAGCTTGAAATCCTCAATTTCAGAGGAAACTATCCTGATTGCTTGGTGGAATGCAAGGCCCTGTTTTTCGCTGGGTGATGACTGATAAGAATGATAGTGAAAATAAACATGGTCAATGTCCTTGCAGTCAGCTTGCAAGCACACATGCCTATTTGGGTAAAGCAACAAAGTAGGATAGCTGTTTCCATAACCTCTCACAAGCATTGATTTCAGGGTGTAGAAGAGTCCGAAGACTCCAAAAACTCCTAACAGATTTCTTTTGGGATTTTAGACTACTTCAAAATCTAGCAAAGTGTAGTAGAGGGAACTATGTTTACCTTGTTGAGGTACTTAAAAGGAATGTTTACCTTGTTGAGGTACTTAAGAAATGAACAAAGGAAAAAAGGAAATTAACAAAGAAGAGATCTGGTTTTACAAATTTCTTTCATCTAGTGTGTGCACAGCTAGTCTCTATGCTGTGGAATTGAATTAATTCTTTAGAGTACTAGTCAATTCTTTAGAGTACTAGTCTTTACCACTTGTTAGTTCGAGAGATAGGAACGACTAACGAGGAATTTTAATATGCATAGTATGCATATATTATAATTTGAAATCATATTATAAAAAGTATATATGCGGACTATACGGTTTGAAGAATAGTTATTTTAGTGGTATGGCTTTGTCATTTTGTTTGAATGAGAAACAATTTCATAGATGATATAATTTTTTTTTTTGGTGTGCCAAAGGAGGTTACAAGAAATCTTCCAGTTCGACTGTTAGTGAATTAGTACATAACTGTTGAAAGGAGAAACAATGTTCAAGAGAGCCACAAAAAGTAAGGGAGTGGAAGGAAATATTCTTGAAGGATTCAAGGTGGGTAAGAAATAAGGTGTCTCTGTCTCATCTTCAGATACGATCTTGTTCTGTTCAGGTAGGGATGAGTCTTTCCGCAATTTGAATCAGATTCTTGTGTTTTTCGAGGCCATTTCAGGGCTTCGAATTAATAGAAGTAAATGCCAGGTGTTAGGCCTAAATAGCGATCATGCTAAATTGGAAAGATGGGCGTCGTTAGTGCATTGTGCGATTGGTACTTTCCCTACCGAACTTAGGGTTTCCTCTCGGCCATAATCCAAGAAGTATATCTTTTTGGGACCCCGTTTTGAACACAACTCGCAAAAGACTGGCGTCCTGGAGAAAGAGTTTCTTTTCCTAGGGCGGGAGACTTACTCTTGTCCAGTTTGTCTTGAGCGACATTCCGACGTACTTTTTGTCCCTTTTTTTTTGATAAAGCAACGAACTTTCATTGAAATAATGAAAAGAGAACCATACAGAAAAGATCCATACAAAAATGTTCCAGCAGAAAAAAACAAAAGCACAAGGCATAAAAAAGCCACCAGACTAGCTAAAGCTTGTCTAATAGTAACAAAAAATAAACAGTACTAGGCCTTTGTGACAAAGGAGTGCCAATTCAAACAAATATCTGAAATAGAGTAGGCATCGAAGAGCTTGGAATGAGCACACCAGGAAGAAGTATTAAGGAAACAAGAATCAGATCGTCGCGGCGAAAAGATCCATACAAAAATGTCCCTTTTTAGAATACTGAGATCTGTCAGTAAGGGAATTGGGAAACTCATGAGGGATTTCCTTTGGGAAGGGGTTGATGAAGGTAAAAGCGTGCATCTTGTAAATTGGGAGGTGGTCTCTAAGCCACTAAATCAGGGGAGTTTAGGGATTGGTAATGTAAGGGCAAGAAACAAAGCCCTTTTAGCTAAATGGTTATGGCGATTCCATTATGAACCCAATACCCTTTGGCACAGGATAATTGTAAGTAAGTATGGCCCTCATCCCTTCGGTTGGACTGGTGGTGGAGTTCTTGGCAATTCTAGGAATCCGTGGAAAGAGATTTCGTCTCAACTCCCTGTTTTTTCGCGTTTTGTTCGCTGTGTGGTGGGAAATGGGAGGGACACTTATTTTTGGGAAGACCATTGGGTGGGGGATAGACCTCTTTGTTCCTCGTGCTTTGGCCAATAGGAAAACGATCGAAGTTATTTCTTTATTGTCTTTGTTCAATCAATGTCGACTCTACCCTCATCGGAGGGATGCCCGCCTCTGGACCCCCTCTCCTTCTGGAGGCTTTTCGTGTAGCTCTTTTTTTCATTGTCTGGTGAGCCCTGTAGAGTCTCGTGCTTCTGTTTTCTCCTTTCTTTGGAAGGTGAAGGTTCCGAAGAAGGTTAAGTTTTTTGTCTGGCAGGTTTGGCACGAAAGGGTGAATACTTTAGATCGTTTGTTGGCTAGGGGTCTCCCTTGGTTAGGCCATTCTGTTGTATTCTTTGCAGGATGGCAGATGAGACCCTGGATCACATTCTCTGGAACTGTGACTTTGCTCGAGGTATTTGGAGTTCTTTCTTCCAGTAATTCAATTTTTGTTTCGTTGGTTACTTGGATAGTAGAGAGTTGTTCATGGAGCTTCTTCTCAATTCGCCTTTCGGGAGAAAGGCTTATTTTTGTGGCAGGTTGGGGTTTGTGCCATTTTGTGCTTTCTGTGGCAGGAGAGAAACAATAGAATCTTCAGGGGAAAAGATAGCCTTCCTTTGGAAGTGTGGTCTTTCATTAGATTCTATGTTTCTTTTTGGGCCTCGATGTCGGGGTTCTTTTGTAATTATTCTCTAAATATTATTTTGCTTGATTGGAGCCCCTTTTTATAGTTGACTCCCTTTTTTTGTGGGCTTCTTTTTTTGTATGCCCGTGTATTCTTTCATTCTTATATCAATGAAAGTTCGGTTTTAAAAAAGTAAGGGAGTGGAAGAAATGATGAAAGGATTGCTCTTTGTTGTTGACATTGGATTAGGATTTCCAATCTTTTAGACTTGTGCTTAAAGGGTAGGGGAGATTGCCTTGGGGTTTGCTCCATTGTTGCAATTTGTATGGACTTATTTTTGGAAAAAAAATATTTATGTTTCTAAGGGACAGGGTTTTGGAGAACCTATGAAGTAGGATTTCTTTTAGCATTATTGGTATCTTCAATCATCATTTTCCTAGAGAACCAGGTTTTGGCAGATAGACAACCTTTCTAAGATTCCATTTGGAGGGTTTGACTTTTGGGTCCTCATCGTTCCTCCGTCACTACATTATGCTTTTTTTTTGCTCAATATAAATGCCAATGTCTGAAGATTCACTTATGCATGAGAGTGGTGGCAAAATAATATACCCTTCAAAAATGGATGACTTGATTTGTGTGCATGTAGGATTCTCTTGATCCTTTTTGATTCTATCTCCCTTTTCTATGACATCTTTTCTGCATTTTTTTCGTGCTTCTTCATGAATTCGTATGGAAGAGACATAGAGCAAGAATAACTTGAGGATCAATCTCATCCTAGATTTATGACTTTTTTTCATTATTTTATTTAAACTTTATTCTTCTGCCAGTTGCATTATTCTCATTTGAAATCATACATTTATTAATTTATGATAGAATACATTGTAGGGTAATAACAGTCCACAGTGGTATGAGTCAGTTTTGCTTTATGGCTTGAGCTATGTTTTAATAGAATTTATTTTTAATGAATTATATGATCTTCTTATCTCGATAGTTTGTGATCTGAACAGTTCTTACTTGCATTCCTTGAAGAGAAGCCCATTAAGAGAAGGTCATGTCACGAGGTAATGCATTAATGCTGTCAAGTGCATGCATGCCTGCAAGGACTCACCTGTTTTCTCATTTTCTGCTTGTACTTTCAGGATGTTCAATGTACAGCGAGGCCTAGTTTTATAGTTGATGATTTAGATGATGAAGACATGGTTGACGATGCTGTTGAAGACGAGAGTGATGATGACGTCTTTGATTCTGTCTGTGCATTTTGTGATAATGGTGGTAACCTTCTATGGTATGCATTTTCTGTCATTCTTTGTTGTGAGATTATCATTCTGGGTTGATCTTTTGAAATATGTGCTAACCAACATTGGACAAGTGGTCAATGCCAATGGGACACGTGGAAAAAGTAAAAGGGACTATGGGGAATAGTTCCAAACTTCATGGGTGCCAACTACCTAAAATATTCAAATCCTACAAATTTTTGACAACCAAAAGTTGTACGGCCATATGTTTTTCTTGAGAGATAAGGGGAGGTGCACGTAGATTAGCTCGACACTCTAAAGACATCAAAAGAAATCAGAACTTTTAAAATCTATGTTATCTTTTGTGAATTTCCCATGCATTCATTACTTGGTGACTGGTGTGTTAGTTAGAATTGTCATCATTCTTGCACTTTCTTTATGTATCATTCATTCAATAGCGATAGTTGTAGTATTATTCATTGTTCACCATCCCATCACTGTTGGATGGAAGTGTAACTGTTTTTTGCCATCTTCACCATATTATGAGAAACAGAAGGAACTAAATTTAGAGGCCAGATGGAACTGTGTAAATCAAAGTGCTTCCATAGTTATTTGCACCATTAGCCACCAAAAGTGTGATAGGATTGCTTATAAGGGTATATTAGTAAGTAGTTAGAGAGTTAGTTATGTTATTTTGTTATAAATAGAGGGAATGAGTTTCTTTTGTGGGCTTACACTTTACATAGTATTTTGCTAGGGTGGAGTCCTTTATTGTAAACTCCCCCTTCTTTTGTGGGCTTGTTTTTTGTATGCCCTTGTATTCTTTCATTCTTACTCAATGAAAGCTTGGTTTATTATAAAAAATAAAAATAAAAATAAATAGAGGGAATGAGTTAGTGAGGAGGTAGGCATTAATTCAGTGAAAGAATAGGGTTTGAGTGAGAGGGTCCAAGTTCCTCAAATTACTTGGTTTAGGTTTATTTTATTGTCTTCTTATCCTTTATATTTCAATACATTTGGGTTCTATCAATTTGGTATCATAGCCATCGATTTTGGTCATGGAGTTAGATCCAAATGAACGTGAAGCGATGTTAGGTGAAGAGTTGTTGCTGAGTTTGCGACAATGTCAAGAAAAATTGAAGTTGATATTCCAATCTTTTTAGGATGAAATGAAGCAGAGTTTCAAGGAGATTAAAAAAGATTTCAAAGAAATTAGGGTGGGTATGGTAGAGATAAAAGAAGAGTTGGCAGAAATAAGGAAAGAGATGAGGAAACAAAAAATCGTTGGAGAAAAAAGAAAAATTCTAAGACACGTCTATCGGAGAACACCAAAAGTACAGATGACCAAAAGTAGAAAAACAAAGTTGAAGGTGATCAGAAAAAAAATAGGAATCAATTGAAGAAGATGGAGGTCAGACAGAAGCAATTGAAGGAGAACCGACCTGTATTTTGTTGGAGTCAGAATTCGAAGATTATGCACGAATGGGCGAGAAAGAGAACGGGCTTAGCGAAGGCAGAATGTCCGGAGTGGGATCATTGGCCATTGGGGAAGAAACGATGCTTTAGTAGGTGCACAGTTCGGCAGAAAAGAAAAGAAAAGGGCGAGGGAGGTTGTTATCAGCAACACTGGCGAGGGTAGTCAGAGATGAAGACCCGAGAACGACATCAACGCCAATGTCGTGGAGAGGTAGTGGAAGAATCGGAAGAAAATAAGAAAAAAAAAATAAAAGAAAAAGAAGAATCTTATCTAAAGGAGACCGACACCGACGACTGTTGATGATGAACTGATGAAGTCCTCAAAAAGTTATCACTGCAACTTTCGTGAAGATGAATTCGTGGGTATTGGGTAGGCACGTGAGTCTTCAAAAAGAAGA
The DNA here is from genome assembly GCA_036507285.1 of Trichosanthes cucumerina. Classification (NCBI taxonomy): domain Eukaryota; kingdom Viridiplantae; phylum Streptophyta; class Magnoliopsida; order Cucurbitales; family Cucurbitaceae; genus Trichosanthes; species Trichosanthes cucumerina. Next base: position 84,774,296 of record CM071835.1, on the reverse strand, counting down.
ATATGGATGTTTTGGCTTGGGCTAAGAAAATCTCTCTGAGTGGGCTTAGTTTTTAAATGGAAAGAGACCCATTTTAATTCCAAATCTGGATGCGGTAAGAAATCAGCCTTTGTCAAGTGCTGCAACCAACCACCGTTTGTGTTGCCGTTGCCGATCACCACCACTTACCACCGGCCACACATTTTGAAAAAGGGGACTATGTACTCCATTGGTATTTGTATTTGTTCAACCACACCTTGAGGACAAAGCGAGTTTATAGGGGCGGGTAATGATAGGATTGCTTATAAGGGTATATTAATAATTAGTTAGAGAGTTATGTTATTTTGTTATAAATAGAGGGAATGAGTTAGTGAGAAGGTAGACATTAAGGGCTCGTTTGATAATGTTCCTGTTTCTTGTTTCTTGTTCCCATTTCTCATTTTTAAGAAACAAACTTGTTTGATAAACATTCCTGTTTTTTGTTTCTATTTTTTTTAGAAATGTTTCTTAAAAAGTGGCAGATTTTGAGAAACTACAAAAAGTGGTTTCTCAAATTCTGTTCCTGTTTCTTTTTTGAAGTTTCATGCATGTATCCCTACTCCTACTCTCTACACCCATCTCTTCTCCCTCTTCTTTTCCCTCTTCCACTCTATTTTTTTTAATACTTTTTTCTTTTTATTTTTTTCTCTCTTGTTTCTCTCTCTTCCATCCTAATATTTTTTTTTTCTTTTAATAGTTCCTTTTTTTATTTTCTCTTTTATTTTATGTTTTTCTCTTTTCTCTTTTCGTTATTATTTTTATTTAAATCTCGATTATTTTTTTCTTTTGTTACAATTAAATATAAAAAAATATATGTATTCTCTCTCTCTCTCTCTCTCTTTTTTTTTTTTTTTTTTTCTGATTTTACTTTGTGTTATGACTAATGCATTTTTAAAGGAAAAAAAGTTTATTATTAAATTAAAGAAATGTGCGTATGCTCAATTGACTAACCTTACAATTCATAAATTAGTCTAATTGAACTAACTTCTATAGGCCAAAATAGTATAAAGTGAATTGATTTGAGTGATAAATGACATTACAAATCAAATTTGAGCAAGATAAAATTTATTATTATTATTATTAATTTTGTGTTGGTTTGGAATAAAATACTATAAACTCTTTATGATTATTTTATATTTATTTTAATGCAAGTTATATATTTTATTATTTTCTATGTACTGAATTTATTTTTACTAAAGAAACAAGAAACAAGAAATAGTTATCAAACGCATGTCTGTTTCTATTTCTTTTTTTTAAAGAAACAAGAAATAGAAATAGTTATCAAACATGTTTCTGTTTTTAATTTTTAAGAAACGAGAACAGTAAACAAGAAACAGAAACAGAAACAGGAAACGAGAAACGAGAACGTTATCAAACGGGCGCTAATTCAGTAAGTTTTAGTTTAGGGCTTGAGTAAGAATGCTCAAGAAAGGGAGGACCCAAGTTCCTCAAATTACTTGGTTTATCTTATTGTCTTCTTATCCTTTATATTTCAATACATTTGGGTTTGTTTTTTACAAGGCAACAAACAAAATTTTATTGATAAAATGAAATGAGACTAATGCTCAAAATATAACAAAAAGAAAAGAACAGAAAATGTCCAAAAGAACATGAGACAAGCCCCAAAAAAACCAAAATTAAAGCATCTAAAGAACCCCAAAAACCACCACCCTTGCCGAACGCTCCTAACTTTAATCAAAACGACAAACTTGCTCAAATCAGGGTGAATCAAAACGACAAACTCGCTCAAAGGAAATTGCATCTTTTTCAGTTGGAGATCTAGGTTGAAATAAATCAGAGAATATTTGAAGATAAATTCGTTGATTGGTCAATTCAGTTTGATTCCATTCATCTTAAAGCTTCATCTTGGTGTGCTCCCTCCAAATCTTTTGAAAGATTTTCCGTTATGGATATTAGTCTGAATTGGCATGCTTTTATTTTTCAATCTTGGTTTGTTTTTTCAGTGTTTTTTCTCTCTTTTATTGATGTATTTTTGAGCCATAGTCTCTTCTCATTTCTTCAATGAAAAAGGTTGTTTCTTGTTTCAAAAAGAACCATGGTCTTTCACATTCACACGGTCATTCCAGTAGGCACAATGGACTTCCTCTTCTCTCTTGCTTAGAGGCCACCCATTTAGGTACAAGGCCAAGAATTCATGGCTGTGTGGTGGGAGATACCTCATGAGAGCTCTGGTTGAAGAGGAATTTATTTTTCAAGGTGTTAATAGATATTTTTACAGAACTTAGGGGCCCATAGTTTTGTGACATCATCTTGTAGTGTCCTTTTAAAATCTTCTGCAACTATTCTCTCTCTATTGTTTTCTGCATCTCCTTTGGCTTGAGGGTTTCCTTTTTGTATATGCCAATATTTTGATGAAATCTTCACATATTCATTTTCTGTAGCGCATTTCTTTTTGTTCTGTTCAAAGTGATTCATTGATAGTTTATTTGATGGATCTTTCATCCTATTGTAACTGAATGATTATTCTTGTGAAGAGAGTAGTATTTCGTGTCTCAACTGCCCATACCTCTTCTCCTGTTATTTTTTAATATGCTTTCTGCTCTTTATAGTAATCCACATATGATTATTTTTCCTGCTTAGTGATTGAGGTAGGCCCGTGGCTTTATAAAGTTTGTTTGTTTCTTTAAATCATAGTTCAATGGAGTTACCTTCTTATTCTTTCTTTCTTTCTTTCTCTCTCTCTCTCTTTTTTTTCTTTCTTTTTTTTTTTTTTTTAAATAATGAGAAACAAACCTTTCACTGATAGAACATGAAAGAATATAAAAAGGGCATACAAAAAGACAGCTCAACTAGAAGTCACCCTATACAAAAAAAGTTTCTAGTTTAAAATAATAAGACCTAACGAATAATTACAAAGTAATTGGAAATTGATGCCCAAGTAGAAGCTTTAAGCCTAACAAGCGATTTTGATTTGTCATGCAGCTGTGATGGGAGATGCATGAGGTCCTTTCATGCAACTGAAGAGAATGGTGATGAATGTTTGTCTCTTGGTCTCTCTAGAGAAGAAGTAGATGTATGGCAATGTTATATTTATTTTTGTTATCTATGCTTGCCTTCTCTCTATGGTAATTTTCTTTAATATATATATGAACTTTTTGACAGGCAATTGAAAACTATTTTTGCAAGAATTGCAAGTATAAACAGCACCAATGTTATGCTTGTGGAAACTTAGGTTCATCCGATAAGTCTTCTGGTGCTGAGGTATGAGCTTAATAATGTAAACTGAATTGATGTTTTGGATTTTTTTGACTTCTATTATCCCTACACTGTTTTTGCAGAGTCCGTACATGGATGACACGATTGAGAGAGAATAAAATCGGTTGTTAATCCAATTTGAACCATATATTATGAAATATATAATGTGTACAGACTCCTTCCGAACTTTAATTAAGCCATCAAGTGTATCACATAGTGATATTTTTAAGATGAGAAATGAGATAACCTTCACGAAGAAAAGGTAAAGAGGGGGGGGGGATTAGATATCGACCTCAATGGACTGTTGACACTAGTTCAGAAGTTGTAATTACCAACAAGAAAGAATGAATTTAGAAGGAATGACATTGACAGAGGTTGCAAATTTAATAATATCCCTAAATTTGTGGCATCATCTAGATATATTCTTTAGTACCTTTCGAACTATTCCCCCACTGCAGATGTAATGTAATAGCACGATGCCATAACACTCCCACGTTTTGTTCAAACGATGACTAAATACTGCTGAAGAAGACATAAATATGGTCCCTTCCTGAAAGAATTCATAGAATTAAATTAACCTTTCTCCGTGCCCAAATCATTCCCCAACACACACACACACACACAAAACCCATAGTAGTTACAGAAAACTCAACAATTCTTGTGCTTAACCCTGCTTGCTTATGTAATTTTTATTCTAGGTAGCTAATGATTAGGTTCTTTTGATGATCGATCAATTCTTTGATTCTTGGGTTTGACTTTCTTTCCTGTTCTTGCATGGATTTGGAATCTTCGTTATTTTAATGTTTTCCATTGTTAATCATGCCAATATCCCATGTCTCCCCTTTTTGGTCCACATAATTTTAGACAACTCTCTGTCTTTGATCATTACCTAATGTGATTGATCATTGCTTTTTAGGTATTTCAATGTGTGAATGCAACTTGTGGTCATTTTTATCATCCTAGATGTGTTTCAAAATTGCTTCATCGGGAGAATAAAGTTGCTGCTGAGGAACTTGAGAAGAAGATTGCTTCTGGAGAATCTTTTTCATGCCCTGTGCATAAATGTTCTGTTTGTGAACTTGGTGAAAATAAGAAAGTGCGTGAATTACAGTTTGCTGTTTGCCGTCGTTGCCCTAAATCATATCACAGAAAATGCTTACCAAGGTATCCTTTGTATTTCTATATGGTGAACTGAGTATAATTTTTTGCTTAATTGATTGAGGCATGCGTGGCTTTTTCAGGAAGATCACATTTGAAGGTTCAGAGGACGATGAAACCATAACCAGGGCATGGGAAGGGCTATTACCTAATCGCATATTGATATATTGCTTGTAAGAGTGCAGTGATAGCTGTTACTACTATTTATTTAATAAGTATTAGCGTGTTAATGTTCTTTTCTTTTAATTTGACCAGAAACCATGATATTGATGAAGACATTGGGACTCCAGACAGGGACCATATTAAATTCCCCGGTCTTCAAGAGAGTAAGATCCCTATTCAGCAAAAGAAATTTCCTACAGGTGATACAAGAAAAGGGAAGACGATAGATTTTCGTGGGATTAGGGAAAGAGTTGTATCAAAGAAGGGAAATATGTCAGATGACCATTTTCAGGGAAAATTTGCTGCAAAAGTATCCAAATCATTTGAAAGGTCCTCATCTGAAGGGAAGGTTCTTGGCAAAGAAACAGAGAAATCATTGTTGGGCTCTGAATTTAGAAAAGTAAAATTGGGTAATGTTTCAAGAAAGTCTTTGAATCAAAATGCAGAATCTGTCCTCATGGACGTTGATAAGACTATCAAAGTGAAAAAATCCTCCTTAGTTGTCATCAAGTCTGCCATGACAACCAAGAGGTCTGATCAAAATAAGGCTCCCAAGGAGGATAACAGTGAACTGGGCAAGTCTGATGCCTCTAAGCCTCTGACAAAAAGGTTGAACAGTGGGATGGTTCAATTAGATGCAGATACGGAGAGGAGGTGGCCAACACTTACTACTTAACAATTGGTTTCTGTTTCATTTTTCTTTTTAAACAACGATAAAGGAATTATGACAGCTATAAACTCCCTTGAACTGCATGCTTACGTGTTTTGTAGAACTGATTTGTTCTTAAAAGATTTTTTCTTGGGACGTAGGTTAATGGATTTAATGAAAACTGTTTCATCTTCAATTACTTTGGAGGACGTTATTCAGAAGCACAAAGTTCCATCTACTCACGCATACTCTTTAAAGCATGTTGTGGACAGGACAATTAAGATGGGGAAGTTGGAAGGCTCCGTTGAGGTACGGAAATCATTAATTTGATGTACTACTCTTAAAGTGATCTCGTAGTTTCTTATCCTTTGAATGGTATGCTGTTTTGGTTGTTAGGCTGTTAGAGCTGCTCTACGCAAGCTTGAGGAAGGATGTAGCATTGAGGATGCAGAAGCTGTTTGCGAGCCTGAAGTTCTTAATCACATATTTAGGTGGAAGGTGCCAACAATTTCTTACTGCCCTGTTCAAAAAGCAATTTTTTTACGTTTTAATTTGTTCTGTTGCTTCGACCAATTATTTGAGGAAGTATTGTCTTTTACTGACTATTGTTTTGTGTACCTGAAGATTTTTTTAGGTTTTAATTTGTTCGGTTGGTTTGGCCAATTATTTGAGGAAGCATGGTGTTTTACTGACTATTATTTTGTGTACCTGAAGTCCTAAACTATTTTGTGCATATATATTATATGGGGATCTTGCATACTAAGGTTCTTTTAATGTTTTGAAAAGGACAGAGAACTTTTCTCTGTAGATGTGAAAAGCCACCGGTAAAAATATAGAACCTCCCTTAGATGAATGAGAAACAGCCGATACAAAAAGGAACAATAATTGAACATTCATGCCGACCCAACAGAGATTGAATAGGTCCTAAATAATCTTATTTTTACATCATCGTAATGGTGGCTGGTTATAGCATCTCCTACATTTCTCATGGTTGTTATCTTGTGCAGATGAACTTGTGGCAAAAGGTTAATTTAATTCTATGAATTCTTTCAGGAAGGGACCATATTTATGTCTTCTTCAGCTAATTATTGCCTATTGGAAAGTCGTGTCGTCTTTATAAGGCAAAAACATTATTTTATACATCCAAAAGATTTTTGTTTTGTTTTTTTTTTCTAATGTTTGTGGCTTGTCCGTTGGCAGCTTTCCTTTTCTACTTTTTTACTTCATCGTAATTATTTTTATTTTTGGTTATATTTTTTTTGGATAAGAAACAGACATTCCTTAACATAATGAAATTTTAAAAAATGGGGGCAAACAGCCTGACAGCTAAAGGAGATTATTGAGGAGCTCTCCAATTAGCCAAAAAATTCAGAAATAGGGTCATTACAGAAAAGGTTGCTAAGTTTACCCCAAGAAGCAGTAACAAAGATGCCATAGTCCAAAAAAGAAGGGAAAAGCTTCGTAGTGTGGGTTTGTTTTGTTCGTTCTTTTCGGTTTCGTAGTGTGGTTTTGTTTGGTTCGTTCTTTTCCTTTGTCTGAAGTTCTTTTGGATGGATCGGGTAAATTCGGGGAGTCGAGTCGACCCGTTTGGTAAGCGCAGTAGTTGTTGGATTAATGGGGAGAACTTTTGGGTCCGTTAGGAGTTGGGGGGTTTTGAAATGGGAATGGTTTCGCAAGGCTCAGGCGTTCGAAGCTCCTTGGTTCACCTTCACTGGTTTGTTGACATTTTAGCAGAGCTTGTGGCGGGCGGAACTCGATTTTTTCAAAGGAGAAAATTCAGGGATCACGATGGTACTAGTGGGGTTTTTAAGTTTTGAACGAAGCAGGGCTGGTTCGCGTCCTGTGTTTTCTGGCCTTCGACTGGAGGGCGGCTAGGATTACGGATTCCTTTTGGACCAATGGGGGAAGGGCTGGTTGGTTTTCCAAAGGATGCTTGTTGATTTTCTCAAGTCCTTTGAAGTGGTGCTTGCTGATGTTCCATTTTTGGAAGTGAATAGGACGATAGGGAGCGAGAAGTTCTCTTCTTCTTCAGAGATGTCTCATTCGCAGGCTATTTTGTCTAACAGTGGTAGCACCCATCGGGTTCGTAAGCAAGAGGATGTGGTGAAAGTGGATGTCAGAAGGTTACTGGTCATAACCAAGCTTTTTGCTCACACACCATGGTCAAAGATTAAAAATGCTATTGAGAATCACTTCCGGTTTAAGGTTCAGATTAACCCGCTTTTCCCTGATAAAGCGGTGATGTTGGTTGATGAAGGGGTTCTAGAATTTTCAAGGGGTTATCTGGGGAAGTGGCATTTGGTGGAGAAGATCCATTTGAAATTGGATCTTTGGTCTAATCACCTACATGGGCAGTCAGAAGTAGTGGAGTGTTATGGAGGTTGGATTGCAGTTAGAAACTTACCCCTCCACTTATGGAACTGAAACGTCTTTGATACAATTGGTAGACAATTGGGAGGTTTGTTAGACATTGATCAAGATACTTTGAACCTCATTGACTTAAAGGAAGCACGGTTGAAGATCAAAAGGAACATTTGTAGTTTTCTCCCAGCAGAAAAATGAAGGTTAGTGGTGCTTCTGTTGGCACTTTTAATTTGAACTTCTTTGCTTTAGAAACACCTAATGGTTTGCAACCAGTCAATGAGCCACTGGTCCTCAAGGACTTTGATAATTCAGTAGATTTGGACAGAATTTCGAAGGTCTTGAATGACGATCAGGTGCTGGAGGTTGTTCTGAACTCCCCTGAGTTTGAAAGGCCTCAGGGTTCGGTTTCTTTGGTTGACTCTTCGGTTCCTTTGGTTGGTGATTCGGTGCTAAATCCGATGGGCCAAGGGAGAGGTTGCGAGGATTTAATTGTTTTCGATGGGCCTCAATACTTTTCAACGGTTGCAATGAGGCTTCAGTCATGAATGTCATTAGTAAGCCAGAAGTTGAAGAGGCTCGGGTCCAAAATTCTGGAGTAATTGCAGAGGGCCGGGGCTTCGAAGGTACGAGGAAGAGGTTGTTTATTCGACCTCTGGGAAAGCAGGTGTGGGGGGTTGTGGTAAAGAAGAAGGATTCTCTCCAAAGGAGGGGAATTTTAAGGAAATAAATGTTGGTAGGGTTAGTGAGGTCGGGTTGGAAGGGTTTATTGAGAATTCTGTTCCTTTGTCTCTATCTTCAATTCCAAGCACTGTGAAGGGAATTCATGATCGTTTTTGTTCTCCTTATGCTAACTATTATACTCGAAGAAAGGGGAAGACGTCAGGGTCAAGGCAAGACTGCTCTTCTACTTGTTTAATTTTTTCCATTCAAGATGATACTCCTTCTAAGCTATTGTTACCAGAAGAACAGGGGATGACAAGGAAAATTGAGCGTTCCCCGAAGAAGGTGGTTTCTGCCTGCGTTGACGAAGTTTTCCTAGGCCCTTCTCAGTCCCTTTTTTTAAAGTTGCTTTACAGAATAAGGCTACGCTTGGTCAGCTTGAGGAGCCTTTGGGTGTCGGTGTGTTTGAGGAGGAGGTGGGTTCATATGTAAGCTTAAGCATCCGGAAAACTTTAGGCAGAAGTGGAATGCGCGTGTTGATTCTCCCTTGATCGGGGATTTTCCTGTGGCAGATCTATCGTTCTTGTTTAATTCTCCGATTGTCTGAGGAGGAAGTTGTAAAGAGCTTCCGGATCGTAATGTGTTGGAAGGGGAGGATTCCTTTCCTTGGGTTCCAAAGGAGTTGGATGCTTTTAAAGAATTAATCAAGGCTAGTGGGTTGCAATTTAGAGGAATTGGCCCGGTCGCTCATTCCTCTCCTTGTCATTGAGAACTTTCTTTTAGAGCTTGTGAGGTTTGGAAGTCGGGGCCTTGGCTGTGAGATTGAAGTTTTCTGTGGTTTGGGTGTCTCTAGTTTGTGAATCGGTCGAGATGTGGATTTCTGATGGGTCTCTTTTGCTTGATTCTTTGATCCTGGGGGGTATCGTGTGGCGTGAGTTTGGAAATTTTTGTGGGGTAGCTAGTGTTGCTCCTCTAGGGTTTCTTAAGCAAAGTGTAGGGAAGGTGGCCTTGTTGTTCTTTGTTGGAGGTTTTAGTTTCTCATTTGCGCTGTCTGCTAGGCTTGGTTTTTTGGTTGATTTTTGGGAGTTTTGTCTGGGTGCTTTGTTCGTTCAAGTCTCCATTTTGTGGTTGTTTCTGTTTAGGTGTTCAAGACTTCTGAATTTCAAAGGTGTTTGGTTGGGTGCTTATGGTTGTCTTTGGAAGTTGAGGTGGCATGCTAATCTTGTGGTTTGAGCCTAGTTTTTTGGTTGAGGAAGTGTTGATTGGAGGCTTCTCCTTAACATTTTGATGGTTTTACTTGTTCGAATCTCAGTCTTGTTTGGCAATTTTTTTATTTTCTCTATGTATTAGTTCATGGTAGTTTTGTTTCTCAAAATCTTTTCAAAAAAAAAAAAAAGAAGGGAAATCTCTCGCTTCTAGTAAAGAGATAATCATAATGTTGTTTATTTGGATTACAATACGTTAGCATATGTTGAATTCTCTATTTCCTTCGAACAACTAATTCTTGGTTGTATTGAGAGTCTGAGACACTATTTTTAATTCTTATTGAATTCTAATTGACTATGGTTTTTTTATTGACTCTATGTTTTCCTTTACTGTAGAACAAACTCAGAGTATATCTTGCACCATTTCTTTATGGTATGCGCTACTCCTCCTTTGGTCGTCATTTTACAAAAGTTGAGAAACTTCAGGAGGTATACTTATTTTGGCTGCAAAGTTTTTTTTTTGGTCTAACATTTACTTTGGTAGTTTTATCTTCAATTGTGGAAGCATGGTCATGATACTTGATATATTGTGTACTTAAAGAACATGTAAGGTAATAATAAGATAGTCTTGGCCGCAAAATATCAGCAATCCGTTGTTGAAGCATGATGTGTACTTCACACTAGGACTCCTGACGAGAATAAACATATGATAACACACAAACTAGAGTTTAAGCACTACAACCTAATTAGACATTAGACATGCGAGACGGTCTTAGACTCTCCATTTGACTTCCCATGAAAAGCAGAGTCATATGGCATGCTTATTTCTTTGCTGTTCTGTGGGGTAATTGGTTCGGGAGGAATAGTAGAATTTTTAGAGGGCCCCCCGTTGTCCCTTCGCTCGCGGCCCCTGGCCTTTCGCCGCCCGTCTCCCCTTCATCCAACTTCGTTGGTTTTTCTTCGTTCAACCTTCCGATTTCTCTTCGTTCATCTTTGCCAGTTTCTTCTTCTGTTATTCTCTCACCTGGTTCCGTGTTCACCTTCGTCGTCTTCTCTCTTGTCTCCTTTCTCTCCAATCGTCTTCTCCGGTTTCGCCCTTCCTTTCCGTCTAGGGTTCGTTGGTCGTCTCCTTCGTTTTATGGCTCCAGTGTCACCTAATTTGGTTCGTTCGGTCTGGGTGTCCGTTTGTTTCGGGTTCCTTACCGTAGGAGGGTTTGGTTAGAAGTTTTGACTCTGTTCGAAGGCTCGCAAGGGCTTCTATCTATTGGTTGTCTCCTTTCCCTCTGACTACTTCCTGTTTTCCTTCGGTCTTGTCGGGGCGGTCGTTTAAGGCGTTCTCCCATTTGTTTATACTCGGTTTGGTCGACTCAGGCATTTTTTCTTCACTCCGATTGCCGATTTGGTAATGCCTTTGTTAGTTGCTTGCTTCCAACAAGTATTTTCCTTGGCTTCTAAACAGTCATGGATTTTTCAAGTTGTTGCATTGGAAACTCCTTCTGTATTTGGTTTGAAGGTTCTTCTTTCTTCATTGAAAACTGGTGTTAAAATTTCGCTCTCCTTGCTTCATTTAAAATGGTGTGAGGCTTCTTTCTCAGTGTTAGCCCTGAAGCCTGGGTCTTTCTTTTGGAAATTCAAAGACAATATGGCTACTCTCAGATTATTTAAGATTAGAAGGGGTGGGGTTTGTTTCGCTGATTGTGTTGTTTGGGCTCTTGCCGGTGGTCGGGATTTTCTTTGTATTCCTCTGGGTAGTTCTTCGATGGGCTAGACGATGTTTCACGATATGATAGCTGATTTCTTAAGAAAGTATGAAGGCTCGACTAGGGCAAGTCAATGTTCTGGAAGGAAGAGGCTGGGTTCTCTTTTCGGGGATAAGATTGGTTTAGGAAATGAGGCTTATTTGAAGGGGGATACTTCTTCCTCTCTCTCTTTTTTGATAAAGAAGCCGTTCAAGGTGGTCGAAGTAGACTTTTCAGATCTGTTAGTGGTTTCTAGACTCTTCGCTCATATCTTTTGGAGTGTCATTAAGAAGGGGATCAAAGACTTTTTCTAGATTATTGTTCAGAATAATCCTCTCATGGTTGATAAATTCATTCTTAAGGTTGAGGGTGGGGCAAGTGCTTTTATGATGGCCTCTATTGGGAATTGGCAGGTGGTAGGTAACCTTCATATGAAGATTGAACAGTGGTCTGATATTCGTCATAGCTTCCCCGATTTTGTTGGTGGTTATGGTGGTTGGGTTTCGATTAGAAATCTGCCTCTCAAATTTTGGAAAAGAAGGATTTTTGAAGCCATTGGGTTGCATCTTGGGGGTTTGGAAGATGTGGCATTGGAAACCTTGAATCTCTTAGATGTTTCGGCAACCTGAATTAAAGTTAAGGAAAATCTGTGTGGGTTTCTTCTTGCTTCTCTTGAAGTTCACAATAATTCTCTCGGGTCCTTTTCCTTAAAGTCTGGAGATATTGATTGCTTGGCTATTCCTTCGAGGCTTTCGGATGCATTGGTGTTGAAAGATGTCTCAAATGTTCTAGATTTGAATTGCATTCATCTTGTTATCCAAGATGAAAGGGAGGTTGCAGTTGGTGTCCCTTCGGATCTAGGGGGCTTGATTGTGGTTGATGGTTTGGGTTCCCTTAGCAATAAAGATTCCGAGGAGTCATTAGTCATCAGTTTGGAGTCTAATGGCAATGTTGCAGCTCAAGATAAGGATTTATGTGCTCTTAGTCCTCCCCATATTGAGATGGTGCCTTCAACCTTAGACCACCCTTTGATCAGGGGTGCGCTTCTCGCTAAACATGGTGGAAAGGGTAGTGATGTTGGATTGAACGAGTTTATTGAGAATTCTGTTCCGTTGTCTTTGCTGCCAATTCCGAGCACTGTGAAAGAAATTTGTAATCGTTTTTGTTCTTCTTATGCTAACTATTATACTCGAAGAAAGGAGAAGGTGTCAGGGTCAAGGCAAGGTTGTTCTTCTCCTTGTTTAAATTATGCCAATTAGGATTATACTCCTTCTAAACTCTTGTTACCAAAAGAAAAGGTGAAGGCAAGAAAGCTGGGCGGTCCCTCGAGAAGCTGGTTTTTTCCTGTTTTGAAGAAGTTTATTTGGGCCCGTCTCAGTCTCGTTTTTTTTGAAGTTGCTCTGCAGAATGAGGCTTCGCTTGGTCAACATGAGGAGCCTTTGGGTATTGGTGTGTTTGAGGAGGAGGAGGTGGGTTCAGATGTATACTTAAGTAGTCTGGAAAGTTGTAGGCAAAAGTGGAATTTGCGGTTTGATTCACCCTTGGCCAAGGATTCTCCTGTGGCAGATCTATTGCTTTTGTTTAATTCTCCGATTTCTAGAGGTGGAATTTGTAAGGAGCTTTTGGATCTTAGTTTGTTGGAAGGGGAGGATTCATTCCCTCGGGTTCCAAAGGAGGTGGAATTGGTCCTGCCTCTCCTTCCTCTCCTTGGTATTGAGATTCATTTCTTAGAGCATGTGAGGTTTGGAAGCCGGGTCCAAGGGTGTGAGTTTGAAGTCTTTTGTGGATGGGTGTTTGGTTGTGGTGTTTGGTTTGGATTATAAGTTGGTCTCTTTTGCTAGATTCTTTGTTAATTCTAGATGGAGTTCTAGAGAGATTAATTGGGTTCATGTGGTGGTTTATGATTGTTTGGGAGAGTTTAGAAGCTTTTGTGGTTCAGTTTTCAAGGAAATGTCAGTTGGTGGGGGTTCCTCCTTTGCTCATTGAATTTCTTTCCAAGGAGCTTAGAAGTTCGGTTTAATAGGTTCGATTGACGAAGAGCTTTCATTTTTGACCTTTTGGGGGTTTGGTTCAAGGTCTCAGTTTGGTGTGCAATTCATGGTGGTTATTCAAGTCTAGAGGGTTCTTCGGTGACTTCCTGGGGGCCTTGCTCAAGTTTTTGTTGTTGAGTGGTTTAGTGGAATTTATCATACCTTCTTGGTTTTTGTTCGTTTGCCAAGTTGGCTAGTTTTTGGAGTTGTGGATGTCAAATTTCTTTGCTTGGAGCTCTTCTTCATGATGCTTGTGGAGGATGGTTGAGTTCGGGGTGTTTGTGATTTCTTTTTGGTTACTCGTGCTCTTTTGTAGTTGGTTTTGGCCTTGGGGCTTGGTTTTAGTTTGTTTTGATGAGACTTTTCATGCTTTGTATCTTTTTTTTTTTTTTGTTCTTTTTGGTTCTCTCCTCTTTGGAGTTTGTATTTTGAGCATTAGTCTCTTTTTCCTAAATTATTTCAATGAATCTTTTGTTTCTTTGTAAAAAATAAGTAGAATTTTTAGAGGGGTTCAAAGATCTTGGGAGGTGTTAGTTTTTTTTTTTTTTTTAAAGAAACCAAACTTTCATTGAGGAAGAATGTAAGAACACAAGGGCATACAAAAAACAAGCCCACCAAAGAAAGGGAGAGGGAGCACTCCACCCAGGCAAAATAAAATCTAAATGATAATTACAAAAGGGCTTCGCCACAGAGGCCCAAAGAGAAATGTAAAATCTAATAAGGGACTAAACATCAAAAGACGATCGCTCTAACCCTCGAAAGATTTTATTATTTCTCTCCCCCTAAAGCCCCAAAGAATAACACACCCCCCGACATGGCACAAAAACAACACTCTCCCCCTAAAAGGGGATGCAAAATAAACTCCTCCAGCCTCTCTCTACAAACCCTCTATCCAAAACCAGAAAGCCCAAACTCCACAAAAAAGTAATTCCAGATGTCAACCGCCAAATCACAACCCCAAAACAAATGGTCGAGATCTTCTGCCGCCCTCCTGCGAAGAATGCAACACCACAATCCTATAAGATTTAGTCTTTAGCCGGTCTTTAGCCAAGGGCAGTGTGACCTTATTGCCACAGGGGCAGTGTGACCTTATTGCCACAATCCTATAAGATTCAGTCTTTAGCCGGTCTGATTATTTGTAATTTGTTGGGCCATTGTCGACTGAACTTGAAGTTCATCCAAAACAACATACCTTTATTGGGGGCAGCTGACGAATGGAAGAGTCAATAGAGGTTGATGTACCATATCAAACCAGAGGTGGGGGAGGTTGTCTATTCAACAGCTAAAAAGGCTTTATCTTATTAGTGGTGTGGTATGAGGTATACTTGGCCCGGGAAATCCATCTAATCCACGTTGTTGACTTGTCTTCCACAAAATAGCAAAGATGGGATGAGACAGCAGTTTACCATTTTGGTTTGACCATCCTTTCCAACCACGTCACTTCTTCTTTGATGAATACTTGAGCCACAATCATAGCCGTAAATGGTTGTTTATGAGTCAAGAAGTGGGCGTTCTTCATTAATTGGTCTATGCCCACCAGTATGGAATCCGACCTTTTTAGCCCACCTTTTCTTTTGGTAGTTCAATTTTGGAATTTCTTTTTCTTTTCTCTCCGTAGTTCTGGAATATTGGTAATTATTCAATCAAATTCATGGAGATATCATCCATCGGTAGTTTTGACTTAGATATATTTTTTTAAAGAATTTCATTGATGTTTGAAATAAAAAAAAATGATGTACAATCCATGAAGACTACAAAATGCTTTCCCAATTGGTTATAAGGTAAGCATAACTATATGAAGCAAAGGGGTTATACCATTTACACAACAAAATAGCATAATAAATAATAAGGTTGAAGAACACTTCAAAGGCGTGCTTTTGATCCAAAACGACTCTTTGATTTCTTTCTTTCCAAAGGACCCAAACACAAATACAAACCTTTGGGACAGGGTAATGGCTTCAGCAAATACCAACCTACTGGAGACATTGTGCATAGTCCATACTTATTGCATCGGCAGATGGGGCACTTGGATTCAAATTCTTCGACTCCCTTTGTCATACATTCCCAATCCATGTCTCTTGTGAACGTTTTATCTATTAAGTTCCTGCCGGATGTATTTCCACAATTTCACAGATGTATTCTTGCTATAACATTTTAATAATACGGGGCTTTTTGATTAATTTACCATAGAAAGTGCTAATATCATAGATCTGATAGCTTTTATACGTGAAAGAAGATGTGGATTTCTTTTGGTTTGGTTATATATATAAGATATATGCTCTCAAGAGGCAACCCCATTGGTACTTGCTAGGGATCTCTTGGTTATACCGGCTTAGAGGTCTCAGGTTCGAGCCTTTAGACGAGTTTAATAAATAAAAATCTTGATGTCTCTCGGGTCCGTGCGCGGGTGCTCCAAGTTTAAGGGAGCAAAGCTTCAATGCCCGATTATTAAAATATATATATATATATATATATATATATATAATTTCATTGATGCATGAAATATGCCAAGAAAACAACCTTACAATAAAGGGCTATAACTGAGTCATATATATTGAGAGATTAGGTGGTGTTTGGAGGATGGGTTTGGATTGGGTTGGATTGTATTCCAAAATCCAAACCCATGTTTAGGAGATAGGTTTTCATCCTTAGGATTCAAGCTTCAAACCCCATCCAAACCCATGGAATACTTCTTCTAAACCCATGGGTTGTCTTGAAATTACAAAAACCTAGTGGGACCCATCACTTTTTCTCCACTTTTGTAATAATTATGGTGTGTCCCACCACTTCTCTCTTCATTTGTCCCTAATTATGATGGGGTCCCTCCATTCTCCCTTTCTCCCTATCTATTTTTCTCTATTAAAAGATTTTATAAAATTACCATTAGTTTTTCTTCAATTAAAAATGTATAGTTATACTATCTTAATCTAAATAAAATTATTCTTTTTGTTTATTTATATTTAATTCAATTAACAATAGTTCAAAATATGTATAATTTTTTAATTTTAAGATAAAAACAATATATTTTAGACGACTTACTTATATTAATATTTTTAAAAAGAACATTTAATTTTAAGTAAACATATTAAAATTTAAGCCTATATTCTATTCTCAAATTAACAATATCTAATGTAACAAAAATAAGTATTATTATATTTTAATAATAAAATAAATAAATAAAATGAAAATATATATATGATATTAATTTTGAATTTAGTTATATTAAAATGACTTAAATATATGTTATTTTATTTTTAATTTAGTCATTTTAAAATAATATATAAAATGTATTTTATTTTAACCAAATTAAAATTACAGAAACTATGTACATTTCGCTCTATATTTAATTTTCTATAATAATTTCACTTTTTCCATGAACCATGTAATTTTTTTTCTCATTAACTATTTTAACTTGTGACACCTACCCAAATTTATGAAAATTTAGAAAAATACTTGGAAAAAAAAGTTCATTTCTCAATGTTTGAACTTTTTTGTCAAACTATGTAAAATGTACTTTCCAAATCCCAAAACTTTAATTACAAGACCGTTCTTACTTTGAACTTATTCATTCTTTGCTTTTGATAATGCCATTTAAATTGACATCACTACGAATGTGGTGAATGACTTAGATTAGAGTTACACAAACTACCCATTGTATAATTCCAAATTAAATATGGTTGAGATAAAATCTTTTAAATACTGATATTCAAATTTTCACACAAATATTGTCAAAATATTGATTTGCAATTCAAAAATAAATTATTAGACACAAAAAAGTGGAAATTAAAAAAAAAAGCAACATAAAAAAATGTCTTTAAAACTTAAGGTTTTAGTTTGATTGATGATTTAAGATGGTATCAGAGTAGGTGGTCTAGGAGGTCCTGTTCAAATAAAAAATGTCTTTAAAAAATAGCCTAAATAAACGTATCCCAACCCAACCGTGCATCCCAAACATAGGAATCAAGATTCCTAGAGTTTCTGATTATGACCAAGGATTCCTAGGGTTTCTGATTACAATACAGTATGCCAAACAACCCCTTAGTGACAAAGTGTAGACCTAAGGCAGCAAGGAAAAAAAAGCTATTACTTCTCAAGGCTGATTAAATTTTTTGGAGGTGTATTTGAAGATTCTTTTGTTGCTTTCAATCTAACAACCAAAGAGTGACAGAGTTACTGATCCAAGAACCTTGGCTTTATCCGTAAGCCCATGACTGCACAGGCATACCTCTTTCACACTCTGGGGCCTTGGACATAGTGAGATAAAAGATCAATTTACCCAGCTGCTTGCACCAGAAATTTTTAGCAACAGAACAGTGAAAATTAAAAAACAGACATTGATCCTTAAAAAGTATGCATAAGTAGCACAAGTTGGATTAAAGGAAAACAGAGGAACTCCTCTTTTGCACCTTTTCATTTGTGTTGGTACCTCTTAAGTCTTAAATAAGTTCATAAGTACTCCTTATTTCTAGGGGAAGTTGGTGCTTTATTATATCAACCGTACGATCCTGGTTTACTTCTAGGCACATTCATGAACCTAAGGCCTTCTGGAGAAAGGTAATTGTTAGTGTTCATGGTTGAAATGCTTGTAATTGGCATACGGTTGGCAGAAACAGATTGAGCCTTCGTAGTCCTTGGGTGAGTATTTTTAAAACTTGGAAGAAGATGAAGGCTCGGTTTCTTCATTTTGGGGATGCTTCAATTTCTTCATGGAATATTATATTTAGAAGACTATTATAGGATGCAGAAATTGTTGACTTCCAGACTCTTTTGTTGAGTCTTTCAGTTTCACTTAATTTTAATGAAGACTCTCGAAGGTGGCCGGTCCCTTGAATCTTCGGGTATTTTTTTGGTCAAATCTTTGACTTCCTATTTAGCTTCATCAACCACTATGGACAATTTTTTTTGATAAGAAATGAAAGAATATATTACTTAACGGGAGATACAAAAGGGGAAGCGTTAGACCCCTGCACTGTCAAAGGGTTACAAAAAAGACTCCTAATTTGCCATAATATGAACGAGGTCATAATTACAAAAAGAATGACAAAGTGTACACCAGATGGAGGCAAAGAGCCTAATAGATTCCCAAAAATCATTGAGACTACATTTCTCTTTGAAGGCCCTCTGATTTCTCTCATACCACAGCTTCCAAAGAACAACCATAATAGTGTTCCTCCATAGAACTCTAGCCAAATCCTTAAAGGGAGTTCCAAAAAACCAACTGAAACACTGCCTCATCAATTCTTTTGGGGAAGCACCAGCTCAACCTAAACAATGAAAGAATCGTGCTCCACACAGACCCTGCAAAAGGGTGAGAAAAGAAAAGATGAACCTGATTCTCCCCGTTCCGTTTACAAAGGACACACCACTGAGGAGAGATAGAGCGATTTGGCCATTTCCTTTAAGTACATCTGCTGAATTGAGTTTCCCTTGTAAGAGAATCCACAAAAAAACCTTCATCTTCCTGGGCACAGTGGCTTTCCATATGTTCTTTATCAAAGTAGTATCAATGGGGGCTCTATCCTCGATCAAAGCATGGGTAAGAGAACACACAATGAAGTAACCATCACTTTGGAGGGATCACCTTTTAAAGTTCTCATTTCTGTTTGGCCTGATTGGTTCCAACATGATCTGCAAAGTTGCCCACTCAACTATTCAGGGACTCCAACCAACACTGACAAACCTTGTTGTCCTTGGTATTTGTGATGTTGAGAACTCACGGAAAACAGAATTTGAGAGCTCTATTACCGATCCACTGATCCTCCCAAAACCGAACTCTGTTACCTTTATCCAAAGTAATTATATACCACTTTTTTGCACTGCAACAAGTTCTATAAATGGACTTCCAAGGCCCTTTTGAGCGTGAGCAAGGTCCAGGAATCCATTCCCCCTTCTTTTGTCACATATTTGCTGTCAACCACCTCTTTTCAAAGGCATTGCCCCTCCTTGAAAAATCTCCAGCCCCACTTAGCTAACAAATTTATATTTTTACTTTTGAGGTTTCCCAAACTGAGGCCACATTTGGAAATGGGAAGGGAAGTGGTCTTGCACTTCACTAAATTGCTACCATTTTTGTTAGAGGCCCCTTTCCTGAAGAAATTACGAATGATCAATTCCAATCTTTTCACAATATTCCCCAGACACTCGAAAAGAGAGAGGAAATAGACAGATTTATTTGCCGCTTTGTAGAAATCTAAAAGTCCAAAGAAAACTAATATCCTTGTGGGGATTATGAATTTATGATCAATGGCAGCCTTAACTTGTCTGAAGTTTTGCAAAGAAAACTTTCCCTCCGTAATCTGTTTCCATCAGTTTTCTCTCTATGTTTAGCAGCGGGGGAATCACTCGATCACAGTTTTTAACGTTCTTATTCTCGTTCGTGTTGGTTTAAGCTGTTTGCGGTTTCTGTCATCCAATGGGTATTCTTTAGCAGCATGAAGGATAATGTCTCTCAAATTCTTGTTGGTCCCTTGATGGTTCCAAAGGCAAATCTCCATTGGGTTAATGTGGTTAAATAAAGCTACTCTCAGAATTGTGGCTGGGGAGGAATCAAAGAATTTTTCAAAGCTCACATCTTCTTGGTTTTATAGATTTGAGTCAACTCATTTAAAATCTTCTTCGTGTTCTCTCTCAAAGTTGTTTCTTGGTTTCTCACTACAGGATATTTGTCGTAAGTAGGATGTTTTTATTTTTCCTTTAGCATAAGTCATTGTTCTATTCCTCTTTATTGCTTTTTTTTTTACTCCTATTTAAAGTTAGTATCTTTGAGCATTAATCTCTTTTCATTTCCTTAATGATTTTTTTTTATTGTTATATATATATATATATATAAAAACCAATCGTATAATACTGATGTTTTGTTATGTTCTAACAACTTTGAACACCAAGAGATATAAGCTTTTTAATCCAAGAACTTTTCCCCCTTGCTTTTAAGGAATTTCTAGAGAAGTCGACATTTGTGTTCTTATCAATGTGTTAGCTGAAGGAATTTGTTAATTAGCAGTCAATTAGTTTGTCTGTTCAGCCCTATGGCATTCTTTTTCTTTTCTCTCATTTGTTTTTCTTGTTTTAGTTTTTATGTATTTTTCTCGTTCTCTTTAATTTTTTTCCTTCCATGGAGTCCTTGTAAACACAAAATATCTTCTGTAATGCAGATTGTTGATAGGCTTCATTGGTATATACAGAAAGGCGATACAGTAAGTCTATTATGCTCATTTGTCTGTTATTTAATATGTAGGAGTACAATGTATCATTGCTTTTTCTTTGTACATCATTTTCTTTACATCATTACGATGCTATATGTTACCTTAAATATTCATTTAGATGTATAGTCTATAGTGCACTCTGTAATCTAACAAAAAG
This sequence comes from Trichosanthes cucumerina, assembly GCA_036507285.1. NCBI lineage: Eukaryota > Viridiplantae > Streptophyta > Magnoliopsida > Cucurbitales > Cucurbitaceae > Trichosanthes > Trichosanthes cucumerina. The sequence goes on along the minus strand of CM071835.1, from coordinate 84,753,736 downwards.
TGAGAGGTTGAACAGAAAATCATCATTATGTATAGATGCATGCATGCATGTATATATGAGCATAATATATATATAGATGTACACGAGAATTCTGAATTAAAGAATGTAAAATTGCCATATAGGACAAATAACCAACTGTCACATAATTAAGCTGATTACATCATTATACTCAAATGTACATGCTACAAGTCTTCCCTCGACCTAGAGTGTATATGTTAGTCATGCGGTTACATAGATAGTCTATTTGGGGTTCTTAATATTTTTGGTAGATGTCACCTAATTTCTTTCTAGTTTTCTCACAAATCTTGTGGATACTTTTGTATTTTTTTTCATGAAAAAAAAGAGACTTCAATGTATTTAATTTGTCAATGAAACGATGGATTACAAACAATATGATATGTTGCTTGATATTGAAGCCCAATTTAATCAAGAGTTGATATATCCATATTACTTAACACAGACTGCTATCACTTTGTATCCTGATTGGACACCTGTGAGAGCATATTCATCTTTTACTCTTTCGTGAAACTAGATTAGCTCCCATGAAAATATGGCATACTCCGTTTGAGATTCACTCTTGTTTGGGGAGCTTTTTTGTTATTATTTTTCATATTGCGAGTATTTGTTGCTATCAGTTTGGGGTTTTATACTTTTCTTTTCAAAGAAAGTTTTTAGCTTGTAATTTTTTAATTAGGTTCAATTACAAGTTTAGTCCCTGAACGTTGATGTTTGTGTCTACTTGGTTCCTGAAATTTAATATATATCTGATAGGTCTATCTAATAGGTCCTTCCATTTTCAATTTTGTGTCTCTTAGGTTCTTGAAAAAGTCATTTTTGGATTTTATGTATAATTAAACTCTAAAATTTCAAATTTGTGTTTAGTAGATTCGTTAACTTTCAAAAATAAAAACTTAGGGACTAAATTTATAATTTTGGAAGTTTAGGGATCAAAGTTCAAATAGATACGAATGTCAAAATTTAAGGACTAAATTTGTAATTTAACCTTTTAATTATAAATGGATATTTGTGTTTTGTTTCAAAAATAAAATAAGGTTAAATTACAAGTTTAGTCCCTAAACTTTCAAATTTTGTGTCCTTTTAGGTCCATGAACTTTAAACAATCTCTTGATCCCCGAACCTCAATCGGTCTTTGAACTTTAAAAGTGGCAAATAGATCCAGACTTTTAATTTTGTGTTTGATAGGTCCTTGATTTTTTAAAAAGTGTCGAATTGGGTAAGGATCCATTTGACACAAAATTAAAAGTTCAAGGACCTAATAGATACAAACTTAAAAGTTTAGGATTATACTTGTAGTTCAATGGGAAAAAAAATCTATTTTGTTCCAGACTTATGCGATATTCTTATATTTTGAAATGCCCTATTTTCTCGCAATTATGAGAAAAAATTCAGATTGCCCTCGAGGGAAATTTTAAGCCACCAATTTTCAAATTCAATATCATGCTTGATATATGTTGCTTAAAGCACAAGTATGAATGGTGTACATAAAATTTTTGTTAAACCTATACAAAGCTTAAGTGGCCAGAATATTCTTCAATGAAAAGTTTCTTTTCTTGTAAAAAAAAAAGTAAAATTCAATGGCCAAAATATATAGACCAAATATATTAAGTATGAAAGTTTAAGAACCAAACTAGAATTTATATTGAAGTTTTAGATTGGTTCAATAGTAAAAGTGACAGATTATAAACTCAAATATCTTAGGCTGATGATTTAACTTGCCAATCTCGGATATTGACATTTTATCTGATTTTCTACTCCAAATGTTGCAAGGTCAAATAATAGTCCATACTCCATACAATTAGTTAAAGTGCATGCATGTAAACTAGGGATGGTGAGAGAGTGGGGCGGAGTTGGGCATATACTTCCTATCCCTGACTTTGCAAAGATCTTTTTTTATCTCCCTTCCTATCCCATTTCCCAATTTGGAGAATCGAGGATGGGGTGTGGGAATCCCTTTTGTCTCCCTTCCTATCCCATGGAACCATTCTATATTTATTTTTAGTTACTTTTTGGGAGACTTCTGTGGGCTCATTCCTGGGATATTTGAAATCAAATAGCTTTGATTTCTGTAAATGAAAATAAATTTACATCCGTGGATAGATCTGGAAGGATTCTTCCTTTTGGAATTAAACCGATATCAATATGCCAAACGGCTACAAGCCTCCCAGCCAATTCGAGAGGGCTGGTGGCTCTCCTTACCCTAAATTGCTACTTGCAATTTACACAAAAGGATAATTGACTGGAAAAGGAAAAACAACGAAAAGGATATACCCCCCCTTACGGGTACAAAATCTCCCACTGGTCCCCACCTGCATCACTCACTCCCACGTTCCCTTTTGTCCCCAGTACAATACCATTTTTACCCTTTCTTTGATACACTTTTGTGATAGGTGGCCTAATAGTACCCTCCGGCTTCCACGAAACCTTGTCCTCAAGGTTGAAGTGTGGGAACTGACTCTTGAAGTCTTCGATCTCTTCCCATGAGGCCTCGTACTCTGGTAGTCCCTCCCAGCGGATCAACACTTCATCTTGACCACTCAAAGTATTTTCTCTATAAACGGTCACCTCTTCCGGTATGGCTAGCCATTCATGTTCTTCAGTTATCAACGAACATTCCTGTGGAGGTTTGCAGAAGTTCCCCATAGCTCTCTTGAGTTGAGACACATGGAAAACGGGGTGAATGGAGGCCTCATCTGGCAGCTTCAGCTTGTAGGCTACTGGGCCCAACTTCCCTTCAATGCAAAAAGGTCCCAAGTACTTAGCCGAGAGCTTCTCATTCCTTTTTTTTGGCTATGGTGGCCTGCCTATACGGCTTAATTTTCAAGAACACCCATTCTCCCACTTCAAACTTGACTTCCCTCCTCTTTCTATCCGCAAACTTCTTTATTCGGTCTTGAGCTGTCCTCAAATGTATTTTCAATCTGTCAATGATCACTTCTCTTTCCACTAGTTGCCCCTCCACTGTCTCATTGGAAGTTCTTTGCTCCCCCTAGGAAATTAAGGGTGGTGGTAAACGACCATAAACCGCTTGAAAGGGGGTCATGCCTATGGATGTATGAAATGTGGTATTGTACCAAAATTTCGCCCAACTTAACCATTGGTACCATCGTTTTGGCTTCTCATTGCAAAAACACCTTAAATATATCTCCACACACTTGTTAACTACCTCGGTTTGTCCATCCGTTTGCAGGTGATAAGCTGTACTTTTATACAACTTTGTGCCACACATGCGAAATAGCTCATTCCAAAATCGACTCACAAATATCTTGTCTCTATCTGATATAATTGATTGAGGGAAACCATGGAGCTTGACTATGTTTTTGATGAAAGCATCAACATCTACCTTCGCGGTGTAGGGGTGCTTAAGTTCCACAAGATGGGTCATCTTACTAAGTCTATCCACCACCACTAGGATCACATTGTGCCCTTCTGCCAAAGGAAGTCCTTCGACGAAGTCCATTGAGATGTCCTCCCAAATACTTTGTGGAATTTCCAATGAGACTAGGAGGCCTGTTGGAGTTGTCTCCAAGTGTTTATTTCTTTGACAAACTATACGCTTCTCCACATATCGCTTGACTTCGTTTTTCATGCCTTCCCAATATAGGTCCCCTGTCATTCTTTTATAAGTCCTCAAGAACCCCGAATGTACCCCAAGGACTGTATCATGGTAAGCCTGAAGGATAGCTTGCTTCAACAGTGAGTCTTTTGACAACACCAACCTCCCCTTGTATAATAGTTTACCCTACGTCAGGCTATAACGCGCCACACTATCGGGGGCCTTCCTTAAGTTTCTGAACAATTTGCTGAAGCTTGCTATCATTAGCTACTTCTTCTTGGACTACCTCCACATCTAACACCATAGGGACTGAGATTTGGGCTAGCTGGACTGTTTTGGGCAACCTTGATAAGGCGTCAGTCGCCTTGTTCTCCAACCCAGGTCGATATTGGACTTCAAAATCATACCCCAACAACTCGGCTATCCACCTCTGAAATTGTGGCTGAATCACCCTTTGTTCAAGCAAGAACTTCAAAGCTCTCTGATCAGTTTGTACTAGAAATTTCTGCCCCATCAAATATGGTCTCCACCGTTGAATAGCAAACACAATGGCCATTAGCTCTCGTTCATATATCGATTTCATCTGTGCTCTTGCTGATAATGTGTGGCTGTAATAAGCTATTGGTCGGTTTGCTTGGGAAAGGACTTCTCCTAACCCTGTACCCGAGGCATCTGTCTCCACTACGAAGGTAAAGGGTTCTTCAATAGTTGGGTCATAGGGGCTGCTATCTCTCCATAATTCTGCACAAACCTCATGTAATATCCTGTCAAACCGAGGAAGCTCCTTAGTTCACCAATGTTTTTAGGAGTTGGCGATTCCCACATTGCTCGGACCTTTCCCCCATCAGCCTCCACTCCATCCTTGGATATCCAGTGACCCAAGTACTCAATTCTTCTTCTAGCAAAGTGGCACTTCTTGTGATTTGCATAGAGCTGATTGGTCCTCAAAACCTCAAACACAATAGCAAGGTGTTCCACATGTTCATCGATATTTTTACTATAAATCAAAATATCATCAAAGAATACGAGTATGAAATTACGTAGGAATGGTCTGAATATCTTGTTCATCAATGCCTGGAACGTGGATGGGCATTAGTGAGTCCCAACGACATCACCACAAATTCATAGTGCCCTTCTTAAGTTAGGAACGGTGTCTTATCTATATCAGCTTTGTGTACTCTAATCTGGTGGTACCTTGCCTTCAAATCTATTTTAGAATACACTTCAGAACCATGCAAGTCATCCAACAACTCTTCCACCAGGGGAATCAGAAACTTGTCTGGTATAGTTTCATTGTTAAGGGCCCTATAATCCACGCAAAACCTCCACCCACCGTCCTTCTTCTTCACCAAGAGTATAGGGCTTGAATACGGGTTGTTGCTAGGGCAAATAACCTGACTGACTAGCATCTCTTCAACTAATCTTTCAATCTCTCCCTTTTGAGCTTGGGCATACCGATACGGTCTTACGTTAATTGGATTGGTCCCTTCTTTAAGGTGAATATGAAGTTCTATTCCCTTTAAAGGTGGCAACCCCTTAGGTTCTTGGAACACCTCCCTGTAATTGTCTATCAAGTTTAGAATAGCCGGGCTTTCTTCTTATTCTCTTACCTCACTTTCTCTTTGTTTCCCCACTTCAATAGTTCTGAGCTCTACTAAAAAGCCTTGGTTACAGTCTTCCCAAGTCTTAATCATTTTCTTCAATGAGACCTTCGATTTGGTCAAGCTCGGGTCCCCTTTCAGTGTAATCATATTATCTCCCACCTCCACCTTGATTGTCAAAGAGGGCCAATGAACGTTTGTTTCCCCTAGAGTATTCAACCACGTCATCCCTAGCACCACATCCACGCTTCCCAAATTCAGGGGAAAGAAGCTCTCAATAATGGATATCTCTCCTAATTCCACCATCACATTCTTACATACTCCTTTTCCTCTCACTGGAGGTCCACTGCCTAATATTATCCCGTAGTTAGCGGTCTCTGTAATTGGTAATTTCACTTCCTCTACAAGTTTACTAGAATGAAGTTATGGGTTGCCCCACAATCAATCAAGACAATTACCTCACGTTGGCACACCTTCCCTTTTATCATGATAGTTCTTGGAGGGACAATTACCAGTGTTTTAAAAAGCCCCTTCGAGCACGCGCCTAGGCTCAAGGCGCACGCGAGGCGCGCGCCTTCCATGAAAAGCTCAAGAGGCGCGCAAGGTGCACACCTCTGGGGCTTCTTAAGTTTTTTTGTTTTTTTTTTCCTTTAGTTTTAATAGTAAAACGTATTGTTTTACTTATTTTAAATATATATTGAAAAAAAAAACCCAAAACACAAGAAACCCACTTCATTTAGGGTTTACATATACAACTTTTACGTTAAAACTTAAAAGAATTGCAACCCACAGTCGGTAGTCCCACACTTTCTGTCTTCTTCTTCAATCTATGTTCAAAGGCTAATACTTGAACCTTATTTCTTTTACCTATTTTTCTTGGTTAAAACTTAATTTCTTCCCATGAAGGGTTTTTTCTTATTGTGTATGTATACATATATATTTTATATTTTTTTTATATATAGTGTGCCTTAGAAAAAAAAAAGCCCGCGCCTTTTGGTGCGCCTTGTGCCTAGGCTCTAGAGGGCTATTGCACCTTAGTGCGCCTTGAGCCTTTAAAAACACTGACAATTACCTCACGTTGGCACACCTTCCCTTTTATCCTGATAGTTCCTGGAGGGTTGAGGCCGACTACTGAATTTAGAGACAATTGTACTGCATCAGTTTCCTCTTCTATACCAATTTTCCCTTTTTCGATCCCCCCACTGTCGTCTTCTAATATTTCCATTACCTCACCATTTGCTTGGACCACCATGGCCCTCAACTCTCTGGCTTTACAACGATGTCCCACCGTATACTTCTCATCGCATCGAAAGCACTTCCCCTAGCTTTTCTGTTCTGAAATTCTGCATCCGAGAGCTTCCTCATCGACCCTTCCCTTCTCAAATTGGTCGATGAGTTCCCTGTTAACGTGATTGTGCGGGTGGGCAATTGCTCTTGCAGTTTACTTGTTTCCTTTGATCCGTTGCCCGTTACTCTTGGAAGGTAGTTCCCTCTTCCTTTCCCCCACTACCCTGTTCATTACCTTCCATCTTGGTCTCCTCGCAATCCTCAACCATTTGAGCCATCTCCATCATCTCGTTGAGGTTCTTAGGACGAGTCCGAGAGACTTCAGCTCTCACCACCGTCTTCAGTCCATTCATAAAAGTATTTTCCAACACGTCTTTGGCTACTCCGGGTAGTGGCGCCATTAACCGTTCAAACTCCTGGCAATAGGCCGTAACAGAGCTTTCCTGTCTAACGGCAAGTAAGCATCCCAAAACACTCCCCTCCTTGGCCTTCCGAAATCTGGCTAGCAGACTCATCTTCAGGTCATCCCAGCTTGCGAATGGCTCGCGCTCCTCCTTGGCTCGAAACCAATTCAGAGCAATACCCTCGAAGCTGATCACAACAACGGTCAACTTCTCTGAATCAGACAACTGATGTATTTGGAAGTACCAATCAGCGTGAAATAACCATGAATCCGGGTCTTCTCCTCCGAACACTGGCATTTCGACCTTTTTAAATTTGCTCCGATCCCCCAACTGCTCTGTTCTTACGGAATTTTCGACTCCATTCTTCCCTTCCACCATCTCTTCGACGTTCTTCGCCTGTGAACTCATTTCCGACTCCATCACTCTCCTTTGACTCAACCCCGAACTTTCTCCCGTAGCTGTAATCCCAACTCTTCCTCGCAACCCTGCTATTTCATTCACCAACTGCAACATAGTTTTCAAAATCGATGCCATACCTTCCTTTATCGCGGTATGAACAACACTTGCACTTGGATGCGCTCGATCTCCGACTTTAACTCTTCCCTTTCGATCTCAGCCAACTCGAGCCTTTCTTCGACCTTCTTTTGCACCATTTCTCCCAGGAGCAGAGGTACTCTGATACCAAAATGGAAGGATCCTTCCTTTTGGAATTAAACCGATATCAAAATGCCAAATGACTACAAGCCTCCCAACCAATTCGAGAGGGCTGGTGGCTCTCCTTACCCTAAATTGCAGACACAAAAGGATAACGGACTGGAAAAGGAAAAACAACGAAAAGGATATACCCCCCTTACGGGTACAAAATCTCTCACTGGTCCCCACCTGCATCACTCACTCCCACGTTCCCTTTTGTCCCCAGTACAATACCCTTTTTACCCTTTCTTTGATACACTTTTGTGATAGGTGGCCTAACAAGATCTTTATGTGAGTTTCAACTTGACTAAGTACTACAAATTTAACTATCATGAGTTGACCTTGTGGTAAAAAAGAGCCAATATAAATAATAAAGAGGTTAGAAGGAGTGAGCCAAGACATGGTGTTCTCCTACTCAGGATTTAATATCCTATGAGTTTCCTTGGCAACTAATTGTAGCAGAATTAGATAGTTATCCTGTGAAAATAATGCTCATTAGTCCTTATTTCATATTTCAACATATTGATTTAGGTCTAATCTATTAGTTTTTTCTTTTTCTACCTATATAACCTTAGACCTGTTGCTCTTCATAGACAAACTTGGGATTTGCGATCCCAGGTAAGATCGGATCATGGGATCATTTTCTATCAAATAGGAAGGGCTAGACCCTCACGAATATCTAAAGAAAAAAAAAGTATTACGAATGTGGAAACTAATCTTGAGGGAACAACTACGAAAGGAATGAAGAATGTTCTGTAAATGAAGAAATAAATCTGGATAAAAGAAAATAACTGCTGACCATATTACGGTGAGTGGCACTAGTAATTTGGATTCTCTCTCCACTTCCTTTGTATCGAACACATGCCCTACTTTTCTTAATTTTCTCAACATCTTCCAGACACGTAGGGGATGGTGGTTGTAATACCAAGGGGATAACGTCTCCCAACTAGATTTGATGTTTGACACTTCAAATAGTGGTGATGTCGTTTGATAGTCTCACAAAATGGTCAGAAATTTCTTTAGGGGTTCTAGTAATGTTTGTTGTAGCTCTTTATTACAAAGCACACCTGAGTTTATTAGATTATATGGGGTTCCATCTCAAAATCAATTGGTTATGAGAGGAGCAACCCATATATCTTATATATTGTGAGGTTTCTCTCCACTTTTCCAATGTGGGATGCTCAACATGCCCCCACAAGATGGTGTCTCTTTGGATTCACCATTCTTGGATAAGTTCCCAATTTCAATTTTTTGGACTGAATACCCGTTTGGGTGTAATGAGCTCTAATATTATATTAGATTATATGGAGTTCCATCTCAAAGCCAATTGGCTATGAGAGGAGTAACCCATATATCTTATATATTATGAGGCTTCTCTCCACTTTTCCAATGTGGGATCATCAACAGAGTTCCTGTCAGTCTTATGATCCCATCATGGTTCTGTTTTTGTTTTCTTTTTATTCTTATGTCAATTTTTTTTTGCTGCATACTGAAGTTTTTCCTATAAACAGATAGTGGATTTCTGCTGCGGTGCAAATGATTTTAGTATTTTAATGAAGAAAAAACTTGATGAGATGGGTAAACAATGCTCGTACAGAAACTTTGACTTTATTCCACCGAAGGTATACCCAAACTTTTACATTTGAAGTATAAGTATATAGAAGACAGATCTGTTAGCAACTTTATTAAGCTGTATCAATATAACATGGCGGTTGTGTTTCAACCTATAGTTATTTTAATGCTGATTTGTATTTGTTTTTTTGGGGACTTTCCCATGGGGGAAAAAGATGTCATAAAAATATTAAAATGAAGATTGTGTTGCTTTATGGAGAATGTTCGTTGACTTTTTTTTTATTAAGGCATTTACTTATTCTCTCATGATTGCTAGTTATTTGTTTACTATTGTTTCTATAGACTTTGGAACTCTTTTGCTCAACGAGATTGCTTCTTAGCATCTGTTATCAGACTTTTGCGTGTTTCTTTTCATCTCTCAGTTGTCTGAGACTTGTTTTCTACATTTTATAATATTTGTTTGTTCATCTTGATTGCTGGATATTGGTTTCATGGCTTTTCTTGCAGAATGATTTCAATTTTGAAAGAAGGGATTGGATGACTGTGCAACCCAAGGAATTGCCTAAAGGATCCCAATTGGTGAGACCGATTGCTTTCTTGTTTTCTTTTTCAAGATATATTTTTCAGAAGTATTTTGAGTAAATATTAGAAATCTAAAATCTCAATGGATGAATTAAAACTTTTATATTTTAACATATAGACTAATATTTTAATTTATTTTCATTAGTAAGCATGGGAGACCTTAATTAATCTTTAATTTTAAAAATTCAAGTTTTGTAGAGTTCAAGTGGTGTTATAAGATTGAATCCCACAGATATTAAATACTTTTGACTTGTTAATCATACACAGAGATGAATTTTCTTTGAATGTAATTTTTAGTATACAATAACGTTAATTTGATAAAAAAAATTATGTGTAACAAAAAATCACATGAACTTTTTTTTAAAAAATTATAATTGATTTAATGATCATCGATCAAACTCAAACGAAGATTAGAATTATTTGTTATTTAACAATCAAAAGTAGAAACAGTAAAGACATAAATCCAAATTAACTCTTTACTTTCCAATGTTTCCATATGCCTGATGAATTTAATTATTCTCCAGAATTTGTGGGACGTGATAGATGATAGGAAATTATGACTGTTTTAAGAATTTATCATAACGTTATTAAAAAATTTCTCTATCCCATAACATTCTTATTTATTTTCATCTCAAAGTACATTTTTACAAGATTATCTGGCTTATACTTTATCATATTAATCAAGTAAAAAGGTTAGCGACATATTTAAGAAATATTCTTTTCGATGTCAATGTGTAATTAATAAAACACTGATTTATATATGATGGCATACATATTTGGATCTCTGTGGCTTTTATAAAATGTAGCTGACTACCTCCCTTATGTACCTCGTGAGAGTAGATCATGGGGCTAAATCCTCCATTTGGAGTTAAAGCTGCTTTGGCAAACAAATTCGTTGATAAGGCTCTAGAGTTTAATCCAAAGCTCCTTATTCTTATTGTTCCTCCCGAAACAGAGAGGTAATGGTGGTTGGCTTTCTCCAACATTTTGAGGCATATCTTTGCACTTCCTTGGATGTTTTATCGAAATTTTCAATGACTCCTCTTATTTTTTCTACTGTAGGTTGGATAAAAAAAGGACTCCTTATGACCTGGTTTGGGAGGATTTTGAATTTTTGTCGGGAAAGGTATGGCAATTGGCAGGATCCTGTGCAGTTTCATGTAAATATTATTGGGATAGACTCTGATTCCTTTTTTCCTTCTCAGTCATTTTATCTTCCTGGATCTGTCGATGCAAAAGACAAGCAGATGGATCAGTGGAATGTCAGGCCACCCGTGCTCTATTTGTGGAGTCGTCATGACTGGGCTGATAAACACAAAGCCATAGCCCAAGAGCATGACCATCTCGGCCCCAGGAAAGAAGAGGAATCAGAAAAAGAGAAAATTTCTGATACCTCTAGGGTGAGGCAACCAGAGGAATCTGAAAAGGGAAAGAGTTCTGGTTTGTCTAGGCTCAGGCAACAAAAGGATTCAGGAATAGTAAAAGGAGCTGAGACCTCAAGGCCAAAGCAAATGGAATCGGAAAAGGGCCAAAGCTCTAAAACTTCGGATGATCATATTCATCTCAATGATACATTCCTGATAGAATCTGCGATGCTAGCAGATGCACCAGAAGATTCCAAGAGTGGATCGGTTGTCTCTGAAATTCATAAAAATGGGTCCACGAAAACATCAAAGAGGGATAGCGATAGAGAGAGTCGTGACAGTCGAGACCGCCGTACTAATAAGTCTCCTGAGGCTCCGAGGAAGAGGCAGCGTTTTGAAGAAAAAATATCTAGAAGAGGCGATGGTGAGACATCAGAAGAGAGCAGACGTGATGGTAAAAGGCCTTTAAATGAGATTGATCAGAGACCTCAAACTTCTCCAAATGCGAGTGATCGTAGATCCTCTTTGGATGATTTCTTGCCCAAGTCTGTTGTGCTGCCTCCATATGCTGAGGTGGGAGGGAATGGACATCAGCAGTCAGGGTCAACTATGCCTGGCGCGAATGCGAACCTCGGAGCTGCTTATGATGCAGTGCGAACTAGCTCAACCGATGACATTGCTGGATATGCTGATGTGGGAGGGATTGGACATCAGCAATCGGAGTCGACTATGCCTGGTGCGAATGCCAACTTCCGAGCTACTTATAATGCAGCACGAACTAGCTCAATCGATGACATTGGTGGATATGGTGATGTGGGAGGGATTGGTCATCAGCAGTCGGGGTCAACTGTGCCTGGCCCGAATGCCAACTTCAGAGCTGCTTATGATGCAGCGCGAACCAGCTCAGCTGATGACATTGCCAGAAGGTACAACCAGGAGCCTTATTCAATTGGAACAAGTGGATGGTCTAACAATGTAAGTCCCATTTCTGATATTGGGTCTAGACACTTTGAGGAACGTATCACCGATCAAATGGGAGGACATGTTGATGGCTTTAATTATAAACCCAACACTACTGGGCTCGACTTGTACATGAGGGACTCAGAAATACGGTCACATCTTCGTCACTACGGACATCCAGATACTGATAATTTAAGAAACAATTATCAAGCTGGACCTGATCCCGGGTATAGCAGGATTGGGTCATTCCCATCTACTTATGGGCATCTGGGTACACCCCCTGAATCATCCCACTGGATGAATACTTCAGCAACGCAACGTTATGCGCCTCGACTGGATGAGTTGAACTACACCAGATTGGGAGGACTGGGTGCTGGGAATCAGATGAATGGCAGCAGCGCTTTCGACCCAAGAGCACATCTACCTCCTGGTTTCAGGGGTGCGCCACAGGGGTTTGCATCTGGTCCTCAATACCCGTATTCAAACCAGAATTCAGCTGGCTGGCTTAACGAGTAGGCACCGTACTCTAAATCTTGCTTCGTCTTACTGCAACAGCATTGCTTTTTTTTTTTTTTTTTGCTAATATACCATATTACTGGATGGTTACGACAGAATGATAGTTGTAAATGACAGTAGTAGTTTCGCTTTAAAAATAGTCTTATTGGCGGCTCTGGACTGTACAAGTTATGTTATATCTTGATCGTTACAAGTAAAAGATTGTTTAACTTTTGAAACTTGTATTGATGATATGCTCAAATGTATTATGTATCCGTTGCATCAAAAGCATCTCAAGTTATAATCTTATTCGAAATATAAATTTTAAATTTATGCTTAGGAGAACATGCATGCAATGAAGTTTTGACTTTTACACTAATTTCAATATTTTTGAAGCACAACATGATGTTTATGAATGACAGCGAAATTTTTTTGATATCTTTGTTAATTATTTTAAAAATTAAACAAGACTCGATTCATTTTTCTTTTAAACTTCTAACGAGGAAATGACTCATTTTAAATTACAAAACCCGGAAAATAGCTAAACATAACAGATTTTGTTAATATGGCCATATGTATTTTTAGTAGAATCTCCAAATTGTGTTGGGACAGAAATAACCCCATTTGAGACGCACTTTTAATTCACCTAGGAAAAAGAACAACCTTAACAAGCAAGAATAGATGGTAATTGGTGACATTAATTCAAATTTATTGCTACTACAATTGTAAATTCAATGACTAAAATGTGGGGAGAGACTTGTGAAAACAATTTATGAGATCAATAATGGTAAATTACAAATGCAGACATTGATAAAAAAAACTATACCCTAGATAGCGTCTATAGTGTGTATATAATCATAATTATTGATAAAAATGGTACTCTATGTGAATGTTAAAGGTTTGAGAGAATCAATCTATCTTATTCCATTCATTAACCTAAATAGGAGAAAGTGAAAAGACAATAAAAAAAAACAACCTAATTAATATATTTACAAAAATGCAACCATACTAATATAAGAACACTAACACTTCCATTCAAGTTGGAGCATATATATTCATTATGCCCAACTTGTTAGAGAGATAATCGATTCATGCTCTATTCAATACCTTGGTAAACATATCCCCTTATAACTCTCCAGTATTCACAAATCTTGTCGATACCTAACCTTGTGTGTCTTCTCATGTAAAAACTGACAATCAACCTCAATGTGTTTAGTTCACTCATGAAATATCAGATTGGATGCTATATGCAAAACTGCTTAATTATCACACCATAATTTAATTGATGTGATATTAAATTCCAATTTAATAAGAAGTTGACATATCCAAACTAATTCATAAACAGATTGTGTCATTGCTCTATACTTCGATTCAACACTTGAACGTGACACCACATTTCGTTTCTTACTCTTCCCAGAAACTTAGTTACCACACACGAATACACAATATCTTGAAGTTGATCTTCCATCTTCCTTAGACTCTACCCAATCATCATCTGAGAAACGTTCAATGTTAATATGCCCATAACTTTTATATAATAAACCAAGACCAGGAGTTGCCTTCAAATAACACAAAATTTGTTCCACTAGGACCCAATGATCAAGGATAGGAGAAAACATATACTGACTCCCAATACTCACTGAATAAGTTATGTTTGGTCGAGTTACTGTAAGATAATTGAATTTTTCCACTAACCTCTTTATCGTTCCAAATCTTTTAGTAATTCTCCCTCTTTTGTAAGCTGTAAATTAGTCATTATGGGGGTACTACATGGATTAATCCCTAACTTTCCTGCTTTAGTCAACAATTGAATTACATATTTTCTCTGGATAACATGATTCCCTTCTTGGTTCTCATTACCTCAATTCCTAAAAATTATTTCAACATTCTCACACATTTGTATGGAATTGACTATGGAAAAAGGTCTTAAATGATTAGATGTCCAATGTGTCATTGCCTGTAATAACAATATCATCAACATACACAACTAATAGGACGACACCACTATCAGACCGCTTATAAAAGTACTTTCTCTTTCTCATTCCAAAGTTTTTAATCATCTGAGTGAATTTTTTAAACCATTCTTGTGGATTTTGCTTTAATCCACACAAGGATTTATGAAGGCAATATATATTTTCCTTATCCATCTAAACAACAAATCCTGGAAGTTGTTCCATATACACCTCATTCCCAATATAATAATGAAGAAAAACGTTTTTAATATCAAGTTGATGCAACTGCTAGTGACGAATAGATGCTAACGAAATGAATAACCTGACAGAAACCATCTTAGCAACATGAGAAAAAGTGTCAGAATAGTCAACCCCATAAGTTTGTGCGTAGTCTTTGAAGGGAATGAAACTCCCGCAGCGGAAAACGACATGAAACATCGTGGTTTTCATTATGGAACTGATTTTTAAAATCGAATTTAACACTTAAATCCTAGGCTAAACGTGCTGATTTTCAAGAAGAAAACAGAAAGTAAAGGGTACTTACTTGTTGAAAAACTTTTATTCAATGCTTTCTTCTCCGATCACGAGCTCCTTCGTACCAACGATCTCTACAACACGATCTCTTGAACCGAGCAACAGAGACACCTCTGAAAGATCTTCTCGGTTGTTCTCGGTCGGTTGAGTGAGAGTTGTGGGACTCCCTTTGGTTTTCGGGTGGAGAGAATTTGAGAGAGAGTTGAGAGAAGAGAGAGAGCTCTTTTGATGGAAATTCCAAAAAATGAGCAAGTCAAGTCCAAAAGGCTCCTCACCAGCCTTTATATAATGGTGAGGGGTGAAGTTGAAATTTCCACCAAATCACCATTTTACCACAAGCTTATAATATGCAAATCATATTTACATATTACATATAATTAGGTATCTCATACCTTATTATACAAATCTCATTTGTATAATTGTGGAATTTTAAATTGAATCACATTCAATTTAATTTTTCTCAATCCAATTTCTCCAAATTAGCACTAACTAATGAATTAGGCCAACTTATAGTTTATTATGAATCTCATTCGCATCAAACTATATGTTATGTCAACTATATCACATATAAATGATATAAATACCCAAATAATGAATTTGAACACTTCAAATTCACACCAAATTGTAAACCTTCAATTTATCCAGTTTGAGCCAACTGAGTGAGTGACCTAATGTTCCTACAGATGACGAGCTCCAATGATTCGAGAATAACCTTTCAAACTTTTTGACCTGGTTATTCAACATTCATTAGCTACGGTACACTCCACAAAAGCCCGTAGCTGCACTCCCATCACTGTATGGCAAGTTGTGTCCATCGATATAACCAATGCCCGTGAGTCGACCCTTCACAGGTTGTTCGTAGTTACAGCTACGTCAAAATTATCGTTTTACCTCTGTGTCTACCTCTTGCTCCTTAAGTCCCACTACTCCTCTAATGAACAACAACGTTGCATGGTCCAACCATAAACAACATCCCACTCGGGCCAGTGAGAGGGTGGGCGCCCGTTGTCCAAGCCCTTGAGACAACACTTAAGGGAACAACCCCTCTAGTTTTCCTAATTCGGGAACGAGTGAATTCCATCTCGCGTAGTCAAATTTCCAGCTCCCCACGTGGTTCTGTCCCTGAGAAGATAGGCATATTGGGTAAGTAACTGTGACCATCCTCACCCATACTAGTCAAAAGACAGAACCCCGCAGACAAGAGTCCGTTACACGTTCAGGATTAAGATCGAGTCACTATTGGTCATCTACGAAGTTATTAGTCCTATACTGTTAACGGGGTTACATCAGTAAGTCTAATTTATAGTCCGGTCTTGTATAATCTCATTGCACAGGATGCCTCCACTCGCATGTCAACCACATGAACGAGTTGGATCACCTCATTTGTATCTAATACAAAGCGGGCCACATCCACAACGTATCCAGGATTAGGTCTCCAACCCTATCCGTATACTGTAGACCGTTCGGGTCATTAACTCGAACGTGATTCTTCTTGTGTGTCCACTACACACCGTTCAAGTTCTAGTACTCTCATAATTCAATGACCCTGGAGCTTAGTTTATTGGATTAAGTTTGTAAATATGTGAGACACAAAGTGATAAAAAATAACTCTTATTTATTTCAATATGTAAAATTACAAACTTACACGAGATTAAGACATACATCCCAACAAACTCCTATTTGAACTAAGCTAATGGAGTACATAATACATTTCTCAAATGTACAGTAATAATACAATAAACTAGGGCATTAAATATCTTTTTACAATACTCCCACTTGCCCTAGTCAGGAAGCACTCGAAGACCTAGACTCTCTAGGTGACCTTCAAACACCTTAGCCGTGAGGGCCTTTGTAAATGGATCAGCAACGTTGTGCTCCGATGCTATCTGTGTGACTGTCACGTCTCCGCGGTGCACAATCTCCCGTATCAACCGTATCAAGTGATACTTCTGCTCAATATGCTTGCCCCTCTTATGACTCCGAGGTTCTCTCGAGTTGGCTACTGCACCACTGTTGTCACAAAACAGGGCGATTGGCAAGTTCATATTTGGAACAAGTTCCAAATCCATCATGAACTTCCTAAGCCAAACAACTTCCTTTGAAGCTTCACAAGCTGCAACATATTCGACTTTCATCGTGGAATCAGTGATGCATCCCTGCTTGATGGTTCGCCACATTACAGCTCCTCCGTTCAAAATGAACGCTGACCCCGAAATGGATTTCCTAGAATTCTTATCATCTGAAAGTCAGAGTTTAAGTATCCCGTAAGGATCAAATCCCCACTTCCATAAACAAGGTTATAGTTCCTCGTTCTCTATGTCTAGTGTAAAGATTTGACTTATATCTATGCTCTTATCATCATCACTAGTGTGAAATTTGCTTATTACAAACCCCGTCAGTTTTAGATCTATGCTCGAGTTGCTACCCTAGTTGATCAATCTAGGATCTCAAAGAAAATTTATTCAACACAAGCGAACAATTGAGATATAGACTTAGTTTTGTTGAAATTTTGGCTACAATTAATTTCTAGGGAATTCACATCTTTAAACCCCTAAAAAGTTTAGCTCATATTTAACTCACAAAATTGAAGACAATTTCTAAACAAAATGTCCATACTAGAAAAGAAATTACTTAATACCAAGTATTGTTGCAAGTAAGACTAAAGAAAATTGAAAAAGGACTTCTTGTCCACTTGAATTGAGTTTTGGAAGCAAGCGCTATAATAACCAATAAGACTTTTCATCCAACACAGCTATGAACAATAGAAGCATGGGTTTCAAAAGAAATGGAGCTCAAAGTAAATTTGGGAAAAAAAACCATGAACACGAAACATTCAAATGAGATGAACTTCAATTCCTCTTTCTTCTCAAATCAAAGCCAACAGAATTACAGAATAATTGGGAAGAAACAATTGAATTTCTACAACAACACAACTTAAACAGAAAATGAAAAAAAAAAGAGCAATTACATTAATCTTTGAATTCAATCCTCACTCTCCAATTGATTCAATTCTCTCCAAGTTTTTTTAAGGAAAAGATTGAATCTTAATAACCTAAGTATTTGTCTGAATCAGATTGAAAAACTCAAGAAATAACATAACCAAACTTACAACAACTTTTCAATAAAACAAAAGAGAAACGGTAGAAAAAACAGAGGGAATGAAAAATGGAAAACCCCACGAGCAAACTCCTAAAATCACCTCCCAAAACGGGCTCCCTTATGTTCTTCTCTCCTTTTGTAAGCCATCATTAGGGTTGAATAATGTCTAGAATTATTGCTCAAAATCCTCCAACTGTGGAGAGTAATTGAAGATTCTCGTAATTGGATCAAAGGTAGTATTGCTCCAATAGTGTAAGTTCATCTTGTAATCTCGGTTATTTTTATTTTTATAGCTTCTTGCAATTGTAACTTCATCCTGTAATTTCGATTCTTTAATTTTCACAATTCCTACACATAAGTTTAATTTTTAAGATTCTCACCCTAATTGTCTTCATTTTTCATTCTTCTAAATTTCATAATTCTTTTAGCTATTTTCCAATAATTTCAAGATAAAACAAGAATATTTTAAGTAATCAAGAGTTAAATAAGCCTTAATACTAAGACTTATTAATAACCATGTTACACGAGAAAAATTGTCGACAAAGGTAACAAAATACCGAAACCCTCTCTTGGACTCAAGAGAACACGAACCCAAAACATCAAAATGAACTAATTTAAATGGAGCACTAGTTTGTTTATTTACTTTGGGATATAGACTTAAACGATGAAATTTAACAAATTGACATGACTTTCAACGTAAAAAAGACAAATAATGAAACTGAGGACGAAGACTATTCAAGACTAAAAAAGATGAATGACCCAAATGACAATGTTCTTCAGAGGGAGAAGACACACTTTATAGCCTATAACGACTATTGGATATTTGTGGTTAAAAATTGTAGAGAACTCCAGATTCATGCCCTTTACCAATAGTTCTCTTCGTCAAATGATCTTGAAATAAACAATAACCAAGAAAAAATAAGACACAACAATTAAGATCACGCGTGAGTTTACTAACTGAAATCAAGTTCAAGGAGAACTGTAGTAAACTTAAAACATAGGAGAATAAAATTGAGTTGGTAAGATTGATAGTGGTTGATCCTAAAATAGGAGAGGTGGTTCATCGGCTATAGTAACATTAGGTGAAGAATTAGACAGACTAATGTGAGGGAAAATACTAAGATTACCTATTACGTGATCATAAGCAGTAGAATTTATTACCTATTTCGAAGAAGAGGAAAGAAGACATGTAGATGTACTACCTGTGTCGACAATGACAGTAATAAGAATGGAAGATGATGCCTTGAGTGACTCTTGATACTGTCATAGTTTAGCAAACTCCTCTGCTGAAATCAAAATAAACTTTTGAAGATTATCAGGAGTAGAGGCAACTGAAGGGAATAATCTAATTAAACCCTAGAGGAAGTTTCAGAATCGATTTGAGTTTATTTAGAACCAAATAATAAAATCAGAGCTGAGCATAAACATACTATGAATAAGAAGAAATCTTTATTGTATTCTTGATATTTTCCACAAAAGCCTTCCTTGCTCTATCTCAAATAAAAAATCAATTAAGTTTGTGGAACCTTTGGATGAGAGAATGAGAGGAGAGTTCTCTAGAGTTTCTTTCTCTTAATTGGAATGTACACTAATGGTTCACCGTTAGAGCCCTATTTATAGTGGTCTCATAAGAATAATTAAATATAATTTAATATCTAGTATATTAAAATATATTTATCTAACCAATTTGAGTCATATTCATACTTTTTAAAATTCTCCTACGACATATATTTCCTTATGTGAATCTAATTCAAATTTAATAAATATCTTTTCTTTAATATATCTTAATACATTAATAATTTCTTTAATATTTAATGCATCACAGGCAATAAATATGTTTTTCTTCATTTAATTTATCAAATATATTAAATTTTAATTCGAACATTTCAAAATTTCTCTCAACGAAATTGATCCTATTTGTTCATATGAGCTAGTATGGAGATTTTATGTACATACATAGTATAAGCTCAAATGATATAAAATTAATTAATTAAACTCTTTAGTTAATTTAGTTATTAATTTTCATTCATTAACTATAGGTCACTCCACTATAGAATGAGAGTTGCACTCTTATGCAATTTAGGACAAGTTGTGTCCATGGATATAATCACTACACGCAAATCGATACTTCATGAGTTGTTCGTAATTATAGTTGGGTCAAAAGGTCGTTTTATTCCTGTAATTACATCTTGCACCTTAAGTACCACTGATCCCCTATGCTTCAGCTATAGGGAGCCTCATGTATGCCATGTTGTGTACTAGGCCTGATATCTGTTATGTAGTAGGGATTGTCAGTAGGTATTAATCCAATCCAGGATTAGATCACTAGGCAACCCTAAAGGCAATCCTCAAGTATCTTAGGAGAACGAGGAACTACAACCTGGTGTATGAGAGTGAGGATTTGATCCTTACGGGATACATAGATTCTAACTTTTAGACCGATAAGTATTCTAGGAAATCCACTTCGGGGTCAACCGTCATTCTGAATGAAGGAGCTGTAGTATGGCGAAGCATCAAACAAGGATGCATAGCTGATTCCACTATGGAAGCGGAGTACGTTGCGACTTGTGAAGCTGCAAAGGAAGTTGTTTGGCTTAGGAAGTTCATGACGGATTTGGAAGTTGTTCCAAATATGAACTTGCCGATTACACTGTTTTTTGACAACAGTGGTGCTGTAGCCAACTCTAGAGAGCCTCGGAGCCATAAGAGAGACAAACACATTGAGGAGAAGTATCACCTGATACGGTATATTGTGCACCGCGACGACGTGACAGTCACGCAGATAGCGTCAGAGCACAACGTTGCTGATCCATTTAAAAAGCCCCCCACGACTAAGGTGTTTGAGGGTCACCTAGAGAGTCTAAGTCTTCGAGTGCTTCCTGACTAGGGCAAGTGGGAGAATTGTAAACGGGTATTCAATGCCCTAGTATATTGTATTACTTCATTGTAATTTATTGTAAATTTCAGAAATGTATTTGCTCCACTAGCTTAGTCCAAGTGGGAGTTGTTGGGATGTATGTCCTAATCTCGTTTTGTTTGTAAATTTAACATTTGAAATTAATAAAAGTTATTTATTTCATCACTTTGTGTCTCACAAATCTTACAAACTTTGTATAAACTAAGCTCCAAGGTCATTGAATGTATGAGAGAACTAGAACTTGAATGGTGTGTAATGGACCCATAGGGAGGATCACGTTCGAGTTAATGATCCGAACGGTCTACAGTATATGGATAGGGTTGGAGACCTAATCTTGGATACGCTGTGGATGCAACCCGCTTTGTATTAAGATACAAACGAGGTGATCTGACTCGTTCATGTAGTTGACATGTGAGTGAGGGCATCCTGAACAATGAGATTGTACAAGACCAAACCGTAAATTATTAGACCTACTGATGTAACACCATTAACAGTATGGACTAAAAACTTCCTAGATGATCATTAGTGACTCGACTTGAATCCTGAGCGTGTTACGGACTCGCATGCTGTAAGTGCATCCTTTGACTAAATACGGGTGAGGGTGGTCACAGTTACTCGCCCAATATGCCTATCTTCTCAGGGACATGACCAAGTAGGGAGCTGGGAACTTAACTATGCGAGATGAAATTCACTCGTTCTCGCCTTTAGGGAAACTAGAGGGATTGTTCCCTTAAGTGCTGTCTCCAGGGCTTGAACAACGGGCGCCCACCCAATCACTGACTCGAGAGGGGTGTTGTGTATGGTTGGACCATCACAACATTGTTGTTCATTAGAGGAGCAGTGGGGACTTAAAGAGCAAGAAGTAGACACATGGGTAAAATGGTAATTTAACCCAGGAGTGTCTACGAACAACCTGCGAAGGGTCGACTCATGGGCATTGGTTATATCAGTGGACACATCTTGTCTTACACTGACGGGAGTGCAACTACGACTTTAGTGGAGTGTTACCTTAGCTAATGAATGTTGATTAAGGTCAAAAGAGTTTGTGAGTTAATCTTGGATCGTGGAGCACAAATCACTTTGTAGGTCCATAAGGTCCCTCGGTTGGCTCAAACTGGATTAATAGAATGTTTACATTTTTGTTGTGAATTTGAAGTGTTCAAGTTAACTAAAGGGTAATTATGTCATTTATATGAGATATGAATGATATATTATATTGTTTAATGTGAATGAGATTCATAATAAACTATAGGTTAGCCTAATTGTTGAATTAGGGCTAACTTTGAGAAATTAGATTGAGAGAAATTAAATTGAATGTGATTCAATTTAAAAATCCACAATAATACAAATGTGATTTGTAAAATGAGATATGAGATATCTTATTATATGTGGTTATGCAAATATGATTTGTATAACTTATGGTTGTGGTAAAATGGTAAATAGGTAAAGATTTCAACTCTACCTATCACCATTATATAAACCCCTTTGCTAGAAGGGTTCATTAAGGTTTTGCTCATCACCAAAAGAAGCAAACAAACTATCTCTCAAAACTCTCTCCCTTCACCAAAACAAAGAATCCCACAATTCTCCTTCTACCAAAAGTAGAACAACCGAGAAATTGAGTGGAGGTGTCCGTTCGTTGGGATTGTTCGAGGAGTTCGAGATCGTTGAGAAGAACACGAAGAGTTCGTGATTAGAGTAAGAAAATTTGAAGGCGGTCTTCAACAAGTAAGTGACTATTCCTTGCTATTTTTCCTCATTTAATTGCATGTTTATCCTTATACTATTAGATAGTTTAATTTTAAGAAACCGAATTGCATAACGATACCACGACGATTCGATCGTCTTCCGCTACGCGGGAATTCTCATTCCCTTCACATATTGGGTGAGTAACTGTGACCACCCTCACCCGTACTAGTCAAATGACAGACCCCCGCAGACAGGAGTCTGTAACACGCTCAGGATTCAAGTCGAGTCACTAATGGTCATCTACGAAGTTATTAGTCCCATACTGTTAACGGTGTTACATCAGTAGGTCTAATAATTCACGGTCGGGTCTTGTACAATCTCATTGCACAAGATGCTCCCACTCGCATGTCAACCACATGAACGAGTCAGATCACTTCGTTTGTATCTAAGACAAAGCGAGTCGCATCCACAGCGTATCCAGGATTAGGTATCCAACCCTATCCATATACTGTAGACCGTTCGGGTCATTAACTCGAACGTGATCCTCCCTATGTGTCCACTACACATCGTTCAAGTTCTAGTTCTCTCATAAATTCAATGACCTTGGAGCTTAGTTTATTGGACAAAGTTTGTAAAAATTGCGAGAACAAAATGATGAAATAAATAAGTTTTATTAATTTCAAATGTTAAAATTACAAACTAAACGAGATTAGGACATACATCCCAACACCTTTACACTCTCCTATTTGTCCAACCAAGACACTATTAGACTCAGATGAAAAAATTGCTTGTGGTTGCTTAGTACAAGGTATTCGAATACAAGCATCTACCAAAGAAGAGATTTTAACCTAGACAGAACTTGATCTTTGGCCATATCATATTTAAAGGAAAGACCAACAAAAAAAAACTCATAATGAATAGTTGTTCATGTTGGGCAGTATGAACTTTCACATCAGTACTAACAAGCAATAAAGCATTAAATTCTGCATACGATATTTTACACTCGATAAAATAACTAGTTAGAGATTTCTTATCTTGATCAGGTTGGAAGAAATTCTTT
This sequence comes from Trichosanthes cucumerina, assembly GCA_036507285.1. Classification (NCBI taxonomy): domain Eukaryota; kingdom Viridiplantae; phylum Streptophyta; class Magnoliopsida; order Cucurbitales; family Cucurbitaceae; genus Trichosanthes; species Trichosanthes cucumerina. The sequence goes on along the minus strand of CM071835.1, from coordinate 84,729,953 downwards.
ACACACATTGAACACTCAACTAATGTTACTTTTTCCAGACTAAAGAAATTCCAAGTATTCTAAGAGCTCATTGATAGATTCACAATCATTAACCAACCTAACTATTTCACTCTCAATTGTGTTCTTTATGTGTAGAATAAACCTAGAATCATCGTGTTACAAATTATTTTTAGTATCATCAGTTAGTGGTGATTTGGCCGTGATATGATCATCCATATTAGGACTCTAAAGATAATGACGAAGATTTGTACACTATGCATAAAAGTTAGATATACTAAGCTTATGTTTTGTAATTTTTGACTTCAAAGGGATCATCTTCAATATCATTATAACTTTTTTTTCAACCATAACTTGAAGAAAAAAAGACAAACTAGGGTTGAAATCAAAATCTTAGCAAATCCTAAAGTTTCCAAATAGGGTATGGCTCGCAACGCGATTAATAGAACACTCTAGGACTCAAACCAATACAACAAACAAAAAAGGAGATCACGACTAACCAACCCACAAAAGACGGAGAAATGTCGGCGACGCACACACTGATGCGTGAAACTGCCACCGAAAACTTTAAGCGGCGTGTGTAGTACACGCGTTGGGTATTTTTGGCCCAAATTTTCTGTACCTCAAGATCGGTGAGTCGAGTGTTGAATGGGTTAGGCGGTGATGAACAATTACACCAGTGATAAACCTCGGCGGTGGCGGCAATGGCGGTAGATTCTGATAGTGATAGCAGTGGTGGAAGTTCTAACAGTAGTGGTGATGAACAAACCTCACAAAAATGACTTAAACTTCCAATAGATGTTCCAAATCTCAAAGCCTAAGGTCACAAATCCTTAAGGACAAGAAAAGAAAGAACCCTAATTGTCATAGAAACCCTTAGAGCTATGATACCATGTTAATGCTAAACGTTTGAGAGAATCAGTCTATCTTATTCCATTCACTCAAGAGGTATATATACAAGTATACAAGAATAATCTGAATCGGAGAAAGTGAAAAGGCGATAAACGACAAGCTAATTAATATATTTATACAATACAATTATACTAATATAAGAACTCTAACACCTTCAATAGCTTCTATTGTACATATATAATGATAATTACTAATAAAAATGATAGCGAGATAACTTCTAATTATGCATATATAATCATAATTAGACCTATGGTTACATGATGGTAGGTTTAAACCTGGATATATTAGAAAGTATACATAATTCCTGTTTTACAGAAAAATGATAGTATGTGACATTAATTCAAATTAATTGCTACTATAATGGTATTGCAGACTCAATGACTTAAATATGCACAAAGATTTATGGCAATAGTTTATGGGATCAGTAATAATAATTACATATGAACACGCTGATAAAAGTGATGTCTTGGATAACTTCTATTATGAGTATATAATCATAATTAGACTTATAATTATGTGATGATTGGTTTAAATATGAGCATTTTGGAATATATTCATCCGCATTTTGAACACAAAAAACAACCCTAACTTACTAATGTAAAATAAATTATATTTAAGCATTTTAAAAAACACCAAATCTTTATTGCATTCATCGATGGAAAAAAAAATCAAATCAAGAGTATAGTTACCTGCCACTATTTAATGAATCAATCGAAAACTCTCCATCCTCTTAAGCAACTCATTGTCTAAAAATCTCTATCTTCCCAAATAGCCTATTTCATTTGAAACCCTTATATTCGTTTGATTTCCTTCGATCTTCATCTATGTTTCAACTCCCTTCAACCTCTTATGCTTCATTTTGTCTTCCCTCAAAGTCCAACGGTAAAAGCAGGCAGAGTAGGGGCCTCGACCACTTGCATTTCAAGGTATGTGTTTCTATCTATCGTCATTTCTACTTTCAAAAATAGAATGCATTCGATTTTGGTTCTTCTCTGCATTTCTTTTCTCCATTTGCACCAACACAATTTTCGTCAGGTTTCTAGAGGATGATTTTGTTATTAAAAAAGAAATAAAAAAGGAGATTGATATCTAGGATTCAGTTGGAGTGTTTAAAAATAGAGAAATTAAAAAAATTAGGGAGAATTTAAACATACATAAGTCGAGGGATGGATGTGAGATAGTGAGAGAATATTGAGATTTTTTTAAAAAATCTATTTTCAGTTGATGAGGGTTGATTATGAATACAAATATATATCAAGGGTAAAAATGAAACAAAAACTATTCACTATCTCCCTCTAAATTTTTCTTAATTAATTATGTTTTGGTGTCTTTTCAAAGGTAGCTTAAATGTATGGGTGTCTAAGTAACACAACCCCAATGGTTCTGTTTTGCTAATTCCAACAAAGTTTCGCTAATTCCAAAATAGTTTTGCTAATTTCCAGACATCAAACACTGTATAACAAACATTGTTTTCTGATTCCTAGGGTTTAAAACCCTTAGAACAAACCCTTCAGGGTTTCGATTCCAAAGGGTTTCAATTTCGAAATGGTGCTCCAAACGCCCCCTAAAAGTTGTGTCACATGTTCGTATCTTCGGTGAGCTTAATAAGGAAAATTTCTCAATAACCCTAGATTCTAGTTTTAGGACAAACTTGGGGTGTTTCAATTGGAAAGTTGGAGGAAGTAGTGGAGTTAGAAAGAGTTAATAACTCCTCCAGCTCCTTATTTGGCATAAGCATTTTTGTAACTGTTGTTGTGGGCCCCAAAAATATACTAACTCATCCTCAACACTTTTTTTTAACTCTCGTGGAGAGCTTCATAACTTTTCTATCTTATTTTTTCTTCACCTCACCTCACCTCTACCTCTCTCTTCTCTTCTCTCCTTTCTCTCTCTATTTCTTTCTCTATTTCTTTCACATACTTTTTTTAAGTTAAAATTTTTTCTTTATTTTATATAAATTTTCTTATGATTGATACTAATTACTAATTAAATATAAATATTTATCAAATAAATATTTTTGTTAATAAATCCTATAATTTTAGTACATTCTTAACAAAAATATTTTTCTTCTTATTCTATAATTTTATTTTTTAAATATAAATTATATAAAAATATTTTAGTCATGATACTATTGTTTAAATTAAAATTCTTAATGTAAATTAGTGTACTACACAACATTTTTTTAATTACTAAAAATCTACAATCTTCTAAAATATTTTTTTCATGATAGTATTATTTAAATTAAAATTCTTAATCTAAATTAGAGTACTACACAACATTTTTTTAATTAATAAAAATCTCCATATCTCACTCTCTCCACATGTCATCTACAATATTTTTAAGTTTAAATACAAATTAATTATAATAGATAACAATTCTATCTTCTTTTTTCTTATTCTTTTTATCAATAGCTAAGAATATATATATATAATTCTATAATTTGAAGATAAGAAAAACATATTTTAAACAAACCCATATTACAATTTAAGAAATTAGTATTTAAAAATGCTAATGTATTAAAAACAATTTGATGTTCAAATTAATCATATTCAAAATAAAAAGATAAACAATTTGTCATTCCAAACTGAATAAAATAAAATTATACAATAAATAGTATAAATATATAGTAATATGAACAACGTATAAATGATATTCTTTTTGAGTAGTGTTAAAAATACATATTCATTTTGAACTTAATTATTTTAAAATAACATAAATATTTGATATTTGCTATTTTATTTAGTTATTTAAAACTTCAAATAATATATTATTCACAAATTAGTTAAACTATTTTTTTTTTAAAATCATTTCACTAAATTATTTAAAGATAATCCATTACATAGTTAGAAAAATAGAATTATACAAAGAAAATTTATTTTAGTAAGCTTGAAAAATAAATTTTTATTTTAGTAAGCTTGAAAAATAAATTTTAAAATTGACGAAAAGAAAGAGTTTAACAAAATTGTGAAATATTAATAAAATAATATAATTTAAAATCTCAATTTAAGATGGATCGAAATACATCTATATTATTTCTAGAATGGAGAGAATAAAGACATAAAAAGCTTGAAGTTTATTTGACAATTCTTTTAAATTAATGGATTGAAATCTTTCCGAATTACATGTAATATTTAAAAAAGTATAGTTAAGATTTCTGTTTTTTAAAAAAATTTAATAACTAAGGGGAAGGACTAAATAATGTGAGATATATTGAAAAAAAGAATGTGAGGTATTTTTTTTCAAAATTCTTTTTTTAAAGAAATGTGACACCCGATAATTTCAAGTAAGTTATTGGTCTTTTTCAGAGTTAGTTCCAGGCTTATGTTATAGTTTTAAAGGCTTTGGGCTAAGAAGTTAATTATTGGATCTTGCAAGGACCAAAGTATTTTCCAATTCTCGCTTTAAATTGGGTTGATAGCCTTAAGCTTCTCATCGAACGCCTTTGGAGAAGGAAACGTGGTATCTTTTGGAACTTTCTCCTTAATCTCTTGTTTTAGTAAAAAAAAAATAAAAAAAATAAAAAAAGAAGAAAGAACAGGGTTTTTGGAAAGGGGTCGCGCCCCTAATCATTTGTCTCCTTCCTCTCCTGAAGCAGGGCCGTGCGCCGTCTCGCCTCTCTCGCGCCGTCTCGATCTTCGCCATCTCCCCTCTTCGTCGTCGCTCTCCCTCTTCTCTTTCAACCCTTTCGAGCCGAGATCCACACCTACCAAAGCTAGCTGAGTGTCTCCCTTCCGTTCGCCTTTTCCTTCTTCGCTAGAAGCCCAACCGCCGATCGCCGTCTCCTCTCACCGTCCGTCTCCTTCTCTCCCTCTGTTTGCCATTCGTCGAGACCCACACCCATCGAAGCTCCATTCGCGAAGCCGTTTGCCCGATCTCCCTTCCTTTCTGCCGGCTCTCTCTCTATCTCTCTCTCTTTCTGCCGCCGTCTCTCTCTCTCATTTCCATTCTCTCTCTCTCTCTCTCTCTCTCGGATCCGTGCCCGTTACTCTCTCTAATTTCCTTTCGTTGTGGTTTGGGCAGGTCTGGGAGCATGGAAAAAGAGGCATTCTTGAAAGCTTCGCTCGTTGGTATTCGTCTAGCTTCAAGGCTCCGAACTCGCTGCCGTGGGTAAGCCTCGACCTTGTTTTTGCCAGTTCGGTAGTTAAAATTAGAAAAGTTGAGTTGGCTGTGTTTTCCTTGAATGGTTATCAGGGAATGCCCGTTTTAGGTTGGTTTCTAACTGAGGTTTGAGCATCCTTTGTGGTTTTCTGTAGGTGCTTTGGGTTGCTAGCTTGTGATAGGAGCTTCGTTGCACACTTTATTCAAGAAGTAAGTAGTTATTGGGAGTGTGCAGAGCTCCTAGCGAAGAAGTAAGGTGGATGCATTACATCTTGTTCTTGAGTTTGCTGTTGGACCTTAGGCTAGCTAGCTAAAGATTATGGAGCTTGTAGCATGTCTTTATGAGTTGTAAATTTGATACGATTGCATGAACGTTATATCGAGTTTGCGAAGCATGTTTTGAACCTGTTTACCATGTTTGCATTGTTGTGTATTCTGTTATGTTAAGTTATATGAAGTGTGGGTCGTGGTTCTGGTGGTGTTTAACGTTCCTATTATGAGTCTGGTTAGCTTGAGAACTTAGTCGGGGGTTTGGACCATTGAAGTGGGTCGATGATGTTAGAAATGCCTAGATGGAACCCCTAGTCACCCTATGAATAAAGTCTGAGAATTGATACCTACCGAATCCTGAGTTATACCCTAGCGGGTCAGATCCTCTAGGTTGACGATATATGATAGGCTCGTGAGATTGGGGTGCGTCCCTATTGAGATCAGGAGTGGTTGCTTTCCATTGTCCCGTACTAGCTTAGGGGCGATTCCCCAATGAGCGTGTTGGTTACGTACCTCACTGTACCATGCTAGTTGTTATGAGAGCCTTGGGTACGTCCCCGATAGGGAGTGGTAGGATACGTACCTACTATGCTCTACGTCGGCGTGTAGTGGCGTGAGGGTTGATTTTTCTCATTGCATCGTCAACCAAAGTTCCAGGACCGAAGGTAGAGCTCGAGTAATTCACCACAGGGGGCTCAGGGCGTAGTGTGTAAGTGAGAGACCAGTTCTGGGTCGAGCGAGTCTGGGAGGTGAGTCTAGTTGTTTGCTGAGTTAGGTTTGGACGTAAGTGGGCTGCTTACTGGTTATTTTTATATACTCACCCGTATCCTTTCTATGTTTTGTTTGCAGGTAAGAGTTGAACCGAGGTGGATGGTGACGGAGGCAACCTGGCGAGGCTATAAGAAGTTTCGTGGTGTCTCTAGCTTTTAGGGAGCTTTTATGTCTTAAATCTTGTAATCTTGCTGCGCGTTTCTTTGGTTTTAAGACTTTATGCTTTAGATTTCTGTTTGGGTGACTGATAGGATGGTTTAAGATCTTGTTTCCCTATGCATGGAGTTAGTCTCTTATTTTCTTTTAAGCGAGTTTTGTTGTCCCTTCCCTATCTAAGTTATCAATGTGGCATGTGAGTGATAGTAAATGTTAAAATTGAGTTTCCCCTGGGATATCTTGCCCTAACTCTCTGCTTATGATCTGTTTTGGGAACCCAGCCTGTTGTGTATGTAGTTTGGTGGAGGCTGGGTGTGTTGGAATTTTTATTGGAGTGATTTCTTTCTTAACACAGGTTAGGGAAAAAAAATTGGTTTACCCTAGTAGCGCCGTTATGCTGCTAAAATTTTCAACATTGACGGTGTTACTTAGTAACTACCCTAGTGGTCTTAGTTCTGAATTTTAGGGTCGTTACAGTTGGTATCAGAGCGAGTTTTAGATCCTGTATACTAGCCTACATCGTAGGCACTGGTTCTTATGGCCTCTCGCAGGGAGTCACCTCGCTGTCACCAGGTTTGCTTTTATTTTAGTTGGACTAAGATGTATTGCTTGACCTCTATTACTCGAGTTGCCTTGTTTGATTATTGTTGTTCGTGTTTTAAAGTTTTTAGTGTTATGACTTAGATTATGGCTCGAGGTCGTTTGCGTGGTAGGAGAGGTAGGGGAGCTGCCACGCCACGAGGTCGTGGAGGTCGTGGAGGCAGGGGCCGAGAAACCTGTAATCAAGAGTTTGTGTTGGAACCATTAGTTGATGAACAGTCTGAACACCAAGAGGAGGTCAACCCTGAGCCTCCAGTCACTGAGGAGTCGTCAGGCCAAAATCTGGGGAATCAAGAGGACCAGAGGAACAAGAATGCTCCACCACCTACGACGATGCTCATAACTCCTGAAAGCCTCCAGGGAATCATTTAGGCTGCCTTAGCAAGCCAAGCGACAATGTTCACCCAGAATTTCGGGGTGATGAACCAGAATATCGGGTCAACTACGGAAGAGGCCAGATACTTGAAAGACTTCAAGAAGTATGACCCGCCTAACTTCGAAGGTCAGGAGGTGGATCCCATGACAGCCGAGGCATGGCTTGCCGCCATGGAGTCAGTTTTTCATCGGATGCGCTGTCCAGAGAACCAGATTGTCCAGTGTGTCGTCTATACACTAAGGGGTCGAGCCCTCCTTTGGTGGGAAGCAATAGAACGATCTGTCGGTGCGGGTGAAGGACCAATGTTGTGGGCCAAGTTCAGGGAAGAGTTCTATGAGAAGTACTACTCAACCACCACTAGGACGAGGAAGTTGGCCGAGTTCATTCAACTAAAACAAGGGCCGACCCAGTCAGTAGAGGATTATGAACACGAGTTCACCGTGTTGTCCCATTTTGCAGTCGACTGGGTAGACACAGAAAAGAAGAAGGTGGACAAGTTCGTGGGCGGGCTGTGCGATGCCCTGTATGGCGGTGTGGCTGTTCTTGAACCGCAAACTTATGCTACAGCTATTCGAGCAACGTCGTTGCTTGATGCCCGTACCTCAAGATCAGGAGGAGCCAATGTAAGTCAAAGTGCAGGTGCAGAGACCCGACGAAGCTTAGGGACGAACCAGGGTCTAGTGGTAGGCCAGAAGAGAAGGTTTGACCAAGTGACAAGCAGACCTAATATGCATGTGGCTCAGAGTCAGAGACCGACCCAAGGGGTGGCGAAGATCCCCTGTGCTAGTTGTGGCAGACAACATAGTGGTGCTTGTTTTGCAACCACCATGACTTGTTACAATTGTGGAAAGACAGACCATTTGTCTACAGTGTGCAAGCAGCAAAAAAGAGCTGATCCTAGAACTTGCTTCAGATGCAAGAAGGTGGGTCATGTGGCGTCTGCTTGCCCTGAGGGTCAAGAGCGAGGGCCGAGCGGGTGACAAATGAGGCGGAGTTTCTGTGGCTACAACCAGAGCTGCAGGAGGTTCAGGCGCCGTGGTGATAGGTACTCTACCTATACTTGGTCATCTCGCTCTTGTACTATTTGATTCCGGGTGTACGCACTCTTTTATTTCTGCTTTGTTTATGGGGCAAGCCCAGTTAGAAGTAGAGTCTCTAGGTTTTAGCCTGTTAGTTACAACTCCATTAGGGGCAGAACTTGTGACCCGAGAAAAAGTGAAGACCGGTCAGGTGTTAGTGGAAGGTCGCTCGTTGGAAGTGACCTTGATTGTCCTTGAGATGGGTGATTTCGATGTTATCCTCGACATGGATTGGCTAGCTGCAAATCATGCCAACATCGATCATCATCGTCGGGAGGTAGTCTTCAAGCCTCCAGTAGAACCAAGTTTTAAGGTGAAAGGAACCGTTCATGGAGCCGTTCCAAAGGTGATTTCAGCGCTAAAGGTGAGCAAGCTGGTTGGCCAAGGGGCTTGGGCCTTCTTGACAAGTGTGACAGACTTGAGAAACGAGAAAGGGGATGTGTCGTTGGTCCCAGTAGTCAGGGAGTTCGTTGATGTGTTCCCTGAGGATTTACCCGATTTACCTCCAGCCAGGGGGGTGGATTTCAGCATCGAATTGGAACCAGGCACTGCACCGTTGTCGAAAGCTCCGTATAGAATGGCCCCAACCGAGTTAAAAGAGCTCAAGACTCAGTTGCAGGAGTTGCTGGACAAGGGCTTTATTTGCCCTAGTGTCTCACCCTGGGGCGCGCCGGTACTTTTCGTGATAAAGAAGGATGGATCGATGCGCTTATGCATTGACTACCAGGAGTTGAACAAGGTAACGATAAAGAACAAGTACCTGCTCCCCAGGATTGATGATCTATTTGTCCAGTTGCAGGGGCCACCGTGTTCTCTAGGATTGACTTGCGCTCGGGTTATAACCAATTGCGAATAAGGGAGGAAGACATCTCGAAAATGGCTTTCAGATCCAGATATGGGCATTATGAGTTTACTGTGATGTCGTTCGGATTGACAAATGCCCCAGCGGTGTTCATGGGCTTGATGAATAGGGTGTTCAAGAAATTCCTGGACACCTTCGTGATCGTGTTTATAGACGACATCCTGATTTACTCAAGGTCGAGTGATGAATACGAGAACCACTTGAGGGAAGTCTTGGCAACGTTGAGGGAGAATCAGTTGTATGCCAAGTTCTCTAAGTGTGAGTTTTGGCTGTCGCAGGTGTTCTTTCTAGGGCACGTGGTATCTCAGGAAGGTGTCTCAGTAGACCCAGCGAAGGTGGAAGCAGTCTCAGATTGGCCCCGACCCAAAACTGTCAAGGAAGTCCGTAGTTTCTTGGGTTTTGCCGGATATTACCGACGGTTCGTGGAGGACTTCTCCAAGATTGCAACTCACTCAGTTAACATGGAAGGGGAATGCCTTCGTGTGGAGCGAGGCGTGCGAGACAAGTTTTCAGGATTTGAAGCAGAGGTTGATCTCAACACTAGTGCTTACAGTGCCTGATGGATCGGGGAATTTCGTAGTTTATAGTGATGCCTCCAAGAAGGGTTTGGGTTGTGTCTTGATGCAGAATGTGAGGGTGATTGCCTACGCCTCTCGACAGTTGAAAGACTACGAGAGAAACTATCCGACTCATGACTTGGAGTTAGCTGCAATGGTCATTGCCTTGAAAATCTGGAGACACTATTTATATGGTGAGAAGATCTAGATGTATACAGACCACAAAAGTTTGAAATATTTGTTTACCTAGAAGGAGTTGAACATGAGACAGCGGAGGTTGTTGGAGCTAGTGAAAGATTACGAGATTGAGATCTTGTATCACCCGGGTAAGGCAAATGTGGTTGTTGATGCCCTTAGTCGAAAGGTAGCTCACATCTCAGCCCTAGTCACAAAGAAGTTCCATCTGCGAGCCGATATGGAGCGTGCTGGTATACCTGTGATGGTAGGTCAGGTCATGGCTCAGTTTAACCAGTTGGCAGTGCAACCGACTCTGAGACACCGAATTGTAGACTCCCAACAAGGGAGCCCCAGCCTTGAGGATTGGTGGAATCATGCCAAGTCAGGTCAAGAAAGTGAGTTTGCAGTATTGTCAGATAGGGGTTTATTGTTTAAGGGACGGTTGTGTGTCCCAGACATAGGTGGTCTCAGGGAAGAAGTCATGGTCGAGGCTCACAGTTCTAACTTTTCAGTGCACCCTGATAGCACTAAAATGTATCAGGACATGAAGCAGTTTTACTGGTGGAAGGGGATGAAGAAAGACATAGCGGAGTTCGTTAGCAGATGTCTAGTATGTCAGCAAGTTAAAGCCCCGAGGCAGAAGTCGGCAGGGTTGTTACAACTCTTAGAGGTACCGCAGTGGAAATGGGAAGAGGTTTCGATGGATTTCATTTCAGGTCTGCCCCGAATTGTTAGAGGATTCATGGTAGTTTGGGTGCTTGTTGATAGGCTAACTAAGTCGGCACATTTCATTCCCGAGAAACTGACTTACACTGTGGAGAAGTGGGAAAAGTTGTTCATGGAGGAACTGGTCAGATTACACGGAGTCCCGACGAAGATCCTCTCTGATAGGGACCCCCGTTTCACATCTAATTTCTGGATGAGTTTCCAGAAGGCTCTAGGAGCAGAGTGTAGTTTCAACACAGCTTTTCACCCTCAGACTGATGGTCAGCCCGAGAGGTTGAATAAGATATTGGAAGATATGCTCCGAGCTTGTGCCCTGGACTTTGCAGGGAGTTGGGATTGCAGGTCCCCAGTGTATTGGGGAGAGGTTGGTGAGCGCAAGCTTCTGGGGCCCTAGCTGGTCCAGGTTACGAATGAGGTTGTGCAGAAGATCAGAGCAAGGATGTTAACGGCTCAAAGTAGACAGAAGAGTTATGTAGATGTGAGGCGCAGGGACTTAGAGTTTGCAGTTGGAGAGTATGTGTTTCTTAAGGTTGCACCTATGAAAGGTGTGTTGAGATTTGGCAAGAAAGGGAAGTTGAGCCTTAGGTTTATCGGGTCATTCGAGATCTTGGAGCGTATTGGCCTAGTGGCGTATCGTTTGGCCTTGCCACCTTCCCTAGCAGCCGTGCTCGATTTGTTTCACGTGTCGATGTTGCGAGGCTATGTGTCAGATGCATCTCATGTAATTGATCAAGAGTCACTGCAGGTCGATCAGGATTTGAGCTACGAGGAAAGACCTGTGGAAATTCTGGCCCGAGAGAAAAAGGTGTTGAGGAACAGAGAGATCGACCTTGTCAAGGTCTTGTGGCAAAACCAGCAGCTTAAAGAAGCTACTTGGGAGCGTGAGGACGAGATGAGAACGAACTACCCGGAGCTGTTTGGAAACTAGCCACTTTCGAGGACGAAAGTTCTTAAGGTGGGAAGGATGTGACACCTGGTAATTTCAAGTAAGTTATTGGTCCTTTTCAGAGTTAATTCCAGGCTTATGTTATAGTTTTAAAGGCTTTGGGTTAAGAAGTTAATTATTGGATCTTGCAGGGACCCAAGTATTTTCCAATTCTCGCTTTAAATTGGGTTGACAACCTTGAGCTTCTCATCGAACGCCTTTGGAGAAGGAAACGAGGTATCTTTTGGAACTTTCTCCTTAATCTCTTGTTTTAGTAAAAAAGAAAATAAAAAAAAATAAAAAAAGAAGAAAGAGCAGCGTTTTCGGAAAGGGGTCGCGCCCCCCTAATCGCTGTCTCCTTCCTCGCGCAGGGGGGGTTGGCCCCACCGTCTCCTCTCTGCGCCGTCTCCTCTCTTCGCCATCTCCCCTATTCGTCGTCGCTCTCCCTCTTCTCTTTCAACCCTTTCGAGCCGAGATCCAAACCACCAAAGCTAGCCGAACGTCTCCCTTCCGTTCGCCTTTTCCTTATTCGCTGGAGGCCCAACCGCCGACCGTCGTCTCCCCTTACCGTCTGTATCCTTCTCTCCCTCCATTTGCCATTCGTCGAGAGCCACACCCACCGAAGCTCCATTCGCGAAGCCGTTTGCCCGATCTCCCTTCCTTTCTGCCGGCTCTCTCTCTCTCTCTGCCGCTGACTCTCTCTCTCATTTCCATTCTCTCTCTCTCTCTCTCTTTTAGATCTGTGCCCGTTACTCTCTCTAATTTCCTTTCGTTGTGGTTTGGGCAGGTTTGGGAGCGCGGCAAAAGAGGCATTCTTGAAGGCTTCGCTCGTTGGTATTCGTCTAGCTTCAAGGCTCTAGACTCGCCGCCGTGGGTAAGCCTCGACCTTGTTTTTTCCGGTTCGGTAGTTAAAATTAGAAAAGTTGAGTTGGTTGTGTTTTCCTTGAGTGGTTAGCAGGGAATGCCCGTTTTAGGTTGGTTCCTAACTGAGGTTTGAGCATCCTTTGTGGTTTTCTGTAGGTGCTTTGGGTTGCTAGCAACAACAGGGAGCTTTCGTTGCACACTTTATTAGAAGTAAGTAGTCAGTTGTGGTAACGCCGAGCTCCTAAGCGAAGGAGTAAGGTGGATGCATTACCTGTCTTGTTCTTGAGTTTGTTGTTGGACCTTAGGCTAGCTAGCTAAAGATTATGGAGCTTGTAGCATGTCTTTATGAGTTGTAAATTTGATACGATTGCATGAACGTTATATCGGGTTTGCGAAGCATGTTTTGAACCTGTTTACCATGTTTGCATTGTTGTGTATTCTGTTATGTGAAGCCATATGAGGTGGGGGTCGTGGTTCCGGTGGTGTTTAGTGTTCCTATTATGAGTCTGGTTAGCTTGAGAACCTAGTCGGAGGTTTGGACCATTGAAGTGGGTCGATGACGTTAGAAATGCCTAGATGGAACCCCTAGTCACCTTATGAATAAAGTTCGAGAATTGATACTTACCGAACCCTGAGTTGTACCCGAGCGGGTCAGAACCTCTAGGTTGACGATATATGATAGGTTCGTGAGATTGGGGTGCGTCCTCGTTGAGATCGGGAGTGGTTGTTTTCCATTGTCCCGTACTAGCTTAGGGGCGATTCCCCAATGGGCGTGTTGGTTACGTACCTCACTGTACCATGCTAGTTGTTATGAGAGCCTTGGGTACGTCCCCGATAGGGAGTGGTTGCTTTCCATGATTCCGTGCTGGCTTAGGGGTGATTCCCTATAGGGGGATAGGATACGTACCGACTCTACTCTACGTCGGCGTGTAATGGCGTGAGAGTTACTTTCTCTAATTGCATCGTCAACCAAAGTTCCATGACCGAAGGTAGAGCTCGAGTAATTCATCACAGGAGGCTCAGGGCGTAGTGTGTAAGTGAGAGACCGGTTCTGGGTCGAGCGAGTCTGGGAGGTGAGTCTAGTTGTTTGCTGAGTTAGGCTTGGACGTAAGTGGGCTGCTTACTGGATATTTTTATATACTCACCCGTCTCCTTTCTAAGTTTTGTTTGTAGGTAAGAGTTGAACCGAGGTGGATGGTGACGGAGGCAACCTGGCGAGGCTATAAGAAGTTCCGTGGTGTCTCTAGCTTTTAGGGAGCTTTTATGTCTTAAATCTTGTAATATCGCTGCGCGTTTCTTTGGTTGTAAGACTTTGTGCTTTAGATTTCTGTTTGGGTGACTGGTAGGATGGTTTAGGATCTTGTTTCCCTGTGCATGGAGTTAGTCTCTTATTTTCGTTTAAGCGAGTTTTGTTGTCCCTTCCCTATCTAAGTTATCAATGTGGCATGTGAGTGATAGTAAATGTTAAAATTGAGTTTCCCCTAGGATATCTTGCCCTAATTGTCTGCTTGTGATCTGTTTTGGGAACCCAACCTGTTGTATATGTATTTTGGTGGAGGCTGGGCATGTTGGAATTTTTATTGGAGTGATTTCTTGCTTAACACAGGTTAGAGAAAAAAATTTGGTTTACCCTAGTAGCGCCGTTATGCTGCCGAAATTTTTAGCACTGACGGTGTTACTTAGTAACTACCCTAGTGGTCTTAGTTCTGAATTTTAGGGTCGTTACAGTTGGTATCAGAGCGAGTTTTAGATCCTGTATACTAGCCTTCATCGTAGGCACTGGTTCTTATAGCCTCTCGCAGGGAGTCACCTCGCTGTCACCAGATTTGTTTTTATTTTAGTTGGACTAAGATGTATTGCTTGACCTCTATTACTCGAGTTGCCTTGTTTGATTATTGTTGTTCGTGTTTTAAAGTTTTTGGTGTTATGACTTAGATTATGGCTTGAGGTCGTTCGCGTGGTAGGAGAGGTAGGGGAGCTGTCACGCCACGAGGTCGTGGAGGTCGTGGAGGCAGGGGCCGAGGAGCTCGTAATCAGGAGCCTGTGTTGGAACCATTAGTTGATGAACAGTCTGAACATCAAGAGGAGGTCAACCCTGACCCTCCAGTCACTGAGGAGTCGTCAGGCCGAAATCTGGGGAGTCAGGAGGACCAGAGGAACAAGAATGCTCCACCACCTAGCACGATGCTCATGACTCCTGAAAACCTCTAGAGAATCATTCAGGCTGCCTTAACAAGCCAAGCGACAATGTTCGCCCAGAATTTCGGGTTGATGAACCAGAATACCGGGTCAACTACGGAAGAGGTCAGTGACCTGAAAGACTTCAAGAAGTATGACCTGCCTAACATCGAAGGTTAGGAGGTGGATCCCATGGTAGCCGAGGCGTGTCGTCTATACACTAAGGGGTCGAGCCCTCCTCTGGTGGGAAGCAATAGAACGATCTGTCGGTGCGGGTGAAGGACCAATGTTGTGGGCCAAGTTCAAGGAAGAGTTCTATGAGAAGTACTACCCAACCACCACTAGGACGAGGAAGTTGGCCGAGTTCATTCAACTGAAACAAGGGCCGACCCAGTCAGTAGAGGATTATGAACACGAGTTCACCGTGTTGCAGTCGACTGGGTAGACACGGAAAAGAAGAAGGTGGACAAGTTCGTGGGCGGGTTGTGTGATGCCCTGTATGGCGGTGTGGCTGTCCTTGAACCGCAAACTTATGCTGCAGTTGTTCGAGCAACGTCGTTGCTTGATGCCCGTACCTCGAGATCAGGAGGAGCCAATGTATGTAAGAGTGCAGGTGCAGAGACCCGACGAAGCTTAGGGACGAACCGGGGTCCGGTGGTAGGCCAGAAGAGAAGGTTTGATCAAGTGAGAGGCATACCTAATAGGCATGTGGCTTAGAGTCAGAGACCGACCTAAGGGGTGGCGAAGATCCCCTGTGCTAGTTGTGGCAGACAACATAGTGGGGCTTGTTTTGCAACCACCATGACCTGTTACAATTGTGAAAAGACAGGCCATTTGTCTTCTGTGTTCAGGCAACAGAAAAGAGCTAATCCTAGAACTTGCTTCAGATGCAAGAAGGTGGGTCATGTGGCGTCTGCTTGCTCTTAGGGTCAAGAGCAAGGGGCCCAGGCAGGGCGACAGCGAGGCGGAGTTTACGCAGCTACACCAGAGCTGCAGGAGGTTTAGGCGCTGTGGTGACAGGTACTCTACCTATACTTGGTCATCTCGCTCTTGTACTATTTGATTCCGGGTGTACGCAGTCTTTTATTTCTGCTTTATTTGTGGGGCAAGCCCAGTTAGAAGTAGAGCCTCTAGATTTTAGCCTGTTAGTTACAACTCCAGTAGGGGCAGAACTTGTGACCCGAGAAAAAGTGAAGACTGGTCAGGTGTTAGTGAAAGGTCGCTCGTTGGAAGTGACCTTGATTGTCCTTGAGATGGAAGATTTCGATGTTATCCTCGACATGGATTGGCTAGCTGCAAATCATGCCAACATCGATTGTCATCGTCGGGAGGTAGTCTTCAAGCCTCCAGTTGAACCAAGTTTTAAGGTGAAAGGAACCGTTCATGGAGTCGTTCTAAAGGTGATTTCAGCGTTAAAGGCGAGCAAGCTGATTGGCCAAGGGGCTTGGGCCTTCTTGGCAAGTGTGACAGACTTGAGAAGCGAGAAAGGCGAGGTGTCGTCGGTCCCAGTAGTCAGGGAGTTCGTTGATGTGTTCCCTGAGGATTTACCCGGTTTACCTCCAGCCAGGGAGGTAGATTTTAGCATCTAATTGGAACCAGGCACTGCACCGTTGTCGAAAGCTCCGTATAGAATGGCCCCAGCCGAGTTAAAAGAGCTCAAGACTCGATTCTGGGGAGTTCTTTGGACAAGGGCTTTATTCGCCTAGTGTCTCACCACAGAGGGCGCGCGGTACTTTTCGTGAAAAAGAAGGATGGATCGATGCGCTTATGCATTGACTACCGGGAGTTGAACAAGGTAACGATAAAGAACAAGTACCTGCTCCCCAGGATCGATGCGCTTATGCATTCTAACTCCTATTACTTTCAACTTTCATCCCTGTAACTCTTTGCCTCAAACAATCGACCCTTTAGACTTTTCTTTTTCTTTCTTGTCTTTAAATAGTTATAATATGAGGATAATAAAAACATTTAATACTAACTAATATTTTAGTATTTTAGTGCTAGATTGTAGTGCATAAAATTACGAGTAAGTTATGGAAAAAGGATAAGGAATATTAATTTTGGATATTTAACGGATTATACTCCATGTACCATTTTTCTATGGAAAATACTTGGTGCAGCTCGTGTACACAATTTTTTTTTTTTTTTTGAATAATGGGTAGCAAAATATGGGTTCTTATTTGCAAGCATAACAATTTTTTTTTTTAATTGTAAACATAGTAAATATTTTAAATAAAATTTTTAATTCCTATTTTATCCTTAATCGAAGTCTGGTAGATTTTTATCACTATTTAGAATCTATCGGTGATAGACTTCTATCCCTGATAGATTTTCATCACAGTTAGAACTCTATCAGTCATCCTAATAGATAATTATCACAGTTAGGAGTCTAGTAGTGATAGACTTTTATCACTAATAGATTCTTATCACAGTTAGAATTTTATAAGTGATTGAATGTGGTATAATGCAATTGTGAAGCAAGACTTGCAATTTGATCCATGTGTTTCATCTTTCTGAACTAATTAAATAATTGTTTATGATCTTATTCTTGCATAATCTTTTGAAACAATTCTATTATATTTTATTATATTTGGAAAAAACTTTAACCCTAGGCCTTTTTATTCAAAATCAGAGCGTAGGTTTCACAAGCATATCTATTTTCTTAGAAATTTATTTTTTTAAAATTTTTCTGTTGCACATCTCCAGAATTTTGCTAATTTTGCCTATTTTTAGTTAAGTGTTTAGAACTCTAAATCGATTGATTCCAGTGTCTAAAGTGAATCCAATCGACTTAAGTTTAAGGAGAAATATTGAATTTGAAAAAGATCGAAAGAAAGATAAAGAAAAATTCCTTTGTGTTCATACTGTTCAAATTTGGAAAAAATCTGTCAAATCTTATCTGTCAGGTTTGAATAATTTTTAAAGTAATTAAACGACTATATTTTGTGTCTAAATTTTAAAAAACATGTCCTTTTGTGACTCACAGAGGATCCCAATTTTTTTTTTTTTTTTTGCACAAAGAACCAGATCGAAAGTCACTGAACCAACCAAGAAACCCGACCGTACGAGAGCCAGTTTTCTTTTCTGCACAAGTTTTTCTTTATTAGCTTTTTATCATCCAACCCAATTCCTCTTAAGCCCAATTTTTATTCATGTAATTTTAACTACACACTTAATCTTGAGTTTATTAATTTTCACTTAATTCTAAGTACTCTAACTATTTTTACTAAATTTACTAATTTTCTCTGTCATAAATCATAGTCCATATTTTTAACAATTGTGATCAAAGAAGATATTTTTGTTAATTAGAGTTATTTTTTGAATTTGTGAATAAACTCTTGCTTGTTTGGGGTGCTTATCTTAATTCCAAACACTTGCAAGTAGTTTCAGAACTTAAAAAAAAATTGTCTAGTTATTTTGTTTCTTTGTTCATCTCACACATAACTCATTGAATCTTAAATTCTTGATTCTAGATATCTTATTTTCTTTATGTTCTTAACCTAGTTTGTTGGATCTTGAATATTAGGTTCTTGATTCTTAGTTTTCTTATTTTTGTTGTTCGAGGCTTGCTCCTTAAGTATGTGATATTGCAATCTCTTGGCTACTTATTTTTTCTATTTTGAAAGAGTTCACTATTTGTGAGAGAGTGCTACATCTTTGAGCGTAAACACGAGTGATCATTCATCTTTAGCGTGAAACACATGAGGGAGTGATTGTGAGGTCCAATTTTCTTTATACTAACATCTTTTTGCATCCATGCATACACAAAGAAGAGCTCCAAGAAATGACCATCATGTAGATCGAAATATGTCTCCATTGTTCTTTGGGAGTATTTCAAATCTTTAGGAATACCATCTTTGGGAAGAAGGACATGGATGACATATTTGATCACCACCACAATAGTTAAAAGGGAAAGGTAAAGCTAATTGTCGCTACATTTGAGGAATATGCATTAATATGATAGAATATTTTGTTGTAAAAAAGAAGTGGAAATCATGCAATGCCCTTATGGGAAGAAATCAAGTTTTTAATGAGGAATTGTTTTGTTCCAAAATCTTTCCACAAAGTGCAAACTTTGAAACAATGGAGCAAAAGTGTGGAAAAATATTATGTAGAGATGTTCTTATTAATTGAGGAATTTAACTTGGATGAAGACGAGGAAGCTACCATGTTCGATTCTACCAAGGACTTAATGAAAAGATTGCAAGATGATTGTTGAACGAGAAGAAATTCGACCTTATGAGGTTTTGGAAGAATTGGTAGACATTGCCATCAAAATAGAAAGGCAACTTCAACAGAAATCTTCAATTAAATCTAAGCCGAGCTCCAATGCCAATACATTTGTGAAAATTTTTAATTTACCTACCACGTATGAACATTTTGACAGGGTAGAAAGTAGAAAAGAAATGCTTATCAATGTTGTACCTTTGCATGATAATGATATTTTGCCTAGTAGGTCATTAGATAACAAAAAATCACATGACTGTCATCTTACTACTACTGATGCACCACTTATTTCTAGAGAGGCATATTGTATAGATGGTAGTGGGGAAGAGAAAGTAGATAATTGAGAGCTTGAAACTCGATTATTTTGTGATGACATGGTTAGTACATTCAATCACAAAGTAACATGCATGTGATTCTACTCTTGTATCAATACTTCCAAAAGAAGTAAAACTTGATGTATATGAGTTGAAAAATAAAAGGCATGAGGCCGAAAAAAAAGCAATAATAGAAATCTATGAAGAAGAATAATGTGAAAACACAAATGAGAGAGAAAAGCAAGTGAATAATACTCGGTGTAGAGATTAAAATGAGAAAAAAAAAAGCCAAGAATGTGCCTTTAAGAACTTGTGAGGATAAATCTTTCTTGATTTCAAAACAAAACATTCTTGAACTTCTTGATAAAAGAAATTGCTTTCTGACATGTGAGATTCAATCAAGTTTGTCTAGTTTTTCTTTTGAGTTTTTGCAGGTTGTTAAAGCATTGAACATGAAACAAAACTCAAAGATTAGGCCAAATTCTTTCTATGGTTGCAAATTACATGTGAATTGGAAGGAGCATCAGTCTTTCCAAAAGAAATGGAATCCAAGAGGTGATGAGTCATTGACATCTCATGCTTATGATGTTGTTTTACCAGGGAGACCATCCAAGAGAAACCCAAGAAGAGTCACACAATTTTTTTCTCATGACTTTAAGACTGCTTTACAAGGGATTGATTTGGATTAGAAGGCGAATCCTTCAAAAGAAGGAAATGGTGATATGAACTGCCAAGGCATTAATTTATTAACAGTATTTTAATTAATAATTTTGATGTAATTTTATTGATTTTCCATTTTATCCTTTTTATAACATATTGAGTAGGGATATTTTTGTCTTTTTTTGGTATGATTGATGATGTGACATTTAGGGTTTGAGGAACTATTTAAAACTTGGCCATTAGGTTGTAGAGAAGAGTTTTGTTGGATGAATGAAATTTGAAGCGTGTTTAGCGAGGAGTTTCTTGATCCTTTTAGAATTCATGTCTTGAGTTACATGCCAAGAACATTCAAGTAGGATTGATCACCCTATCTTGTGGACTGTTCGACTCTTGGACCAAGAACTTGTTCTTCTCTTAAAAGTTTTGATCTTAAGATAATCAAATCTAACCTTATTCTTAGAGTTAAAATCGAGTTTATTTAAGAGTTTTAGTGTTTGTGAGTTAGGGATTCATATAAGTAAAGAATTCGTAATTCCTATTCATTAGAATTTTCACATGAGAAGTGAAGCTTGTACACTACATCAACACTTCACTAAGGACCAACTTCTGCACCAACAACTATGATAAATAAATTAAATATTTGAATAAAAACCCCAAAATAATTTATATCATAAAAGTGTAAAATTATAGGGCATCAAATCCTAACACCAACTTTTTGACTTTTTATGTTAGCGTGAAACCACAAAATAAAATATAGATGGGGCTAAAAAGTAGATACTATTATGGAAATTAGGAAAGAAATGTCATGCCATATGTTGTCCATGTATCCAAATTTACGATTGTCGAGTGGCACATCCCTCATTTGTCCATATGTCCTCCATGTGTCTAATATTTACCAATGCTTAGTGCCCAAATGTACCAACTCATCATTGCCAAATTACCTATAAATAGTGGCATTTGGTGGATCATGAAATACACACATAATTGGTGGATTTTGACCAATTTTCTCCAACACTCTCCACTTACTTATTTTCTTCATTATATATATATTGGTGCATTTGGATTTTGAAATACACACATAATTGGTGGATTTTGATCATGAAATACTCACTTTCATTTTCAATTTTCTTTTATTATTATTATTATTATTATTATTATTATTATATGATTTGGTAAAGTTTTGGTGCCCGATTTTGCCCCTCAATTTCACAACACGTTATCAGCACGAACCTTTGTCATTTTTCCCGCTAAAGATAGGTCTTCCGGGTAAGCCATTTTTTTAAATATTATTTTTCATGTTTAGTTTATATTAATTTTCTAATATAAATATAATATCTTTTGATACTGTTACTATGACAAATCTTGCAAAATTAGAATTCACGACCCTTGACATTAATGGTAATAATTATTTGTCATGGGTGCTTAATGCTGAGATACATTTGGATGCTATGAACCTTGGAGAGACCATTAAAGAAGGGAATACGACATCCAATCAAGAAAAGGCTAAGGTCGTGATCTTCATTCGTCATAATCTCCACGAGTGATTGAAAATGGAATATCTAACGATAAAAGATCCATACGTCTTATGGAAGAGTTTGAAAGAAAGGTATGATCATCAAAAAATTGTTATTCTTCAAAAAGCTCGTTATGATTGGATGCACCTGATGTTGCAAGATTTTAAATCAGTAAGTGAGTACAACTCCGCATTATTCAAAATTGAAATTATGTGGAGAAAACATTACTAATGTGGATATGCTAGAGAAGACATTTTCTACCTTTCATGTCTCGAATATGCTCCTGTAGCAGCAATATCGAGAGAAAGGCTTTAAAAAATATTCAGAACTTATTCCAGGTCTTCTCGTGGCTGAACAAAATAACAAGTTATTAATGAAAAATCATGAATCTCGACCAACTGGAGCAACACCATTCCCTGTGGTGAATTTTCTGTTGGGGTTTGTGCCCTAAAACTCGTAGTTTGTAATTTTTGTTCTAATTATTGTAATAAACAGTTATTATTTCAATAAAGAGTTATTGTTCGTTATTTATGATATTGCCCTTGTTTTAACCCTAAATCCAATAAACTAAACATCAAGGCTGTAAAATGTCTCTTGAACTAAATGTAATGTACATATAAACGATCTTGGTTCGAGATACAACCTAAAGGGTCTATAGTAAGGGGATAAGGTTTGGGTACCTTACCGTGGTAATACTATGGATGTGACCCACTTTGTATATGATACAAACACTGTGATCCTAACGTGTTCGTGTAGATGACATGTGAGTGGGGATATCCTATGTAATGAGATTACATAAGACCAGACCGCGAAATAGTAACCACTAGATGTAACTTCATTGACTAGCTAGGTTTCTATTTCACTAGGATGACCTAGGCAGCTTGATCTCAATCCTGAGCAGGTTACGAACTCCTGTTTGCAAGGGATTGTCCTTTGACTAGTATGAGTGAGAGTGACCAGATTCGCCGACTCAATATGCCTACCTTCTTGGGGACAAGACCGAGTGAGCGACAAGGGACTTAACTTAGCAAGATGAAATTCACTCCTTCCCGCCTACTAGGGTAAGTAGATGAATGTTCCCTTAAATGGTGCCTCCGGGACTTGAACAAAGGGTCCGACCCTCTCATTGGCCCGATAGGACTTCTGTTTGTTGGTAGGATCACAAATAAATTGTTCATTAGAGGAGCATTAGTACTTAAGGTATAAGATGTAACCTAGGGGTAAAACGGTAATTTGACCCAGCTTGTGTTACGAACATTCGTGAAGGATTGACTTGCTGTTATTGGTCAATATCCGTGGACACAAAAATATATCTGTAGTGAGAAGAGTGCAACTGCGGGACTTTAGTGGAGTGTTCCTGCAGTTAACGAATGTGGATTAGGAGGTCAATGAGATTAACCGAATAATCTCGTATCGTTGGAGCTTCTGATCTGTAGGTCCATTAGGTCCACCTTCTAGCTCGTAAAGGGTTCTTAGATCGTTTGAATTTGAAATGATTCATCAGGGAATAAATTTATGTATATAGATACGTTATAATATAAAGTTTTGGAACTTTATATTATAAATTTAATATGAATATGATTCATATTAAATAATATGAGAGAATTAAATATTTGAAAAAGTTCAAATATTAATTTAAATGTGAATGTGATTCATATTTGAAAACTATAGGTTAAAATTTAATGTGCATGAGATGTGCATTAAAACTATAGGTTAGAGGGAATATTGATTAAATATGATTTAATCATAATTAAATATATGATATTTAATTTAATTTTGGTTAAATGTGATTTAATTAAAATTAATATTAATTTATAATTAAATATGATTTAATTATTAATTAAAATCAATTAAATTATTTATTAAATTAATCCCACTACCCCTCTTCCTCTCCCTATCGACAGATAAACAGGGAGAGGGGATTAGTGAGGACATGATCAATTGATCATTTTGCTGTGCAATTTGTGGAATTGCTCTCGATATACTCTCTCTCTCCATTTTCCTTCCTCTTTCCAGATTGTTGGAATGTTTCCCACCAAGGATTTATCAAAAGAACTCAGAGGATAGAAGGTTTTCCTCGTGGTGTTGTCCCATTGGAGAAGAAAGAACAAAGTTTTTCCCTGTTGTTGTGTTGTTGTACAATTGGAGCAAGGGTTGTTGGATTGATAAACTACAAAGGTAAATGATTTTTTACTTTTAGTTTAAGAATTACACAACATGTTTGTATGCTTAGAATCCATGCTCTAATTAGATTAGATTTAATTGATTGTCTCTGTATTTTACCAATGTACTGGTATTTCTAGTAAACCAAAATAAACGAGCAATTATGATTTTAAACACGTTTCTGCTGCTCAAGGGGATCTGATTCCCATTATTTTCACAATCGTGGTCGAGGTCGTGACTGTTGTAGGGGAAGAAATAATTATTTTCGTGGTGGCCATTATAATTACCCAAATTTCAAGAAACTCATACGAACTAATGATCATAAATGAAAAGCTCCACAAAATAAGAATTCAGAGGTGATGAAAATATATGCTTTCGATGTGGAATGACTGGACACTGGTCACGTGTTTATCGTACATCCAAACACTTAGTTGATCTCTATCAAGCTTCCCTGAAGGAAAAAGAAAAAAATGTGGAAGCAAATCTTGCTTATCAAGATAATGATATATTTGACCCATCCAATATGATAAATTTGGATGTGGCAGACTTCTTTGCATCTACTGAAGAGAAGATTAAAGCAATTGATGAATTAAAATATGAACAATTTTCATATGTTGAATGACTAAAAAATGAGCAATGAAGATCTATGTCTGGTAGACTGCACAACTACACACACAATACTTATAATTAGAAAATATTTTTCTAAATTGATAATTCTGGAAGCAAAAGTCAATACTATATGAGGTTCTGCAGACTTGATTGAAGGTTTTGGAAAAACAAGTTTTTATCTTGCTTAGAGGAACAAAATTTTCAATTAAAAATTCTTTGTTCTCTAGTAAATTAAAGAAAAATTTATTGAGTTTCAAAGATATACGTAACAATGGTTATCATGTTGAAACTAATCGTAAAAATAATATAGAGTGGCTCTATATCACATCTATTGTTTCACATGAAAAATGCATATTGAAACACTGCATGCTTTTTCTTCTGGATTATATTATACTCATATACGAGTAATCGAAAGTTATGCAATAATGAACCATAAGTTCATGAATCCATAAATATTCAGTGTTTGTCATGATCGATTAGGTCATCCGGGATCAATAATGATGAGAAAAATTATTGAGAATTCACATGCATGGACATCCATTAAAGAACCAAAAGATTCTTCAATCCAATGAATTGTCACGTGATGCTTGCTCTCTAGGCAAATTAATCATTAGACCATCACCAGTTAAAGTGAGGACTGAATCACCTGCATTTTTGGAATGAATTCATGGTGATATATGTAGACCTATTAACCCACCAAGTGGACCATTTAGATATTTCATGGTACTGATTGATGCATCCAACAGATGATAACATGTATGTTTATTATCAAGTCAAAATCTTGCATTTGCAAGGCTACTTGCTCAGATAATTAAGTTAAGAGCATAGTTTACTGATTATACAATTAAGACCTTCGTCTTGATAATGTTGGTGAATTTACATCCCAAACATTCAATAATTATTGTATGGCTATTGGGATAAATGTTGAACATCCTATAACACATGTTCATACACAAAATGGTTTAGCAGAATCATTTATAAAATGTTTGCAATTAATTGCTAGACCAATGCTTATGAGAGCAAAGTTTCCAATATCTGTATGGGGACATGCTATTTTGCATGTTGCATCACTAGTACGCATTAGGCCAGTAGCTTATAATAAGTACTACCTAATGATATTAGCTTATGGCCAATAGCCAAATATATCTCATTTGAGAATTTTTGGATGTGCAGTATATGTTCAAATTGCTCCACCACAACATATTAAGATGGGTCCTCAAAGGAGGTTAGGTATGTTGGATTTGATTCCCCATTTATTATTAAATATCTTGAACCCCTGACGGGTTATATATTTACTGCACAATTTGTTGATTGTCATTTTAATGAAACAAATTTTCCAATATTAGGAGGAGGAATTAAGAAGTTGGAAAAAGAGATACATGGGATGCATCGTTATTATCTCATTTAGATCCTCGTACAGACCAATGTGAACTTGAAGTTCAAAAGATAATCCATTTGCAAAATATAGCAAATCAATTACCAGATGCATTTACAGATGCTAAGAGAGTAACTAAATCATATATACCAGCTGCAAATGCCCCATCGAAAATTGATATATCCCAATACAACAAGTAATCACTAATGAGTCTGGGGCACGTTAGAAGCGTTGTAGACCTATGGTTCCAAAGATAAAAATTCTCGAAAAAGAAAAGTAGTTAATAATCAAAATAATCCAATGAAGGACCTTGATGCTCCAGAAGAAATCCAGAATACTACTTCTGATAAAAGTATTGATGACAGTCCAATACTTGAGAATAATAATGAAATTTCCATAAACTATGTTACAACAAGAAAAAGATGGAACCGAAATGATATAGTTGTTGACAACATTTTTGCTTACAATATTGCTCATGATATTATTCATGAAGATGATGATTCTAATCCAAAATCCATAGAAGAATGTCAACATAGAAAGGATTGACTTCAATGGAAAGAAGCAAACCAAGTAGAATTAAACTCACTTTTCAAAACGTGAGGTTTTTGGACCAGTAGTCCAGACACCAAAAGGTGTCAAACCTGTGGGATACAAATGGGTATTTGTAAGGAAGAAAAATGAAAAGAATGAGGTCACAAGATATAAAGCGAGACTTGTTGCACAAGGATTCTCGCAAAGACCTGGTATTGATTATGAGAAGACATATTCTCCCGTGGTGGATGCAATAAACATTGAGATATCTAATTGACCTGACTGTATATGAAAAGCTTGACATGCATCTGATGGATGTAGTAGTCACGACATATTTATATGAATATCTGGATAATGACATCTATATGAGAATCTCGGAAGGATTTAAAATACTAGAAACGTATTCTCGAGAATTGTATTCAATAAAGTTACAGAGATCATTATATGGATTTAAACAATCAGGACGAATGTGGTATAATCGCCTGAAGTGGATATTTGTTGAAAGAAGGTTATCAAAATAATCCAATATGCCCATGTACTTTTATAAAGAAATCTCAGTCATGATTTACTATTATAACTGTATATGTTGATGATTTAAATATAATTGAAACTCCTGAAGAGTTATCAGAGGTAATAGAATATCTTAAAAAGGAATTTGAGATGAAAGATCTTGGAAAAATAAAATTTTGCCTTGGTTTGCAAATTGAACATTTAGCAGATGGAGTATTTGTTCATCAATTAACTTATACAGAGAAAATTTTAAAAATATTTTCCATTGAACATTCTAATGGAAGTTTGTTCACTGGATGTAAAGAAAGATATATTTCGACATCGAGATGATAACGAAGAGCTCCTTGGTCCTGAAGTACCATATCTTAGTGTAATTGGTGCACTTATGTATCTTCCTAATAATACAAGACCAGATATCGCATTTTCAATAAATTTATTAGCGAGATGTATAGTTTTTCTCCAACAAAAAGAATCTGGAATGAAGTTAAACATGTACTCCGTTATCTCCGAGGAACGATTGACAAGAGATTATTTTATTCTAACCAATCTAATTTTGATCTAGTTGGTTATGCAGATTCTGGATATTTATCTGATCCACACAAAACTAGATCCCAAACAGGTTATCTATTCATATGTGGAGGTTTCGTTATATCATGGCATTAAGTGAAACAAACAATAACATCCATTTTTTCAAATCATGCTGAAATCCTTGCAATTCACGAAGCAAGTCGAGAATGTGTATGACTAAAATTAATGACTCAACACATTCGTGAAACATGTGGATTGTCTTCTAGTAAACATTTTCCAATAATATTATATGAAGACAACACATTCTGTATAACAAACTTAAATTTACGAAGGAGATAGAACAAATCATATCTCACCAAAGCTTTTCTACACTCATGATCTTGAAGAAAATGACGAGATCACTGTACAACAAATTTGTTCGAAGGATAATCTAGCAAATTTATTTACGAAGGCATTATCAACTGCAACATTTGAGAAATTAGTACATAGCATTGGAATGCGGCGACTCAGAGACTTTAAATGATGTTTCCATGAGGTGGAATGAATGTATTATAATAAACTATATAAAATATATATTCTTTTTCCTTCACTAGGGTTTTTCTTCCCATTGGGGTTTTCCCTAGTAAGGTTTTGAAGAGACATATTATAAATGAGCATCTAAGGGAGAATATTATGGAAATTAGGAAATAGATGCCCATGTCATATGTTGGCCATGTATCCAAATTTACTATTGTCAAGTGGTGCATCCCTCATTTGCCCATATGTCCTCTATGTGTCTAATATTCACCAATGCTTAGTGTCCAAATGTACCAACTCATCCTTGCCAAATTGCCTATAAATAGTGGTATTTGGTGGATCATGAAATACACACATAATTGGTGGATTTTGACCAATTTTCTCCAACACTCTCCACTTACTTATTTTCTTCATTATATATATATATATATATCATTTTCATTTCCAATTTCCTTTTATTATTATTATTATTATTATTATTATTATATGATTTGGTAAAGTTTCGGTGTTCGATTTTGCCCTTCAATTTTATCAAATACACGTATTTTAATATTAAAATGGATGAAAATAAATATTCATCCACTATTAAAGAAATGTTTGACTTGTAAGTTTTAGATTTGTATAAATTAGGATTGAGAAGCTTTACTTGGTGAATTTTCAGTGTTCACCAGTTATATACACTCAAATATATATCATGAATTGAATAATCTCTTAAAATATTATAACCAACAAAAGAAAATTCATATTTTTCTAAAAAGAATATTTTATTGGATATCAAACGATCTACATTGATAAAGACTACTCATAAACTGCTTTGAAAAAAGTAACAATATTCCCCTATCCACCTTTGCCTGAAAAATAATAATAATAAATAAATAAATTCCCCTATTCATAATTTTCCTTCCACATAAAAAAATAAAAAATAAAAATCCTTCCCCATGTTTGTCACCTTCCATGGATAATTTGTCTCGTCCATCCTTATCATTTCGTCATTTTTTATTTTTTTTTCTCCTTTACTTAATGAGAAATTTGCATGGAAAACTCATTTTCACGCGCATTAATGTGATTTGACTCATGTTCTGAAATTAATGACATTTGACCCTTTTTGTACTGTGCATTCCGTCCAAATTACCGTAAGGGCATCATACTCTAACTCTAGCTCTCTCGCTCTCGCTCAAGTCATGTTCTCGCTCTCGCTTATGATAGTAATTAAGTTGTCAAAATTCTGGAGAAAATAAAAAAAAAACAAAAATCGCACTATAGTTGACTCGCTCTCGCTCTCACTGGCTCGCTCTCGCTGTATCTCTGCTACTCCAGCTCTTCTCTGTCTTTTTTTTGTCATTTTTTCTTTATATTTTTTTCCATTCATTTGAGCGAGAGCGAGAGCGAGACAACGAGAGCGAGACAGCAGGAGTGAGAGCGTGAACAACGTGCGAGAGCGTGAACAAGAAAGACTGCTTCATATTACCCTTATGAGTCATTTTGCGCGCATTGCCACGTCAAATGGGTCATATTTCATTATTTTGAAATGTCAGGTCAAATGCCATTAATGCATGGGAAAATGGGTTATCCGTACGAATACCCCTTTACTTCTTAGGATATGGGCATATGGGACCTCATGAACTAACTTAAATTTCTATTGGATAAGGTAAAGCTTTTGAAAAGCTATTAGAATATCCAAGGTTTCTCACTTCCGTTTAGGAAGATGGAATGGAAATGGTAAAAAATGACCACTTAAAAGTTTTGGATTAGATTATAGGGTCCCACTTGTAAAATCTTGTTCTTATGGACCCTTTGGTGATGAAAATAAGGTAAGAAAGAGAAAATATATTATGTGTACTATAATGCACTCGTTGTATTTTAAAATATAATACAATCCAACTTCACTATATTTAATACCTCTAACTAACTCAACTAACTCATTTAATTACCACCAACAAATTCTTCCATATCCATCATTTTCACAATTTCCATATCTCAACTTCAAAAATCTAATCTCACAAATATAACATTATAATTGATCCCACAAACAAGCTACGATCTAAGGTACGTATATATGTAAGTGTTACGTTTTGTTTATTTGAATTGTTGGGTGCAAAAACATTGTTAGGAGGATGCAATTTATTTGAGGTTGAAAGGTTTTAGATGAGTTTTTTCGGTAAATCTCAGGATTCACATTAAGAATCCCGACCATAATTATAAGAACACCGACCGAGATTCAATTTCAATCAGGATTCTTAATGAAAATCTTGGGATTTCTAGTTACTTTTTTTAAAAAAATACTTATTTCGTTATTATTTTGCTGCAGTCATGCCACGTGTTTGAGTTTGTTTTGGTGGTGTATGGAATGAAAGGGAAAAAAATTATGATGGTGGAGAAGCGTGAGAGGTTTGGATGTAGACATTGTTGTAGGGTTTGATGATTTCAAAGGGAAAGTATATAAATTAAGTGGCATAGACCCTAATGAATTCAAACTTATTATACGATGTTTAATGAACTGAGGTCGAAAGCTCCCACATTTGTCATTAGAAATGATGCAGACTTAAAAAATTTCTTGACTTGAGAACAAATATCCTCAATCCCTATTTATGTATCCACTGAGCGAAGTTTACTAGCCACCACGCATTTCGACCATATCTCATTACATTCACGATACCGAATAATGATTTTGTTGGTGTTCAAAATTTTCAAAGTTTTCCATCTACAAGCACATGGTTCTCATCTAACATAGGTCAAGAAATTCCTTGTACTTACATCCCAGACCAAAAAAAAATGTTAGATATTTCATCATCATCTATACCATTAGAACATGACGTAGGTGAGTACGTTGTTCCACCAATCATTCCACCAACATTTACTAATGATAAAGATGTAGTTCCATCTACATTCCCAAGTAAGGAAGAGGAACATGATATTCCATCATCATCACTACCCTGTTTGCATGATGTAGGCAAAATAGGACATGTTTGGGAGTGATTTTGGAGTGACCAAAATCACTTTTGACATGTCTAAAATCATTTTTCAACCAAAAGTGTGATGTTTGGCAATATTAAACAAGTGGTTTTGGATGAATCTAAAATCATTTGAAGTGATTCTGTAACGCCCCTACTTTTCTATAACTAAACTCTTAGGGACATCACTACACATGCATGCATTTATAGGCCAAAAGATGTAAAACGATCTTTAGATTTCCAGTGAAAGTAAATTGTCTTTAGGGATCCCAAAACAAAACATTCAAAACAGGTAAAAAGGAGCAGTTTAAACATGGCCTGTTTAAAATCACGAAAGTTAAACTTAACTTTAAAACCATAAAGCAGCGACATTAGTTATCAAAGAAAATATGCGGAAAACATGACTATTCCCATGGTTACGCAGCGTGTCTCCGTCACTCACTCCCGCACGCGTCCTTGGCCTTACGAAAAACATTTTTAAAATAAAGGGTGAGTATTGCAAAACAATACCGATGAAGTGACCTCGCTCCGAGGTTTGGGATATCTGAACACATACAATCATGACTTTTAAACTGTTCGCATTGTACATATCACGGGACCTAAAACTTTCTCATATCATCATGACTATAGTCCGTTACTTTCTTTTTCTTTAAGTGGTCAATTGGTCATCCTGAGTCATTCCATCTTGAGTCCCTCACAGACCCCTGTAATTATTTGAGTCCCTCACAGACCCCTGTATGGTTTGAGTCCCTCACAGACCCCTGTATAGATTGAGTCCCTCACAGACCCCTGTAAACTTGACCCATAGGGTCTCTAATGCATGTTTGACCATGCACACAATGCACTCAGGAGACCAATTTCCACATTTTACATCAAATCATTTTATGGCATACATACATGCATGAGGTCCCATCATTCAACATAAGCAGTAGTGTACATGCCACAAACATTATCATTGGTATGCAAATCATGACTTTTCACAACAACTTAAGGAAAATACTCTTAAGCATGATAAATTTCGTACCCTCAATAACAGAGGAATCTCACATGAAACGATGAAATATTTTCGCATAAAATAATAGCTATTTTCGCATAAACTGAAGAAATACAATAACATAAAATAATGAAGTATTCTCACATAAAATAATAGCTATTTTTGTATAAACTGAAGAAATACTCTCACATAAAATAATGAAGTATTTTCATATAAAATTATAACAATTTTCACATAGGATGATAAAATTCGTTTTCTTTAATCCCATTTAAAAGGTTGGCACAAGATCCCTTACCTTAGTTCGAATTCTACTCGAAACCTAAACCGAGCTCCTTGAGCACTCTTCTTTAGTGTAACTTTGATTCCCACCACAAATCCAAGTTCATTCTCCAAGCATTCACCAAATCCATAATCGTAAGGTTACTTAAATTACGTTCTTAAGATTTCATGCCCCGCTTACCTCGAGTTCAATGCGAATACCTAATCCTCCTTAGTTCGTCTTGACGTTTGACCCTCAATTCCGCTCCAAACTTGGTCCCTACAATTAGCGTCAAAGCGAGAGCTTAAGCTCTCAATTATACGCTTAGATAATCAATAGGTCATGAATAATCCTCATTCAAAATCCATACTTAACAAGATCGCTCACCGGTTATAACCGGTAGTGTAAAGTGGTGTCGATCGGCGTCGCAGAGTTCGCGGCGGAGAGGGCAATGGCGGCCGTGGATCGGAGGGACTCGTGGCGGTGGCGTCGCGTGAAGTCCGGCGTGAGTGCGCTGGCGCGTGCTCGTGAGCGGACGAGCGGTGAAGTTTCGGCGTTGCTGCGGTGCTCGTGGATCGATGGTGGCTCGGTGAAGACTCGCGGATGGTGGCGGCGCGGTGTTCGCGGTGGAGAGCCGGTGCAGACGCAGCGGCTGCGACTTGCGACGGCGTGGGGGTGCGCTAGCAGTCGGCGGCGACAACGTGAATCCGGCAGGTGATTTGGAGTCGTCTCGCGCCGAGGTTTGAGCGTGGTTCGGTGGAAATTTCGCTGAGCGCCTTCGCCAGAGGCTTCTGGCGTGGCGTGTGCGCAACACTTACCTTCGCTCGAGGATCGTGGCGTGTGAGCCTTGAAATGTTCGTGGGTGTTGGAGTCTCCGATCACTCGTCGGCGTGGCGGACAATAGCACTAGGAGATGGCTGTCGGCTAGGGCAAGGAGGAGAAGAAGGAGATACTTGGCATTCTAGGGCTAGGGTTTTTTTTTTCTTTTGGATTAAATACTAAGGAGACTAAATGCTAGGGTTTAGGTCAAATTCCAAAGGCTACATCTAACCCTCAATTATGCATTAATCACTAAAGTGCCATTGCCCCTTCCTCTTCCTCTAATTCTATGAGAAATTTCCTTTCAAAGAGAATAATTTACATAGGTCCACGTGAAATGAAGGGTTCACTCACAACGAGTTCGATAATATTCACTAAACCGACTAAACACAAAGGTTGATAGAACGATAAATAAAATAAATAACTAGTACCTGTGGTTGTGGTCGTCACAGATTCCCTTTCAATCACTTGGGAGGTGATTTTCAAGTGATTTTTGTCAAGTGATTGTAATTTAAAATGACTATTATTTCATTTTTGGAAATAGTATACTTTTAATGACGGGTAAAAATCGTCATGTTTTGTCAAAATTCATAAATTTCCATAAAAAATAAATTTTCTCAAAACCGTCTTTATTAAGTTCATCCGTCATTGGTTATAAAATAGCAATTTTCTCTCTCTAAAGTTTTTATAATATGTATCTTACTTTATTATTTTTTTTTCTTTTAATTCATATTTTTCACTTTCCTTTCTCTCTAATAGTTTTAACTCTCTTTGAATTTTTTTTTAAAAATTTTTCTCTCTAATGTTTTTTTTTATCTCTTTCTATTTGTCCTTAACTCTTAACATTTTTCTCCTCATTTTAGTTTTTCTTCCTAAAATTTTGATCATCTTACCTTTTTTTTTTTAATCTCTTTATCTTTGAATTTTACTCTCTTTATTAAAATTCTTTCTCTGAATTTTTTGTCCCTTCCTTTAAAATTTTTATCGCTCCACATTTCTAATTTTTATCCCTCCAAATATTAGAATAATTTATAACTAAATACTTTTTAAACATACTAATTATAATTAAATTAATTAGTTTAAAACACTTTATGTTAAAGTTGTTTCCCAAATATACATTTTAAAAATCACTTAATTTTATGAAAATCACTATTCAAATTGTAGAACCAAACATGAAAATGATTATATGGAAATCACTTTTAATAAATCAATTACACTAAAATCAATATTTCTAAAATCATTCTCAAACATGCACTATATTGTTCCTTCAACATTTCTAAATAACGAAGATTCAGAAGTGACTAAATACATTCCTCTTCAAGGGTCTACTACCATGCCTAAGCCCGCATATCAGATCAAACTCTGCCTTTCCAAAAGAAACTTTATTTCCTAACAAGTTAAAACTCATAACATCCGACCTACTTTCCTTAATCTCCCTAAGAAAAATGTAGTGCACTTGCTGGCCATTAAATATAATAGACGTGTCTAATAGAGGGCCAAAGGATGTTTGCTTGAATAACTTTAACTGGGATGGGGCCAATTTTGATTTAATGTTCTTACTAGTTCTACCTAAGTGAGAACAACAAGTCAATGCAGCAGGAAAATGGTCATCTAATGAAATTTTATCAACCATATCCATTCCTATATGGAATTTTAAAAATTAATGAATAAACAAACAAAGGGAAGATAAAGATATTTTTTTTATAAAACTGTCAAAAATCCTAATCGGGATACTGGGGTGAACTCGGTCTCGGTTCCAAGTAAACTCGGTATCGAGGTCGGGATTTTGGTAAAGGAAAACTCGACATGTGTCTCTTAAACTCGAGACAAAATTTGAATCTCGGGTGGGATTAGCGCGAAGTTTCATCGTTTAGATTGATAGAATTCCAAAAACCCCAATTTTTTCAAGAAACCACTCAATATAAACCTACAGAACTATACAAAAACAATATTAAATGGATTAAACACGCAACACAAATCGAACAACCTAAATTTACAGATTCAAACAAAAATTTCATCTAAAACCCCTAGAAATCAACCCAAAACAATCAACATTCACTTACTTGTTGTGATTTTAGTTAAATCTACAACTTCAAATATGTTCCAAGCCCTAAAGATCAATCCCACAGTGAAAGAGGAAAAAAACCGTTTGAGAGATAGAGATAAAGAGGGAAGAAAAACGTTTGAAATGTCTGTTATTTTGTTTTTATTAACATTAAGGGCATTTTAGTCTTTTTCACATGACCATGGAGTCCACAATAAACATATATTAAAAGGGGGTCTTTTTTACCCAAAAAACTTGTAAGGAATTATTTTTTAGAAGTTGCCAAGATGGAAAGTGCTTTGAGCTATTTTAAAGTACTTTTCAAAAATCTCCAATTAACTTTATACTCAAACAGTGATTTTCAAAATTATTTAAAACACTTAAAACCACTTTATTAATATTTTTGCCCAAAGTTATTCCTGAAATGAAAAATGTTTTTGAATATTTTTTTCCTAAGCTAGGTTGGAAGCAGCATTAATTAATTACTTTTATATATATATACCTTTGCTGTCTTAGTAGTAATCAGGGATCACGCAAGGATCCCAACTCAATCTATAACTAGATCTCTACTTTATAGGTTCATTGCAACCAAAATTAGCCCAACTTAATTAAACACCATTTGATGATTTACAAGTATAAAAAACTTATACATAAATTATAGAGAACTTTAGGTAAATGGTGAGACGTACCAATCACACAATCCTCCAACATTATTTGGGTTGATTATTCTAGATATAACTAAAATCATACGAGACTTAGACACAATCAAAATCAAAACAGCTTTTTTTGTTTTCCATCCTCCAATTCACAACAAATCGAATGAAACCTAAAAAAAAGAAGTGAACACTTTGTTGAGGAACGAAGCTTAGTGTTTGTTTTTTTTTTTTTCAGACTCCCAATCTATATACATACATATACACACATCTTTGAATTTATATCAAATATTATCAAATATTGTAGTGTTTAATAATTTTATATTTATAATTTGTAGATAACATTTATTATTCATATAATTTTTATTTCAACTCCTTTTTTGAATTTGATATATTACTTTTTTTTAATACTAATGTGATATATTACTTTTATTTCTAGTAAACATATATTGAAATTGATATTTTTTTCTTTAAAAAAATAATTTTAAGATATTACTTAATTGCAAGAAAGTAAACATAATAATTTAAGCCTCCCCTAACATAAAATTTCCGATATAACCTTTATTATGGATTGAATTATGGATTGAATTTTTTTTTAAAAATATTTTTATAGATCAAGAGTTCGAACTAATAAATTATGGTAAATATATATATATTTTTTCAATATGTTATTAATAATTTCTTTACTTATGAATTAAAAAATTACTATGAAGGTCCAAACATTTGATTTTTAAATGTAACATGTGAGAGTTTACTAAAAAAAAAAAACATGTGAGAATTAATAACAAGGTTGAAAATGTTGATGGTAACTGATCATGTTGAGGGCCTCAATTTTGTGGAAATGTTGATGACAATGCCAATAGATATTTCTGAAAAAAATTATAAAATAAAAAATAAAATATTAAATTAATAAATAAACATTTTGCACCTTTTAAATAGGTTAAAATACTTATTATTTATATTATATTCCTATTAGTGGCATTTTGTTATTTTTTTTTTTATGTTTCATCTATTTTTTTATGATATAAGAAATATCAATACATTTCATATGTCGATGTGAAACTAATAGATGTATAAAAATATTGATCAAAATTTCTAATATGTCGATAAAAAGTTAATACCTAATTATTATTATGAAATGAGGATGAAATAAAATCTTACAAATTCGAAGAGTTAGAACATCTCACTTTCATATCATACTTAAATATTATAATATCGATCTAAACTATCCTAAGTTAGCTTAGTAGTTACTTAAGGCAAGTGAAGTAAAATGGAAATAGAAAAAAAAATAGTTTTACCCACTAGTAAGAGCTTGTAATACTTAATTACTTTTAAATGTTGCGTATTTTTAGTGATTCAAAAATTTCAATGAAATCCACTTATTCATTAAATGCAATGAAAATGTACTCATAAAAATACACACAAAGTCGAGTGTTATTCACCTAAACGTTTAAATAATGAAGATACATATTTTTGACTAAAAGATTTCACCTCATTCTCATACAGTAGAATTCAAAGAAAAACAAATTGGACT
Organism: Trichosanthes cucumerina; assembly: GCA_036507285.1. Lineage (NCBI taxonomy): Eukaryota > Viridiplantae > Streptophyta > Magnoliopsida > Cucurbitales > Cucurbitaceae > Trichosanthes > Trichosanthes cucumerina. The sequence goes on along the minus strand of CM071835.1, from coordinate 84,693,204 downwards.
CTTACAAAACATACACAAGAAAAGAGGGTTTTCTCGACGCGTACACTAGCCGACGCAATATCCTGCGACGGGGTAGAACCCTTCTCTCAACGCACAGATACCCACGTTGGCATAACTATATATTCGAAATAGGCCGACGAGGAAAGTAAAAGCGCGTCGGCATAGATGGTTTATGTCGACGCGGGTATTAGGTGTGTCGGCCTACACTCAAATTTCAAGGTTATGTTGATGCCGACCCTAAGCCGCGTCGGCATAAACCATCTATGTCGACACATTTTTACTTTCCGCGTCGGTATAGCTTTTAAGCTTTACCGATGCACTAAATGTCCACGTTGAGAAAGATCTATTTTTAATAGATCCACTAGTAGAAAAAAGATTTTAATGACTGGTTTTGATGACGGGCGCGCGTCCGTCATCTATGCGAGTGTCATTGTATGTTACAATGACGGTCGCTTTTTAGTGACGGGCAATGCCCGTCATTAAAAATCGCCCGTCATTAAAGGTCTTTGACCGTCATTAAAAGTGTCATATTTTTTGTTTACATCCACTTTTCATGACGGGTATTGCCCGTCATCTTTTTGTTTATAATTTAATAAAAAAAATTGATTGCTTCGATGGCTCTAACCAACTATATTAATATTTCACAAGCTTTGTACAAAGAAAATTTAAATACTATTACATTTTTACACAAGTAATCTTACAAACTTAACTAAATTAATAAAATATAAAAAATGTGATAAAATTTCTTACATTGAACTGTATTACATATCACACAAAAATATGTATACAAACTACATTTACTTTACAAAGATAAGAAAAGTTGCTAAAATACAAGCAATTTACATATTCAAATATTGTTTAAACTCCCTGGATTTAATTTTTTTTTTGTTGTGTCATCTCTCCTCTTGAGAAATCAAAAGCCTTTTCGCTCCAGATCTGAAAAAATATATTATAAAAGCAAATCAAATGTTTTTTGAAATCCCTATTTTCTTTGATTTTGAAAACTTCATAATATGTAGAGTCTATTTTTACTAACTATCCACTAAGCAAACAACTAAAACTTAAAGAAAGCACGCAACTTAAGTATGTTATGGAACTTTCGAAATCTAGGGACTTTGTTCTCAAAACTTGCTTCCCCTCTATGTCCCTTCCTCGTCTTTCGAAAGCCAGAACATTTGATAATTTTACAACAAAAGAGAACAACTACAAATCAATGGTTCCAGAGTTGATACTTCGAACTTGAACAAAATATTTGTAGAATCAAATAAATGCAAAAGTAAACTACAAATGAGGATTTGTTATACTGTTAGCATAAAACAATTGGCCTTTTCAATTCTTCCCACATAAGTTAAACTACAAAAACATGAACACAAGAAAATCCAAGCTAATTAATTTTTACTTGAAAGCAAATGAAAGAAAATGAAGAGAGAAAAGATTAAAAGAAAATGGTAGTTAAAACTCAGTAATTCACACTTGAGTTCGTCAACCCATCGATCGACACTAGTGGGAGGCAAACAAAAAAGCAAAGTTTGGAAGATATATATCAACTTTTCTCATTTTTTAATACCTTTGTTGCAGAATTCTAAGAAAGTACCTCAACTTTTCTCATTTTTTAATCCAACTTTCCTTTTCTCACCAATTTTCCATGCTCGTATCCTGAGGTTCAAATATATCCAACTCAGAAAATCAGCAAAAGAAATGCACAAAGTATGAACTTATATTTATAGAAACCACAGAAATTCACAAGATTTTTCTTTGATAATATGTATCTTATCTCTCTATTTGACTCTACAAGATACTCTTCTAATCGAGAAAATATATTAGGGCAGAAACACGATGTAACCAAAGTACGAGGGTAATTTATTCAAGTCTTCCTCTTGAATTTTACTCATATACTATCAATCTCAGTAGTTAGTAATGGAAAGTCAGTGAAAAAGTAAACCATAAGTCTGCTAAGAAAAAATTACCATCAACGAGAGGAAAGGGTAGGAGCATCAACATTGGCTTTGGCATGCCTTACAATTGTCTTCACAACACCTCCATTCCCCGTTAAGTCTGAGTAATTAAAATGTCACACAAATACCTTAGTAAAATTGAGTTGAATACTTTTCAAGCCCCCAACCAAAAGAAAAAAGGGGAAAGACCATTCATTGGCTACCATAAAAGTAGGATAGCCATAAGATAAAAGTTAAAATAAATGACAAGTGTATGTTACCCAAAGATGTCTACAAAACCATTCTTTGAAAAACCTTGTAGCTTATAAAAAGTTAAAATGTCTATGAAAAGAGAATTGATAGCACACAAAATGTGTTATCCTTAGGCTTAATTATTGCTAGTTTTATGATGATTTTGAGGCTTTACGTATTTAATTCATTCAATTTTGTGTGTGAGCTAAAGCGGAGCTCTTGAAAACAATTTGGATCACTCGGGATCAAAACGAGGCTATTTCGAGCTAAAAAGAATACCAATTGGAAGAGAAAGAACCAATCCAAGCATGATGACCCGAGGCGATGGCGTTGCAACGCGTTGTTTATAAGCGTTGCAAGCGTCGAATGTGCAACCAAGACGCGTTGAAGACCCCGAGCGATAAGCGTTGCCGCGCGCCTAGCGGCGTTAACGCGCTATCTCAATAAGAAGGCATGCACGAGGAGCGCCGCGATGGCGTTGTAGCGCCGCCTCGCGCGTCGCCGCAACGCCATTTCGGCTGAGCGCGCGTTAGGGTAGTGGCATTGCAACGCCGCCTCAGCGTTGCAGCGCCATCGATTATTTCCTTAAGTGTCGGCCGCTTAGGGCACAAAGCGTTTGTAGCTTTGTCCCTAGTGTTGCAATTTGCGCCGATAATGCCTATAAATACAACATGTTGTTTTCATTACAAGGGAGCCGAATTTGGTAGAGTTTTGCCCTAATCTCGAAATACACCTTGTAAGAAGAGTGAAAAGAGTAATTTTGGGAGCAAAAGCATTCGTGGAGGTTCGAGATCGAAGACGGGAGCTCGGAGACGAAGGACCGACATCGACACCTAAGTTTAATTTCCTTTTCTTTCAATTTGTAATAGCGTTCTAAGACGTTTTCTACTTGTTTAGTTTGATTTTCATGTGATTTAGAGTAGCTAAACATTGTAGTTAGGATTTGATTTGCTTGTTATGACTTTATTACAATGTATTGAAGCATGTTTTGTTCTTATTTTTGATAATTAGTTCTTGACTTCTTAATTTGTTGATTTAAGTGGACTCGAGAGATAAAACTTGAATTAGAGCAGAATTGTCAAAACCCGTAGAATTCTGGCATGAGAATGACTTAGAAATCTTAGGGAAACACATAAAGGAGTTGGTTAATGTCGTGCATGCTTAGATTTTATATGGAGACTATAGAATTTATTGTATGTGCAAGGCTCTTGAGAGATCGAGAGACTTTCTTGAGTATTTTACTTCTTGTTTATAATTTCATCTCATTGGTTCAATGCATGTGTTAGTTAGTTCTTTAATTTGTAAAATCACTTCCCATAACTCTATCAATTCGTGTCACCACATGTTTGTTTGTTTGTTCGTATTTACTTCAACCAACTATGCATGTTATGTTTCTTTAGCTAAAAGTGAGAATTAGTACCTTAGTAATTAATTAATCTAGAAACTCATTCCCGAGGACGATACTTGGACTCATAAATCACAATACTAAAACTTGACCCGTACACTGCGGTATTGTATTATCATAAAAAAATATTACGCAACAAGTTTTTGGCGCCGTTGCCGGGGAATGACGATTATTTAGATTAATTAATATTAGGAGAAAATTTGAAATTTTAGACTAAAGCTTGTTTGTTTGTCTTTCCTTAATTATTTTGTGTGATTGTTTGTTTCCTTATTTGTGTTATTTTAGTTTTGTGTGTTTTTGAGTCGTTGTTTCCTGTTTTGGTTGTGGTGATATTGTGTGAAGTCTGGTTGTGAAATTACTGATTTTTCAAGTATGACTTTGCATAATTTTGAGTTTCCACCATTCTATTGTCCCTCTCAGGACCCTAATTTTGTGCATCATGATTTTTCTGAATACCATGTGTCTAATTTTTACCATTCTGTACCTGACATATATGAAAACTCACATGAGGGTAGTCATTTAGGCACTTGGAACCAGAATTTTTCGTACCTTAACCAACCCTTAGAAAAATCTTCTCTAATGGACCAATTGGTTGAATACACATTAGAATTGAAATTGAAAAATTTGATCCATAGTGAATTAGAGAGGTTGGATAGGTTAGAAACTGAGGTGGTAGGACTTTGGGAAATAGTACAGGATAGAGCTCAATATCTTAACCAGCTAGTAGTTTCATTAATGCCTTACAGGAGCAATTTCTTATCCTTACCACTCAGGAGATGCCACCTAGGAGGATTTGTTGAGGAAGATAATGAGGATAGTTTGGGGAGGCGAGGCACACCATGATCAAAGTTAGTGAGAAGGACACTGGGTGATACACTTAGTTCCACAGGAGAGATCCAGGTGATAGAGTTAGAGGCTGAGAAGTCTTCTTTCCCTTTATCCCCAGAAATTTCCTTTATTTTTGATAACCATTTGTCTTATACTCACGAGTCTTGCTTTGATTTCAATTCCTTTCTTTTGATAAATAAAAATCCCAAAAATAATTTTCTATCTGGGGCTCAAGAAAAGCAGGATAGCCTTTTAGACTTAGAAGGCTACATCGATTCGAGCAAGAAGGGCCCGAAAAAATACGAGCAATTTTATGTGCCCTGATAAGTCACCGTCTAGCTAAAGACGTTAAAGAAAGCGCTTCTTGGGAGGCAACCCAAGTTTTATGTTTTATGTCTTTATTTTCTATTTTATTTTATAGTTATTTGTGTTTTTCTTTTTTATCTAATTTCTTTCTTTTTGTTCCTCCAGGTGTATGCCCAAGGGGAGAATTGTAGACTTGCACCCTTTTGATCCGGAGATTGAGAGGACCTGTAGGAGACTCCTAAGGGAAGGAAGAGCAGAACCTCAGGAAATGGTTGATTAGGAGCTCATCAACAACCCTAAACCTATCAGGGAGTATTTCCAACCTGTGTTTAATACTGAGCAGGCTGGAATAGTCCATGCCCCTATCAATGCTAATAGTTTTGAACTTAAGATAGGGTTGATACAAATGGTTAGGGAAGATGCTTTCAGAGGCTTAGCCACAGAAGATCCTAACTCTCATCTTCAAAACTTCTTAGAAATTTGTGGTACAGTTAAAATGAATGGTATCTCTACTGATAGTATTCGATTACGTCTTTTTTCCTTTCTCTTTGCAGGGCAGAGCCAAAGAATGGCTAGGGTCCCTTCCCTCAGGGTGTATCACTTCTTGGGAGGAGTTGGCCCAAGCCTTCATGACCAAATTCTTTCCACCTGTAAAAAAGGCTGCAAAGTTAAGGGTGAGATTGGAACATTCGAGCGGCGGGAGGGAGAGCAACTATTCGAGGCACAGGGGCGGTACAAAGACATGCTCAAGAGGTGCCCACAACATGGCTACCAGAATGGCTCCAGTACAACTATTTTATAATGGGTGGAAGGTAAGACCAGAACATTACGGATGCCACCGCTCTTTGGAGGGCTTTCATGGCTAAGATCGTGCCAAAAGTGTCACACCCCCTCTCGAACTACTCGCTACTTAGCCCGAAAGGCGTGAAACCCATGGACATTGTTTACCTCTTAACAATACACTGTTGACCCTGTTCTCTCCGATAAACATACTATGTTCGCATTTGGAACATTTTAACATAACACAAATGAGAATCTGGACAACTATTAAACATAAACAAGGAGAAACCCTTCATAAGTCTCTCTTGGAAACTAAAAGTCAAGTGCATCAAAACAACACAAGGCAACTCAATGTTTATACAACCACTACTGTACAAAACTTCTATAACTACATAACGACTTGCTATACAACACCGACCATGTACAAACTAACAACTTATGAAACTTCCAGCAGACTATGGCAGGATGTCAGGTACCAGGAGCTTGATCTCTACCTGAAAATGTTTGAAAACATTGGAAGAATGAGCTAAAAAGCTCAGTGAGTGTCTATCTTTAAAACATTATAAGCTCACAGGTGAATCATAATAATGGTGATTATAAGTAGAAAATAGCCTAACATCTGTTTGTAAACATAAACAAATCATGCTTCCAATTCTGAGTTTAAGTCATCACTTGTGCATAGCACAAAACTCGAAATGTACTAACATATCGAGGGTTGATAGATCAATAAAATAGAAACTCATAACAATAAAACACATGACATGATACCACATTAAACCATAGAGGTGGTAGAGTTACATTTATACCAATAAGGTTCGTACCACTCTCTCTCTCACGTGCACGTGGAATGCCTTTGGTCGTTTGGTTTTCCCTAATACCTTCTCTATGTCCTTCAGTATTAAGGTAAAACCATTTACTACCTGAATACCTTCTCATTGTCCTTCAAAGATTTAGGTAAAACTATTTACTTCCGGATACCTTCTCATTGTCCTTGATGATCGGGATATCATGATTCATTCCCCTAAGTACCTTCTCGAATGTCCTTGATGATTAGGGGTTAACCCCAAACAAGGGCATAATTTGTGTACCATGGAAATCATGTCTTTATAACACATACAACAATTCCTTGACATTTCCACATTATCATTTATACATGTTCCCAAGTGGATTTACACAAAACATTCTCTAAAGGAAAGCATACTTTCATAATTTAGTTTCCATACTTGGATTTATAGTTACAACTAATTCAAAGCATGCTTAGGTTCCATCATGACTTTATGTTAGAAAACTCTATGAAGCCATTCACAACTAGTTCAATCAAGATGTAATTATCAACACTTATGTTCATGAAGAAAAACATAGGTCAAACATAGTTCTAAGATAGAGTCACTCACCGTATTAGAATTGGAACCTTGGCTTGTAAACTTGACCTATTTGCTCTTGGCCTGTCAAACAAGCCAAATCAATCATTAGAACCTCGAGCTCATGATTTTTTACCTTAAAACTTGCAAGAAAACACACTTTCAAAATTCCAGCATTTTCAGATTTTCTGCCCTGTTTTCAGACAGCCATAACTTCTTCATTACTTATTCAAAAATAATGAAATTTATACCAAACTCTTCCTTTTTGAACCCTCTAAATATCATAAGAAGACATGAAATTGAAATTCCAAACGGATTTGTTCAGAAATATCTCAAAAGCTACTTTCCTCAAAACAGACTTCTGCTGTTTCCAGATTCGGATTTCCTGCTGCACAACAAATTTAACCTGATATTTAGAACATCTTCTAGACATTTTCTACTCACGATTTCTTCATGAAAGTTGTAGGAAAGTCAATAAGCTTTCGAACCATACCAATTAGAGCTTCTAACTCCAAGTATTCAGATCAGAACAACCAAAACATCAGAGACTTCCCAGATTTGACAGCAAATTCTGTCTTCTGTCTTCCTCTTCACAAAACAGTAAGTTAACTTCAGTATTAGCTCGAGCTTCCTTCACAAACTTTGTTCCAAATTGAGTTAACTTTCATGTATCAAAAACTCAACTCTTACCTCTTCTTTTTGAGCTCGAAAAGACCAAAATATCAGAACTGGTCTGAGTTGATCACCTTGCTGTTATACAATTAAGCTTTGAGTTCTCCTCCTTTCTTCTGCAATTCCAGCTCCAAAATCACGAAAATGGCTTCCATTTTCTTCCTTTCTCCTTCTCCCACGAAGCTTCAACTTTGGTTTTGATAAATGAAGAAGAAAATGGAGAAGATAAAGCCATTTTAAAAGCAATGAGGCAAACTTTGTCTTTTTCCCTTTTGCTTTTTCTTTTCTTTTTCCTTTTCTTTTTCCTTTCCTTTATCCCTTTCTTTCTTTTCTTTTTAAAACACCAAAATAAGTGTATAAAGAAACCCTAAGCATTTAGCCAACTTATCCCAAGTCTGTGAGACATATGATCTTCCATTCAATACATGATGCACCTAAAACTTCTCCAATTTGCTAATGATTTGAACTTACTTCAATGCAACTTTTAATATGTTTATTTCAATGGTTTACCTATCCCCTTATGAAGTTTAGACACATTGTAGCTCCAAATTCAATAGATTCAAATTCGATCACGACATCCTTTAGTGCAACCTATACGATTTTGCTTATTTCAAAACATCATGAATGAGTGTAAAATGATAAAAGAAAATAGAGTTTAGGGCTTACAATTTACTACCCCTTAAGAGGAATTTCGCCTCGAAATCAAAGAAGACGAAAAAGTTGTGGGTACTTCTCTTTCATTGTGTCTTCGCTTTCAACTCAACTGGTTGTGCTTACAACACATGTGTCGGATCTGGATAATACTTCCTCAACATGGACACATGAAAAACATCATGTATTCGAGATAGTTCTGCTTTGGCCACTCGATCACGCAGAAATTTGTCGCCTAATTCGCCGTTCATTGGATAAGGACCAATATATCTAGGACTTAACTTACCTTTCTTGCCAAAACGAAGGACACCTCTCCACGGAGATAACTTCAAGAATACTTGATCTCCACACGGAAATCTAAATCCTTTCGCCGCTTATCTGCATAACTCTTACGGCGGGTCTGTACTACCTTTGATTCTCTCGATTACCTTAATATTATCCGTCGTAACTTGTACCAATTCGGGACCGATTAGCTTCCGATCTCCTACTTCATTCTAACATACGGGCGTTCTACTCGACCTTCCACTCGAGCCTCAAATGGTGCCATGCCAATACTTGATGATGCATTTGTTATTATAAGCGGATTCCATAAGTGATAGGTGTGTATCACAACTACCCTTAAATTGAAGGATACATGTTCTCAACATATCCTCTAGTGTCCGGATGGTCCTCTCTTTGGTGACCATCATGCGAGGATGGAGCGTTGTACTAAATTTCAACTTTGTCCCCATAGCCTTACGTAAACTAAGCCAAAACTTAGAAGTAAATCTTGGATCCCTATCGAAACTATGGAAGCGGCACTCCGTATTGACTCACAATTGCGCCGACGTATAGCTTACCTAGTTGATCAAGCGTGAGCGTCGCTCTAATCGATATAAACCATCTTTTTTTAGTCGGTCTATCCACTATTACCGAAATATCATCATGTCCACTAGAAGTGACGTGGTAATCCAAGCAGAAAATCCATAGTGATATTCTCCTATTTCCATTCCGGCACTGGCAATGGATTAAGGAGTTCTCCTGGTCTCTGTCTAACTGGTTTAACCTGTTAGCAGATCAAACATTATCAACATATTCAGCTATCTCTCGCTTCATCCCAGGCCACCAATACGTTCCCTTTCAATGTCTTATACATCTTGGTGCTTCCTGGATATATAGCGTAAGCTGAACTGTGAGCTTCTTCTAGAATCGCATCTTTAAGCTCACTAACACTCGGAACACATAGACTTCCTTGCCTCTCTATGGCTCCATCTGATCTCATTTTAAATTCTGCCTTTGGGCCCTGTTTGGACTTTCCAAACATTCTCTGCAAGTTACTATCCTCTGGTTGTCTTCTCACAACCTTTGCTATGAGTGAAGACTGACCTGGAATTGAGCTAAAAGATTCCCTGAACTCTCTGCATTCACAACTGCCTTAGAATCCCATAGAGTACTTAAAAATGTCGCTCGAATACTACACAGGCGTCCTTGGGAAGTCTTGACTTCCTACTCAATGCATATGCTACTACATTCGCCTTACCTGGATGGTTTTCTGTAGTACAATCATAATCTTTAATCAGTTCTAACCATCTTCTTTGTCTCATATTCAACTCCTTCTGATCAAAGATATATTTCAGACTCTTATGATCTGTGTAAATGTGACACCTTTCACCAAATAAGTAATGTCTCCAAATCTTCAGTGCTAAAACAACTGTTGCTAGCTCGAGATCATGGGTAGGGTAATTACATTCGTGCTTTTTCAATTGTCTTGACGCATAAGCTATTACTTTTCCTTCTTGCACGAGCACAAACCCTAAACCTTGCCTCGAGGCGTCACAATAAATTACATACTCTATTCTAAGATTACACGTGAAGTGTCGAGAATGGGTGCTGTGAACTAACCTCTTTTCGACTCTTGAAAACCACTGTTCACACTTATCTAACCATTCGAACTTAGCATTCTTCCTTGTCAAAATTGTTAATGGTAATGCTAATCGTGAGAAATCCTCAACAAACCGTCTATAGTATCACGCCAAGCTTAGAAAACTACGTACCTCCATCATCTTCGGTTTGGTCTCTCCCGGTTGAACCCAACTTTCACTTAATGCGGATCCACACTAACTCCATTTCTTTGAAACAACATGCCCCGAAACACTACTCCGATTCAACCAAAACTCACATTTGGTGAATTTAGCATACAAGCTGCTTATCTCGTAGTGTTTGTGGAATAATCCTCAAATGTTCCTCATGAGCTTTCCTATTAATTGTGTAAACTAGTATATCATCAATAAATACTATCACGAATCGATCCAAATATCGGTGGAATATTCTGCGTTCATGAGGTCCATGAAAAGCTCTTTGGTGCATTCGTCAAAGTGAACGACATTACTAAAAGCTCATAATGCGTGCACTGTTTGAATCTTTGTTTTAGGAATATCGATTCCCTTACCTTTAATCGATGGTATCTCGATCTCAAATCAATCTTAGAAAACATTGATGCTCCTCGTAATCTGGTCAAACAAGTCATCCATACGGGGTAAAGGATACTTATGCATATCGTGACTTGTTTAACTATCCATAATCAATGCATAATCCAAGGGTACCATCTTTCTTCTTTACAAATAATACTGGAGCTCCCCAGGGTGATACACTAGGTCTGATGTATTCCTTGTCATCTAGTCCTTGTAATCGCATCTTTAGCTCTCCCGATCTCACTTGGAGTCATTCTATCTGGTAGCTTGCGAAATATGTGTTGTTCTGGTAGCAATTCAATAGTGAACTCTACTTCCCTATCAGGTGGCAACCCTGACAGATCTGCTGGAAAAACATCAAGAAACTCGTTCACAACAAGAACATCTTCTGGTTTTAACTTTTCTTCCTGCACCTCAACTACATGTGCAAGAGCGTCGTGCAACCTTTCCTCAATAACCGAGCTTTGAATGAAAGCAGGGGATAATCTTTCTTTCATCCCATAAAACCACTTGACTAATCCTGGTTTCTTGAAACAACTTCCTTTATATGGCAATCTCTGGAAGCATAATGAGTAAATACGAAATCCATCCTTAAGATTGCATCTCACACCTGCAAGTCTAGTGGAAGAAGATCCACTAACATATTAAGATCTTCTACAAAGATCTCACAGTTCCGCAACACTACATCGACTAAAATAACATCACCAACTAGAGTGTATATAACTAACCTTTTACATAAAGGTTCTAGCTTCCCATTCAACATAGTCAAGAACATACTAAAAACAAAGAAATGTGTAGCACTTTGGTTCTATTAAAGCAGTGCGGGTACATTTCAAATAGTAATCGTACCCGATAATCACATCATCGGTGCATCCTCGACTTCTTGTTGAGTCATAACGTAGACCTTTCCGTGTTGCCTAGGCCTCCCTACAACTCTGTTTAGTCTAACACCACTGGTGCCCTCTCGTTGGATGATTTCTTGGAAGTTTCTTGGGAAGAATTCTGCCAAAGTGACGGTCCGACGAGGTCGGATGAACTCTTCATTCTCTTGCACAATCATCTTCGCCTTTCTAGTAATCTTCCCGCTTTTTCTTTTAGGAGTTTACTTCTTCTCTTTTCGCTCCTGAAAAATGTGTGCTTCCTTCTGAGCATAGTTTTGTCGTCGCTTCTTGCGTCGAGTTACGATAGTCCATTCGCCATCGTCATTTTCAATTTGTTCATTCTTCTCTTGAATGCTTTGTTTTTGGCGACTTATCTCACGAACGTCCTTCCTTGATGATCTCTGAGGCTGAATCACAATTGGTTCGAGAGACCAATGGATCAAACATTCTCGCATTCTCGTAGAAAGGAAGGAATGCGGGCGAGTGGGCGCTTGGGTTAAATCACTATTCTTTGCATGGTTTGTTTGAGCTACCTCATCGAGGTCTAACTCAATTTTTTCTCGCGAGCCAATCTTAAAATTAGCTCCTTCAGGACAAAGCATTTCTCCACCGGATGGCTAATAACTTCGGTGGTACTTACAATAATTAGGATTATTTACCTTCCGAGCTCTTACGGTCGTTTACACTCTGGAAGCTCAATAAGACGCGTTTTCGATGTTTGCTCCAACATATCCGGGACATCGAGTGCGGAAATGGATATGTTTTCTCTTGCCTTTCTTTCGAGAGTTGGGCGGCGTTTTTCGCGCGCTTCTTGTTGCCCCATCGGCTTAACTTCCTTTCCTTTTGAGGAAAACTTCGGAGGATTGTGTTGGTGACCATTGATTCTTTGGTGGCGCTTTTAGTAGTCTTCTCTCGCGCCTTTAAATTCTTTCTTCTCCTTTTTGCTTACAGGAGTAAGAGGTCTTTATTCCTCTAGCGGCGATGCTCAACTCCATGTCATGAGCGCGAGTCGCCAACTCCTCAAAAGAGCGAGGTTTGATTCCTGCAAAATGTAAAGTAGCCCCAATGCATACCTTGGGTGCACATCTCAACGGTGATATTTACGTGAGTCGGTCCTTGCAGTCGAGGCTCAGAGCCCTCCAGCGATTGATGTAATCAGCCATGAGCTCCCCTTTGCGTTGTTTGGTATTGGTGAGTTCCATCATACCGATTTATTCGCCTCGTCTTTGTAGAAGCGATTCAAGAATTCTTTTTCAAACCATTCCCAACTATCGATTGTTTCTCGGCTCTAAGTGGTGTACCGATCGAAAGCATTTCCTTTCAAGGTACGCACGAATTGCTTCACTAGAAGGTCACCACGCGTCCCTGCATTTTCGCAGGTTTAAACGAAATGTGTAATGTGTTGCTTTGGGTTGCCCTTTCCGTCGAACTGTTGAAATTTTGGAGGTTGGTATCCTGTGGGCATCCTCAGGTTATCAATCCTATTGGTGTATGGTTTGGAGTACATGAGAGAATTTTGGTTGGGTCCACCATACTGAGTTCTGATAGAGTTCATAATCATGTCTTGCAGCTGTTGGACGGATAAAGAAGCAACCAAAGCAAGTTGTGATGGTTGTTCCTCATGGAGAACAGTTTTCCCTTTGTCACTATTTCTTGCTACGAGGTGTGTATTTGGATTCAATTTGTATCCCTACTTTGAATTTGACTTTTGAGGTAGGCGATTTCAAGATCTTTGTCTTCCATCGCCTTCATCAGGAGATTGATTTTTTTCTCTACTTCCGCCATACTTTCATCAGGGTCTACATCAGCCATCATGACTGACATTATATCTTTATTTAGCGTCTCCTTGGTGGATTTGGGCAGGAGCCGATTGGTCAAACAAGGGGTTGTCTTTGATGACAATCTTAGCTTTGGAAGCTTCATTGATAATTTGGTGAGGTGGCTTGCCTTTGCATCGGGGAGTTCGATCATCGCTTGTCTCGACCCCTTTGGAACGACTACGAGTTACCGGCCCCATGTAGATGTTGCTTGCAGCAGCAACAGTTGATGTAACTTCCTTTGATTGCATTGGTTTGCTTTGATTGGGAGGAAAAAGAGATGAGAGGTAGAGTGGTCCCCCACTGGCGTGCCAATCTGTTCACACGAGACTTCAACGGCGAATGGAAATGAGACACGTGTAAATGAATTTCGTATTTGTATTGATTTCAGGGTAATTGTGAGTACAATCTCTAGTGTTTGATCCTCTGATTCTTTCTCCTACTTGTGTGTTGTGATCGAGGGCTGAAACCAGTTGTTCTCAATGTTGGAAACTTCAATGGATTCGTGGCGTGTTCTTGACGATCTCCGTGAAGTGTTCTTCGTTCGAGCGGTGTTTGATCTTCAAGAGCTCACGGAGACTTCATGACTTTGTTTGAATTCTCTCTAAGCTTCTTGATTCACGAACCTTGAAAATGAAGGAGAAAGGTCTCTATTTATAGAGTTTCTCTGGGCCTCCTGATGGGCTTGGGCCTGCTGGACTGGGCCCAGCTGATGTTGGGTCAATCTTTTGGGTTGAGCCTATTTGACTTTGGGGCGATCATCCAGGGTGAGCTGTTGACTTTGGGCGATCTTTTGGGTGGGCGAGTTGATTTGGTCCTTCGCCTCTAGACTGGGCTTGGACTTTGGGCTAGACTTTAATTTGGGTCTTCAATTTGGGTAGAGCCCAAATGTGTACCTGAATTTTGCCATAATTTAATTTAGGGATCCTTGAAATTTAAATAATCCCTTATTAAATATGATTTCGCCATCAATCTTGGGGGATGACGTGGCAATTTTGGATTTGTCGAAATTTCTATTCCAACAGCCCTTTAACAAGAAAAGAAGCCAAAAGCACTGTTACGGAGACATAAAAGCTGAGAAATGACACCTTGCAGAAAAGAAGTTCTAAGGGGATTTTAATAAAATTTTTGGTCAGAAGAGAACCTGCTGTGAACCTGACAACGACGAACTCCTACAAACGGTGACTGATCGATGTAGATCTGGACCTCAATGAACCAGATCTGTAAACGAATGGGTAGATCTGGACCTCAGGCTTCAGATCTGCAAGTTTAGACTCCTCCAAACGGTCGGCGACGATGGATGCGGGAGAAAAGAGACGGCGGCGATGGATGTGTTTGACGGCGATGGTTGTGGGAGAAGAGAGACGGTGACGATGGCGTCGATTCGGTCGGCGACGACGACTCTCCCAAACGGACGGAGGAGAAGAAGAATCGGTGGTTCTCTGTGGACGGTGGCGATGGGGTTGTGAGTTATGTCGTGGGGAAGAAGAAAAGAGGGAATGAGGGAGAAGAGAGAGAGTGAGATGTCGAGGGAGAAGAGAGAGGGTGAGATGTCGAGAGTGAGGGGGTGAGGTGTTAGCGTGTGTCCCAACGAAAATGGATTTTTTTTAAAAAAAAAATATACCCTATAATGACGGGCAATGCCCGTCATTAAAAAAAACTTACTATGACGGACAATGCTCGTCATTGTATGTCCATTTGATTTTCCTCCGCCTGTTTTCGACCGTCCGTCATTGTTTCTTGCCCTTTATGTTTTTTTGTCCGTCATCATATCCCATTTTTGGTCTAGTGACCCTTCCTTTTCATTTCGCAAATAAAGTGCGAGAGTTTCCTTATATTTTTCTCTCTCAATCTGTCGCCTTCATCTTTCCGATCTCCCTGACTTTGTCGTCGTTCAGATGTCGAGAAGGGTTGTTTGCCGCCGTGGATCGTCTGCCGCCGAGGGTCTCCGATTGTCATGGTCGTCGTTGGTCGCCTGAATATTTCGCAGCCGTCTTTCAGATCTGATTTTGTAGGTGTGAAATGTGAGTTTTCAGATCTGATTTTACTTCATTCTTTGATTTTTATCCTACTTTCCTTCTTTGATTTTTATCTTACTCCAAAATGGGGAGGAACGACTCAACTACTGTGATGCATGGGTTGTACCCTCGCAAACAGGACCTTTGAACTAACTGCTTATGTTTTTAGATTTCTGTGAAATTAAATAGATTAGTTATTGGCCATTTATTTTTCTATTGAGTTATTATGGTGATTTTAATTTAAGTTTCGCAAACTTTCGTCCTTATGGTAATATATATTGTTATATTATAATATATTCCTGATAAGGCAGTGTCTTGCATGCCAATAATAATGTCTAATGAAAGCTTATGATAATAGATAATGAAATTATCGTGTTGGCAAATTTGGTACTTTTCTTTGCCTTTTCGTTTTCTGGATACTCGTGTTCTTCTTCTGTAGGTTGTTTTTGTCTTGTTTCATCATGCTATGACCAACAATATGTCTAGGTGGGGAAACTCTTCACATTGAAGTACTCGTGAAATTCTAAAATATTTTTCACATGGGAAAACAAGATTCTACCATTTTCTATTGGGTCGAGAGTAAGAACTCTTCACATGGAAAAACAACATTATTCATGGATATATGAGTGTGTTGAATAATTATTTCACCTCTTTTAAAGGCTTTGGTTGGGGATCGAAACTCGCTAAATCAAGTAGGAGGTTGACTAGTTCATCAGGTGGATGTTCAAGTCGAGAAATTGACGAGCTAAAGGCACAACTGGCAGAAGCAAATGAAAAATTGGCCAAGGTTGAAAAAAGGATGGAGGAACGGTTGGAGCAACGGATGGAGCAACATCGAGCAAAAATGCAAAAACTAATTAAGAAGATGATGGAGTCACGAGGAATACCATGAACACAGGTATAAATTCTTTTCTCACGTTGTAGTTGCTTGATTATCAGTCTTTTGAGGTTTATTATGTTATAAGTTTTGTTCCAGTAAACTTGTGATTTTAGCTTTTCTTAGAAATTTCTTGTATATGTGGATTTGTTCTGGTAACTTTGTGGATATGAAGCCCAACCGGTTTGTAATTGAAGTTTGGAGGAGGTTGGGCATCCTTTTATAAACTTAAGAAGTATCTTCTATTATTCAAGTAAAGTATTTTTTTTTTTGTTTTCTCCTAGTTATATCGTTATGTTGTCGAAATTTCGAGCGTAGTTGGGTGTAATCTCAAATTGTTTTTGTTGGAACTTAAATTGTTTGAGTTTAGACTTTTCTTGGAGTTTGTGATTGTTTGACAAGTTAGATTTTAATTTGTTTGTTGGGAATAGGTGTTGGAACTTGGAGTTATGTTGTTTGTTGAACGTTTGAATTTGAATTTAACTCCTTGGAGCTTTGAGGTTAGTTGTATGTTAGAGGTTTGAGGTTAGTAGTATGTTAGAGGTTTGAAGTTGAATTTAGTTGTTTGTTGGATTTTGTTATGATTGTTTGAATGTATTAGGTTTAGTTGTTATTAGATGTTAGGTTGAGTTTATTTTAATAAGTTTTTGGTTTATTATTAATGAACTTTGGAACTTTATTTAATTTATTTAATTTATTTTGAATACCAAATGTTCCATTAATGACATTTTCAACTTTATAATTCATTAATATATGTTGTTGTTTATGAATTCACTACAAGAAAATCGTGGTTTGCCGGCGCCGTGACATCCGACGGCACCTACCGCGTCGGCATAAGACCCTCTCTGCCGACGCATTTTGTAGACCGTCAGGATCTTTAGCAATCCAGAAAAAATGCTGACGTGCATATAGGCGCATCGGCATAAAGGGGTCTATGCTGACGCGATCATAGCGCGCGTCGGCATAGACCCCTTTATGCCGACGCGGTCAAATAGCGCGTCGGCATAACGTAGATTCACTTATCTTTTCTCTCCAATTTCGAACCCCCCGCCCACTTAATTTCATCACTCCTGGCGTCGAGAAAATGGCGCGTCGGGAGAGGCATTTTTAAAAACAGTTTGTCGACGCTCGCATTTGTGGCGTCGGCATAGAGGCCCTATGTCAACGCCGCCATGGACGACGTTGGCATAGGTCCTCGTTAAAACCAAGGGTCATTCTTCTCGAAATTAAGAAACCTTTCGCCTCGCCTCGCCGTTCTTCACTTCGTCGTTAAAACCGAGCCCCTTCTTCCCCATTGTGCAGCCTTTCCGTCGCCACCGTTGAAGCCTGTCGTCGTCGTTGTTTGTTCGCCTCTGTCGTCGTCGTCGTGGGTTTGCCTTTGTCGCCACCATTGGAGCCTTGTTGTGCCGTCGTGGGTTCGCCTCAGTCACCAATCAAACACCTCGCCGCCGCCGTGGTCAACACCTCGTCGCCTTCTCTCTCTTTGTCTCGTTTACAGTAAGATCGATAATATCTCTCTCGCTTACGAGTTTTCTATGAATTAGATGTTTGTTTAGGAAATTTGATTATGATTGTGAATCTGAAGAATATATTGAATAAAATGGAAACTTTGTTGATATTGGTTTAGCTCTGATATTTTCTAGATGTTGTAGAGAAAAGTAGTGGGGGATTTCGATTTCCTCCATTTTTGTTAATTGAAATTGCAGAATTTTGATCAACGAACGAAGGAAGAAGTCCTTTTCTTTGTTGTTGTTGTTTGATAATTGATTTGTGTGTTGTTTGTTGTGGGATTTGGGATTTGGGGGGTTGGATTCTATATATATGGAAGGGGGCGCGTTGAAGTTGAAGGAAAAGTGAAGTCAAAAAACGCGAGTTTAGTGATAAGGAAAATAGGAGTTGAATTTTCAAAAGCAAAATGGAGATTTTGACCATGTGTTTGTTTGTAATAATAATATTTGGATAGCTAAGTCAATCCTTCATCTTAAAACTATAATAATGTTTGTGATAATAATAAAATTATGGTTAAACGAGTAGGTATTTAATTAAAAAATTTTCTTTCTATTTGTTTTATTTGGATAAGATCTTAAATGTATTTTTAAAAGAGTGAAAATTTATTCACTCTTTTAAAAATACTTTTGAGATGATCACTTTTAAAAACTATGGTTGTATTTATGCTTTTAACCTTTTAAAAAAGGTTTAAAACGCTCTTATGTGTTGAAAAATCATTTATCTACACCTCATTTCTTCCCTCTTCTATTTCCTCCCTCTTTTTTTAATGATTAAAATCTTATCAAAATATCTGTTGGACAAGAAAACCTTAATAGGATGACTGAGATTTGATTAAATGTGTTGGTTTATTAAATTTAACTTTCATGTGATGCTTGAGAGGTTAGTTTAATCATATAAGTGAAATTAGGATTCTTCTATCCATTTTCTCTTTTGAAGGTTCATATAGGAGTCATTTCTTTCACTACTGAATTTAATGTCTTTTAAGTGAGACCAATTCGAAACTCTTAAAGCTCTTAAATTCCAAAAAACAAAATCATGTTTACTAATTCACTTCTTATTTAATTATACAGATTCTAACATTTCACGAATTAGGAGTTGGTTTGAGTTGTGGTACACGATTGAGAGTGAACAAAGAGTGAATTAAAATAAGAGATAGATTCTCAACCGAGTACAAAGAAGGAGTGACTCAATTCTTAGAAATGGCAAAACTTCACGTAAATAATTCAGGAAAAATAAGATGTCCATGCAAAAAGTGTATGAATTCGGTGTGACAGTCATTAGATGGAGTAGAACGATATTTATTCACAAATGGAATGTCTCCCTCATGTAGTTGTTGGGTATATCACGGAGAGCCAGTTGACTTGTCTAGAGGGTTTGCGGATCACACAAGTCAATCAAGTACTGTAGAGCGTAATTTAATTCATGAAGATAATGAAGTATTGAATCTTTCTATATGACTTACAAGTCTCTATTGATGATCCTAATATTGATGATGAGGTGGATGTGGATGAAGTAGACCTTTGGAATGAGTTACCCACTAATGGTCGTGATAGGGTTACTTCAAACATATTCGAGGATTTAATGGTTGAAGCACGTAATGAATTGTACCCTAATTGTACCAAATTTTCTTCATTACAATTTTTAGTGAGGTTGATGCATATTAAGATCCTTAATAGTTGGAGTAACAAGTCATTTGATATGTTGTTAGAATTGTTAAAGGAAGCATTTTCAACGGGGGCATTCATACCAAGTTCATTTTATGAAGCTAAGAGAACGTTGCGTGACTTAGGGTTAGGTTATGACTCCATTCACGCTTGCAAGTTCGATTGCATATTATTTTGGAATAATTTGTTAATTGCCAACAATGTCCAGTATGCGGTGAGGCTCGGTATAAAGTTAATAATGGAGATGGTAAAAAGATTCCATATAAAGTTGTACGCCATTTTCCTTTAATATCAAGGTTGAAACGGTTGTTTTTATCGAAACACATTGCTCATGAAATGCGTTGGCATAAAGAGAAACGTGTTCAAACGGAAGATATGTTGCGACATCCTACAAATGCTGAAGGTTGGAAGCATTTTGATCGAGAGTTTCCGCAGTTTGCTTCAGATCCACGAAATGTTCGATTGGGATTAACTTCAGATGGGTTCAATCCATTTGGTAATATGAGTACTCGATATAGTATGTGGCCTGTAGTGTTAGTTCCTTTCAATTTACCACCTTCGAAATGCATGAAAGAGACAAATTTTTTCATGTCTCTACTTATACCTGGGTCGAAATCTCCTGGAAAAGAAATTGACGTTTACTTACAACCATTGATAGAAGAACTAAAAGAGTTATGGACTAATGGTGTGCGCACTTATGACTGTATAACCGAGGAGTTATTTCAACTACATGCAAGTTTGTTGTGGACTATCAATGACTTTCCTGCATATGGAGACTTGTCGGGATGGAGTACGAAGGGTTACCAAGCATGTCCTACATGTAAAGAAGATACATCATCGTTCAGAATAAGAGGAAAAATTTCTTACATGGGACATTGTCGTTATCTTCCAGATAATCATAGTTGGCGGCAGAGCAAGCAACATGATGGGAAGGTGGACCATAGACCTCCTCCGATGATGATGAATAGAGAAGAGATATTACAAGAATTAAGTGGGTTAAACTTTCCTACTCTTAGTAACCATGAATTGAAAAAGGATAAAAAAAATGAAGCGAAGTTTAAATTGGACAAAAAAAAATATTTTTTTCCAACTTCCATACTGGTCAAAACTTTTGTTAAGACACAAACTTGATGTAATGCACATTGAAAATAATATTTGCGAGAACTTGATTGGGACGTTGTTAAATATTGAAGGAAAATCGAAGGATACGATAAAAGCTCGATTGGATCTAAAAAATCTTAAGATACGAAAGGACTTGCACTTGCAAGAGGTTGGAACCAGAATTGTAAAACCACATGCTGCATACACATTGAATACCAGTGAACAGATAGAGTTTTGCAAGTTCTTGAAATCAGTGAAATTTCCAGATGGATTTGTGTCGAACATATCGCGATGTGTGAGCGAGAAGGATGGAAAACTATAGGGGATGAAAACCCACGACTATCACGTTCTTTTTCAAAAACTTCTTCCAATTGGTATCAGAGCATACTTACGAAAGGACATTTCTACTACTAGTGTCGAACTATGTTCGTTTTTTCATGATTTATGTGCGAAAACGATACGTGTTAGTGATTTGGATCGATTACAAGCAGATATTATAGTCATCCTTTGCAAGTTGGAAAGAATATTCCCCCCAACATTCTTTGATGTAATGGTTCACCTTACAGTTCACTTATCATACGAAACGAAGGTAGTGGGACCCATTACTTATAGTAGGATGTACCCTATTGAAAGAAATTTGCGAACATATAAACAATATGTACGAAACAGGGCACGCCCCGAGGGTTCTATAGCATAGGCTTTTATCATGAATGAGTCATTGAATTTTTGTTCATTATATTTATCTGGAGTAGAGACGAGATTCAACAGAGACAAACGAAATGATGATAGAAATCTCGAGAATGAGATGTGGTGAATTTGAATTATTTAGACAGAGTGGACGACCACTGGGAAGATCAACATTGAGGACTCTATCGTTGGATGAGAAACGAACGACACATTGGTATATATTGAATAATTGTGTTGAGATACAATTTTACTGAAGGTGTGTTTTAAACTCTATGTATTGCTCAATTAAAGATACAAAATTTTAGTTTAAACTCTGAATCACAACTCTTGATTTTCCTTGTAAATAAACAACATCTAAGATTACTTCATCCTCAAGCACAGAGCTCTGTGGGCTTGTATAAGAGGCATCAACAAACATTCCCTAATTGGTTCAAAGCACATGTGAGTGTTTACTTAAAAGTTGGCACAATACTTTCCCTTTTTATGATGAGTGACATTAGTTTCATTAATAACATATAATGAACACACAGGTTCTCTCGTTACGTGAACAAGGAAATACGTCTGATGATTTGTACTCATTAGCAATGGGGCCAGCTTTCGAAGCGCGTTCCTACAGTGGTGCATTGTTAATGGGGTACATTTTCATAATGCAAGGCGTGATGATCGTCGAACTACATAAAACAGTGGCATCATGGTGTCTGGAGTAAGTAAAAGTGGAGGTGATGAGGGTAGCTTATATGATATATGATAAGAAGTTTTGGACTTCAAATTTTCACATAGAAGGTGTGTTCTTATGTTTAGGTGTAGATTGTTCGACACAGGACCAAAGAAAAATAGATCACACATGAATTTAGGGTTTAGGTCGATTAATATATCTCGATCTTGGTATGTTGATGACCCTTTCATTTTTGTTAATCAAGCGCAATAGGTTTTTTATATCAACGATCCAAAATATGGTATTAACTGGAAGGTGGTTCAAGTGGTTCAAAATAAATGTGTATGGGACGTCCCAGAAGCTGAAGATATTCAAAATGACCAACTTGAATTAATAGAAGTTGTCGGTGGAATCAGAGTTGACGATAACGAATTGCGTAGAAATGATGTTAATCCCACAATCGTAGATCAACAAATTCTTCAGCATAATGATAATGATTTCATTAATGACGAAGAAGAGGATGCACAACTATCTATTGAAGATGATGAAGAAGAGGACAATGAACATTTTTATGATAGTGAATAGCGATGTAATTGTATTAAACATGTATATATATTTTTTCCCCTTACAACTATATATATCACTTTTTGATGTATCGTTTTCATACTTGTATGTAGACGATGAGTACTCCCGAAGTGCAGATGAACGATTCTGATGATGCGTATTTTGGTACTGACCAGCTTGGTGGAGTTGTTGGGTTTTATGTCTTAAAACTCATGGTTTTGTAAACTAAATGTATGTTCTCTTTTGCAATAAAGTTGCTATTGAGATTTATTCAGTAAAGGTGTTATTGAATAAAGTGAATTGTGTATTGTGTAACCCTAATCCAATAAAGAACCCTTGGCTATAGGATGAATACTTGAACTTTATGTGTGACATACAAGTGGATCAAGTTCAAGTTATAGCCAGAACGGTTTATAGTATAAGGATAAGGTTGGGTACCTTATCCTGGGGACATTATGGGTGCGACTCACTTTGTAGAGTACAAACGATGTGATCCTAAATCGTTCATGTGGAGACATGCGAGCGGGGGTGCTATGCAATGAGTTTGCATAAGACTAGACCGCGAAATAGTCACTTAGACTTTATAACTCCATTTACTGTCTTAACTGACTATATTCATACGATGACCTAGGTAACTCGATCTTAATCCTGAGCGTTTTATGAACTCCTGTTTATTCGGATTATCCTTAGAATTGTAACGCCCCAGAACTCCAGTCACTCTTAAAATTGTGTTTGGATTAATTTAGTGCAAAAATCAAATTTAATCAAGCCTTGAAATTCATACTTAGTTTATGTTTTGAAAAATTTAATAGATTTTATGGGCACAACTATTTATGAGTTAATTGGGGGTTATTTAAATTGGGTTAAGGGCCTTTTGTAGTTAAGAGATAAAAGAGGGGCATTCTTGTAATTTAATAGAAAAGAAAACTAGGGTTTCCATCTCATCTTTTGTCTTATTATTGCACAGTTCTCAAGAGCCATCTTCTTCCTTTCCTTCAACTCACGATAGCCCAGCCCCATGTCACCGCCGGCGAGCTTCTCACCGTCCTAACCAATCCCACGCTCAACGACGTGGTACTTGAGCTCATCGGACTGTGTCACACGTTGAAACCGACCGTGAAGCCCTCCGTCTATAGTCGCTGACCGTCGCGGGTCCTCGCCGGAAAATGAGTTGCAGCTTATCGTCTCTGTCCGGTGAAGTTGACCACCTGCGTCACGCGACGTCTTGTCGGGTCGCGATCCCTCCGTCGCACGCACGAGTCGCCGACCTGCAAGGGTGCTTCAGTCAGGCGTCGAAGGCCGTGTGAACCAGGGTTCTTAGTTGCAGAAGCCGTCGTTCGAAAACGAGAAGAAGAAGAAGGTTGGGTACCTTGGTTCAATCGGTTCACGGTCTTCCCGCCCGGTTTTCATTAAACCGACATTGGTTTTGGATAGATCGGATCACGAGCTTCACAGATCTGGCCGTCACGCGCCAAGACGCGCCACCTCCGCCACCACACGCGCCGCCGCCGACCGCCACACGCGCGCGCCCGCCATTTGGAGTATGTCACGATTGCGTCTGTTGCTTGTTCCGAAGTTCGTTTCAAGCCTCTGTTAGTGGTAATCCGACCTAGTTATTGTCGAATTTTGATTATAAGATTCTTTATATAAGAATTAGTTATGAATCTTATTTATGGTATAGGAGAGTTGGAAATTTGAGTGTCGAATTGAACGTGAAAGAAAAGACAAGATTTTAGGAGCTCTTGGAGATCTTTGATCGAAAACCCAAGGTAAGGGATTTTCTACAAAGGATCTTAAAAAGGGAAGTAAATATGATGTCTTTAAAAATTTATTTTAAAAGATGAAATTCGAGGACTTATTTCAAAAAGACGAATTTCCAAGACTTACGCTCATGAATTTAGAAAAGTAATATTTCAAAGGATTTTAAAGAATCCTGAGAAATGATTTCAAAGTATTTTAAAATGAGACTCGACACAGTTATGTATAGTTATGCACATTAAGATTTTCAGTTATGCCATTGTGTTATGTATACTTATGCACATTAAGATCTTCAGTTATGTCATTGTGTTATGTATAGTTATGCACATTACGATTTTCAGTTATGTCATTGTGTTAACTATGTATCTTAAATTATAAACGTATTTATTACTTATGACTGATTGACCCAAGTTTAAAGTTATGAAAGTTATGCCATGATTTTATGTTTTATGTGATTGTTGCATCATCCTGAATGTATATGTATATGTGTTGGAAGAATGGGACCTCATGCATATTGTATGTATATAAACATGTCATGTAGGCTGTGGCAATTGGTCTCTTGAGAATTTATGCATGGTAAAACATGCATCAGAGACCCTATGGGTCAAACTTATAGGAGTCTGTGAGGGGCTGAAACTTATAGGGGTCTGTGAGGGACTCAAACTTATAGGGGTCTGTGAGGGAATCAAAACTTATAGGGGTTTGTGAGAGACTCAAACCTATAGGGGTCTGTGAGGGACTCAACATGAAAAGACTCAGGTAGACTCAATTGACCACGTATAGCCAAAGAGAAAAGTCATGATTTTATGAAAGAAGTTTTAGGTCCCACAACAGAAAGTTTTATGATTTCAAAAGTCACGAATAACAGTCATGTATAAAAGTCATGTTTAAAAGAAAGTCATGTTGCATGTGATTGCATTTCCCGACCCCCCACTTACTGGGTATTTTATAATACTCACCCTTTTACCTTTGTTTTACTTTCTCCGCTTTTAAAATGTTTTGAGTAAAGCGCGAGGCATACTGAGCGAGTGTAGTGGGGATGCGCTGTAAGTCATGGGAACCAAGTCATAGTTTTCCGCGCATATGTTTTAGATAATATTTTTAACAAACTATTGTTTTTCGCTTATGTATTATAGAAGTTTGAAACTAGAGGCCGAACTTAGTTATGTTTTTAAATGTTTTTATTTATATGGGATCCCAATATAAAGTGAATTTAATCACCAAGTTTTCCCTATTTGCCGTTATTTAAGGCCTCAAAGTCATGCATGAGTAGTAATGCCCTAGGAATTTATGTTTTAAAAGGTAGGGGCGTTACAGATTTGCATGGGTGAGAGTGGCTCGAGATTGTCGACTCAATAAGCCTCCCATTTCAAGGATAAGTTCGGGTAGATAGCTGGGAACATAGTTCTATAAGATGGAATTCACTCATACCCGCTTTAGGGATTAGTAGAGAGGTTGTTCCCTTAAGTGCTGACTCTAGGTCTTGAACAAAGGGCCCACCCCTCTCTTGGCCCGAGAGGGATTCGGTTTGCTGGTTGGACCACAAACCAATTGTTCATTAGAGGATCAGTGGGACTTAAGGAACAAGAGGTAATTACAGGGGTAAAACGAGAATTTTGACCCAGCTGTAATTACGAATGACCTGTGAAGGATCGACTTACTAATCATGGTTATATCGAGTGGACAGAAATATATCTACAGTGAGAAGAGTGCAACCATTGAGTTTTAGTGGAGTGTCCCAGTGCTTAACGAATGTTGATTAGCTAGGCTTAAAGAGTTTGGTCGGTTAATCTCATATCGTTGGAGCTCATGATCTGTAGGTCCATTAGATCCTCCTTACTAGCTCGGACTAAGCCTTGTAACATTTTGAGAGAAAAGAATTTGAATTGTTCAAATTCGAGTTTGGGAGAAAGCGTTAATTATATGTGATATATTTAATGAGTCATAACTTAATTATGAATTAAGTTATGATTAAAGGAGGTGTATATATTTAAATATGATTTAAATATTGGATCGGTTTATAGCATGAATAAAGATTCATGTTTGAAAAATCGATCGGGATTGGGAAATTTATTTAATTTAATATTTGATATTAAATTAATTAATAAATTAATTATTTAGTAATTTAATTAATTAAATTAATTTTAATTAAAAATCAATTTAATATTGATTTTTGAATTAAAATTAAATGAAAAATGAAGGAGTTTCATGATTTTCATGAAAATCAAGTTGGCAAGTTGCCCAATCCCTCTCATCTTCAAATTCACCAAATTTGGCCACTTCCATCTCAAAGCATCCTCATCACCCTTGAGTTGTCACTCAAATGAAGCTTGCTGAAGATTTATTTAATGGTGTTTCGAGAGAATTTTGCAGAAAATTCTAAATATATCGTTTTGTGACCTTTGGGGACTTTTCTTCCAAATTCTCTCAATCTATGATCCCACAATCCGTTCCAATGCTGAGGATAGTAGGGAAGACACTAACGGTTGTCCACGAAGTGTTCGTGTTGAAAATCATCCACTGAGTAAAGAGAATTTGATCTTCAAAGGTGAGTTTCTTAACTCCCAAATTTTTCAGCTTTGAGCATGCATTTTATTTTACAAAATTGATCAACTTAGAGTGTTCAAGATCCAAAATTACTTCTGCTTTCTTAATCTATACTCTTTCAGGAGCATCATCCACGGGCGACACTTCAGGTTTGTGATTAAACGCGATTCATTATGTAATATTTTCTTTTGTATTAAACTAACACTTGAAGAAAATAGGGTTTTAATGACGGGCGCGCGTCTGTCATCTATGCGAGTGTCATTGTAACATACAATGACGGGCAATACCCGTCATTAAAGCCCTTTGTCCGTCATTGAAAATGGGTTGGAACCCGATTTTTAACGACGGGCATTGCCCATCATGAAAAGTGAGATTTAATGACGGGCAATGCCCACCATTAAAAACCAGGTTCCAACCCACTTTTTAATGACGGATTTTGCCCGTCATCTATATTTAGTAAAAAAAATAAAATTTTAAATACCTGTTGTCCGTCATTATATGTTGTCCGTCATTAATTTAGTTCATAATTTTTTATTTAATAATAGGCAATTCCCGTCATCGTTTTTCGCGTAATTTAATTTTAAAAAAAAAGTTGATAGCCCGATGGCTAACCAACAATATTTAATAACTAATTACTTGAAATATTGCATATATATTAACTTCTATATTGAAAACACACATGAAATCACTACACAATTTACAAACATGCAACAAAAACACTTTTATATTCAAAACATACATGAAATTACTATTCCATAACAACATCCAACAAATTTTTTTTTTACCAAAATAATGCACATAGAACACTTTTATATCTAAACCTTTAAAACCATAAACTACTATATCATAAACCAGAAATTCTTGTATCACAAACTATAAACTCCTATATCACAAACCTTAACCATAAACTTTTATATAACCTTAACACCTATATCACAAAACCGTAAACTCTAAAACTAACACGAAATCAAATCGATAAGTAAAAATTTCGGCATGACCTCTACAGAACATCAGCTAACCACTAACCTGAAACATAGCAGAACACTTCTATATCCAAAAAAACATGAAATTACTAATTCATCCAAAAACATCCAACAAGATTCCTTTTACGAGAAGAGCATAACACTTCATTATAAAGAATACACATGAGACGAACTCTACATAACCTTAACGCCTATATCACAAAAACCATAAACTCGTATATCACAAACCTTAACCATAACTCTAAAACCATAAACTCCTATATCACAAACCTTAACACTTATATCACAAAAACAATAAACTCTAAAACTAACACGAAATCAAACTAATAAGTAAAAATTTTGGCATGACCTCTACAAAACATCAGCTAACCAGTAACCTGAAACATTGCAGAACACTTCTATATCCAAAAAAACATGAAATCACTAATTCATCCAAAAACATCCAACAAGATTTCTTTTACGAGAAGAGCATAACACTTCATTATAAAGAATACACATGAGATGATCTCTACATACCTTAACGCCTATATCACAAAAACCATAAACTCGTATATCACAAACCTTAACCATAACTCTAAAACCATAAACTCCTATATCACAAATCGCTATTGGAGACTTGTCATTAAAATAGTTATGTGCAGCCTCAAACATTCCTATTGTGTCGTCAACATCTTCGCCCTCAACTTCAGCTTCCTCTTTTCTCTCATTCGGTAGTGATTCACCATGCAAAATCCATGTTCTATAGATTTCATCAATGTCATTAATATATAAATAGTCTCTTACGACATTCGCATTTTGAGACTTTGCATTCACAATTTCAAGCATGGACAACAAATCACATCTGGCCTATTTGAATGTTGTATACCATTTTGGATAAACGTCTCAACTCCTAAACGATATTCTGATGATATCCTATTGTTTGACATCCACGACTTATCCATAACTATAAATCTGGTGTCTTGAAAGTTCAATCTACAAGAAGAATAATGGTTACTTAAACTTATGTACTTACTATGTCCTTAGGAAGACGCCGAAAATAAAAATAAAACTATCAAGGAGTTCACTACTTACTCAATTTCATGATGTTGATTCAAAATCCAACATCATGATATTTTGGACTAATACCATTTCCTCTCATCCACAAACCCACTACTAAAATTAAGCAAAACATATGATTCTAACCAAACATGCTAAACAAAAGTTCTCAACCATTCCTCCATCACTCATCAAATTGAACTAACACACATGTATTTATTTAAATTATACACCATTTTGTTTTGGCAACACACGCATCCTTCCTTCCATAAACTACATCAAACTAAAACTCCCTTCCCTCATCAAACTAAACTCATTAAACTAACACAAAATTATTTTGATCAAACTAAACTAAACACCAACATTTTCTATGTTAGTTTTTTTCCTAAACTAAACTCACCCTCTCAATCAAACTAAACTAAACGCCAACATTTTCTATGTTAGTTTTTTTTTCTAAACTAAACTCACCCTCTCAATAAAACTAAACTAAACACAAACATTTTCTATCTTAGTTTTTTTCCTAAACTAAACTTACCCCCTTAATCAAACTAAACTAAACACAAATAATTTCTATATTAGTTTTTTTCCTAAACTAAGTTTACCCCCTCAATCAAACTAAACTCAACCCTCAATCATACTAAACTCAACAATCCATCAAACTAAACTCAAACATTAAGTTTTTCCTACAAACAACACTCTTTTTTTTCCTAAACTAACAACAACAACATCCATGCTAAAATAAATAGATCAATGCACATGATTTTAATAAATTTTTTCCCTAAACTAACAACACACAACTTCCATGTTATAGATCAATGCACATTTTTCCTTAAACTAACAGCAACACAACTTTCATGTTATAGATCAATGCACATTTTTCCTTAAACTAACATCAACACAACATCCATGCTATAAATATAAAATTTTTCCCTAAACTAATAGTAACACAACATCCATGATTTTTAATAAAAAAGTTCCCTAAACACAACATACAAAATTTTAATAAAATTTTTTGTCAGAAACAACCTTCGGTGAACTTGAAAACAGCGAACTCCTACAAAGAGTGACTGATCGGTGTAGATCTAGACCTCAATGAACAAGATCTGCAAACGAAGGACCTCACGGATCTGCAATGACACACCCCCTCCCGAACCACTTGCTAACTTAGCCCGGGAGACGGCATGAAGCCAACAGACATTGTTACCTCTTAACAATACCTGCTGACACTACTTTACCTGAAAACAAACTAACTACGCATATGGAACACTTTAAACTTAACACAGCGGAAACTGGACATCTATAAGACGTACATGAGGAGAAACTCTTCTTAAGTCTCTCTTGGAAACTAAAACGAGCAAGAACATCAGAACCACAAACAGTCCAAACCACTAATTAAACAACCACAACCTCTAAAGCACATACGACTATAACTACATAGTTCTCTTAAAATAATTACAACATATGGACTTGCTAAACCACACCAACCACGTACAACATATCAAACATGAGAAGCTTCCAGTAGACTATGGCAGGTTATCAGGCACCAGGAGCTCGATCTCTGCACGAAAAGTGGGAAAAACATCGAAAGAATGAGCTATGAAGCTCAGTGAGTGACTTGAGTTTAAAAGAAAGCTTTTAACTCGTAAATCATATCACCTGGCCATCTATGAGCATATGCATCTGTAATCAAGCGTTAAAAGTAATCGTGTAATGATTATAGCTTTCCATGAAAACCAGCAAGTACACCGTTAAAATCTCGTAAGGCATGTAAATGATATAAACTCTTTTTAAAACATGTCACAATCTACGTTGTGTAGGGCACGCCCAGTACACCAACGTTTATTCTACGATGTAGTGGGGCGCCAAAGACTCCCATCGTCTTTGTCGTAGTGGGGCCGCCCGGCAAAGACTCACGGTATTTGGCTGTCCGCGAGTACACTCAGCGTCGACAACGAGAAGAAGACTGTGTGCACACGGTACCATAAAGCCTCGGGCTCAATATCTCAGAAAATCACATGAAAACATTGAACATGCCTGCTTATCTTTTCTTTCATAAAATTCAAGCTTACTCAGCTTGTTCATAAAACTGAAAATCTTTAAAACATACTTGCTAGTACATGCTTGCTTGAAATCATAACATTTCCATAAATTTTGGCAACCATTGGACATATGCTCATGTATAAACTTTATAAGACTTTTAGGGTCACAATGAACACTTGAAACATTTCTTGGAAAACAAGAATACTCATAGACATGTGTTTAAAAATAAAACACAAAGCTTTAAAACAATTCATTCTAGCAAATCTTGCATTTCTTAAAGCATTTTTCAAGCATATAGCTCATTTCCGAAGTTCGTTTTGTCACTCACAGTGTTAGAACTAGAGTCTTGACCCGTACACTCGACCTATTCGCTCTTGGCCTGTCAAACAAACCAAAACCATGTTTTAGAACCTCGAGCTCATGGTTTTAACTTTAAAATTACAAGAAAACACTCCAACAAAAATTCCAACATTTAACAGATTTTATGCCCTGTATTCAAATACTCATACCTTCTTCATTACTTAACCAAAAAGGATGTACTTTATACCAAACTCTTCCTTTTTGAATCCTCTAAAAATCATATGAAGACATGAAATTGAAATTCCCAACAGATTGGTTCAGAAATACCTCGAAAACTTCTTTCCCAGGAACTAACTTCTGCTATTCCAGATTCGATTTTCTGCTGCAACCCGAAACTTGACCTGCTATTTACAACATCTTCCAATCATTTTCTATTCACGATTTCTTCATGATAGTTGTAGGAAATTCAATAAGCTTTCCAACCATACCTAATAGAGCTTCGGATTCCAACTCTACAGGTCAGTACAACCAAAACATCAGAGACTTCTTGGATTTGACAGTAAATTCTGTGTTCTGTCTTCCTCTTCACAAATCAGTAGCTTAAGATCCGAATTTGCTCAAGCATCCTTCACTAATTTTGTTCCAATATGAGTTAACTTGCACGAAACAAAATCTCAACTCTTATCTCTTTCTGTGGAGCTCGAGATGAACAAAATAGAAGAACATGGCAGAGTGATTACCTTGCTGTTATACTAATTGCTTGAGTTCTCTCCCTCTCTTCTGCAAATCCAACTCCAAAACCACCTTCTTCTTCTTCCTTTAAGCTTCTCCCACGAACCCTCAGCTCCTCTTTAATGAAAATGAGAAGAAATTTGAAGGTACTTGGTTGTTTAAAAAGAAAAATCAAGGTGGGGGTCACACCTTCCACTTTCTTTCTTTTTTTCCTTTTCCTTTTCTTTTCTTTTCTTTTCTTTTCTTTTCATTCCTAAACAAAACACAATATTATAACCTTTCCTTTCATTTTCTTTCTTCATTATTCTTAGAGCAAACCAAACCAAAATGGATTAAGGTTTTCCTTCCTTGTTTTCTTTTTGCCTTTCACTTCATTACTTTTCTTTTTAAAACAAGGAAAACCAAGTTTTAAGCATTCATTTCTTCCTTTCTTTTGTTGTTTGATATTAAGGAGGTTCCAAAGAAAGATCTCGGGTTTACAACTTACCTCCCCTTAAGAAATTTAGTCCTCGAAATTTAGTAGTCCTTAGGTGAAAATCATCGGATACTTCCTCCTCATTTAGTCTTCTAACTCTCAGGTTGCCTCCTCCACTCCGTGATGTCTCCAACGAACCTTCACGAGTGGGATCGTCTTGTTTCTTAAAACTTGTTCTTTTCTATCGAGAATTTGAGGCTGCATCCTCTGCGTAACTCATGTCTTTTTTTCACTCAATAGGTTGTGCTTGTAGCACATGTGTCAAATCTGGAATATACTTTCTCAAGATAGTTCTCACTGGCAATTCTAGTGCAGAAATTCACGCCCAACTTGTCTTGCATTACTTGATAAGGACCAATATATCTAGGGCTTAGTTTACCTTTCTTACCAAAAACGAAGGACACCTCTCCACGGAGATAACTTCAAGAAAACTTGATCTCCGATCCGGAATTCCAAGTCCTTTTCGTCGCTTATCTCGCATAACTCTTACGGCGGTCTTGTGCTACCTTTGATTCTCTCGATTACCTTAATATTGTTTGTCATAACTTGCACCAACTCAGGACCGATTAGCTTCCGCTCTTCTAGTTCATTCCAATATACGAGCGTTCTACACGGTCTTTTATCTAGAGCTTCAAATGGTGCCATGTCAAAACTAGGCGATAATTGTTATTGTAAGCAAATTCCATAAGTGATAGGTGTGTATCTCAACTTCCCTTAACTTGAAAGACACATGCTTGCAACATGTCTTCTAGGGTCTGGATGGTCCTCTCGGACGGACCATCTGTCCGAACATGAAACGTTGTACTAAAACTCAGCTTTGTCCCCATAGTTTTTTTTTGTAAGCTAGGCCAAAACATAGAAGTAAATCTCGGATCTCTATCTGGAAGTATGGACACGGTCTTTTGTCTTAGTGAGTCTATCGACCATTATCATATACCATAATGTCCACTGGGAGTAAGATGTACAAGCAACAGGAAATCCATAACGATATGCTCTTATTTCCACTCCGACACGAGTAGTGGATTAAGGAGTCCTCCTAGTCTTTGTCTAACTGGTTCAACTTGTCGACAGATTAAACATCTATCAACATAATCAACTATCTCCCGCTTCATCCCAGGCCACCAATAAGTCCCTTTCACAGTTTTACACATCTTGGTGCTTCCTGGATGCATAGCGTAGCTGAAATGTGAGCTTCCTCTAGAATAGCATCTTAAGCTCACTAATACACGGGACACATAGTTTTCTCTGCTTAACTATGGTTTCATCTGTTTCTCATTCTAGATTATATCTACGGGCCCTGTTTGGACATTCCAAACATTTACGCAAATTACTAATCTTTGGTTGTTTTCTCACAATCTACCATTACGGGTGAAGACTGATGCGGAATTGAGCTAAAGACCCCCACAGAATTCTTTGCAATCACAATTTGCCTTAGAATCCCTTAGAGTACTTAAAAAAAATGTTGCTCGAATACCACACAAGGCATCCCTAGGAAGTCTTGACTTCCCGCTCAATGCAACTGCTACCACATTCACCTTACCAGGATGTATTGGTACAATCATAATCTTTAATCAGTTCTAACCATCTTCTCTGTCTCATATTCAACTTCCTTTGATCAAAGATATACTTCAGACTCTTATGATCTGTGTAAATGTGACACCTTTCACCAAACAGGTAATGTCTCCAGATCCTCAATGCTAGAACAACTGCTGCTAACTCAAGATCATGGGTATGGTAATTACATTCGTGCTTTTTCAATTGCCTTAACGCATAAGTTATTACTTTTCCTTCTTGCATCAGTACACACCCTAAATCTTTCCTCGAGGCATCACGATGAAACCACATACTCTTTTTCAAGCACGGAAGTGTCAAAATAGTCTTTGTAACTAATCTCTTTTTCACTCACGAAAACTCATTCACACTTATCTGACCATTCAAACTTAGCATTCTTTCTTGTTTAAGTTGTTAAGGGTAATGCTAATCGTGAGAAATCCTCAACAAACCGTCTGTAGTGTCCTGCCAAGCCTAGAAAACTACGTACCTCTGTCGTACTAACTGGTCTCTCCCAGTTGACTACAGCTTTAACTTTATTTGGATCCACACTAACACCATTCTTTGAGGCAACATGCCCCAAAAAACACTACTGGTTCAACCAAAACTCACATTTGGTGAATTTAGCGCATAAATTGTTTATCTCGTAGTGTTTTGCGAATAATACTCATGTGTTCCTCGTAGGCTTTCTGTCAACCGAGTAAACTAGTATATCATCAATAATCACTATTACAAAGTTATCCAAATACTGGTGGAAAACCTGTCCATGGGGTCCATGGAAACTGCTAGTACCTTGTTAAACCGAATGGCATTACTAAACACTCGTAATGCTCGTACCTCATTATGAACAACGTCTTAGGAATGTCTGATTCTCTGACCTTTAACTTATGATATCCTGATCTTAAATTAATCTTACAAAACATCGATGCACCTCTTAACTGGTCAAACAAGTCATCTATTCAGGGTAAAGAATACTTATTACGTATCGTGACTTTGTTTAACTATCTATAATCAATGCATAATCTACGGATACCATCTTTTTTTCACGAGATAACTTTGGAGCTCTCAAGGCGATACACTAGGTCCGATGGATCCCTTATCTACTAGTCTTTATAACTGCATCTTTAGCTCCCTGATCTCACTTGGAGTCATTCTATACGGCGCTTGCGATACAGAGGTTGTTTTTGGTAGCAATTCAATAATGAACTCAACTTCCCTATCAGGTGGCAACCCTGACAGTTCTATTGGAAAAACATCAAGAAGTTCGTTCATAACAAGAACATTATGCGGTTTTAGCTTTTCCTCATGCACCTCTACTACATGTGCAAGAAAGCGTCATGCAACCTTTCCTCAATAACCACGAGCTTTGAATCACGAAAACAAACTCGTAGGGATAGTCTTTCTTTCATCCCATTAAACCACTTGACTAATCTGGTTTCTTGAAAACAACTTCCTTTATATGGCAATTTACGGAAGCATAATGAGTGAATAAGAAATCCATTCCTAGGATTGCATCTAACACTGCAACTCTAGTGGAAGAAGATCCACTAACATATTGAGACCTTCTACTAAGACCTCACAATTTTGCATCTTTGGATTGACTAATAAAGCATCACCAAGCTGGAGTGTATATAACTAACCTTTTACATAAAGGTTCTAGCTTCCCATTCAACTTAGTCAAGAACATACTAAAAACAAAGAAATGTGTAACACCTTGTTCTATCAAAACAAGTGCGGTACATTTCAAATAGTAATTGTACCAATAATCATATTCGGTGCATCCTCGACTTCTTCTTTGAGTCATAACCTAGACCTTTCCGTGTTGCCTAGGCCTCCTACAACTCTCTTTAGTCTAACACCACTTTGGTGCCCTCTCTTGCAACTCACGATACTCTCTGTTATTGCTCAACTAAGCTGGGACTTAACTCCCTAGTCCCTGCTGTGCGGTGTCCATAGCTGTGGACAATCCCTCTTGACATGTCTCGTTTGTGTGGTATTTGGTAGCATGTACCAACATTCACAAGACAATGACCTTGATGATTCTTGCAGCAGATCACACATGGAGTTTTCCTTGCTATCTTGGCATAGACTCTTGCCCTCCCGCAACTGGCATGTCAATCAAACAAACTAACTAGGTCCTCTTTAACTCTGCCTCGATAGGTAATTGACCACAAACATCTGCCTCGATGCTCGGCTACTTGGCTACTAGCTTGCTCCTTAAAGTCATATTGACTTAGAAACATTTACTCCAAGTGTGAACCTCATTGCTCACGACCTTGAAAGCGCTTGTTGTCGAAGCCTCCACAACTAGGCTTCACTCTTGTTGCGCGCTTTGCTATACTCGCTCAACACGTAGAGCGGTCTCTATCAGTGGGAAAAATCAATCCACTTAGCAATGGTCAGAATGGCGGGAGTGCGTATCTCAAGTCGTAACCCTTTTTCAAATCTTCGATACCTGTCACTCTTAGATGCCACAATCACATCAACATACCGCGCCAACTCGGTATATCTTCTCTCATACTCAGCCACTGAAAGTGTCTCTTGTTTTAGTTCTAAAAATCCATCCCTCTTTGCCTCTCGGTACGTGCTAGGGTAATATTTATTTTCAAATATACTTCTGAAAGTTTTCAAGTGTGAAGTACGTGCATCACTACAACTGGCTAACATCAATTTCCATCATCCTTCTGCTTCCTTTAGCAACAAGAATGTGGCCAACTTAACATTTCGCTCCTCAGAGCAACTCATAACATCAAAACATTTATCAAGCTTATTTAGCCAAACCTCAGCTTCAGCTGGATCTTTGGAACCCTCAAACACTGTGGCTCCTCATTCTTTTAGTTGATCTATTTTATATGTCTTATCTGGATTACTTAGCCCTGCTCCCTATGGCTTACCTACCTCCTGTGAGGAATTAACATGCTGCTTAATTCTGGCCCCCATCTGAACTCTCGGGGCACTAGATCTCCACTGGGATTGATCTTGGGTAGGATCTCGCGTCCCCGTCCCGATCTTACCGCATCGTGCGCGCTAGTACGTGGTGGCATGACTTCTATAACATATTAACATACCAGACATGTAATGAGTACTAAACTCAAACACACAATTCTAGACTTGTGTTCACATTCTAGTCCTGACTGGACTTACTCTTATCCTTACTTGGACCATGCTCTACTAGTTCTATTGAACTAACTCAATAACTTGCTATTTACTTTTCAGTTTCTTCTAGAGCTAACTTGCTCTGTCTCATTCCCATGGAGCTAATTGCTCTGATACCAAGTTGACACACCCCCTCCCAAACCACTTGCTAACTTAGCGGGAGGCGGCATGATGAAGCCAGCGGACATTGTTACCTCTTAACAATACCTGCTGACACTACTTTACCTGAAAACAAACTAACTACGCATATGGAACACTTTAAACTTAACACAGCGGAAACTGGACATCTATAAGACGTACATGAGGAGAAACTCTTCTTAAGTCTCTCTTGGAAACTAAAACGAGCAAGAACATCAGAACCACAAACAGTCCAAACCACTAATTAAACAACCACAACCTCTAAAGCACATACGACTATAACTACATAGTTCTCTTAAAATAATTACAACATATGGACTTGCTAAACCACACCAACCACGTACAACATATCAAACATGAGAAGCTTCCCGGTAGACTATGGCGGAGTTATCGCACACGAGAGCTCGATCTCTGCACGAAAAGTGGGAAAAACATCTTTGAAAGAATGAGCTATGAAGCTCGTTGAGTGACTTGAGTTTAAAGAAAGCTTTTAACTCGTAAATCATATCACACCGCCATCTATGAGCATATGCATCTGTAATCAAGCGTTAAAAGTAATCGTGTAATGATTATAGCTTTCCATGAAAACCAGCAAGTACACCGTTAAAATCTCGTAAGGCATGTAAATGATATAAACTCTTTTTAAAACATGTCACAATCTACGTTATGTAGGCACACGCCTTGATACACCAACGTTTATTCTACGATGTAGTGGGGCCCCGCCAAAGACTCCCATCGTCTTTGTCGTAGTGGGGCCCGCCAAAGACACTCACATGTATTGTTGTTGTCACGGAGTACACTCAACGTCGACAACAGAAGAAGACCTGTGTGCACACGGTACCATAAAGCCTCGGGCTCAATATCTCAGAAAATCACATGAAAACATTGAACATGCCCGCTTATCTTTTCTTTCATAAAATTCAAGCTTACTCAGCTTGTTCATAAAACTGGAAATCTTTAAAACATACTTGCTAGTACATGCTTGCTTGAAATCATAACATTTCCATAAATTTTGGCAACCATTGGACATATGCTCATGTATAAACTTTATAAGACTTTTAGGGTCACAATGAACACTTGAAACATTTCTAGGAAAACAAGAATACTCATAGACATGTGTTTAAAAATAAAACACAAAGCTTTAAAACAATTCATTCTAGCAAATCTTGCATTTCTTAAAGCATTTTTCAAGCATATAGCTCATTTCCGAAGTTCGTTTTGTCACTCACAGTGTTAGAACTAGAGTCTTGACCCGTACACTCGACCTATTCGCTCTTGGCTCTGTCAAACAAACCAAAACCATGTTTTAGAACCTCGAGCTCATGGTTTTAACTTTAAAATTACAACAAAACACTCCAACAAAAATTCCAGCATTTAACAGATTTTATGCCCTGTATTCAGATACTCATAACTTCTTCATTACTTAACCAAAAAGGATGTACTTTATACCAAACGCTTCCTTTTTGAATCCTCTAAAATTCATATGAAGACATGAAATTGAAATTCCCAACAGATTGGTTCAGAAATACCTCGAAAGCTTCTTTCCCAGGAACTAACTTCTGCTATTCCAGATTCGATTTTCTGCTGCAACCCGAAACTTGACCTGCTATTTACAACATCTTCCAATCATTTTCTATTCACGATTTCTTCATGAAAGTTGTAGGAAATTCAATAAGCTTTCCAGCCATACCTAATAGAGCTTCTGATTCCAACTCTACAGGTCAGTACAACCAAAACATCAGAGACTTCTCGGATTTGACAGTAAATTCTGTGTTCTGTCTTCCTCTTCACAAATCAGTAGCTTAAGATCCGAATTTGCTCAAGCATCCTTCACGAATTTTGTTCCAATATGCGTTAACTTGCACGAAACAAAATCTCAACTCTTACCTCATTCTGTAGAGCTCGAGATGAACAAAATAGCAGAACATGGCAGAGTGATTACCTTGTTGTTATACTAATTGCTTGAGTTCTCTCCCTCTCTTCTGCAAATCCAGCTCCAAAACCACCTTCTTCTTCTTCCTTTAAGCTTCTCCCACGAACCCTCAGCTCCTCTTTGATGAAAATGAGAAGAAATTTAAAGGTACTTGGTTGTTTAAAAAGAAAAATCAAGGTGGGGGTCCCACCTTCCACTTTCTTTCTTTTTTTCCTTTTCCTTTTCTTTTCTTTTCTTTTCTTTTCTTTTCATTCCTAAACAAAACACAATATTATAACCTTTCCTTTCATTTTCTTTCTTCATTATTCTTAGAGCAAACCAAACCAAAATGGATTAAGGTTTTCCTTTCTTGTTTTCTTTTTGCCTTTCACTTCATTACTTTTCTTTTTAAAACAAGGAAAACCAAGTTTTAAGCATTCATTTCTTCCTTTCTTTTGTTGTTTGATATTAAGGAGGTTCCAAAGAAAGATCTCGGGTTTACAACTTACCTCCCCTTAAGAAATTTCGTCCTCGAAATTTAGTAGTCCTTAGGTGAAAATCATCGGATACTTCCTCCTCAATTAGTCTTCTAACTCTCAGCTTGCCTCCTCCACTCAAGTGATGTCTCCAACGAACCTTCACGAGTGGGATCGTCTTGTTTCTTAAAACTTGTTCTTTTCATCACGAGAATTTGAAGCTGCATCCTCTGCGTAACTCATGTCTTTTTTTTCAGCTCAACAGGTTGTGCTTGTAGCACATGTGTCAAATCTGGAATATACTTTCTCAAGATAGTTCTGCTTTGGCAATTCTAGTCAGTAAGGTCACGCCCTGACTTGTCTTTGTTACTTGATAAGGACCAATATATCTAGGGCTTAGTTTACCTTTCTTACCAAAACGAAGGACACCTCTCCACGGAGATAACTTCAAGAAAACTTGATCTCCGATCCGGAATTCCAAGTCCTTTCGCCGCTTATCTCTGCATAACTCTTACAAGCGGTCTTGTGCTACCTTGATTCTCTCTGATTACCTTAATATTGTTTGTCATAACTTGCACCAACTCGGGGACCGATTAGCTTCCGCTCTTCCAGTTCATTCCAATATACGAGCGTTCTACACGGTCTTTTATCTAGAGCTTCAAATGGTGCCATGTCAAAACTAGGTGATAATTGTTATTGTAAGCAAATTCCATAAGTGATAGGTGTGTATCTCAACTTCCCTTAACTTGAAAGACACATGCTTGCAACATGTCTTCTAGGGTCTGGATGGTCCTCTCGGACGGACCATCTGTCCGAACATGAAACGTTGTACTAAAACTCAGCTTTGTCCCCATAGTTTTTTTTTGTAAGCTAGGCCAAAACATAGAAGTAAATCTCGGATCTCTATCTGGAAGTATGGACACGGTCTTTTGTCTTAGTGAGTCTATCGACCATTATCATATACCATAATGTCCACTGGGAGTAAGATGTACAAGCAACAGGAAATCCATAGCGATATGCTCTTATTTCCACTCCGACACGAGTAGTGGATTAAGGAGTCCTCCTAGTCTTTGTCTAACT
Source organism: Trichosanthes cucumerina (assembly GCA_036507285.1). Classification (NCBI taxonomy): domain Eukaryota; kingdom Viridiplantae; phylum Streptophyta; class Magnoliopsida; order Cucurbitales; family Cucurbitaceae; genus Trichosanthes; species Trichosanthes cucumerina. The sequence goes on along the minus strand of CM071835.1, from coordinate 84,652,609 downwards.
GGTTCAACTTGTCGACAGATTAAACATCTATCAACATAATCAACTATCTCCCGCTTCATCCCAGGCCACCAATAAGTCCTTTCACGCTTTTTTACACATCTTGGTGCTTCCTGGATGCATAACGTAGCTGAAATGTGAGCTTCCTCTAGAATAGCATCTTAAGCTCACTAATACACGGGACACATAGTTTTCTCTGCTTAACTATGGTTTCATCTGTTCTCATTCTAGATTATATCTCTGGGCCCTGTTTGGACATTCCAAACATTTCTGCAAGTTACTAATCTTTGGTTGTTTTCTCACAATCTCTGTTACGGGTGAAGACCTGATCTGGAATTGAGCTAAGAGACCCCCCTGAATTCTTTGCAATCACAGCTGCCTTAGAATCCCTTAGAGTACTTAAAAAAAATGTTGCTCGAATACCACACAAGGAATCCCTAGGAAGTCTTGACTTCCTGCTCAATGCAACTGCTACCACATTCACCTTACCAGGATGTATTGGTACAATCATAATCTTTAATCAGTTCTAACCATCTTCTCTGTCTCATATTCAACTTCCTTTGATCAAAGATATACTTCAGACTCTTATGATCTGTGTAAATGTGACATCTTTCACCAAACAGGTAATGTCTCCAGATCCTCAATGCTAGAACAACTGCTGCTAACTCAAGATCATGGGTATGGTAATTACATTCGTGCTTTTTCAATTGCCTTAACGCATAAGTTATTACTTTTCCTTCTTGCATCAGTACACACCCTAAATCTTTCCTCGAGGCATCACGAAGAAACCACATACTCTTTTTCCGTTCATGGGAAGTGTCAAAATAGGTCTTTGTAACTAATCTCTTTTCGACTCGAAAACTCTGTTTCACACTTATCGACCATTCAAACTTAGCATTCTTTCTTGTTTAAGTTGTTAAGGGTAATGCTAATCGTGAGAAATCCTCAACAAACCACTTTGTAGTGTCCTCGCCAAGCCTAGAAAACTCACGTACCTCATCGTACTAACTGGTCTCTCCAGGTTGACTACTGACTTTAACTTTATTTGGATCCACACTAACACCATTTCTTTGAGGCAACATGCCCCAAAACACTACTACTGGGTTCAACCAAAACTCACATTTGGTGAATTTAGCGCATAACCTGTTTATCTCGTAGTGTTTGCGAGAATAATACTCATGTGTTCCTCGTAGGCTTTCTGTCAACCGAGTAAACTAGTATATCATCAATAATCACTATTACAAAGTTATCCAAATCTGGTGGAAAACCCGTCCATGGGGTCCATGGAAAACTGCTAGTACCTTGTTAAACCGAATGGCATTACTAAACACTCGTAATGCTCGTACCTCATTATGAACAACGTCTTAGGAATGTCTGATTCTCTGACCTTTAACTTATGATATCACGATCTTAAATTAATCTTACAAAACATCGATGCACCTCTTAGCTGGTCAAACAAGTCATCTATTCGGGGGTAAAGAATACTTATTACGTATCGTGACTTTGTTTAACTATCTATAATCAATGCATAATCTACGGATACCATCTTTCTTTTCACTGAGATAACACTGGAGCTCTCAAGGCGATACACTAGGTCCGATGGATCCACTTATCTACTAGTCTTTATAAGCTGCATCTTTAGCTCCCGATCTCACTTGGAGTCATTCTATACGGCGCTTGCGATCTGAGAGGTTGTTTTTGGTAGCAATTCAATAATGAACTCAACTTCCCTATCGGTGGCAACCACGAGCGGTTCTATTGGAAAAACATCAAGAAGTTCGTTCATAACAAGAACATTGTCTGGTTTTAGCTTTTCCTCCTGCACCTCTACTACATGTGCAAGAAACGTCATGCAACCTTTCCTCAATAACTTCTGAGCTTTGAATGCTGAAAACAAACTCGTAGGGATAGTCTTTCTTTCATCCCATTAAACCACTTGACTAATCTGGTTTCTTGAAAACAACTTCCTTTATATGGCAATTTCTGGAAGCATAATGAGTGAATAAGAAATCCATTCCTAGGATTGCATCTAACACTGCAACTCTAGTGGAAGAAGATCCACTAACATATTGAGACCTTCTACTAAGACCTCACAATTTTGCATCTTTGGATTGACTAATAAAGCATCACCAAGCTGGAGTGTATATAACTAACCTTTTACATAAAGGTTCTAGCTTCCCATTCAACTTAGTCAAGAACATACTAAAAACAAAGAAATGTGTAGCACCTTGTTCTATCAAAACAAGTGCAGGTACAATTCAAATAGTAATTGTATCAATAATCATATCTGGTGCATCCTCGACTTCTTCTTTGAGTCATAACCTAGACCTTTCCGTGTTGCCTAGGCCTCCCTACAACTCTCTCTTTAGTCTAACACCACTTTGGTGCCTCTCTTGCAACTCACGATACTCTCATTTGCTCAACTAAGCGGGACTTAACTCCTAGTCCCTGCGTGCGGTAGGTGTCCCCATAGTTGTGGACAATCCCTCTTGACATGTCACGGTTGTCATTATTTGGTAGCATGTACCAACATTCACAAGACAATGACCTTGATGATTCTTGCAGTGAGATCACACATGGAGTTTTCCTTGCTATCTTGGCATAGACTCTTGCCCTCCTCCCGCAACTGCTTCGCCAATCAAACAAACTAACTAGGTCCTCTTTAACTCTGCCTCGATAGTAAGTCGACCACAAACATCCGCCTCGATGCCGGCTACTTGGCTACTAGCTTGCTCCTTAAAGTCATATTGACTTAGAAACATTTACTCCAAGTGTGAACCTCGCTGCTCCACGACCTTGAAATCGCTTGTTGTCGAAGCCTCCACAACTAGGCTTCACTCATCGATCGCGCTTTGCTATACTCTGCTCAACACGTAGAGCAGTCTCTATCGGTGGGAAAAATCAATCCACTTAGCAATGGCTGTAACTGGGGTACGTATCTCAAGTCGTAACCCTTTTTCAAATCTTCGATACCTGTCACTCTTAGATGCCACAATCACATCAACATACCGCGCCAACTCGGTATATCTTCTCTCATACTCACCATTTGAAAGTGTCTCTTGTTTTAGTTCTAAAAATCCATCCCTCTTTGCCTCTCTGATGCGTGCTAGGGTAATATTTATTTTCAAATATACTTCAGAAAGTTTTCAAGTGTGAAGTACGTGCATCACTACAACTGGCTAACATCAATTTCCATCATCCTTCTGCTTCCTTTAGCAACAAGAATGTGGCCAACTTAACATTTCGCTCCTCAGAGCAACTCATAACATCAAAACATTTATCAAGCTTATTTAGCCAAACCTCAGCTTCAGCTGGATCTTTGGAACCCTCAAACACTGTGGCTCCTCATTCTTTTAGTTGATCTATTTTATATGTCTTATCTGGATTACTTAGCCCCGCTCCCTATGGCTTACCTACCCTCCCTGTGAGGAATTAACATCTTTGCTTAATTCGCCCCCATCCGAACTCTCGGGGCACTAGATCTCCACCGGGATTGATCTTGGGTAGGATCTGCGCCCCGATCCGATCTTACTGCGCATCGTGCCTGCTAGCACGTGGTGGCATGACTTCTATAACATATTAACATACCAGACATGTAATGAGTACTAAACTCAAACACACAATTCTAGACTTGTGTTCACATTCTAGTCCTGACTGGACTTACTCTTATCCTTACTTGGACCATGCTCTACTAGTTCTATTGAACTAACTCAATAACTTGCTATTTACTTTTCAGTTTCTTCTAGAGCTAACTTGCTCTGTCTCATTCCCATGGAGCTAATTGCTCTGATACCAAGTTGACACACCCCCTCCCAAACCACTTGCTAACTTAGCCCGGGAGACGGCATGAAGCCAACAGACATTGTTACCTCTTAACAATACCTGCTGACACTACTTTACCTGAAAACAAACTAACTACGCATATGGAACACTTTAAACTTAACACAGCGGAAACTGGACATCTATAAGACGTACATGAGGAGAAACTCTTCTTAAGTCTCTCTTGAAACTAAAGCGAGCAAGAACATCGGAACCACAAACAAACCCAAACCACTAATTAAACAACCACAACCTCTAAAGCACATACGACTATAACTACATAGTTCTCTTAAAATAATTACAACATATGGACTTGCTAAACCACACCAACCACGTACAACATATCAAACATGAGAAGCTTCCAGTAGACTATGGCAGGTTATCAGGCACCAGGAGCTCGATCTCTACCTGAAAAGTGGGAAAAACACTGAAAGAATGAGCTATGAAGCTCAGTGAGTGACTTGAGTTTAAAAGAAAGCTTTTAACTCGTAAATCATATCACCTGGCCATCTATGAGCATATGCATCTGTAATCAAGCGTTAAAAGTAATCGTGTAATGATTATAGCTTTCCATGAAAACCAGCAAGTACACCGTTAAAATCTCGTAAGGCATGTAAATGATATAAACTCTTTTTAAAACATGTCACAATCTACGTTATGTAGGGCACGCTTGAGACACCAACGTTTATTCTACGATGTAGTGGGGCCCGCCAAAGACTCCCATCGTCTTTGTCGTAGTGGGGCCCGCCCAAGACTCCTGTATTATTTGTTGTCACGGAGTACACTCAGCGTCGACAATGAGAAGAAGACTGTGTGCACACGGTACACTATAAAGCCTCGGGCTCAATATCTCGAGAAAATCACATGAAAACATTGAACATGCCCGCTTATCTTTTCTTTCATAAAATTCAAGCTTACTCGAACATTGTTCATAAAATGGAAATCTTTAAAACATACTTGCTAGTACATGCTTGCTTGAAATCATAACATTTCCATAAATTTTGGCAACCATTGGACATATGCTCATGTATAAACTTTATAAGACTTTTAGGGTCACAATGAACACTTGAAACATTTCTAGGAAAACAAGAATACTCATAGACATGTGTTTAAAAAAAATAAAACACAAAGCTTTAAAACAATTCATTCTAGCAAATCTTGCATTTCTTAAAGCATTTTTCAAGCATATAGCTCATTTCCGAAGTTCGTTTTGTCACTCACAGTGTTAGAACTAGAGTCTTGACCCGTACACTCGACCTATTCGCTCTTGGCCTGTCAAACAAACCAAAACCATGTTTTAGAACCTCGAGCTCATGGTTTTAACTTTAAAATTACAACAAAACACTCCAACAAAAATTCCAGCATTTAACAGATTTTATGCCCTGTATTCAGATACTCATAACTTCTTCATTACTTAACCAAAAAGGATGTACTTTATACCAAACGCTTCCTTTTTGAATCCTCTAAAATTCATATGAAGACATGAAATTGAAATTCCCAACAGATTGGTTCAGAAATACCTCGAAAGCTTCTTTCCCAGGAACTAACTTCTGCTATTCCAGATTCGATTTTCTGCTGCAACCCGAAACTTGACCTGCTATTTACAACATCTTCCAATCATTTTCTATTCACGATTTCTTCATGAAAGTTGTAGGAAATTCAATAAGCTTTCCAGCCATACCTAATAGAGCTTCTGATTCCAACTCTACAGGTCAGTACAACCAAAACATCAGAGACTTCTCGGATTTGACAGTAAATTCTGTGTTCTGTCTTCCTCTTCACAAATCAGTAGCTTAAGATCCGAATTTGCTCAAGCATCCTTCACGAATTTTGTTCCAATATGCGTTAACTGCACACGAAACAAAATCTCAACTCTTACCTCATTCTGTAGAGCTCGAGATGAACAAAATAGCAGAACATGGCAGAGTGATTACCTTGTTGTTATACTAATTGCTTGAGTTCTCTCCCTCTCTTCTGCAAATCCAGCTCCAAAACCACCTTCTTCTTCTTCCTTTAAGCTTCTCCCACGAACCCTCAGCTCCTCTTTGATGAAAATGAGAAGAAATTTAAAGGTACTTGGTTGTTTAAAAAGAAAAATCAAGGTGGGGGTCCCACCTTCCACTTTCTTTCTTTTTTTCCTTTTCCTTTTCTTTTCTTTTCTTTTCTTTTCTTTTCATTCCTAAACAAAACACAATATTATAACCTTTCCTTTCATTTTCTTTCTTCATTATTCTTAGAGCAAACCAAACCAAAATGGATTAAGGTTTTCCTTTCTTGTTTTCTTTTTGCCTTTCACTTCATTACTTTTCTTTTTAAAACAAGGAAAACCAAGTTTTAAGCATTCATTTCTTCCTTTCTTTTGTTGTTTGATATTAAGGAGGTTCCAAAGAAAGATCTCAAGGTTTACAACTTACCTCCCTTAAGAAATTTCGTCCTCGAAATTTAGTAGTCCTTAGGTGAAAATCATCGGATACTTCCTCCTCAATTAGTCTTCTAACTCTCAGCTTGCCTCCTCCACTCCGTGATGTCTCCAACGAACCTTCACGAGTGGGATCGTCTTGTTTCTTAAAACTTGTTCTTTTCTGTCGAGAATTTGAACTGCATCCTCTGCGTAACTCATGTCTTTTTTCAGCTCAACAGGTTGTGCTTGTAGCACATGTGTCAAATCTGGAATATACTTTCTCAAGATAGTTCTCACTGCAATTCTAGTCTCAGAATTTTGCCGCCCAACTTGTCTTTGTTACTTGATAAGGACCAATATATCTAGGGCTTAGTTTACCTTTCTTACCAAAACGAAGGACACCTCTCCACGGAGATAACTTCAAGAAAACTTGATCTCCGATCTGGAATTCCAAGTCCTTTCGTCGCTTATCTGCATAACTCTTCTGGCGGTCTTGTGCTACCTTCAGATTCTCTCTGATTACCTTAATATTGTTTGTCATAACTTGCACCAACTCAGGACCGATTAGCTTCCGCTCTTCTAGTTCATTCCAATATACGAGCGTTCTACACGGTCTTTTATCTAGAGCTTCAAATGGTGCCATGTCAAAACTAGACTGATAATTGTTATTGTAAGCAAATTCCATAAGTGATAGGTGTGTATCTCAACTTCCCTTAACTTGAAAGACACATGCTTGCAACATGTCTTCTAGGGTCTGGATGGTCCTCTCGGACGGACCATCTGTCCGAACATGAAACGTTGTACTAAAACTCAGCTTTGTCCCCATAGTTTTTTTTTTGTAAGCTAGGCCAAAACATAGAAGTAAATCTCGGATCTCTATCTGGAAGTATGGACACGGTCTTTTGTCTTAGTGAGTCTATCGACCATTATCATATACCATAATGTCACTTTGGGAGTAAGATGTACAAGCAACAGGAAATCCATAGCGATATGCTCTTATTTCCACTCAGACCACGAGTAGTGGATTAAGGAGTCCTCCTAGTCTTTGTCTAAGCTGGTTCAACTTGTCGGCCATGATTAAACATCTATCAACATAATCAACTATCTCCCGCTTCATCCGGGCCACCAATAAGTCCTTTCACGGTTTTACACATCTTGGTGCTTCACGGATGCATAACGTGTTGAAATGTGAGCTTCCTCTAGAATAGCATCTTAAGCTCACTAATACACAGGACACATAGTTTTCTCTCGCTTAACTATGGTTTCATCTGTTCTCATTCTAGATTATATCTCTGGGCCTGTTTGGACATTCCAAACATTTCGCAAGTTACTAATCTTTGGTTGTTTTTCTCAATCTCATTGCGGGTGAAGACACGATCGGAATTGAGCTAAGAGACCCCACAGAATTCTTTGCAATCATTTGCCTTAGAATCCCTTAGAGTACTTAAAAAAATGTTGCTCGAATACCACACAAGGAATCCCTAGGAAGTCTTGACTTCGCTCAATCAAATCTGCTACCACATTCACCTTACTGGGATGTATTGGTACAATCATAATCTTTAATCGTTCTAACCATCTTCTCTGTCTCATATTCAACTTCCTTTGATCAAAGATATACTTGAGACTCTTATGATGCGTGTAAATGTGACATCTTTCACCAAAGCAGTAATGTCTCCGGATCCTCAATGCTAGAACATGCTGCCGCTAACTCAAGATCATGGGTATGGTAATTACATTCGTGCTTTTTCAATTGCCTTAACGCATAAGTTATTACTTTTCCTTCTTGCATCAGTACACACCCTAAATCTTTCCTCGAGGCATCACAGTAAACCACATACTCTTTTTCAGATTACTGGGAAGTGTCAAAATAGGTCTTTGTAACTAATCTCTTTTCGACTCTGAAAACTCATTCACACTTATCTGACCATTCAAACTTAGCATTCTTTCTTGTTTAAGTTGTTAAGGGTAATGCTAATCGTGAGAAATCCTCAACAAACCGCTCTGTAGTGTCCTGCCAAGCCTAGAAAACTACGTACCTCTGTCGTACTAACTGGTCTCTCCCAGTTGACTACAGCTTTAACTTTATTTGGATCCACACTAACACCATTTGCTGAGGCAACATGCCCCAAAAACACTACCTGGTTCAACCAAAACTCACATTTGGTGAATTTAGCGTACAACTGTTTATCTCGTAGTGTTTGCAGAATAATACTCATGTGTTCCTCGTAGGCTTTCCTGTCAACTGAGTAAACTAGTATATCATCAATAATCACTATTACAAAGTTATCCAAATACTGGTGGAAAACCTGTCCATGGGGTCCATGGAAACTGCTAGTACCTTGTTAAACCGAATGGCATTACTAAACACTCGTAATGCTCGTACCTCATTATGAACAACGTCTTAGGAATGTCTGATTCTCTGACCTTTAACTTATGATATCCTGATCTTAAATTAATCTTACAAAACATCGATGCACCTCTTAACTGGTCAAACAAGTCATCTATTCAGGGTAAAGAATACTTATTACGTATCGTGACTTTGTTTAACTATCTATAATCAATGCATAATCTACGGATACCATCTTTCTTTTCTGAGATATAACACTGGAGCTCTCGAGCGATACACTAGGTCCGATGGATCCCTTATCTACTAGTCTTTATAATCGCATCTTTAGCTCCCCGATCTCACTTGGAGTCATTCTATACGGCGCTTGCGTCTGAGAGGTTGTTTTTGGTAGCAATTCAATAATGAACTCAACTTCCTATCGGTGGCAACCACAGCGGTTCTATTGGAAAAACATCAAGAAGTTCGTTCATAACAAGAACATTGTGCGGTTTTAGCTTTTCCTCCCGCACTCTACTACATGTGCAAGAAACGTCATGCAACCTTTCCTCAATAACTTCGAGCTTTGAATGCGAAAACAAACTCGTAGGGATAGTCTTTCTTTCATCCCATTAAACCACTTCACTAATCACGGTTTCTTGAAAACAACTTCCTTTATATGGCAATTTCTGGAAGCATAATGAGTGAATAAGAAATCCATTCCTAGGATTGCATCTAACACCTGCAACTCTAGTGGAAGAAGATCCACTAACATATTGAGACCTTCTACTAAGACCTCACAATTTTGCATCTTTGGATTGACTAATAAAGCATCACCAAGCTGGAGTGTATATAACTAACCTTTTACATAAAGGTTCTAGCTTCCCATTCAACTTAGTCAAGAACATACTAAAAACAAAGAAATGTGTAGCACCTTGTTCTATCAAAACAAGTGCAGGTACAATTCAAATAGTAATTGTATCAATAATCATATCTGGTGCATCCTCGCCTTCTTCTTTGAGTCATAACCTAGACCTTTCCGTGTTGCCTAGGCCTCCTACAACTCTCTTTAGTCTAACACCACTGGTGCCCTCTCTTGCAACTCACTGATACTCTTGGTTGCTCAACTAAGCGGGACTTAACTCCCTAGTCCCTCTGTGCGTACATCCATAGCCTGTGGACAATCCCTCTTGACATGTCACGGTTGTCGGGTATTTGGTAGCATGTACCAACATTCACAAGACAATGACCTTGATGATTCTTGCCTTGAGATCACACATGGAGTTTTCCTTGCTATCTTGGCATAGACTCTTGCCCTCCCCCGCAACTTGCCGCCAATCAAACAAACTAACTAGGTCCTCTTTAACTCGCCTCGATGTAGTGCGACCACAAACATCGCGCCTCGATGCACGGCTACTTGGCTACTAGCTTGCTCCTTAAAGTCATATTGACTTAGAAACATTTACTCCAAGTGTGAACCTCCATTGCTCACGACCTTGAAGGCGCTTGTTGTCGAAGCCTCCACAACTAGGCTTTCACCATCGATCGCGCCTTTGCTATATACTCGCTCAACACGTAGAAGCGGCTCTCTATCGGTGGGAAAAATCAATCCACTTAGCAATGGTCAGATGGCGGGTACGTATCTCAAGTCGTAACCCTTTTTCAAATCTTCGATACTGTCACTCTTAGATGCCACAATCACATCAACATACCGCGCCAACTCGGTATATCTTCTCTCATACTCACCATTGAAGTGTCTCTTGTTTTAGTTCTAAAAATCCATCCCTCTTTGCCTCTCGATGCGTGCTAGGGTAATATTTATTTTCAAATATACTTACGAAAGTTTTCAAGTGTGAAATCGTGCATCACTACAATGGCTAACATCAATTTCCATCATCCTTACGCTTCCTTTAGCAACAAGAATGTGGCCAACTTAACATTTCGCTCCTCGGAGCAACTCATAACATCAAAACATTTATCAAGCTTATTTAGCCAAACCTCAACTTTCGGTGGATCTTTGGAACCCTCAAACACTTTGTGGCTCCTCATTCTTTTAGTTGATCTATTTTATATGTCTTATACGGATTACTTAGCCTGCTCCCTATGGCTTACCTACCTCCCGTGAGGAATTAACATCTTTGCTTAATGCGCCCCCCATCCGAACTCTCGGGGCACTAGATCTCCTCGGGATTGATCTTGGGTAGGATCTGCGTCCCGCCCCGATCTTACACCGCATCAAATGCGCTAGTGCGTGGTGGCATGACTTCTATAACATATTAACATACCGGACATGTAATGAGTACTAAACTCAAACACACAATTCTAGACTTGTGTTCACATTCTAGTCTGATTGGACTTACTCTTATCCTTACTTGGACCATGCTCTACTAGTTCTATTGAACTAACTCAATAACTTGCTATTTACTTTTCGGTTTCTTCTAGAGCTAACTTGCTCTGTCTCATTCCCATGGAGCTAATTGCTCGATACCAAGTTGACACACCCTCCCAAACCACTTGCTAACTTAGGCGGGAGGCGGCATGAAGCCAACGGACATTGTTACCTCTTAACAATACTCACTGACACTACTTTACGAAAACAAACTAACTACGCATATGGAACACTTTAAACTTAACACAGTGAACTGGACATCTATAAGGCGTACATGAGGAGAAACTCTTCTTAAGTCTCTCTTGGAAACTAAAGCGAGCAAGAACATCAGAACCACAAACAGTCCAAACCACTAATTAAACAACCACAACCTCTAAAGCACATACGACTATAACTACATAGTTCTCTTAAAATAATTACAACATATGGACTTGCTAAACCACACCAACCACGTATAACATATATCAAACATGAGAAGCTTCCAGGTGAGACTATGGCGGGTTATCGGGCACCGGAGCTCGATCTGCACGAAAAGTGGGAAAAACAACGAAAGAATGAGCTATGAAGCTCGGTGAGTGACTTGAGTTTAAAAGAAAGCTTTTAACTCGTAAATCATATCACTGCCATCTATGAGCATATGCATCCGTAATCAGCGTTAAAAGTAATCGTGTAATGATTATAGCTTTCCATGAAAACCAGCAAAGTACACCGTTAAAATCTCGTAAGGCATGTAAATGATATAAACTCTTTTTAAAACATGTCACAATCTCGTTATGTAGGGCACGCCATGATACACCAACGTTTATTCTACGATGTAGTGGGGCCCGCCAAAGACACTCCCATCGTCTTTTTGTCGTAGTGGGGCCCGCCAAAGACTCTCCACAGTATATTGTTGTCACGAGTACACTCAAGCGTCGACAACAGAAGAAGACCTGTGTGCACACGGTACCATAAAGCCTCGGGCTCAATATCTCAGAAAATCACATGAAAACATTGAACATGCCCGCTTATCTTTTCTTTCATAAAATTCAAGCTTACTCAGCTTGTTCATAAAACTGGAAATCTTTAAAACATACTTGCTAGTACATGCTTGCTTGAAATCATAACATTTCCATAAATTTTGGCAACCATTGGACATATGCTCATGTATAAACTTTATAAGACTTTTAGGGTCACAATGAACACTTGAAACATTTCTAGGAAAACAAGAATACTCATAGACATGTGTTTAAAAATAAAACACAAAGCTTTAAAACAATTCATTCTAGCAAATCTTACATTTCTTAAAGCATTTTTCAAGCATATAACTCATTTCCGAAGTTCGTTTTGTCACTCACAATGTTAGAACTAGAGTCTTGACCCGTACACTCGACCTATTCGCTCTTGGCCTGTCAAACAAACCAAAACCATGTTTTAGAACCTCGAGCTCATGGTTTTAACTTTAAAATTACAACAAAACACTCCAACAAAAATTCCAGCATTTAACAGATTTTATGCCCTGTATTCAGATACTCATAACTTCTTCATTACTTAACCAAAAAGGATGTACTTTATACCAAACTCTTCCTTTTTGAATCCTATAAAAATCATATGAAGACGTGAAATTGAAATTCCCAACAGATTGGTTCAGAAATACCTCGAAAGCTTCTTTCCCAGGAACTAACTTCTGCTATTCCAGATTCGATTTTCTGCTGCAACCCGAAACTTGACCTGCTATTTACAACATCTTCCAATCATTTTCTATTCATGATTTCTTCATGAAAGTTGTAGGAAATTCAATAAGCTTTCCAACCATACCTAATAGAGCGTCTGATTCCAACTCTACAGGTCAGTACAACCAAAACATCAGAGACTTCTCGGATTTGACAGTAAATTCTGTGTTCTGTCTTCCTCTTCACAAATCAGTAGCTTAAGATCCGAATTTGCTCAAGCATCCTTCACAAATTTTGTTCCAATATGAGTTAACTTGCACGAAACAAAATCTCAACTCTTACCTCTTTCTGTGGAGCTCGAGATGAACAAAATAGCAGAACATGGCAGAGTGATTACCTTGCTGTTATACTAATTGCTTGAGTTCTCTCCCTCTCTTCTGCAAATCCAGCTCCAAAACCACCTTCTTCTTCTTCCTTTAAGGTTCTCCCACGAACCCTCAGCTCCTCTTTGATGAAAATGAGAAGAAATTTGAAGGTACTTGGTTGTTTAAAAAGAAAAATCAAGGTGGGGGTCCCACCTTCCACTTTCTTTCTTTTTTTTCCTTTTCCTTTTCTTTTCTTTTCTTTTCTTTTCTTTTCATTCCTAAACAAAACACAATATTATAACCTTTCCTTTCATTTTCTTTCTTCATTATTCTTAGAGCAAACCAAACCAAAATGGATTAAGGTTTTCCTTCCTTGTTTTCTTTTTGCCTTTCACTTCATTACTTTTCTTTTTAAAACAAAGAAAACCAAGTTTTAAGCATTCATTTCTTCCTTTCTTTTGTTGTTTGATATTAAGGAGGTTCCAAAGAAAGATCTCGGGTTTACATGCAAGTTTAGACTCCGGCGAACCCGACAACGACGAAGAAGATTTGTGGACGGCAGCGACTCCCAAATCGGTGATGGCGACTCCCAAACAGCTGGCGGTGAAGATCTGTGGACGGCGGTGAAGTGTGGACGACGGAAGGAAATTGAGGAAAAAGAGAGAGGTCATATCGAGGGAGAAGACAGAGAGAGAATGGGTCGGCAGAGACAATCGATGGCGGCGACAAACGGATGGCGATTCGGTGAGATGGAGGCAGGGGACAGTGAGATCGAGGGAGATGTGAGATTGAGGTTGTTGTGAGAGAGAGAGAGATTGATCGGCAGCGAGGAGATTCGGTCGGCAAAGACAAACGAACGAAGGCGACAAACGGACGGCGATTCGGTGAGATGAAGGCCAGGGAGAGTGAGATTGATGGAGATGTGAGCTGCTGTGAGAGAGAGATATCGAAAGAAAATGGGAAAGTGGAAAGAGAGAGAGATGTGAGCTAGGGGTGAGGTGTCGATTTTTTTAAAAAAAAAATAACCTATGATGACGGGCAATGCCCGTCATTAAAAACAACTTACTATGACGGGCAATGCCCATCATTGTATGTCTGTCCAATTTTTTCCAGCACGCATTTTCACAGTCCGTCATTGTTTCTCGCCCCTTGTTTTTTTCGTCCGTCATTGTATCCCTGTTTTCTACTAGTGTTATGACATTTTCTTCCGCATATGGTAGTAATACTAGTAGAAATCAGTGTGGCTATATGCGTAAACTGGAGTTGGATCGGTATGTTAACGCACATGGTCGTATTCGAATAGTTATATAAACCCTACGTTGATGAAGCCAGTTGGACCACATGCTACGACATTGAGTTTAGCTATTGGTGCCACGGTGAAGGACACCTTTCCTGTTCATTGCCCTACATACGAGTCTGTACCACAAGCTGTAATAGACTTGACTAAAGCGACTTTGTTGGTAAGTTAAGATATTTGTTTGTCATGATTTTAAATATAAAATAAATAGTTTAATAAATTTATTTTCTGTGTAGAATCATTTTGCATTCGATTTCTCCAAGCCAAAAGTTGTTGCATTTCTCGATCAACAAATGAAAATGACATTTAAGGAGTACAGATTTGAGTTGCATCGTCATTAAAAGACGTGTGGCACTCCTGAGCGATCACATGCTAACCCGCCTAAACAATTGAAGATTGGCATGTCTTATGCACCAGACTCGAGGACCCTGAATTTCAAGTAGATATATGTTTACAATATTATTACATTATGTTGCATGCAGTTTTTTACTAATCATGTATTTCGTTAGGAAAAATAAAAAAGTAGTCAACAGAGTCGGGCAACTTTGCAGTTCAACCACACTTGTGGGTCAAAGTCTTTCATCTCTGTGCAACAGGAAGAGGTAGGTTGAATAACTTTTACTGTTGTTGTTTCGTGTGTTTACAAATCTTTGGTAATGTATTTTTCTTTTGATTTGACTTATAGAAAGATAAACAAGGTCGGGATATAAGACTTGTCGACCTATTCGAGCTGACCCACTCGAAAAATGGAAAGTGGGTCAATCCGGTTGCCGAGAATGCACATGTAAGTTTCTTTTTCAGTCAAGATTATTTAAGGTTGGTTTCAAAGAGTTGTCTCATGTTTTTTTCTAATTATATTACAGAACAAAATGATCCAGTTGCAGGAGGTCTCTAGTCAATAAGAGGTCAAACCACTTTCAGAAGCCGAAATTTGTCAATCGGTGTTGGGAAGTCGTCCAGGCCACGTTAAACGCCTTGGTTGGGGACCTAAACCCTCTAAATCATCTAGAAAATCGAGTGTCAGTTCATCAAGTGCATCCTCAAGTCAAGAGGTTGAAGAGCTAAGGACAAAACTCGTTGAAACAACTGATAAGTTGACAAGGGTTGAAGAAAGGATGGAGGAACGGATTCAGACACTTCTCAATGCTCAAATGCAGCAACATCGAGCAGAAATGCAAGAAATGATTAAGAAGGTGGTGGAGTCACAAGGAGGACCATCAAAATAGGTATGCAAGAATTGAATTTAAACTTGTTTTGAATGCTTTTATAAAGATGTGTTGTTGAGCATGATGCTATGAAATCTGAAGTTTAATTTCATCTATAAATTTGAGATAGTCCCATTATTTACTTGTAGTTCGGGGGACGTTGTGTGGAATCTGGTTATAGAATTGTGTTTTATTTCTTATCAGGTGTAAGGAAAAAATTTTGGGAACGTCCAAGTTACGTTGTTATGCTGTCGAAATTTTCAAGGCTCCCTAAGTTAGGTTAAAAGTATGTTGCAAAAAGCATGTTCGATCTATGTTGAACATATTTTATGAGCTTTAGTTTAAGTAGATTTCTTTTTGTAGTGACCATTGTCATGTTACAACCTAGTTAGGGTATTATATTTTCATGTCTTTTGTGTTTAATTCGTGTGATTGACAAAGTTGTTAGATGTTAGGGGTTTGAATTTGTATGCTTTTAGCCTAAAATAACTAATCTTGAACTCCCTTTTGTTTAATTAATGACACTTTTGAACTTTATAATTCATTAGTATATGTTTGTTGTCAATGAATTACTCTAAATTAAAGTATTAATCAATTTATTTTTTTATTTTTAGGTACTTCAAGATCAATTAATATTATTTTGGCAGAATTCCAAGAGGGATCTACGAGTTTCTTTCATCTCTTGTTTATGTAATTTCATTATTGTTAGAAACTTCGAATTTTAGTATGTAATTTCAGAATTTTATATATAAAGACAACTTTGTTTGTTTATTTAATGCATATTATGTTTCAAATGCAATTTAGATTACGTTTTACTTTATATTTGTAAAACATGGTTGAAGATTATAATTCTATTGGAAAAATTATTTGTAAAAATTTTTGAATAAAATAGCAAAATTAAAATAAAATCACTAAGCTATGTCGACGCGTCCATGCTCGCATCGGCATAGGGTAACTCTGAAGCAATGCTGACGCGATCCATTACCGCATCGGCAAACCAAGGCTATGTCGACGCGGTGCTCACGGCATTGACATAGAGTGTTCAAATCATGTATGTTGACGCGACCCACTAACGCGTCGACATATCGAGGACTTGCCGAAGTCGTGGTCAACGCATCGGCAAATTGCCCACCAAGAAGATCTGCTGACGCATACGAGGGACGCGTCGGCATAGGCTCTGTCGACGCGTCTATGCCGACATAGTTTAACGCGTCGGCATACGCCATGCCGATGTTGTTTCATGCTCTGCCGACGTTTTTCTGCGTCGGAAAAGACCCCATTTCTTGTAGTGATTACTGTAACTAAAATATTAATAAGAATTTATTTTATTTTTAGGTACTCCGAGGACAAGTAATATTACGCAAGTGAAATTTGAAGATAGATCTACGAGTGTCTTTTTTGTTTAATTTATGCAATTTTATTATCGATCTCTAATTTCGAATTACGATACTCTAGTATTATTTTATATATAAAAACAACTTTGTAAGAATTATAGTTTCGTTTTTTATTTAATGCATATTATGTTTCAAATACCTTTTAGATTCTATTTTATTTTATATCTGTTCAACAAGGTTGAAATTAGAGTTTAAGATTAAGGAAATTTAAAAACTATAAAAGAAATGAAAAAAAAAATAATTTTATCTATGTCGACGCAAACATAAACACGTCGGCATAGACAGTCATGTCGATGGCAGATGTAGTGCGTCGACATAGACCATACAAGGAATCTATGTCGACGCCTGCCTCAGATGCGTCGAGAAATGATGGTCTTTCCCGGCGCGGATGTTAACGCGTCGGCAGATAATCCACCAAATAGACTCTGTCGACGCGTCCTTATCCGTGTTGGCATAGATGGTCTATGTCGACGCCTGTGCATTGGCGCGTCAACAATACTTTTGCCGACGGTGTACGATGGCGTCGGCAAAACCCATACTGATGTGAATTGTAAACTATTTCGATGTTGTAACGCGTCGGGAAAGACCCATTTTCTTGCAGTGATATTATTTACCAATGTCATTCAACCTGAGTTAATTTTAATATGATTGAACTAACATGAACATTACATATATTAATTAAAGAAAAACATATTTCAACATTAAATTAAAGAGAGTGATGAAATTTTGCCCGTGTACTTTTAAATACATTATGTTTCACAATATTATAATATTTTTTATATAAAAAATCACAAAACCTACCTTCTTCATTATAAAACAACATATCTATATCTATACTTAAAAGGAAGGCGGGGAGAAACTTTTCATTTTTCTTTTGTCTCTTCCTAATTTAAAACTTTTTCTCTTTTTTCTTTTTTAAATTTAAATATATTATTAAATAATATTTAAATAAGTATATCCATACTACAAATAAAAAGGGCTACGAGGGAAGGATTTTTACCTACCTATTATGGAACCCATTTTAAACCACACAATTTTCAAAATTAAAAAAAAAAAATCTAAATTTTTTCTCATGTAATTATAGAGCTACACAAAACATGAGTGCAACCTAAATTATCACATTTATATATTTAAATAATTCTTAAAAGTTTGTAACAATTAAAATAAAATGTTAAATGACAATTTTGATCTATAGTTTTGAAAGAGTTAGAATTTAATTCTTAAATGATATAATAATCTCCCTAATTTGATGAAATCTTAAAAAATAATCCAAATCATTTACGAAGGAGACTATTTTCTTTCTTTTAAAACTACCTAGACTAATTTCTAACTTACCTAAAATAAAACTATACACTATTTATTTATTATATTGTAAAAAAAAACAACTATTTTTTTTTTGTTTTTGTTTTCAAAATTTTAATTAAAACTACAAGATTGCATGTGTTTCTTGATCTCCTCCATCTTCGCCACTCTCTCACATTAAATATGCAGACACCAAAACCTCAACAACTATGGCGCTTCACCATTCAACACTAGCACCTACCTCCGCCGCAGCCACCGTCGCCGGAAACCAAATGGACGGCGAACTCCACAACCTGGTCAAGGTATGGTCCATCGCCATTGCTCTGATTTGCTACTCTTACTATGTAGCTTCCAAAATCCCTAAGGGACTCCCAAGGTTCCTCGCTATCTTCCCCGTCCTCTTCATCTTCCTCCTCCTTCCTCTGAAACTCCACTACTTCCATTTCTGCGGTCCGACTGCCTTCTTCCTCGCTTGGCTCGGAAATTTCAAACTCCTCCTCTTCGCCTTCGATCTCGGTCCTCTGACCTCCACGCCGCTCCCGAGCCTCCTCCACTTCGCCGCCGTCCTCTGCCTTCCGATCAAGATCAAGAAGCACAAATCTCCAGAAGAATTGAAGAATCGGAGAATCGGAGTGCCGATCGCTCTCTCTTTCAAGCTCTTGCTGCTAGCGATTGTCATTCGGCTTTACGATTACCGAAATCGGATGAATCCGGTGGTGATTTTCGTTCTGTACTGCCTCCATATGTACTTCGGGATCGAAATCATTCTCGCTCTGTGTTCCCTTCCGGCGAGGGCCATCATTGGAGCTCGGATCGAACCGCAGTTCGACGAGCCGTATCTCTCCACCTCGCTTCAGGATTTCTGGAGCCGTCGATGGAATCTCATGGTTCCGAGTATTCTACGCCCGGCCGTATACGATCCCACCCGTTCCATAACTTCCCGCGTATTTGGGCCGAGGTGGGCCCAAGTTCTGGCCATGGTAGCTGCGTTTGCTGTCTCTGGCTTTATGCACGAGCTGTTGTATTATTACTTCACACGTGCCGCTCCCACGTGGGAGGTCACGTGGTTCTTTGTCCTGCACGGCGTGTGCACGGCGACGGAGGTGGCGGTGAAGGTCGCCGTGGCTGACCGGAAGGTGAGGTGGCGGCTCCCCTGGGCGGTGTCTGCGCCGATGACTCTGGCCTTTTTGATGGTGACGGCGAGGTGGTTGATGTTCCCTCAGCTAATTCGAAATGGCGTTATTGAAACGACGATTGGCGAATATTATGTCATGGCTGACTTCGTGAAGGACAAATTTGTTTAGTTGCTTTGAGTAATTTTAGAAGAAAATCTTCCTAATATAATTAAATTTATCCCAAATTATCCACTTAAATTGTTAGACTTAATTAGTGATTTAAGATTATATTAGAGTAGGAAAGACCTGAATTCGAATGCTTGTAAAATTATTTTCCCTCCAAATTAATATTGATGTCCACTTATCAAGATTTAATCTTAGTTTGTAATTATTGTAGCTCTCGAAATAATTGTTGTCAACTTTGTTTTAAAAAAAATAAATGAACTAAGTTAGCGTTCAATATATTTCATATTTAAATATGAAAAATCAAGTAATAGTAATTGGTAAATTAGTACGAAATTGTAGTTATATTGACTACTTCAATCCAACATGAATTTGAATCAATATTTAACTTCAAATTTTTTAAGATAAACTATGTAAAATTTTATATAATTTAAATTATAAATAATATTTTGTATACTTTATATAATTGGATAAAAATATCAAGAAAACCGATTGTTATTAAAAAAAACTGTTTCAAACAAAATCCAATTTTAATTTAGATGATGAGATGAGATGAAATAAGTTGTAAAGAATAATATTTAAAAAATATTGTTATTATGATTAGAAAAGAATTTTTAAAAAATGGTCAGTTATACTAAATGAAGAAGCTGCTTTTTACTAGTTAATGTTACAGTTGCATAGATAACGACCCTCCACATATCTCCACATTGGTATGATATTGTCCACTTTGGGCATATGCCCTCATGGCTTTGCTTTTGGTTTCACCCAAAAGGCCTCATACTAATGGAGATACTATCCCTCACTTATATACCCATGAACTTCCCCTTCTCTAGCCGATGTGGGACTTTGGTCGCACTCCCAACAGAAGGAAGAATGGCCATTTACGACCTGAGATTCTGTAGATTAAAAAAAAAAATCCAGGAAGCCTATGCACAGCCTGCACGATTAAATTTTGATCTCATCAGATCAATAGATGGTCAACTCGAGGGCAAGCCGCTATAGGAAAAGATTTACTGGAAATAGAGATCGAGGGAGAACTGGTTAAAATTGGGCGATAAAAATACTAAGTGGTTTCATCAGAGGACGTCGAAAAGGAAGAAAAGAAACACTGTCAAAGGGATTATGGATTCTGAAGGTGTTTGGCAGGAGGACCCTAAGATTCTTTTAGAGGTGTTTCTGCAACATTTCATGGATATTTTTCGGTCATTTGATCCACCCTTTGAGGATATTGCTAAGGTAATCGATGCTATTACTTGCAGTATTTTTGATGATATGAATGATCTGTTGACACAGGAATATACGAGGGAGGAGATCGAAAGAGCGATTAAGGGTTTCCACCCCACAAAAGCGTCTGGCCCAGATGGATTCCCTGCGGTGTTTTATCAGAAATTATGGGATGTCATTGGTCATCAAACCATTGATAGTTGCTTGAAAATACTAAATCAGGAGGGTTCGTCTGAACAGTGGAACCACTCAACTATTGTGCTCATTCCAAAGGTAAAGAAGGCAAAGGAAGTCTCTAATTTTCGCCCGATCAGTTTGTGTAATGTCTGGTACAAAATCGTAACAAAGGTTATTGCGAATCGTTTGAAGCTGGTCGTAGGGAAGGTAATCTCTGAGGAACAATCAACATTCGTCCCAGGCATGAACATATAGGATAATCTGATTATAGCCCATGAGTCACTGAGTTGGATGAAGCAAAGGAGGCGGAAGTCGGAGGGTTATGCAACAATCAAACTAGACATGGGTAAAACGTACGACATGGTGGAATGGTCTTTTCTAAGACAGGTAATGACCAAGATGAGTTCAAAATAAGGTGGATAGATCTGATAATGGACTATACAACGACGATGTCATTTTCAGTCTCGCTGAATGGTAGTGTGATAGGATCAGTTAGACCTACGCGGAGATTACGTTAGGGTGATCCTTTATCTCCTTACCTGTTTCTTTTGAATGCAGAAGTTTTGTCAACTCTGATTTCTGCAGAAGCAAGATGAGAAAGACTGTTAGGTATAGCAATTGCAAGAGACAACCCCAAGGTATCACATTTGCTCTTTGCTGACGTTTGTTTGTTATTTCTTAAGGCAACTATGAAAGAATTTGGCTTGCTAAAGGCCATTCCGGGCACTTATGTTGTAGCGTCGGGTCAGTCCATTAACATGAGTAAATCTGCTGTATTATTCACTCAAGGTGTGGCTTTAGAGTGTAAACAATATTTGGGTACTATTATGCCGATGAAAATTGTGGACAGTCTAGGATCATATTTGAGGCTTCCCTCATCGTTTACTAGAAGTATGTGAGTAGACTCAAGGACTTTAAGGGATAGATTTTGGAAGATCCTACAGGGTTGGAAAGGAAATATGTTTTCCACAGGGGCTAAGGAAGTGTTTATCATAAGTGTTGCTCAAGCTTTACCAACTTATTCTATGAGTTGTTTTAGACTGCCAAAAAAATTATGTAATCTGTTTACAGCGCAGATGGCAAGATTTTGGTGGGGCTCCACGGTAGGGAAAAGGAAGATGAAGGGATGGAATCCTGCAACGGAAGCGATGCGAATTGCGTTGCTTTCATTGTGTTACAAAATTTCTTAAAACTAAAGTACACCACATGCATTTCCAAGTTAAGCAAAGAGAAATAAGAAAAAAGTACAAGTACTAACCTCTTGAAGAACCCTTCTTCACGAAAATCCTCATCTGATTCACGATCTCTACGATCTCACGATCTCCCAAACGATCTTGACGTTGGAACACTTCTAAAAGATCTTCTCGGTTGTTCTCCAGGCAGATGAAGGAGAGTTGTGGGACTCCCTTTGGAAATTGGGTAAAGAGAAAGTTTGAGACAATTCAGAGAATTTGTGTCTTCTCTTTTGGTTGAATTCCAAAAATGAGAGAAAATGAGTTACCAAGTGCTTCACAAAGCACTTTTAAATAGTGGTATGTGGTAGAGGTACAATCTCCACCTATTTACCACTTTACCACTGAAGGGAATTAGAATCCCCGCGCAGCGGAAGACGATGGAATCGTCATGGTATCATTACGCTACTCGAGTTTTGTTCAAACGATCTAACTATTAGATCTAGGCTAAACATGCAAAATGGAAAGGAAAAACAGTAAGATGAAGTAACTTACTTGTTGAAGACCCTCTTCAAGAACTCCTTTTCAGAAAATCACGAACCCTTCGCGAAGTACCCGATCTCAACGAACTCGTTCTCTTTTTACGATCAAGAACCGAACACAACCACTAAAAGCTTCTCGGTTGTTCTTCTTTTCGAAAGAAGGAAGTTTGTGGGAACTTCTTGATTTTGGAGAGGGAGGAGAGTTGAGAGAAAGGTTGAGAGAATTCTCTTCTTCTCTTTGATGAAAATCAAAAAATGAGAGAGTGAGCTTCCAATCCCTACTTGCAAAGGGTTTAAATAGTGGAATTGATGGAGTTAAAATCTCCACATAATTACCACTTTACCACAACCATAGGTTATGTAAATCTCATTTGCATAACCAAATAATATAAGATATCTCATATCTCATATTGCAAATCTCATTTGCAATAAATGTGGATTAATTAAATTGAATCACATCCAATTTAATTTCTCTCAATTAATTTCTCCAATTAGCCCTAATTCAACAATTAGGCTAACCTATAGTTTATTATGAATCTCATTTATATTAAACTATATATTTTATCATTCATATCTCATATAAATGACATAAATGCCCTTTAATCGAAATTGAACACTTCAATTTCATACCAAAACATAACCCCTTCTTTTAACCCAGATTGAGCCAGCAGGGGACCTAATGGACCTCACGGTGGCGGGCTCCGATGATCCGAGATTAAACTGTCAAACTCTTTGACCGGTTAATCAACATTCATTAGCTACTGATAACACTCCACTATAGCCCGTAGCTGCACTCCGTCAGTGTAGAATATTACGTGTCCACCGATGTAACCAATACCCATGAGTCGACCCTTCACAGGTTGTTCGTAGACACGGTTGGGTCAAATTACCGCGTTTACCCTGTGTCTACCTCTTGTTCCTTAAGTCCCCACTTTGCTCCTCTAATGAACAACATATTGTGATGGTCCAACCATACACAACACTCTTCTCGGGCGGTGAGAAGGTGGGCGCCGTTGTCCAAGCCCCGGAGGCGAGACTTAAGGGAACAACCCCTCTAGTTTTCCCTAAAGGCGGGAACGAGTGAATTCCATCTCGCGTAGTTAAGTTCCCGGCTCCTACTTGGGTTACGTCCCTAAGAAGATAGGCATATTGGGGGCAGAATCGTGACCACCCTCACCCGTACTAGTCAAAGAACGGACCCTCGCAGCGGGCGAGTCCGTAACACGCTCGGGATTGGTCGAGTCACTAATGGTCATCTCACGAAGTTATTAGTCCCATCTGCATTAGCGGTGTTACATCGTGAGGTCTAATAAATCACGGTCCGGTCTTGTACAATCTCATTGCACAGGATGCCCCCACTCGCATGTCAACCACATGAACGAGTTAGATCACCTCGTTTGTTTCTAATACAAAGCGGGCCACATCCACAGTGTATCCAGGATTAGGTCTCCAACCCTATCCATATACTGTAGACCGTCGGGTCATTTACTCGAACGTGATCCTCCCTGTGTGTCCACTACACACCGTTCAAGTTTTAGTTCTCTCATAAATTCATTGACCCTGGAGCTTAGTTTATTGGAAAAGTTTATAAATATTGCTAGACACAAAGTGATGAAATGAATAACTCTTATTAATTTCAAACAGTAATTTACAAACACGAGATTAGGACAAAAATCCCAACAAACTCCCACTTGGACTAAGATAGTGGAGAAAATACATTTATGAAATGTACATAAATTACACTGAAGTAATACAATAAACTAGGGCATTGAATACCCATTTTTACACATCTCCCACTTGCCCTAGTCAGGAAGCTCTCGAAGACCTAGACTCTCTAGGTGACCCTCAAACACCTTAGTCGTGAGGGACTTTGTAAATGGATCAGCTACGTTGTGCTCCGACGCTATCTGCGTGACCGCCACGTCTCTCGCGGTGCACAATCTCCCGTATCAGATGATACTTGCGCTCAATGTGTTTGCCTCTTTTATGGCTCCGAGGCTCACGTGAGTTGGCTACTGCACCACTGTTATCACAGAACAGTGTGATCGGCAAGTTCATATTTGGAACAAGTTCCAAATCCGTCATGAACTTCCTAAGCCAAACTGCTTCCGCTGCGACTTCACAAGCGCATGACATACTCCGCTTCCATAGTGAAATCGGCGCAATGCATCCTCGCTTGATGCTTCGCCAAACTCTGACTCCTCCATTCGAATGAAGGTTGATCCCGAAGTGGATTTCCTAGAATCTTTATCGGTCTGAAAATCAGAATCAGTGTATCCCGTAAGGATCAAATCCCCACCGCCATACACTAAGTCGTAGTTCCTCGTTCTCCTAAGATACTTGAGGATTTCCTTTACTACCGCATCCGGTGATCTAATCTGGATTGGACTGATATCTACTGACAATTCCAACTGCATAACAGATGTCGAGCCTAGTACACAACATGACATACATCAGGCTCCCTACAACGGAAGCATATGGAATTCGTCTCATATCCTCAACATCTTGAGGAGTCTTAGGACACTGATCCTTAGACAAGTGAACCCCATGCCTGAAAGGACGTAAGCCCTTCATGGAGTTCTGCATCTTATATCTAGACAACATCTTGTCAATATAAGACGCCTGAGACAAGGCTAGCGTTCTGTTCTTTCGGTTTCGGACAATCTAGATACCTAGAACGTACTGAGCTTCTCCCAAATATTTCATTTGGAATTGCGAAGCTAGCCACTTCTTAACGTCAGTAAAAAATTCTACCTCTTTCCCAATGAGAAGAATATCGTCCACATACAACACCAAAAATACGACAGTTTTGTCAACGATTTTCTTGTAAACACAAGGCTCGTCGCCATTTTGATCAAAGCCATAAGATTTGATCGCCTCATCAAACCTTATATTCTAAGACCTCGAAGCCTGTTTCAGTCCATAAATGGACCTATGAAGCCGACAAACCTTTTGCTCTTGGCCTTGGACAATGAACCCTTTGGGTTGGTCCATGTAGATGGTCTCATCAAGTTTTCCATTCAGAAAGGCTGTCTTGACGTCCATCTGCCATACCTCATAGTCATAATACGCGACAATGGCCAGAAGGATCACGATCGACTTTACCATGGCAGCGGTGAAAAAGTCTCCTCATAGTCAACCCCTTCAACCTAGGTAAAATCCTTTGCCACTAGTCGGGCTTTGAAGGTCTGCACCTTCCCATCTACGCCACGTTTATGCTTGTAAATCTATTTGCAACCAATAGGTTTTACCCCATCCAGTTGATCCACAAGCTCCCACACAGAATTGAAGTACATAGACTCCATTTCCTGGTTCATACCTTTAATCCACTCGTCTTTGTCAACATCAACCATTGCCTGATCATAGGTCAATGGATCCTCACAGTCATCATTAGGAGCGACAACTGAGGTTTCAGCTAAACTCATGTAGTGATCAAGCTGTCTCACAGTCCTCCCACTACGTCGAGGCATTCCCAACTCTTGGGAACAGATTTGACTAGACTTGTTAGGATCAACAACACTTGTTGACGTACTAGCCCCATCAGCAACTCTTGGCGATGTAATCGCATCCATTTCATTTAACACAACTTTACTCCTTGGTAAATGATCCCTGACGTGGTCTTCCTCTAGGAAAGTGGCGTTTGTCGACACAAGCACCCTATTTTCCTTAGGATCGTAAAACAGACCACTCCTAATCTCTTTAGGGTAACCTACGAATAGGCACAATTTCGAATGGAGTTCCAACTTTTTCGGGTTTGACACCAACACGTGGGTCGGGCATCCCCAAATTTTGAAATGATGTAAACTGCCTTTACGTCCACTCCAGAGCTCGAAAGGTGTTTCACAAACACTCTTCGACGGAACGTTGTTCAAAATATACACCGCAGTCTACACTACGTATCTCCAAAAAGAATCAGGGAGACAAGCATAGCTCATCATCGACCGAACCATGTCCAACAAGGTTCTGTTTCTCCTCTCCAATACACCATTCTGTTGTGGCATACCAAAGTATTTGAGAGTTGGGGCGTAATTTCGTGTTCTATCATATAGTCACGGAATTCGGTGTCCATGTACTCTCTACCTCGATCCGATCGAAGTGTTTTAAGCGATTTACCTAAGAGGTTCTCAACCTCAGTCTTGTACTCCTTGAACTTTTCAAGAGTTTCCGACTTCTTGTGCATTAGGTAAATATACCCATATCTGGAGTAATCGTCATGAAAGACACGAAGTACTCATAACCGCCAGAGAGCTTTAACATTCATCGAACCACAGAGGTCGAATGTACTAACTCAAGAGGCTCTTTGGCTCTATATCCTTTTCCACTAAAAGGCGTTTGGTCATCTTGCCTCAAGGCATGACTCACACACCGGCAAAGAGTTTTCTTCCAACTCGTTTAGAAGTCCACTCTTCACTAGTTTCTCAATCCTATTGAGATTAATGTGGCCTAACTGTAGTAGATGCCAAAGATGGGCATTTTCCTTTGGAGAAACTTTCGCTTTCTTAGTTCGTGTTTCTCATGATTTTAAACAATTCAGTATTCAAAACACTTTTGACCGAATTAGGTTTCAAAACATACAGATTATGCTCAAGTGAAGCAGAACAAATAAGATTACCTTTGAAAGAAATAAACGTTTTACTAGATTCAAAGGAAACAGATATACATTTTTCAATTAGGCAGGAAATGGAAACAAGGTTTCTAGTAAACCCTGGTACAATGTACAAATTATCTAATATAAGTACTTCCTGCCAAAGTGTAGTTTCACCGTGTCGATTCTTTGCGGCAAAGAAAGACAAGCTTCACGGATCCAACCCGTAGAGTCACCTCACCTCTCGCAGCGGTGCCAGAATCAATCCACGAAAAGAAGAGAACAAGCGTGGTTAGTGGCGCCCGAATCCAATATCCAGGCAGAGACACTACTCTCCACTAAACAGGTTTCTGTCACAAGTAAATCACATTTACCTTGATTCTTCCTCTCGACCAGAAATTTGGGACACTTTCCTTTCTCTGCAACATCCTTGACCTTCTTGCCCTTGTGGGCGGTAGCTCGGTCTGTCACACCCCCTCCCGAACTACCTGCTAACTCACTAAAGAAAGCGGCGTGAAGCCAGCAGACATTGTTTATCTCTTAACAATACACTGTTGACCACGATTCACTGATAAAACATACTATGTTTGAAAATGGAACACTTAAACATGACATAGCGGAAACTGGACAACTATTAAACATATACAAGGAGAAACTCTTCACAAGTCTCTCTTGGAAACTAAAAGTCTAGTGCATCAGAAACAACACAAGACAACCAGTGTTTATACAACCTTTAATGTACAAACAACTATAACACCAAAGTCCTCACAAAATAATTTACAAACATAGAGACTTGCTAGACAAAACCAGCCACGTACAAAGTATTTAACTTATGAAGCTTCAGAGACTATGGCGATAACTTTCGGGTGCAGGAGCTCGATCTCTACACAAAGGTTTGAAAACATAGAAGGAATGAGCTATGAAGCTCGGTGAGTGATTGATGTTAAATATCTCGTAACTTGTAAAACATGTGACTGAAAACTATGAGCATATGCATTTGTATTCAAGCATTGAAAGTAAGCGTAGAATCATAATAGACTTTGAAAACCAACAAGTATATCATCAAAATCTCGTATGGCATGTAAATGAAATAAACTCTTTTAAAAACATCTCACAATCCACGTTGTGTAGGCACGCCCGATACAACCAACGTTTACTCTCACGATGTAGTGGGGCCCGCCCGAAGACTCCCATCGTCTTTTCGTCGTAGGGCCCGCCCAACACTCTCACGGCAATATTTGTTGTCACGAGTACACTCAACGTTGACAACGAGAATAAGACTGTGTGCACACGGTACCATAAAGCCTCGGGCTCAATATCTCAGAAAATCACATGAAAACATTTGAACATGCCTGCTTATCTTTTCTTTCATAAAACTCAAGCTTACTCAGCTTGTTCATAAAATTGGAAATCTTTAAAACATACTTGCTAGTACATGCTTGCTTGAAATCATAACATTTCCATAAATTTTGGCAACCATTGAACATATGCTCATGTATAAACTTTATAAAAACTTTTAGGGTCACAATGAACACTTGAAACATTCACCCCAGGTGTGAATCTTCGCTGTTCGCGACCCCGAAAACTACTCGTCGTTGAAGGCCCACGAGTTGGCTCTACCACGACCGCGCGCTCTGCTATACTACTCTGCTCAACTCGTAGAGCGGTCTCTACCGATTGTGAGAAGTCGGTCCAACTTAGCAATGGTTGTGGATCAGTACGTATTTCATGACGTAATCCCTTTCAAATCGTCGACACTGTCACTCTCGGATGCCACAATAACATCGAAGATACCGTGATAGCTCGGTATACCTTCTCTCGCACTCGACTCTCGATAGCGACCCTTGCTTTAATTCTAAAAATTCATCTCTCTCGCCGCGGTAAGTGCGTGGTAATATTTATCTTCAAATATTCCTCGAAAGTTTGCCGATCTAAAGTGCGTGCATCACTCCGTCTCGGCTAAAATTGACTTCCACCATCCCTCGCTTCTTTCTCTAGCAGAATGTGGCTAGCTTGACTTTTACGCTCCTCGGGCGCGACTCATCACGTCAAAACATTTCTCAAGTTTATTCAGCCACACCTCGGCGTTTGGATCTGTGGAACCCTCAAACACTGTGGCTCCCAATTTCTTGGACGTTCTATTCCATACGCCTTTTCGGATCACTTGGCCTCGCTCTCGGCGCCCGCCTACCTCCCGTGAGAAAATGGCATCTTCGCTGATCTCTCGGCCTCGGTTTGGACTCTCGGGGCACTAGATCCCCTCTCAGATTGGCCTTGGGTAGGATCTCGTGTCTGCCGCCCCGATCTCGCGCCTGTGTGTCGTCTGCTAGTACGTGGTGGCATGACTCCTATAACATATCAAAATATTAGACATGCTATGGATACTTAACTCAAATACACACTACTAAACTTCTATTCATATTTTAGCCCTAATTGGACTTGCTCTTACCCTTACTTGAACCATACTCCACTAGTTCGATCTCAACTAACTCAATAACATGCTATGACTTTTACTTTATTCTCAGAGCTAAACTGCCCTGTCTCATTCCCATGGAGCTAACTGCTCTGATACCAAGTTGTCACATGTTTTATCAGGTGAATCGGGTCAACTGTGTATTGTTAAGAGATAAACAATGTCTGTTGGCTTCACGCCGCCTTCGAAAGTGAGTTAGCGGGTAGTTCGGGAGGGGTGTGACACGTCGATTTACCCCTCTTCATCATCTTCTTCCCTTTCGGCGTGAAGGAGCAACAGTTTTGTCCGCAGGTCGAACCCCCGTGATAAGACACAGAGGGAAACATTTGCCTCAGATTCCTTGACCTGTTCAAGGACCGGAAAGTCTGTAGCTCATTGAGGAGGGTAGTCGAGTGTAGCTAATTTTGTTCATAATAAAGACATTGCTAAACCGAAGGAAACTCTTGGAAGAGTCTCCAAAATAAAGCGACTTGGCTCGACTCGTCGATCGAAGCCCCGTTCATCTCAGCCAGATTAAAGTGGGTCATCATGTCTAGAACATGTTCACGGACAGACGACCCCTCCTTCATTCGTGCGTTGAAGACGTATTTGAGCGAGTCATATCGGACCTTAAAGGACTGTGGTCCAAACATTTCCTATAAGGACTCCATGATCTCCTTGGCGGAGACCATCAGCTCATGCTTCTTTGCCAATACATCAGACATGCTGGCAATAATGTAGACCTTGGCCTTTTCATTGGCCCTGATCCACCGATCGTATGCATTGCGAACACTTCGCGACGCTGTCGAGCCCGGCATCTGAGGACACTCCTCAGACATCACGAACTTTATGTCATCAGTTACCAAAATTATGTTTATGTTATTTTTCCAACTTTGGTAATTATCTCCCACTAATTTATCGGAGGCGAGTAGAGCTATTATTGCGCTAGACATGTTTTAAGCTGAAAAAATTAAGAAAATTTTGTGTTAGTCTCGCAAAAAACTTTTTGAAATCCAATCAAGTTTTAGCAAAATTGTTTCATGATCCCTAGGTCATTCAAAATTTTGCAATGATACCCTAAAGGTTTGGAATGACCGCCATCGAAGGGTGAACAGAACACTCCTCCTCAAGGACGAGACTTTCTCGATCAGACCCTAATTCCAGAATAACTCTAATTCCATTAGGCGTCCAATTACCATTGTTCGGTCGAATTCATTAACACTTAACGAATTCTGTGAGTGTCACCCTCAATCTTTAAGTTTCCAAGTATCCGTCCAAACAATAGCCATCGAAGGGTGAACCAAGAAGGAAAACCAACCAGAAAACTGTATCCCTTTCGGAAATTCACGGTGTTCCGACTCCCATGATCAGGCCCTCCGAAGGGATTGTCTGGTCTAGGCCAAACTAGCAGGCGGATCATAAGCGTCTCATGGTGTGAATCGAAAGAAAAGACCGTGGGTCTTGTTTTCACAAGTCCCGCTCCCACTCACTATAAGTACTCTCTCCATCCACGATGATATTGACCTATACAAATGTCACTCGAAGGGGGACGCTCTCATTTGCGCCACGAGGCCGAGTATAGATCTCACGGTGCGGACTTAACGGAGATTTGTGGTTGGAAATTCACATGTATCTCATACACTTTATTTCCTCCCACTCAGCACTTTAATTTTAATAGGGATTGACCTAGATAAACCGGCTAAAATTTACCTAAGTCTACCAATATAACTCTTATATGGTATTAACCTAAGTTTATAATCACATTAATAACTTAGGTCTATGTGAGTAAATTAAAACACTTTTAATTAGCGGCACTCACGATAAGTATAATCTAAGAATCTCCGGACCGAATTCACTCCCAGGTCGGTTTTCAGGTAGGGGTGTTCCGCAAGCGTCAACTTAAATACCCCAGCCTTAGACAAAACCTTCCTTAGAGAGAGTTACTAATCAGTCTTCATTCATAGACTAAACTTTGATTTCCTAATTTCTAATCTCATTAGAAAATAGAAAACCTAAGTCTAATTATTCAAGTTCTAAACTCTTTAAAACTAATAATTAACTTAGGTTGCATGCATTTCTATGTTATAGTGCTTGATTATTCATCACATGAATAACTATATACAATAACATAATATTATTCATCACATGAATATAAATGCATGAGCATACTTTAATCTAAAAAATATAACATTTATATTAATTAAATTAAACATGCATTTAATTATATTATAACTCTTATAATATAACCTATCATGCAAACTATATATTATAACTCTTATAATATAAATGATGCATGAAATGTTTAACCTAAGGTGAGATTTTAAATCTATATGACATACAATATGCACATAGAATTTAATTAAATCATACATCTCATGCATAAAATAATTAAATAGCAAAAATGGACCAGTTTTGGCACCTAGGGGAAATTATTTAATTAAATAACATTAATATAACACTTATATTAATATTATTTAACAAAATAATTAAATAATAAAATAAAAAATACATTTTACAAAAATAAAATTAAAATACAATTTAATTTAATTTTCGATGAAAAAACGCCCCACTACGAAGCAAATGCCCACGTTTGCGAAGTGCTTCATGAATCGCCTCAAGCGCGTGCGGCGTTGCAATCTTCGTCGCTACGACTGCGTCGACGCGTTCTCAGCGCCCGGTAGTAACGCTGGCAGCTCTGCGCAGCGCGCTTGCTCCCGCTGGCACAGCGTTGAGACGCCAAGGAGCAGCGTCTCAGCGCCGTCGCCTGTACAACAAATTCCTTTGCTGTTTGTGCTTCAAAAAACGTCCATTTCCGCTCCGATTTCTTCACAACAACTTTTGCCACGAACGACCCGAACTTACAGACTTGATTTACAACAAAATGCCAAAAAAAATGGGCCCTTACATTGATCTCATCAACATAAATTGTAAATCTAATCTAGTGCCAAAAATTGAAACATCCATTATGCAAACCATCATTCATCTCATGAAATTTAAGGCAATTTACCCACCTATTTTAACAAAAACAGTGCATAATGAAGAACCATCGAAATGACTCTGATACCAATTGAAGGGAATGAGAATCCCCGCGCAGCGGAAGACGATGGAATCGTCATGGTATCATTACGCTACTCGAGTTTTGTTCAAACGATCTAACTATTAGATCTAGGCTAAACATGCAAAATGGAAAGGAAAAACAGTAAGATGAAGTAACTTACTTGTTGAAGACCCTCTTCAAGAACTCCTTTCCAGAAAATCACGAACCCTTCGCGAAGAACCCGATCTCAACGAACTCGTTCTCCTTTTACGATAAAGAACCAAACACAACCACTAAAAGCTTCTCGGTTATTCTTCCTTTGGAAAGAAGAAAGTTTGTGGGAACTTCTTGATTTTGGAGAGGGAGGAGAGTTGAGAGAAAGGTTGATTGAATTCTCTTCTTCTCTTTGATGAAAATCAAAAAATGAGAGAGTGAGCTTCCAATCCCTTTTGCAAATGGTTTAAATAATGGAATTGATGGAGTTAAAATCTCCACATAATTACCACTTTACCACAACCATAGGTTATGCACATCTCATTTGCATAACCACATAATATAAGATATGATCTCATATCTCATATTGCAAATCTCATTTGCAATAAATGTGGATTAATTAAATTGAATCACATCCAATTTAATTTCTCTCAATTAATTTCTCCAATTAGCCCTAATTAAACAATTAGGCTAACCTATAGTTTATTATGAATCTCATTCACATTAAACTATATATTATATCATTCATATCTCATATAAACGACATAAATGCCCTATAATTAAAATTGAACACTTCAATTTCATACCAAAACATAAACCCTTCTTTTAACCCAGATTGAGCCAAGCGAGGACCTAATGGACCTACAATGGCGGGCTCCACGATCCGAGATTAACCTGTCAAACTCTTTGACCCGGTTAATCAACATTCATTAGCTACGCTAACACTCCACTATAGCCCGTAGCTGCACTCCCGTCAGTGTAGAATATTTCGTGTCCACTAATATAACCAATACCCATGAGTCGACCCTTCACAGACTGTTCGTAGACACGGTTGGGTCAAATTACCATTTTACCCCTGTGTCTACCTCTTGTTGCTTAAGTCCTCACTGCTCCTCTAATGAACAACATATTGTGATGGTCCAACCATACACAACACCCTTCTCGGGCCAGTGAGAAGGTGGGTGCCCGTTGTCCAAGCCCTGGAGAAAGCACTTAAGGGAACAACCCCTCTAGTTCCCTAAAGGCGGGAACGAGTGAATTCCATCTCGCGTAGTTAAGTTCTCAGTTCCCTACTTGGTCTCGCCACGAGAATATAGGCATATTAGGCGAGTAATCGTGACCATCCTCACCTGTACTAGTCAAAAGGACGGACCCGAGATGTGAGTCCGTAACACGCTCGGGATTCGTGTCGAGTCACTAATGGTCATCTATGAAGTTATTAGTCCTTACATCACAGCGGTGTTACATCGATGAGGTCTAATAATTCACGTTCGATCTTGTACAATCTCATTGCACAGGATGCCCCCACTCGCATGTCAACCACATGAGCGAAGTCGGATCATCTCGTTTGTATCTAATACAAAACGGGTTGCATCCACAGTGTATCCAGGATTAGGTCTCCAACCCTATTCATATACTGTAGACCGTTCGGGTCATTTACTCGAACGTGATCCTCCCTGTGTGTCCACTACACACCGTTCAAGTTCTAGTTCTCTCATAAATTCAATGACCCTGGAGCTTAGTTTATTGGAAAAGTTTATAAATATTGCGAGACACAAAGTGATGAAATGAATAACTCTTATTAATTTCAAACAGTAATTTACAAACACGAGATTAGGACAAAAATCCAAACAACCACAACTATATAATATGCAAACCATATGTGCATAATTGTATAGTATATCACATACTTTATTATACAAATCTCATTTGTACAATTGTGGAATTTAAAATTGAATCGCATTCAATTTTATTTCTCTCAAATCAATTTCTCCAATTTAAGCCTTAATTCCATAGTTAGGCTATGCTATAGTTAATATGAATCTCATTCACATTAAACTATATATTATGTCGGTTATATCTGATATAAATGACATAATTACACTTATATGAATTTGAACACTTCAAATTCACTCCAAATTGTATACCCTCATTGAATCTATAATCGAGCCAACCGAGGGACCTAATGGACCTACAAATCATGAGCTCCAATGATTCGAGATTAACTGACCAAACTCTTTGATCCCGTTAATCAACATTCATTAACTACGGGGACACTACACTATAGCCTCGTAGTTGCACTCTCCTTGTTGTAGGACAAGTTGTGTGCATCGATATAACCAATACCCATGAGTCAACCCTTCACAGGTTATTCGTAGTCACAGTTGGGTCAAATTACCATCTTACCATTGTGTCTACCTTTTGCTCCTTAAGTCTCACTGCTCCTCTAATGAACAAATTTAGTTATGGTCCTACCATAAACAACGTCCCTCTCGGGCCAGTGAGAGGGTGAGGCTCTGTTGTTCAAGTCCTGGAGTCAGCACTTAAGGGAACAACCCCTCTAGTTTTCCTAACGCGGGAACGAGTGAATTCCATCTTGCGTAGTCAAGTTCCCAGCTCCCCACGTGGTTCTTCCTCTGAGAAGGTAGACTTATTGAGCGAGCAACACAGGTCACTCTCACCCGTACAAGTCAAAGGGCAGACCCCCGCAGACAAGAGTCCATAACATAACACGCTCAGGATTAAAATCGAGTCACTAATGGTCATCTACGAATTTATTAGTCATAAACTGTTAACGGTGTTACATCAGTTAGTCTAATAATTCACGGTCCAGTCTTATACAATCTCATTGCACAGGATGCCCCCATTCGCATGTCAACTACATGAACGAGTTGGATTGCCTCGTTTGTATCCAATACAAAGTGAGTCACAACCACAGTGTTACCAGGATAAGGTTCCCAACCCTATCCATATACCATAGACCATTCGAGTCATTATTCGAACGTGATTTTACATGTGTGTCCACTACACACCGTTCAAGTTGTCATAAGTATGACCCTGAAGCTTAGTTTATTGGATTAAGTTTAAAATGCAAGGTACAAGATTTAATGAATAAATAACTTTTATTTATCAAAATAATAACTATTACAAACGACACGAGTTTAGGGCATACACCCCAACAGAAGATACACTGGATGAGTTGGGACAAGTTGTGTAAACCGAAGGAACTGGGAGGTTTAGGCTTCAGGGATGCTTTCGGTTTCAATAAGGCTCTTCTGGCCAAGCAGATGTGGAGAATATTTATGAACCCAGACTTGTTGGTGGCACAAGTTCTGAAAGGTAAATACTTCCCTTCGTCAAGTATCCTTGATTCGATCTCAATACAATCTTCAAGGTCATACTTTTCGAGAAGATTGATTTGGGGGTTGGAGCTACTCAACTTTGAGATTTCAGGTGGGTAATTGAGAGACTATTCAGATTTGCAAAGATCCGTGGTTCCCTAAGTTGTGGTCTTTTAAACCGGTTTGTCATATATCATTGTGCGTGTAAAGATGTCTTGAATCGGTTATCTGATTGTTCGAATGACCAATTAGGTCGACTCTGTATTAGAATTTAAGAGGAGTGTCATATATATAAACCCCCTAAACTTTTATGTGATATAATCTAGTTTTCTGTAATTTTGTTCTCTCATTTTCCAATTAATTAAATTATTCTCCCTCTGCCTATAGATATAGATAACACAACGTTAGTAAACTACGTAAATTATGTGTGTTGATTTTTTTCTCTGTGTCTCCTTTTTTAACAGTGCGAATGGAACTCAAACTACACTAACACTTCGACGTATTACTAAAATGAATATCATAAAATTGAGGTTAAGTCTATTTCTTCTATAGGTAGTTGGGGGATTTTTGCTGCAACGCTAGCTTTGTTCTCGCTGTCGCTGGTGTGGGTTTGCTTGGCTCCATTCGTACAGCAAACACAAAAGTTACCCTCAATACGAATTTCTCTCTTTTGGAATTCAATTTCTCAAAAAAAAAAAAATTAGACTTTTTTGGACAATTTTAATTTATAGAGATAATTAAGCTAATGCAAAACGCATTGAGACTATGTTTTTTCCCTTATTTAAATATAAAATAAAAAATATAGTCTTCATACTTGCCCCTAATTTAGTTAACTGTTTTCTTCCACTCTAAGATTTCAATGGATGAATTATAACCTTGAGGTTTTAATTCACTCCATCTATAAACATGAGCGGATCTATATAGAGACAATGACCCCAAAATATTTTGAATTTAACACCCTATGATATATGATAGTTATTTTTTAAAAATAGTAATATATAGTAATATTATATATAAACACTAATGTCAACGAATCCAAACCTTTGTCCCAACAGTTTGTTGCTCATCATATATATATATTTGTGTATCCAAGTCTAAAGACCTATCGGATACGTTTAAAGTATAAGAACTTATTAGATATTGGATTCAAAGTTTAGAGACTCATTACATATTTTTTAAACTTTAGAGATCTAATATAGACTAGAAGTTAATTAAAAGTTTACCGACTAACTAGTAATTTAACTTTTTTTTTCCTATTTCATAAGACATTAAAGTTATTTAAACTTAGTTAGGAAGTCTTCAGTACACTTAGCTATTCTAATCATCAATATTTTTTTAGACCAACATAATGTGAGGTGTGTTCAAATTGAACTCTTGGTGATAATTTTTTTAAATTATATTTATTAAAATAATCTGCCCCCATTAGATCTGGGTCTGCCCCCGCTTATAAACCCAAAAATTTTCATTGACTTTGCAAAATTGAGGATCATATATAAATCAGTAGTTAAATTAGGGAAAAAATCACATTTAATGTATAGAATAGGTCTCACTCAAAATAAGAATATGCTAAATATTTATAAATAAAATGTAACTGTCCACATTGATTAATATTATAGATCTTACCTCATGAGTCATGAATAGAACTTACAAAATTATTTAATCATGGTAAAGTCACAAGTCAAACTTGGCCAATTAATGCAAGAAACAAAGATCTAATATATTGACATTTAAATAATTAATTAAAGGGTCTCAATATTTTCCATCGAGACAGGAGAATCCATTTTTTTTTTTATTATTATTATTATTTTTTGCTATTTAAGCATATGAATGAATTCTCCTAGTGGTAGGTTAGAACCCTTACCTTCCATATTAGAATTGTAATTCTCAAGCCAATATGAGCTCATTAGCTAAAAGTTCCTAGACCTTTCAAGATTGATTTTTTTTTTTTTTTTTTGAGAAACTTGAAATTTTGATCTCCCTACATTTGCCAATCTAATAAAAGACAATGAAACTTTGACATTTCAATTTTATCTTATCTATAACCCTATCTCTTTCTTTGACATGTCAATGTCGAGGG
The DNA here is from genome assembly GCA_036507285.1 of Trichosanthes cucumerina. Taxonomy (NCBI): domain Eukaryota; kingdom Viridiplantae; phylum Streptophyta; class Magnoliopsida; order Cucurbitales; family Cucurbitaceae; genus Trichosanthes; species Trichosanthes cucumerina. The sequence goes on along the minus strand of CM071835.1, from coordinate 84,614,566 downwards.
GTTCTCCCATTGAAAATTTTGAATTTCGGTCATGTCGATATTTCTATCATATGTGGTTGGATTTCTATCCACATTATCATTATATCAACAAAATATAACAAACATAACTACAAAATACCACTGGGGACCTATTATTAATAATATGTTATTTGTCCATTTAAATATGTTTCGTTATTAATTTTTTATATTTATAATTTTATTTAGAAATATCTATCACCGATATTTCCATGGGCATTCCCTTTGAGTTGATGCGGATATTTAAAATTATTGTTATAAGTAGGGTTTAAAATGTTGATGTCGATGGAAATATCGATGTCTCAACTTCATAGAAATGCAGATGAAAATGTCGATAAAATGTTGATGTTGATGGATATTTACGGGAGATATTTTAAAAATAAAAAAATTTAAAAATATATTTAAATTAGAAAATAAACATTCTACAGTTTTTAAATGAGTTAAAATACTTATTATAATATTATATTCACATTTTGTTGCAATTTTCTTTAATATTTCATCAATTTTGTTAGATATAATGGAAATATCGATTCACTTCTAGTGTCGATGTCGAACCCGTGGACATGCATGTAGAAATATCAATGGAAATGTCGACATGTCGATGAAAATTTAATATCAATTTTGAAAGGTCTAGGAACTTTTACAATTTGTTCTCTGAACTTTAAAAACTTGTCTAATAGCCCGGTTCTCGAACTATTAATTTTGTCCCAGATTTTAAAAAGTATCTAGTAGATCCTTAAACATGCAATTTTGTGTCTAATATATTCATGAATTTTAAATTTTGTGTCTAATACATATTTAAAGATTTTTAAATTTTATAGATCTACTAAGTACTAAATTAAAAGTTATGTTCTAAGGGTATGTCTGTTTGACAATCTCAATTTTGTTTTATGTTTTTGATTCACTTAATTTAGTGAATATGTATTTTTGAAAATTATTTTCGTATTCTGTGATTCTAGAAATTCTCGAAATAACATTATTTTTTCATTATATCCAGATTCTAAATTTAAAATTTTTAAAATGCATAATTATATTTAAAAAAAAATTTAAAAATATCTTAAGAAATATAGTATTTCATGTTATAAACTCAATTTACTTTTGTTCGAATTAAAATAGGTATAATATAATATATTATAAATTATATTATAAAATAATAATTATACAAAATTTATAAAACAACATGTTCATAAATTAATTAATAATGATGTAACCCCCATATGCTTTATTGTTATTTGTAACAGTCCAGTATTTTCTTTTTTTTTTTTTAAAAAAAAAAGAATTACAGAAGAAGGAGAAGAGTCGCACGACCCTCCCCTCCGTCCTTCGCATGCGATCGTCAAAGCGAAAGCGGTCGTGGCCGTTTGCGCCACGGCCATGCCGCTTTCTCTCCTCCCCGTCTCTCCCTTCCTCTTCTTCTCCCCTCTCTCTCGATCTCCCCTCTCTGGCACTCCGTTTCTCTCTCTCTCTCACTCTCTCTCTCTCCTCGAAGCTCTCTGTCTCTAAGCTTTCTCTCTCTCTCCCTCACGGTTCTCTCTCTCTCTCTCTCTCACCCTCAGGTCTCCGCCGCCGCCACGAGCGAGCGCGCCCAGTGAGAAGCCGCAACGCCCGCTGCTGCTGATCGCCGCGCGCCTGCGGATCCATGAGACCACTTATTTTTGGTTCACCGGTTCGAGCCCTTTTCCGGTAGGTTTTTTCGACAAACGAGTCCGGCCGTGTAGATCGGGTCGCGAGGATTCGAGATCTGCCGCCGCCACGCGCGTCGCCGCAGTCAAGTTCACGCTGCGTCGCCGTCCGCCGCTATGAGCCGCGACCATCCTCTTCCGTCCCTGGTCGCCTCTGGCCTGCTCTTTAGTCCGTTTTGACACTTCGTGGGTGAGTTTCGCTCCTCTTAATTAGTTTGGTTGCGATAGGTTCTTTGTACTTTAGTTTATTATTTGTGTGTGTTTCGTTAGGAGCCGGGAAGTTGAAGTATGTTTGGAGCATGCCGCGTACTCAAAGTCGCTCGCTGACGTTAGCTTTCACTGTAAGTAGTCGTTTGGACTAAACTACCCCTAAGTGTAGGGCCACGTTGCATGTATCCACCTGTTAGTAGCATGTTAGGATATGAGAAGTGTAATTGTGCCTAACTCATGCTCTTTGATGTTCGTTGTATATCTCAGATCAAACCAGAAACTCGTTGGTTCAGGGGTTAATTGTCTGTTAGTCCTATGTGAATAGTAGTTTATAGAGCCGAAGTGGTTTGTGCTGAGAACTCTGATTGTGCTAGTTGCTATGATTGTTTGTCCCGTGCCTTAGTTGTCCCGTGCTTAGTCTGTAGTGACTCGGGAAGTGCCGTTGAGCCTTAAGACTGTAGTTAGCACAACTAGCCCTAATGCAGGCCCAAGTCCTAAGTAACTGTGTAACCCTTAGTAGACTAAGACTAGAGGTTGGCGAGATGTCGATGATGTGCGACTGTGACTAAGTCGACACCCAGAGTCGAGGGGTTGGATAGAGTCCTTCGCCTAGTGCAGCCCGGGAATGAGCCCGAGGTCGATTGTGCGCGGTTGTACCGCTTTGATGTTTATGGGATGTGGTGGTTCGCCCTCATCCAGTTGTGCGACTCGGGGTGTGATCCTTAGAGTCAGAGGGGTTGGATAGAGTCCTTCGCCCTAGTGCAGGCCCGGGATGAGTCTCGTGGCCACGTGCTGCCAACCCAGTCTAGGAGCTAAGGGTAGGACAGGACTGAGAAAGCTGAGTAAGAGCAGGGCCAGGTTGTGTGTTGAGGTTGTTTGGTGGGCTAGGTGTCGTGTTTAGCTAAGTCTAAGTCGTGCTTATGTTCTTTATTCTTGGACGAAGTGGAACAACAACTCGAGTATTTTTATACTCACCCCTTCTTTATTTCTTTTTCCTTGCGGGTAAGGCAAACCCGAGTGAGATGACCACCGACTTGGCGAGACCCTGCGAGGCTATGGAAGAGACTGTAGGACTTAGGGGTTGCGTTAGGAATTGTTCTTTTCATTTTCTTTGCTACATTGCGTTCTGTTGCTTCCATGCATGTTTTAAACTTTATTCTATCTCGTTGTTCATTTCTCGAATCAAAGTATGTTCATTGTACTCTTTTCGTTTTCAAAGCATATACATTGTTGAGTTCTTTGTTAACTCAGAGGGTGGAGCCCACCTATTGTCTCTGTGTAGTTTGGTGGAAATTTGGGTACCCTCGTGAGTCTTTTGAAGTGTTCGTGTTTAGGTTCGAGTTTCTTGTAAAATTTTTGGTTTGTCCGAGTTGAGTAGTTATCTTCTTGGATTTTTAGCGCAAGCAGCATAACTTGGAAGTAATGCCTCGAGCCGTTATTAATCTTGGAATGGAAATTTAATTAGAATTAGAGTTAGAGTTGGGAAATTTTAATGTTGGTTTTTTTAAAAAAAAAATAGCAATTTGAGATTTATAGGGTATTTATTTTATCAAAGATATGAGTTTGTGGTAGTTTAATGAAGAGACGAGGGATAATTTTGAGAAAAGAAAATGACAATTAGGGTTAGGGTTTGATAGAGAGACTTTTGTCTTATTTGAGGCACGAATTTCAAGACTTCATCTTCCTCATCTCTTTCTCCTTTATCTTCATCTTCATTTCACTACCGGCCGCCTGAGCTCCTTCTCCAATTGGTGCGTTGTCGCCATCGCAACCATCAACTGTTGTCGTTCGCCGCCGGATAACGAGCGGCCAATCCCACCATCGACAGCTTCTGTCGTGCGTCGTGCAGTTGCTCGTCGGCGCGTCTTCTAGAGCTTCGTTGGGTGCTCGGATCCACGACAACCAATACCAGCCAGCCATTCGACCTGCTACTGATGTCGTCTGCACTGTGGATCTGAGCTTCAGACCCAACTCGCGTTCTTCTCCGTTTGCAGTCGTCAGTCCAGTCGGAGTTCGATTGCCAACCGCCGCCTCGTTTTAGCTGAATTTTGTTGGGTTCGCACCGGTTTTGGGAAGATCTGCAAACGTGCTCTCCAGATCCGTGCTTCACGCGCGGTCACTGCTCGCCGGAAGTGATTCGTTCCATTCAATTTCGATTCTCTGATTTCGATTTCAACCTCCGTTAGTAGTAATTCGACCTAATTATGGTTGAATTTTTTAAAAAATTATATATATAGATGAACTAATTAGGAATTTATTGAATTTGAATTAGGGGTTGATTATTGTACAAAGTTGAGAGGAACGTCGAGGTAGATACAGAATTTTAAGGATTTTTTAACTGAGACTAAGATAAGGGATTTCAGGCTGATTTTTAAATCAGAAGCAAAAGTTGATTTTCAAAAGATTTATTTTAAAAACCTATTTTAAGATGAATTCATTTTTAAAAGAATTTAAAAAGGAATTTTCACTTCAATTTTATGAAATTTATAATATTTACTTGATTAGAAATTTTGTTATGTTCTTGTGATGAAGGCAAGTATGAATTATGAACTATGATTATGCCAATGTGATTGTCATGATTTGTTGCACCATTGGAAAGATATATGTGTATATGTGAATGAATGAATGGGACCTCATGCATAATGTTTATTCATGAAAACGATTACGGATGATGTGATAACTACTCTCATAAATGATTTAAATTGGGGTTTGAGAGGGCTCCATGTAAATTAGGGTTTGAGAGGACCCTAACTGATTTTATCATGATGAATTAATTGTTCACAATATGCCGAAGAGAAAAGCCATGATTTTATGAAATGAGATTTTAGGTCCATAAATGAAACTTTTAAAGCCACAGTTTAAAAGTCATGTTGCATGTGTGATTACATCTCCAACCTCAATAGTGGAGTCACTTACTGAGTATTATTTGTTCACCCTTTCTTTTTATAGATGTTTTCAGGTAAATACAACTGCATAAATGGCGAATGGCGGGATGCGCTACGAAGGCCATGGGAATTAGAAAGTCATGTTTTCCACACTTCTAAGAATTAGCATTCTTTTCGAACGGTTGAATATTATTTGTTTAAGTACTATGTTATTTTGAAATATGAGGGTGGAATTAATATATAACCATTTTAAATGCTTTGGTTTTGTGGGATCCCAAATTAAAGTGATTTGATCCACGGCAAGAAAATGGGTCTTTCCTGACGCGGTTTGACGTCGATATAGATTACAATTCGCGTCAACATAGGCTTTGTCGACGCCGCCATACGCGTCAGCAATCGCGTCGACATAGACCGTCTATGCCGACGCAGATAAGTAGACGTCGGCAGAGTCTATTTCGTGGACCATCTGCCGACGCGTGAAGACCCGCGTTAGGAAAGACCGCTTATCCCGATGCGGTCAAGGAAGGCGTCGGCTGAGCCTTTGCCGACACTACGCATCTGGCGTCGACATAAACTTTATTTTTTATTTTTTATTTTTTTTTACATTTTTAATTTCTCTAATCTAAAACTCTAATTTCGACCTTGTTGAACCAATATAAAATAAAATAGAATCTAAAAGGTATTTCAAACATAATATGTATTAAATAAAAATACCAAACTATAATTCTTACAAAGTATCATAATTCGAAATTAAAGATACATAATAAAATTACATAAACTAAACAAAAAACACACTCGTAGATCTATGTTCAAATTTTGCCTGTTATAATATTCCCAGTCCTCGGAGTACCTAAAAATAAAAGAAATCTTATTAATACTTCATAAACAACATACATTAATGAATTGAGCATTATTTGGTATTCAAAATAAACTCAACCTAACATGTAATAACACCTAAATATAACACATTCAAACAACCATAACAAAGTCCAACAAACAACTAACCTCAAACCGATTAAGTAGTTAAATATTCAAATTCAAACCTTCAAATTACAAAGAAATTAAAATCTAACTTGTTAAACAATCTCAAACTCTAAGAGAATACTAGACTCAAACAATATTAAGCTCCAACAAAAATAATTTGAGATTGCACCCAACAATGCTCGAAATTTTGGCAGCATAACGACATAACTAGGAAAAAACTAAAAAATTATATAACCTGAATAAGAGAATACACTTCTTAAGTTCATAAAAGGATGCCCAACCTCCTCCAAACTTCAATTACAAACAGGTTAGGTTTCATATCCACAAAATTACCAGAACAAATCCACGTACACAAGAAATTTCTAAAAAAAGATAAGATCACAACTACAACGTGGGAAAGGAATTTATACCTATGTTCATAGTGTTCCTCGTGACTCCAACATCTTCTTAATCAGTTCTTGTATTTCTGCTCGATGTTACTCCATCCGTTGCTTCAATCATTGCTCCATCCTTTCTTCAACCCCTGGCCAGTTTTTCATTTCCTTTCTGCCAGTTGTGCCTTTAGCTCGTCAACTTCTCGACTTGAGAACCCACCTAATAAACTTGTTGTTGATCACCTACTTGATTTAACAGGCTTTGATCCCCAACTAAGGCCTTTAACGTGGCCTGACCGTCTCCCGAACACTAACTCGCATATTTCTGCTTCTGAACGTGGTTCAACCTCTTCTTGACTTGGGGATTCTTGTAGTTGAATCATTTTATTCTACAATTATCATTGAAATAAGTATATGATTGACAAATGCTTCAATCGATAAAATACAAATAACTTATACCGAAAACAGACTTACATGCTTATCCTCCGCAGCCGGATTGACCCATTTTCCATCTTTTGAATGTGTCAGCTGGAATAGGTCAACAAGTCCTATATCTCAGCCTTCATTCTCTTTCGACAACTCAATTCAAAAGGAAATATATTAAGAAAGATAACTTAACTAACATGAAAAAATGAGAGTTTGAGTTATTCAACCTACCGCAGCTTGTTGCACAGCGATGAAAGTCTTCGACCTACATGTATGGTTGAACGTTAGAGTCGCCCGACTCTTTTGACCACTTTTTGATTTTTCCTAATGAAATAAATGATTAGTTAACAACTGTAGGCGATATAAAATAATATTGTTGTGAACACATACATACCTGAAATTCAGGGTCCTCGAACCTAGTGCATAAAACATGTCAGTCTTCAATGGCATTATTAGAAGATTCAATATATCATTTTCTTCATTAACTATACACTACACTCTATAGTACTTGATTGACTTGTGTGACCTTCAAACCCTCTAGATAAGTCAACTGGTTCTCCATGATATACCCAATTACTATAGGTAGGAGACGTTCCATTGATGATTAGATGTTGTTCCACTCCATCTAATGAATGCCACATCGAATTCATACACCTCTTGCATGGACATCTAGTTTTCCCTAAATTATTTACATGAAGCTTCACTATTTCTAAGAATTGGGATACTCCTTCCTTGTACTCAGTTGAAAACCTATCCCTTATTTTAATCCACTCTCTGTTCATTCTTAATTTTATACCACACTCAAACCAACAACTAATTCGTGGAAGGTTAGAATCTGTATAATTAGATCGATAAAAATCCATTAGTAAACAAAAAAAAAATAGTATTTTAGTTATTTTTGAGTTATTTTTGTTGTTGCTCTTAAAATAAAGTTAAGGGCAAAGGAAGGGGAGTGGACTTAAACTTCTTACAAAATGGTAGTTCTTGTTCTTTATGAGTTAAACCATTTCAAAATTGAACTTAAAAAAAAAAATCATTTTCTAACCATACCAAACTATTCACCAACTAACACAAGAGAATATAGACTATATTAAAAGTTGTAAGAACAACCCAACAACTTCATCAAATTTCTAAACTAAACTATTGATCCTTTACTTTGTCACAAATTATTAAACTATTTGTGATTAATAATTACCAAATTAATTTGCCACCATTAACTAGACAAAAGAATTGATTTCCCTTTCTCTTGAAATTGAACTTCTAAGAAAAAAAAAATTTGTTCTTCAACAAAATAAATCTTTTTGAAAAAGTGATGCTAAGAATACCTACTAAATATGGATCTTTTGGTTTGAAAATGCACAACATTTAACCTTGAATTTAGAAAAATCAAAATATAGATGACTACTTAATTTTTCACAAATCTAAAGGTTCAAGAATTAAATAAACACAAATCTAACCATACAATAACTAAATTTTGTAATGTAACCATTTAATCCACAACATAGCAAGAATCAAGAACTAAAATGAATTTATATTTATAAAAAAAAAAACTAAATTTAAATTTATATAAAAAAATGAAGTCGTATTTATTAAAAGAAAAAAAAAGTCTTTTCACCGGTGGCGACTACCGGCGTCGAAGGTTGGAAGGCAGTTGGCGGCGGCGAAAAATGGAAGGCAGCGGCGGCTGGAAGCAACGGGAGTTTCGAAGGTTGGCGACGGCAGCGGGGTTTCGAAGGCTGGCGATGGCGGAAAGTAACAAGCGGTCGACGGCGGCGAAATTTCGAAACCAGCAATCGGCGGTGACGAACTCTCGAAGGTTTCGAATGAAAAAGGATAGGTTTCGAAATTCTGGATTATGTTTTAAAGGGTCTATCCCGACGCGTAAAAGATAGACACCCTATGCCGACGCGCTTCACAGTCGCGTCGACATAGGAGAAGTTTTTTTTGAAGCGTCGAAGAAATTCTTCTTTAACGAGTCTATGTCGACGCAGTCATATGACCACGTCGGCATAGAGAAACTATGTCGACGCCGAAAACGACCGCGTCGACATAGAGGACCTATGCTGACGCATGAAATCTTAGGCGTCGATATAGGTCATGTCTATCGACGATCCCGATGCGTATATTTGCGCATCGGCATATGGCCTTTATGCCGACACGGTTGGTTGCATTGGGAGTCTCGGCGTCGACAAATCATGATTTTCTTATAGTGTGATTTTCATCGAATTTTATTTCTTTAAATGTTATTTAGGGTCTCAAAGAGTAGTAATGACCCTAGAGAAATGTATCCTAGAATTAGGGTTGACTTATATTCAACTATTATAGAACACACATTAAATGATTGTTTAAATTGGAATCAATTTTTTAAATATGCTATCAAACACATATTTTTTATTCATTAAGGGGGTGTTTGGATCGCAGAGTTGGGTTGAGTTGGGTTGAGTTGTGCAGAGTTGTTTTGTCAGTGAGTTCTGGAAATCAGTGTTTGGTTTGCAGAGTTGGGTTGAGTTGAGTCAGGAAGTCAGTGTTTGGTTTGTAGAGTTGAGTTATTATGTCAGGGGTATCTGATGCAGTTTTTTGTAAAGTGAATAAGTCTGATTTTTTGTGGCTTTTTTCTTTACTTTTTTTGTTTCCACCAAATCAATTGCAAACATATTTGTCTACAATTTCAAAACTTCATTATGAGATCAATTACAAATTTGCAATATATAATACCATTTGCAAGATATATGAGATATTTAGAACAATATAGAATATTGAGATTGATATCAATTTTTCTTCTCCCCTAAAAATCATTTTTATCTTAGGTAAAGTGAAAGGTCTGATTTTTTTTGTGACTTTTTTTCCTTACTTTGTTTTCACAACAAATCAAATACAAACACATTTGTCTACAATTTCAAAACTCAATTATGTGATCAATTATAAAATTACAATATATATTACCATTTGTCAAATGTATGTTAGGGGTATTTGCAAAAGTAATGGATATTGGGTTTGAAATCAATATTTCTTTTCCAATAAAATTCATTATTTAGAACTTTTACTTTTCAATATGAACTTTATTCTTTTTTTTATGCGCATGTTCACCACTACTTTTTTATTTTAATTTAGGTAGGTCTTAATTTAGTATTAATACTTTGCATATGAAGAGTGTTTATTTAAATTTGTCTAAACACATGCATTGTCTATGGACATCTTTCGAATGGAATAAATAGTTTACCTTGTGAAAATGTTAAAAATATGTCAACATACTTAAATATTTTATGTCATATTGAAGTTGCATATCTACTAAATATTAGATATATCATCAAGGTCCTAGTAGCTTTGTTATGCTACCGATATTTTCGGTGTAGGCAATGTTGCTTAGTAACGTCCCTAGAAAATTTTGAGTTTGAAAAATTAGGGTTGTTACAGTTGGTATCAGAGCATGGGTCTTAGATTCTGCATACTCGCCTACATCGTAGGCAACGATCCTTATAGGCCTCTCGCAAGAAGTCTAGTTAAAGTTATTTGAGTTGCTTGTGTGTTGACACTTGTTATGTTATGCTTTTGACTTCTTTGTTCTTGTGCAAATATAGTTTAGAGTTTAAGTTTAGATTATGACTCGAAGATGTGACCGTTGTAAAGTTCTAGCAACTTTCGAGGACGAAAGTTTTTCTTAGATGGGTATATTGTGGCGCCCCGTAAAATTAGATGTTTTAATTGTATTTGTTTTAAATTTGAATCTTTGGATAATCAGAATAGGATTAGAAAATGATGTTTCAAACTTTAAAAAATGATTAGGATTTCTGTTTGTTTAGGATTTCTTTTTCTAAAAGGATTAGAATTCCTTGTTCTAAAAGGATTAAGACTTTTTTGGTGTATATTTAAACTAAGAGTATTAGCAACTTAAATACACACTTCAAAACTCTCCTCATCTTCTTCTTTTCCCCACTTTATTCATCTCGTCGGACAGTCGTCGGAGAGTCACCGAAAAGTCGTCGGAGACTTGCCGGACCATCATCGGAGACTCACCGGACCGTCGTCGGAAAGTTGCCGGATCGCCACCGGAAAGTACTGTACGGTTGAGTTAATAACTCAACTCCATGGGGTTGGGTTATTAAGTCACCAGTTATAATATTTGGTGAAACAAACAATGAGTTGGGTTATTAACCCAACACAACTCAACCCAACCCCATAAACCAAACACCCCCTAAATCCTTGTTCTCAATTTTTTTTTTCAGATTGCATGCTAAACAAATTGTCAGGGGTGTTTGGATTGGGGAGTTAGGGAGAGTCGAGTTTGGAGGGGTTAATACCTCCCTTGTTTGGCCAAGAGTTTATTAATTTCTTCTATGCCCTACAAACTTATTAACTCATTCTTCAATTCCTTCTTGTGGGCCCCGCAAACTTATTAACTTATTTTCCAACTTCCAATAACTCATTCTCTAACTCAACATGGTAGATCTCACAACTTTTCTATCTCCTTTTTTCTTCACTCCTACCTCTCTCTTCTCTTTCTCACTCTATTTTTTTTACATAATTTTTTATATAAATTTTTGTATCATTATTACTAATTACTAATTATATATAAATATTTATTAAAAAATATTTTTATTTTTATCTTATAATTTTAATATATTTTTAACAAAAATATTTTTCTCTTTATTCTATACTTTTATTTTTTAAATATAAATTAAATATAAATATTTTAGTTATAATACTATTATTTAAATTGAAATTCTTATGGTAAATTAGAGTATTATATAACATTTTTTAATTGATAAAAATCTCCCTAACTCACTTCATTTACATGTCATTGACAATTTTTTAAAGTTTATACAAAAATTACGAATAAGAAATAACAATCTTATTTGTTTTTATTTTTATTTTTGCTTATTCTTTTATTAATAGCTAATATCTATATCTATCTATCTATATCTATATATATATATATATATATATATATATATATATATATATATATATATATAATTTTATGATTTGAAGATTAGAAAGTTTTTTAAACTAATCCGTATTACAATCGAAGAAATTAGTATTAAAAAAAATGTTAATGTATTAAAAACAATTTGATATCCACATTAACTATATCCAAAGTAAAAAGACAATCGAATTCTCCTTCCAAATTTACTAAAATAAAATTATACAATAAGTAACATAAATATATAGTAATCTGAACAAAAGTATATATAATAGCGTTTTGAGTATGATATTCATTTTGTGTGGTCACTACACCAAAAAGAGGATACGATGACGGACGAAAAAAACAAGGGGGTGAGAAACAATGACGGACGGTCAAAACGCGTGGATAAAAAAAACGAATGGAGATACAATGACGGGCATTGCCCGTCATAGTAAATTCTTTTTAACGACGGGCTTTGCCCGTCATTATATGATATTTAATAAAAAAACATTTTCGAACCCCCACATGTCACCCTCTCTCTTTGAGCCTCACACTCTCTCTCTTTCTCCCTCGATCTAACATCTCTCTCCTAACATTTCACTCTCTCTCTTTCTCCCTCGACCATCGCTCGTCGCCGTCCACACTAATACTTCACCGTCGTCCGTTTGGGAAGGATTGATGCCGACTGAACGCCTCGCCGTTACCGATCTCACTCTCTATCTTCTCCCTCGATCTCACTCTCTCTCCTCCCTCGATCTAACTTCCATCATCGATCGGTCGTTGTCAACATAGATTTGCTTCGCCGGCGTTTGGGAGTCGTCGTCGTTCGTTTAGGAGTCGTCGCCGACCGAGTCTCTTCTCCCGCATCCATCGCCGCCAAACTTCGTAGTGGTTCGCCGGAGTCTAAACCGATCCGGTCATTAAGTGTTGGGATTTTTATCCTAATCTCGTGTTTGTAATATATTGTTTGAAATTAATAAGAGTTATTCATTTCATCACTTTGTGTCTCGCAATATTTATAAACTTTTCCAATAAACTAAGCTCCAGGGTCATTGAATTTATGAGAGAACTAGAACTTGAACGGTGTGTAGTGGACACACAGAGAGGATCACGTTCGAGTTAATGACCCGAAAGGTCTACAGTATATGGATAGGGTTGGAGACCTTGGATACACTGTGGTTGCAGCCCGCTTTGTATTAGATACAAACGAGGTGATCTGACTCGTTCATGTGGTTGACATGCGAGTGGGGGCATCCTGTGCAATGAGATTGTACAAGACAGGACCGTGATTTATTAGACCTCATCGATGTAACATCGCTGATGTAGTAAGGACTAATAACTTCGTAGATGACCATTAGTGACTCGACACGAATCACGAGGCGTGTTACGGACTCGCCTCATGAGGTCCATTCTTTGACTAATACGGGTGAGGGTGGTCACGATTACTCGCCCAATATGCCTATCTTCTTAGGGACAGAACCAAGTAGAGAGTGGGAACTTAACTATGCGAGATGGAATTCACTTTCGTTCCGCCTTTAGAGAAACTAGAGGGTTGTTCCCTTAAGTCTTGTCTCCGTGGCTTGGACAACGGCGCCCACCTTCTCACCGGCCCGAGAAGGGTGTTGTGTATGGTTGGACCATCACAATATGTTGTTCATTAGAGGAGCGGTGGGGACTTAAGGAACAAGAGATAGACACGAGGGTAAAGCGGTAATTTTGACCCAGTAGTGTCTCTGAACAACCCGTGAAAGGTCGACTCATGGGAATTGGTTATATCGGTGGACACGTAATATTCGTGACCGCGGGAGTGCAACTACGGGCTATAGTGGAGTGTTACCGTAGCTAATGAATGTTGGTTAATCGGGTCAAAGAGTTTGACAAAGTTAATCTCGGATCATTGGAGCTCACATCCGAGGTCCATTAGGTCCCTCGGTTGGCTCAAACAGGTTAAAAGAAGGGTTAATGTTTTGGTATGAAATTGAAGTGTTCAATTTCACTTTAAAGGGCATTTATGTCATTTATATGAGATATGAATGATATAATATATAGTTTAATGTGAATGAGATTCATAATAAACTATAGGTTAGCCTAATTGTTGAATTAGGGCTAATTGGAGAAATTGATTGAGAGAAATTAAATTGGATGTGATTCAATTTAATTAATCCACAATTATTGCAAATGAGATTTGCAATATGAGATATGAGATATCTTATATTATGTGGTTATGCAAATGAGATTTGCATAACCTATGGTTGTGGTAAAGTGGTAATTATGTGGAGATTTTAACTCCATCAATTCCACTATATAAACCCTTCTTGCAAGAAGGATTGCAGCTCAATCTCTCATTTTTTTATTTTTCATCAAAGAAGAGAAGAGGAATTCTCTCAATTCTCCTCCCTCTCCAAAACACAAAAGATCCCACCATCTTCCCTTCTCCAAAAGAGAACAACCGAGACTCCAAGTGGTGGTGTTCGGGTTCCATTCGTGGGAAGAGTTCGTTGAGTTCAAGGAGCACGAAGAGTTCGTGATTTGAGGAAGAAACTTTGAAGAAAGTCTTCAACGAGTAAGTAAACTCTATTTGCTGTAATTTTCTTCTTCTTTAAGCATGTTTAGCCTAGATCTAGTGTTAGATCAATTTTAACAAAACTATGTTGCATATTGATACCTCGACGATTCAATCGCCTTCCGCTGCGTGGTATTCTCATTCCCTTTAATTGGTATCAGAGCCATCTCGATGGTTCTTCATTTTTGCACTGTTTTGTTAAAATTAGGTGGGTATTTTGCCATAATTTAATGAGATGATTGCTTGGTTTGCTTAAATGGATGTTTACGATTTTTGGCACTTTTAGATTTATTTTCTGCTTGATGAGATCAAATGTAAAGGGCCCGTGTTTTTTGGGCATTATAGAAAATAAATCGAGTCTGTAAGTCCGTGTCGTTCGTGGCAAGTGTTGCGGTGAAGAAATCGGAGCGAAAACAGGCGAAAATCGATGAAAAACAGCAAAAGGTGTTTGTTGTTCTGTCGATGGCGTTGAGACGCTGGAGGCCCTGCAAGCAGATCAGTGTTGCAACGCTGGGTGTAGCGTTGCGTAATACATTGGCGTTGAAGAACGCGGTCGACGCTAAGCGGCGGCAGCGTAACGCGCGCCTTACCGCAGCAACGCAATGGCGCACGCGCTGAGGAGCAAGCGATTCGCGGCGATTTCGCGAGGACGTGGGTTCAAGCCTCATCATGGGCAGTTATTTTTCGATTTTAATTATTTTATTATTTATAAAATGTATTTTATTTATTTATTTATTTATTTTATTAAATAATATTAATATAAATGTTATATTAATGTTATTTAATTAAATAATTGCCCCTAGGTGCCAAAAATCGGTCCATTTTTACTATTTAATTATTTTATGCATGAGATGTATATTTTAATTAATTTCTATGTGCATAATATATGTCATATAGATTTAAAATCCCACCTTAGGTTAAACTTTTCATGCATCATTTATATTATAAGAGTTATAATATATAGTATGCATGATAGGATTATACTATAAGAGTTATAATATAATGTATGCATGATTTAATTTATTTAATATAAGTGTTATATTTTTTAAATTAAAAGCATGCTCATGAATTTAATTCATGTGATGAATGTATGTTATAGTATAGTATTATTCATGTGATGGATGATCAAGCACTATAACATAGAAATGCATGCAACCTAAGTTAATTATTAGTTTTAAAGTGTTTAGAACTTGAATAATTAGACTTAGGTTTTCTAATTTTCTAATGAGATTAGAAATTTAGGAAATCAAATATGACCTTTGAATGGAGACTGATAAGTAACTCTGTCTAAGGAAGGTTTTGTCTAAGGCTGGGGTATTTAAATTGACGCTTCATGAAACACCCTACACGGAAACCGACACGGGAGTGAATTCGGTCTGGAGATTCTTAGGTCATATTCTCGTGAGTGTCGTTAATTAAGTGTTAATTAATTTACTCACTTAGACCTAAGTTAATAATGTGATTATAAACTTAGGTTAATACCATATAAGAGTTATATTGGTAGACTTAGGTAAATTTTAATTAGGTTTATCTAGGTCAATCCCTATTAAAAACTAAAGTGTTGAGTGGGAGGAAATAAAGTGTATGAGATACATTTGAATTTCCAACCACAAATCTCCTTTAAGTCCGCACCGTGAGATCTATACTCGGCCTCGTGGCGCAAATGGGAGCGTCCCCCTTCGGGTGGCATTTGTATAGGTCAATATCATCGTGGATGGAGAGAGTACTTATAGTGAGTGGGAGCGGGACTTGTGAAAACGAGACCAACGGTCTCTTCTTTCGATTCACACCGTGAGACCCCTATGATCTGCCTGCTAGTTTGGCCTGGACCAGACAATCCCTTCGGAGGGCTTGATCATGGGAGAGTGAACACCGTGAATTCCGTAAGGGATCTGATTTCTGGTTGGTTTTCCTTCTTGGTTCACCCTTCGATGGCTATTGTTTGGACGGATGCTTGGAAACTTAAAGATTGAGGGTGACACTCACAGAATTCGTTAAGTATTAATGAATTCGACCAAACAATGGTAATTGGACGCCTAATGGAATAAGAGTTATTATGGGATTAGGGTCTGATCGAGAAAGTCTCGTCCTAGAGGAGGAGTGTTCTGTTCACCCTTCGGTGGCGGTCATTCTAAACCTTTAAGGTATCATTGCAAAATTTTGAATAACCTCGTGATAACACACAAAATGTGTTATCCTTAGGCTTAATTATTGCTAGTTTTATAATGATTTTGGGGCTTTTACGTGGTTAATTTATTCAATTTCAGGTTAAGAGCTTAAACGGAGCTATTGGAGAAAATTTGGATCACTCGGGATCAAAACGAGGCTATTCGGAGCCAAATAGAACATCAAATGGAAGTGAAAGAATCAAACCAAGCTTTAAGACCGAGGTGATGGCGTTGTAACGCCATATAGAGCGCGTTAACGCGAACGCGTGCGACAAGAGGCTTTGAAGGCTACAGCGATGGCGTTGGTAACGCCGCTTTTGGCGCTGGCGTTACCAGCGCCATCTCGATAAGAAGACGCTTATGAGACCGAGTGCGGTAGCGTTGTAACGCGCGCCTTGCGTGCGTCGCAACGCCAGATCGATAAGGGTGTGCGCGTTAAGGTAGCAACGTTGCAACGCTGTCCCTAGCGTTGCAACGCCGATAGTTTCCATATTTACCACGCGTTTAGGGTACAGCGTTGCAACGCTATCCCTAGCGTTGCAACGCTGCCCCATTGATGCCTATAAATACAACCTTATGATTCTTGCAAAGGGGAGCACAATTTGGTAGAGTTTTGCCCTAAATTCAAAATACACCTTGTAAGAAGAGAGAAAATAGTGATTTTGGGAGCCAAAGCATTCGTGGAGGTTCGAGATCGAGAGACGGAGCTCGGAGACGAAAGGACCCATGATCGACACCTAAGTTTATTTCTCTTTCTTTCAATTTATAATAGCGTTTTAAGACGTTTTCTACTTGTTTAGTTTGTTTTTCATGTGATTTAGAGTAGCTAAACATTGTAGTAGGATTTGATTTACTTGTTATGACTTTCTTGTGATGTATTGAAGCATGTTATGTCGTTATTTTTGGCAATTCGTTCTTTACTTTTTAATTTGTTGATTTAAGTGGCCTCGAGAGATAAAGCTTGAATTAGAGCAAAATTGTCAAAACCCTTGGAAGTCTGGCACGAGAGTGACCTAGAAATCTTAGGGAAACACATAAAGAAGTTGCTTAATGCCATGCATGTTGTAGGTTCATATGGAGACTATGAGTTTATTGCATGTGTGAGGCTCACTAAGAATCGAGAGATTTTCTTGAGTATTTCACTTCTTGTTTATAATTTCATCTCATTGATTCAATGCATGTGCTAGTTAGGTTTTTAACTTGTAAAATCACTTCCTTTAATTCTATCAATTCGTGTCTCCACATGTTTGTTCGTTTGTTTGTATTTACTTCAACCAACTATCCATGTTATGTTTCTTTAGCTAAAATTGAGAATTGGTACCTTAATAATTAATTAATCTAGAAACCCATTCAGAGGACGATACTCTGTACTCATAAATCACTATACTAAAAACTTGACCCGCATTACACTTGCGGTATTGCAATATAATTTTACATAACAGAGTTTTTGGCGCCGCCATTAGGGAATGACGATTATTTAGATTAATTAATATTAGGAGAAAATTTGAAATTTTAGACTAAAGCTTGTTTGTTTGTCTTTCCTTAATTGTTTTGTGTGATTGTTTGTTTCTTTATTTGTGTTATTTTAGTTTTGTGTGTTTTTTAGTCTTTGTCCCCTGTTTTTTTTGTTGTGTTGCTATTGTGTAGAAGTCTTGTCTGAATTAGTAATTTTTCAAGCATGACTTTGCATGATTTTTCTCCATCATTCTATTACTCCTCTCGGGACCCTAGTTTTGTGCATCATGATTTTTCCAATACCATGTGTCTAGTTTTTACCATTCTCAGCACTGACATATATGAAAATTCACATGAAGGTAGTTATTTAGGCACTTGGAACCATAGTTGTTCATACCTTAACCAACCCTTTGAAAAATCTTCTCTTGTGGACCAATTGATGGAATATACCTTAGAATTGAAAATTAAAAATTTGGTTCATGATGAATTCGAGAAAGGTTGGATAGGTTAGAAAAGTCGAGGTGGTAAGACTTTGGGAAATACAGGGGGATAGATCCCGAGTATCTTAATCAATTAGTAGTTTCCCTTAAGACCTTACAGAACAATTTATATTCCTTACCACTCGGAGATGCCACCTAGGAGGATTTGTTTAGATGTTAGTGAGGATAGTTTGGGGGAGGCGAGGCACACCATGATCAAAGTTAGTGAGGAGGACACGGTGATACACTTAGTTCCACAGAGAGATCCAGTGATAGAGTTAGAGGTCGAGAAGTCTTCTTTCCTTTATCCCCGTAAATTTCCTTGATTTACGATAACCATTGGTCTTTCACTCACGAGTCTTGTTTTGATTTCAGTTCTTTCATTTTATTAAATAAAAATACCAAAAATAATTATGTCTCTGGCGCCCATGAAAAGCAAGATAGCCTTTTAGACTTAGAGGGCTACATTGATTCAAGCAAGAAGGGCCTAGAGAAGTATGAGCAATTTTATGTGCCCTGATAAGTCACCGTCTAGCTAAAGACGTTAAACAAAGCGCTTCTTGGGAGGCAACCCAAGTTTTACTCACTTTTGTTTTCCTGTCTTTAGCTTGCTTTAGTTGTTTTTGTTGTTTTTCAATTCTTAGTTAGTAGTTCTTTGACTTCCGTAGGTTGTGGAGATGCCCTTCTTCGTTGAAATCCATGCTCCCATTCGGAGGAACTCCAACACACATGCTTTGGCTATCCAAGGAACTCAGAAATATCTCCATCACCCAGGACAGTATCGTTCACTTCTACCCTTATACTTGCCACATGCTTATTTCTACAAACATTGGGGACAATGTTTAGTTTAAGTTGGGGGTGGGATTGTGTTTATTTGTTGTGGATCATCTGAGTATGTCTTGAATTGTTGGTTGATCTTTCACATCGTATGAGTATGATAGCCTAGGATGAGATATAATTGAAAATCTTTGTGATTCTCTTTGAAACACAGAAAGCATGACATGAATTTGAGTTAATTTAAAAAAATTTCTTGAGTTTTTTCTGCATTATATGCACATAGCCTTTGTTCTGTAGTTTTGAAATGCTTAGAACAAAGTTATTAGGCTTAGAAGTTTGATGTCACCTCGATAGTCCAAAAGCGATTTGAGAGTTAAAGCGCAAGATAGGGTAAATAACAATATGAAGTGCATGATCTGTATAATATGTGCATTATGTGAAAAAGTTTATTTTTGTTGTCTGTTTGTAAAAAAAAATCGTGAGACAAAAAAGAGCTACCTTCACTGTGATCAGTTAGGCTACTCATTGAGCGAGTGCTGCAGGTAAGGGTCCCCGCAGTGGATGTGTGAAAGCTAGTGTCCTTAGACAAAAAAAAAAAAAAAAAAAAAAAAGAAGAAAATAGAAAAAGTGGCATCAAAAGAGTGATTAAGTCTTTGAGTAAAGTTGTTTATTTTCGAATGTGGAAAGGCTCAAAGATTAGTAACTAAGACCCGGTGTAGGGGAAGTTGAATGGAGAACCTAATAAAGTTGATCAGGGCTTAGTAATAATGAAGGAACATAGGCTAACCACACACACACGTAGGAACACTTAGGAAAAGTTTTAAATTACTTGTTGAAATGTTATGTTTAAGTGTTTCCTGTAATTGCAAAATATTCTCCTAAATCTTTGAGGCTTGAATCACATGTATGTTCAAGAACAATCTAATGTTTAACTCTGCTTTTTTGCTGGGACTAGCAAAAGTTTAAGTTTGGGGGTGTTTGATAGCACACAAAATGTGTTATCCTTAGGCTTAATTATTGCTAGTTTTATAATGATTTTGGGGCTTTACGTGGTTAATTTATTCAATTTCAAGGTTAAGAGCTTAAACGGAGCTATTGGAGACAATTTGGATCACTCGGGATCAAAACGAGGCTATTTGGAGCCAAATAGAACGTCAAATGGAAGTGAAAGAATCAAACCAAGCTTTAAGACCGAGGTGATGGCGTTTGTAACGCCATATAGAAGCTGTAACGCCGAACGTGCCAACCAAGAGGCTTTGAAGGCTACGAGCGATGGCGTTGCAGTAACGCCGCTTTGGCGTTTGCAACGCCATCTCGATAAGAAGACGCTTATGAAGACCGTGCGGTAGCGTTAACGCGCGCTTGCAGCGGTCGCAACGCCAGATCGATAAAGTGGTGCGCGTTAAGGTAGCGGCGTTGTAACGTAGCGTCCCTAAGCGTTACTGTAACGCCGCCGATAGTTTTCATATTTACCACGCGCGTTTCTAGATGCAGCGCTGTATTTGTCCCTAGCGTTGCTAGCAACGCCCCATTGATGCCTATAAATACAACCTTATGATTCTTGCAAAGGGAGCACAATTTGGTAGAGTTTTGCCCTAAATTGAAATACACCTTGTAAGAAGAGAGAAAAGAGTGATTTTGGGAGCCAAAGCATTCGTGGAGGTTCGAGATCGAAGGCGGGAGCTCGGAGACGAAGGACCAAAGACATCGACACCTAAGTTTATTTCTCTTTCTTTCAATTTGTAATAGCGTTCTAAGACGTTTTCTACTTGTTTAGTTTGTTTTTCATGTGATTTAGAGTAGCTAAACTTTGTAGTAGGATTTGATTTACTTGTTATGACTTTCTTGTGATGTATTGAAGCATGTTATGTCGTTATTTTTGGCAATTCGTTCTTTAGTTTTTAATTTGTTGATTTAAGTGGACTCGAGAGATAAAGCTTGAATTAGAGCAAAATTGTCAAAACCCTTGGAAGTCCGCACGAGTGACCTAGAAATCTTAGGGAAACACATAAAGAAGTTGCTTAATGCCATGCATGTTGTAGGTTCATATGGAGATTATGAGTTTATTGCATGTGTGAGGCTCACTAAGAATCGAGAGATTTTCTTGAGTATTTCACTTCTTGTTTATAATTTCATCTCATTGATTCAATGCATGTGCTAGTTAGGTCTTTAACTTGTAAAATCACTTCCTTTAATTCTATCAATTCGTGTCTCCACATGTTTGTTCGTTTGTTTGTATTTACTTCAACCAACTATCCATGTTATGTTTCTTTAGCTAAAATTGAGAATTGGTACCTTAATAATTAATTAATCTAGAAACCCATTCCCGAGGACGATACTCTGTACTCATAAATCACTATACTAAAACTTGACCCGTACACTTGCGGTATTGTAATATAATTTTACGCAACACCTAGGGATCATGAAACAATTTTTGCTAAAACTTGATTGGTTTTCAAAAGTTTTTTGCGAGACTAATACAAAGGTTTTTCTTATTTTTCAGCTAAAAATTTCTAGCGCAATAATAGCTTTACTCGTTTCGGATAAGTTAGTGGGAGATAATTACCAGAGTTGGAAAAATAACATTAATACAATTTTGGTACAAGACGACATAAAGTTCGTGCTATCTGAGGAGTGTCCTCAGATGCCGGGCTTGATCGCGTCGCGAAGTGTTCGCGATGTGTACGATCGCTGGATCAGGGCCAATGAAAAGGCCAAGGTCTACATAATTGCCAGCATGTCTGATGTCTTGGCAAAGAAGCATGAGCTGATG
This sequence comes from Trichosanthes cucumerina, assembly GCA_036507285.1. Classification (NCBI taxonomy): domain Eukaryota; kingdom Viridiplantae; phylum Streptophyta; class Magnoliopsida; order Cucurbitales; family Cucurbitaceae; genus Trichosanthes; species Trichosanthes cucumerina. The sequence continues at coordinate 84,592,872 of CM071835.1, read as the reverse complement.
GTTTTCGCTAAGGAAATCATGGAGTCCTTGCAGGAAATATTTGGACAGCAGTCCTTTCAGGTCCGGCATGACTCGCTCAAATAGGTTTTCAACGCACGGATGAAGGAGGGGTTGTCTGTCCGTGAACACGTTCTAGACATGATGACCCACTTTCATCTGGCCGAGATGAACGGGGCTTCGATCGACGAGTCGAGCAGTCGATTTTATTTTGGAGACTCTTAGAAGAGTTTCCTTCGGGATTTCAGTAGCAATGTTTGTTATGAACAAAATTAGCTACACACTGACTACCCTCCTCAATGAGCTACAGAATTTCCAATCCTTGAACAGGGTCAAGGAATCTGAGACAAATGTTGCCTACAGGTCTTATCACAGGGGTTCGACCTCTGGGACGAAACCTGTTGCTCCTTCACGCCCGAAAGGGAAGAAGAGGATGAAGAGGGGTAAAACTGACCGTGTTGCCGCCCACAAAGGCAAGAAGGTCAAGGAGGTTGCAGAGAAGGGAAAGTGTTTCCACTGCAATGGGGGTGATCACTGGAAGAGAAACTGTCCAAAATTCCTGGCCGAGAGGAAGAATCAAGGTAAATGTGATTTACTTGTGACTGAAACATGTTTAGTGGAGAGTAGTGACTCAGCCTGGATTTTGGATTGAGCGCCACTAACCACGTTTGTTCTTTTTTTTTGAGATTGATTCTCGCGGCACGCTGCGAAAGGGTAAGGTGACTCTACGGGTTGGATCCAGAAGAGAGCTTGTCTCTATGCGTGATGATCGCACGCAGTGTTGCATTTTAGCGGGAAGTACTTATTGTTGGACAATCTGTACATAGTTCCGAGTTTACTAGAAACCTTGTTTCAATTTCCGCTTAATTGAACAATGTATTTCAGATTTCTTTTGAATTGAATAAAGCGTTTATTTTTTCAAAGGGAATGTTATTTGTTGATTTCACTTGAAAATAATCAGTATGTTTTGAAACCCAATTCGGTCAAAAGTGTTTTGAATATTGAATTGTTTAAAAGCACAGAAACACGAACTAAGAAAGCAAAAGTTTCTCCAAAAGAAAATGCCCAACTTTGGCATCTTGGTTAGGCCACATTAATCTCAATAGGATTGAGAAACTAGTGAAGAGTGGACTTCTAAACGAGTTGGAAGAAAACTCTTTGCGGTGTGTGAGTCATGCCTTGAGGGCAAAATGACCAAACATCCTTTTAGTGGAAAAGGATATAGAGCCAAAGAGCCTCTTGAGTTAGTACATTCGACCTCGTGGTCGGAGATGAATGTTAAAGCTCAAGGCGGTTATGAGTATTTCGTGTCTTTCATAGAGCGATTACTCCGGATATGGGTATATTTACCTAATGCACAAGAAGTATGAAACTCTTGAAAAGTTCAAGGAGTACAAGATCGAGGTTGAGAACCTCTTAGGTAAATCGCTTAAAACACTTCGATCGGATCGAGGTGGAGAGTACATGGACACCGAATTCCGGGACTACATGATAGAACACGGAATTACGCCCCAACTCTCGGCGCTGGTATGCCACAACGAATGGTGTATCGAGAGGAGAAAGCAGAACCTTGTTGGACATGGTTGGTCGATGATGAGCTATACTCGTCTCCCTAATTCTTTTTGAAGTACGCAGTGGAGATCTGCGGTTTATATTTTGAACAACGTTCGCCAAGAGTGTTTGTGAAACACCTTTCGAGCTCTGGAGTGGACGTAAAGGCGGTTTACATCACTTCGAGATTTGGGGATGTCCAGACCCATGTGTTGGTGTCAAACTCGAAAAAAAGTTGGAACCCCGTTCGAAATTGTGTCTATTCGTAGGTTACCCTAAAGAGACTGGGGGTGGTCTATTTTACGATCCTAGGGAAAATAGGGTGCTTGTGTCGACAAACGTCACTTTCCTAGACGAAGACCACGTCGAGAGATCATTTACCAAGGAGTAAAATTGTATTAAATGAAATGGACGATTACATCGCCAAGAGTTGTTGATGGGGCTGAGTACGTCAACAAGTGTTGTTGATGATCTAGCACGTCTAGTCAAAATCCGTTCCCAAGAGTTGGGAATGCCTCGACGTAGTGGGAGGGTCGTGAGACGATCCCGATCGCTACATGGGTTTAATTGAAACCTCGGTTGTCGCTCTGATGATGATCGTGAGGATCCATTGACCTATGATCAGGCAATGGTTGATGTTGACAAAGACGAGTGGATTAAAACTATGGACCAGGAAATGGAGTCTATGTACTTCAATTATGTATGGGAGCTTGTGGATCAACCGGATGGGGTAAAACCTATTGGTTGCAAATGGATCTACAAGCGTAAACGTAGCGTAGATGGGAAGGTGCAGACCTTCAAAGTCCGACTAGTGGCAAAGGGTTTTACCCAAGTTGAAGGGGTTGATTATGAGGAGACCTTTTCACATGTTGCCATGGTAAAGTCGATCAGGATCCTTCTGGCCATTGCCGCGTATTATGACTACGAGGTATGGCAGATGGACGTCAAGACAGCCTTTCTGAATGGCAAACTTGATGAGACCATCTACATGGACCAGCCCAAAGGGTTCATCGCCCAAGGCCAAGAGCAAAAGGTTTGTCGGCTTCATAGGTCCATTTATGGACTAAAACAAACTTCGAGGTCTTGGAATATAAGGTTTGATGAGGCGATCAAATCTTATGGTTTTGATCAAAATGTCGACGAGCCTTGTGTCTACAAGAAAATCGTTGACAAAACTGTCGCATTTTTGGTGTTGTATGTGGACGATATTCTTCTCATTGGGAATAAGGTAGAATTTCTTACTGACGTTAAGAAGTGGCTAGCTTCCCAATTCCAAATGAAAAATTTGGGAGAAGCTCAATATATTCTAGGTATCCAGATTGTCCGGAACCAGGAAGAGCGAGCGCTAACGCTAGCCCTCTGTCTCAGCGCCTTATATTGACAAGATGTTGTCTAGATATAAGATGCGAGAACTCCAAGAAGGGCTTCTTTCGCCTTTCGTGCATGGGGTTCACTTGTCTAAGGATCGGTGTCCTAAGACTCCTCAAGATGTTGAGGATATGAGACCCGGATTCCATATGCTTCTTTGTAGGGAGCCCGATGTATGTCATCGCGTGTACTAGGCCCGACATCCGTTATGCAAGAAGGAATTATCGGTGAGATATCACCCAATCGAGATTAGATCACCGGACACCGTAAAGGCAATCCTCAAGTATCTTAGGAGAACGAGGAACTACGACTTTAGTGTATAGTAGTGGGGATTTGATCCTCACGGGATACATGCAGTTCGATTTTCAGACCGATAAGGATTCTAGGAAACCCACTTCGGGGTCACTCTTCATTTCGAATGGAGGAGTCAGTAGTATGGCGAAGCATCAAACAGGATGCATCATCGATTCCACTATGGAAGCGGAGTATGTTGCGACTTGTGAAGTCGCAAGCGAAGTCGTTTGGCTTAGGAAGTTCATGATGATTTGGAAGTTGTTCCTAACATGAACTTGTCGATCACACTGTTCTGTGATAACAGTGGTGCAGTAGCCAACTCACGTGAGCCTCGGAGCCATAAGAGAGGCAAACACATTGAGCGCAAGTATCATCTGATATGGGAGATTGTGCACCGCGAGAGGCGTGGCGGTCACGCAGCGAGATAGCGTCGAGCACAACGTAGTGATCCATTTACAAAGCCCCTCACGACTAGGGTGTTTGAGGTCACCTAGAGAGTCCAGGTCTTGAGAGCTTCCGACTAGGGCAAGTGGGAGATGTGTAAGCGGGTATTCAATGCCCTAGTTTATTGTATTACTTCATTATAATTTAATGTACATTTCATAAATGTATTTTCTCCACTAGCTTAGTCCAAGTGGGAGTTTGTTGGGATTTTTTTCCTAATCTCGTGTTTGTAATATATTGTTTGAAATTAATAAGAGTTATTCATTTCATCATTTTGTGTCTTGCAATATTTATAAACTTTTCCAATAAACTAAGCTCCGTGGTCATTGAATTTATGAGAGAACTAGAACTTGAGCGGTGTGTAGTGGACACGGGGAGGATCACGTTCGAGTTAATGACCCAACGGTCTACTGATATATGGATAGGGTTGGAGACCTAATCTTGGATACACCTTGTGGATGCGGGCCGCTTTGTATTAGATACAAACGAGGTGATCTGACTCGTTCATGTGGTTGACATGCGAGTGGGGGCATCCTGTGCAATGAGATTGTACAAGATCGACCGTGATTTATTAGACCCACCGATGCAACACCGTTGTGATGAGGACTAATAACCGTGAGATGACCATTAGTGACTCGACCGAATCCTCGATCGTGTTACGGACTCCTGTCTGCGAGGGTCTGTTCTTTGACTAGTACGGGTGAGGGTGGTCACAGTTACTCGCCCAATATGCCTATCTTCTCAGGGACAGAACCAAGTAGAGAGTTGGGAACTTAACTACGCGAGATGGAATTCACTCGTCCCGCCCTTTATAGAAACTAGAGGGTTGTTCCCTTAAGTCTTGTCTCTCCGTGGCTTGGACAACGGCGCCCACCTTCTCACCGCCCGAGAAGGGGTGTTGTGTATGGTTGGACCATCACAATATGTTGTTCATTAGAGGAGCAGTGGGGACTTAAGGAACAAGAGATAGACACAGGGGTAAAACGATAATTTGACCCAGCCGTGTCTACGAACAACCTGTGAAGGGTCGACTCATGGAAATTGGTTATATCAGTGGACACGTAATATTCTCGTGATCGACGGGAGTGCGGCTACGGACTATAGTGGAGTGTTACCGTAGCTAATGAATGTTGGTTAAACAGGTCAAAGAGTTTGACAGTTAATCTCGGATCATTGGAGCCTCATCCATCAGTAGGTCCATTAGGTCCCTCGGTTGGCTCAATCAGGTTAAAAGAAGGGTTAATGTTTTGGTATGAAATTGAAGTGTTCAATTTCACTTTTAGAGGCATTTATGTCATTTATATGACATATGAATGATATAATATATAGTTTAATGTGAATGAGATTCATAATAAACTATAGGTTAGCCTAATTGTTGAATTAGGGCTAATTGGAGAAATTGATTGAGAGAAATTAAATTGGATGTGATTCAATTTAATTAATCCACAATTATTGCAAATGAGATTTGCAATATGAGATATGAGATATCTTATATTATGTGGTTATGCAAATGAGATTTGCATAACCTATGGTTGTGGTAAAGTGGTAATTATGTGGAGATTTTAACTCTAATTCCACTATATAAACCATTCTTGCAAGAAGGATTGCAGCTCAATCTCTCATTTTTTGATTTTTCATCAAAGAAGAGAAGAAGAATTCTCTCAATTCTCCTCCCTCTCCAAAACACAAAAGATCTCACCATCTTCCCTTCTCCAAAAGAGAACAACCGAGACTCCAAGTGGTGGTGTTCGGGTTCCATTCGTGGGAAGAGTTCGTTGAGTTCAAGGAGCACGAAGAGTTCGTGATATGAGGAAGAAACTTTGAAGAAAGTCTTCAACAAGTAAGTAAACTCTATTTGCTGTAATTTTCTTCTTCTTTAAGCATGTTTAGCCTAGATCTAGTGTTAGATCAATTTTAACAAAACTATGTTGCATATTGATACCTCGACGATTCAATCGTCTTCCACTGCGTGGGATTCTCATTCCCTTTATTAAGGTCTTTCGTTTGCAGATCTGGTTTCATTAGGGTTCAGATCTACACCGATCAGTCACCCTTTGTAGGAGTTCGTCGTTGCCGGGTTCACCGGAGGTTTTTTTCGCCGTTGTTAGTGGTTAAATGATGTTTTGTAGAGGTCATGCCGAAATTTTTACTTATTGCTGATTTCATGTTAGTTTTAGAGTTCATGGTTTAGGGGTTAGAGATCGTCTCATGTGTATTATTTATAATGAAATGTTCTGTTCTTCTCGTAAAAGGAATCTTGAATGGGTATTTTGTGGATGAATTAGTGAAATATGTGCATTGTTTTTTTGATATAGAAGTGTTCTGCAATGTTTTAGGTTAGTGGTTAAATGATGTTTTGTAGAGGTCATGCCGAAATTTTCACTTATTGGTGATTTCATGTTAGTTTTAGAATTCATGGTTTAGGAGTTAGAGATCGTATCATGTGTATTCTTTATAATAAAGTGTTTTGTTCTTCTCGTAAAAGGAATCTTGAATGGGTATTTTGTGGATGAATTAGTGAAATATGTGCATTGTTTTTTGATATAGAAGTGTTCTGCAATATTTCAGGTTAGTGGTTAAATGATGTTTTGTAGAGGTCATGCCGAAATTTTCACTTATTGGTTTGATTTCATGTTAGTTTTAGAGTTTATGGTTTTTGTGATATAGGTGTTAAGGTTTGTGATATAGGAGTTTATGGTTTTAGAGTTATGGTTAAAGTTTGTGATATAGGAGTTTATGGTTAAAGTTTGTGATATAGGAGTTTATGGTTTTAGAGTTATGGTTTAAGGTTTGAGATATAGAAGTTTATGGTTTTAGAGTTATGGTTAAGGTTTGTGATATAGGAGTTTATGGTTTTTAGAATTATGGTTAAGGTATGAGATATAGAAGTTTATGGTTTTAGAGTGTTATCGTTAAGGTTTGTAATATAGGAGTTTATGGTTTTAGAGTTATGCTTAATTAGGAATAGTGATTTATGTTTTGGATATAAAAGTGTTTTTGTTGCATATTTGTGAATTGTGTAGTGATTTCATGTGTGGTTTCAATATATAAGTTAATATATATGCAATATTTCAGGTAATTAGTTGTTAAATATTGTTGGTTAGTCATCAGGATATCAATTTTTTTTTTAATTAAATTATGCTCAAAACAATGACGGGCATTGTCTGTCATTAAATAAAAAATTATGAAGTAAAATAATGACGGACAACAGGTATTTAAAAAGTTTTTTTTTTTACCAAATATAGATGACGGGCAAAATCCATCAATAATATCGAATTGGAACACACTTTTTAATGATGGGCATTGTCCGAAATTAAAAAGTGGGTTTTAATGACGGGCAATGCCCACCATTAAAAAGTGGGTTCCAACCCAGTTTTTAATGACGGGCAAAAGACCTTTAATGACGGGCAAAAGACCTTTAATGACGGGCAATACCCGTGATTTAAAACCACCCGTCATCGTAACATACAATGACACTCACTTTGATGACGGGCGCGCGCCTGTCCTCAAAACCTTTTTTCTACTAGTGGGTGTTAAAAAATATATATTCATTTTGAAATTAATTATCTTAAAATAACAAGTATTTGATATTTTATTTTGTTACTTATTTATTTAAACCCTCAAATGATATATTATTGTCAAATTAATCAAACTATAGACAATCCATTATATTGATTAGTTAGAAAAATAAAATCTTAAATTATATAGAGAAAAATTATTAAGTTTGAAAATAAATTTTAAATTAAAAATTTAAAATTGACGAAAAAATTATAAAATATTAATAATATAATATAATTTAGAATTGACAAAAATAAATTTATATTATTTATAGAATGGAGAGAATAAACACATAAAAATCCTTAAAATTTATTTGAATTATTTTAAATTAATGGATTGAAATATTTCTCAATCATATTTCTTTTTAATTAAAAATAATCAAAGAAAAATGAATAATTAATGTAAGAGATATTCAAGAAATGATGTGGGGTAATTTTTGTCATAAACACATATATTATTTTTATGTTGGAACAATGAAGTTGACCGTTCTTGTGCATTAACTATTTGTCTTGAATTGAAAATTTTAAGGTAAATTAGATTGATAATTAATTACTAATCAATTACATTGATCGATTAGAAATATAAAATTTAAATTTTGCAAAGCATTTTACTAAATTTGTGTGAAAAATCGACTAAGTTTGCAAAACAAATTTTAAATTGATGTAAATGTTTTAGTAAACTTGAAAAATAAATCTATTATATTGAATCTTTGTTAAATAATGGATTAAAATCCTTCCTTAACTACATGTAATGTTTTAAAAAGTATTGTAACATTTTATTTTATTTGAAAATTACAAATCAATAATTAATATGATATTAAAATAAGAATGTAACGTATTTTTTTAAAACATTTTATTTTTTTAAGTAAATTTTAAAATATAAAATAAATTAATAGAAATAAAAAAATAGAGCAACATACCTTTTTGGTCACTCAATTTTTATAAAAAATATTATTTAATTAATATTTAATAATTTTAATTTAAAATTTATTTTTATTTGAAAAAATATTTTTTTAGTCTCTCACTCTTTTTGGTCCTTTAGTTTTCAAAACTTAACAATTTTACCTTCAAGTTTTGCATTTAGTTACACGGTTAGTCCTTCCATTCAATTATTTTAAAATTTTTAATTAAAATTTTATTTTTTATTTTTTTATTTTTTCTTCTCCTTTCTTTTTCTTCCTTTCACGATATTTGGGCATGGGCGAGCTGGCGCCCAACGACGATTGACTAGATTTAAGAAGAAGGAGGAGAAAGATGGGGAAGAAAAAAGAAACGAGAATGAAAAATAATTAAATATTAAAAACAATTAAATATTAATAAAAAATATTTTTATTAAAAAATATGTGTTACATCATTATTTGAGACTAACGAAAAATTGAATGGAATGACTAATAGTGTAACTAAATGTAAAACTAGAGTAAATTTGTTGAGTTTTGAAAACTAAGGGACCAAAAGAGAACCAAATACAAAAAAATGAGTGACCAAAAAAATATTTTACCAAATAAAAAATAAATTTTAAAAATTAAAATAATGAAATAATAAAATATTAATAAAAATAGGTGCAACATCATGTTTCTGTTAGGGACTAATCGAAAATTGGATGGAATAATGACTAATAATATAACTAAATGCAAAACACAGACATGAATTTGAAAATTGAGAAACTAAAAGCGAACCAAATGCAAAAGTCCTTTTTGTTAAGGACTAACGGTGAAAAGACATTTTGTCCAAAAAAAAATTATAAATCTTTGATTTCATGGAACAATTTCATGTTAATAAAATTTTGAGAAGTTGTACAAAAAAAAAGTGTAAAAAAAAGCTAAAATCAATTTAGATAACAAAACTTATACTCTCTACAACAACTTGTTCTAAACACAGATTTTAGGACTCATACTTCCTGCAACTTCTTACCCCAGGCACAAATTCTAGAACTCCATACTAAATACCCTAAACAAAAACTTAAAACCCCAAACTAAAGAGAGATTTTTGTATGGATGACCTCTTTTTGTTTGGTTTATCGATGAAAGACCCGCATTTTAAATTTAACTACAGATAACCTTTTGATGTCGTCAGCCACTCTCGATCTGGGCACAATATTGGTTATTATGGCGTATTAAAGGACTACCAGTCTCGTTCTCCCGTCAACCCCCAAAACGGACTAACGAGACACTTGATGACGTCGTAAATAGATTATGTTGACGACCCGTTTACCTTTGTCGTCTCAGTTACTGACCGTATACCCTATCGATCTCGTGCAACGTAATTGACGTCGTGCTTACTCCCGCTCTCGTATGTATAATAATAGCGAATGGGCGACCATCTCTCTCGATTTGATGTACATGGCCACACGATCGACCTCAACCAGCGACAACTAACCTGTTTGGACTATGTACTCTCGATGTATAGTGGTCTGAAAGTTGAACAACCAACCCCGATCTCGTTTGTTAAACGACAACCCATAATCGTACCTTTATAGGGTCAGATCTAACGCGGTTGAACGACTGACTATCTTCGGCGGTGGGAGGATTCTTTCATCTCCTACTCTTAAACTGGTTGTATCGGGAGGGATCGAGTATATAGATGAGGCGACGACAATCGTATCTACACATAATTAATATAAGGTAATTGTTAATTACCTCAACCAACATGCATCGTAATGGACGACTAATTTAATTGAAACTCAATGTCACAACAAATGTAAAACTAACTTTTATTTTTATTTATATATATATATATATATAATCTCTGAGCGAGAGTCTCGTTGGGAGTTGTGATCGAAAGTCTCATTGATAGCATTCAATCCAAAATGAAACGAGAGTCTCGTTGGGAGTCAAGATCTAGAGTCTCGCTTCTTGTGGAGGTTCTCATCTTTTCTAATTTCATTTATTTGTAGCATATGTTTTATGCAATCTTGAATTGTTTCCCATATTAACTATATATCATTGAAGGAATAAATCATTCATTCGTTATAAAGGTTCAATCGAACGTGAGTGTTATGTACGATTGTTTAACTGACTTAGGTATTTTAATATATATTGGTTTACTAAAAAAAGATCACAAATATAATGCATATACGAGGTAGAATGAATTCATTGTGAATACAATGAGAGATTACATGTAAGACAAATATGTTACTAGTTGGAAGTGAATTGATTGGTTGACAATGGGAGATTACACGTATGTCGATTGTGACCAACATTCCCACACCTGCTGCATCTGCGATTTAAGCATCGTTCTCCAGCAGATGGGATCCTGTTAACTCGTCTCCGACCAACCTTCGGTATTCTCGTTGGTGGAAGTATAACCAACGAATCGTAATCCGGACGTCTCTTCCACTGCGTAATATGTCCAACTGGGTCGATAGACTCTGCATACACTGATCGTAATGCATTGATCCCATATTTCGAGTTACATGGATTTATGTTGCAGTGTCTGGCGACCGTTATAACATGTGCACACGGTATCTCTAAACACTAAAACTCCATGCAAGTACATGTATGCATGTTCAGATCGACGATACCGCCAAACAAACCGTCGTTCACGTTAAATCGATAATAGTCATTGGGTTCAACAAGGAATCGTCTGCCTATATCACACTGCTTCGTCATCCGCTCCCCAGCGTAGTCAGAAAATTCAGTATTGCGGGAGTTCCAAAACGTTATGCGATCGTGAAACTTCTGTTGGAGGTTGTTTCAGATAAATTCAAGCAATAAAGTAATTGGTAAGAATCGTCCATCCTTGGTCAATGAATTGAAACATTCTTCTGCATTGCTAGTCATATTATCATACCGATGGTGATTCTGGTAACATCGTGCCCACCGATGCTTACGTGTTGATCGGAGACAATGACCATGTCATCGTCGTCACCAATAGCATTCTTCAATTTGGTTAAAAATTAGTGATCTATTGTTTTCTCCGTCCACGATAGCATATACGACGGGATATAGTTGTTGGTTCTCGTCCATTGTCACCACAACCAGTAGACAACCCATGTACTTCTCCTACAAGTGAGATCCGTCGATGATGACCACCGGACGACATTTCGCATACCCCTTAATCGATGGACCCAACGCCATGAACACGTATTTGAAGTGCATGGATTCATATTCGAGTTCCACTTTAAAATGAGTTCCCGAGTTCTCAATCTTTAAAGCCTCTCCATGTCTATGTAGGACAATATAAGATTCTTTTGGAGTGCCTTTAGCGAGTGTGTGTGTGTCATCTCCCTCGCGCGTCAAGCATTTCCATAGCTAATGTTGAGACCATGCTCTTGCCTAATATCTTCAAGTAAGACTTTCATCCCGTATCCACGAGATCGAGAGTCTCGTATCCGAGAAATAGAGACTCATATCCAGGAAATCGAGACTCTCGTGTACGAAAAATCGAGCAAGTGTTTAAGGCAGGCTCTCACTCTCGTTATGGATTTAAGACATACTTTCACCCCGTATCCGCGAGATCGAGAGTCTCGTATCCGAGAAATAGAGACTCGTATCTAGGAAATTGAGACTCTCGTATATGGGAAATCGAGAATTAATTTTGATGTTTTATAAAACTAATTAACTTATTATGCACTAAAATTAAGACCTTAGGCTTCTATTACGTATACTAGAGTCTCGATTGAAAATGACAATGTAATTTGATTCAATTTTGTATCTACTACATCTGTTAATTTTAAAAATCTTTGATTATGCTAGGGAACTATTAGATACAAAATTGAAAGTGACAATGTAATTTGATTAAACCTTTTTACCGAACGATAATGGGTAGTAAATATGGAAGACATCCAAATTAGGCAATTGATGAACAAACCATGGTGAATTATAAGTTCATTTACCATTAATATGTGATATTTACATGAGACGGCAGAAAATAAAAGTTATAACAAAATGTTACAAAAAATAAAGAAAGTGACAATGTAATCTCCCATTGTATTCACAATGAATTCATTCTATCTCGTATATGCATTCTATTTGTGATCCTTTTTTAGTAAACCAATATATATTAAAATATCTAAGTCAGTTAAATAGTCATACATAACACTCACATTCGATTGAACCTTTATAACGAATGAATGATTTATTCCTTCAATGATATATAGTTAATATGGGAAACAATTCAAGATTGCATAAAACATATGGTACAAATAAATGAAATTAGAAAAGATGAGAACCTCCACAAGAAACGAGACTCTAGATTTCGACTCCCAACGAGACTCTCGTTTCATTTTGGATTGAATGCAATCAACGAGACACTCAATCTCAACTCCCAACGAGACTCTCGTTCAGAGTTTCAATTAAATTAGTCGTCCATTACGATGCATGTTGGTTGAGGTAATTAATAGTCATTACTATAAAAAGCCCACAATGACCTTATATTAATTATATGTAGATACGATTTCCGTCGCCTCACTTATATACTTGATCCCTCCCGATATAGCCGGTTTGAGAGTAGGAGATGAAAGAATCCTCCCACCGCCGGAGATAGTCAGTCGTTCAACCGCATCAGATCTGACCCTATAAAGATACGATTATGGGGTTGTTGTTTAACAAACGAGATCGGGGTTAGTTGTTCAACTTTCAGACCACTATACATCGAGAGTACATAGTCCAAACGGGTTAGTTGTCGTTGGTTGAGGTCGATCGTGCGACCATGTTCATCAGATCGAGAGAGATAATGGTCGTTCGTTTGCTATTATTATACGAACGACAGTAAGAGTAAGCACGACGTCATTTACGTTGCACGAGATCGAGAGGGTATGCGGTCGGTAACTGAGATGGTAAAGGTAAACGGGTCGTCAACGAAATCTATATTACGACGTCATCAAGCGTTCCGTTAGTCCGGTTTGGGAGTTGACAGGAGAACGAGACCGGTAGTCCTTTAATACACCATAATAACCAATATTGTTGCCAGATTGAGAGTAGTTGATGACAACAAAAGGTTATTCGTAGTTAAATTTAAAATGCGAGTTTTTCATCGATAAACCAAACGAAAGGAAGTCATCCGTACAAAAAACCAAACTAAAGACTTACTCCTCACTTTCTAACTCCTACCTGCAACTCCAACTCCATCCAATTACTACAAAATTAAAAGTTTGAAACATTTATTGCATTCTTAAATTTGAGATGTATTAAACACAGGTTACTTCCTAATTAACTAAATACACGATATTGAAAGTTACAGACACTAATCTCATGAATGGTGGACGTATATGGAAACTTGAAGATTCATCACCTTAGAAGAGGGCCCTCCCTTCCCAATCAAATCGACATTCCCTTCATCTCTGTAACAAAACCAAACCTTCAAAATCCCTCCCATGGCGGCCGATCTCTATACCTTATTCAAAATCTCCCTCTCCGTCCTCGCCTCTTTACTCTACTCCTACTTCATTGCCTCAAAGCTCCCCAAAGGCCTTCCAAGGTTTCTCTCTCTGCTTCCAATCCTCTCTCTTTTCACTCTCCTCCCTTTCCCTCTCTCCTCTCTCCTCCTCACCGGAATCGTCGCCTTCTTCATCACTTGGCTCGCTTCCTTCAAGCTCCTCTTCTTCTCCTTCGATTCAGGCCCTCTAATTTCCGACCCACCATTGTCATTCCCTCTATTCGCCTCAATCGCTTGTTTCCCAATCAGAATCAAGCAGAATCACCCCGACCCAGATCCTCAAAATCCCTTTAAACCCACCAATCCACCTTCCAAACCGATCGATTCCCCCAAATTGCCTCTCAATCTCCCGGCAAAGGGGTTTCTGTTCGCCGTCTTGGTCGCCGCCGATGATTTCGCCCAATCTCTGCCCCCGAATTTGATGCTCTGTTTCTACTGTGCGACTCTGTATTTGTTTATCGATGTTGTTTTGGGTCTCTCTAATGTAATTGTGAGATGGGGTTTTGGAATCGAGCTCGAACGGCCGTCTGACGAGCCGTATTTGGCGACGTCGCTTCGGGATTTTTGGGGGCGGAGGTGGAATTTGTTGGTGTCCAGTACTTTGAGATGGTCTGTTTTTGTGCCGGTTAGAGCCGCCGTAAGCGGCGTCATGGGCCGGCAGAAAGCGGCAGCGGTGGCGGTGTTCGCGGCGTTTGTAGTGTCGGGGCTGATGCACGAGCTGTTGTTTTACTATGTTACCGGAGCGGCTCCGAGTTGGGAGGTTACTGGATTTTTTCTGCTTCATGGGGTTTGTGTGGTGGTGGAATTTTGGTTAAAGACAGCGGTGGGGGAAAAGTGGCGGCTGCATTGGGTGGTTGCTGGGCCGTTAACGGTGGCGTTTGTGGCGTTCACCGCCGCATGGCTGTTTTTTCCGCCGCTATTGATGACTGGCGCGGTGGCCGCAGTTCTTGGGGAGTGTAAGGCGGCGGCGGCGTTTGTGAAAGCTTTGGTCATGTCTGTTTTTGGAAGCACATCTTGGGATTCTTTTTGTTTTTCTTTTCATTGAATGGATATATCATTCTTGATTGAAGTGAACACATTGGAATAAGAATGACCAAAATTTAATTTTGGTTTAAATTTGAAGATGAAAAATTATTTCATTTTGGTTATTGAAATTTTGTAGGAAAATGTTTGCGCTGGTTATCTCTTCATCCATTAAAATAAATGCAATATTTTTGTTCGATTCCAACAATCTAATATTTATATATATTAGACTTATTGAATAAAAAAAATTAAGAAAATAAATAGTTTAATAAAAAAAACACGAAATTTAAAAGTCATGTCCTAAGTGGAAAAGGTAAAAATATTTATTTTATTGGTCAATCACTCAATCAACATACATATTGTACACATTGTTCCGTGCTAACTCAAGATTTTGAAATCTAATTAAATTGAATAGCATCTCAATTTATTTTCAATTGAAATTTAAAGTGCAATATTTATTTTGTTTTATTTTTTTAATATAGTTGCCTAATATTATTGCATTTAGTCAATTTATCTCTCGTACATATGTTTAAATGATTTGTTTTAGGCCAACAAGAGTATAACTCAACTGACATCAAGTAAGACTTATGACCAAAAGGTCATGAGTTCGAATTTCTCTCAATTGTTGATGTACTAAAAAAGATTTGTTTTAGTTATTTATTTGTAATTTTTTAAAACTATTACTAATTATACATTTCAAAATACATAAACAAATAAATATCATTACTCTAAAGAATTCTAATTGACAATGTGATCAATATAATCTACCAAAAACACTAACAATTATATTAATGGTTTTTTTAAAAGGAAAAAGTTTCGACAAAATTGAATTAATATTTGATATTCAATATTTTATAGAAAAATTGATGTAATATAAATTAATTTGTTATATAGAAATATTAAAACAAAAAAAAATTCTATAGAATAACAAATACACGTTTTTTTTATAGAAAAAGGTCACACAAATGCATTATAATCAAACAGTCGGGTTACAACAAAAAGGAACTTGGCTCACTCCCAAGTCCTTAGAAATCCACAGAGGAAAACTACCTATCCATTAATCCATTCATGCCCAATACACCCTTCTTAGCTAGACTATGAGCTCAACCATTGAACCAACGATTAGTATGGCTAAACCTTACTGACTCAAACTTCGGACGCAGAGATAAAATATCACGAATGAAATTATGAATATCATATGTCGTATTCAGTAGCCCATTCAACGTAGCCACATTAGTCAAAGAGTCCAAAAAAATATGAAGCTTGGTGTATCCTAAGCGCTTTGCTAGCTGCAAACCATCGAAAATGGCCAAAGCTTCTGAACATGCCGGGTTGATAAAAATGTCATGAGTATTAGTCATAGCCGCCAACAGTCGTCCATTAATATAAATTAAATTAATATACATAAATATAGTATTAAATTGATAAACATCAAAATGCATGTGATATACATTTAAAACTAATACATAAATTATCTATAGATTAGTAAAGACATCATTGATGTAACACATAATTTAAAGACATTTCTCATAGAGAATTCACATTATGCCTTTTATATGTTTGTTTGTGTGATGTGTACTATTATAACTATATTATTTTCAAAGTATTATCAAATTTTAAGGATCAACGACATTCAAAACATGAAAAGAAAACATAAATTAACAAAAAAAATGTAAAATTTTAAATATGCATAGTCCTTCAAAATACCAAAACAAAAATCTTATAAAATAATAAAAGTAGTTATAAAGGACAAAATTGTGGTACTTATCATTTTTTTTTTTTTAAATAGACTAACCTCTCACAAATTTAGAACACCAATGATCAACTACAATCATGAAAAACTATGAGGGAATAAAGTATAACAAAGAATGAGAAAATTAAAAGAATCTCAAATTCTTGTTGAAAATGCGAGGAAGAGAGAGCTTTTTACCGTAGTAGGGAATGAGGATTTTGCAAAACTTTTGAGATCCTAAGGGTCTGTTTGGTAGGTAATCTGAAAACAGAAACTTGAAAACAAGAGATTCAATGAAAACAGAGTTGTATTTCCTGTTTTCAGATATGTGTTTGGTTGCAGATTTAAAGATTCAATTCCATTTTAAACAGTAGTTTAAAGTGTGTTTTATAATATATTTATAGATCATAAAATTAGTTATAGTTGCAAAATTAAATATTAAGTTGAATATAAGGCATTATTAATTAATTTATGAACATGTTTTTCTAATATAAATTTTATATAATTATTATTTTATATTATACATATTTTATAATTTATATTATACATATTTTAATTTAACAAAAGTAAATTAAATTTATAAACATGAAATACTATATTTAGTAAGATTTTATCTTTGTTGAATATAATTCTGCATTTTAAATTTTCAAATTCAGAATCTGGATACAATGAAAACATAAAAATGTTGTTTTCAGAATTTATACTATTTGGATCACGAGAATCCAAAGCAGATTTTTAAAACACGTCACTAAACACGTATTCACTGAATTCAGTGGATCCGAAAACATAAAACAGAATCTGGATTGCATACCAAACAGGCCCTAAACCTTTTGATATTCTAGAATTCAATTAAATTAAATGATAATAAATAAATTTAACATATTTGAGAATTTGAAAGGCGGAAGAATTCCAAAGTTAATAGAGGTTAGAGAAAGAGGGAGGGAAACATTGATGGGTGGGAGAAAAAGTTAAGAAAAATGAAACTTTGGTGAGTGGTGATAATGTTAGAAAGAGAGAGTATAGTATGTTTGATTTAAATATACAAATAATAATTAAAAATAAATATAATTAAGGGGCATAATTAAAATTATGTAATTGATATTTGGACAAAATAGTAAAAAAAAAATGATTATTCCCCTTAATCACATTCTAAAATAGTATGATATGATATTGGATTACAGTGGACCCTTTTTCTTTTAAATTACGTGTTCCTCTTTTTCTCTTGTGATTTTTTTTTGGTTTATATAATATACGATTCCAGGTCCTTCCTTTTTCTTTTATTTTTTTTATATATTATTTTACGGTAATTCGAGTGCAGGTTTATTCTTCTTAAAAATATATATAAATATTATTTTAATGTAAATAAAATAATTTAAACTTTTAGTTGTTAATAAATTTGAATGACAAGTCACATTTCTTTTTTAAAAAAATTATCTGAAAAATATTTAAAATTTATAAATAGGTTAAACTATTAGTTTAGTCTCTAATTTTTAAAGTTTCTGTGTATTTAATTTTTTAACTTTCAAAATATCTAAATAGGTATTTGATTTTTTTTTATTGTTTTACCTAATAGATCCCTAAAAATTATAATTTTTTAAAAATTAATTGATCTAGTAAATATATATTTGAATTTTATATCTACTGTAATCCTTCAGGTTTGTTTCTAGTAGATCTGTGAATTTTTAAAAGATTTGAAAATTCAATAACAGACCGATTAGATAGACACAAACCTTAAAATTCATACACTAAATTTGTAATTAAACCGTACAAATACCAAAGGTAAATAAATTGAATAAAAATATTCTTAAATGTTAAGTAAATATTTTTTAATAAATAATTCTATAAGAAACTATATTATTATAAAAAAGTTTATAATTATTAAAAAAATTTATGATCATTATTTCAAGTTTATAATTATTAAAAAAATTATGATTATATATTTATATATAAAAAATACCAATCATATTCTTGATATATTTTTTTAGTACAATAGAAATTGGGAGAATTCGAGAGTCGTTAATACATTCAAGATGTCAGTTGAGTTATGCTCTATTTGACGTCATATTCTTGATTAAACAAACTAATATTCAAGATATAAGTCTGACATAAAATTTTGAATCAATATTATTAAAATATATCAAGCTCTCTAACATAAAATCCTAGATCCGTCATTGCTTACATTACAAGACCTTTCATAACTAATTAATTAAAAATTGAAGGTTTGAAATAACAATGTAATAAAAAAAAATCATAACTAAATTATAAATGAACATAATTTATTTATTGTATTATAAAACAAAAATAAATATATTATAACATTTTTTTGGCTTTTTTATGTTTTATCAATTCTTTTACAATATAATATAATAGAAATGTCGATGCACCTCTATGTCGATGTTGAACTGAGTCACATGGAGGGCGGAGGAGAGGCAGGCGTGCTACCACTATACAAACTCACAGGTTATTCATTACACTTTTTTTTGCAGAGATCATCTCTTCAAAAAATCACTAGGCAACGTATCTTGAAAAGATGAATTTCAAATATTTAAAATTATAATATTTAAATAAATAGATTCAAAATTAATATATTTTAATAGTAAGTTTTAAAAAATACAATATTAAAAAAATCTCTCTAGTGAGTATTAAATGGACAAACATTAAGTAAAGATCAAAATGCAATTTTTTTTTACAGTTCTATACTAGGAAGCTAGACTTTTTAAATTTTAAAGAGAAAATAATTAAATAATTTTTAAAATTCATAGAATAAATTATATACTTAAAGGTTTAATAACTAAAATAAAATAATTTTGAAGGTTTAAAACGATGATTAAAAAATAATAATAATAAATAAAATGAAATTTCAACCTAATTTTCTTTTAGGGAAATCTCAATTTTTTTAAGTTAAAAAAAAAACGTAATCTAATGTTTTTTTTTCCCCTCACGGGCTATTTTCTAAACTTTTTGTACTAAAATCATCATTTTTGAAAATTTAAAAATCAATTATATTTATCTAATTGTATTCCTAACGAGGCTAGGTTTCATTTTTTTTTTTTTGAGAAACAGGTTTTAACTTTTTATTAATAGATGATAATCAAAACATTATGTTAGCGAATTTTTTATTTTCCTTTTATTTTAAACAAACATTGAAATAAAAAAGTCCAACAAAACTTGATTTTTTTTATAATTTCAAATGGAGGACATATAAACTTCATTCATTTGATTTAAAAAAAATGTTATTTTCTTGTTTATAATTTTTTTAATGTTTACCTATTATATTTTTAATCTATGTTTATGTTAGACTATATTGATATAATTAAATTTGTCACAAACCATCCGCTTAAGCTTTTTGTTTGATTTGGTGATTTAAGATGGTATCAAAGGGAAGACCTGTGTTCAAACTCCTGCAAACTCCGTCAGTTTAAGCTTTTCATTTTATAAGGATTAATGAATCATATATTTAATTATTATTTATATATTTTCCATTTTCCAAAATAAGATATGGTACAAAAGAGGAAACTAACTAAGTTTGTACCATCATCCATGACTTCAGCCCTTGAAGAAACCCCTTAATATTGGGGTCAAAGACTTGTAACGTATTTAATGAGATGTCAAGTTGTTGAATGTTGAGTTGTCCCATTGCCAATTAGTTTAATAAATGTAACAATAAATTAATGTTAGAAGACAAAAGTTGTTGCATATTACTTCAAAACTGAATTTGTTTTTCATGAAAATTTTGTAAACACAATAGAGATAAGAACATCTGATCTTCGAAACAAATGTATCATATTTTAATTGGCAGTTTTGTATATACTTTTTATAAGCATTTTGATTGTTTCATTTGTTTTACTAAATTGATAAAAATATATTATACAACCATTGATTTCAATCATGTTTAAACTTCTTGTTAAAATTTAATTGTTATGTTTTTGTTCTCAAAGTTCATATTTTTTTTCTTATTTATTGGTTTCAAAATTTTAACACATTAACACCAAATATTGTGTTTTTCAAGAAAAAAATATTAAATTTTGTAAAATTAGAAATTACATAATGATTGTTGATATTTTTTATAAAATTTTAATTGGCTAAATTGAGTATCATTCCATTGATTAAGACATTACGCCTATGTTCTTAAACGTTTTGAAGGTAGATCCTACATGGATGAAATTTAAAAAATAAAAATCCTATTTAGAAAGTTAAAAAAAGAAAGATAATTAATGTGGGGTAGAATATTAGTTTGTTTCTATTCGCACATTTAAGAGTTTTATCTCTAAATAGATTATTTTTAAGAAATTAACTCTTTAAATGAAGATTTTCTATCAATAATTATTATCTAACAAAAAATTAATTAATATTTTTCATGAAATTAAAGTTAACTATTTAAAAATTTATCAAAAAAAAAAAAAAAGAAAAACTAAATGTGTGACGCTCGGTAATTTCAGGTAACTTTTTATTTTATTGTTGTGAAGGTTTTGTTCGGGCTTGTGTTGTAGTTTTAAAAGTTTTGGGCCAGGTTGTTAATTAATGGATCCTGCAGGGGCCCAGTTAATTAAATCCCACCTTTAAATTTGGGTTGGCGGCTCTTAAGTCTCTTATCAAGCGTTTTGGGGAAGGAATCGAGGTAAATCCCTCTCTTTTCTCCTTTTTTTTTTAGGGTTTCCTTTTGTTAGATTTTAGTTCTTTTTTTTTTAAAAAAAAAAAAAAGAGGAAGAAGAGGGAAGGGACTGCGCGAGAAGACTTCCCTCGCAAGCCGCCCGTCCGCTAAGCCGCCACCGCGTCACTTGACCGCGCCTGCTTCGCGAGAAAGCTGTGCGCGTGCTGCCTCTCTCTCCCCGGCCTGCGCACCCTCTTCTCTCGCGATGCGCGCTCGCTGCTTGGATTCGCGAGAGTCTGCCGCATGCGTCTCCTCTCGCCCGTCCGCCGCCTCCCTCGCCCTCTGACCCTCTCTCTCCCTCTTCCTCAGCTTCTCTCTTTTCCCTCTCCCCCTTAGATCCGGGCTCGTTTCTATCTCTAATTTTCCTTTCGTTGTGGTTTGAACAGGTCTGGGGGCGCAGCAAAAGAGGCGTTCTTGAAGGGTTTGCTTGGTTTGGTATTCGTTTTGCTTCAAGGCTCCGGACTCGCCGCCGTGGGTGCTTGGGGTTGCTAGCAAGAGCAGGGAGCTTTCGTTGCTCACTTTATTCGAGGTAAGTAGTCAGTCGGGGAACGCCGAGCTCCTAAGCGAAGGAGTAAGGTGTATGCATTACCTATCTGTGTTCTTGAGTTTGCTTGGACCTTAGGCTAGCTAGCTAAAGATTTTGGGGCTTGTAGCATGTCTTTATGAGTTTTAAATTTGATACGACTGCATGAACGTTATATTAGGTTTGCGAAGCATGTTTTGAACCTGTTTACCATGTTTGCATTGTTGTGTATTCTGTTATGTGAAGCTATATAAGGTGGGGGTCGTGGTTCTGGTGGTGTCTAGCGTTCCTATTATGAGTCTGGTTAATTTGAGAACCTAGTCGGGGGTTTGGACCCTTGAAATGGGTCGATGATGTTAGAAATGCCTAGATGGAACCCCTAGTCACCCTATGAATTAAGTCCGAGTATTGATACTTACCGAACCCTGAGTTGTTCCCGAGCGAGTCAGAACCTCTAAGTTGACGATATATGATAGGCTCGTAAGATTGAGGTGCATCCCCGTTGAGATCGGGAGTGGTTGCTTTCCATTGACCCGTACTAGCTTAGGGGTGATTCCCCAATGAGCGTGTTGGTTACGTACCTCACTGTATCATGCTAGTTGTTATGAGAGTCTGACATCCCCGATAGGGAGTGGTTGCTTTCTATGATCCTGTGCTGGCTTAGGGGTGATTCCCCATTGGGCGCGTAGGTTACGTACCTACTCTGCTCTATGTCGGTGTGTAGTGGCGTGAGGGTTGCTTTCTCTCATTGCATCGTCAACCAAAGTTCCAGGACTGAAGGTAGAGCTCGAGTAATTCACCTCAGGGGGCTCAGGGCGTAATGTGTAAGTGAGAGACCAGTTCGGGGTCGAACGAGTTGTGGAGATGGGTCTAGTCGTTTGCTAAGTTAGGTTTGGACGCAAGTGGGCTGCTTACTGGGTATTTTTATATACTCACCCGTCTCCCTTCTATGTTTTGTTTGTAGGTAGGAGTAGAACCGAGGTGGATGGTGACGGAGGCAACCTGGCGAGGCTATAAGAAGTTCCGTGGTGTCTCTTGTTTTTAGGGAACTGTTATGTCTTAAATCTTGTAATCTCGTTGCGCATTTCTTTGGTTTAAGACTTTTATTTGTGCTTTAGATTTCTGTTTGGGTGACTGATAGGATGGTATAGGATCTTGTTTCCCTGTGCATGGAGTTAGACTCTTATTTCTCTTGTAAGCGAGTTTTGTTGTCCCTTCCCTATCTAAGTTATCATTTTGGCGTATGAGTGTTCGTAAGTGTTAAAATTGAGTTTTTCCCTGGAACAGTTTGCCCTAACTGTCTGCTTGTGATCTGTTTTGGGAACCCGGCCTGTTGTGTATGTAGTTTGGTGGAGGCTGGGTGTGTTGGATTATTTATTGGGGTGATTTCTTGCTTAACACAGGTTAGGAAAAAAAATTGGTTTACCCTAGTAAGCGCAAGTTATCTTTCTTAGAAATTTTCAAAGATCGACGGTGTTACTTAGTCACTACCCTAGTGGTCTTAGTTTTTAATTTTAGGGTCGTTACAGTTGGTATCAGAGCGAAGTTTCTAGATTTTGTAGACTCGCCTACATCGTAGGCACTGGTTCTTATAGTCTCTCACAGGAAGTCGCCTCGCCATCACCAGGTTTGCTTTTATTTTAGTTAGACTAGGATGTATTGCATGATCTTTAATTTTTGAGTTGCCTTGTTTGATTATTGTTAATCATGTATTAAAGTTTTTGGTGATATGACTTAGATTATGGCTCGAGGTCGTTCGCGTGGTAGAAGAGGTAGGGGAGCTGCCACGCCACGAGGTTGTGGAGGCAGGGGTCGTGGAGCCCGTAATTAGGAGCCTGTGTTGGAGCCATTAGTTGATGAACAATCTGAACACCAAGAGGAGGTCAACCCTGACCCTCCAGTTGCTGAGGAGTTGTCAGGCCAAAATCTGGGGAATCAGGAGGACCAGAGGAACGAGAATGCTCCACCACCTACCACGATGCTCATGACTCCTGAAAGCCTCTAGGGAATCATTCAGGCTGCCTTAGCAAGCCAGGCGACAATGTTCACTAAGAATTTCGAGGTGATGAACCAGAATACCGGGTCAATCACAGAAAAGGCCAGATACTTGAAAGACTTCAAGAAGTATGATCCGCCTAATTTCGAAGGTCAGGAGGTGGATCCCATGGCAGCCGAGGCGTGGCTTGCCGCCATGGAGTCAGTTTTTCGTCGGATGCGTTGTCCAGAGAACCAGATGGTTCAGTGTGCCGTCTACACACTAAGGGGTCGAGCCCTCCTCTGGTGGGAAGCAATAGAACGATCTATCGGTGCGGGTGAAGGACCAATGTTGTGGGCCAAGTTCAGGGAGGAGTTCTATGAGAAGTACTACCCAACCACCACTAGGACGAGGAAGTTGGCCGAGTTCATTCAACTGAAACAAGGGCTGACCGGGTCGGTAGAGGATTATGAACACGAGTTCACCGTGTTGTCCCGTTTTGCAGTCGACTGGGTAGACACGGAAAAGAAGAAGATGGACAAGTTCGTGGGCGGGCTGTGTGATGCCCTGTATGGCGGTGTGGCTGTCCTGGAACCGCAAACTTACGCTGCAGCTGTTCGAGCAGCGTCGTTGCTTGATGCCCGTACCTCGAGATCAGGAGGAGTCGATGTAAGTCAGAGTATAGGTGCAGAGACCCGACGGAGCTTAGGGTCGAACCAGGGTACGGTGGTAGGCCAGAAGAGAAGGTCTGGACAAGTGACAGGCAGACCTAGTAGGCATGTGGCTTAGAGTCAGAGACCGACCCAAGGGGTGGCGAAGATTCCCTGTGCTAGTTGTGACAGACAACACAGTGGGGCTTGTTTTGCAACCACCATGACCTGTTACAATTGTGGAAAGACGGGCCATTTGTCTTCAGTGTGCAGGCAACAGAAAAGAGCTGATCCTAGAACTTGCTTCAAATGCAAGAAGGTGGGCCATGTGGCGTCTGCTTGTCCCGAGGGTCAAGAGCAAGGGGCCCAGGCAGGGCGACAGCGAGACGGAGTTTACGCAGCTACCACCAGAGCTGCAGGAGGTTCAGGCACAGTGGTAACAGGTACTCTACCCATACTTAGTCACCTTGCTTTCGTGCTTTTTGATTTCGGGTGTACGCACTCTTTTATTTCTGCCTTGTTTGTGGGGCAAGCCTAGTTAGAAGTAGAGCCACTAGGTTATAGCCTGTTAGTTACATCTCCGGTAGGGGCAGAACTAGTGACCCGGGAGAAAGTGAAGATCGGGCAGGTTTTAGTGGAAGGTCACTCGTTGGAAGTGACCTTGATTGTCCTTGAGATGGGTGATTTCGATGTTATCCTCGACATGGATTGGCTAGCTGCGAATCATGCCAACATCGATTGTCATCATCGGGAGGTAGTCTTCAAGCCTCCAGCAGAACCAAGTTTTAAGGTGAAAGGAACCGAACATGGAGCCGCTCCAAAGGTGATTTCAGCGCTAAAGGCGAGCAAGCTGGTTGGCCAAGGGGCTTGGCCTTCTTGGCAAGTGTGACAGACTTGAGAATCGAGAGAGGGGATGTGTCGTCGGTCCCTGTAGTCAGGGAATTCGTTGATGTGTTCCCTGAGGATTTGCTTGGTTTACCTCCAACCAGAGAGGTGGATTTCAGTATCGAGTTGGAATCAGGAACTGCACCGTTGTCGAAAGCTCCGTATAGAATGGCCTCAGCCGAGTTAAAAGAGCTCAAAACTCAGTTGCAGGAGTTGCTGGACAAGGGCTTTATTCGCCCTAGTGTCTCACCCTGGGGCGCGCCGGTACTTTTCGTAAAAAAGAAGGATGGGTCGATGCGCTTATGCATTGACCACCGGGAGTTGAACAAGGTAACGATAAAGAACAAGTACCCACTCCCCAGGATTGATGATCTATTTGACCAGTTGCAGGGGGCTACCGTGTTCTCTAAGATTGATTTGCGCTCGGGATACCATCAGTTGCGAATAAGAGAGGAAGACATCCCAAAGACGGCTTTCAGATCCAAATATGGGCATTACGAGTTTACCGTGATGTCATTCGGATTCACAAATGTCCCGACAGTGTTCATGGGCCTGATGAATAGGGTGTTCAAGGAATTTCTGAACACCTCCGTGATTGTGCTTATATATGACATTCTGGTTTACTCAAAGTCGAGTGAAGAACACGAGAACCACTTGAGAGTAGTCTTGGCTACTTTGAGGGAGAACCAGTTGTATGCCAAGTTCTCTAAGTGTGAGTTTTGGATGTCGCAGGTGTTCTTTCTAGGGCACGTAGTATCTAAGGAGGGTGTCTCAGTAGACCCAACGAAGGTGAAAGCAGTCTCAGATTGGCCTCGACCCAAAACTGTCACGGAAGTCCGTAGTTTCTTGGGTTTGGCCGGTTATTACCGACGGTTCGTGGAGGACTTCTCCAAGATTGTAACGCCCCTCACTCAGTTAACACGGAAGGGGAGTGCCTTCGTGTGGAGCGAGGCGTGGGAGGCAAGTTTTCAGGATTTGAAGCAAAGGTTGATCTCTGCACCGGTGCTTACAGTGCCTGATGGATCGGAGAATTTCGTAGTTTATAGTGATGCCTCCAAGAAGGGTTTGGATTGTGTCTTGATGCAAAATGGGAGGGTGATTACCTACGCCTCTCGACAGTTGAAAGACTACGAAAGAAACTATCTGACTCATGACTTGGAGTTAGCTGCAGTGGTCTTTGCCTTGAAAATCTGGAGACACTATTTATATGGTGAGAAGATCCAGATGTATACAGATCACAAGAGTTTGAAATATTTGTTCACCCAGAAGGAGTTGAACATGAGACAACGGAGGTGGTTGGAGCTAGTGAAGGATTACGAGATTGAGATCTTGTAACACCCGGGTAAGGCAAATGTGGTTGCCGATGCCCTTAGTCGAAAGGTAGCTCACACCTCGGCCCTAATCACTAAGGAGTTCCATCTGCGTGCCAATATGGAGCGTGCTGGTATAGCTGTGATGGTAGGTCAAGTCATGGCTCAGTTTAACCAGTTGACAGTGCAACCGACTCTGAGACAGCGAATTTTAGACTCCCAACAGAGGAGTCCCAACCTTGAGGATTGGTGGAATCAGGCTAAGTCGGGCCAAGAAAGTGAGTTCGCGGTGTCATCAGATGAGGGTTTGTTGTTCAAGGGACGGTTGTGTGTCCCAGACATAGATGGTCTCAAGGAAGAAGTCTTGGTCGAGGCTCACAATTCTCCTTTTTCAGTGCATCCAGGTAGCACTAAAATGTATCATGACATGAAGCAGTTTTACTGGTGGAAGGGGATGAAGAAAGACATAGCGTAATTCGTTAGCAGATGCCTAGTCTGTCAGCAAGTTAAAGCTCCGAGGCAGAAGCCGGCAGGGTTGTTGCAACCCTTAGAGGTACCGCAGTGGAAATGGGAAGAGGTGCAAGTCCCCAGTGTATTGGGGAGAGGTTGGTGAGCGTAAGCTTCTGGGGCCCGAGCTGGTCCAGGTTACGAATGAGGCTGTGCAGAAGATCAGAGCGAGGATGCTAACGACTCAAAGTAGACAGAAGAGTTACGCTGATGTGAGGCGCAGGGACTTGAAGTTCGCAGTTGGAGAGTATGCGTTCCTTAAGGTTGCGCCTATGAGAGGCGTGTTGAGATTTGGAAAGAAAGGGAAGTTGAGCCCTAGGTTCATTGGGCCATTCGAGATCTTGGAGCGTATTGGCCCAGTGGCGTACCGTTTAGCCTTGCCACCATCCCTGGAAGCCGTGCACGATGTGTTCCATGTGTCGATGCTGCGAGGCTATGTGCCAGATGCATCCCACGTGATTGATTTCAAGCCACTGCAGGTCGATCAGGATTTGAGCTACGAGGAAAGACCCGTGGAAATTCTAGCTCGAGAGAAAAAGGTGCTGAGAAAGAGAGAAATCGACCTGGTGAAGGTCTTATGGCGGAACCAACAACTTAAGGAAGCTACCTGGGAGCGCGTGGACGAAATGAGAACGACCTACCCAGAGCTGTTTGGGAACTAGCCACTTTCGAGGACGAAAGTTCTTAAGGTGGGGAGGTTGTGACGCTCGGTAATTTCAGGTAACTTTTTATTTTATTGTTGTGAAGGTTTTGTTCGGGTTTGTGTTGTAGTTTTAAAAGTTTTGGGCCAGGTTGTTAATTAATGGATCCTGCAGGGGCCCAGTTAATTAAATTCCACCTTTAAATTTGGGTTGACGGCTCTTAAGTCTCTTATCAAGCGTTTTGGAGAAGGAATCGAGGTAAATCCCTCTCTTTTCTTCTTTTTTTTTTAGGGTTACCTTTTATTAGATTTTAGTTCTTTAAAAAAAAAAAAAAAAAAAAGAAAAGAGGAAGAAGAGGGAAGGGACCGCGCGAGAAGACTTCCCTCGCAAGCCGTCCCGCCAGCCACCACCGCCGCCTTGGATTCGCTGAGAGCTGCCGCGCTGCTGCCTCTCCTCTCCCCGATCGCCGCGCGCCTCTTCTCTCGCGATCGCTCTCGCCTGCTTCGCTGAGCTGCCGCCGCGCGGCTCTCTCTCTCGCGCCTGCCGCCGCTCGCTGTTCGCGAGCCGCCGCCGCATGCGTCTCCTCTCGCCCGTCCGCCGCGTCCCTCGCCCTCTGACCCTCTCTCTCCCTCTTCCTCAGCTTCTCTCTTTTCCCTCTCCCCCTTAGATCCGGGCTCGTTTCTATCTCTAATTTTCCTTTCGTTGTGGTTTGAACAGGTCTGGGGGCGCAGCAAAAGAGGCGTTCTTGAAGGGTTTGCTTGGTTTGGTATTCGTTTTGCTTCAAGGCTCCGGACTCGCCGCCGTGGGTGCTTGGGTTTGCTAGCAAGAGCAGGGAGCTTTCGTTGCTCACTTTATTCGAGGTATGTAGTCAGTCGCCGAGCTCCTAAGCGAAGGAGTAAGGTGTATGCATTACCTATCTGTGTTCTTGAGTTTGCTTGGACCTTAGGCTAGCTAGCTAAAGATTTTGGGGCTTGTAGCATGTCTTTATGAGTTTTAAATTCGATACGACGGCATGAACGTTATATCAGGTTTGCGAAGCATGTTTTGAACCTGTTTACCATGTTTGCATTGTTGTGTACTCTGTTATGTGAAGCTATATGAGGTGGGGGTCGTGGTTCCAGTGGTGTCTAGCGTTCCTATTATGAGTATGGTTAATTTGAGAACCTAGTCAGGGGTTTGGACCCTTAAAATGGGTCGATGATGTTAGAAATGCCTAGATGGAACCCTTAGTCACCCTATGAATTATGTCCGAGTATTGATACTTACCGAACCCTGAGTTGTTCCCGAGCGGGTCAGAACCTCTAGGTTGGCGATAAATGATAAGCTCGTAAGATTGAGGTGCGTCCCCGTTGAGATCGGGAGTGGTTGCTTTCCATTGACCCGTACTAGCTTAGGGGCGATTCCCCAATGGGCGTGTTGGTTACGTACCTCACTGCATCATGCTAGTTGTTATGAGAGCCTGACATCCCCGATAGGGAGTGGTTGCTTTCCATGATCCCGTGCTGGCTTAGGGGCGATTCCCCATTGGGCGCGTCGGTTACGTACCTATTCTGCTCTATGTCGGCGTGTAGTGGCGTGAGGGTTGCTTTCTCTCATTGCATCGTCAACCAAAGTTCCAGGACCGAAGGTAGAGCTCGAGTAATTCACCTCAGGGGGCTCAGGGCGTAATGTGTAAGTGAGAGACCAGTTCGGGGTCGAGCGAATTTGGGAGATGGGTCTAGTAGTTTGCTAAGTTAGGTTTGGACGCAAGTGTGCTGCTTACTGGGTATTTTTATATACTCACCCGTCACCTTTCTATGTTTTGTTTGCAGGTAGGAATAGAACCGAGGTGGATGGTGACGGAGGCAACCTGGCGAGGCTATAAGAAGTTTCGTGGTGTCTCTGGCTTTTAGGGAGCTGTTATGTCTTAAATCTTGTAATCTCGTTGCGCATTTCTTTGGTTTAAGACTTTTATTTGTGCTTTAGATTTCTGTTTGGGTGACTGATAGGATGGTATAGGAT
This sequence comes from Trichosanthes cucumerina, assembly GCA_036507285.1. Classification (NCBI taxonomy): domain Eukaryota; kingdom Viridiplantae; phylum Streptophyta; class Magnoliopsida; order Cucurbitales; family Cucurbitaceae; genus Trichosanthes; species Trichosanthes cucumerina. The sequence goes on along the minus strand of CM071835.1, from coordinate 84,563,388 downwards.
CTTGTTTCCCTGTGCATGGAGTTAGACTCTTATTTCTCTTGTAAGCGAGTTTTGTTGTCCCTTCCCTATCTAAGTTATCATTTTGGCGTATGAGTGTTCGTAAGTGTTAAAATTGAGTTTTTCCCTGGAACAGTTTGCCCTAACTGTCTGCTTGTGATCTGTTTTGGGAACCCGACCTGTTGTGTATATAGTTTGGTGGAGGCTGGGTGTGTTGGATTATTTATTGGAGTGGTTTCTTGCTTAACACAGGTTAGGAAAAAAATTTGGTTTACCCTAGTAGCGTCGTTATGCTGCCGAAATTTTCAGCACTGACGGTGTTACTTAGTAACTACCATAGTGGTCTTAGTTTTTAATTTTAGGGTCGTTACAAAATGGGGACAAAGATGAAGAAACTAGGGGTGAGCATCGGTCGGTCGAGGTTGGTTTTCGACCCCAACCGACCCCCGAATCGATTAAAGTCGGTCGGTTCGGTCGAGCCTTTTTTAAAAATCGACTAAACCGATCAATCGAACCTATTCGGTTTTGGTCGGTTTTATATATTTTTTAAATATTTATTTAATTAATTATTTAATAATTTATAATTAATAATTTATTATTATTTAACAATTTATAATTATTATTTTGTTATTATTCAATTATTATTTAAATATATTTTGAGAAAATCTTTTTAGTTTTTAATTATTATTATTAATATTATTATTATTATATATGTATTTAAATCTCGGTCGATTCGGTCGCCGGCCGACCTCGACCAAAAAAGACCGAAAACCGACCGACTGCCCTTGATTCGTTCGGTTTTGGTCGGTCGAGTCAGTTTTCGGTATTTTTTTGCTCACCCCTAAGAGAAACCATCCCCATTCATAGTGATGTTTTTTTTTCTAAAAAGTACAATACAGATAGAGAGATTCGAATCACTGACCTCGTGGTCGTTAATATATTTTATATGCTAGTTGAAGTATACTCTCTTTGGAATATATTTGTTGTTGTTTTATACTTATAGATACTTTAGGAATAGTAATAAATTATTTACAAAATAATATGACTTACTAAGTTACCTGGCACAAAACTCTAAATTATTTAGGTTAAAGAACAAAAAAGTATTTTATATTTTTAAAAATAAATAAACAATAAATTTAGTTTGAAACAAAAGTAATTTGCAAAGAAAAAAACAAAATTAAGTTTAAGTTTTAAAAAAGAACAGATATGCTTATTTTGCGTAAAGAAATAACAAAATTTTATTAAGACAAAAATACCTTTGCAAAGAAAAAAAATTAAGTGTAGTTAAAAAAAAAAAAAGAAAAAATACGCTAAGTCTGCAATAAAAAATAATACATATTTGTGTTTAAAAAATACCTTTTTGAAGAAAAATAAATTATGTTCATTTTGAAAAAGAGAGGAGCCACTACAAGAATATGGGCGGTCCAACCTGACGCCAATTACCGCGTCGGCACAGAGAGTCTTTCTTAATGAAGATAGGTACGGGTCGGGATAGTTAGCGACCAGAAATCTCCCGAGCAGCAAACATAAGCGTGTTGGGACAGACTCCCTTTGTCGACGTGTATTAAGACCACGTCGGCACATGTTGGGGTCTATGCTGACGCGCACATATAACGCGTCGACATAGACTCTTTTCCCCCAAATATTTTTCTAAATTTTTGTACCCGCCATGGACCTACCTCTATCCCGACGCCGAAAATCATGGCGCATCGGGATAGAGTTTAAATTTTAAGGACTATGTCGACGTGTGTTAATACACGTCGACAAAGGGTTACCTATCTCGACGCCTAGAAGTACGGTGTCGGGAAAGTTCATTTAAAACTCATCTTCTTCCTTTCGCAAAAACGAACAACCATAGCGAAAAAAGAAAACCCTTGTGTCGTCTGCCTCCCTCCGCTCCGTTTGCCTCCCTCACTGTCGTCTGCACGTTTGGAGCCGTCGTGGGTTCGACGTCGTCGTGGATTTTCCTCCATTGTGAGTTTGTCGTTGTGGGTTCCATTGGAAGCTTTGTACCGCCTAGATCTTCTTAAATAGAAAGAGTTTTGCGGCTTGAAGGTCCACATCTGTCGTCGCCGCCCCCTCTCCACCGCTTCGTCGCCGCCTTCCCATCGACTCGTCGCCGCCTTCACACTGCCTTGTTTTTGTTGTTATGCAGCCGAAAGTTCGAGCGTAGTTGGGTGCAATCTCAAATTGATTTTGTTAGAGCTTAAGATTGTTCGATAAGTTTTAGTTTAGCTATTATTGAAGTTTCAGATAAGTTTGATTGTAATTATGTGTTGGAGCTTAAAGATTGTTTTTACAAAGGTTGAGTTTAGTTGTGATTAATTGTTTGTTGGAGGTTGAATTTGAGTTTAGTTGTTTCTTGGAGTTTGAGATTGTTTGACAAGTTAGATTTTAATTTGTTTGTTGAGGGTAGGTGTCAGAACGTGGAGCTATGTTGTTTGTCGAAGGTTTGAATTTGAATTTAGCTACTTGGAGGTTTGAAGTTAGTTATGTTGGAGGTTTGAGGTTGAGTTTAGTTGTTTGTTGAACTTTGTTATGATTGTTTTAATAAGTTAGGTTTAGTTGTTATTATGTGTTAGGTTGAGTTTATTTTAATAAGTTTTTGGTTTATTATTAATAAATTTTCGAACTTTATTTAGTTTATATGGTCCATTAATGACATTTTGAACTTTATAATCCATTAATATATGTTGTTGTTTATGAATTACTGTAACTAAAGTATTAATAAGTTCATTTTTTATTTTTAGGTACTCTAAGGGCAAGTAATATTATGCCAGCGAAATTTCAAAATAGATCTATGAGTGCATTTTTTTGTTTAGTTTATGTAATTTTATTATCTATCTCTAATTTCGAATTATGATATTTTAATATTATTTTATATATAAAGACAACTTTGTAAGAATTATAGTTTGGTTTGTTTATTTAATGCATATTATGTTTCAAATATCTTTTAGATTCTATTTTATTTTATATCCGTTCAACAAGGTTGAAATTAGAGTTTAAGATTAAAGAAATTAAAAAGCTAAAAAAAACTACTTTATCTTGTTGGGTTTTATGTCCTAAAACTCGTGGGTTCGTAAACGGAATGTATATTCTATTTTGGAATAAAGATATTATTGAGATTTATTGAAATAAAGGTGTTATTGAATAAAGTGAATTGTATATTTTGAAACCTTAATCCAATAAAGAACTCATGGCTATAGGATGTATACTTGAACTTTATGTGTGACATAAAAGTGGATTAGGTTCAAGTTATAGCCAGAACAGTCTATAGTATAGGGATAGGGTTGGATACCTTATCCTGGGGACACTATTGATGCGACCCATTTTGTAAAGTACAAACGATGTGATCCTAAATCGTTCATATAGAGACATGCGAGTGGGGGGCATCCTATGCAATGAGTTTGCATAAGACTGGACCGAGAAATAGTCACTTAGACTTTATAACTCCGCCATTGTCTTAATCGACTATATTCATACGATGACCTAGGTAACTCGATCTTAATCCTGAGCGTGGCATGAACTCCTATTTATTCGGATTATCCTTAGATTTGCATGGGTGAGAGTGGCCTGAGATTGCCGACTCAATAAGCCTCCCATTTCAGGGATAAGACCGGGTAGATAGTTGGGAACATAGTTCTGCAAGATGGAATTCACTCCTACCCTCTTTAGAGATTAGTAGAGAGGTTGTTCCCTTAAAGTCGACTCGGGTCTTGAACAAAGGCCCACCCTCTCATTGGCCCGAGAGGGATTCAATTTGTTGGTTGGACCACAAACCAATTGTTCATTGGAGGATCAGTGGGACTTAAGGAACAAGAAGTAATTATAGGGGTAAAACGGTAATTTTGACCCAACTATAATTACGAACGACCTGTGAAGGATCGACTTACTAATCATGCTTATATCGAGTGGACAAAAATATATCTACAGTGAGGAGAGTGCAACCACTAGGCTTTAGTGGAGTGTCCCGGTGGTTAACGAATGTTGATTAGCTAGGCTAAAGAGTTTGGCCCGTTAATCTCGTATCGTTGGAGCTCATGATCTATAGATCCATTAGGTCCCCCTTACTAACTCGGACTAAGCCTTGTAACATTTGAGAGAAAAGAATTTGAATTGTTCAAATTTGGTTTTGGGAGAAAACGTTAATTATATGTGATATACTTAACGTGTCATAGATTAATTATGAATTAAACTATGATAAAGAAGAGGTGAGCGTATTTAAATATGATTTAAATATTGGTTCGGTTTATAACATGAATAGGGATTCATGTTCGAACGATCGATTTAAGAAATCAGGATTGATCCAATTATTTAATTTGATATTTGATATTAAATTAAATAAATTATTTAAAATTATTTAATTAAATTGTTTAATTAATTAAATTGATAAATTAATTTTAATTTAAAATTAATTTATATTAATTTTGAATTAAAATTAAAAGAAAATTCAAATTGATTTTTGAATTTCAATTGGACCAAAGAACAAAGTGTGAATCATCTCTTTTCTTTTTCAAATTCACACAAATTGAGCACCTTATTCTTGCTAAATCTTCATCATCTTTATGCTGTCATCTTCTCCTTGATTGAAGAAACTTTTGGTTAGCTTTAATTGAAGAAAAAACACATGGATTTTTAAGGATTTATGAAGAATTTTTTTATTTACGTTTTTCAGACATTTCTCCCATCTCTCTTCAAATTCTCTCTATCAAAAATCTCACAATCTGTTCTAAGGTCTGAGGATAGTAGGGAAGACACTATAGGTTGCCTACAAAGTGTTTGTAACAAGCAATTGCCCACGGATTAGGAGAATTTTGAGCTACAAAGGTATTTTTCCAGATTTGAACATGTTTTTTGTTTTGTAAAATTGATCAACTTAGAGTGTTCAAGATCTAAAATTGCTTCCGCTTTCTTAATGTACACTCTTTCATATCTATGCTGACGCCAGATTTTGCGCGTCGGTAGAGACCATAAGGAGTATGTCAACGTGTGTCTTGACCGTGTCGAGAAAGATGGTCATTACCGACCCAGATGTCAACGCGTCGACAAATAGTTCACCAAATAGACTTTGTCAACACCTTCTTATTCGCGTTGGCAAAGGCCATCAGTGTCGACGCTTGTACATTTGCACGTCGAAAATATGTTTGCTGATGTAGCTATGCCGATGCGAGAGCCGATACATACGACGGTGCCGACTAAACCTATGCCGACGCGAATTATAAACAACGTCGGGAAAGACCCATTTTCTTACTGTGAAGAAAAAGACACGGAGAAATAACAGTTTTTTTTGTCAAAAGCATATTTACAAAGGAAAAAAACAAAAATAACGTCAATTTAAAAAAGAAGAAAGAAAAATCACGTTGAAGCTCGGTTTTAAAATAGAAAAGGGAAAATAAAATTGCATGTATAAGGGATCAAACATGGGACGAATGGGATGGTATAGGGTTTTAAGCCAGTGAGCTGTACAAAATTTTGCTAACTAACCTATGATGTTTCATGATCATATATCAAAGTATCATGATCATATATCAAAGTTTATTTGGTAAGCAATTTGAAAATAGATTTTGGTAAGCAATTTGAAAATAGATTTTTGAAATTAAGAGATTCAATCAAAATAGAATTGTATTTCATATATTTAGATATGTGTTTACTAATAAATTTAAAAATTTGACTTCATTTTAACCCGTTGTTTAAATGTATTCTATAATATATTTATAGATCATGAAATTAGTTATAGCTACCAAACTAAATATTTTGTTGAATATAAGTTATTATTAATTAATTTATGAACATATTTTTTTTTTTACAAATTTTATATAATTATTATTTTATAATATAATATTATATAATTTATAATATATTATATTGTACATATTTTAAAGTGAAGAAAAGTAAATTGAGTTTATAACATGAAATACTATATTGATTAAAATTTTTAATTATGCATTTTAAAATTCAGATTCGGAATCTGGATACAATAAAAACATAAAAATGTTCTTTTTAGAATTTTCACCATTTAGATCACCAAATTCGAAAATAGATTTCACCTTCTTAATTTTCTTATTTATGCTATTTTTCTCCCTCCGTTTTGATATTTATCCTAATCATTCCCTCTCCCTAAACTATATTTCCACATTTTTATTGATCTAATCTCTCCTTTAAACCGTTTCTTACAAAAACCAAGTCTTCTTTTTCTCTCTCTAATATGCAAGAGTCCACAATTCTCTCTCTCACATGCACAAATGCAAGACCTATGACCTAGGGGTGTACAACTAACCCGATAACCCGAGCAACTCAGACTATCCAACCTAAACTGTAAGGGTTGGGTAGGGTTAAGTTTTTTTCGATTTGGGTTGGGTTAGAAGTTTGGAAAATCGAAAAGTTTGGGTCGGTTCTTGGGTTGGACTTTTTAGGCTCGGGTTGACCTAACCCAACCTAACCCAACCCAACCCAACCCAACCCAAAGTTTATATTTTTTTTAATTTTATTTTAATTAAATATATACTTATAAATGAATTATTTGTCAATTGCTTATGTTTTTCTTCTAGACTTCTAACCAATGTTAAGATGTTATGAATTTTGAAGTTTGATATTTGAATTTTATGTGATTTTAATTATTAATTCAAGAAAAAAATATTTTAAATAATTTAAAATTATAAAAAAATAAAATAATTAACTCGGTGACCCAACCCAACCCAACCCGAAAATATTGGGTTGGGTTGGGTTGGTGATATCACACAAAATGTGATATCTTTAGGCTTAATTATTGCTAGTTTTATAATGATTTCAGAGCTTTTACATGTCTAAATTACTCAATTTTAGGTTAAGAGCTTAAACAGAACAATTAGAGACATTTTAGATCACTCGAGATCGAAACGAGGCTATTGGGAGCTTAAAATAACATCAAGTGGAAGTGAAAGGACCAAACCAAGCTTGAAGACCCGAGGTGATGGTGTTGTAATGCCATGTAGAGCGTTGCAACACCGAACGTGCAAGCAAGATGCATTGAAGACCCCAGGCGATAGTGTTGCAACGCTGCTTTGCAGCGTCGTAACGCTATCTCGATAAGAAGATGCGTATGAAGGACCGCACAGAGGGCGTTGCGACGTTGCCAACACCACTTCGATAAGAGGCGCGCGCGTTAGGGTAGCGGCGTTGCAACGCTGCCCTCAGCGTTGCAACGCCATCGAGATATTCCATATAAGACCAGCCGCCTAGGGTACAACGTTGCAACGCTGTACCGATTGATCCTATAAATAGAACATGTTGTTCTCATTACAAGGAGAGCCGAATTTGCTAGATTTTTGCCCTATTTTCGAAATACACTTTGTAAGAAGAGAGAAAAGAGCGTTTTTGGGAGCCAAAGCATTCGTGGAGGTTCGAGATCGTGATGGGAGCTCGAAGACGAAGGACCGACATCGACACATAAGTTTAATTTCCTTTTCTTTCAGATTGTAACTCCGTTTGAGACGTTTTCTACTTGTTTAGCTTGGTTTTCATGTGATTTAGAGTAGCTAGACATTGTAGTTAGGATTTGATTTACTTGTTAAGACTAAATTGTTATGTATTGAAGAATGTTTTGTTCTTATTTTTGGCAATTCGTTCTTTAACTCTAAATTCTATTGGTTTAAGTGGACTCGAGAGATAAAACTTGAATTAGAGCAAAATTGTCAAAACCTTTAGGAGTCTGGCATGAGAATGACTAAGAAACTTAAGGGAAACACATAAAAAAGTTGCTTTATGCCGTGCATGTCGTAGGTTCATATGGAGACTATGGAGTTTATTGCATGTGCGAGACTCACTAAGAATCAAGAGGTTTTCTTGAGTATTTTACTTCTTGTTTATAAGTTCACCTCATTGGTTCATTGCATGTGTTAATTGAGTCATTAACTTGTATAATCACTTTCCTCAAATCTATCCATTCGTGTCTCCACATGTTTTTTTGTTTGCTTGTCTTTATTTTCAATCACCTATCCATGTTTTGTTGCTTTAGCTAAAATTGAGAATTAGTATCTTAGTAATTAATTAATCTAGAAACCCATTCCCGAGGACGATATTTGGACTCATAAATCACTATACTAAAACTTGACCCGTACACTGTGGTACTGTAGTTAGGATTTGATTTGCATGTTAAGGACACTATGTATAAATCACTATACTAAAACTTGACCCGTAAATCACTATACTGCGGTACTCATTCTGTACCACATGTTTGTTATAAATAGAACACTATGCATAAACCACATGTTTGTTATAAATAGAACACTGTGGTACTCAAAAATCACTATACTAAAACTTGACCCGTACAACGCTAGGGACCCGCATAATCGCAAAGATTGTGAGTTAGGATTGTTATAGTAGAACCCTGTCGATTATTTAGGCACTTGGGACCATAAATGACACAGTGACCCGTACACTGCGGTACTGTAGTTATTTAGTTATTTAGGCACTTGGGACCCTGTCGATTATTTCTTTATTCACCACGCGGTTAGGGTACAACATTGCAACGCTGTCCCTAGCGTTGCAACGTTGTACCGAAGATCATTATAAATAGAATACTATGCATTCTTGCAAAGGGAGCCGAGTTTGATAGACTCTTGACCCTAATTTTGAAATACACTTTGTAAGAAGAGAAAATAGAGCATTCTTGAGAGCCAAAACATTCGTGGAGGTTCGAGATCGAAGACGGGAGCTCAGAGACGAAGAACCGACATCGACACATAAGTTTAATTTCCTTTTATTTCAGATTGTAATACCGTTTTAAGACGTTTTTTACACATTTAGCTTGGTTTTCATGTGATTTAGAGTAGCTAAATGTTGTAGTTGGGATTTGATTTGCATGTTAAGACTTATTTGCTATGTATTGAAGTTTGTTTTGTTCTTTATTTTTGGCAATTCGTTCTTTAACTCTTGATGTTGTTGGTTTAAGTGGACTCGAGAGATAAAACTTAGATTAGAGCAAAGTTGTCAAAACCCTTAGGAGCCTGACATGAGAATGACCTAGAAGTCTAAGGGAAACACGTAAAAAAGCTGCTTAATGTCGTGCATGTTGTAGGTTCATATGGAGACTATAGAATTTATTGCATGTGCGAGGCTTACTAAGAATCGAGAGGTTTTCTTGAGTATCTTACTTCTTGTTTATAAATTCATCACATTAGTTCATTGCATGTGTTAATTAAGTCATTAACTTGTGAAGTCAATTTCCTCTAAATCTATCAATTCGTGTCTCCACGTGTTTGTTTGTCTTTAATTCTTGTTTCAACACCTATCCATGTTATGTTTTTTTAGCTAAAATTGAGAATTAGTATCTTGGTAATTAATTAATCTAGAAACCCATTCCCGAGGACGATACTTGAACTCTTAAATCACTATACTAAAACTTGACCCGTACACTTGCGGTATTGCAATATAATTTTACGCAACAAGTTTTTGGCACCGTTGCCGGGGAATGAAGATTATTTAGATTAATTAATATTAGGAGAAAATTTGAGGTTTTAGACTAAAGTTTGTTTGTGTCTTTTCTTATTTGTTTTTGTGTGTTTGTTTATTTCCTTATTCGTTCTATTTTTGTGTGCTTTTGAGTCTTTGTCCCCTGTTTTGGTGGTGTTGCTATTGTGTAAAAGTCTTAATTTGAATTACTGATTTTTCAAGTATGACTTTGCATGATTTTTATTCTCCACCATTCTATTGTCTCTCTCAGGATCCTAGGTATGTGCATCATAATTTCTCTGAATACCATTTATCTAATTTTTACCATTATGTACCTGAAATTAATGAAAATTCACGGTGATGGTAGTTATTTAGGCCCTTGGAACCATAAGTTTTCGTACCCTGACCAACCTATAGAAAAATCTTCTCTTGTGGACCAATTAATGGAATATACCTTAGAATTGAAAATTAAAAATTTGGTTCATGATGAATTAGAAAAGTTGGATAGGTTAGAAGCTGAAGTGGTAGGACTTTGGGAAATAGTACTGGATAAAGCTCATTATCTTAATCAACTAGTAATTTCCCTTAAGGCCTTATAAAAACAATTTTTTATCCTTACCACTGAGGAGGTGCCACCTAGGAGGACTTATTCGTACGATAATGAGGATGGGTTGGAGGAGACTGAGACACACCATAATTAGGTTTGTGAGGTAGACAATGGTGAGACATTCACTTCCACGAAGAAAGTTCAGGTGATAGAGTTGGAAACTGAGAAGTCCCTCCCCCTTTTATCTCCAGAAATTTCCTTTAATCTTGATAACTATTTGTCCTACACTCACGAGTCTTGTTTTGATTTTTGCTCTTTCATTTCATTAAACAAAAATACCAAAAACAATTATCTGTCTGGTGCCCAGGAGAAACAGGATAGCCTTTTAGACTTAGAAGGCTATATAGATTCAAGCAAGAAGGGCCCGAAGAAACATGAGCAGTTTTACGTGCCCTGATAAAGTCGCCGTCTAGCTAAAAACGTTAAAGAAAGCACTTCTTGGGAGGCAACCCAAGTTTTATGTCTTATGTTGTCTTTTTTTTTTTTTTAATGTTTTCTTTACCTCCTAGTTTTTTTTTCTAATTCGTAGTTTTTTTTGGTACCTCCAGGTGTATGCCCAAGGGGAGGGCTGCAGACTTGCACCCTTTTGATCCTGAGATCGATAGAACCTGTAGGAGACTCCTAAGGAAAGGAAGAGCAGAACCTCAGACTATGGCTGATCAGGAGTTAATCAATAACCCTAAACGAATCAGGGAGTATTTCCAACCTGTGTTTAATTCTGAGCAGGCTGGAATAGTCCATGCCCATAAATGCTAACAATTTTGAACTTAAAACAGGGCTTATACAGATGGTTAGGGAAGGTGCTTTCAGAGGATTAGCCACAAAAGATCCTAATTCACACTTGCAAATTTTTTTGGAAATCTGTGGTACACTTAAAATGAATGGTATCTTTGCTGATAGTATTCGCTTACGTCTCTTTCCTTTTTCTTTGCAGGGTAGGGCTAAAGAATGGCTAGGTTCTCTCCCACCAAGCAATATCACTTATTGAGAGGAGCTGGCCCAAGCCTTCATGACCAAATTCTTTCTACCTGTGAAAGCTGCAAAGTTAAGGACAGAGATAGGAACATTCAGGCAGTAGGAGGGAGAGCAACTATTTGAGGCATGGGAACGGTACAAGGACATACTCAGGAGATGCCCACAACATGACTATCCAGATTGGCTCCAGGTACAACTATTCTATAATGGACTGGAAGGTAAAACCAGAACCATTCTGGATGCCACTGCTGGAGGGGCTTTCATGGCGAACACTGTGCTAGAAGTATGTGCCCTCCTCAAGGAAGTGATAACTGCCAGCTACTAGTGACCTACAGACAATGATAGATCTAAGCCAGTAGCTGGATTGTATCAACTGGATGAGGTAACCTCCCTTAGATCTCATATGGCATCCCTCACTCATGCTCTGAATAATTTTGCAGGATCACCCCAAACAATGGTGCCCTCTCAATGCTCCCAGTCCAATGAAGATTCTTCTTTGGAGCAACTACACTACCTGAACAATAGAAGCAATAACTATGGAGGAAACCATACTCAAAATAACCTCCCAACACATTATAATCTAGGTTTGAGGTATTATGAAAATTTCTCTTATGCTAACAATAAAAATGTGTTGAATCCTCCTACAGGGTATGCTTCTACATCTGAGAGGCAATCATCTCTGGAAGAGACAGTGCACTCCTTCATAGCTGAATCCAGAAGTAGGACCAACCAGCTGGAGAATGCAGTCACCAGTCTATCTGGTATAGTGACTAGTCATGGAGCTGCAATAAAGAATATCGAGACTCAGATCAGCCAAATGAACACATCACTCTGAGCGCTGCAAGATAGAAAAGAAACACCTTGAGGGAGTATAGTCTAGCTAAAGACGTTAAATAAATCGCTTCTTGGGAGGCAACCCAAGCTTTACATTTCTATCCTTTTTGTTTTTCTATTTTCTGTTTTTAGTTTGTTTTAGTTGTTTACTTACTAGTTTGTTTGTTTTGCTTTGTAGGTTGTGATGATTTCTTCTTTCGTTGAAATCCATGCTCCCGTTCTGAGGAACTCCAACACACATGTTTTGGCTATCCAAGGAATTCAGAAAATAATAAAGATCTCCATAACTCATGACAATATTATTCACTCTTACCCTTATACTTACTTTGTGTTTTTTTCTGCAAACATTGGGGGCAATGTTTGAGGGTGGGATGTTGTTTATTTGTTGTGACTGTCCTGAGTATATGCTGAATTGATGATTGATCTTTTGCATAAGTATGATAATGATAGCCTAGGATGAGAATTAATTGAAAATTTATGTGATTCTGCTGAAACTTGAGAGCATGATATGAGTTTGAGTTAATTTAAAAATTTTCTTGAGTTTTTCCTGCACTATTATGCACATAGCCTGTGTTCCTGTAGTTTTGAAATGCTTAGAACAAAGTTATTAGGCTTAGAAGTTTAATGTCACCTCGATAGGTCTAAGAGTTGGTTTGAGAGTTAAATTGCAGAATAGGGTGAATGACAATATAAAGTGCATGATCTGTTCTGTATACTATGTGAAGTAGTTTGTTTGTTGTTGTTTGTTTGCTTAAGAAAAAATTCGTGAGGGCAAAAAGAGCTACCTTCACTGTGATAAGTTAGACCACTCATTGAGCGAGTGCTTTGAGTAAGGGTCCCTGCAGTGGATGTGTGAAAGATAGTGTCCTTGCCCAAAAAAAATGACGATTAAGTGCTGAGTAAAGTTGTTTACTGCTCGAATGTGGGGAGGCTCAAGGATTAGTAATTATGACCAGTGTAGGGAGAAGTTGAATGGAGAGCCTAATAAACTTGATTCAGGCTTAGTAAAAATGAAGGAACATAGACTAATCACACACACACGTAGGAACACTTAGGAAAAGTTTTATATTGCTTCCTGAAGTATTATGTTTGAGTGTTTCCTTTGATTGCCAAATTTTCTCTTAAATCTTTTAGGCTTGAATCAAATGTATGTATAAGAACAATCTCATGTTTAATTCTGTTTTTGCTCGGGACTAGCAAAACTTTAAGTTTTGGGGTGTTTGACTGCACACAAAATGTGCTATCCTTAGGCTTAATCATTGCTAGTTTTAGAATGATTTCAGGACTTTTATGTGTTTATATCACTCAATTTCAGGTTAAGAGCTCAAACAGAACAATTGGAGACATTTTGGATCACTCGGGATCGAAACGAGACTATTTGAAGCTAAAAATAATAACAATTGAAAGTAGAAGAACCAATTCAAGCTAGTAGCCTCGAGGTGATGGCGTTGCAACGCTATCATTGCAGCTTTGAGGCGTTGAAGACCCCTGTCGATAGCGTTGCAACGCTGCCTTGTAGCGTCACAACGCTATCTCGATAAGAATACAAGCTCGAAGGCCGCGCAAAGGGCGTTGCAACGCTGCCTTGCAGCGTCGCAATGCCGGATCGATAGGAACGCGCTTGTTAAGGTAGCAACGTTGCAACGTTGTATCTAGCATTGCAACGCTGTCGATTATGTCCTTATTCACCACGCGGTTAGGATACAGCGTTGCAACGCTGTCCCTAGCGTTGCAACGCTGTACCGAAAATTATTATAAATAGAACACTATGCATTCTTGCAAAAGGAGCCGAATTTGATAGACTTTTGACCCTAATTTTGAAATACACTTTGTGAGAAGAGAAAAGAGAGTATTCTTGGGAGCCAAAGCATTCATAGAGGTTCGAGATCGAAGATGGGAGCTCGGAGACGAAGGACCAGCATCGACACATAAGTTTAATTTCCTTTTCTTTCAGATTGTAATACGTTTTAAGACGTTTTTTAAACGTTTAGCTTGGTTTTCATGTGATTTAGAGTAGCTAAATGTTTTAGTTAGGATTAGATTTGCATGTTAAGACTTATTTGCTATATATTGAAGTATGTGTTGTTCTTTATTTTTGGCAATTCATTCTTTAACTCTTGATATTGTTGGTTTAAGTGGACTCGAGAGATAAAACTTAGATTAGAGCAAAGTTGTCAAAACCCTTAGGAGTATGGCATGAGAATGACCTAGAAATCTAAGGGAAACACATAAATAAGTTGCTTAATGTCGTGCATGTTGTAGGTTCATATGGAGGCTATAGAATTTATTGCATGTGCGAGGCTCACTAAGAATCGAGAGGTTTTCTTGAGTATCTTACTTCTTGTTTATAAATTCATCACGTTAGTTCATTGCATGTGTTAATTAAGTCATTAACTTGTGAAGTCAATTTCCTCTAAATCTATCAATTTGTGTCTCCATGTGTTTGTTGTTCTTTAATTATTGTTTCAACACCTATCCATGTTATGTTTCTTTAGCTAAAATTGAGAATTAGTATCTTGGTAATTATTTAATCTAGAAATCCATTCCCGAGGACGATATTTGGACTCTTAAATCACTGTACTAAAACTTGACCCGTACACTTGCGATATTGCAATATAATTTTACGCAACATCACTCCTTTATCCGGAGCACACCGCCAACCCAGGCCAACTCCTTTTACCCGGAGCACACTGCCTATCTGATAGAGCTCTCTACCAAGGCTTAACTCGTTTGTTCGGCACTCGAGGATTCTTTCGATCACGACTCAGAGCCATGACTCTGATACTAAAGTTAGGGACAAAGTTAAAAATACAAGTAATGTTAAAAATCAAAATACCGGCGTGAATCTGAAGGTCGATCGAATGACGATGGAAGTCGACGACGCGATGAGGATCAACGATGATGGACGACTACAAAGAATAAGAGGATCGACAGTGATGGATGGCTACAAAAAAGAATAAGAAAATTGACGCTGATGAAAACTCAAGGGAGAATCGACGGCTAGAAGTCAGAGGAGAGGAAGATCATACCGAGAGGAAGAATTGGATGTGGCTACAAAGAAGAAGACGAAAACGATCGACGACAAGTAGAAAAAATGAAGCTACGCGGGTAGGGGTTGGAGGCGATAAGTATGCCGAAGGGAAAGTGTGAAAAATATTAAGGGTTTAGATATTTTTTATATTAAATAAACCAAACGACGTTGTTTTGACAAATATATGTTTATTAAAAAAATCAAACTCTATGTTGATAATTTCTGACCGTCGATGTAAGCCCTCTATGTTGATGGGTAATAACCGTCAACAAAGTATGATACTCACTGCTTGTCAATAAAAGCCTTTGATGTTAATAGTTATCGACCATCAAGTATTATAAAACACAAAATTTGTCCATTTTGATGGGATTTTTCAGAAATCTTATCAATAAAGCTACCAATTTTAACAGCTTATTGTGTCAACTTAAATAGAACCCTATTTTGATGCTTAAAAGCCGTCAATATATACATTTCTAAATTAATTATTAATTTTAAAGTGAAAATTAACCTTTTATTGACATTTTTTTTATCAAACGTCAACCATTCGAATAAGTCATTCGACAACAAAAGTCAAATTTGTAGTAGAGGTTCAACTAAAGACATAATGGTGGAAAGACAATGATAGCTTTTTAGATGATGGGGAGTTTCTCTTAACCCCGAGCCAACTACTCACCGTCGTCCTTAACGGAAGCCTTTATGTGTCCTCCACCCAGGTCTACCGTCAAATCGAGCTAACCACGCCAAGATCCGTTCAGCGCTAGATCCGACTAGACCATAGTCCACTGTAGATTTCAATTTGGCAGCGGAGATCACATTCTTCTTCCCACTTTTCGAATTTATGAACTAAACCTGTTCTTTTGCTCGAGCTCGCAGGTTTGATACGTTTTTTCTCTGTGGAATGGAGATTCTCTTGGTTTTGTGATTGAATTGTTTATCTGATAAGTTTTCTTGTTTTGAGCTTCTTTTCTTTTGCTTGGATTCTTAACTTCTGAGGGGTTTTAAGCAACTTATTATGAACTCGGTTGGGTTAATTTGAGGAACCGTTTCATTGTTTGAAGCAATGAGTTTAATGAATTTGAGTTTTGGAAAGTGTTTTCTGTCTTGGGATGATTGAATCGATCATCGCCTATGAAACTTGTTTTTTTTTATGTATAGTCATTATGTTGTGCTAAATCAGTTTAGTGAGTTGAAATTCCTAGTTGGTGAACTTTTTTTTTTTACTTGTGGACTTTTGTATTTTGATTTCATCATCGAAATCAACTTAACTACTATGGATATGAAAGTTCTTTGATTAAGGATTTAATGAATTTTAATTTAAGAAATTTATTGTCGAGCATGTTTCACTAGAAGAAAAAAGAGTTTTAATGATGGGCATTGCCCGTCATCTATGCGAGTGTCATTGTAACATACAATGACGGGCGGTTTTTAATGACGGGCATTGCCCGTCATTAAAAAGTGACCGTCATTGTAACATACAATGACAGTATTTTTAATGACGGGCAATGCCCGTCATTAAAATCTTTTGATCGTCATTAAAAAGTGTCTGTCATTATAGCCTATAATGACAGACACTTTAATGACGAGCATTGCCCGTCATTATTTTGTTTGTAATTTAAGAAAAAAAAATTGTTGTTTGCCTCAATGGCTCTAACAAAAAATATTAATATTTCACAAATTTTGTATAAAAAAATCTCAATACTAATATATTTTTACACAAGTAATCTTACAAATTTAACTTTAATCAATAAAATATAAAGTATGTAGTAAAAGAAGTGTATTACATATCACAAAAATATATATACAAACTGCATTTACTTTACAATGATAAGAAAAATTGCTAAACAAAATAAAGAACCCAACCTCTAATGTAAAGAAATAGTTGGCAGAAAAACGTGATAATGAATTAAAATTGACCAGAAATAATTTTGACTTCCATGAAGGGTTTGGTTGGAGCGACACCCATGATGACAAGTTCACCGATTTCCGGAGCTTTCTGTGATGGTCAGAGAAGAAGAAAGAAATTAAAGAGATGGAAAATAAATAAAGATGAGTAAAATGAGATTATTAGAAAAGGAAATAAATAGAATACCTTAGGATGACTTGTAACCTTTTCAACATTAAAAATAAATCTCTATTTATTGAAGAAAAACAAGACCGAAGGAGATGCATATATCTTGAGCGTCCATTCCAGTTTCCAGCATCTACATAAAAATAATGTATCAAATAAGAATCAAATGCAACTTCGATGAACTGTTGAAACAAAAGCCCAATTAACCAATCAAAACCACGAACTCAAAACCCAAAAACCAAATCAAATTCAACCTGCACATAAGAAATCGTATTGGATGGATTCAACTTCTTAATTAATTGTTAATTCTTCTCATTTTACTCTAGTGAAGCGATTGTGTGATCTTGTCCTGAAGTTGTGGGACTGATAGTGAAGCGATTGAAGTGGTGAGTTCTGGTTGATCTTCTTGCACAACAACCTTCCCTTTGTTGTGATCTTTGACAGTAGGAGAATGACTTGATTCAGCAGCATCTTGATTCTCAATCTGATTCTTTAAGTATGCGATTTGAGAATCCCTTTCTTCAATTGCTTTCATAAAGTTGTCGATTTGTTCCTGCATCTTTTCGAATCTCTCTTCCTTAGTGCTTGTCTCAGACATCATGACGGACACTAAGTCTGAATCAAAATCGAACAAAGGGTTACACTTGATCAGGAACTTATTGTTAGTTGATGCCCCTGGAAGTGTTGTCACTTCATCTTCTTCCAACCTTAGATCATTAGAGCAATTATGGGTAATAGAACCCATGTACAAGTTGCTCATGACAACAGTCATCGAAGAAGTCTTGAACGACATCACTTTACTTCTGCTTTGAGGTGAGAGAAAGAGCTGAGAGGTAGAGATGGTCTCACCGGGCGTGCTAGTTTGTTCACACGTGTTTCAACAAAGGAATAGAAATGAGACACGTTTAATTGAATGTTGTGTTTGTATTAATTTGAATGTTGTGAGTTACAATATCTAATGTTTATCGTTTGATTCTTTCCTTCTCTCAACTGTAATTTGTCTGGGGGCTTTATAGCTTGTTCTCAGACGTAGATTTGATTCTAGGGCTTCGCAGCTTGTTCTCGAATGTAATTTGTATCGAGGGCTTTGCAACTTGTTGTCGAACGTAGACTTGTCTCGAGGGTTTTGCAGCTTGTTCTCGAGTGTAGACTTGGAAAAGTATTTGGTCTTCGGCTTGTAGCTTGTTGAAGCTCTTCGGCTTGTTGCTTGGTGATGGTCTTCGGCTTGTAGCTAGTTGAAGGTCTTCGACTTGTAGCTTGTTGAAGGTTTTCGACTTATAACGTGTTGAAGATCTTCGACTTGTAGCGTGTTGAAGGACTTCAACTTGCAGCTTGTTGAAGGACTTTGGCATACAGCTTGTTGAAGGACTTCGACTTGGAGCTTGTTGAAGGTCTTCGGCTTGCAGCTTGTTGAAAGTCTTCACGAAGCACTTGATACCTAAGGACTTGAAGTGTTGAACATCTTATAGTGTTCAACACTTAAAGACTCATCTTGCAGTGTTTAGCAACTAAAAACTTGTCTTGCAGCGTTCAACACTTAAAAACTCATCTTACAACGTTCGAAATTTAAAGACTTGCAGCGTTCAACACTAAGGACTTCAGGGAACATTCAACAATTAAGACTTTCTCTGAATTCTCTCTGAGTTCTCTTGATAGTGACATTTTTTAACCTTTGGAATGAAGGAGAAGCTCTCTATTTATAGAGATTTCCAAGACATGTGGGTTTGAGTTTTAGCAATCTTTGGGCCCAACCATCCTAGGCCTGAGTTTTACTGGCTTTAGGCCTAATCATTTAGACTTGGACTTTATTTATCTTACCCAATTCCATATAATCCAATTTGACCAAAATTGAATTTAATTATTTGGTCAAATTGCATGTTGACCCTTGCAACTTTTAGAATTTGTCAATTTTTGTCTTCAAATTAAATTTGGGACACATGTCAATTCATAATTGATCCTAAATTTAATTATTTATAATTTCGTCATTAATTTAGAATAATGACGTGACAATTGGAGATTGGTCAAAATTTCTATGTCAATAGATGCATCTAATTATATATTTTTTACTATTATTGTTAAAAGCTTCTAACGAAAATTATTCAAAATTTAACATCAATAAGTCAATCCACTCTATAAAAATTAAATACTTGAATCCACACACTCTAAATTACAAAATCTTTCATAACTAGTCAATTGAAAATTGATTGCTTGAAACAACAATGCAACCAACAAAAAGTTACAGTGTAACGCCCCAAGCATAGGATTTGGGTCGGGATTCAGAATGTCTGACATTCCCTTGTTACCTGACCACGTCACGATACCATCCATAGCATGGTTGAGCCGCTTACGAAAGTGAAATACTTTCCCCACAAACCAACACGGGTTCTTTCAGCATGTTTTGTCCTCACTCACATGTCCCCTAGGAAAATTCACATGAGGTCACCCAATATAGGATTGCTGGAAGCCAAACATTCTTAACTTTGGAATTCCTATGATTAAACCACCGAAAAGGAAGGTGCACCTTGTTGGTATAAGTAGTAACTATCAATTCTTTTAAGCCTTTCTCAACTATACTTTCATATCCTCATAGTCACTCTCATGTACCCCTCTTCTGCGGGCACCATATTTTCATATCCTCAGGATTCCTCTCATTCAGATGTAGACTCGGTTCATTCATGTACTCCTCTTCCTCGGGCGTCACATGCCCACAAGCTTCCGCCTTTGGTTCGTCCCCTAACAACATCTTACTGGAAGAGGCTCCGCTCTGATACCATTTTAAATCACCGGTCGTCGTTCGTCGGAGCTAGTCCGATCCCACCGATTTCGTTCCCCTTAGTCTCTTTTAAGCCTCCGTTAGTGGTAATTCAGTCTAGTTAATGTTGAATTTCAAAGATAAGATTAATTATGTGTATGAACGAAATTAGGAAATTTAGGGATTTTTTTTAGGTGTCCATCCATTGGTCCAGTTGAGAGGGATGTCAAAGTAAGAACAATTTTTTTACAAATTTGGAGATTTTAGAACGAAGCTAAAGGTAAGGGATCTCATGTCGAATTTCTTAAAATGTGATAAATGATTTTAATTAAAAAAATATGTCATTATTCCTACTTTAAAATTTATTATGTCCTAAAGTATTGTTTTATTTAAGTTTTGAAAGTTATGCCATGAATTATGAAATTATTGTTTTCCATGATATGTGCATCTGATAGTTATGATTTATGAATAAGACCTCATGCATGTTTGTATGTACATGATAAAGTTTGTGAATGATTGTGGCAATTATTCTCCATAAGATTATAGGGATTTGAGAGGACTCCACATGACTTAGTGGTCTTCAGACCTAACATGTTCCCAGAGATTTGAGAGGACCCCATATGACATAGGAGTCTTCAGACTCAACATGATTTAGGAGTCTTCGGACTCAACATAATCTCGGAGTTTGGGAGGACTCCAGATGATAGGAGCCTTCGGACTCAATATGCTTCAGGAGAACCTAATTGACTACTAAAAGTCGAAGAAAATAGTCATGTTATTTTAGAGGAAGTTTTAGGCCCCATACATGAAAATCTTAAGCGAAGTTTTAAAGTCATGATTGTACGTGTATGCATATCCCAAACTTCAGTAGTGAGGTCACTTACTGGGTATTATTTTTATAATACTCACCTTTTCTTTTAAAAATGTTTTCAGGTAAAGGCAAAGACATACAAGGAGAGTGACAAGACGAGATTCAAAAGTCATGGGAAGTTTAGAGTTCATGTTTCCACATTTAATTAAATTTAGTTATTTTTTACATTAAATATTTATTTTCGCTTATGTAGTGCTTTTATGTTTTAAACTGAGGCTAGACATTAACTATGTTATTTAAAAGTTTTAATTTTATGTTTTGGGATCTCTAAAAGTAAATTTCCAACTATGTTTTGAATTAATTTATTTCCATCATATCTTAATGGCCTAAAAAGGCATGCATGATTAGTAATGCCCCTAAGATGTGAGTCTTAAAAGTTAGGGATGTTACATACACCTAAATTATAAATAAACATTCAACAATATTTATAACTTAAACAAACACACAAATACTCTTAGTTATCAATCTTCGGGTTGGATTTTCTTACCAAATGCTAATGTTTCCTATATATATATATATATGAATCAATAATAAATAATCGCTATAAATGTAACTAAAATATTTTGAATAGAAAGTTTACCTCAAGTAATTGAGTGAATGACATATTTTATCTATCTATAGATACTGTTTGTTGGTTTACAATCGGCAATATAAATATTGTTGGTATAACGTTCTCCATTATATTTTCGCAATTGGAAAAATAATCATTAGAATAGCTAAATATATTTTCTTTGGAATTCATAAATATAGATATAGTTTGATGTCGTGGTACCTGTATCAGGGATATGATGTGATTTGAAGCTTTGTTTGACTTTAAATTTTGTTTGTATCTCCTCATTTCAAGTGGATCTTTCAATCGATTACGAGGACGACCAACCGTAGGCTTTCTTTTAACTCCACGTTCTTTTTACTAGATTATCTCCAATCAAACTTGAATCTTCTATATTGTTGGCATTATTATTTTCCATGAAGATATTTTTCTTCATCTTCTCCAAATCTTTGAGCAATTGAATAACATTTTGTGATGCATGCTCAAACAACTTTTCATGTTCTGCGGCTAGTGAAGTAATTTGCCAAGCATTACGACATAAGTGGCAATAACGCTTTCCAACCGACTCTTTAAATTTTCTCTTACCTCATGTATTTGATTCTCAGATCCACTTGAAGCTCTAGCCTCTTTTGTCCACCTTTTCAAAATATATAAAGTAGGAATTTTTTGTTCATATTCTTCTTATCAAACACCTTAAGCGCATGAGTACATAAAATACCCATAAAAATGAATTTCATGCAACTACAAGTGATTGTTTGTGTTGCAACCTCATATTTAACCAACCAATCGTGTGATCTTCCAAAAAACGATACTTTATACTCTGATGTGGCATCCAACTTTTCAATCTTATAGAGGTTACACTTAAGAATATCTACATACTTTTTTTGAAACAATTTAAATATCTCCGGTGTATATATTTCTACTGCATGTTGTAACATCTCTGTATTTATTAGGAAGACTGGTATTGTTTGATTCATATTGAATCTACAATCAATTCTTCATATCATCGATCTGTTAAAACTCTGTCATAATGTTCAAGGAAACACAAAATGTCATGGCTTTACTTTAAATATTTTTTTCAATAGACTATTTGAAGGGAATCGAATCCCGCAGCGGAAGCGATTGTGAATCGCGCGTTCTTAATTTCGTTACAACGATTACATTCAAGAACTAAAATAACAAGATTAAGCATAAAAACAGAATATGGACAACAAGAGATATACCTTTGAAGAACTTTTCTTCAAGTGCTCCTTTCTCCCACGATCACGATCTCATCAACTGGAACACGAACGGATGAAGACACGACCACTGGATCTTCTCCGTTGTTCTCTAGGTGAGGGAGGAAGGTGGGTTCCCTTTAGGTGAGATGAGATGTTGTGAGAGAGAGGTTTGTGTTTTGGAACTTTTCCAACAACACAACAAAGGCTTAAAATTCCTTAACCTAGTTGCATCTCATGCAACGATATATATAGGGAAATAGGATGGAAATGACCATCCTACCCCTCCTTTATTCTCTCATTAGTATATGGTTTATATGTGAATCTAATTGACATTAAAACTATATATTATATCAATTATTGAAGGGAATCGAATTCCCCGCAGCGGAAGCGATTGCGAATCGCGCGCTCTTGATTTAGTTACAACAGAAAATTCAAGAACGTAAACATGGATTAAGCATATAATAAGAGTATGGACAACAAGTATATACCTTTGAAGAACCTTTCTTCAAATGCTCCTCTCTCCATGGTCACGATCTCAGCAACAAGAACTCGTACGAACACCGACACCACTACCGGATCTTCTCCGTTGTTCTCTAGGTGAGGGAGGAAGGTGGGTTCCCTTTAGGAGTAGTGAGGTATTTTGTGAGAGAGATTTGTGTTTTGGAACTCTTCCATCAACACAACAAGGAGGCTAGGAATACACTTTTTGAAGTCTTAACCTAGTTTCATCTCATGCAACTATATATATAGAGGAATGGGATGGAAATGACCATTCTACCCCTCTTTTAATCTCTCTTTATTATATAGTTTATATATGAATCTAATTCACATTAAAACTATATATTATATCAATTACATCATATATAATTGATATAACTCCTCATGTATGAAATTGAACACTTCAATTTCATTCCTAACTTTATACCCTCAATATTACCATGTTGAGCCAACGATCTAATGGACCTACAGATCATGAGCTCCAATGATGTGAGATTAACTGATATAGTCATTACCCATGAGTCGACCTTTCACAGGTAATCAATATTCATTAACTACAAGTCACTCCACTATAAACTTGTAGCTGCACTCTCCTCACTGTAGATATTATTATGTCCACTGATATAGTCATTACCCATGAGTCGACCTTTCACAGATTGTTCGTAATCACAGCTGGGTCAAATTATCGATTTACCCCTGTGATTACCTCTTTGCTCCTTAAGCACCACTGATCCTCTAATGAACAACAAGTCTTAGGTCCCACCTTAGACTCATACCCTCATAAAGGGCGGGGCCCCGTTGTTCAAGACCTGGAGTCAGTTCTTAAAGGAACAACCTATCTAATTCCTCA
Organism: Trichosanthes cucumerina; assembly: GCA_036507285.1. Classification (NCBI taxonomy): domain Eukaryota; kingdom Viridiplantae; phylum Streptophyta; class Magnoliopsida; order Cucurbitales; family Cucurbitaceae; genus Trichosanthes; species Trichosanthes cucumerina. Next base: position 84,539,706 of record CM071835.1, on the reverse strand, counting down.
GTAGAGGAATGAGTGAATTCCATCTTGCATGCTTAAGTTCTCGCCTACCTACAAGGTTCTCGTCCCGAGAAGGTAGGCTTATAGAGTCGGCCATGTGCCACTCTCACCCATACTAGTTCAAGGACAAACCCCTATAGCGGGAGTTCTTAACTTGCTCGAGGATTCAGTCAAGTCACTAATGACCATCTATAAATTACTTAGTCTTATCCTCATTAGCGATTGTTATCTTTGGTTAGACTAATAATTTGCGATCGATCTTGTATGAACTCTTCATACAGGATGCCCCCACTCGCATGTCAACTACATGAATGAGTTGGATTACCTCATTTGTACTAATTACAAAGTGAGTCGCATCCATGGTGTTACCAGAATGAGGTTTCCAACCTTATTCTTATACCATAGACTATTTAGGTTATAATCTTGAATTCAACCCAAATAATGTCCACTACACTGATTTCAAGATAAACGTTATAACCTTGGAGCTTAGTTTATTGGATTTATAAAAGCAAGGCTGTAATCTTATCAAAACAAATAACACTTTATTTAATTGATCAAGATTACACAAGTTTAGGGCATAAATCCCAACAATCTCCCACTTGACCTAAAGCTTGTGGAGTACTAAACATTACATTAATGTAAATACAATAAACTAGGGCATTTAAACCCTTTGTACAAAAAAATCGCCACTTGCCTTAGTTGGGAAGACTTGTAAACTTAGACCTTCTAGGTGACTCTCAAATACTTTAGCCGTGTGAGAGCCTTTTAAAAGATCAACAATGTTGTGCTCGAGGCTATCTTCGTGACAATCACGTCTCTCTATGCACGATCTCCCGATGAGATGATACTTCCGCTCTATGTGCTTTCCCCTCTTGTGACTTGGGGTTCCTCGAATTTGCCAACGCACCACTCAAGTTATCGCAATGATTGTGATTGCAAAGTCATATTTGGAAAAACTTCCAAATTTAGCATAAATTTCCTTGACCAAACAATCTCCTTGGTTGCTTCACAAGCTACTACATATTCGGCCTCCATGGTGGAATCAGCGATGCATCCTTGCTTGACGGTTTGCCATACTACAGCTCCTCCGTAAGAGTGGCGACCGATGTAGATTTCGAGAATCTTTATCACCGAAAGTCGAATCTGTATATCTGTAAGGATCAAATCCTTAGCCCCATACACAAGCATGTAGTTCCTTGTTCTCAGAAGATACTTAAGGATCGTTTTAACCGCTATCCAAAGTGTTCAAGTCTGGATTGGATTGATACTCATCGACCATCCCAATCGCAAAGCAGATGTCGGGCCTAGTACACAACATGGCGTACATTAGGCTCCCAACGGTGATGCGTAAGGAATCCGTCTCATATCCTCAACTCCTTGAGGTGTCTTAGGACACTGTTCCTTAGACAAATGGATTCCATGTCTAAAAGGCAACAAACCCTTTTTAGAATCTTGCATCTTAAACCTTAACAACACTTTGTCTATATATGATGCTTGAGACAAGGCTAGTGTTCTATTCTTCATGCTCCGGACAACTGGATCCCAAGAACAAACTGCGCATCACCTAAATCTTTCATTTGGAATTGCGTAGCTAGCCATTCCTTGATGTCAGTAAGATAACCTACATCATTCCCAATGAGTAGGATATCATCCACATAGAGAATTAGGAAAGCGACAGAACTATTGATGATTTTCTTGTAGACACAAGATTCATCATCATTCTGGTCAAAACCATAAGATCTGATAGCCTCATCAAATCTTATATTCCAAGACCTAGAGGCTTGTTTCAGTCCATAAATCGACCTTTTAAGCCTGCAAACTTTTTGCTCTTGTCCTTGTTCAATGAACCCTTTGGGTTGGTCCATGTAGATAGTTTCCTCAAGATTGCCATTCAAAAAGGTTGTCTTGACATCTATTTGCCATACCTCATAGTCATAATATGCGGCAATGGCAAGAAGGATACGAATAGACTTTACCATAGCAACAGGTGAAAAGGTTTCCTCAAAGTCAACCCCTTCAACCTGGGTATAACCCTTTGCTATTAGTCTAGCTTTAAAGGTTTGCACCTTCCCATCTACACCACGTTTTCTCTTGTAATCCACTTACAACCTATAGGTTTTACACCATCAGACTTATCTACAAGATCCCAAACAGAATTGAAGTGCATAGACTCCATTTCTTGGTCCATGGCTATGACCCATTTGTCTTTGTCAATATCAACCATTGCTTGATTATAAGTCAATGGATCCTCGCAGTTGTCATCTGGTATAACAACTTGGTTTTTCAAATTTAAACCCATGTAACGGTCAAGTGTATCACAACCCTCCCACTACGTCGATGCATACTCAACTCTTGAGATGGATCCTCTTAACTAGACAAACTAGTATCAACAACTTTTGTTGACGTACTAGTGTTTTTATTAGCAACCTTTGCTATTGTTCCGTCTAACTCACTCAACACTACCTTACTTTTTGGTTTGTGGTCCCTTATGTGGTCCTCCTCCAAGAAAGTGGCATTTCTCGACACAAAGACCTTATCTTCCTTAGGATCATAGAATAAACCACCTCTTGTTTCTTTTGGATATCCTACGAATAGGCACAACTTTGAACGTAAATCCAACTTCTTTGGATTTGTCACAAGCACATGTGCTGGACAACCCCATATTCTCAAGTGACATAAACTACCTTTACGTCCCTTTCCAGAGTTCAAAAGGTGTTTGAAACACTTTTGGAGGCACACTATTCAATATGTATATCTGCAGTCTCCACTACATAACCCCAAAAGGAACTAGGGAGATGAGCATAACTCATCATTGATCGAACCATGTCCAACAAGGTTCTATTTCTCATTTCCGATACACCGTTTTGTTGTGGTGTGCTGAGAGCTGAAAGTTGGGATGTAATTCCATGTTCTATCATATAGTTCTGGAATTTTAAATCCATGTACTCTCCACCTCAATCTGATCGAAGTGTTTTAACTCTTTTACCTAATTGATTTTCAACCTAAGCCTTGAATTCCTTGAACTTTTCAAGTGTTTCAGACTTGTGGTACATTAGGTAAATATGCCCATATCTAGAATAATCATCTATAAAAGAGATGAAATATTCATATCCTCCCCTGGCTTTAACATTCATCGGACCACATAGGTCTGAATGTATAAGCTCTAGAGTATCTTTGGCTCTATAACCTTTTCCACTAAAAGGTCTTTTAGTAATTTTGCCTTCTAGGCAGGATTCACATACTGGTAAGGAATTTTCTTCTAACTCGTTTCGAAGTCCGTTCTTTACTAATCTCTCAATCCTATTGAGATTAATGTGACCCAATCTTAGATGCCAATGATGAGCATTTTCTTTAGGAGAAATTTTTCGTTTCTTAGTTTGTGCGTTTGCAGTTTTAAATAATTCAGTGTTCAAAACCATTTTGACTGAATTAGGCCTTAAAACATACAATCCATTTTCTAATGAAGCTGAACATATTTCTAAACCTTTCTTCAAAATAAACACTTTATTCATAGAAAAGGAAACATAAATATATTGTTCAATAAGGCAAGAAATTGAAATAAGGTTTCTAGTAAACCCTGGTATCACTAATATATTGTCCAACAATACATATTTCTTGCCAAAATAAAGCTTCATTGTGCCTACTGCTACAACTGAGACGACCTCTCCATTTCCAACCCGGAGAGTTATCTCTCCTTGCTATAGTTGCTGCCAGGAATCAATTCCCTGAAAAGAAGAACAAACATCATTAGTGGCGCCTAAATCAAGTATCCAAGTTGTCTTTGACTTTCTTGCCCTTTTGGGCGGCAACTTTGTCAGCTTGTTTCCCTTTACCAACCTTCTTCATGTTCTTCTTCTTACCTCTCAGGTTAGAAGAAGATGAAGCCACTGTTTTTGTCCTAGAGGTCGAACCTCTGTGATAACTCCTACTGGCAACATTTGCCTCACCTTTCAACTCTGAATTTTCATCAAAGATTGAAAGGTCTGGAGTTCATTCAGAAGGGAGGTAAGATTAAAAGTAAGCTTGTTCATAACAACATTACTTCTAAACTGCAGGAAACTATCTGGAAGGGTTTTCAGAATGAAGCTGACCTGGCTCGACTCATCGATGGAAGCACCATTCGACTCTGCGATGTTAAAGTGTACCATCATATCCAGGACATGATCCCGAATAGATGTACCCTCTTGCATCCTCGAGTTGAATATGTACTTTAGGGCATTATGCCGAGCTTGTGTGGACTGTTGTCCAAACATACCCTGCACAGAATCCATGATTTCCTTGGCGGTAATCATGCCCTCATGCTTCTTGGCTAATATGTCAGACATACTTGCCAACATGTAGACCTTGGCCTTATCATTGTCCTTGATCCATCGATCATATGCATCACGAACATTTTCGTGACGCATTCGAGCACGGCAACGAGGACACTCCTCGATTAGCACAAACTTGGATCATCCACTACCAAAATAGTGTTGAGTTTGTTTTTCCATGTCATCATATTCTCTCCGATTAACTTTTTTCGCACTCCAATAAGGAAATTATAGAGCTAGACATTTTCTTTGAAAATTTACAAACAAACTTGTATGAGTTTCTTGCTATAACTCTAATCCAATCATGTTTTAGCTAATTATCAAATGATTCCTAGGCCATTTATAATTTGCAATGATACTCCAAAGGTTTAGAATGTATGACACAGAAGGGTAATCAAAAACACTCCTCCTCCGGATCAAGACACTCTTGACCAAAACCTAACACCAGAAAAACCTTTTTCCTATTGGTTTTAAGTTACTTTTTTCCGGTCTAAATACATACACAACTTATGTACCCCGTGAGTGTAACCCTTTGTCTTTAGATCCCAGAGTCTCGATCCAATAAAATCTGCCGAAGGGAGGACTAGATTGGAAAATAGTCTAAGAAAATCTTTATCCCTTTCGGGTGTCTACTGTGTTAGATCTCCTATGATCAAGCCCTCCGAAGGGATTGTGCAGTCCAGCAAAACTAGCGAGGTTGACCATAGTGGTCTAACGTGTAAAACCGACAAAAGAGAACGTGAGGTTTTGTTTTCACTAAACCTGCTCCCACTCACTATAAGTACCCTCTCCATTCACCTTGGTATTGACTCATACAAACACCATCCGAAAGGGGACGCTCCCGTTTGCACCACGAGGCCAAGTATGCGTCTCACGGTGTGAACTTCCCGGAGATAGCGTAGGTGGAAAAATATGTATCTCATACACTTTTTCCTCCCACTGAATAATTTAAGTCTATAGGAATCTTTCTTAGACTAAAACCCGGCTAATGGTTTTACCTAACTCTATCAACATAACTTTTATATTAATAATCAATATAACTCTTATATTGATTTTATCCTAAGTTTGTTAATATAACTCCTTATATTAAACCTAGGATTTCTAGTTTATTAACCCCTTAATAAACCCGCTGACGCTACTGTAATTTATAAGACTCTCTGATTAAATTTTCACCAGTCAGTTCCTCCAGTGCAGGGTGTTCCGTTTCACATAAACTTAAATACCCAAAACCTAGATAGAACTTTTCCTTAGACAGAGTTCCTCTTTTAATCATAGCTTATAAATTACTTGGTTCCTAATTCTAATCTAATTAGAACTAGATAACCTAAGGTCCATTATTTCCAAGTTCTAAACACTTTAAAACTAATAATTAACCTTAGGTGACATGCATACTATGTTATAGTGTTTGATCATTCATCACATGAATAATAAAACATTCATAGCATATTCATCTCATGAAATATAATGCATGTCAATGCTGCCCAAAAATTAATATAACAACCTTATATTAATTAATCATGAAAATTATATAATATAACTCCTTATATTATAAATGATGCAAGAAAATGCTTAACCTAAGGTGGGATTTCTAAAATAAAAGCATACACTATGCATGGCAATAATTACACAACAATTGCATAATTAAAATAGCAAAAATTAGACCAATTTTGGCACCCTAGAAATAATTTTAATTAATATAATCTAATTATATTAATTAAAATTAAAATTATTAAATATATTAAAATAAAATATTTTTATAATTAATATAAATAATAAAATTTCGGTTTCTGCCCGTTGCTCCTCGCGTGAAACGTATCTGGCATTGCAACGCTGCTTTTGTCGTCTTCTGTCGAGCATTGCACAACGCCACAACTTTGCAACACTGAGGGCAGCGTTGCAACGCTGTCGTCTTTTCCAGCCGAGCGCCTGCTGCAGTGGCGTTGCAACGCCATTCACAGAACAACAATGTGATTTCTCCAAATCTTGCTCGTTTTCGCTCCGATCTTCTCAGCAACCGCTTTGCCTCGATCGACATGGACTTACAGACTCGATTTACAATTAAATTTGCCCAAAACACCGGGCCCTTACATTGAACATTTCAATGGAAATTGTAAATCTAAGTGCCAAAATTGAAAACATCTAATTTTGCAAAAACCGTTCATACATCTCATGCAAAACAGTAAATTTCACCTTGTTCTTGAAAAATCCAGAACATAAATCAAGAACGCAATTGGGCTCTGATACCAATTGAAGGGAATCAAAGTCCCTGCGGCGGAACCGATTGCGAATCGCGCGCTCTTGATTTAGTTACAACAGAAAATTCAAGAACGTAAACATGGATTAAGCATATAATAAGAGTATGGACAACAAGTATATACATTTGAAGAACCTTTCTTCAAATGCTCCTCTCTCCATGGTCACGATCTCAGCAACAAGAACTCGTACGAACACCGATACCACCACCGGATCTTCTCCGTTGTTCTCTAGGTGATGGAGGAACGTGGGTTCCCTTTAGGAGTAGTGAGGTATTTTGTGAGAGAGATTTGTATTTTGGAACTCTTCAAACAACACAACAAGGAGGCTAGGAATACACTTTTTGAAGTCTTAACCTAGTTGCATCTCATGCAACTATATATATAGAGGAATGGGATAGAAATGACCATTCTACCCCTCCTTTAATCTCTCTTTATTATATAGTTTATATATGAATCTAATTCACATTAAAACTATATATTATATCAATTACATCATATATAATTGATATAACTCCTCATGTATGAGATTGAACACTTCAATTTCACTCCTAACTTTATACCCTCAATATTACCATGTTGAGCCAACAGAGGGATCTAATAGACCTACAGATCATGAGCTCCAATGATGTGAGATTAACTGATCAAACTCTTTGATCCAGTAAATCAATATTCATTAACTACAAGTCACTCCACTATAGACTTGTAGTTGCACTCTCCTCACTGTAGATATTATTGTGTCCACCGATATAGTCATTACCCATGAGTCGACCCTTCTTCATTAAAGTTGTTCAGTAATCACGGTGGGTCAAATTACCATTTTACCCCGTGATTACCTCTTTGCTCCTTAAGCACCACTGATCCTCTAATGAACAACAAGTCTAAGGTCCCACCTTAGACTCATACTCTCATAGAGGGTGGTGCCCTGTTGTTCAAGAACTGAAGTCAGTTCTTAAGGGAACAACCTATCTAATTCCTCAATAGAGGAATGAGTGAATTCCATCTTGCACAGTTAAGTTCCCCACTACCTACGAGGTTTACGTCGCCCGAGAAGGTAGGCTTATTGAGTCGACTGTGCCACCGTCACCCATACTAGTCTAAGGACAAAACCCCATAAGCGGGAGTTCTTAACTTGCTCGAGATTCAGTCAAGTCACTAATGACCATCTATAAATTACTTAGTCTTATCTCATTAAGCGATTGTTATTTGGTTAGAACTCTTCATACAGGATGCCCCCACTCGCATGTCAACTACATGAATGAGTTGGATTACCTCATTTGTACTAATTACAAAGTGGGCGCATCCATGGTGTTACGTAATGAGGTTTCCAACCTTATTCTTATACCATAGACTATTTAGGTTATAATCTTGAATTCAACCCAAATAGTGTCCACTACATCGATTTCAAGATAAACGTTATAACCTTGGAGTTTAGTTTATTGGATTTATAGCAAGATCGCAATCTTATCAAAACAAATAACACTTTATTTAATTGATCAAGATTACACAAGTTTAGGGCATAAATCCAAACAATTATATCATATATAATTGATATAACATCTCACGTATGAAATTGAACACTTCAATTTCATTCATAACTTTATACCTCAATATTACCATGTTGAGCCAACGGAGGACCTAATAGACCTACAATTCATGAGCTCAAATGATGTGGGATTAACCGATCAAACTCTTTGATCGAGTTAATCAATATTCATTAACTACAAGTCACTCCACTATAGACTTGTAGTTGCACTCTCTCCTCATTTGTAGATTATATTGTGTCCACTGATATAGTCATTACCCATGAGTCGACCCTTCACAGGTTGTTCGTGATCACAGCTCGGTCAAATTACCGTTTTACACCTGTGATTACCTCTTTGTTCCTTAAGCACCACTGATCCTCTAATGAACAACAAGTCTAAGGTCCTACCATAGACTTATACCCTCATAGAGGGCGGGGCCCCGTTTTTCAAGACCTTGAGTCAGTTCTTAAGGGAACAACCTATCTAATTTCTTAGTGTAGGAATGAGTGAATTCTATCTTGCACAGTTAAGTTTCTAACTTCTTACGAGGTTATGTCCATGAGAAGGTAGGCTTATTGAGTCAGCTACAGGCCACTGTCACCCATACTAGTCTAAGGACAAACCCCTATAAGCAGGAGTTGTTAACTTGCTCAGGATTCAGGTCAAGTCACTAATGACCATCTATAAATTACTTAGTCTTATCCTGTTAACGGTGTTATACTGGTTAGAACTCTTCATACAGGATGCCCCCACTCGCATGTCAACTACATGAATGAGTTGGATTACCTCATTTGTACTAATTACAAAGTGGGCCGCATCCATGGTGTTACCAGAATGAGGTTTCCAACCTTATTCTTATACCATAGACTATTTAGGTTATAATCTTGAATTCAACCCAAATAGTGTCCACTACACTGATTTCAAGATAAACGTTATAACCTTGGAGTTTAGTTTATTGGATTTATAAAGCAAGACTGCAATCTTATCAAAACAAATAACACTTTATTTAATTGATCAAGATTACACAAGTTTAGGGCTTAAATCCAAACAATTATATCATATATAATTGATATAACATCTCACGTATGAAATTGAACACTTCAATTTCATTCATAACTTTATACCCTCAATATTACCATGTTGAGCCAACGGAGGGACCTAATAGACCTACAATTCATGAGCTCAAATGATGTGGGATTAACTGATCAAACTCTTTGATCGAGTTAATCAATATTCATTAACTACAAGTCACTCCACTATAGACTTGTAGTTGCACACTCCTCACTGTAGATTATATTGTGTCCACTGATATAGTCATTACCCATGAGTCGACCCTTCACAGGTTGTTCGTGATCACAGCTCGGTCAAATTACCGTTCTACACCTGTGATTACCTCTTTGTTCCTTAAGCACCACTGATCCTCTAATGAACAACAAGTCTAAGGTCCTACCATAGACTTATACCCTCATAGAGGGCGGGGCCCCGTTTTTCAAGACCTTGAGTCAGTTCTTAAGGGAACAACCTATCTAATTTCTTAGTGTAGGAATGAGTGAATTCCATCTTGCACAGTTAAGTTTCTAACTTCTTACGAGGTTATGTCCATGAGAAGGTAGGCTTATTGAGTCGGCTACAGGCCACTCTCACCCATACTAGTCTAAGGACAAACTCCTATAAGCAGGAGTTGTTAGCTCGCTCAGGATTCAGGTCGAGTAACTAATGACCATCTATAAATTACTAGTCTTATCATGTTAACGGTGTTACACTGGTTAGACTAATAATTTGTGGTCCGGTCTTGTATGAACTCTTCATAGACGATGCCCCCACTCGCATGTCAACTAACTGAATGAGTTGGATTACCTTATTTGTACTAATTACAAAGTGGGTCGCATCCATGGTGTTACCAGAATAAGGTTTCTAACCTTATTCTTATACCATAGACCATTTAGGTTATATTCTTGAACACAATCCAAATAGTGTCCACTACACTGATGTTCAAGATATATATAATAACCTTGGAGCTTAGTTTATTGGATTTATAAAGCAAGACTGTAATTTTATCAAAATAAATAACTCTTTATTTCTTTGATTAAAATTACACAAGTTTAGGGTATAAATCCCAACAATCTCCCACTTGTCCTAAAGCTCGTGGAGTACTAAAACATTACAGTAATGTAAATACAATAAACTAGGACATTTAAACCCTTTGTACAAAATACTCCCACTTGCCCTAGTTGGGAAAGACTTGTAAACCTAGACTTTCTAGGTGACTCTCAAATACTTTAGTCGTGAGAGTCTTTGTAAAAGGATCAACAACGTTGTGCTCTGAGGCTATGTTCGTGACAATCACGTCTCCTCTATGCACGATCTCCCGGATGAGATGATATTTCCGCTCAATGTGCTTTCCCCTCTTGTGACTTCGGGGTTCCCTCGAATTTGCCACTGCACCACTGTTATCACAATAAAGCGTGATGGGCAAAGTCATATTTGGAACAACTTCCAAATTTAGCATGAATTTCCTTAACCAAATGACCTCTTTAGCTGCTTCACAAGCTGCTACATATTCGGCCTCCATGGTGGAATTTGCGATGCATCCTTGCTTGACGTTTCGCCATACTACAGCTCCTCCGTTAAGAGTAAATGTTGACCCTGATGTAGATTTCCGAGAATCTTTATCAGTTTGAAAGTCAGAATTCGTGTATCCTGTAAGGATCAAATCCTTAGCCCCATACACAAGCATGTAGTTCCTTGTTCTTCGAAGATACTTAAGGATTGTTTTAACCGTTGTCCAGTGTTCAAGTCCTGGATTGGATTGATACCTACTGACCATTCCAACTGAAAAACAGATGTTAGGCCTAGTACACAACATGACGTACATCAGGATCCTAACAGCTGATGCATAAGGAATCCGTCTCATATCCTCAACTCCTTGACGTGTCTTAGGACTTTGTTCCTTAGACAAATGGACTCCATGTATAAAAGGCAACAAGCCTTTTTTGGAGTCTTGCATCTTAAATCTTGACAACAATTTGTCTATGTAAGATGTTTGAGACAAGGCTAGTGTTTTATTCTTGTGGTTTCGGACAATCTGGATCCCAAGAACAAACTGTGCATCACCCAAATCTTTCATTTGGAATTGCGTAGCTAGCCAATCCTTAATGTCAGTAAGATAACCTACATCATTCCCAATGAGTACGATATCATCCACATAGAGAATTAGGAATGCGACAGAACTATTGATGATTTTCTTGTAGACACAAGGTTCATCATCATTCTGGTCAAAACCATAAGATTTAACTGACTCATCAAATCTTATATTTCAGGACCTAGAGGTTTGTTTCAGTCCATAAATTGACCTTTTAAGCCTGCAAACCTTTTGCTCTTTTCCTGGTTCAATGAACCCTTTTGGGTTGGTCCATGTAGATGTTTTCCTCAAGATTGCCATTCAAAAAGGGTGTCTTGACGTCCATTTGCCATACTTCATAGTCATAATATGCGGCAATGGCAAGTAGGATACTGATGGACTTTACCATAGCAACAGGTGAAAATGTTTCCTCATAATCAACCCCTTCAATTTGGGTATAACCCTTTACTACTAGTCTAGCTTTAAAGGTTTGCACCTTCCCATCTACAACACGCTTTCTCTTGTAGATCCACTTACAACCTATAGGTTTTACCCCCATCAGGCTTATCTACAAGATCCCAAACAGAATTGAAGTACATAGACTCCATTTCTTGGTCTATGGCTATGACCCATTTGTCTTTTTCTTTGTCAACCATCGCTTGATTATAAGTCAATGGATCCTCGCAGTTGTCATCTGGTATAACAACTTGGGTTTCAGATAAACCCATGTAATGATCAGGTTGTGTTATAACCCTCCCACTACGTCAAGACATACTCAACTCTTGAGACGGACTCTCTTGACTAAACAAGCTAGTATCAACAACTCTTGTTGATGTACTAGTTTTATTAGCAACTTTTGCTATTGTTCTGTCTAACTCACTCAACACAACTTTACTTTTTGGTTTTTGGTCCCTTATGTGGTCCTTCTCTAAGAAAATGGCATTTGTCGACACAAAAACCTTATCTTCCTTAGGATCATAGAATAAACCACCTCTTGTTTCTTTTGGGTATCCTACGAATAGGCATATCTTTGAACGTAAATCCAAGCTCTTTGGATTTGTCACAAGTACATGTGTTGGACAACCCCATATTCTGAAGTGATATAAACTGCCTTTACGTCCTTTCCAGAGTTCAAAAGGTGTTTCAGAAACACTTTTTGTGGGCACGCTGTTCAAAATGTATACTGTAGTTTCTACTGCGTAACCCCAAAAGAAACTAAGGAGATGAGCATAACTCATCATTGATCGAACCATGTCCAACAAGGTTCTATTTTTCCTTTTCGATACACCATTTTGTTGTGGTGTGTCGGGAGCTGAGAGTTGGGATGTAATTCCATGTTCTATCATATAATTTTGGAATTTTAAATCCATGTACTCTCCACCTCGATCTGATCGAAGTGTTTTAATAGTTTTACCTAATTGATTTTCAACCTCAGTCATGAATTTCTTGAACTTTTCAAGTGTTTCAGACTCGTGTTGCATTAGAAAAATATGCCCAAATCTAGAATAATCATCTATAAAAGAGATGAAATATTCATATCCTCCCCTGGCTTTAACATTCATCGGACCACAAAGGTCTGAATGTATAAGCTCTAGAGGGTCTTTGGCTCTATAACCTTTTCCACTAAAAGGTCTTTTAGTCATTTTGCCTTCTAGGCAGGATTCACATACAGGAAAAGAGTTTTCTTCTTACTCGTTTAGAAGTTCGTTCTTTACCAATCTCTCAATCCTATTGAGATTAATGTGACCCAACCTAAGATGGCAAAGGTGAGCATTTTCTTTAGGAGAAATTTTACGTTTCTTAGTTTGTACGTTTGCAGTTTTAAATAATTTAGTGTTCAAAACCATTTTGACTGAATTAGGCCTTAAAACATACAACCCATTTTCTAATGAAGCTAAACATATTTCTATACCTTTCTTCAAAATAAACACTTTATTCATAGAGAAGAAAACAGAAATACATTGTTCTATAAGGCAAGAAATTGAAATAAGGTTTCTAGTAAACCCTGGTATCATTAATATATTGTCCAACAACATATATTTCTTGCCAAAATAAAGCTTCATCGTGCCTACTACTACAGCTGAGACGACTTCTTCATTTCCAATTCGGAGTGTTATCTCACCTTTCTATAGCTGCTGCCAAGAGTCCATTCCCTGAAAAGAAGAGCAAACATGATTAGTGGCGCCTGAATCAAGTATCCAAGCAGTTTTATCATTATCGACTAAACAAGCTTCTAGGCAAAGTAAATCATATTTACTTTCCTTCTTCTTTTCTGCAATGCACTTCGGACAGTTCTGTTTTCAATGCCCGTCTTCGTTGCAGTGGAAACACTTTCCTTTGTCAGCAAATTCTTTGACTTTCTTACCCTTCTAGGCGGCAGCTTTGTCAGCTCGTATCCCTTTACCAACCTTCTTCATGTTCTTCTTCTTCCCTTCCAGGTTAGAAAAATATGAAGCCATTGTTTTTGTCCCAGAGGTCGAACCTCTGTGATAACTCCTACAGGCAACATTTGCCTCACCTTTCGATCCCTGAATTTTCATCAAAGATTGAAAAGTCTGGAGTTCATTCATAAGGGAGGTAAGGTTAAAAGTAAGTTTGTTCATAACAACATTACTTCTAAACTACAAGAAACTATCTGGAAGGGTTTCTAGAATGAAGCTGACCTAGCTCGATTCATCGATGGAAGCACCATTCGACTCTGCGATGTTGAAGTGCACCATCATATCCAGGACATGATCCCGAACAGATGTACCCTCTAGCATCCTTGAGTTGAATATGTACTTTAGGGCATTGTGTCGGGCCTGTGTGGATTGTTGTCCAAACATACCCTGCACGGAATCCATGATTTCCTTGGCGGTTATCATGCCCTCATGCTTCTTGGCTAATATGTCAGACATACTTGCCAGCATATAGACCTTGGCCTTATCATTGGCCTTGATCCATCGATCATATGCATCACGAACACTTCGTGACGCATTCGAGCCTGACACCCGAGGACACTCCTCAATGAGCACAAACTTCAGATCATCCACTACCAATATAGTGTTGAGTTTGTTTTTCCATGTCATCATATTCTCTCCGGTTAACTTTTCCGCACTTAATAAGGAAATTATAGAGCTAGACATTTTTGCTGAAAATTTACAAACAAACTTGTATGAGTTTCTTGCTATAACTTTAATCCAATCATGTTTTAGCTAATTATCAAATGATTCCTAGGTCATTTATAATTTGCAATGACACTCCAAAGGTTTAGAATGTATGACACCGAAGGGTAATCAAAAACACTCCTACTCTTAATCAAGATAAGTACCCTCTCCATTCACCTTGATATTGACTCATACAAACACCATCCGAAGGGGGATGCTCCCGTTTGCGCCACAAGGCCAAGTGTGAGTCTCACGGTGTGAATTTTACAGAGATAGCGTAGGTAGAAAAATATGTATCATATACACCTTTCCACCCACTAGATACTTTAAAGTTATAGGAATCTTACTTAGGCTAAAACCCGGCTAATGGTTTTACCTAACTCTATCAATATAACTCTTATATCGATAATCAATATAATTCTTATATTGATTTTATCCTAAGTTTGTTAATATAACTCATTGTATTAAGCCTAGGATTTCTAGTTTATTAACCCTTAATAAACCTTGACTTCATTGTAATTTATAAACTCTCCGATTAAATTTCACTCCAGTGCCGTTCCGGTAGGGTGTTCCGCTTTTCAGTCGACTTAAATACCCTAGCCTGATGTAGAACCTTCCTTAGAACAGAGTTGCTCTTTTAATCATAGCTTATAAATTACTTGGTTCCTAATTCTAATCTAATTAGAACTAGATAACCTAAGGTCTATTATTTCCAAGTTCTAAACTTTTTAAAACTAATAATTAACCTTAGGTGGCATGCATACTATGTTATAGTGCTTGATCATTCATCACATAAATAATAAGACATTCATAGCATAATCATCTCATGATATATAATGCATGTCAATGTTGTCCATAAATTAATATAACAACTTTATATTAATTAATCGTGCAAACTACATAATATAACTCTTTATATTATAAATGATGCATGAAAATGCTTAACCTAAGGTGGGATTTCTAAAATAAAAGTATGCATTATGCATGGCAATAATTACACAACAATTGCATAATTTAAATAGCAAAATTAGACCAATTTTAGCACCCTAAATTTAATTTTAATTAATATAATCTTATTATATTAATTAAAATTAAATAAATTAAATATAAATAAATATAAAACATTTTTATATTTATTATATATAATAAAAACCGAAAAATCTGCCCATTGCTCCTTCGCGTGAAACGCCTGTGGCGTTGCAACGCTGATACTAGCGTTGCAATGCTGCAGTTTGTTCTTTTCTGCCAGTTGAAACGCGCCTCGGCAGTAGCATTGCAACGCTGCCGTCTCCTGCGCGCTTCTTCCGCAAGTGCAGCGTTGCAACGCCAATGAACAGTGTTACAACGATACACACAGACAACATGTGGAATCTCTTATTCCTTGCTCGTTTTCGCTCCGATCTTCTTAGCAACCACCTTGCCTCGATCGACACGGACTTACAGACTCGATTTACATAATAAAATGCCCAAAACAATAGGCCCTTACATTGAACAATTCAACGAAATTATGTAAATCTAAGTGCCAAAATTGAAAATGTCTAATTTGCAAACCGTTCATACATCTCATGCAAAACAGTAAATCTTACCTCGTTCTTGAAAAATCCAGAACGAAAATTAAAAACGCAATTGGGCTCTGATACCAATTGAAGGGAATCGAATCCCACAGCGAAAGCGATTGTGAATCGTGCGGTCTTAATTTCATTACAACGATTACATTCGAGAACTAAAATAATTAGATTAAGCATAAAAACAGAATATGGACAACAAGAAATATACCTTTGAAGAACTTTTCTTCAAGTGCTTCTTTCTCCCACGATCATGATCTCAGAACCTGGAACACGAACGGATGAAGACACGACCACTGGATCTTCTCCGTTGTTCTCTAGGTGAGGAAGGTGGGTTCCCTTTAGGTGAGATGAGATGTTGTGAGAGAGAGGTTTGTATTTTGGAACTTTTCCAACAACACAACAAAGACTTAAAATTCCTTAACCTAGTTGCATCTCATGCAACCATATAAATAGGGAAATACGATGGAAATGACCATCCTACCCCTCCTTTATTCTCTCATTAGTATATGGTTTATATGTGAATCTAATTCACATTAAAACTATATATTATATCAATTATATCATATATAATTGATATAACATCTCATGTATGAAATTGAACACTTCAATTTCATTCCTAACTTTATACCCTCAAATTACCATGTTGAGCCAACGGAGGGACCTAATGGACCTACAGTTCATGAGTTCCAATGATGTGAGATTAACTGATCAAACTCTTTGATCCAGTTAATCAATATTCATTAACTACAAGTCACTCCACTATAGACTTGTAGTTTGCACTCTCTCATCTGTAGATTATATTGTGTCCATTGATGTAGTCATTACCCATGAGTCGACCCTTCACAGGTTGTTCGTGATCACAACTGGGTCAAATTACCATTTTACCCCTGTGATTACCTCTTTGTTCTTTAAGCACCACTGATCCTCTAATGAACAACAAGTCTAAGGTCCTACCATAGACTCATACCCTCATAGAGGGCGGGCCCCCGTTGTTCAAGACCTGGAGTCAGTTCTTAAGGGAACAACCTATCTAATTCCTTAGTATAGGAATGAGTGAATTCCATCTTGCACAGTTAAGTTCCCAGCTACCTACGACATTTTGTCCATGAGAAGGTAGGCTTATTGAGTCGGCTATAGGCCACTCTCACCCATACTAGTCTAAGGACAAACCCCTATAAGCAGGAGTTTTTAGCTCGCTCAGGATTCAAGTCGAGTCACTAATGACCATCTATAAATTACTAGTCTTATTCTGTTAACGGTGTTACACTGGTTAGACTAATAATTTGCAGTTCGGTCTTGTATGAACTCTTCATACAGGATGCCCCCACTCGCATGTCAACTACATGAATGAGTTGGATTACCTCATTTGTACTAATTACAAAGTAGGTTGCATCCATGGTGTTACCAGAATAAGGTTTCCATAGACCATTTAGGTTATATTCTTGAACACAAATGCAAATAGTGTCCACTACACTGATGTTAAAGATATATATAATACCTTTGGAGCTTAGTTTATTGGATTTATAAAACAAGACTGTAATTTTATCAAAACAAATAACTCTGTATTTCTTTGATTAAAATTACACAAGTTTAGGGCATAAATCCCAACACTATTCATAATTTCACTCCGTTGTGTAATTTTCATATCAGCTGTAAAAGTATATCACCCATATACCATCACCCATTTTTCTCACAATTCAACCAAATCTATTAACCATTTATTCTCTTTAAGATTATAAATGTCCAACATTTCTTGCCATGCTAGCAACCAATCATCTTCATCTTCATAATCATACATACAACGACTAAAGTCATAAATGAATTGGTTTGATCTATAGAACACATGACTTAAATTCTTCGCCGCATTTCGAAAAATATGCCAAACACACCGTCGATGTTGACTTTCAGGAAAGACATCGCTTATTGCTTTAGCCATTGTTGCAGATTACTCTGTAAGAATGGTCCTTGGTTGTTTTTCTAATGTTGCACCAAGAAATGTTTCAAACAACCATTTAAAATATTCTATAGTTTCATCATAAAACAAAGTTGCACCAAATACCACTGATTGTTTATGATGATTCACTCCAATGAATGGGGCAAATGGTCGACCAAGTTCATTTGTACAATAAGTAGTATTGAAACAAATAACATCTCCAAAAAGCCTATAATCACAAATAGAACATGCATCTGTCCAAAAAAATGTTAGTGATCATGTCATCTTCATCAAGTTGCAATGAATAAAAAAAGGAAGAACTTCCCATTTGTTTTTTCTGAAAATATTGCAACAAAACTCTAGTTTTTCCCTTCTTGATTCTTGATTTTCGCTCTTTATGTATATAGTTTCTACAATCCTTATTCAAGAATCTCAAATGTTCTCTACCACCAACTTCCCTTCTCTTTAGTTCCATAGTTGCTTTAATTAAAATTCTTGATTTGTCTGCATCATAATCTAGAGCCTTTTGGGCCCTGGAATTGCTGCTATTGATTTTTAAAATATACTTCATTGGTGTTCTAACAAGGTCATGATTATGGCTTCCATTAAAAGACACTACTTTGTATTTACCATTCTTTCCAAGCAAGCAAGATATATTAGCTTTACATCTCGTTGTTGAAATTGGTCGAGTATATGAAACACTTTCATTTTGTCTATCTACCTCACGAAACCCTTCTTTTGAGCAACAAAAAACTATTTTTGAAATATCTTCATTTTTTTTCTCTTTTTGTGATATCTTTTCCTTACATTAAAATCAATTTTTCCTCCGTAATTGACATAAAATTGATATGCATCATTAGTAGAACTAAACTCCCTCCCAACTATAGGCTCAATAATTTCAACTGTAGGCTCAAAACTCCCCTAACTTTATGTTAGGAGAGTTGAAAGCCTTTCATATTTCTTATTTATTTATTTATTTATTTCAAAACTAAAACCCTTCCAGTTTCCATCATAAATATATTACGTATCTAGGTTAGATTCATTTTAAGCTGAATTCTCGCCCTCTCTAAATCTCTCTCAACTCTCAGGTTTTCATCGATATTCTGCTTGGTCTCACGAGTCCAAGTTTGTTTATCAATTGCTAGAGCAAAAATCATTTCCTCAACTCAATCTAGCTACTTCAAAGTTTCAGGTTTTCTTCTTTCAAATTGTTTTACTTTTTTTAAAAAAAAAAATCTTATTTCATATTATTTTCCAAATGCATATATTGCTTATAGAATATTATTAATAAAACCAGTAACGATTGTTTTTGCTGAAAGAAGCTTTTCAAAATTAAAATTAATTAAATCTATATTATCTTCAACTTCATCACACTGACTACTAATTGTAGGCTTCATATTATCTTTCATATCAACTTCATTTGATTGAGTACTAATCATGGGATGAATATCATCTTCCAAATTGATAGTAAGCAAATTTGTATCTCCTAGGTTCTCCATGACTTCAAGAAAATGATGTTTAAATCACAACAATCACAATATAAAATCAGTAAAAATCCCACAAATTATTTTTAAATAACTAATTACATAAAATCAAATATGAAATTATGTAGGCTTACTTCTTAATTAAAAATCATCCTATTGCATTATGACTAAAATTTATTTGGTTCTAACTTTCTATTGATTGAGACTGTGCAACTTGACTATCTAAATTATTTATGCAATTTTTTTTATGAATATGTTATCAATACTTGAATAAGGTGCATGTTTTTGTGTTCAAAATCTAAAATGTCAAATATAAAAATCATTTTCTCTTCTCCTATTTTAAAATAAAATCATAAAAAAAGAAGAGAAAACTCAAATCTGAGTTGAACTCACGAGGTAGCAATGAGTTGAGACGAAGTAACAACGACCATAGGCTGAGACTGGCTGAAAAAATAATTATTGACTCATTTAAAGAAAAAAAAATTAGGAGAGTACAATATCCAGAAAAAAAAAGGAGGAAAAACGTTAAAAAAATGAAACCAACAGGAAAAGAAAAAAAAAACGATGAAATTTGAGAGAAGATGAACAGAAATCATAGACAAGGGAAGAAAATGAAGAGAGAAGACGAAGCAGCGTTACATACGTTTTAAACTTTAAAAAAAATTAAAGAATGTAACAAACTGCATAAGTTTTAAACTTAAAAAAGATAATAAAGAATGCAACAAACGGTCGTGAAAGACGCGTGAGGTTTATGATTTTTTTTTTTTAAAAAATTATAAATATAACATATCCAATAAGATATTGACACATAGTTGGGCTGCAAAAAATAGGTACAGTTCAGCCCGCGCCTAAGTTTTCCTCTTAGAAAAATAATAACATTTCTATACATCTCTAATTAAGAAAAGTAGGTGTCGAGGTCGGTTTGACCCCTTACTCCTATCGACCCCGACAAACTTTCTCCTCTACCAAAATAATTAAGCTATATGTCCTCATAGAGTTAAGGTTTAGGGACAACTCAATCAGCAAAAATCTAGTTTCTTTAAAATTAGTTTGAATCAACTCCCAAACCCAACTAGTTTTAAACAATAAGTAATAATTGTAATGGGTGAAGAACGTTAAGAGAGTTCATTAGAGTCTCTCTTTTGTATTCATAATGTTTCTATAAATAGACCATTGCTCTGTTTTGATCATTTCATGGGATGAATGGTACTCTCTCTTTGTGATCACTTTTATTCTGTTTAGTTTCTATTAGAAACTTATAATGGTATTAGAGTACATAAAGTTCTAGCGACCAAGAGAGGTCTGTGATTAATCGTCATTAGTTCGTCATCACTAGAGAGAAATTCTTCAAACCTAATTAATCTCAGTTCGTCTCAGACTCGAAAAGTAATAAATATGGGTAACAACATTACTATAGTGAAGCTTGACAAAGAGAATTTCTTATTATGGTTGCAAGTTTCCAAACAATTTCAAGGGCATGGATTACTTCAATATGTAAGTGAAGATTGTGAAGGTACGTCAAAATTTTGGAATTTAGAAAATTCTTCGAATTTAGACCCGGAGCAAATTCCAAATCCAACATATGAATACTGGATTCGTCAAAATAGCCTAATCACGACTTAGCTGATCTGAGGATCCATGTCTAATTCACAATTTCCTTTAAGAAATTTGGCTAGAGTTATGAATTTGAAGTCAAAATTAGAAACAAACAAGAAAGAAAATCTCAAGTTAGAGTATTTTGTCAAAATCAAGAACCTGTTAGATTCTCTTTATGCAGCAGGAAGAATAGTCTCACATGAAGATAACATTATACATATTTTGGTAGGGCTAGGGCCATAATTTAATTCCACAATTGTTTCAAAAAGTCCATTTGCTTCTTCTTGCTCAAGAAAATTGAATAGTCAGAAATTTTTCTATAGGTCGTCGCAATCTGATGCGACTACTCTTAACCATGTTTGGAAAGATTTCTTGGAATACTTATGTTAAATCAAATATTAAACGTGTGCTGGAAAATTTTAAATGATGTTATTCGTACTGCTTATAATCTGTGTAAAAAAGGCTTGCAGGTTGATTCAACTTGCTCTTTCTGCAAGAAACACATGGAGACAACCACTCACTTGTTCTGGGAGTGTAAATTTACTAAGCATATGTGGAATCTTCTCTTCCCATCTTATGATTCTATCTTTCCTTCTAACAGGGATATTTGGAAGTCTTGGGACTATTAGGAATGCTTCAAGGATGGAAAAGTTCAAGAAACTCGTAGTAACATCATGCTGGCGTTGTGGAGTGTTTGGAGTCAAAGAAACCAAATTAGGTTCAATGCAGGGAAGCTAAATTCGGAGGATCTTGTTGCAAATGTTGATATTTCTCTCCGCATTTATCAAAGGTCGTCGAGAATCATTGCCCCGTGGTCGCTCCCCCCACAACCGTGGCTGATGGGTGGCAACCTCCGACGCCGAACGTTTGGAAACTCAATACTGATGTAGCGTGGTCCAACAAGTTGAATCGAGGTGGGTTGGGTTGGATTGTTCGAGATTCCTCTGGGAACCCTCTCTTGGGTGGTTGTAAGTTTATCTCCTTTAACTGGCGTGCCAAGCTACTTGAAGCTTTTGCTGTTTGGGAAGGCCTCAAGTAAGTCCTTGCTTGGGGAAAGAGCCAAGCATCGTCTCTGATCGTAGAAACAGATTCACTGGAGGTTACCTCGCTTTTGAATGGAATTACTACTAACTTAACTGAAATCTCTTTTGTTATTGATGATATTTTTTTATTGCTAAGGATATTAGGTCCATTATTTTTTGTAAAGTCCCTAGAGAGAAGAACAAAACAGCTCACTCTTTAGCAGCTTTGACATCCTCTTCTGGAGATTCTAGGATTTGGAATGACGGTTTTCTGAAGGACATTCTCCCTCTTGTCTTTGAGAAGGGAGTGGTTGTTTGATTGGATTGTTTTGTTGGTTTGTTTATAATACTGCTTGGTTTAAAAAAAAAAAAAATCCGGATGGAACACTGCCTTCACTCAGACAACACCAAAGCAATCCTTGGCCTGATTCTTCTTCGTCCAATACTGCAAATTCTGATCCCAATTGGCATGGTAAAAATAATCAAGGTGGAAGAGGTCATTGATTTTGGAATAACAAATATAGTTGTACTGTTCCTTATTCCATTTTTTTATGAGTGACACAATAGGGTTACGCCATCTGACACATACTACTATTCAAACCATACTTGCTTTTTGTAATATTTCTCATTCATAATAATAAATATTCATTGAGGCAGGCTTGTGCTAATGAAAAGTCTCGTCATAATTCTCCACTAGAACTCATTGTTGTTGATGTATAAGTTAGATGATTTTGTTGGTAAACATTTATTTTATTAGTGTCTATAAGTTCAATTATATATTTGAGAAAATTACACGGAAGACTCTTTTTCACGTGCATTGATGTGATTTGACTCATGTTTTGAAATTAATGACATATGATCCCTTTTGTACTGTGCATTCAGTCCAAATTACTGTAAGGGTATCATACTCTTACTCTAGCTCTCTCGTTCTCGCTCAAGTCTCGTTCTCGCTCTCGCTCTCGCTCATGATAGTAATGAAGTTGTCAAAATTCTGGAGAAAAGAAAAAAACAACAAAAATCGCACTATAGTTGACTCGCCCTCGTTCTATCTCTGCTACTCCAGCTCTTCTCTGACTTTTTTCTTTGTCCTTTTTTCTTTATATTTTCGACCATTCATTTGAGCGAGAGCGAGAGCGTGACAACGAGAGCGAGACAACGGGAGCGAGAGTGTTTCCGCGTACGAGAGCGTGAACAAGAAAAACCATTTCATAATACCCTTATGAGTCATTTTGTGTTTAGAAAATGTTATGTACATAGTTTTGTAATTTTTATTTACTTAGTAAAGTTAAATTAATTTTATTGCTTTTTGAAATTTGGTGTTTTGCTGATATGGTTTTGTAACTTAATTAGTTAAATTTTGATACTATTGTTTATTATTTTTAAAATGTTATTTTAGTGTTATGTATTTATAGTTTTGATCTTAGGTTCATGTCTTTCTTTTCATAGGTGAGTTGAGTCGACATTACTCTGAAAGCAAGACGAAGATGACAATGAAGATCATGAGAATTTGTATTTATTAAACTTTTGTTTCTAAATTAGGTTTATTTGTGTTAAAGTTATTTTTTTTTATCTTGTATGTATTTTATGAACACAGTATAATTAAATTTGGTTTAATATAAATAATTTTTTATTTATTTTGTGTACAATTTATTTCAAGTACAACATGTTCAAATTATAGTGAAACTCTAAACAAACACCTATTCAAAAATCGGTAAAAATATCAAAATTTCAATTTGGTCGGCCTTTCCAGACAGAATTTGTTTAACGTTTCTTGGCACGTTTGGTCGACGTTTCCTAAAAAAGGTCGACCAATAGGGAGGTGTCGACATTATCAGTAATTGCCGACGCTACAAAAATTTGGTCGGCAAAAGCTTCCCCGACGAGGATTTGCCGACGATTATTCCAACGCAATTTTTGGTGTCGAAAAAACTTTTACCGACGATTTTTGGGCTTTTCTCGACCATTTCTAACATTGGGAAAATCCAAATCTCTTCTAGTGATGACTTTCATTATTACATCAGTTTTGAAGAGGTTTATTATTCTCGATACACTCAGGTATATTTTCCTACCTGCTTTTTTTTTTTTTTTAGTATATTCTACCTGTCTTTAGGTGAATTTCGTTCATCCACCTCTTTTCATAATTCTTAAGGCGTAGAACATAGCTTGACATGTCATATACTTCACAATAAAACAGTACTATTGAAATAAAACACCTCTAAATAGTTGACATGAGATTCACTCTTTTATCCCATGCTTCTTTGTCTGTAGGGTTTTGAAAGGATGCTTTTTCCACTATTGTTTATCTATATATATAAGCTTCCCTATTGTGGTTCATCATTTAAACTCTTTGTAATTTTTTAGTTTTTTATTCCAAACCAAACTATTTCTTTCTTAAGACCTTTGGCTGTCTATGTTAATACTATTCTTCTCTAAGACCCTACAATAATCATAAAATTGAACCTAGATCAATTCCTTGTCTTCTTCTAGGTTATAGTACTTGGAATAGAAATTTTGACGAATCCAAAATTTCCACGTCATCACTCAACATTGATGGAAAATTAAATCATCCATAAATTAAATTGATGACTATACAATTGGGTTCCTTACAGTTTGATAGACAAAAGTCTAAATTAAATGCCCAGTTAGCAAAAGTCCAAGCCCAATCCAGAGACGTAGGCCCAAAATCAATCAAGCTCGGTACAAGATAGAAGGCTCAAATCAGCCAAGCCCAAAAAGGTTAGCCCAACCCAAAATGGTTGGCCCGAAACCAACCTGGCCCAACCCAAAGGAGTTGGTCAAACAAAGAGCAGATCCAGTCCAACGGGCCCAAGCCCATCTGGAGGCTCAGAGGAACTCTATAAATAGAGACCTCCCTCCTTCATTTTTGAGGTTCAGAAAATTGGAGACTCTAGAGAGAATTCACAATCCAGAAGACTCTTTGTATTCTTAAAGATCAAACACTCCCTGAACGAAGAACAATGCGTCGAAGATCAAGAATAGTTCTTCGAATCTGAAGAACACTTTGAAGAACACCTCTTCGAGTCTGAAGAATCTATTACAGCTTCAATCTCGAGAACAAGCTTTGTAGCCCTTGAGTGAAACATACGAAGTTGAGAACAGAAGAAGCTCATAAAAAATTCAGAAACAAAGTTGTGAAGTCTCTAAAAGCTCCTGAAGATCAAACACCATCTGAACAAAGAACGCTTCAAGGGAATCGTCAAGAACACACCGCGAATCCATTGAAGTTTTTAACATCGAGAACAAGCTGTTTCAGTCCTCGAGAAAAGCTACAAGAGCCGAAGACCTTCAACATGCTATAAGCCGAAGATCTTCAACAAGCTACATAAGCTACAAGTTGAAGACCTTCAACAAACTATAAGCCGAAGATCTTCAACAAGCTGCAAGCCGAAGGCCTTCAACAAGCTACGAGCGAAGACTTTCAACAAGCTGCAAAATCCTCAAGACAAGTCTACACTTGAGAACAAACTGAAAAGCCCTCAAGACAAATCTATATTCGAGAACAAGTTGTTTCAACCCTCGATCCAAGCACATAAGTAGGAGAGAGAATCAGAGGATTAAACACTAGAGATGGTACTCACAATTACCTGAAATCAATACAATACAAGTTCATTTACACGTGTCTCATTTTCATTCGTTGGTTGAAATCTCGTGTGAACACTATCCATAAAGGTTATAAGTGTCTTTCTTCTTCTCGAAAGTTGTATATTTTGGGCATGTTCAATTTGATGAAACCAAATTTTCTATTTCTAAGTTGTGTTTGATAATCATTTTATTTTTTATTTTTGATCTTTTAAAATTATGCTTGTTTTTTCGTAATTTCTCTTCATCTTATCTACAACGATTTCCATCTTTCTTGAGACACCATTTAAGTTCCTAACAAAATTTCAAAAACAAAAACAAGTTTTTGAAAACTATTTTTTTTAATTTTCAAAACTTGGTTTTTGAAAAATAGGTATAAAGTAGATAAGAAAACGTAGAAACAATTGGTAGAAATAATATTTTTAGGCTTAATTTAAAAAAATTAAATGATTATCAAAAGAGAGTTTAATTTTTTATTTTCCTCTCCCTTTATCTAATTCTGCTTTGGTTTCAAATGAACTAGCCATTGCATCATCTCCTTTGACTAAAATTGCAGATTCACGTGATAATGTACCAGCTTCTCTGCTACGTCCTTTTCTGAAGCCATTCACTTGTCTAATCGGCCTTTATCTTCATCTCCATGTGACTTTTCTGCTAATCCTTCTTCCTCTTCTTTGCCTGAACATTTTTACAGTACTTCTATACCTCAAAACCATCTGCCAATTCGTCTCCTTCTTCTTTTGTTTTATCTGAAACCTTACCAGCTTCATCAACTTGTGATGATCTTGTTTTCATGCAATATTCCAAAGTACTTCTTTATCTGAGACATTAACATTGTGTTCAAAGTTAGTTTATCAACATTCCATGGTCACGAGAGGAAAATATAAGATTTTTAAAATAAAAAAAAAAAGTATAAACTTTGGATTGGATTGAGTTGGATCAACCCGAGCCTAAAAACTTAATCCGAGAACCGACATGAACTTTTCGGTTCTCCAATCTTCTAACCCAATCCAAACTGAAAAAAAAAACTAACCCAACTCAACCCTTACAGTTTGGATTGGGTAGTTCGAGTTACTAAAGTTACGAGTTGTACACTCCTAATTTTGCCCTTAATAATTTTATTACCTAAATGTTAGGAAAACAAATTATGAATTGTTTATTAGTATGGTATACCATAAAGATTATGACTATGACTATGTAACAAATCTAAAATATATTTTCCATTTTGTAGAACTTTCATGAAAAATACAAAAATATTAAAACATTAAAATAAAAATTGTTGCACTAACAAAAATTATATAACATTTATTTGTTATCTACTAAAAAAGCTACTATTTTCTCTTATTTTAAACTAAAAACTACAAGACTTCAAGTGCAATATATGTGTTTATTCATTAGTATACCACAACTCAAATTCGGATCGCCGGTGGCACACAAGACCTATATCGCAACCTCCACCCCCGTTCTTGAAAAAAGGTTTTAGAATTTGTGAAAACATTTAGAAAACGTTTGTGAGAGTTTAGAAAGTCAGTTATACAGCTGATAAGCAATAATAAGAAAGCCACGCTTAACTAGCATATAACTCTTGGTAGGGAGAATTGATGAATGTTCGCATCCCCCTATAGTACATTCTAGGAATTTTGGCTATGACACCCTTGCACGTCATTTTGGCGAGGAGTCATATGCCCATGAAAATACAAGGAAATGAAATGACAATGCTAAATGAAATGCATTACATGATAATATGATAAAATAGGATGGAGACGGTCATGCGACCATGGGCAACACGCCTTGGACAAGCATGACCGTGACATTCTCCCCCACTTAAATGGTTGACGTCCTCGTCAACCGACACACTTCGAACAGGATGGCCCTCGGTCGACAGTCTTCAAGTCTTCCACTCGGTCCCAATGGACTTCTGCTCCCACGGCTTCCTTCCACATCTGTAAGAACTGTTGCACCTTCTCATATGGGTCAAGATTCGACTCGCCCCGCCGGCTAGGGCCTCAAAGGAGTTCTTCAATTGGATCGGCGGGCTTGTCACATCGCCGCTTCGCACCACGCACGCCGCAATTGCGTCTTCCAAGCCCGAGGGTAGTTCGACTCGGCACTCACGGGCTTCGCCGCTGGCCGATTAGGAGGGGCATGTCTCTCGATCGAGTCCTCAACTTCGCGCGTCGGCGCTCTTCGCGTGCACTCTTGCACTTGAACAGTTCTCTCCCTCCCTCCTCTCGGAGAGGTATACCTTCGACCACCACTTCTCTCGTAGCGATGATCAGTAATTCGTGGCACTTCGCCACAACGCTCACTTGAGTCCGCCCTCAGCTGTAGGACCGATATTACTCTCGCTCCGCTAGGCTGCTTCAACTTTGCAGGCACTACGGTGGGGTTTCCTCCTGTGATTACTAGACAACTCGCTAGGGGCACAGGTATGACTTTGTGTTGAAGAAGAAACTTCATTCCCAACACAACGTCGAAGTCGTCCATCCTAACGACGACAAGGTCAACTCGACCACCCCAGTCTCCCATCTTGACTGAGACGCCCTTCGCAATTCCCGAAATAGGTAGGGTTGCTGAATTCACAACTTTCATCCTTCTCGAATCTCGGTTCCACGACAAGTTCAACCGCCTCGCTTCTGTCTCTGAGACGAAATTATGGGTGGCTCCCGAATCAACCATAGTGCTCTTGGTTGTTTTGTGGTTGACGTGTGCGTCAACGTACATGAGGCCCTTACTGGATGGGCCCTTTGTCTCTCCCCCATTCTTCTGGAGAGCTGACTAGATCCTCATCTCGTACGGACTCGATTTCCGTATCGTCAACTTCCTTTCCATTCTTTGCCTCATAGGATGCTTGAAGGGTCTTGAGGGCTACTTTACTCGGGCAGTTACTCACTCGGTGAGGCCCGTCGCAAAGAACGCACTTCTGGTAGTAGTTGCTCTTGTTATGTGGTCTCTGCCACGAATTTCCATTCCTCGGTGAGGACTTCCGGTTATCCTTTCCTGAACTTCTAGGCCTATCCCCTCCCCCACTCTTGGGAGAGTTAGGCCGATAAGGTCGATCATCTCCCTGTGGGGAGGTTTTGCTCTGGTCTTGCCTCTTGAGACTGTTTCGCCACATCGCCGCCACTGTCAGTCAAGCGATCGTTCATTTGCAGATATATGCTTTGGTCAAGTGTTGCACTCGCTGCTCCTATAACTTAGTTCTGGCCCATGGTTGTAACCCTTCGACAAAGGAGAAGATCTTGTCTTTCTCACTCATATCTCGGATGTCCAACATCAACCCTGCAAACTGTTTGACGTACTTCACGGATGGTTCCTTTATGTCTCAGCTCTCGAAGCTTTCGCCTTGCAATTATCTCAACATTCTCAGGAAAGAATTGCGAGCGCAATTCTGCTTTCATTGCCTCTCCCATGTGTCAATGGTACATCTCCCTTCTTGGATGTCCATATAACGGGTCCTCCACCATAGTTTGGCATCGTCTTCCAGATGCATTGTTGCTAAGGTGACTCTTTCTCCGTTAGTCACCGTATCTGTTGCCCGAAAGTACTGCTCCATATCAAAGATGAAGTTTTCCAGCACTTTGGCATCTCGAACCCCACAGAAGGGTTTTGGTTTGGAAATTTTCTTCTTTCCCAACTTGGTCGCGCCCCCAGGTGAGGCTTGACTTCCCATCGCAATCATGGTGAGATTTAGCTTTGCGGCTATCTCCCCTATCTCGCCCCTACAGACCTTAAGGGCATCTCTCACATCAACAGAAAAGTCAGCAAACATCTGACCCAACTCTTTGTGGGAACTGTCCAGACCATCGACACGTTCCTCAATTTGGGCGACACCGCCCGACGAGCTATCACCACGCTCGAAGTTTCCACATCGGTTTATCCTATCCTCGAGGGTCTCAACTCTCTCCATCAATTCATAGACGGGCATTCCGTCGATGCGTCCAGCAATCGCATCAATCGCGTCGCCCTTGGCCGCAATCTCTTCCAGTCGAGATTCCAAGAACCGAATACTATCAGGGACTTCCGTCAAGAGGAGCAATTGCTCCTCGATCTCGGCCAACCGTTCTTTGTCCGACTTGTTTAATTATTTTGCAGGCATGATTACTGTGTCTTGCCTTTCCGAAGCCAACTAGGCTCTGATACCATTTGTCACGGTTGCACCTCTTAGAGGGTCTTGACACGACCGTGCGGCACTTGCTCTCGCTCACGAGCAAGTCAGCCAACTCAAATTCAGATCGTCGGTGGCACACAAGGCCTATATCGCAACCTCCATCCCCGTTCTTGAAAAAAGGTTTTAGAAAATGGGGTCAGAGAGAATTTGTGAAAACATTTAGAAAACGTTTGTGAGAGTTTAGAAAGTCAGTTATACAGCTGATAAGTAATAATAAGAAAGTCACGCTTAACTAGCATATAACTCTTGATAGGGAGAATTGATGAATGTCCGCATCCCCCTATAGTACATTCTAGGAATTTTGGCTATGACACCCTTGCACGTCATTTTGGCGAGGAGTCATATGCCCATGAAAATACAAGGAAATGAAATGACAATGCTAAATGAAATGGATTACATGATAATATGATAAAATAGGATGGGGACGGTCATGCGGTCATGGGCAACACGCCTTGGACAAGAATGATCGTGACACTTGACACCTAAGGAGTTGAAGTGCTCAACACCTAAGGACTTGTCTTACAACATTCAACAACTAAAGACTCGTCTTGCAGCATTCAACACCTAAGGACTTCAGGGAGCATCAATCACCTAAGGACTTTTCTTTGAGTTCTCTTGAGAGTAAAATTTCTGAACCTTTGGAATGGAGGGGAAGCTCTTTATTTATTGAGCTTGACATGTGGGCTTGGGATTTAATGGCTTTTGGGCCTAATCACCGGGTTTTGTTGCCTTTGAGTCTAACCCATTTGGATTTTGGTTTTATTTAACTTTAACCCAAATTACATATAACCCAATTTGACCAAATTAAACTTTTAATTTTTTAGAATTTACCAATTTTTGTCTTCAAATTAAATTTGGGACACATGTCAATTTATAATTGGTCATAAATTTAATTATTTATAATTTCATTATTAACTTGGAATAATGACGTGGTAATTGGAGATTGACCAAAATTTCTATGTCAACCGTGTGAAATAAGGACATTTATTCAAGTAATTATATCTGTAGGTCATTATTAATTGATTTCTCTTTTTTCTAATATTAGGTGTATTACTATGTGCAAATGTACATGTGTATTTTTTTTAAATGTTTTTAATTTTGAAACAATTGAACATCTAAATGATTTAGACAAAATGTTATTAATTATCATGATATTAAATTTAATTTTACTATGTTATTATACCATTTATTAATTTAGTTAAAATTAATTTGATTACTTAATCAAGGATTAGATTTGAATTTGAAAATTAGCAAACTACATTTTTCTATAAATAAATTTTGGTTAAAATTAAAAATATAATTTTGTGAGGTAAATTTAAAATAATATATTAATAAATAACAATGAAGGGCCTTCAAAGAAGAAATTAAAAAAAAAAATAAGAAAAATGAGAGAAGTAGTGATGCTTCAATTGCCTACAATGTAGTGATTAGAATGTTAAATTACTTTATATTGTTAAACATAATGAATTTGAACCGAAACTAAATAACAAAAAAAACTTTCTATTTCCATCTTTGTTCGCTAGTACAAGAACTCATGAATGGTGAAGTTTTCAATTTTAATAAAAATAAAATTAATTTGTTAATTTAATTTCATATGATAATTAAATTTATTAATTAGAATTATAATTAAAGAATACTGTTTAGCTTCTTGGAGAATGAAATTACACGATAAAATTTGATGTATTTTAACTTTTCATATTTCATAGAAATTATTATTGTTAATTAATTAATTTACTACTTATAATTAATTAAAAATTAAAAACTTTGTGAAGATTAGAGTTAAGGAGAACGAAATAATTACAAAACTTTTGAAATTCCATAAATTTTATACTCTATAATTAAATATAATTGGATAACAATATTAATTTTAAAACTAATTTGTTTACATTGATGCTCACTTTTTATATTTTTCTTTGTTTTTTTTTGGAGGAAGCTAACTTTTTATAGTTTGTTACATCTCATGCCTTCAATCGTTATGGTGCATTTAAATTAAATTTAGAATATATTTTATTTTTTTATTATATCTATTTAAAAAATACAATTTAAATTGAATTCATGATTATTTTGAATTATTTTATTAGTTAATTAAAAATTCTAAATATATTTTCTAGTTTACTTTTTGTTATACCTTCAACTTTTCAACTTTAATAAAAATAAAATTAGTTTACTTCATATTAATTAGAATAAATTTTTTTTAAAAAAATTGTTTTGTATTCTAACATTTTATATTACATAAAAGTTATTTTTTATAATTAATTATTTTACAACTATTTATAATTAGTTTAAAACTTTGGGATACATATATTAGAAGTTATATAATTTTTTTCTCAATACAATAAAGATAAGCTTGTAAAATTGATCAATAAGTTATTATTGTTTTTAACAAAGTTTTAAATTAAAAACACACTGTACATTGAATAACAATAAAATAAATAAAATAAATAGTAAAATAATTCAAGACCCTTGCTATACAATCATTTCTTAAAATAAATTTGACTTATTGTGTTGGGTTTTGACAATATATTAGAAGAAAAATTGTCCTACATCTGAAAGGTTTAGGAAAGTGATGAATTGTCTTACATCTGAAAGGTTTAGGAAAGTGATGAATTGTCCTACATCTAAAAGGTTTAGGAAAGTGATGGGCTCCTAGCACTATAAAAGGAGTCTATGGCTTTAGTTTCAAAGCATCCCAATTAGAAATACTTTAAGCTTGGAGTACTAGCTCTGGTTAAATTCCTTCTTTATATTCTCTGGTCTGAGAATGGGAAGAAGGGTGTGAGTGGTATAAGCTTTGGGAGAGTGTTTTTGTAATTGGGGTCGGGGAGAGAATTCTATGTGATTGTAACAATTTTTCACATAGTGTAATTTCTTTCTGTTCGTGGTTTTTTCTTCGGGTTTAGAGTTTTTCCACGTAAATTCTTGTGTCTCTTATTTTGTTGGTTTCTTTTAATTTCTCAGTTATTTCTGCTTATTCCTAGTGGTGGGAGGTTTTTGTCCCTAACAGTGGTATCAGAGCCACGCCCCTGAGCCGTGATCGAAAGAATCCTCGGGTGCCAAAAAAAGAATGCGAGCTTTGAAGTGTAAGCTCAATCGGATAAGCGGTGTGCTCCGGGTAAAAGGAGTTGGCCTAGGCTGGCGGTGTCCTCCGGGTATAGGAGTTGGACAGGATAAGAGCTATGAGGGGAGGCGACTATTTGAGGGGAGGCTCGGTTGGTACTTTGTTCGAGGGGAGGATGGATTGTTGGGAGTGCGACCAAAGTCCCACATCGGCTAGAGAAGGGGAAGATCATGGGTATATAAGTGAGGGATAGTATCTCCATTGGTATGAGGCATTTTGGGTGAAACCAAAAGAAAAGCCATGAGGGTTTATGCCCAAAGTGGACAATATCATACCAATGTGGAGATATGTGGAGGGTCGTTGTCCCTAACACATTGACCATTGATAAACAAACATTATTATTCTACTTTGCAAATTGGAATTGTCTAGGGTGTGATATGTGGATTTGATACATGCATGCAATATAACTTAAATGTACAACCAACATTTTGGAGATGCTTAGGTTTGGGTATACATTTGACACATGCATCGACATTGTCTCTTACAATTTGAATATGTCTCCAACATTCGGAGATGCTTTCAAGATTGAAAAGGTATTGAGTGCAATGAATTGAGAGATCAGAAATGAAAAAATAATGAAATTCTAAGTGTTTGTGAAAAAATATGAAGCAAACTCATTTTAATAGTAGTAAAAGGTGAAAGTTACAAAAAAAAAAATTTGGCACAACTTTTTGAATTCTACCACTTTTTAGATTCTATTATGAATTATTGTAATTAAAATAATAAATATTTGAGGTTATAGGAACCCGCTTTTACATCCCATGCTTTAAACTTTTATTATTAATATTTAATTAATTAATTTAATATTTATAATTAATTACTAATCACATATTTTTAAAATTAGTAAATTAAAGAAGTGACAAAATTGTCTAAATTTTTTTTTCAAGAGGTTCACTTTTTAGTATACTATAGATTATAGATACTATTCACAATAGTGTTAAATTATAAATTTAGTCCATAAATTTTCAAGTTTATGTCAAACATTGAACTTTAAAAAGTGTCTAATAGGTTTTGGATTTCAAATTTTGTATCTAATAAATCTCTAAACTTTTTTTTAAAAAAAAAAATAATTAGACCTAACCTTTCAATTTTGTGCCTAATAAGTCTCCAAACTTTTAATTACGTCTAAGAGGTCCTTGCCGTATTAGTCATTTTTTAAAATTCACAAGCTCATTTTTTTTATGACAAAATAAACTTCATAAAAAAAGGTTTATTGAACAAAACAAAATTCACAAGTTTTTTTGTGCTATAAAAAGAAAATTCACAACTTATTGAACCTAACCAAATTAAATTTTATGTCTAATAGATTATTTAATTTAATAAATGAATGAATATGTTAGCAACATATCAAACGTAAAATTAAAAGTTTAGAAACCTATTTGATATTGTTTTTAAAATTCAGAGACCTTTCAGATCAAAAATTGAAAGTTCAAGACCTACTAGATACAAACATAAAAGTTTATAGACTAAAATTATAATTTAACAAAGATATATATGTTTAGTTATAAATTGCCAACAAGAGCATAGCTCAACTGGCATCAAGTATGACTCATGACCAAAAGATTATGGATTTGAATCTCCCTCCCTCCCCCCAATTGTTGATGTACTCAAAAAAAAAAAAAAGAGTTATGTAAGATGTTCTGGAAGCCACCATGGAGATTTACCTAGAAGAACAAAAGGGGGAAACTCATTTTGCGAAATGAGAACCCTTCGTTAATGGCTAGGTGTTTTTGTGTTTATTGTTTATCTTTTTAATTTCCTTTATCAAAAAAAAAAAAGACTTTAAAATGTTGATTTAATATCCCTTAGATTTTGAATATTTCAGCCAACCACAAATTGGGACCAATTATAAATTTACACGTGTCCTAAAATTAAATTAAAAGACATGAAAAATTGGTAAATTAAATAATATCACATGTCCAGTATTAAAAATCAAAGTCTTCTTGAATTTTCAGCTAGAGAGTTCAGAGTTTTCAAGAGTAAAAAATTTAGTATTCAGAAGATTCAACAAATTAATCGTCTCTCCATCAACTACAAATTGGAGATTCAGTCTCCCTCCGTCTGAGAATAAGCTTGACAACCCTCAGATCATTTCAAGATCAACAAATCTACAGGTCGATCCAAGATCAATTAGTCAACATACCGATCCAAGATCTACTACAATAGTGCAATCACTATAACAACACTTTAAAAATAAATAAAATTAAGTTCATTCTACGAATTAAATTTCTTTATTGAAATCTCATGTAAACAATATGATAGAATAGAAAAAAAAAAAAAAAGAATTAGGCAACATAAAGTAACGTGTTATCATTAATTGTAGTGCCATATTTTTCGAGGAGTAACAAGGGCAGTACATGTCTTTGCTTCACGAAAATGAAATGAGTGGAAAGTGATTCACCTTTCTTTCACATTATTAATGAAATGATCAGTGGAAAGTGATCTTGATTCACTTTCCACTCAATTCATTATTGTGAAAAACAAAGACATGTGGCCCTTTGAATTTTAATTCTAGTTGATCTTTCCATCCTCGATAATATGAACGATGGTGAATGCAATACATATTCAATTTAAGTATTGATCCATTTTTTTCTCCTACTTTTAAATATTAAATTTTAGTCAATGTAATTTAAAAAGAAAAAACATAAAAATTAAGTTCATTCTACGAATTAAATTTCTTTATTGAAATCTCGAGCATAGAATAGGAAAAAAAAAGAGTTAGGCAAGTAAACAACATAAAGTAACGTGTTATCATTAATTGTAGTGCCATATATATTTTTCGAGGAGTAAAAAGGGCAGTACATGTCTTTGTTTCACAATAATAAAATGAGTAGAAAGTGATTCACCTTTCTTTCACATCATTAATGAAATGATCAGTGGAAAGTGATCTTGATTCACTTTCCACTCAATTCATTATTGTGAAAAACAAAGACATGTGGCCCTTTGAATTTTAATTCTAGTTGATCTTTCCATCCTCGATAATATGAACGATGGTAAATGCAATACATATTCAATTTAAGTATTGATCCATTTAGTTTCTCCTACTTTTAAATATTAAATTTTTGTCAATGTAATTTAAAAAGAAAAACTTAAAATTGGTCGTGATTAAATAAAAAATAATAATTTTAAAACAAGAAAATACACCATATAAACATTTTTCCAAAATGTATAAAGGGAAAGTTAATAGAGACTATTTTTCTTTTAAGAAAAAATTCACTATAAACTGAGAGTAAGAACCAATTTTAAGTTTGATTGAAATTAAGTTAGCTAAAATTGAGTAAATCTAGAGTACATGGATCGAAATAATATTTAATCTATATATTGATTTAATGAGGTGGCAAAAATAAAATATACATAGCCCACAATTTTTTATACTACAAATCACATTAAAAAAATTTCATGGATTTGGCCCAAACAAGACAAAAAAAAAAAAAAATCCTCGTTTAGATTGGAAGAAAAGATGAGGTTAAGCCAATTTTTTCAGAATACATTGTGCAACCCAACCTCAGCCTCAACCTCAAACCCCATTATAATTGGTTTATTATTTATGTTTTATTAACATACTATATTAAATTAATAATTAAAAAATATATATTTTGTAAAAAAAATACTTAATGTAAACAAAAAAATAATAGAAATAACCATTTTAACATAAAAGTACATATAATTTTAATATTTATTGATTTTTCATTAATTTTTAAATGGAAAAATAATTAAAATAAAAATAAAATAAGAAGATGCAAGAATTTTTCTCACAAGAAATCAAATGTTTGAACGATGATTCTCAACTTCGGCCACGATTTTCCAAAATGGGAAATGTAACAAG
The DNA here is from genome assembly GCA_036507285.1 of Trichosanthes cucumerina. Classification (NCBI taxonomy): domain Eukaryota; kingdom Viridiplantae; phylum Streptophyta; class Magnoliopsida; order Cucurbitales; family Cucurbitaceae; genus Trichosanthes; species Trichosanthes cucumerina. The sequence goes on along the minus strand of CM071835.1, from coordinate 84,503,036 downwards.
GACGAAGAGAGGACCAAAATAAACAATGTACCTTTGGTGTTTCTTTGTCGACCTGTTGTCGTCATTTTTATTAAAAAAGTTCAAATCTCTATTCTATTTATTGTAAGGTGAGAAGAAAGTATAGTATGCAAAGTATTTGTGAACTATAAATGAAAAGTAGGGTGGTTGTTGGAAAAAAATCTTCCATTGCTATCGTAAGAATAAGTAGAAAAATAACCGAAAAAAAATAAAATAAAGCAACAAAATGACTTGAGATTTTTCATGTGTCTAGAGACTGCCCATATTCCCACCAACCTTCCTTTTGCATAAGGTCTTTCTTCTTCTTCTAATTGTTAGCTACCAATGTTAAATCCTCTTGTAAAGTACGCCCTACACTCTTCAGCCTTCTTTCCTTTGTTAGAAGTTTATTAGTAGCCTCTACAAAATTTAAAGTCTTCTTTCCGTACATCAAGATTGGATTTATGTGTTCATAAGAAGGCAGAAGTGACAAGATGAGCTTAAGTGCTTTATCTCATTTGACCACCTCCACTCAAAGACGATGCAATTGATAACACTCAGATGACTTGAGATTTTCGTACCTTCTTCCATTCGCAACATGTGAACTGCTCCTTTAAGTATAACCAGTTTGAGATGATTTTTTCCTGATACATCGCTTCAAGCTTCTCCCAAAGCTCTTTGACTGTCGGAATTTCATGCATATTTGCAAGAATATTCTTAAACAAATTTAGTCTGAATGCACTTGTAGCTCTCAAATCTAATTCAACTTACTCTTCATCACTCATGCTGGACTTCTTAGAACCTATGTTGGAACCTCCATTAGATTCCATTGGACCACCATCACCACTTAACTTTTCAAGAACACCACCACATACTCGACCTTCCTTTCAAAGCATTGTGTAGCCCATATTATATTAGCACATTTTTTACTTGTACTTGCCACTAGTCGAAGTACATCTTCCCATCAAATGTCTCCACGTCAATCTTTATTGAACTCATAAAGCTTGACATATCTATTTTACTCCTAGAAAATAGTGAATAACTCACATTATCCACAATACCAACTATAACTCATTTCAAGAAATTCCTTATGACGTGGAAGTACGAACCTAGGCTCTAATATCATTTGTTGGGAAAAAACCCCCTCACTACTACAACAGAAAAATAATTGAGAAATTAATAGAATAGTAAAAAAAAATAAGAAACACAAGAATTTACATGGAAAACTCCAAAATCAGAGGAAAAACTATGGACATGAAAGAAATACTCTACTATGTGAAAAATAATTACAATCACAAAGAATTATCTTCTGATCCCAATTACAAAGAAACACTCACTCTTTTCTCCCCAACCCTAATTATAAAGAAATACTCTCTCAAAGATTTATACCACTCACTCAATTAAAGTTAATATGTCATGCTTAAATATTTCAAATTGAGATAATATGAAACCAAAGCCATAAACTCTTTTTATAGTACTTGAAGTCCATTACTTTCTTGTACATTTTTTATATGGTACAACTATTCTTCTAATATATTGCCAAAAAAATCTTACAATATGATTGTAGTTCAATAAATTTTCATGGACCAATAATGGACACAAAACTTCCAAAACAATGAAATGAGTGGAAAGTGGCGAGATATTATGAAAAAATGGTCAATAGGTTCACGTTTAGTTCACAATAAATAGAACCAGAAAAATGTTAAATTACAAGGTTAGTTCATAAACTATCAACTATTAAGTATGTATTTATTTGGTCTTTGAACTTAAAAAGTATTTAATAGTCACTTTCAATTTTATATCTAATAGATCTTTGAATTTTAAAGATTAATCCATCCATGAACTTTTAGGAGTTGTTTGGAGTACAAGTTATAATAACCTTATAACTCTGCACTAAAAACACGGACTATTATAACCCCTAACTATACTATTATGCATTTTAAATAATATTATATGATTTCACAGAATATAATAACCCACAGACTATTATAACCCATGTTATTATAATCCATTAAGCACCCCAAATAGCCCCTTAATTTTATTTCTAATAGATCGTCCAGGTATATTCGAAATTTTTGAAAATTAATTAATTTATTAAGTATAAAATATGAATTTCATCTAATAACACAAAATTCAAAATTCTATTAGAAACTTTTTAAAATTTTTAAATCAAATAGGTTGGAGCTTCAAAGTTGTTGAGAATATCAAAGTTTTTTAGAGTAAACTTGTAATTTAATAATAAAAAAATAGGTTTGATGTTGTATAAATAGGGTCGTACTTGAACAGCACTCAAGTCTCTGCAGCCTTATTGATGACCGTTTTCTACGTGGCCATCAATGACGTTGCACAACACTTGAATGTTGTCCGTAATGTTCGCGTATTTAAATGTATAAATTCTCACTTCGCAAAAGCAAAATCAAATTCGGCCGCCATGAATGGGGAACTCAAGAGCTTCATCAAGGTCTCACTCACAATCATGGCGTCTCTGTTATACTCCTATTTCATAGCTTCAAAGCTTCCCAAAGGCAAATTCAGGCTCTTCTCCCTCCTCCCAATTTTCTTTCTCCTCGCCATTCTTCCTCTTTCTCTCTCCTCCATCTTCCTCACCGGCACCGTCGCCTTCTTCATCACTTGGCTCACAACCTTCAAACTCCTCCTTTTTTCATTCGATTTGGGCCCTCTGGTTTCTGACCCACCATTGCCATTCCCTCTCTTTGCCTCAATTGCTTGCCTTCCAATCAAAATCAAGCCAAAAAAAACTGACCCAAATGATCAAAATCTCAAAAAATATTCAAATCCCAAGTTGGGCCTGAATTTGCCCGCCAAAATCTTGCTTTTCGCCGTCTTGATCGCCGTCGACGACCACATTGACCGGCTCCAGCCAAATGCGAAGCTCTGCGTCTACTGCGCCACTCTGTATCTCTTCGTCGACCTTCTTCTGGGCGTGTCCAATGCTTTCGTCCGATCAGCATTCCGCGGAGTCGAGCTCGAACCGCCGTCCAACGAGCCGTACCTTGCAACGTCGCTCCAAGATTTTTGGGGGAGGAGGTGGAATTTGTTGGTGTCCAATACTCTGCGCTATGGCATCTACAAGCCGGTCCGTGCCGCTGTGAACGGCGTAGTGGGACGGCGGTCGGCGGCGGCGACGGCGTTGATGGCGGTGTTTGTGGCGTCGGGGTTGATGCATGAGCAATTGGTGTACTACATCACTAGAACAGAGGTGCCCACGTGGGAGATCACGTGGTTTTTTGTGTTTCATGGAGTGTGTGTGGTGGTGGAATTTGAGTTGAAGGCGGTGGTGGGGCGGTGGTGGCGGCCGCCTTCGGTGGTGGCGTGGTTGTTGACGATGGTGTTCTTGGTGGTCACCGCCGCGTGGCTGTTCTTTCCGCCGCTATTGAGGGCTGGCATTTTCGCTGGACTTCTTGGAGAATTGAAAATGGCTGTAGAGTTTATGTGGAAGCTCATTAGTTCATTTTAGGAAAATGAATTTAAAGAGCTTTTGATTAAATCCCACCGGGTTTTTGGAGGGATAAACCGTTTTTACACATTAATAGCATTTGATCTAACATTTCAAAATAATAAAATATGATTTATTTTGACGTGACAATGCGCACAAAATTACTTATAAGGATAATATGAAACGGTTTTTCTTGTTCACGCTCTCGTATGCGGAAACACTCTTGCTCTCGTTGTCTCGCTCCCTCTCTCGCTCAAATGAGTGGTCGAAAATATAAAGAAAAAATGACAAGGAAAAAAGTCAGAGAAGAGCTAGACTAGTAGAGGTAGAGCCGAGTCGAGAGCAAGTCAACTATAGTGCGATTTTTGTTGTTGTTTTTTTATTCTCTAGAATTTTGACAACTTCATTACTATCATGAGCGAGAACGAGACTTGAGTGAGAGCGAGAGTACAACGCCCTTACGGTAATTTGGACGGAATACACAGTACAAAAGGGTCATATGTTATTAATTTCAGAACATGAGTCAAATCATATCAATGCGCGTGAAAAGGAGTCTTCCATGCAATTTTCTCAAACCTCACACATAATTATTATTAAACTAAAAAAAATTTGACGGCCTACCATAAGTTGATATCTTTCTCTACACTACCATTAAATATTTTATAACTAAAGAGAGGGGTGGTAAATGAAAATTTGATATTTTTCTTATTTTTTCTCTTTTAGTTATAAAAAATTTAAGATGGTAAATAGAAACATACGAACACACAACCATGGTATTAAATTTTCGTCGACATGTCGACATTTCCATCGATATTTTCATATGTCCATGGATTCGACATCGACATCAGGGGTGAATCGACATTTCCATTATAACATACAAAATTGATGAAATATTAAGAAAATAGTAACAAAATGTAATAGAATGTGAATATAATATTATAACAGTCATTTTAACTCATTTAAAAAGTGTAGAAAGTTTATTTTTTAAATTTAAATATATTTTTTAAATTTTTTATTTTAAAATTTTTCTAGAAATATCTATTGATATCGACATTTTATCGATATTTCGACATTTACATGAAATTCAGATTTTGATATTTCTATCCACATCAACATTTTAAATTTTGCACAACTAAGTATAAAAATAAAACCTCCACTCTGAAGTAAAGGTGGGTTTTCAATTATTTGTTGTAGTGGGAAACTTATTCCAAAGTTTATGGTGTGTTTTGTTTTAATCTAGGTTATCAATTTGTCTTATTAGTACTTCTTTTACTTTTATCTCAAATCTCTTCCTTTGTTTTTTAGGAATCTTTTCATTGAGAAAAATTATTCCGTCGTTGTTTAATAATTGTAGAATATAGATTTTTTTAGCTCAAACTGTCCAACACAATAATTTCTCTTTAATTGGCAATTGAATTTAATTTCATATGTGGTAGAGTTGAAACTTCCTTAAATGATTGTCAAAAATTGAAACTAACTCTCTTCCGGTTATAATGACAAAAGTAAAACCAATTAAAATTATTATTACACACTCTAAGAAAGTGTTTTTTTTTTTCGTTCAATAGCACCTTGCAATTTTCTGTGACCTAAATACATATGCTAATTAACTCTAGAATTCATAGCCAATAAGTCTTTTTTTTTTAGACGTTGAATAACATTAAAAGATTGGGAGATTCGAACCTCCAATTTCTTAATCCAGGATACATGTCAATTACCATTAAACTAAACTTACTTTGGCATTAATTAGCTAATAAGTCTTTTTGATAAGTAAAAAATGCTCTTAATTATTGACATAGACAGTAACCAGAAAGTCTTTCCGACATATTAATTTTAACCATGCATGTCTTTTTCTCCCCCATTTAAAATGTCTATGTCTATGAAAATTTCGAAATCTCAATTTTATAAATATGTGGATAGAAATATCAATAAAATATCGATGTCAATAGTTATTTCTGGAAAAAAATTCAAAAAAGATACTTAAATTAATAAAACAACATTTTTCAATTTTTAAATGAGTTAAAATAATTGTGATAATATTATATTCACATCAGGTTACATTTTATGTTTTTTAAATATTTTATTGATTTTGTGCGGTACAGTGGAAATAATGATTCCCCTTATATCGATGTCGAAACCTATGGACATGTGGAAATATCGATGGAAATATTGACATGTTAACAAGGATTTAATACCATGGTTGTTCTCAATGTATTAAATTTCTGTCAATATGTTGACATTTCTATCTAAATTTCTTCAGGTCCATGTTGGATTTTATGCCCTAAACTTGTAACGCCCGTCACTTACACGTACACTTAAATTTATTGCCTTATTTGGTGATTTAGGTAATTAATTGCTTGAGCACAAATAGTCGTAGATAGTTTAGAAGAAGAAGGGTACTTTGGGGGAAAACAAAAATGGACCTAGGGTTTGTGGTTTATTAAATAAGGAAGTTATATATATATATATTAAAAAAAAAGGACTCACGCTTCTCCCAGCCGCACGTGAAGACAAGAGGTGGGTCCCCTGCTGTTCTTTTCGATTTCTCCTTTGATCCGTGTCTACCGTCGGCTAGATGAAAGACCGTCGTTCCGATTGCAGCCACCACCCCAGCCCTGTCGCCAGTTGTTCGTTTACAACTTTCGGTCACTAACGATTGGAGTGTGGAGGTCAGTCCAAACGAGTGAGCATTAGAGTTTCTCGTCGGAAAGTAGACCCTTCGTCGTTGTTCGCTTCTGCTTGAGCCACTTCCATTCGGCGCGCGCTTTCAAGCAGGCAAGCAGAGCGTGAGTCCATCGCCGATTTCCCTAGAGTTGTTAGTCGTATTTCCATTCTGGTTGTTGCAGGTTTCTTCGTTCTACGTTGCCGACACACTTACGAAGGGGGTTGCTCACTGAAGCTTGGAATCGAGGTATGTTGGTCGAGGAACTCACGGTGTGGGTGGTGATTTCAGTATTGTATACTTTTGGAGTTTTGGTTTGGAATTTCAGATTTAATTATTTCGGTAACCGTGTGGTTATTTTAGGGGATCGACATTGTTTTGTTACTGGATTAGCGTGAGTTGGGTCAAACAAAGCGACGTTTGAGCTATAGTAGGATCTGAGGTTCTTCAATAGGGACACGTAACCTAAGAACTAGGATTAACATTTTGGTTTGGAACCTAAGTTAAAGTAAGAGACCTTGTGCCGAATTTTCTAAAATGGGATGAAAGAAAAAAATAAATTTATTATTTTATTTCAGAAGTACTTCTTTACTTACTCTTTGAAATCGATTATGTTTTAAAGTGTTATTTCAGTCATGTTATTAAAGTTATGCCATGAATACTAGTTATTGCATGTCCATGTTGTGTGCATGATAGTCATGATAAATAACGGAACCTCATGCATTGTATGTATGTCATGAAGTGATAGTAAATGAAATTGTGACAATTGGTCTCCTGAGGTTTATATGCATGGTCAAACATGCATTAGAGACCCTATGGGTCAACTTATATGGGTATGTGAGAGACTCAAAACATATAGGGGCCTGTGAGTGACTCAAATCTTATAGGGGTCTGTGAGGGACTCAAAATGAAAGGACTCTGGATGACCAATTGATCACTTAAACCAAAAGAAAGTCATGTATTTCAGTTATAATTTATTACGAGACAGTTTTAGGTCCCGCATATGAAAATTTTTTGTAAGGGTTCAGAGTCATAATTGTATGTGTGTGCATGTCCCAAACCTCGGTAGCGAGGTCACTTACTAAGTATTATTTTATAATACTCACCTTTTTGTTTTAAATGTTTTCAGGTAAAGGCAAAGGTGTATTGGGCAAGTGACGGGCACGCGTTACCAACACTATGGGAAAAGTCATGATTCCGCATTTTCTTTTACAGTTATAGTTGGTGTTAAAAAACTTTGATTTATGGAATTTGTTCCAGGATTTCGAGTAGGCCAATTTAGAAATGTTATTTCAAATGTTTGACCTTTTTTTGGGATCCCTAAAGACATTTTAGAATGTTTTAAAGTTTAAATTGTTTTTACTTTAACTGTTGGCCTAAAAGTGCATGCATGTTTAGTAGTGTCCTTGGGAGTTTAGTTTTTAAAGTTAGGGTTGTTACAGTTGGTATCAGAGCCCTAGGTTAAGAGTTCTGTAGACTTGCTTACATCGTAAACACAGAATAGTCCCATGGTTAAGTCACAAATTCTCAGTCATCGCCAGGTATGCATTTGAAATAAAGTTTTGTTCCATTCATGAAAAGAAAAGCATGTATGTCTATATGTAAAATTATTTGAATATAAGAATCAAGCATGATGTATTTATGGGTTACGAAAGAATGAAAATGTGTGATTTCTACTGCTTGTTTATAGAAAGAAAAATGTTAAATGTATAGCTATATGTATACATGATATGAAGACGATTTGTTTCTAGGGTTGAGGAAAATGAACGTGTGTGATCCCTATTGTTGAGGATATGAAAGGAAATTGTTGAGATGAAATTATTAATGTTTAAAGAAAGCCCGATTGCCATAAAACATATGTTGTGTGGGATTGAAAGGGTTGGCTTTTACAAAATGAGAGAGTTTTAGTTTGGGATCATAAAAGAGTTGATTGTGTGGACTCTAGATATCTGCGCACAATTTGACATTTACCAGTCATTTACGTGCACAAGCTGTTGAATTGGTATGAAGGACTTCATTCGTAATTCCAACTTTATGTTATGGTAGGTGTATGAGTTGGAGGAAAATGTATGAGACTTTAACCTTAGAATTTTTAATTGGTATAAAGTTTCCTTTTCCCCAATCAGAGGACTAGGTAGATAGGATTTAAGTAATAGAGGAAAGTTTCAATGAGTCTCTTATTCGTTGTGTAGAAGTCAAACTGAGGAACTCCTTTGAATTAGTAATGTGTACAGTTGTAGTGGTCAAGCGACCATTAGAATGAAACTGGAAGGTTCATTTAGTAAAGGTTAGGTTGATGGTTTCTTAAGTGAGGTTTTAGAGAATTTGACATTAGAACCAAGTTGGTGCAAGGAGTTAAGAAAGTCCTCAATTGACTATAAGGAGAAGATCAAGTTTAGTAAGTATGAGGAAAAATGTGTTGGTGTTAGATAAAATAAGTTTGATCTTTTAAGGTTACCCTTAACACAAGAGATAGACTTAAGCATGAAGTTAAAGTGGAGAACATCAGTTAATTCTTATACTCCTTATAGAATGTTCCCGACAAGGTTAAAAGAGCTCGAGCTATAGATACAAGACCTTTTATATAAAAAGTCAATACTAGCGTATCACCCTACGAAGTACCAATATTGTTTTTTTTAAAAAAAAAGAGAGACGTACCTATGTGCCCATGCATAGATTATAGAAAGTCGATTAAAGTCGCTGCTAAGAATGAATATCTCGTTAAAAAAGACGATATATTCTACTAGTTATGATAAGAACGATGTTCCCTAAGATGAATATGAAACCAAGTTATCACCAGTCAGGAATCAAAGTTAAGATATCCTAAGATAGATTTCAAGCCACGTTATGGACATTATGAATTTACAGTGATATTGTTTGGGATGACTAATACACCTGCATTTTCATGGATTTAATTAATGAAATAAGTACACAAAAAAAAACTCTTGGATATTTTTATGGTTTGTATTGTTTAACGATAACTTGGTGTGTTTTAAGTTGATGCGGGACACAAATAGCAACTTAGAAGAGTTTTGCTAACTTTGAGGATAATTAAGTTATATACAAGGCTTTCTGAATGAGATTCTGACTTCAACAAATATTTTCTTAGAGCATGTAGTATCAAGGGCAGGAATTTCTAAGGATCCTGCTAAGATAGAAGCAGTGACACATGAATTTTTATGGAGTTTCTGGGATTGGTAGGTTACTGCAAATGTTTCATACAAGAATTCTCCTGGATAGCAGTGCTCTAATGCAGTAAACTCGAGAAAGTAATTCGTTGTTGAACGATTAGGGTGAAACAAGTTTTCAGACGCTTACACGAAGATCAGTTCAACCCAGTCTTTATAGTGCTTGAGGAGACAAGTGGATTTATAATCACAGTGATGTTGCCATAGAAGCGTTAAGTTGTGCATTAATGCAACATTAAAAATTCATTATTACGCCTTATGTGAAATAGAGGGGCATAGGCCAAGTTAGGTTAAGTTCCTTCATTCATGACCTAGAACTTGCAATGAAACCTTTGACACTTAATGTGATAATTTATAATTGACTAAGTTCTAAAGCAAAGTAAGTCAAGAGAATTTTGTTACTCTTTTAAATTTCTGCTTTAAAGTGAGGTCGCCACTTGATTGTTAAGTTATCTTGTTCTAAAAAGATGTATTGCATGAAGTTGGTTAAATAATTTCAAGTTCATTTTATTTTGGTCGTGAATATTTATGAATCCTGAATAGTCTTGAATTGGAGTTTGGAGGCATGTTGGTTGGTTATCTGACTTTAGAAGTGTTACCTTATGTTAAACAGGTACCTAGAAATTTTGGCATCGTTGTAGTTATGTCGTTATACTGCCGAAATTTTCAGAACATTTTGGTAGTAAAATTGGTAAAGTTTTATGGAACGTTCCATGTGTCGCGACAACCAAAAGAGACCTAAGTTTGAGTTACTCCTACCATGACTTAAAGCTTTCAACGAGATAATGATTTCAATAGAAAACCCCAAAGTTAATTAAGTATGTGAGTGAGATTGTCACTGCAACGTTTACTAAAAGGTCGTTGAGAGTAGCGAGAGGTTAACCAACAATGTAAAGAATCTTGAACCGCCGAACAAAGTTGCTAACTCCATCCTTAAATAAGTCATCTCTTGGAAGAGTGTTAGGACTTTCGAATTGATGATTAGGTAGAATGATGGACTCATGACTTAAAAGAAATGTTAGAAGTTGGTACCATAAGCTTTGAAGGAAATTTGGAGGTTTGACCTGAAAGAAAAGTTGAATCCATGTCCTTTAGGACCATTTGAAGTTCTAGAGTGTTTTGGCCTATGGCTAATAGAGAGATTTGTTGTCACCTCTCTTTGCAGTTCATGATGTGTTCCATGTTTCCATGTTGAGAAAGTGCGTGTTGGATCCATCACATGTGATAGAGTTTAAACCCAGTTCAACGAACGTTTGAGCAATGAAGCACCACCTGTGTGAATTCTAGAAAGGGACCAGAAGACTCTTCATAATTGAAAAATACGTTTGGTTAAAGGATTGTGGAACAACTACCAGGTAGAAGAGACTACTTGAGAATGAGAAGAGGAAAGGAAAGTCAAGTATTCTGAGTTAATACAGGAATAGGAAACTTTCGAGGACGAGAGTTCTTAAGAAGGGAAGATTGTAACGCCCGTCACTTACACGTACACTTAAATTTATTGCCTTATTTGGTGATTTAGGTAATTAACTGCTTGAGCATAAATAGTCGTAGATAGTTTAGAAGAATAAGGGTACTTTGGGGGAAAACAAAAATGGACCTAGGGTTTGTAGTTTATTAAATAAGGAAGTTATACATACATACATATATATATATATATATATATATATATATATATATTAAAAAAAGGACTCACGCTTCTCCCAGTTGCACGCGAAGACAAGAGGAGGGTCCCCTGCTGTTCTTTTTGATTTCTCCTTTGATCCGTGTTTGTCGTCGGCCAGATGAAAGACCGTCGTTTCGATTGCAGCCGCCGCCCCAGCCCTGTCGCCAGCTGTTTGTTTACAACTTTCAGTCACCGACGATTGGAGCGTGAAGGTCAGTCCAGACGAGCGAGCATTAGAGTTTCTCACCGAAAAGTAGACCCTTCGTCGTTGTTCGACTTCTGCTGGATCCACTTCCGTTCGGCGCGCGCTTTCTAGCAGGCGAGCAGAGCGTGAGTCCATTGTCGATTTCCCTACAGGCGTTAGTCGTATTTCCATTCTGGTTGCTGCAGGTTTCTTCGTTCTACGTTGCCGACACACTGACGAAGGGGGTTGCTCACTGAAACTTGGAATCGAGGTATGTTGGTCGAGGAACTCACGGTGTGGGTGGTGATTTCAGTATTGCATACTTTTGGAGTTTTGGTTTGGAATTTCAGATTTAATTATTTCGGTAACAGTAGTTATTTAGGGGACTGACATTGTTTTGTTACTGGATTAGCGTGAGTTGGGTCAAGCAAAGCGATGTTCGAGCTATAGTTGGATCTGAGGTTCTTCAATAGGGACGCGTAACCTAAGAACTAGGATTAAGGTTTTGGTTTGGAACCTAAGTTAAGGTAAGAGACTTTGTGCCAAATTTTCTAAAATGGGATAAAAGAAAAAAATTAATTTATTATTTTATTTCAAAAGTACTTCTTTACTTACTCTTTGAAATCGATTATGTTTTAAAGTGTTATTTCAGTCATGTTATTAAAGTTATGCCATGAATACCAGTTATTGCATGTCCATGATGTGTGCATGATAGTCATGATAGATAATGGGGCCTCATGCATTGTATGTATGTCATGAAGTGATAGTAAATGAAATTTTGACAACTGGTCTCCTGAGGTTTTTATGCATGGTCAAACATGCATTAGAGACCCTATGGGTCAACTTATATGGGTCTGTGAGGGACTCAAAACATATAGTGGTCTGTGAGGGACTCAAATCTTATAGGGGTCTGTGAGGAACTCAAACTATAGGGGTCTGTGAGGGACTCAAAATGAAAGGACTCTGAATGACCAATTGATCACTTAAACCAAAAGAAAGTCATGTATTTTAGTTATGATTTATTACGAGACAGTTTTAGGTCCCGCATATGAAAATTTTATGTAAGGTTTCAAAGTCATGATTGCATGTGTGTGCATGTCCCAAACCTCGGTAGCGAGGTCACTTACTGAGTATTATTTTATAACACTCACCTTTTTATTTTAAATGTTTTCAGGTAAAGGCAAGGGTGTATTGGGCGAGTGACAGGGTCGCGTTACCAATGCCATAGGAAAAGTCATGATTTCCGCATTTTCTTTTACAGTTATAGTTGATGTTAAAGAACTTTGATTTATGGAATTTGTTCCAGGATTTTGAGTTGGCCAATTTAGAAATGTTATTTCAAATGTTTGAGCTTTTTTTGGGATCCCTAAAGACATTTTTGAATGTTTTAAAATTTAAATTGTTTTTACTTTAAATGTTGGCCTAAAAGTGCATGCATGTTTAGTAGTGTACTTAAGAGTTTAGTTTTTAAAGTTAGGGTTGTTACAAAACTTGTGGTTTTGTAATTCGAATTTATTTAGTGAAATAAAGTGTTATTTTATCAATTTGTAGACTTGTTTAAACCCAAATAATCCAAATAAACAAACATCCTAGGTGTTATCGATGAAACTTGAACATTATGTAGTGGACATACGATAATTCTCATTTATGAGGATTATTTAACCCTAAACTAGGTTATTTTTTTTGTATTTTTATATGCTTATTGATTAACGAACAAGCCAAAAATAAAATTAATGAGTAAAATTCTTGAAAACTTGCTAAGAATGGTGGGAAGTGAAAAATAATTGAGAAAAGAATGAATTTGAACTACTTTCATTTTTTTGTGTAGATTTGGATCAAACAGAAAAAATGTAAGAGGAATTGCAATTGCATTCTTACTTGCAACAGAGCAAAAAATCAAGCTTAGAATACAACAGAAAATGCAATTGCAACTAGACATTTCGGTAAAATGTAGATTTTTAGGGATTTTCGTTGTTTGAGGAGATTTTTGCTCAGTTTTTTTAAAGTATACAACCCCAAATAATGCCTAAATGGCAACCCATCAATTGAAGATGATTTATACATGGAAACCCTAGTTTATTACCTATAAAAAGAGATGAAATGAAGCAAAAAAAGCATAGAAGTTTTATGGATTTTCTTTGAGACGGGTAGCAACAGTTTTCTTTCTTGTTCCTTATTTTTCCACCACTTCTTTTTCATCTTTTAGTCATGTAATCTTCTGAGAGTGATCCCTTTTTTACAAAAGTGGGGAGGTGAAGATTCATTGAATTTTTGAATCGATCCAAACATGGAAGTTTATGAGTTCTACTACTGTTTTGTAATTTTAAATTTCTCAAATATAGTTATTTTCTTTATGAAATGGTTGTTCTTCACTTGCTAGTTTTCTAGGTTCTTCATAGATAGGTATATTCGAGTTAAGTTTAAGCTTTTGCATTTTCCTTCATATGTAATAAAAGGGTTGAGACCTAAGTTCATTTTTCTTCGACTGATTCATTTCTTTTACTCACTGTTTTTTTAGTTTTTCTTTAACTTGGATAATGACTAAAACGTAGAACTAAGATTTGTAGAAGTAGCAAGTAGCTTGTGGGTTAGTTTCATTTCCTCTTTTGTTTTTTGTTATTTTTTTGTTTTAGTTTTCGAATACAATGCATTTTTTACTAATAAAAGTTTATGTTTTTCTTCCTTTCCATAATGAGTTAAATCCTCTCTAGGGATTCAAGTTGTGAATGCCCTAGAGGAGAGATGTTGAGCTTAAAGTAGCAAAATTGATCGAGTTTTGACACATGAACCCTAGTTTATTTTTATTGAATTTAAAGTGGGTAAACCTAAGCGGTCAATTAGTGCTTGCCCGTCAAAACTAGAACATAATACCGAAAGAGTTAAGGAATAGTGGATGTCGTCGTAAAAGCAATGGAGGAAAATGTTTAGAAATAAGTTCTGAAACATCAACCCTAGACATACGACAAGACTCCAAAACTACTAGGATTGTGCGCTGAAATATCTAAGCTAGATTAACCATAAACATATAATTTTAATCGCTCAGTCTCCTAAAGGTTTTGGGAGCAAAATCGAATAAGAGTTGAATTTGGTTTACTAGTTTCATTTTGTTAACTGTGATTGCAATTTCATTTTTAACAACATTCTTTCCAACGTGGCAAAACAACTTGAATTCCTTTTTTTTTCCTTTAGTTTCATTAGCAAAGATACTATTCACTCATTTTTACCATACTTGGTTACTGTACTTGCATTCTTGCTAGCATATTTTTTCCATCTAATTAGAGTTGGTTGAAATTTGTTCCCTGGGGTACCATACTCTGGAATACTTTCAATTTTTATTATTTCGATCATGTACTACACTTGCGTGTAGAGTCGATCAACATACAGGTGGATCGTGTTCAAGTAATATCCTAAAGGGTCTATACTACACGGATGAACTTGGGTACTTTATCCTGGTGACTCTGTGGATACGACCCATTTTGTATTTGATAAAACGAATTGATCCAATTCATTCATGTGGAGATATGTGAGTGGGGGTATCCTATGGAATGAGATTGTATAAGACTAGACCACAAAATAATCGATCTAACTTTATAACATCGTTAATAGTATAGGTTGTTATTTCTCCTAGATGACCATTAATAACTCGACTTGAATCCTGAGTAGATTATAGACTCCTGTTTACGAGGGATTTGTTCTTTGATCTGTATGGGTGAGAGTGGCCTGTGTTGCAGACTTAATAAGCCTACCATTTTGGGGACAATACCGAGTAGGGAGCTGGGAACTTACACACAAGATGGAATTCACTCGTTCCCGTCCTTAGGAAAAATAGATGAGTTGTTCTCTTAGGTGTTGGGTTCGAGACTTTAACAACGGGACCTCACCTTCTCATTGCCCTAAAGGGACTTAGTTTATAGTCAGACCATAAACAGTTTGTTCATTAGAGGATCGGTGGTAATTAAGGAGAAAGATGTATTACAGTGGTAAAAACAGTAATTTTACCCAACTGTAATTACGAAGGACTTGTGAATGGTCGACTTATAGGAAATAGTTATATCGATGGATACAACTTGTCCTATAGTGAGAAAAGTACAGCTACGGGTCTTTAGTGGAGTGACCCACATGATTAATTCAATTAGAGAATTTAATTGATTAATCTCGAGTCAATGGAATTTTTGATCTCTAGGTTCATTAGGTCCCCCCACTAACTCACTATGGATCAATAGTTTTGGAAGAAATTTGAAGTGTTCAAAGTAATTTAAGGAGAGTTTATAAAGTATATGTGATATAATTGAGATATAATATAAAGTTAATTTTTGAATAAAATTCAAAATTGAACTTTATGGTAAAATTGAATTAGATTCTTTTTTTTTAAAATATAAATTGATTCATATTAGACCTTTTATGATAAAAATTGATTTGAATAAGATTCAAATTAAAAGTATAGGTTTTATGAGAGATACAAATTAAAATATTTCAATGTACATTTAATTAAGTATATGATGGTTAATTAAATGTATTATGCAAATTGATTTGCATAATGCTAATTTAGTGGAATTAGTAGGATGGTGGAGGGAGGAAATTGAGTCCAACCACACCCATAGTTTAAAGAAATAGTTTCATTTTAAAGCCTGAGAAGAGTTATCTAAAAATTCAATCCACCAAAAACTTCTCTTAACCGACTCTCTTCCTCTCAAAAACTCTCTCAAGTTTTTCTATCTTCCAAAAGGAGGTTTCTACAAATCGGTCCTTGCCAAGAGAATAGCGGAGAAGACATTTTGATATCTTCCAAAAGGAGGTTTCTACAAATCGGTCTTTGCCAAGAGAATAGCGGAGAAAACATTTTGGAGGCGTTCAAACGATGTCCTTGAGATCGAGGTTCGTTGAGAACGAAAAACAAGAAGAATTAAACTACAAGGGTAAGTTTGCTTATTTCCCGTAATTGCATGTTTAATCTAGGATTTAGTTTTTGTGCCAAATATTCCCATTGTTCAAGCAAAGCGATCACATACTTCCACACTGAGATTGATCCCTTTAGTCTATAGGTTTGACATGTGGGGTGAGCCGATATTTCTATTATACCGAAAAAATTGATAAAATATAAACAAAACAACCGCAAAATGAAATTAATATGAAGATAATATTAATAATATAAGCATTTTAACTTATTTTTTTAAAAAAATTAAAATATTAATTGTTAATATATCATTTTGTTTCTCATACTTTAAGTTTCATTCTATTTTAGTCCATGTACTTTTAAATGTCCAATTTTAGTAGGTGTATTTTCAATAAATCTTAAAATCGGTCCCGATTAGTTTTTGTTGAAATTGATTAAATAATAATAGTTTTCCTGAAGAAAAGATACAATGTGATAAATATTTCTAAAAAATATAGAGGAAATATTAATAGAACTATATTTTTTTTTTTATATATATATATATATATATAATTAACAATAAAGTAACAATTTGTTTAAGTTTTATTGAAAGTACATACACCAAATCATTTGAAAGAATATATACTACAATGGAACGAAGCCCAAGATACAGAGGCCAAAATGATATTTTAGCAAATATTTATTTATTAATTTAAAGAAAAATCAATTTGTTTGTTTTATACATTTTTTTTTGTAGAAATATCCATCAACATCCACATTGTATCAATATTTTCATCGACATTTTCATAAAATTAAAATCTTAACATTTCGTTGATATCGACATTTTAACCTTTGTTTCGTCCTAGGCCAACTCTTGTGTAGTCCCCACCATTTTGAGAGTTGTGGTTGTAAATGTGGTCACTATATCTATATTATACACATTATTAGGGGTAAGCAAAAGAAGACCGAAAACCGACTCGACCGATCAAAACTGACCGAACCGAGAGCGGGCGGTCGGTTTTCGATTGTCTTCGGTCGGGGTCGGTTTTGTTCTGCACAAAACCGACCGACCGGGGCAAAAGCCCCAAACCGACCGAACCGACCAATATTTTAAAAAAAATTATATATATATATATATATAATAATTATTATTATTATTATTATAATTATAATAATTAAAAAAATAAAAAAAACTAAAAAGATTTTCTCAAAATATATTAAATAATAATAATAAATTATTATAAATATTAAATAATTAATTAAATAAATATTTAAAAATATATAAAAATCGACCAAACCGACCGACCGGTAGTAAGTTTAAAAAAAAAAATATTTGTCCGACCGAACCGACCGACCTTGATTGGTTCAGGGGTCAGTTGGACTGGAAAACCAACCCCGACTGACCGATGCTCACCCTTACACATTATTAGGAGGTGCGGATGTGTGTTGATGGTCACTGGTTTTTTTATTTTTCTTAAAAAAAAATCAAAAATTTTTGTGTGATCATGGAATTGTACAACACTTGAAGCAACACCCAAGTATTTTCTTTTTTTTTAGTTCAACTATACGTGATGAAAGATTTAAACTTATCACTTTTTTAGTTGATGATATATATCTTAATCGATTAGACTATACACATGTTGAAATATGAGATTTGTTTATTGGTTACTTGATGGTAAGCTTTTCACATGATTAATATTATTTTGGTTAACTTAAAATTTTTGTCCTATAATTTAAAGAAAGATAGAACTTTTAGACCTTATGATTTTGAAAGTTAGAATTTCATTTCTATTATTTATTTGATAAAAACATCATAATAGTTCGTGTCATTAGAACCCACTATGAGTATGTGACAACTAGCTATCTATTTTTCAATAAGGTGAGGTGGTCTTCTGTATTTAGATGATTGTGTGAGTTAAAAGTAGTTGATACTAGACAAAAAATGAGTTGCTAATTTTCAAAAGAAGTTGCATTAAATTGGTCAATTTCTAACATTTTTTTATTTTTATTGTTTATCAAGTTAGCTATAACCCACACAATCAGCTCAATACAAAAACCACCTCATACACATGGATATCTAACATTCCCATATTCAATTCATCAATAATTTCTAACCATAATATTAGTTATGAGATTTTATCAAACTATAGAGACAAAATTCTAACTTCTAAAATTATAGGGAACTAAATTCTTACTTTCTCCGAATAATAGTGACCAAATTTATAATTTAACTCATCATTTTTCTATCATGAACTCATAATTAAATTTAAAACTCCGTTTATTCTTCTAATCCAAGAAAAAATGTGGTGTTTTTCTTTTTTACTTGTTGATTAGGAGAAGAAATTAGGAGCAATTAACTAAATGGGACTATGTACTTTAACAAAGTCTTAATATAGTCCTAAACCACACACATGCCCATTTGAAAGATTAGAATAGAGAAGATGCTAAAAAAGATTTTTAACATTCTCACAATAATCAAATTTGATCACAATGTTCCTCATTACGAAAAGTCAACTATTTATAAACTATCAAAACAAGGAGTTGGATTATTAACTCAACTCAACCCAATCTAATCCCATAAACCAAACACCCTCTAAGTACTTAAATAACATCTTTGTTCGCAGCCAAACTTTTTCGCTTGCCATCTTTTTTGTCTAAAAAGTTTTATCGAACGCCTACATTTACCTTAGATTGTCATTAGATGCCCTTATTGAAAGAAGGGCTCTAGCTTTTTTTTGAATGAGCAAAACACTATTTCATCTCCTTAATACTTATGCAATTCTAGAGGGCATAACGAATGTTGTTCAATTTTTCATATATTTCTAACAAGTAGCATAGAGAAGAGCTTCATTTACGGTTGAGAATGCTATCGACTGTTTGGGGCGCTGAGTGAGTTATAATAATATGAGTTATAATAGTTTGAGCAGTGGCGAATCTAGAAATCTTGTTAAGAGGGCTCCAATTAGAATCAATAGTTGATCTAAAGTTTTATATTGAGGGTGCAAATTCGCAGAAACCTAATTTTGAACGCATTAGTATATATTGATACTAATTTATATATCTTTATATTAGTCTTTTCTAATAGATTTTTTATATTAATTTGTTGAATACAAAGTATGACTCCATTTTTTTCCCATAAATATACAAGAAAAGAATGCAACTTAAAATAATAAATAAAATATATTTATACCTTGAAACCATGCATGTTCAATCAATTAAAACTCTAATAATATTTGTATCAATTAAAATCCTAAAAGTTCCGATGTTTGACACTGATAACTATTTACACATACTTCTATTTAAAAATTAACTCAAATTTTCATTATTCTTCTCCAAAAACTATCAAAGTAACATAAAAAAATTATCATGTAATTCTCCCTAAATAAATAGAGAAAAATAGAAGAAGAAGAGAAAGTGAAAAACCTTTCGTATTAATAAAATTTTACATCACCTACTTGTTTCTAACATTTTTCTCTAATATATATTATTATATTTGTTCCTTCATTTAAATTTTTGTATAGAAAATAATTATACATTGACAATTCTAAAATGTAATTATAACAAAGTGTCTAAATAGATTACCTTATGAAAGTTTAGGATTTTAATTGATGTAATTATTAGTTTGAGATTTTATATGCATAATTTAAGGTTACAAATTGATTTTTTTTTCTTGTTTATAAATTTATAAGGATGATGGCTTGTTCTTAAAAAATATAATTTTTTTTAAAGAAAATATGAGTTATTGCAAGTTGTAAATTATTTATTTGAATTGTTTTTTAAAATATTTACTTCCAACTTGGAAGTAAAACAAAATGTCTATCTTGGGGCTCATACCAACACAACTAGGGGGGTTCGGAGGATCCCTGACCACCAAGCCAAATGTTGAATTAGATATAATTCACCAATACTCATATACATATAATATAAAGTTTTATACTTCATGGGGTTCGAGCCCCCCTAGGCCCATAGTAAATTTGTCCGTGCCCGTGAGTTATTATAATTTGTGGAATTATATAATATCATTTAAAATGAATAATAGTTTAGTTTGGAGTTATAATAATTTTTGTGTTTAAGATGCAGATTATTTTATAAATTATTATAACATGTGTTCCAAACAAGTCGTTACTTTTTACCTTTTACCTTTTCAAAGACGTCATTTGTCGGTGAGGTCAGTTTACTACACATTGCTATTAGTTCCTTGAACGTTGTGCGTGTGCCTTCTCTAATCTCTCTATCAACAAAAAAAAAAGTACTGTTTGGTGTCAGCTCTTCCACGAAGTCTTTTGGAATGATTTTTCATCTATCTAAAGATAACTTCTTTTTTTTTTTAAACCGAATGATAACTTTTTTTAAAACACTTAGGGTGTGTTTGGCCCATGAGTTTGGATTTGGATGAGTTTGGCATCCAAATCCAAACCCATGTTTGGAGCAAGGTGTTCCAAATCCTTGGTTTTGAAATCCATTCCCATGGGTTACAACAATACAACCCCATGGGTTACAATAGTGTAATCTCATGAAATTTGTTCAATATTTTTCTCATCCATTTGTCGACTACTTCGACAACTCCGGGAAAAACTCCGACGACCATCGACAACGATAACTCCGACGACCGCACCGGCGACCACTTTGGCAACAACTCCGACGACCACTCAACAACCACCGACAACGACAACTCCGACGACCGTACCGGCGACCACTTTGGCAACAACTCCGGTGACAACTCCGGCAACCACCCGACACCATCGACAACGACAACTCCGACGACTACACCAGCGACTCGACTACCGCTGACGACTGCCTTCGAAAAACACTTGATTTTCCATTTGCTCTTCAATTTTTTTCGTTTTTCATTATCGGTGACCGCTTCGACAATAACTCCGATAACAACTCCAATGACCACGACAACGACAACTACAACTACAACGACTCACACGGGGACTCAACCACCGTTGATGATTTACCTCTTGCGACCACTTGGTTTCTCATTTGCTTTTTCATTTGTCGTTACCATTTTTCAACCACCACCCGACAACACAACTCCAAAGTGACAACTCCGCGACCATAGACAACGCGACAACTCGACGACCACATCGACGACTAGCAACCACCGATGGTCGCCTCAACGACCTTTTCAACAACAACTCGGCGACCCGATGACCATCGACAACCAAAAATCCAACGACCACCTCGACAATCACACCACCTCATCAACTTGACCACTCCAACAATTCGACAATCTAGTCAAT
This sequence comes from Trichosanthes cucumerina, assembly GCA_036507285.1. Taxonomy (NCBI): domain Eukaryota; kingdom Viridiplantae; phylum Streptophyta; class Magnoliopsida; order Cucurbitales; family Cucurbitaceae; genus Trichosanthes; species Trichosanthes cucumerina. The sequence continues at coordinate 84,481,769 of CM071835.1, read as the reverse complement.
TTTTTAAAAGGTTAAAGTAAAACTAAAAAATGGCTAATAAACAGTTTTTTATGCTACTTTCATCACCTTTGAACTTTGTGAATTTTTTATTTAAAAAAAAAAACTTAGTATTTTTTTTAATGTACACTCAAATGGCTCAATTTTGTAATTTATTTTTTAAAAGTTAGAAAAATGAAATAATTTTTTTTTATTTCGCACAAAGGCGTTTTATGTTCTTTTGTTTCATGTTAGTTGCAACACATACGGGCGATGTATCTCGTATGTGTAAACTCGTCGTAGGGGTGTTCAAAAAAACCGATGACGAAAAATCCAATCAACCCAACCCAATTCGTTGGGTTAAAAATCCAATTCGTTGGGTTGAAGATATTTGCAACCCGAATAGTTGAGTTGGGTCTAAATGCTAAAAATTGTTCTAAAGGTTTAAAACTATTTTTTTATTCCTCAACAACTACCTAAATTGAAAGCTTCATGGAAAAGTTACTCAAAAAATTGATCCTTGTTAGACATTAACTTCTACAATTCACATAAGATCAATTACAAAAATTTAAAAGGAACAAAATAGCTAAAAGAAAAAGGTGAAACAAAAAATCACCAAACCTAGAGTTTGAAAATCTGCACTCCAAGACACATTTATCTCGATTCTCAAAGCTTTAGAACACTTGCACCCCAAACACGGTTTTCTAATTCTGGACTTCATAACATCGCACCCCAAACACGGTTTTACGATTCCGAGCTTGAACCCCTAAGAACAAACCCTCCGAGCTTCGATTCCCGAGATTACGATTCCGAACTTGCGCCCCAAACAACCCCTTAAAATTCATTTCAAATGTGCTCTAAATTAGGCATGCTTCCTTAACAACCTTATTACCATTTTTCTATAAACCTATAAACTGGCAAATATCTTTTCCTCTACAGTACTATTGATCAAGAAAAGTTTGTTTCTTTTCTACTATGTTTTTCTTAGTAAAATACACTTTTTTTTTGTTCCAAAAAAATGTTAGCATATTTTAACTGCTATATCATGTTCAATTATATCTACCAGTAGTCAACCCTACTTAGACTATTTAGAAACTAATTTCAAACTTTAGTGATCAATTAAAAATTAAACTCGGACGTCGAAAACAAAAGCAAATCGAAACTAATAACAAAACAATCAAACTTGATCAACAGTGTTCCTCTAACATAACTCTTATCTGCAAGTGATATCTACATGAGCAAACCTCTTTGCTTACAAGTTTCCTTTTTACATCCACATTTACCTTAGAATAGGACCCAACTGAAAAGGAGAGCTCCACTTCTTTGAATGACCAAAAACAATCTCAAATATGGTAGATGATCTTTGACTCTTTTAAGTCAATTTTGTTTAGGACAATAAGAAGAATGTCTAAATTTAATTAATCAAATTCGAAAAATGTTTAAACAAGTTTTAAATTGTAAATATGGTTAAAACTATTTTTAACTAAAATTTACTAATTGCATTAATACAAAAATACCCCTATTGAATATTTATAATTTATTCTATCTAAAATAGTGGTCAACAATAAGGAGTGAGAAAAATACGTTAGATTTTTTCAAATAACAAATTCGCGGTTTTTTTTTTTTAAAAAAACTAAAGATTGAAAAGGAGGTTACAAAAACAATAACAACTTTGAATAAAATTTAGGGATTGAGAATTTGAAAAAAAAAATTAAATAATTAATTTTAAATAAATATATACACAATTAATGATTCACGTAAAACACCCTCCTTTTCTCCATCTCAATGGAATTATAATAATTGAGTATAAATGTATATATTTGTGTGTCAACGTGCAAGAATAAACTAAAAAATCAATTAATTATTCACTTCAAGTATATACTGACACATACAACTATATTTTTTAACGTAACAAATAAGTAGAAATATGTGTAAATACATACCCAATGTGTAAGAAAAAATAGAAAAATTAATCTCCACTCATACATGCACCATTAGAAAAGGTAAATAGCTATAGTTATCCACCCACCTAAAACTCCCTCACATTTCTCAACTTAGTTGTTTTTCCCTTAACAAATGAATATAAACATGATAAAGAAAAAATGAAAAAATATTGGGTCTTCGGAAGCTAAGAATTAGTAATAAACACTCCAACAATCCAACCAACAACCCAATTTTGTAGATATCATTATGTACAATTGTAAGGATGTATATAAATGTATATATCTTGATTTTCACAAATAAATTTGCTGCAAATCCTGACCCTCAAATATTATGAGTTGGACTTGTAAACCTTGTAACCACTATCTTTATTCCACACAAAATCAAAGAGGATAGGAATGGTGAGAACCCATTTTGAATCTACAAACTTGTAAATGGTACCAATGAAGAGTGTGTACTTTGAGACCATAAGATTTCGTCTAGAAAGGAGACTCCATGAAGACGATCTCCATTTACAGGAATAGCCATTTTAGTTTTCGTTTTCAAAAATAGCCAAACGGTTTATCTTTTTAAAAATGGTCAAATTGTTTTCTAAAATTATAGTTAAAAATTAATAAAAGACCAAACTAGCCCTAACCACTTTATTAATTTAGATTCCTAAATTGTAGGTAGTTATTTTTAATTTGATTTTAAAATCTAAAATAAATGGAATTCAAAAATAAGATTTCAAAATAAAAATCGTAAAATTTAAATAAAAAAAATCACATCATCCTAATTTAAACCAAATTAAATACACAAGAATTAAAAATAATTTTGTAACAAAAATCAGAGAAAATAAAGAAGGAATTAACCAACCAATAGTGGAACGAGAACACACAAACTTTAAAATTGTTGTATCGGTTGGATTCATTCCAAATCCCATCATGCAATATACTTAGAGATAGTAACGACATTAGAACTTAAAAAAAAGTTACAATCTACAAAATGAAAAGGAGTGAAAAGAAGACAAAATATCAATAAAAAAAAAGTGAAAAATGAAAAACAAACCAATCGAGATAGGAAGTACAATCGAGATATGAACTATGTAACTAATCGCGATGGTGATCGTAAACCAATTAAGGAAGAAATCGAAAATGCACAAATCAAACAAAAAAAAATGTAGAACAATCTATTCGATAAAGTTCATGTAGATAATCGAAAAAAATAGGAGAGAAAGGTAGATAATTGAAAAAATATGAGAGAAGAATTCAAACAATAAAATCACAATCTAAATGATTTTAAATATTTTTTTAAAAAAATATAACTACAATGTAGATATTTTAAAAAGATATTAGACACAATTTCAAAAATGTAGGAGAGAGAATCATATTATTAAAAAAAATGAAAAGAGTAAATCCAGAATTAAGTCTGGAACATATGCCTATCACATTTTGGTCATAATTAAAAACCCACAAAAAAAAATGACTATTTTTAAAAATTGTGAATTATTTTTTGTTATTCGTAGCATTTCCCCCCAGTTTAACATCTTTAATGTTGTTGCAATTCTAGAGGGTAGGAACAATTGCTGATATGATCTAAAGCCCAACATCCACTTTTGAAGGCCCAATCACAACATTTGTTAGTCGTGGAGTCATGGGCAAGGAGGATGCATTTGAAAAGAGAGAGATTTTAGGGACTTAAGAAATAAAATAAGGGCTGACTACGACCTTTTTTATTTGCAGTTTTGATAAATGGTCAAGCAATCTATTTTTTTTTAATGATCAAATCATTATACATCATTTTAAACATTAATTTAATATCATCAGACTATCCCTAACAACTTTTATGTCTAAGATTTTCTAATTGTCGTGTAATTATAATAAATTTAAAATTTATATCTAAAACTTGATTATATCATAATGTAATTATAATAAAATTAAAACCTAAATCTAAAATAAAACGGATTATCTAACCAACAAAAAAAAAAATTATGATTCATTATCTAAAATCTAAAACATACATTAAAAAATTTTAATGATAAATTAAAAAATAAAATCTAATATGGAAAAAACTAAAATCATTAACCATGAATTATATAACAAAAAGATTTAAAAAATTATAATTAAAATTGAAAATAAGATTTGGAAGATTTTACCTTTCACTCCCAATTGAAGGAGTGATTCTAGGACCCTCTTTTTTTTCACACAACAACCGACTTTCAAAGTTTTAAAGTTCCAAAGATCCCTAGATCGTTGTACTAATTTTCTTCTTTGTCATGAATCGTTCAACAAGATGATTCTTAGGCTTGTCTAGCAAAAAATGGGAAGAAATACTCATGAATAAGATACATAATAAAAATATATCCGATCTTTTGGGAAATCGTAAAACTCATGAATAAGAAAAGTAACGACAACAAAGACTTTTGAGATCGAAGATTAAGGTATTTACAAAAAAAATAACTTACAAGATATTATCCGATCTTTAGGGAAGATACATAATAAAAATATATTAAAATATAAATAGATTCTATTTGTTTGTTATACCTACTAAGATTAAAAGATTTTGATCAAACACATTTGTTAAATTTATAGACTGATTCTTATAATACTTTGAGATTATTAAGAAGCTAGTTTCTAATATGAATTGTTGTCAATAGATAGTTAATGTTTTGAAGTGATATAAACTTTTGAAAAAATTCTACTCGTGAACCATACTATTTAAATAAGTGGTATATGCATGTCAATCTAAAGTATCCAGAAAATAAAAAAAAAATAAAAAAAATCTAACTATACAACAACTATTACTATGAATTATATAAAAAATACAAAGTACTTCCTATAACTTTGAGATTCGACAATAATAATAGTACACAACAAAAAATGAATTAATAGTAACTAGACCATACATACATATATAGAAAGACAAAATATGAATTGAGTTTAAAAAATATTGAAATACATTATATTTGAATTATTTAAATTAGATATCTTAGTATACCTAAACCTACAATCATTATCTACCTCTTGAGTTGTGTATGTGTATATGCCTGTACTCATGAGTTGTGTATGTTCCTATGCCTAGAGTTGTGCATGTTTCTATGCCTGAAATAAATATAGAGTAAAAATCAATGGAACAGAATACCTACATTACACCGTACATAAAAAATAAAAAGTACGAATATTACCACGAACTCATCTGCCTATTGAGTTGTGTATGTACCTAAAATAAATATAGAGTAAAAATCAACAAAAAAATACTTAAAAATATCAATGTACATAAAAAATAAAAGGTACGAACATTATCCCGAACCTAAAGTTTTATCAATAAAAGCGGTAGAATAGGTAAGCGAATAGAAGGTTGCAGGTGCCATGCTAACACTTTCCTCTACATCTTCTTCAGCACCACCTCCACCATGCACATCAACTCGACTCCAAGCCTTGAAAATTACGAATCACCTTCTAAGCTTCCAAAAACCTTCAAAACTGTCATAAAATTGAGTAAGAATCGACTGCACGATTAAGCACATGAAATTTAATTGTGGAGCAACGATGGTGTCAATGGCTTCAGATTTGAGATTCAGAGAGAGAAGAGAAAAGAGAGGAGTATTGTCCTGGGGAGAGAACAAAAAAAATACCAATGTCTTAAGATTTGGAGAGAGGAGGATTGCTTTGGAGCGAGAATTTCAGAGAGAGAAGGAATACATTAAAATTGGAATTAGGGAATCGAAAACGAATAAAAGAAATCAAGCTACTATTCGACAAAAGATGGACGAATTTACCAAAATGGAGAAACCTAATAAAAAACAAAGAAGGTAGAATAAATTAAGGAAATATAGTAAAAGAAAACAAAAGAAAATCAAGCTATTGTTCGATAAAAGGATGAACGAATACACTGAAAATGGAGAAATTGAATAAAAAACGAAGAAGATAAAATAAATTAAGGAAATATAGTAAAAGAAAACAAATCAGATAATTGTAGGTAGATAATCGAAAAAAATATGAGGGCAAAATTTTAAAAATAATAAGAAATTTTAAAAGATTTTAAATAAGTTATAAGATAGTAACCATAATGTAATCTTTAAAAAATATATTAGGTGTCGTTTTAATAAAATAGGAAAGAGTGATATTTTCTAAAAATATGGGAATAGAAGAGGGCATAATGGAGAATAAAAGTTTGAAATATCACACGTGTATATTACGTTTGGTCAACACACGTGTATATTACGTTTGGTCAAAATTTAAAACAAAAAAAGGATGATCATCGATCAAAATTGCCAATTCTTTAATTCCTAAGATTTTCACATAAAATAACAATTAAAATATCATTTTGATTCATGTACTTTTATTCTATTTTATTCTTTATATTTTTAAATTTTCAATTTTAGTCCATGAACTCCAATAAAGCTTAAAATTGGTCTTTACCATAGTTTTAATTATTTTTTAAAAAATTGGTTAAATAATAATAATAATTTTCATTAAAGAAATGACACAATAATGAGAACATATTTTCAAAATTGATAGAAAAAAATAATAGAAAATAATTTCATTTTATAAAAGTAACAATAAACTAAAAAATAATATAGATCAATTTTAAGGTTTATTGAAAGCACAAGGACTAGTCCTAAGTTGGAATAAAATTCAAAGTACATAACCAAAATAATATTTTAACCTAAAATAGTTTTACATTTATTAAAATAGTTATACATTTGAAAATAAAACCTAATTTAAACAAAATCAAAACTCAAAGAAGATTTATATGCATACATCATTAAAATAAAATTATTAAAAGTAATTAAACTAAATTAGTAACATTTCAAATGTATAAATAATTCTGTAGCATCTGTATAAATATTTCATGTACTCTATAAACCTTACCATTTCATTGGTATGAATAGCCTATATACCCCGGATTATTTTTATTAATAATGTTTTTTTTAAAACTTATTGTAAAAATAATGCTCTTTTCAAACTTTTTAGGAAAATAATGCTTTTTTTTTTTCGTGGATGTAGGTCGTCTCTTGAAGAGACGACCTTGTGCGCGTGGATGTAGGTCGTCTCTTGAAGAGACGACCTACCAACGAAACGTCGTGACTGCGTGTAAAGGTCGTCTCTTCAAGAGACGATCGTCTTCTGCGCTGTTACTTGGAAGGTCGTCTCTTGAAGAGACGACCTTCTGATTTTTAATGAAGGTCGTCTCTTGAAGAGACGACCTTCACTGCACCTAAACCGCCGCTCCCCTTCCCCTTTCTCTCATTTTTCACATCCAAACCATCGGCAGTCATTTTTTTTTCACCCCCATATCGCCGGCAATCACCATTATTTCGTTTTCAAGTTTATTCTTTTGTAGCCCCACTTCAAAACAACAATAGGTCCCATTTTGTAGCCCCACTTGAAGCTTTTTGTCGCGATTTGAGGTAATAAAATAACATTCTTTCCTTTTCTTTTCTTTGTTTTTTTCTTTCCTTAGACATTTTTTATTGCCTTTTGAATTAACATACTCTTTTTTGTCAATTTCTTTTGAAGTTTAGACCGTTGGAAAGACAAAGTTCATAAAGTTGGAGGATTGCCCTCAATATTTGTGAGTTATTTTTGAACCTTTTTTTGTGATTATTATTAATATTATTATAGATCTATTTTTCTCATTTAGATAATATTAATTCATAGAATTATTAACATCGATTGTTGAGTTTTGGATTGATTATTTAAAAAGAAATTGTTGAATTTTTTTGATTTGAATTTAAAATATATTTAGATGTAGTTGATTTTGATTGTTGTTGAGTTTTGGATTAAGATCGATAGTTGAGACATGGATTGAATATTTTTGACCGAATTTAAAAATATTTAGATGTACTTGTCCTTACATAGAATTATTAAGATCGATTGTTGAGTTTTGGATTGAATATTTTGATTTGCGGATTGAATTCATTTAGATTTGTTGGATTGAATTTAATTTTTGATTTGTTGGATCGAATTTAAATTTTGATTTGTTGGATTGAATTTTAAAATATTTAATTTATTTGGATTTAGGATCTAATTTACATATATGTGGTTTATTTTATTGGATAGAAAATGGGAGATAAATGTCTGGGATTTGTTTTGCATACAAATGGTTTTATGTTCGATGGGGTAGATGGAGTTGATTATGACCAACCAACATGTGGAGGGTTTTCTTTGAACGTTAATAACGGAGTCGCGTTTGAACAGTTTGTTGAAATGATTGGGTTATCACTAGGGGTAGATGTAAGGACAAGTCAGTTGGAGATAGTTTATAGACACCCCGAAGTAACACTATCAGGATCAATAAGGTTTATGCCAATATCAATTCCTAACTATCAAGCGATGAACCTAATGTTCTCAATTGCGATGTCAGTCCCAAATTTAGTGCATTTATATGTCAATGTTAGAAGAATGGATATGAATGTACAAACCCCCGAAGAAACTCCTAGCCAGTTTGTTGACCCCAACCCATCTGTTGACCTTAGCCAATGTGTTGACTGCACTTTAATTTGACATTCTATTTAATTCATGTATACTTGAATTCAAGTCGAATGCACTTTTATTTGATATTCTATCAAATTCAAATGTACTTTAATTTGATATTCTATTTAGTATAATTAATGAAGTAATTATTATTTTTTTTTTTTATAGACAATGGATGTTAATCCAGGACCGATCGATACATCTGTATTATGTGCGCAACGATCTCATAGATCAGAGCTTGTTTGGCAAGATCCAAATATAGGAGAGCTACATTGTAGGCGTCGGGAGGCAGTTGTGGGACGCGTTATCCCATTACATCGCCTTATATTACCCCACTTGCGTGCAGTAGGATTGGAGGGAGTGGCTCGATTAGGATTTATTCAATTAGATTGGCACTTCATCACTGCACTTGTTGAAAGATGGAGACCTGAGACTCATACATTCCATGTGCCTGGAGGGGAGTGTACTATCACTCTACAGGATGTTGCAGTACTATTGGGTTTACCAGTGGATGGTGAACCTCTTACAGGACCGATGAGCTACAATTGGAAACAGACTTGTGCACAATTGCTCGGTGTGACACCAGGGGACAATCACATTAAGGGATCCAGATTAAGTTTGCCTTGGTTAGCAGCACAGTTTCCAGGTCTGAATGATGATGCAGATGATGTTGCCGTATCGAGATATGCTCGGGCATACATATTGCAACTCTTTGGCGGAAGTATGTTTTGTGATAAATCTGGAGATAAGGTGCATCTGATGTTTCTGCCACTCCTACGACACTTTGACGTTGCGGGAAGATATTCTTGGGGTGGGGCCCGCTTAGCATGGTTATATAGCACATTTGTGTAATGCGAGTCGTTTAGATGCGCGCGAGATTGCCGGACGTAATTCGCTTCAATTATGGGGTTGGGAACGATTCCCACTATGGCTCCTCAGCGTCGACATATCAACGATCTTTGAATGGGTCGTTGGAAAAGCACTTGGTTCTCGGTATGTTTGGTTAATGAATTTTACATATTTTTTAAATTTGGAAGAGCACTTAGTGCTAATTTTTTAAATTTAATGTTCTATTTAGGTGGCGAGACCAATTTTGTGTTATGGGCGACCACACATGTGATCGAGATGATCTGGATACATGTTTGATCTATTTGATTCGAAACACAGTAAAATATTTTACAAGTCACTAATTATTATATAATGTTAATATTCTAAATTATTTTACAAGGCACTAATTATTTCTAATTTGGTATTTTAGGTGATTTGGGAGCCATACAATAATATCATGGACACATTACCACCTTCTTGTTCAAATGGTGTTGACATTTGGCGTTCAGTGACTCCACTGGTTTGTTTCCATATTATAGAATGGCATCTACCTAATCGAGTGATGCGACAGTTTGGATTGAAACAAGCTATCCCAGATGCGTGCAACACAGACCCAAACCTACATGGTATAGACCTTCGACATCAAGACTGGGCGATTGTGTTGGCATCGTACTCACAACAATGGCATTTACGTAGACAGCACATAGCAGATGCTCCACCAATTGATGCCTACGGGGATACCACTCCAGACTATTCAAATTGGTATAACAATATCACCAGACGTTACATCACTCATGAGGGAGCATCATATGGAAATGCGGTATAAGTTTTATTTATTTTTTTTAGATATTTTAACATAAAATTTATTATAAATATTGAGTATTTTTTGCTTATTATTCAAAGAGGTCATGCTTCAGAGAGATTCGAGAACTCACAGAGAATATGGAGATTCTTCGTCTATGTGATCATGGAGAAAACAATTTGGATCAACTACATAATATGTACAACATTCCTATTGCTCCTCCTCCCGGTCCTAGAGACATAGGCGACGCAGCGTTCAACAAGATGACATTGGAGGAGAGGAGCACTTGCCCAGACCTGTGGCAGATGATGTTGATCACGGAGTCGATGCACATGTTTTTGATGCTAGTCAATATATTACAACTCCGATGATGATGATACCCACACCAGGAATACAAGATTCTCGGGGCGGGTCCTCATCATCACACAAGGTCGCGCGACGTGGCGAGAAGATGATGATCAAGATGAACAATCGGATGAACTGCTCCAACCCGATCAAGCTCCAAGAGGTCGTCGTCGACAACCTCCTCGTAATAGACGACGTCCACCATGTGGCACACATTGAACTTTTGATATTGTTGAACTTTTAACTTTTATTAGTTTTGTATAATTAACTCTTTATATTTATAAATTCGAACTTTCATTACATCAAATAACTAAATAATTGATCACTTTAACAAATTTGCACCTACAAAACATTTTACATACTTATAAAGTTCAAATTACTTAACAAAATAATAAAATTTAAAAAAATTTAAAAATTACGTAACAAAATAATAAAATTTAAAAATTACTTAACAAAATAATCATGTGTAGGTCGTCTCAAGAGACGACCTACAATAATACTTGCAAAGGCCATGTTTTCATTCTGTGAAGGTCGTCTCTTCAAGAGACGACCTTCATCTACATGTGTGTAGGTCGTCTCTTGAAGAGACGACCTGCAACAATACATAAGCATAGGTCGTCTCTTGAAGAGACGACCTACATCCACGCGCACAAGGTCGTCTCTTCAAGAGACGACCTTCATCCACGGAAAAAAAAAAAGCATTATTTTCCTAAAAAGTTTGAAAAGAGCATTATTTTTACAATAAGTTTTAAAAAAAACATTATTAATAAAAATAATCCTATATACCCCTGTCCAAAAAACAAAGAACAAAATATCTATATATAAAATAAACTACAGAATTTTTCAAGAATCCATAAACTCTATAAAATAATAGAATTTCAAACTCAAAAATAATTTATATTCTCTATAAACATTTCAATGGTTATTTATAGAAAATTTCTTAAATTTTATACATAAATTCTCGACCACCTCGCTATCTAGGTAGTATTATATTATATAGGGTTTTATCTCAAAACCAATTAGTAACGAGAGGTGTAGCCCACATATCTTATATATTGTGAGGTTTCTCTCTATTTTTCCAATGTGGGATCTTAATGAGCTCTGATACCATATTATATTATATGAGGTTTCCATCTCAAAACCAATTGGCAATGAGGGGAGTAGCTCACATATCTTATATATTGTGAGGTTTCTCTCCATTGTTCCAATGTGGGATCCTCAACAGGTATAGATCCACCAAATCAAGGAACTTATCTAACGTCAATTCCTCCTAATCTATTATTGATGCTTATTCTCCCTCTAATGTTCCCCCTCACCATAGGTTCCGACCAGTGATCTTTAAAATTTACTAAAATAGATAATTTTTGCCATTTTTCTTTCTTTGTAGTCACATCAGGTAACTTTTTGCTTCTTGACTCTGTTTGTTGCAATCACATGACCTCTGACATTTCGTCTCCCTCAACTCCTATCCCTACATTTCGTCATATTCATGTTGTTAATAGAAATTGTATGCCTATTTTCCATATCGGTAACATTGTGACATCCTCTTCAACTCTTTTCAATACCTACGATATCCCTAATCTAAATTTTAACATTACTACAAATTTGGTTTTTATTGACAGCTAAAAACTGTCAACATTCACTTAAGTTGACTTTTTTTACCGTCATTGAAAGCGGTGTCAATAAATCTAAGCGTCAACTTTAAGTTGATAGTTGACGGTCGTTAAACGTCAACGATTATGTCTTTATGACGAATTTTAACTGTCAATAATATGAATGTTGACACCTATTAGCCATCAATTATGACATAAATCCGTCAACAAAGACCTCTTTATTGACACTTATGTACCGTCAACATAGGATATTGTTGATGGTTTTTAGCCGTCAATATTTAGGTGAAAGCGTCAACAAAAACCTTTTTATTGACACTTATGTGTCGTCAACATATGGTATAGTTGATGGTTCTTTACCATCAATATTTAGATTAAAGTGTCAACAATAACCACTTTATTGACATCTGTGAGCCGTCAACATCAGATATAGTTGATACTTTTTAACCGTCAACATTTTTAGCCAACCATCAATAATACCCCTTTTATTGACACTTGTTGCTTGTCAATATAAATATATCTAGATGTATTTTAGTTGTCATCTATAACTATATTTGACGTTTTGCATTGTTGACTTTGAAATATATGTTGACAGTTTTGAACCGTCAATACTACCGATTTTAATGTCGTTTTTTAGCCGTCAACTATAACTATGTATAAAAAATTAAAAAAAATGGATATTATTCACTCATCCTCTACCACCTGCATCTGTATGAACAACTCTATCAATTCACACTTTTTTCATTAAGGTAGTCATTATCAACATGTAATTCACATAAGACTAGGTAACAATGTAATTGGAGACTCAACGATTTGTCAAACTATATAAGTACAAATTTTATCAAAATAAACTATAATTGCAAATGAACTAAAGCAACGTTCCATTGACTAACTAATAAGTTAAAATTACATATCGTTCCAAGCAAACTGTTAAAAAACATAACACTAATTCCTGAAAATCACATAAATAATGAAGTATGATAACAAAAATGTTCATAAGTACCGATTTACAAATTCACATAACTCAACTCGCATCTCGTCTAACTCATCTTGGGTGTACTTATCTTTTCTCGTCAACTGCAAACAAATAAGTGTACATACATTAAAAAAAAATTAAATAAATCAAGAAACTGTAAAACACATAAAATAAGATCAAAGTATTACCACGTCTGTTATCACTCGACTTCTCTGTGTTACTATATCTCGAATAAACTTCATAGTATAGTACCCACACTTTTTACTCCCTGGTTGCTTAGCACACTATATAAATAGATTAAAACATATAATAAGCAAGGCTCGAATAAATAAACAAAATTGTAGTAAAAAATGGTAGATTTGAAACGATTACTTGAACAGTTATCTAATTAAAATTTGGACTTCTAGCGTTTGCATGAGCATATAACATCCTAATAGTCCTATATACAAGTACAAATACATAAAAATAAGTGAATAGTGTTTTCAATTAGAAATATATCAATGGTAGAAGTTTCATAATACTTACGTATTAACTATATTTTTCACATAATCGCGAATGTCATGTCATATGGAGTCAATCGACCAAACTGTAGATGTTTTCAATGAGATAACCACCAACAACCAATGGTTTCTAGATATAAAATTACCAACAAATAAGAGTTAGAAATATATATAAAATACAAGTAAATTAATAAGTACATGGTTTACGTACCATGAATTTCAAATACAGATCAATAGTTTATTCTTGGTCTCTCGTAGCCTATTACATAGGAATCGACAACGTTGCTTTTTAGGTCTAGAGGCATGTGAAATCAAAGGATGGTTGCAGAGATGCATATTGTTCTGATATGATGAGATCAGATTGGCAAAAGTACCTAATAATAAATAAATAAAAATATTAAAGTTTAAAATATGATACAATGAAATTTAATAATGTATGACAAAACCTTGTATCCCCCTAAATTTGAATCTAATCTAAGGAAAGGTTGCTAAACTTACTACCCATTATGTCTTGAAAAATTCGACAACATAATAGCATAATTACAACAATACCAAAATTTTACATGTACCTTTCTAAAACAAAAACACACTTCTAAACTCAACATCCAGATAACTCAATCAAACTCAAATTCACTAATCATTTAATTTTAACGATTCAATAACGTGCTCGACCACCAGAAATGATACAAAACGTACACTCAACAACTTCAAAACAAGTATAACTCACATGTCACAATTTCTAAGCAAAACTCAAAACTAACAAACCACTTAATATGTTTATCCTAAAGTGGAGTTTACCCTTAAGTCTCGAAAATTTCGGCAGCATAACAACATAATTACAACAATACCAAAATTTTACATATACCTGTCTGAAAAAAAACACACACTTCTAACCTCAACATCTAGTAACTCAATCAAACTCTAATTCACTAATTATTTTAACGATTCAATAACGCTCGACCACCAGAAATGATATAAAACATACACTCAACAACTTCAAATCAAGTATTATTCACATGTCATAATTGTTAAAAAGAACTCAAAACTAACAAAGGAATTAACATATCTATCCTAAATTTGAGCTGCATAACAAAATAATTACAATAATATCAAAATTTTACATGTACCTGTCTTGAACAAAAACACACTTCTAAACTCAACATCCAGATAACTCAATCAAACTTCAATTCACTTATCATTTTAACGATCCAAGAACGCTCGACCACCATATAAATGAAACAAAACATACACTCAACAACTTCAAAACAAGAATAACTCACATGTCGCAATTTCTAAGCAATAACTCAAAACTAACAAACCAGTTAATATGTATATTCTAAAGTGGTAAATACCAAGAATATCAAAATCTACATAATTAAAGAATACTTACACGATATAAGCTAATATAACCGAGATTGCAAGTTCCTCCATCATGCAGAACTGCTGCATGCTGTCTTTCATCAAATGAAAGTTGAATTGATATTCGAACACGTGATCAGGTATTGGGATGTCTATACATTTAGTACTCAGGCCTTCAAGTAGTTTGATCATGTATTTAACTACAAAGTAGCATATGCACTTGTGGCACATCATTTCTACCTCTCTTCTCTCTTAATGTCGCTAGCTCACGGTGTGGTTTCTTACGTTCCTACGTACACAATGTTATATATTAAAAATCATACACATTAAGTTAAACAACAAAGAACGTTTTCAAATAAATTTACCTTTTCTATTTTATCTACTATTACAAGATTCTTTGGCCATGGAACGTGAGAACCAATTGTATTTGAAACTGTCCTGACTCCCAGCTATCGGTATAATAGGCAATGCAACATTGAAGTCAGATACAAGAGCGATAAGTGTTCTCACATCGTTTAATGTGAGAGGTACACCGTAAACAATTTCATGCGGACTTAACCTCTCATAAACCATTCCTGATGCCACAATATTGTTTATATTTCCAACAACTAAATCGCAAGATTTTTCCTACAAAGTATATTAAAAATTATGACTTAGTATTTATATACATTTTCTTCAAATTCAATTAACGGAGATTTAGAATAAGAGTTACTTGATCAAGATTTTTAGTAGATGTTGAAGCAATGGGTGGTTGTAGTTGGCAACTACCCCTATCTGACAAGAGAGTGACATCGCCACATCGTTTTTCCTCATTTTTTCACGCGTGTGTTTTGTCGTCATTTGACTGTATCGAGTTATCAGTTCTTTCTTTTCTTTCTTCCAATTCGTTTCTTTGTCAGTCATGACGTTACTTTTCTGAGTCGACGGTGTGAGTTTATGAAAGAAGAAAGAGGGTGTGATTAAACCTCTCACGCCTCTCACACGTCCTGAGTGTTTAGGAGTGCCTAATGCATGTGTCAGAATATCATCATGCGCATTCTCTGGATCTTTTGCTAGCTGGTCCTACAATTTAATAGAAATATAAATATATATTTACTACTCTAGTATAATGTCAATAAAGCATAAAAATATATGAACATTATTGTTTACAATTCAGACAACAATATCTGCAATCTCTACATTCAAGAACTTTTCATCCTTCCCTTGTCGAGCTTCTATCCATAGCTTAGCTCGATCTGCATCCAAATTTACTTGTCCTTTCTTATTCTATAAAAGTATGTAATCATCTAACTAATAAATGAGTAGACATAACATACTAATGTATAAATTCACAAATAAAAACATACCAACTCTTCCACAAAATTTGTGTATCCCTTACGAGCAAGCCTATGATTGTATTTATTTTTGGAACGTCTGTCCTTTTGCAAACTGCTTAATTTCTACATCACACATTTACAGTATAACACAAGGTTAATTAGTATCTTCATGTAAACATTTATAAACAAAAAAACAAATCATTTTTCAATACTTACTTTGAAACTCTTCAGATAGAACTTTACAAACGAATTCATCTCAATGAACTTACTCGATGTAGTTATATGTCGGTAGTGGAGATTTCAAACATTCTGACATGTCTTGAAATGGAATAATATATTTAGTCCTCAAAATGCTCTTAAATTGTCGGAATGAAATTCCAGCTTTCATCAATATATCATTCTTTGATTTACTATCTACTACGGAAGAATGCTGACAAAAACAATGTAATATATATAAGTATATTTCAATGAAACTAGTAGCATATGGTATTTAATGAGTTAGTGAAATAATAGATTACCTCAATGCAAGAATAAATCTTTTTTTTCAATTCTTTCTCGGTACTTCAGGCCACGAGTCATATCTAATTGGAATGTGGTGTCGCACACACGTTCCAATATAGCTTATCATTTTCGTTACATTCCTACCAATCCACTATCCATGAGCATTATATTCGGTCACTCTTCGATTAGCTTCATTTCTTATTCCTTCATGCTCGAGCATCGCAGTAGCACATCGAGTAGGTCGCACATTAGGAGGATGCACCATATCATCATTCCCTACCTCATCTTCACTACCAAGTGGCATGTGGTCATCATCACTAGAGTATTGATCCATTAGAGTATCCTGCTAAGTACCTATAGTACATTAGTTAAGTTAAATATAAATAATAAAAACATCTAAATTGTATCAACATCTAAATTCAACAGTAAAAAGTTGTACCATATAATTTATGCTTAATTTTCATTTTCGATCCAAATGCCATCACACAGTTAGTGTGAACATATGTTGAACTATCATCATATTTCATCAGATTCATTAGTAGTAGGAACGTAGTTAGAGTTATTGTAGTTTAAAATTAAGTCCCTAAGCTCGTCTTCGTTAATATGATCTTCGTACTCTCTATTTGGAGGATGCAACACAATAGACCATCGGGAGTCACTTAGATCTTCTATATAGAACACTTGTTTAGCTTGTCAAGCTAAAATGAAAGAATCAGATTTGTATCCAATACGTCTAAGATCAACTAGTTTAAATCCAAGTTCATCTGGTTTATCACCCCCATTACTTTCAACCCAGTTACACTTAAACATTACAATCTTAAAATTATGGTAATTTAATTCTCATATCTCTTGAATCACGTCATAAAAAGACATGCTTGTGGTTATTGGATTTTTATATTTTGCACTAGATACTTGCATCGTACTAGCTACTAAACATACTCCACTATTTTCAACAATTTCGAGTACCATCACGAAACTCTGTATTGTAGCGAACATCATTCACTACGTAGCATAAATAGGTTATCACAGTGGGTGAAGGACCATGTGATACCCACCTTAATGTGTTAGATATAGTTGTTGGGATGGATGCCCTAATCTCGTTTAGTTTGTAAATTTAACATTTGAAATTAATAAAAGTTATTTATTTTATCATTTTGTGTCTCGCAAATTTTACAAAATTTGTCCAATAAACTAAGTTTCAGGGTCATTAAATATATGAGAGAACTAGAACTTGAACGGTGTGTAGTGGACACACAGGGGGGATCACGTTCGAGTTAATGACCCGAGCGGTCTACTGATATATGGATAGGGTTGGAGACCTAATGCGGATCTGTTGTGGATGCGACCGCTTTGTATTAGATACAAACGAGGTGATCTGACTCGTTCATGTGGTTGACATGCGAGTGGGGGCATCCTGTACAATGAGATTGTACAAGACCGGACCGTGAATTATTAGACACGATGTAACAGATTAACGAGATGAGACTAATAACTTCGTAGATGACCATTAGTGACTCGACCTGAATCCTGAGCGTGTTACGGACTCCTGTCTGCGGGGGTCTATCCTTTGACTAATACGGGTGAGGGTGGTCACAGTTACACGCCCAATATGCCTATCTTCTCAAGGACATGACCAAGTAGGGAATTAGGAACTTAACTACGCGAGATGGAATTCACTCGTTCCCAACTTTACGAAAACTAGAGGGGTTGTTCCCTTAAGTATTGTCTTCAGGGCTTGAACAACGGGCGCCCACCCTCTCACTCGCACGAGAGGGGTGTTGTGTATGGTTGGATCATTACAACGTCGTTGTTTATTAGAGGAGCAGTGATGACTTAAGGAGAAGGAAGTAGACACAAGGGTAAAATGGTAATTTGACCCAACAGTGTCTACCGAACAACCTGTGAAGAGTCGACTCATGGGCATTGGTTATATCAGTGGACACATCTTGTTTTATACTGATGGGAGTGCAACTACGGGTTTTAGTGGAGTGTTACCGTAGCTAATGAATGTAGATTAATCGGGTCAAAGAGTTTGATAGGTTAATCTCGGATCATTGGATCTTATCACTGTAGGTCCATTAGGTCTCTCGGTTGGCTCAAACTGGATTAATAGAAGGTTTACATTTTTGGTGTGAATTTGAAGTGTTCAAGTTCACTAAAGGGTAATTATGTCATTTATATGAGATATGAATGATATATTATATAGTTTAATGTGAATGAGATTCATAATAAACTATAGGTTAGCCTAATTGTTGAATTATGTAACTTGGAGAAATTAGATTGAGAGAAATTAAATTGAATGTGATTCAATTTAAAAATCCACAATAATACAAATGTGATTTGTAAAATGAGATATGAGATATCTTATTATATGTGGTTATGCAAATATGATTTACATAACCTATGGTTGTGGTAAAATGGTCAATAGGTGGAGATTTCAACTCCACCTATCACCAATTATTTAAACCCCTTTGCAAGAAGGGGTGGCAGGGCTAATTGCTCATTTTTGGATTTTCTCTCCAAAAAGCAATTGTCATTCTCTCTCAAACACATCTCTCTCAAACTCTCCTCCCTACACCAAATAGAGAATCCCACCATTCTCTTTCTACCAAAAGGAGAACAACCGAGTAATCGAGTGGAAGTGTCCGTTCGTTGAGATTGTTCGTGGAGTTCGAGATCGTTGAGGAGAACATGAAGAGTTCGTGATCGGAGGAAGGAATCTTGAAGACGGTCTTCAACAAGTAAGTGGTTCTAACCTACTGTTTTTCTTTCTCAATAGCATGTTTAGCCTAATACTATTAGATAGTTTAGTTTTAAGAAAACGAATTGCATAACGATACCACGACGATTCGATCACCTTCCGCTGCGCAGGGATTCTCATTCCCTGCAATTGGTATCAGAGCCAATCGTTGGCTTCTTGTTGTGCATTTGTTTTCTTAAAATTAGGTGGGTTATTACTTCGATTTATGAGATAAATTGTGGTTTGCAAAATGGACGTTTTCGGTTTTGGCACTTTGTTTTAGATTTACATTATATTGATGTGATCAATGTAAGGGCCCGTGTTTTGGGCATTTTTTTTAATGTAAATCGAGTCAGTAAGTCCGTGTCGTTCGTGGCATGAGATGTTGTGAAGAAATCGGAGTAGAAACGGGCGAGAAACGACGAAAAACAGCAAGAGGAGCTTGTTGTTCTGTCGACGGCGTTGAGACGCTGTTCATCAGCGTCTCAATGCTGCCATCGCGGGAGTATGGCGTGCTGCAGGACAACGTTGCAACGCTGCTGGCGTTGGGAACACTGACATAATGTTGGACGTTGCAGCGTTGTAACGCTGCCCACGGCGTTGCAACGCTACCTGCGTTAGTGGGCAGTTCGTGAGGCGCGTGCGCGAGGACGTGGGGTGTGATGTTTTTTCTCTCAACGTGGGCGGTTTTCTCTATTTTTGTTTAATTTTTCATTTGTAAAATGTAATTTATTTATTTTATTAAATTTATTTTATTGATTAATATTAATATAATCGTTATATTAATGTTAATTAATTAAATAAATGTCCCTAAGTGCCAAAATCGGTCCATTTTTGCTATTTAATTATTTTTATGCATGAGATGTATGATTTAATTAATTTTTTGTGCATAATATATGTCATATAGATTTAAAATCCCACGTTAGGTTAAACATTTCATGCATCATTTTATATTATAAGTGTTATAATATATAGTTTGCATGATAGGTTATATTATAAGTGTTATAATATAATTAAATGCATGTTTTAATTTATTTAATATAAGAGTTATATTTCTTAGATTAAAAGTATGCTCATGCATTTAATTTCATGTGATGAATATTATGTTATAGTATAGTTATTCATGTGATGAATGATCAAGCACTATAACATAGAAATGCATGTAGCCTAAGTTAATTATTAGTTTTAAAGTGTTTAGAACTTGAATAATTAGACTTAGGTTTTCTAGTTCTAATAAGATTAGAATTAGGAAATCAAAATATGACCTTTGAATGGTGACTGATAAGTATCTCTATCTAAGGAAGATTTTGTCTAAGGCTGGGGTATTTAAGTTGATGCTTGTGGAACACCCCTACCTGAAAACCGACCCGGGAGTGAATTCAGTCCGAAGATTCTTAGGTTATATTATCGTGAGTGTCGTTAATTAAAAGTTGATTAATTTACTCGCACAGACCTAAGTTAATAATGTGATTATAAACTTAGGCTAAATCAATAAAAGAGTTATATTGGTAGACTTAGGTAAATTTTAGCCGGTTTATCTAGGTCAATCCCGAATAATATAAAGTGTTGAGTGAGAGCAAATAAAGTGTATAAGATACATACTCGGCCTCGTGGCGCAAATGGGAGCGTCCCCCTTCAGATGATATTTGTATGGATCAATATCATAGTGGATGGAGAGAGTACTTATAGTGAGTGGGAGTGGGACCTGTGAAAACGGACCCACGGTCTCTTCTTTCGATTCACACTGTGAGACCCATATGATCCGCCTGCTAGTTTGGCCTGAACCAGACAATCCTTTCGGAGGGTCTTGATCATGGGAGTCGGAACACCGTGAATTCTCGAAAGGGATACAGTTTCCTTGTTGGTTTTCCTTCTTGGTTCACCCTTCGGTGGCTATTGTTTGAACGGATACTTAGAAACTTAAAGATTGAGGGTGACACTCACGGAGTTCATTAAGAGTTAATGGATTCGACCAAATAATGGTAACTGGACGCCTAA
The DNA here is from genome assembly GCA_036507285.1 of Trichosanthes cucumerina. NCBI lineage: Eukaryota > Viridiplantae > Streptophyta > Magnoliopsida > Cucurbitales > Cucurbitaceae > Trichosanthes > Trichosanthes cucumerina. The sequence goes on along the minus strand of CM071835.1, from coordinate 84,460,419 downwards.
TGGAATAAGAGTTATTCTGAGATTAGGGTCTGGTCGAGAAAGTCTCGTCCTAGAGGAGGAGTGTTTCTGTTCACCCTTCTGTGGCGGTCATTCTAAGCCTTTAGGATATCATTGCAAATTTTAAATGACCTAGGGATCATAGGATTATATTTTGCTAAAACTTGATTGGATTTCAAAAAGTTTTTTGCGAGACTGACACAAATTTTAATTTGATTTTTCAACAAAAATGTCTAGCTCTGATACCAATTGAAGGGATTTGGAATTCCTGCAGCGGAAGATGTTAGGAAACGTCGTTGTTTCATTGTGTAATTCCTATCTTAAAATTGAACTAAACGACTTTAATTCTAGGCTAAACATGCAAAATGGAGAAGAAAAACAGTAAGGTATACGCTACTTACTTGTTGAAGAACTCTTCTTCAACGCTTTCCTCCTCTCGTCACGATCTCTCTCGAACGGACGATCTCCTCGAACATGATACTTGATCTGAACAGTAAGACACCTCCACAGGGTCTTCTCGGTTGTTCTCGCGAGGTTGAGGGAGAGTAGGTGGGACTCCCTTTGGTTTTGGGTGAGGAGAATTTTTAGAGAGAATTGAGAGAGAATGAGAAAAGGGTGAGAAGCTCTCTTTGAATGAAAATCCAAAAAATGGCAATTGCTTCACCAAAAACTTCTCGCAAAGCCTTTAAATACTATTGTGTGATGGAGTTAAAATCTCCACCAAATCACAATTTTACCACAACCATATGATATGCGAATCATATTTGCATATCACATAATATAGGTATCTCATACCTTATTATACAAATCTCATTTGCATAAATGTGGAATTTTAAATTGAATCACATTCAATTTAATTTCTCTCAATTCAATTTCTCCAATTAGCACTAATTAATCAATTAGGCTATACTATAGTTTATTATGAATCTCATTCACATCAAACTATATATTATGTCATCTATATCTCATATAAACAACATAAATACCCAAATAATGAATTTGAACACTTTAAATTCACACCAAGCTATAAACCCTCAATTTGTCCAATTTGAGCCAACCGAGGGACCTAATGGACCTACACGTGACGAGCTCCAATGATTCGAGACTAACCTGTCAAACTCTTTGACCCGGTTATTCAATATTCATTAGCTACGGTAACACTCCACTAAATCCCGTAGCTGCACTCGCATCAGTGTAGGACAAGTTGTGTCCATCGATATAACCAATACCCATGAGTCGACCCTTCACTGCTTGTTCGTAGACACTGATGGGTCAAATTACCGTTTTACTCCTGTGTCTACCTCTTGCTTTTTAAGTTCCACTGCTCCTCTAATGAACAACTACGTTGCATGGTCCAACCATAAACAACAACCATCTCGGGTCAGCGAGAGAGTGGGGCCCCGTTGTTCAAGCCCTGAAGACAACACTTAAGGGAACAACCTCTCTAGTTTTCCTAAGTTGGGAACGAGTGAATTCTTTCTTGCGTAGTCAAGTTTCCAGCTCCCCACGTGGTCTTATCCCTGAGAAGATAGGCATATTGGGCGAGCAACAGTGGTCACCCTCACCCGTACTAGTCAAAGGACATACCTCCGCTGACAGGAGTCCGTAACACGCTCAAGATTAAGGTCAAGTCACTAATGGTCATCTACGAAATTATTAGCCCTATACTGTTAACGGTGTTTCATCAGTAAATCTAATAACTCACGGTCTGGTCTTGTACAATCTCATTACACAGGATGCCCCCACTCGCATGTCAACCACATGAATGAGTCAGATCACCTCGTTTGTATCTAATACAAAGCGGGTCGCATCCACAGTGTATCCAGGATTAGGTCTCCAACCCTATCCATATACTGTAGACCGTTCGGGTCATTAACTCGAACGTGATCCTCCCTGTGTGTCCACTACACACTGTTCAAGTTCTTAGTTCTCTCATAACATAATGACCCTTGAGCTTAGTTTATTGGATTAGGTTTATGAAATATGCGAGACACAAATCTTATTTATCACACAAAGTTCAAATAAATAACTATTATTTATTTACAACTTGGAATATTACAAACTACACGAGATGAGGACATACATCCCAACAAACTCCCACTTGGACTAAGCTAGTGGAGTACATGATACATTTCTCAAATGTACACTAAAGTAATACGATAAAGTAATACAATAAACTAGTGCATTGAATACCCCTTTACAATACTCCCACTTACCCTAGTCTGGAAGCAATCGAAGACCTAGACTCTCTAGGTGACCCTCAAACACCTTAGCCGTGAGGGCTTTTGAAAATGGATCAACATTGTGCTCCGAAGCTATCTGTGTGACTGTCACGTCTCCGCGGTGCACAATCTCCCGTATCATATGATACTTACGCTCAATGTGCTTGCCCCTTTTATGACTTTGAGGTTCTCTCGAGTTGGCTATTGCACCACTGTTGTCACAAAATAGCATGATTGGCAAGTTCATATTTGGAACAACTTCCAAATCCGTCATGAACTTCTTAAGCCAAACAGCTCCCTTTGCAGCTTCACAAGCCGCAACATAATCGATTTTCATCGTGGAATCAACGATGCTTGATGCTTCGCCACACTACATCTCCTCCATTCAGAATGAAGGTTGACCCCGAAGTGGTTTTCCTAGAATCCTTATCGGTCTGAAAGTCAGAATCTGTGTATCCCGTAAGAATCAAATCCCCACTCCCATACACAAGGTTGTAGTTCCTCGTTCTCCTAAGATACTTGAGGATTGCCTTTACGGCTGTCCAGTGATCTAATCCTGGATTGGATTGATACCTACTGACAATCCCAACTGCATAACAGATGTCGGGCCTAGTACACATCATGGCATACATCAAGCTCCCTACAGTTGAAACATAGGGGATTCGTCTCATATCCTCAACCTCTTGATGAGTCTTAGGACATTGATCCTTAGACAAGTGAACCCCATGCCTGAAAGGCAGCAAACCCTTCTTGGAGTTATGCATCTTATATCTAGACAATATCTTGTCAATATAAGACGCTTGAGACATGGCTAGCGTTCTGTTCTTCCGGTTCCGGACTATCTGGATACCTAGAACATATTGTGTCTCTCCCAAATCTTTTATTTGGAATTGCGAAGCCAACCATTCCTTAATGTCAGTAAGAAATCCTACCTCATTCCCAATGAGAAGGATTGAGAAGGATATTATCCACATAAAATATTAGAAATGCGACAGTACTGTTAACGATTTTCTTGTAGACACAAGGCTCGTCAACATTTTGATCAACGCCATAAGATTTGATCGCCTCATCAAACCTATATTCCAAGACCTCGAGGCTTGTTTCAGTCCATAAATAAACCTTTTAAGCCGGCAAACTCTTTGCTCTTGTAGATCCACTTGCAACCAATAGGTTTAACCTCATCTGGTTGGTCCATAAGCTCCCAGACGGAATTGAAGTACATCGACTCCATTTCCTGGTCCATAGCTTTAATCCATTTGTCCTTGTCAACGTCTGTCATTGCCTGATCATAGGTCAATGGATCCTCGCAGTCATCATCAGGAGTGACAACTTGGGTTTCAGCTAAACCCATGTAACATTCAGCCTTTCTCACAACCCTCCCACTGAGTCGAGACATTCCCAACTCTTGGGAACAGACTTGACTAGACGAGCTAGGATTAACAACACTTATTGATGTACTAGCACCATCAACAACTCTTGCTGATGACTGTCCATTTCGTTTAACACAATCTTACTCTTTGGTAAATGATCCCTGATGTGGTCTTCCTCAAGGAAAGTGGCGTTTGTCGACACAAGCACCCTATTATCCTTAGGATCGTAAAAGAAACCAACTCTAGTCTCTTTTTAGTAACCTACAAAGAAGCACAATTTTGAACGGGTGTTCCAACTTCTTCGGATTTGACACCAACACGTGGGTCGAGCATCCCCAAATTATGAAATGGTGTAAACTGCCTTTACGTCCATTCCAGAGTTCGAAAGGTGTTTCACAAACACTCTTCGACGGAACGTTGTTCAAAATATAGACCATAGTCTCCATTGCATAACCCCAAAAAGAATCAGGGAGACGAGCATAACTCATCATCGACCGAACCATGTCCAATAGGGTTCTGTTTCTCCTCTCTGATACACCATTCTGTTGTGGCATACCAGGTGCTGAGAGTTGGGACGTAATTCCATGTTCTATTATATAGTCCTGAAATTCTATGTCCATATACTCTCCACCTCGATGCGATCGAAGTGTTTTTATTGTTGTACCTAACAGGTTCTAACCTCAGTCTTGTACTCCTTGAACTTTTTAAGAGTTTCAGACTTCCTATGCATTAGGTAAATATACCCATACCTCGAATAGTCATCTATGAAAGATACGAAGTATTCGTAACCACCTCGTGCTTTAATATTCATCGGACCACAGAGGTCATAATGTATAAGCTCAAGGGGCTCTTTGGCTCTATATCCTTTTCCACTAAAAGAACGTTTGGTCATTTTGCCTTCGAGGCAGGACTCACACACCGGTAAAGAGTTTTCTTCTAACTCGCTTAGAAGTCTACTCTTCACTAGTCTCTCAATCTTATTGAGATTAATGTGGCCTAACAGTAGATGCCAAAGATGGGCATTTTCTTTTGGAAAAACTTTTACTCTTTTAGTTCGTGTTTCTGCAGTTTTAAATAATTAAGTGTTCAAAACGCTTTTGATCGAATTTGGTTTCAAAACATACAGATTAGACTTAAGTGAAGTATAACAAATGAAGTTTCCATTTCTGGAAATAAACGCTTTATTTCCATTGAATGAAACGAAAATACAAAGTTCAAGAAGACAGGAAATAGAAACGAGGTTTCTAGTAAACCCTGGAACTATATATACAAATTGTCTAACAATAAGTAATTTCTGCCGAAGTAGAGCTTCACTTTGCCGATCGTTGCAGCAGAGACAATCTCCCCGGATCCAACCCGTAGAGTCACCTCACCCTCTCGCAGTTGCTGCCAGGAATCAATTCCCTGAAAAAAAGAACAAACGTGGTTAGTGGCGCCCGAATCCAATATCCAAGCAGAGTCACTACTCTCCACTAAATAAGTTTCAGTCACTAGTAAATCACATTTACCTTAATTCTTGCTCTCGGCAAAAAACTTGGGACAGTTTCTCTTTCAGTGGTCGTCCCCATTGCAGTGGAAACACTTTTCTTTTTCTGCAACTTCCTTGATCTTTTTACTCTTTTGGGCGGCAACTCGATCAACTTTACCCTTCTTCATTTTCTTCTTCCCTTTCAGGCGAGAAGGAGCAACATATTTAGTCCTAGAGGTCGAACTCCTATGATTGGACCTGTAGGCAACATTTGCCTCAGCTTTTCGGTGTCCTGATCTTCATCAAGGGCTAAAAGTTCTGTAGCTCGTTCAGAAGGGTGGTCAGTGTGTAGCTTATCTTGTTCATAACAACGTTGCTACGAAACTGAAGGAAACTATTTGGAAGAGTCTCCAAGAAAAAGTTGACCTGACTCGACTCATCGATCGAATCCCCGTTCATCTCCACCAGATTAAAGTGGGTCATCATGTCTAGAACGTATTTACGGACAGACGTCCCTTCTTTCATCCAGGCGTTGAAGACGTGTTTGAGGGAGTCATGCCTGACCTAAAAGGACTGTTGTCCAAACATGTCTTACAGTGACTTCATGATCTCCTTAGCGGTGATCATCAACTCGTGCTTTTTTGCCAATACTTCAGATAAGCTTGCAATGTTTTAGAATTCAATTAGCCTTTCTTTTCGATTTAGCAAATTTGAATGTAATTTTTTTGTAATTACCGTCAATAAATCTAAAATTATTGCTTCAACTTAAGTTCTAACATTTTTTGACATTAAATAGTCGTCAACATATGTATTTTTTAATTAATAACTAAATTTAAAGTGTATTTGGTTCTTTTATTGACAGTTTTGGTTCTTTTATTGACAGTTTTTTGTCTTAAACGTCAACAATTTGAAAATTGAACGAGTCAATAAAGGCCAAATTTGTAGTAGTGTAATCTTGTTTCAGTTGGTTAACTATGTGACCTTGGCCTAACTGTTTCTTTTTCTCCTAATGATTGTCAAGTTCATGATCAGCAAATAGGACAAATAATTGGTAAAGGATGTAAAGTCAGTTGATTGTTTGAGCTCACATTTCTTCAGCTTCTTATTTCTGTTAGTCACATCTCCACTGACAAACTTAGAAAGTTAGCTGATAATTTAAATAATGTCTCAAAATTTACTCATTTTAACTGTTAAATTGTAAGCTTGCAAAATAACATGCTTTGTCTTTTCCTATTTCATCATCTTCACGTGAAACTCCTTTTGGGTTGATTCACTCTAACATTTGAGATCCTATTCCTACTCCTACTCCTACTGTTAATGGTTATTGTTACTTTATTCGACTATTATTCTTGCTTTACTTGGATATATTTTCTGAAAAATTGTTCTACTTATCTCAAATTTATATTAATTTTGTCGATGTGATCTAAACGCAATTTTCTCGAACCATTTAAATTCTTTACATAGATAATGCCCATGGAGAATAAGAATTCGAGTCTTCTCTCATTTCTTACCCAATAGGACACCGTTATCAAACATTCATGCTCACACATCTCCCAATAAAATGGACGAGCATAATGTAAACATCGCCATGTTTTGGATCCAGTTTGTGTCCAAGTTCTTTTTGCATCCTACCCAGAGAAGTTTTGGGTGGAGGCTGTTCTCACCTCTATCTATTTTATCAATCATCTTCCATCTTCTATTTTTTAGAATATCTCTCCTTTTGAATGCTTATATGACATTCCTCCTTCTTACTTTCATCTTAAAGTTTTTGGCTATGCATGTTTTGTCCTCCTTCAACCTTATGAACATACGAAAAACTTGAACCACGTACTCGCCTATGTTGTTTTCTTAGCTATGACACTGAACACAAAGGCTTTCGTTGTTGAGATCCTATCTCCAAAAGGCTATGTATCTCTCGACATGTTACCTTTTGAGAACATAGTTATGTTTTCCAATCTCTCCCATTCCATGTGTCTCTCTAGCTCCCAATCATTTTTCACTTATCTCTCTAATTTTCCAAGTGCCTCTAACCTTGATCACCTAACTCCAGACTTTGCTCCTCTAGCTTAACTTTGACTTCTAATGATTTAGTTCCATCTCTTTACCCTCTGCATATCCTTGAGCTTGATCAATTTTCTTTTGTCTCTGTTGTCTCATATCAGACATTTATCTCATTTACAAAATCTGAACCTGCACTTATCACCATTATTTTTGTCGCTCTACTCTCGGATAAGAGAAACTCCCCATCATCTTCAAGACTATCATTGTTTTCCCACTATTATGTCTCTAGTTAACCTTCATCTTATCATGAAGCCAACACTAACCCTCTTTGGAAACAAGCAATGAATGAGGAACTACAGACGTTAGAAAAGACTCATACTTGGGACTATGTAAATCTACCCCTTGACAAACAACCTACTGGTTGTAAGTGAATATACAAGATCAAAACTTACATTCATGAATCAATTGAACGGTATAGAGTCCATCTTGTCCCAAAAGGCTACTTTCAGGAATATGGTATTGATTATGAAGAGACATTTGCACATGTCGCTAGAATGTCTTTTGTTCGTAGTCTTTTAGTTTTCACAACTGCTAAACAGTGGCCCTTTCTTCAGATGGATGTTAAAAATGTGTTTCTCAGTGACACTCTCTTTGAGGGAGTGTATATAAGATCACCACCTGGTACCTTTGTTCTACTTCAGAAAGTATGTCTTATCCATTAATCTTTATATGGTCTGAAACAAACTCCATGAGCATGGATTCCCACATTAAGTTCTACCATAACCTAACTTGGGTTTACTTCCAGACCTCATGAACACACCTTTTACATGTCTGACTCTTCAGGGTATGATTCTTCTCCTTCTTTATGTTAATGACATGATTATTACATGTAATGATCCTTAGGTTATCTCTGATTTACAGTGTTATCTTTGGAAAATACTTTGAGATGAAAGATTTAGGACCACTTAGCTACTTTCTTTGTTTTGAGGCCTCATCTCGCTTTGATGAGTACTATTTATCTCAAGTTAATATGTTTCTGATCTCTTATCTTGATCTGGTCTTAATGATTCTGCCACATCATCTACCCCTCTGGATCCAAATGTTCGTTGACCCCTTTTGATGGTGTTCCTCTTAAAGACGCCCCTTTGTATTTGCAACTTATTGACAATCTTATATGCTTGAATGTGACTCACTCTAATATTGCATATGTTGTGCACATTGTTGGTCAATTTCATGGATGTTTCTCGGACTATAGATTTTACCGTTTGTTCTTTGCATTCTCTTTTATGTTAATTAAAGACACCCTTGGTCATGGACTTCAGTTTTCTTCCTAGTCGTCCTTGGTGTTGTCTCTAGCTACTTTGATACTTATTGGGTTGGTGATCCCACTAATCGACGTTCTACCACAACTTATTGCTTCCACTTAGGTATTTTGGGCGAAGTAAGAAACAAATCGTTGTTTCACGTTCCAACACATAATCTGAATATCGAGCACTTGGTTGATGCTAGCTACTTCTGAGTTACTAATGAATTTGATGGCTTCTTGCTGATATGAATGTTCCTCAACAGTCTGCTACTATACTTTATTGTGAAATCACAGTGCTATTCAAATTGTTCACAATGATGTATTCCCTGAACGCACCAAACACATTGAAAATGGTCATCACTTCGTTCGTCATCATCTCCATAGCAACATTGTCTTCTTACAATCCATCTCTGTTATAGAGCAACCAACTGACATCTTCACAAAAACTTCCTAGTTGCTTCACTTAGTTACTTCACAAACTCAAATTGGTCATTACTCAACTACCTTAAGTTTAACGACCAACTTGAGTTTATGAGGGAGAGAATTAACGTAAATTAAGAATTATAATTTAGGGAGAAATTATGTTACTTTCCTTTTATAGTTTTCTTATTGGTGTAAAAGCACTAACTTTTTTTCTCACCATTTTCAAAACTGAACTCATTTATGATCTTTTATTGTTGTCCTTTGGCTTATATTTTTCAACAAAAGTAGGTTCATAGGCAACGAGAAAATTTATGTAGTACGAAGCCTACCACGTTCTTTCATTTATAGCCAGTAGTATCAAAATTTATGAAGTACGCGTTATTCAAGAGCACAAGCCAAATTCTTTGTTGGAATTCGATGTGTTTCTTTGAAGCTCTGCTTTTCCTCCTTGGTTGGTGTCTGTTTTAAATTCGGGCGGTTGTGTTGGTGGTTTGGTTTAATGATTACCTCAAAAAAAAATTATATATATACTTATTTATGTAGATAATAGATATGTCATTTCATTTATAATTTTTAATTTCATTCCAATTTTTACCTTTAATAATATATATAGAAAAAGTCAAATTAAATAATAAAAAAGTTTTTTAGTATAGTGGTTAATAACTTATAAACTCTTCCTCAAATTACAGGTAAATTCTGGATCCGCCACTGATTTCATTACTAACTTTTGGTCGCTAAAGTTTTTAAAATCATGCAATGGGAATTAAAAACTATTTACAAACTAAAAAATATAGCGTGAACAAAGAGAGCACTAAAATTTTTTCCTCTGGTATATTCTATTGTTAGAGTGTTTTAATTCTTGGTAAAATTTTAAATTTGCCACATTTATGGAGTACATGAGAGTTTTGAAAGTTATATCTAAATTCAAGGAAAATATTAATTTAAAAGACTTCCGTTCTTGTCTTCATCCGTTTTCCAACTGCAGCTTTTAATATTACACAGCTACAATATTAAAAAGAAAAAAAAAATAATACGAAAAAGTTTAAACGAAAACCAAAAAATAAAGGAAAGGAACCGTCTTAAAATTAATTTTTAAGAGACTTCCATTTTTGTCTTCGTCCGTTTTTCCAAGATGTAGCTTTTAAGATTACATAGCTACAAACTTAAAAGGAAAATAATAATAATAATAATAATAATAATAATTCGAAGTTTAAATGAAAACCAAAAAACAAAGGAAGCGATCAGTCTTAAAGTTGCCAACTTGCCTAAAATTGGCTAAAAAGTGTCCAAGTATTTCATACAGGTCAAAATATAATTGAATGTGTTCTCTAGGGTAACCTAAAACTATTATTTATTTATTTTTGAAAAGTACGTAAGTGTATTAATTTATTTTAAAGTAATTCAAAATTTATGTTTCTTTGAATGCATTGTAAATGTTTTCAAAACTACTCATCCATTTTTGGAAGCCAAACTATCAAAGGTGAATTACATAATGAAAACAAAATGATGAATTATAATATGCTATTTTTGTATATGTATAGGATTGTTTTTTCAAATACACATTCAATTTAATGGCTCTATTTCATGGCAATTAATAATCAATTATGGTTACATATTAATTAATAATGAAATTAGAATTATTTTTTAGTACAATTGAGGTTGGGGGATTCGAACCACATGGTCATTAACATCTTCTTTATGTCAGTTGAGTTATGACATGAAATTAAAATTGTTATATTGCTCTATTTCGTGAAAATTAGTAATCAATTAGGGTTAAGTATTTAATTTGAAATAAAGGAATTGGAATCAACGTAATTAATTAGATTTTCAAAGGGTATTTGAGTTTAAAAATGTTTTTAAGAAATTCTTATTTTTTTAATATATATTTTAGATATAAAATACAATATACTACAAGAAGTACGACCTTTTAACCACGAAAAAATATGGCTAAAACCCAAAAATTGACACAAAAGGCGTTTCAGGGACGAAAATACATATGTGTAAAAAACGTTGCTAATTAAAACCTAGTCTCATAAGACCTTTAGCAACATTTTGTATGGAAATGTCACAAGCTTGCGACGAAGCATGCACACATCGCGAATTGTGACGAAATGAAGCAACAAATACGATGGAATCATAGTCGCTTCGCAAACATAAATGTGACGTAAATGTTGTTTCGTCGCAGTGAAACCTGCGACATAAAACCGTTCTCATCGCACAACCTTGCGACATCATGCAACATTCGTCGCAACTATTTCTGCGATATAATGACTGTTTCGTCGCATGTACCTGCAACATAATAAGACGTCCATCGCAATAATTATTGCGTCGATATTTGAATTTCATCGCTTATTCATAACTATGTTCGTTGCAATGATAGCGAGTTTCGTCGCAAATTTTTTTGTTTGGTAAAAAAATTATTTTCTAATATATACACATTCATAAAAAAAATCAAATAAAATAAGATATGACAAATATTCTTGTAAGGCTGAAAACTACCCAAATATGTGAGAATAATTGTTATTACAATTCATTAGTATATATATCACAAAATAACAAATACAAACTATTACAAAACACATACAAACCTTAAAGTGAATCTAAACTATAACTCAAGTTTGTGTCAGATTCTAAAGTTTTAAACTATTACAAACCAACTATATTGTCTTAAAATGAGTAAAAACGATGATCATACTATATCGTCATTAAATATATATCAGTTTTAATCTTGCACATAAACAACAAATATACATAAAGATGGATAACAAACTATATCTATTCCATCATAAATAATATTAACTATCTCCTCCTAAATCATCTTCATTAAACGAGATTAAACTATCTCCATTACATTCATTAAACAAAAGCACATAATAATAATAATAATAATGGCCATTAAAGAAGAAGAGCAGCAGCAGCAGCAATAATAATAATAATAATGTGGTACTCCATAAATTTTTATACTACTATAAATGAAAGAGCATGGCTGGATTGGTAATAATATAAAGGTGAGTCATAAATTTTCATGTGACCAATTTACCAACTTCTGTTCCAAAATAATGAAGCCAATAGAAATTGGGTAAGTCAGAAGTCAATAGTAGTAAATGAGCCAGGAATCAGGATAAAGATGAATTTGGGATGAGTTTTGAAAATGGTGAAAACTTTAAAATGCTTTTAATTAATTATGAATTTTCCAAAATGCTTTAAAGAATGTTTATACGAATGAGGCTATAATCAGGAATAGCTTTTGACTTAAATCAAAAAGTGGATGTTTTTTTTTTAGTCAAAATGGTTCAGTATGAAAAAATTTGGTTCCCGTTTAATAATCCTTTTGTTTTTTTAGTTTTTAATTTTTAAAAATTATACTTATTTTCTCCTAATTTCTTTACAATAAAGTTCGTCTTGCGCTTTAGAAAACATTTAAATTCTTAACCAAATTCTAAAAACAAAATCAAGTTTTTTAAAACGATTTTTTTAGTGTTCAAAACTTAACTTAAGTTTTGAAAACATAGGTACAAATTAGATAAGAAAATATAGAAACCCATGAGTATAAATAGTATTTTTATGTTTAATTTTAAAAAAATAAAAAACGAAAAACTGATAATGATTATCAAACGGAGTGTTTTTAACTTTCTGTTTTTTTTTTTCTAAATTGTTTGTAATCAAAGTACTCAGGTACAAACACCGTTTGAAGGAGAGTACTCTCCCTTAAAACATTTCTCTTGACATGTTAAAAAAAACATTCCAATCTCACTATAAGTATAAATAAAAGTGGAAGCTAGACTTTACAAAAGCAAAAAAGCAAAGCCAAAACCTGAATAATATGGGTGACGAAATCATAAGATTCATGAAGGTGTTGCTCATATTCATGGTGTCTTTGTTGTATTGCTATTTCATAGCTTCAAAACTTCCCAAAGGCAAACTCAAGCTCCTTTCTCTCCTTCCAGTCTTCTATCTCTTTGCCATTCTCCCTCTCTACCTCTCCTCCGTCATCCTCGCGGGCAGCATCGCCTTCTTCGTCACCTGGCTCACTACCTTTAAGCTCCTTTTATTCGCATTCGATTCGGGTCCACTAGCTTCCGATCCACCATTGCCATTCCCTCTTTTTGCCTCCATAGCTTTCTTTCCAACAAGAATCAAGCATAACAAAACAAGTACCCCATATGCTAAAAACTATCTTAGCCAAGAACCACCTCCCAAGTTGCCTCTAAACTTGCCAGCCAAAGTGGTGATATTTGTGATATTGGTGTTGGCCAACCAGTACTACGTTGAGCTTGTGATCTGTCACCCCATTACAAAGCTCTCCATTAATTGCGGGATGTTGTATTTCTTCTTAGACACGATTATGAGTGTATCCAATTCTTTTGTCCGATCCGCATTTGGCGTCAAGGTCAAACAACCATTTGATGAGCCATATCTAGCGACGTCGCTTCAAAATTTCTGGGGTCGGAGGTGGAATCTATTAGTATCTGAAACTTTACACAACATGATCTATAAACCAATTCGTTATGAAGCGGGCTGCCCGCGATGGGCCGCAGTGATGGCCGTGTTTGTAGTGTCGGGGCTGATGCACGAGCTTTTGTATTACTACATAATAAGAGAGATTCCAACATGGGAAGCCACGTGGTACTTTGTCATTCATGGACTCTGTGTGGCTGTGGAGATTGAATTGAAGAAGATGTTGGGGAACAGGTGGCGCTTGCATTGGGCAGTGTCTGGACCATTAACGTTGGCCTTTGTCATGCTCACCACTGATTGCTTGTTTTTTCCACCATTGTTGAGGATGGGCAACTCAAATTTAGTATAGTATATACGCCCTACATTAACAATTGGATTTACACTATTATCAAATGTTTCTGTTATGTGGCATAGGATGAAGGAAGGTATGAAATTTTTTTTCAAACTTCTTTATAAATTTTCACCATCCGCATGTTTCGTCACATGGGTGAGAAGAAGAAATACTCCTATCAAAAAAATTTTAGTAGTACCATAGTATCATACTTTTAAAAAAAATTCAAGTAGTGTCATTGTAAAAGTTTTAAAAAGGATTTCTCCTTTTCTCTTTTACTCGCTCAGAGTTAAATCCCACTTTGTTCAAGTTTTAGAATATGTGTGTAGTTTTTTTATTTTATTTTATATATTTCACTCATAAATAATTTAAATATATCTATAAAATATAAACAAATATAAAATAATTAAAATATTAGATCATACTTTTTATTTTAATCTATTCTCTTAATTTATTTTTGTAAGAATATATTTTTTCTTCCTATCAAATACAAATAAAAATAAATACAAATATTTTTTATCTTTTAAAAAATTATTTTTAAAAGTTAATTACATGAAAAGAAAATATAGATTTTTTTTATTATTTTCAATTTCTTTTTGTTTTATATACTTATATAAAAAATTTAGTCATACTTCTTATATCATAAGATATAAACTAATAACTTAAAACATCATTTTCATCAAGGTACTTTTGTGGTTTGTTCTATTTAAATTTCTATACTTTTATTTAAGTCTCTCTACTTTCAAAGTTCAATTTTGTAATTTTAATAAATCATAAAAATGAAATAAGACTGTATACAACTAAAATAGTATTATAACTAAACTAATATATATGTTTTATGAACAATATTTAATGGTGAGTGGATCCAAACCTATGATCCCTTAGTTATTGGTACACGTCAATTACTATTGAGCTAAGCTCACTTTTGAGCTAACTAAAACAATATTAATGTGTTCAAAATAATTTTTATACGAATTTAGAGTCACAACTTAAAGTTCTAGATCCGTCACTGTTCTAATTTCATATTTCTTTGAAGTCCTATCAGTTTTACACTAGCCGTATATTTTGTATTTAATTGAACTAAATGAAAATATTTTTTAACACAATTCTTCAAATCGAAGACTTTCAAAAGGTAAGAATTGAAACACTTATTAAAGTTTAATGTAAATATTATTGAAACAACACTTATCAAAAGATTAAGTCTAATTTAGGGAAATTGAAAGTTTAAGATAAAAAATTGATAATATAGGGGTAAAAATGTTTTCCCTCTTCAACTATCTAATTCTTTCTCTCTCTTTTTTAAATATACATTTAGGTTTTCTTATGTCATTATATGATTGAAAATGTCAAATATTACTTTTTAAACAAAAATGTAATCTTAATAATATTCATGATTCTAAAAATCCTATTCACTATCTGACATTTTAATTTTTTTTCAAAGTTATAGCTACTTATAATAAGATACTCAAAAGAAAAAAAAAAACTATTTATAATTAGATGAAAGATTTTTTTGGGGTAACTACTCAGTCATCTTTATATCCGTATATTATTTAATATTATTAATTTTAATTTTAAATATACATTTTTTTAGCTCTAAATCTGTCTTTGCTCTATCTGTTCATTTTATAGTTTTACTTTTATAAATACGTTTATTATCACGTGCCAAATACGTATGTACTTATTTTAACTTGTTTGATTTAAGAGAAAGTAAAAAAATTATTATTATTATTATTATGGTTGAGTTTTATGTCTTAAAACTCGTGAGTTTGTTATATTCTATTTTGTAATAAAGATGTTGTTGAGATTTATTCAAATAAATGTGCTATTGAATAAAGTGAATTGTATGTTTTGAAACCCTAATCCAATAAAAAACCCATGGCTATAAGATGTATACTTGAACTTTATGTGTGACATAAAAGTGGATCAGGTTCAAGTTATAGCCAGAACGGTCTATAGTATGGGGATAGGACTCGGTACCTTATCTTGGAGACACTATGGACGCGACCCACTTTGTAAAGTACAAACGATGTGATCCTGAATCGTTCATGTGGAAACATGTGAGTGGGGGCGTCCTATGTAATGAGTTTGCATAAGACTGTACCGAGAAATAGTCACTTAGATTTTATAACTCCGTTACTGTCTTAACTGACTATATTCATACGATGACCTAGGTTAATTCGATCTTAATCCTGAGCGTGCCATGAATTCCTGTTTATTCGGATTATCCTTAGATTTGCATGGGTGAGAGCGACCTGAGATTGCCGACTCAATAAACCTCTCATTTTAGGGATAAGACCGGGTAGATAGTTGGGAACATAGTTCTGCAAGATGTAATTCACTCCTACCCGCTTTAGGGATTAGTAGAAAGGTTGTTCCCTTAAGCGCTGACTCCGGGGTCTTGAACAAAAGACCCACCCCTCTCATTGGCCCGAAAGGGATTCGGTTTGTTGGTTGGACCACAAACCAATTGTTCATTAGAGGATCAGTGGGACTTAAAAAACAAGAAGTAATTACAAGGGTAAAAACAGTATTTTTGACCCAGCTCTAATTACGAACGCCCTGTGAAGGACCGACTTACTAATTATGGTTATATCGAGTGAACAAAAATATATCTACAGTGAGGAGAGTGCAACCACTAGGCTTTAGTGAAGTGTCCCGGTGGTTAACGAATGTTGATTAGCTAGGCTAAAGATTTTGGTCGGTTAATCTCGTATCGTTGGAGCTCATGATCTGTAGGTCCATTAGATCCTCTTACTAGCTCGGACTAAGCCTTGTAAGATTTTGAGATAAAAGAATTCGAATTGTTCAAATTCGGTTTTGGGAGAAAACGTTAATTATATGATATACTTAACGTGTCATAGATTAATTATGAATTAAACTATGATAAAGAAGAGGTAAAAATATTTAAATTTGATTTAAATATTGATTCGGTTTATAACATGAATAAGGATTCATGTCGAACGGTCGATTTAAGAAATCGGGATTGGTCTAATTATTTAATTTGATATTTGATATTAAATAAAATAAATAAAATAAATTAATAAAATAAATTATTTAATTAATTAAATTAATGAATTGATTTTAATTTAAAATTAATTTAAAATTAATTTTGAATTAAAAATTAAATGAAATTTCAATTGGACCAAACTTCAAATGGTGAACAAGCTACTTTGCTTTGAAATTCACCATAAATCAGCACCTCCTTCTTGATTAATCCTCATCATTCATGTGTCGGCATCTTCACAAAGCTTGTTGAAGCTTTAATTGAAGATAAATTAAAGAGGATAAAGAGAATTTTACAAGAAATTCATAGAATTCTCGGTTTTGAACCACTCTCACTCTTCTTCCAAAATTCTCTCAACTTAAGATCCCACAATTTGTTCCAAGGCCTGAGGATAGTAGGGAAGACATTAGAGGTTATCCACAAAGTGTTTGTGACAAGAAATTGCCCACGGATTAGGAGAATTTTGAGCTACAAAGGTATGAGTCCTTATTCTCTGTTTTTCTAGTTTTGAGCATGTTTTTTGATTTGTAAAATTGATCAACTTAGAGTGTTCAAGATCTAAAATTGTTTCCGCTTTCTTAATCTACACTCTTTCAATTGGTATCAGAGTATTTTGAGCATTCAATTTGATCAATTGTGTCTTGTGGTGGGTGTTTTTAGAAATACAATTTTTCTGGGTGTCTAAAGTGATCTTATGGTTTTGGCATTTAAATTGAGCATCTATTTGTGCTTTATTTTCAAATTGATCAAGTGTGTTTGAGCATTAATGTGTGTAGAATAAGCTGTAAAAATTTAAGTCGATTGGAGTCCGGAAAGGCCTTCAATTTGAAGAAAGAAGCTCGGGAGGTCCAGAAAACAGCAAAACAGAGCAGTTTTTTTGTCTCTCTTTATTTGCTACAGTAACCTTCTTTAAAGACCAGCCTGTGAAATTGAAAAGAGGAAGAAGAAGAGTTTGACTTTGACCGATTCAGACCATGGTTCGTTGACTTTGACCGGTTCAAGTTATTTTGGGTTAAGCCGTTTTTGGTCCGGTTCAGGCGGTTTTAGACCGATTCTGAGTATTTCGAGGCCGATTTTTCCATTTTTGAGGTTCGTTTTACCATTTAGAGGTTCGGTTCAGCCTTTTACAGTCTAGTTCAACCTTTTGAAAGTCCGGTTCACACATATGCAAGCTGCTTCGAAATGGTTCGATTTTAATTCTAGATTATTATTGTAATAATTTGGGCCCCGTTTGATAACCATTTTGTTTTTTATTTTTAGTTTTTGAAATTTAAACCTAAAAATACTACTTTTACCAATGAGTTTATATGTGTTCTTATCTACTTTATACCTATGTTTTCAAAAATCAAGCCAAATTTTGAAAACTAAAAAAAGTAGCTTTCAAAAACTTGACTTTGTTTTTAGAATTTGACTAAGAGTTCAAATGCTTACTTAAGGGAGATGATCTCTATTGTAGAGAACTTAGGTGAAAATAAGTTTAACTTTCAAAAACTAAAAACTAAAAACAAAATAGTTATCAAATGGGGCCTTAGTTGTTTGCTTGCATTAGATGCAAAAAACAAGTCCACTTTAGTGTGTTTAATTAATTATGCATTGTGAATGTATGTTTTAATTAAAATTCCTGATTAAATGTGCATAAAGTATGCCATATAGATTTTAAAATCCCACCATAGGAAGCATGCTTCATGCATTGAAAGTATGTTATAAGTGTTATAATATATAGTATGCATGAATTAGGGTTTCATAGGAATTAATATAAGTATTATATTAATTTATGAAACAAATATTGCCAACAAGAGCCTAGCTCAACTGGCAAAAAAATTTATGAAACAAATATTAGACCGACAGATCTTAAGCTTGATCCAAAGCCTATGAAATAAACTTATAGGGAATTGATTTTCATCTTCCCCAGAAAATCCTATGCCTCTCTGTTGTACTTCAACACCCTGCCTGTTTGCCTGCCTCTACTTATGTTGATCTGTATCTTATCATCACATCAATTTATATTCTCTCTTTCCCCTCAATTTTCTAAAAAAAAACAACCATTTTCATTTCCTAAAATCATTTTTTATCGTACACTCATGTCATAATTGATAAGGACAACGACCCTCCACATATCTCCACAATGGTATGATATTGTCCACTTTGGGCATCAACCCTCATGGCTTTGCTTTTGGTTCCCCCAAAAGGCCTCATACCAATGGAGATAATTGTCCTTCCTTATATACCCATGATCAATCCCTTCCCTAGCCAATGTGGGACATTTGTTTGCAACCTAACAATCCTCCCCTCGAACAAATTACCACACTTGAGCCTCCCTTCGAGTCTCCCCTCGAACAAATCAAATCCGTCTACTCCAACGGATCGCCACATTGTGTGATATTCCTTGATCCTCCCCTCGAACAAAGATCTACTCCTCTACCAGGCAGCTTGATAGAGTTTACTACTTGGTTGCCGCTCCAAGTACTTTTTGTTCGACTCCGGGGTTCATCCACAATGTCTACATAAGGCTTATTAATGTTTGTTCCACTTTGAGGATTTCTCCGACACACAGCTAGGTTTTATCATGGCTCTGATACCAATTGATAAGGACAACGACCCTCCACATATCTCCACAATGGTATGATATTGTCCACTTTGGGCATCAACCCTCATGGCTTTGCTTTTGGTTCCCCCAAAAGGCCTCATACCAATGGAGATAATTGTTCTTCCTTATATACCCATGATCAATCCCTTCCCTAGCCAATGTGGGACATTTGTTTGCAACCTAACAATCCTCCCCTCGAACAAATTACCACACTTGAGCCTCCCTTCGAGTCTCCCCTCGAACAAATCCGTCTACTTCAACGGATCGCCACATTGTGTGATATCCCTTGATTGGTGCGGTGAGCGTGGACAACAAATAATTCACCACAAAATATTCACCAAATAATTCTCAATCAACAACCAGCAATGGACAGCAACAAACCATAAACAAATGCAGAAAACTAAATGCAAGAAACACACGAATTATACGTGGAAAACCTCTTCGATGTGAAGAGTAAAAACCACGGGACTTGTGAGGAGTCCACCCTTATCACCTTCTCTTATTATGATAAAATTGAGGAAAAAGAAACCAAATCAGTCTTACAAAGATTCACAACCCACCAATAAGTTCCATACATAAGAGAACAATAATTGAGAGAGGAAAGATGATAAATATCACCCAGTTTTTGTAGGTTCTGTCCGACAGCAATATCCGATAAACCGAAGCTCAGAACGACGATCCAACCGTTCAAACCAAGGCCCTGTGAGTCCTCAACAAGCTGACAAAATTTCAGCAAAATCCAACGGTTGAAACTCCGGCAAACGGCAACTTTGTAAACATTGTCAGTGAAAAACCGAACTGCACTAATCTCCCAACGTTTTATTTTTTCTCCCTCCGTTTTTCCTTTTCCTTTTAGGTTATATATCCTTCTAAAAAAACCTAGGCTTTCTAGATAAGCCAACTCATTTAACCTCAAATGGGCTAAACATATAACCCGATATTTTGGGCCTACAAACATAAGAAAAAACCCATGTTTGTCTAACAAATGGGCTGGACACCCATAACAATCTCCCCCTCCAGCCCCATTGCGGGGAAGACACAATCACATCCATGATCACTTGAACTTCATCCCGACAAGCTTACTACAAAGCTCAAGCTTACTTCCAGGAACTACTTTAGTCAGCATATCTGCACTATTCTTGTCGGTGTGGACTTTCTTCAGTTTCATTATCTTCTCTTCAATCACATCTCGCAACCAATGATATCTAATGTCAATGTGTTTAGTGCGAGCATGATACATTGAATTCTTGCTTAAATCCATAGCACTCTGACTATCACAGAAGACTACATACTCATCTTGCTTCAAACCTAACTCTTGAAGGAATCTTTTAAGCCATAGCATCTCCTTGCTTGCTTCCACTGCTGCAATATACTCTGCCTCAGTTGTGGACAATGCTACACATTTTTGTAGCTTGGATTGCCATGAGATGGCTCCCCCTGAAAATGTAAACACATAACCTGAGGTAGACTTTCTGTTATCAAGATCACCTGCCATATCTGCATCAGTATAGCCTTGAAGTATAGGTTTACCACCTCCATAACATAAACTCAATTTGGAGGTGCCTCGCAAATATCTGAAAATCCACTTTACTGCTTCCCAGTGAGCCTTACCTGGATTGGATAAGAAACGACTCACTAAACCGACTGCATGTGTAATATCAGGTCTAGTACACACCATAGCATACATCAGAGAACCAACTGCAGAAGAGTAAGGAATAGCTGACATTGCTTCTTTCTCCTTCTCTGTTGTAGGACAAGCTCTCTTATCTAGCTTGAAGTGAGTTGCTAATGGTGTACCAACAGGCTTAGCATGCTTCATATTGAACTTTCCAAGTACCCGTTCAATATACTTTTCTTGGGATAACCACAATTTCCTGACTTTCTGTCACGAGTAATCTCCATGCCTAAGATTTGCTTTGCAGGGCCTAAATCTTTCATGTCAAATGACTTGGACAAGTCTTTCTTCAAACTTTGAATCATATCTGCATTTTGTCCAACTATTAACATATCATCTACATATAAAAGAAGAATAATGAAGTTACCTCCAGAGAATTTTCTGAAATATACACAGGAATCAGCTGTAGTTCGTTTATAATAGTTGTTTATCATAAACGAATCAAATTTCTTGTACCACTGTCTTGGTGTCTGTTTAAGCCCATAAAGACTCTTCTTCAACTTGCAAACAAGTTTATCTTTTCCTTTTTCTTCAAATCCTTCAGGTTGCTCCATGTAGATTTCTTCATGCAAATCACCATGCAAAAATGCGCTTTTTACATCAAGTTGCTCCAATTCAAGATCTAGACTTGCCGCTAAAACCAAAATTGTTTCGATAGATGTCATTTTGACTCATCAAGAGAATATCTCATCAAAGTCAATGCCCTTTTTCCTAGTTGCATCCTTTTACCACTAACTGGCTTTGAACTTTACTATCTTCTCGCCATCCTTTTTATACTTGAAAACCCACTTGTTTCTCAAGACTTTCTTGTCCTTTGGAAGATGCACTAGCTCATAGGTTTCATTCTTTTTCAAGGAATTTATCTCCTCATTCATTGCATCAAGCCACTTGTCTTTTTCATCATGAGACAAGACCTCTTGATAGTTCTCTCTGCTCTCCATCTTCACTAACTAGAATGAACTCGAGCTTGGATACTTTGTTGAAGGTTTACGCTCTCTTGTGGACCTTCGAACATGTGTATCCTCCACTTGAGGATAGGTTGCTCCTCCGCTCATGAACTTCTTCATGAATCACTTCATCATGGATTTCTTCATCGGATGAAGACTCATCAAGATCATCATCATCAACATGATCCGTACATTACCATCGAGTTCTACCTCACCAACATCATCATGTACATCATCAAGTACATTCTCAACATTCTCATTCGACGACTGAATAATAGAAGGAGTAGAAGAAAGATCATTAGTAGTATCAAAAGACGATTTTGAAATAGAAGTGTACCTCGTACTCAGAAGATCTGCACCCTTCTCGTGCTCAAAGAATACTACATCTCTGCTTCTCACTACCTTTTTCTTTTCTGGATCGTAGAGCCTGTAACCATACTCTTCATCCCCATATCCAACAAATACACATGGATTAGTTTTCGAATCAAGCTTTGACCTTTGTTCTTTAGGCACATGCATGTATGCCTTACTGCCAAAGACTCTCAAATGCGAATAAGTGGGATCACGCCCCTTCCATGCTCTCTCTGGAATGTCATAACCAAGAGGAATCGATGGAGATCGATTAATCAAATACACAACACATTGCACTGCTTCAGCCCAAAATGTCTTAGGAAGATCAGACATTTTAAGCATGCACCTCACCTTCTCTACAATGGTTATGTTCATCCTTTCAGCAACTCCATTGTGTTGTGGTGTGTCAGGCTCTGTCTTCTCATGCCTAATACCATGTTGTGAGCAATAATACCTGAACTCATTCGAAGTATACTCACCACCATTGTCAGATCGAAGACACTTCAACTTTCTTTCAGTCTCTCTTTCTATCATAGCATGAAAATTTCTGAAAATCTCAAACACTTGGCTTTTTGTTTTCAACATATACACCCAAGTTCTTCGAGTAGCATCATCAATGAAAGTGACAAAATATCTATTGCCACCAAGTGATTCTACCTCAATAGGACCACAAACATCAGAGTGGACTAACTCCAATTTTCCTTGCCTTCTAATGGACTTTTTAGCAAAAGAAACTCTATGTTGCTTACCTGCCAAGCAATAATCACAAGGGTCAAGAGAAACTGTTTTATCAACAAGAATAAAAGATTTACCTGCCAACAGTTTAATCCCCTTATCACTCATATGTCCTAACCTTCGATGCCACAAATTAGGAGAATTCTTTTCTTCAACTGCATTCAGCTCACAAGAACATACTCTCAAGTATGTTTTATACAAAGAACAACATAACTCACCACGAGCAACTGTCATCGAACCTTTAGACAATTTCCATTTACCATTATCAAAGGTATGTTGAAATCCTTCTTGATCAAGGACACTTGCAGACAACAAGTTAAGGCGTAAAATCAGAATATGGCGCACATTCTTTAATGTAAGCATGCACCCAACACTTGTCTTCACACGAATATCACCTAATCCAACAATACTAGCTGAGCACTTGTTTCCCATCTTCACACTACCAAAATCACCCAATTGATAGTTCATGAAATACTCCTTTCTGGGAACACAATGATATGAAGCTCCTGAATCTACCAACCACTCTATGTCTGAACTTTCTACATGATGACATTCACTAGTTGCACAAACTAAAGTAACATCACCATTACCTGTAGTAGTAGTTGCTGCAGTATTTTTATCATCTCCCTCCTTTTGTAAGTCTTGCTTCTTACCTTGTTCTTTCTTCCAACGGTAGCAAAACTTTTTAATATGGCCAGGCTTGTTGCAGTGATAACATGTCCTAGTCTCTTTGTCTCTAGACTTGGACCTCTCCTTTGAGTTACCACGACCTTTGGGTCCTTTACTCTTGCTTCTATCACGATTCTCAACAAGAAGAGTATTCGAATTATCAACTCCCATCTCCTTTCTTCTTATCTCTTCATTGAACATGCTTTCTTTAATCATATTCACAGATAGAACACCTTTTGGAGCAGAGTTACTAATAGTCACAACTAAGGTTTCCCAACTGTCTAGCAAAGAACTCAACAAGAACAAAGCCTGCAATTCATCATCAAAAATAATTTTCATAGTAGTCAACTTGTTAATAATATCCCGAAGTCACTCAAATGTTCGTAAAGCAGACTTCCCACCTTTCAATTTCAAATTAACAAGTCTCTTGATTAATGAAGTTTTATTATGTGGGGTCTTTCTTTCATAAAGACCTTCCAATTTCTTCCACAAATCATATGGGTCGGACTCTTTAGACACATGGTTGAAAATACTAAGATCAACCCACTGCCTAATAGTTCCCAAAGTCTTCCTTTTTAACTTTACCCAATCTTTCTCTTCCATTTTATCTGGTTTTGAAGGTTTAGAAATTGTGCCATCAACTTCTATGGTTGTTTCAATTGGATCATACAAATCTTTGCAAAATAGAAAATCCTCCATCATCGGTCTCCAAATGGAATAATTGGTTGATGTCAGTCTAACCATTGAATTACCTCCACAACCGTTAGTAGACTCCATAACAACGATTAAATTAAACCTTGGCTCTGATACCAACTGATAGGGCCAAAATAGCAAATTAATAACCCACCAAGATCTCCTCTAAGACAATCAACCAAAAATAGTACTCCAATCCACCACAAAATATTCACCAAATAATTCTCAATCAACAACCAGCAATGGACAGCAACAAACCATAAACAAATGCAGAAAACTAAATGCAAGAAACACACGAATTATACGTGGAAAACCTCTTCGATGTGAAGAGTAAAAACCACGGGACTTGTGAGGAGTCCACCCTTATCACCTTCTCTTATTATGATAAAATTGAGGGAAAAATAACCCAAATCAGTCTTACAAAGATTCACAACCCACCAATAGTTCCATACATAAGAGAACAATAATTGAGAGAGGAAAGATGATAAATATCACCCAGTTTTTGTAGGTTCTGTCCGACAGAAATATCCGATAAACCGAAACTCAGAACGACGATCCAACCGTTCAAAACAAGGCCCTGTGAGTCCTCAACAAGCTGACAAAATTTCAGCAAAATCCAACGGTTGAAACTCCGGCAAATGGCAACTTTGTAAACATTGTTAGTGAAAAACCGAACTGCACTAATCTCCCAACGTTTTATTTTTTCTCCCTCCGTTTTTCCTTTTCCTTTTAGGTTATATATCCTTCTAAAAAAACCTAGGCTTTCTAGATAAGCCAACTCATTTAACCTCAAATGGGCTAAATATATAACCCGATATTTTGGGCCTACAAACATAAGAAAAAACCCATGTTTGTCTAATAAATGGGCTGGACACCCATAACAATAATTTCTCTCTTATTCACTTATTGCTTACCTAACTTATAAATGTTCCTAACTTGATTGTTTTTTAAAAGAGTTAGTAGGTCCAGTGGCTGCAAGAAAATTTATGAGTTGTAGTACGAATCCTACCTTCAAATTTCATTTATTGCTAACAGTTAAACTAAACTTTGGGGTTTGTTTTGATTTAGTTCCTTAACTTTCAAAATTATTAGTCCTTCGATTTTCTAGTTTTTTAAAAGGTCTAATAAACATAAATTTAAATTTTAGGATTATATTAAATATAAAATTCAAATTTATATCGAATAGTTCAATTAATTCTAAAATTTTCAAATTTGACAAAGTTCTATTAGACATAAAATTTAAAATTCAAAAACTTATTAGACACTTTAAAAAGTTTGGACTAAATGAATACAAATTTCAAAGTTCAGGGACTAAACTTATAATTGAATCTATCAAAATTTGATACTTCTATGTTTTGTTTTAAAAAATACATTCTAGAATGATTTATGATTGTAAAGATTTTGGGTGTTTGGAGCACTGTTTCGACACCAAAATGTTTGTAATCGAAATTATGGGTGGTTGTTTGGCATGTGCTGTTCAAAACCATGGAGTTGTGTTTCAAACCCATTAGATTTTGAACACAACGACTCAAACAAATCCAAACCGAACATGGTGCTCCAAACACCCTGTAAGTTGCTTGTATTTTCATTTCTTCACCTTAATAAGAAAAATATCGAAATCGTACCATTCTGTCATGTCACCAACTTCTACTGAAGCTCAAGGTTCTATTTGAAATTTTCATTTGATTTCTGGGACAGGTGAAAAAAGATGCATTCTTTTCATTTCCTTTTTTTACCATCTATACTTTCTAGACTAAGGCTTCAATGTTGGCTGTTTTTTTCCCTCTAATTTATGAGCACTGTAAAATGAATGTTAACATGTAACTTATATCTTATTCAAACTGTTTTGAACCAATTTGGATTATTCATTGAAATACAGTCTGAAATTAATATGGTAGGTAGAAGTTGACCTATAATGCAATATTCAAACACACGATTTGTTCTCTTGTCATTAAAATTGATTTTTTTTAGTACAATAGGGATTGAAGGGACTCGAACCACTGACATCGTAGTTGTTAACTCATTCGATATGTCATTAAAATTGATTATTTTTTATGTTTTAACTTTTAAATGAATATGTTAGGGCTTTGTCGTCCCCTTCTATATTAATATGCAAAACACAGTACAAAGCGTAATTCAACACCCCAACCTCCCATTCGCTAACCCTGGCCCCACACAAAATCCCTTTCAAAAACCCCACCATAACTAACTTCCAATGGAGGAGACTTTTCTACCCCTACGATAATATTGGACATTGATTTGGGGCCTAACATCTCTCCCTGGGCCCCAAGAAACCTTGCCCTCAAAGTTGAAAGTGGGAAACTGGCGTCGCATAGCTTCGATGGGCTCCAATGTGGCTTCATGAGCTGGCAAGTTGAACCAATTGATAAAAGCCTCTTTAATACTCATTAGTTGATTCTCTCGATAAGTTACGATTTCTTGAAAGGATGGAATCCCGCAGCGGAAGCGAATTGAATCGCATGCTCTCAATTGTGTTACTTGAATTAAACTCAAATACATGCATTCTAGGTTAAGTATAAAAGGGGAAACAAAATTACCTTTGAAGAACTTTTCTTCTCGTTATCCTCTCCACGATCTCTACGGAATCGCGAACCGATCACGAACTTAGGCACTTCAAAGACATCTTCTCGGTTGTTCTCAAGAAAGAGGGAGGCTTGTGGGAACCCTTTTTGGAGAAGAAGATTGTAGAGAATTTGAGCGAGATTGAGAGGTTTTTGATTTGCCAGAACCAAAAATGAGATATCAAGTGTGCAAAATACTTCACAAAACATTTATTTATAGTGGGTAAGGGTGACGAGAAATTCCTCACTCATTTAGCCCACTACTCCCACAAACCATATATTATGCAAATCATATTTGCATAATATCCGTATCATATACCTTAATATGCAAATCACATTTGCATAATGTGGAATTAAATTGAATCATATTCAATTTTCGTATCTCTCAATATTAATTTCTCTAATTATGCCATAATTCCATAATTAGGCAATAATATAGTTTATTATGAATCATATTCACATTAAACTATATATTACATCAATTATATCACATATAATTGACATAAACTCCCTTTATATGAATTTGAACACTTCAAATTCATTCCAAAACTTTATACCCTCATTTATTCCATATTGGCCAATCGAGAGACCTAATGGACCTACAAATCATAAGCTCCAATGATTCGAGATTAATTGATCAAACTCTTTGATCCCATTAATCAACATTCATTAACTACGAGTCATTCCACTATAGACTCGTAGCTGCACTCTCTTCAGTGTAGGACATGTTGTGTCCATCGATATAACCAATGCCCATGAGTCAAACCTTCATAGGTCGTTCGTAGTCACAACTGGACCAAATTACCGTTTTACCCCTGTGACTACTTCTTGCACCTTAAGTACCATTGATCCTCTAATGAACAACATGTTTTTGGTCCTACCATAAACAACGTCCCTCTCGGGCTAGTGAGAAGGTGAAACCTCGTTGTTCAAGGCTTGGATTCAGTTCTGAATGGAACAACCTATCTAAATTTCCTAACTCAGGAACAAGTAAATTCCTTCTTGCGTAGTTAAGTTCCCAGCTATCCACGAGGTTCACCCCTGAGAAGGTAGATATATTGAGTCGACAACTCTGGCCACTCTCGCTCGTACTAGTCAAAGGACAGATCCCCACAAATAGGAGTCCACAACCCGCTCAGGATTAAGGTCGAGTCACTAATGGTCATCTACGGATTATTGGTACTAATCTGTCAACGATGTTACTACAGTAGTCTAATAATTCACGGTTCAGTCTTGTACAATCTCATTACACATGATGTCCCCACTTGCATGTCAACTACATGAACGAGTTGGATCGCCTCGTTTGTATCAAATACAAAGTGAGTTGCATCCATAGTGTTACCAGGAAAAGGTTCCCAATCTTATCCATGTACTATAGACCATTTGGGTCATTTACTTGAACGTGATCCTACCTATGTGTCCACTACATACCGTTCAAGATCTCATCTACATGACCCTGAAGCCTAGTTTATTGGATTAAGTTTAAAATGCGAGAATACAAGATTTGATATAAAAATAACTTTTATTTATAAACATTAGATGTATACAAACTACACGAGTTTAGGGCATACACCCCAACACTTCCTGCAGCTGAGCCAACCATTCAAAATCATCAGTAAGTATTGGATCATGAGTTTTCACTTTGTCCAGGTTGTCGTCTACCCGCTTGACCTATGATACATGGAAAACATGATGGATATTCACTGTAGCTGGCAAGTTTAGTCGGTAATCTACCAATCTAATCTTCTCATTAATGACATAAGGCCTGAAGTACTTTAGCGATAACTTTTCATTTCTTCGTTTTGCTAATGAAGCTTGCCTGTATGGACAGAGTTTGAAGAATACACACTCACCCACCTTATACTCTACCTCAGTACGTTTTCTATCAGTAAACGTTTTCACTCTTTCCCTGGCTATCTCAAGGTGATATTTCAGTGCATCCAAGGCCACATCTTTCTGTATCGGTTGTTGTTCTAATGAGTCATTAGTAGTATTAGAGATTCCATAAGACATCAATGAAGGTGGAGGTCGACATAAACAACCTGAAAATGAATCATTCCGATGGAGCTATGAAAAGAAGTATTATACTAATACTCTAGCTGAGCCAATTCTGCCACCCTTTGGGGCGTTCACTGCAAAAACATCGCAGATAGGTTTCAACACAACGATTAACCACCTCTGTTTGTCCGTCTGATCATGGTTGATAAGCTGAGCTTCGACATAGTTTCGTTACTTGGATACGAAATAACTCACACCAGAAATGTTTGAGAAATACTTTATTTCTATCCAAAACAATGGATTTAGGGTAACCATGTAGTCGCACTATTTCCTGCACAAATGTAACCGCGACTGCTTTAGCTGTGAATGGGTGTCTCAAAGCGAGAAAGTGAGCCATCTTCCTTAATCTATCCACCACGACCAAAATGACATTATAGCCATTAGATTTAGGCAATCCCTCCACAAAATCCATAGGAACATCCTCCCAAAGTCGTTCTGGAATATTCAAAGGCATCAACAAGTCGGCTGGAGAAATGACCATCATTTTATTCTTCTGACAAATAATGTAATTCGCCACATATTCCTTGGTATCAACTTTCATGCCCTCCCAATATAACCCCAGATATTCGTTTATATGTACACAAAAAACCAGAATGTCCTCCTATGGCAAAATTATGATAGGTATGTAAAATTGCAGGAATTAAGGATGAAGATTTCAGAATGACTAACCATCCCTTGTAGAATAGGGTCCTTTATACCCAAGAATACCGAGGTACACTATCTTCATTGTCCTGTAGCCTCGAAATGATCGATTGGAGCTTTTCATCCCCAACCACTTCTTCTTTAACCTTAAGAATATCGACAATGAACAGAACACACATGTGATTGAACTAAACTGTGGGAGGCAAACGGGACAATGCATCCAATGCTTTATTACCAAAATCGGGCTTATATTGAACTTCAAAATCATAGTCGAGCAATTTGGCTATCCATTTTTTTATACTCCAGTTGAATTACTCGTTGGTCGAGTAGATATTCCAATGCTCGTTGATAAGTTTTAACAACAAAGCTCTGGCCCAGTAAATACGGTCACCACTTTTAGATGGCAAAAACAATAGCCATCAATTCCCTCTTGTAAATAGATCGAGACTGAGCCTTAGCAGAAAGTGTCTTATTGTAGTAAGCGATAGGTCTCTGATCTTGCATCAAGACCACACCTAATCCTATTCCTGAAACATCAGTTTCGATAACAAAGGGACAATTGAAATCGTGTAAAGCAAAGTACCGATAATGTCACCATGGCATTCTTAAATTGTTCAAAAAAGCTTCTGTGGCGTCTTCATCCCAATCAAAAGGACACATT
Organism: Trichosanthes cucumerina; assembly: GCA_036507285.1. Classification (NCBI taxonomy): domain Eukaryota; kingdom Viridiplantae; phylum Streptophyta; class Magnoliopsida; order Cucurbitales; family Cucurbitaceae; genus Trichosanthes; species Trichosanthes cucumerina. Next base: position 84,430,239 of record CM071835.1, on the reverse strand, counting down.
TTTTAAGCAAGCGAGTCAAAGGGGCAGTAATAGCTCCATAATTCTAAACAAATCGGCGATAGTATCCTGTTAACCCCAGGAACGCTCTTAGATCTTTAAGTGAAGTAGGCCAGGGCCAATTCCATATATCTTGGATTCCCGAATTGGCTTCCACCCCAGTTGCAAAAATCCAATGTCCCAGATATTCAATTCGTAGCTGAGCGAATTGGCATTTCTTCGCATTTGCAAATAGTTTGTTATCTCGCAAAACATTGAACATAATGGTTAGATGGTGCATATGTTCAGACTCTCTTTTACTGAATATGAGGTTATCATTAAAAAAACAAGTACAAACTTTCGTAAATACGACTTAAAAACACTGTTCATTAATGTCTGAAAAGTTGAAGGAGCATTTGTCAAGCAAAAGGGCATCACTAAGAACTCATAGTGGCCTTCATGAGTCCTAAACGTCATTTAATGGACGTCTTCTTCACACATTCGTATCTGATGATAACCAGATTTTAGGTCCAGTTTCGAATAAATTCTTGAGCCATGTAATTCATCTAGTAACTCTTCCACAACTGGAATAGGAAATTTGTCCGGAAATGTGATGTTGTTGAGTGTCCGGTAATCCACGCAAAAGCATCATCCCTCATCATTCTTTTTAACTAACAAAACAGGGGCTAGAGAATGGACTATAGCTAAGACAAATTATCCTAACCATGAGCATCTCCCCTCCCAACTTTTCGATTTCTCCCTTTTGGACTTGGGCATAACAGTAAGGTCTCACATTCACTGATAACTCCCTTCTTAAGGTGAATATGATGATTGATTTCTCTTACTGGCAGTATGAAAGAGTCTATATTAAGAAACCAGAAACAATTTCATATCTTGAACCCTCTAAGTTGATCAATTTTACAAAATAAAAAACATGCTCAAATCTGGAAAAACAGAGAGTAAGAACACATACCTTTCTATCTAAAAATTCTCCAAATTCGTGGGCAATTTCTTGTCACAAACACTTTGTGGACCACCCTTAGAGTCTTCTCTACTATCCTCAGACCTTAGAACGGATTGTGGGATCCAAAGTTGAGAGAATTTGGAAGAAAAAAGGAAGATGGTTCCAAACCAAGAAAACCAGAAAGATTCTGTAAAATCCTCTTCAATCCCCTCAAATCTTCTTCAAATAAAGCTTCAATAAGCTTTGGGAAGATGCCAACAAATGTGTGATGAGGATAATTCAAGAAGGAGGTGCTGAATTTTGGTGAATTTGACAAGAAGCTTATTCACCATTTGTATCTTTGGTCCAATTGAAACTCAAAAATCAATTTGAATTTTCATTTAATTTTAATTCAAACTTAATATAAACTTAATTTTAAATTAAAATTAATTTATTAATTTAATTAATTAAATAATTTAATTAATTAATTTTAAATAATTGGACCAATCTCGATTTCCTAAATCGGTCGTTCGAACATGAATCCCTAATCATGTTATGTTATAAACCGAACTAATATTTAAATCATATTTAAAGACGGTCACCTCTTATTTATCATAGTTTAATTCATAATTAATCTATGACACGTTAAGTATATCACATATAATTAACGTTTTCTCCCAAAATCGAATTTGAACAATTCAAATTCTTTTCTCTCAAATGTTACAAGGTTTAGTCCGAGCTAGTAAGGGGACCTAATGGACCTACAGATGATGAGCTCCAACGATACGAGATTAACTGACCAAACTCTTTAGCCTAGCTATACAACATTCATTAACCACCGGACACTCCACTTAAGCCTAGTGGTTGCACTCTCCTCACTGTAGATATATTTATGTCCACCCGATATAACCATGATTAGTAAGTCGATTCTTTATAGGTCGTTCTTATTAGATCTGGGTCTAAATTATCGTTTTACCCCTGTAATTACTTCTTGTTCCTTAAGTCTCACTGATCCTCTAATGAACAATTGGTTTGTGGTCCAGCCAATAAACCGAATCCCTCTCGGGCCAATGAGAGGGGTGAACCCTTTGTTCAAGACCCGAAGTCAACACTTAAGGGAATAACCTGTCTACTAATCCCTAAACCGGGTAGGAGTGAATTCCATCTTGCAGACTTATGTTCCCAGCTATCTGCCCGACCTTATCCCTGAAATGTAAGGCTTATTGAGTCGGCAATCTCGGGCCACTCTCACCCATGCAAATCTAAGGATAATCCAAATAAACGGGAGTTCATGACACACTTAGGATTAAGATCGAGTTACCTTGGTCATCGTATGAATATAGTCAGTTAAGACAATGAACGAAGTTATAAAGTCTAAGTGACTATTTCTCGGTCCAGGCTTATGCAAACTCATTGCATAGGATGCCCCCACTCGCATATCTCCAAATGAACGATTCAGGATCACATCGTTTGTACTTTACAAATTGGGTTGCACCCATAGTGTCCCCATGATAAAGTACCCAACTCTATCCCTATACTATAGACTGTTCTAGCTAAAACTTGAACCTGATCCACTTTTATGTCACACATAAAATTCAAGTATTCATCCTATAACCAATGGTTCTTTATTGGATTAGGGTTACACAATACACAATTCACTTTATTCAATAACACCTTTATTGAATAAACCTCAATAACAAATTTATTCCAATATAGATTATACATTCAGTTTATAAAACCATGAGTTTTGGGACATAAAACCCAACACAGTAACCTTTTCGGCCGTTGAAAAACATCATTGTAATTTTTTAGCAATTCGTTTAACAACTGCTCCTCTGCACCTCTCGTTCTTCACTCACCGCTTCCACCTCCGTATACTTACTTCCCATCACCTTAAACTCCACTAAAAATCCATGGTCACTATTCTCCCATATCTTCATCATTTTCTTTAAGGTCACCTTAGACTTGGTAAGACTAGGTGTTGGGGTTTGTGCCCTAAAACTCGTAGTTTGTAATTTCGTTCTAATTATTGAAATAAAGAGTTATTTGTTCGTTATTTAGGATATTGCCCTTATTTTAACCCTAAATCCAATAAACTAACATCCAAGGCTATAAAATGTCTCTTGAACTAATGTAGTGTACATATAAAGGATCTCGGTTCGAGATACAACCTAAAAGGTCTATAGTAAGGGGATAAGGTTTGGGTACCTTACCCAGGTAATACTATAGATATGACCCACTTTGTATATGATACAAACACTGTGATCATAACGTGTTCGTGTAGATGACATGTGAGTGAGATATCCTATGTAATGAGATTACATAAGACCGAACTGCGAAAGAGTAACCACTAGATGTAACTCCGTTGACTAGTTAGGTTTCTATTTCACCAGGATGACCTAGGCAACTTGATCTCAATCCTGAACAGGTTACGAACTCCTGTTTGCGAGGGATTGTCCTTTGACTAGTATGGGTGAGAATGGCCAGATTCACCAACTCAATATGCCTACCTTCTTGGGGACAAGACCGAGTGAGCGACTGGGGACTTAACTTAGCAAGATGGAATTCACTCCTTCCCGCCTATTAGGGTAAGTAGAGGAATGTTCCCTTAAGTGGTGTCTTCGGGACTTGAACAAAGGGCCCGACACTCTCATTGGCCCGAGAGAGACTTTTGTTTGTTGGTAGGACCACAAAAAAATTATTTATTAGGGAATCACTGGTACTTAAGGTACAAGATGTAACCCAGGGGTAAGGCGGTAATTTGACCCAGTTGGTGTTACGAACATTCGTGAAGGATTGACTTGCTGTTATTGGTCAATATCTGTGGACACAAAAATATATCTGTAGTGAGAAGAGTGCAACTGCGGGACTTTAGTGGAGTGTTCCCGCAGTTAACGAATGTTGATAAGGAGGTTAATGAGATTAACCGAATAATCTCGTATCGTTGGAGATTTTGATTTGTAGGTCCATTAGGTCGACCTTCTAGCTCGTAAAGGGTTCTTAGATCGTTTGAATTTGAAATGTTCAAATTCATTAGGGAATAAATTTAATGTATATAGATACGTTATAATATAAAGTTTTGGAACTTTATGTTATAAATTTAATGTGAATATGATTCGTATTAAATTATATGAGAGAATTAAATATTTGAAAGAGTTCAAGTATTAATTTAAATGTGAATGAGATTCATATTTAAAAATACTATTGGTTAAAAGTTAATGTGCATATGATGTGCATTAAAACTATAGGTTAGAGGAAAAAATTGATTAAATATGATTTAATCCAAATTAAATATATGATATTTAATTTGATTTAGTTAAATGTGATTTAAATTGATAAGTATAATTAAATATGATTAAATTATATTATTATTAATTTTATTTTATTTAATATTAATTTGATTATTTTTAATTAAATTAAGGGAACGTGTCATCCAGACACGTTCTCACTACCCCTCTCCTTCTTCCTATCGATAGATTAACAGGGAGAAGGCAGATCATGTGAGACAATCGATCGATCAGTTTGTCGAGAATTGTGATTTGCAAAAGAAAATTCTCTCTCTCTAATTCCCTTTCCTTTCCAAATTGTTGGAAGCTTTCCCACAAAAACTTAGATCTAAGTGGAACCTAGATCCATAAGAGGTTTTCCAAGTGGTGTTGTCCTGTTGGAGAGGAAGAACCGAGAACTTTTCTTGGTTGTTGTGTTGTTGTGCAAAAGGAGTAAGGAGTTGCTGTTGATTTGATCTACAAAGGTAATTTCGAATTCCCTTTAGTTTAATGTTTTGAACAACATGTTTGCATGTTTTAGTTCAATGTCTAATTAGACTAGTAATTAAATGCTTGTCTTTGTATTTTTCCAATGTATTGGTATTTCTAGTAAACCAAAACAACGAGCAATTACGATTTTAATCACGTTTCTGCTGCTTAAGGGGATCTGATTCCCTTCACTAGGGCCGCCCTTCAATGTTATCAACTCCTCCCCCCCTATAGTCACTTTTATAGTTAGAGTCGACCAGTGTACACTAGTTTCTCCCAAGGCGTGCAACCATAACATACCTAGTACCACATCAACACTCCCCAATTCAAAAGGCAAGAAATTTTCTATAACCCTCAGGTTTCCCAATTCCATCACGGCTCTTTTACACACACCTTTCTCTTTGACTGTGATCCTCCCCCCTCCCCCCCATAATAATTCCACAGTGAGATGTTAATTCTACTACTTTGTGTGAAATAAAATTATGTGTCGCCCCACAATCGATCAGGACTATTACCTCATTACCGTCGATAGTACCCTTCAATTTTATGGTACCTGGATCTGTCATTTTGATCACTGAATTTAAAGACAAATGAGCAACATTGCTTTCTACCACAAACTCCGTTGTATCTAAGTTGTCGATCCCCATTGATAACGCTACACGCACGTGCACGTGATCGAAGTAATAACACTGGAATACTCCAAAGTATGGTACCCACAGGGAACAGGTTCACAGGATTAATCGAGACAAAAATAATTGTAATGCAAGATGCAAGTGAGGTAGCTAGAGTTGTAAAATTTGTTAATATGAGGATGTTCTAAACTATTGAAGACTAAAAAGAAATTAATGATAAAAATAAGGGAATTCAAGTTGCTTTTGCTCCTTTGGCGAAAATGCTGCTGAAAAATGCAACTGCAATTGTGCCAGCAATCTTAAACCTTAAGTAAACCTGGTTCTGCTCCTATTCGGTTTTGCTCCCAAAACCTTTAGGAGTCTAAACAATTAAACTCATATTTCTATGGCTAATTAAGTTTAGATAGTTTCGTACACAACCCTCTTGGTCTCGAAGTTTCGCCCTATGTCTAGAGTCGAAGTTTCAGATCTTATGTTTAAGTCCTTTCCTCTATTGGTTTTATGAGATCCGCTTTCCTTGACCCTTTCAGTATCAAGTTCAAGCGTGATGAACAAGACCTAGTGATCAGCTAGGGTTGCCCAAATAATATTCAGGAAAATCAAACTTAGGGTTAGGTGGTGACACCATTACCTTGCTACTTAAGCTTGACATCTCTCTTCTAGGGAAAGAGAGATTTAGCTCATAATTAAAACTAAGGAAAACATAAGATTAATGTGTTGAATTTTAGAAACCTTGAAATCAGAAAACACAAAAATCAGTAAGTACCAAAAATCCAACTTATTCGAAAATAAACAAACTAGAGGGAATTGAAGAGGGTTTTCTTTTATTCAGTAAACAAAAATTCAATTGCATAACTTTGATAAAGAATACATAATACAAACTGAACTAAAATTAAGTGGAAACACACTGGTCCTTAACTCTAATGACAGTAAATGAAAGACAAAGAAAACCCTACAAAACTCTCTTGTTGGTCGATAACAAAAACCAAGTACAAGTTTTGAATCTTCATCTCTAATATCATGTAAAAGAGGGACCAACCCAGAAGTTATTACAAGCTAGATAACAATGAAGACCTTGTTGGAATTGGTAGAATTGAAACCCTACAAGAAATCCTAAAAAATTCAGAGAGAGATCGTGACGACGAAGGAAAAAGTGTGTTTAAAAACCCATCAGAGATCTCTTTATGTACCCATCATGAGCTAGGATTTCTTTCTGAGTTGTCCCTTAATTCATGAAGAGTGATTTGGGTGTGATTCTCAGCTGTATCTTTTAAAAAATGATCAAGAGTCCCCTTGAATCTCGAAATCCCGAGATTTGCAGCGTGTGTCTGAAAAATCCAAAAATATAGTGGCAGTTTGTCCAAAATGTTTCCTTGTATAATATGGCTTGCTTGTCTGACTACTTTGCTGGTTCAAATGCGTCTGCAATTTCCTTGATATTTTTTCTATTCTCCTTTTCCTTCACAAAAACACACCAAATTAGCTTGTTTTCCACCATTTTTCGATAATTTCTTATTTTTCATAAATTTAATTAAGCTTGAGTAAGTTTACTCACGAATGATATTGTTAGCTTGCCACAAAGTACGTAATTGCAATAAAATAGACAAAAATGACCAAGTTTAGATATAAATAATCCTCATAAATGTGGATTATCACACCTCCAAACTTAAGTTATTGCTTATCCTCAAGCAATCAATCAATCTCAACAATCTTTGATAATTCTCAAAATCTAGAATTTAGAAACAACCATAACTTTTTCTCAGGGGTGTCTCAAACTCATAACGTTAGTTTTCACAACCAACTCATTACTAGCTTAATTGACATTGGTATTTTTCTCCCAATTTCTCACTATGACTATATCGATATTACCATCGTTTGGTCTTGTTTGCTTCCTAAATAAGTTCTCAGGTTGCCGCCAAACTTATTTCTTCTTGCTATCAAGCTAGATATTTTTTTAGAGGGCTATTTTTTCTGAATCAATTGTGCCTTCGCTCCAACTCACGGACACTTTGTGGTGAAGGTGGCTGGCTACGAGCACACATCACTGCTTTATTTACTCATTTCCTGAAACGACCTTTCATGCAGAGGCGATCATGGATGTCATGACTTTCCCTAGTTACTTGGTTGCTTCTAGAATATGGAGTATCCCTCTATATCTTTATTTCTTTCGAATTTTTAAAAATTTCGAGCAATTTTTCAAGTAGATCCCTAGTTAGAGGTGTTCCCTCGATCTGCTTAAGTACCTCAGCCTTAGACAGGATCTTCCTTAGACAAAATTTGCTCAAAAAGTTCTCAATTGATAGAATTAAAGAGTTTTTTTTTTGCAGCTACCAAATTATATTGGAGTTACTAAGGATAAGTAAAAAGGGTTACTAAAGAAAAATCTTAATACAAGCCATACAAGAAAATGTAAGATAAAATGCAATTGTATTTTTTCCAGCAATGCTCATCCCCCCAAACTTAAGATAGATAATGTCCTCATTGGCTAATTGTGATTCAATGTGATGGTTTAATGCCTATATATTCAACAAACTAGACCTTCCTTAAGTACTAGGGTATAACCTAAGGAGGCTAGAGAACATATACTAAGGAGAGACTATGTTTCCTTCAAACTACTAAATTTAGAAAAAAAATTCAAAGATTAGTTCATAAATAATCAACAAAATTCATAACATCGACAAGTTCGAATTTGAGCAAATCCAAGAAACAAAAAGAAAATTATCCGATGCAAGAAAACAAAGAAAACACAGAGTCTGAAGTAAATAAAAGTAAATGAATGTAAGAGGAGGTGGGTGAAATTGTAGCAGTCCCTAATCTTCATTCTGAGCAGCATCTTGTTCTTCCACATGAGTTGGGTTGGTGAATAGTTCATCGGGAAATTCAAGAATTATTGGCCCTTTGCCCTTTGTTAATATGACAAGTGTGCTGCCAATGATGGCATCTCGTTCCTTCACATAGGCCCAATGGTTCTTGTTGTTCGCCTGCATTTTCTTCAATTCAACCCTTAAGGCTTCCATACCTGTGAAATATTGTTGCTTTGCAACTGCATTTCTTCCTGCATTTTCCATTGCAATTTGAGTTGCATTTTCTCCTACAAAGTATGCTCCAGCTTCCTCATTGGTTCAAGCATGGCGGTTGGTCTTCTTGGCATTGTGAATCATCAAAGCTCGTACACCTGCAATATGTAAGGATAGATGGCTGTAAGGACACCTTCAATTAAGGTATTCGCTCGAGTGCACAAACGAGTTATGAGAGAAGGGAAGGACATCCCTTATAACTTCTTCTTTATCTTTGAGTTCAACTCATCATTTATGATTCTCCTAACATTTAGTTACATCCCTTTGTAGATGGAGCATATAGCAACATGATCCTTTTATGAGATACGGTTGAACCGTGTGTTGTTTGGCATAATCCTATTTTTTATGAAATTTAACCAAACTGCAGATTCATTCTTCACTTCTCCAGCTGCTAGGTGGCGGCTTCCATGACAAGTCGCTATCCATTGTGCTCCATCTCGAGCTATTAGCCTTAGTGCTTCATCCAGTTGGTTTTGTGATGGGTTTTCTCAAGCCTCCCTCATTAAAGTAACATAAATATTAACATAAAACAACAATTAAAATAAGTAAAACATAGAAAGTTCTCAACCCTTTCCCCATCACATCATAATTAAAGTTCTCAACTCATCTTCCTTCTCCCCGAATAAATATACTCATTAAACTAACATAACCAAACAAAAAGTTCTCAACACCTCCTCCATCACATCTTAAGTTCTTAAACCTCCTCCATTCTCAAACTCTCCCCACCACACATAACAAACCTAGGTAAAGTTAACTCCAAAATTAAGAATACAACAAACTTAGTAAAGTTAACTCCAAAATTAAAATAAAGAAAGAATTAAAATTAACCCATCATTCTCAACCTCTCCCACCACATATAACTATACTAATGTATTAATAAACCTACATTCTTATCCTCATTAACCAAACATAAAATCTAAACATATCAAATTTAAACTTATAAAAAATTAACATAAGCCAACCTCCAAAACTCTATATCAAACTCCTAAAACAAAAGTAAATTTCTAGTTAGTCAATCTACAAAAAGAAATGGTACCCACCACAAATTTCTATTTATGTACTATTTTCTTGGATTTTTTAGCATGCAACAAACCATATTAAAAAAACAAAGAAATTTGAATGTTTTTTTTTAAAAAAATAATAATCCAGATTTTTCAGCATCCAACAAATCTCAAATCCAAACATTTTAAGGTTTTACGAAAAAAAAAAGTAATTGCCTGTAGATCTAAGTCACACGGTTAAGCTCCGGTGAAATGAAGATTTACTCGCAATCTAAGTCACCGAACAACGACTGACGAACGCAGGGCCAAGCAGTAGCAACCTAGATATGTTGAACCCACACTATTTAGGCCCACAACTTCCAGCAAGAGCTCTTGGCGATCGAAATGATACCCACACCAAACAGCTACCGACAACGATCAAAATGGTACCAGAGGAGTAACCGTCAACCCACCAGAAAGAAGAAAGACAGTGGGTTTCAGCGGGGGGGAGAGATGTTCATTTAGAGAGTGAGTGATGCTCCGTTTGGCAGATGAATTTGGTAAGAAATGATTTTAAATTCCAGAATTTTAAAAGATGGAAATGATTTCTAAATCCTCTCTACTTTTGGAATCAAATTGATTTGAAATCATCGAAATTAAAGTTTATTTTTTGGATACTCACCAGAAATGACAAGAAAGTATAATATTTTACTTTTAAGTTTATTTTTTGGATACTCACCATAAATGACAAGAAAGTATAATATTTTACTTTTATGCCCTTAATTTTTTCATTAGATTATTTTTAATTATAACATATTTTTAATATCAATTAATATCAAATAGCAATGTTGTACTAAAAAATATAACAATATCAAATATATATAACCATGAAAACATATCATTAATCAAAACGAATGAACTTATTAAATTAAAATTTGCTAATGTGATCATTATTGTAAAACTAAAATAAAAAAGTTATAAATGTAGAAAAAAATGAACTCAGCCGAATCTAAACAAAGTTCATAAGTTATTGTCCTCCATTCTCCAACCAATAAATAAAAAATGTTTAAGGAGACTAACAAAGCCAGAAAAAAAAACTCACATCTAATTTGTTTAGCTATAAAAAAATTTATTGGAATCAAGGTTGTGTTGAAAAAAATAAAAAATTAATACTATCGGTTAAAAAGAAAACAAAATATAGTAAAGAAACAAAATAAAACTGAACTTTAAGTTTACTTGAATGATTTTTTTTAAAGTCTGAATGGAGAAGAAACAATAAATAGATATTAATTACGTAGGAAGGTGTAGGAAAGAAAAATATTAAGGTTTAATTTTAAAAAAAAACTCTAGGGTAAAGTTGGAAACAAATTTCATAATGTTTAAATTCTTGTCAAATCCGACCATTTTGGGATTGATTTTTTTTTTTTTAAGAAAACACGATTTGAAGTGATTTCAAATCCTTTATTTTTTTAGTACATCCAAACACGTAAAAAGATTTCAAATCTGTTATGATTTGAAATCTTCTCAAATCCATTGGTTCCAAACAAAGGGTGAGAGAGTGATAGAGAAGAGAGAGAACGCGAAAATGTGCACAAAAAGTAAAATACGGTCTGAATTAAATAAATGTGCACAAATTTTTTTTATGTCCGTCATTATTACCTAGACGTCTTTTTGTAAGGTTTGTAATTGTTTCCCTGATTTGGTGTAGTGATTCAAGATTGTTCATGAAAAAATTTCAGAAGTCTAAAAGTCTTATATCATGAATGAACTCGTTCAAGTACAAACAATTCTCATGCAATGTGATAAAACTGACATCTTTGATAGCTTTTAATGACATGCATAGCATTATTCTTAGTCATGTAATTTAGTTTCTTTTAAACAACCTCTAAATGAGCCTTAATCATTACAATTTAAGTTGTAACCTAAATCATCTCCTTTTAATGACGTATTCTACCTTTAGTCATACAATTTAGGTTCTAATCTAAACCATCTCCTTTCAGTTGTGAATCTAAGCCAATACAATAAATAATATATAGCTAGAAGATTATAGGCATTAAGCAAATAAAAGCATGAATGGAATTAAAAAGCATTCAATCAAGACATTCAAATAATTAAACATAAAGTCTAATAGCTACCTCAATTCTTAGATTAATAAAAGAATCTAGCAACTACTTATATTCATTATAACAAAATCTAGATTCTTAAACAACATCATAATGACAATTATTAAATTAAGGGAAAGAAAATAAAACAATTGTTGTTGTGTGTCGATCTATCTCCACACACATGAGCTTGAATGTGACACCCGATAATTTCAGGTAAATTTAATTATTAGTTTTGCAAAAGTTAATTTCAGGCTCGTTTCGTTGTTTTTGGAACTTTGGGCCAAAAAGTTAATTATTGGATCTTGCAGGCACCCAGATATCTAAGTCTCACCTTTAAATTGGGTTGTCAACTCCTTTGCTTTTCACATCGAAGTGCTGGAGGAGGATTTGAGGTAAGATGCTTCCTTGTTCTTTTAAGATTTTTATTTTGGGTTTAGTTTTAAAAAGAAAGAGTTTTAGGAAAAGAAAGAAAAAAAAAAGAAAAAAAAGGAAAGGAAATCGTGAAGGTCGCCCCCCCTCGTTTCTCCTCTTCTTCGTTGGGGCTCCTGTCGTCGTCGTCGCCAGCTGTCCCCATCGTTCGCGAAGCTGGCCACCGGTGTTCCCTCAACTTCTCTCTCTCTTCTCCTTCGATCCCTTTGTCACGACGCGCAAGTGCACGCGATCGAAGTAATATAAAACGGTATTTTGAGTATCGAGTATCGAATCCTCAGGGACTAAACCATGAATTTTATCTAGCTCAAATTAATTATAGTGAATTGGAGTTGTAACTAACAAAAGAACAAATTAAGGATGACAAGAAGTAAGGAAAACTGAACTTCACTAGCAGAAATGTTGAAACAAAGATTGAAAGCAATGAAAATGCTAACGCAAACGCGATAGACTTAGATTAGAGGTTCTTTATGCAATCTGAGATATATTGCAGAAGTAATTGCAAACTCAGAATTATGCTACAGCAAATTAACACGGGATTCTTCCCAGAATTCCTAGAATTTTCTAGCAATTAAATTTCCATTTAATTACCTTGGTAAGCTCATTGCTCTTTGTACTTTAGTTGGATGGTTATCCCTAACCTACCCATTTTCACTGCAAGTACACTTGTAATCAAACCTAAAGTGGATTAAAGCAATCGATTTTCTCCCTTTTTCCCAAAAGTAAAGAAAACGGTATGGAATGAAGATGGCCAACCTTAGTTCCACATTAATAATAAATTCAACTAAAATCCAGCCACAATTTAAGCATACAAAAGACCTAACTCAATCCCAAATTACAAAAGTTTCTCTAATCCTTGCCTTAGAAAGAATTAGCTCATGACAACAAAGAAAAGATGCAGAAAACCTAAAATAGAATATATTACAGCAATGAGGTACTTAGAAGCAAGAAAATAAGATGCAAATTCAAGAGATGAGAAGAAAAGCTTATGGTAGGAAGCTAGAACAACGATCCCTCCTTGCTTTTGCTCCACTTTTGTGCTAGATTAGCTCAATTCTTCAGCTTCTCCTTCTCCTTCTTGAAGAAGACAACAACTACTTGCTGTCTAAGCCCTAATTCTCTCCTCCTCTAAGTCCCTACTTTGACAAACAACCCTAATGAAGCTTAAATACCTCCCCAAGTGATGAAAATAGGGTTTAGTGAAGACCCATTCGAGCCCATACTCTCTATAGTCCAAATGGGCCCAATTGTAAAAAGCCCAAATGATTTAAATATAATTGCCCCGTGTAAACTGCTATAGACTTCAGGAGGTTGCTTCAAGCAATGGCAATGCTGGAGCATTTTCAACATCCTTTTGGAAAATGCTCCAGCATTAAAGATGCTCCAACCTTTCCTTTGACTTTTGACACTTAGCTTCTTTGGCCTTAAGAAATTTAATCTTCACAAGCTAAAATTAAGCAAAATTCAGCCAAAATATCTAATAATCAGCAAGAATAAGGTTTTTTACCCTTAAGGGACTTTTCCACTCCAAAACATAAGTTTAAAAGGACTTTCAAAGCAAAAGAGTAACAATTTATACTTTTAAGCACTAATAACTCCACAAAAAAATGTCTAAATAACTCTTATTTGAGGAGTTATCAAGCCCCCAAACTTAAACGTTTGCTCGTCCCCAGTAAAGAATAAAAAATAACTCTACTAAAAGGATAAATGTTAAAGGAAATTTCATGCATAAGTGACTCCATTTTCAAAGCATTCAAAGAGTGGGTGAGAGAACATAGACTATGGAATAAGAGCATGCTTAATAACGAGAAATTTAAAATCAACTCAGAATTCTTTACGTGTGTGTGTGCAAAGCCTAAAATCGACTCCTTTACTAATCCAAAGTAACTTTATGCTCTCCTCCATTCATCTTCCTCCTACACTGGCTCGAAAGACTCAATTCAACTCCCTCACCCTCAAGCAAACATTAAAAAGCTAGGTGCATTTAACTTTTGGGGTACCCTCACACTTGTTTTTTTTTTTTTTACCATAATCAGGGGCACTAGCTTTCACACATCTACCGTAGGGACCCTTATCCAGAGCACTCGCTCAATGGATGACTTAACTGATCACGGTAGAGGTAACTCTTTTTACCCCCGAACTTTTAAACACGAACAAGGTGCATGCATATTTTTTTCTTTTCTTTCTACTAAAAATATTCAATGAATTTTTTTTTCTCAAAGGCACAATCATTTTTTTTTTCAATTCTTTTCTCCTAAGCTTAACAATGCATACTCTCAAGCAAGATCACTTACAACTAAGCCTTAAGCCTATCAGAGTGACAACAAACTTCTAGAAAACATAAAGATCCTCTAAGACTTCAACTAATCAAAATTAGGCTTAGTGCTCAATCATTTGCAAAGAATTCAAAGCAAAAATTTTAAATTAACTCAAAATTTCAGCATGCTTCAAATTCCATGAGAATATGCAAAAACAATCCACATCATGAATACTAATCATCAAACTTCATAATCACAAGGGCATGCAACACCCTATAAACAACACTACAACACACATTCTTAACAAAAAAATAATTTTCAATTAAGCCCAAATTCAGATCCAGAACAACACATCCCCCTCATGCTTAAAGCATACATTGCCCTCAATGTATAAACTACTCACTTAAGCATGCTTAAGGACAACTAATAAAGATGGAAGGGAGAACAATACTGCCCTGAATCGAGAAGAGACCTCCACTAAAGCGCATATCAATCACCAAACCCAAAGGGGGCTACAAAATAGGCAAGGGTTATTTATTCAACTAAAACAAAAGCAAAAACAACTAAAAACAAAACAAAAGAAATAACCCTTGGGTTGTCTCCCAAAAAGCGCTTGTTTAGTGTCATTATGATAGCATGCAAATATGCTATCTTATTTCTATATTTTAGCTAGTTTTTATATTTAAAACATAAGCTTTCATGGCATTTTATGTTTAATTTCAGGAAACTAAGCTTGAGAAGCAAGAATTGAGTGTTTTTAGGCTATTTTGGTGCAATTTGGAACATGTTCATGCTTAATTGAAGACCCAAGAAAACTCTAGATGTATTTTGAGTATAAAAAGTATACTGAGAGATTCTACATCGAATCACGATTCCAACGAATCAAACCGGAGGTCATTTGGACACCCGAGCGAAAAGATATGACAAAAATGGTCGCAGTGGGCTGGCTGGTAGCAGGCACAACGTTGCAACGCCATGACCAGCGTTGCATCGCCGTACCGAAAAACCCTATAAATACAACATGTTGTTTTCATTGCAAGGGGAGCTAGTTTTTAGCCTTAGTTTCGAAATACACACTCTTAGGGGAGAAAAAAGAGCATTCCTTGGGAGCCAAAGCGTTTGTGGAGGCTGGAGATCGTGACGGGAGCTCGGGAACGAGAGACCGACTTCGACACATAAGTTTATTTCTCTTTCTTTTAGTTTGTAATTGAGTTTAAAGACTTTTCCTATGACTTTAGCTTGTTTTTATGGTGATTTTGAGTAGCTAAACATTGTAGTTGGAATTTGATTAGCATGTTTTAGATTTATTTGATTATGTATTGAACTTTGTTATGTTATTTGTTTTTGGCAATTCGTTCTTAATTTCATAAATCTTGTGAGTTTAAGTGGACTCGAGAGAAAAAACTTAGATTAGAGCAAAGTTGTCAAAACTCTTTGGAGTCTGACATGAGAATGACCTAGAAGTCTAAGGGAAACACATAAAGAAGTTACTTAATGTCGTGCATGCTTAGATTTTATTTGGAAACTATAGAATTTATTGTGTGTGTGAGGCTCACTAAGGATCAAGAGACTTTTTTGAGTATCTTACTTCTTGTTTATAAATTCATGATATTAGTTCATTGCATGTGTTAAATAATGAATTAACTTTTGAAATCAACTTCCTTAATTCTATCATATTCATGTCTCCAATTGTACAATTATTTTCTATCTTTGTTTTCACCTATCTATCAAAGTTTTGTTGCTTTAGCTAAAATTAAGAAAAAGTATCTTGATAATTAATTAATCTATAAAACCCATTCCTGAGGACGATACTCTGTACTCAAATCACTATACTAAAACTTGACCCGTACACTTGCGGTATTGCATTATCATAATATTGCGCAACACATTAGCTCGACGTACTACACGTAGCCTTGTCAAGGTACATAAAAACTCTCTCATTTCTTCGGGCCTCTTTTCCTTAAATCTACAAAAACAAACCAAAGCTAGCAAGAATACTAGCTTCTCGTGAGAGCCCGAAACAAAAATATTTTTAAATTTTTTATTTTATAAAAGAAAAAAAGAAAAAACAACAAAGTAAACAGACTCAAACAAAGATACAGACTCATGAGAATAAGAAGAAGAACACTCACAAATAAGAGAAAAATCAGAAGATAGAACAGATAGAGACTTAAAAGACTCAAATTCTACCTCCTGACCTAACTCAACAACATAAGGCTTAACTTCTTCCCCATACTCACTGACTCGATCCTGGTGTGTGCTAGAGGGCTCTAGTTCTTCTAACTCTAAAGCCTAATCCTTCAACTTCCCTGACTCAGTTGAATGTGAAGGACAAGGATCCTGAAGGTCTATCAGTGGGTCAGTGATCAAGTGACTCACCGAACTATCTAAGGGTGTGGGTCCTCCATCACTATCTTCCCTAGGGTGGTCAACCTCAGATGAGTCTAAATACATTTGTTCTCTAAGGGAGACAATTGTATCTGTTAGGCGTTGAATTGACTCCCCTATTTGCCTATTCCTCTCATCTGTGGTTCTCATATATTCTGATAACAACGTTTTAAGGGAAGATTCGTCTTCTACCTGGGTTTCTTGAATATAGGAAGGATATGGCTCAAAACTCCTAGGATATGGTTCATAGGCCCAATTACTCTCATTATTATCATACATGTGATCCCCATAAGTCATAGGGTTACTATGATAGTAATTAGGCATTTGGTACCCAAGATCCATACCCCTCACTAGAAGACTCTAAATTGGCAAAAGAATGATCATTAGAAAAAGAACTATACTGTGTTTGCTCATTGGGCACAGAAGACCACCCAAAGTTATCATAAGCCATAATAAGGTAATGAATCAATTATAGCAAACTAAACAAACACAATATGCACCAACACAACCAGAAACAATAACCAAGACTCAACAAAAATAAAAACACACAACAAAGACAACAATACACAACTAACAAAAAAAAAAAAGAATAAAATTCACTAAAATCAACTTAAACAAGATAAAAATCAACTTAGTCCCCGGCAACGGCGCCAAAAACTTGTCACGACGCGCAAGTGCACACGATCGAAGTAATATAAAACAGTATTTTGAGTACCGAGTATCGAATCCTCAGGGACTAAACCATGAATTTTATCTAGCTCAAATTAATTATAGTGAATTGGAGTTGTAACTAACAAAAGAACAAATTAAGGATGACAAGAAGTAAGGAAAACTGAACTTCACTAGCAGAAATGTTGAAACAAAGATTGAAAGCAATGAAAATGCTACAGCAAACGCGATAGGCTTAGATTGGAGGTTCTTTATGCAATCTGAGATATATTGCAGAAGTAATTGCAAACTCAGAATTATGCTACAGCAAATTAACACGGGATTCTTCCTAGAATTTCCAGAATTTTCCAGCAATTAAATTTCCATTTAATTACCTTGGTAAGCTCATTGCTCTTTGTACTTTAGTTGGATGGTTATCCCTAACCTACCCATTTTCACTGCAAGTACACTTGTAATCAAACCTAAAGTGGATTAAAGCAATCGATTTTCTCCCTTTTTCCCAAAAGTAAAGAAAACGGTATGGAATGAAGATGGCCAACCTTAGTTCCACATTAATAATAAATTCAACTAAAATCCAGCCACAATTTAAGCATACAAAAGACTTAACTCAATCCTAAATTACAAAAGTTTCTCTAATCCTTGCCTTAGAAAGAATTAGCATATGATAACAAAGAAAAGATGCAGAAAACCTAAAATAGAATATATTACAACAATGAGATACTTAGAAGCAAGAAAATAAGATTCAAATTCAAGAGATGAGAAGAAAAACTTATGGTAGGAAGCTAGAACAACGATCCCTCCTTGCTTTTGCTCCACTTTTGTGCTAGATTAGCTCAATTCTCCAGCTTCTCCTTCTCATTCTCCTTCTTGAAGAAGACAACAACTACTTGTTGTCCAAGCCCTAATTCTCTCCTCCTCTAAGTCCCTACCTTGACAAACAACCCTAATGAAGCTTAAATGTGACGACCACAACCACAGGTACTAAATGTTTATCTTGTTTATTGTTCTAGCAATCTTTATGTCAAGTCGGATTAGTAAATCCTATCAGGCTCGGTGTGAGTGAGACCTTGTTTTCGTGTGGGTTTAAGTGAATTGTTTCTCTTTAAGATGGAATTATTTATAAAATTAAAAGAAGAGGAAGTGTCAATGGCACTTTAGTTATTAATGCCTAAATGAGGGTTATATTTGACATTTGGATTTTTGACCTAATTCCTAGTATTTAACCTCCTTAAGTTGCAACCAAAAGAAACCCTAACCCTAATTGCACCATCATCCTCTCATTCTCCTTCTCCTTGCCCTAGCCGAGATTTACCATCCTCACTACAACTCCCGCCGGCCAGTTCAAGAAGTCACGCGTCCAGCCACTCCAACACCCACGCCGCCGCGTCGCTTCACGAGATCCGGCCGTTCACGCACGCAAGCCGCTTCGCTCGCCACGCTTTGGAGATCCCAGCCGTTCACGCAAGCCGCCTTCGCGCGTCGCGCCGCCAAGACGCCCCGCCCGTTCAAGTGACGCCGACGATACTGCAGCGCCGAAACTCTTGCGCACGCCCGCCGTCATGAGCTCCTCGCCTCCAATCACGGCTGCCGCTGTCCCCTGCCGCCGTCGAACTTTGCAACGACGACCAACACTACTTTACAGCCGCTGAGATTGCAGCCCGGTGAGCGACCTTGTTAAGTTTCGAATTTGAAAGAGAATTATACGTGACCTATTGGATATCTAAGCGTTTAATTGAGAGCTTAAGCTACTGTTTCGAACGCAAAATTGTAGGGACCAAGTTTGGAGCGGAATTGAAGGTCAAACGTCATGACGAACTAAAGAATATTAAGTCTTCGCGTTGAACTTAAGGTAAGCGGGGCATGAAATCTTAAGGACTTGAGTTAGGTACCTTTACGATTATGGATTGGGTGAATGTTTGGAGAATAATTTCGGATTGTTGTGTGAATCAGGTTCTACTAAAAAGAGTACTCAAGGAGCTCGGGTTAGGTTTTGGAGTAGAATCTGAACTAAGGTAAGGGATCTTGTGCCGAATCTTTTTAAATGGGATTAAAGAAAACGAGTTTCACTATTTTATGAGAAATTAGTTTGTTATTTTACTTAAAAGGATTTAATGATTTTACGCGAGAATATTTCAAGATTTTATGTGAGAATACTTTAATATTCTATGTGAAGATATCTCAATATTTTATGTGAGTACAATCTAGTATTTTATGTGAGAATATCTTTGTATTTTAAGTAAGTATATTCCAGTATATCAGGTGGAGTTATTACAGTACTTTATATGAGAATATTTCATGATTACATGCAAGAGTGTTATTTCCAAACTGTTGTGAAAAGTCATGATTTGCATATCAATGATAATGTTTTGTGGCATGTACACTATAGTCATGTTGAATGATGGGACCTCATGCATGTTATGTATGCCATAAAATGATTTGATGAAAAATGTGGAAATTGGTCTCCTGAGTGCATTGTGTGCATGGTCAAACATGCAATAGAGACCCTATGGGTCAAGTTTACAGGGGTCTGTGAGGGACTCGATCTATACAGGGGTCTGTGAGGGACTCAAACCATACAGGGGTATGTGAGGGACTCAAAAAATTACAGGGGTCTGTGAGAGACTCAAAATGAAATGACTCAGGATGACCAATTGACCACTTAAAGAAAAAGGAAGTCATGGATTATAGTCATGATGATATGAGAAAGTTTTAGGTCCCACATATGTACATTCAGAACAAGTTTTAAAAGTCATGATTGTATGTGTTTGCATATCCCAAACCTCGTAGCGAGGTCACTTCATCGGGTATTGTATTGCAATACTCACCCTTTCTTTTTAAAAATGTTTCGTGTAAGGCAAGGGCGTGCGAGGCGAGTGACGGAGGCGCGTTGTCGAACCATGGGAATAGCCATATTTTCCGCATATTTTCCTTAAATAAAGCGATGTTGTCGTTTTCGATTTCAAAGTTTAAGTTTGAATTTTCGGATTTTTAAGTAGGCCAAGTTTAAACTTCCTCTCTTACATGTTTTGAATGTTTTAATGGGATCCCTAAAGATAATTTGTTTTCAGTGGAGATTTAAAGATCGCTTTTATGTCTTTTGGCCTAAGAATGCATGCATGTGTAGTAATGTCCCTAAGAGCTATAGTTATAGAAAAGTAGGGGCGTTATAGTTGGTATCAGAGCCCTAGGTTTAGGGTTCTCAGACTTGCTTACTGAGTAAGCACGCAGTAGTTCCCATGGTTGAGCAAGCGCGTTCGGTCCACCGCCGTGCACGCGTTACGTAATTTATAAACGAAGTAAATGATTATGATGCATTTCAGATTGTGAATGTAAATGAATTTAAACCCCAAGGGTGATCCTATCTTACTGATTAGAAAGTGATGAAAACTAAGTTAGAAATTCTCTGCATTGTAAGATCGACAAAAATGTCACCTAGAGGTCGAGGAGAGGTAGAGGATGTGGTAGGGTCTGAGGACGGAGGAAACGTTAACACCCAACCAGAAGTACCACTGGAACAGGAAGAGATTACTCCACCCGTGCCAGATCTCCCCCAGGACCAACCAGATCGCCAAGAGAATGCACCTGCAGTCGCTCCAGTGGTGGAGCAAGGAAACCCTAATGTCATGACTATGATGGTAGAGGCTATGCAGACTCAGTGCGAGCCTGTGTGAGCCACTCGGTTGGCCCAAACAAACCGGGCGGAATGATGCAACTCGAGTCCCGTGATCAAGGATTTCGTGAAATATGATCCCGAGATCTTTTGATGGGTCTTCTAGTGACCCCACCGTGGTGAGTTATGGTTGTCCTCCATCGAGACCATTTTCGTGATCGATGAATTGTCCACGAGGACCGAGAGGTGTCCTGTGCTACCTTCATGCTTTGAGACGACGCTTACTTATGGTGGGAGTCCGCTCAGGAACCATAGTCGCCGATGGAGAGACGACACGGAATTTGTTTAAGGAAGCATTTCGCGTAAATTCTACCTGCTGCACTCGATATAGAAGGCGGAATTCTTACAACTTAGCCAGAACAGGAGGGCAGTGGAAGTATATGAGAGAGAATTCACCCGTTTGTCACGCTTTGCCCCCCGAGCTAGTAGACACAGAGGCGAAGAAAAGCAGAGCGTTTCGTCATGGGGACTGGATGAAAACGTTCGAGGATTCATACTGAGCACTAGCACCTCCCGACTATGCCTCCGCAGTGAGAGTGGCGGAATTGATTTGGGTCTGAGCATGCATCGCACATCGTGTAGTGGCTAACTGGGCGAGCCATGGCAAATCGTAAGAGAAATGGGAACAGCCAAATTCAAGCTCGCGGCGTCCCCAGCCAGACGCCGCATAGACCAGAAACTTTCGTGCGTGTTCAGTCGAAACCACGATTCAACAGACAGAGGCGGCGGTGGAGACAAGCCACAATGCAAAAGCGCGGTAGACATCATTGGGGTAAGTGTTTGGCCCGGCCCGGAGTGTGCTTGGATGTGGGAAAGAAGGGCACAGAGCTAAGCCATTGCCCGAGTCAAGCGGTGCTAGCCAACCTCGTGGTATCAATAATGGGGTTTGCCGCCAAGCCCGTAGTACACCGGGGAAGAGCTTTGCGCGAGCACAAGTAAGAGCGCCCATGGCATGCACTCGTGGTTCTGGTGTACACTCCCATTACTTGGGCATCTTGCCTTCGTATTATTTGATTACGGTTCTACACACTCTTTTATTTCTCGCATCCTTTGTGAGTCAAGGTTTGAGTTAGAGTTAGAAACGATTCTGATGCTTTGTCTGTTTCCACTCCTGCGGGGATAAATTTGTTAGCCACTATGAAAGTCAAGGATGGTAGTGTGACTATCACAGACCATGAGTTAACAGTAAACCTAGTGGTCTTAGACATGATTGACTTTGATGTGATATTGGGTATGGACTGGTTAGCGCAGAACCATGCTTGCATTGATTGTTTCAGGAAGGAGGTAGTGTTTACTCCCCCGCCAACTTCGGTTCTGAGTTTGAGGCACCCTAGCGGGAAGTAGGCCTAAGGTGATTCATCGCCTTAAGGCCGGGAAGTTACTACATCGAGGAGCTTGGGGCGTCTTAGCTTGCATACTAGATGCAAGGTGTACGGAGATCTCAGTGTCATCGGTACCAGTGGTGAATGAATTTCCAGACGTTTTCCCCGAGGACCTCCCCGGAGTACCTCCGGTCAGGGAGGTGGATTTTAACATAGGATTGGAGTTAGGGACGACTCCGATATCCAAGGCACCGTACAGAATGGCACCGGCAAAATTGAAAGAACTGAAACTACAGTTACAGGACTTACTAGACAAGGGATTTATACGCCCTAGCGTTTCGCCTTGGGGAGCCCCAGTGTTGTTTGTGAAAAAGAAAGACGGGTCCATGCGCCTGTGTATAGATTACAGAGATTTGAATAAGGTTACGATCAAGAATAAGTACCTCTTCCTAGGATAGATGATTTTTTTGATTCAGTTGCAGGGAGCAACGGTGTTTTCCAAGATTGACCTGAGATCAGGCTACCACCAGTTGAGGATCAGTGAAGAAGATATTCCTAAGACAGCATTCAGATCACGTTATGGGCATTACGAGTTCACAGTGATGCCGTTTGGTTTGACCAACGCCCCTGCCGCTTTCATGGACTTGATGAACCGGTTATTCAAAAAGTTTCTAGATACGTTCGTGATTGTGTTTATTGACGATATTCTGATATACTCCAGATGTGATGAAGATCATGAAAGGCACCTGAGAAAAGTTTCACTCACGCTGAGAGAGAATAAGTTATGTGCAAAATTTTCCAAGTGCGAATTCTGGCTCAGACAGGTATCCTTCTTAGGGCATGTGGTGTCCGAAGCTGGAGTCTCTGTTGACCCAGCGAAAGTGGAGGCCGTCACACAGTGGCCTCGTCCGACCACCGCCCGCGCAGGTACGTAGTTTTTCGGGTCTTGCGGGGATACTATAGGCGTTTCGTGCAGGACTTCGCCAAGGTAGCCATGCCCATGACTCAGCTGACGCGCAAAAGGAACCCATTTGTTTGGGATGACAATTGTGAGGCGAGTTTCCAGGAGCTCAAGTGTAGGTTGGTGTCACCCGATTCTTACGATCCCAGGAACGAGGAGCTTCGTGGTTTCTGTGATGCTTCTAAGAAAGGTTTGGGTTGTGTGCTAATGCAAGACGGCGGTAAAGTAATAGCCTATGCATCCCGACAATTGAAGACGCACGAGAGGAATTATCCAACCCATGACTTAGAACTAGTGGCAGTAGTCTTTGCACTAAAGATCTGGAGACACTACCTTTACGGCGAGAAAATTCAGATTTTTACGGATCATAAAAGTCTGAAGTATTTGTTCACCCATAAGGAATTGAACATGAGGCAACGCAGGTGGTTGGAATTAGTGAAGGACTACGACATAGATATCCAATACCACCCCGGTAAGGCTAATGTCGTGGCCGATGCCCTCGTGAGAAAGCCGCATGCATACTTCAAAGACGAGTTATCGATGCAGAGCAGAGCTACAGCAGAGTTTGCACGAGCGGAAATTGCGAAAGATTAGTAGTAGGAAGACCACGGCACGCTTAGCTCGATTAATCGCCTGATACAACCGACTTTGAGACAACGCATTGTTGAGTCTCAGCAGGGGACCTCGATTAGTAGAAGCTTACGGCGATAGAATCGCAGTGTTTTAGCGAGGTTTTCGCTATCCACGAGATGGAGGACTACTATTTGGGGACGATTATGTGTGTGCGACGGCGACAAAGTGGCGAAATCTTGAGTGAAGCCCATAACTCTCCATTTTCTATACATCCTGGTAGTACCAAGATGTACCGAGATCTGAAACAGTCATTCTGGTGGTGTAACATGAAGCGCGACGTGGCAGAATTTGTTAGCAGGTGTTTGACTTGTCAGCAGGTGAAGGCACCTAGACAGAGACCCGCAGGACTACTGCAACCTTTACACGTACCTCAGTGGAAATGGGAGGAGATCTCTATGGACTTCATAGTCGAACTGCCCAGAACTTTACGAGGTTACTCAGTGATTTGGGTCATCGTGGACAGGCTAACAAAGTCAACACATTTCGTACCAGGGAAACCCACCTACTCTACGGATAAGTGGGCGCAGCTATACCTGGAAGAGATAGTCCGTTTGCATGGGATTCCAGCCAAGATTATTTCAGACAGGGATCCACGTTTTACCTCCAACTTTTGGAGAAGTTTACAGAAAGCGCTAGGTTCACAGTTAAACTTTAGTACAGCTTTTCATCCACAGACGGATGGGCAGACAGAACGCTTGAACCAGATCTTAGAAGACATGTTACGAGCTTGCACCTTAGACTTTCCAGGTAGTTGGGACACTCATCTGCATTTGATGGAGTTTGCTTACACAATAATGATTACACAATCGACGACCATCGGAATGGCTCCTTTGAAGCCCTTTATGGAAAATGTTGTAGAACTCCCGTTTTCTGGGAGGAGGTTGGTGAACGCCAGCTCTTGGGCCCAGAATTAGTACAGGTCACTAATAGTGCGATACAAAAGATTAGGGTGCGAATGCAGACCGCCCAAAGCAGACAAAAGAGTTATGCCGATTCGAGACGAAGGGACCTAGAATTCGAAGTTGGGGACCATGTTTTCCTTAAGGTGGCCCCATTGAAAGGGATTCTAAGGTTTGGTCGGAAAGGGAAATTGAGCCCGCGCTTTATAGGACCATTTGAGATCTTAGAAAGGGTCGGTGTGGTGGCCTACAGACTAGCATTACCGCCTTCTCTATCGCGATTCATAACGATTCCATGTCTCCATGTTGAGAAAATACGCCCGAGATCCGACTCACGTCGTAGACTTTGAACAATTCTGATTAGCGTAAGATTTGAGTTATGGCGAACGACCTGTACAGATTATTGCAAGAGATCAAAAGACCCTCCGTAACCGTGAGATCAACTTGGTTAAGGTGTTGTGGCAAAACCACCGTGCGGAAGAAGCTACCTGGGAGCGAGAAGAGAAAGTACGAGCCAATTACCCAGAACTATTCCAAGAATAGGAACTTTCGAGGACGAAAGTTCTTAAGGAGGGAAGATTGTGACGACCACAACCACAGGTACTAAATGTTTATCTTGTTTATTGTTCTAGCAATCTTTATGTCAAGTCGGATTAGTAAATCCTATCAGGCTCGGTGTGAGTGAGACCTTGTTTTCGTGTGGGTTTAAGTGAATTGTTTCTCTTTAAGATGGAATTATTTATAAAATTAAAAGAAGAGGAAGTGTCAATGGCACTTTAGTTATTAATGCCTAAATGAGGGTTATATTTGACATTTGGATTTTTGACCTAATTCCTAGTATTTAACCTCCTTAAGTTGCAACCAAAAGAAACCCTAACCCTAATTGCACCATCATCCTCTCATTCTCCTTCTCCTTGCCCTAGCCGAGATTTACCATCCTCACTACAACTCCCGCCGGCCAGTTCAAGAAGTCACGCGTCCAACCATTCCAACACCCACGCCGCTCGCGTCTGTCTGCCACGGAGATCCCGGCCCGTTCACGCAAGCGCCGCCGCGCGCTCGCTACTGGAGATCCCAGCCGTTCACGCAAGCCGCCGCTCGCGTCTGCTTCACCGAAGACGTCCCAGCCGTTCAGGTGACGCCGACGATACTGCAGCGCCGAAACTCTTGCGCACGCCCGCCGTCACGAGTTCCTCGCCTCCAATCACGGCTGCCGCTTTCCCCTGCCGCCGTCGAACTTTGCAACGACGACCAACACTACTTTACAGCCGCTGAGATTACAGCCCGGTGAGCGATCTTGTTAAGTTTCGAATTTGAAAGAGAATTATACGTGACCTATTGGATATCTAAGCGTTTAATTGAGAACTTAAGCTACTGTTTCGAACGCAAAATTGTAGGGACCAAGTTTGGAGCGGAATTGAAGATCAAACGTCAAGACGAACTAAAGAATATTAAGTCTTCGCGTTGAACTTAAGGTAAGCGGGGCATGAAATCTTAAGGACTTGAGTTAGGTACCTTTACGATTATGGATTGGGTGAATGTTTGGAGAATAATTTGGATTGTTGTGTGAATCAGTTCTACTAAAAGAGTACTCAAGGAGCTCGGGTTAGGTTTTTGAGTAGAATCAACTAAGGTAAGGGATCTTGTGCCGAATCTTTTTAAATGGGATTAAAGAAAACGAGTTTCACTTTTTTATGAGAAATTAGTTTGTTATTTTACTTAAAAAGATTTAATGATTTTACGCGAGAATATTTCAAGATTTTATGTGAGAATACTTTAATATTCTATGTGAAGATATCTCAATATTTTATGTGAGTACAATCTAGTATTTTATGTGAGAATATCTTTGTATTTTAAGTAAGTATATTCCAGTATATCAGGTGGAGTTATTACAGTACTTTATACGGGAATATTTCATGATTACATGCAAGAGTGTTATTTCCAAACTGTTGTGAAAAGTCATGATTTGCATATCAATGATAATGTTTTGTGGCATGTACACTATAGTCATGTTGAATGATGGGACCTCATGCATGTTATGTATGCCATAAAATGATTTGATGAAAAATGTGGAAATTGGTCTCCTGAGTGCATTGTGTGCATGGTCAAACATGCAATAGAGACCCTATGGGTCAAGCTTACAGGGGTCTGTGAGGGACTCGATCTATACAGTGGGTCCGTGAGGGACTCAAACCATCACAGGGTGCTGAGAGGACTCAAATAATTACTGAGGGTCTGTGAGGGACTCAAAATGAAATGACTCAGGATGACCAATTGACCACTTAAAGAAAAAGGAAGTCATGGATTATAGTCATGATGATATGAGAAAGTTTTAGGTCCCACATATGTACATTAGAACAAGTTTTAAAAGTCATGATTGTATGTGTTTCAGATATCCCAAACCTCGGTGAGCGAGGTCACTTACTCGGGTATTGTATTGCAATACTCACCCTTTCTTTTTAAAAATGTTTTCGTGTAAGGCCAAGGACGTGCAAGGCGAGTGACGGAGGCGCGTTGTCAGAACCATGGGAATAGCCATATTTTCCGCATATTTTCCTTAAATAACTGATGTTGTCGTTTTCTGATTTCAAAGTTTAAGTTTGAATTTCCGGATTTTTAAGTAGGCCAAGTTTAAACTTCCTCTCTTACATGTTTTGAATGTTTTAATGGGATCCCTAAAGATAATTTGTTTTCAGTGGAGATTTAAAGATCGCTTTTATGTCTTTTGGCCTAAGAATGCATGCATGTGTAGTAATGTCCCTAAGAGCTATAGTTATAGAAAAGTAGGGGCGTTACATTAAATACCTCCCCCAAGTGATGAAAATAGGGTTTAGTGAAAACCCATTCGAGCTCATACTCTCTATAGTCCAAATGGGCCAAATTGTAAAAAGCCCAAATAATTTAAATATAATTGCCCTGTGTAAACTGCTACAGACTTCAGGAGGTTGCTTCAAGCAATGACAATGCTTCAACATCCTTTCGGAAAATGCTCCAGCATTAAAGAGCTCCAGCTTTTCCTTGGACTTTTGACACTTAGCTTCTTTGGCCTTAAGAAATTTAACCTTCACAAGCTAAAATTAAGCAAAATTCAGCCAAAATATCTAATAATCAGCAAGAATAAGGTTTTTTACCCTTAAGGGACTTTTCCACTCCAAAACATAAGTTTAAAAGGACTTTCAAAGCAAAAGAGTAACAATTTATACTTTTAAGCACTAATAACTCCACTAAAAAATGTCTAAATAACTCTTATTTCAGGAGTTATCACCCTTCCCGAGCCGACCCACGCCGCGTCGAAGCCCATCCGCTCGCCGACCCCTGCTCATCAACGACTTCTTCTTCCTTGTGCAGGGACTCCGACAACCGCAACCTTGACACCGACCACCGCCGTCTCCCTCTCCCTCGCCGTCTCCGTTTCTCTCAGTCGCCGACTACCCCTCCCGATCTCTCTCCCTCGGTTCCGTCCCTCTCTCTCTCCCTCGGATTCGTCTCTCTCTCTCCCTCGGATCCGTCTCTCTCTCCCTCGGATCCGTCTACCTTTCTCTCTTGGATCCGAACCGAACTGCCTTTCTCCCCCTTTCCAAATCGAATCGTTTCTCTCTCGCTGATTTGTGTAGGTTTTGGTGGACAGGAACAAATCTTTTGGCTAAGGAGTAAATCGTTGGAGAGACCTCGAGGCTAAGATCGAGCTGAGAACGGGTTCGACTTGTAAATGTGGGTAAGACTCGATCTCGAATCTGTTTGGTTCTATTTAAGCTTAGAACTGTTGGGTCGGCTGTGAATTCCTGTTGGACTATCAAAAGGTGTTTTGGTTAGGTTAGTTAGGTCCGTTATTGTTTTGTGCCTCAAGGGTAGAGCCACGAGGTTGGTTTCCAACTAAACTTGTGCATCGTTTGTGGTGTTCTGTATGTGCTTTAGGTTGCTAGCAATAGTAAGGACCTCCCATTGCACACTTAATCCAAGGTAAGTAGTCGTTTGGTTTAAGAAACAAACTCGTAAGCGATTGAGTTTTTCCAGAGGGTCGTTTGTGGTTGGCTATGTAACTTGTTGTGTGGATGTTGGATTACTGCTTAGTTCATGAGACCCTGAATATCCTCTTCTTGTTGTGTATATCTTGTACTTGCTTGTATGTGTTTGGATTGACACTCCTGCGTGTCGTGAATATGCTTATGACTTGTGGTTGGTTGCTAAGTGAGACTCGAGCCTTGTGGTAGTTCGAGTTGTGTGTTTGACCCCTGGAACTTAGCAGGTTAAGCTGTGTGGTGGTTTAGGACAGGGGTGGTTGGTTAGCTTTGTGGTTGGGCCAAAGGTTGTTTGGCGGGCTGTGTGGCTGGCTTGGGCTGATGGTTAGGGACTCGGTACCTAAGATGACCATGGAAGGGTTTAGGGGAAAGGTCTAGAAGAGGCAAAAGAGTCTGACTTTTTAGGCTAGCATCACACTAAGTGACCCCTGAACGAAACAGGACTTCTAAGTTAGCGTCTCTGTGTGGACATTAGGGACGAGCGTGCCCTTTTGCGAGATGTGTGGGCATAGGGCCGAGCGCACCCTTTTGCGAGTTGTGTGGGCATTTGGACGAACGCACCCTTTTGCAAGTTGTGTGGGCACTTGGGTGGGTCGCCCTTGTGCGATCTGTGTGGGCTTTAGGGTCGAGGCTTTATTGCATTTCTGTTTGGGTGTTAGAGTGATCACTCTTTCGCATTGGGGTGCATCCCCATCTGTGGTTGCCTAGATTCCTGGATCGTTGGTGAGTCTCGGGGTGAGGTATGCTCGAGGGTACCTAGTCATAAGTCCTTAAGGTGCTTTGGTTGAAAACTTGACCTGTCTCTTTGTGTGCGGTTGTAGCTTGGACGTGAGTGGGCTACTTACTGAGTATTCTTAACTCACCCGTCTACTTTAATGTCTTTGGTTGCAGGTAAGGGCAAACAGTGAGCTGGAGAGCGACGGTGGCGACATGACGAGACTATGGGACCCTTCCTTTGTTTTGGAGGAACTTTTATTTTGAACTTAGGTTTTTCTTTGTAACTCAGAGTTGATTCATGACCTTTGTTTGTACTTGTTGGGTTATTGGACTCGTTGTGTTACTGAACATGCTATTTATTCATATTAGTTTCCTGGCTTAGCATGCTCGTTTAACTGTTGAGTGTGGTGCATGTGTTGCTCTTGTTGTATGTTGTTCTGCTGGAGCCTAACCCTGTTATGTTGTAGTTTGGAGGAGGTCGAACATTGGGAGAATCCTTAGAAGTGTTTCTTGCTTAAAACAGGTTAAGTAAAATTTTGAATTTGTCCTGGTAACGTTGTAATGCTGTCGAATTTTCGACACAGAGGGTGCTACCTAGTGGCGTCCCTAGTTGGAGTTGGGTTGGAAACTAGGGTCGTTATATTTAAAGTCTCAATTCCTTACTCCCAAAGTCTTCTCTTCCTCTCAATTAGAGTGGTACTCTCTAAAGTTCCTCCTAGAAAGAAGAAAATTTGTGTATTTATAATGGATCAATCTATATCACAATCTAACTAAGAATCCATAATTTAATTAAATAAGAATCCAAAATCTAATAATATTGGATTTTTTTTTTAAAATTGTCCCTAAAATTTGATTGCTTAATTTTTTTCCAATTAATTTTAATTTGATCATAATTCTTCTCGATACTCTAGTTTTTCTCTAGAAGCTCGAAATCCGTAAAACAACCAAATATAAATCTGAAAAAATTTAAGCTTCAAAACTAGAATAAAATAATTAAGGCTTAAAATAGCACAACCATTGGTATGAGGCTTTTCGGGTGAAACCAAAAGTAAAACTGGATTTATGTTCAAAGTGGATAATATCATACTATTGTCAAGATCATACGTGGCAAATCTTTTGTCTTTAACAAGTAGGTATTAGCGTCATGATCTGAATTTAGCCGTGTTGGTGAAATCTTTAAAGCTCGAATTGACAAATAGTAAAGCCTTACACAGTCATCGAGAATTGTGGATGAATAGAAGATTAAGGGACAATAGTGAGTGAGACACTACAACAAATTTGACATTTAATGTCGGTTGGGCAATTAGCATATTGTAAACGATGTGAGTTTTTGGAATTGTACCCTTTAATGTCAGTTTTAAATCGACATCAAAGGGTACCCTTACGATGTCGGCTTAAAATCGACATCAAAGACTCTTCAAAATTATCGCGACCTTTGATGTCGGTTTTAAACCGTCATCAAATATACTCTTATGATGTCGGCTAAAACTCGTCATTAAAGACTCTCTAAAATTATCGCAAAATTTGATGTCGGTTTTAAACCCTCATCGAATATACCCTTACGATGTCAGTTTCAAATCGACATTAAAGACTCTTAAAAATTATCGCGACCTTTGATGTCGGTTTTAAACCGTCATCGAATATATCGTTACGATGTCGGTTTAAAAACCGTCATTAAAGACTCTTTAAAATTATCGCGACCTTTGATGTCAGTTTTAAATCCTCATCGTATATACACGTACGATGTCGGTTTAAAAATCGTCATTAAAGACTCTTTAAAATTATCGCGACCTTTGATGTCAGTTTTAAACCTTCTTCGAATAGACCCTTACGATGTCAGTTTAAAACCGTCATGAAAGACTCTTCAAAATTATCGCGACCTTTGATGGAAAATACCCTTACGATGTCGGTTTAAAAATCGTCATGAAAGACTCTTCAAAATTATCGCGACCTTTGATGTCAGTTTTAAACCGTTATCAAATATACCCTTACGATGTCGGTTAAAAACCGTCATTAAAGACTTTCTAAAATTATCGCAAAATTTGATGTTGATTTTAAATCATCATCGAATATACCCTTACGATGTCGGTTTCAAACCGATAGTAAAGACTCTTCAAAATTATCGCGACCTTTGATGTCGATTTTAAATCGTCATCGAATATACCTTTACGATGTCAATTTAAAAACCATCATGAAAGACTCTTTAAAATTATTGCGACCATTGATGTCAGTTTTAAACTGTCATCGAATATACCCTTACGATGTTTGTTTAAAAACCGTCATTAAAGACTTTTTAAAATTATCGCGACCTTTGATGTCGGTTTTAAACCGTCATCGAATATACCCTTACGATGTCGGTTTAAAACCGTCATGAAAGACTCTTAAAAATTATCGCAACCTTTGATGTCGATTTTAAACCGACATCGAAAATACCCTTACGATGTCAGTTTAAAAAATGTCATGAAAGACTCTTCAAAATTATCGAGACCTTTGATGTCGGTTTTAAACCGTCATCAAATATACCCTTACGATGTCGGTTAAAACCTGTCATTAAAAACTCTCTAAAATTATCGTAAAATTTGATGTCAGTTTTATCTCGTCATCGAATATACCCTTACGATGTCGGTTTAAAAACGTCATTAAAGACTGTTTAAAATTATCGCGACCTTTGATGTCGGTTTTAAACCGTCATCGAATATACACTTACGATGTCGGTTTAAAAACCGTCATGAAAGACTCTTCAAAATTATTACGACATTTGATGTTGGTGATTTTAAAAAAACAATTGCTAGGAACTTATTAAATAAAATTTTAACGTTGTTTGTGATGCCCAAAAACTTTTAGGTACTTTTCTAGAATTTTGAATTTTTTAGTTGGGCTCGTTTCGTAATTTTGGTAATAAGTTTAAAGTAATTAAGGAAAAGTTTGTTTTGAAAAGGAAATAAGATTTTTAGAAAAGAGTAGGAAAAAGAAAAAGATTTTGTGTGTTTTAAATAAAGAAAATATATTTTCTTAAAAGATTTGTTTATTAAAAGAAAAAAAAATTAAAACTCCCTTTGATCGGTTCATTAGTTTTTAATCTGGTTGTAACACTCATAAACTTCAAGTATTGGTAATTATAAGTGGTTTGATTTCTTGCTTGAAGAAAATTTAGTTAAAATCAAGAAGAATTCAATTTCAAATTTGAGAAATTTTGGTGCTAAAAATCTTCAATTATGAAATTTCGTTCATAATGGCATTTTTATAGTTTGTTTGTGAGAAGAGGGTATTTTTGGAAGTAACATTTTGACCTAGGGTTTGGAAGACTCTTTTTTCTTCTTGTTGGCATGTAACTCGAGGCAAGCTCTTCTTCTTTGCGAAGAAAGAAAAAAAAAAAGAAGAATCTCCAGTCGCCTCCCCTATTTTCCGGCCAAGCTCTCGGCGCAAAACTACACCACTGACCACCCTCACGCGCAAGTCATACCTATGGTTGCTCGAACAAGTTGTCGTTGAGCTTGATCTACTCTTCCCCGATAGATTTTTCGAAGTTTTCGTACACGTGACTTCGAGAGATCGTGCGTTGCGGCTGTCGCTTCATCCAAGTATTTATCGCCAATATAATGCTTCTCCATGGTGGTGTTATTTTTCTATCTTCTTCGTTCTTCTTAACTTTTTTTCCCTTTTTCTTGTGGTGAAATAGGCCTTCATTAAACAAATAACTTTCATTAGTCAGTGCATTAGTTAAAAAGACAGACTAAACTTAGATCTCTTATTTAAAAGTTCAAATCTTTGTTGGGATCTCATTCTTAAGAATATAAGATTGGATATACTTTAACCTATTAGCTTAAACCTTTTGATCTTGTGGTAGATTAATATGCTAACAGAATGAGAGGTCATATGTTTCATGTATTTAAATCCCTGTGTTATTTTCTCTCTAGTCTCTAATTGATTTTAATAGCTCAGATGTTTTGTGTTTGTTTGTTTGATAAGTAGCTAGTTTCTAGTAGTTAGGGTGTAGTAGTTAGTTGGTATAGTTGTTGTTACTGTTAGTTGGCTCTCCATTTTTTTTATAAATTGAAAAAAGAAAGAGAAAAGATAAGAGTTGGTATAAATGTTAGCCGATAATTAGAAGGTTATGTAAATGGGATCCTATGCCTTTGTAAATGCTACTCTGATTTCTGTTAGAGAGTTCACATCGTAGGCTACATGAGTTATTTTCTCCCGTAGAAAACAATGGTTGAATTTTTGCTCCTTCCTGTTGAGTGCTTGTTATCTGATGCAAGTGTGATGTTATAGTAGTTTCCCTGAACATGATAAAATTGAGAATGGCGGTATTCTTTGTAGCATAGAAAGTGAAATGCGACAATAAAATACAAAACCTATGAAGATGAATATTTGCAAATCTACTGTCTATGGCCTCCATCTTTTTCGACATAATTGACCATCTTTCCTGAACTTGTTGATGTAGTGTAAAATGTAAATGCACTTTTCTTTCATTTGTTGATAGATTTGTCGAATCTTTGTGGATGCAGTGACATAATTGACCATCTTTCACATCCACATTTATTGTGCCCGAGGATCGTGCATTTTTTATCCTCTACTGCTAGACTGGAATATGTGCTGCTGCGTGTCGGCGTCGTCTCACCTTCGCAAAGTTGCTACGCACGTTTTGTTGGGAGAAAAAAATAATGATAATAATAATAACCACAATATTAATTATTACTATATTAAATCTCCCCGTCCACAAGATAAGCCAACCAGATTAAAGTCACAAATAACAAACTTGGCTATCATTGCTGCTGGCTCAATTGTACCTCTACTATAACCATCTGCAGCTTTAACTGGCATCCACTGTCTCTTCAAACTTTTCTTGGCAACATTTAACTGACATTTGTACAGTGTAGATTTCTTGTGGCCAACTGCCACTACATGGGATCCTAACTTGAGTTTACATTGGCTTCTGCCAAACTCACACATGTAGCCATCATCAGTTAATTTACCAGTGGGGATAAGATTCATCTTGACACCGGGCACAAACCTGATATCTCGCAGTACCAAATTATTTCCATATTCAGTTTTCAGATTAATCTCTCAAATTCCATTAGTCTTGGATATTTCACCGTTTCCCATCCTCACTAAACCATGGCAGCCTCCTATGAAGGATGTGAACAAACTCCTATCTGAAGCTATATGTACAGTAGTTGCGCTGTCTAAAATCCACTCAGATGAATTACTACAACTCTCTTTGTCACTCCCAACACAGACTAAAGCAACTTGCACTGCATTTGCATCTTGCACTACATTTGCCTCTTACTTTTCTCTCTCTTCTAGATCCTTTTCCACTTTCTACACCAACTTTTAGTGTGACCCTTCTTATGACAGTAAAAACACTCTATCTCTTTATTCCTATTGTCCCATTTTTTCCTACTGCTACTCGCCGTATTTTCATTATTAATTTTCTCTTTACCCTTTTAGTCATAACCAAAGCTGATCCTACAGCAGACTCCTTACTACTATCCTTTCTACGAATCTCCTCAGCTAAGGCTAAATCACAAACACCTGAAAATTTCAGAGTATTTTCACCTACTGAATTAGACACTGTTGTCTTCATCGTTTCCCAACTATCAGGCAAAGAAGTTAATAACAGATAACATTCACTTCATTAGTAAACTCTATTTTAACTGACTTCAACTAATTTATCAAAGTGGTTACCTCATTTATATAGGAATTTACAGAAGCATCCTCAGCCATACACATATTGAAAAACTTCCTAAGCATATCATAGATCTTATTATTTGTGCAAAGTTTTTCATACCTGTTTGTAAGCGCTCTCATTAACTCAATTGCGGTTTGTCTCATCAAGCACTGACTAGCCACATCCATTAATGCACACACATTCGATTTGCAAAGAATCGCTTCTTCATCAAGAGTCTCCTAATCTTCATCTTTCATTCCGTCTGGTCTCTTTTTCAAAGCCTTACTCAACTTTTTAACAGTCAAATAATCTTTGACCATCATCTTCCAATACCCAAAAGTTTTTCCATTGAACTTCATGACTCCATCAAAATTTGTTGACTCCACATATCCCATGATTCCTGAACCAAAAGCTATGATACCACTTGTTGGGAGAAAAAAATAATGATAATAATAATAACCACAATATTAATTATTACTATATTAAATCTCTCATTCCACAAGATAAGCCAACCAGATCAAAGTCACAAATAATAAAATTAAAAGATAAGAAAAAAGAGAATGACACCGGAGTTTATATTGGTTCGCTCCAAACTTGGGACTATGTCCAGTCTTCTGCAACTGCAGGTTCTACTAAATTTGGGAGATTACAAGAGAGTTTCACAATTCAGGGCCACAAACTAACCCTCAATAGCCCAATAAAAACTATTGACTTCCAAGTATCACAACTCAATAGCTTGGGATAAACAATAAAGAAAAACCTTCAACCCCACAAGAGAAAAAACACTTTTTTCTCTCACAAATGCTATTTGGTCACACCCAGTTTTTCCCTCTCTATGTTGGTGACTACACACAAAACATCATATATATATATGTGTGTTTACAAAACCTAATATCCAAATGGGCCTTGGCCCATTGGCCTTCTATTTTGTCTCCACACAAAACCCAACACGTTTCTGTAATAATAAAAAATAACACAACTAGACGAGATGAATGAGCAGATTTATATTTTAAATTTTAATAGTTTTTTAGGCAATTTTGTAAATATAGAATTTTGCTGCTCTTTTCGAAAATTATTTAGCTAAATAACTCTGTTACGAGAGTTTTAATTAGAACTGGTTTATGCCAGAACATTGTGTTGTTTTTTACTAAATTAAATGGAATAGAATATATTTTGTTTTGCGTATATGTTTCTTTGATTTGTGTATGTTGTTTTTAATTGAATGGAGTTAATAATTGTGTTTCAGAGCTAAAAATTATTGTAAAAGCATTGCTATAGATTTTTTCATGTTTCGAATTCAAATTAAATGCTAATAAATATATTTTTGTCCTATAAGAAATAATGTCGGATAAAAACGTTCATCATATATTTCAATAATGACTGTTATAAAATGACGTTAAAATAAACTATCATCGTAACATTCGTATTTAGGTGAAGGTATGATGTCGGTTTCAGACCGTCATCGATACCACCTTTGATATCGATTTTTAACTAACATCGTACTAAACCGACATCGTATGTGTACCTCGAATCAAACTTCGATGTCGTTTCTAATGGACATTGTAGCCAACCGACATCGTATGAATAAGATGTCACTGGATTTGATGTCAGTTTTAAACTGACACCGTATCCAACCGATATCGTGTGAGTAAGATGTCACTGAGTTTGATGTCGGTTTAAAACCGACATGGTAGCAAACCGACATCGTATGGATAAGATGACACTAGGTTTTATGTCGGTTTAAAACCGACATGGTAGCAAACCGACATCGTATGGGTAAGATGACACTAGGTTTGATGTCGGTTTTAAACCGACATCATATGGGTACGATGACATTGGGTTAGATGTCGGTTTAAAACCGGCATGGTATCAAATCGACATCGTATGGATAAGATGACACTGGGTTTGATGTCAGTTGTAAACCGACATTGTATCCAATCGACATCGTATGGGTAAGATGTCGCTTCACTACGATGTCGGTTGAAAATCGACATTAAACCCAACCGACATCGTACCCTTACGATGACACCTAGAAAGATGTCGGTTGGCAAAACCGACAATATATGGGTTCAATGTTAGTGTAAAACTGACATGGAAGCTCAAATTTGTTGTAGTGAGACCAAGTATATCTACACAACTCAATCTATGATTGTGCTTTATTTGAGTGTGTGTAAGGGGCGCTGATAGTCAACTTGTTGCTATCAATGGAAAAATATGTTGCATTCGGATTACCAATTGTAGCGATTACCAAATACTTGTAGCACTTACAAAAATGTTGTAGTAGAAGATGTCTAACAATCACTACTATAGAAGTTTTACGAATTTGCTAAATCCCTATTAAATATCAATAAAATTGCTAATATAAGGGGGTATTATTGTAGCAGTTGTGAGAAGTCACTCTAATGGTTTTGAAAAATGTTGCTAGATCTCTCTTAATACAACTTCTGACATTAGTTCATAAACCACTATAAAATACAGTAGTTTCTCTTAACATAGTTTCTGCCAGAGTTCCATAAAGTACTACAAAATATATTGCAACGGTTAAAATAGTTCAATATAATCATTGCTATGAATCCTAGCTCTAGTGGAGGAAAACTACAAGAAAATGCAGCTTTAGCAACAAAAAATTGGCAATGAAATTATAAATTACTCACCAACTACCCTTTATTTGATGATACGACATAGCTACTTAAATAAATATTAAAACATAGACCACTATAGATCCTATAAAATAGAACATCAGTTTAAAGAAAGAAAGACAAAAACGTATTTGTTCACACACACATATATATCAAATTTAGATAGTAAACTAAAAAAAAAAAATTTGATATTACTAGTAATAAATGAAAGGAATGCAGCAGGATTGATATTCCATAAATTTTCTTGTGGCCTATGGACCTATTATTTTCAATAATAATGAAGTTAGTAAAAAATAGGTAAACAAGAACCAGATTAATTTTTTCTAATTTAACCGTACGTGTGGAGTAAAGAAATTCGAATCTTTGACATTTTGATCAATGATTACATACTTTATATCAATCTAGTTACGTTAATATTCGCGGAGAACCAAAAATTAATAAGAGAGAAATTATATAAGTTCAATAAAACTGAATTTGGTAAGAGTTTTGAAAATGGTGAAAACTAATGCTTTTATTTAATTTAGGAACACATCCGTATTTATTTCAAAAATATTTACAGAATGAGTTTATACTTAGGTACAATCACTTGTATGAAAGTAAGTAATCTCTCTTACAAGATTTCTTGACACACAAAAAAAAAATAAAAATCATTCCAAGCTCACTATAAGTATAAATAAAAGTGCAAACTTTACCAAAACACAAAGAAAAAAAAAAT
Source organism: Trichosanthes cucumerina (assembly GCA_036507285.1). Classification (NCBI taxonomy): domain Eukaryota; kingdom Viridiplantae; phylum Streptophyta; class Magnoliopsida; order Cucurbitales; family Cucurbitaceae; genus Trichosanthes; species Trichosanthes cucumerina. The sequence goes on along the minus strand of CM071835.1, from coordinate 84,391,778 downwards.
TGCTCACAAAAAGCTAAGGCAAAACCTTGATAATATGGGTGGCGAAATCATAAGATTCATCAAAGTGTTTTTCATATTCATGGTGTCTTTATTGTATTGCTATTTCATAGCTTCAAAACTTCCCAAAGGCAAACTCAGGCTCCTCTCTCTCCTTCCAGTCTTATATCTCTTTGCCATCCTCTCTCTCTACCTCTCTTCTTCTGTCCTCCTCACTGGCACCATCGCCTTCTTCAACTGCCTTACAATCTTTAAGCTCCTTTTATTCGCATTCGATTCGGGTCCTCTAGCTTCCGATCCACCATTGTCGTTCCCTCTTTTCGCCTCCATAGCTTTCTTTCCAACAAGAATCAAGCATAACAAAACAAGTACCCCATATGCTAAAAATTATCTTAGCCAAGAACCACCTCCCAAGTTGCCTCTAAACTTGCCAGCCAAAGTGGTAATATTTGCCATATTGGTGTTGGCCAACAACTACTACGTTGAGTTTTTCTATCGTCCCATTGCAAAGCTTTCCATCAATTGTATGATGTTGTATTTTTACTTAGACATGATTATGAGTGTATCCAATTCTTTTGTCCGATCCACATTTGGTGTCAAGGTCAAACAACCATTTGATGAGCCATATCTAGCGACGTCCCTTCAAAATTTTTGGGGTCAGAGATGGAATCTATTAGTATCTGAAACTTTACACAACATGATCTATAAACCAATTCGTTATGAAGCGGGCTGCCCGCGATGGGCCGCAGTGATGGCCGTGTTTGTAGTGTCGGGGCTGATGCACGAGCTTTTGTATTACTACATAATAAGAGAGTTTCCAACATGGGAAGCCACGTGGTACTTTGTCATTCATGGACTCTGTGTGGCTGTGGAGATTGAATTGAAGAGGATGTTGGGGAAAAAGTGGAGCTTGCATTGGGCAGTGTCTGGACCAATAACGATGGCGTTTGTCATTGTCACTGCTCATTGGTTTTTTTTTCCTCCATTGTTTAGGATGGGTAAGTAAAAATTCTAGTATAACGGGTAGTACATACTCAACGCCCTTTATTAACTATATTTGAGACATCAGTTAGTGGTATATGTATTTTGTTCTATGGGCTACACTGTTATCAACTGTTTCTGTCATGACATACAAGGAAATGAAGGAGAAATTATTCCATGATTCTGGTGCCTACCTAAGCAACGTAGTTAACTTTTTCAGTTTTTTTAAAAGAAAATAAATAGTTTCCAAATGTTACGCCACTTTCACACTAGTATGAATTCAAACAATACAATTATTTCAGGATGGGCGGGTTTCCTCACATGGAAAATGAAATATTCCTAAGAAAAAATTTCTAGTACTACGAGAGTATCAGATACTCTCTTCAAGGGGTGGAACATTGGAGAGACTAAAGGGTCTAGTCTGAACATCTCCCAAGGTTTTGAAAAACAAAATAGTTAAGTGTTGATGAATAAATAATTATGGAAATTCGGATTTTTATTAAAACTAAATAGAAAATACAATTTTTTTTAATTATACCTAGTGTCATATCTCTTTGAAGTCCTATCAATTTTATACTAATCCTATATTTTTTAATTAATTGAACTAAATGAGAATATTTCTTTTAACATAATTCTTCAAATGGAAGACTTTCAGTAAACGTCAGACTTATCAAAACTTAAAGTCTAATTTGATGAAAGTGAAAATCTAAGATAAACATCCGTACATTATCAAATCTAGTGGTAAATTCCCCCTCCCCCTATAAAAGCTATCTAAATTTTATTTTATTTCTCTTTTTTAAATGTAAAATATTACTTTTTCTAAATTTTTTTAAATGTAAAATAATACTTTTTAATTAATAATATTCATTGATTCTAAATATATCCTATTCACTATATCTGACATTTTAATTTTTTTTTTAAAATATAACTCATTATAATATGATTTCTCAAAAAAAAAAAACCATTTTGGTTCCGGTACATTATTGAACTTTATTCAATTTTGGATCCATATACTTTCAAATGTTCAATTTTAGTCTATGTACTTCTAATAAAACTGAAAATTAGTCTCTATGATAACTTTATAATTAATTTTTTTCAACATTGGTTAAATAATAATAATTAATAATTTTAATAGAAGAAAGGACAAAACATGAACGTACTTTCAAAATTTATAGAGGAAAAACTAATAGAAACTACTTTTTTAAAAGAAAAATTGACAATAAACTAATAGTAGGGATCAATTTTAGGCTTTATTAAAAGTTCAATGACTAAAATTGGATTTTTGAAAGTACAAAAACCAAAATAGAACAAAACTCAAAATACATAGACCAAAATGATATTTTAACCTAACCTAAAATACAATAACCAGATCATAGACTTAATCAACTACTAAAAAGATAAAACAACTAGCTAGTAGTCTCTTCCTCATGATGTCTCCTCATCATCAAGCTCATGAAGACTTTAGTCACTTGCGAAATTATTCAGTACATAAAGCGTACTCAGTAAGTAGCTCTCACCTGAAGCCATACGACATACATCACATCACATCAACATGCTTCTCACAACATACATGTAAACAAGAATCATATGTAAAATACTCAATTCATAAATCATAATCACATCATGCATAAGGCTCATGTCATGCATACCCATCTTCTAAACCCAAGCTCCAACAAGCTCTCTTAAAATCTACTCACTAGTAGAAATTCAAGATTTTATGACATTGAAAAAGTGTCATGAACACATTTTATGACATTTTTTATCCGTCTTAGAAGCCACCATCAAGGAAACTTCATACATGACACATTTAAAATATTGTCGTAATTAACTATTCTATGACAATTTTATCTTGTCGAGAAAGTCGTATACACGACATTTTTTAAGTGTCATGGTAAACTTTTGTATGACAATTAAAAATTGTCAAGAAATAACCCGTTCATCCTAATTTTCCGTCAAGATATATCAAACAATGACAGATTTTAAATGTCATAGAAATTATGTCTATGACAGAAAATTAGTGTCAAGCATGTTGTTTAGATGACACTTTTTCAGTGTCATAATATTGCCTACTTTGATAGATTTTAATTGCCATAAATGCTTTCGGTGACAGTTTTGAATTGTCATGTATTTAGTTACTTTGATAGTTTTAAGTGTTAAGAAAGATCATTTAATGACATCTTCCATTTGTCAACAAAAGTATTATGATAGATTTCTTTTGTCAAAGATTTATTTTCTTTGATGGTTTTTATTAGTAAAAAAACAATGTATTATGACATATTTGATGTGTCAATTTTTTTTTTTCGTAGTTGTCAACAAATGTCATGAAAACGATTATAATGAAATGAAAGAGTTATCACTCATTAATTCAAAAATAATTCTGTTTATAATCAAACTATAATATAATGTATATATTACATTAATGTGTTTACATGTCATATGCTTCTTCCACTATGTAGTGCTCGACTCTGCTTGATCCTGCAATGTACAAAACAATATTCATTTAAATATTAAACTTAACCATTTAAAGAATACAAGACTCTCTTAAGGGGAAGAAATAATATCTAATTTGGTGTACTTACTTCTAATTACGTAATATCAAAATTTCGGTAGCATAATGACATAATTACAACAATACCCAAAATTTTTATAAGTACCTGTTTAAGTAAATACACACTTTAAATACACACTTATAACAACCCAATAACCAGATAACCATCAAGCTACAGATCAAAGGTTGGCCACAATAAACGAACAAGTAAGCATAAAATCTAAACTGGCAACATAGCTCGTGAATATTTGGCAAAACAAAAACATCCTCAATCTTGCATTTCTATGATAATTTTCAATAATTATAAACACCAGCGTCATCCAGACTTTTATTAAACAATACCATGAACAACAATGTATAAGAGAAAGAAAATTGAAAGGGAGATGAGCTTGTGCGAAGGAGATGGAAAGGCGAAATGCATACCATGCTTTTTAGAACTTCTAAAATTGCCTAAAAGTATTAACATGGACTAAGAATGTCTAAAAAGTACCCAAGTGTCCAATGGAAACCGAGATGAATTTAAACATTTTCTCAAGAATCTCAATTAGTACACTTCCTCACCTCTCCTAAGTGTCCTATGTGTGCAAAAGTGTTATATATTGAAAGCCAAAGCCTAACTCGAAACGAGTTTCAAGAGTCTATCCTACCGCCGAACTTACAAAGTATCTCAAAAGTTGCCAAAAAATGCACAAGTGTATCTCAAATATAATAAACTCACCCAAACTAACTTGAAAGATAACTAACAAAATATAACAAAAGTATTTCAAATTTGTATATTGAAGTAAGAATTTACTTGCCTTCCATTCTTTGTAGTTTTCCAGACAACAAACCAAGGTGCATACACTTGATTGAATCTGAAAATTCATAAAAAAAAAAAAGAAAGAAAGAAAGAATTCATACCAAGTAGTATTTGCTAGCGGAATGTGAACCAATAATTAATCTAGAACAAAAAAATTACACTACTGAGTAAGGAAAAAAAATAATTGTCCAATAATAAATGACAGTAAATCACTAAGTTATTGCCAAGAATCTTAGTCCAAACATAGACATAAAGTAGATTTCAAACAGAAATTTGAGGTTGTGTAGCATATTTACACTTACAAATTGAGAATCTCCACTATGAGAAGGTAAAGGTTATGGCTTACCTGACTAACAACTTCTTTTGATATTAATGGAGCCGAACCACAATTTGAAACACGTGTTGGAAAAGGAACTTTGGAGATTGGAGGTTAGACTTTGGAAGATAGATTTTGAAGAAGAGGCTACTTGTATTATTGCTCACTTCTAGCTCTTGTGCTTTATTTGGCTTGATACAAACTCTAGGATATCACCTCTATTTATACTAGTTGAATTCCTTAAACTAATGGCTATGGTTTTGCCAACTCATACAATCTAGAAATTACAAAAGACTCTCTAGAATATTCTACATTCTAGAGAATTCTACAACATACTTTAAAACATCTTTAAAAAGAGATTTCTCTAGAATACTCTAGCACTTAAAAGGTTTCTAGAAATTGGGCTTTTATTTAGACTAGGCCCAAATACTAATGACCCAAAATCAAGTTTATATTTCAACACCCCCTCTTAAACTTGATTTTGTTACTCCAAGCAAACCTCTCAACCTTGTGAAGTCTTCTTTTTTAAGTGGCTTGGTGAAGATATCAGCTACTTGATCATGAGTCTTTACGTACTCCAAATGCACATCCTTTCTTGCAATGCACTCTACAATATATAATGGTAACGCGTATCAATGTGCTTGCTCCGATCGTGAAAAAGCGGATTCTTACTCAAAGCAATTCTTGACTTGTTGTCCACAAAAATCTTCGTCGGCTCCTTTTGTGACAAACCCAACTCCTTTAGCAGATTTCTTAGCCAAACTTTGATGTACCGAAGAATTCTTTTTGCTGCCTTCAAATGTGTGGTTGTCGGTTTTTCCATATAGCGACTGACAACTCCAACCGCATAGAGAATATCAGGTCTTGTGCATGTCAAATATCGCAAACTCCCAACTAAGCTTTTAAAGAGTGTTGGATCTACTTTTTCTCCTTCCTCATGATTTGATAGTTTGATTCCACATTCCATTGGTGTGTTGACCGAATTAGAATCATCCATTCTAAACTTCTTGATCACCTCCTTAGCATAGCCTTCTTGGGTGATTAAGATGCCTTTATCTTCTTGTTTTACTTCAATGCCGAGGTAGTAAGACATAAGCCCGATGTCGGTCATCTCAAACTCGTTCGTCATCTCTTCCTTAAACTTGTTGAACATGCTCGGATTATTGCTCAGTAAAGATCAAGTCATCTACATACAAGCACACAATCAATACATCATTATTTTGAGCTTTGATGTAAAGTGCATGCTCATATGGACACTTGATGAAGTTTCTCTCGTGTAAGTACTTGTCTATTCGGGAATTCCAAGCTCTTGGAGCTTGTTTCAACCCATAGAGGGCCTTTTTCAGCCTCAAAGCTTTATCTTCTTTCCCCTCAACTTCATAGCCTTGAGGTTGTTCAATGTAGACTTCTTCCTCAAGGACCAGTTAAGGAAAGCAGATTTAACATCCATTTGGTAAATTCTCCAATTGTTTTGAGCTGCTAATGAAATTATTAATCTAACTGTTTCTAGTCGAGCAACAGGAGCAAATACCTCATCATAGTCGATGCCCGCTCTTTGACTATAACCTTTCGCCACTAGTCTTGCCTTATATCTTTCGACTTCTCCTTTAGCATTCTTTTTGGCTTTGTAAACCCATTTCACACCAATCGCCTTGTGCCCTTTTGGAAGTGAAACTAGCTCCCATGTGTCGTTCTTCTTGATCGCCTTGATCTCTTCATCCATCGCAGATTCTCCAGTTTTTGTTTTCCACAGCTTCTTGGAAGTTCATGGGCTCACAATCGGCAAAAAGACAAAAAGAGTAAGATTATCTTGATTTGTAGTTACCTCATAAAGTTCTTGTAAGCTTCAGGCGGTGAACTCCTTCACTTGAACTTTCATCCTCTTGGGAACTTATAGTTGGTGAAGCTCCACGGAGTAGAAGACTCTCTCTTGTTTGCTCTATCCTTGGCTTCTCCATGTCATCTTCTTGAATATGGAAAGAAGTTGTAGTCTTCATTATGTTTTCCCCAATTCCATTCTCCTTCTTCATCAAATACTACATCTCGACTAATGATTGTCTTTCTCGTATCGGGGTTGTAGAGCTTGTACCCCTTTAGTATTGGAGTCATAACAGATGAAGATGTACTTTTCACTTTTATCATCCAACTTACTTCTTTTCCATCCGGTATATGAACGTGAGCAATGCTTCCAAAGACTCGAGATGGGAAATCCCAGGTTTTCTTCCACTCCATGCTTCTTGTGGCGTCTTTCCATATATGCTTCTTGTTGGAGATCGGTTGGATAGGTAGATCATGCGCACGCCATCGCTACCTCGCTCAAAACTCTTTTGGCAATTTCTTACTTTTAAGCATGCTTCTTGCCATGTCCGAATGGTTCTATTCTTCCTTTCGCCACTCCATTGTGTTGTGGAGATCTTGTATCTTTAAAAGGGTCGTCGAATTTCATGGTCTTCACAATACTTTGAAATTCATTTGATGTGAACTCTCCTCCACGATCGGATCTCATGGCCTTGATTACCAAACCACTTTCTTTCTCAACGAGGGCTTTGAACTTCTTGAAATTCTCGAACACCTCTCGATTTATGCTTCAAGAAATACACTCATGTTTTTCTTGAAAAATCATCAATAAAGAAAAGGAAATAATTACTCTTACCGAGTGAGCTTGGCTTGATCGGACCACACACATCCGTGTGTATAAGTTCTAGAGGCCTTTGAGCTCTTGAGTTTGACTCTTTTGGGAAGCTTTTCTTGAATTGCTTTCCAAGTAGACATCCTTCACACACTTGATCGGGGTGGCTTATGGAAGGTAATCCTCTCACCATGTTCTTCTTGGAGAGTGACTCTAATCCTCCAAAATTCAGATGCCCGAAGCGAAGATGCCAGAGCCAAGATGCATCTTTGTAACACATCTTGAGGCATTTTGCTACATCGTTTTGAATGTTGAGTATGAACATTCTATTTCTTGTCATTGGCACCTTAGCAATTAGGTTACTTGTATTATCTCTTATAGAAAGGTTATTATCTTTTAATTGAATGTCATAACCTTTCTCTAAGAGTTAGCCCAAACTCAAGATATTACTCTTCATATTTGCACGTAATAAACATTTGAAATAAGTTGATGCTCACCATTCTTCAATTGGATAAGAATGTTACCTCTTCCTTTTACTTCGACCTTGGATTCATCTCCAAAAGCTACGTTGCCGCTAACCGATTCATCGAGTTCTACGAACATGCTCCTTTTTTCCACACATATGGTTGCTTGCCCCGGTGTCTAGGTACCACCTATTATCTTTGTTCCATTCACCATTCGTGCAAGCCATCAATAAGGTGCCACATTCTTGATCTCTTTCTTCAATGTAGTTTGCCTTCTCTTCAACTTTATTATTGCTAGCAGCTCTACATTCAGATGCATAGTGACCGTATTTCTGGCAATTGTAGCATTTAATATTTGACTTATCGTACCTTGATCTTGAGTTTCCTTGCCCACGATCTCTTGTTCAGTTTTCTCTGTTTTGAAAGTTGTTGTTGTCATCATAGGGCCTCCAACCTCGTTCTCGTCCTCGCGCTTGTCCATGACCTCTTCCTCGTCCTCGATGTCCACTATTATCTCGTCCTCGTTGGTTTCTACCATTGTGTTCTCCAAAGAGTTGAGTCTACCGCACCTTGAGTAATTGATCTACGATTCCTTCCTTCTTCTTTTTTCTTTTCTTCATATGCTTGCAATGAACCCAAGAGTTGCTCAATGGTCATAGCCTCTAAGTCTTTTGTTTCTTCGATTATGGCAACAATATGTTCAAACTTTGGATCTAATGATCTTAGAATTTTCTCCATAATTTTTACATCATCAAGCTTTTCACCATTTCTCTTAAGTTGATTGGTGACCATTAAAACTCTAGAGAAGTAATCGGAGATGACTTCCCATTCTTTCATATGCAAAGTTTCAAACTCAGCTCTTAGAGTTTGAAGACGTACCTTTTTTACTGGATCCGCTCCTTATACGATATTTGAAGCTTCTCTCATGCTTCTTTCATCGCGTCTTTACTTACGAAATCTTCTCTCAAAAGCATCATCATCTAATCCTTGATAGATTAGATAGAGAGCCTTCTTGTCTCTCTTTCTTGAGTCTCTCAAACTATCCCTTTGTATTTGAGAAAGACTACCATCATTCTCTACTCGAGTGCCCTTTCTCTACTATCTCCCACACATCTTGTGATCTAAGGAGAGCCTTCATCTTGATGCTCCAGTTATCGTAGTTGCTCTTGTTGAGCACTGGGACTTGGAACGGGACCATGTTGTTACTTGCCATCTTCTTAGAAAGGATCTTCAATCTCTGATACCACTTCGTTGGAAAAGGAACTTTGGAGATTGGAGGTTAGACTTTGAAAGATAGATTTTGAAGAAGAGACTACTTGTATTATTGCTCACTTCTAGCTCTTGTGCTTTATTTGGCTTGATACAAACTCTAGGATATCACCTCTATTTATACTAGTTGAATCCCTTAAACTAATGGCTATGGTTTTGCCAACTCATACAATCTAGAAATTACAAAAGACTCTCTAGAATATTCTACATTCTAGAGAATTCTACAACATACTTTAAAACATCTTTGAAAAGAGATTTCTCTAGAATACTCTAGCACTTAAAAGGTTTCTAGAAATTGGGCTTTTATTTAGATTAGGCCCAAATACTAATGACCCAAAATCAAGTTTATATTTCAACAACACGCACTGAAAAATCATGATCAAGTAGGACATTTGCAGACTTGAAATTCCTATGAATAACAGGTGGCTGACAAACCACATGCAGATACCTTCAAACAAAAGATGAAAACAAAATTACACGCAATTTCCCCTTCACACTTTTCCTTGGTCTGTTGACAAGAGTTAAGAAAGATTAAAAAGGAGATGAAATGACCCACACTCGCCTCCCGATCCAAAACTTTTTAGCCAGTTGAAGAAGGATGACTAGTTTCCCCAGTTACACTTATTTTTCTTTTCTATATATTCTACCCTCTGCATTTCAAAAACTTGAAAAAAAAACATTAATTAGCAACACATTTTATATATAAATATATATATACATACCAGCTAGAGAGCTAATCGAGACTTGAAACTAGATCATTGGATTGGCCGGATGACTCAAATCAAGCAATTTCGACTCAAGGTTCACGATTCTTCCGACAGTCGCACGGGGATGACTCAAATCAAGCAATTTTAATTTTCTCTAAAAAATATTAGATATAATCTCTTTTTTAAAGGTAATTTTTGCAAACCTTCGATAAAGAGTAAATATTTTTAAACACTTTCGATAAAATATAAAATGTTTTTCGAAGGATTTTATTATTTTTATAAATATAATCTCTTTTTCAAAAGTTTTTACAAACCTTCGATAAAGAGTAGATATTTTTCAAAGTCTTTTTAAACACCTTCGATAAAATATAATATATTTTTCGAAGGATTTTAATGTCCTTTGATAAATATAATCTTTTTTTCAAAAGTTTTTACAAAACTTCGATAAAGAGTAGATGCGCATCTTTACATTATGTGAGTTATCGTTGATTACGAAACTGATTGTTATATATTCGATGAAATCATCCAGAAATGCTAAGTTCTAAAACACACAACAACTGTTCTCTAGACTTTCTTGAGTTCATACTAACTTGAGTGTCAGAGTGCAGGTGGCTTATCACCACATCAACGAAAAATTTGTACTAATTGTTATTCGAACCGACAGATAAACAATTCAAGACATTTTTGACACAGACAAATGAATGTAATTACCCTAAAATAAGTTAATTTTAGAACATGTGGCATTAAAATATTATTATAAAAAGCGGTGGGATTGAGTTTACTATTGTTTATAAACATGTATAGTCTTGACTACTAATGTCGATGCTTGTGGCACATGAAGCAAAATGTTGTTTAGTAGAGAGTGTTTTATGTATACATAGGAAGATAAGAACGTTGACGAAATATTTGAAAAAAAAATTAGGACTCATTGTTGTTATTTAATTTTTTCTGCCTTTCATTTTTTAATGAAAAGTACTAATAGAACCAAATAACAATGACATTTAAACGTTATCATAAATTTATGACACTAAAAATTGTAAATCTTGAAAAATTTCTTGACTTTTTTCACCAAAAAATACGTCTTTTCCCGCCAAAAACTGAACCCTCAGTCATCTATGACATATATAAGTCATTAAAATATGACATTGAAAAAATGTCATAAATTTATAATATGAAAAAAAGTGTCATAAATTTATAATATTAAAAAAGTGTCATAAATTTCAGAAATCCGATAATCTCCGCCGTTTCCCGCCAAAAACGCGCCTCTAGCCATTTTATGACACTTTTTTTACTCCCTCCCACATTTTTAGTTTATATGAGGGGTCATAGAAAGCCCAAATTGTTGTAGTGACTAAAGATCTCTCAACCCTCATATTTAGCCTTACATATATCTCTCTAAAACTGACCATTTCGAGTTGCCTCGATCTTTGACCATTTATTGTGCATGGCCTCAATGCTTCTCTACGATTCTTGGCAAATGTCCCTTGACCATTTATACCCAAGGTTTATGTCGTTGCACGTGCTAATACACTAGTATTTATAAAGGCAAAAGCAAAATATGAAAAAAAGAAGCAGAGATAAATCTAGAGTTACAAAATTATAGGGGTCGAGAAAAATTTTAATCATTAAATAAATAGGTTAAAATATCATTTTGGTCTCTCTACTTTGGGTTTTGTTTTATTTTGATTTCTGGACTTAAAGTTAATGGAGACTAATTTTTTAAAAGAAAAATTAACAATAAATTTCAATTTTAAGATTTATTGAAAGTACATTGACTAAAATTGAATATGTGAAATTATAGGGACTAACATGAAACAAAGTTCAAAGTACGAGAAAATGATACTTTAACCTTTATGTGTTATTATTCTTTAATTTGTTGTTCGAGCAGAATTGGTGAGAGTTGAGTTTGTTTTGTGTTAGAAGTTTAGCTTTGTTGTCATTAGACTTTATTCGGGAGTTTGAATTGTTTTCGAAAGTTTAGTTAAATGTCTTTCTTTCAATTTTATTGTGACATATTGGGTTTATTTTTTATTTTTTACTTTATTATTGGTGTATGTTGGTTACAAGTGGTATTTAGTTTGATGTTCTTAATTAGAAACTTTTGTTGTCCTAATTTCTTGAGTAAAGAGAGAAGCTTTAGTTTTGTTTGGCAATATTTCTAACGAGAGGTTTTGAAACTACAAGGCTATTAAATGGTCGAGAAACTCCTTCTACGAGAGGTCATGAAGCTAGCTACAAAGTTATTAGATGGTTGAGAAACTCCTCCTACATGGAATCTTGAAGCTAGACGACTGCTCGATGGCTAAATTTTCTTCTACGAGAGGGCGCGAAGCCCAAAATAATTCTTACGGATTTTGATGGCAATCTCACTTAAATTTGAGGACGAACTCGAATTTACATATTCTCTCCAAGAGCAAAATTTATTTTGCAACCCGCTTAGACACGACAAGAAAAATAAAAAATTTATTAATTTTTTTAATAAAATGTGTAATGTGTAAGTTTAGTTGCTTACCCTTAGAGGACGGATAAGACATATAAATATTTTTCTTTTAACTAGTAGTCTATTTTACAGGATTTAAAGTTGTTCATCTTTTCTTCTAGTCACATCAAATCTAATGAGTAGATATATCATATCATTGCATCATCATTTGATAAATGTAGTTGGTAAGTAAAATTGATAATTTCTCCAAAAATTATCAAAATTTGATCATTCTTTGTTTTTGTTGAAAAAAGTGCGTTCTTCTTTTTTTTATTTCTTTTTAACTTTTGGTCTATTCTATGGGATATAATATAAAGTTGTCCATCTTTTCTTCTAATTATACATCGAACCAAATGAGTAGATGTCATATCATAACATCATTGTTTAATAAATATAGTTAGTAAATAAATTATAATTTCTTCATAAATTTTTAGGGGGAAAAAATATACTTTTAGTCCGTAAAGTTTGAGTTTAAGTTGCATTTGAGTTCTTGAGTTTTCAAACTCAATAAATACTCTCACTACAAAAAAGTTGACCTATTTTGACAATGTTTTATCGAAGGTTCTAAAAAACCTTTGAGAAATATATACATTTATCGAAGGTATTTAAAAAACCTTTGAAAAATATCCACTTTTTATCCAAGGTTATTAAAAACCTTTGAAAAAGATGTGTATTTATCAAAGGATTTAAAAACACGTTTGAAAAATATATGATCATTTATCAAAGGTATTTAAAAACCTTTGAAAAATATCTACTTTTTAACGAAGGTTTTTAAAAACCTTTGAAAAATATCTACTTTTTAACGAAGGTTTTTAAAAACCTTTGAAAAAGATATTATATTTATCAAAGGACATTAAAAACCTTTGAAAATAATATGATCCTTTATCAAAGGTATTTGAAAAACCTTTGAAAAATATCAAATATTTATCAAAGGTTACTAAATACCTTCGAAAAAGATATTATATTTATCAAGGACATTAAGAACATTTGATAATAATATGATCCTTTATCAAAGGTATTTGAAAAACCTTTGAAAAATATCAACTATTTATCAAAGGTTATTAAAAACCTTTGAAAAAGATATTATATTTATCAAAGGTAACTAACAACCTTTGAAAATAATATGATCTTTTATCGAAGGTATTTAAAAAACCTTTGAAAAATATCAACTCTTTATCAAAGGTTATTAAAAACCTTTGAAAAAGTTATTGTATTTATCAAAGGTAACTAAGAACCTTTGAAAATAATATAATCATTTATCGAAAGTATTTAAAAAACCTTTAAAAAAAATCAACTATTTATCAAAGGTTATTAAAAACCTTTGAAAAAGATATTGTATTTATCAAAAGTAACTAAAAACCTTGGAAAATAATATGATCTTTTATCGAAGGTATTTAAAAAACCTTTAAAAAATATCAACTCTTTATCAAAGGTTATTAAAAACCTTTGAAAAAGATATTCTATGAACCTTTGAAAATAATAGGATCCTTTGGAGGGTATTTTGGCAAATTAGAGTGGTTTAGGGTTAAGAAAGACATTTGTCTTATTAGACCTGAGGCAACCTCCTTCTTCGTCCCCCAAGCTTCACGAAAACTTACCCTTCACACAGCAGCACTGCCCGACGCACGCAGACACCGACGCCGACTGCAGCCTCGCCACCGTGCAACGTCTCCAGCCACAGAATCCTCCGCGATGACTATCACCCGCTGCGCGCCGTTGACACACGATTCAGCCGCTGCGCGCCATTGACGCACGATTCAACACTTAGCTGCACTCGACGGTCTGCATCTCGAATCTTTTCTTATCCAAACTGTTTAATGTTGATAGTTCTTTGATGATCTGATGTATACTACTGTGTTTTTGTTTAATGCGAATTTCTTGATGATTGTGTGAATTGTTCAAATTTAGACCCGGTTGAGACTGAGATGGTTTGGCCTCTCATGTTGGTCGCAGTTTCAATTCTTATTTAATAAAATGATAATCTAACAATGCCTAAGCATTGGGCTTTTAATTTACTTACACACTAACTATGTACGGGTGTGATCATACCTCTAAAGTTTTGGGTCATACTTGGAGGAAGCTCAAACTTTTATTCATCAAATGAGGAGATCAAAACCTTCTCCCCATTTTGATGTGAAACATCTTTATATACTTGAAGTTGAGGTTATGATCTTCCTCGTAGCTCTTTGCAAGCTTAAATACACAACACTCAAAAAAAGGAAGAATGCTTCATTGCTCAAAGACATATATTTACTCATGCGTTTGTATTAACCTGCATAGAATTTCCATGGCACAGGGAGGGCATTGGTGTTTGAGTTTCTTTTTATTGTGTAGTCTTTATGATTTGATGTGGAAGTCATTAGATTTTCTCTCTCCTTTTCTTTTTTCTCCTTCTAGCTAAGAAATTGGTAGAGGAGCTTGATGGATGGTTGAGGGCATCAGGCTTGTCTAAATCCCCTGATGTACGTGGTGTAATTGCTCTGTAAGTTGTTGTCTGGAATTTTTTCCTCAAACAATTTAAAACGTAACAGTTGTGTTTGATGCATTTGGATTTCTGTGGAACCACAAGCATGTCGGTTATTCGTATTCAGGACGTGCTGCTACATATGCATTTGGTAACATTGATCCAACACACATGTGGGTTTATCTCCCTTTCAATCACTACTAGTCTAACCTAAAAAATTGTTGATACCACATGGTGGTCAAGTTTTAGAGCTTGCATGTGAACTCTTTCCAAAACTTTTTTATTTTTTTATTTTTAAGAATAGTCATTTTTAGAAGCTGTTTTTTCTTGTTTTCTTTTAATATAGTTTGATGGATGGCATGATTTTTAGAACACAAAATTTATTATTCATTTTGAAAATCACGAGTTTGTGATTAATAAATGATCCCTATTTAAGCTTCTAGTATCATTGATCCGTATTTAAGCTTCTAGCATCTCATGGAATTAACCATCATTGTGTTTTGGAAAAATTGCCACATTGTTTTGGTCATTTGTTTTCAAAACAACTTTCCCTTCTTATCAACACAGATTTTTGGTTGTGCTAGCTTGTTTCCCATTTATTTGTCCTTCAAAATCATTGTACTTTTAACATCTAGAAACTGTTTAGTTTACTTCCACTTGTTTTCTATGCATATTTTGGTGGGATGGAGTCAGGATACTGCATATCAGTATTTATGGAGCTGCAAAGAATATTTAGATAAGGTAATATGATGCCTGAATATAATGGAAAAGTCAAGAAAAGATTTATTTAGTTACAGTTTCGTCATTTTGTTATTTGCTTTTTTTTTAAAAAAAAAATCTTGTTAAGTTTGAAATACTAACAAAATTATTAACTTACCAAGGTTTCCCGCATTATCTAGTTGGTTGAGTCCTTAAAACTCGCAAAAGTTGCACATTTACCCTCTCATATCAACTGATTAATGCTAGAGTTTGGGATCCCTTGTAAATAATATTTTTATATACATTAAGCCCATGTACAACTTATTAATGCTAGAGTTTGGCAGTATGCTTTGCTTATTTAGGAGTCATTGATATTAAGCCCATGTACAACTTATTAATGCTAGAGTTTGGCAGTATGCTTTGCTTATTTAGGAGTCATTGAATTCCTACGTTAGGTTTTATATAGTGTCTTTTCTCTTACTCCAATGGTCACACTTTCTTTTGCAAACACTTTATAGAGTATACCAGACGGAGCAAAAAATGAATTGTTGCTAAATAATCTAATAGTTGGACATTAGAAAGGATAAACTAACTCATTATACTATATTCTACAGAGATAGTTTCTTTCCTGTAAAGCATGAATCATCAAGATTTTGGGATACTCATTTTCCTGGTCTCTTGCTCCAAGATTTAGTTTGATAGTTAATGTGCATTTTGACTTGTGATATGTCGTGTAGCTATGTTCATAGGGAGGATTTAAACAAAGGATTAATTTGATAGCTAAAACTCTAGTAGCTTGGATTATTGTTATATTTGAAGTAGAGAGATCATTTTTCAATAGCCTTTGAACTCTTCTCCCCTGTTGAATGTGTAAATTAATGTTCATACATATGAGGTGATCTTGAGCGCCATCTTAATGAGTCCGAACAACATCTTCAAGAATCTGAACGACAAAGAAAAGTCGAGGTACAAGCCCTCAAAGATCAAAGTGTTGAATTAGAAAATCGTTTTGAGGATAAATTTAAAACAGTGATGGCAGAGATGCGTAAACAATTTGTTACTAATTGATTGTGTAGTAGTTAAATGTTCTAGAACTTTTGTAGTTATTTTGTCTAAGTTATAGTTATTTTGTCTATATAAACAATTTATGAGATCATGTCAAAATTATTAGCTACTTTCAGACATCTTTGTTTACATTCATCTTAAACTACTTTAATAGTAGTTACTATTTCTCTTGTCTATTCTTTCTATTCCATATCCTTGTACTTGAAATTCAGGGAATCACGGGTAAGTAGATCAATACAGAACATTCTGAGGTTTTCCAATAATAAGTTGAAGATAAATTTAATTTGGTTTATAGTATTGTATTCAAGTGATAAAGCTTTTTGAAAGAGTTTTTTCGAAGGATTTAAAAATATCGATAAAGATGTATTTCTGAAGGCTTTAAAGTCTTTGAAAATAGTATTATAAGCCTTTAAAAATAATAAAGACCTTCGAAAAAGATAATTGACAATGAATATTTATCGATAAACAATTTGACAATTTTCGAATACATATGACCTTTGAAAAATAATAATTTTCGAAGGTTAATGTACCTTTGATAAAAGCTTTTTCGACGGGATTTATTTCGACACTTTTTGAAGGTTTTGTTAATCTTCGAAAAATGATTTATCGAAGGTTTGTTTAGTACTTTTTCGAAGGTTGTGACCTTCGAAAATAGTCAATTTACTTGTAGTGTCTCTTAATTTTGGATTTTGTTTCATTTTGGTCACTTTGTTCATTTTTCGTTAATGAATAACATATTTTTGTTAAAATAATATTGTTATATTGTTTTCTACTTTTTTTTTCTTCTCCTCCTACCATAATGGTGTTAGGGGAGTGTGTCGATAAAATATAATCAATCTAAATTCTACCAGATTCAGACAATATATATTTTATCTCAAATCCCAAATCAGGTTATAATTCCAAATATTTTGTGGAATAATCAATTTAGAATTAGCAAACCTAAAATAGTAGATAAATCAACCTAAACCTTTAAGCTACAAGCACGATAAATAAATCAAGTTTAGGGAAAGAGAAATTGACACTAATTTATATTGGTTCACCCAATGATGTCTACGTCCAGTTCTTTGCTACTGATGCAAGTTCCACTATAATCATCAGAGAGAAAGATACAAGAGTTTACAACGGTCAATAGTGATTTCTCTCATTTTTTTCTCTCAAGGGAAGGGCTCACAAATCACTCTACAATAAGCTCTAAAAAACTCTTGAATGAAGAAAACACTCTTGTAAAAAACATCAAAGAAAAACTTGAAAACGACTTCAACTTCTTTTTTCAGTTTTTTTCTTTAAACTTGTCGCAACACCTTCACTGTCCCATAAAAAAAATCTGCCACACAAGTATATATATACATATATTGTTGTAACTAGTGAGAGAGAAATGAGAAAAATGGGAAGTGTGTATTTATTTAATTCTGAAATGCTTCATATAAATACACATCTTAAGTCTAAAAATAGAGTCCACAAGGTTAGCAACTAATCCCACTAACTCCACAAGAATAGAAACTTAGACTTGACTACAATAAAAAAAACCTCTAACTATTTTCAAGAAACTAGGAATTGACTAGACCAACTCAAAACTAATTTGAGTTACTAATATTCTCCTCCTAACTCAAATACTGCAAACATCTAACTTGCTCCTAAGAGCTTGAAAACGACCCACACAAAAAGTCTTAGTGAATATATCTGCTATTTGCTCTTCTGAGCTGCAATGCACCAACTGCACTTCTCCTTCCTTCTTTCTCCATCTCTCTCATAACATAATACTTGATCTTAAAATGTTTGGTCCTTCCATGAAAAATCGGATTCAATGAGATGGCTAGAATGGCTTGACTATCCACAAATACCTTCACGCTCTCTTCTTGCTTAGATGCAAGTCATGCATCAATTTCTTCAACCAAACAGCTTGGTTAACTGTTGTCGTCGCTGCAATGAACTCAACTTCTTCAATTGACTGAGCTACTATATCTTTTTTTTTAACACCATGAGAAACACCCTGAGCCAAAAGTAAAACAATAGCCAGAGGTGCTCTTCATATCATCCAATGACCCATCTCAATCACTATCTGATTAACCTTGCAACTCAAAATTTTCAACTTTACTAAATTTGATCCCAAAAGACGGTGTGCCTTTCAGATATCTCATAACTCTTTTTCCAGCAACCATATGATTCTTGCTTGGACAGTGAAGAAATCTAGATAAGACACTTATAGTGTACATAATGTCAGGCCTAGTGGATGTGAGATACATGAGACATCCAACTAGACTTTTGTACACATTCTCATCAACAGGTTCCTTTCCATCATCCTTTTGCAACTTCTCCTTCTAAATCATTGGAGTGTTCACACTCTTGCACTCCTCCATATTGAACCTCTTTAATATCTCTCTTAGGGGGTGTTTGGATCGCATAGTTGGGTTGAGTTGAGTTGAGTTGGGTTGAATTGGGTTGAGCTGTGCAGAGTTGTTTTGTCAGTGAGTTCTAGAAATCAGTGTTTGGTTTGCAGAGTTTAGTTATTATGTTAGGGGTATCTGGTGCAGTTTTTTGTAAAGTGAATAAGTCTGATTTTTTGTGACTTTTTTTTGTTTCCAATTTCAAAACTTCATCATGAGATCAATTACAAATTTACAATATATATTACCATTTGCAAGATGTATGAGATATTTAGAACAGTACTAGATATTGAGATTGATATCAATTTTCCTTCTCCCCTAAAAATCATTTTTATCTTATGTAAAGTGAAAGGTCTAATTTTTTTGTGACTTTTTTTCCTTACTTTGTTTTCACAGCAAATCAAATACAAACACATTTGTCTACAATTTCAAAACTCAATTATGTGATCAATTATAAAATTACAATATATATTACTATTTGTCAAATGTATGTTAGGGATATTTGCAAAAGTAATGGATATTGGGTTTGATATCAATATTTCTTTTCCAATAAAATTTATTATTTATAACTTTTTACTATTCAATGTGAAGTTGCATATCTACAAAATATTAGATATGTCATCAAGGTCCTAGCAGCGCTATTATGCTACCGAAATTTTTGGTGCATGCAGTGTTGCTTAGTAACGTCCCTAGGAAATTTTGAGTTTGAAAAATTAGGGTCGTCACAGTTGGTATCAGAGCATGGATTTTAGATTTTGCATACTACATTGTAGGCAACGATCCTTATAGTCTATCGTAGGAAGTTGCCTCGTTATCTCTAGGTTTGCTTTTATTTTGTAAAGTAGTTAAAGTTATTTGAGTTGCTTGTGTGTTGACACTTGTTATGTTATGCTTTTGACTTCTTTGTTCCTGTGCTAAGGTAGTTTAGAGTTTAAGTTTAGATTATGGCTTGAGGGCGTGGTCGTTGTAAAGTTCTAGCAACTTTCGAGGACGAAAGTTTTTCTTAGATGGGTATATTGTGACGCCCCGTAAAATTAGGTGTTTTAATTGTATTTGTTTTAAATTTAATTTGAATCTTTAGATAATCAGATTAGGATTAGGAAACGATGTTTCAATGTTTTAAAAAGGATTAGGATTTCTGTTTTAAAAAGTTTTAGAATTTCTTTTTCTAAAAGGATTAGAATTCCATTTTCTAAAAGGATTAAGACTTTTTGGTGCCTATTTAAACTAGAGTATTAGCAACTTAAAGGCACACTTTAAAACTCTTCTCATCTTCTTCTTTTCTCCACTTTCTTCATCTCGTCGGACCGTCATCAGAGAGTCGTCGGACCGTCATCGGAAAGTCGTCGGACCGCCGCTGGAAAGTACCGTATGGTTGAGTTAATAACTAAACTCCATGGGGTTGGGTTATTAAGTCACCGGTTCTAATTGTTGGTAAATCAAACAAGGAGTTGGGTTATTAACCCAACCCAACCCCATAAACCAATCACCCCCTTACATATTTCTTCTAACAGAGGAACACTTCATTTTACCTTTGTTGAATCTACATACCTATGAAGTAATGTATTAGACCTAGATCAATTATCTCAAATACTTTCATCATTTCTTGCTTGAACATTTCTATCTGAACATCATCACTTCCTATCACCAGTAGGTCATCTACATAGAGAGATACAATCACAATAGTAGTACTTGATTTCTTCACATGGAGTGTGGATTCACTCAGACTCTTCACAAAATCTAGGTTCAACAAATAATCATCCATTTTACTGTACCATGCCCTAGGAGCTTGATTCAAACCATAGAGAGCCTTCTTCAACAAACAAACCTTCTACTTTTGTCCTGGTATGATGAATCCGTCTGGTTGCTCAACATAGATTTCTTCTTCTAACACTCCATTTATGAATGTTGATTTCACATCTAGCTGATACACCTTCCATCCATGTTGGGCTGACACAATCAGTAGCAACCTAATTGTGTCCATTCTTGCAACTGGCGCAACAGTCTCAGAAAAATCAATTTCCCAAACTTGTGCATACCCTTTCACCACTAACCTGGCCTTGAGCTTGTTCACAGAGCCGTCTGGGTTCAATTTGGTTTTGAAAACCCATTTGACTACAATCACTTTCCTGTCTGTTGGCTTCTTTACCAGCTCTCATGTATTGTTCTTCTCTATCATACTCAACTCCTCATTCATTGCCTCAATCCACTTCGTATCTTTTTTAGTTTCTTCAGATCCTGGTGGCTCTAATGCAGCTACACTACTTCTTTCATACACCTCACTCAATAGTCTAGTTCCTCTGACTGGTGCATCATCAACTAATTCATCAGGATCTAGAGAGACTTCTTGTTACTTCACCTCTGCTTCTTTTGTCCAATCCCACCTCTCATCCTCCAAGAACTGAACATCTCTGCTAATCACCATCTTCTTTGTATGAGGTTGATAGATTTTGTAGGCCTTGGACACCATGCTATAGCCTACAAAGATTCCTGGTTCGACCTTCTCACTCAACTTGTCTCTTTTTGCCTGTGGAACATAAAAAAAACACAAACAACCAAACACCTTCAAATTTGTCAGTTTTTGTTTAGTATCAAACCAAGCTTCATAAGGTGTCTTCTTCTCCAATACCCTCGTAGGTAGTCTATTCAATAGAAAGACTGTTGTGTTTGCTGCTTCAATCCAAAATTCCTTTGATAAGTTTTTCTCATGCAATAAGCATTTTGTCATCTCCATAATACTTATGTTCTTCCTCTCGTTGACTCCATTTTGTTGTGGAGAATATGGAGCAGTGAGTTGATGCTCTATCCCAGCTTCTTCACAGAAGGAATTGAACCTTTGCGATGTATATTCAGTCTTATTATCAGTTCTCACCACCTGAATCTTACAACTACTTTGATTCTCAACCCATCTCTTAAACTTCAGAAAACTTTAGCTACTTTAGACTTATGCTTCATGAAATATATCCAACACATTCTGGTATAATCATCAATAAAGATAATGAAATACCTGCTACCATTTAGTGAGAGAGTTGGTTGATGTCCACACAAGTCAGTGTGGATGAGCTGCAACTTTTCAGTTACTTTCCATTGTGACTTCTTGAATGGCAACCTTATTTGCTTCCCAGTTAAACAAGTTCTGCAGTTTGTTTTCAGCTCCTCCAGAATTGGTACTCCTATTGTCATATCAGTTTTCTTCAGATACTGCAACTCTTTCTAATGAAAATGCCCCAACCTCTTGTATCATAACTCAATGTAATTCACTTGAAACTTGAAAGCTATCTGCTCATTCTCAAGTGGATTCAACGAGAAGCTCTTGTGCTGCATCTTTATGTTAGGATTGTTGTAGTACAACCAAAGTCTCACATTAGCTAGATAAGGGGCAAATCATGGGTTTATAAGTGGGGGCACTATCTCGATTGGTATGAGGTCTTTTGGTGGGAACAAAAAATAAAGCCATGAGAGCTTATGCCCAAAGTGGACAATATCATACCATTGTGGAGATCTGTCGGAATTGGTTGTCTCTAACAAGTGGTATCAGAGTCGGGCCCCTGACTTAGCCATGCCGGTAGAATCATCAGGTGTTAAACAAAGAAGGCGAGCCATCGACATAGTCACAGTGAATCTGTGGTCGAGCTTCCGAATGTTGTGTACTCTAGTGGGGAGTTGACAATGCAGTTTGCTCCAGTGAGGAGTCGCCAGTGTACTTCAGTGAGAAGTCGTCAGTAATTTGCTCGAGTGTAATTCGGAGAGATGACTATTTGAGAGGAGGCTCGAAATGGTACTTTGTTTAAGGGGAGGATTGTTGGGCTTGTTGGAGTACAACCAAAGTCCCACATTGGCTAGATAAGGGGCAAATCATGGGTTTATAAGTGGGGACACTATCTCCATTGGTATGAGGTCTTTTGGTGGGAACCAAAAATAAAGCCATGGGGCTTATGCCCAAAGTGGACAATATCATACCATTGTGGAGATCTGTAGATGTCGGTTGTCCCCTAACACTTTATTTTGAACAAGTCATTCCCATTGGAATCAGAAATAAGACAGTTTTCTTCTTCAAGCAACACTTTAAATCCCTTTTCTACTAATTGACCAACGCTTAATAAGTTTTGATCAATATCCAGGACAAACAACACTTCGGTAATCAACTTGGTTCCAACGCAACTCTCTATTGACACTGTGTTTTTCCCTTTACTTATAGATACTCACCGTTTCCTATCTTCACCCTTGACTTGAATGATTTGTCAAGTTTCTTGAACAACTCTTTGTCACTTGTCATGTGATTGGTACACCCACTATCAACCAACCAACCATCACATTGAGTGACTGATGAGAAACAAAGCCACAAAAAGTTGATCTTCTACTTGTTGTACTGCAGTATATGCTCCTCCTTGCTGTTAAGTTTTTGCTTCCTTACAGAATTGTTCAATGTGCCCCCATTAAATGACACCTTCTACACTTCACATCTGGCCTTCTCCAGCATCTGAAATATGGAGTACTTGCATGTACCACCAGTATCTTTTGCAGCAAACTCTGAGTTACTGCTGCCATTTTTCTTTTTCCCTTTCCACTTTTTCTCTCTTCCACCTTCTCCCTATTGCACTCTAGCTTTCAGTGTCCCCTCAATGCTTCCTTCTTGCCTCATTAACCTCCTCTGCTCTTGTGTTTGCAATGCACTAACTACTTCTATCACCTTGAGTTTTGAAAGGTCTTTAGTATTTTCTCAGGAAGCAATGGTTGCTTCATATCTCTCAGGTACTGAAACCAGAATCTTCTGAACCAATCTATTGTCAGATAAATCGGTTCCTAATACTTTTTCCTTGTTAGCAATCCCAATTAACTTATCTGAGTACTCTTTAATAGACTCAGAACCCTTCATTTGTATTCTCTCGAATTCTCGCACCAAGTTCAACACCTTCATGCCTTTAATTCTCTCATCACCTACATATTCACTTTTGAGAAACTCCCAAATCTCCTTTGTCAACTTCAAGACCATAATTCTATTGAATATGGCGGGAGACACCGCTGTATATAGGCAAGCTCGAGCCCTTGCCTTCCTAGTGACCCACACCTTGTGAGTCTTGATCTGTTGTATTGTTGGGTTATCAGAAAGTGGAACAATCTCATAATCTTGCTCAATTGTTGCCTAATAATCACAACCCTCCATGTAGGCTTACATTCTGATGGCCCATGCCTGGTAGTTTTCACCATCAAACACAGGTGGAGCCAATGAAGAAAGACTGTTTGATCCTAACTCCATCTCTAGGTGTATCACTCAGTTTCTCTCAAAGATATTTCACTGATTTTCACTCAGAGATCCCTTAAGAATTTATGGCTCTGATACCACTGTTGTTGCAACTAGTGAGAGAGAAATGAGAAAAATGGGAAGTGTGTGTTTATTTCATTCTGAAATGCTCCATATAAATACACATCTTAAGTCTAAAAATAGAGTCTACAATGTTAGCAACTAATCCCACTAACTCCACAAGAATAGAAACTGAGACTTGACTACACTAAAAAAAACCTCTAACTATTCCCTAGAAACTAGGAATTGACTAGACCAACTCAAAACTAATTTGAGTTACGAACAACATACTTAGATTAAGAATAATAAATGGGCCATGGGCCTTTGTTCTGGGCTTCAAACTTAACAATCTCCCACTTGGAGACCAAAACAATCAACATGTCTCTCCTGCAACGGTGACAACTTCTCTCTACTCGTGGAGAAGTCCAACTGAAGTTGCACACAACTTCAGTTTGTCAATAGGAACGGTCTTGGTAAACATATCGGTTGGATTCTAACTTCCAAGAATCTTTTTTCCAGCATCAGCGCTCCATCTTCCAAAACTGATCTCATAAAATGGTACCTCACCTGTATGTCTTTCGTTCTCGAATGAAACACTGGATTTTTTGTTAAATGAATAGCACTCTGACTGTCACAATGCAAAGTCTCATTTCCCAGTTTCAAGTCAAGTTCTTCTAAAAATGACTGAAGCCATACAATCTCTATACTTGCCTCAGTAACAACAACATACTCAGCCTCTGTAGTAGACAGGGCTACTATCTTTTTCAGTCTAGAAACCCAACTAATAAAAGTATCACTCATTCAAACTCATGTTCATTCTCTCAGCCACACCATTCTGCTGCGGTATCTCTGAAATGGTCTTAACCATCACAATTCCATTGTCTGCACAATATCTTTTGAAATCTCTATCAACATATTCACCGTCGTTGTCTGATCTCAAGCTTTTAACTTTCAGACCTGTCTCATTCTCAACCATAACCTTCCAAGTTCTGAAAACATAAAATACATCAGATTTATGTTTAAGAAAATAAGTCCATACCTTCCTGCATGAGTCATCTATGAAGGTCACATAGTATTTGGAACCACAAATGGAAGATACTTCATAAGGCCCCCACACATCAGTGTGAACTAACTCCAACTTCATGGATTTTAGCTTTGCCCATGTCTTTGAGAAACTGACATGCTTCTGTTTCCTAAATACACGACCCTCACACAACTTGTGTTAAAGTGCCTTTAATCCATGTAACTTCCCTGCAGAGTGAAGAATTTTCATACTTTTTTCAATCATATGTCCTAACCTGTTATGCCACGAATCAGTCTGACTCGAATTATCCACAACAACTACCATATTTTTATCATTGTTGTTGACATACAGAGTCTCTAGTTTGCTTCCTCGAGCAACTTCCATGGCACCTTTAGTAACCTTCCAGTTTCCTTGGCCAAAATAAATCTCACATTTCACTGTCTAACTACCCTATAGAAATAAAGTTCTTCATCATAT
Organism: Trichosanthes cucumerina; assembly: GCA_036507285.1. NCBI lineage: Eukaryota > Viridiplantae > Streptophyta > Magnoliopsida > Cucurbitales > Cucurbitaceae > Trichosanthes > Trichosanthes cucumerina. The sequence goes on along the minus strand of CM071835.1, from coordinate 84,366,174 downwards.
TTGAAACGTGACATACCTTGCGAATTTTTCAGATTGAACCATTCACCATTTTCAATTTCACATCACCAATCCTCATAATGTCCAAAGGCTCTCCATTAGCTAGATACATCTTTCCATGATTTCTTGCAACATAATTTTCAAGAATGTCACGCTGTCATGTAGTAATGAAATAATGCACCTGAATCTATCACCTATGGGTCATGAACACTTTTCATTACCAGAACCAGAGCATCTTGTGTCTCATTAGCAACAACATTTGCACTGGTTCATTCCCCTCAATTTTTTTTGGGGCCATGGGTCATTGTTTTGGGCTTCAAACTTAACAAATGGTTACCATTAACCACTCTCGACGGTTGCTTGCCACCAACGACAACATTGCCCTTTTTTTTCACTTTCTTTCTTTCTTCTCCCTCATTCTCTTCTTCTTCTTTTAAATTTTTAAAATACAACTAATAACAATATTAATTTTATAAAAAAAATTCTAAAACATCTATAGAAAGGACTAGTGTATGTATTTACCATCTCTTGCCAAAGTACTTTTAAGATTCAATGACATTCAAGTACACACATTACAACTTTGCAACTCTTACAAGCTTAGACATTTAGGTTTAGTTTGAGATTGTGGAAGTTTTAAAATAAGCTCTTATAACTTTGCTTTTAGAAAAATCTACCATAACATGAAGTAAATTAGTGTTCGGTAAATTTTAATTTGAACTTGAAAAAGCATATTGCAGTGTTTGGTAAAATAATTCAAAATTGTTTTGATTTAGCTACAATGACAAAAAAGTAGGTACATTATTTCAATTGTTTTTATGTTAATGTTTCACATACTCTATTACACCATTAAGTCAATTGTTTAAAAATTTGTATTGTTTAAATAGCAATTTATTTAGTTTATTCTAAACTACTTGATAAGTATAGAGAAAAAAACTAGTACAAAATGGAATTAATAAAAATTTTATTGATACGAGATGAAATAGTGTAAAAGAAAAAATATATATATAAAGAAAGATGTGATTGGAATTAAAAATAAATTAGAGCATATGACAGGTTTTTGAAAAAGCTACTAGGTAGCTAGGTGATTAGGTAAGAAGAAATTGAAAAGTAATTTTAGATAAATTATAGAATAATCAGTTTTACCAAACAAGTAAAATGAGTAAGAATTTTTCATAATTGATTTTGATCCTTCCAAAAGCATAACAAATGCATCCTTAGTAAGCTAGACCCTTGTGTTATGTCAATGTGACGCTATTCTATAACTTTAAGAAGAAGAAACGTGCAGAGAAAGAAAAGGAGACTAAAAAGAGAAAGCAAAGTTTTTCGTAGTAGAAGAGAGAGACTGACATGTTTAGGAGTGATTTTGGAGTGACCAAAATCACTTTGACATGTCCAAAATCACTTTGCTACCCAAAATGTGATGTTTGACAATATTAAGTAAGTGATTTTGAAAGAATCCAAAATCATTTGAAATGATTCCCTTTCAATCACTTGGGAGGTGATTCCCAAGTGATTTTTTTCAAGTGATTGTAATTTAAAATGACTATATTCATTTTTTAAAATCGTATGCTTTTAATGACGAGTAAAAACCGTAATCTTTTATCAAAATTCATAAATTTCCATAAAAAAGTGATTTTTTTCAAAACCAAAATCACTATAAAAATTATAGAACCAAACATGAAAATGATTATATGAAAATCACTTTTTAATAAATCAATTATAGACAAATCAATTACACTAAAATCAATATTTCTAAAATCATTCCCAAACATGCACATATACATGTGGAAAATTGATAACTTATAAGACTTTTGAGAATCCATAACGTTTGGAATCTCATTATTAATTATTACTAAATGTGAAATAATGACTTTTTTTAATTGATTTTTAGAAATAAGTAAACAAAACTTTTCATATTCAACACATCTTCGTCAAGTATAAAGATCACCTCAATCTTACCTTTAAATATTGAAAAGTCAATTCAATGGGCTTGATAAGTCATTCCAAAATCAAGTACGGGGACCACTCCAACTTTACCTAAATATTTGGAAAGCCAAAAAATTAACCCATGGGGTTTGATAGACGTTTCCAAAACTTAAAGAAAATACAGGCTTTGTACTTGGGTTAAAATTTATTCCTCGAGGAAACCTTTACAAGCTCATTACTCCCAAATTGGGCTTTGAGCGTCCAACCTAAAATTAAGCAAAACCACAAATACCTACATGGGAGTGGCGGTTTAATGTTATGGATAAATTTGGATAATCGGGTAAAACCCAACTACAATTGAGTCGAATACATGCCAAATCCAAAGATCCATAATGAAGATGGGTCGAAAGAATCCATGGAGCAAACGAGTCAGACTAGACGACCAGTTCAACCCGAGTCAGGAGAAGCCGACCCAACCTGACTCGGGCCAACCAGACAACCCGACCCAACCTGACTCGGGCCAACCAGACAACCCGACCCGGCCCGACGAGACAACTTGACTCGGTCTGACCGGTTCACTTCATCTTCTCTTCCTTCCACGTATACTGATGAATGGATCCGACCCATTAATCCTTAAAACCCTAATTCATCTAGGGTTAGGAGAAGACCCCACCTATAATACCCCAGTATGACTCTATTAGAGGTAAATCAATTCATCCGAGTCTTCTAGTTAGCTTGCTACACTCTAAAAACCCCTCTGACTTAAGCATCGGAATGGTTGTGGCAAGCACCACACTGGTGTGCAGTTTTCTTATATTTGTTTTGTAGGCCATCTCTTTTCTCTAAGAATACAAATTCACTATTCGCCTCAGGTACAAATCAGGTGCATACCCTCTATCCGGATTTGTACATCAACACATACTATTGTGGAGATCGTATGTAACAGATCAGTTGTCCCTTAACAAGTGGGTACTAAAGTCATAATCTAAACATAGTTCTAATGAAAAAAAAAAAAAAAAAAAGCCTAAAAGCACTTGTTAACTCAAGCCCTTAACTTACACGTGGAGATTAAGAGGAAAATTATTGAAACTCGCCAAAATTTAAAAAGTCTATAAAGAAATATCGTATTTTCTTAAATATGTTTTTTAACGTGTTTATTGTGTGAAATTTCACATATACCCTTAGTTAAAAGAAACATCAAAATACCGTTTTATCTCTTCATTCTCCTTTCTTTTTTCTTCTTCTCTCTTCTACGTGTTCTATTTCTTCTCCCTCTCCTCTCTCATCCCACTATGGCTTGAGCATCGATGATCCATCTTCAACACTTTTCTTTTTCTTTCATCTACAATCATTTACGACAATTTTTGGATGGAAAGGTAAAATAAGATACCTTCCAGTATGTAGATCTCAAATAGTTAAGCGAATTTTTTTTTCTAAATAAATCTAATTTAGTCAACTTAGCTCAAAGTTACAAATCTTTCTGTATAGTAAAAAAATACATAACCATTTAATAGAATTGTCACTTTCAATGACTTGTGAAAAAGAAACTGGATCATTATCAATGCCTAAAGTCAAATTCTGACTCACGCAAATAAACCACGTAATAATCATCAGAAATAACAGATCTTCTTTGCTTACAGATCTTATTTTGTTTCTACCGGTTCTTCTATTGTAGATTCATTAATTATAATATCATTATGTGGTGTTTGATCATTAGTTTGTTGTTCATGCGAGTTATTAAGAGAGTCAACAACTATAGGAACAACAACTTGAGAATAAGTCATAGATGAAACAATTTGCTTCTTAACTTTATGAATTTTCACTTTACGTGGTTCAACACTCCCACTAACTTCACCATTCTCAATGAACGTAGTATTTCTAGTTTCAACTATTTTCATACTATGGCTAAGTCAATAAAATCTATACCCTTTAGATTTTTCTAGATAACCAATGAAAAAAGACACTGTTGTTCTTGAGTTCAGTTTATTTTCATGTGAATTATAGATTTTTACTTCTACTTGGCAACCCCAAACATGCAAGTGTCTTAAATTGGATTTCCTTCCTGTCTACAGCTCAAAAGGTGTCATTGAGACCGACTTACTAGGAACCATGTTTAATAATGGGAAGTTCTTAAAGCATACACCCACAACGAAATGGGTAAAGAGGAATTAATTAATATGCTCTTAACCATATTCATTAAAGTACAATTACGTCTTTCTGCAACATCATTTTGTTAAGGTGTTCCTAACATTGTGTATTGAGCACATATGTCATGAATTTCTAGGAATTAAGCAAATGGACCAGGGCACTGCCAATTTTCATCATACTTTCCATAATACTCACTACCTCTATCAGACCTTATGATTTTCACATTTCTATCTAATTGCCTTTGATAAATATCTTTAGAGCATTTATCGATTGAGATTTTTCATACAACAAAATGGTAATAAAATATTTTTCTCCACCAAAAGATTGAACACCAAAAGATCCATAAATATCAGTGTGGGTAATTTTAAGGAGCTGTGAGCTTCTTGTAGCTTCTTTCTTAACTGTGTGTTTGTCCTTAATACAATCCACACAAGTTTTAAGATCAGTAAAATCCAAGTTTGGAAATATTTCATTCTTTATCAACCTTTTAATTCTTTCTTTGGATATGTGACCCAAACGTTTATGCCACAAGTAAGTCGATGATTCATTAGTTAAACCACGTTTAGTACCAACATTATCATGCAGGGTTAAAAGAGTTTCAGCAAAAAGATTATCAAACTTTAATTTGTATAAATCATCACAAAGGATACCAGAACCAATAAAAATGTTCTGTTTGAATAAACTGAAACACCCATTCCCAAATTAAAAATAATAACCAGAAGTATCAAGTTTAGATAAGGAAATCAAATTATGAGATACAAAAGGAACATAAAAGGTATTTAAAAGGTCTAAATGATGTCTAGTATCTAAAACTAAATGATAAGTTCCTACGGCTTCAACTGGAACTTTGACTCGATTTTCCATTAAGATGAATTTCTCATTTGGACTTGTGGTTTGGGTCGTAAGGAATCTCTGCATCGTATTTGAAACATGAATAGTACAATTAGAATGAATCCACCATGTATTATAAGGAACTTCAATTAAATTTGATTCAAAACATGCTAAGACATTATGCTTACCTTTACTTTCGACCATGCCTTACATTTTAGGCAATCTTTCTGATAGTGTCTTGGCTTGTTGCAGAAACGACATTTATCCTTAATTTGTTCCTTCTTGTGGATTTGGACAGATGGTTGATTTATCTTTAGTTGTTTATTATTGCCCTTTCCATTTTTCTTTCCTGGTCTCTTTCCTGCCCCTTTATGACCCATAAGATTAGCAAAATGAATTATTGGTTTCTTAAGCCTTGTTTCCTCTTGAATGAGCATACTTTGCAATTCATGCACATTCCATTTATCTTTCAGAGTATTATAGTTTATATGGAATGGAACATACTCTGGAGGTAAGGGAATTAAGGATAAATGTTACCAAAAAATTCTCATTAACTTCCATTGTCATGGTCTTTAAGCCTTACTATCAAGTTTGTCATTTCAAGGATATGCTCATGCATAGTACGACAACCATCAAACTTAATGTTAGTTAAGGTATTCATCAGTGTTCCAACAAGTGACTTATCAACCGACTCAGACTGAGAACAATTTTCCACAAATCTCATAAATTCTTTAACATTTTTAGTTTTTTGTAATTGTAGACTTGATATTGCTTGTGAAACTCACATAAATATTAAGTTCAATCTATTTGATCTTTCCCAAGTTTTATAGAAAGATCTTTCCTCAACACGGCTAGCATTAGTAAGCGTTGCAGGTTTCTCATTTAGGAGTGTCAAATCAAGATCCAAAATACCAAGATGGAACCGAATTTGTTCTCACCAAATAAAAAAATTGAGTCCATTAAACTTATTCATAGATGTGGTTTGCGAAGGGAGAGAAAATGAAATAGTTACTACAAATATAGAAAATATGTTTACTCATTATTGCTTTGATAAATAAACTTAAAAACATAATGCATATTCATAAAACATTAAACAAACATTAAGAATATATTGAAGTTCTCCTTTGCGAGATACAACAATATACAACATTTATACATAATTGATGTTAATTTTAATTTTGCATAATTGGTAATTAAAATGCTCAAATTAGATTGTAACGCCCCAGAATTTTCAAGTACCTTTTAGGTTGTACTTTGAATTAATTTAATGGAGATTAAGTTAATTGGGCCATGAAGTTTGTTAATTTAATGTGGGATCATGCAAGTTGAGAATTTTGTTTAATTAAAGGTCTTTTTAAAACATTTAAATGAGCTCATTTGAGTAGTTATGAGTTGAAGGAGGGGCATTTTTGTAATTTCGTTTTAAAAGAAAAGGAATTAGGATTTATTTTCTTTCATATGGCACGTTTTTCGAGGATGGACCCATCTTCTCCTTCCCAGCCGACAGCCTGGCGTGCCTCCCTTCCGTCCAGCTGCCGGTGAAGCCATCGTTTCTTTTCATTTGGTTTCACACTAAAGAAAACGAAGCTGCCGACAAGCCTCCACGAAAGTCTCCTTCGTGAACTACAAGTCGTGCACGCCGCCGGAAGAAGCCATCGACCTGATCTACGCCTTGCGCCGCGCGAGTCCACACGACTGCAACCACCGCTGGCAACCCCTGTCGCACGCGTCAAGTCATCGATCCGTCCAATCCGCCACCTACGCCGCTCGCCGCATCGCTTACTGCAGCTGAGTAGATCTGCAGTCGTCAGCCATTGAGTCGCCACGCCGGAACCCCCAAACCGTCGTCGTCTGTAGCCGAACTCCATCTCCGACCTCGAACTTGGATTCGACTGGTTCACCGACTTTTTTTATTGGTTTTTGCCCAAACGTCACTAGTTCTGGATAGATCCACTAGTGGGCATCCCAAAACTAAAGTCCACGTGCCAAGACGGGTCGCCGCGTCCGCCACCGTCGCTGCCACCTTTCGTCGGAGCTAGTTCGATCCCATAGTTTTGTACTTTCGAGTTCGTTTTAAGCCTTCGTTCGGGTGGTTTGAGAACGTCGTAATCATGAGTCAGAGAAGTTTGCAGTCACGATTCAGTTAAGAATTTATTTTAAGGTAATTAATTAGGGAATATTAAAGGTTTGGAGTTTTTTTATTTAGGAAATAAATAGCCTTGAATTTAAGAAATTGACTATTGGACACGTTTTGGGAAAATACTTGAATTTAGAGATCGAATTTTGGAAGATGTTAGAACGAAGCTCAAAGTAAGGGATCTCACGTTGAACTTTTTAAAATAGGATTAATAGTTTCTAAAAGTACCTTTTGAACAATGAACTTTTAATGTTATTTTACGTACTTAGTGATTTCTTTTCCTATGTTTTTACTATCCTTGAAATTTGTTAACTGATTGATTTGAGCTTAAATGTTATAAAATGTATGTTATGATATGTGATTTACTGTTATTCTATGACATGTGCATCATAGTTTATAAAAGAATGATTAGACCTTATCCATGTTTGTATGTACATGATAAAGTTATGAATGGTTGTGACAATTATGCTCCATAAGGTTTTAGGGGTTTCGAGAGGACTCCACATGACCTAGTGGTCTTCGGGCCTAACATGTTCCGAGAGTTTTGAGATGACTCCATATGACATAGGAGTCTTCGGACTCAACATGATTTAGGAGTCTTCGGACTCAACATGCTCTCGGGGTTTTGGAGGACTCCATATGATGGAGTCTTCGGACTCAACATGCTCTCAAGAAAACCTAATTGACCACTAAAAACCGAAGAAAATAATCATGATAGTTTTAGAGAAAGTTAGGTCTAACACATGAAAGTTTTAAAGACATGTTTATATGTGTATGCATATCCCAAACCTCAGTAGTGAGGTCACTTACTGGGTATTATTTTTATAATACTTACCCTTCCTTTTTAAAATGTTTTCAGGTAAATGCAAAGGTATACAAGGCGAATGATGAGGACGCGCTATGAAGGTCATGGGGACTAAGCCATGTTTTTCGCATTTTTGTTTTAGTAGTTATTTTTAAGTGATTTTGTTTTCTGGGTTATTAGCATAGAGATTTTTAAATTAAGGCCAAACTTATTTATGTCGTTTAAATGTTTTGACTTTTGAGATCCCTAAAAGTGATTTTGATTGTGTTTTAAGTGCATGTTTGAGAATGATTTTAGAAATATTAATTTTAGTGTAATTGATTTGTCTATAATTGATTTATTAAAAGTGATTTCCATATAATCATTTTCATGTTTGGTTCTACACTTTTAATAGTGATTTTCATACAATTAAGTGATTTTTAAAACACATATTTAGGAAACAATTTTAACATAAAGTGTTTTAAACTATGTGATTTAATTATAATTAATTTTTTTAAAAAAGTATTTAGTTATAAATTATTCTAATATTTGGAGGGATGAAAATTTTAAAAGAAGGGACAAAAAATTTAGAGAGAGAATTTTAATAAAGAGAGTAAAATTCAAAGATTGAGAGATAAAAAAAAAAAAATTGGGCAAGATGATCAAAATTTTAGGAACAAAAACTAAAATGAGGAGAAAAAAAGTTAAGAGTTAGAGACAAGTTGAAAGAGATAAAAAGACATTAGAGATAAAATTTTAAAAAGATATGAAAATTATAGGGGGAACAAAAAAAATAGAAATAAAAAAAAAATTCAAAGAGAGTTAAAACTATTATAGAGAAATGAAAGTGAATAATATGTATTAAAAGAAAAAAAATAATAAAGTAAGATACATATTATAAAAACTTTAGAGAGAGAAAATTGTCATTTTATAAACAATGACGGATGAACATAATAAAACGATTTTGAGAAAATTCACTTTTTAATAGAAATTTATGAATTTTGACAAAATATGACGGTTTTTACCCGTTATTAAAAGTATACTATTTCCAAAAATGAAATAATAGTTATTTTAAATTACAATTACTTGACAAAAATCATTTGGGAATCATCTCCCAAGTGATTGAAAGAGAATCACTTCAAATGATTTTGGATTCTTCCAAAATCACTTGCTTAATATTGCCAAACATCACACTTTTGGTAGGAATGTTGGGATTTGTGCCCTAAAACTCGTAGTTAGTAATTATGTTCTAATTAATGTAATAAAGTATTATTATTTCAATAAAGTGTTATTGTTCGTTTTCTACGAGTTTGCCATTATTTAAACCCTAAATCCAATAAACTAAACATCCAAGGCTGTTAAATGAATCTTTAACTGAATGTAATGTACATAAAAAGAATCTCAGTTCGAGATAAAGCCTAAAGGGTCTATAGTTAGGGGATAAGGTTTGGGTACCTTACCCTGGTTAAACTATGGATGTGGCCCACTTTGTATTTGATACAAACACTGTGATCCTAACGTGTTCGTTTATATGACATGTGAGTGGGGATATCCTATGTAATGAGATTACATAAGACCGGACCACGAAATAGTAACCTCTAACTGTAACTCCGTTGACTAGTTAGGTTTCTATTTCACTAGGATGACCTAGACAACTTGATCTCAATCGTGAGCAGGTTACGAACTCCTGTTCGCGAGGCATTGTCCTTTGACTAGTATGGGTGAGAGTGGCCAGATTCGCCGACTCAATATGCCTACCTTCTTGGGGACAAGACTGAGTGAGCGGCTGAGAACTTAACTTAGCAAGATGGAATTCACTCATTCCCGCCTATTAGGGTAAGTAGAGGAATGTTCCCTTAAGTGGTGTCTCCGGGACTTGAACAAAGGGCCCGACCCTCTCATTGGCCCGAGAGGGACTCTGTTTGTTGGTAGGACCACAAACAAATTGTTCATTAGAGGAGCACTGGTACTTAAGGCACAAGATGTAACCTGTGGTAAAAAGCGGTAATTTGACCCGGTGGTGTTACGAACATTCGTGAAAGATTGACTTGCTTTGTTATTGGTCAATATCCATGGACACAAAAATATATCTGCAGTGAGAAGAAGAGTGCGTTTGTGGGACTTTAGTGGAGTGTTCGCAGATTAACGAATGTTGATTGGGAGGTTAATGAGATTAGCAAGAGCAATCTCGTATCATTGGAGCTTCTGATCTGTAGGTCCATTAGGTCCACCTTCTAGCTCGTAAAGGGTTCTTAGATCATTTGAATTTGAAATGTTCAAATTCACTAGGGAATATATTTTATGTATTTAGATACGATATAATATATAGTTTTGGAACTATATATTATAAATTTAATGTGAATATGATTCATATTAAATTATGTGAGAGAATTAAATATTTGAAAGAGTTCAAATATTAAATTTAAATGTGAATGTGATTCATACTTAAAAACTATAGGTTAAATTTAATGTACATTAGATGTGCATTAAAACTATAGGATAAAGGGATAATTCATTAAATGTGTTTTAATATAAATTAAATATAAGATATTTAATTCATTTGATTATTTAATTAATGTGATTAATTAAATAAATAAAGAACGTGTCAGGAGGACACGTTCCCCCTCTCTCTCCCAACTTCCTATTCGATAGGAAGTGGGAGATGCCTGCTACTGGGTTTTAACTTCTCCTGGAGAGAAGTGAAAGGGATCGATTGATCAATTCCAAATTTTTGGGGAATTGCTGGAAAAATTTCTCTCTCACTCTCAAATTCCCTTCTCATTCCAAAAGTTGGAATCCTTCCCACCAAGGAGGATCTAAGTATTCAGAGACATAGGAGGTGATCCAAGTGGTGGTGTTGTTGCACAGAGAAAAACAGAGAAGTTCCTTTGTTGTTGTACTCCTTGGAGCAAGGAGTTGTTGTTGGAGAAAGTCTACAAAGGTAATTCTTCTTTCTCTCCTTTAGTTTAAACGTTAAAACATGTAGTATGTTTGTATGCATCTAATCCATGCCTAATAGGATTAGAATATATGCTTGTTCTGTATTTTTGGGTCAATGTACTGGTTTTTGTTTTTAGCAAAACAATCAAGCAAATTAACGATTCCAATCACGTTTCCGCTGCTCAAGGGGATCAGATCTCCATCAAGGAAAATGATTTTAGACATGTCAAAAGTGATTTTGGTCACTCCAAAATCACTCTCAAACATGCCCTAAATAGAATTTATTTTTGTTTTATTTTATGGCCTAAAAACGCATGCATGAATAGTAATGCCCCTAGGAAGTGTGTCTTAGGAATTAGGGGCGTTACACATTAGTTATCTTTGGATATATTAAAAAATATCTAATCAAACACTTCAGTTGACCACGATAATGTTCAAAATGTTTTATAATAATGAATGTCAATATACTCATGATAAAAATCATTAATATCATCTCATTCATTAGCCTCACATCAACATGCGTAATTGAATTAACTTTAATTGGATATTCATAAAACATACTAATTCGGCCACTTTGGTGACTAACAAATTATTCATAACATTGATATTATAATAATAAGTAATTTTCATCACATAATTTGCAAGACATTAATGTTGCAAATAATTTTATCAATAGAAAATTTAGTAAGACTTCATGCATTCCAAATTGTTTAACTGAAATAACTTTAATTTGATATCTACAAAATATTCTATTTAGCCACTTTCGTAGCTAAACAAATTATCCCTAACATAAAAATCATGATAAAACATCAAATAACTTTTAGAAGTAAACTTGATGGATTGAAGAATCATATTTGATCCATTTTCCAGATTATGGAAACATATACATCCATCAGAAATCCCACATTAAAAAATAGGGGAATTGTAATGGGTAGCACAAAATATTAGCATATTTGAAACTTAGTTATGATTTTTTAGATTTGCAAATCTAGCAATTTTTTTTAAATCTGATTTTCATTTTTTTATTATTCCAGATTTACCCTCATTGGTGTAACAGCAGGTATATCAGTAGATATACTTTACATTGGTATATCAGAAGTATATCTGATATACTTTATATTGGTATATCATAAGTATATCTGATATACTTTATTTTTATATACCAATATATATCTAAAACGAAGTATGTTAATAGTATATTACTGATATACTACGGATACCCTTGTTTTAGGTATATCATTTAGAATAATATACGTCCTATATATCCGTAACAAATTAGAGATATTTTGCATATTAGTATATCACTAATGTACTTCATTTTAGATATGTTTATTTCACTAATATACCTAACATTTAGTATATCATTAATATATCTATGTGAGTTACTGATATACTCTTAATTAACTTCATATACATATATCAGTAGTATATTAGTGATATACTCTATAAATAACACATCTCACACAATAAGATATAACAATCCAATTTGGTTTTAAATTATGAATTCTACCTGAAATTTTAAAGCATAACCTGAAATTTACTCTACCTGAAATGTCGGACATTACAAATAGCTTTTGAGATTTCATTGATATACTTAATATTACTGAATAAAGTATATCATCATAAATCACTATTTGTGATATATCGTTGATATATACTGAATAAAGTATTTTGGTAGTATATCACACCGATATATATTAATTCAACGACTATTAGTTATTTTTTTGTTAGATATCATTGGTATATCTGATCTATTGTTAATAAACTACTGATTTTTTCGATATTAAAAAACACGGGAGAGCATTTCCAAATCTAGCAATAGTTTTTGAGATCCCGTTGATATACTTAATATTACTGAATAAAATATATCAGCATAAATCACTGTCAAACATAAAGCACCATTTGTGATATACTGTTGATATATTAAATAAAGTATATCGTTAGTATATCACACTGATATATACTTAGTATTAGCGAAATCAACAAATATCATATATTTATGTAGTTACTTTTTGGTTGGATATATCATTGGTATATCAAATCTATTATTGATAAACTACTTATTTTTATTTTCTCAATATTGAAAAACACAAGGAGGACATTTATAAATCTAGCAATAGATTTTGAGATTCCATTGATATATCTAATATTACTGAATAAAATATGTCGGCATAAATCACTATCAAGCATAAATCCCTATTTGTGATATAATGTTGATATACTAAATAAAGTATATCAGTAGTATATCACATTGATATATTCTTAATATTAGTGAAATCAACAAAATCAGTAGTATATCACTTATGCAGTTATTTTTTGGTTAGATATATCGTTGCCATATTAGATCTATTGTTGATAGACTACTGATTTTCTCGATATTGAACAACACGGAGAAGGTATTTGTAAATATAGCAAACAATATATCTGATATAATTTATATTTGGTATATCAGTAGTATATCAATAGTATATTTCATTTTAAGTATATCATTAGTATATCAATAGTATATCATAAGTACATCATCAGTATGTTTTTGATAGACTATTGATAGGCTATTAATATACTTCAGATTGAAAAACAGGCGCGAAAAATATAAGGGTATTTTTGACTTTGCACACCATTCGTTTGGGATGGACCTTTTTTTGTTGCTATTTTTGCAAATTGAATTAAGGAGTGACATTGGTGCAATATTTATATATTTTTTTGCTATTCATGCAAGTGCCCCTAAAAAATACATATATAAAACTTCAAGCTCTCCAGGTTACAGAAACATATATCCATGAGAAATCCCACATTAAAATATATATATAAAACTTCAAACTTTTGCTTCAATTTTTCAGATTACGGAAACATTAAAACCCCACATTAATAATATATTGTAATTCAATTATTATTTACAAACAATGGGAAAAAAAAAATCTCCAGTGGTTTTAGTATATTATATTGTTATCAATAAATTGAAACTTCCTTTTCCTTGATCGATATTTTCTACTTTAAATCAATTTGTTAGATTTCAATTAAATAACTTTTACCTTTTAGACCATCCATATCGACCATAAAAATCAAATTGAATTCAATGTAATTCTTAGTATAATTTTGTTTCAAATGTTAAGAATTACAGAACCCTTATTATTCAACTTCATCATGATTGTTTAAGGAAAAGTCAAACGTTAATACTTATAGCAGAAACATAAATTCATACATTAAAAAATGAGGAAAAATTACATCTTCTCAACCTTAGCTCTGATACCACAGGTAAACTTTAGATTACATGATTATATAATAAAATTCTAACACTGTATAATTCAATAAAACCAAGATCTTTGAACTAAATGATTTTCACAATAACACATGAGTTAGAATAACATACCTGGATCCATGATTATGTTTCATGATGGAGAGAAACTTTTATTTTATCAGGCAGAGAGAGGATCAATCCTTAGAGTTTTATACTTATATATACACCTTCCATCAGGATTTTAAATTGGAAAATTACCTTTTAGTTAACTTACTCATTAATGTACCGAGCCTAAAGATTAAGATAGAAATAAATGTATATGGATCACATTAATAATAATATTAAATAAAATCTAACAACCCCTTCTTTATCATTTCCTTTGGATGTTTATCTTGTATATGAGTGATGCATGACTTGTGTGTACAAAATCAAAGGTGCCCAACGCCACCATTCAAGGCGCTTCGTATCAAAAATAGTCCCATGATTAAGATTGTACAAGCTAATTGACGTGTTATTGATACAAATCTATATTAGATTAACTAACCAACCACTTAAAATTTTAAAAAGTTCTTTGATTAATTAGAAGCATTAATTTTCACCATTTTCAAAACAATATCCAAATTCATCGTTATCATGAACTCAAAATGTCTCTCGTATTCACTTATTGCTTACCTAAATTCTACTGTGGTTCATTTATTTTTGAACGAAAGTAGGTTTATCAGCCACAAGAAAAATTTATGGAGCATGACTACCACGTTCTTTAAGCTAATTAATAGTATCAACCCTCTACTTCTTCTAATTGATGTCCTAATTTATAGGATCTAAAGTTGTCTATGTTTACTTCTAATCACACATCAAATCAAATGAGTGCTTAATATTTATTTAAGTAGATATTTAATAGCATCATTTAATAGATGTGGTAAATTTATAATTGGGGCAAAATATATTTTTCATCTCCGACGTTTAGAGTTAGTGTCTATTTGGTCCATGAAGTTTCAAAATGAACACATTAGTCATTGAGGTTTGTAAAATAGTTCTGAATGGTCTTTGGAGTTAGTTGATGAACGAAAAAATGATGTGGCGTGTTGAAGTGACAAATTGTAAATTATGTGTCAAAATTTATATCATTTTAAGATTATGTAGCTTTTTAAAAATTTATTATTTTTTTTCTTTTGCCTTCATCTTCTCTCTTGACTTCTCCTCCTTCCTCTTTGTATTCCTTATACTCCTCCGACTGATCTACTCTTATCTCCACTGTGATCATTCTTTTCTCCTCTTTCATTCTCTTTTGTTACACCAATTTTCACAAATCCCCATTCTTCCCTCTGTTCACAAACAACATAGTGAGCTTTTTTCTATAATTTTTAAACCGCATCAAAATACCCACCACCTAAGTCAACTTGATAAAACTCAAATTCTCGACTTTGTCTCTGATTTTCTTGACTCGAACACAATTTTTTGTTGAACTTCAAAGATATTTAATAAACCAAATCTCACCACCTCGTAAACTGAATTGTTTCTAAATTTTATGTAGGTGCAATGACTTTGAAACTTGATATTCGGTCTACAAAAATTCACAAGAATAACCAACTTTCCAATAAAGTAATCCAAAGACAAGGATGCTAAGCTCTTAAATTATATCCATGTTTGTGATTCTTTGTACTATGTTTCAATTTTGGATGTTTTTGCCCTAATTTTTTATTTGACTTTTAAATCTGGTGTTATATATATTATTACCTCATCTTCCAGATTGTGGAATCACTGCAACACATGACACAAAATTCTCTTGTCTTTTCTTTTGGAATTTTTCATGTGCATTTTTCTGGCATTCCATTTCTTACCTATGACGTGGAAAAAATTTTGTTTTATTGTTTTATTTTCTTTTTATCCAGCCACACCACGATACAAAATAAAAAAAATAAAATTGCCAGAAAATCAGAAACTCATCACAAAAAATCGAATCAATTAAAGAAAATCAATAGATGGGTACTTCATATCATTTAGAACCATTTCCAAACCTCAAGGACTAAAGTGTTCATTTTGAAACTTCAAGAACCAAATAGACACTAACTTCGAACCTCAAAGACTAAAAGTGTATTTTGCCCTTTATAATTTTACCAAAGATTAAAGCGCTCTAGAATTGGAGGTACGATAGGTGCACTACAAAAAAATGTGGACCAAAAGCCACATATTTTTTGTAGTGCTCCTAGCTCCTATTAGCGATAAGAGAGAGATCCATGTTGCATATATATATTTGTAATATTACAAGTATGTACGGGTCAAGTTTTACTATAGTAATAAGAGTGTTCGAGTATCATCCTTAGAATTGGGATTCTAGTTTCCTTAAGTACCATAAATACAATCACTCAATTTTATTAGAGAGAAATAGAATGATGATAAGTCAAAACTAAAATAAAGCAAAATAAAGTAATAATAAAATTTGAGAAAATAAGGAAAGAAAATATCTTAGGGAGATTTCACCTATTAGACCAATAGTTAAAGTACTTAAACATCCGAGATTGATCATGCAGATATTTCATAAGTCTAGAAGTCTTATATCTCATGAATGACTCTTTCGAGGACAAACAATTCTCATAAAATGTGATAAAATCAACATTTCTGATGACTTTTAATGCATGCATGTCATTAAGCTTGATCTTTTTATAAACAACCTCAAAAGGAGCCCTAATCATTATTCTGTTAGAACTAACCCCTTAGTCATGCAATTAAGTTCGAGCCTATACCACCTCCTTTCAGTTGTAAATCTAAGCCAATACAATAAATAATCTATGCCCAGAAAATTATAGGCATTAAGCAAATAAAAGTATATGAATATAATGGAGTTAAAAATTATTCAACAAGTCATCCAAATAATTAAAACATAAGGTCTAATGGCTACATCAATCCCCAGAATAAAAACATTTAGCCACCTAGGTTCATAATAACAAAATCTAGATTCTTAAGCAACAAAACTACAAAATTAAGGGAAAGAAAGATAAACATGTCATCATTGCGTGTCAATCTCTCGTCTCCGTTACAATCTCTACGAACTTGAGCCTGAAAATTTTTGGGCTCGTTTGATAACGTTCCCGTTTCCTGTTTTTGTTTCTCATTTTTTAAGAAACAGACTTGTTTGATAATTCATCTCGTTTCTTATTCCCAAAATTTGAAAAACATTTCTAAAATTTGAGCTAAATTTTAGAAACTACAAATAGTTGTTTGTCTCCGTTTCGTTCCTCTTTATATTTACGCGTCTCTCTCATATTTAGAAGTGTATCATTGGTCTGTTGGCAAAAGTGTGTGCATCTACTTCCTCTTGCATGTCACGTCCTGTGTTCGACCCCTAAGGAAACAAGTAAGAGATAACATTCCAAATCAAATTTAGACAGCATTTGTTATCTAAATTTAGTTGTATTGGTGAAATCCTTAAAAGTCATAAAGGAATTGTGGATGAAGATCAAGAGATTAAGGGTGCAATAGTGGGCGACACCAAGTATATTCCATAATGCAATCCATGATTATGATCTATCTAAGCGTATAGGGGACCTTGATAGTTAACAAATTGATGTTATTAATGGAAAATTTTGCTACATTAGGATCAACAATTGTAGTGATTACCAAATGCTTATAGCACTTATAAAAATGTTGCAGTAAAAAATGTCTAACAATGACTACTATAGAAGCTTACAAAGTTCTTAGATCCCTATTAACACAACTTCTGTCAGCAGTGCATAAACTATTGCAAAAAAGTATTGTAGTGGTTAATAACTATTGCCATAACTCAATATAATCGCTAATATAAAGGATACTATTGTAGCCGTTTGTGAGAAATCACTCAAATGGTTTTAAAAAGTATTGCTAGATCTTTCTTAATACAGCTTCCGACAGTGGTTCATAACTGCTACAAAAAGTGTTGCAGCAATCAACAACTACTATGATAGCTTAATAAAACAGTTACTGCTAGGGGTACTATTGCAGCAGTTGTGAGAATTCACTCCAACAGTTTTGAAAAGTGTTGTTAGATCCCTCTTAATACAGATTCTACTAGAGGTTCATAAACCGCTACAAAAAAAAAATGTGGCAACGGTTAATAACCTCTAAGATAGCTCAATAAAATCGTTGCTACAAATCCTACAGATACCTTCTAAAGTGTAATCTTCTTTAGTAATAAGTTGCATGGTATGTTGTGATAGTGTATACAATTGTTGTAGCAAGTAACAGGTAAATTATCGTTTTATATCAAGGATCAGTAGTTTTTCTCAAGAGACAAGAGTTAAGCCCTAGTGAATTCAGCAGGTAACCAAGTATCAGTAAGGGTAATGCTTCAGAAAATTAACATGCAAAACTAAAATTAACTGCTTAAATGGGATTTGAGGTAGGGGTGAGCGAAAAAAGATCGAAAATTGATTCTACCAACCGAAACCGATCGAATCGAGGTCAATTGGTTGATTTTTGTATCTGGACTGATTTTAATATATAATAATAATAATAATAATAATAATAATAATAATAATTATTATTATTATTATTATTATTATTAAAAACAAAAACCATAAAGATAATTTTCATATTATATCTCATAAATATATCAAGTAATAATTAAATAATAATTATAAATAATTAAATAAATATTTAAAATATATATATATAAACCGACCGACCGAACCAATCGACTTTGATCGGTTCAGGGTCAGTTGGGGTCAAAAACCGACCCTGACCGACTGATGATCACCCCTAATTTGAGGTGATAAAAATAAAGTAAAATAATAAATGTAGAAGGTCTTGGTATCATGAATTTAAACAGGCTCGGTTTAGCGGTAGATTCATGCCGTAATTAAATTTAACAGGTGAAGCGAAAATTATGCAATAATTTACTTAGCACTCTTTTGTGAGTCATGTTATTTGTAGTAGCTTACTCCCATTAGTCTCCTACGTTAAAACCTAATGGTTTGTGTGTGCATTAGATGAGTCATTATAATTAATCGACCCACTTAAAAAGTCTCTCACTCAATTAGCCTAATGTGATTATCAAGCTTTCAACCTCTCCTATCCTCTCGAATATCAGAAAGATAATGCTACTACAACCCGGTTGACCAGACAAAGTCGAGTACAAACTTTAATTACTCTAAAAAAATCAAATGAGAAAGCAAATGCACTCCAACCCTCACCCTTAGATAATTAGTTCATGAAACAAGAAGAAAAACCAATAAAACAGTAAAAAAAAATATACATTCTTGTTGTAATGTAAATAGACTAAATGCTAATCTAAAGAAAGAAGAGAAAAATAGGGGAAGAACTTCTTGCTAATGTCATTTACTGCTCCGACATAATCCTTTCCTCTTTCAGAAAACTTTGTCATAGCTTCTCGTAGCTTCCTATATTCAGTAAGGAACTCAATTATCTAACACTAATTAAATTTAAAAAAAAAAAATGCAAAAGTATCAAAGAAATCCTGATTCTGAACACACAAACCTATACTAACTTGCTCCTAAAATCACTGATTTCAATCCTAAATATAACTCTTCTTAGAACAAAATGCAGCTTTAGCAACCAAAAGTTGGCGATGAAGTCATAAATTTACAAATGTAGATATGGCACATCTATTTAAATAAATATTAAATACTAATTTACTTTGTTGGGAATTGTACACATAGAGAACTATAGAAATCAAATTTTGATAATAAACTCCAAAAAAAAATTGATACTCTTAGCAATAAATGAAAGGAATGTGGCACGATTGGTACTCCATATTCCATAAATTTTCTTGTAGCCTTTAGACCTACTTTTGTTGAAAAATAATGAAACCAGTAGAAATTAGGTAAGCCAAGAACAAGATATATTATTTTTTTCGAGTTCAACAATATATGAAGTGGGGATTCGAAACTTGAACCTCTAACATCTAAACTCTTTATCGAAAGTACATAGTTTATGTTAGTCGAGTTATGTTCAAATTGACAAAGAAATAATAAGGTAAGAAGTTAATAAGAGAAATTATAAGTCATAAGAAACAAATTTTTGACACGCAAAATATGTCATAATACATTGTTTGTTAACTAATAAAAACCATAAAGGAAATAAATCTTTGACAGAAGGAATCTGTCATAATATTTTTGTTGACAAATGAAAGATGTCATTAAATGCTATTTCTTGACACCTAAAACTATCAAAGTAACTAAATACATGACAATTTAAAACTGTCACCAAAAACATTTATGACAATTAAAATCTATCAAAGCATGCAAGAACTTGACAAGAAAATATTGTCGTCTAAACAACATGCTCGACACTAATTTTCTGTCATAGACATAATTTCTATGACATTTAAAATCTGTCATTGTTTGATATATGTTGACGAAAAATTAAGATGAACGAGTTATTATTTCTTGATAATGTTTAATTGTCATACAAAAGTTTAGCATGACACCTAAAAAATGTCGTGTCTATGAATTTCTCGACAAGAGAAAATTGTCATAAAATAGTTAATTACGACAATATTTTAAATGTGTCACGTATGAGGTTTTTTTTTTTTATGGCGGCTTATAGGACAAAAAAAAGTCATAAAATGTATTTATGACCGTTTTTTAATGTCATAAAATCCTGAATTTCTACTAGTGCATAATCAAAATGAAGAGTTTTGGAGGTGAAAGTTAATGTTTTTATCGAAATCATTATAGTACTTTGATAATCTAACAAAATTTTGAAAATTATAATAATACTTAAAAAGTACTTTGAAAAAACATCAATATTTATTTCAAAAACATTTATAAAATGGGGTTATAACTAGGATCACTTTTGACCTAATTATTCAAAAAGTTTTTTTTTTTTTTGTCAAAGTGATTTAACTATTAAACATGTTTTTTACTAAATTAATTGTTTGTAGACAATTTCATTCCAAGCTCTGTATAAGCCTTTTCAAAAACTCAAAAACCAAAATTTTCTCACAAAAAAGCTGAGCCAAAACCTCCGATATGGGTGGCGAAATCATAAGATTCATGAAGGTATTGCTCATATTCATGGTGTCTTTATTGTATTGCTATTTCATAGCTTCAAAACTTCGGAAAGGCAAACTCAGGCTCCTCTCTCTCCTTCCAATCTTCTATCTCTTCGCCATTCTCCCTCTTTACCTCTCTTCCGTCCTCCTCACAAGCGGCATTGCCTTCTTCATCACATGGCTTACCACCTTCAAGCTCCTTTTATTGGCATTCGATTCGGGTCCTCTAGCTTCCGATCCGCCATTGTCATTCCCTCTTTTTGCCTCCATAGCTTTCTTTCCAACAAGAATCAAGCATAACAAAACAAGTACCCAAGAACCACCTCCCAATATGGCAGCCAAAGTGGTGATATTTGTCATACTTGTCATGGGCAACAATTACTACATTGAGTTGGTCAATCATCCCATTGCAAAGTTATGTATCATTTATGCAATGGTGTGTTTCTACTTATACATGGTTATAAGTCTTTCCAATGCTTTTGTCCAATCGACTTTTGGCATTGAAGTGAAGCAACCATTCGACAAGCCGTATCTCACGACGTCGCTTCAAAATTTCTGGGGTCGGAGGTGGAATCTATTAGTATCTGAAACTTTACACGACACAATCTATAAACCAATTCGTAAGAAAGCGAGAAGCCCGCGATGGGCCGCGGTGATGGCGGTGTTTGTGGTGTCGGGGCTGATGCACGAGCTTTGGTATTACTACATCAGTAGAGCGATTCCGACATGGGAAGCCACGTGGTACTTTGTCATTCATGGAGTGTGTGTGGCCGTGGAGATTGAATTGAAGAGGACGTTGGGGAAAAGATGGCAATTGCATTGGACAGTGTCAAGACCACTAACGATGGCATTTTTGGTACTCACCTCACATTGGTTGTTATTTCCATTGATACTCAGAATTCGCACATTTCCCTAGAAGATGATATGTTCCCCCTACTAACTCACCGATGTCGATGTTGCCAAATAAGTTTGGTTTTATTTGATTTGGGTTTATTTTGTAAGACGAGATTAGTCTTTTTTATTATTATTGATTAATTTGTTTGGTTGTTGTTCTTACTAGAATAAGTAGCTCTCTCAAGTTTGTATCTTGTTATGTGACTCTATTTGATGGAAACTCATGGGAAAAAAATAATTCCTCTCATAGCGGTAGCGGATCCAGAATTTTTATGATAAATATTTAAAGTTATAGCTTCAACCTAAGACTTAAGGAAGTTAGAGACATACTGACCACTATACCAAAAGTTATTTTGTGATTTAATCTGATTTTTTCTATACAAATTATATAAAGTAAAAAATTTGAGGGAGCTCGAGCCACTACAAGAAAAACTAGTTTTCTTGACGCTTATAAAATGTCGAATATTGCTTTACTTGACGTTTTTCAAACCGTCAAGGAATCCACTGTCAAGAATAATACAAAATACTTGACACTTATAAAGTGTTATGTATAGTCTTTTTTGACGCTTATAACGTGTCATTTTGAACATACAATCTTGATACTTTTTATTCGTCAAATGTAGTGTTATCTTGACTTTCAAAAAGTGTCAAGTTTATGTTAATACTTGACGTTTTCGCTGTGTCAAAAATAGGTTTATCTTGATATTGCAGAAATGTCAAATAAAAGTTACTTGACGCTTAAAACGTGTCAAATATAAGTTTATCTTGACAGTCCTAAAACGTCAAATAAAAGAAAAACCTTGACAATTGTAAAGTGTCAAATGTAATGTTCTTTTTTGACATTTGAAAAGTGTCAATTTGAATGAAATCTTGACACATTATACATGTCTTGTTGGTTAGTGATTTTATTTTTCAATCAATTATTCCCTAAAATCTGGAATTTTCTGCATTGCATTCCAATAAATTATATTCAAGATGTATGAAATAAAAGTCCATCAATAATACCTACAAAAATTCAAATCCTCTTTCCCATATGAACAATTCTAAAATGACAAGAAAGTTCAACCTCCAACATTAGTAACTCCCATCATGGTTATACATTCACAATGTCAAACTATACAGTTATCTCCACAATATATGTTCAAACACCTAATCATCTCCACCATAGCTAGTCAATCTATGGGTCCTAGCTTTGAACAACATTTACACAAAAACTATTTGGTAGTCATCCAAAAAATGTGACTATCAATCCTATCTCAAGCAAAACATCTATACAAAAAATGTGACTATCAATCCAAAGTAGTATCCACCAAAATGTGATTACCACATTTACACAAAAAAAATATTTGTCACCTACCTAAAAAATTGACATCAACAATCCACAGTAGTATTCATCCAAAACTTTATCATATGTATCCACCCAAAAAAAATTTCACCCACTCCACTGCACTTCATCTAACCCCTGGTTGTAGTATGCTTTTTCTTGTATCAATATATAAACATTAAGAGTGAAATATTATAATAAATAATGTTTTGTCAAGTTTAGCAATTGGAATGCAAACTAAATAACATACCGAATCTGTGACTACGATACTTCCTTTTGTCATGATATCTCTCATATATCTCATGACATAATACCCACATTTAACACTTCCCACCTGTAAAGGGAACTGCAATACAAAAATAAAAAAATTTATGATACACGCACTAAACGTGGTCATGTATAATAGAATAAAATAAGTTTAAGTACTTGCCTTCTTTGCTTTTTTCCATAATATCGATTTTTGAGTTTTTTCAAGTTCTTCTGAGATCGAAAAATTGATATTGCCCTGAGTTCGCAAGAAAAAAACAACCAAAAAAGTTTTCAATGGAGTGTAATGATAATACAAAACTAAAAAAAAAAGAAGATAAAGAAAAGGAATTAACTTACATGTCTATTACATTTTTTATATCTCCTCGAGAACTTGTTCTTAATGAGTCGAGATAATAAACCATATCATCGTGAGCATTAATCATAACTAGTGCCCAATGACCACTTAAAAATTAACAACTAGTTAGCAAGTGTGATACGTCTACATGCAATTAAGTTTAAAGTAAGTAAAACTTCACGTACCCTTGGTTATAAGGAGCAACAACTAATTGATTTTCCTCGGAAGCCATGAGTCTACTACAAAGATTGCGAGCTCTTATTTCTGCAGTGCTTGGTCGACGGATAGTAATGGATGGGTCTACAAAAATATATTGTGAAACTTGCTTTGACTCAACAAAGTATGAGTATAAGTACCTAGAAAGATTAGACTCATACTTAATTAATACAGAAAATAAGCTTAGTCACTAAATATGTCAAAATCGTAAACGAAAAAAGAGTTTACTTACATCATGTAAGCCACCATCGATAGTGTGTTAACTTCTTGCATAGTGCAAAAGTCAATTATATTTTCACGCAAGACATAACTCCTTCGACTAATTCCATAAAGACCAACAGGCAGTTGATAGGAAATACTTGTTTGATTGTCCATTACCTTTTCAGCAAATCTAAGAATAGACTTCAAAGATATTGGCAAATTAGCTTTGTGATGGACCAACAACAACTTCGTTGTCCTTAGCAATCTTCTTTGAAGTTTCCTCCTAACACAAATATAAGATATAAGACATAAGACATAAGACATTTACCTTGTGCTGGATAAACTTAATTACCTTAGCAATCTTCTTTTGCCATTCATCATCGATGTCCTCCAAATGTTGACTATTATCACTCACCTCCAGAATCCTAGCATCTTGATCATTGTCAGTTTTTTCCTTGATATCCTCACCTTGTTGCTCCTTGATACCTTGACCTCGAGGCTCGTTGATATCCTCACCTTGAAACTCCTTCATACCCTGACCTTGAGGCTCATTGAAGCTACTTGCATCTTTACCTTGCAACTTTATCTTTATCTTCGTAACCTCCAAGCGTTGACTAGTTGGGGCGCTCTCCTTCAGGATCTTTGCAGTTTTACCTTTTTCGTTCTTCTGAATATATATTATTTTGATTATGAGTAATGATTCAACCGTACAAAAATTAAGAATGATAAAGTTTAAATAAACTTCTTCATTTACCTTTTTTTATTTTCCTTTATCTCGATGTTCATTTTCATACGTCAAAAATTGCTTGGAGCAACTTCCATGTTCAGATGTTGGTGTAGATCGTGCCTTCTGAATTTGATCTTCCAATTCTCTAACACGGCGACGAAGTGTTTCATTCTCATGAACAATTTCTTTGTTCTTATTCTCATCTTGTTTTGAACTACGTCTCACCGTGTGGAAGTAAGTTGTAGGTGTGAGAAGGCCACTAACCCCACGTACACATCCATTGTATTCCGGGGTGCCCAAAGCTTGGGTTAAAATATCATTTGGAGAGGGGCACATGTTGGAAAGTGAACCCACATCCTTCGAGATCTCGTCCTAAAGAAAATTAGGAAATACTATTAGTTTAGATATAGTTAATGGATCATCAACGTAACATTCACATCCATATAAAATTTGTCTTACAATTCGAGTGGCTACTTCCTGGACATTCTCATCGACATATTCTCCTTTTTTATTTGTTCGAGCCTTCTTCCACAAACTAGCTCGACTGAAGTCACTTTCATTTGAAGAATTTTTCTTCTATATTTAAACAAAAGAAACAGTTATAAACGTAATGAATTCCAGAAAATTGACTACATAAACTGATATTCTTACCATCTCCTCAACAAGATTAGCATAACCTTTCCTTGAAAGTCGATGATTATACTTATTCTTAGCCCGACGATCTTTCTGTAAGGTTCTAATTTTCTACACAAATACCATAATTACGTATGACAATGACATCAAAGGTATAAATAATAATAACAATCGATATATTAAAAAAAAACTTTCATACCTCAAACTCTAAATTCAATCTCGATCTTACAAACTGAACCCAAGTACTTTGATCGATGTAGGAGTATATTGCTGGTGGAGTTAGCAAAAGTTCAGGCTCATTCTTAAATGGCATAATATGTCTTGTTGTTAACCAACTTTTGAACTGACGAAATGCTATGCCTGCAGTTTTAAGAATGTCTTTTCTAGATCTACCATCAATGATAAAGGCAGCCTAAACATAAAAAGACTTGGTCATTTTTAAAGAAAAAGTATATATAACTCTCCAATATCATCAAGTGGAAACATATACGTACCTCGACTATATTATATAGTTTATCCTTCAACTCATTAGGCACACACTTCCATGATGTACATGTGATCGGGATATGATAATGCACGCATGCCCCAATAAAAGAATGTAACTTAGCTCCATTGCGACCAATGGGTATTCCATCATAATTGTATTCCACTAACTGCTTATCTCCTGCACTCCTAATGCGTGTTACATCGAACATAATAGTAGAACCTCGTCGTCTTTTCTTTTTATTAGGTGTTCCATCTTGCTTAACACCCACGTTCTTGTCATCCACTCCAGGTGCAGGTTCAACTTCATCAAGTTTAAAGTCTTTGTCACTTACATCAGCAAGCTCCATGTGGTGTACAAATTAGACTGTCAAACAACTGTAAGAAAGTATTAGTATAATAACATTAAGAAGACAAATTAAAGAAGATGAATAAGATAGAGTCGAAAATCTTAATAGCTAACCATCACGAACCCAACCAATAATGTTATTTAGGAATCCATGTGCCTTCACCATCTACTCGTACATATGTTGCAACAAAAGTGTATTCAAGAACTTAAGGTTAACATCTCATATTATCTCTTCCAAGTTATGCATATATATCCTGACCAACAGGTGAAAATTAATGGTAAGGTGCCTTATTCACATTCCGAAAGCTTGAACACACGGGTGACCATGTGACTGTCGAACTATGTACAAGGTTCTAGGGTCCAGTTCATCCTTTCTCTTATGTTCTCGAACTAGGACTCTAAATACTTACTTTTTCTCCCTGTACCTGTCTTTATTAAGTTCATTACGCTTATGAAATTACTTTTGAAAGTTCACACCATGCCTATCTGCAATAACACATTATTTGTGTCTATTCCTGTAACTTTCCTATCAAAGCAACAGTATAAATAAAATCGAAGTGTTTCAAGTATTTAGAAAAATTTAATTTTCGTTTCAACATTAACAATCTATCTTTCCATTTAAATCTCGAGTCCCTTTTTAAAACATCTTTGCTCTCTTCACTTTTCAACTCCTTGAATATGTATTCACTTGAAGATGAAGGGACTTTATTTAGGACCAATAAAGTCGAGAACTCCAAGGTGGCACGTGTACTAAATCTCAATACCCTTTTTTTTTTCTCCATTTGCTCCAGCACGAATGAATGAGACCACCAACCTCTTACCGAACACATTCGAGCCTTGGAC
Organism: Trichosanthes cucumerina; assembly: GCA_036507285.1. NCBI lineage: Eukaryota > Viridiplantae > Streptophyta > Magnoliopsida > Cucurbitales > Cucurbitaceae > Trichosanthes > Trichosanthes cucumerina. The sequence goes on along the minus strand of CM071835.1, from coordinate 84,338,908 downwards.
TTCTCAAGAGTAGTCTTAACTTTTATCTTTGAAAACTATACTTAAGTAATCTCTAGTTGCTTAGCGACCTTTAACACTCTAACCTCTTAAGTCTGACTCTTCCCTCCTCTAGTCAAAGCAGATCTTTTCAATAACTCACAACATGTGTTTTATGGCTATAAAACTTCATTTTTTTTTTAGCGCAAACATTCTTAACTAAAACATTTTCCTTTCTATCGTCAATAGTAGAGATCACATGCATTCATTTTCCTTTCGACGTAAAAACACGTCAACTTTACGACATATACGCATATAGATTCACATATAATCATTTCCTTTCTATAGACATATAGTTCAGCTCATACATTCTCATTCCTCCTTAGTTTGGAAATTCATCAAACTCGATTTTTTTTTTTATATAAAAATAACTTTACATAGAATACCAATTTTTTTTTTCATGAACAAATAAAACTTTAGTTCAAAGGCATACCTAGCGGTGACCTGGAGTTGCTACTTAGTCATGGGATACTTGTTGCTTACTCTGTAAGCGAGTCTACAAGACCTATGACCTTGGGCTCTGATACCAACTGTAACGCCCCTACTTTTATAACATGAAATCTTAGGGACATTACTCGAGGCCTTAAATAACTTTAAAAGAAATAAAAATTTAAAATTAAAATCGATTTAATTTTGGGATCCCATAAATACAAAGCATTTACAAACTAACTCTGGCCTCAATTTAAAAATCGTTATACAACACAAGCGGAACCAAAATCATTTAGAAATATTTTCTAAATCGGTGTATGCGGAAAATCTTGACTTGATTCCCATGACTTACAGAGCGCATCCATGTCACTACTTTGGTATGCTCTCGCCTTTACTTGAAAACATTTTAAAATAGAGAAAACACAACAAAGGTAAAGGAGTGAGTATTATAAAATACCCAGTAAGTGGGGGTCGGGGAAATGCAAACACATGCAACATGACTTTCATTTAAACATGACTTTTATACATGACTATTATTCGTGACTTTTGAAATCATAAAACTTTCTGTTGTGGGACCTGAAATCCTTTCATAAAATCATGACTTTTCTCTTTGGCTATGCGTGGTCAATTGAGTCTACACCAGTCTTTTCATATTGAGTCCCTCACAGCACACCCTATAGGTTTTGAGTCCCTCATGCACCTATAAGTTTGAGTTCTCATGAGACTCCTATAAGTTTGACCCATAGGGTCTCTGATGCATGTTTTACCATGCATAAATTCTCAGGAGACCAATTGTCACAGCGTACGTGACATGTTCATATACATACAATATGCATGAGGTCCCATTCTTCAAACACATATACATATCCAATCAGAATGATGCAACAATCACATAAAACATAAAATCATGGCATAAATTTCATAACTTTAAACTTGAGTCAATCGATCATAAGTAATAAATACGTTTATAATTTAAGATACATAACGAACACAATGGCATAACTGAAAATCTTAATATGCATAACTGTACATAACTGTATCAAGCCTCGTTTTTAAAATACTTTGAAATCGTTTCTCAGGATCCTTTAAGACCTTTTGAAATATTACTTTTCTAGATTCACGAGCGTAAGTCTTGGAAATTCGCCTTTTGAGATAAGTCCTTGAATTTCGTGTTTTAAAATAAATCTTTCAAGAAATCATATTTACTTCCCTTTCTAAGATCATTTGAAGAAATTCCCTTACCTTAGCCTTAGCTCCGAGATATTTTATACTTACGTCTCTGACTCAGTCATCCATTCAATCATGTTCAGACCTCGAGCCTCCTAAATCAACATCATTAATTTCTTAGTTAAATCACATGAATAAACTCATATCTTAAAATTTGACCATAACTAGGTCGGATTACCACTAACGGAGGCTTGGAACAGACTCGGGGAATGAAACGGATGTAATTGGCCAGGTCTGGAGCACGGCGGCGCGTGGAGGTGGTGCGGTGGCGCGTCTCGGGGCGTGTAGTATGTCGTTGGAATCCTTGTGGCCCGATCTATCCAAAACCGGTCCTAGAACGTCAAAAACCGATCGAAAAGCCCCCCAAAAACATGAACCAAAATCGAACCAACACTGCACCGGCGACATCTGAGGTTATCGAACCTACGACTAGTCGTTGCGCTGCGGCGAAGCTAGGAGATGACTCCGACCTGCAGGTGAATCGAGTTGTTAACGCGAGGCGGCGACTTCGTCCCTTGCATCACGGCGTGCGACGGTGAATGTCCAGAGGCGAACAACTTGGCGACGACTTCACGTTCAGCAGCTTCGGCAGTCGACGATAGGCACAGAATCGACCCGGGCGAGATGGACGGGTTTCGTGTGCGGCGGCAGACGACTGGGATCGAACGATCGATAGCTTCGACGACAACCAGGTGGCGACTCGTGACGGATGGTTGGTTGAGTTGGCCGGCGACAAGCTACTCCTTCAAGGGGAGGTGCCATCGTGAAACAAGGTGAAGGTAGAAGGAGGCTACCTCAAAAATCGTGCCACCAATAAAAAAAGCCCTAATTCCCTTTCTTTAAAACAAATTTACGAAAATGCCCTTCCTTTAACTCCTAACTACAAAATTGCCCCTAGGTTCATTTAAATGTTCTACAATGCCCCTTTAGTTCCATAAAGATTCTCAATTAACAAGCTTCAAAACCTAATTAATTTAATTTTCATTAAGTTAATCCAAAGTACGACCAAAAGGTACTTGAAATTTTTGGGGTGTTACATGTTACATGAAAAAAATTCAAATTATTCACATCATCTCATGATCAAAATTAAGTTGTGGACAAGTATTACAATTTTTATCTTTTTAAAAAATTTTGCTAAATCACTTACTAATTTACAAAAAAGACAAAAATCTTCCATGACTCATTAACTTTCATGAAAATCAAATTTTGTACCAAATTCAGTGTGATTAGATATTGTGTTTGGTAAAATTTATTGTTTTTTATTAATTTATGTACAATCACTATTAAATTCTTTGTATTTTTCAAAATCTATTCAATCGCAGCTTTTCAAATTAACTTCCCAAATAATTCGACGCTTATTCCAACAAATTTTGAAAATGTTTATTATATCCCTATGCATATTTTATTTCACATTACCCCTCTTTATCGATTCCATCTGCCTAGGGTCGCCATATAATCCTCCTTCTACTTAAAACTTCACAACATTGCTAAATTAGAAGTAATAACATGTAATTATGTTATCTTATGCTCTATTATTTATACTAGTTTTGTGATGATTTTATGAAGTTTTGTGCGTATCTCTCTTAATTTTGTAGAAAACCAAGCTTGAAGAGCAAAATTGATGTTTGTGAGTATGTTAGTGAAGTTTGAAACCTTTTTTGAAGCCTAATTGAAAATTCAAGAAAAATAGAGATGTAATTTGAGAATAAGACACATTCTAGAAGATTCTACATCGAATCACGTTTTCAACGGATTAAACCAAAGGTCATTTGGGCACTCGAGCGAAGAGATATAGTAAAATAGTTAGGATTGTCTGCTGTTGTCTACTGGGCAACACCTAGGCGCCCAAAACCGGCGCTAGGCACTACTGCTGAAGCAGGATTGCAAAACGAAGCACCTAGGCTCTACAACTCGGACCCTATGCCAATTTTATGGCGTCTAGGCACTATTTCGACAACCCTAACTTTAAAATTTAAATTTTTAGCCGTCTTAGGGGTTCGAAAACAAATTCTTGGAGAGGAGACAAGACGACAGATCTGAAAACACCATTGAGAAGACGGGAGCCATCAAATGGAGCAAGAGCTACGCTTTAATACTCACCGAATTATATAGATTTATTTTTTTTTCTCATTTTTCTTTCTCTTTTTCTCTTGTAATGACCTCTTAAATAGATTTAGTTGGTTTTGTAATATTTTCCATTATGAACTAAGTTTTCTTTCTACCGCTTGATGTAGCCGACATTCGATTCTTACTCTTCAGTAGTTAATTGTTGATGTTTCTATTTCAATTATGGTTGTAACAATTTTTATGAACCTAATGCATGTTTAGATCTGACTATTTTTTACATTGATATTATGTCAATAATTTGAGGATGAGAGGCACAAATTGTTGATGAATTGAATTATTTTCCCTACTTTATACTTGAGATAGGAGATATCTTTGTAGATTTTAAGGTAATTTAGGTTCTACATGCTTAATAGTTGAATTGTTTGAATTGTCATAGAGATATAGGCAATTGAGTGTTTGACGAACACTACAAGAAATAACAGATATGATAGCTAAAGAAAAAAGCTATAATAGACTTTTTATAGTTTTTTTCGAAAGTCCTGATAACCCCTGTTATTAAAAGTCTAAGACTTTTGATAGCGTTTTTGTAAAGCTATGTCGAATGTTGTAATAGAGTATAAAGATATAGCATATATACATTGCTATGAGAACATCTTATAGCGTTTTTTATTAAAGTTATAATATCTTTAGATAGTGCTTCTATCCTTAACCTATTATAGCATTTTGTGAACACTATCTTCAATATATGATGACCTTTTCATCATGCTATATTTAAAATATTATAGTCTTTTCTTAAAGCTATCTTTAACCTATTATAGGTTTTTCGTAATGCTATCTTTAACATATTATATCCATTTCTTAATGTCATTTTTAACATGTTATAACCTTTTCTTAATGTTATCTTTAACTTATAATAACATTTGTTTCTTGTTCATCACTATCATAGTCATTGTCGTAACATTTTCATTACATTTTTTTTGCTAGGTAATTTTTATTATATCTACTCATGACTATAAAATTGACTTTTAATGCTACCAATGAACTCATTATATTATTTATATGTCATTTAAATTGATTCATTTTTTATAAAATTTACTTTAAGTACTAGTTTTTTGCTAAATAATCCACACTTGAAATATTTCCATAGCACATTAAATATATCATGACTTCCTTTTGAAATTGAAATTTAGTATTCCATTACATTACAAAATAAAGTCTTCAATTGTACCATAGAGTTGCCAATAGTATTCAATAGAAGGATACAACGATACAAAAAATTCATCGATTGAAATTTTTAACAAGAAATTAATTTAGTTCACAAAATACAAAATTCACCAAATGTTCAAGATTATAGTATCATGAAGTTGAGTTGGCATTTTTTATCCTTTTGCATGTGGAAAGTACCATTTCATTCACCTACATAAATGTATAAAAAAATATAAATATATAGGTTTATTAAATGTAAATAAATAGATTTATAAAATGTACATACTTAGTGACTTTGTCAGATGGCCATGCAACTGTACTACCCACAACTTCTTCAATACATGTCATTTCTGATGTGACCCTCCATAAATATGCATTGGGTTTCTTTGAGACATCAACCCAAACTCTAACTCCATGCGGTCCAAATAGGAATATGATGAACAAGAGTAGTTAGATCATTAGAAGACCAACGCTCTTCTGCAACTATCTCTCCTGAGCCATGTCAATCTAATAACTTGCACTTAATTTGAGTATTATTATTAATACTCTTTAAAAGAAGAAAATATAATATATGATAATTGAATGATAACAAAATTAGTAATATTATTTCATCACATTTAAAATACATTTACCGATGGAGATGGTGCAGGAAAAGTTGAATGAACATTGGTTGGTTTAGGTATGTGTGTAGTTGCATTTGAAAGTTCCTCACTTAGTTCAACCTATAATAATTTGAGTTGAAACATAACACGAAGTTCACTAAAAACTTAACAATAATAAACTTAAGATAATAAAAAAGTTTACCTGATTCTTTATTAAACATGATATGATTGATTTCATTTCCATCATTTCCTCCTTCATCCTCACATATTTTTTTCAAGCATTGTGAACTTGTTATCTCGTTGAGACATGAGAGCTAATTTTGAACGAGTAACACCAAACCCAAATCCCCGTACATAACCACGATCTGGGCCAAGAACTTTACTCAATGCGTCATCAACCACATTATTTGGGGAAGTTATTGTCTCAACTTCAGTATGTTCAATACGCTTCTACCATCAAGTACAAAAAAAATTAGGTAATACAAATCATATAGAAGAGAGAAATCTAACTTTTTAAACCTATTATAGGTGCATCATCAAGAACATAACCAGAAGATCACAACAAAGTCAAATAGAATATAACAGAGTGACGAAGATAACTCTACTAAACTTCCTACTCCCTCCTCCCAACATAATGACATCCGAAGCAGTCATTTTCAGCCAAACTTTATCTATTTCATAACAATAAGTTCACAACAAAGTCAATGGAGTACAACAAAACCACAAAGATATCTCTCCTAAACTTCCTACTCCTTCCCCCAACATATAATGATATCCAGAACGTCATTTTCATCCAAAATTTACTTATTTCATAACCAGAAGTTCACAACAAAATCAATAGAGCACAACACAACCACAAACCTTAACCACACAATACACATATTATGCACACAATACACATCTCAACAAACAAGCTCCCTAGACTTTGATGAACTAAGTAAATTCAATAGCACCTCTAGAAAATTAGTAACTGAGATAGAATAATAATCACATACATATAAAAGGAAAAGAAAAAATAAAATTTTGACAACATAACAACGTAACTATAATAATACCAACATTTTTTGAACACCTGTTAAACAAAAAGTCGCACTTCTTTGTCCTCCCCAATCTTCATGTCCCTTTCTAACATCATCAATTCCCAGAGGCACAATGCAAATAAACATAGTAGGATTTTCAAAGTTTATGAGTAGAAAATAAAAGAATTGCAGTCCTCATTAATCTTTTATAATTGATTTTTTGAATTTTCTTTTCACTTCAACTCATTAATTTGGTATTGTTAGTCATCGACATAATTGTTGTATCTTAAAAACGATAAGGGTGAGTCCAAAACTAAAATTATAGAAAATGGAAGGACTCAACTCACTTGTATGTTATAAAAAGCATCTAAACCATAATGTAGCGAACTAATGAACCAACTTAAAATCAAAATTACACAAACACTCCATTTCATTCTAACAGAAAACAACTCCAGCCTCATACAAAGAACCAAAATCACATCCAAACAATAACCTAACAAAAATTAAACATTCAACAAGAATAAGATGTCAAACTTAAAAAATTTACAGAAAAAAACATGAAACATGTTGCCTAAGAATTAAAAAACGAAAGTCCAAGCAACTTAAGAGAAACTTTTCCATCTCAAAAGAAACAAAATAGTCATCAACGGATTTGAAAAACATAAATTTTTAACATATATTCTATCAACAACCAAATCTGAAAACATAAATTCTATCAGCAACCATATCTGAAACTTGTCAAAAATCGATGTTTCGACAATCCTGTAGAATTTTCTGTTGGGAATGCGACCAAAGTCCCACATCGGCTAGAGAATGGGAAGATCATGGGTATATAAGTGAGGGATAGTATCTCCATTGCTATGAGGCCTTTTGGGTGAAACCAAAAGCAAAGCCATGAGGGTTTATGCCCAAAGTTGACAATATCATATCAATGTGGAGATATGTGGAGGGTCGTTATCCCTAACATTTTCAGTGTTAGATATTCTTGCCTTACACTTTTTGTTTCTTAAATCAAAAGTGCTATGAAAGGAAGGGGTGAGAAGGCATACCTTTCCTTCTCTATATTACAAGCACGGGCCGAGGCCCAGAGTCCCCTCAAATTTTTACATTTAATAATATGTATAGAAAAAGTCAGATTAAATAACAAAAAAGATTTATGGCATAGTGGTTAATAGGCTATAAGCCCCCCCCTCAAGTCACAGGTTTAATCTCTGGTTTGTATAATTTTAAATAATTTTTTATACAAATTCTGGATCCGCCACTTTCGATATCTGATTTAAGATATGAAAGCATCATGCCCTTACGTCCATTTCATTCTTTTCCTAAGTTTTCCACAATATATTTATCTTTTCATTTTATATCTTAGGTTACCTACTTTAGTACTATAGTTGACCACTTGTTAGCGAAATAAAGATTTATTCAACTCTTTTTAAATACATCTTTCTGTTATGCTCAAGTCAAATGTTCCAAAAAGGAGCCCCACGAGATAACAACAGTAACCTAGCTTTATCCATAAGAATTCCTTGTTGAGGATCCCACATTAGAAAAGTGAAGAGAAACCTCACATCTTATAAGATATGTGGGCTACTCGATGAAACTTCTTATAATCTAATATGATATCAGAGCTCATTAAACCTAAATGGGTAGTAAAACTATCAAATTATGAAATGAACAAAATTTCAGGAAAAATATTTGTGGCAAGATTATTGGAATGCTCAAACAAAAATCGTGAATGGTGTGTGATCGATGTTAATTAGTGAGAAAAGAAATTGTTGAACGAAGGAAAGAAAAAAACCTATTCCTCCGCTGAGCATGTAACGTTGTCTTGTCATACCTCGAGAGAGATTTTGGGGGATGATGGTTGATTTTTTCGACGTGATTTGCTCCTTTTTAGGAACAATATTTTAAATCAAATTAAATGTGAATTGTTTTTGTCTTTTTTAAATATTATATATATTTTTAATTTTTGTATAATGAGTGGGTAAAATTGTAAATTACCTATAAAATGAGTTTTTATGTTTTAAAAGAGTGGACACGAGTACAAAATCAGACAGTTTTGGACAGTTTTATAATATGCCTATTTTAAATGACCCACTTATGTAGTTAACCTTTTTTTTTATCTAAAACTGACCCAAATTTCATATAATCTAATCGCATATTTGGATTTGTACTAATTTAATTTAGGGATCTTTACAAATTTGATTAATCCTCAATGAAACAAATAATTTTTTCACTAGCTTTAAATATAACATGACAATTTTTTATTGTTCAAAACTTCCATGCCAACAAGTGCCCTTTTTCCAAATTTATGCACTAGCATGTATAAGTGAATCTCAAAAAAATAAATAAATAATTTGGGATCAAAGCTTAAGATGTTTGCTCTCAATTTAGGCCCATTTGATGTATCAATTTACTCAAAATATAAAATTGGTTCATAATTTTGATTTTTTTTTTTTTTGTTTTGACACACTTTCACGCCAATTTATCAAAATATGAATTTAAGTCAATATCTTGACCTTCCTATTTGGCATAAAATTTTGATTTGAGGTAAAATTGAAATTCTAGAATGTCTTTTATCTAATTTTAATTTGGGATAAAATTTAAATTATGCCCAAATTTTTTTGCTTGAGATTATAATTGAAATTTTATGATTTTGATTTCAATAGAATTAATTTTACCTAATTTTGATTCGGGATAAAATTTAAATTATGCCCAAATTTTTTGTTGTGTGAGATTAAAATTGAAATTTTATTATGATTTGGATTTCAATAGAATAAATTTTACCTAATTTTTATTTGGGATAAAATATAGAATATGCACAAATTTTATTTCTTGAGATAAAATTGAAATTCTACATGATTTTGATTTAGATAGAATTAATTTTATCAAATTTTAATTTGAATTTTGATTTGGGATAAATTTTGGATGATGTCCACTTTAGGTTTATAGTTTCTTGAGTTTCTGAGTATGCTCTGTGGTTGGAGTATTGTCTGACCTTCCACATCAAAAAGGATTTATTGAAATGGGCTATAGTTGGTATTGTGAATAGTGTGAGTTGTTCATTATTTGCAGATTCGCTAGGAGTGAAGCAGATAATCAAGTTTTATGAGTCCAGTAAAGATTGTCGTGGAGAAATTTGACAGAATGATGAACTTTGACTTGTGGAAAGTGCAAGTCAAAGATGTGCTAATACAATCTAGGTTATAGAAGGCTTTGAAGGGAAGATCGAGTTGTGGTGTTCCTGAAAAGTCAAGCGGTAATGATGGTCCAATGGAGTCTAGTGGTGGTTCCAGCAGAGGTTCTAAGAAGTCTAGCATGACAGTCTGGAATTGGAAGAAGAAGAAGAAAGACTTCGTGTAAAAGAAAGGTTGTTGGAAATGTGGGCAGTCTGGATACATGAAAAATAATTGTCCTAACAGTGCAAGTTCGTCAAAAGGCTCTGGGTCGGATGCTAACACGGTCTTTCTCGTCAGAGGAGATGGTGACTTCTTCTGAAAAAAGACAGAATTCATCCTCATGGTATGTCCACTTTGCCATGATAGAGGATGTGATGTTAGCGGTTCTACAAGTTTGCACACGTGCATTGACTTGGCAATTATGCAAGGTGTGTGTGGTGGAAGTTATGTCGATGGCTGAAGAACTTCCGGGTGAGTCAAGTAGGTGAAAGTTGGCACCATAAATTTCAGCAGGGTTTATCGGCATGTAATGGAAAAAAAATCTTGGAAGATGACATTCCAAGTGGTCTATTTTTATGGTGGAGTAGGTTATAATTCTCTGACTTAAGGATTATGATTGTCAGTAAAGACAATCATGCAACAAGAGTTGTGGAGGAGTAGGTTATAATTCTCTGACTTAAGGATTATGATTGTCAGTAAAGACAATCATGCAACAAGAGTTGTGGATTATTCAAATATCTTGCTAAGGTGGAATTTGCAGGATTTTTGGCAATATATTAGAAGTGAAAATTGTCCAACATCGGAAAGGTGCATAGAAGTGATGGGCTCCTGGCTATAAAAGAAGCTTATGACTTTGGTTTTAAAGCATCCCAGTTAGAAACACTTTAAGCTTGGTGTAGTAGCTCTAGTTAAATTTCCTTTTTATATTCTCTTGTTTGAGAGTGGGAAAAAGGGTGTTTTAGGAGAGTATTTTTGTGATTGGGGTCGGGAGAGAGAATTCTATTGTAACAATTTTTCACTTAGTGGAATTTCTTTTTGTTTGTAGTTTTTTTCTCCAAGTTTGGAATTTTTCCACATAAATTCTTATGTTTCTTATTTTGTTGTTTTCTTTTAATTTATTAGTTATTTTTGCTTATTCATACAGTAGTAGTGGTAGGGTTTTTTTTTTTTCCAACAATTCAATTTGGTATCAAATTCTACCAATTTTGACTTGAATTTTTGTTGGAAGGTCATTCCAATTTTGAGGTAAATAATTCAAATAAATATTGACTAAATTTAGAATAGAATTTGATCGAGCTCTATTCAAATTTCTAGATTTGAGGGATTGAATCTTTTGGACAAAGATTTATTGTTACCAAATGTTTGGATTTGAGCCAAGCATAGCTCAATTGCGTTCGAATCTCTCAACAGTATTATACTAAAAAAATATTTGGATTTGAAATATAATTTACAATTTGGTTAGACTAAATATGCAAATCTGATTTTGTTTGGATTCAAAGTGCCAAATTTGGTTGTGATTTGATTTTTGTAATTTTTCTCCACCTGTAAATAGAGCAGCTGGTAAGTCCTTTTGACAATTGCATTAGTGTTTGCCATTGGTTGAAGAAGAATAACTAAATTAGGAATTATTTTCTAAAACAATAGACGAATGGATTTTCTCAAAGTAATTCGTCTGGCAAATTAGAATCTACCTGGAGAAGGAACTCGATCAACTTACATTGCCACGAGGAAGGTTCCTTGGTCGAATGGACCACCCTGACCTGCATGCCAAGTTTTTTTTGGTTCGAAACTTCCATACTTCTCATGAAAAGTTTAGAGGAATTGTGATGGGTGGCAAAAAAAAATTAGGTTAATTGTAAATTTAATCATCCATTTCCTTTTACATTTCTTTGGAATTCCTATTTTACCTTTAGTTTATAAAAATCATTTTCAGGAGGGCATTTCCAAATCTATCAATAGTTTTTGAGATCATGTTGACATATTTAATATTACTGAATAATATAATATATCAACACAAATCACTATCAAGCATAAATCCTCATTTGTGATATATTATATTGGTAGTATATCACACTAATATATACTTAATATTCAACGGATATCAGTAGTATATATCACAAGGAGGGCATTTATAAATCTTGCAATAGTTTTTAGATACCGTTGATATACTTAATATTACCTAATAAAGTATATCAACATAAATCACTATCAAGCATAATAATAGAATCAGCAGTATATCACTCTTATCACTCATGCAATTATTAGTATATCACAATTATTTTTTGGTTAGATATATCATTTCTATATTAGATCTATAGTTGATAGACTACTAATTTTCTCGATATTGCATATATGAGTAGTATATCAATAATATATATATATATATATATCAATAATATATTTCATTTAAGATATATCTATTTTTTACTTTGCACTCCATCTGTTTGGTCTTTTTTTTGTTGCTATTTTACAAATTAAATGAAGGAGTGACATGATTGCAATATTTATATTTTTTTTTCTATTCATGCAAGTACCAAAAGTTTAAGTATTTTTTCCCTTTGCTTTCTATTATGCGACAAGCATGGTACATGAAAAAAAGGGCAAAATACACTTTTGGAAAAATGATATGATATGTTGAATTGACAATTTTTAGATAGTTGTTAAAATTAATATTATTTCAACATTATGGGGTTATGTTTTTAAATTTTATTTTTACTTTTTTTTTTCATCTTTTATCTTCTTTTCTTTTCTCTTCTTCCTCTATCTCTATTTCTTCTTGCTTGTTTATTTTTTATTTTATTTCTTTGGCTCCAACACCCATATCGAAAATGACGATGACAAGAAAAACTTTTTCGTCGCTTTGATGTAACGCCTTACTCAGTCCACCATTCTTAATCTTTAAAAATGTGTCTCTGTCCACAACTTTGAAGTACCCATGTGTTAATTTTTCTTTAATTGATTCGGAATCGCAAGAATTGAGAAGTCCTCCATTGAATGGGGTGGGAAAGAAAGGTTCGGAAATGGCCGGATTAGCAGGAGGAAGGGCGGCCCCACCTTTCAACAAAGGTGTACGTACATAAATAAAGAGGCTGGTTATGGCTTTTCGAAAGTCGACGGCTCCTGCCCTATAAAAATAAACTAAATAAATTAAAGTTCTTTCTTTGGCCCAATTATCGATTAGAAGATTTAGCTTGTATGAATCGTTATTGGTTTGATACCAATAATAGCAGTCGTTTTATGGTTTTTTTTTTGGGGGGGATAAGCTTAAAAAGTACTCACCACAATCACTACAACCGCACATATCGAGGCGACGTTTTGAGCAAAATTTGCGGTGCACCATCAGGCATAACATACGTGATCCATGATATGTGAACCAATGTGATGGTCTTTCCGGTTAAGTACTCTAGGAGAAGGCGGATGAGGTATAAGATATGTGAACCAATGTGATGGTCTTTCCGGTTAAGTACTCTACGAGAAGGCGGATGAGGTATAAGATTGCGGATGCGGTATAAGAAGGCTGGGCAGAAAAAGAACTCCTTCTGCTCAAAACTGCTACTGTGCGGATGAAAAAAAATGGGAACGTAAAAAAATGCCAAACGTCTTCAAGCATGCCAAAACAACAACAACAAGCGTGTCCATAACATTGTGGCACAGCCAAAACAACAACAAGCTTGTCCATAACATGGTGGCACTGCCAAAACAACAACAAGCTTGTCCATAACATGGTGGCACTGCCAAAACAACAACAAGCTTGTCCATAACATGGTGGCACAGAACAATGATAATAATTAATAATATAAAGAATGTGCCACCATGTTATGGACAAGCTTGTTGTTGTTTTGGCAGTGCCACCATGTTATGGACAAGCTTGTTGTTGTTTTGGCAGTGCCACCATGTTATGGACAAGCTTGTTGTTGTTTTGGCTGTGCCACAATGTTATGGATACGCTTGTTGTTGTTGTTTTGGCATGCTTGAAGACGTTTGGCATTTTTTTACGTTCCCATTTTTTTTCATCCGCACGAGAGCGCTTTGAGCGAAGGAGTTCTTTTCTCGCCTCTTTTTCTATATACCGCATCCGCAATCTTATACCTGTGGCTCTTTATTATGTAGAGTTGTAGTTTGATAAAAAGAAAAAAATAAAATTCATAGGTAAGAAATATGGAATACCGGAAAAAATACGCATGAGTAGTCCCAAAAGAAAAGAAAATAAATAATCTTAAATATAAATTAAAAAAAAAAACTACACAATCTTAAATATAAATTTTGACACATCATTTAGAACTATTTTCTAAGACTAAAATGTTCATTTTAAAACTTTAGAGACCAAATAGACATCAACTTCAAACAAGTGTATTTTGCCAAAAAAAAATTAATTCCACCAGCATTTTTCTCTCTTTTTTCCGTTTTCTTTTTCTTTCTTTTGACTTCTCTTTTTTTTTTTTTTCCACAAACTTTTATTTTACTTTTCTCTTTTTTTTTTCTTTCATTATTTCTATTTTTTAACCACCCTATCGCAAGTTTCATTCACCCTCCAAGCAAAATATGTCTTGAAGCAAAACAAAATCAGAACATGAAGTGAGTTTGACTTAAAGCGAGAGCGAAAAGTCCGAAGTTGAAGACTTGGAGACGAAGCTGTAAAAAGGCAGACTTTGAAGATGGAGTTGCCAGAAGTCATCGATCTTGAGGATTGAAGCGGCGGAAGCCATCGATCTTGAGGGTGGAACCGATGAAAGCCCTCGCCATCGGTCATGAAGATGGAATGATGACGAAGCCTCTCAACTTGAAAATGCAAAACTCGGAAGTTGAACGTTGAACTTGAAAAAAACTCAATTGATCTTGAACTTATCATGAGTGAAGCTCAGTCTTAAACTTAGAAGTGAGTGAAGCTCGCATGCATCTACTGTGTATGACGTCTTGTTTCATGCATGGGGTGTTCAAGATATTTTTTTAATAGGAGACTGAAATTAAAAGTTTTTTTAGGCTACCTACGGTTTATTTATTCAATAAAATAATAGTATTTTTATCACCTTTCTAAACTCACTTAAACTTAAATCCAATAAACAAATATTCATAGTTATTTATGTACATACCAATAACCTAAAGGGTCTATAATATATAGATAAGGTTATAAGGTATCTTATCTTGGTAACACTATAGATACGACTCACTTTATATTAGATACAAATGAATTGATCCATTATACAATGAGTTTGTATAAGACTGAACCATTAAATAATATCTATCTTTGTAACACTGTTAAATCGTTAATTCTGAGTAGGTTATGGACTTTTGTCTATAACGGATTGTCCTTTGATTTTCATGGGTGAGAGTGACACGAGTTACCGACTCAATATTATTATCATTTTGGGGACAAGACCGAATGGGGAGCTAGGAATGTAATTTCACAAGATGGAATTCACTCCTTCTCGAATTTAAGAAAAGTAGATGAGTTGTTCTCTTAACTGCTGACTTCGAGTGTTGAACAACAGGATCCCACCCTCTCATTGGCCCGAAAGTAACTGTTTATGGTCGGACCATAAACATGTTGTTCATTAGAGGGTCAGTAATATCCACCCAATGTGCAAGATTTAACAAAAAAAAAAAATAATCTCCACCCACATGCGCCATTAGAGAATGTAAATAGGTGTAATTATTCAAACGTATACCCACTCAATATGCAAAAATAAACAGATGATGAAGCAGGATGAAACCTTGAAAAACAATATGTAAGACCCTACAATTTCACACAACACCAAATTTCAGCTAAAACAAAAATTGACAACAATACAAAGGATTTGTAAATAAAGAACGTGCAAAAAATCAGTAAAAAAAAGAATGGCAAAGTACAAACAAATGAATAGATATGGACCTGCAAAATTGTTTCTCTGCAAAAAATAATGGCAATGTGCAAACCTTTCTCTACAAAAATAAAATGCATCAATTGTTCATCAAAGAGGAATACAACAAAAAAACACACCTCCACATGTGTCAATTGTTCTGACTTAAATTCATATCAAATGAGAATTCTATTGGAAGTTATTAACGATGGATATGGACCTGCAAATGAGTAAAGGGAAAAAAGTTTTTATCAATTTGTTCGAAACAAACCATGAGAATAATAGAGATATTGTGAGTAAAGTGAGAAAGTGGTAGAGATTTAAAAAAAAAACATAAATCTCGAAGATTTAGGTGTGAAATGGAAGTGAGATAATATTGAAATTTTTTTAATGAAATTTTACTATTGAGATGGGCTAACGGTAGATAATACTATACACTAAGGATAGGATGGTCAATTACTTTTGTTCATTCTCTTCCCTATAATTACAATAGACATATCTCAAATATGGAATATTTTTATCTTTTTAGCTATTTGTTTTTCGATATTACTTACAATTTTTAAAAAATGAAATAGAAAAGTTGGGGAGTGGAGAGTTGGAAGATGAGTTAATAAGTTTGTGGAGTCTCCAAAAAGAATTAAAATGTTTTTGGGTCAAACAAAAATTAGGGAACTTCTCCCAACTGCAGTCCCTCAATTTCTCAGTTTAAACACTCCCTAACATATTAACTCTCTCTCCTTATTTGGCCCAAGAGTATTTTAACTTTTATTGTGGGCCCCACAAACATATTAGGGAAATTGTGAGTGATGTCTAAAAAAAATTAATCGTAATAAAAAATAGCTAAATAGTTTAAATATTGGGAATATGCCTACCATACTTTTAAGAGCGGTTGATAATAGTATTAATTTCCTAAGATGCGCTTGGTATATCTTCGTAATTACAGTCATGTCATTATCTTATTTACAATCTTCCAACAACCGTCAGATTCTGTTTTGAAAATTTTCAACCATTTCCAACTAAAATTGACTTACATTTTCCTATTTTTAGTAAAACCAAATTTAGAGGCATAATGGAGATCGTCTTCCATGGGGCTATCGGGGTCTCTACAATTAGTCTCACAATACACGTTTCACATGAAATTTCTTCATGCATTTCTTCATGCATTTGGTCTCTTCATTGGTACAGTTGACAAGTTTGTAGAGTTTTCAAAATGAGTTCTCACATCATTCCATAAAAAAAGTCTTATGCTCTTCTTTCTGGATTTGCAACCAATTTAATTATGAAAATCTAGGTATACATCATTTGTGTTGGGATATGTGCCCTAAACTTGTGTAATTTTAGTCAAATGAATAAAGAGTTATTTGATTTGATAAAATTATTTTCTCGCCTTATAAATCCAATAACCTAAGCTCCAAGGTTATAATGAATCTTGGACATATCAGTGTAGTAGACATTATTTGGATTATGTTCAAGAGTATAACCTAAATGGTGTATGGTATAAGAATGAGGTTGGAAACCTTATTCTGGTAACACCATGGATGCGACCCACTTTGTAATTATTACAAATGAGGTAATTCAACTCATTCATGTGGATGTCATGCGAGTGGGGTCATTCTGTATGAAGAGTTCATACAAGACTGGACTGCAAATTATTAGTCGTCAGTATAACGTCGTTAACAAGATACGACTGATAATTTATAGATGGTCATTAGTGACTCGACCTAAATCCTGAGCAAGTTAAGAACTCCTACTTATAGGGGTTTGTCCTTAGACTAATATGGGTGAAAGTGACCTGTAGCCAACTCAATAAGCCTACCTTCTCAGGGACAGAACCTCGTAGGTACCTGGGGACTTAACTCTACAAGATGGAATTCACTCATTCCTAAACTAAGGAATTAGATAGGTTGTTTCCTTAAGAACTGAGTCCAGGTCTTGAACAACGGGGTCCCACCCTCTAAACTAGCTTAAGAGGGTGTGAGTTTATAGTAGGACCATAGACTTATTGTTCATTAGAGGATCAATGGTGCTTAAGGAACAAAAAGGTAATCATAGGGGGTAAAACGGTAATTTGACCCAACTGTGATTACAAACAACCTGTGAAGGGTCGATTCATGGGTAATGATTATATCAATGGACACAATATAATCTACAGTGAGGAGAGTGCAGCTACAAGTCTATAGTGGAGTGACTTGTAGTTAATGAATATTGGTTAACAGGATCAAAAAGTTTGATTAGTTAATCTCACATCATTGGAGCTCATGAACTGTAGGTCCATTAGGTCCCTCCGTTAGCTCAACATGGTAATATTGAGGGTATAAAGTTAAGAATGAAATTGAAGTGTTCAATTTCATATATGAGGTGTTATATCAATTATATGTGACATAATTGATATAATATATAGTTTTAATGTAAATTAGATTCACAAATTAACTATATACTAATGAGAGAATGAAGGAGGGATAGGATAGTAATTTCCAACCTATTTCCCTTTAAATAGTTGCATAAGATGTAACTTTGGAAAAAGGTAATTAAATACAACCCTAGAGTTCTCTCATTTTGTGTTGGAAAAAGTTTCAAACACACTTCTCAAAGACCACCACATCTCATCCTAAAAGGAACCCACCTTCCTCCCTCACCTAGAGAACAACGGAGAAGACAACGGAGAAGATCTAGTGACGGATCTTCACACGGTTCGGGTTCACGTTGTCGAAATCGTGATCATTGGAGAAGAAGTACGTGAAGAAAGTGTTCTTCAAAGGTATGTTTGTGTTGTCCTAATTAGATAAGTATGCTTAATCATAGTTATTTAGTTCTTGTTTTAAATCTATGTAACAAAATCACGAACACGCGATTCACAATCGCTTCCGTTGCGGGATTCGATCCCTTCACTTTGATACGTACTCATATCTACAAAATTAGGTGGTTGAAGTGTTTATTACTAATTACTGGCTTCTGAAGACTCAGTATTATTTCATTTTTCTTTATTTGGTCTCCTTAATAGCTTTTGTATCATAGTCACATTACGATGATATGCCTATAAGTATATCATTGGGCAGGTATTTATGCAT
The DNA here is from genome assembly GCA_036507285.1 of Trichosanthes cucumerina. Lineage (NCBI taxonomy): Eukaryota > Viridiplantae > Streptophyta > Magnoliopsida > Cucurbitales > Cucurbitaceae > Trichosanthes > Trichosanthes cucumerina. Next base: position 84,320,241 of record CM071835.1, on the reverse strand, counting down.
ATTTATACTAGTAAAAAAATAGCATATATACTAAGTTGGAGAAATGTGAGGGAGTTTTAGGTGGAGAGAATAACTATAATTATTTACCTTTTCTAATGGTGCATGGTGCATGTGTGGGTGGAATTAGTTTTTCCTGTTTTTTATACCCGTTGGGTGGGTATTTACACGTATTTCTACTTATTTATATATAAAAAAAACAGAGTTGTATGTTCTAGTATATACACTGAATTATATGTTCTAGTATATAAATTAAATTAAAACTGAATGAGTTTTAAATGGTGGATAATTACACTTATTTACCTTGTCTAATGGTTGAAGATTAATATTTTTAGTTTATTGTTGCACTTTAGGTAGATAGATACATATATTTCTATTCATTTATTATATATTCATTGAATTGGAGAAAGGAGAGGAAGTTTTACATGGATCATTAATTTATTTTTTTAAATCTATTTTTTCAAATTCTCAATCCCTAGATTTGATTGAGGGTTGTTAGGATTGTTTTTGTAACCTCTCACATTTTTTAAAAAAATTTCAATCCTAGGGTTTGTTATTTTGAAAAATCTAACGTACTTTCCTCACTCCTTTTTATGGGTCACTTTTTTTAGTAGAATAGTTATAAATATTCAACATAGGCATTTTCGTCCTAGTGCAATTGGTAGATTTTAGTTAAAAATAGTCTTAGCCATATTTGTAAATTAAAACTTGTTTAGACATTTTCGAATTAGATTAGTTAAATTTGGCATTCTCCTTATTGCCCCAACATATTAACTCATCCTTCAACTTCATCTCGTAGGTCTCACAAACTTATTAACTTCTTTTCTAACTCTCCATAATGGGCCCCACAACTTTTTTATCTTCTTTTTGGAAAAAAAACATTTTTTACCCCTTAACTTGGCAGGTTGTATCAATTTTAACCCTAAACTTTCAATTTCATCAATTTAAACCTCAAACTTGGTAGATTGTATCAATTTTAACCCTAAAGTTTCAATTTAATTAATCAATTTAAACCCCAAACTTGGCAAATTGTATCAATTTTAACCATAAAATTTCAATTCATCATTTAAACCTCAAATTTAAATAAGTGTATCAATTTACACCCTCAGTTAAAATTTATTTGCATCATATTTCTTCTCAATGGAGTACTCTTATTCTTGAATTGCTCGCCAATATTGATTTTTTTTAATTTCTTGTCAACCTTGAGCTGGATTTGTTCTCCATCTGTCGTGATAGAAGTAAGGATTTCAAAATTGCCCTCGTTAGAATCCATGTTTCCTTCTTCTCCAGCATCGATGTCACTTTAATCCTTTCATAAGACTATCGATAAGATTAACAAAGTCAGTTATGGCTAGTTCATTGTGTTCTTGGGCATCACTCTATCCACCACTGCCTTTTTGTTCTCTTCTACATTTTAGTCGAGTTGAAATTCATCATCACCGAAGTTCAACAAAACAACCATGGTCATTGTTTCCTTCAATGACGTCACCACCTAGATTTTCTTCACACTCGTCGTCGTTGGTATCAATACCAAATGCGAGAGAAACACAAGTGTCTATTTATTTTTGTGTGGGTCTTACTTTCAAGAGTCGAGTTCATGTTTTCATGATAGTAGCGACCCAATTTGGAATGATTTAATAATTTTTTTGGTAATTTTTTTAAAAAAAACAAACAAGTGCATATCATAAAGAAACACGTGACTTTGGGCATATGTGGGGAACCTTTCTAAAGGTGATTGGAAACGAAAACTTAACCGAAAGTGTAAATTGATACACTTATTCAAGTTTCAGGTGTAAATTGATAAAATTAAACGTTTTGGGTTAAAATTGATACAATATGCCAAAGTTTGAAGTTTAAATTGATTAAATTGAGAGTTAAAGGTTAAAATTGACACAATTTGCCAAGTTTGAGGTTTAAATTGATGAAATTGAAAGTTCAGGGTTAAAATTGATATATACAACCTGCAAAGTTTAGGGGTCCAAAATGTTTTTTCCCTTTCTTTTTTCTTCACCTCACCTCACTTTTATCTCTCTATTCTCTCCTCTCCTTTCTCTTTATTTTTTTACATAATTTTTTTAATTTCTTAATTTTAAAAATATTTAGTTTTTATATAAAATTTTTTTATCATTATTACTATTTAATAAAAAATATAAATTATTATTTCATAGGATATAAAGTGGTTTATGTTTTCTTCTAGTCACATCAAACCAAATGGGTATGCATGCCAAATCATCACATCATCATTTAAATGTAGTTGGAAAGTAAATTTATTATTTCTCCATAAATTTTCTTTTAGTGCTAGTAATATCAAAATTTGATGCTTCTTTATTTTTGTTGAAAAAAATACATTGTTCTTTTCTTTTCTTCTTTCTTTTAACCAATGGTATGTTTTATATAGGATATAAAGTTACCTATATTTCTTCTAGTCACATCGATCCAAATGAGTAGATATGTCATGTCATCCCATCATCATTTAATAAAGGTAGTTGGTAAGTAAATAAATAATTTTTCCATAAATTTTCTTTAAAAAAAAATACATTTTAGTCTGGAACTTTAGGTTTGATTGCATTTGGGTTCCTTGAGAATATATATATATATATATATATTTAATGGTAAACAAAAAATACATTATTAGTTTGTTTATTTAATAAAAAGTTAAGAATACCCAAAAGTAAAATAACAGAGATTTAAATAGAAAATTATAATTAAAAGCTCGTGAGTGGAAAGTAAAAAATGAAATGATATAAAAGAAAAACACAAACGAAAAGAGAAAAAAAAAAATAAGAAACTATCCGATGAAAAAGATTAGGATGGAAGAGAGAGAAAGTAGAGAAAAGAAAAAGAAATAAATGAAAAAATAAAAAAGAAGAAAAAAAAATTAAAAGACCAAATACATAAATAAGGAAATTATCAAACCTATGTTTCTAGAAAAATGAGAAACAAGAACAAGAAACATGAAACACAATGTTAGAATATTTTAGTATTTATTGCATTAGATCTTAGTTTTTATTGCATTAGATTAGATTTTATTTTATTTTATTTTATATTGTCCTATAAATAGGACCTTTAGTCTTGTATCTCAAAAAACAACAACACAATGTCAATTCACAATGTAAACCCTAGCCACCATTTGTGTTCTCTCCCTTTTTCCCCTCCATCCTCTAAAAACAACATGGCATCAGAGCCCTAAGTTAGGGTTTCTCCTTTACCGTTGCTCGTCCTCTCGCACTCAAATCCAAGCAACAACCCAGATCCGTCTTCGCTCAGATCCGAGCAACAACTCAGATCCGTCTGTTTCAGATCAGATCTTTGTGTGCGAACGAATCTGTCCTTCCATCTCTGCCTCTTTCGCTTCCGTGCGAACAGATCCGAGCGTCCGTCTCAGTTTGCGTTCATCGTTTGAGATCAGATTCGAGAGCCCGTCTCAGTTTTCAACCCAAACTGGTTCATCGTTTTTGTTTGCGTTTGCGTGCATTTTTTTTTCTTTTTGTGGGTTAATTTCGTTCGGGTGTGCATTCATACTGGTTCACTCAGTCCAGTTCGCCCATATTGGTTTGATTTTCTCCCTTGGTCTAGTATTATTACTTTGTTTAGTTTGGTCCGGTTCAATTCAGTTTGTTCAGTTTTTCTTTTATTATGAAGAAAAGTGATGTGCTACATCACTTGATTGCCTCTGTTTGTGCTTCGACACCTGTCGCCGACTCGCGTGTGCCGGCACCACGCGCGCCGACTCTGTGTGCTTCAAAGACTGCGCCACCGACTCAGGTGCTTGGCACCCGCCGCCGACTCATTCTGTGCTTGGCACCCGCCTCAGATCGTTTTTGTTTTGTCTCCCTTTTCCCCTCCATCTTCTAAAAACAACATGGTATCAGAGCACTAACTAGGGTTTCATCTTGTATCTTGCACCTGCCCGCCGCCTTTGTTGTGCTTCGGCACCTGCCCGCCACCTTTGTTGTGCTTCGGCACCTGCCTGTCGCCCCTGTTGTGCTTCGGCACCTACCCGCCGCCTCTGTTGTGCTTCGGCACCTGTCTGTTGTGCTTCGACACCTGCCCGCCGCCTTTGTTGTGCTTCGACACCTGTTTGTTGTGGTTCGGCACCTGCCCGCTGCCTCTGTTGTGCTTCCTGGCATGCTTGCCTCATCCTACCAAACTCACATAGGATTGTGAGTTTGAGAGGGGATGTTAGAATATTTTAGTATTTATTGCATTAGTTCTTAGTTTTTATTGCATTAGATTAGATTTTATTTTATTTTATTTTATATTGTCCTATAAATAGGACCTTTAGCCTTGTATCTCAAAAAACAACAACACAATATCAATTCACAATGTAAACCCTAACCACCATTTGTGTTCTCTCCCTTTTCCCCCTCCATCCTCTAAAAACAACACACAAACGTTATCAAATGTGCTAAAAGACCCAAATAGAATATATATATATATATAAAAGACCAATAGTGCATTTTTAGCTTTTTTTTTTTTTAGAAAAAGGAAATTCAACTAAATCAAATTGGATCTAGATATATAATCTTCTAACCAATTACGTAAATAAGGAAAACACAAGAAGATTAAACTACCACTCTTAGAAGAGGAATCGCACTTAACAAAGTTTTAATGTCCTAAGACCATTAATTAAACATATATTATGTTTAATTTGAAGGGGTGCAAGGTGTTCTAATTAACTGTACATACATAATTATTGTTAATAACAAAACAATCAAACTTGATCACAATGTTTCTCTAACTTAACTCTTAACTACAAGAACTATAGTGAAATTTATGTTGGCAACCTCTTTGATTAAAAGTTTTCCAATTACATCCACATTGAACTTAGAATATTACCCAACTGAAAAGAAGAGGTCCACTTCTTTGAATGACCAAAAACAATCTCAAGTATGGGTATAGATGATCTTGACTATGACAACTCCAAATTTTTTTGCCCCATAGTTTTAACTCTTTAATGCTTTTGCAATTTAGAGGGCATGATCAATCGTGATATCATCCAAAGTCCAATACCCATTTCTCAATGATCAATTACAACATTTATGTAAGTCATCGAGTCATGAGCCTAGGAGAGAATGCATCCAAGGCAGGAGAATATGTCTATAATAATCGACCTGTTCGACAAGCAGAGTCTCACGAAATCTTCCATTTTTACTTTCTAGTGTGTTACATAACTTGTAGAAGGTGGAGGTTGAGCATGGAAATGGGCTAGAAGAATTGGACATCCCAAGAGCCGAAAGGGGTAACAAGAAAAATGATTAATTTTATGATACAATACTATTTTGGTCCTTGTACTTGGACTTTGTTCAATTTTGGTTCCGGTACTTTCAAATGTCCAATTTTAGTCCCTATAATTTTAATAAACCTTAAAATTAGTTCAATTTTAATAAACCTTAAAATTAGTTCCTACTATTAGTTTATTGTTAATTTTTCTTTTAAAAAAAATTAGTCCATATTAGTTTTTCCTCTATAAATTTTAAAAGTTTGTTGACATTGTGTTCTTGTATTAAAATTATTATGATTATGTAACCAATTTTGATTAAAAAAATAATTTCAAACTTAGCAATAGGGGTCATTTTTAAGATTCATTGAAAGTATAGGGACTAAAATTGTGGACATTTGAAAGTATATGGACCAAAATGAAACAAAAGCTAAAAGTACGAGAACCAAAATGGTATTTTAACCTTAATTTTAAATGATCCAACTTAAAAAGTGGCTAACATAATAGATTTTGTAATTATATCTAAACGTGGTTTTTTTTTAATATAATCTTCAAAATGGTCTAGGATGAAAATACTCCTAATATGGATTTAGATTCTACAAATTTAAATCAACTAAAATAAAGACTAAAAAAATGCATCATATATTAATCCTCTAACAAACAAACCTAAATTAAGTCTCTGACAATTTCAAATTGACAAACAAACTAAATCTCTAAAAATTTTAAATTGATTGCTAGTCTAATTATGCATATTAACTATCGATAAAAACGATAGTTCTTGTCCTAAAAATAGGATGAAAATCGGTATAATTTTACCAATATTTAAATACTAATATAATTAGAATAATAATAATAATAATAATAATAAAAAAGAAAGAGAAAATGAAAATGAAAATGAAAGTGGAATATATATATATAATATATGAAGAAAAGATGGTGGACTTGGTTGGAAAAATAAAATAACAATATGTTAGAGAAAGTGGGAGAAAAGAAATTGAATTGGAGAGAAAGTTTCACCAATGGTATTATATCTATGATCCACCAAATGCCACTATTTATAGGCAATTTGGCAAGGATGAGTTGGTACATTTGGACACTAAGCATAGGTAAAAATTGGACACATGGAGAACACTTTGGCTAAGGGGTATTTGCCACTTGGCATAGGTATGCAAATGGCATATGGAATGGGCATTTACATTACACATTTTTACAACACTCCCCTTAAATGCCCATTTATATAAGATATGCCTCGTTAAAATCTTACTAGGAAAAACCCAATGGGATAAAAACCCTAGGGAAGGAAAAAGAGTACATATTTTATATAATATATTTACTCCCCCTCATGAATACATCAGTTGAGATCTTTGAATCGTCGCATCTCAATACTGTGAACCAATTTCTCAAATGTTGTAGTTGGTAATGCCTTTGTAAATATGTCCGCCAAGTTATCCTTCGAACAAATCTGTTGTATTGAAATGTCGTCATTTTCTTCAAGGTCATGAGTGTAGAAAAGCTTTGGAGAGATAAGAATCGTTCTATCTTCTTTAATATATCCTCCTTCGACTTAAGTTATACACGCTGTGTTGTCTTCGTATAATATTGTTGGAAGAGGTTTGCTCGAAGACAAGCCACATGTCTCACGAATGTGTTGTGTCATCGATCTTAGCCATACACATTCTCGACTTGCCTCGTGAATTGCGAGAATTTCGGCATGATTCGAAGAAGTGGTCGTGATGGTTTGTTTCACTGATCGCCATGATATAGCAGTTCCTCCACATATAAATAGATAATCTGTCTAGATTAAAACTGGATTTGTTAGAATAAAATAAACCCCTATCGATTGTCCCTCGAAGATATCGAAGTAGATGCTTAACTCCGTTCTAATGTCTTTTCGTAGGACATGAACTATATCTAACTAATAAATTTACTGACAATGCAATATCTGGTCTTGTGTTATTAGCCAGATACATAAGTGCACCAATTGCACTAAGATATGGTACTTTAGGATCAAGTAGTTCTTCATTGTCATCTCGAGGTCGAAATATGTCTTTCTTTACATCCAGTGAACGGACTTCCATTGGAATGTTCAATGGATGTGCTTTATCCATATAGAATCTTTTTAATATTTTCTTTGTATAAGTTGATTGATGAACAAATATCTCATCTGCTAAATGTTCAATTTGCAAACCAAAGCAAAATTTTGTTTTTTTAAGATCTTTCATATCGAATTCTTTCTTAAGATATTCTATCGCCTTGGATAACTTTTCAGGAGTTCCAATTATATTTAAGTCATCAACGTCATATACAGTTATAATAGCAAATCCTGACTGAGATTTATTTATAAAAACGCGCGGACATATTAGATTATTTTTATATCTTTCTTTTAACAAATATTCACTCAGGCGATTATACCACATTCGTCCTGATTGTTTTAATCCACATAATGATCTCTGTAACTTTATTGAATACAATTCCTGAGAACTTGATTCGTATGTTTCTGGTATTTTAAATCCTTCTAGGATTTTCATATAAATGTCATTATCTAGAGATCCATATAAATACGTCGTGACTACATCCATTAGATGTTGCTCCAAATTCATACAAATATTCACTTTGGTGTGCTCCAAATTCATTATTGACAACTTGTTCCTTTGGGATATCAATTTTTTATGGAGCATTTGTTGCTGGTATATATGATTTAGTCACTGTGAATGCATCTGGTAATTGATTTGTTATATTTTTCAAATGAATTATCTTTTGAACTTCAAGTTCACACTAATCTCTACGAGGATCTAAATGAGATAATAATGATGCATTTCATGTAATTTCTTTTTTCAACTTCTTAATTTCTCCCCCTAATGTTGGAAAATTTGTTTTATTAAAATGACAATCAGCAAATCGTGCAGTAAATACATCACCCGTCATGGGTTCAAGATATTTAATAATTGATGAGGAATCATATCCAACATATATTTCAAACCTCATTTGAGGACCCATCATAGTACGTTGTGGTAGAGCAATTGGAACATATACTGCACATCCAAAAATTCTCAGATGGGATACATTTGGCTGCTGGTCATAAGCTAATTGCATGGGAGAATATTTATTATAGGCTACTGGCCTAATACGTAATAATGATGCAACGTGCAAAATAGCATGACTCCAGACCGATGTAGGGAGTTTAGCTCTCATAAGCAATGGTCTTGCAATTAATTGCAGACGTTTTATAAATGATTATGTTAGACCATTTTGTGTATGAACATGAGCTACAGGATGTTCAACACTTATCCCATTGACATACAATAATTATTAAAAGTTTGGGATGTAAATTCACCAGCATTATCAAGTCGAATTGTCTTAATTGTATAATCAGGAAATTGTGCTCTTAACTTAATTATTTGAGCAAGTAATCTTGCAAATGCAAGATTTCTACTTGATAATAAGCATACATGTGATCATCTACTGGATGCGTCAATTAATACCATAAAATATCTAAATGGACCACTTGGTGGGTTAATAGGTTCACAAATATCACCTTGAATTCGCTCTAAAGATGCAGGTGATTCAATCCTCACTTTAATTGGTGATGGTCTAATAATTAATTTCCCTTGAGAGCAAGTATCACATGACAATTCATTGGATTGAAAAATCTTTTGGTTCTTTAAGGGATGTCCATGTGAATTCTCAATAATTTTTCTCATCATTATCGATCCTTGATGACCTAGTCGATCATGCCAAACACTGAATATTTCTGGATTCATGAACTTCTGGTTCATTGTTGCATAGCTTTCGATTACTCGTATATGAGTATAATATAATCTAGAAGAAAAGGCATGCAGTGTTTCTAATATACGTTTTTCATGTAAAACAATAGATGTGATATAGAGACACTCTATATTATTTTTACGATCAGTTTCAACATGATAACCATTATTACGTATATCTTTGAAACTCAATAAATTTCTCTTTGATTTACTAGAGAACAAAGCATTATTAATTGAAAATTTTGTTCCTCTAGGCAAGATAAAACTAGTTTTTCCAAAACCTTCAATCAGGTCTGCAGAACCTGATATAGTATTGATTTTTGCTTCCAACATTGTCAATTAGAAAAAAGTTTACATTTATGAGTATATCGTGTGCATAGCGCAGATGCGCTGAGATATAAATCCTCATTGCTCATTTTCGAGTTACTCAACATATTGAAATTGTCCATATTTCTTCATTGATAAGAAAAGAAAACTGATTACAAAAAGTCTTAAATATATTCAAAAACAACAAAAACATACTATAATTACAAGCATTACTTAATTATATATCTTCATACAAAGCATCCTCTACTTGTTTGATTGCATCAATTCTCTCTCCAGGAGATTCAAAATAATCAGCCAGATCAAGATGCATCATATTGGAGGGGTCAAACACATCATCTTCTTGAATGATAAGATTTGCCTCTACATTCTTCCCTTTTCCTTTTTCCTTCAGGGAAGCTTGATAGAGATCAATAAGGTGTTTTGATGTACGACAGGTACGTGACCAGTGACCAGTCATTCCACACCGAAAACATTTATGTTCATCACCTTTTGAACTTCTATCTTGTAGAGGCTTTCCTTTATGATCATCACTTCGTGTAGATTTCTTAAAATTATAATGCCCACCAAGAAAATAGGTACTCCTTCCCCGCGGTCCCGACCTCAACCACGGCCACGTCCTCGACCACGATTATTGAAATGCACAGCATTCACTTCAGGGAATGGTGTTGCTCCAGTTGGTCGAGATTGATGATTTTTCATTAATAGCTCGTTATTTTGTTCAGCCACGAGAAGACATGAAATTAGTTATGAATTTTTTTTAAAGCCTTTCTCTCGATATTGCTGCTGCAGGAGCATATTCAAGACATGAAAAGTGGAAAATGTCTTCTCTAACATATAAATATTAGTAATCATTTCTCCGCATAATTTTAATTTTGAACTAATTTTGAATAGTGGGAATTATTATATTCACTTACTGATTTGAAGTTCTGCAACCTCAGGTGCATCCAATCATAACGAGCTTTTGGAAGAATAACTGTTTTTTGATGATCTTACCTTTCTTTCAAACTTTGCCATAGAATGTAGGGATCTTTTATTGTAAGATACTCCATTTTCAATTCCTCGTGAAGATGATGGCAAAGGAAGATCATGGTTTTTGCTTTTTCTTGATTTGATGCATCATTTCCTTTTTTTATTGTTTCTTCAAGATTCATGGAGTATAAATGGATCTCAGCGTCAAAGACACATGACAAGTAGTTATTTTCATTAATATTTAAGGCTGCAAATTCTAATTTTGCAAGATTTGCCATAGTAATATTATATAAAATGAAATTGCATTTATATTAGGAAATTAATTAAACATGCAAAATAACATTAAAAAAATGACTTACCCGGAGGACCTACCTTTAGTGGAAAAATCGGCAGAGCTTCGTGCTGATAACGTGTTGTGAAAATAGGATGAAAATCGAGTATAATTTTACCAATATTTAAATACTAATATAATTATAATAACAATAATAATAAAAGAAAGAGAAAATAGAAATGGAAATGAAAGTGGAATATATATATATAATATATGAAGAAAAGATAGTGGACTTGGTTGGAAAAATAAAATAACAATATGTTAGAGAAAGTGGGAGAGAAGAAATTCAATTGGAGAGAAAGTTTCACCAATGGTATTGTATCTATGATCTACCAAATGCCACTATTTATAGGCAATTTGGCAAGGATGAGTTGGTACATTTGGACACTAAGGATTGGTAAAAATTGTACTCTTTGGCTAAGGGGTATTTGCCACTTGGCATGGGTATGCAAATGGCATATGGAACGGGTATTTACATTACACATTTTTACAATAGTTCCAAATTTGACCAATGATGGAAGTTTCAAAAAAATAAAGCACTAAAAATAGTGCCCTAAATTGGTAAGTTTGAATATGAGTGTATAAAATATATATACCCTTCTTTATAGTGAGGGGTTGGGAGGAGTAAGAAGAGTTAATTACTCCCCAAATTGCTTTTTTGGCCCAAGAATAATTTAATTTCAATTGTGGGTTGTAGTTTAACTTCAATTGTGGGTCCTACAACCTTATTAACTCATCTTCTAACTCCTTAGTATGAGCCCAACAAACCACTTAACTCCTATTCGAGATTGTGGGTCCCACAATTTATTAACTCTAACTCAAACTTCTTATGTCTTACAACTTTCATATCTCCTATTTTCTTCACCTCGTCTCACCTCACACCCTACCTCCCTCTTTCTTCTCTCCTAGCTCTTTTTTTTTTACATTATTTTTTAAAAATTTCTTAATTTACAAAAAAAAAATTATATAAGTTTCTCATCATTATTACTAATTACTAATTGAATATAAATAATTATTAAAAATATTTTTATTTTTATCCTATAATTTTAATAATTTTTTTAACAAAATATTTTTCTTTTTATTCTATAATTTTAACTTTAAATATAAATTATATAGGAATGGTTTAGATATGTGATAATTATTAGTTGTTAATTTATATTAATTTTTCAATGAATTATATGTCTTTAGGCATGAAACCTCCTAAATTTGTGTACTTTGCTCTATTATCTATTTTGAGATAGTGAAATTATTATTTGAGCATAATTGTCTTAATTAACGAGTTTATTGCTTCGTAATTAGGGTTGGAATTAAAGAAGTTGCTCAAGGATCACGGATAACAAATTTTCAACTATTTGCTGGAGTAAAATGTCTTACCTGGAGTCGAACAGATTTTGCACCACTAGAACAAAATTGGGATTCAATGACAGACATGAAAAAATGCGCCTTGGATACAATGACAGACATTAAAAAGCACACTGAAATTAAAAAAATGAAATTCATCTATAATGTTGTTTATCATTATACAGTACCTTCAATGACGTGCAAAGCCCGACATTAAAGGTTTTTAATTTAATTTCTCTCAGCTCCCCGATAGATATATATATCCTTGATTTCTCTAACCCTTACCCTCGTTTCTTCTCTCTCACTTGTGTCGCCCCTTCGTCCACCATTTGTCTGTCGTCCGTGATGCAACCAACGTTGTTCGTCGTGATATCGACACGTTGGCCAGATCTGCACCGTCGTCGACCTTCTGCACCGTCGTCGACCTTCCACCAGCTTCCTTCGTCGACCAGATCTGCACCGTCGTCGTCAAGTCCATCGAACCTTCATCGTCGAGTCTGTCGTCGTCGAGGTCACCAGTTAGGTGAAAGTTAATGGTTCCTTTTTCTTTTTTTATTTTGTTATTTTTTTTAGATATGTTTTTTTGGTAGATCTCTTTTTTTTTTTTTTTTTTGTAGATCTGATTTTTTTTTTAGATCTGATTATTTTGTTGCTCAAAGACTTGTGTTCACTGGTCAGTCGATTGCAAACATTTTTACTTTTTCTTTTCTTTATTAAGCATTCGGTGTTCATTTTAACGTTAAAAGCTATGCTGTGAGCTTGCATTTTTTTTCTATTTTTGAATATAGTTTAGTTTCCAGTTTTATTTTTTCATTCAATTTTTTTCAGGAGAGCAATTAGGTGGTCTGCAATGGTGATGAGTTTTGTTGATTAGATAAGGAGTTTTAGTAGAGGCCTCTCTAAGGTTCATGAGTAGAGTGGTCAAATCCGATCTAAAAAAAATAAATCAGATCTACAAAAATGAGTTTTGTTGATTAGATAAGGAGTTTTAATATTTCATTTGATTCTCTTAGCTAGAGACTTAAATGGAAGCTTAAGGCAGATAAATGTCAAAATCACTATGGTACATCTGAAATCAGTTCATCCACCTATTATTAGAGTTTAAATGGAGGCTTCTTCGTTCTTCCTTACCACCATTGTAAGATGTAAAAAGTTGGATAGTTCTTTTTTTGTGCTTGTTGAGGTCTACCTCAAATTTATGTGGGGATTTGTCATATTGTTGAGTTATATGCATTTATTATGGAAATTAAGAAAATAGATGCCCCATGCCATGTGTTATCCATATGTCCAAATTTAGCATTGCCAAGTGGCAAATTCTCCATAACCAATGTGTCCACCATGTGTCATCCAAACACCATTGGTTAGTGTCCAAAATGGGCCACATCATGCTCTCTATTTGCCTATAAATAGTGGTTGTAATGACCTTTGTAAGACACATTCAATTGGTGAATTTTCCCCAATCTTCTTTATTCTCTCCCACTTTCCCTTTTAGTTTTTATTTAACTTGTCATAATTTTCCACTATTTTGGTATTATAATATATACATATCTCACTTTCCATTTCCATTTCCATTGTCTTTTATTATTCTAATTATATTATTATTATTATTATTATTATTATTATTATATGAGTATTTAAATATTGGTAAAATTATACCCGATTTTCATCCAATTTTCACAACACGTTATCAGCATGAAGCTCTGCCAGTTTTTTCACTGAAGGTAGGTCCTCCGGGTAAGTCTTTTTTCAAATAATGAAATGTTATTTTGCATGTTTAATTAATTTCCTAATGTAAATGCAATTTTTTTTATATAGTATTACTATGGTAAATCTTGCAAAATTAGAATTTACGGTCGTGGATATAAATGGAAATAACTACATGTCATGGGTCCTTAATTCTAAGATCCATTTAGATTCCATGAATCTTGGAGAAACAATTAAAGAATGAAATGATGCATCAAATCAAGAAAAAGCAAAAGTCATGATCTTCCTTCGCCATCATCTTCACGAGGGATTGAAAATAGAATATCTTACAATAAAAGATCCTTACATTCTATGCGAAGGTTTGAAAGAGAGGTATGATCATCAAAAAATAGTTATTCTTCCAAAAGCTCGTTATGATTGGATGCACCTGAGGTTGCAAGACTTCACATCAGTAAGTGAATATAATTCCGCACTATTCAGAATTAGTTCAAAATTGAAATTATGCGGAGAAAAGATTACTGATGTTGATATGTTAGAGAAGACATTTTCTACCTTTCACGTCTCGAATATGCTCCTGCAGTAGCAATATCGAGAGAAAGGCTTTAAAAATATTCAGAACTAATTTCATGTCTTCTCGTGGCTGAACAAAATAACGAGCTATTAATGAAAAATCATGAATCTCGACCAACTGGAGCAACACCATTCCTTGAAGTGAAATGTTGTGAATTTCAATAATCGTGGTCGAGGTCGTGGCTGTGGTTGAGGTCAGGACCGCGGTAGAGGAAGAAATACCTATTTTCGTGGTGGGCATTATAATTTTAAGAAACTCACACGAAGTGATGATCATAAATGCAAGGCTCCATAAGATAAGAGTTCAAAAGCTGATGAACATAAATGTTTCCAGTGCATAATGACTGGGCACTGGTCACGTACCTGTCGTACGTCAAAACACCTTGTTGATCTCTATCAAGCTTGCCTGAAGGAAAAAGGAAAAGGGAAGAATGTGGAGGTAAATCTTGTCATTCAAGAAGATGATGTGTTTGACCCCTCCAATATGATGCATCTTGGTGTGGTTGATTATTTTAAATCTTCTGGAGAAAGAATTGATGCAATCAAACAAGTAGATGATGTTTTGTATGAAGATATATAATTAAGTACTGCTTGTAATTATTTTTGTTTAATGAAGAAATATGGACAGTTTTCGTATGTTGAATGACTAAAAAATGAGCAATGAGGATTTATATCTAGCAGACTGTGCAACTACGCACACAATACTCATAAACAGAAAGTATTTTTCTAAATTGACAATGCTGGAAGAAAAAATCAATACTATATCAGGTTCTACAGACCTGATTGAAGGTTCTGGAAAAACTAATTTTATCTTGCCTAAAGGAACAAAAATTTCAATTAATAATGTTTTATTCCCTAGTAAATCAAAGAGAAATTTATTAAGTTTAAAAGATATACGTAATAATGGTTATATGTTGAAACTGATCGTAAGAATAATATAGAGTGTCTCTATATCACATCTATTGTTTCACATGAAAAACGTATATTAGAAACAACACTCGCGCTTTTCTTCTGGATTATATTATACTCATATACGAGTAATCGAAAGTTGTGCAACAATGAACCAGAAGTTCATGAATCCAGAAATATTCAGTGTTTGGCATGATCGACTGGGTCATCCAGGATCGATAATGATGAGGAAAATTATTGAAAAATCACATGGACATCCTCTAAATAACCAGAAGATTCTTCAATCCAATGAGTTGTCATGTGATGCTTTCTCTGAAGGGAAATTAATTATTAGACCATCACCAGCTAAAGTAGGGATTGAATCACCTGCATTTTTAGAGCGAATTCAAGGTGATATTTGTGGAGGGATTGAATCACCTGCATTTATAGAGCGAATTCAAGGTGATATTTGTAGACCTATTAATCCACCAAGCAGTCCATTTAGATATTTTATGGTATTAATTGACGTATCCAGCAGATGGTCACATGTATGCTTATTATCAAGTTGAAATCTTGCATTTGTAAGGTTACTTGCTCAAATAATTAAGTTAATAGCACAATTTCCTGATTATATAATTAAGACCATTCGACTTGATAATGCTGGTGAATTTACATCCCAAACTTTTTATAATTATTGTATGTTAATTGGGATAAGTATTGAACATCATGTAGCTCATGTTCATACACAAAATGGTTTAGTGGAATCATTTATAAAACGTCTGCAACTAATTGCAAGACCATTGCTTATGAGATCTAAACTTCCTACCTCAGTCTGGGGTCATGCTATTTTGCACGCTGCATCATTATTACGTATTAGGCCAGTAGCCTATAATAAATATTCTCTCATGCAATTAGCTTATGGCCAACAGCCAAATATATCCCATCTGAGAACTTTTGGATATGCAGTATATGTTCCAATTGCTGCACCACAACGCACTAAGATGGGTCCTCAAAAGAGGTTAGGAATATATGTTGGATATGATTCCCCCATCAATTATTAAATATCTTGAACCCCTGACGGGTGATGTATTTACTGCACGATTTGCTGATTGTCATTTTAATGCGACAAATTTTCCAACATTAGGGGGAGAAATTCAGAAGTTGGAAAAAGAAATTACATGGAATGCATGATTATTATCTCATTTAGATCCCAGAAAAGATCGATGTGAACTTGAAGTTCAAAAGATAATTAATTTGCAAAATATAGCAAATCAATTACCAGATGCATTCACAGATGCTAAAAGAGTGACTAAATCATATATATCAGCAACAAATGTGAAAGGAATCGAGTCCTGCAGCGGAAACGATTATGAATCGCACGTTCTCAATTTAGTTACAAAGATTACATTCAAGAACGAAACTAACTAGATTAAGAATATAAACAGAATTTGGACAGCAAGAAAAATTACCTTTGAAAAACTTTTCTTCAAGTGCTCCTTTCTCCCACGATCACGATCTCAGCAACAGGAACACGAACGGACGAAGACACGACCACTGGATCTTCTACATTGTTCTCTAGGTGAGGAAGGAAGGTGGGTTCCCTTTAGGTGAGATGAGATATTTTTTTGTGAGAGAGAATGTGTTTGTGGAACCTTTCCTACAACACACAAGAGCTTGGAATGTCTTAACCTAGTTGCATCTTATGCAACTATATATATAAGGAGATAGGGATGGAAATTACCACCCTATCCTTTTTTCATTCTCTCTTTAGTATATAGTTAATATGTGAATCCAATTCACATTAAAACTATATATTATATCAATTATATCACATATAATTGATATGACATCTCATATATGAAATTGAACACTTCAATTTCATTCCTAACTTTATACCTTCAATATTACCATGTTGAGCCAACGGAGGGACCTAATGGACCTACAGTTCATGAGCTCCAATGATATGAGATTAACCGTTCAAACTCTTTGATCTAGTTAATCAATATTCATTAACTACAAGTCACTCCACTATAGACTTGTAGTTGCACTCTCCTCACTGTAGATGATATTGTGTCCACTGATATAATCATTACCCATGAGTCGACCATTCACAGGTTGTTCATAATCACAGTTGGGTCAAATTACCATTTTACCCATGTGATTACCTCTTTGCTCCTTAAGCACCACTGATCCTCTAATGAACAACAAGTCTACGATCCTATCATAGACTCATACCCTCATAGAGGGCGGGGCCCCATTGTTCAAGACCTGGAGTCAGTTTTTAAGGGAACAACCTATCTAATTCCTTAGTGTAGGAATGAGTGAATTTCATCCTGCACAGTTAAGTTCCCAGCTACCTACGAGGTTCTGTCCCTGAGAAGGTAGGCTTATTGAGTCGGCTACAAGCCACTCTCACCCATACTAGTCTAAGGAAAAACCCCTATAAGCAGGAGTTCTTATCTTGCTCAGGATTCAGGTCGAGTCACTAATGATCATCTATAAATTACTATTCTAATCCTGTTAACGGTGTTACACTGGTTAGACTAACAATTTGCGGTCTGGTCTAGTATGAACTCTTCATACAGGATGCCCCCACTCGCATGTCAACTACATGAATGAGTTGGATTACCTCATTTGTACTAATTACAAAGTGGGTCGCATCCATGGTGTTACCAGAATGAGGTTTCCAACCTTATTCTTATACCATAGACCATTTAGGTTATATTCTTGAACAGATTCCAAATAGTGTCCACTACACTGATGTATCAAGATATATGTTATAACCTTGGAGCTTAGTTTATTGGATTTATAGAGCAAGACTGTAATTCTATAAAAAAACAAATAACTGTTTATTTCTTTGATAAAAAATACACAAGTTTTAGGGCATAAATCCCAACAATCTCTCATTTGATCTAAAGCTTGTGGAATACTATAACATTACAGTAATGTAAATACAATAAACTATGGCATTTAAACCCTTTGTACAAAATACTCCCTGTAACGCCCCTACTTTTCTAAGACCAAATCCCTAGGGACATTACTACACATGCATGCATTTATAGGCCGAGAAATAAAAGAACTTAAAAGAGATTTCCATTTATAGTAAATGATTCGTGGATCCAAAACAAAACAATAAAAATCGGTTAAAACATCAAATCCACTTGGCCTATTAAAGCGTAAACAAGTTCAACTTCAATTAAAATCATAGAGACAAAATAGTTCAAATAAGATTATGCGGAAAATCATCTTTGGTTCCCATGGTCCTAATCACGCTCTCCGTCACACGCCCGCACGTCCTTCTTCCTTTACCGAAAAACATTTTTTTAAAAGAAAGGGTGAGTATTGCATAAACAATACCAGTAAGTAACCTCGCTCACTGAGGTTTGGGATATGCATACACATACAATCATGATCTCTAAACTCATTCATATCATACATAGATGGGAATTAAAACTTTCTAAAGTTGCTGTGTCTTTAATCCATGGTCGCATATTGAAATGTCAGGCCTTTAATCCATGACTATTCATTGCTTTGCAGTCTTTAATCCATGGTCGCTCATTCAATTGCAGTCTTTAATCCATGGTCGTTCATAAAATTGCCAGTCTTTAATCCATGGTCATTCATAAAATTGCCAGTCTTTAATCCATGGTCGTTTCATAAAATTGCCAGTCTTTAATCCATGGTCGTTTCATAAAATTGCCGTGTCTTTAATCCATGGTCGTTCATAAAATTGCCGTGTCTTTAATCCATGGTCGTTTCATAAAATTGTGAGTATTTGGTCATCCCGAGTCATTTCTCACCGGATAACCAATGTCCACACTATACGCTAATTCATTTTCGTGGCATACAAAACATGCATAAGGTCCCATCAGTCACATAATCATGGTGTACATATCACAAATATCATCATCAACATATCATTCATACTTTCTCATGGACAGGGTGATAAATCATACTTTTGTAATAAACATGAAATATTCTCATACACACTACTGTCCTATTTTCACATGAAATAATGGGATCTTTATACATAACATACGAGAATACTTTCACATAAAATGATGATTCATTTTCACATAATACATTGAAATATTTGCACATAAAATATCACGTATTCTCAAAATAATATCTGTGGATTTTCATGTGGAAAATATGAACTATTTCACATAAAATCATGAAAATCATTTTCAGTTATTCCCTTTAAAAGTTCGGCACGAGGTCCCTTACCTCGAGTTTCGCTTTTTCTCCAAAACCTAATCGAACTCCCTGCCTATTCTCCTTTTAGCGAAACCTGATTCACACCAATATTTCCGAATTCAAACTCCAAGCATTCACTAAAACCCTAATCGTGCGATACTTAAACTACCGTATTAAGATGTCCTATCCCGCTTACCTCGGTTTTAACGCGAGAACTCAATATTCCTTAGTTTGCTTGGCAATCGACCTCCAATTCCGTTCCAAGTTCGGTTCCTACAAAGACGTGTTCGAACCTGTACTCAATTTCTCAATTGAACGTTTAATCTAAACGATGGGTCGTAATAATTCCAATTAGGTATGAAACTCGAATCAAAACGCTCACCCAAAGACAAACCCTCGCTGCAAGGACTGCGGCCGCTCGCGCCGTGGTCGTGGACGGATCCGGACGGACGGCGACGCGCGCTTCCTCAGCGATGGCGCGCACGGAGGCTGCAGGCGTGAGCGTCGGAGTGGCTGATCGTGACCTCGGGTGGGCTTTCGCGAACGGCTGGGACGAGAGCGTTCTCGGCGCGGCGCGCGGCTTAAGGTGGCGGTTGCGGTGCGGCGGCTCGCGTGTGAGGTCGAGCTCGCGCGTGAGGTCTCCGTGGCGATCCGGCGGTGGCGCCGGTGTAGACCTGCAATGCACGGCGAGGACGCGACTTGACGACGGCGGCGTAAGCGCACTCGTCCGTAGGGCTTGTTCGGCGGCGGCGGCGACTGGGCGCGTGAATGGGTTCTCGGCCGGCAGTCGATGGGAGCTCCGACAGTGGCTGAATACTCACTCGATCTCCGGCGGGGTCTGCGAGTGCGCACGGTGGCCGCCGTCTTGGCGCCCGGTCTCCGGCTTTTCTTGCGTGGGATTGCCGACGAGCGGATGGAGCTGCTACCTTCCTTGTGTTCGCCGGCGAGGGTAAGAGATTGCCGGCGGTAGGGTTAGCGTGACAAGGAGGGGAGGGCAGGCGGCTAGGTTAAAACAAGAGAAGAAGAAGGAGAAGATGAGATATATTAGGGTTAGGGTTAGTTGCAATTGGTGTGAGAGATAGAATTAGGGTTTGGGAAGCTAAGATGAAGAGGAAATGTGGAGGCTAGGGTTTCTCTTGTTCACATGTTTAAATACCAACTATCTAGGTCAAGTCATGTGTCCATGATCACCCTAATTTAGACCTAAATCACCAAAACGCCCTTAAATTACCTTCCCTTTAATTTTCATAACTAATCTCATCTTAAAAGAAAACAATTCACGTAAGACAAACAAAATTACGGCCTCCACCTCGCCGAGCTTGATTAAAAATCACTAATCCAACTAAACACGGCGTTTACAAGAGCGTTAAATAAAATTAATAATAATACCTGTGATGGCGGTCGTCACAATCTTCCTCTCTTAAGAACTTTTCGTCCTCGAAAGTTCCTATTCTTGGAATAGTTCAGGATATTTAGCGCGTACTTCCTCTTCTCGCTCCCAAGTAGCTTCCTCGCGCGGTGGTTTCGCCACAATACCTTAACTAAGGTGATCTCACGGTTACGGAGGGTCTTTCGATCTCTTGCAATAATTTGTACCGGTCGTTCACCATAACTCAGATCTTCTGTTAACTGTAATGGTTCGAAGTCTATGACATGAGTCGGGTCTGGGACGTACTTTCTCAACATGGAGACATGGAATACGTTGTGCATCTTTGCGGGGTGGCGGCGCGGCGCTAATCAGAGGCCATTGCACCAATCCTCTCTAAAATCTCAAATGGTCCGATGAATCGCGGACTCAACTTCCCCTTACGGCCAAACCTTAGAATTCCCTTCATTGGAGCCACCTTAAGAAACACGTGGTCCCCAACCTCGAATTCTAGGTCCCTTCGTCTCGTGTCAGCATAATTCTTTTGTCTGACTTGGGCGGTCTGCATTCGTGCTCTGATCTTTTGCATTGCCTCATTAGTGATCTGAACTAATTCTGGACCCAACAATGGCGTTCACCAACCTCCTCCCGTAAAGCGGGAGTTACGCAGCGTCTTAGTAAAGAGCTTCAAATGGAGCCATTAGATGGTCGATTGTGGTAATCAGTTATTGTAAGCAAACTCCATTAGATGCAAATGAGTGTCCCAACTACCGGGAAATCTAAAGTGCAAGCTCGCAACATATCCTCTAATATCGGTTTAAACGCTCAAATGCTCGCCCATCCGTCGTGGATGAAAAGTACATCTTGAAGTTCAGCTGCGAACCCAACGCTCGTAAACTTCTCCAGAAGTTGGAGGTGAAACGTGGATCCCTGTCTGATATAATCTTGACTGGAATTCCATGCAAACGGACTATCTCTTCCAGGTAAAGCTGCGCCCACTTATCTGTAGAATAGGTGGGTTTCCCTGGTATGAAATGCGCTGACTTTGTTAACCTGTCCACTATGACCCAAATCACTGTGTAACCTCGTAAGGTTCTAGGCAATCCAACTATGAAATCCATAGAGATCTCCTCCCATTTCCACTGAGGCACATGTAATGGTTGCAGCAATCCTCGGATCTGTCTAGGTGCCTTCACCGCCGACAAGTCAAACACTGGCCGACAAACTCTGCTATGTCGCGCTTCATGTTACACCACCAAAATAATCGTTTTGAGATCTCGGTACATCTTGTACCGCCGGGATGCATAGAAAATGGTGAGTTATGGGGCCGTTCAAAATCTCGGTTCTCGACTTGTCATCATCGTCGCACACACAAACGTCCCTGAAATAGCAATCCCCATCCGTGGATAGGGAAAACTCTGTCAACTCACCTGTAGTTACTGCAGTAAGTTTTTCCACTAACTGGGGGTCCACTGCTGAGCCTCTATAATACGTTGCCTCAAGGTCGGTTGCTGATCGTTAATGGGCTAATCGAGCCGTGGTCTTTCCTACTAGCACTGCAATTTCGGCTCGAGCAAACTCTCGTCTGTAACTCACTGCTGTATCTGTCACTCGCGCGCGCAGATGCAATCGGCTCCTCTTTGAGGGCATCGGCCACTACATTAGCCTTACCAGGGATGGTGCTGTATGTCAATATCATAATCTTTCACCAATTCCAACCATCTGCGTTGCCTCATGTTCAATTCCTTCTGGGTGAACAGATACTTCAGACTTTTATGATCTGTAAAAATCTGAATTTTCTCGCCATATAGGTAGTGTCTCCAGATTTTTAACGCAAATACCACTGCCGCTAGTTCCAGGTCATGAGTTGGATAGTTCCTCTCGTGCGTCTTCAATTGTCGGGATGCATAAGCTATTACTTTACCGTCTTTGCATCAATTACACCCAACCCTTTCTTGGAAGCATCATCAGTAAACCACAAAGCTCCTGTTCCTCGGGAACTGTAAGAATCGGGGCCGACACTAATCGTGCTTGAGTTCACGGAAACTTGCTTCACAAGCATCATCCCAAACAAAAGAGTTTCCCTTACGCGTCAGCTGAGTCATAGGCATGGCTATCTTGGCAAAATCTCGCACGAAACGCCTATAGTATCCTGCAAGACCCGAAAAACTACGCACTCATGAATCGTGGTCGGACGAGGCCACAATGTGTGACGGCCTCCACTTTTCTTTGGATCAACAGAGACTCGAGCCGGACACCACATGCCCTAGGAAAGATATGCAGAGCCAAAATTCACACTTGGAGAATTTTGCATACAACTTATTCTCTCTCGGTGTGAGTAAGACTTTCCTCGGTGCATTTCATGATCTTCATCACACCGAGTATATCAATATATCATCGATGAACACAATCACGAACGTATCAAGAAACTCCTTGAACAAAGCGGTTCATCAAGTCCATGAAAGCGGCGGGAGCATTGGTCGAGACAAAGCGGCATCACTTTGTGAACTCGTAATGCCCATACCGTGATCGAATCTTTGTTTTAGGGATATCCCCTTCACCGATCCTCAATCGATGGTAGCTTGATCTCGATCGATCTTAGAGAACACCGTCAGCGCCTTGCAACCGATCGAACAAATCATCTATCACGGGAGAGGATATTTATTCTTGATTGTAACTTTATTCAACTCCTGTAATCTATATACACAGGCGCATGGATCCGTCTTTCTTTTTCACGAACAATCACGGTGCTCCCTGGTGGTGAAACACTTGGGCGTATAAACCCTTTGTCTAGCAAGTCTGTAAGCTGTACTTTTAGTTCTTTCAACTCTCTTTGGTGCCATGCATGCGGGGCCTTGGATATCGGGTCGCCCCAATTCCAATCTGATGTTAAAATCTACCTCCTCGATGGAGGTATTCCGGGAGGTCCTCGGGAAGACGCTTTGTAAACTCATTCACTACTCTGCACCGATGTCACCGAGATCTCTGTGCACCTTGCATCTAGTATGCAGCTAAGACGCCCAAGCTCCCGATGCAATAACTTTTCGGCCTTAAGAGGCGTGAATTACCTTAGGCCTACTCCTGCTATAGTGCCTCGAACTGTCAGAGCGAGGTTGGTAGGGGAGGAGTGAACACTACCTCCTTCCCGAAACAATCAATGCACGCATGGTTCTGCGCTAACCATCCATGCCCAATATTACATCAAAATCAAACATGTCTAAGACCACTAGGTTCTTTGCTAACTCATGGTCTGCGATGGTCACACTACCATCCTTGACTTTCATATTAGCTAACAAATTTATTCCCGCAGGAGTGGAGACAGATAGGGCATACTGTAACTGTTCTAGTTCTAACTCAGCTTGACTTACAAAGGATGCAGAAATAAAAGAGTGCGTAGAACCAGAATCAAATAGTACAAAGGCGAGGTGCCCAAGTAATGGAAGTGTACCTGTAACCACTGAGTCTGAGCCATAGATGTCTCGACTGGTGCTTGCATAGGCTCTCCTGTTGTATGGCGGCTGGCCACAAGCAGCCCACTACTCACTCATAATCTGTGGTCGGCTAGTCTTTGGCTTGATTCGAGGCGAGATATTAGCTCTGTGCCCTTCCTTTCCACACTTGAAACACGCCCGGATCGACCATACATTTACCCGGTCTGATTTACCACATTCTTGCACCGTGGCCTATCTCCGCCGCTATTCCCGACCGTTGATTGGTGGTTTTACATTTGGGACTCTGCACGGAAATGCCCCTGTCTATGCGGTGTCTGTTGAAGCGCCGTGAGTGGAATGAAGTGGTCCCACTTCCTCTTATGATTCGCTATGGTCGCCCGAGTTAACTACCACTGCTGTGCGATCCCGAGCTCGCACCCAAATCGTTCGCCACTCTCTCTGCTGCGGCGTAATCGAGAGGTGCTAATGCTTGAATAAAGCCTCGAACATTCTCATCTAGCCCCATGATGAAGCGCTCGGTCTTCTTTTGCTTCGTATCCACCACTCGGGGCAAAGCGGGACAGAGACGGGTAAATTCCCTCTCATATATCTCCACCGCCCTCCTGATTCGCACAGTGTAAAATCGCGCCGCTTCAGAACTGTGCGGCGTGAGGTAGAATTTCGCGAATGCTTCCTTGAATAGATTCCAAATAATCGTTTCCCCCGTGGCAACAATGGTTCCTTGGCGGACTCCCACCACAATACGCGTCATCCTCGCGCATGAAGGTCGCACAGACACCCCTCGGTCCTCGAGGCGGTTCATCGATGCGAAGATGGTCTCAATGGAGGCGGACCACAACTCGCCACGAGTGGGGTCACTGGAAGACCCATTGAAAGATCTCGGATCATACTTCCGAAGTCTTTCGGTAACGAGACTCGAGTTGCGTCGTTTCGCCCCGATTTGCTTGGGCGGTGGGTGGCTACGTGTGGCTCGCACTAGGCTCTCGCATGGCCTCCACCATCATAGTCATAACATTGGCGTTCCCAGTACGCCACGGGGCAAGCTGCGGTATATTCTCCGACGTTCGAGCGGGTCCCGGGGAGGTCTCGAGCGGGTGGAGTAATCTCTTCCGATCCGAGGGGTAATTAGGTTGGGCCAAGGCGTTTACCCTTGCCTCGGCCCCTACCACCACCCCCTACCTCTCCCTCGGCCTCTAGGTGGCATTATGTCAAAACTACAATATAGAGAGTTTCTAACTCAGTTTCCTTTACTTTCAAATCATAAGATAGGATCACCCCTTGGGGCTTTTAAGGTTATGTATGCATAAAACTGTATCATATCATAATCATTTACTTTCTTAATAAAATGTCGTAACGCGTACAGCGGTGACTGGAAGCGTTGTTAAACCATGGGAACTACTCTGTGCTTACTCTCAGTAAGCAAGTCTCTGAGAACCCTTAAACCTAGGGCTCACGATACCAAGCTATAAACGCCCTACTTTTCTAAGACCAAATCCCTAGGGACATTACTACACATGCATGCATTTATAGGCCGAGAAATAAAAGAACTTAAAAGAGATTTCCATTTATAGTAAACAGTTCCAGGGATCCCAAAACAAAACAGTAAAAATCAGTTAAAACATCAAATCCACTTGGCCTATTAAAACTGTAAACAAGTTCAACTTCAATTAAAATCATAGAGACAAAATAGTTCAAAATAAGATTATGCGGAAAATCATGCTGGTTCCCATGGTCCTAATCACGCTCTCCCGTCACACGCCCTGCACGTCCTTCCCTTTACCTGAAAAACATTTTTTTTAAAAGAAAGGGTGAGTATTGCATAAACAATACCCAGTAAGTAACCTCGCTACCGAGGTTTGGGATATGCATACACATACAATCATGATCTCTAAACTCATTCATATCATACATAGATGGGAATTAAAACTTTCTAAAGTTGCCAGGTCTTTAATCCATGGCTGCATATTGAAATGTCAGGCCTTTAATCCATGATTTATTCATTCGATTTGCGTGTCTTTAATCCATGGCTGCTCATTCAATTGCCAGGTCTTTAATCCATGGCTGTTCATAAAATTGCCAGGTCTTTAATCCATGGCTGTTCATAAAATTGCCAGGTCTTTAATCCATGGCTGTTCATAAAATTGCCAGGTCTTTAATCCATGGCTGTTCATAAAATTGCCAGGTCTTTAATCCATGGTCATTCATAAAATTGCCAGGTCTTTAATCCATGGTCGTATTCATAAAATGTGAGAGGCCGACTGGTCATCCTGAGTCATTTCTCACCGGATAACCAATGTCCACACTATACGCTAATTCATTTCGTGGCATACAAAACATGCATAAGGTCCCATCAGTCACATAATCATGGTGTACATATCACAAATATCATCATCAACATATCATTCATACTTTCTCATGGACAGGGTGATAAATCATACTTTTGTAATAAACATGAAACATTCTCATACACACTACTGTCCTATTTTCACATGAAATAATGGGATCTTTATACATAACATACGAGAATACTTTCACATAAAATGATGATTCATTTTCACATAATACATTGAAATATTTGCACATAAAATATCACGTATTCTCAAAATAATATCTGTGGATTTTCATGTGGAAAATATGAACTATTTCACATAAAATCATGAAAATCATTTTCAGTTATTCCCTTTAAAAGTTCGGCACGAGGTCCCTTACCTCGAGTTTCGCTTTTTCTCCAAAACCTAATCGAACTCCCTGCCTATTCTCCTTTTAGCGAAACACGATTCACACCAATATTTCCAATTCAAACTCCAAGCATTCACTAAAACCCTAATCGTGCGATACTTAAACTACCGTATTAAGATGTCCTATCCCGCTTTACCTCGGTTTTAACGCGAGAACTCAATATTCCTTAGTTTGCTTGGCAATCGACCTCAATTCCGTTCCAAGTTCGGTTCCTACAAAGGCGTGTTCGAACTCGTACTCAATTTCTCAATTGAACGTTTAATCTAAACGATGGGTCGTAATAATTCCAATTAGGTATGAAACTCGAATCAAAACGCTCACCCAAAGACAAACCTCGCTGCCGAGGCGGTCTTTTGCCGCCGGCGCGTGGTCGTGGACGGATCCGACGGCGGCGGCGCGCTTCTCAACGATAGCGGTGGTGGAGGGTGCGCAGCGTGAGCGTCGGAGTGGCTGATCGTGACCTCGGGTGGGCTTTCGCGAACGGCTGGACGAGAGTGACGTTCTCAGGCGGCGGCGGCGGCGGCGGCGGCTCAAGGCTGGCGGTTGCAGGTGCGAGCAGCTCGCGTAGGTCGAGCTCCGGCGTGAGGTCTCCGTGCGATCCAGCAGCTGGCGCTTCGGTGTAGACCTCTGCAATGCCGGCGAGGACGCGACTTGACGACGGCTGTAAGCACTCGTCCGTAGGGCTTGTTCGGCGGCGGCGACTGGGCGCGTGAATGGGTTCTCGGCCGGCAGTCGATGGGAGCTCCGACAGTGGCTGAATACTCACTCGATCTCCGGCGGGGTCTTCTGCAGTGCGAGGCAGGTGGCCGTCTTGTGGCCCGGTCTCCGACGGCTTTTCTTGCGTGGGCTGCCGACGAGCGGATGGAGCTGCTACCTTCCTTGTGTTCGCCGGCGAGGGTAAGAGATTGCCGGCGGTAGGGTTAGCATGACAAGGAGGGGGGAGGCGGCGGCTAGGTTAAAAAGAGAGAAGAAGAAGGAGAAGATGAGATATATTAGGGTTAGGGTTAGTTGCAATTGGTGTGAGAGATAGAATTAGGGTTTGGGAAGCTAAGATGAAGAGGAAATGTGGAGGCTAGGGTTTCTCTTGTTCACATGTTTAAATACCAACTATCTAGGTCAAGTCATGTGTCCATGATCACCCTAATTTAGACCTAAATCACCAAAACGCCCTTAAATTACCTTCCCTTTAATTTTCATAACTAATCTCATCTTAAAAGAAAACAATTCACGTAAGACAAACAAAATTACGGCCTCCACCTCGCCGAGCTTGATTAAAAATCACTAATCCAACTAAACACGGCGTTTACAAGAGCGTTAAATAAAATTAATAATAATACCTGTGATGACGGTCGTCACACTCCCACTTGCCCTAGTTGGGGAAGACTTGTAAACCTAGACCTTCTAGGTGACTCTCAAATACTTTAGCCGTGAGAGCCTTGGTAAAAGTATCAGCAACGTTGTGCTCTGAGGCTATCTTCGTGACAATCACGTCTCCTCTATGCACGATCTCCCGGATGAGATGATACTTCCGCTCTATGTGCTTTTCCCTCTTGTGACTTTGGGGTTCCTCGAATTTGCCCTCGCCCCATTGTTATCGCATACAACGTGATGGGATGAGTCATATTTGGAACAGCTTCCAAATTTAGCATGAATTTCCTTAACCAAACGGCCTCTTTAGCTGCTTCACAAGTTGCTACATATTCGGCCTCCATGGTGGAATCTGCGATGCATCCTTACTTGACGCTTCGCCATTCTACAGCTCCTCCGTTAAGAGTAAATACTGACCCTGATGTAGATTTCCGAGAATCTTTATCAGTCTGAAAGTTAGAATCTGTGTATCCTGTAAGGATCAAATTCTTAGCCTCATACACAAGCATGTAGTTCCTTGTTCTCCGAACATACTTAAGGATTGTTTTAACCGTTGTTTAGTGTTCAAATCCTGGATTGGATTGATACCTACTGACCATTCCAACTGCAAAACAGATGTCAGGCCTAGTACACAACATGACGTACATCAGGCTCCCAACATCTGATGCATAAGGAATCCGTCTCATATCCTCAACTATTTAAGGTGTCTTAGGACACTGTTCCTTAAACAAATGGACTCCATGTCTAAAAGGCAACAAGCCCTTTTTGGAGTTTTGTATCTTAAACCTTGACAACACTTTGTCTATGTAAAATGCTTGAGACAATGCTAGTGTTTTATTCTTGCGGTTCCGGACAATCTGGATCCCAAGAACAAACTGTGCAACACCCAAATCTTTCATTTGGAATTGCGTAGCTAGCCAATCCTTAATGTCAGTAAGATAACCTACATCATTCCCAATGAGTAGGATATGATCCACATAGAGAATAAGGAATGCGACAGAACTATTGATGATTTTCTTGTAGACACAAGGTTCATCATCATTCTGGTCAAAACCATAAAATTTGATTGTCTCATCAAATCTTATATTCCAGGACCTAGTGGCTTGTTTCAGTCCATAAATTGACCTTTTAAGCCTGCAAACCTTTTGCTCTTGTCCTGGTTCAATGAACCCTTTAGGTTGGTACATGTAGATGTTTTCCTCAAGATTGTCATTCAAAAAGGTTGTCTTGACATCCATTTGCCATACCTCATAGTCATAATATGAGGCAATGGCAAGTAGGATACGGATAGACTTTACCATAGCAACAGGTGAAAAGGTATCCTCATAGTCAACCCCTTCAACCTGGGTATAACCCTTTGCTACTAGTCTAGCTTTAAAGCTTTGCACCTTCCCCATCTACACCACATTTTCTCTTGTAGATCCACTTACAACCTATAGGTTTTACCCTGTCAGGATTATCTACAAGATCCCAAACAAAATTGAAGTACATAGACTCCATTTCTTGGTTCATGGCTATGACCCATTTGTCTTTGTCTTTGTCAACCATTGCTTGATTATAAGTCAATGGATCCTCGCAGTTGTCATCTGGTATAACAACTTGGGTTTCAACTAAACCCATGTAACGGTCAGGTTGTGTTACAACCCTCCCACTATGTCGAGGCATACTCAACTCTTGAGATGGACTCTCTTGACTAAACAAACTAGTATCAACAACTCTTGTTAACGTACTAGTGTTCTTAGCAACTATTAAAATGAAGGCAGTAGATAATCGAAGAGTATCACAGAAAAAAATCACACATAGTATTTACGTGGTTCACTAACGTTGTGTTAGCTACATCCACGGGCAGAGGGAAAGAGTAATTTTATTGACTGAGAGAATAAAATTACACATAACAGATTAAACAACAGATAGGTGTTTAGAGGGTTTATGTATGGCACCCCTCCTAAACCCTAATACAGAGTCGGCCCAATAAGCCCAATATACGAAAAATATAAACTGATTTAGGTATCTTTACAAATCTCTACCTAGACTTGGATTCTCTCACAGATAGCAAATGTACCAGATGTAACTCAAAAAGTTACCAGATGTACCAGATGCAACTCAAAGGTTATCAGACTTTCTCCCTTGCCTCAAAGTATCCCCAGTAGGGATCACTAACAGCTTAAGACATTTATCAAGTCCAAGCAATGTTTGAACTTGCCATACTGAACAGGCTTGGTGAACATATCAGCTGGATTATCAGAAGTGCCAACTTTCATCACCTTCACCCTCTTCTCGCTTCTTAGGAAATGATACCTCACATTTATGTGCTTAATTCTCTCATGATGGACTTGATCCTTGGCCAGACATATTGCACTTAAACTATCACAATATATAATTGCCTGATCATGATGTAAACCAAGATCACCAACTAGTTCTTTCAGCCATATTCCCTCTTTTGCGCCACATCAATGCCATATACTCGCCTCGATAGTAGACAAAGTAATCAGAGGTCGTAAGGTTGCCTTCCAACCCGACAAGCAGAACCACCAAGAGTAAATACATAACCGGTCATAAATCTTACGTTGTCCACATCTCCAAAGATAGTCGAATCATAATAAACCTTCACTAAACACTCAGATTACTCCCATAAGCAAGACCAGACATCAAACGTACCTCTAAGGTAACGAAAAATTATCTTCACTGTGCTTGCCAATGTTCCTTTCCAGGTTTCCCCATGAACCTGCGACAACACTAATAAAGATGTGCAAGATCAAGTCTAGTGCAAACCATAGCATACATCGGGCTTCCAATTGCACTAGAATACGGAATTCGAGACATGTACTCCTACCGACCCTTCAGATTGTGGTGCAAACTCAGTGAGACAAACGAACACTTGTAGTACTTGGAGTATCTATAGGCTTTTAGTGATGATATGCCAAACTGGACAATATCTTCTAAATATAGCCTTTTTGTGTTACAAAAAGCTTATTCTGACTTCTTTCCCTATAAATTTCCATCCCCAAGATTTTTCGTGCAACACCCAAATCCTTCATTTCAAACTCGATCTTGAGAAGACCTTTTAGCTTCGAATATCGGACTTTGACTTTGCAAACTATGAGCATGTCATCTACATATAGAATCAGATAAACTCTCGAACCATCACCTGACTTGTTATGATAACACAACAATCGTATGGACTCCTATTGTAGCCAAGCTCAATCATATAACTGCTAAACCTCTTGTACCATTGCCTTGGAGATTGTTTCACCCATACAAGGACTTTTGATTTTGCAAACATAGTCTTCCTTACCGGGACATGAAACCCATCCAGTTTGGGTCATGTATATCTCCTCTTCTAGCTCCCCATGTAAGAAAGTTGTCTTCACATCTAGTTTCTCAAGTTCTAAGTTCTGATGTGCAACCATATCTAGTAGCACTCTGATGGAAGTGCGTCTGACAACTGGTGAGAAAATCTCATTGTAGTCAATTCCCTCCCTCTCCGTGAACCCTCTTGCAACTACTCGAGCCTTATACTTAACACCCTCAGTAGGTGAGATTCCTTCCTTATTTTTTAAGACCCATTTACAAGTAACAATCTGCCTCTCCTTGGGTCGTTTGACTAGCTCCCAAGTCTGATTCTTATCAAGTGACTCTATTTCATCACCCATTGCAGCAAGTCATTGAACAGATTCACTACATGAAATGGCTTCTTTGTAGGTGGATGGTTCATGAGGATCCACCTCTTCAGCAACCTGCAAAGCATAAGCTATCATGTCTTCAAAACCATACCTCTTTGGAGGTCCAACACCAACTCTCCTAGCTCTATTAAGAGCTATGCTTGGTTGGTGTACTCCTGAACTAGTCAATTCGGCATATCAGTCTCTGTAGTAACAAATGGCATATTAGTTTCTGAAGCAGCTACCGGTGTATCTGTTCCAAAATCAATAGACTCATCTTGCTCATCTTGGTTCTGTGTTTCACTCTCATCTAGAGTGAACTACAACTCCACCTGTTTGTCAACATTACTACTTTCTCCTACAACAGTGGACTTCACAACAGAGTTAAATAAAGAATTCTCATCAAATATTATATTTCTACTGAGTATCACCCTAGTTTTAGAAGGTGACCAGATTCTATATCCTTTAACTCCATCTCCAAAACCCATAAAGACACCCTTCTTAGCTCTCAGTTCTAACTTACCCTCATTGACATGATAATAAGCAATACAACCAAAAACTCTTAGAAAAGAATAATCTGCAGGCTTACCAGACCACACCTCATAAGGTGTTTTGCAATCAATACATGTGTGAGGTCTACGGTTAATCAGATAACATGTCGTATTTACCGCTTCTGCCCAAAATCTTCTAGTTAACCCAGCATTAGAGAGCATGCATATTGCTCTCTCTAACAGTGTCCGATTCATGCGTTCTGTCACTCCATTCTGTTGTGGAGTGTCTCTGATAGTGCGATGGCGGGCTATCCCTTCATTTTTGCAGAACTCATTAAACTCAGATCCACGGAATTCCAGACCATTATCAATTTGCATTCTTTTAACCTTCTTCCCAGTCTGATTTTCAATCAAAACCTTCCACTGCTTGAAATTTTTTAAGGTTTCACCTTTGTGCTTCATCATAATCACCCAATTTATCCTCGAGTAATCATCTATTATTGACAAAAAATACCTACTACCTCCAACCGATTCAACTCGAGAAGGTCCCCAGCAATCAACATGGATATAATCGAGTGTCCCCTTTGTACTGTGAACACCCTTTGGAAACTTGTTGCGATGTAGCTTCCCGAATACACAGTGTTCGCAGAATTCAAGATCCTGCACCTCGTGCCCGCACAAAAGGTCCCTCTTTGACAGAATCTGCATTCATCTTTCACCCATATGGTCAAGCCTCATATGTCATAGCTTGGTCATATCCTCCTTGTGAACTCTGAGATGATGCATGCAAAGAAAGATACCTTGTCAAAGTCGAACTCGCTAAGAAAAACAAAGTTCCCTGCTTGACACCCTTCAGAAATACCTTGGAGTCTTTGTAGACATACATAACTCCACCTTCGCCTTTGAAGCTTAAACCTTTACTGTCAAGTACACTCAACGATATCAGATTCTTGGTCATCTGTGGGACATGTCTAACATCACTCAAGGTGCAAAAATAACTGTCATGTGTTCGTATCTTGATCGAGCCTATTCCAACTACCTTGCAGACGTTACTATCGGCCATAGATATATTTCCTCCATCTATCTGCTTGTAAGTTGAAAACCACTCCCTGTTTAGGCACATATGATAAGATGCCCCGGAATCAAGAAGGCACACGTCTTCATGACATAACTGCGCATTTGCAGCTAAACCTAAATCTTCTTCAGAGTCGTTGCCAACTTCTGCCACAGCGACAGAACCTCCGGAACTTCCAGAATTTCCAGAACCTCCAGGACTTCCCTTTACTTTCTGTTGTTGCTTATTTTTCTTAGGACAGTCATCCTTCCAATGACCCTTCTCCTTACAATAATAACATATATCATCCGGTTTAGGGCCCCTAGGCTTCGAGATTTTATAACCCGACTTCTTTCTAAAATGTTTCTTCTATCCGGTTGGTCCTGTAGCAGCTAACCCAGAGGGCTGATTTTCAGTAATTGAACTTGCAATAACTTTATGACGGACCTCTCTAGTATAAAGTGCAGTTTTCACTTTTTCTAAAGACAAAGTATCTTTCCCACTCATAAACGGCTCCCTAAAGTTATCGTAAATGCAGCGAGGGCAAAGACACTAATGCAATAAAGCAGCATCCTCATCATCTACTTTAACATCAATATTACACAGATCCAGTAAAATATCATTCAATTGATCTATATGGTCCTTAAGAGGCGTACCTTCCTACATACGCAGACTGAACAAACGTTGCTTTAGAAGCAACTTCTTGGTTAAAGATTTTGTCATGCATAGACTTTTGAGCTTTAACCAGAGACCAGCGGCAGTTTCTTCCCTTGCGACTTCCACGATGACATCATCAGATAAACATAACAGAATTGTCGAATGTGCCTTCTCCTCCAGGACATTCCACTCATAGTCATCGATGTCCGCCTTCTTCGGTTTCCCAGATAGCGGCGCCCACAGGCCTTGCTGCTTTAACAAGGATCGCATCTTGATTTATGATTGAAAGTTTATGCTATAATTATATGATTTATATGATTGTTGCATCATTATGAATGCATATGTATATGTGATTGAAGAATGGGACCTCATGCATATTGTATATATATAAACATGTTTATGAAGGTTGTGGCAATTGGTCTCTTGAGGATTTATGCGTGGTCAAACATGCATCAGAGACCCTATGGGTCAAGTTATAGGAGTCTGTGAGGGGCTCAAACTTATAGGGGTTTGTGAGGGACTCAAAATCTTACAGGGGTCTGTGAGTGACTCAAATCTTATAGGGGTCTGTGAGGGACTCAAAACCTATAAGGATCTTAAAATAGTGTAGATTAAGAAAGCGGAAGCAATTTTGGATCTTGAACACTCTAAGTTGATCAATTTTACAAAACCAAAAACATGCTCAAATTTGGAAAACAGAGAGTATGAACACATACCTTTGTAGTTCAAAATTCTCCTAATCCATGGGCAATTTCTTGTCACAAACACTTTGTGGACAACCTCTAATGTCTTCCCTACTATCCTCTCGGGCCTTAGAGCAGTATCAGGATCTTTGGTAGAGAGAATTTGAAGAGAGATGGGAGAAAGGTCTAAAAAACGTGAATAATCAAAAATCTGATTAATTCCTTTTAATCTAATGGTTTCTTCTTCAATTAAAGAAACCAAAAGCTTCTTCAAGCTAGGAGACGATGACAGCAAGAAGATGAGAAAGATTTAGCAAGAAGGAGGTGCTCAATTTGAGTGAATTTGAAAAAGTAGCATGGTTGCTCATGCTTTTTCCTTTGGTCCAATTGAAATTCATAATCAAAATTGAATTTTTCATTTAATTTTTATTCAAAATTAATATAAAATTAATTTTAAATTAAAATAAATTTATTAATTTAACTAATTAAATAATTTAATTAATTAATTTTAAATAATTTATTTAATTTAATATCAAATATTAAATTAAATAATTGGACCAATCCCGATTTCTTAAATCGATCGTTTAAACATGAATCCCTATTCATGTTATAAACCGAGCAAATATTTAAATCACATTTAAATATTTCCACCTCTTCTTTATTATAGTTTAATTCATAATTAAACTGTGACATGTTAAGTATATCACATATAATTAACGTTTTCTCCCAAAACCAAATTTGAACAATTCAAATTCTTTTCTCTCAAAATGTTACAAGGCTTAGTCCGAGCTAGTAAGGGGACCTAATGGACCTACAGATCATGAGCTCCAACGATACAAGATTAACCGGCCAAACTCTTTAGCCTAGCTAATCAACATTCGTTAACCATCGGGACACTCCACTAAAGCTTGGTGGTTGCACTCTCCTCACTGTAGATATATTTCTGTCCACTCGATATAACCATGATTAGTAAGTCGATCCTTCACAGGTCGTTCGTAATTACAGCTGGGTTAAAATTACCGTTTTACCCTCTGTAATTACTTTTTTGTTCCTTAAGTCCCTTTGATCCTCTAATGAACAATTGGTTTGTGGTCCAACCAACAAAAGAATCCTTCTCGGGCCAATGAGAGGGTGGGCCCTTTGTTCAAGACCCGAAATCAGCACTTAAGGGAACAACCTCTCTACTAATCCCTAAAGCGGGTAGGAGTGAATTCCATCTTATGAGAACTATGTTCCCAGTTATCTACCCAGTCTTATCCCTGAAGTGGGAGGCTTATTGAGTCGGCAATCTCAGGCCACTCTCACCCATGCAGATCTAAGGATAATCCGAATAAACAGGAGTTCATAGCACGCTCAGGATTAAGATCGAGTTACCTAGGTCATCGTATGAATATAGTCGATTAAGACGAAGATGCGGAGTTATAAAGTCTAAGTGACTATTTCTCGATCGATCTTATGCAAACTCATTGCATAGGACGCCCCCACTCGCATGTCTCCACATGAACGATTCAGGATCACATCGTTTGTACTTTACAAAGTGGGTCGCGTTCATAGTGTCCCCAGGATAAGGTACCCAACCCTATCCCTATACTATAGACTGTTGTGGCTATAACTTGAACCTGATCCACTTTTATGTCACACATAAAGTTCAAGTATACATCCTATAGCCATGGGTTCTTTATTGGATTAGGGTTTCAAAATATATAATTCACTTTATTCAATAACACCTTTACTGAATAAATCTCAATAATAACTTTATTGCAAAATAGAATATACATTCAATTTACAAACTCACGAGTTTTAGGACATAAAAACCCAACAAACTCCCACTTGGACTAAAACGTCGGTGGAGTCAAACATGTTGGGCAAGAAAACTGTCCTATTGTACAACCCGAAGTCCTAGACTCTCTAGGTGTCCCTCAAACACTTTAGCCGTGAGGGGCTTTGTAAACGGATCAGCAATGTTGTGCTCCGAAGCGATCTGCGTGACGATCACGTCTCCTCGTTGCACAATTTCCCTGATGAGATGATATTTGCGCTCTATGTGCTTTCCGCACTTATGGCTTCTAGGTTCTTTAGAATTTTCCACTGCACCACTATTATCACAATAAAGAGTGATAGGCAAATTCATATTTGGAACAACTTCCAAATCAAGGTAAAGAATTTTCTAAGCCATACTGACCTCCTCATCGCTGCCGCAAGTCGCGACATACTCAGTTTCCATGGTGGAGTCAGCAATACAACCTTGCTTTATACTCCTCCATACTATAGCTCCTCCGTTAAGAGTGAAGACTGATCCGTATGTGGATTTCCTCGAATCTATATCAGTCTGAAAATCAGAGTCAGTGTATCCTGCAAGGATCAAATCCTTTGCGCCATACACAAGCATATAGTCCCTCGTTCTCCTAAGGTACTTGAGGATATTCTTACTGGCGATCCAATGATCATATCCGAGTTGGTGATACTGCGCCGACAATTCCCCGCGCATAGCATATGTCGGGTCGAGTACATAGCATGGTATACATCAGACTACCGACAGCTGATGCATAGGGAATGCGTCTCATATCCTCAACTTCTTGAGGTGTCTTAGGACATTGTTCCTTGAGCGGATGAGTTCCATGTCCGAAAGGTAATAAACCCTTCTTGGAATTCTCGTGCATCTTATATCTAATCAACATTTTGTCAATATAAGATGCGAGAGGCAATGCTTAGCGTTTTGTTCTTGCGATTTAGAACAATTTGGATTCCAAGGACAACCGAGCTTCTCCCAAATCTTTCATTTGGAATTGGGTCGCTAGCCATTGCTTAACGTCGATGAGGAATCTGCATCATTCCCAATGAGCAGGATATCGTCTACGTATAGAACTAAGAAAGCTACTGTAGTATTGACTATCTTTTTGTAGACACAAGGCTCGTCAATATTCTGTTCAAAGCCATAAGATTTGATCGAAGTATCAAATCTTATATTCCAGGATCTAGATGCTTGTTTCAATCCATAAATGGACCGCTTAAGCTTGCAAACCTTTTGCTCTTGACCCTAAACTTTGAACCTCTCTGGTTGATCCATAAAGATACTCTCTTCAAGATTGTCATTTAGAAAGGCTGTCTTGACATCCATTTGCCAAATTTCATAATCATAAAACGTGGCAATGGACAAGAGTATTCTAATCGACTTAAGCATGGCAACAGGGGAGAAGGTTTCTTCATAGTCCACCCCTTCCCGCTGAGTATAACCCTTTGCCACAAGTCGAGCCTTAAAGAATTGCACCTTACCGGCTTGATCTCGTTTCCTCTTGTAGATCCACTTGCAACCGATAGGTCTTTCACCATCTGGTTGATCTACAAGTTTTCAGACTGAATTGAAGTACATTGACTCCATTTCGAGGTCCATGGCTTTAATCCACTGGTCTCTATCTATATCATTCATTGCCTGTTTATAGGTCAATGGATCCTCTATGCCATCATCAGGTATGACGACCTGGGTTTCAGTTAAACCCATGTAACGGTCGGGTTGTCTAACATCCCTCCCACTACGTCGAGACATTCTCAACTCTTGAGAAGGACCAGTTTGATCAACAACTTTTGTTGATTTATCTGTAGCTTCCTCGGAAATTTCGCTCAAGACAATTCTGCTACAAGGTCGATGATCTCTCATGTGGTCTTCCTCTAAGAACGTGGCATTTGTCGACACAAGCACCTTGTCCTCTTGAGGATCATAAAACAGACCACCTTTCGTTTCCTTGAAGTATCCTACGAATAGGCATAATTTTGAACGATGTTCCAGTTTCTTTGGATTGGACACTAGTACATGTGTCGGACATCCCCAAATTCTGAAGTGACGTAAACTACCTTTACGCCCTTTCCATAACTCATAGGGTGTTTCTGAAATACTCTTAGAGGGAACCATATTCAAAATATATGCAGCAGCTTCTACTGCATATCCCCAAAACGAACTAGGCAGTTGAGCGTAGCTCATCATAGATCGAACTATGTCTAACAGGGTTCTATTTCTCCTTTCAGATACACCATTCTGCTGAGGTGTACCAGGTGCAGAGAGTTGAGATATGATTCCATGTTCTATCATATAGTCTTGGAATCTTAAATCCATATACTCTCCACCTCGATCTGATCGAAGTGTTTTAATCGTTTTATCTAACGAATTCTCAACCTCTGCCTTATATTCCTTGAACTTTTCAAGGGTTTCGGACTTATGATGCATTAGGTAAAGATAGCCATACCTTGAATAATCATCAATAAAACTGATGAAATATTCATACCCTCCTCGTGCTTTAACATTCATTGGACCACAGAGATCCGAATGTACGAGTTCCAAGGGTTCTTTGGCTCTATAACCTTTTTCAGAAAAATGTCGTTTAGTCATTTTTCCCTCAAGACAAGACTCACATGGTGGTAAGGAGTTGTCCTCTAACTGACTTAGGAGACCACTCTTAACCAATCTCTCAATCCTATTGAGATTAATGTGACCTAGTCTCAAGTGCCAAAGATAGGTACTTGGAGAAAGCTTCTGCCTTTTATTTTGAGTATCAGTTGTTTTAAACATCTCAGTGTTTAAAATAGCTTTTATCTCTGTTGGTCTTAACACATATAAGTTGTTTTCAAGTTTAGCAGAACATATTCGTACACCTCTCTTGCAAATGAACGCTTCATTATAATCAAAAGACACTTTATACATATGTTCAAGTAAACAAGAGATAGATACAAGATTTCTTTTGATTCCAAGAACCAAAAGTACATTTTCTAATAAAATGAATCTATCTCTAAATAACAACTTCATTGCTCCCACTGCTCTAGTTGAGACAACCTCTCTTGTTCCAACCCTGAGAGTTATCTCACTATCAGCAAGCTGCCTCCAGGAACTAGTTTCCTGTAAAGAAGAACACACATGGTTAGTGGCTCCTGAATCTAGTATCCAAGCGGAATCATCATGTTCCACTAAACATGTTTCAACAACGAGTAAATCATATTTACCTTGTTTTTCTTTCTCAGCTTTCTTTTCTGCAAGGTA
This sequence comes from Trichosanthes cucumerina, assembly GCA_036507285.1. Lineage (NCBI taxonomy): Eukaryota > Viridiplantae > Streptophyta > Magnoliopsida > Cucurbitales > Cucurbitaceae > Trichosanthes > Trichosanthes cucumerina. The sequence goes on along the minus strand of CM071835.1, from coordinate 84,280,434 downwards.
CTTTGGGCAGTTCCTCTTCCAGTGCCCATCTTCGCCACAATAGAAACATTTTCCTGTGGCTTTACCCTTGCGAATGGGAGCTTTTTCCTTCCCTTTATCCTTCTTCTTCTTCTGAATATCTTTATTCTTAGAAAAAGAAGGACCAGACTTAGTCCTTGAGGATGATCCTCTCAGGAACTTCCTTGAAGTGACAACGTTTGCCTCCTTCTCTTTTCCCTTTGATTTCATCAGGGACTCGAATGTCTGGAGCTCGTTAAGTAGAGTAGTCAGGTTATACTCTATCTTGTTCATCACCGAAGTTAGTGTGAATCAGAGGAAACTCTCTGGAAGAGATTCCATTATAAAGCTAACTCGATTGTTCTCATCAATGACAACCCCGTTTACCTACCGCCACGTTGAAGTGGACCATCATAATAAGGACATGCTCCCTAACGGATGTTCCCTCCTTCATTCGGGAGTTGTAAGCGTGCTTGAGAGCATCGAACGGACCGATGAGGACGGTTGTCCAAACATGGCCTATAATGATCCCATGATCTCTTTTGCGGTGATCATGCCTCATGTTTCTTAGACAACACATCGGATATCTTTGGCTAAGATGTAGACGGGCCTTATCATTAGCCTAGTCCATTTGTCAAATGCATCCCGAACTATTCGGGTTGCGGAGCGAGTTGGGAGGAGGACATTTCTCCGTCAAGGCGAACCTTAGATCATCAATTACAAGAATCGTATTCAAGTTTGATTTCCAAGTTCCAAAGTTATCGCCGTTAAGTTTATCGGAGGCGAGTAATTGTATAAAATAGCTCGACATGCTGAAAATAGAACATATTCTATTAGTGAATTGCTTTTAACCCAAAACATGCATCCAAACAAGAATTTAGCAAAAGTAATAATGTACCCATAAACTCATTATTTGTTTTTGCAACGATACTTCAGTGGGTCAGAGCAACCGCTACAGAAAAGGCGATCAATCACTCCTTCACTGAACCAAGACATTCTTGACTAAATGCTAATACCGGAATAACTCTTATTCCTATAGCATTCTAGTTATCGCTACTTTGGTCAAGAATTCACTAACACTTAGCAATTCTCGTAAGTGTGACCCGCCATTTTTAGACCTCAGAGGTCGGCCCCAACAATGGTACCAGAATTGGAAAGTCAATCTTTGGGAATGGACCTAAGAGACCCTATCCATTTACGAAGTTTGAGTTGTTAGAATCCCATGTTACATCCCTCCGAATGGATGGTGCTACTCGGGCAACTGCGCAGCGCAACATGGGAATCTCACGGTCCAACCTAATGGAGGAGACCATAGGATGTGTTGACACACTTCCTTCTCCCACTTACTATGAATACTTTCTCCATTCACCTTGCTCTTGATTTATGCAAACACCATCCGAATGGGGATGCCCTATTGACATCACGAGGCCGAGCATAAATCTCACGGTGTGAACTTCGCGAAGAGCGTAAGAGGAAATTGATATATCATATATACCTTTTCACTCCCACTAAGTATTTTAAATAGTTTGGGTATATCTTTTACTTAGGCATATTTCGGCTAAATAATATAACCTAAGTCTACCAATATAACTATTATATTGGAATTACCTAAGTCTATTAACCATTTAATAAACCTAGGTCTATGAGTTTAATTTATTAACTCTTTAATAAACGCCACTCAGGAAAATAATTTATAAATCTCTAGATTAAATTCACTCCCAGGTTGGTTTCCAGGTAAGGGTGTTAGTTTTAAATCGACTTAAGTACCCCAAACCTAGCGTAGAACCTTCCTTAGACGAGTCCTCTTTAATCACGATTTATAAATTATTGGTTGCCTAATTCTAATCTTATTAGAACTAGATAACCTAAGATCTAATTAATTTCCAATTCTAAAACCATTTTAAAATTAATTAATTAACTTTAAGTTACATGCATTTCTATGTTATAAATTGCTTGATCATTCATCATATGAATATACATACATTTATAACAAATCCATCACATGAATAAATGCATTAAAAATTATATGTTTAATTTTTTAATTAATATAACCCTTATATTAATTATAATTAAAACATATAATATATTTGTTTCATAAATTAATATAACACTTATATTAATTCCAATGAAACCCTAATTCATGCATACTATATATTATAACACTTATAACATACTTTCAATGCATGGAGCATGCTTCCTATGGTGGGATTTTAAAATCTATATGGCATACTTTATGCACATTTAATCGGGGAATTTAATTAAAACATACATTCACAATGCATAATTAATTAAACACACTAAAGTGGACTGGTTTTGGCATCTAATGCAAGCAAACAACTAAATTATTACAATAATAATCTAGAATTAAAATCGAACCACTTCGAACTAGCTTGCATATGTGTGAACCGAACCTTCAAAAGGTTGAACTGGACTGTAAAAGGTTGAACCGGGCCTCCAAATGGTAAAACGGACCTCCAAAATGGAAAAACCAGCCTCGAGTTAGTCAGAACCGGTCTAAAACTACATGAACCGGACCAAAATCGAGCCGAACCGGTCCAAAATCAATTGAACCGGTCAAAGTCAAAAACCCACGGTCAAAGTCAACGCCTTCTTCATTTGAAAAGAAAATCACGCAGGCTGAAGACTCAATTTCATCAGAAAGAAGAAGAAGAAAAAACAATGACTTGCTCTTTTTCGATTTTGTGACCTTTCGAGCTTCTTTCTTCAAATTGAAGGCCTTCCCTAACTCCAATCGACTTGAAATTTTTACAGCTTATTCTACACACATTAGTGCTCAAACACACTTGAGCAATTTGAAAATAAAGCACAAATAAATGCTCAATTTAAATTCCAAAGTCAGAAGAACACTTTAGATGCCCAGAAAAATTGTATTTCAAAAAACACCCACCACAGAACACAATTGATCAAATTGAGTGCTCAAAATTGCTCTGATACCAATTAAAAGAGTGTAGATTAAGAAAGCGGAAGCAATTTTGGATCTTGAACACTCTAAGTTGATCAATTTTACAAAACCAAAAACATGCTCAAATCTGGAAAAACAGAGAGTATGAACACATACCTTTGTAGTTCACAATTCTCCTAATCCGTGGGTAATTTCTTGTCACAAACACTTTGTGGACAACCTCTAATGTCTTCCCTACTATCCTCAAGCCTTAGATTAGATTGTGGGATCTTTGGTAGAGAGAATTTGAAGAGAGATGGGAGAAAGGTCTAAAAAACGTGAATAATCAAAAATCTGATTAATTCCTTTTAATCTAATGGTTTCTTCTTCAATTAAAGAAACCAAAAGCTTCTTCAAGCTAGGAGAAGATGACAGCAAGAAGATGAGAAGGATTTAGCAAAAAGGAGGTGCTCAATTTGAGTGAATTTGAAAAAGTAGCATGGTTGCTCATGCTTTTTCCTTTGGTCCAATTGAAATTCAAAATCAAAATTGAATTTTTCATTTAATTTTTATTCAAAATTAATTTTAAATTAAAATAAATTTATTAATTTAACTAATTAATTAATTTAATTAATTAATTTTAAATAATTTATTTAATTTAATATCAAATATTAAATTAAATAATTGGACCAATCCCGATTTCTTAAATCGATCGTTTAAACATGAATCCCTATTCATGTTATAAACCGAACAAATATTTAAATCACATTTAAATATTTCCACCTCTTCTTTATTATAGTTTAATTCATAATTAAACTGTGACATGTTAAGTATATCACATATAATTAACGTTTTCTCCCAAAACCAAATTTGAACAATTCAAATTCTTTTCTCTCAAAATGTTACAAGGCTTAGTCCGAGCTAGTAAGGGGACCTAATGGACCTACAGATCATGAGCTCCAACGATACAAGATTAACCAGCCAAACTCTTTAGCCTAGCTAATCAACATTCGTTAACCAGGGACACTCCACTAAAGCCACGGTGGTTGCACTCTCCTCACTTTGAGATATATTTTTCGTCCCACTCGATATAACCATGATTAGTAAGTCGATCCTTCACAGTCGTTCGTAATTCTGGTGAGTTAAAATTACCGTTTTACCCCCTGTAATTACTTCTTGTTCCTTAAGTCCCACTGATCCTCTAATAAACAATTGGTTGGTGGTCCAACCAACAAACCGAATCCCTCTCGGGCCAATGAGAGGGGTGGGCCCTTTGTTCAACACCCGGAATCGGTACTTAAGGGAACAACCTCTCTACTAATCCCTAAAGCGGGTAGGAGTGAATTCCATCTTGCAGAACTATGTTCCCAGCTATCTACCCAGTCTTATCCCTGAAGTGGGAGGCTTATTGAGTCGGCAATCTCAGGCCACTCTCACCCATGCAGATCTAAGGATAATCCGAATAAACAGGAGTTCATAGCACGCTCAGGATTAAGATCGAGTTACCTAGGTCATCGTATGAATATAGTCAGTTAAGACAGTAAACGGAGTTATAAAGTCTAAGTGACTATTTCTCGAATCGATCTTATGCAAACTCATTGCATAGGACGCCCCTACTCGCATGTCTCCACATGAGCGATTCAGGATCACATCGTTTGTACTTTACAAAGTGGGTCGCGTTCATAGTGTCCCCAGGATAAGGTACCCAACCCTATCCCTATACTATAGACTGTTGTGGCTATAACTTGAACCTTATCCACTTTTATGTCACACATAAAGTTCAAGTATACATCCTATAGCCATGGGTTCTTTATTGGATTAGGGTTTCAAATATATAATTCACTTTATTCAATAACACCTTTACTGAATAAATCTCAATAATAACTTTATTGCAAAATAGAATATACATTCAATTTACAAACTCACGAGTTTTAGGACATAAAAACCCAACAGATCTGTGAGGGACTCAACATGAAAAGACTCAAGTAGACTCAATTGACCACGTATAGCCGAAGAGAAAATACATGATTTTATGAAACGAAGTTTTAGGTCCCACTACATAAAATTTTATGATTTTAAAAGTCACGATTAACAGTCATGTTTAAAAGTCATGTTGCATGTGTTTGCATTTTTCGACCCCCACTTACTGGGTATTATCATAATACTTACTCCTTTACCTTTGTTGTGTTTCCTCCGTTTTTAAAATGTTTTCAGGTAAAGGCGAGGGCATACCAAGCGAGTAACAGGGATGCGTTACAGAAGTCATGGGAACCAAGTCATAGTTTTCCACACACATGTTTTAGAAAGTAATTTTAAAAGATAGGGATGGAAATTACCATCCTATCCCTCTTTCATTCTCTTTTTAGTATAAAGTTAATATGTGAATCCAATTCACATTAAAACTATATATTATATCAATTATATCACATATAATTGATATGACATCTCATATATGAAATTGAACACTTCAATTTCATTCCTAACTTTATACCCTCAATATTACCATGTTGAGCCAACAGAGCGACCTAATGGACCTACAGTTCATGAGCTCCAATGATATGAGATTAACCGATCAAACTCTTTGATCAAGTTAATCAATATTCATTAACTACAAGTCACTCCACTATAGACTTGTAGTTGCACTCTCCTCACTGTAGATTATATTGTGTCCACTGATATAATCATTACCCATTAGTCGACCCTTCACAGGTTGTTTGTAATCACGGTTGGGTCAAATTACCGTTTTATCCATGTGATTACCTTTTTGCTCCTTAAGCACCATTGATCTTCTAATGAACAACAATTCTACGGTCCTACCATAGACTCATACCCTCATAGAGGGCGGGACCCCGTTGTTCAAGACCTGGAGTCAGTTCTTAAGGGAATAACCTATCTAATTTCTTAGTGTAGGAATGAGTGAATTCCATCTTACACAGTTAACTTCCCAGCTACCTATGAGGTTCTGTCCCTGAGAAGGTAGGCTTATTGAGTCGGCTACAGGTCACTCTCACCCATACTAGTCTAAGGACAAACCCTTATAAGCAGGAGTTCTTATCTTGCTCAGGATTCAGGTCGAGTCACTAATGATCATCTATAAATTACTAGTCTTATCCTGTTAACGGTGTTACACTAGTTAGACTAACAATTTGCGGTCCGGTCTAGTATGAACTCTTCATACAGGATGCCCTCACTCGCATGTCAACTACATGAATGAGTTGGATTACCTCATTTGTACTAATTACAAAGTGGGTTGCATCCATGGTGTTACCAGAATGAGGTTTCCAACCTTATTCTTATACCATAGACCATTTAGGTTATATTCTTGAACACAATCCAAATAGTGTCCACTACACTGATGTATCAAGATATATGTTATAACCTTGGAGGTTAGTTTATTGGATTTATAGAGCAAGACTGTAATTCTATCAAAAACAAATAACTGTTTATTTCTTTGATCAAAATTATACAAGTTTTAGGGCATAAATCCCAACAAAATGTTCCATAAAAAATTGATATCCCAAAGAAACAAGTTGTCAATAATGAGTCTAGAGCACGCCAGAAGCGTGGTAGACCTATGGGTTCTAAAGATAAAAAACCTCGAAAAAGAAAAGTAGTTGAGAATCAAAATGATTCAATGAAAGGTATGGATGTTCCAGAAGAAATCCAGAATACAACTACTCAAAAGAGTATTAATGAAAATCAAACGCTTGAGGATAATAATGAAATTTCTATAAATTATGTTATAACAGGAAAGAGATGGAACCGAAATGATATCATTGTTGACAACATTTTTGCTTATAATGTTGCTCACGGTATTATTCATGAAAGTGACGATTTTGATCCAAAATCTATCGAAGAATGTCAACGTAGAAAGGATTGGCCAAAGTGGAAAGAAGCAATCCAAGCAGAGTTGAACTCACTTTCAAAACGTGAGTTTTTTGGACCAGTAGTCCTAACACCAGAATGTGTCAAACCTGTGGGATACAAATGGGTATTTGTAAGGAAAAGAAATGAAAAGAATGAAGTCACAAGATATAAAACGAGACTTGTTGCACAAGGATTCTCGCAAAGGCCTGGTATTGATTATGAAGAGACATATTCTCCTGTGGGTGGATGCAATAACGCTAAGATATTTGATTGGTCTGACTGTATATGAAAAACTGGATATGCATCTAATGGATGTAGTCACGGAGTATTTATATGGATCTCGGATTTATATTCAATCAAGTTACAGAGATCATTATATGGATTAAAACAATCAGGACGAATGTGGTATAATCGCCTAAGTGAATATTTGTTGAAAGAAGGATATCAAAATAATCCAATATGTCTGTGCGTTTTTATAAAGAAATCTCAGTCAAGATTTGCTATTATAACTGTATATGTTGATGACTTAAATATAATTGGAACTCCTGAAGAGTATCTAAGACAATAGAATATCTTAAGAAAGAATTCGAGATGAAAGATCTTGGAAAAATAAAATTTTGCCTTGGTTTGCAAATTGAACATTTAGCAGATGGGATATTTGTTCATCAATCAACTTATACAGAGAAAATCTTAAAAAGATTCTATATGGATAAAACACATCCATGGAACATTCCAATGGAAGTTTGTTCACTAAATGTAAAGAAAGACATATTTCGACCTCGAGATGACAATGAAGAACTACTTGGTCTTGAAGTACCATATTTTAGTGCAATCGGTGCACTTATGTATCTAGCTAATAACACAATACTAGATATTGCATTTTTAATAAATTTATTAGCTAGATATAGTTCATGTCCTATAAAAAAACATTGGAACGAAGTTAAGCATGTACTCCGATATTTTCGAGAGACAATTGATATGAGTTTATTTTATTCTAACAAATCCAGTTTTGATCTAGTTGGTTATGCAGATTCTGGTTATCTATCTGATCCACACAAACCTAGATCTCAGACAGGTTATCTATTTACATGTGGAGGAACGGCTATATCATGGCGATCAGTGAAACAGACCATCACGGCCACTTCTTCAAATCATGCTGAAATCCTTGCAATTCACGAGGTAAGTCAAGAATGTGTATGGCTAAGATCAATGACACAACACATTCGTGAGACATGTGGCTTGTGTTCGAGTAAACCTTTTCCAACAATATTATACGAAGACAACACAACATGTATAGCTCAAATCAAAGGAGGATATATTAAACGAGATAGAACGAAGCATATCTCTCCAAAGCTTTTCTACACTCATGACCTTGAAGAAAATGGCGACATCTCAGTATAACAGATTTGTTCGAAGGATAACTTGGCAGACATATTTACAAAGGCATTACCAACTACAACATTTGAGAAATTGGTTCACGGTATTAGGATGCGACGACTCAGAGATCTCAATTGATGTTGTCATGAGGGGGAGTAAATATATTATATAAAATATGTACTCTTTTTCCTTCACTAGGGTTTTTATCCCATTGGATTTTTCCCTAGTAAGGTTTTAACGAGCCATATTTTATATAAATAGACATCTAAGGGGGAGTATTATGGAAATTAAGGAAATAGATGCTCATGCCATGTGTTATCCATATGTCCAAATTTAGCATTGCCAAGTGGCAAATTCCCCATAACCAATGTGTCCCCCATGTGTCATCCAAACACCATTGGTTAGTGTCCAAAATGGGTCACATCATGCTCTCTATTTGCCTATAAATAGTGGTTGTAATGGCCTTTGTAAGACACATTCAATTGGTGAATTTTCCCCACTCTTCTTTATTCTCTCCCACTTTCCCTTTTAGTCTTTATTTAACTTGCCATAATTTTCTACTATTTTGGTATTATAATATATACATATCTCACTTTCCATTTCCATTTCCATTGTCTTTTATTACTCTAATTATATTATTATATTAGTATTTAAATATTGGTAAAATTATACCCGATTTTCATCCAATTTTCACAACATCATTCAAATTGTTATACTCTGCAACAATTATTAGCTATATTTAATTCAAGTTACTGCTAAAGATCAGACTTGATAAATTTAGTTGTTTATTATTTGTTAATTATTCACGAATCGTCTATCTATTTTGATGTTTTTTTAAATGGTTTTATACATTTGACAAATTGAGACAAATTCCTGATTTTGTGGAATGTAAGTATTATTTATCGTTTCACACTTTTTTTATCCCAGGCCTTCAGCTGTTGCAAAGCATATGGTAGCAGTTAGCACAAACCTCCCGGTACTATCATTTGTCTGATCCTTTAGGACTGTTGGATGGGAATTGTAGCACCTTCATGTCTAATAACGCTCACTTGCATGTTTATTTTTCTTAAACATTCTTGTAGTTGTTATGGCTTTGGGTGATAAATGTTCTTGTTGTTTGATTTGTGTGCTTGATCTTTCCTGCAGTCTTTACATTAAAAAAATTTCAAGTTCACAGCTTGGATGTTTTCAATACGTAGAAATTTGTTATTCGTTCCTCGTTGCCAATTTGTTAGCATATCATGGAGGACATGTTTTTGTTTTAGTTAGTATTTTGTCGGGTGAGAAATGTATTGACTCTTGAGCCCAATAGGCTAGGAGCTTAACCTTAAAGTGAAAACTGAAAATATAATATGGTAGTTTCGATACTTATAAATTGTTTTGAATGCAGGTTGGAAGAGAAGGACTACCTTTATTGTTGTTTCTCATGGAATTAAAGCAAAAGTAGAGTTCAAGCTTATTGTCTCATATTTGATCTTTTAACATATTAATATTTATGTGTGTATGTATATAGAGAAATTTTATGTGTTTATATATAGAGAGAAATTTCAAGAACAAAAGTGTACTACATATTTCTATTAATGAAATGATAAGACACATATTGTCTCGTATTTGATCTTTAAACATATTAATATTTATTTTATTAATAAATTTTTTAGTCTAAATTTAGTATTAATACTATTCCACAATTAATAAAAATTTAGACTAAAAAAATTATTACAAATATAGATGACGAAAAGTGGGCTTAAAAGTATAAAATTGGGCTTTAATGACGGGCATTGCCCGTCATTAAAAAGCGCCCGTCATTGTAAGATACAATGACGCTCGCTTTAATGACGGGTGCACGCCCGTCATTAAAACCCTATAATGACAGGTAATGTTCGTCATTAAAGCCAAATTTTGTACTAGTGCACATGAAAAATGTTTCATTAATTGACGTGAAGATTGTTAGATGAATCAGCTCCTCTTACCCTCGATGTGTTGCCACGTGGAAGGCGTTGTCCATTCAGCACTGATTTGCCCTAAAGGATTAGGGGCAACTGTTTTCTTGCAAGTCCCGAAAATGAGAGAGAAGAAGGAGCTTCTGCATTGAAGATGTCAGAGTAGTGGTTTTTGCCCGAAAAGGAAAGTTCCTTGTTGGAGCATTAACAGGAGTTGCAACGGAATATTCGAACCAACATTTTTTTCACCGTCTTTTCCATTTTATTTGTATAGCTTAGTTACTATTTTATCTATGGGGTTCTGGTTTTTCCTCTATTTTTCTTTATTTTCAAACATGAACTAACTCACCACAATGTGAGGATTAGAGGATGATTGTATTTCGATTTCATTGTAGTCAAGTAAACTTCACTTTTAATCGATTTGATTTTTTTTGTGTGCGTACTCCTAGCTCGATTTCGTTTGGCCAATCATTTCGTAGCTTTATCCTTTTAATTTCTGAGAAGAATAGGGAGAGTCAATTTCATAAAAAGCAATTTAGCTCCATAGTTAGGGTTAATAGTTAGTTAAGTGAGGAGATTAGGGATAATCATTCACCTAATGCACAAGAAATACAGAGGGTTTAATATCGTTGGAGTAATGGGAATGAACAGCCTTTATTCGGTGATTCGAAAAAATGTCGTGTTCCTTGATTAATGTGAATGTTTACTTAACGATAGTGTAATCAAATACATGAATGTCTATAATTCGAGCCTTGTCCTTACCATTTAGTACTTTTAATCCTTTTCTACTTTGTTTTCGTTTTGTCTCTGCATTTATTTTGTTCCAACATTCTTAAATTTATGTTGATCGGTTACTTTGATAATTTGTTTGGTTACAATCTGAGTTTTCTTTATATTAATTTAGATATAATAGAAGATTACTAATCTCTATGGATACGATAATTTACTTGTTTCTAGTTATATAATTTATGTGTATACTTGTATATAATTAAGACAACATGCAAAGCTAAATCATATGTATTGTTGTAGCAAAGACATTAGTAAAGCATCGATATGATACTATTATATTATATAATTGAAATTATAATGTAAATTAAAGTATTGCATAACAAATTTTTAATGGATAAAAATCTCTCCATCTCACCTTTCCATATGTCATCTACAATTTTTTTTAAGTTTAAACTAAAATTACTTATAACAAATGACAATCTCATCTTTTTTAAGTTTATTTTTTTATTAATAGCTCAAAATATATAGGCTTGGTGCTTCACAAAAATAAATGGTCCAGGAAAAGTAAAATGCTTAAAAAAATGAGAATAAAAGGCAGTGAAAAAGTTAACAGACTAACCAGATATCGATTCCTAGGATCACGTCGAGATGGGATTTAGTAACACCAATCATGAGTAGCAGAAGATAAAACAATTTCATGCATGTTTGATTATACTCACATGTCCAATTGAAGTACAAATGAACTTCTAATTAATCCTAGAGTAGTTTAATTAAATAAATGAACTTCTAAATTTGAGGGTGGTACTAATCCTAGCCCGAGATTATCATGTGTGATACTATAGACTAACCATTTAAGTTGTAGAGTTAATTAGACGCATTGAGTTGCTCATATTACAAAGTGGAAAGTTTAGATTATCCCTTACACTTATAATTACCTCTACATATGATAGACTCCTTAAGTCGTTTATGACCGCACAAAACTCACGAACTCACCAATTCTAAAGTGTAATGCTACTTAAGCACATGCAAAGATTAAGGTTAAACATGTGTAGTCGTGCTAAGCTCATTGGACGCGTTAAGGAGTTGTCAATCCAAACTACGAACATGCTTAGTAATGAAAACAATGAGGCAAAAGATAAAAACCTGAAATTCAATTGTATTAAAGATAAAACCTCATAGAGGTGAGCAAAAAAAATATCGAAAACCAACTCGACCGACCAAAACCGACCAGGTTCTCGATCGGTTTTGTGAAGATGTCAGTCGGAGTCGATCGGTCGGTTTGGGAAGTCCCAAACCGACCGAACCGGCCGAAATTAAAAAAAAATAAAAAAATCATATTATATATATATATATATTATAATATTAATTAATATTAATAAAAAATAGAAAACTGTACAATTTTACATATTTTTCCTTAAATAAATAAATGATTAATTAATTAATTAACTAAAAACGGTAAATAATTAAAAATTTTAATATATATATATATATATATATAAACCTCGACTCCGACTGACATCTTCACTAGTTGGCCGGTTTAAGCAAAAAAAAAAAAAAAAAAAAAAAAAAAAAAAAAGAGAGAGAAAAAAAAAGAAAAAAAAGAAATCTGTTCGGGTCAGTTGGAAATGTTGATATTTTTTAAAATGATTCCTGTATCTCACTAGTTAACAAATTTGTGTAATTAGGATGGTTTGAAAAAGTGAAAAAAAGTGGCAAAAAAATTATAAAAAAAAAAACAGTGACTAATATGTTAAATTAAGGTAAAATTAATAGATTTATAAATAATTAGAATAAGTTTCTGCAGATTTTTGAATTGTCAAAGATCTAGTAATTATTAAAAATATGAAGGAAAACCCCTTGAATTAAGATAAGATTAATAATCTTCTAATTAGAAATAAAATTTTGCAGATTTATATAGTTAAAGATCTAGGAAAAGATAAGTCAAAATTATGTTAGAGAGAACTGAATTTTTTATTAAAAACATCTACTTACAGTTGGAAATATTGACCATAAATATATATATATATATATATATACTCAAGGCTAGGGGCGATTTTACCATGGACGAGCCTCTCTTAAATTTTTTATATTTAATAATATGTATAGAAAAAATCAGATCAAATACCAAAACAGCCTTTTGGCATAATGATAAATATGTCATCAGCCCCTCAAATTCTAGGTTCAAACTTTGATTTTGGTTTTGGTCGGTTTTGGTCAGTTTCATGCATATGAGAAACTGAATGAAAAAATTTGAGAAAGAAAAGAAAGGAAAGAAGAAAAAGGCGAAGAGAAAAAAAGAAAGAGGATAAGAATAATAGAAGAAAGAAAGAAAGAGGGAGAGTGAAAGGGTCATATCATGAAAGAGAGTGAGGGTGATTATGAAAAAAAAATAAAAAACACATTTTAAAATAGGTAATAATTACCTATATTTTAAAATTGGTGTTCGTCTTCTCCCATGCATACTATTAGTGTGCAAATTTTTTTTTAAACATGTCGGACGGTTGAATTGGTTTGAGCCTTTTTTTAAGCTTGCCGACCAATCAAATGGTCAGTTTCGAAACCAACCACGAAATTTTACGATAGTTTTTTCTTACACATTCACTTGCATTACATACACAAGTGTTCTCTGAACTGTACACACTAAACTGTACTATGTGTAAAATTGATCTTGACTAGAGGCGGATTTAGTTAAGACTCAGAACGGTTCGAACCTCCAGCAAATTCTAGGAAAATCCATTCATAACTTAAAAATCCTTATGGTTTAGTGAAAAGTGTGTAAGTAGCTCCCCTCGCGTCCATGGTTTGAATCCTAGCTTGAGTAATTTTAATTTTTGTGTTTACATATTAACAATATGTTGGAATAATATATTCTTTGTAATATATGCCAGTTTTATTTTTATAAAATTACTTTATATAAATACCTTAATTAGGAAAAAATAAGAATAAAATATATTGATGGGATATTCAAACCATAATTCTCTAAACTTAATATTGTTTTTCACCACTTTTAAATAATGTAGTCATTGTCTGACGCCTATAAGGTTTAAAACCTAAAAGAAACTTTTTCAATTATACACAAGAAACTTTTTCAATTATACACATACATTTGTCAATCTCTTAAATCTAATTGTTGCTGGCAATTTCAAGAAGTTGCGGATTTGAAGAATAATTTTATAAGGTACACTTAGTTTTCAAGTTTCAATTACTCATATATATTTAATTTTCATGCTTCAATTACTTGGATACATTTAATTTTCATGTTTCAATTACTCGTATATATTTAATTTTTATATTTCAATTACTTTTATAAATTATACATTTAATTTTATCTTTCTTATTTTATTTTTTAGCTCTTTATTCTCTATATTTTTATTAACGTATTCTAGATTTAATTTGAAATCTAAATGGAGAGGTATTACAAAAGAAAATTGATGGAATCATCATCTCCATTAAAGAAAGAAAAGTAATAGTAGTTCTGATAGATGTTTCAGAGATGTAAGTTTGGAAGATTTACCAGGAGATCCTAGACTAAGAACTAGAATTCTTAATTACAATTGTTGTTGCTGCCAAAATCCGAACAGGATAACTCACCTGACCTTCACGTGACAACCACTGTGAATTTGTTTGAAGGGGGAGGAACGTGGCCTGCAAAAGAAGAAAGATCTGAACACCGGTGTGGTGCTTGCCACACAGGCGCCGATGCTTAAGTTAGAGAGTGTTTAGATAAGTTTAGCAAGGGTTTCTAGAGTGGAGAAGAAGTCACCTTTCCTTTGATGAGAGGAATAATTATAGGTCTTTCTAGGGTGTCAACCCTAATCCATCATGAAACAGGAAAAGGAGAGTGTCATCTTCCGATATGGATCCGGGGCCCAGAGGAGGAAGAAGAAGACGGATCGATCCCACAGAGAGGCCGGCCTCGACCTTGGGTGGGTCGTGGTCGGCCTCAGCCTCGGCCCAATTGGGCTCAGCCTCGGCTGGGTTGTGGTCGGCCTCGGCTCAATTGGGCTCGGCCTCGACTGGCGTGGTCGGCCTCGGCCTCGGCTGGCGTGGTCGGCCTCGGCCACGGCTGGCGTGGTCGGGTTTGGCCTCGACCTTGGACAGGCAAGCCTAATCTTTACCTATTGCTCAATTTGAAGGCCCAGTTTCTTCTACCTTTTGCATGGTCTCGGTCTTTCTTTGTGTGTTTGATTTTTTATTTCCTCTGTATTCCAAATTTGTCCTTATGGTCCAATTTCACCCATAACATTAGCCCCCACTCCCTAATTAGGATGCATGATGTAGTTTCAGACTAATGGTATGGAGACTGATTTGGGAGTATTTAGATTCATCTCTTTGCTTAGGACATTTTCACTTTGGTCATACTAGATTACTCTCTAAAGGTGTAGATTTAAACTCTAAGGTAGTCTTTAGATTATCCTTGGGATTGCCTGATCAACCCCTGTAGTGTTGATTTTGGTCTTCCCATGATGTAAGATTCTCCTCTGGGTTCATGGTATTCGACCACTTTCCTGGAGAAAATTTTAAGGCTCCAAGGTAGTCCCTGGATTATCCCGGGATTGCTCGGTCATACCCCGTAGGGCTGATCCTAGTCTTCCCATGGTGTAAGATTCTCCTCTGGATTCATGGTGTTCGACCACTTTCCTGGAGAAAATTTTAAGGCTCCAAGGTAGTCCTTGGATTATCCTGGGATTGCTCGATCATACCCCGTAGGGCTGATCCTAGTCTTCCCATGGTGTAAGATTCTCCTCTGGATTCATGGTGTTCACCACTTTTCCGGAGAAAAATTTAAGGCTCCAAGGTAGTCCTTGGATTATTCCGGATTGCTCGATCATACCCCCGTAGGTCGATCCTAGTCTTTCCATGGTGTAAGATTCTCCTCCTGGATTCGTGGTGTTCACCACTTTCCCGGAGAAAATTTTAAGGCTCCAAGGTAGTCCTTGGATTATCTCCGGGATTGCTTGATCATACCCGTAGGTCGATCCTAGTCTTCCCATGGTGTAAGATTCTCCTCCTGGATTCATGGTGTTCACCACTTTCCGGAGAAAATTTTAAGGCTCCAAGCGTCGCCCTGGATTATCTCGGGATTGCTCGATCATACCCCGTAGGGTCGATCCTAGTCTTCCCATGGTGTAAGATTCTCCTCTAGATTCATGGTGTTCAACCACTTTCCTGGAGAAAATTTTAAGGCTCCAAGGTAGTCCTTGGATTATCCTGGGATTGCTCGATCATACCCCGTAAGGCTGATCATAGTCTTCCCATGATGTAAGATTCTTCTCTTGAAGGTTCGCACATTTGGTTTTCTAAAAAGCATATCAGGTTATCTGTAGCTTCAATTCAGGTGATCTTGACGGGATGAAGACGTCGTTAATTGTTGGAATTTTTTGTCAAGTCTTGTTGAAACAGAGTTGAGAAGGGAAGAGAGAGTTCAAATCAAACATGTGGTGGGGTCGACCTTCATGGTCGGCCTCGGCCTCGACCCTTAAGGGTTGGCCTCGGCTCTTTAGGTCTGGCCTCGACAAGGTTGCCTTGCTTGGTTTGCTAAAAATTAAGCACATGTCGGGGTCGGCCTCGGCCTATGCTCCTGGTCTCGGCCTTGACAGTAACCCCCTTATTGAAAACGGAGCTGAGAAAGGACGAGAGAGTTTGGATCGAACACGTGGTGTGGTCGGCCTCGGCCTTGGCCTCTTAAGGTCGGCCTCGGCCTCATCCTGGTCGGCCTCGGCCTATGCTCCTGGTCTCGCCTGACAAGAACCCCTTGTTGAAACGGAGCTGAGAAAGGACGAGAGAGTTTGGACCGAACACGTGGTGTGGTCGGCCTCGGCCTTGGCCTCTTAAGGTCGGCCTCAGCCTATGCTCCTGGTCTCGGCCTTGACAGTAACCCCCTTGTTGAAACGGAGCTGAGAAAGGACGAGAGAGTTTGGACCAAACACGTGGTGTGGTCGGCCTCGGCCTTGGCCTCTAGTCAGCCCTGACCAATCTTCTCATGATTTTCAGATCATTATTGTTCCTTGAATTTCATCTTCTCAAATGAGTTACTTTTCACAAATATTGCTTGAACTGTCGCTTGATTGGGAGATATATCTCCTATGTAGCCCCCTTTGTTCGAGGAGGAATCGAATTCATGCTTGAACAAAATTGTAGCTTGAAAAAAAAATTATTCTATTGACTATCTAGTAATCAATGCAAATGCATATAACATAAAACTATTCTAAACAAATGACATATGACTAAAAAGAAACATTTAACTTTTCGTGCAATGGTCATCAAAAAATTTCTCGTTGGGGTTCATGATTAGGGTGATCAACATCAGGTAGGACTTGAGAAAAATCTGGTCGGCCTCGGCCAAAATCTGGTCGGCCTTCGTAGTCTCCTCCAGCTGGTCCTCCAAAGATAGTTATAATTTCCCTTGGAGGTTCTAGGTTAGGTCGGCCTCGACCTTCTCTGGTCAGCCTCGACTCCTCATAGTCATCGCCCCTGACATATTCCTTCAAATATCCTTCTCGGATCAGTGTTTCAATTTCATCTTTCAACTGGAAGCAATCTCGAGTTGCATGTCCATGATCTTGATGGAATACACAATACTTATTCCTGTCTCTTTTTTCAGATGAGGTTTTCATCCTTTCTGGGTATTTGACAAGGTTAGTACTGCGAATTTCCATCAGAATTTTCTCAGGTGGGAGTACTGTTGGTGTGTACTTCTCGAACTTTTGACCTCGGCTTACCCTAGGGTCAGGTCGACCTCGGTCATAATCTTCAGCCTTCCTCTTCTTTGAGTTATGATAGTGGTTTTCTATTGACCTATCATGCTCAGAAGTGCGCCCACTTCTTCCTTTGTTTGTTGTAGCTTCTTTGGATTTCAAAAGCTCCTCTGCACTCATA
Organism: Trichosanthes cucumerina; assembly: GCA_036507285.1. Lineage (NCBI taxonomy): Eukaryota > Viridiplantae > Streptophyta > Magnoliopsida > Cucurbitales > Cucurbitaceae > Trichosanthes > Trichosanthes cucumerina. The sequence continues at coordinate 84,262,743 of CM071835.1, read as the reverse complement.
TATTTTTGTGCCCTAGTAATAAATTCAACATAAGAAGTTGGTTCCTTCTTACCTATTGATCTGAGCAGCCTTTTGTCCTGGAGTCCTGCTACTATTGCAATCAAGGCTGTTGCTTCAGTAAATCCTTCAACTCGTAGCGCTTCATTGTTGAATCGGGAGATATAATCACGCAAACTCTCTCTTGGCTCTTGTTTTATAGTTAACAAGTGCATTTATGGTTTGTGTTGGTCTCTTCCTCCTAAGAATTGGGTCACGAATGCTCGAGCTAACTCCTTGAATGACCCTATCGATCTTCTTTTGATTTTCCTGAACCATTCTTTAGCAGGTCCTGTTAGGGTAGAGGAGAATGCCCGCACTTCATTGCATCCGAGAATTCTGTGTAGGTCCATCGAGGATCCGTATGTATCTAGATGTTCTCACTGGATCCGAGCTTCCATCATATGGTGTGATGGTTGGGACCTTAAATTTTCATGAGCCTTTTCTTTCATGATTGAGTCTCACGAATGCCGGATCCGCTTGTTCAATAAGAGTTTCAAGATCTAACCTTTCATGATCAAGGTTCTTCAAAAACTTCATTGGAGATTCTCCAAGATATTTCCCTGTAATAATTTTTTTAATTTTCAAAGAAATCGCCTTCCACGGGGACTTCGGGTCCGACTTTTCCAGGCGATCTTCTTGACCTCGGCCTCGGCCTTAACCTGGTCGGCCTCGGTCCCGTCGTCCTCGACCTCGGCCAAAATGGTCTCGACCTCGGCTAGCAGGATTTCGACTCTGGCTTTGGCCTGTCGCTTTCGTTTGTTGTTGATCAAACTCCGTAAGTCTGATCTTGTCGCTTCATCTTCTTGTAGCTTTGTTGTCACGTCCTCGTAACCTGGTCGTTCTTTTCTGGAACTTTTGTGCACTGTCTGGATTACAGATCTTGCCTTGGCTATTCTATTTGGTTGCACTTTGATCCCTTTGAGTCACCTTTTCGATTGCCTCCTAGAATCGCCTTCTCCTTGGTCTCTCGTGTGTGAGATTCTAACTCACCCACATCTTCAAGCATTGGTCCTTTTCCTTTTTTAGGATCTCGAACAAGTGGCTCTGTTCTATTTTTCGTTGGAGGAGTTTGGTTGTAGAGTTTTTCCAGAATCCTAGCCAGGTTCCGGTCCATTCCATTTATCCTCTTCTTTAGTTCAGCAATCTCCTCCTCTTGTTGGACTTCATGAATATGACGTCGAGGGGGAGTAACTTCCTTCGTTCTTCGGGGATGATGATCAGAATCAGAATCTTCTCCATCCAGATTGTAGTTTCTTTTCTCCATCGCCTTGCTTGACATGGATTTAGGGTGTTCAAGAATCTTTCAAATAAGCTTGCTTGCTTTTCTTCCCCACAGACGGCGCCAACTGTTGTTGCCAAAATCCGGATAGGATAACTCACCTGACCTTCACGTGACAACCACTGTGAATTTGTTTGAAGGGGGAGGAACGTGGCCTGCAAAAGAAGAAAGATCTGAACACCGGTGTGGTGCTTGCCACACAGGCTCCGATGCTTAAGTCAGAGAGTGTTTAGATAAGTTTAACAAGGGTTTCTAGAGTGGAGAAGAAGTCACCTTTCCTTTTATGAGAGGAATATTTATAGGTCTTTCTAGGGTGTCAACCCTAATCCATCATGAAACAGGAAAATGAGAGTGTCATCTTCCGATATGGATCCGGGGCCCAGAAGAGGAAGAAGAAGACGGATTGATCCCACAGAGAGGTCGGCCTCGGCCCAATTGGGCTCAGCCTCGGCTGGGTTGTGGTCGGCCTCGGCTGGCGTGGTGGGCCTCGGCCTCGGCTGGCGTGGTCGGCCTCGGCCACGGCTGGCGTGGTCGGGTTTGGCCTCGACCTTGGACAGGCAAGCCTAATCTTTACCTATTGCTCAGTTTGAAGGCCCAGTTTCTTCTACCTTTTGCATGGTCTCGGTCTTTCTTTGTGTATTTGCTTTTTTGTTTCCTCTGTATTCCAAATTTGTCCTTATGGTCCAATTTCACCTATAACAATTGTAATATTTGAGATCAAGTTCGTAGAGTATATTTACAGAAAGGACCTTTGATAAGCCTTAGTATTAAGGCTTATTTAATATCCAAATAATTAAAATATTCTCGTTCCATCTTTAGATTGTTAGAAAATAAGTAAAAATATCTTGAAGTCGGGAAAGAAAGAAGAATAAAAGCAATTAGAATTAATAACTTTCTTTTGTGTAGGAATGAGAAAAATAATGCAAGCTACAAAGTTGTTAGGCAAATTACAATGCAACTTGCAAATTTGGAAAGTGCAGGACTTGTGAAAAATGCAGAACAAAAGAAATTGCACAATGCAATTCTCGGCAGATCATGCAAAAAAAAGGAAAAAATAGGGATAACAACGTAAATAGTCCATAGAATAATCACATATTTCATTTTTTTTATCAAACCCAACATTTTTTACACGTTTAATCAATTAACCTAATGATTTTACAACAAAATTGAGAGTCAATTACTGTTATGCCCATTTTTCATCACTACTACAAATTTGACATTCTATGACACCATAGCTAAGCCAAATAAGAGGGAGGGAGAAAAAAAAAACTGTCATAAATTGTTGGAGGCGCGTTTTTGGCGGGAAAAACAGAGATTTTTGTATTTTCAAAAATTTATAACTGTTTTTCAACATCATAAATTTATGACAGTTTTTCAACATCATAAATTCATGACTTAGATAAAAATCTGATGGTTGGAGGCACATTTTTTGCGGGAAAAAACAGAGATTTTTGTGTTTTTGAAAATTTATGACAGTTTTTCAACATCACAAATTTATGATAGTTTTCCAACGTCATAAAAACTTCATTTGTCCCACATTGAAAATTTTGTGTTTTGGACAACCATCTTCTCCTATAAAATGCTTCTCTCTCCTTCATTTTAGCATCAAGTTAACATGACTTCTTATTGGGCTTATTTAGCTTAAGTAAACTGGGCCTTGAGTAAATGAATATTGTCATTAACATTTTTATAAACATAATTTTTATGATGTTTAAAAATTGTCATAAATACGTTTTTTTTTTTTTTACAACTATTAATTGTCATAAAATAATTAATTATGACAGTTTTTTAATGTGTCATGTATAGAGTTTTTTTTTACAACTATTAATTATCATTTTATAATATAAGATTATATAATTTATAATATATTATATTATACATATTTTAATTTAACAAAAGTAAATTGATTTTATAACATGAAATATTGTATTTATTAAGATTTTATCATTATTTAATATAATTCTGCATTTTAAAATTTAAAATTCAGAATCTGGATACAATGAAAACATAAAAATGTTGTTTTCAGAATTTATACTATTTGGATCACAGAATCCGAAAACAGTTTTCGAAAACTCATCTGCCAAATACATATTCACTGAATTCAGTGAATCTGAAATCCGAATTGCATACCAAACAATCCCTAAGGTATTTTTTAGGGGAAAAAGATGGAGAAGATTTTTTAATGGTCTGAAATGTGTTGTGGTTTTTATTATTTAATGTTTGATGGAGTAGAATTGAAGAACTTCGTCCTTAAGATGAACATAAAAATTGGAAGTAGAGAAACCTTGTTCACATACGAATATATACTAAAGTATATAAAATTTAAATAAGTGTATACTTACAATATATACTGAAGTATATCATATTCATTCCTACTTAATAGAATGTAAATAGGTATAAAGTAATATTATATACTAGAGTATATACATTTTATTCGTATATGAATTAATGAAAACAAGTGTATATTTACAATATATATTAAAGTATATAAAATCCATTCATATTTAATATAATACAAACATGTATATACTACCACTATAAGAAGAAGAATATAAACTTTATTTATATAGATGAATGAAAATGAGTGTATATTTACAATATATTGAAGTATATAAATTTCATTAGTAATTTATAGACAACTATAAACTAAAATAGATAAAAGAATGAAAATTCTGAAAAATAGGTGTTGAACGTCAGTGAACATATGGTGCTTCTTTGGGTTCACCATTCTTGGATTGGATCCCAATTTTAATTTTTAGATTATATGAGGTTCCATAGCAAAATCAATTGCAATGAGAGAAGTAACCTACATACTTATATCTTATATATTGAGGGGTCTCTCCACTTTTTCAATGTGGAATCCTCGAACAAAACGTGTTGGGCAAGTGGTGATGAAGCCGGTGGGTGGGTAGCTAGAAAAATGAATAGATAAAATTAATGGAGAAAAAAATCAAATATTAGAAATGGATGATCGGAAGTTAGGAAAGAAAATGCAAAAATCATGGCATAAATCTGTAAAAAAGTGATAAATGGCAAAATCTAAATGCTAAAATCGTGGACATATTAAAGAAAATATTGATAAAAATGGATATAATCTTTAATATTAAAATAAAAATATATCATTAATATATATTTATTAAGGAGAGAGAAATGATGTAAGGACATAATAACCATAAAACACACATCCATCAAATCTAGTAATGTAAATTTTCAAATATTTAGACACTTGTGAAAATATCTATCATTAATATACATATTCATGTATAATTTTCATAACTACGAAACCCAATTAGGAAATCCGTGATTTGTGCTTGATTTGTGGAAGTTTATGCACGATCTTTAGATCTAATAAAACCCTAATTAAGCCCTATAAATGGGAGAATAATGGGCTCCCGTTGAAGGGAGAAAAAGAGGAGTTTGAAGCATCTTTTTTGTGGTTTTTTCTTCCTGTTGTTTCTGTTTCCAGCAAATATTTTTTCTTTATTTCTTTTAATTTCAGCTCTTTTGTTTCTGTATTAAGACTTCAGTTACTTATTGAACTTTTTGTATTGATAGTCTTTTATGTCATAATTTCTTTAGCTCTTTTATTTTTAATGCAGTTTACTTTTTTTATTTCGTTATTTATTTTCTCCTCTGTTTTACTTTCTTTTTGAACCTTGAATCGTGGGTGTATCCTCTCGGCCTCACTCATGGATGAGTCTTCTTGAAAAAGAGAGTGAACACTATGATGAGTATGAGTTTTTTTTTGCTGCACTTTTTAGTTTCATTTTCTTTATAATTCCTTTATTCACAGTGGGCTATTAAACTTCAAGGCATCGTGAGGCTCCTTTACAAACTGTTGAAGTTTTGTTTTTATTTTGTAGTCAAAGTTCTGTGTTGTTTTCTTTTTCTTTCTTTACTATGATACCAACTTTTTTAATTAGTTGTGTTTTTATTAAATTAAGCCTGAGCTAAGCACTTTTTAGAGGTCCAAGAGTTTGAATGCCCTAAGATGTGAATTTAGCCTAAAGAATTAAGTAACCCAAGCTTGCACGTCAATTACGATTACTTTGTGTTACTCAACCCGAGCTTGAATTTAATGTCGAAAGGGTTAGAAACAGTAGATCTCACATAAGCATTGAGACAAAGTTTAGACATAAACTTCCCTTTACCCTAGACATAGGGATCAAAGGCTCCAACCCGAATTAATTTTACTGGCCCAATATAATCAATATAATCTAAGGAAAATTGGGCTACAAACATGTATGTTTCCTACTTAGCTTCCTAACATCTAAATTTTAGGCAAATAGGAGTTGTAAAGTCGGGTCCCCTTGAATGCAAGCAAGGGAGACATTAAATTCTTGGGCCTAAATTCAAAGATTAGGGCAAGGATAACTCCTGAGCCCCGTCATTTTCATTTAGTAATTTACAAGCATTTATTTCACTCATTTCGCACTTGTTAGAGAGATTCTGCAATTTTTTACCTTTACCAAATTTTGCACATTAAACTTTGCAGCTTATGACGAAAAATCTGATTCAGGAAATTTTCTTTTATTAGATTAATTCAATTATTTTATCATCACAACCACTTTCACCAATTGTTTGAACTTAACTTCCCAACTTGCATTTTACTTTTACGTTTTGCTGAAATAATTCTTGTTACTTCGTTCCCTTGGGATATTCCCTTATTACTCTGATCGCGTGCTCTTACGCAAAAATCGCTATCAACCTTGCTAGCCTCGAATCATATTTTTTTCGTTGAAGAAATTTGGGCTACAATCAAGATGGTTTAATCCAGCCTTGTTTGTTGAATATCGTAATTGGTTGGAATATAGTATTTCAAAAGATGTTGCATTTTGTTTATGTAGTTATCTATTCAAAGCAGAAGTTGGAGAATAGTCTAGAGGCGACCATTTTGTTGGTGAAGGATTTTCAAATTGGAAGAAGAAAGAAAAATTACAAACTTATATTGGAGGACCAAATAGTGCACATATAACCAAGTTTGGGGTAAATGTGAAGTTCTTTTTTGTTTTGATAGAATTACAGTCTTGCTTTATAAATCCAATAAACTAAGCTCCAAGGTTATAACATATATCTTGAACATCAGTGTAGTGGACACTATTTGGGTTGAGTTCAAGTGTCTATTCTTATAAGAATAAGGTTGGAAACCTCATTCTGGTAACACCATGGATGCGGCCCACTTTGTAATTTGTACAAATGAGGTAATCCAACTCATTCATGTAGCGGCCCACTTTGTAATTAGTACAAATGAGGTAATCCAACTCATTCATGTAGTTGACATGCGAGTGGGGGCATCCTGTATGAAGAGTTCATACAAGACCGGACCCGTTAACAGGATTAGACTAGTAATTTATAAATGATCATTAGTGACTCGACCTGAATCCTGAGTAAGTTAAGAACTTCTGCTTATAAGAGTTTGTCCTTCGACTAGTATGGGTGAGAGTGGCCTGTAGCCGACTCAATAAGTCTACCTTCTCAAGAACAGAACCTCGTAGGTAGCTGGAAACTTAACTGTGCAAGATGAAATTCTCATTCCTACACTAAGGAATTAGATAGGTTGTTCCCTTAAGAACTGACTCCAGGTCTTGAACAACGGGGTCCCGCCCTCTATGAGGATATGAGTCTATGGTAGGACTATAGATTTGTTGTTGGATCAGTGGTGCTTAAGAAACAAAGAGGTAATCACATGGGTAAAACGGTAATTTGACCCAACCGTGATTACAAATAACCTGTGAAGGGTCGACTCATGGGTAATGATTATATCAGTGGACACAATATAATCTACAGTGAGGAGAGTGCAGCCACAAGTCTATAGTGGAGTGACTTGTAGTTAATGAATATTGATTAACTAGATCAAAGAGTTTGATCAGTCAATCTCATATCATTGGAAGTGTTCAAATTTCATACATGAGGTGTTATATCAATTGTATATGATATAATTGATATAATATATAGTTTTAATGTGAATTAGATTCACATATAAACCATATACTAATGAGAGAATAAAGGAAAGGTAGGATGGTCATTTCCATCCTATTTCCTTATATATATGGTTGCATGAGATGCAACAGGTTAAGAAAAAGTGTGCCATTTGATTGTGTTGTTGGAAAGGTTCCAAAAACTACAATCTCTCTCTCACAACATCTCATATTACCTAAGGAAAACTCATAGAGAACAACGGACAAGATCCAATCCAGTGGTTGTGTCTTAGTCCGTTCGTGGAGAGTGGGAGCACTTGAAGAAAGGTTCTTCAAAGGTAATATTTCTTGCTGTCCATATTCTATTTTATGCTTAATCTAGTTGTTTACGTTCTTGAATGAAATCGTTGTAACTAAATCGAGAGCACGCAATTCAAATCACTTCCGCTGCGAGATTCGATTCCCTTCAGAAACATTTTTTAATAAGATGTCTGACCAAGCAAGAGTTGAATATCGAACTTGATTGGGTGCAACCATTGATTGTGCTCGATTTTTGTTACGACAAGGACTTTCATTTTGTGTTCACGATGAAATTGAAGATCAAGGTAATTTTCTTGAGCTCCTACGATGGTTGTGCAACCATAATAAGGATATTGAAGTTGTTTTTTAGAGAAATGCTCCTGAAAACTTGAAATTGATTGCACTAGATATCCAAAAAGATGTTGTGAATTGTATTGCAATAGAAATTGTTGACGGAATCATACGAGACATTGGTGATAAGTTATTTTCAATTTTGATTGATGAATCGATGGATATATCTTCAAAGGAGCAAAATGGTAATTATGTTGAGATATGTGGACAAAGAACATGTGATTCAACACTTTACATGTTAATAATACAAATTCTTTATCACTCAAGGAAGCTATTGATAGATTTTTTTTTCTAAACCTAGGTTAAGCATTACTAGTTTGTGAGGACAAGGATATGATAGAGCAAGCAATATGCAAAGAGAATTCAATGGATTAATAACTTTGAAAGAAAATGAAGGTGCATTTTACCTTCATTGTTTTTCTCATCAACCTCAATTAGTTTTGAAAAATCAATGTATAGGTTGTTGATTTTTTTATTTAATTGTAAATGTGGTCAATATTATTGGAGTATCAACAAAACGTCGAGATACTTCAAGAGAAAAAAACATAGGCAATAACTTTTGAAGCTTTGAATAATGATGAATTGTAAGTGGGAAAGGATTACATCAAGAAGCAATGATTTAAACGTGAGATACACGATGATATACATTATAATACTCTATCGAGTTTTATTTCAATGTTCTCATCACTTTGTGACGTACTTGAGACAATTATGAATGATGTGTCAAATTCAATTTAGTCATTTGACTTTATTTTTTATTTGCATCTTATAAAATCTATCTTGGGAAATCACAAATGATTTAATTTGTTTCAAGCACTAAAGAGACAAGATCAAGATCTTGGGATTCATTGCTAGATGAAGTTTAAAATTTTTGTGATAAGCATGATTTTAAATTTTTGTAATAAGCATAATATTCTAAATGAATGATGTGTTTTGTATTCGAGGGAAGCAAAGGCGAAAATCTAAGAAATCACAAATATGCACTATTACTATATTGAGATTTTTATACCGTTATTGATATGCAACCAGGAGTTGAATACTCGTTCTACTGAAACAAGTATTGAACTGCTTCGTTCGACCAAAGTTGTCGGTTTTCATCGATTGGCTCCCATCTTCACCCCTATTTTGTTGACACGTGAAAACGAGTAAAAAACAAAGGTCTCTTTTAACCAAAAGAGCGATTGTAGATATTAAGGAGAGAAGATTATAATTACAAAATAAAATCTAAACAAAATTAAAGGGGACGTCATTATTGCTACATTAAAAAAAAAAGGGCAGTTGCACAAATGGCAATAACATTTAAGCTATTTGCAGCCGTATCATGTGTTAATTTTATTTGCAAGAATAGCAAAAGATGCAAGCCCAGCCCAACAACAGGAAAGAAAATGTCCAAAATGTCCTTCCGTGTTTTAGAAAATTAAGTAAATCAGTAGTCTATCAACCATTTATCTGATATACCAACCATAAAGAAGGTAAGGAATCAGTAGTCTATCAACCTTATATATGATATACCGACGATATATCTAACCAAAAAGTACCTACACGATTGATATACTATTGATACCCATTGATTTCACCAGTATATATTAGTAGTACATCATCCAACTATTTTATATACCGACAATATATCTAACCAAAAAATAACTACATGATTGATATACTATTGATACTCGTTGATTTCACAAGTATATATCAGTAGTACATCATTCATCTATCTGATATACCGACGATATATCTAAACAAAAAGTAACTTCACGAGTGATATACTATTGATACCCGTTGATTTCACAAGTATATATCACTAGTACATCATTCATCTGTCTGATATACCGACGATATATCTAACCAAAAAGTAACTACACGATTGATATACTATTGATACCCGTTGATTTCACCAGTATATATCAGTAGTACATCATCCAACTATTTGATATACCGACAATATATCTAACCAAAAAATAACTACATGATTGATATACTATTGATACTCGTTGATTTCACAAGTATATATCAGTAGTACATCATCCATCTATCTAATATACCGACGATATATCTAAACAAAAAGTAACTTCACGAGTGATATACTGTTGATACCCGTTGATTTCACAAGTATATATCAGTAGTACATCATTCATCTATCTTATATATCGATAATATATCTAACAAAAAAGTAACTACACGAGTGATATACTATTGATACCCGTTGATTTCACTAACATTAAGTATATATCAGTAGTTTATCAACCTTATATCTGATATACTGACGATATATCAAACCAAAAAGTAACTACACGAGTGATATACTATTGTACCCGATGATTTCACTAACATTAACTATATATCAGTAGTCTATCTACCTTATATCTCATACCTAGTATATCATCGGTATTTCTATTTTACAATAGTTGACTCTTTAACAAAATATATAAACCATTATCAATAACAGACATTCTGATAACATTTTTAAACAAAAGTAAGATAATAACATCTTTCATTTGAGAACTAGTACTGTCAAAGTTAAAATAAAAACACAAAATATCCAACTTCAAATATAAATCTAAAACATTCTTCAAAAGAAGTTCAGTAGTTTCTTCACCTTCATTTCACCAAGTGATTTTTCCACCTTCACTCATTTGGTGAAATTTTAAGATCAAAACTAGGTTGATCAAATTCAATAGTCTTCTTTCTTGGAGATTGCCTCATTTTCTTTGGGGATTCTTCATATGATTTTGGGTCCACATACAAACTTAGGGCTTTTGCTGTTGGCTTTCTTTGTCTTTTTGGACGTACAGTGTCCAAGTTTTGAACATTATCTGGATTTTTCGAACTTTCCCTTGTTTGCATCCGGTTTTGAACCTGAAAATTAATTATCAGACTTATATTGAACACATATATCACAATATAGTAACAAATACAATTTTACTACCTTGCTTTTTCCGTGAAGTTTTTTTGTCCTTTTCTGTGCATCAACTTGTATCAATATATCACTTATAATGAATATCAAATATAGAAAACATTAAACAAAGCATGTTAGAAGTAAATTACACATTCATCATCAATAACTTAATGATATAAAGAAGAAATATAACATTATGGAAATCCAACATAATATCACCAAAAAAAAACTCAAACTAAATATCCAACTATAAAAACAAAAATAAATGAAGTTCAAAAAATCATTGTTTAATCCTAACACAACAACTCAATAACTGACTATCCAACTATGCCCCCTTCTTCTCTACACTTACAATCTCCTGACCATCTTCTTCACATTTATTTATCATTTTGTCTTCAACATCTTTGCCTTCTTTTTCTTTATCTGCTTCAATGTTTTCTTGCTCTTTATGTCCTTCTTCAATCTATTATAAACACATAAGAAAGTGTAGTAGTGAATAAAAAAGAAATACAATATATCATGTATCATTTTACCAAATAAATATTTATCAAGTACCAAAACATATATATAAAAAAATTAAATCAATCAGAAGTTTATCTTACAACCATTAACAAGTTAGATTAAAATGGATATCATCATAAAGAGCAATCGACAACTATTAGTATCATATTACAAGTTTTTCAGACATCAATCAATAAGTTAAATAAAATTAGATGTTCATGATAGATGTACGAATAAGTAATTGACAAACATTAGTATATTCTCAGACGTTCATCAGACATCAATTGACAAAATAAAAAAAATCGGTTGTTCATCAAAATCTATTAAAAACCAATCGATAAAAGTTCATATAATATTAACAATTTATCTTACAATAATCAACAAAAAGATAATATTGAGCGTTCATCATAGAGCAAATGACAAAAAATAATTTAGTATCAGACGTTTATCATACACCAATCGAAAAATTAAATAAAATTTGATGTTAATCATAGATGTATCAAAAACCAATCGACAAAAAATCTATCATATCCAAAGTTTATCATACACCAATAAAATATCATTGACTTACTAGTTTTACGAGACATTTATATCCAACTATTTTTACCACGTTAAACATTAAACAATATCCAACTAATTTTTTTCTTGACTCACCATCTCCTGGTCATCATTTCCAGTTTTCTTTTCCAATAATTCTTCAACATATTGATCTTCCTTCTCTTTCTCTTCATCAACCTTCTCTTCCTCTTCATGTCCTTCATCAACCTATCATTAACATGCAAGAAATTATAATAGTGAATAAAACAACAAATTCATTATATATCTATCAAAGAGAAATCTAAAAAAATTCATACCAAATTTTTCAGTTAATAAGGAGTATATAAAGAAGAAACAAAAATAAAATTTACCTCATGCTCTTTTGCATAATCAGATGCAATATTTGCAATAGTCATCATGTCTTCTTCAATTTGTTGAAGACTGTCTGAAGGAGGTTTATTTTCTTGAAGAGAGTTTTGGAATTGTTTCTCCATTCCAATTTTGGGTGAAAGTAATTCACTAACAACTCCCACACTTGAATCTAACATTCCAAGTAAAGAAGAAAGTTAACAAAAATAAAAAAGACACATACATTATTATAACATACACTGAAATTTTTCAATAAAATAAAAAGTATAATATTTTAACATTACGAAAGATACAAAAATGAAATCAACCTCACAGTCGTTTTCAATCTGTTCTAAACTGTCTGACGGGGGTTTGTTTTGTTGAAGATCACCTTGAGATTGCTTATTGTTATATATTTTTTTTGGTTTCAACCTATCATAAACTAATTAATTTTAGATTAATGTTTTTTAAGTTAATCTAAAATGGTTTGGACCTTTTGTTTTAGCTCTTAAGTTTAAAGACTCATTGTTAAGGTTGGGCCCAAAGTTGAAGGAGCCCAAATTTACCTTTCTTGATCTCCTATTACCTAAACGCATTTGTTCCCTTTTGTTATTATAAAAGAAGGTGTGGGCCTTAAGTGGAAAAAGAAGAAAAAGTGTGTATTGGGTTTATTAATAAGATTAGGGTTTATTCTTGTTTAAGAGAGAAAAGAAGAGAGAGAAAGAAAAGGTTGGAGGCTCGATAGAAGGCTGAAAAACAGGGGTTTCTTCGACAGAGAGAGAGAGGGAAATCTGGAAAATACCATGGTTTTTCAGCCGTGAGAAAGATATCGAGGGAGCACCGTCCTTATAGCCGAAATCTGCCGTCCACCGTGGGTTGCAGTTCGCAAGAGGAGGTGACTGTTGCCGTGGAGTTGCTGCAGGTTGATCGTTCGGCTTGGTTGTTGTACAAGATGTGAGACTCAACCTTCTTTCAACCTTTGTTTATGAAGATCCTCTCAAAAGGTTGTATCTCTCCTTTTTCTTTCCTTTTAGTTTAGATTCAAGATTTAATCCTAAAGGTTGTTAGACTCTCAATCTGGAATAAATATTGGTTGTAGTCTCCTTTTGGGCATAAATCTTGGAATCTTGTTAAATCCTAAATGTTAAATATATCTTTAGATATCCTCATTGTAAGTTCTCTCAGATACTCCCGTGATATCTCTAATAAACTGTCTAGCAAAGGCTTAAAACACCTTTGCAAGTGGAGTAGGTCGTTTTATGACCGAACCACTATAAATATTGGTGTTCTCTCGATTATTCTTCATCTGTTTTCGCATTTAATTACATTCTGTCCCAGCCCATAATTTGTAATAAAATCGTTTCTAAACTTGTTATAAACACCTCAAACTTGTCTAAAATTGGTTAGACATAGGATTTGGATCTTGGCATATAATAACATTTTGGTATCAGAGCTTTTAGTCCTTGTTTTTGAGGCATTCTTTCTTGAATTAAAATTTAGTTTGTTGAATAAAATCTTTGGATTTAAAGAATCTTTAAGTTGTTAGTATTCTTTAATTTCAAAATTTTTATTTCAAGAAAAGTTTGTTGTCCAATTTTGTTTCTCATTTTTCGTGATGAGTACCAAGTTCGAGGTGGAGGCGGTTTGATGGGAAAGGAGATTTTGGTCTATGGAAGATCAAAATGTTGGCCATCCTTCGTCAACAAAAGGTTGATTACGCACTTTTGGAGGCTAAGGAAGTTCCGGACAGCATAACAGCGGACCAACTGAAAGAGATAAATAAGGTAGCTCACAGCCTTATAATCCTTTATTTGTCTGATACAATTATAAGACAAATGCGTAGTGAAGATACTGCTGTTAAACTCTGGACAAAATTAGAATCTACCTACCAAGTAGCATCAATTTCAAGCAAAATATTTTTAAAATCTAATTTCTTTAGTTTTAAAATGGACTCTAGTAAAAGCATGAAAGATAACCTAGATGAATTCCATAGAGTAGTTTCTGAAATAGAAAATATAGGTGAAATCTTTTCTGATGAAAATCATGCTGTAGTTCTGATAAATTCTTTGCCTGAATCTTATAATGATGTGAAATCTGATATGAAGTTTGGTAGGGATACTTTGTCCACTGAAATTGTTTTAAATGTCATTAGAGTAAAGGAACAAGAACTAAAAGAAACCAAGAAGACTAATAGTGAGACTTTATACGTTAGAGGGAGATCAGAGAATAGGAAAAAGCATAGAAGCAAGAGTAGGGGTAGATCAAAGTCTAAGGGGGGCTAGTAATAGGAGGTGTTATCATTGTCAAAAAGAAGGCCACATTAGAAGGTTTTGTCCTGACCTTAGGAATAAAAAGTCGTTGGGTAAAGGGAAAGAAGAGTCTAGTGTAGTAAACCTTAGTGAAGAGTATAACCACTCTCTTATGGTTAGTAAAACTAGAGAGGATGACACTTGGATCCTAGATTCAGGTTGTTCTTTCCATATGACCCCTAATAGAGAATGGCTAGAAGACTTCCAAACCGGTGTGGGAGGTAAAGTCATGTTAAGGAACCGACACTTTTGTAGTGTAAAAGGTCAAGGAACAGTACGCCTTAGGCTTCATGACGGAAATATTAGGTTTCTAACTGGAGTTAGGTACGTACCTGAAGTTAAAAGAAATCTAATATCCCTTAGCATGTTAGATAAGCAAGGGTACACCATTAAGTTAGAGGGTGGTGTTCTAAAAGTCATGAAGGGCATTTTAGTTGCAATGAAAGGGCTTCTTAAGGATACCTTATACTCTTTAGAGGGTTCGACGGTCGTAGGGTCAAGTGATCTAGTTAAAAAGAGTGACAATTCCAAAATTACCCTTTGGCATAAACGCTTAGGTCACATGAGTGAGCAAGGAATTAGAGAGTTAATAAAACAACAAGTAATTCCTAACATAAAAAATGTGGACCTAGATATGTGTGAGCATTGTGTTTATGGTAAAAGTAAAAGAGTAAAATTTGGAAAGGGTGGTCACTCGCTAATAAAAACTAGAATATGTGCATGTCGACTTATGGGGCCCATCTAATGTTGTCACAAATGGTGGGGCTAGATATTTCTTATCCATTATTGATGATTGTACTAGAAAAGTTTGGGTTTATCTTAGAAAAATAAATCGATACTTTTAATAAATTTGTTGAATGGGTAACCTATGTTGAAAACCAAACTGGCCTTAGAGTTAAGAAACTTAGGACTGACAATGGGCTAGAGTTTTGTAACCATGAGTTTAGAAACTTTTGTAAGTCTAAAGGCATAGCAAGACACTTGATTGTTGTAGGGACGCCACAACAAAATGGGTCGCTGAGAGAATGAATAGAACCCTTATGGAAAGAGTTAGGTGCATGTTGTCTGATTCACAACTTCCTCAAAGTTTTTGGGGGGAAGCTGTTGCAACAGCATGTTATATAATCAATAGGAGCCCATCTATTGCCATAGATTTAAAAACGCCTCAAGAGCTTTGGCAAGGTGGTCCCCCTGATCTATCACACATGAAAGTCTTTGGGTGTTTAGCTTATGCTCATTCAAAAGAGGGAAAGCTAGACCCAAGGGCTAAGAAATGTGTTTTCCTAGGATATCCCGAGGGTGTCAAGGGATATAAACTATGGTGTCTAGACCCAAATTCACCAAAAATCCTAATAAGTAGAGATGTTGTCTTTAATGAAGGGAAAATGGGGTATGTAGAAGAAAAGACTGAGTCTATTCCTAAAAGTCCACCTAGTTCCACTGAAACCGTTTTAGCTAGTCCTCCTTCCACTTCCCATAGTGATCAGGTAGATGAGCCAATAGTAGAACATGATGTTTCACCTTCTACCTTAGATCAATCACCTACACATGAAGTTGCTAATGAGGAAGAGGAAGAAGATAGTCAAGACTTAACAAATTATCAGTTAACTAGGGATAGGGTTAGGAGAACCATTGTAGCTCCCACTAGGTTTGGGTATGCTGACCTTATATCCTATGCCCTAGTTATAGCTAATGAGTTTATTAATCAAGAACCACAAACTTTCAATGAGGCCATAAATAATGAAAATAAAGATAAGTGGTGGGTCGCAATGAAAGAAGAGTATGATTCTTTGATTAAAAATCAAACTTGGGTTCTTGTTAATAAACCATTAAAAGCTAAAACTGTAGGTTGTAAGTGGATTTATAAAGTCAAAGAGAACCCTTTAGAAAATAACAAGCCTAGATTCAAGGCTAGGTTAGTAGCCAAAGGGTTTACTCAAAGGGAGGGTATAGACTATGATGAGGTTTTTTCCCCCGTTGTAAGACACACCTCTATTAGAATTTTGCTTGCCTTTGTTACTCACTTTGATCTTGAGTTAGAGCAGATGGATGTAAAGACCGCTTTCTTGCATGGTGAGCTTGAGGAGACCATTTACATGGATCAACCACTTGGATTTGAAGCTCCCAAACAAGAAAAGAAGGTTTGTCTTCTTAAGAGATCGTTGTATGGCTTAAAGCAATCCCCACGTCAATGGTATAAAAGGTTTGATTCCTATATGCTATCTATTGACTTTTGTAGAAGTAAGTATGATAGTTGTGTGTATTTCAAACAAATCTCTCAAGTGAATATTGTTTACTTGCTTTTATATGTTGATGACATGTTGATTGCTTGCAAAACCATGCATGAAATAAATAAGTTAAAGAATCTCTTAAAGAAGGAGTTTGAAATGAAAGACTTAGGCAATGCAAAAGAATATTAGGAATGGATATTATTAGAGATAGAAAAGAGAAGAAACTATATTTGTCTCAAAGTGAATATATAACAAGACTAGTTAAAAGATTGAACATGCATGATAGTAGGAAGGTTAGTATTCCTTTTGGCAAGCACTTTAAACTATCATTAATGATTCACCTAAGACTCAAGTGATATTGATGAAATGCATGACATTCCATATGCTAATACTTGTTGGGAGTCTTATGTATGCCATGGTTTGTACTAGACTCGACCTTGCTCATCCACTTAGTGTTGTTAGTAGATTTCTTGCTAATCGGTAAACAACATTGGAATGTTGTTAAGTGGATTTTGAGGTATCTTGCATGTCATCTGATTTATGTCTTGTTTATGGTGGAGCAAATATAGTTGATAGCAAGGATATTGAACTTGTTGGATATGTTGATGCCGATTATGTCACTTGATATAGATAAACGTAGATCTTTGACTGGTTTTGTGTTTAGATTGTTCAATTGCACAATTAGTTGGAAATCTAGTTTACTGATCTATAATTGCTTTATCTTCAATCGAATCTGAATATATTGCATTAATCAAGCTATTAAGGAATCTTTATGGCTTAAAGGAATTGTATCCGAATTGTGTTGTAGTGATAATGTTTCGTGGATTTGTGCATTATGATAGTCAAAATGCTCTACATTTATCTAAAAATCATTCTCACCATGAAAGAACTAAACATATTGATGTTAGGTATCATTTTGTAAGAGATGTCATCAATGATGGTTTAGTTTCTGTTAAAAAGGTTGCTACTGATTTGAATGTTGCTGATATGTTTACTAAAGCATTACCTTGTGATAAATTTAACCTTTGTGTGAGAATGTTGCAGCTTGATCATGGATAACCCTGGATCTTATTTGAGAACTAAATTATAGGTCCTCTTCTTAGTTTATGATAGATTGAAATCAAGGTGGAGATTGTTATATTTTTTTTTGGTTTCAACCTATCATAAACTAATTAATTTTAGATTAATGTTTTTTAAGTTAATCTAAAATGGTTTGGACCTTTTGCTTTAGCTCTTAAGTTTAAAGACCCATTGTTAAGGTTGGGCCCAAAGTTGAAGGAGCCCAAATTTACCTTT
The DNA here is from genome assembly GCA_036507285.1 of Trichosanthes cucumerina. NCBI lineage: Eukaryota > Viridiplantae > Streptophyta > Magnoliopsida > Cucurbitales > Cucurbitaceae > Trichosanthes > Trichosanthes cucumerina. Next base: position 84,244,738 of record CM071835.1, on the reverse strand, counting down.
CTTGATCTCCTATTACCTAAACCCATTTGTTCCCTTTTGTTATTATAAAAGAAGGTGTGGGCCTTAAGTGGAAAAAGAAGAAAAAGTGTGTATTGGGTCTATTAATAAGATTAGGGTTTATTCTTGTTTAAGAGAGAAAAAAAGAGAGAGAGAAAGAAAGGGTTGGAGGCTCGATAGAAGGCTGAAAAACAGGGGTTTCTTCGACAGAGAGAGAGAGGGAAATCTGGAAAATACCATGGTTTTTCAGCCGTGAGAAAGATATCGAGGGAGCTCCGTCCTTATAGTCGAAATCTGCCGTCCACCGTGGGTTGCAGTTCGCAAGAGGAGGTGACTGTTGCCGTGGAGTTGCTGCAGGTTGATCGTTCAGCTTGGTTGTTGTACAAGACGTGAGACTCAACCTTCTTTCAACCTTTGTTTATGAAGATCCTCTCAAAAGGTTGTATCTCTCCTTTTTCTTTCCTTTTAGTTTAGATTCAAGATTTAATCCTAAAGGTTGTTAGACTCTCAATCTGGAATAAATATTGGTTGTAGTCTCCTTTTGGGCATAAATCTTGGAATCTTGTTAAATCCTAAATGTTAAATGTATCTTTAAATATCCTGCTGTAAGTTCTCTGTATACTCCCGTATATCTCTAATAAACTGTCTAGCAAAGGCTTAAAACACCTTTGCAAGTGGAGTAGGTCGTTTTATGACCGAACCACTATAAATATTGGTGTTCTCTGATTATTCTTTATTGTTTCTGCATTTAATTACATTCTGTCCAGCCCATAATTTGTAATAAAATCGTTTCTAAACTTGTTATAAACACCTCAAACTTGTCTAAAATTGGTTAGACATAGGATTTGGATCTTGGCATATAATAACACTTATGTCTGTCAGATTTAGGAGCAAGTTGCTCTTTCATACCTTCAATTATCAAATTTAACATCCCTCGAATGTCATGAACATCTTTCTTTAAATCACCTAAATCATTTTTTATTCCTCTTATCTCATTCTCCAAGAGGAAGATATTTCCAGTTTGAAAATCTTCATCACCAATAGACACATCCTCTTCTTCAGCTAAAATATTTTTTCCTTTCATTGATTTTTCTTGATTGTCATTCTTTTTCATCTCATCCTCTTTCATCACTTTTCCCACTTCTTCATTTACAAATGGCTCAAAGTAGGGAAGAAACAACTCGTATTCAGTAGGTTTAAAACACACTATTGAAAACTATAACAAAAAAAAAAGTATATCAAACATCATTTATAATCTATCAATTAATTAGATGTACTATTGATAAACAAAACTTTAATAATAAAAAAATAAACTTATATCACTTGCTACAAACACATATTCTTGAAGTTGATTCCAATCTGGTTGTGTTTCAGTTCTCCAATTCAGCATCCTTGGATATCTTTGATCTAACTGGGTTGCTACTTGATTTGGTGACTCAGATAGTTTTGGAATTATTTCATATGCCCATAATGTTAAAACATGTGGAAAGCCTTGAAGTGTAAAATTTAAACACTTGTTTTTTGAAGCATTTTGAAATACTCCATTGTCAAATTAAAATCAATCTCCCCAGGAAATGTACTAAAAGTTTCTTCATCATCTATCATTTCAAGGTGTTTCCAATCAATTTTGTTATGGGCTTGTTTGGAAAACAAGAAACATTCAAGCATGTAAAGATTTGAAAGCTTGACCATCATCAAGTCATTATCTATTCCCATCCCAAAAGTAAATTTGTAACATTTCTTCTATCTATAGATTCAAAATTTTTAAAGAAAACATTCCTCAATTGAAGACTTTGATCTCATCGGCTTCAAAAATGAAGCTCTAGGAAAAGAACGACAATTAAGACCCGTAATCAAACAAAATTCATTTATCCCAAAGGTTATAGTATGCCCTCCAAGATTAAAGATCAAATTGTCATTTGTACTTTTCAAAGGACACATCCTTATGATTAAGTGAACAAGAAGTTGAGCCTCGACATTTTTTATTTCTAAATCTAAGAAGTTTCCAAAGGTCCTTCTTTAAACATTTTTAATTACATGTAGTGAGGACTTTAACAATAGACTCAACTACATCAAATTTGGAATAATAGTGAACCTTCAACGCAGATTCAAAATTACATTATCCTGTTAAAATACAATATAAGATAATATTAATTTTTAATCAAAAAAAAACTCACCATACATTAAATATTAGACATAAGTGATATACTATTGATATCCATTGATTTCACTAGAATATATTTAATCAAACAGTAACTACATAAGTAATATACTACTAGTATCTATTTATTTCACTAACTATACCTAACCAAACAAGAACTACATGAGTGATATACTATCGATATCTATTGATTTCACTAATTATACCTAACCAAAAGAGAACTACATGAGTGATATACTAACGATATCCCTTGATTTCACAAATTATACCTAACTAAATAGTAACTACATGAGGGATATACTCACGATATCCATTGATTTCACTAGAATATATTTAATCAAACACTAACTACATGAGTGATATACTACACGATATCCATTGATTTCACTAATTATACCTAACCAAACAAGAACTACATGGTGATATACTACTGATAACCCTTGTTTTCACTAATATATATTCAACCAAAAAGAAACTACATGAATGATACACTACTGATATCTCTTGATTTCACCAATTATACCTAACCACACACAGAACTACATGAGTGATATAATCGTTGATATTCGTTAAATACACAATATTAAGTACATATCAGTATAAAAATGCTATAATCAAACAAAAATGTTATAATCAGAATACATTTCAAGTGAATCAAAACATCATCATACATTAATTAAAAAATATATATATATAAATACTTACATCGTTGCCCTCCTTTTTTGTGCTCTTCTTTTTTTTAATTGTCTTCGAACATTCTCCTTTTATCGATCTCTTTTTCATGTTCTTGTTCTTCTCCATTTTTGTAACTTTTCACTATTTGGCTAAAAAGTTCAAAACAAAAAATTAGAAGTTTAAATTACAAACTGAAACCGTAAGAAACTAAAATGTAACTGTACATTTCTTTTGAACTTTCACTATTTCGAATAATAAAAAGCAAAATGGAAGAGAGATCAACCATATATATACATGAAATGAACATGTGAAGTATGAAAACAACAAGAAAACTGTACATGCAAAACCTTGTGTTCGAAATAGTGAAAGTTTAAAAGGAAACCGAACCTCGTGTTCTCCCATTAAAGTAAAATAGTAACAAAAAACAATACAAAAAAAAAAGAAATCGAATCACTAACCGAAGCTTTTTGTCCTTTTCGTCGATTAAAGAAGACTTCCAGAAGAATAAAGTAGAAGAATAATGTTGAAGATCCCAAGTGAAAATGCCAAACAGAAAAATGCCAAAACGAAAGCGTAAGATTAGGGTTTCCAAATTTTCGCGTTAAAAAGACAATCCCTAAATGAAACGCCACGCCTTTTCACCTTTCATTGACACGTTTTTTAAAAAAAAATTCACTGGGCATTGGTATTTACATGGGTCATTGTTTTTGTAATTTTTTTTTACTGGGCTTCATTATTTACATGGATCACCTATTTGGGCTTGACTAGTAAAACAATATTTACATTTGTTAAATCAATTTCTACCAATTTTATATCAATAGTGTATCTGTAGTATATCAAGTTATGTGATATACCTAATATAGGATATATTAGGTATATATTAGGTATATATTAGGTATATCAATCGAAAATATGATAAGAACAATATATCAACCAAAAATATGATAAGAACAATAGAAAAACAAAATAAAATTACCTAATATAACATCAAACAAGACTAAAAAAATAGAAAAAGAAGAAATAAATTCTGAAAATTCTGAAAATATTCAAAATGAAATACTCAAAACACTAAAAATCAATACACCAATGTTCACCTATAATAATGTTTCTACTAAATCTATACAATAACAATCAGATATCAATCTCAAAGTTCTTCTACCCAATCATCAATACACCAATATTCTATTGTAATAATGTTTCTACTAAACCCATACAATAATAATCAGATATCAATTTGCTGGTGGAAATTTACAAGTTCTTCGATTGTGACCAACACGCTTGCAACGACCGCATTTTGTGCGCTTCACAAATTCACCAATTGAGGGTATCCTTTGTTGTTCACATTCACACTACTCCAATCAAAATGATTACCAATAGGACGAACTGAACCATTGTACGTTGATAACCATGTACCTATGAAATAATACTTCGAAACATATGAATAAATATTTAAATTCATTCCACGAATAACAGCAAGGGCATGAGCACATGGAATTTCTTCCAAATCCCAAAAACAACAACTACAACTTTTAGAATTCAACTTAACAAAAAAATGATTGCCCCCATCCATTACTTGATATTCACTATCATTCACAGGATCAACCTAAAAAAGAAACAAAAAATTAGAAAAGCAAAATAAGTATATCAGTAATAAATTAACTTATTGATATACTACAGATATTCAGCCATTGATATACTACACACTTACAGTAAATGTCCGTGATTCATCCACATGCTTTCTTATCACACTTTTAGCCCATGGAGTCAAAATACTCTTTGTACACAATGCTAACTTCCTTTTCTCATAAAACCAATGTTGAAGTGTCTTTCTAATAGAGTCAAGCAATGTTGCAACTAGCAAATCTTTAGAATCTTTCAACACTGAATTCAAACTCTCAGAAATGTTTGTAGTCATCATTTGATATCTTCTTTGTTTAGAGTATGCACGAGCCCATTTCTCAAAACCAACTTTCCTAAGATATTCTCTTATAGAAGGGTATATTGACTTCATCCATCTCATATACAACTCAAATTCAACAATTGTATAAGACCTTGCACATTTACGAAAAAGGTCATCCATCAAAGAATCTTTAAATGACAACTTCAAACTCTTCAAAAGGTGTTGCATGCAAACACAATATTCAGCAGAAGGATACACATTTGCAACAGCTTTTGGAATGCTTAAATGACGATCAGAAACAATAACTAACCCCTCCCTATTACCAAAACAATTTCTCAAATTCTCAAAAAATCATTTTCATGATGCATCATTCTCTGAATTTACTATACTAAAAGCAAGAGGGAAAATTTGATTGTTACTCACGATTGATGAGGCGATTAATAATGTTCCAAAGATACTTACAGTCAAAAATGTTCCATCAATGTGATATATTTGGTCTACAATATTTCCAACCTTCAATTGATGAACTAAAAGCCATAAAACAGTACCTAAAGTGTCCATTTGCATCAGTTTCATACGTAGTATATGAACCTATAAACAAATAAATACACAAAGCAGTTAATAAAATAAGTATATCAGTGATAAATAAATAAAAAAAAGTATAACAGTAGGATATCAGTAGAATAATTTATGTTTAAATACAACACAAATACACTAAAAAAATTAAAATTAAAACTTGGTACAAACCTAAATTCATTTCTTTCAGCTTCAGAAAAAATTTGGGGATCAAAGCATAAGAATCACCAGATCCCCATTTAACAATTTCATAATTGATTCTTTTGCCCTCCAAGCTTTATAATAACTAATGTCAACTCCATAATTCATCCGCATATGATTCACAATATCTTTTGGAGTTGAATGATCAACACTAAACCTCAAACTCTCAGTCATACAGTTAGTAATGAATGATGATGATGCTTGCTTATGAGATTGAATGATGTTCATGGAGCAATTATGATCACTAATATATGCTCTAATCATCCATAAATCACTACACTTATAACGAGATGATCTTAGATACCATTGGCAACCATCTTGAATACATACAAATTCAATCTGCTTTTTAATTTGATCTCGAGTTCGAATTCAAAATTATACTTCACAGCAATAAAACGAAAAGCCTTTACCAAAACTTCTTTGCTTGCAAATACATCCTTCACCTTAAAATTCAATGCACTATAAATATTATTAATATGGACATCCCTAAAAACTTCCAAATCACCTTCAATTGTAGAAGAATAATCAACTATCCCCAAATTTTCATCTCCAACATCAATAACATTCAACGACACTTCCAAAAGCATATTCGTAGCATGAGCAACTAATGGATACCTTGTGATTTGATTCTTAACCAAAGACAAAAACCAACATACATCTTTATCTTCAAGAATCTTAACAACATGTTGAATACTATTACCACCTAATTCCAATAAAACTGAAAGCAAATAAGAGAAACTAGACCCAACTTCCTTTTGTATCAAATTCATAAAACTCTCAAAATTCATCTCTTCCTCAACCAAAGCTCCAATACTTTTGTAATTCACATAACAATTTTGATCATCTCATTGACCACTATGAAACACAAGTATTGGAATCTTAACCATTAGTACTTTACTGCAAAAAAAGAAAAGCTAAAATCAGTGAATATATAAAAAAAAAATACACAACTAATATACTGAAAAAACAAAATACATATACTTAAATGTTTCTAATATTATACAACTAAGATCAGAACTGAAATCGAAACTAAACCTAATGTCTGAAAAAAAAAACAGAATCAAAGAAGAAAAGAACCAAACGAAATAAAAAACACAAAGGAACAAGAAATTTTTAGATCAAAACACAAAGATCGCAGTAAACTAACTCTAAGCATAGTTCAAAACTAATAACATTGAAAAAAAAGATTACGTTTACGGCAAAAAAAACCCTAACTTAACTACAAAGCCGGAATGGAACGGAATGTGGAACACTTGTCTGCAAGATTACGAGATTGAAATTGATGAACACTTAGCCGATCGTGGACTATCTCTGCAAGCGAAAATAAAAAACAGAGAATCTTAAGGAAGAAGAAAGACAAAACCACGCGGGAGTGAAAGGCTTCTTAAAGAAGCAAGGGTAAAATAGGAATATTAAAAAAAGGAAAAAACGAAAAGCAAAATTTTTGCTATATTTGCAAAAGTAATATATAGATAATAAAATTGCAAAATTCCCTAAACTTTTTGCCACCCATTACAATTCCCCTAAAAAAAAGGAGTGGAGGAGATTTTTTTTAGAAGGGATAGAGATTCTAGGGATTTAAGTAGAGAAAGTAAAATAAAACATTTGAAAATAAAATCAAATTTACACAAAATTAAAACTCGGAGAAGATTTAAAAACAATAATATTTTTAAATAAATCAAAAAACTTATACCCCATCATTTATGTATAATTAACTAAGTATCATCTTTCCATTCCATCTATATTTCATCCCTTACTGTTACAACATAAATCCCTTGCAACATAAAAGCTCAATACAAAATCTCTTCGATTTTTTTTTTAGTACAACAATATTTGCTATTTAAGGTATGGGCATTTGAACTCATGACCAACGATTTTTACTGACCCTTACATCAAAATTTAGAATTAATTATTTAATATATTCTTTTTAAATAATATAATGCATTTTAAAAATTATAAAAATAAAGAAAAAGAATTAGAGGAGGAAAAAAGTATGATTATTCAATAAAAGTATGATTCATAGCAAAAATTAATGTTCATTTATAATTTTATTTATTAAAATAGTAATTATTAAAAAGAGGTAAAACTAAAAGAATAAAAAATTAATAGTAAAGAAATAAATAGTGACAAAGAATCAAAAGAGATTTTAGGCTTAAAACTAAAATTTAAAAAATGTGTATCTAAAATCATTCATTTCAATATATTTCTAAAGATATCAATAATTTCAAATCTTTTAGGGAAAACTACATAAATGGGCTAATTGTTATACCCATTTAGCAAGATTGGACAGACTTTTTTAAATTTTGCATTAGTGTCCATCTAATGAATTTTGGAGGAGGTTCATTTACGAATATACCCTGGAAAGAGGCCAGCTGTAGGTTTTTTTAAAAAAAATAAAGATACCCCACATAGAAATAATCGTTCGATATCCCAATCTTTTCTCCTCAAACGGCGAAATTTGTTCTTCAAAACGTATGGCTTCTTCTTCGTCTCACTTTTTTTCTTTTGGAAAATTCTGAAATCCCTATATTTCCTGGGATTTTGATTCATCGACTAGGAAAAAAAAAATCGCCATTTTCTGTTCTCCATCAAGATTTTCGGACTGCAGATTCTGAAAAACTTCGCATACTGTAAGTAACCTACAGTTTTCAACATTCAAAGTCTTGAATATACTTAGATATGCATGCTTGTTTTGACTTCATTTCCGTTAAGAAAATATTCTATATTTGTTGTCTGGAAACTGAAGGAGGATGCTTTTGCCAATTTCTTCTTTTTAAATTGATATATTTCGATTTTTAAGAATGACATTACTTGTTACATGAACATGTGTTAGTAAACGAAATGAATCGCATATACTGATATTGCATGAATGTTTTGATTTCGTTTTCGTTGTTAACGGGTCCTTTATGTGTTGTTGAAACCCTAAAATTTAGGGAAATACTGAAATATGGTGGTTATGTTGCATTTTCAACCATGATGTATAAACTAAATATACCATCTTAATTATAGAATATATGGAAAGAATAAGGGAAATAGTTACTGTGACATCTAATTGATAATATCGAAACTGGTGTATGAATTTTAACATACTGATATATGCATATATCTTATTTTTATTTTTGTTGTAAACCATTTATTTAGTTATCTGAAATATATATGTAGATTTTGTTGAAATTTTAACTTGATTTATGAATGTTTCATTATGTGTATTTAAGTTTTAGTTTTATAGAAAGGAATTTTAATTCTGAAATGGGATTCATATACAGATATTTTCCTGTTGTCAACCAGTTCTAGATGTATTATTCTAATATTAAAAATGAAATGGGAGGAAAACTCTGCTTTTTTAATGTTTGGACTTAGTAAATTTACAAAATGATTTGAGTTAACTATGATGTATGAATGTAACCATACTGGTTAACTATGTGTTAATAATCAAAATAACAATGACGATGTGTCATATATAATATATGTTAATACATAATGTAAGTTCATAAATGTTAATGTATTACTCTGTGCAGAGTGCAATGGTGAAAATTGAAGAAATTGTTGAGAGTAATGTACGAGAGAGAAATGTGCGTAGGAGTCAAAGGCTTTTAGGTTCGACCAGTAGAAGGTGTAATGATGGATCAAAGAAATCTGAAGTCTTGGTCATTGATTCTGAGGTATACGTAATATATACGTAACATATATTATAATTGATATCATAAATACCTAACTTCTCAATATTGGGATTTAGTAATTATGCGGATGTTTTTAATTACAGAACGAAAGCGATATTGAGATCAGTACTCCATCCAACACGAATATCAACATATGAGCATATGATGGAAGAATATATGAGCATATGATGGAAGAATAGAAAATGATTCTTCAGGGGATCCCATAATTTCTTGTATGGTCGAAGCTCGGGCACGCCATGCTTTGTGATAACTCACATTAACACCTTGGTGAGAACGAATGTAGGATATAATTTCTTTAGGAGTATCATATTCATTACCATCAATGGTCATCTTACTCTTGATGCAGTCCTTAATTAAAGATGCAGATGCTTGTTTATGAGAGTTCATAACAACATCAAGAGAACAGTTATGATCATTGATGATTTTCTTAACTATCCAAATATCACATGTATCAACTCCAGTACGAGATGCACGTACTAACCATTGGCAATTTCTATCAATACATCTAACAACTAATAACTTCTTGTTAGATTTCTTTGTCCTAAATTGGAAGTTATCTCTCAATGCAATTCCACGCAAAGCATTTTGAAGATTTTTCTTACCTCTAAACACATCATTCAATAGTATATAGAAATCTACAGGTATTTTTCCAACATCAATGGTATCATGAAAACGACCATCGGGAATAACAGAGCTATTGTTGGACGTTTCTATCGTCATATCATCCAAAATCAACGATAAACTATTTCTATAATCGACTACAAGTGAACAACCACACAATGTACCATTAGAAATAACATCAAAAAACCAACTTACATCTCTGTCGTCAACCATTTTCATACCCTTCTTTATGAACGATTGCGATCCAAGGCTAACTGTAACGCCCCGGAATTTTCAAGTACCTCTTGAATTGTATTTGGATTAATGTAATGGAAATTAAATTTTAATCGGGCCTTGAAGTTCTTAGTTGAAGTTAAGTTTTACAAATTAAGAGTGCAAATATGGTTTAATCATACATATGTTGAGTTGGATTACTTATTTGAGTAAAAGGCAATGCTATGGTCTATCTAAGGTGAAAGGGCAATTTGGTAATTTTGGATGAAGAGACTAGGTTAAATCTTTGTCCTTTTGTGAGCACAATTTTCGAGAGATAACCTTCAATTTGACCTTCCTTGTTGTCTTCATCTTCCCGAGCAACCAACCTCACCATTCTCCTTCCGATCACTTCTTCCCAGCCGAACGCCACCGCCTACGCCGTCGCCTGCGACCACGACGACACGCGAGGAGCCACCATCGAAGCCGAGCGTTGCCTTCTGCGCCGTCCGTCAGTTGTTCCTTCGCCGTCGGCATCACGAGCAGCGCCGCCGTTGCTGAAATCGAGCCGCCGAACTCGCTTCACTTTGCCGCCGCCGCGACGCGCCGCCGACATGTTGGATTCGAGCCCGAGCCACGGTGAGGCCGCCGCCGAACTCTAAGGTCGCCGAAAGTTATGGTCGCAACCTTCACCGCGGGTCACGTATGGGTTTTGGTTGGTTCAAGCGGTTCGTCGAATTTTAGATCGGTTTTGAGGTGGGAGTGCCGGTTCGAGTAGATCGGTGAATGGGCATCTCGATCGACTCAACGCTCGAACGCGCGCCACGCCACGCACGCCGCCGCCACACGCGCCGCCGTGCTCGATCGCACGCGCCATGCGTGCTCGACCCCGCCACACGCGCGTGCTGCTCCACCCGCGCGCGCCGCGTGCTCCGACCGCCACGCCGCCCGCCACGGAGCCGCCCGGCCCACCTGCTTTTGACCTCCCGAGTTCGTTTTAAGCGTCCGTTTGTGGTAATTTAGCCTAACTATAATTGGATTCAAAATAAGTGCCTAATTATGTAAGTTAATTAAAGAATTGATGAACGTGATTTAGGGGATTCGACTATCGAGCATGACTAAGCGAAACTTTGAGCTAGGAGCGGAATGTAAAGAGTTTCGAGCTAAGGTAAGGGATTTTCTACAAACGATCTTAAAAAGGGAAGTGAATACAATTTCCTGAAATATGTATTTGTTTAAAGGATGAAAATTGAGGAATTATTTCAAAAGGTGAATTTCCAAAACTCATGCTTAGGGCTTGAATTTAGAAACGAATATTTCAAAGGGTTTCTCGAGAATCTCGAGTGAATGATTTTCAAAAGGTTTAGTAAGGGACCTCGTGCCGAACTTTTAATGGGAGTAACTGAAAACGATTTTCATGATTTTATGCGAAATAGTTCATATTTTTCACATGAAAATCCACATATATTATTTTGAGAATACGTGATATTTTATATGCAAATTCGATGTATTATGTGAAAATGAATCATTATTTTATGTGAAAGTATTCTCGTATGTTAGGTATAAGGATCCCATTATTTCATGTGAGGATAGGGATGATGAGATTGTATGAGATTGTTTCATGTTCTTACAAAAGTATGATATTTCACATCGCCCATGAGAAAGTATGAATGATATGTTGATGATGATATTTGTGATATGTACACCATGATTATGTGGTGATGGGACCTTATGCATGTTTTGTATGCCACGAAATGAATTAACGAATAGTGTGGACATTGGTGATCTTGAGATCGCTGAAATGACTTAGGATGACCAGTCGGCCTCACAACTTAATGAACAGCCATGGATTAAAGACCTGGCAACTGAATGAACAGCCATGGATTAAAGACCTGGCAATTAAATGAATAGCCATGGATTAAAGACTGCAATCGAATGAACGACCATGGATTAAAGACACGGCAATTAAATGAATAGCCATGGATTAAAGAGACTGCAATCGAATGAATAGCCATGGATTAAAGACATGGCAACTGAAGGAACAGTCATGGATTAAAGGCCTGACAAATAACTATGCAGCCATGGATTAAAGACCTGGCAACTTTAGAAAATTTTAATTCCCATCTATGTATGTTATGAATGAATTTAAAGATCATGATTGTATGTGTATGCATATCCCGATCCCCCCACTCATCGGGTATTTTATAATACTCATCCTCTACCTTTGTTGTGTCTTTCTTTGTTTTAAAATGTTTTCGTGTAGAGACGAGAGCATACCAAAGTAGAGTGGCATGGATGCGCTCTGAAGCCATGGGAACCAAGTCATGAATTCCGTGATCCGTGATTTAGAGAGAATTTTAAAAGATTATGGTCTTCCGCTTATGTAGTACAAAGTTTTGAAACTAGAGGCCGAATTTAATTATATTTCTTGTAAACGTTTTGTATTTCTATGGGATCCCAAATTAAATTGATTTTTATTTATCAACTTTTATTTGTTTTAAGCTCGATTAAGGCCTCGAATGCATGCATGAGTAGTAATGTCCCTAGGAAATTATGTTTTAAAACTAGGGCGCATTACGGTTGGTATCGAGCCCAAGGTTATAGGTCTTAGAGACTCGCTTACAGAGTAAGCAACAAGTATCCCATGGCTAAGTAGCAACTCCAGTCCACCGCTGTGTATGCCTTGAACTAAAAGTTTTATTTGTTTACTTAAAAGAGAATTTAGTAGTCTATGAGAAAATATTTTATATAAAAATCGAGTTTGATGAATTTCCAAACTAAGAAAGAATGAGAATGTATGAGCTAAACTATATGTCTATGAAAAGAAAATGCATAAATGAAATGCTTATATGTGAATCTATACGCGTATACGTCATAGCGTTGGCATGATCTTACGCAGAAAGGAAAGAAAACACATGTGATCCCTACTATTGATGATAGAAAGGAAAATGTTTTAGTTAAGAATGTTTACGCTAAAAATGAAGTTTTATAGCCATAAAACACATGTTGTGGATTATTAAAAGGTCCGCTTTGACCAAGGGAGTAAAGAGTAAGACTTAAGAGGTTAGAGTGTTAAAGGTTGCTAAGAAACTAGATTACTTCAGTATAGCTTTCAATAATAAAAGTTAAGACTACTCATGAGAAGTTCAAAGTTTAAATGTGTTCGGCAAGAGGTTAGTAGTCTCATTCATTCATGCTAGATCAATGGGATAGAAAGGTATGAAACTTAGTAAACGTACCACTTTGGAGTTTTCGACTTTGTTGGTTCCTAAATAAAGCCCTTCACCTTCAAGTGAATACGTAAGTATGGTATTCAAGGAGTTCAAAAGTAAAGAGAGCAAAGATGTTTTAAAATGGACTCGAGCTTTAAAGGGAAGGATAGATTGTTAATGTTGGAACGAAAATTTAATTCTTCAGAATACTTGAAACACTTCGATTTTATTTAGACCTTTGCTCTGAGGGAGAAACCACAGAGGTATACACGATTAATGTGTTACTACAGATAGGCATGATACGAAGTTTCAAAAGCGATACCATAAACTAAATAGACTTAATAAGGACAAGTATAAAGAAGAAAAGTAGGGAATTAGAGTTTTAGTTTGAGAACACAAGAGAATTGATTGTCGGGACTCCAGAAACTTGTGCACGAATAGACATTCATATGACCACAGGTGTGTCCACGCTTGTGGAATGTGTATAAGGAACCTTGCTACTAATTTCTGCCTGTTGGACTAGATATATGTGTACAACTTGAAAGAAATAGCCTGAGAGGTTAACCTTGAACTCTTAGGTAGTAAAGTTTCCTTTCCCGATCAGAGGTTTAAGGAGAGAGAATTCGGTTAATAGAGGAAAGTGCTCTGAATCTCTTCTTCGCTATGTAGCAATCAAGTTGAGGAACTCCTTTTCGATTGGTAAAGTGTATAGTGGTAGTGGTCGAACGATCATTAGAAACATGAATCTATAAGGTTCCTTTAGTAAAGGCTAGGTTGATGGTTTCTTAAGAAAGGTTTTAGTGAATTCGACTTATAACCAAACGAGTACAAATAGTTGAGAATGTCCTTAATCTTACAAAAAGAAGAAGGCCAAGTTTAAGGAGCTTAAGCACGAGGATCGATGCGCTAGTATTAGACAAGGAAGGATTTATCTTTTAAAGTTACCCCAACACAAGAGACAGATTTAAGTATGGAATTAAAAGTAGAGAGTAACAGAAATTTCTAATACTCCTTACAGAATGCCCCAGCAAAGTAAAAGAACCCAAGTCACAGGTACGTAACCTCCTTTATAAGAGTTAATAGTAGTTTATCGCCATAAGAAGTATTAGTGTGATACATAAAGGAGAAAGTGGTATACTTATGCGTGTGCATAAGAGATGAGAAGTGGAGACAGTTGTTGCTAAGGATAAATCTCTTCGTTTTGAATGAACGACCTATTCCGCCAGTACGAGGAGCATAGTGTTCCTTAAGATGATTTTGGAGTCAAGTTAGCGCCCGTCATAAACCAGGGATTAGATATCCCGAGACGACTTCCAAATCACTTTACGAACATCATGAAGGGTGTAGAGATTTTACTTAAATGCCCCTAATGTTTATAGGCTCGATGGATTTAGTGCTCAAGAGAAAGGTAAATCATTGTCGGGATAAAATTGTCGAAGACGTTCTAGTTTAACCAAGCCTAAAAAGGGGCAGAAATGACAATTCGGAAGGATTGCTTTAGGCATAAGGAGGGAAGAGTAAGTCCTGAGATATGGAAAGTAGTCGAAAGGTCACTAAGGAGTTAAGTGCTCAAGCAGACTTCAAAAGGTGAGCATAAGGAAATTTGTTAAGCTAAGAAAAGACGAGAATGTGACCTCAGGTGAGTAATATTATAAAGGAAATGTCCGAGTTCAGGATGTAAGGCTTAAAGGAATCTTTGTCAAGATAAGACTCACTTGCGCGTTATTAAAAAGGAGTAGTTTGGACAAAGGAAAGAAAGGGTAGACATTACGAGGCGAAAATCTTTCAAGAAACCTTGAACAACTGAGTTCGCGAGTAGAACCTTAGCAAAGGAGTATTGTAATTCTTGAAAAGTCCAAAGTCTAGAGGTGTTAAATAAAGTATTCGTATTCAAGGTTTGAACGTTAGGGTTTCATGATAAAAGAGTCGGAAAAGTTAAGAAATATAGTGGATGCCATTGTAAAGTATCCAACCCTATTGGTGTTAAGAAAGTTGCATTATACTCGAGTGATCACCTGAACGTGATATTTAAAGGAGTGAAGGATAAAGGGAGAATGAGTTTTAAAAGACTAAATTCCTTTTTGCGAGATCGCTTAACATCGAGGTTGTTGGCAGTGGAGTTATATTAAGGGGAGTGATATGAATTACTGTTCCGTTGTGCCATAGACTGAGGAAAGATTAAAAGAGATAGAGTATGAGTTGTATCTTGAATAACCTGCTTTAAAAGGTTCATTCTAATTCCTAGAACTTGCAATGAAGATTTTGTCACTTAATGCGATAACCTATAATTGTTTAGGCTCTAAAGCAGGGTAAGTAAAGAGGATTTCATCACACTCCTTTTAAAGTTCGTGTTAAAGTTAAGGTTGTAACTTTATTGTTAGACTTCCTTGCCTCTAAAGAATCCTTGTTTACGACTAAAGAAATTGTGTTTCATTCATATATTGATTGTTCAACATTCCGATGTATCGTGTGCTCTGCACTCTGGGTAATCCCGAAACGAAGTTGGAGGTATGATGGGTTGGCTGTCTGATTTTAGAAGTGCAATTTCTATCAAACAGGTGTTGAAGAAAATTTTGGCATTGTTGTAGTTACGCCGTTATGCTGCAAATTTTCGAGGCATTATTGTAATAAGAATGACAGAGTTGTACAGAACATTTCATGTGTCACGACAACCAAATGAGACCTAAGTTTGAGTTACTCCTACCGTGACTTGAAACTTTCAACGAGCTATTGATTTCAATAGATACGCAAGTGAGATCGCCACTGCAACGTTTACTAAAAGGTCGTTGAGAGTAGCGAGAGGTTAACCAATAATGTAAGGAGTCTTGAACAACCGAACAAAGTTGCTAACTCTATCCTTGAAGTCGCATCTCTTAGAAAGGTGTTAAGGTTATGGAAACGATGGTCGGACGGATCGATCGAGTCATACCTTGAAATAGATGCTAGTAGCGGTGCAAAGAAACCATAAAGGGATTTTGAGGCTCAACAACAATGGAATCAATTTAGCAAGGAGTCCATTCTAAAATCACAAGACAGAAGAGACTAATTAAGGGACTAGGGAAGGAAATACGAGCTAAATATCCCGAGTTATCTTAGAATTTGAATCTAGAACTTTCCAAATTTAGAATCCGAGTCAAGGGCATCAGTTATGTAGGCCTTAGTGGAAAGACTCCAGTGAAGAGAACGAGCCAAGTTAAAAGTTATGAGACCGTTGAGTAATAATTTTACGCTAAGGCGTAATACTTGAGGAGCAATTAGTACTAATTCTTACAAGATTAGAAACTTTCGAGGACGAAAGTTCTTAAGGAGGGAAGATTGTAACGCCCCGGAATTTTCAAGTACCTCTTGAATTGTATTTGGATTAATGTAATGGAAATTAAATTTTAATCGGGCCTTGAAGTTCTTAGTTGAAGTTAAGTTTTACAAATTAAGAGTGCAAATATGGTTTAATCATACATATGTTGAGTTGGATTACTTATTTGAGTAAAAGGCAATGCTATGGTCTATCTAAGGTGAAAGGGCAATTTGGTAATTTTGGATGAAGAGACTAGGGTTAAATCTTTGTCCTTTTGTGAGCACAATTTTCGAGAGATAACCTTCAGCCCCCAGCCTTCCTTGTTGTCTTCATCTTCCCGAGCAACCAACCTCACCATTCTCCTTCCGATCACTTCTTCCCAGCCGAACGCCACCGCCTACGCCGTCGCCTGCGACCACGACGACACGCGAGGAGCCACCATCGAAGCCGAGCGTTGCCCTTCTGCGCCGTCCGTCAGTTGTTCCTTCGCCGCCGCAGATCACGCAGCAGCGCCCGGCCGTTGAGAAATCGAGCCGCGGAACTCGCTCACCGGCCGCCGCGACGCGCGCCACCGACATGTTGGATTCGAGCCCGAGCCACGGTGAGGCCGCCGCCGAACTCTAAGGTCGCCTGAAAGTTATGGTCGCAACCTTCACCACGGCCCACGTATGGGTTTTGGTTGGTTCAAGCGGTTCGTCGAATTTTAGATCGGTTTTGAGGGTGGGAGTGCCGGTTCTGAGTAGATCGGTGAATGGGCATCTCAGATCTGACCTCAACGCCTCGAAACGCGCCGCCACGCGCCGCCACGCGCCGCCACACGCGCCGCCGCTCCGGCCACGCTGCGTGCAGCTCCGCCACGCCGCCGCCACGAGTCTGCTCCGGTCCACCTGTTTTGACCTCCCGAGTTCGTTTTAAGCGTCCGTTTGTGGTAATTTAGCCTAACTATAATTGGATTCAAAATAAGTGCCTAATTATGTAAGTTAATTAAAGAATTGATGAACGTGATTTAGGGGATTCGACTATCGAGCATGACTAAGCGAAACTTTGAGCTAGGAGCGGAATGTAAAGAGTTTCGAGCTAAGGTAAGGGATTTTCTACAAACGATCTTAAAAAGGGAAGTGAATACAATTTCCTGAAATATGTATTTGTTTAAAGGATGAAAATTGAGGAATTATTTCAAAAGGTGAATTTCCAAAACTCATGCTTAGGGCTTGAATTTAGAAACGAATATTTCAAAGGGTTTCTCGAGAATCTCGAGTGAATGATTTTCAAAAGGTTTAGTAAGGGACCTCGTCTTAGAACTTTTAATGGGAGTAATCGAAAACGATTTTCATGATTTTATGCGAAATAGTTCATATTTTTCACATGAAAATCCACATATATTATTTT
This sequence comes from Trichosanthes cucumerina, assembly GCA_036507285.1. Lineage (NCBI taxonomy): Eukaryota > Viridiplantae > Streptophyta > Magnoliopsida > Cucurbitales > Cucurbitaceae > Trichosanthes > Trichosanthes cucumerina. The sequence continues at coordinate 84,226,839 of CM071835.1, read as the reverse complement.
GAGAATACGTGATATTTTATATGCAAATTCGATGTATTATGTGAAAATGAATCATTATTTTATGTGAAAGTATTCTCGTATGTTAGGTATAAGGATCCCATTATTTCATGTGAGGATAGGACAGTAGATTGTATGAGATTGTTTCATGTTCTTACAAAAGTATGATATTTCACACTGTCCATGAGAAAGTATGAATGATATGTTGATGATGATATTTGTGATATGTACACCATGATTATGTGACTGATGGGACCTTATGCATGTTTTGTATGCCACGAAATGAATTAACGAATAGTGTGGACATTGGTGATCTTGAGATCGCTGAAATGACTTAGGATGACCAGTCGGCCTCACAACTTAATGAACAGCCATGGATTAAAGACCTGGCAACTGAATGAACAGCCATGGATTAAAGACCTGGCAATTAAATGAATAGCCATGGATTAAAGACACGGCAATCGAATGAAAACGACCATGGATTAAAGACACGGCAATTAAATGAATAGCCATGGATTAAAGACGGCAAACTGAATGAATAGCCATGGATTAAAGACACTGCAAATGGAAGGAACGATCATGGATTAAAGGCCTGACAAATAACTATGCAGCCATGGATTAAAGACACGCAACTTTAGAAAATTTTAATTCCCATCTATGTATGTTATGAATGAATTTAAAGATCATGATTGTATGTGTATGCATATCCCGATCCCCACTTATCGGGTATTTTATAATACTCATCCTCTACCTTTGTTGTGTCTTTCTTTGTTTTAAAATGTTTTTCAGTAGAGACGAGAGCATACCAAAGTAGTGGCATGGATGCGCTATGTGAAGCCATGGGAACCAAGTCATGAATTCCGCATCCGTGATTTAGAGAGAATTTTAAAAGATTATGGTCTTAAACTTATGTAGTACAAAGTTTTGAAACTAGAGGCCGAATTTAATTATATTTCTTGTAAACGTTTTGTATTTCTATGGGATCCCAAATTAAATTGATTTTTATTTATCAACTTTTATTTGTTTTAAGCTCAGTTAAGGCCTCGAATGCATGCATGAGTAGTAATGTCCCTAGGAAATTATGTTTTAAAACTAGGGGCGTTACACTAACAAATATTCAGGGTAATCAAAATTACCTACCATGTTTAACTGTGTCATTATAGTATCCAATAACACATGAAATTACATCCCAGGTGTCATAGTAATCTCAAAAACCTTGTAGTCAACATAATTGTCATTCTCATTCCAAGATCCATTGTGAAGAATGCGTACTGGAGATGAGTTTGAATCTGTATATAATATGTATATATCAGATGTATGTTAAACTTGTATGATTTAATATGATTGTATGATTTAGTTATATATTAATGTATGATATGTAACCTACTGTACTGAAAACATATAAAAAACCTAATGTATGAAATGTAAAAATGATTATTACAAGAATTGTAATCGAAATAAAAAACTGGAAAATGAGGGGATGAAAAATGAATCAAACTGTTAATGCATATTGATAGATGAATAATAACTTACTCATAATCAGAAGTATGATGGATTGAGCTGAAAAGAATGGATGCAGAAGTGGAAGCAGAAAGACTAACGAACTGTGACAAAATGAGAAAGCCGAAAATATGGGGATTGTTGGTACGATGTGCAGAAAATAATGGTGTAATAAAGTAAAAATGGAATAAAATACATAATAAATGGGTCTACAATTAAATAATTACGTTTACAAAAAGGAAACAAATAAATATGAGAGATGGAAACCAAAAATACATTAAATATTTGTATACCATAGTGATTAGGCGTATTTCTGTCCATCAGAAACGTAAATCTTGATCCAAAATTAATGAAAAGTCTATAAATACAATATATAGAAGATTTGGACAAATTTGTAACGAACAGATATAAAGGGTCTATTTACTACAATTTCTCAATATTTTATTTGGGTTAAAAGATTCTTTTAATTCTAGATTTTAATTTTTTTTAAAAATTATTATAACATCTTTTAAACTAAAAACTATTTGATTTCGAGAATTCAATTATTAAATTAAATTCAATTAAAGTAATTACACAAATAGAAAAACAAAAAGTTATCCTTTTTGTGAATATAACTAAAATATTATAATAAAAGCATAAATATGATATATATGTACAAAATTTTAATCAATTTACAAAATTAAACACCAAATTGATAAACACAAACTATCACACTTATATATGAATTCACAATTTACAAAATATCAATTTACAAAATTAAATACAAAAAATCAATTTACAAAATTAAGCATAAATATGACATATGCATGAAACTTTATTCTTCCCATCACACCCAACAACACTTATGTATGAAAATTTTAGAAAATTATAGAAAAACACAATGAAAAAAGATTCCTTTTTCAAATGAAAAAATAATATCCATCCACTTATATATGAAAATTTTAGAAAATTATAGAAACACACAATAAAAAAAGATTCCTTTTTCCAATGAAAAAATAATATCCATCCATTTTCCTCTCACTTAATCATGACATCCTATATATTTTCTCATTTCCAAATTTTTTCTTCCACACATAATTGTATACTTCCAAGAGCTATAGAAAAAAATGTTTGAAAGAAAAAAATAATATTTACAATGACGTAATTTTTATTATTGGAAAAAATAAAATAAAAATATTTATTATTCACCTTCAACATAATTCCAGTGTATAAGCAGGGTGGATAAAATAAATATAAACTAACAAATATAACAAAAACTAACAAAAAAAAATTACAATAAATGAAAACAAATATTAAAAAGATATTTCAATATCCCTCATTTCCCTTCACCCCGTGGATACTTGATGTGACGCCTGGTAATTTCAAGTAAGTTTTATTTTCTTTCCAAGTTAATTTGGGGCTCATATCATAGTTTTTAAAAGGTTTGGGCTAGATTATTAATTTGTGGATCTTGCAGGGGCCCAAATAGTTAAATCTCGCCTTTAATTTAGGTTGACGGCTCTTAAGTCTCTTATCGAGCAGTTTGGAGAACAAATCAAGGTAACCCCTAGACCCTCTCTTTCTTGTGGTTTAAAAAAAAAAAGAAGAAGAAAAAAAAAAGATTGCGAGAAGCCTCGCTCGCGCGAGACCCCCCCCAGAACGCCGTCTCCTTCCTCGCGCAGGGGGGCCGGCGCCGCTCTCCTCTCCGCCGGCGCCTCTCCTCTCCGCCGGCGCCTTCTCTCTCCGCCACCGCATCCTCCCTCCGCCACCGCCTTCCTCTCCGCCGTCTTCTCTCTCTCTCTCTCTCTCTCTCTCTCTCTCTCAACCGGTCGAGCCTCCCTCCCTCTCAGATCCGACCGACCAAACCTCCCTCCCTCTCAGATCCGGCCAAGTCTCTCTGTCTCAGATCCGGCCGAGTCTCTCTCTCTTGTCGCAGATCCGGACGAGCCGCCCTCTCAGATCCGACCAAATCCTCTCTCTCTGCGCTCTCCCTCTTTGTCTCTCTTGTAGATCTGAATCAATGGTAACCTTCGCACTGACTAGTATTGGTTTTGTGACAGGAACAAATCGTTTTGACTAAAAAGGTTAGACGTGTGAAGGAACCTCGAGGCTAGGACCGGGCAGAGAGCGTCTTCATCCCGCGTCCGTGGGTAAATCTCGACCTTGTGCTACTGTTTTGTTTTGGTAGTTAGGAGAGTTGAGTTGGTTGTGTCTCCCTTGAAGGGTTACCAAAGAACGTTCGAGTTAGATTGATTCTTATCTGAGATCAGTGTTTCGCTCGTGGTGTTTGTAGGTGCATTAGGCAGCTAGCAGGAGCAAGGACTTCCCCGCGACACTCCCATTTGAGGTAAGTAGTCAGTTGGAGTAAACACCGAGCTCCTGAGCGAAAGAGCAAGGTGTATGTGCCTTGTTGTGATTTTGAGTTTTGCTGTTGAACCATAGGACAACTAGTCAAGAAAGTTTGAAGCTCGTAGCATGTTTTTATGAGTTTTAAGTCTGAGATGATTGCATGATTGTTACATCAGGTTTGCAAGTATGTTTGAATCTTGTTTTACTATGTTGCATTGTTTACGTATTCTGTTGTGTGAAACTTTGAGCGGTAGGGGTCGTACCTGTGGTAAAATCTTACATTCCAAACGAGCGTGTGGTACGCATTGAGTTTGATAGGTTTGAGAGCCTAGTTGGGAGTTTGGACCCTTGGAGTGGGTCGAGGATGTTAGAAATGTTTAGATGAGACCCTAGTTACCTTATGAACAGAACCCATGAGTTAGTCTTCACCGAACACTGGATTGCGCTTGAACGGGGTCGAACCTCTAGGTTGACGATATATGATAGGCTCGTGAGGTCAAAAGTGCCCCATCAAGACCGGGAGTGGTTGCTTTCCATGATCCCGGACTAGCTTAGGGGCGATTCCCCAATGGGTGTAGGCTAGGCACGCCGCATGCACGGTACCATGCTAGTGTGTTATGAGAGCTCGGGGTGCGCCTCCGTTGAGATCGGGAGTGGTTGCTTTTCATGATCCGTCTTTGGCTTAGGGCGATTCCCCATGGGGCGTGCGGGACACGTACCGCGCTCCGTCTATCTTTGGCGTGTTGTGGCGTGAGGTTGCTTTCTCTCATTGCATCGTCAACCAAAGTTCTAGGTCCTAAGGTGAAGTTCGAGTAGCCACCACAGGAGCCAGGTGAAAGGAGTTAAGGGGGAGAGATCGGTTCGAGGGGTTGAGCGCGAGTTTGGGAGATGATTCTAGTTGTCTTGTTGAGTTAGGTTTGGGCGTAAGTGGGCTACTTCATCGGGTATTTTTATACTCATTCGTTTTCTTTTTATGTTTTGATCGCAGTAAAAGTTGAACCGGGATGAACGGCGATGAAGGCAACCTGGCGAGGCTATAAGACTTCTCCGTAGTGTCCCCGGCTCCTAGGAATTATTATTGTCTTGTTTTATGTAGACTCGTTGCGCATTCTTTTCCCTTTTGGTTTTGAAAGAACTCATGTTTAAGCTTTAATTGTTGTTTGAACTTTTGATGTGGTATGTGAGCGTTTACAAGTATCAAAACTTCGTTTTCTGATTTATCTCACCTTGGCTGCTTTGTATGTGATCTGTTTGCTTGAACCCAAATTTATCGTACATGTAGTTTCATGAGAAGTGGGTGAGTCGAAATACTTATTGGAGTGTTTTGTGCCTTTAACAGGTTAGGAAAAATTTTCTGGTTGCCCTAGTAGCGCCGTTATGCTGCCGAAATTTTTCCAGCATTAGTGGCGTTGCTTAGTAACTCCCCTAGTAGTTTAGTTTTAAAATTTAGGGTCGTTACAGTTGGTATCAGAGCCCAGGTTCTAGATTTTGTAGACTCGCCTACATCGTAGGCACTGGTTCTTATAGTCTCTCGCAGGAAGTCACCTCGCCGTCACCAGGTTTGCTTTTATCCTTCTTTTTGACTAAGATGTATTGCGTGACCCTTGCCGTGTGAGTGGCCTTGTTTGAGTACTTTCTTCGCTCTTTAAAGTTTTTGTTATGTTATGACTTAGATTATGGCTCAAGGTCGTTCGCGTGGTAGGAGGGTAGGGAGCAAATTTCTACCAAGAGGTCGTGGAGGTCGAGGAGGCGGGGGTCGAGGGGCTCGTAACCAGGAGCCTGTGTTGGAGCCCTTAGTCGACGAACAGTCTGAACATCAAGAGGAGGTTCACCCTGACCCTTCAGCCGTTGAGGAGTCGTTGAGCCAAAACCTGGAGAACCAGGGGGACCAGAGGAACGAGAATGCTCCACCACCTACCACGATGCTCATGACTCCGAAAGCCTCCGTGGAATCATTCAAGCCGCCTTAGCAAGCCAAGCAAAGCAATGTTCACCTGAATTTCGGGTGGTGAACCGTAATGTCGGATCAACCACGGAAGAGGCCAGATATTTGAAAGACTTCAAGAAATATGACCCGCCTAACTTCGAAGGTCAGGAGGTGGATCCCATGGCCGCTGAGGCGTGGCTTGCTACCATGGAATCAGTTTTCCGTCGGATGCGCTGCCCGGAGAACCAAATGGTCCAGTGTGCCGTCTACACACTCAGGGGACGAGCTCTCCTCTGATGGGAGGCCATAGAACGGTCTGTTGGTGTAGGTGAAGGACCAATGTCGTGGGCAAAGTTCAGGGAGGAGTTCTATGAAAAGTACTACCCGACCACCACGAGAACGAGGAAGTTGGCCGAGTTCATTGAGCTGAAGCAAGGGCCGACCCAGTCAGTAGAGGACTATGAGCACGAGTTCACTGTGTTGTCCCGTTTTGCAGTCAATTGGGTAGACACAGAAAAAAAGAAGGTGGACAAGTTCGTGGGCGGATTATGTGATGCCTTGTATGGCGGTGTGGCTATCCTGGAACCACAAACTTATGCTGCAGCTGTTCGTGCAGCGTCGTTGCTTGATGCCCGTACCTCGAGGTCTAGAGGAGTCGATGCAGGCGTAATCTGTGTGTAGCCCAAAGCACGTAAACCCGATTTAAGCTCGAGGGGGCGAACCAGGTCCAAAGAAGAGGCGTAAGAGGAAGTTTAACGGTGTGACAGCAGCCTAATAGATATGTAGCCCAAGGGCGCAGGCCGACCAAGGAGTGGTGAAGATTCCTCGCGCGCTAGTTGTGGCGAGCACAAGCATAGTGGGGCGTGTTTTGCGGCCACCATGACCTGTTACAACTGTGGAAAAGTAGGTCATTTGTCTTCGGGGTGCAGGCAACAGAAGAGAGCGGACCCCAGAACTTGTTTCAGATGCAAGAAAGTTGGTCATGTGGCGTCGGCTTGTCTAGAAAATCAGGAGCAAGGGGCTCAGGGAGGGCGCCAGCGAGGCGGAGTCTACGCAGGCGCCACCAGAGCTGTAGGAGGTTCAGGCGTCGTGGTGACAGGTACACTACCTATACTTGGTCATCTTGCTCTTGTGCTTTTTGATTCGGGTGTACACACTCTTTGTTTCTCGCTTTGTTTGTGGGGCAAGCCCGGTTAGAGGTAGAGCTCTCAGGTTTTGATCTGTTAGTTACAACCCCGTAGGGCGAACTCATGACCCGAGAAAAAGTGAAGACGGTGGTCGGTATTAGTGGAAGGTCGCCGTTGGAAGTGACCCTAATCGTTCTTGAAATGGGAGATTTTGACGTTATCCTTGGCATGGATTGGCTAGCTGCAAATCATGCCAACATCGATTGCCATCGTAGGGAGGTAGTCTTTAAGCCTCCATCAGAACCGAGTTTCAAGGTGAAAGGAACCGAGCATGGAGTCGTCCCAAGGATGATTTCGGCACTAAAGGCAAGCAAGTTGGTGATTAGCCAAGGGCCTTGGGCCTTTTGGCAAGTGTGATGGACTCGAGAAGTAAAAAGGGGATGTGTCGTCGGTCCCAATAGTCAGGGAGTTCGTTGATGTGTTCCCTGAGGATTTGCCCGGATTACCTCCGACCAGAGAGGTGGATTTCTGTATTGAGTTGGAACCAGGCACTGCACCGTTGTCGAAAGCTCCGTACAGAATGGCCCCAGCCGAGCTGAAAGAACTCAAGACTCGATTCTGGAGTCACAGACAAGGGCTTTATCCGCCCTAGTGTCTCACCCTGGGGTGCGCCCGTGCTCTTTGTGAAAAAGAAGGATGGGTCGATGCGCTTGTGCATTGACTACCGGGAGTTGAACAAGGTAACGATAAAGAATAAGTATAGTATGTATTATTTATTCAAATCTCGATAAAATAATTTTTTAACAAAAGAAAAATCATGTGTAAAAAATTATCCAAAAATCATAACAATTATGTATATCGATCGAAATATAGTATAGTCAAATCTAAAATATGATTTTTAAAATTTTTAAAATCATTTTTTTTGTTTCAATTATCAATAGACTATCAATAAAAGTTTGGTCATACCAAAATTCCAACTATTTAAAACTATAAAAATCAGAGCTTGAACTTGAAACTGGAAGGAAGGTTGTTGACATAATAACCACTATGTCATGAGGCTTTTTTATTATTTGATCTGACTTTTTTCTATACATATTATTAAAGGTAAAAATTTTAAGGGGGGCTCGGGCCCATGGTAAATCTGCCCCTGGTGGGTCCTACGTAATTCTCATTCATAATCAGATTGAGTACACTTTCGGGCGTATTGTCATTACCGGACTAGATTGTCGTGTTAGAAGTGGAACCTCAACCCAATTGCGATTACGGAATACGGTAAACACAATCAAACGTAATGTAGTGGGACCTACATTTTAGATTATGTTTGATTCATTATGTTTGCAGTTTGGTAAACAAGAGCTTAGTTGTATTGGAAAAAACTTAAAAGTTTGAACAGACCAATAGTGAAGCCTTATCACGAGGAATTGTGAATGAAGAGGAGATTAAAGGTGGAGTGACACCAAGTATATCCCACAATATTGTGATTGTGTACTAAGTGTGTAGGGGGCTTGATAGTCAACTTGTTGCTATAAATGGCAAAATATGTTGCATTACGATCAACAATTGTAGCGATTACCAAATGCTTGTAGCACTTACAAATATGTTGTAGTAGAAAATATCTAACAATCACTACTACGGTAGCTTACAAAGTTGCTAGATCCCTATTAATACAACTTATGCCAGTAGTTCATAAACTATTATAAAAAATGTTACCATGTTTAATATTCTATTATAAAAAATGTTACAATGTTTAATATTTGTTGTGATAGCTAAACAAAATCCTTAGTATAAAGGTTATTATTGTTGTAGTAGTAGTGAGAAGTCACTCCAGTAGTTTTGAAAAACTTAATATAGCTTCTAACATTGATTCATAAACCGCTGCAAAAAGTGTTGCAACAGTTTAATTTGTAATAGCTTAATAAATTTGTAGCTATAGTGGGGTACTTACTAGAGAACTTCACTCCAATAATTTTAAAAAGTATTACTAGATTCCTTAAACACGACTTCTGCCAGAATATCATAAACCACTACAAAAAAATATTGTCATGGTTAATAACCGCTAAGATAGCTCAATATAGTCATTGCTATAAATCCTACTTCCTATAGTGTAGGAAAATTACAACAAGATGTTGCTTTAGTAACATAAAGTTGTGGATGAAATTATAAATTTAATTACCAATTACATTTATTAAATGATATGACATTTCTACTCAAATAAATATTAAATACTAATTTAGTTTGATGTATATAGATAACTATAGATCCTACCAAATAGAACATCAAAGAAAAAAGAAAAAAAAAAGTATTTCATATATATATATATATATATATATATGAGTATATTACCACATGCATTTGCACATGCATACTTTTAAATTTTAAAATAATTGAGGTTTAGGCAAAATGTGAGTCAGTTCTATCATTTAAAAATTAATTCAAATTCATTTTAGTATATTATTATGTCTTTTATTTATTTTCTAGGTTTGAATATTTTTATGTTTGACTAATTAAATTAAAATTAATTTAATTCCTTAATTTAGGGTTAGGTTTATGATTACTAAAAATAAGAAACTACTTTTCTATAAGAAAAAATAAATTTTGGTTAGGATTTAAAAAGGTTTTGAAATCTAAGTTTTAAAAAAACTTTAACTATATTTTTTGTTTGATGTATTTATTGAGTTTTGAAATCTAATATTATTCTTGAAAGAGCTTTAATCAAATAATTTGTTTTGAAATCCTTAAAATTTTAAATGTTTAATAACATTGGAAAAATAGAGAAAAACCTCACATGGCTATTCCTCTTATTACCAATTGAGATGGAATCTCATATAATCGAATAATGTCTAGTTTAGTAATTTTTTTCTTCTTTTTTTTTTAGATTAAACTTATCAAAATATATATGTTTCTTTATTTTGTTATCTCGCTTTTTAAAAATATTTTCCACATCTAACCCAAAATTTAAAAATCAAAATTAAAAAAAAGTAGTTTTTTAAAAATTTCTTTTGCTTTTCAAAAACTTGTTAATAATTCAAGTGTATTTTTAAGCCGAAATAAACTATTAGACAAATGGTAGGCTTAAAGATGTATGAAATGTTTTATAAAATTCAAAGATTTATTTAGACACAATCTCAAAAGATTAGAACGATATTGTAAAATAATAAATTATTTATTATATTTTGCTACAAAATATAAAATATAAAATAATTTAGCGGTTGTTTAATAATAATTTAAAAATTAAAGAAAGAAAGAAAGCCATAACTACAATTTTATGGGATTTTTTTTAATTGATTTCTGTTCAAACCCCTAGCTATGTATTTTTATTCTCAAATTTCATTTCACCTCTACCCTCTCCCTCGGTGTTATTTGTTATTCGTCCATTGTCATCTATATTAATATTGGTTAATATATTTGTGCTCTATTATAAATAATAAATAATAAAAAAAGACGTTTATGATATCCAAATAAATAATAGTTTTAATTTGAATTTTAACCCAAAAAAATTATTGTTATTATTGAGTAAATCTCAATTTTTTTTTTGTTGGTGACCATAAATAATTAATTTAGGATAATTAATGATTAATGGCACAATTTATAAATTTAGAAATTTAAAGAATTAATAATGGAAAAACCTTTTTATTAGGTGAAGATAATGGAAGAGTTTCAAAACTTTGAAATTCCAAAATTTAAATATTTAGTTATAGTTTTTTTAAAGATAAATATTGTGGTATAGCATGTGCCTTTAAATATTACATTTTATTGTTGTATAAAATAATAACTTTTTATCATACTAATTTTTATTATTTTCATGCTCTATTTTTTATTATTTTCATTTTTAGTTTAATTTAATTAAAAATATAAGGTAAAATACTTTTTTAATTTCTCAGTTTACCTCTTAGGTTTGTGCTCGGAGCACTCTTGATCCCTTCCTCAATTATTCTATTAATTTCTAACAAAAAAAAAACTGATGGCTTATTTCTTATTCAAAAAATATTTTTAATTTTTAATTATTAAAAACATTATTGTATAGTTTTTATTAATATTTTTATTTTTATTTTTAAAATATTTATTATTATTTCTTTTCCCTCTCTTCATTTTCCCTCCTCCTTTCTTCTTCTTTCTTCAACACCACCTCTCTCTCCTTTTCTCTTCTCTTCTACTTTTTTTAATTTTTTCTTCTCCTTCTCTTCTTCTTCTTTCTCCCTCAAGTAAACTACAAGACTTGGAAAAATAAAAAATAGAAAAAGGAAAAGGAAAAAAAAAGTTTAAAATCCATAAAAAAAAAACTAAACTCATATCTTGAAACGCTCAGATATGAATATTCGATCCAGATCTGGAACATGTTCGTTACCAAATATATAGAGAAGAAAAAGAAGGAGGAGGGAGATAGTAGCGACATGCGGCCGTGGTTGTCTTGGAGATTGAAGAGAGAAAAAGAAATAATAATAATAATCATATTTAAAATTATAAAATAATATTTTTATTGTTAAAGCAATTAAAAAATACTTTTTAATAAAAAACAATTTCAGTCAACCTTCCATTAGAAATTAATAGAAAAATTAATGGTAAAGTTAACGAAGGGACTAAAAGTACTCCCAAATGCGAACGTAAGAATAAACCAAAAGGAAACTAAATATAAAATTGAATGATCAAAAATGTATTTTGCCCAAAAATATATATATAATATAACCTACCAAGTATATGTTAATTGAAACTAAAATTTTAACTAGAATATTATTTTATTACAAACTAATAGCATTACACTATAAATTAATTTCTATTAATTTTTTTTTCTCAAAAAAAAATTCTATTAATTTTATTTCTTGTTCAATTTTTCTATTTAATACTTAAAAAGGCATATAACTTTTTTTTTCCAAAAAGATGTAAAATAAGGATTACCGTATTGCTTTTGTAATTTTATTGATATATAATAAAGTTTAAACAATTAATTTACAATTAAATGTTAATGACATCCTGTGTAAATTTAAAATTCAATAACGGATAAAATAGTCCAATTTTTTTTAACATATTATAGATTATATATTTATAAATGAAAGGAAACGTGGCAGGATTGGTACCCCATAAATTTTCTTGTGGCCTAAGGACCTACAATTTTCAAAAATAATGAAGCCACTAGAAATTAGGTAAGCAAGAACAATATTTTTTTTAGTTCAACCATATGATAATAAAATGGAGCCTTCAAATCTCTTACCTCTTGATCAAAGATAAATACACTCTATATCAGTCTCAAAGATACATATACTTTATGTCACTTTATGTCAGTTAAGTTATACTCATACCGACAAAGAACAAGAAATTCATAAGAGGGAAATTATAAGTTCAATATAAATCAAGGTTAAAAATATCGATGTCGACGAAAATGTTGATGTTTCAATCTAATTGAAATGTCGATGGAAATATCAATAAAATGTCGATTTCGATGAATATTTTTAAAAACTATATTTAAATTAAAAAAATAAACATTCTACACTTTTTAAATGAATTAAAATACTTCTACAATTATTATATTCACATTAGGTTGCATTTTATTGTTATTTTTTTAATATTTATCATTTTTGTACAGTATAATGGAAATGTCGATTCACCTCTTATATGTTGATGTCGAATCCATGAACATGTGGAAATATCGATTAATGATTTTATTAGGGGTGTACATAAGTCGGGTTGGGTTGGGTTGGGTTAGGTTAGTTTTTTGGACCAATCCAAATTTTTGGGTTGGTCATTCTTCCAACCCAAATAACCCTATTCATGAGGGCAACCCAACCGGAGTTGGGTCATCGGGTTAGCTTTTTTTTCTTTTTTTTTAAATTTAAAATTTAAAAAAATCCAAAATTAATATTAATATAAAAAATTAAAGAACTCCACAGGTTTTATACTAAATAACAATCATAAAACTTAAATATTCTATTACAAATTTACAATTATTCCAAGAAACTTCTAAATAAATAACCATCATTTAAACACAAATACTATTTATTTTTAAAAAATTAAATTAAAATTAGTCACTTAGTTTCAATTTATATTATGAAAAATTACACTGACTTAAAAAAATGTATTTTTAAGAGTTATTAAAATAATAAATGATTACGAAATTAAATAAAATTAAATTAAATACATGGATGTGTAGTTGTATGGTAGGTAAAAATATAATTTTTAAAATTAATAATAAGTTCGGGTTGGTCGGGTAAACCCAAATTAATTTTAGGTGAACCGACGAACCAATCCAACCCATACATTTTAATTTATTTGAACCCAACCCAACCCAAATAAATTCATAATCCAACCCAACCCGTCGGTTGGATTGGTGGGTTGTTCGGGTTATCCGGTTTTTTGAACACCCCTAGATTTTATTTAGCAAAGAACATACTTCAACAATATTTACGGAGGTTATAATTAGGATCACTTTTTTTTAGTACAATAAAAATTGGGAGAATTTGAACAACAAACTTTCGGATATGACAATAATTGGGTCATGCTCCCTTTTACACTAATTAATATCATTTCGACATAACTCAAAACCTTTTTTTTTTTCGTCAATTAAATTAAAAAAGATTGGTTATTTAAACATTTTAATTTACTAAATTGTTTGTACACGCTTGTAAGCAAGAAGGTAACTACTTCTCTTAAAAGATTTCTTAACACAAAAGAAAAAAAAAAACATTCCAAGTTCCAACTCACTATAAGCATAAATAAAAGTTGAAGTTTACAAAAGCACAAAAACCAAATTTGGTCCGAAGAAGGCAAGGCAAGGCAAAAGGTGGATTGATAAAATGGGTGGCGAAATGATAACACTCATCAAAGTGTTGCTCATATTCATGGTGTCTTTATTTTATTGCCATTCCATAGCTTCAAAACTTCCGAAAGGCAAACTCAGGCTCCTCTCTCTCCTTCCAGTCTTATATCTCTTCGCCACTCTCCCTCTCTACCTCTCTTCCATCCTCCTTTTAGGCACCCTCTCCTTCTTCAACTGGATTACAATGTATAAGCTCGTTTCATTCGCATTCGATTCGGGTCCTCTAATTTCCAACCCACCATTGTCATTCCCTCTTTTTGCCTCCATAGCTTTCTTTCCAGCAAGAATCAGAAAGCATAATAAAAATAAATCAAATGGTGGTGATCATCATAGCAAAGATCAAGAGGAAGCACCTCCCAAGTTGCCTCTAAACTTGCCAGCCAAAGCGGTGATATTAGCCATATTAATCATGAGCATCAACAACAACAACTCCGAGGAGGTTGAGCTTCTACGTCATCCCATTACAAAGCTATACATCAATATCGGGTTGTTATATTTCTACTTAGACATAATCATGAGTCTATCCAATACTTTGGTTGAATCCATTTTCGGGGTTAAGGTGAAACAACAATTCGACGAGCCGTATCTAGCGACGTCACTTCAAAATTTTTGGAGTCGGAGGTGGAATATATTGATATCTAAAATTTTTCACAACACGATTTATAAACCAATTCGTAACAAAGCGAGGAGGCCACGATGGGTAGCGGTGATTGCGGTGTTTGTGGTGTCCGGAATGATGCATGAGTTTTGGTATTTCTATATCAGTAGAATGGCTCCCACGTGGGGAGTTGTGTCCTACTTTCTCATTCATGGACTGTGTGTCGCTATCGAGATTGAATTGAAGAGAGTGTTGGGGAAAAAGTGGCAGTTGCATCCCACAGTTTCCATACCATTAACGATGGCGTTTTTGGGAATCACCTCGCATTGGTTGTTGTTTCCACCCTTATTATTGAGGATCCGCAACCATAATTTCTAATACTCCTATGGTACTACATACTCCCTATCTCTATTAACAATTTTATAAATATTCATATTTGTTAGGGACAACGACCCTCCACATATCTCCATATTGGTATGATATTGTCCACTTTGAGCATATGCTCTCATGGCTTTGCACCTAAAAGATCTCATACTTATCTCTCACTTATATACCCATGATCTTCCCCTTATCTAGCCGATATGGGATTTTGGTCGCACTCCCAACAATATTTAACGTGATTGTAATTAATGAATTGGTCGAGTATGTTACATATGATTCTTGTTTACATATATGTTGATATGTGATATATGTCGTATGTCCTCAGGTGTGAGCTACTTATCGAGTACGCTTTATGTATAGTACTACTCACGAATATTTTTGCAGGTGATTAAAATCTCCATGAGCTTGGTGATGATGATGAGACATAATTTAAGGGGAGACCATCAGTAAGTTTGTGATCTGGTCATTGTATTTCATAATGGTTATTATTTAGTTTGTTGTTTGAGCGGAGTTGGTCGGAGTTGGAGTTTGTTTTGTGTTGAAGTAGTGTTGGTGTCATTAGACTTGATTTTAAAGTTTGAGTTGTTCTTGAAAGTTTATTAAAGTGTCCAGTATCATATATTTGGAAGAAAAAGAATACCTATTCAAAACAATAACACTGCTTGAGATTTTGATATGCAATTTATATTTTGTGTATATTGATTGGGAAGGCATTGCTCACTATGCAAGAATATTTGTGTTTTATGCAATCTTGACTTAAAATTTTCAAAGTCACCAAAAAGAAACATGAGGAGTAACCCATATATCTTATATATTGTGAGGTTTCAACGGTGACTCTTCAGATGAGATCCCAATTTTCAATTTTTGGACCGAATACCCGTTTAAGTTTAATGGGTTCTGATACCATATTAGATGGTATGGATTAATCCATCTTAAAACCAATTGGCAATGAGAGAAGTAAAACACATATCTTATATATTGTGAGGTTTCCCTTCACTTTTTCAATGTGGGATCCTCAACAAGAGATATCACTTTCTTTATTTTTGTCGGGATAGCCAACCAGTGGGTTATCAAGAGATATTTAACCAAGCACATTCTTCTCTTAGAAGTGTCATTGGAGTGAACTTTTGGAGTATGGAAGAAGAGACCGGAGATTTGGAGCAGTACATATTATAATAACCTGTGTAATAACTTGTGGAATACTTTGCACCCCAAACACAGACTATTATAACCTCATCCTATATTATTATGCATTTTAAATAATATTATATGATTCCACAAATTATAACAACCCACAGACTATTATAACTCACTCAGCATCCCAAACAATCCCTAAAAGATATATGCTTAATTATCCTTTTTAAAGCAAGTGAGGATAATTGTTGCAACGGTTGGTATTGCACAACTATATGAGAAGGTATGATCGAAGTAATCACCATTTTGAAAAAGATTGAGATGTCCAGAATGATTGTTTAAATGAAGAAATGGAGAATGAGACATCAATATTCCTGAACTGAATCATAATAAAAAAATTATTTTCCCACTCAAGAAAAATAGAATATTGCTACAAATTTGATGAGAGCAATAGATGGTTTTATTTTATTTTTAGTAAATTAGAATTCATTACAAATTTATATAACAATATTTTTTTTAATATTTTATCATATAATTGAAAATAAACAAAAGTAGATTGATTTTAGAATAATAAAATAAAATTTTTAATTTAAACTATAATAAATTGTACATAATTATCTTATAATAATTTAGATAACAAGTATCACTATTTAAAAAAAAAATAGCTAAAATGATATGTCCAATTTTATCATTATAGCTAAATCACAATAATTTTATCTAAATTTACTGAACACTATAACCTGATTTTTCAAGTTTGAAATTGAAATTTACCAAACATTAATCTGCTTCATATGACAATTAATTTTCTTAAAGCACAGTTATCAACAATTATTTTAAAAGTTACAACAATTTTAAATAATAGAGTCTGAGATCAATGTATAAGATATTGATGGTTGAAAAAATTATAAAGATTTGATCCCAAAATTATACCAAATTATAATTTGAATCTAAAATCATCTCTTAAATATTTAAGGAAAAATAAGATTTATGTTATCTTTTAAGGTGGAAGGAAAAAAAAAACTAAAAGTTGAAGTAACAAAACAATAATAACGGGCGTAGTTCTTTAATGCAATGCATAACTTTGAAAATATGATAGACAAACCTGATGGACATATACAATATCCATGGATGAGGGAAGTAAATTACAATCCAATAATTTACACATTTTGATTACAAAATTATCTTTTAATAGTTCACATTGTTATTTTGTTATTGGTCATGCTTCTACTATTTTTCTTTATTAATCTGAAACAAATCCAATTTGTATTTAATAACCTCATTTTTAAAACGTTTTGATAAAATATGATATATTTAAGTATAATTTGTTAAATACTATCTACGGTAGAAAATATTTTTAGACTAAACTACCCTCATTTAAGTTAATTACACACTCTCATGATCATAATCTAGTTCAGAATTGAATTCAGATAATTTTTTTTAGGGAAAATACATTTTTGGTCCCTCTATTAAGTCCCTGAGTTTTAAAATCAGACAAGCCTCTAAATTTTATGAATAATTCAGTCCTTAACTGTTTAATAAAGAATGCTGACGTGATAACTTTTAATATTAAAATAAAAATAACAATAATAATTTTTAATTAATAAAATAATCAAAAAAGAAGAAGAGGAAGACTCCTTTTTTCCCTTCCCACCACAACTAGTTACTTAAGCAAACTAACACGCGGCCGTCGAGGTAGAGCTGCCACCGTCAAGCAACAAGAATGGGTTAGAATGAAGCGGCGATGGTGGTGGCAGCAACAAATGGGTGTCGAGGTTTAAGCCAAAGGGAAAGAGGTTGGATTGGAAAATGAAGTGTGGGTTGTTGATGATGAAGCTCTCGAGGCCATTTTCATGGCGCTGAAAGTTTTGTACGGTGGCTCTCGAGGCCATTTATTAATTAATTTATCCATTGTTATTTTATAATACTTTAAAATGTCAATGAAAATTTTTAAAAATAAAAAATGTCGTCAAAATCATAACAAATTTTTAATTATCTATTTATCATTTACATTATTTTGATTTGTTTTGAATTAATCTTTAGTTTGATTGATATAAATTTTAGTGAAAATAATTTAGATGATGAAGAAAATTAAGGGAACTTGATCAAATTAACTGAATAAAATTAAAATTAATTAGTTATCGAGAAATTCTATTTCTTTTTTTCAATTTAATCAAATGGTAATCTCAGAGAGTCGCTATTAGAAATTAAAAAAAAAAACCATTTAAATTATTGTACAAAACTATAATTCCAGTGTTCTTCTACTTAAAGGAAATTTATTAAAACTTCTATTTCTTACCATTTTCATTTTTTAAATCTAAAATGAACTTAGATAATTTTCTAAAAAACAAAACTTCAAAAAAAAAAATTAAAAAAACTATATTGTGTGTCATCAATCATAAAATATATATTATATACAATAATAATATAAATATAAATAAAATGTTAAAAACTTGAAAAGAAAAATAGAAAATTATATTAACAAATTATGTTATATCATATTAAAAAAATTTATACTATAATAGAAAATAATTTTATAATATTAAAATGAGTGAGATTAAAAACATTAAAAAATAATAAGAATAGAAAAAAATTATTGAAACAAACTAATTATAAAAAAAAATCACAAAGATAAATAATAATCGTATTTCATAATGTTGAACTCAAACTATTTTAATCTTCGAAAATTAAATATATATTGATTAAATTCTAAATTTTATC
Source organism: Trichosanthes cucumerina (assembly GCA_036507285.1). NCBI lineage: Eukaryota > Viridiplantae > Streptophyta > Magnoliopsida > Cucurbitales > Cucurbitaceae > Trichosanthes > Trichosanthes cucumerina. Next base: position 84,208,321 of record CM071835.1, on the reverse strand, counting down.
CAGATTGGTTTGGATTATTTTTTAAGGTTTTATCAAATTATAAGGATTAATTATAATATTTAAAATCATAAGAATTAAATTCTAACTTTCTCACAATCATAGGGACTAAATTTGTAATATAGCCTATGTATACACATGTGCATTGCACGTGGTAATAAATTAGTAATATATAAATATATGTGTGTAAATAATATAAATATAAATCAATTGTCACGTCATTTTTTTCATCTTTTATTTTGAGGGAAAAGATATTTTTTGGACCAATTTCAAAGTTCAACGGAATTTTTTAGATCAAATTGAAAGTTTAATAATAGAAATGAAAATTTTCAATGTCTAGACATATACTTGAAACTTATTCCAAAGTTTAGACATATTTTGTATAATTTATATAATAATGATGATTAAAAAGTTAAATTACAAATTTAATCCATGAAATTCAGGTTTGTGTTTATTTGGTCCCCAAACTTTCAAAATTATAAATTTCGTCCCTCATCTTTCGAATTTTTAAAAATTTATAGATCTATTATACACAAATTTGAAATAATTTATATCTAATTGATCAATTAATTTTAAAAAAAATTAAATTTATCGATGAATTATTAGACACAAAATTAAAAGTTAAAAAATTAGACATAAAATAAAAGGTTTTGAGATTTATTAGACACTTTTAAAAGGTTGAAGATGAAATAGACACAAATTTAAAAGGTGAGGAAAACTTGTAATTTAACGTTTAAAAATAAAAATAAACATAAAAATAAACCACATGTGGTATTGGGCCTAAGCCCATTTATATTGAGCCCATTACGGAGTATGACCCAACCCAATTACTCCACGTTTGCAGATTCCGACTAATTTCAGATCTATTTTCTTCGTCTTCAGATTTCCGAAAATGCTTTATGATTCCCACAATTCTTCCTCTCGTTTCTTGGTAACCAATCGAATCGCCTTTTTTCTCCTCTCCCTTTTCAGATTGTTCTTCTCCCTTTTTCGTTTAATTCGTATTACATCTTAATTTTTGAATTCTTGTTTTGATTGCAGAGGTTTTGATCTTCTGATTGTACGCGGTCGAGGTCGAACCAGAATTAACAATGGGATTCTTGGTGACGTCCCTGATTTTCGCCGTGATTGGAGTCATCGCATGTTTCTGCACCCTAATTTGCTGTAACAGAGGGGCTTCGACTAATTTGTAATGTCCCTTGTTCTTTATCGATTATTATTTTTCGTCTATTTTCGTGCATACCAGTTGTGGATCGAGAGTTAATTGAGCTGCTACATCGTCTAACTCGGTTATAAAGTATACGTTTTTGCTGATATAACTATTTACGATTTCCATATACTGTGTAACCTCTCATAATCATTAGATTGTACTGTAGTCAATGTGCTGTTGATTACAAATCCTTGTTTTGTTGGCTTTTAGATATTTAGTCTGTTGGTTGAATTCTTCTTAGACATACGTCTATGATTTTATGGATTCAATGACTGCCATTTTTGTGACCTTGAAGATTCCGGCGCTTGTATCTAGGCTTGTATATGGGTACCATTAAGATTTTAGTATGAGTCTCTAGGATTCAAGGTATCAACGCATACCCAAATTATTGTGTTCCATAAAGGAACTTCTTTGGCAAAATGAAATTAAGAAAGCTATGTGGGAATCTTGAGTAGGATGGAACAACATTTTTGACAGAAGATATGAAATTTGAAAACGTTTTATTGGTCCAATGGAGGAGATGAGAATTTTTATAGAACTTTATTACTTTAGCTAAAGAAAAATAACATCATTCTGGAAAATGATTGATTGAAATTTATCTGGTCAAGCATTAAGTAGTTCTCGGTTTAAGTATACAAGGTTTTCTATCTTGGCGCTGAGGCTTAGTAAATGGTAAGCTTGACGGTAAAAATGTTACTTTGCATTAACTTCATGGTTTAAAAACTGATCAGAACCTAAAAGGTGCTTACTAAAACATCGCTAGAACTCCTACATTTGTAAATTAAATGCCTCTCTCGAATTAAAGTATTGGCTCAGCTTCTGCCTCATTTGCAAATTACTGGTTGTTTTGTCTTTGTAATTACATCACTACTCACCCATGGAGCAGCGGTTATATCAGAGATTGAAAGTCTTTTAAGAAGTCTTATAGCTATCTAATTTTGTTCAAATCCCCTTACTCTATAAAAGGTCATATATGGCAGTCTCTGAAACTTCATATGTAGAGTTTCTATTGCACAGTTTATCTGCTTGCTTCATCGGGTATTTGATGCTTGACAACAAACATTATGAAAGACAGTCAATAATTCATCTGATTTTCGTAATCTTAATACATGTTTGAAGACTTCATCAAACAATTGAAGTTATCTATTAAGTTTTTGCAACATTACTCCCCTTGGTATATGGCTAATATTGTTATTCTTTGATGCAGGTTTCATCTTACTTTGATAATTACTGCAACAATATGCTGCTGGATGATGTAAGTTTATGTTTGTCTTACATTTGACAACCACTAATTTCTTTTGTGCTGTAAAATTAGCTTGTTATGTCAGAGTACAGAGTAATGCTTTCCAAACTCAACTTACAGTCTAAAGCAACAAACCATTGCTTGCTTGGAGCGAGTGGTTCTAGTAAGATGTTGCTTTAGTGAAGAAACCTAGAACGCTAGAAATAGAAGAAGAAAACATATTGTACATCTGCAATAATGTATGCTTAGATTAATGAAAACATTTGAACCCACAATAATAGCCTGGGCCTTGGAAATGCTAAACATTTAAAAAGAAAAACATTAGAACCCACAATAAAATGCATTGCTAGATGTAAATATATCATGAAAATGTCATAACATATTTTAAAGGCTTTAGTAATTCTTTATTAATTCTGTAAGACTTGATAGGAGTCATTCATAGTGATAGTATTGATACATACGCATGAGTCATAACATAAGGAAACAATTTTAGATTACAATGTCCAAAAAATAGATAATAGTTAGGAAGTTGCTTAACAGAAATCCATCAAGCAACCCCGGCACTCCCCCTCAAGAAGGCTAATGGATATTCTCTTATCCAATTTTCTTGCAAGATTTTGGAATCATACATCAATCGATCTGTGTTATTTAGCTACTTGTTGATAGTAAAGGTGTACAAATGAGACCATTATCCAACTTTTTCTTTATGAGATGTCTATGAATTTTAATGTACTTTATTAGATCATGTTGGATTGGATTGTGGAATATTAATTATTGACTTATTGACGATGGAGCTTCGCATGTTTCTTTAGTGAAATCTTCAAATCTTTGAGGAAGTTTCAATCCAAGCAACTTACAAAATCGTTGACATCATACTGAACTCTGCTTCTAAAATTGACTGGCTACCATCTTTTTTTTTTTTTTCTCTTTTCTGTCTCCATCTAGCCAAATTTCCTCCTTGGAGTGTACAATTATTGAATACAGACCTGTGATCAAATGATCCATCATAGCATCAAATAGACTTGTTTTCTGGGTGTTATGTTGAGGTGCCTCAAAATTAGGGAAAGAAAAGCCTCAATGTCTGCTTCTGGAGTTTCCTTTTAGATTATAAGGATATCAAATTCACTTCAACACATTGCAATGATATGGGACACTTTCACATTTCAGGACAACCTGTTATTGAATCTATGAATTGGGTTACTCTTGTTACAGTATCTATTATAATTAGACACTAAACTAAATGTGTATAATATAAAGTGACTTCTAAATTTCTTTTGCATTTGTTGAATTTAGGTGGGCGATTGTATATCTTGCACAAATGAAGCCACTTATTGTTCCAATTCTAAACGACTCGGAGTGAAGTTCATTTTGGGAACATCTACTACTAGTTGTCTTATGAATCTAAATCGTCATGGGGTTGCTGCTGTGATCAACCCTAAGATATGTTCTTTTTTTCAGATTCCATGTATCTATGTTGCATTTCCAGGTTGAATCTGTGCAATTCATAAATTGAAGATGACCTTCGATTGGGTTCTGTATTTTCTGTTTCCTGAGTGTTGGTTTAATTACTTTCCGTCAAATTTTTGGAAAGATCGACTGTTATTCATAGCTATTTAATACAGATACCCCCGGTGAAATAGATGCTTTTTATGGTTTGGGGGATGTTTGTTTCATTTTTCAATTTTATCAATAAAATCCTGTTTCATCATGTTATTATTCTTCATATAGTCTGTAATTACATTCCATATTAATGAGGTGTGTGTAACCGGATACATAAAATTAAAAGTTTTATATTAAGTCATTGTAACTTTTTGTAATTATTTCGTGCTTGTTGTAGAAAGAATGTGCTTTTGAATTAGTTGCTCTCGATCCCTTGACTCTATCTTTGATATTCATAGGGGATTCAAGATTTAGAACAAATTGAAAATTTTACATTCTATTAGACTGATCAGAAATTGAGTTTAGGATTTCAGATTTAGGACGAAGGAGAGAACGTGCAACTAGTTCCATTATACATTGAAAATCAAACTCGTATAATTACTAGTTTAGTTCGTGAGCTTTTAGGTTTGTATCTATTTATCTTCGAATTTTAAAAATAATTTAGTAGGTATCTAAACTTTTAGGGGGTGTTTGGAGTACTATTTTGGAATCAAAACTTTGGAAGGTTTGTTCTGTGTCTAAAGCTTGAAAATAAAAAAATATATGTTAAAAAAAAACAGTGTTTTGAGTGCACTATTAAAAATCATAGACTTGTTTTTAAGCCCATTGGATTTTGAATACATTGGCTCAACAACGTTTTGAGTTAGGATTTCAAAATCATCTAAACCCAAAATGGTATGGTTGATCCCTAAATATGTCCAGTTAGTCTTTACACTTTCATTTTTTTGTCCAATTAGTCCTCAAAATAACAATGTCTATAAACTTTCAATCAATTTGACCTACTAGACATAAGATTAATAGTTAAGGTTCTATAAGACATGAATTCAATTTTATATCTATCAATCAAATAATTTTAAAAAATTTCAAGTGTCAGAAGCCTATCTAAAAGTTCTGCAACCTATTAGACATTTTTAAGTTTAAAGACTTATTAGATATTTTTAAAGTTATAAGAACCAAATAGAACTTAAAAATTCAAGAACCAAACTTGTAATTTAATAATTTACTTTTCATTATGAGTTCGGAGTTACTTTTTATCAAAATTAGTAAAAAAATAATAGTAATAATTTTCAATAAGAAAAGACACCATATGAGTATGTTTCCAAAATTTTTAGATAAGGCTTATAGAGATTTTTTTGTTCAAAAACTGAAAGTTCGAAAACTAAATTTGAATATTTGATATAGTAAGACTATAATAGAATAAAACCTAAAGAGTAGGGACAAAAATGGTATTTAAACCTTAATTAAGTTTAATATTTTGTAGTAAGAAAAGGATGAAGAGTTGACAATCACAATAGTTGCTTCAAACTGAAAATATACCAGTCCAAAATCGCCTCAATCTCCACTCCACAGCAAGTGAAAGGGAAAAGGGAAAAAAAAACACACAAATTCACAAAGGAAAACAACAGAGATCAGAATCTTACACCAGAAGGTTATGTTTTAGCCAATTCACACCAAGACACAGTAAATTACAAATACTTGATGAGTAGCCATATGACAGCAATAAGAACGACAATCCCAACAACTGATAAAATCATTGACATGCAAGTGCAACCACCCTTGGTCCGCTTGTTCAATATTGCCAGCCTCTTCTGCACTCGCTGTTTTCATCAAATGCACAAGTTGATAAATTAATGCAATGATTAAAGATTTGCTGACATGAATTTAACCAAGCAAAAAAGGGTAGCAAATGAATCGGATTCGAACTTGTTCTCATTGAGCTCATCCTCATTCCCAATTTACATTCGAGCAAGCACAGCTCAAACAATCTTCTTGAACAGAAGTTATATGAAGAATAATAATCTAGACTGTCTAAGAATTTTGAACAGTTGACATTTCCAAAATCTAGATCCTCGCCAATTGGGAGATATAGTCCTGGACACCAAATTATTTTCTATTTTTTCCAATCCGGTGGACCCTCTCACAGTTATAGAACACAACAGATAAGCACACAACAAAACAGCCATCATGTAAGGAAAGAATTAGCACAAGAGATTCATACCCGTAATCGTGAATCTGTAACATCAACATGTTCATCTAAATCATCCTGCACCATTGAATAGAGGAAAAAAATAAGACGCTTGAAAACAAGGCTAAAATTTTAAGAATTTACTTGATGAGAAGAGTTGACGATCATGTCAACTAATGAATTAACATAACAAGGATTGAAAGACATACAATAAGTCTCGTGTGAAGGTTAAGTTCTTCATTGACAGCCAATGCAATATGTTTTGTGCTAATTATGGTTCCTTCCAGCTTCTCAAGGCCTTCATCTTGCTCTGTTCCAAATATCATATTTTCACATTAACAGAGATTCATAGTGGCAAATTTTTTCCAATGAGTTAAAACAAATAAACGTGCCTCTCATAATTTGTCGTTGAAAACCAACTAGCCCTTGGTTGTCCAAGCCTGCTGTTCTGTTCACAACATCCGCTGGCTTTATTTCTGGACCAAGTAAGCTATCACGGTTTGCGAAGTTTGACATGTTCAAAGTTGAAGCCATCTGGTTAGCCTTTGATCTCAAATTTGCAATCATATCTCTGCGGCGATTCATCTCTTTCTCTGGTCTGCAAGCCAAGAGATGCAGACATAATATAATATCCAGATCACACATGCCCAATTCCCAACAAAATTACCACAAAAACACAGAGTTAGATAACTACACTATATTCACAGATATAAATTTCTGCACATTTCTTGTTGAAAGAAACATTTTCCGACTTAAACAATAACAAATTATCCTACATACAGAAGGAATAACCATGTTGGTATTCCTCTCCCTGTCTATTTGGAAACAATGGGAAAGGGAAACTATATGTAACATGGCTTACATTGGTTGCTTTCCTTGAAGCTTGGGTAACTGAGTCTGCAAAGTATCAAGTCTGGTACCCAATATTGTGATCTTCCTGCGTATAGCCGAGGCATGACGCTGAGCTTCAGGTCCAGATGCAGCAAGTGAACTTCTCTCAGAAATCATGCTATTGATATCTTCAGAGAGTTTCATAGCTTCATTATATTCCTTCGTCCATGATTCCAAAGTATATGCCATTGGCCTTCAATCCAAACACCACATAATTCAAGAAAATTAGTTGTTTCACATCGTTATTCATTGCATAACCAACTAGTTCGTCCACAGAAAGAAGCGAGCAGAAGACAAAAGCTAGATTAAAGCTAATCCAGGTAGAGCTAAACCCTTTTAATGATCTTAGAAGAATCACCCACAAATTGGTAAACTAAAAGATCAAACATTTCGGTCGATTCACAAACTAAGAGAATTGAGGTTTAAACCACATAATCAAACCCTGAAATCAACAGATACCATAGAACAAACCAAAAAACACACCGAAAAATACCCTGAAAAGGAAATTAATCAAACTAACGGACGATACAGAATTCAAAATCAAAAGGAAATGGAATTTACCCGTTCGGAAATCAGAATTGACGTTCGGGAAAGAAGAGAATTCAACGGGCGGCCAATGGGCAATTATATGGGGAGATAGCAAGGATATAGGGAAGACGGTACAAATCCGCCACCGGCGGCAACCAACGTTCGTCGATCAATCGGAATCGGAAATCAGAACGTCGGAATTTGGCTCTGCGCAAATTTGATTGAAGACACCTAAAAGGAAAATGAAGAAAAAAAGAACCTAACACCACAAAGTAAACTATGGGACCCACATCCACGTGTAAGCATCATAATTGATCAAAAAAGAATTATGATTCAAATTTAAATATGAAAGGAGGGTTGTAGGGTTTGATTGATCCATGTATAATTTGACCAATTGGGCCCTTATGTATTTTTAAGATCAATTTGACAATAATTGACATGTATTTTTGAAGAAGTGATCAAAAATTTAAATTATTATATTTTAATTATTATTGAACTAAAAAAGTTTAATTTTATTAGTCAATCGGTACATAGTTATCTATATGCTTTAAAATTGGTAATGTGGAAAATGTTGATAAATTTTGATAGGATTTGTTACAAATGTAGATCAATAAATTGATTAGAGACCAGATGTGTTCATAAGTTATAAATATTAAATCATTCCAATGGAAATTTGACACTTAATTTTGATGAAATTTTTTTAATATAAGGATTAAATTGTAATTTGCTACTAATTTAAAGATATAGGAACTACATTATTACATAAACAAAGTTTAAGAGACGAAATTGTTACAAACTTAAAAATATATAAATTTATTTGTTACCTGCTAAAGTTCACTCACTAAATTGTTACTTTAATAAAAGGTCAGGTAAAAAGTATTTTTAACCTAAAATATTTAACCATTTAGGGATTGTTTGTTTGGGGAAGTTGGGTTGGGTTGAGTTGAGTTTTTAACCCAACTCCTCATTTGGCCCACCAATAATAATAAAAGGGGGTAATTTTGCCCAAGTGAGAGTGTTTCCACGCGCCGGTTATTTTGCTCTCTGTGTCAGGGCATTAATTTTCGTTCTCTCTCTCATTATGAGGAAACGAAACGTCTTCCTCTTCCTCTTCCATGGATTCTCTCTTTCCTCTCGCAGATCTTCTCTACTTCGTCTCCATCTTCCCTACTGTGGTCGTCTTTCAATGGAGTTGAGGTTAGGGTTTTGGATTCCTTCTACTTCATTCAGTCAGGTATGTATCTTCTTCTTATTTGTTTGATTTCTGTCTTCCAATCGACACTCTTGGACCGAAACCCTCGACTTTTCTTTACGGATATACTGTCTAACCAGCCATGCAACTAAATTTGCCTTCTTTTACCTATGAATCGTCTCATTTTATGGTATTTTTTCAAAAAAAATTCTCCAAATTGGGTTGGGAATCGACTAGATCTGTGAGGCTACCCCTGATTCTGTTTTCCAAAACCCTAATCTCAACTTTCTAAGTGCAAAAACTCATTCATCGCCGCTTTAACGCCTCATGTCGCCCCCTTTTGTTTCCATGGTATCTTTTCTTTCATACCCATCTCTATCGTGATTTGATTAGTGTGATTGAATGCATGTCTAGCCAAATAGGGAAACAACGTTGGCAGGGACATGGTAAGGGGTTTTAGAGCTTGGTGGGGGGGGATGGTCATTGTTGTTGTACACTTTCAGATTTGTCTTTTATCCTTATATGCCGGCCAATGATGAGTGATTGATGTGGTTGAAGCTGACGATGAACTTTTCTTAACTTCCTTACTTTTTTTGTATGTTCTGTACAATGTGTGTTTGCCATAAAATTTAGATGAAGTTTCACATAGATTTTAATATTGTTGATGGTTTTCTCTGCAAGTTCGTTTGTCAATTCCTGTATTAATTGTCAATTCCTATTGATGGTTTTAATTGTGAACTCTGTGTTCTTGTTTCTGCCATTGCTTGGTATACAGTTTCTACTCTATTTGTCATGGTTGCTCCTCTGTTTGTCATCATTGATCTTCATCTTCTGTTGCTCCTCTGTTTCTACTCTATTTCGGCCTTTGCTTTTACTTTACAATTTCGATTATGTTCGTTTTACTTATGCCATTGTTTGTTGATTAGTAGTTGCCTCTAAACTTACTTTTCCATGCCCTGTTTAGTTCTCTCACAATGGATGTTTTAGTAATCCAAATTTTGTTTGTGCATTAACTAATAGGTTTAATAAATAGATACTATATTTTTATTCAATCATTAATTACTGTCTTATATAACTTCAACTACCCGAGAGTTGTTCACTCTTTTCAACCCTCTTATTTAATTGTGTATCTTTGGTGATTGCACCTTTTTAGCTAATCGGTCACCTCTCATCTTCTTGAGTAATTGGTTTCTTACTGTTTCAACCATCTTATTAATTGGTTTAAGTGCAATTTATTTCTCCCACTTTCCAATTCGAACCACCACTCCTCTTCTCTTCTTATATAAAATGTTTCCTCTGTTTTTGTTCTTTGAGGATAACTCCACTGCAAGTTTCCCCTACTGTCACCTGTGAGTACTGTTTGTTTTCCTTTTCTATGTTCTTATATTATCTTCTCTTCTGTTTTATGCTTGTGTTCTAATGTACGTTGGTTTATCTCATCCTTTGCCTTGTACTCAATGAATTCATATGTTTTTCCATTAACAATGAACACCATTTCATTGTTAATGTTACTATCGTGATGAAAGCTTATATCAATCCCTGAGGCCGACTTTAATATGCTTTATCTTACACACTTGTGCAATGTTGTTGTTTTAGGTTTCACTCATTACTCGTGTTATACTCGGATTCACAGGTAATGTGCATTTCAAAACATTGTCTTCACTTTTCTCATTGCCTAATGTCATTTTTTTTTGTGTTATTATTTAGTTTCACATCCTCAACATTAGGAGTACATAGGTCAAAGGACCATACCTTCACTTATTTTTAGTATTTCTAAAGGTTAGTTGGTGTATATGTTTAGAGTATGATTATATTATATATGGTTATTATGGATATTTAACTTCATGCATTGTTCTTCCTTGCAGGCCCAAACTAATCCTCTTGCTCAATCTTGGTTCGAGGTTCGTTGGTTTAGGATTATAATTATGTCGTACTAGTGGTTTTTTCAATTGTATGGTATTTGAAATTAGTATGGACTATGTTCATTTTGGATTTTCTGTGGAACATAACTATGTTTTCCTTCTGTTTGGTTTAATAGTATTATGGAATGTGTAATTTAACATTGGTATTGATGTTTCTAATTTTATACTTTTATGAATAAATATCATAATTGTATATGTTAATGACAAATGTTTAGAACAAATCTATCATCAGAAAGAAATTTTCTAGAACAATAAATATAAAAAATAAATGACATTTTATTGTAGAAATAAAAAAACCGAATTTTAGAATTTTTTTAGAACGTACCAATCTTTAAATTTTTTGAATTAAAAGTGTTTAGAACGTACCAATTTACAAATTTCTTACCACAAGTACATTAGTGCAACTATATTGATGGAAATTGAATAGTATTGAATAATATTGTGGATATTAACCTATTTTTTTTAATTACTAGATTAATATTTGGATTTTAATGTGAGTTACATAAACTTGTGTGAACATAATTTTTTTGGGGATATCAACTATTCTTTTTTTTTTTCAAAAAAATGACATTTTGTTCATTTAACATAATTTACATTTTGGTCATTAACATAATTTACATTTTGGGTGTATTAACATAATTTCCCTACTTGTATAAATTTGGGTGTCCAATTGATTTATAAAAATGAAGGGACATTTGTACGAACCTATACTTGTTTTTCAATATTGGTCATATTAACATAATTTACAGTTGTAAAAAATTGGGTCAAACAATTTGATTTAACATAATTTGAAATTGTACCTTCACTTATTTTTAAAATTTGGGTTGAAACATATACCAAACTATTTTCGAATTCGGGATTTTGATATACCTACAATCTATTGAGTATAATTATAGATATATATCAAATGAACACAAGTTTTTATTGCAAAGTATTTATACTCCTTCATAAGTACATTAAAATAAATGGAGTTATTCCTCCCGTGTGCTTAAAAATAAGACACCCTTCATATTGAAGAATATGTTCTCAATAACATAAGATAAAAATTAATTTTAATTTAAAAAAAAATTGATATCAATCTCAATATTCAGTACTGTTCTAAATATCCATAAATCTTGCAAATGATTAAGTAGATGGTAAATCTGTAATTGATCTCATCATGAAGTTTTGAAACTGTAGGCAAATGTGTTTGCTACTGATTTGGAGGAAAAAAAAATGTAAGGAAAAAAGGACAAAAAAAAAAACAGACTTATTCACTTTACAAAAGCTCGCACTGAGATACACTCGACATATTAACTCAACTCTGCATCCCAAACACTGACTTCCTGACTAACTTAACTCAACTCTGCACCCCAAACACTCATTTTTAGAACTCACTGACAAAATAACTCTGCACAACTCAACCCAACTCAACCCAACTCAGCGATCCAAACACCCCCTTAGTAGAGTTTTCTTAATGTGAGATTAAACAAGAGGGGTCTTCTCCCTCCTTCCACTCCACACTTCTTCATCATTTTTTTTTTAGTTTTGAGAGATGAAAATCCTTTACCTTTTAACTCTTTTTTTCAAACTCTATTTTTTTTAGTTCAATAATTGCATAGTGTAAATCAAATCATCGAATTGATGTCTTATCAAATGAGTTATATTCAAATTGGACTTAATTTAACCGTTGAACTTAAAAATGAAAATTTTAAAGATTAACCATTTATTTAAATATATGTAAAATTATGTAAAACAACCTTAAACTTTTACGTAAGTTTCAATTATGAATGCGTAGTTCTCGAATCCCCCAACTCATATTGAATTAAACAAAAGTTTCGATTATGACTTTAATTTTCAAATATTTAATTTTAACTTTTAAAATTTGAAATTGTTCTAAATGAAAACATTGGAAAGCCTTTAAAAAAATATAAAACCACGAATAAAATTTGACACAACAAATTATCGGTAAAGACATAAATGACATTATTTATGTAAATTTATGTGAGAACTATGGTCTAAAAATTGACTTTGTGCATATACTATAAATGATGTCAACGTAATATTATGAGTTAAAAAAATGATAAAAACAAATGTGAATTTTCTATAGAGTTGAAATTAAGGTCTAAATACTATCACATATGTCTTCCATTTTTTTTTAAAAAAGTTGAACGAACACGTGGAGTGAAAAAATTTGAACTTCTAACATCTTTTTGATAGTTTATAGGTTCTTATATACATATATATATGCATTAAACTTTTAAAAGTTTGAGCACGTTAAAAAGTTAGGGTATTTGGTTCAACGTTTCTGGAGTTGGCTAGTTTTGGAATCAAAACCTAAAACGGCGTTTGTGGCACTGTTTTCAAACACATAAGATTTTTTAAACAAACTTGATGGTTTTGAATTGTACAACCTAACATTGTTTTCTAATTCGCATGATACTCCAAACATAGTTATTTGATTATCAGACTTTCAAACCCACAAATCTCCACGATTTCAAATCCAAGAGTTTTGATTCCAAAACACCTAGCCAAAAAACTCTTAAGTTTTAACCATGAATGTTTACTTAAAATTTCACTTAAAATTTTAAACCGTACAAATAATTTCTTTGATTTGATAAAATTTTATAAATAATTTTTTAAGGAGTATTTATGAAAGTTTTATCAAATTATCAAACCATTTCAAATCAAATTTGTGATTTAGCGTTTGGAAATATTTTGGATAATTTAACGTAAAAATATATTAATTTTCTCATAAGGAAAGAAAATGAGTGGAGGCTTGCAAATTGCAGAAGAAGACGTCGGAAAAAAAAAAAAAGAAAAAAAGAAAAGAGGAAGAAAGAAAGAAAGGGTCGCAAAACGAAGTGAACCCACACACCATCCCCACCGCAATATACTATTTTCCCTTCTGGGCCTCTGTGAGAGAGAGATTGATAGAGAGAGAGAGAGAGAGAGAGAGAGATTCAGTTCTTCAAGAAGAAGAAGAAGAAGAAGAAGGTTGAGAGAGAGAGAGAGATCCACTCGGAAGGAGAGATGTCTGACCTAGACCGCCAAATTGAGCAGTTGAAGAATTGCGAGCCGCTCAAGGAGTCTGAAGTTAAAGCTCTTTGCCTCAAGGCCATGGAAATCCTCGTCGAAGAGAGCAATGTTCAGAGGGTTGATGCCCCTGTTACTGTAAGTGTCACTCTTCCCCTTTTTTGTTCTCACTCTCTCTCTGTCTTGCTTTCTATTGCTGTTTTTTTATTCGATTTGGGGGTGTTCGATTCTGCTCGAGTTAAGCGTGCTGCCTCTTTCTTGATTCTGTTTGTATTCCTGTGGTTTGTGGGTTTCTGATTTCGATTTCCCTCGAGGGTTTTGTTTTTCATGTTTTCCTTTGTGGGGGTTCGTTCCTGTCTTGAACTGAGCTTCTTGTCATTGTAAGTCTGGTCTTTTCATTATTTGTAATGTAATTTTTCATTTGATTATGAATTAGAATTAGTATGGTAGTATATACTTACTCTTCCTCATGGAACTAAATGTTGTATGGCCAAGAGTGTAAAATTTTTGTACAGGTTCTTTAGAGAATAATTGAGGGGATTTCTTTTTCTTCATAGAACCTATGAATTTTATGTTCAGTCTTTTATTTTTGGAAAAGAAACATTGTGACCATATAGACTACAGTGGAACTTATACAAATTATTGAAGGGACCTGGGAAGTTGATGTATGGTAGCCTCTGACTAAAAGGGCGAAAGATACTACAAAAGGAGTTATTGGATTGAGAGACTTAGATGTTGAAGGAGCAAGTCGTCCTTGAGCATTAATTTCACTTCTCCATGAGCAATAAAATGCTTTTTGTTTATACTGCTCTTGTTTCTGCTTATTCTGTTTCTATAGTCTTTACTTGGTCATACTTCCTTTAATAATTTCATGGATCTTATATGCTAGACATATTTTCATTTATTTAAAAAACTAGATGGCTTTGGTCTAGGGTTAAAGTGAAGCCACCGAATTTTTTTCACATCCTCTACATTCTTTTTGCCCTCATCTATAATAAGAAACCAACATTTCATTAAATACAAAAGGAGTTGACACCACCCAAAGACCAAGTAATTGCTTCCACTATGTTTGAGTTTTAGACTTGGATTGATATTTATTGTTAATTATGCAAGTTAACGTTTTTCTATTTTTCTTTTCACTTAGATATGTGGAGACATCCATGGGCAGTTTTATGACATGAAAGAGCTTTTTAAAGTAGGAGGCGATTGTCCAAAGACTAACTACTTATTTCTTGGCGATTTTGTTGACAGAGGATTTTACTCAGTTGAGACATTTCTACTACTACTTGCTCTAAAGGTGATACTCAATTTTAATTTTTTAATTACTTTTAGCAGTTAAACTTTAGTCTTCATACATTTATATTTTATCTTTGGAGATTACAGGATCATGAAACATCACTTGAAATTTGGTTTCGTTTTTATTGGCTTTCAAGACTGGGTTTGAATTTGAGGCAATGCTTTAAGTTGTGTTGTACACAAGGACATCTTTTTTGAGATATCTACTTTTTTGAGATATCGAATAGAAATTGGTGTCTTTAGATTTCGTATGGAAGAAAATAAATAATCTATAAACTTATCTTGCCCAATAAATTGGAGTCAGAGATGGAGATTCCTGGAAAATGAGTAGGAGATAGAAGGGGAAATTATTGATTATTTTTGGTAACCTTTTCAGAGACAGTTGCATTTGTCAGTTTTACTTTTGTGGTTCAGTGAGATCCAATTCATGCCTATAGTTGTTATTGGATTGAGAGACTAAGATGTTGAAAGAGAAAGTTTGATAAGAAAACCCTAGCGAATTGGAATTAGGAACCCTTTGGTTATGTGAACTCCTAATTCTCAAACACTAAAACCCCTAAATCGATTCGGTTCAATCCCAAGGAAAAGGACTAGATGTGGATTACCTTATGATCGAAGACCAAGAGGTAAGGAAACTAGTTCCTCACTCAAGGATGGAACACTCCACAAGCAAGTTGATCAAACCTATCTGAATGTTCCTGGCTTGCAACCCTGTACTCAAGAATTGCAAAGGGGTGATGATGTGGCTCTGCAACAAATCACACGTAATTGATATTCATCTAAAAATTGTCTTGTACAACCTAATGGCCAAGCTTTAAATAGCTTCCCAAAACCCTAAATGTCATATCATGACAAATGACAAAAATACCCCTACTTAAAATGTCATAAAATGGATAAAATTGGAAGAATGATAGAATTATATAAAAACTAGAAACAAAGCTCTATTTGTTATTGTAACATCATCTGACAACACATATAGAGTTGTTGTTCCTTTTCCCTGCCTTGACCTTCACTAATTGAATTCCCCATTGCTTGTATGTGAGAGTTGAAAACAAATTGTAGTTGCTTGGCCCTTGCACGTGTGATTGGCCCTGGAGGTAAAACAAGTGCATCTTGGTTCATATCAAAGTTGTCCTTGATATGTGGAGTAATGAGGCTCTGCTCCCACCGCAATGGATTGAATGTAAGAATTCTGCCATTGGGACTTGCTGCCTAATGATCTGTGTGTGGTTTCTTGAAAGCAGTGATATCACAACTAAACAGTTTACAGTGAAAAAGACTTGTATTTGTCTTATCCCAAAATATCTCTTCTCATAACAAATCTTTATGAAACAGAAGCCAAGGTACCTAAGAATAGGTGTCTATCATACTTTTCTTTACCTGTCTTAGAGACGATCAACACTATGATGAAGATCCAAAAATGGGTTTCCAACCTTTACATGACGTGTGTTACGTATGAGACCCGGGGGGGGGGAATTATTGACCATCCATCATTTCATTGTCAAGCATGTTAGCATATTTTGGGGGTCTCCTTTGTGATAATGCAAGCGTTTCTTGTGATATTCCTTGAACCTTAGGAATTGATGGCTCTCCCTTTAGAGATGCGGCTAAAACTCTTTGGAGTGGTATAGACTTCGGGGTATTATGAAACTTGGAATGAAAGAAATAGGTAAGTTTTTGTAAATGGGGAAATTTTTGTATGGAAAGTTTGAGATGAAAGAAATAGGTAAGTTTTCGTAAATGGGGAAATTTTTGTATGGAAAGTTTGGGATTGCATCAGGATTCAAGCTTCTATAGGTGTCTTGCTCTGAGAATTTCCGTAATTATCCTTTTTTGTTATTTATTCCTGCTGGAAGAGTTTTTTCTTGTCACTTATTGGATTCTAAAGGATGATTGTTTTCTTCTTTTGCTGTAACTTATCTTTGATTAAATATACCCATCAAGTTTCTTACTATAACAACAATAATATTGATGATGATATTCCCTGGCTCTAATGTAGTGTAGTTGTAACCTTTTTTTCCGCAAGATAATTGATATTGATGTGGATGGCTTTGGCCCTGAAAAATATCAGTTGGCACTCATATTTTGTCATTAGAAGATTCAACATAGAGGATTAGGTTCCCCTTGTATATGTTTGTCATAGCTGTGTTACTGCTAAGTATGAAAGTTGATTAGGAGTTTATAATTATACCCTTAGATTTCTGGGAGTTTGTTATTCTTGATCTTCTAGGCTTACGAGTGCAATCATGGAAAGCTCCAGAAGTCTAAAGCATAAGTTTGAAAGTCTGTTCTCGATAGTTTTATTATTTTTTTTTTAGGGAAAAATACATTTTTGGTCCCTCAATTTACGGTTGAGTTTCTATTGGGTCTCTGAGTTTCAAAATTAAACAATCAAGTCCCTTAATTTGGTAAAATAGTTCAATTAAGTCCCTGAACATTAAACACCGTTAAATCTTTAACAGATTGCTGACGTGGCAAATTTTAATATTAAAATAATGATTTTTAAATAAAAATAATAATTATTATAAAATAATAAAAATAATAATTTTTTTTAAAAAAACATTCTTCTCTCTCCTTCCCCTTCCCCTCCGACACCCCTTCCTCTTCCTCTTTCCCTTCTCCTCCTTCTCTCTTCCTCCCTCACAAGTGCACGACAGCAGATCAAGGAAAAAGCAAAAAAAAAAAAAAATGCTCCTTTGTATGATTCCGGCGCCGCCGAAGTATAAGACGCCGTTCAAGTGGCCATAGAGTCAAGATTATGCTTGGTACGATAACATTCCTCACAGAGAGCTTACCATTGGCGTCTTCGTGAGCGGTGACAACTTGGAGTCGATGGAAGGAAACTATGGAGTCGATGGAAGGCAGTTGTGGTAGTCGGCGACCGGATCTGTGAGTCTTTGTGAGCGACCGACTGTACGGATCAAAAGCTTCGTGGTGGTCGGTGACTGGTCTCGTGAGAAATGGGTTTTTTTTTTTGCTTTTTCCTCGATCTGCCGCTGTGCACCTGTGAGGGAGGAAGAGAGAAGGAGGAGAAGGGAAAGAGGAAGGGGCATCGGAGGGGAAGGGGAACAGGAAGGAGAGAGAAGATTTTTTTTTTAAAATTGATTATTTTTATTATTTTATAATAATTATTATTTTTATTTAAAAACATTATTTTAATATTAAAATTTGCCACGTCAGCAATCTGTTAAAGATTTAACAGTGTTTGTCAGGGACTTAATTGAACTATTTTACCAAATTAAGGGACTTGATTGTTTAATTTTGAAACTCATGGACCCAATAGAAACTCAACTGCAAGTTGAGGGACCAAAAATGTATTTTTCCCTTTTTTTAATAATAAGAGGAACTTTTCTGAACTCTCTCTTTGGTAGTGGCAGCTCAAACTAGAGCTACAAAACAATGAATTTAGAACCTACTTGCCAAGCTCACCAGAAGCCTTTTATTGAAAATGTGTCTATTTCTTACAAATAGTCAAAGGAGTGAACAGTAAACTTGCATGTGGCATCTATGAACTTCCATTTAATTGAAAGCGCCTCCAAAATAGCCTGGTCTTCTGTCCCAAGCATATCAAATGATTGGACAACCAATGGCGTTGAATCCCATCCCAATAGTAGCCACTAGCTAGAGGTGCTTTTTGAAAGCCAGTCCACAGCAGTGAAAGAACCGACCTTGGCCTCCAATATATTTTACTATGTTTACCAGCTTTGACCCTTGCTGTCTGTAGACAAGGGAAATAGGTGAATTAGCTTGGTTCTCTTCTCTTTGATTATGAGGCATCTTTGTCTGCAGCTGACTAACTTATTTAAGAATGAATGAAGCACGAAGCGGTAGCAACCTCTGAAGGCTCTTCTCAAAGCACACTCACACTTAGAGTTTGGTGACAATGACTAGACATTTTCCTTTTGAAGGCAAACCTTGGATTTAACATTGGTACTGAAACTGAAACATGTCTCTTTATGGCACAAGAGTAGGAAAAATGCATTATTTGAGGAGTTTCTGGGATGAGAAAGAAAATAAACTAAACAAATAAAATATGCACTGAGCCATGATTACTTACTGGAGAAACCAGGTGCTGTTCTGGATTAGAATGATCTTTTAATTAGCCTTCATAAAGTTTTATAATCCTCTGCCTGATTTGAAGGAAAGACGTAGGGTAATGGAGTGTGTGTGGATTTCAATCTAATGGAACTCACTGTTCTTCAACTCATCTCTGTACAGTCCATGTGTGATTAAATAGGACCAGAAGCCATTAATACAAACAACCTTATAAGATGTTTATTTCAAATTCCAGATTGTAGATAAACATATTGTATGATTGTATCATGTATGGTATTATCGTCCCTACTACATCCCGCCCCTTTTTTTTTTTCTTTTGAGCTCAACTAAATTTCTCTCAAAATGGACTTTTCATTATTAGGTGAGATATCCAGACCGGATAACTCTTATCAGAGGGAACCATGAAAGCCGTCAAATCACACAGGTTAATTTTCTCGACTTTACTGTCCTAGATAAAATGCTTTGTTTAGATTGTTAATATTCTTTTTCTCTTTATAGGTTTATGGATTTTATGATGAGTGCCTTCGCAAATATGGCTCTGTAAACGTTTGGAGATACTGTACTGATATTTTTGATTACTTAAGGTTTGTAAATTTCTGTTTTAATCATTTGTCACCAGAGAGAGGTAGAGAAAAAACAGGGCATGCTTCTGTTTAGCATATGAGAAGATGAATTGGAAGACATGATTCTATATAACGCATAAGAAATTAAGTTGGTGAATTGCATGTAAAAAATCATTGGGCAATTTGAACATTAATAATTGCAATACTAGTCAAGTTCCCCTTATTACTTTGTTGACCCTTTGGTCGTTCACCAGTCTCTCGGCTCTTATTGAAAACAAGATATTTAGCGTCCACGGTGGTCTCTCTCCTGCCATAACAACATTAGATCAGGTTAGAACCCTTCCTTGCTTTCACTTGTTCTTATACAGGTATGGTAAGGATAAATTCAGTCTCAGCATACTTCCGTTTTTTTTAACATTCAGATCAGAACAATTGATCGGAAGCAAGAAGTACCTCATGATGGTGCCATGTGTGACCTACTATGGTCTGATCCCGAAGACATTGTAGATGGCTGGGGTTTGAGTCCTCGAGGTGCTGGATTCCTGTTTGGTGGCAGTGTAGTTACTTCATTTAACCACACGAACAACATTGATTATATTTGTCGGGCTCATCAGCTGGTCATGGAAGGATATAAATGGATGTTTAATAATCAGATAGTTACAGTCTGGTCAGCTCCTAATTATTGTTACAGGTACATTATCCTCAAGACTTGCCCCAACCTTGTGCTAATCTAATGGTTCTTGACATTCGTGATTTTGTTTCAGATGTGGTAATGTAGCTGCTATACTTCAACTGGATGAAAACCTTAATAAGCAGTTTCGTGTCTTTGATGCGGCTCCACAGGTATGGTCAAAATGTTTGTTATATCAGAACCTCACAGCTTGAGTATAATATAGTTCCTGTTTATCATGTGTTGCTCTGAGTAACTTCAGAATTACCTTTCCATGCAACTATCCTTATTTTTGTTATCCTCGTCTGTCGTCTCATTGGGTTGTAATGCACTTTTTCATTGCGTGCCTGTACCTGTATACTCATGTAAGGAGTAAGTTACACAAGTTTCTTATGCAATGAGAAACGTTAAGGTGGTGTTTGGAGCATTGCGTTGGGTTTGGCTGGTTTTGGAATCCAAACCCAAAACGTTTGAGCCACTGTATTTGAAATCCAATACCGTTTTGCTAATTCCTAGGCTTCAAACACTGCATACCAAACGTTGTTTTTTGATTTCCTTAGGGTCTCTTGATTAGTGGGGTGGATTATGAGCATAATGAAAGAAGTGATTCCAACATCCCGGTCATCGAAAAGAAAAATAATTAAATAACTCTATATGTTGATGTAACACTTGGACTGTTTTTTTGTGAACTTGATATGTCTTTATCGTGTGTTTCCTCAATTCCATTTTCTTGCTTTATATCAAAGATGGTTTACCATCTAAATCTATTTGGTATGTGAACATAGCCATTAGCTAAGTTTGTGTCACTCAACCACATTGTTACAAAATTTACATTGAAAACTAACTATTTTGCCTGTTCTTTACACAACTTAGTACTCCCATAGAAATTGGAGAAACTTTGTCTTGCTGCATATGTTGATATTACCATACAATGTGTTGGATCGTTAATACTCTGCAGGAATCGAGAGGAAATCCTGCCAAGAAACCTGCACCAGATTACTTCCTTTGAAATCCAACCGAAGAAGATAATGCGCGTCATTTCGTGTCTTATGTTCCAACGGATAAACGATAGACAGGTTGTGCAGTTGCATGGTGGAGAGAATCTCACGACACCATGGGAATCAACACATTGGATGAATACGGATTCGTTAACCAGCAAAAGCTGTGATGATCAGTTAGGATGATTGGGGTTTAGTTTCCTGGTTTGTCAGCTATTTGTTGTTGATGTGTTTACATGTAATGAGTGCATTAGAAATTGTCATGTAAAATGCAGATTCCTTATCCTCACCCAAAGATCCATACAGATGATGATGCTTGATGGGGTCTTCCAAAAGGAGGTGCTCTCAAGTATTCCATGGGGTAAGGATAGGTTTTACATTGGTCTTGGGAACTAGAACTCTGGGAGGAGGGGGAGATATCTGAGTTATAATGGATGAGTTATAAAAGGAAAAAAAAAGAGAAGAAAATATGGTTCTGTTTCCACTTTAGGCAAAAGTAAGTGAGACTCCAAATTCTTCTTCAAGAATTACTCTCTTTTTAGGCCTTCACACCTCCCGCTTCATTTTCTTTTCTTTTTAAAACGTTTTGATGGTTGTTATGTTATTACTTGAGTTACTCAAGTGGTTAAGGCGGCGTTAGAAATTTGAATCTCTTTATCTTACTTTGTTGAACTCAAAAAAAAAAAAAAAAAGAAAGAAAAAATCTATGGTTTGTGTAGTATGATTTTGTTAGTCTACTATTAATCGATTGGTGGCTCGCTCATCCTTTTTATTTTTATTTTTTTTTGGTGAATTTGACTCTTGAAATGAAGATGGAGATGGAGATATCAAGGAAGAAACTAAGGGTCTGTTTGGTAGGCAATCTAGATTATGTTTCATGTTTATCTAGATTATGTTTCATGTTTTCGGATTCACTGAATTCAGTGAATACATGTTTGGTAGACATGTTTTTGAAAATTGTTTTCGAATTCTGTGATCCAAATAGTAGAAATTCTGAAAACAACATTTTTATGTTTTCATTGTATTCAGATTTTGAATTTGAAAGTTTAAAATGTAGAATTGTATTAAACAAACATAAAATCTTAATAAATATATTATTTCATGTTTATAAACTTAATTTATTTTTGTTAAATTAAAAGATGTATATAAAATATTATAATATAAAATAATAATTATATAAAATTTATTAAAAAAAACACATTAATTTATATAAATATATTATAGAACACACTTTAAACTATTGTTTAAAATGAAATTAAATTTCTAATTCTGCTATCAAACACATTTGAAAACATGAAATACAACATCTGTTTTCAAATTGCCTACCAAGCAAACTCTAAAAATTCATCTAATCATATTTTCATGTAAAAAACTATGTAAGGGCAAAGGTTCAAACTTATAGGGGTCGGCCCCTGTTTTGGATTTGGATGGTTTTGGATTCCAAATCCAAAACCATGTTTGACCCAATGTGTTCAAAACCCTTAGTTTTGAAACACAATCCCATGGGTTAGAATAGTGCAACCCCATAGGTTTATTCCATATTTTCTTATTTTATTTGTCATTTTTCATTTTCGGCGATTACTTCAACAACAATTTCGGTGACAATTCCAACAACTACATTGGTGACCCGACTACAACTAATGGCTACCTCCGGCAACAACTCCGGTGACCCGACCACTGCTGACAATTCCTCCGGCAACAACTCTGACGACCACACTGGTGACCCCCGCTACCGCTGACGACTACCTCCGATGGCAACTCCGACGACCCCACCGACGACCCTTGCCGCCGCTGACGACTACCTCCAACGACAACTCCGACGACCATATCGATGACCCCGACCACTGCTGACGACTACCTTCGACGACAACTTCAACGATCACACCGACTACCCCAACCACCGTTGAAGACAACCTTCAACGATAACTCCGACACCACACCGGCGGCCCCAACCACCGCTGACAACTACCTCCGATGGCAGATGACCACACTGGCGACCCCGACAACCGTTGACGACTACCTCTGCCGACAACTCCGATGACCATACCGATGACCCCGACCATCGCTGACGACTACCTTCGACAACAACTCCGACGACCACACTGACTACCCCAACCACCGCTGATGACTACCTCCAACGACAACTCCGACAACCACACCGGCGATCCCAACCACCGCTGATGACTACCTCTGATGGCAACTCCGACGACCACACTGGCGACCCTTGCCACTGCTGACGTCTACCTCTGGCGACAACTCCGACGACTATAATGATGACCCCGACCACCACTGACGACTACCTCCGATGACAACTCCGACGACAACGGCGACCCCAACCATCGTTGACGACTACCTTCGACGACAACTCTAATGACTATATCAACGACCTAACCACTACTAACGACTACTTTCGACAACCACTCAAGAGACTTATATACACTTATCCCAACGACTCCATCACTCGAGCAATCAACTAACCTAACGACCTAAGTTGTGCGCAATCACCACTTTTCTTATTAGAGTTCCAAAAATAAGTTTTTGGATAGTTTGTGGAATAAAATTTTAAATTTTCTAATTACTTAAATAGACTTCCAATTTTTTAATTTCTAAAATAGAATTCCAAAAATAAGTTTTTGAATACTATGTAAAATATATGTTCAAATTACTAATTTATTAAATAGACTTCCAATTTTTTTTTAAATTTTAAAGTAGAATTCCAAAAAATAGTTTTTAGAATACTATGTGACGTGAAATAAAGTTTTTAATTCCCTAATTTCTTAAATAAACTTCTTTTTTTTTTTAACTTTTAAAATAGAGTTCCAAAAATACTTTTCTAAATATTTTTTGAAATAGAGCCTTAAATTTCTAATTTCTTAAATGGACTTTCAATTTTTAAATTTTTAAAATAGAGTTCCAAAAATACTTTTCTAAATATTTTGTGAAATAGAGTTTTAAATTTCATAATTTGTTACATAGACTCCCAATTTCTTAATTTCTAAAATAGAGTTTCAATTTTGTAACCCATTTATGTTATACAAAGGTTTCTATAATTGACAAAACATCCACTAAAAAATAAGAGAACAAAACAGCTAAAGAAAAAGGAGAAAAAAATAGCATAAATAAGATTCAGAACACTGCACCCCTTTCTTATTCCCAGACTTCAGAACACTGCACTCCAAACACAACTTTCTGATTCCCAGGCTTCAGAACCCCCCAGAACAAACCCCCAGTATTTTGATTCCAAGATAGGGGGCCAAACAACCCCATAATTTTTTAAGAGGCTGAAGTGTTCAAACTATATTGGTGTTTTTTGGCCAACTTGGGGTCCTTGGCAAAAGAAAAAAAACATTATCTTCTTTACAGCATTTGAAAGAGAGGAGATGGTTCTAATAATATATTTTGTTATAGGCTGTAGTTTTGAATTCTTCTTTTTATTTGTCATGTTATATTCTAAATCATAGAGGCGCAATTGGGAAAAAAATAATTATTTGAATAATTTTGACATGAAAAGTAAAATACATGTGATGTAATTATAATGATTTTTAAAATGGGCTAAGAAAACATGAACCAAGATTTTTTTAAATAGGAATAGACACTTTCTCTATTAAATCTTGTTTTATATATAAATCAACACAAAATCTTGATCACATTGTATTCTATCCTAAATCCTAATCAATGGTTAAGTCAGTTTGAACACAAAAGAAAAGAAAATGATTACTATCTTTTAAGTTAAGCCATTACTAAAGAATCTTCTGCATTATTCATTTGAAAAATACTCTAATATTATTCTTGACCTAACGTTTAAAAATGCCCTTTGATGTATGAAAATTGAGTCACCGTACATTGATTTTATGTCCAACATTTTAACATATTTTCAACAAAGTTTAGAAGTGTTTTTTTATAATAATTTAGCTTTAAAAAATATTATACCTATGAAGTAATGAAGACTTTTTATAATATATATATATATATATATTTATTGAGAAAATCAGATCCAATGGAACTCCCACAAATAATTCCTCGATCTCTCGCCACCACAAGGCAACTCATTTTGAAGTTTGACAACCAACACAGCCCCACTGTCTTCTCTCTGCATTATTTGAGCCTTGAGGTACCATTGGAAAATGCAATCGATTCGTGAGGAATAATTTTGATTTTTTCTTTAATATAGGAGAAATATTTCTGTATTTGTCTATTGCTACTTGCTCTTCTGACTTGTGAGTTTGGTCATTTATCCGATATTTACAAATTTGTTTATCTTCGTTTTCAATTTCCCCACTGCAAATTCAACCATTCAATTCAATCTCAAAGATTGCCTAAACCATACTCTTCTTCTTCCCCACTTCATAATTTGTGCAGTTTTGAAGTCTTGTGCAGAGACGAGTTAAATTTCAGAAACCCAATTCATATATCAACTCTCCCACCCAATTTTCCTCTGATTTCTCAAAATTTCTGTTTCTTTGCTGAATTTCTCATTTGGGTAACTTTTAATTTCCCGCAGTTCACTCAAAATCAGAGAGAATAATCATCTTCTCAGCCAGGAACGTTTTCTCTTCTCACTTTCATAGCTCTTCTCTGATATGGGCTCCGTTTTGAAGTTCGTAGTGTTCTTGCTTCTGTTAGCTTCTGCCTCTTCCCATTTCAATTCCAGCGAAGAAGGTTTCATTTCGATGGTCGTATCTCAAAAGGGTCTTAACTTCATCAAGGACTTCTTGATAGAGAAGGCAATTTCCACCATCATCCCACTTCGTTTGCCCAATATTGAGAGGACTGTCAATATCGTTCTTATTGGCAAAGTTCACATGGTTCTTTCCGATATAATCATTGGCAGCGTCGAGGTCGAATCGTCCGATATTCGGATCGGCGAGACGGGTGTCAATATAGTTGTTACGAAAGCCACTGCTAATATGAGTATGAAATGGCGATATACGTACAACACTTGGTTGTTTGAAATTTCTGACAAAGGTGACGCCTCTGTACAGGTAATTCAGCTACTCAGTAACGCTACCAAGTGTATTGGATGTTTGTGAGATAGTTGCTGACTTGAATTGTTTGGAGATACTTAGACAACTAGAGTTCAAATTAAAATTGTTGGTGTCTTTTGGAGTTAGCTTTAGAGTGAGCGAACCCTTTTGGGGTTTGTAGGATTGGTAGGGTAGGCACATGAAATAATGCAAAGAGCAAGGCTTTGACCATCCATGTTATCCTTCAAAGATATTGTTAACTTTGGTTTATCATGATGCTTGGCCATGAATTTGATATGTATTTCAATTGTTTATGAGGGTGTATGATATAGGGATGGTATAATAAAATGAGGGGTTAAAAGAAGCTTATTGAAGCTTTATTTTGACAATTCCAAGGACTAATTAGTGGAGATATTCAATATTTGGCTCCTTATTTATCTGTTTAGGTCAATCTTAGGTAGTCCCATTCTACTTCGTAATCAACTGTGAAAGACATAGTAGATCCGCAGAGTCACGAACGAAATGGCTCTATTTTGTTTGTTATTACGTTAATCAAAAGGCAAAAAGTCTCATTGTCTGCTATTGTAACTATTGTGAGCATTGGATTTTATTGGACTGGAAAGTCAAATCTTGAAATGGAAACATATAGAAAGAATGATGCAATTGAGAAACTATATCCTCAAGTGCAAGGTGGGGGCACGAGTGTGATACCTAACATAAGCTGATTCACGGTCGATTTAGTATCTTTTATTGACACCACCATAATGTAGATATTTGAGGCGGCAAATTAAACATAGGTTATCGAGGTAGATGTCTGCAACTGCATTAAATGTGAGTGATTTTATAGGATCCAACAATGCATCATTATTAAAGTATCAACCTTCATTTTTCACCACATTCTTAAGAAGTTATACAACCTCATCTGGACCAAGTTGTTTGTGCTCACCCTTGTAGAAGCTTTTTTTAAGGTCGTCTGCATCTTAATCACTTGGAGTTTACCCAAATTGTTACTTCGTCAGCCTTTTACCTTGAGAGTTGAGATCCATTCCTCTGATCTAATGGTTGAATATTTGAAAATCGAAAATTTGTCAAGTAGATATTGTAAACAGAAGTGTGGCTTGTTATTTGGTGATGCAGTGGTGAAATTAGCTATAGCATTCTTTTCATATAGAAAATTATTGGCATTCTGTTGAAATAAGTGATATGGATGAATTACCTACTCTCCAGCTGAACAATGAATTGGAGGGCAATTATTCAAAGACTTCAGTTCATCAAGATTGAGTGTTATACTTATAGTTCTCCTATAAACACTATATGCAGGATTAACTTGGAAAGAAATCTGTTCTTTTGTTTTTTAATGACCTGGGTATCAATTGCCAACTCCTTGCATTATAGTCATAGCTTACCTTAATTAATTCCTAGAGAGGCTTTCCCTATGCTAAGGCTTTCTCCGAGAGAGATTTTAAAGCATCAACTTACCTCCTGGACCTTGAATTGGGTATCCCAAACACCCCAAACCCTCATCACTAGGGCACCCCTAATACAAGGGTGGGATTTATGGTATTGAACAATCAGCATGATTCATTGGGGAAAAGTAATAACATCAGACAATGTGGAAGAGATGACTCTGCTAATTGATTGCTCAAATTTATAAGGTGCTTGGCATTTCAATTTGAAATAACTTATAACCTACAGCTCTTGCAATGTCTTTTCATAATTATTGAATTCTTATTGGGGGATTTTGACTTTTAGGTTGATGGTATGAATATAGGCCTAACTCTGGGTTTAAAGCAACAAAATGGAACTCTTGAGCTGTCTCTTTCAGAATGCGGATGCAATGTGGAAGATCTCTCCATACATGTGCATGGTGGGGCATCTTGGCTTTACCAAGGGTATGCAACCGATAACTATGCTTTTAACTTCTTCCACTGTGATAAGATCTATTCTATTCCAGGGTTGCCTGCCCCTGACCCCTTTGTATTGAAACTGATCTCTTGCTATGCCATGTGTGATAGTTATGGTATCTCAGTTGAGGCTGTATTCCGAAAGTTATTGATTTCCTGTATATGATTCAAAGTTTCTCTTCAAATTTAATGTGGTGGGCAATTGATCGTCAAAAGATTTAGAATTTTCCAAGCAGATCTTCTTTTCGCTTTAGTTCTTGTGGCTTGCTGGTGGGAGCTTTGAGGAAACAAGACAAATTCTGACAAAAGTAGAAAATGAAATGATTATGGTTATGGTTATGGGATTAGAGTTTTCATTATGGGTTGATTGATTTTTGCTAAGCTTTGCTTGTTCTGTGTGCATGTTTAGTTATTTAACCAGTTGCCTATATTTTTTTTCATTCAGGGTGGTCGATGCTTTTGAAGGGAAAATAGTGTCAACAGTTGAAGATAATATTTCCCAAAAAATAAAAGAAGGAGTAGTAAAGCTTGACTCGTCGTTGCGGTCACTTCCACAAGAAATCCCTATAGCTGATGTTGCTGTTCTAAATGTCACTTTTATGGGGAACCCAGTGTTATCCTCTTCTTCCATTGAATTTAAAATTAATGGTTTATTCAGCCCTTCTAACAAGATATTAGTTTCTAGCTATAATCAACGCAAAATTGAAGATTCCAGCAATGGAAAATCTCGACGTGAAAGTGTTCTCGACTCTGCTTCTCGTGTTCCCTTTAAAGTAAGTTCTTGTGCATGAAGACTCCAATTTTTCTTTACGCGTTTCTTTCGCTAACGTTTCTCTCTTTTCATGCAGTATCTCCACGATGAAACTGAAGGTTCTGTCTACTGCAATGATTCAGCTAAGATGATTGAGATCTCTCTACATGAAAGTGTCCTGAACTCTGCTTCACAAGTTATCTTTGAAGTAAGTTCTCATTGATGGGCACTCCCATAGTCTTCTTTTCTCACTGTAATATCAAGCTTCAAGTTACTTGGCTCGGATCACGCAATAATCTTCGACTTTTATTTTAAAGCCTCTTGATGTTAAGGTCAATTAACGAGTAAATGCTTGAACTAACAGTTGTTATGTGGCCAGGAAAATTATATGCACTGGATTGTGGACAAACTTCCTGATCAGCACCTCTTGAACACTACAACATGGAAATGGATTATTCCTCGACTCTACCGGCAATATCCAAATGACGATATTGTCCTGAATATTTCCGCTTCCTCTCCACCATCCTTGAGATTGCGAGACCAAGATATCTCCGCCTCCATTTACGTTGACATGATAATCAATGTCATAGACAATGGCGAAGTTATACCGGTTGCTTGTATTTCATTGGTAAGCTCATTTAAATTGTTGCCGGAAGAAACTTTTTTTTTTAATTACGTAATCTCTCGTTTTGATGACAAGCTCATGATTGCATTCGAACTAACTGGTTCATGTTTTTAATTACATAAATCTGAAGTCTTACATAAGATGAAGTGGTTGACTTTTAGTTCTGATTGTTGAATCAGAAAATTACTGCCTCTTTTTCTCCCGTAATCTTGGAGAAGAATTTGGTTGGTCATGTAACCTTGGAAGACTTTTCATTGTCTTTGAAATGGAGCAAGATTGGTCCTATTCGCCTTTATCTAATTCAGGTACAATCACTTCATAATTTTTCGACAGTAAATTTAGGCATAAAGTTGTGAACAAGAATCCATTAAACTTGAGGATCATCTGTTTCAAAACTCTTGTGCAAATTGTCTGATCTCAATTCTTGGCATGACAACTCTATGGTAGATTAACAATAAAGCCATTCAACTTTCTTTCATCTTAAAATTTTGCAGAGGACGCTTGCGGGGTTGATCAAAACTGTCTTGGTGCCATTTGTCGACCTGTATCTCTTGAAAGGAGTCCCGTTGCCGAGTTTTCATGGATTATACCTCCAGGACGCCGAAATGGTTTTCAATTCTTCGAGGATCATCATGTGCAGTGATGTTGCCTTAAGTGAGGGATTTAATCATCATCTCAGTTACTAAGTTAAAAACATCAATACCTTGGCATGTTAGAACTTGCCACTGTTATGCTCCCCCACTTGTCCATTATCTCATTCGTGTGAATATTAGAAGCAAAAGGAGATAGAAAGAGGAAGCTCATTTATTTGTAAACATTAAGCTCACATGCACATAAGAAAATTATAGACCCAATCCGACTCGTCCCGGTCTGGCCCGACCCGACTCTACATGTTGCCCATTTCTCATTGTACTCAAGATCCAACAACTAGAAATTGAATTGTGAAGGTTGATGTTAGAACGTAGAACTTATGCACTTGATAATTAGTGATGTTAACAATATCGTTGAAGTTATGGAATTAGATGGTATGGTTTCATCAAAAAAGTTGGATTGTTTTGGATGCCCTTATAAATTTAAAGGTTTGAATTTTAATTTGGAAGGGTTTACAATACATAGATAGAGACATCAATTTAAATAAACTTTTTATTTATGTAAATTTTACCTTGGAATTAGACACATTTTTAGTTTAAATGGGTCACTTTTTATGTTTAATATGAAATACATTTCTAATTATTTAATGAAATATACAAAATAATTATATTTTTTAAATATGATTTCTATAGTTTTAAAGGTTCAATAATTATTTTTTTATCTTTTGATTACGATTTATAACCCTCACTAATTCTGAGAATATACAAAATCAATCTAAGAGAATACAGATTGATATATTTTCTTTGAGTAATATACTCTATTTTGGATGCTTAATAGATGAGGTGGTTTTGAAGGGCTTTGTAAAATTTGTTTTATCTTTTTTTTTTTGGTTTTTTAAATTTTTTTTAAAAGTATATTCACATGACTCAGATAAAAGTATGTCAAAAGTATTGTTGGACATATTGTCAACTTTTTAAAAGTGTAGGAGACAACAAAAATCTTGAATTTTTTTTTGTCTAATGTTTAAATTTCATTTTTACACAATTCAAAAATTAATTTTTTATAGAAGAATATCACATATAGTCCTATGAGAGATTTGAGAGGACTTTTTTTTAGCACTATATAAATAATTAAATTAATTCTAAAAAAAATTCAAAAGTTTGCTTTGCAATTAATGTCTTATACTTTTTTTTAAAAAAAAGGTTCTGAATTTGATGCAAAACCCTACAACTCCCTATACAAATTTAATGAAGTTTCCCTATAAACTTTAATGAAACTTACCTATATAATTCATAGCCTTATAGCTTTTTGCTTCCAATTTTATTCAACAAGACATCTAAAACTCCACCTTTTCCTTTCTGTTTGCTTTTGCATAAATACAATTCATTTTCTTTATTGTATTTTGTAAGCAAGAATGAGAATATAGAGTTTGAAAATATGATACTTTAATTTGAACGAGTCTATATTTAAAAGATGAAAGTAGATCTATAAACTTTGATTTAGATTTTTATTTTATCAATTGTTTAAACTTTAATTATCAATTAAAATGAATAACTCCCTCCAAAATTGAAAATGGATTATTTTTAACTTAAAAGTTAAAAATATTAAATTAAGTATAGTATTCTCCTTCATATTTTTATATGTTTTATTTCATGTTTAGTTAATGATGTATTGATTCAAACAAAAGGATATTTACTATTTAGTCTCACATTTCACACACACTAGTTTAGTTCTTAATTTCTTAAAAAGTTTTTAGAAAATAAAGTTATTTACCAACAATTTCTTTGTTTTGTTTTGTTTTTTATCAACACTTTCAAAAAGATATCACATGCATATAACATTAAACTCTCATCGAAAGTCTAAAAACAAAATAGCAAAGGCAAATTCATGACAATCAAATTGATTTTAATTGACTTTCAAAATTCGAGGATATTAGAACTTAAATCAACTTATTTTTCTTTCCTAGAACTAAGGGATAGTCATAATAAAAAACGAACAAATCGAACCGAACTTAATCAAACTATCTAATGGTCTAGTTTTATTTTTTAGAAGAAAATTGGACATCTCGATTTTTGTTCGAAAAAACCATTAAAAAATCGGATCAAACCAAAGTATATATACCTAGAAAAAGTCCTAAATCGAATCTCAATCCATTCTTCGTTTCATCCATTTTCTTTCAATTAATTTTAAAGTAACAAAATGAGATTATTAGGCCTATGAATTCTTGAGGCGTTCGAGAAATTTTAGAGCAATAAAAAACTAAAATAGAGACCGAATCCAGGAAGTAAAATAGACGAAATTTTGTAAAAAAGAACAAAATAAAAATAAAAACCCGAAAGAGAAACCAAACCAATGGACAATTATTGAACATTGATTTAATTAAGTTCCTCTCTAGTTAAAACCGATTAGATCAATATCCATTTGATTTTCAATTTGACCTAAAATTGATAAAAATCGAACCGATATCACCCCACCCAAAACCCACCCATCAAAATAAACTAAAACAATCACAATACGAAATAGAGAGGACTATAAAGACTATAATAATAGTAATAAATGCGCTACAAATAATGAATTTCAATGTCATAGCCATAGGGTTATATCTTTGTCATCAAAGAAGAAAACAAAACCTAAGGCTCTATATTCAGAGTTTTGCATGAAAGAAAAATAAATTTAATTAGAAGCAATATTATAATATCTATGAATGAAGGAATTGAGGAAGAGTGTTCCTCAAAAGGATGCATGGGATTGAAAAAGGTATCATAAATGAATTTATTACTGTTTCGAAGAGGGTAGGGATCCTGTCTAGAAGGAGAGATAATGCCAAAGCTTATAGCTAGCCATTAAAAAAATATGAACTAATAAATAGAGAGGGATCCCCTTTTGTCACCCAAAAAGTGGATATTTTTATTACTTTTATTTTATTATTATTTTTTTTGGGGTAAATTTGTGGTTGGGGTTTTGAATGAAGAAACCCCATATACTCAAATCTCTCCAAAGGGAATTATATATATGTATAATTGTAATTTTTCAAATCTTTTTTATGTAGAAAATATATGTATAATATATAAAACATTGGAATGAAGAATATATAATATATAAAAAGGTTAAATTACAAGTTAAGTCCTTGAACTTAAAAGTCTGTGTCAAATAGGTCAAAGTGTGCCTAATATATGTCTAATATTTAAATTTTGTATTTTAAAAGTGTGTAATATAAGTTTCTGAATTTTAAATTTTATGTCTAATTAAGTACTTGAACTTTTAATTTTGTGTTTAATAATCCCTTCACATATTCAATATTGAGAGAGAGCCTCATTGTACTGAGACCATTGGATAATTTCTCCTCTCATTGGATTCATCTATCGGAAAAAAACCCATGAAATTAGAGGAAATAACATTACAAAAAAAAAACACTTTAGAATTACCCAAACCATACCATTATTACATCAATTGAAACTTAATTTTACTAAGATAAATCGGGTTAAATCACTGCTAAACGTCGAAAGAGAACATAAATCAATAGGTTAAACGTAAATTTAATTTTAAAATAGAAAGTAGTAGTTTGATGGGACAGTGAAATAAAATGATGTTGAATGTGAAACATTTTTGGATTTAATTTTATAGGGTGTAAGAGAAGTCTTAACAATTTTGTCCCTCCATCTTGCATCACACTTTTTTTTTTTTTTTTTTTAAAAAAGCCCTAAAAAGCAAAACCCCTCAGTCTCCGGCCGGCCGGCAAACCCACCTGAAAACAACCACTCATTATACTCTATTTGACCCCTTTTGTTTTTTGTTTTTTTTGTTTTTTGTTTTTTGTTTTTTGTTTTTTTTGTTTTTGGCTCTGAAAATCTGCAAGGGCGGCAGATATTTGAAAAACCCATGCAAACACAACAAAACAAAAATATTAAAAAATAATAAAATAATAAAAAAGGGGAAACAAAACTAACCATTTGCATGTTTTTGCCTTTCTTTCTTTTTTGACCATTCCACCATATTTTTGCTTTCCTTTTTTCTGCCAACTTTGTCTCATTTTGAAAATTACAGTTGAGAAACAGAGAGAGATAAGGGTACGTAATTTTGCATGGGTGATGAGCTTTTTCAAGAAGGGGCCAAAAGATCGATCAGCTAGGGATAAGAAGGGATAATTTCCACTACCTCGGACGTACATCTGTTCGTTTTTTGTTCACAGTATGGTTTTGCCTTAACTTTACAAAACAATAGGTTTGACTCCACCTCATTTTTAAAATGATGTTGATGTGACAGACCATAAATGGAAGAAGCATTTGCTATGTATTGATCTCATAGTATTAGAAACTATCTCTGGATGGAAAGAGGGTAGAACACAATGTGATTGGTTGGAGGTATATATTAAGAGAGAATTTAAAAATTCTATTTCAAAGATATATATGAATCAAGCGACTATTAAAACAGATATATATTTTGAACCTATATACAATACTAATTAGGAAAAAGTCACAATGTGATGTTCTTATTTAATAATTTTGTACTATATAATGGAAATATCGATTCACTTCTGGTGTTGATGTCGAACTCATGGACATGTGAAAATATCGATGAAAATGTCGATATGTTGACGAAAATTTAATATCATGATCATATCTCGCGTATAAAGAAAGAATTTAAAAATTGTATTTAAGAAAATGTTATTCAATCATTTTTTTAATCATCTTTATGGATGATAATAGAGTTAGTTAATTAGGTGGTTAAAGTTAAAAAGGAGAGAGATGACAAAAAGACGACCAACTACTGCCTAGTATCTCGTGCTCCGGCGACCATCACGACGGCGATGGCTTCTCTTGACTAATGTTAATAAAAAATGTATTTTTTTTTTTAAATTTCTTCTTCTTTTTGGGTTTTTTTTGGAAGGTAGACAAAAATGGGTGATGAGCAAAAAAGGAACCGTTGATCTTTTGAAAATTTATGTGGCTTTTTCTTTCCCACTCATAGTTGGATAGCGTGCAATTTGAACAGAATTTGACTACACGACCTCCAACATATCCCACTTTTTTTCCTTTTTTTTTTTTTTTCTTTTGTCTCTATATGTATATAAACCTAAAATTTCATTATCATGTATTAGTTTTTTGTTTAAATTTTATAGCTAAATCAGCTAGAGGATTGATTTTAATCATCTTCTTGTTTTTAAAAGTTCTAGTTTGACCCGTAAACTTTTAAGTTAAGTTGTCTTAAATATGCAAAGGAACCTCTTTTGTTAAAGTCAAAACCAAATTCTGATCTTAATTGTAGTTTAATTGTAATTTTAGATATTAAATTTGAGAGAAAAAAATAATAATAGTTGAAATTTTAGAGTGGGTGGTGTTTTATTTACTATTGAATTCCCTCTATCTCGATAAATTATTGGAGGAGTCTGGAACAATGAGATTCTCCCTTAATTCCATCTCTAGAAATTATTGGAGGAGGTTGTAACAATGAGGCTCCTCCCCCTAATTTCATGCCTGGTTAACCATAACCCTAATTAATATTTTTTTTTTATTATTTCAAGTTAGTTATTTTTTTTTTCATTTTAATTTTTCATTTCCATTTATTTCTCTAATTTTATTTTTTTTTTCTTTTGAGGTTCGTTAAGATTTTTTCTTGACCAAGATAACTATTGTTCAAATTGTATATTGATACAAGTTCTTCTTTTTCAAGTTTTACAACTTTAATGCAGATGTGTACTCAAATGCCGAATACATTTCAGGTATCATTGTTTTAATTATATTGATTATACTTTCTTCTTTTATTATTAATGAAATTAATCCTAGTTGATTTTATTGATTATAACTCATCATTTAATAATTTTGATGGAAGTACTTCGAGAGGAAACGATGTTGGCATAAATTTGTCTCATATAAATTAGGTATACAAAGACTATTTTATTTAATAATTGATATTATGCCCTTTAATATTTGCCATATTAATTTTAAATTTTTTTTATTACGTAGGATGCAAGTTCTACTGGTTTATGTAATTTTGAAAATGATGTTGAACATTGATATTTCGAAGATATGAAACTTCCTAGCAAGTATTTTTTTCATTTTTATTTCAAACATTTTCGTCAAGTTGGAATATAATAAACAAAAATTATTGTGGTAGATAATGTTCTTATTTTAAATAAAATTTTAAATATCATTCTAGTGATTGTAATGCTTGAACTTTGCTAACTAAATAATTTATTAAATATTATTTTTAGTAGACATTACATTTTATTCATTAATCTTGAATTGATTCAATAAATTTATTAAAAAAAATAGATTAAAAGATAACATTCAAATTAGTTTAGCTGAATCATTTTTTTTTTCCAAAAAGTGCTTAGCATGAAAATTTTAAATGAAAAAAAAGTATAAAACATAACAAAAAAATTAATTATTGAAAAAAAAACAATAATCATCTTCGTAAAAAAAAATCTTAACCAATCTCAAAAGAAAAAAATTAAAATTAAAGAAATGAGTGGGAATCTAAAAATTAAAATGAAAGAAAAAAAGTAACTAACGTGAAATAATATATATGTAATTTTTTTAAAAAAAATATTAACTAGGGTGGTTAGCCAATGGTTAACCACAACACTTGCTATAAAATTAGGGAAGAGGCTCATTGTTCCAGTATGCTCTAATAATTTCTCTTCTCCCTCTCACGATAAAGAGAAGACAAAAATTAGGCTTGTTGTCACTCACAACCAATTGACGAAAACTAGGATTATGACTTGAAAAGTACCGAAGAATAGTAGCAACTCATCTTATGGATATCATTAAGAGAAAGGTGATTGTGTTGTTGTGGATAGCATTGGTATTAACATTAAACCTCATGACGAAAGCGCAGGGGAGGGGGTGGGGCTAGACAATTTAAAAGCTTAATTAAGAATTAAAATGAAAATTTCAAACAATATGTATAATTGAAACTAGAACCATACTTGTTAAGGATATTTTATATAGTTTAGTCAATAATTTAAAGTTGATAAGAGTCACTACAATCCAATATGGAATAAGTTATTTGTGAATGTGACAAGTGCATTATGTAATATTTTATTTTAATTATGAAGCCACGTTGTTGCAAGAGATGATGTGTTGAATGAAAAGTATAGAAATGAATGAGACTAATTTTATCTCTTGAAGTGAAATTGATAATACTTGTCGGTTCTTATTAAATCTCAATTACTTTAATTTTCATTGACGATATGAATGTCTAGTTAAACTTTAGTTACATATAGATTCAACTAAAGGGAGTAAATTCAAAATAGATTTTACTATAAGGATAGCAATGCAATCTATATTTTCTTTTACTAAGCAAACGTATTGTTATGTTAACCATACGAGAAACAAAAGAAATAAAATGAGAGTATATGATAGGTGTATAGTTTGAAAGAAAAGAAAATTTGAAACAAAATCACCATTAAATATAGTTTGAAATGTTCAAATAAATACGAAATTGAAATTGAGTAACACTTAATAAAAAAAATAATTACACGAATTAAGAAATAAAATAAACTTATATGCTAAATTCACCGATTTTGAAAATCTTATAAAATGGTAATACTATTTTAAATTTTTAGCTTTATGTCCAAATAATAGCATTGAAACACAAACAATTCCAAAAATTAATAATAGTACTTTTATATTATAAATATAGTGGAAAACTAGATGCCCAATTCTCTCTTCACCATGTGTCATCCCCTCCATGGCTTATGTGGGTTCCATGTGTCCAATATACACCATTGCTTGGTGTCAAATTGTACCACTTCATGCTTGCCAAGTTGACTATAAATAGAGGTTTTGAATGAAAAATGAAAAACACAAAAAAATTGGTGGAAAACTCTATTTTCTCTCTTCTCTCTTCATCTCATTTTCTTCATTTTTCTTTTCTTTATTTAATTTAGTTTATATTATATATATTATCTTAAATTCCAATCTCCTTTATATTATTATCTTTATTATTATTATTATTATTATATGATTTGGTAAAGTTTTCGGTGCCCTATTTTGCCTCTCAATTTTATAACACGTTATCAACACGACTGTCATTTCTCCCGCCGAAGGTATGTCCTACAAATATGCCATTTTTTAATAATAAATAAGATGTTATTTTGCATGTTTGACATATATTAAATTTCTAATATCAATGCAATGTTTGTTTGTGAAATATTACTATAACAAACCTTACAAAATTTGAATTCACATCTCTTGACAATAATGGAAAAGATTATTAGTTATGTCTCGAATATGCTCCTGTAGTAGCAATATCGAAAGAGATGATTTAAAAATATTATGAACTCATAAATCTTGGCAAACTGGAGCAACGCTATTCCCAGAAGTGAATGCTATGAATTTTAACAATCGTGGTGTGGTCATTATAATCATTGAAATTTCAAGAGAACCACACGAAAGGATAATTATAAAGGAAAAACTCTACAAAAATAAGAGTTCAAGAGATGATGAACATAAATGCTTCCAAAGTGAAATGACTAAGCATTAGTCACGTACCTGTTGTACATCCAAACACTCTATTGATCTCTATTAAACTTTCCTGAAGGAAGAAAGAAAAATGTAGGAGCAAATCTTGTTTATCAAGATAATGATCTATTCAACCCATCCAGTATGAAAATTGGGATGTGGCAGATTCATTATTGTATCTCCTGAAGAGAATATCATCATAATTGATGGAATAACAAATGCTTGTTTTGATTTTGAGAATATATAACTAATGTTTTTTTTTTCTATTTTTCTGTTCTTTTAACATATATATTTTTTAATGAAGAGATATGGACAATTCCATATGTTGAGTGACTCAAAGATGAATCATGAAGATTTATACTTAACAGATAATGCTACAATGCACACCATACTCAAAAATAGAAAATACTTTTCCAAATTGATAACGATTAAAGCAAATGACAATACTATATCAGGTTCTGCAAACATGATTGAAGGTTTTGGAAACACAAATTTTATCTTGCCTAGAGGAAAAAAATTTATAATTAATAATGCTTTGTTCTCTAGCAAGTTAAAAAGAAACTTATTGAGTTTTAGAGATATACGTGACAATGGTTATCATGTTGAAATTGATTGTAAAAATAATATAGAATGTCTTTATATTACATCTATTGTTTCACAAAAACGTAGATTAGAAACATTGCTTGCTTTTTCTTCTGAATTATATTATACTCATATACGAGTAATTGAAATCTATGTAACAATGAACCAAAAGTTCATGAATCCAGAAGTATTCAATGTTTAACATGACCGATTCGGTCATCTAGGATCAATAATGATGAGAAAAATTATTGAAAATTCACAAGGACATCCATTAAAGAACCAAAAGATTCTTCAACCTAATGAACTGTCTTGTGATGCTTGCTCTCAAGGAAAATTAATCATTAGACCATCACCAGCTAAAGTGGGGGTTGAATCACCTGCATTTTTGGAACGAATTCATGGTGATATATATGGACCTATTAACCCACCAAGTGGACCATTTAGATATTTCATGGTACTGATTGACACATCCAACAGATAGTCGCATGTATGTTTATTATCAAGTCGAAATCTTGCATTTGCAAGGCTACTTGCTCAAATAATTAAGTTAAAAGGATAGTTTCCTGATTATACAATTAAAACAATTCATCTTGATAATGCTGGTGAATTTACATCCCAAGCATTCAATAATAATTGTATGACCATTGCGATAAATGTTGAATATCATGTAGCTCATGTTCATACACAAAATGGTTTAGCAGAATCATTTATAAAACGTCTGCAATTAATTGTTAGGCCAATGTTTATGAGAGCAAAGCTTCCAATATCTGTATGGGGCATGCTATTTTATATGTGCGCCATTGGCACAAATTAGGGGCTAGTAGCCTATAATAAATATTCCCATATGCAATTAGCTTATGACCAACAACCAAATATATCTCATCTGAGAATTTTTGGATGTGCAATATATGTTCCAATTGCTCCACCACAACGTACTAAGATGGGTCCTCAAATGAGGTTAGGAATATATGTTGGATTTGATTCTCCATCGATTATTAAATATCTCGAGCCCCTGACAGGTGATGTATTTACTGCACGATTTGTTGATTGTCATTTTAATGAGACAAATTTTCCAACATTAGGGGGAGGAATTAAGAAGTTGAAAAAAGAAATTACATGGAATGCATCTTTATTATCTCATTTAGATTCTCGTAGAGATTAATGTGAACTTGAAATTCAAAAGATAATTCATTTGCAAAATATAGTCACCAGATGCATTTACAGATGCTAAAAGAATAAGTAAATCATACATACCAGTAACAAATGTTCCATCAAAAATTGATATCCCAACGCAACAAGTTATCAATAATGAGTCTGGGGCACTCCAGAAGCGTAGTAGACCAATGAGTTCCCAAAGATAAAAATCATCAGAAAAGAAAAGTAGTTGATAGATCAAAATGATCCAATGAAGGATATGAATGTTTCAGAAGAAATCCATAATACTACTACTGATAAAAGTATTGATGAAAGTCCAATACTTGAGGATAATAATGAAATTTCCATAAACTATGTTATAACAGGAAAAAGATGGAACCGAAATGATATAGTTGTTGATAACATTTTTGTTTACAATGTTGCTCATGATATTATTCATGAAGATGATGATTTTGATCCAAAATCAATGGAAGAATGTCAATGTAGAAATGATTGGCTTAAATGGAAAGAAGCAATCCAAGTAGAATTAAACTCATTTTCAAAACGTGAGGTTTTTGGACCAGTAGTCATGACACCAGAAGATGTCAAACTTGTGGGATACAAATGGGTATTTGTAAGGAAAAGAAATGAAAAGAATGAGGTCACAAGATATAAAGCGAGATTTGTTGTGCGAAGATTCTCGCAAAGACCTGGTATTGATTATGAGGAGACATATTCTCTTGTGGTGGATGCAATAACATTAAGATATCTAATGGGTTTGACTGTATATGAAAAGCTTAACATGCATGATTCTGATGGATGTAGTCACGACATATTTATATGGATCTCTGGATAATGACATTTATATGAGAAACCCAAAAGGATTAAAGATGCCAGAAACATATAAATCTAGTTCTCGAGAATTGTATTTAATAAAATTACCGAGATCACTATATAGATTAAAACAATCATGACAAATGTGGTATAATTGTTTGAGTAAATACTTGCTAAAAAAGGTTATCAAAATAATCCAATATATCCGTGTGTTTTATAAAGAAACAACAGTCAGAATTTGCTATTATAACTGTATATGTTGATGATTTAAATATAATTGGAACTCCTGAAGAGTTATCAAAGGTAATGGAATATCTTAAGAAATAATTCGAGAGGAAAGATCTTGGAAAAAAAAAATTTGCCTTGGTTTACAAATTGAACATTTATCTGATGGAATATTTGTTTATCAGTCAACTTATACAGAGAAAATCTTAAAAAGGTTCTATATGAACAAAGCACATCCATCGAACATTCCAATGAAAGTTCGTTCACTGTATGTAAAGAAACATATATTTCGACATCGAGATGATAATGAAAAACTACTTGGTCCTGAAGTACCATATCTAAGTGCAATTGGTGCACTTATGTATCTTTCTAATAATACAAGTCCAGATATTGCATTTTCAGTAAATTTATTGGCAAGATATAGTTCTTTTCCCACAAAAAGACACTGGATAATGGAGTTAAACATGCACTCCATTATCTCCGAGAAACGATTGATATGAGATTATTTTATTCTAACAAATCCAATTTTGATCTAGTTGGTTATGTAGATTCTGGATATCTATCTGATCCACACAAAACTAGATCTCAAACAGGTTATCTATTCACATATGGAGGTACCGATATATCATGGTGTTCAGTGAAACAAACAATAACAACAACTTTTTCAAATCATTCTGAAATCCTTACAATTCACGAAGCAAGTCGAGAATGTATATGACTAAGATCGATGACTCAACACATTCGTGAAACATGTGGTTTGTCTTCTAATAAACATCCTCTAACAATATTATATGAAGACAACACAGCCTGTAAGCCCAAATCAAAGAAGAGTATATCAAAGGAGATAGAACGAAGCATATCTCACCAAAGTTTTTCTACACTCATGATCTTGAAGAAAATGACGACATCACTGTACAACAAATTTGTTCGAAAGATAATCTGACATATTTACAAAGGCATTACCAACTGCAACATTTGCAAAATTAGTACATAACATTGGAATGCAGCGTCTCAGATATCTCATGTGATGTCTCCATGAGAGGGAGTGAATATATTATAGTAAACTATATAAAATATGTACTATTTTTCCTTCAATAGGGTTTTTCCCCCACTGGGGGTTTCCTTAGTAAGGTTTTAATGAGATATATCTTATATAGAATGGACATCTAAGGGGGAATATTATAAATATGAGGGAAAAATAGATGCCCAATTCTCCCTTCACCATGTGTCATCCCTTTCCATGGCTTATGTGGGTTCCATGTGTCCAATATACATCATTGCTTAGTGTCTAATTGTACCACTTCATGCTGTTGGGATTTATGCCCTAAACTTGTGTAATTTTGATCAATTAAATAAAAGGTTATTTGTTTTGATAGAATTACAGTCTTGCTTTATAAATCCAATAAACTAAGCTCCAAGGTTATAACATATATCTTGAACATCAGTGTAGTGGACACTATTTGGATTGTGTTCAAGAATATAACCTAAATGGTCTATGGTATAAGAATAAGGTTGGAAACCTCATTCTGGAAACACCATGGATGCGACCCATTTTGTAATTAGTACAAATGAGGTAATCCAACTCATTCATATAGTTGACATGCGAGTGGGGGCATCCTGTATGAAGAGTTCATACAAGACCGGATCGCAAATTATTAGTCTAACTAAGTGTAACATCAGTAATGAGGATAAAACTAGTAATTTATAGATGATCATTAGTGACTCGACTCGAATCCTCGAGTAAGTTAAGAACTCCCGCTTATAGGGTTTGTCCTTAGACTAGTATGGGTGAGAGTGACTGTGAGGTGACTCAATAAGCCTACCTTCTCGAGTGTGACGTAACCTCGTAGGTAGCGGGAACTTAACTGTGCAAGATGGAATTCACTCATTCCTACACTAAGGAATTAGATAGGTTGTTCCAAGAATCGACTCGTGTCTTGAACAACGGGGTTCCGCCTCTATGAGGGCATGAGTCTAAGGTAGGACCTTAGACTTGTTGTTCATTAGAGGATCGGTGGTGCTTAAGGAACAAAGAGGTAATCACAGGGGTAAAACGGTAATTTGACCTAAGCTGTAATTACGAACAACCTGTGAAGGGTCGATTCATGGGTAATGACTATATATCAAGTGGACAC
The DNA here is from genome assembly GCA_036507285.1 of Trichosanthes cucumerina. Lineage (NCBI taxonomy): Eukaryota > Viridiplantae > Streptophyta > Magnoliopsida > Cucurbitales > Cucurbitaceae > Trichosanthes > Trichosanthes cucumerina. Next base: position 84,164,905 of record CM071835.1, on the reverse strand, counting down.
AATATTATCTACAGTAAGGAGAGTGCAACTACAAGTCTATAGTGGAGTGACTTGTAGTTAATGAATATTAATTAACTGGATCAAAGAGTTTGATCAGTTAATCTCACATCATTGGAGCTCATGAACTGTAGGTCCATTAGGCCCCTCCGTTGGCTCAACATGGTAACATTGAGGGTATAAAGTTAGGAATGAAATTGAAGTGTTCAATTTCATACATGAGGTGTTATATCAATTATATATGATATAATTGATATAATATATAGTTTTAATGTGAATTAGATTCATATATAAACTATATATTAAAGAGAGAATAAAGGAGGGGTAGGATGGTCATTTCCATCCTATTTCCCTATATATATGGTTGAATGAGATGCAACTACGTTAAGTGATTTCAAGCCTTTGTTGTGTTGTTGGAAAGGTTCCAAAACACAAACATCTCTCTCACAACATCTCATATCACCTAAAGAGAACCCATATTCCTCCCTCACCTAGAGAACAACGGAGAAGATCCAGTGGTCGTGTCTTCGTCCGTTCGTGTTCCAGTTGCTGAGATTGTGATTGTGGGAGAGAGGAGCACTTGAAGAAAGGTTCTTCAAAGGTAATATTCCTTGCTGTCCATTATGTTTATATTCTTAATCTAGTTGTTTTCGTTCTTGAATGTAATCTTTGTAACTAAATCGAGAGCGCGCGATTAACAATCGCTTCCGCTGCGGGATTCGATTCTCTTCACATGCTTGCCAAGTTGCCTATAAATAGAGGCCTTGAATGGAAAATGAAAAACACAAAAAAAATTGGTGGAAAACTTCATTTTCATTTCATTTAATTTATATTATATATAGTATCTTAAATTCCAATCTCCTTTATATTATTATTATTATTATTATTATATGATTTGGTAAAGTTTTTCGGTGCCCGATTTTGTCTCTTAAATTTATAACATTTTAGTGTATGTCTAAGTCAACAATTGAACTCTTCCAAAAAAAAAAAAAAAAAGTCGACAATTATATTGAAATTTTATGTCAAATCGGACTCTACATTGTGACAATGTTTTAGTTTTAAAATTGAGTGATGATGTCAACTATATGCCAAATTCATCCATTATGGAAGTTTCAAAAAATTTCAAAAATTTCTTTTTGAGACTAGTTTGCGCAAATATTGGCATATATAGAATTTTTATAAATGAATTAATTTTAATATTCAATAATATAGTTTTATTAGTTTACATCCAAATCAAGGTAGATTCTGATATCAAATCATAATATTGTATCATAAGTATAAAAGGTACGTTTTAAGTTCAGATCATATGGCTAATTCAAATTAAAAAATTAAAAAATTCAATGAATATATAAGGTAAGACGGTGATAATATCTTCTTATTTCAATGAATGATTGTATATTGAAGTTTTAATTAGTTGATATGATGCATGTATTAGGAGAAAAAAAGAGGGCCATGTTCTTTTTAATTAAGAAAAATGTGCTTGGCTCTAGCCCTAGCTTTTGTAGCTTTTAATTTTTTCCACCAAAAAGTTAGTCAACAAACAAAGCCTACAACCCTAATTAATAATTAGAAAAATGTATTGATTTAAAATGAACCTTGATTTCTGGAAGTGAGATTGAGATTCGTTTAAAATATGTCACAAGCAAAGTAATCCCTAGTTATTTTTCAATGCCTTTTGAAATTAATAGATGCATAACTTTTTATCTTTGTGGTTTATGTTATATTTTGATTACTATCGTTTTTGACGAAAAATTATTTAATGTGGTTGTTACATTATATATAGCTCACTTTCTTTTAGTGGTTAAGTATTTATGGTCAATCTCGATACAAAATAAGAAGTTAAAAATAATATGTATCGATATCTATTAGTTGGTGAAAGGAATCAACTATAATGTGCTAGCGACACAAATGAAAAATAATTTATTCATGTTGACGAGAGTGACAGAATATCAAAGAAGTGTTTTAGCCTTTAAAATATAAAAATATATTTTTGTAACACATGTATCGATCTCATGAGGCTATTTGATCTCAAAGGATTGTTTGAAGACTATAATTTCCAAACCCTAATTTTTTTTTTCAACCTCACAAAATTCAATTATGGTAGAAATGACAATACCTCTTTGATGAACTAAAGTTATTCTTCTCTCTTATGAAAATTATGGACTTGTAAATATTAAATTTCAAGCATACATGCATAGTGATATTAACATTGGCATTAAGTCCTAAAGTCTTTCTATAACACATCTTTTTAGCACTATTCAATTTACAGTTTAATAACGTTTATTATAAAGATCATACTATAAGAAAATGTGACAATTACAGCATAAAATTTAACAACCGTTTACTTGACTGCTGCATAAAAGTTTATACGATTTTAGGAGTTTTATAAAAAAAACCTTTGCTATTATGAAAATTGCAACAATTAGTTTGTAACACACTTTGATTAACTGTTGCAAGAGTATATATTGCAATAATTTTATTACTTATTATAGGAGAGTATTGCAATACTAAACTTGTGACCGTTGAACAATCGTCACAAGAGATTAATGCAACCGCGACAGATACATGATACATGGTAATATTCTTATTAATTTTTGCAGAGAGGTATGTATTTGAAATCATTAGTTTATACCATTTATGAAATCAAGGCAAGTTTTTTATATAATTTGCAACACATATATCTAACATTTTTGAAAAACATTGAAAATTCAAAATAATTGACAAATTTTGTGATCAAGGTAAAAGTGTATTTAAGATATTGTATATATATAAATTTTAAATTTATAAGATATTATGTTTTTATTTAAAAAAAGTTTATTAACTATATTAATTACCATGTTTAGAGTTTTTAATTATAATTAATTTTATTTTAAAAATAAATATTAATATATAATATTGGTAGTATAACATTAAAAATATTTTCATTACTTTTAAGAGAATTAGGCAAAAATTACAAAATAATGAAAATTAATTTTTATCTTTTTTTATAGAATTTATTTTCTCTATAACATACATGTAATGACTATTAAATATAATTTATTTAGTAAAATAAATACGACTCAATAATAGCTGGCGACATCAAGTCACTTACGTGAATATGAGAATAATTAAAGATGCTATTAACAATATGAGATTAAAGGATGCAATTAATAGTTGATGACACCAAACAGTGAATAAAAGAGAAAAATAAGGATGAAAGATGCAAATAATAATAAGAGATTAGAGGTGTAATTAATAGTTGGTGACACCAAGTCCCTTTTAAAGATAAAAGAGGAGAATACGGATGAAAGATGCAATTAATAATAGGCAATGTTAGATCCCTCTTAACACATTAATCGCTACTAAAAGTGTTGTAGTTGTTAATTAACCATAGATGCAATTAATAGTAGGCAATATTAGATCCCTCTTACACAAATCACTACAAAAAAAATATTGTAGTGGTTAATAAACCATAGCTCAATAAAATCATTGCTATATGGGAGTACTCTTATAATAGTGGTAAAAAGTTCCACTTCCAACGGTTTTGAAAAGTATTGCTAAATCCCTTTTAACACTATTTTTGCCAGAGGTTCATAAATCGCTGCAAAAGTATTGCAGCGATTAATAACTACAACGATAGCTTAATACAATCGTTGCTACAAGGTACACTCTTGTAATAATTGTGAAAAGTTCACTTCCAACAGTTTTAAAAAGCGTTTGTTAGATCCTTCTTGAGGTACTACAATAGCTCAATTAAACCATTACTATAGATATAGTTTCTTGTCTTGATATTTCAAGATAAAAAAAAATTAGTTAAGGTAATTTTAGTTTTTTTTTTCTTTTAAATGAGAAGTATAAAGTGATTGTAATCTCATTGTGGTACATTAAAAGACATCAAAGAAGAAAAGACAACATTATACACTTACCTTTTAAGAAACATACAAAATTATTATTATCTAATTTGTTTGCTAATTATAATCTTAATTACATATTAAATACGTATTTGACACATTATAATGAACCTATAATTATCGATTAATAATTTAATTGTTGGGTAGAAGGAGAAAATTAATAATGGAAGTTTAATTAATTAAAATTATAGACATATTACATATAAGAAATATGGATACAAATTACACTTTTATTCATTACATCTCATAATGTTGTCAACCACATTGCATGCCAAGGTTTATCATTCTAGGTATTTAATAGAAGAAGAGAAAAAGAAGTACTCTATTGTTTCCCTATTTAGAATGTAATTATAATGCTCTTTGGTTGGTGGGTTATTTTGTTCTCCCTTTTTCTTTTATTTATTTATTTATTATTATTATTATTTATTTATTTTTCTTTCCCTTCAAATATATTTTCTCTTAACTGACTAGTGAAAACGCAACTGATATAATTTTTTTTTTTTTGATATTGTTAGTTTCTATCAATATATAGTTTGAATGTTCCTAGTTATATTTTTGTTGCAAAGAAATAAAATTAGAAAAAAAATTATTTTTACTCCTATACTCAGCGTGATCAATCAACTATAATCTTAAATGGTTAACTTTTGATATTAATTAGACAATCTTTAAATTTAAGTAAGGAGTGAAAGGTATATTTCTCCCAAACTTAATTAAAAAATTGTTTATAACCAAATAAATCAATAAATAAGAAGAAAAAACCCAATCATCAAAACACTCAAAAGGCAAAAAAAAAAACAAAAAAAGTTTATGGATGGTTGTTTTTTTATTTTATTTTTTTTCTTATGAAATTAGAAGTTAGAAAAAAAAATTGAACGAACTTTAAAAAAATGACTATTATATTAAACATGTAGATTTTAGCTTTTCCATCTAAAAGTCTATTCTTACCTCCATTTTGTTTTTAAATTAAAAAAAAAAGCGTAAGGAAAGAATTTGAACTTTGATGGAGCATATATACTAAAATTATAAAAATAATAATAATAAAAACTCTTAAGCTTTGCCCTTTGTTTAAAAACAAAACCTTATTCTTTCAGAAGTTGTGTAATAGTATCCTTTGACCTTTCTAAGAGTGCGTTTGGTGCACAAAGTTGAGTTGCAGAGTTGAGTTGAGTTGAGTACAACAAGTCTGTGTTTGAGGTGTAGAGTTGAGTTGAGTTTAATGCAAGAAGTATGTGTTTGGGGTGCGAGTTGAGTTGTGCAGAGGTATCTGGTGCAGTTTTTTTTTTAAGATTAAATAGTCAGTTTTTATCTTTCTGATGGTTTTTAGATATTCTATCTGAAACATTTATCTTCAAAACACAATACCACCAAGTTCCAACATTGAATTCAGGTGTGAACACCGAACTTGTGTTGTATGATAACTTCAATGTAATGAATGTGTATAATATTGACTTGCATAATGATTGAACATGATGGTCTGTTATCAAGTTTTGTTTTTTTTTTCTTATCAAGTGAATTCTCCAATTAATATGTAATTATTCGGAATCAATTGAATATTTGTAAGGTTTACAGAAAAAGAAAAAAAACAATGCAATTGAACAGATAACTTATCATCAATGTCTAAAACAAACTTCAAAACAAACTTCAAAACAAACTTCATGAACGATTGTCAAAAGGGTGTTTATTATTTCCCATCATAGACGATACATTCATTCATGACAAAAGAATTAATGGCATGCTATCAAATCTTATCTCGCAAACCCCCAAAAAATTAAAATATACAAAAAATATTATCTTTCACAAAATATATCTAACAAAATAAACATGAGGTGCCTAGGTTATCTTGGTTTAGTAAAAGATGAGTGGGGTAAGTGTTCAACCAGTCCTACTAAGAAGATGCAAGCAGTATCTCTTCTTGGATTGTGGTTGGACTTGGAATAAACAATCTGTCTTCTGGATGTCTGCGACTAAGAGGATCATCCTTGGTCAACCCTTCTATTGCATACAATTGGTCTACAACATCTTTACGTCTAGCGGATTCCATTTCAGATTTTTCTTTTCTTAATCACTCCCCTGTAACTTTTCTTTTCGTTTCAGCAACGAAACTTATGGATAATTCAATTTAAACCATTTTTTTTGTAATGTCCCGTAAAATCAAATGCATTAATTGTATTTGATTTAAATTTGAATTTTTTGGATAATCGGATGAGGATTATGAATCTAGAGATTTTTTAAGAAATGATGTTTCAAAGTCTAAAAAGGATTTTGATTTATGTTTTTAAAAAATGGGGAATAAGATTTCTTTTTTAAAAAAAGAGGATTAGGATTTCCTTTTTTTAAAAAATAAGATTTTCTGTTTTAAAAAGGATTAGGACTTTTTGCTACCTATTTAAATTACGATAATTGCAACTTGGTACACTTCAAAACTCTCTTCTTCTTTTTTTTTTTCTTTTCATCTCACTCTTCATCCTGTCGGACCATCGCACTGAGTTTCGTCGGAAAGTCGTCGTCAGACCACCACTGGAAAATCGTCGGACCATTGCCGAAAAGTCGTCGGACCACCGCCGGACCTCCGGAAGGGAATCAAGGTTTAAGAAAATTGGTGGAGAGTTGTGTGAATTGATTTTGTGAAGAGATGTAAGTTGAGAAAATTGAGGAAGATATTTGGGGAAACTGGAGAGTTGGGAACTCAATCTAACTTATGACAGTGACTTGGAAGGACGTGATGGTGACTTGTACACTTGCCTAAATTAAATTCGAAAGAACACATATTATGTCATGTCAACTTTTTATCCAACATTCTAATAAATTTTCTACTATATAATGATAGTTTTGAAACGATTATGAAAAGTTAAAGTTACTATTGCCACTTTGAAAGAATAAAGATTTTTTTAAATAGAAGGACAAAGTATATATATATATATATATATATATATATATATATATATATATATATTTGTATAATTTAGCCTAATTAAAAGTAAAATTAAAAGAATTCCCTAAATGAAATTTTGGTAAATTTAAAAGTTCACATCTATAGTTCAAAATCTTCCTGCCTCTGCTTTATCTTCATCATTCAATAAAAAATAAATAAATAAATTATTATCATTATATAAATAAAATTTTGCAGATTTTAGGGTTTCATCCATTTGTTCAAATCCCCCCTAGCTATATACCTCCACTTGTACCTTCATAAACAAAATTCCATAGATATCTTTAGATTCTCATTCAAGAGTTCAAATTCTTTGTACCTCTATATTTGTACCTTCATCACTCACAAAAAAAAAAAAAACCTTAATTATTATAAATATTTAAAAAAACCCCCTCATTAATTTCTTTTTAAAAAAACCTCATCTGCCAAATAAAAACAAAACTCTCTCTTTTCTCTCTTTTTGAGTAAGAATATAATTAAATTAATTAATATATAGTAAATTTACTCAAAAACTCTCAATCATTTGTATACCTATTATTATAGAATTGCTGTTGATTGTCAGGCTAGAACACTTTAATTTGTTAATCCTCTCTTTAAAATACATAATTACCAAACCCTCTCAATTAGTCATAAGGCCAAATAACATAATGATTTGTGTAAAACTAATCAAAACTAGTGAAGGTGCTTTGTAATTAATGACTGTTCTTGAGTATATGTGGTTTTAATTGAGATATATTAATCAGAGTGCAATTAATAATTAATTTATAAATTAAACTATATCCACTTAATTACCTTAAATCTTATTGGGAAAACACATTACCCTCCTCCAAATTCTTTCATTTCCATTATTATCAACTTCATTACTGATCAATACATAATTTATATTATTATATTATTTCCATTAAAGTTAACCCTTATCTATCCAAAGTTGGATTATTAATTTCATATTACACACACCATCATACACACTTGTATAATTGGTAACTTTTAAAATTACTTTAAAGTGCTAATCTAATTAACCTCTTTTGAAAGTCATGAATATAATTAAAGTTTCTTGGCATAATTTCAGTAAAATTTTAACATAATAACTATGTTTTTAGTCTTTATATATTTTGATCTTGGTAATATTTTGGTTCTATACTTATTTTTTTTTAAAAAATAGAATTTTAAATTAAAAATTTTGTTTTTTTTATAAAAAAAATTTACATGTATTTTGATAAAAATTTAAAGTGTCTAAAAAAGATTTTTTAACTTTTAAATTTTCTATTGTGTGTTCCATGAGTATTCTAAATTTTCAGGTTTGTGCCTAATAGGTCATTGACTCATTTTACATTTTTTTAATTCACGACCCACTCAACTAAAAATTGAAAGTCTAGGGCATTATTTTTCAATATAAATTTAATTTTATATTAAATAGATCCGTTATTTTTTTTTTTAAAAAAAATCTTAATATGTTATGGACCTATTTATTAGACAAAAAATTGAATATTGTACTTCAACAACCAATTAGACATTTTTAAAGTTCAGAAACCTATCCACACTTTTAAAAATTTAGGGACTTTAACTTTTAGACACATAAAATTTAAAGTTTAGAGACTAAACTCGTAATTTAACCAAAAGAGAATATGATTGAGTTCTTCAAGGTTAAATCTTGTGTAATCAAGAAATATGAGATAATTGCATTATTTTTTTAAGACTAAATTAAGCTTACAGGTACCTTAACTAATTTATTGATGCCAACAAGAGTATAGCTCAATTGGAATAAAATATGGATTTATGACTAAAAGGTCATAGATTTGAAACTTCATCTCTAAATATTGTTAAAAAAAAAAAAAAACTAATCTATTGATGATAGGATATAATTATGAAACTTGAACCCATATTTCCAAAGTTCCTTTTACCATTTTCATTGTCTTAATGATTATTAGGATCAATAGAGGTGATTACTGATTAGTGCCTTGTTCACATCTTATTTTCTAGATTCTTTTTCAATCGATCAATTTTTAGTGTAGATTTTAACTCAAGGATTTAATATTTCATCACATTTCATAAAATATAAAATATAAAGACTAAATCATTACAAATTAGAATATTACAAAAGACGAAAATGTCACTCGACTTAAAACATATAATGACTGTGACTGATAACTATATTTTAACCTAATAATTATCCCGTTCTAGGTATTAAGAAATTAACTTTGTATACTTTAAGTAGGGGTAAGATCACTATTTTTCGAAACCTGTGATTTCAAAAGTCATTTAAATTCTTTATAGCCCATAATTTTAACCATTAGGCTAATCTATGGTAATTTATCAACTCGAGCATCATTTCGCTTATATGTTTTAACACATGCTATTACTCCCTAATCCATTCAGTTTGATTAATAAATAATTAAACCAACCCTATATATAAATATAAATATTTCTTAGAGAAACAGTTAAGTTGATGATTAGCTTCTGTTTTTTTAGTTTGCATTAGCAGCCAAAACTAGGGTTAATAATATTAATTAAGAAAAGAAAATCCGGCGGAAATCTAGGACTTTTTTCTCTAATGCATGTGAGCCCCAATATTTATATAGATTTGTATTTTCTGCCCATCAATTTATCTTTTATTATTATTATTATCAACTAATAATGCATAAAAATAATTATTTAAAAAAAGGAAGGAAAAAAAATATTATGATTTTTAGCCCTTTTGTTCTTTATAAATATCCAACTCTCTTAAGCCAACCACTTTTCATCCACGACTCAACAACTTGCACACAAGCTTCTCACAAAAACTCTCCCTTCTCTCCAAGCTTAGAGTAAAAGCTCAAGCCCTTCCCATGGCTCCCAAGGGCGATAACGTCGTGGTTTCGAACATGAAACTCGAGCGAATGTTGAGCATGAAAGGCGGTAAAGGCGAAGGAAGCTATGCCAACAACTCCCAAGCTCAGGTATGTTATCTGTCATGTTCGTTTTCATAAATGATCTATTGTTTTAAAAACATGATCTGAAAATGAAGCCTATAAACTTTTTATCGAATAAGTGTAATTCTTAAAAATTGAGTTACCGTTATATTTGGTTCATCAAAATATACTTTAAAAGAAGATTTTTTAAGTTTTCAAAGGTCAAATGCTCAATAAATAAGAGCCTATTTAGAATGAGATAGAAAGTCATTCTAAATTTGCTTTTGCCTATTAATTTTGACGAAGTGGTCTATTTTTCAAAACATATACCCAAAAAGGCAATCTTATTTTCACGATTAATCTCAATTTTAAGAGTCATTTGATAACAAATATAACTCCGACATAATAATTATAATTCTAAAATTGGGAGTGTGACAAAATAGATAAATAAATAAATAAATGAAAACGCAGGCTCAACATGCGAGATCAATGCTTCATCTTCTAAAAGAAACATTGGACGGAGTTCATCTGAACTCGCCGGAAGTGCCGTTCGTGGTGGTGGATCTCGGCTGCAGCTGCGGCAGCAACACCATTTACATCGTCGACGTCATCATAAAGCACATTATAAAGCGCTTTGAGGCCTTGGCCGTCGACCCGCCGGAGTTCACGGCGTTTTTCTCCGATCTCCCCGGAAATGACTTCAATACCCTCTTCCAGCTCCTCCCGCCGTTGGCCTCCTACGGCGGCAGCATGGAGGAGTGCCTCGCCGCCGACAACCATCGCTCCTACTTCGCCGCCGGCGTTCCGGGATCCTTCTACCGGAGGCTTTTTCCGGCGAGGTCCATCGACGTTTTTCACTCGGCGTTTTCGTTGCATTGGCTCTCTCAGGTTTGTCATTATAATTGTGTTTTTTAAGTTCCAAAAGTTATTTATTTATTTATTTTACTTTTTAATTTTTGGTATATGCATGGCATTGAAAAATTGATAATTTTGATTTTTTTTTTAATTTTTCGAGTGGGGTTTAATTTTAATATTCCCGAGGAGTATTGAGGAAAGGTATTTAATAATTGGAATCTTTGAAATTTTAAGAAAGAGAAGAAAAAGGAGGAAATTTTTTCATAAGTTTAAAGTTCTAGAAGGTAATGCATGCAACGACCAATTAAATTAATCTAACCTTTTTCTTATATATATATTTCATTATGTTTTTTTAATTTTAAACTTTTAAATGTTCTGGCTTTAGCCTCCTTAATTAATTTTAAAAAATTATGTTTTGTAATCCTAAACTTTGCATAAAAATCTATTTTCATTAATTATTTAATGAAAAATTAAATCCGTTTTTAAATCTATCGCAACTATTTTTTAGAAAGTATCTTTGGATGATTAAAAAAATACTTTTGAAAGTAACATAAAAATATGTTGAAAAAAAAAAATATCTTAAAGTTATTTTATGAGAGTATGTATATATAGGATGAGAGTGCTTTTAGGTTCAAGCATTTAAATAAAAAAAACTTTAAAAGCACTTTTAAAACTATAAAAAACCAACCCATCTTTTAATATTCAAAGTATCTTTCTATCATTCAACGTTGTTGAACTAAAAAAAACATTTAATCAAACCAACATAAAAAAAAATCACGACAACTTTTTTAATATTTAGAGATCAAAATAAAATAAATTTGAAGATAATTTGATTTGATGCGAGTGTGTGGGCCCACCGACACGCAGGTACCGGAGAGCGTAGTGGATGCGAGATCGACGGCGTACAACAGAGGGAGGGTGTCCATCCACGGCGCAAATGAGGCGGTGGCGGTGGCGTACCGGAAGCAGTTTCAGACGGACCTGGCCGGATTCCTCCGAGCCAGGGCACAAGAGCTGAAGAGGGGTGGGTCCATGTTCCTTCTCTGTTTGGGCCGGACCTCACTGGACCCCACCGACCAAGGTGGGGCCGGCCTCCTTTTTGGGACCCATTTTCAGGATGCTTGGGATGACCTTGTCCAAGAGGTACCACCACAACCCAAAAATTATATTTTTCAAATTATTAATTAACAACCTTCGTTTTTTTTTTCTTTTTAATATCATGCCATTTTTTTTCCTTTTTTTTGGAGTTTTGTGTGTGGATTTGATTTGAAGTTATTTTAGTGCAAAATTAATGGAGATTCTAAATGAGTAGTAGTTAGCTCATTGTCGAGTAAAAGAAACAAAAACGTGTCGTATATTCATTGGTAATGATAATGTAAGGAATGATTAAATAATAGAGATCGAATTAAAACGGTGCATAAATTGCTAATTTGAGTATAGCTTAATCGGTTAAGATATATATGAGACTAAAAAAATCAAAGTTCAAATTCTCACTCTTGCATGTTGCATTTTTTTTTTTAAAAAAACTTAATCTATTGGACCAAAGTTTAGCTTAAATTGTCATCTGAACATAACTCAACTAATTAATCAATATCTCTAACTAAAAGGTTAAAAGTTTGAATCTTTATCTCACATGTTAAACTAACTTAATTTATAGGGACAAAAAGTTGAAACTTCTACCATCATAGGAAAATTGAAAATAAGAGTAAAAATAAGAACCAAATAAAAAAAGTTAAATTATAGGAATCAAAATCAAAGTAATTATGACCCAACGATAGGAACAAAATTGAAATTAAGTCAAAACTGCAAAGATTAAATAAAACATGTCTAAATTATAGGGACCAAAATTGAAGCCTCTAAAGTCATAGGGAGCAAACAAAACTAAATATTACAAAGTAAAAACATGTCGAAATCATAAGAATTAAAATTTCAATTTAACCTAAAAGAAAATTTTCCAATAATCAAAACTGTTTGCAACTTTAGCAATAATATAGCAAAAAGAAAAAAAGAAGTAGCAAAATTCTAAAAACACTTGATAGTCCTATAAAAAAATCTTTATATAAACAAATCAAATTTAGAAGGCAAAAATGACAAAATTAGCATTCTAAAGTTCTAAACCAGATTCAATTTTTGGGTGTAAGAAATAAAAACGGCCATAAGACATAATAATCACTGCCGTTGATTAATTTTGTTTCATTCAGAACTTTCTTACGTAAAAAGGCATCCGAATAATTCCCCCCACCACCTGTTTATATCTGTCCTTCAGCAGACCAAAAAGCAAAACACTCACACTTGATTTTCAAAAGCACTTTTGGAATAATGATTCGGTGTTGCCGGTCTCACTGAACCCGTTCCCTTTTACTTTTATTATGATGGACATCTATTGGCCAATCGCCATGATTATACCCCATCATTTCGAACCGTCTGATCATGTCCCACTCACAACTCCATCCATCCGTCCATTTGTCAAAAGCAGAATCATTGTGTTGGAAAGTCAGTGGATGTGGATTACTGGATCCCCCCTCCCCCACAATGTATTGTATTATTGTTCATGGAATTGCATGCATTTCCAATACCAAAGTCCGACAAGGACCCTCCATATATCTAGACATTGTTATGATATTGTCCACAGATTTTGGTTGCACTCTCACTGCCTATCTGTGCTCGTCGAGAATTTTACCGATCACAGCTCAGAGGCATGACTCTGATACCACGATAACGACCCTCCACGAACATAAACTCTCATGACTTTTCTTTTGGTTTTACCTCAAAGGGGTCATTCCAATAGAGATATTATCTCTCATTTATATACCTTTGATTTTTCCCTTCTCTAGCCAATGTGTGATTTTGGTCGCACTCCCAACAGATAAGATTTTCATTCCATTTAATATAAATACCGTCTTGATAATCTAATTATAGTTCAACGATTTAAAACATATTTTTTTTCATCCGAGATTAAAGGTTCGAATCTCTACTCTCACGTGTTCTTGAACTCACAATTTATAACCTAAGTATAATTCAACGGTTGAACTCACGTGTCGTTGAGAATGTCACATCTGAAAGATGAAGAGAGACCTCACAGTCAATTAATTTTGAGATGGAATCCATGTTTATTAATATGATATCATAGCTCATGAAGTCTAAACGGATATACTTTTTAAAGAAAATTGAAAATTCGAGAGGTTTGAAAGTTCATTTATTTGTTTAATAATGTGTTGGTGTGTTATGCAGGGATTGATAAGTAGCGAGAAACGTGATAGTTTCAACATTCCAGTGTACGCACCAAGCCTACAAGACTTCAAGGAAGTAGTAGAAGCAGATGGTTCATTTTTCATAAACAAGCTTGAAGTTTTCAAAGGAGGCAGTCCATTGGTGGTGAACCAACCCGACGACGCAGCGGAGGTCGGTCGAGTTCTGGCCAACAGTTGCCGAAGCGTCTCCGGTGTACTCGTCGACGCCCACATCGGCGATCGGCTCAGCGACGAGCTCTTCTCTCGAGTTGAACATAGAGCCACAAACCATGCCAAAGACCTTCTTGAGAAGCTACAATTCTTTCACATTGTGGCATCACTTTCCCTTGCATAAAACAAGGGACCAAAAATGAAAAAAGAAACTGCAAATTAAAATCCCTGTCTTTAAGGTTTTTCCTTTCTTCTCTCTTTTGGTGTTTGTTCTGTCTTGTATGGATTTGTGTTACATATAAAAGAAAAAAGAATCAAACAGGCAAAAGAGAGAGGTCAAAGGGGGCTCTTTTTTTTCTTTTTTTTTTTTTTTGTTCATTATAACTTTGTATTGTGATGTTGTGAGTCCTTTGACTGACTGTGTAGTGTAGTTATATATCTGTTTACAGTTGATGCTGTTGTTGTTCCCCTTGGCTTTTTGGAATCCAAAAAAAAAAAAAAAAAAGTAGAAAGATAAAGCTAAGTGGTAATTAAATGTAACCCTTCTCTTAGTTTAAGCTTTTCCCTTGTACCTTATTTATATTATATATCATGTCTATAAATTGTCAAAAGTCTCTTTTGTATGCAATAGAAGACTTATAAAAAGCAAATTACTTTTCAATGGCCATTCATTTTTGTTTGTCTTTGCCCTTTTCTTTCAGCCTTTTTGTCCCCTCTTTAACTTTTTTCTTTTGTTTTATGTATGTGTGTCAATATTGATGGGTCGTTTCTTATGTTAAATACATAATTGAATTAAATATATTTATCATATTTAATTTTTCGTATTGAGTCATCTTGCTAAGAAAGAAACTTTTGGAGATTGGAGATTAAACTCAAAAGATAGATTTTTTAGAAAGACGTTATTTTGTATTGTTATATTTTTTGTTTCAACTTATCATAAACTAATTAATTTTAGATTAATGTTTTAATTTAATCTAAAATATCTTGGACCTTGTTTTAGCTCTTTTTTATTAAAAACCCATTTTTTTTTCGTTGGGCCCAAAGCTGGAGGAGCCCAATTGGCTTTCTTGATCTCCTATCACCCAAACCCATTTGTTCTCCTTTTATTTTGTTATTATAAAAAGGTGTATGGGTCTTAAGTGAGAGGGGTGTGTGAATTAGGTCTATTATTATAATTAGGGGTTTCTTCTTTTAGAGAGAAAAGAAAAGAGAGAAAGAAAGTTGGAGTTCAAAGTTTTTTGGGAGCTCGATAGAAAGAAAAGAGGGGGCTTGAATAACGGAGTGTTCTTCCGAGAGAGAGAGGGGTAAATCAGAAAAATACGGAGGGTTTTAGCCGTGACAGAGAAATCGAGGGAGCTCCGTCCTTATCGCCGAGAAAAAGGCTGCCCACCAGTGGGTTCTTTGTTCGCAAAAGTTTTCATCGTTGTAGTGGAGTTGCCTTGAGTTGATCGTTCGATTGCTCAAGTCATTGATTCTTTGTCTGAGACGTGAAACTCAACCTTTCAACCTTTGTTTTTTGAGATCCTCTCCAAAGGTTGTATCTCTCCTCCCTTTCTTTTTCTTTCTAGTTAGTTTAGATTCAAGATTATTTAATCCCAAAGATTGAAAGACTCCCAATCTTGAATAAAGTTTGGTTGTAGTCTCTTTTTGGGCATAAATCTTGGAATCTTGTTAAATCATAAATGTTAAATGTATCTTTAGATATCCTGTTGTAAATTCTCTGTATTCTCTCGTATATCTCTAATAAACTGTCTAGCAAAGGCTTAAAACACCTTTGCAAGTGGAGTAGGTCATTTTATGACCAAACCACTATAAATATTGGTGTTCTTTGATTGTTTTTTATTGTTTCTGCACAATGTTAAATCTGTCCAGCCCTTAAATTGATCTTAAATCGCTTATAAACTTGTTGTAAACACCTCAAACTTGTCTAAAATTGGTTAGACATAGGATTTGGATCTTGGCATATAATAACATTTGGTATCAGAGCTTTTAATCCTTGTTTTTAGGGCATTCTTTCTTGAATTAAAATTTAGTTTGTTGAATAAAATCTTTGGGTTTAAAGAATCTTTAAGTTAGTATTCTTTAATTCTGAAAATTTTTTATTTCAAGAAAAGTTTGCTGTCCAATTTTTGTTTCTTATTTTCAGGATGAGTACCAAGTTCGAGGTGGAGCAGTTTGATGGGAAAGGAGATTTTGGTCTATGGAAGATCAAAATGTTGGCCATCGTTCGTCAACAAAAGGTCGACTACGCACTTTTGGAGGCTAAGAAAATTCCGGACAACATAACAGCGGACCAACTGAAAGAGATAAATAAGGTAGCTCACAACCTTATCATTCTTTACTTGTCTGATACAATTATAAGACAAATGCGTAGTGAAGATACCGCTGTTAAACTTTGGACAAAATTAGAATCTACCTACCAAGTAGCATCAATTTCAAGCAAAATATTTTTAAAATCTAATTTCTTTAGTTTTAAAATGGACTCTAGTAAAAGCATGAAAGATAACCTAGATGAATTCCATAGAGTAGTTTCTGAAATGGAAAATATAGGTGAAATCTTTTCTGATGAAAATCATGCTGTAGTTCTGATAAACTTTTTTCCTGAATCTTATAATGATGTGAAATCTGCTATGAAGTTTGGTAGGGATAATTTATCCACTGAAATTGTCTTAAATGCCATTAGAGTAAAAGAACAAGAACTAAAACAAACCAAGAAGTCTAATAGTGAGACTTTGTACGTTAGAGGGAGATCAGAGAATAAGAAAAAGCATAGAAGAAAGAGTAAGGGTAGATCAAAGTCTAAAGGGGCTAGTAATAAGAGGTGTTATCATTGTAAAAAAGAAGGCCACATTAGAAGGTTTTGTCCTGACCTTAGGAATAAAAAGTCGTCGGGTAAAGGGAAAGAAGAGTCTAGTGTAGTAAACCTTAGTGAAGAGTATAACCACTCTCTTATGGTTAGTAACACTAGAGAGGATGACACTTGGATCCTAGATTCAGGTTGTTCTTTCCATATGACCCCTAATAGAGAATGGCTAGAAGACTTCCAAACCGGTGTGGGAGGTAAAGTCATGTTAGGGAACCGACACTTTTGTAGTGTAGAAGGTCAAGGAACAGTACGCCTTAGGCTTCATGATGGGAATATTAGGTTTCTAACTAGAGTTAGGTACGTACCTGAAGTTAAAAGAAACCTAATATCCCTTAGCATGTTAGATAAGCAAGGGTACACCATTAAGTTAGAGGGTGGTGTTCTAAAAGTCATGAAGGGCATCTTAGTTGCAATGAAAGGGTTTCTTAAGGATACCTTATACTCTTTAGAGGGTTCGACGGTCGTAGGGTCAAGTGATCTAGTTAAAGAGAGTGACAATTCCAAAATTACCCTTTGACATAAACGCTTAAGTCACATGAGTGAGCAAGGAATTAGGGAGTTAATAAAACAACAAGTAATTCCAAACATAAAAAATATAGACCTAGATATGTGTGAGCATTGTGTTTATGGTAAAAGTAAAAGAGTAAAATTTGGAAAGGGTGGTCACTCTACTAATAAAAAACTAGAATATATGCATGTTGACTTATGGGGCTCATCTAATGTTGTCACTAATGGTGGGGCTAGATATTTCTTATCCATTATTGATGAATGTACTAGAAAAGTTTGGGTTTATCTTCTGAAAAATAAATCTGATACTTTTAATAAATATGTTGAATGGGTAGCCTATGTTGAAAACCAAACTGACCTTAGAGTTAAGAAACTTAGGACTGACAATGGGCTAGAGTTTTGTAACCATGAGTTTAGAAACTTTTGTAAGTCTAAAGGCATAGCAAGACACTTGACTGTTGTAGGGATGCCTCAACAAAATGGGGCCGCTGAAAGAATGAATAAAACCCTTATGGAAAGAGTTAGGTGCATGTTGTCTGATTCACAACTTCCTCAAAGTTTTTGGGAGGAAGCTATTGCAACAACATGTTATATAATCAATAAGAGCCCATCTACTGCCATAGATTTAAAGACACCTCAAGAGCTTTGGCAAGGTAGTCCCCCTGATCTATCACACATGAAAGTCTTTGGGTGTTTAGCTTATGCTCATTCAAAAGAGGGAAAGCTAGACCCAAGGGCTAAGAAATGTGTTTTTCCTAGGATATCCCGAGGGTGTTAAGGGATATAAACTATGGTGTCTAGACCCAAACTCACCAAAAGTCCTAATAAGTAGAGATGTTGTCTTTAATGAAGGGAAAATGAGGTATGTAGAAGAAAAGACTGAGTCTATCCCTAAAAGTCCACCTAGTTTCACTGAAACCGTTTTAGCTAATCCTCCTTCCACTTCCCATAGTGATCAAGTAGATGAGCCAATAGTAGAACATGATACTTCATCATTTACTTTAGATCAATCACCTACACAAGAAGTTGTTAATGAGGAAGAGGAAGAGGATAGTCAAGACTTAACAAGTTATCAGTTAACTAGGGATAGGGTTAGGAGAACCATTGTAGCTCCCACTAGGTTTGGGTATGCTGACATTATTGTTGGGTTTTATGTCCTAAAACTCGTGGTTTTGTAAACTGAATGTATATTCTATATCACAATAAAGTTGTTATTGAAATTTATTCAGTAAAGATGTTATTGACTATTGTGTATTGTGTAACCTTAATGCAATAAAGAACCCTTGGCTATAGGATGAATACTTGAATTTTATGTGTGACATAAAAGTGGATCAAGTTCAAGTTATAGCTGTAAGCGATCTATAGTATAAGGATAGGGTTGGGTACCTTATCACGGGGGGACACTATGGACGCGACCCACTTTTGTGAAGTACAAATGATGTGATCCTAAATCGTTCATGTGGAGACATGTGAGTGGGGGCGCCCTATGCAATGAGTTTGCATAAGACTGGACCGCGAAATAGTCACTTGGACTTTATAACTCCGTTTACCGTCTTAACTGACTATATTCATACGATGACCTAGGTAACTCGATCTTAATCCTTAGCGTTCTATGGACTCCTGTTTATTCGGATTATCCTTAGATTTGCATGGGTGAGAGTGACTCGAGATTGCTGACTCAATAAGCCTCCCATTTCAGGGATAAAACCGGGTAGATAGCTGGGAACATAGTTCTGCAAGATGGAATTCACTCCTACCCGCTTTAGGGATAAGTAGAGAGATTGTTCCCTTAAGTGCTGCCTCCAGGTCTTGAACATTGGGTCCACCCCTTTCATTGGCCCGAGAGGGATTCGGTTTGCTGGTTGGACCACAAACCAATTGTTCATTAGAGGATCAGTGGTACTTAAGGAACAAGAGGTAATTACAGGGGTAAAACGGTAATTTTGACCCAGCTGTAATTACAAACGACCTGTGAAGGATCGACTTACTAATCGTGGTTATATCGAGTGGACAAAAATATATCTACAGTGAGGAGAATGCAGCCACTGGGCTATAGTGGAGTGTCTCGGTGGTTAACGAATGTTGATTAGCTAGGCTAAAGAGTTTGGCCGGTTAATCTCGTATCGTTGGAGCTCATGATCTGTAGGCCCATTAGGTCCTCCTTACTAGCTCGGACTTAGCCTTATAACATTTTGAGAGAAAAGAATTTGAATTGTTCAAATTCGAGTTTGGAAGAAAGCGTTAATTATATGTGATATATTTAACGAATCATAGCTTAATTATGAATTAAACTATGATTAATAAGAGGTGGATATATTTAAATATGATTTAAATATCAGATCGGTTTATAGCATGAATAAAGATTCATGTTCGGGAAAACGATCCGGATTGGGCAATTTATTTAATTTAATATTTGATATTAAATTAAATTAAAAATTAAATTAATTAAATTAATTTTTGAATTATTTAATTAATTAAATTAATTTTAATTTAAAATTAATTTAATATTGATTTTGAATTTAAATTAATTGAAAAATAAATAGATTTTCATGATTTTCATGAAAATCAACTTGACAAGTTGCCTAATCCTCATCATCTTCAAAATTTACCAAAATTGGCCACCTCCATCTCAAAGCATCCTCATCACCCTTGAGTTGTCACTCCATTGAAGCTTATTGAAGCTTTATATAATGGTGATTTGAGGGATGTTGAGAGAATTTTGCATAAAATTCTAAATTCCCGAATTAGTGACCTTTGAGGTCTTTTCTTCCAAATTCTCTCAACCTAGGATCCCACAATCCGTTCTAAGGTCTGAGGATAGTAGGGAAGACTCTAACGGTCGTCTACGAAGTATTCGTGTTGAAAACCATCCACCGGGTGAAGAGAATTTGATCTTCAAAGTTGAGTTTTCTTTCCCTCTGTTTTTCCAGCTTTGAGCATGTTTTTTATTTCACAAAATTGATCAACTTAGAGTGTTCAAGATCCAAAATTGCTTCCGCTTTCTTAATCTAGACTCTTTCAATTGGTATCAGAGCAATTTTGAGCACTCAATTTGATCTATTTTGTTCTGTGGTGGGTGTCTTTTGAAGTTCATTTTTCTAGGCGTCTAAAGTGTTCTTCTGGGTTTGACATTTAAATTGAGCATCAATTTGTGCTTTATTTTCAAATTTCTCAAGTGTGTTTGAGCATTAATGTGTGTAGAATAAGCTGTAAAATTTTCGGGTCGATCGAAGTTGGGGAAAGCCTTCAATTTGAAGAGAGAACACGAAAGGTCTTGAAATCAGAAAACAGAGCAGCTGCTGGTTTTTTATTTTGCTACAGTAATTTTGCTCCAGCCCGTGTGTTTTCTTTTTGTGGAAGATGAAGTTGACTTTTTATGTTGACTTTGACCGGTCCATTTGACTTTGACCGGTTCAAGTCATTTTGGACCAGTTCAGCTCGTTTTTGGTCCGGTTCGGGTGATTTTAGACCGGTTGTGACTATTTTGAGGTCGGTTTTTCCATTTTGGGGGTCCGTTTCATATTGGAGGCTCGATTCAGCTTTTTACAGCCCGGTTCAACCTTTTGAAGGTTCGATTCACACATTTGCAATCCGGTTCGACCCAAATTCGAAGAGTTCGAGGTGGTTCGATGTTAATCTAGATTATTATTGTAATAATTTAGTAGTTTGCTTGCATTAGATGCCAAAACCAGTCCACTTTAGTGTGTTTAATTAGTTATGCATTGTGAATGTATGTTTTAATTAAAATCCCTGATTATATGTGCATAAAGTATGCCATATAGATTTTAAAATCCCACCATAGGAAGCATGCTCCATGCATTGAAAGTATGTTATAAGTGTTATAATATATTGTATGCATGTTTAGTGGGTTTCATAAGAATTAATATAAGTGTTATATTAATTTATGAAACAAATATTATATGTTTTAATTATAATTAATATAAGAGTTATATTAATAAAAATTAAACATATAATTGCTATGCATTTTCATGTGATGGATTTGTTATAAATGTATGTTTATTCATGTGATGAATGATCAATCGGTTTATAACATAGAAATGCATGTAACTTAAGGTTAATTAATTAGTTTTAAAATGGTTTTAGAACTGGAAATTAATTAGACCTAAGGTTATCTAGTTCTAATAAAATTAGAATTAGGAAACCAATAATTTATAAACTATGATTAAAGAGGGACTCTGACTAAGCAAGGTTCTGGCTAGGTTGGGGTACTTAAAGTCGATTTGAAACGGAACACCCTACACAGGAACCGACACGGGAGTGAATTTAATCTATAGGTTTATAAATTATCTTTCGTGAGTGGCGTTTATTAAAAATTAATAAATTAAACTCATAGACCTAGGTTTATTAAAAGGTTAATAGACTTAAGTAATTCCAGTATAATTGTTATATTGGTAGACTTAGGTCATATTGTTTTAGCCGGAATATGCCTAAGTAAAAGTATACCCAAACAGTTTAAAATACTTAGTGGGAGTGAAAAGGTATATATAATATATCAATTTCCTCTTACGCTCTCCGCGAAGTTCACACCATGAGATTTATGCTCGGCCTCGTGATGTCAATAGGGCATCCCTATTCGGATGGTGTTTGCATAAATCAAGAGCAAGGTGAATGGAGAAAGTATTTATAGTAATCGAGAGAAGGAAGTGTGTCAACACATCCTACGGTCTCCTCCATTAGGTTGGACCGTGAGATTCCCATGTTGCGCTGCAGGTTGCCCAAGTAGCACCATCCATTCGGAGGATGTAACATGGGATTGGAACAACTCAAACTCGAGAAATGGATAGGGTCTCTTAGGTCCATTCCCACTTTGTCTCTCCAATTAGGTAGCATTGTTGGGCCGACCTCGAGGTCCGAAAATGGCGGGTCACACTTACAAGGATTGCTAAGTGTTAGTAAGTTCTTGACCAAAGTAGCGATAACTAGAATGTTATAGGAATAAGAGTTATTCGGTATTAGCATTTAGTCAAGAATGTCTTGGTTCAGTGAAGGAGTGATTGACTGCCCCTCGGTAGCGGTTGCTCTGACTCACTGAAGTATCGTTGCAAAAACAATAATGAGTTTATGGGTACATTATTACTTTTGCTAAATTCTTAAATTGGATAGGTTACAAACAATTCACTAATAGAATTCATTCTTTTTCAAAGATGTCGAATTCTTTTATCGATTACTCGCCTTCAATAAACTTAATGGCGATAATTATGGAACCTGGAAATCAAACTTGAATACGATTCTTGTTCTTGATGATCTGAGGTTCGTCTTAACGGAGGAATGTCCTCCCCTCCCAGCTCGACTGCAAACCGAATTGTTCGGGATGCTTATGACAGATGGATTAGGGCTAATGAGAAGGCCCGAGTCTATATCTTAGCCAGCATATCTGATGTGTTGTCTAAGAAACATGAGACCATGGTCACCGCAAAGGAGATCATGGGATCATTCTGAGCGATGTTTGGACAACCGTCCTCATCGGTCCATTATGATCTTTGTCACAAATACGTTTACAACTCCCCGTATGAAGGAGGAGCCTCAGTTAGGAACATGTCCTTGACATGATGACCCACTTCAACGTGGCTGAAGTAAATGGGGCAGTCATAGATGAGAAAAGTCAGGTAACCTTTATTATGGAATCTCTTCAGAAGAGTTTCCTGCCATTCCGCACAAATGCGGTGATGAATAAAATAGAGTATAACCCGACTACTCTCCTTAACGAGCTACTGACTTTTGAGTCCTCATGAAATCAAAAGGAAAAGAGAAGGAGACAAATGTTGTCACTTGAAGAAGTTCCTAAGAGGATCGCCCCTCTGGGACCAAGTCCAGTTCTTCTTTTTCTAAGATTAGCGGTATTCGAAGAAGAAAGAAGAAGGACAAAGGAAGGGACAGGCTCCCACACGCAAGGCCAAAGCCACAGGAAAATGTTTCCTTTGTGGAGTAGGCAGGCCTTTGGAAGAGGAACCGCAGAAATACCTTTGCAGAAAGAAATCTTGAGAAAGAAAAACAAGGTAAATATGATTTACTCGTTATTGAAACATGTTTAGTGGAACATGATGATTCCGCTGGATATTAGATTAGGAGCCACTAACAATTTTGTTCTTCTTTTCAGAAACTAGTTCTGGCAGCGACTTTTGCGATGAGAGATATCTCTCAAGGTTGGAGCAGGAGAGGTTGTCTCACCAAAGCAAAGTGGGATTTGTGAAGTTGTTGTTTAGAGATAGATTTATTTTATTAGAAAATGTACTTTTGGTTCTGGAATCAAAAGAAATCTTGTATCTATCTCTTGTTTGCTAGAACATATGTATAAAGTATCTTTTGATCATAATGAAGCGTTCATTTGCAAAAAAGAGGTGTACGAATATGTTCTCGCTAAACTTGAAAACAACTTATACGTGTTAAGACCAAGCTGAAGTAAAAGCTATTTTGAACAGAGATGTTTAAAGCAAAGTGATACTCAAAATAAAAGGCAGAAACTTTCTCCTAGTACCTATCTTTGGCACTTGAGACTAGGCCACATTAATCTCAATAGGATTGGGAGATTGGTCAAGAGTGGTCTCCTAAGTCAGTTAGAGGACAACTCTTTACCACCATGTGAGTCCTGTCTTGAGGGAAAAATGACTAAAAGACCTTTTTCTGAAAAAGGTTATAGAGCCAAAGAACCCTTGGACCTCGTACATTCGGATCTCTCGTGGTCCTATGAATGTCAAGGCACGAGGAGGGTATGAATATTTCATCAGTTTCATTGATGATTATTCTAGGTATGGCTATCTTTACCTAATGCATCATAAGTCCGAAACTCTTGAAAAGTTCAAGGAATATAAGGCAGAAGTTGAGAACACATTAGGTAAAACAATTAAAACACTTCGATCAGATCGAGGTGGAGAGTATATGGATTTAAGATTCCAAGGCTATATGATAGAACATGGAATCGTATCCCAACTCTCAAGACACAGTACACCTCGTGAGAATGGTGTATCTCGAGAGGAGAAATAGAACCTTGTTAGACATGGTTCGATCTATGATGAGCTACGCCACCGCCTAGTTCGTTTTGGGGATATGCGATAGAAGTGCTGTATATATTTTGAACATGGTTCCTCAAGAGTGTTTTGAAACACCCTATGAGTTATGGAAAAGGCGTAAAGGGAGTTTACGTCACTTGAGAATTTGGGGATGTCAGGCACATGTGTTGGTGTCCAATCCAAAGAAATTGGAACATCGTTCAAAATTATGCCTATTCGTAGGATACTCCAAAGAAACGAAAGGTGGTACATTTTATGATCCTCGAGAGGACATGGTGCATGTGTCGACAAACGCCACGTTCTTAGAGGAAGACCACATGAGAGATCATCGACCTCGTAGTAGGATTGTCTTAAGTGAAATTTCGGGGAAGCTACGAGATAAATCAACAAAAGTTGTTGATCAAGCTGGTCCTTCTCAAGTTTTGAGAATGCCTCGACGTAGTGGGAGGGATGTTAGACAACCTGACCGTTACATGAGTTTGACTGAAATCCAAGTCGTCATACCTGATGATGGCGTTGAGGATCCATTGACCTATAAACAGGCAATGAATGATATAGATAAGGACGAGTGGATTAAAGCCATGTACCTTGAAATGGAGTCAATGTACTTCAATTCAGTCTGAAAACTTGTAGATCAACCAGATGGTGAGAGACCTATCGGTTGCAAGTGGATCTACAAGAGGAAATAAGATCAAGCCGGTAAGGTGCAAACCTTTAAGACTCGACTTGTGGCAAAGGGTTATACCCAAAGGGAAGGGGTGGACTATGAAGAAACCTTCTCCCCTGTTGCCATGCTTAAGTCCATTAGAATACTCTTGTCCATTGCAACATTTTATGATTATGAAATTTGGCAAATGGATATCAAGACAACCTTTCTGAATAGCAATCTTGAAGAGAGTATCTATATGGATCAACCAGAGGGGTTCATAGTTCAGGGTCAAAAGCAAAAGGTTTGCAAGCTTAAACGATCCATCTATGGATTGAAACAAGCATCTAGATCCTGGAATATAAGATTTGATACTGCGATCAAATCTTATGGTTTTGAACAGAATATTGACGAGCCTTGTGTTTACAAGAAGATAGTCAATACCACTGTAGCTTTCTTAGTTCTATACGTAGACGATATCTTGCTCATTGGGAATGATACAAGGTTCCTGACTGGCGTTAAGCAATGGCTAGCGACCCAATTCCAAATGAAAGATTTGGGAGAGGCTCAGTTTGTTCTTGGAATCCAAATTATTCGGAATCGCAATAATAAAACGCTAGCACCGTCTCAGGCATCTTATATTGACAAGATGTTGGTTAGATATAAGATGCAGAATTCCAAGAAGGGTTCATTACCTTTCTGGCATGGAATTCATTTGTCTAAGGAACAGTGTCCTAAGACACCTCAAGAAGTTGAGGATATGAGACGCATTCCCGATGCATCAGCTGTCGGTAGTCTGATGTAGGCCATGCTATGTACTAGACCCGACATATGCTATGCAGTGGGAATTGTCAGCAGGTACCAATCTAATCCAGGATATGATCACTGGACTGCCGTTAAAAACATCCTCAAGTATCTTAAGAGAACGATGGACTATATGCTTGTGTATGGTGCAAAGGATATGATCCTTGCAGGATACACTGACTTTGATTTTCAGACTGATGTAGATTCGAGGAAATCCACATCAGGATCAGTGTTCACTCTTAACGGAGGAGCTATAGTATGGAGGAGTATAAAGCAAGGTTGTATTGCTGACTCCACCATGGAGGTTGAGTATGTCGCGACTTGCAGAAGCGTGAAAGGAGGTCTGTATGGCTTAGGAAGTTCTTGATCGATTTGGAAGTTGTTCCAAATATGAATTTGCCTATCACCCTTTATTGTGATAATAGTGGTGCAGATGGCAAATTCCAAAGAACCTAAAAGCCATAAGCGCGGAAAGCACATAGAGTGCAAATATCATCTCATCAGGGAGATTGTGCAACGAGGAGACATGATCGTCACGCAGATCGCTTCGGAGCACAACATTGCTGATCCGTTTACAAATCCCTTCACGGCTAAAGTGTTTGAGGGACACCTAGAGAGTCTAGGACTACGGGTTGTACAAAGAGGCGCGTTTTTTTTCTTTGCTCAAAGATATTTTTCCCCATGCACGTTTTAGTCCAAGTGGGAGATTGTTGGGTTTTATGTCCTAAAACTCGTGGTTTTGTAAATCGAATGTATATTCTATATCACAATAAAGTTGTTATTGAAATTTATTCGAAGAAAGGTGTTATTGACTATTGTGTATTGTGTAACCTTAATCCAATAAAGAACCCTTGGCTATAGGATGAATACTTGAACTTTATGTGTGACATAAAAGTGGATCAAGTTCAAGTTATAGCTAGAAACAGTCTATAGTATAAGGATATGGTGGGGTACCTTTTCCGGGGACACTATGGACGCGACCCACTTTGTAGAGTACAAATGATGTGATCTTAAATCGTTCATGTGGAGACATGTGAGTGGGGCGCCTATGCAATGAGTTTGCATAAAGATGGACCATGAAATAGTCACTTGGACTTTATAACTCCGTTTACCGTCTTAACTGACTATATTCATACGATGACCTAGGTAACTCGATCTTAATCCTTAGCGTTCTATGGACTCCTGTTTATTCGGATTATCCTTAGATTTGCATGGGTGAGAGTGGCTCGAGATTGCCGACTCAATAAGCCTCCCATTTCGAGGATAAAACCGGGTAGATAGTGGGAACATAGTTCTGCAAGATGGAATTCACTCTACACACGCTTTAGGGATAAGTAGAGAGGTTGTTCCCTTAAGTCTGTTGCCTCAGTCTTGAACATTGGGTCCACCTTTCATTGGCCCGAGAGGATTCGGTTTCTTTGGTTGGACCACAAACCAATTGTTCATTAGAGGATCGAGTGGTACTTAAGGAACAAGAGGTAATTACAGGGTAAAGCGGTAATTTTGACCCAATTTGTAATTACAAACGCGACTGTGAAGGATCGACTTACTAATCGTGGTTATATCGAGTGGACAAAAATATATCTACAGTGAGGAGAATGCAGCCACTGGGCTATAGTGGAGTGTCTCGGTGGTTAACGAATGTTGATTAGCTAGGCTAAAGAGTTTGGCAGGTTAATCTCGTATCGTTGGAGCTCATGATCCAGAGGTCCATTAGGTCCTCCTTACTAGCTCGGACTTAGCCTTATAACATTTTGAGAGAAAAAAATTTGAATTGTTCAAATTCGAGTTTGGAAGAAAGCGTTAATTATATGTGATATATTTAACGAATCATAGCTTAATTATGAATTAAACTATGATTAATAAGAGGTGGATATATTTAAATATGATTTAAATATCAGATCGGTTTATAGCATGAATAAAGATTCATGTTCGGGAAAACGATCTGGATTGGGTAATTTATTTAATTTAATATTTGATATTAAATTAAATTAAAAATTAAATTAATTAAATTAATTTTTGAATTATTTAATTAATTAAATTAATTTTAATTTAATATTGATTTTTGAATTAAAATTAATTAAAAAATAAATAGATTTTCATGATTTTCATGAAAATCAACTTGACAATTTGCCTAATCCTCATCATCTTTAAAATTTACCAAAATTGGCCACCTCCATCTCAAATCATCCTCATCACCCTTGAGTTGTCACTCAATTGAAGCTATAATGGTGATTTGAGGGATGTTGAGAGAATTTTGCAGAAAATTCTAAATTCCCGAATTAGTGACCTTTGAGGTCTTTTCTTCCAAATTCTCTCAACCTAGGATCCCACAATCCGTTCTAAGGCCTGAGGATGGTCGGGAAGACTCTAACGGTCGTCCACGAAGTGTTCGTGTTGAAAACCATCCACCGGGTGAAGAGAATTTGATCTTCAAAGTTGAGTTTTCTTTCCCTCTGTTTTTCCAGCTTTGAGCATGTTTTTTATTTTACAAAATTGATCAACTTAGAGTGTTCAAGATCCAAAATTGCTTCCGCTTTCTGAATCTAGACTCTTTCACTTATATCCTATGCCCTAGTTATAGCAAATGAGTTTATTAATCAAGAACCACAAATTTTCAATGAGGCCATAAATAATGAAAATAAAGATAAGTGGTGGGCCGCAATGAAAGAAGAGTATGATTCTTTGATTAAAAATCAAACATGGGTTCTTGTTAATAAACCATTAAAAGCTAAAACTGTAGGTTGTAAGTGGATTTATAAAGTCAAAGAGAACCCTTTAGAAAACAACAAGCCTAGGTTCAAGGCTAGGTTAGTAGCCAAAAGGTTTACTCAAAGGGAGGGTATAGACTATGATGAGGTTTTTCCCCGTTGTAAGACACACCTCTATTAGAATTTTGCTTGCCTTTGTTGCTCACTTTGATCTTAAGTTAGAGCAGATGGATGTAAAGACCGCTTTCTTGCATGGTGAGCTTGAGGAGACCATTTACATGGATCAACCACCTGGATTTGAAGCTCCCAAACAAGAAAAGAAGGTTTGTCTTCTTAAGAGATCGTTGTATGGCTTAAAGCAATCTCCACGTCAATGGTATAAAAGGTTTGATTCCTATATGCTATCTATTGATTTTTGTAGAAGTAAGTATGATAGTTGTGTGTATTTCAAACAAATCTCTGAAGTAAATATTATTTACTTGCTTTTATATGTTGATGACATGTTGATTGCTTGCAAAACCATGCATGAAATAAATAATTTAAAGAATCTCTTAAACAAGGAGTTTGAAATGAAAGACTTAGGCAATGCAAAAAGAATATTAGGAATGGATATTATTAGAGATAGAAAAGAGAAGAAACTATATTTTTCTCAAAGTGAATATATAACAAGACTAGTTAAAAGATTGAAGATGCATGATAGTAGGAAGGTTAGTATTCCTTTTGGCAAGCACTTTAAACTATCTGTTAATGATTCACCTAAGACTCCAAGTGATATTGATGAAATGCATGACATTCCGTATGCTGCTAATTTGTTGGGAGTCTTATGTATGTCATGGTTTGTACTAGACACGACCTTGCTCATCCACTTAGTGTTGTTAGTAGATTTCTTGCTAATCACGGTAAACAACATTGGAATCTTTGTTAAGTGGATTTCGAGATATCTTGCATGTCATAAAGATTTATGTCTTGTTTATGGTGGAGCAAATATAGTTGATAGCAAGAATATTGAACTTGTTGGATATGTTGATGTTGATTATGCTGCTGATATAGATAAACGTAGATCTTTGATTAGTTTTGTGTTTAGATTGTTCAATTGCACAATTAGTTGAAAATCTAGTTTACAGTCTATAGTTGCTTTATCCACAACTGAATCTGAGTATATTGCATTAACTGAAGCTATTAAGGAATCTTTATGGCTTAAGGGAATTGTATCTGAATTGTGTTGTAGTGATAATGTTTCTGTGACTGTGCATTGTGATAGTCAAAGTGCTCTACATTTATCTAAGAATCATTCTCACCATGAAAGAACTAAACATATTGATGTTAGGTATCATTTTGTAAGAGATGTCATCAATGATGGTTTAGTTTCTGTTAAAAAGGTTGCTACTGATTTGAATGTTACTGATATATTTACTAAATCATTACCTTGTGATAAATTTAACCTTTGTGTGAGAATGTTGCAGCTTGATCATGGATAGTTCTGAATCTTATTTGAGAACTAATTATAGGTCCTCTTCTTAGTTTATAATAGATTGAAATCAAGGTGGAGTTTGTTATATTTTTTGTCTCAACTTATCATAAACTAATTAATTTTAGATTAATGTTTTAATTTAATCTAAAATGTCTTGGACCTTGTTTTAGCTCTTTTTTATTAAAGACCCATTTTTTTTCGTTGGACCCAAAGCTGGAGGAGCCCAATTGGCTTTCTTGATCTTCTATCACCCAAACCCATTTGTTCTCCTTTTATTTTGTTATTATAAAAAGGTATATGGGCCTTAAGTGAGAGGGGTGTGTGAATTGGGTCTATTATAATTAGGGTTTCTTCTTTTAGAGAGAAAGAAAGTTGGAGTTCAAAGTTTTTTGGGGGCTCGATAGAAAGAAAAGCCGCTTGAATAACGGAGTGTTCTTCCGAGAGAGAGAGAGAGGTAAATTGGAAAAATACTGAGGGTTTTAGCCGTGAGAGAGAAATCGAGGGAGCTCCGTCCTTATCATTTGAAAGTCTTTGTCCACCGTGGGTTTTCGTTCACAAGAAAGTTTCATCGTTGCCCAGTGGAGTTGTTGCGGAGTTGATCGTTACTTTGTTGAAGTCATTGATTGTTATGCTGGACGTGAGACTCAACCTTTCAACCTTTGTTTTTTGAGATCCTCTCCAAAGGTTGTATCTCTCCTCTCTTTCTTTTTCTTTCTACTTAGTTTAGATTCAAGATTTAATCCCAAAGATTGAAAGATTCTCAATCTTGAATAAAGTTTGGTTGTAGTCTCTTTTTGGGCATAAATCTTGGAATCTTGTTAAATCCTAAATGTTAAGTGTATCTTTAGATATCCTGCTGTAAATTCTCTGTATTCTCTCGTATATCTCTAATAAACTGTCTAGCAAAATCTTAAAACACCTTTGCAAGTGGAGTAGGTCGTTTTATGACCGAACCACTATAAATATTGGTGTTCTTTGATTGTTTTTTACTGTTTTTGCACAATGTTAAATTTGTCCAACCCTTAAATTGATCTTAAATCGCTTATAAACTTGTTGTAAACACCTCAAAATTGTCTAAAATTGGTTAGACATAGGATTTGGATCTTGGCATATGATAACATGTATTATAGAAAGTCATTAGAGTTAGTATCAAGCCAAAAGCTAGAGAAGTGACCAATAATTCTAGCTTCTTACACAAAGGACAAACAATGGAGCAATCTATAATCTTGGAATTAAGCCTAACCAGAGATGGTAGACATTCATGAAAACTGTCACACAAAATGTTGAACCTTTGAAGGGACTTTAGCCTTCCATGCCTTTTCCCCACTATAGAGTACATACATTATCACTCATTGAACTATGAACTATAGAAATTTAAAATGCTTTACAACGGCTTTAAAATTTCCTCAACATCATTTGGGCACAATAATATATAATTGACAACATTTTTGCTCACTTCATTGATAGGATGTGTTGAATCAGAAATTTCGATCAATCACAAATTGTCACGTTATTAATTTAAATTAATGATCAAATAAATTTAGCATCAATTAAAAATTTACACATGTCCTAAAATTAAATTAAAAGACATGAAAAATTGGTAAATTAAATAATGACACTTGTCTAGTATTGATCCGTTTGACAACTTAAGTCGTCCAATCAAATTATGTCACAAGGCAATTGAACTCGAAGTCAATTTATCCCGAGATCATTAAAATGGATTGGACTAAACTTGAATAATTTAAATTTATTAAAAAAAGATTGGATTAAGCCCAAATAAGGCTAAGCCCAAAAGTTGTGCAAGAATTCAAAGCATTCATCTAGAGAATTCAGAAGAGTCAAATAATTCAGAGTCTTCCAGAATTTAGAAGCTTCAGCTCAACCAGAAAATTTAGAGTGTTCTAGAGTCAGAATTCAAAAGCTTCAAGCTTAGCTAAGAGAATTAATAGTCTTCAGGAATCAGAATTCAAATTCTTCAAATTCAGTCATAGATCCTAGAGCACTCTTAGAATATCCCAAGATTCATAATTTAGAAGATCCAACGACTGGAAAGTTTCAACAAATTGATCGTCAGGTCTCTTCATCAACTACAAATTGAAGATTCAATCACCCTCCGTATGAGAATAAACTAACCAACCCTCAGACCAAAGTCTACATTCCAAGATCAACAAACCGACAAGTCGATCCAAAATCATCAAATCACAGGTCGATCCAAGATCAACAAGCCGACACATCGATCCAAGATCAACTAGACAATAGTCTGATTCAAGATCAACTAGTCAACAAGTCAATCCAAGAGGATCAACAAGCCAATATATTGATCCAAGAAAGTCAACCAGTCAGAGCTCAAAGCTAACATATTCAAGAGAAAGAATCAGAGGATAAATATTTGAGATTGTAACACCACTCCAAAAATCAATAAAATCAAGTTCATTTCACGAATTAAATTTCTTTGTTAAAATCTCGTGCGAACAGGATGATTTATGAAATCCGTCACCAACACATTCGAAGCAACTCGAGCAAGTGACAGAAATTTAAAAGTCCTTAGCCTAAGAATCTGGATCATGAAATACACAAATTGACATACCATTCTTCACTCTCTTCCTCAAACCCACTTTTAAAAGGTACAAACCCCATAAAAAAAAACTCTTCCAAAAATAAAAACTTTTCGAGTCCAACGAAACATCAAGAAATTAGAAAAATGGAAAATACTAACTTTTGAAGAGTTGTGAGGCCAGCAACTCAAGGTACTCGATGACTCGCCAAAGCCTATTTAGCCAATATTTCTTGGTTGAAAACATCAAGATCTCTAAGGGTCTGTTTGGGGTACAAGTTATAATAACTTGTGTTATTATAACTTATGAAATACTTGATGGAGATCTAATCCCCTTGAGCAGCGGAAACGTGTGTTAAGATCGATTACTTGGTTGTTTTGATTTACTAGAAATACCAGTACATTGGGTAAATAAAACAGAGATAAGCATACAATCTAATCTAATTAGAGCATGGATCCTAAACATCCAAACATGTTGTAAATGAAATAGACTATAAGGAAAATCTAAGTTACCTTTGTAGTTTCTCAACAGCAGCAACTCCTTGCTCAGCCAAAGTTTGCAGCAACATAGCAAAATTCTTCTCCTCTGTTATTTCAACAGGACACTGCCACAAGTGAGAACCTTCTATAACTCTGGATTCCACTTAGATCTCCCTTGGTGGGAAGGGTTCCAACAATTTGGAAGAGAAGAAGGGAAAATTGAGAGAGAGTTTTTGGAGCAATTCCACTAATTGCACCGCAGGAAAAAAAATTGATCGATCGATCAAATCCCCTCTGCTTAAAGAGGTTATTGTGAAAGGAGTTCTTCCCCCCACTCCCTATCGATAGGGAGTTAGTGGGGAAGAAAGGAAGGTGCCCTCCTAACACGTTCCCATTAATTAATTAATTAATTATTAAATTAATTAAATCAAATTTAATTAATTATTTAATTAAATATCATATATTTAATTAATCTTTAAATATCATATATTTAAATAAGATTAAATCATATTTAATCTATTTCTCCTCTAACCTATAGTTTTAATGCACATCTCATGCACATTAAATTTTAACCTATAGTTTTTAAATATGAATCACATTCACATTTAAATTAATATTTGAACTCTTTCATATATTTAGTTCTCTCATATAATTTAATATGAATCATATTCACATTAAATTTATAATATAAAGTTCCAAAACTTTATATTATAACGTATCTATATACATTAAATTTATTCCCTAATGAATTTGAACATTTCAAATTCAAACGATCTAAGAACTCTTTACAAGCTAGAAGGTGGACCTAATGGACCTACAAATCAGAAGCTCCAACGATACGAAATTATTCGGTTAATCTCATTAACCTTCTAATCACCATTCGTTAACTGCGGGAACACTCCACTAAAGTCTCGTAGCTGCACTCTTCTCACTGCAAATATATTTCTGTATCCACGGATATTGACCAATAACAGCAAGTCAATCCTTCACGAATGTTCGTAACACCAGTTGGGTCAAATTATCGTTTTACCCCTGGGTTACATCTCGTACCTTAAGTACAAGTGCTACTCTAATGAACAATTTGTTTGTGGTCCTACCAACAAACAGAAGTCTCTCTCGGGCCAATGAGAGGGTCAGACCCTTTGCTAAGTTAAGTCCCCAGCCGCTCAGTCGGTCTTGTCCCCAAGAAGGTAGGCATATTGAGTCGGCGAATCTGGCAACTCTCACCCATACTAGTCAAAGGACAATCCCTCGCAAACAGGAGTTCGTAACTTGCTCAGGATTGAGATCAAGTTGCTTAGGTCATCCTAGTGAAATAGAAACCTAGCTAGTCAACAGAGTTACATCTAATGGTTACTATCTCGCGGTCTGGTCTTATGTAATCTCATTACATAGGATATCCCCCCTCACATGTCATCTACACGAA
Source organism: Trichosanthes cucumerina (assembly GCA_036507285.1). Classification (NCBI taxonomy): domain Eukaryota; kingdom Viridiplantae; phylum Streptophyta; class Magnoliopsida; order Cucurbitales; family Cucurbitaceae; genus Trichosanthes; species Trichosanthes cucumerina. The sequence goes on along the minus strand of CM071835.1, from coordinate 84,130,452 downwards.
CACGTTAGGATCAAAGTGTTTGTATCATATGCAAAGTGGGCCACATCCATAGTGTTACCAGGGTAAGGTACCCAAACCTTATCCCCATACTATAGACCCTTTAGGTTGTATCTCGAACCTTGATCCTTTATATGTACACTACATTCAGTTCAAGAGACATTTTACAACCTTGGATGTTTAGTTTATTGGATTTAGGGTTAAAATAAAGGGCAATATCGTAAATAACGAACAATAACTATTTATTGAAATAATAAATCTTTATTACAATAATTAGAACAAAATTACAAACTACGAGTTTTATGACATAAATCCCAACAAACTCCCACTTGAACTAAAACTCTAGTGGGGTATATCAAAATCTAAAACAGTGGTTACAGAGATACAAATACAATAAACTAGGGCATCCATATACTCATTATATATCTCTCACTTGCCCTAGATTAGCCTATGTACATATCTCGTAGACCTAGACTTTCCAAATGACCCTCGAACACTTTAGCCGTGAGAGTGTTTGTAAACGGATCAACAATGTTATGCTCCGAAGCGATCTTCGTGACTGTCACATCTCCTCGTTGCACTATTTCTAGTATCAGGTGATACTTCCTCTCGATGTGCTTGCCTCGCTTATGGATGCGAGGTTCCTTTGAATTGGCTACCGCATCACTGTTGTCACAGTATAAGGTGATGGAAAATTCCATATTTGGAACAACTTCCAAATCAGTAAGGAATTTCCTTAGCCAAACAGTCTCTTTGGCTGCTTCACAAGCAACGACATACTCAACCTCCATCGTAGAGTCAACGATGCATTCTTGCTTGATGCTTCGTCATACTATAGCTCCCCCATTAAGGGTGAAAACTGATCCTGAATCAGTGTATCCAGTAAGGATCAAATCCTTATTCCCATACACAAGCGTATATGAAGGGAATGAGAATCCCCACGCAGCGGAAGACGATCGAATCGTCGTGGTATCGTTACGCTACTCGAATTTCACTAAAATTAAATATCTAATAGTTAGGGCTAAACATACAAAATAAGAAAAAAATTACAGCAAGTTAGTGTTACTTACTTGTTGAAGACTTTCTTCAAGAATTCCTTTCCAGCGGATCACGAACTCTTCGCGAAATCCCGATCTCAACGAACTCGAAATCTCCTCTCGAACAAGAACACCACCAATCGGAGTCTCGATTGTTCTTCTTTTTGGAAGAAGGAAAGTTGTGGGACTTTGAATTTTTGTGAGGGAGGAGAGTAAATGAGAGAGTTGAGAGAAAAACTTTCTCTTCTTTTTGGCTAGAATCCAAAAAATGAGAGAATGAGATACTTCCCTTCTTGCAAGAACGGTTTAAATAATGGAGAGAACATGGAGTTAAAATCTCCATATTATTACCATTTTACCACAACTATAGGTTATGCAAATCATATTTGCATAACCATATATTATAAGATATCCCATATCTCATATTCAATTTAATTTCTCTCAATTAATTTCTCCAATTAGCCATAATTCAACAATTAGGCTAACCTATAGTTTATTATGAATCTCATTCACATTAAACTATATACATATAAATGACATAAATGCTCTTTAAGTGAAATTGAACACTTCAATTCACACCAAAACATTAACCCTTCTTTTAACCTAGATTGAGCTAACCGAGGGACCTTATGGACCTACAGTGACTTGCTCCAATGATCCGAGATTAACCTATCAAATTCTTTGACCCGGTTAATCAACATTCATTAGCTACGGTAACACTCCACTATAGCCCGTAGTTGCACTTCCATCAGTGTAGAATATTACGTGTCCACTAATATAACCAATGCACATGGTTGGATCAAATTACTGTTTTATCCCTGTGTCTACTTCTTGTTCCTTAAGTCCCCACTGCTCCTCTAATGAACAACATATTGTGATAGTCCAACCATACACAACACCCTTCTCGGGCCAGTGAGAAGGTGGGCGCCCGTTGTCCAAGTCCTGGAGACAACACTTAAGGGAACAACCCCTCTAGTTTCCCTAAAGGCGGGAACGAGTGAATTCCATCTCGCGTAGTTAAGTTCCCAACTCCCTACTTGGTCCTGTCCCTAAGAAGATAGGCATATTGGGCGAGTAACTGTGACCACCCTCACCCGTACTAGTCAAAGGACAGACCCGCATACGAGGAGTCCGTAACACGCTCGGGATTCGTGTCGAGTCACTAATGGCCATCTACGAAGTTATTAGTCCCATCACAAGCGGTGTTACATCGTGAGGTCTAATAATTCACCGTCCGGTCTTGTATAATCTCATTGCGGGATGCCCCCACTCGCATGTCAATTACATGAACGAGTCAGATCACCTCGTTTGTATCTTAATACAAAGCAGGTCGCATCCACAGTGTATCCAGGATTAGGTCTCCAACCCTATCCATATACTGTAGACCATTCGGGTCATTAACTCAAACGTGATCCTCCCTATGTGTCCACTACACACCGTTCAAGTTCTAGTTCTCTCATAAATTCATTGACCCTGGAGCTTAGTTTATTGGAAAAGTTTGTAAAATTTGCGAGACACAAAGTAATGAAATAAATAACTCTTATTAATTTCAAACAGTAATTTACAAACACGAGATTATGACAAAAATCCCAACAGTATAGTCTCTCATTCTCCTAAGATACTTGAGAATATTTTTAACTACAACCCAGTGGTCTAATCCCAGATTGGATTGGTACCTACTGACTATTCCCACTGCATAACAAATGTCTGGCCTCGTGCACAACATATCATACATTAAGCTACCTACTGAAGAGGCATACGGAATACGTCTCATATCCTCAACTTCTTGAGGTGTCTTAGGACATTCTTCCTTAGACAAATGAACTTCATGCCTGAAGGGTAATACACCCCTCTTGGAATTCTGCATCGAATATCAGGCCAACATTTTGTCGATATAAGACGCTTGAGACAAAGCTAGTGTTCTGTTCTTGCAATTCCTGAAAATCTGAATCCTAAGAACATACTGCGGCTCTCCCAAATCTTTCATTTGGAATTGGGTCGCCAACCATTTCTTTATGTTAGTTAGGTATCCTACAATATTCCCAATGAGTAGGATATCATCCACATAAAGTAATAAGAAAGCTACTTTGTCGTTGATGATACTCTTGTAAACACAAGACTCATCAACGTTTTGGTCAAAGCCATAAGACTTAATCGCAGTATCAAATCTTATGTTCCAAGATCTGGATGCTTGTTTCAACCCATAAATGGATCGATTAAGCTTGCAAACTTTTTGCTCCTGACCTTAGGTTATGAACCCTTCGGGCTGAGACATATAGATACTCTCGTCAATATTACCATTCAAAAATGCAGTGTTGACGTCCATTTGCCAAATTTCATAATCATAAAAAGCGGCTATGGACAAGAGTATTCTTATAGACTTAAGCATAGCAACAAGAGAAAAAGTTTCCTCATAGTCAACTCCTTCCCTTTGGGTAAAACCCTTTACTACAAGTCTGACCTTAAAGGTTTGTACCTTTCTGGTTGCATCTCTTTTTCTCTTATAGATCCATTTGCACCCTATGGGTCTTACCCCTTCAGGTTGATCTACAAGATTCCAAACTGAATTGAAGTACATTGATTCCATTTCAAGGTCCATGGCTTTGATCCATTGGTCCTTATCTACGTCATTCATTGTCTGTTTATAGGACAATGGATCCTCTACACTGTCATCGGGTATGACAACTTGAGTTTCAGCTAAACCCAAGTAGCGGTCAGGTTGGAAAACAACCCTCCCACTGCGTCGAGGCATTCTCAACGATTGAGAAGGACGAGATTGACTCGATGTGCCGGCTTCTTTATCAATCCTTGATGAAAGTCCAGCTTGATCAACAACTCTTGTTGACTCATGTGTAGCTTCATTTAATACTAACTTATTACGTGGTTTATGGTTTCTCATATGATCTTCCTCCAAGAAAGTAGCGTTTGTCGATACAATCACCTTATTTTCTTGTGGGTCGTAGAAAAGACCACCTCTCGTTTCTTTTGGATAGCCAACAATTTGGCATAATCTTGAACGAGGTTCGAATTTCTTTGGGTTTGTCACCAGCACGTGTGTTGGACAACCCAAAATCCTGAAGTGTTGTAAACTAGGTTTATGCCTCTTTCATAACTCAAAAGATGTTTCTAAAACACTCTTCGATGGAACAGTGTTCAAGATTTGAACCGCAGTCTCTACTGCGTAACCCCAAAACGAGGCAGGCAATTGAGCATAACTCATCATAGATTGAACCATGTCTAACAAGGTTCTATTTTTCCTTTCAGATACACCATTCTGTTGAGGTATATTAGGTGCCGAGAGTTGAGTGGATTCAATGTTCTATCAAATAGTCCTAGAATCTTAGGTTCATATACTCTCCACCTCGATCGGATCGAAGTGTCTTAATGGTTTTCCCTAATGCATTGTCTACTTCAGCCTTATACTCTTTGAACTTTTCAAGAGCCTCAGACTTATGATGCATTAGGTATAGATAACCATACCTCGAATAATCATCTATGAAAGAGATGAAATATTCGTACCCTCCATGAGCTTTAACATTCACCGGACCACAAAGATCCGAATGTATAAGCTCCAAGGGTTCTTTGGCTCTATAACTATTTCCAGAAAAAGGTCGCTTAGTCATTTTACCTTCCAAGCATGATTCACAAGGAGGTAGTGAATCATCTTTTAACTTATTTAGAAGTCCATTCTTTGATAGCCTCTCAATCCGGTTGAGATTTATATGACCAAGTCTAAGATGCCAAAGATAGAAATTATTATTTGGAGAAATTCTTTGCCTTTTACTTTGAGTATTTGCAATTTTAAACATCTCATGATTTAAAATTGCCTTAGTTTGATTCGGTTTAAGTACATACAAGTCGTTTTCTAACTTAGCAGAACAAATATTGACACATTTCTTTGAAATGAACACTTCATTAATTGAAAAGGTAATACAATAGCCAAGTTCAATTAAGCAAGAGATAGAAATCAAGTTCCTCTTAACCTTGCAAACTATGTACGAATTTTCTAAAAATATAAATCTATCTCTAAAAAACAGCTTGACATCTCCCACTACACGAGTTGAGACGACGTCTCCCGTTCTGACCTTGAGCATCATCTCACCCTCTTCGAGCTCTTTGAAGGAACTAGTTTCCTGTAAAGAAGATCAAACATGGTTAGTGGCTCTTGAATCAAGTATCCAGGTTAAATCATCATTTTCCACTAAACAAGCTTCAAGAACAAGTAAATCGAATTTACCTTTCTTCTCTTTGAGCTTAGCAAGGTACTTTGGGCAGTTTCGCTTCCAGTGCCCATTCATGTTGCAGTAGAAACACTTTCCTTTGTCTGCAACCTTGGCCTTTCCCTTACCCTTATCAGCAACAAGTGCCTTCCTTTTCCCTCTTATCTTCTTCTTTTGGGTCTTCTTAAGCCCAGAAGATGGACCACAAGACTTAGTTCTAGAGGATGAACCCTTCTGGAACCTTCTGGAATGGGCAAACAGATTTACCTCTCCATCAGCCTGTCCCTTATTCTTCATAAGAGACTGGAAAGTCTGCAGTTCATTGAGGAGAGTAATCAGGTTGTACTTTATCTTATTCATCACCGCATTGCTGCGGAATTGCAGGAAACTCTTTAGAAGAGATTCAAGAATGAACGACACCTGACTTTGCTCGTCTATGATCTGCCGTTCATTTCAACCACGTTGAAGTGGACCATCAGATCGAGAACATGTTCTCTCACTAACGATCCCTCCTTCATACGGCAGTTTTAAACGTACTTGAGGAATTCGTGTCGAAACTGTCCAGATGGTTGTCCAAACATATTCTGCAACGAACTCATGATCTCACGAGCTGAGACCATGCCCTCGTGCTTTTTGGCCAGAACTTCAGAAACACTGGCCAAAATGTAGGCCTTGGCCTTATCATTAGCCTTGATCCAGCAATCGTATGCATCCTTAACGGTTTGAGGAGCGTTTCGAGCAGGGACCTGAGGACATTCCTCAGTCAGTACAAATCGAAGGTCGTCAACAACGAGAATCGTATTCAGGTTGGACATTCACGTAGTATAATTTTCGCCAGTTAAACGTTCGCTTTTGAGTAACGCTATTATAGAGGACGACATGCTGAAATTTCAAAACAGTTCTAATTAGTTGTGCCTTTAACTCATTACAAACCAATCAAATTTAGCAAAATTATTAAAGAACCCTAGTGTTTAAATTAAACCTTTAATTTTGCAACGATACTTCAAGGGTTTAGAACAAAAGCCACTGTCGGGTGGTCAATCACTCCTCCCCTGAATTGAGACTATCTCAGCTAATTCTCACTACCAGAACATCTCATGTCCCAATGATTCTTAGCTACCGTTTGTTTGGTCAAGGACTCGCTAACTAGCTTCACTTGTCTCGTAAATGTGACCCTACCATTTTCAGATCCAATAGGTCCGAGCCAACAGGCTACTATTAAGAAAGACAATTGTTGGTAAATTACCTAAGAGACCCTATCCATTTCTGGAGTTCGCGGTGTTCCGACCCCTGTAGTCAGGCCCTCCGTAGGGATTGGTTGTTCTAGGACAACCTAGCAGGTGTACTATAGAAATCTCACGGTGCGACCTAATGGAGGAGACCGTAGGATACGTTGACACGCGTCCTACACCCATTTACTATGGATACTTCTCTCATTCACCTTGGTATTAAACCATGCAAACACTTACCGTAGGGGGATACCCTATTGACGCTATGTAGCCGAGCATGGAACTCACGGTGTGAACTCTTGAGGACGTGAGAGTAAACTCGATGCGAACATCTCGTTTTCTCTCACTGAAGTTCCTAAGGTTAGGGTGTAGGTTTAACTTAGTTGGATTCTGGCTAAAAGAATGTATCTAAGTCTATGTCTATTATAACTATTATAACTAGGTCTTTTAACTTTATGTCTAGGTGAATAAACATTTTAATTACCTAGATATAATATAAGACTATGGTTAATTCAACTCAAGTTCCAGTCGGTTCCTGTGTAGGGAGGTGTAGTTGCTAAGTCGTCACTTAAGTACCTCCAACTTTAGACAAAACATCACCGGTAGAGTTCCCTTATAACCAATGTCCTATTGTCCTACTATATTTTAAACTATTTAAAATACTATGTATGACTAACTTCTAATCCTATTAGAAATTAAACTTAGGTCTAAATTAATTTTAAACAATTTAAAACTAATTTAATTTAACCCAAGTTCCTATGTTTGCATGCAATTCTTTGTTATAGGTTATGGTTTCTAAAACCTCTTTATTTATAACTTTTATAAATTTTAATAATTAACCTATGACAAGGAACTATATTATACAACCAACAAACGATTTAAAATTGGAATTATATATAATATTCAACTAATTGAATAAAGCAAATTACTTAAATAAAATAACATTTATTTTAAACTAAGTAATTTCATGCTCCATGCATTTTATTTTCCATATAATCTAATTATAACAATTATAATTAATTACTTATGAAAATAAAATAAATCATGCATTTCTACCATATTTATATAACACTTATACAAATAAAAAAAAATGCATGAACATGCTTATCCTAAGGTGGGAAATATTCTAAATGACATTCATAAAGAAAATAGTTGTAAAATCGGAAAAACATTTGGCCCCTAAAGTGCAAAAATAATAAAATTACACTAATCTTATTACAAAACCGGTCCAAAACTCCTTAAACTGGGCTTAGACCGCTCGAACCAGACCAAAATCGACCCGAGTCGCCTAAACCAGCCTGCACCTTCAGGTTGGCGTCACGGCGTTGCAACGCTAATCTTGCGCGCGCTCCTGGCATCGGGGTAGCGTTGCAACGCTGAGGGGCAGCATTGCAACGCTGCTGACCCCTGGCATTTCCGTATCGATAGGGGCTTCGACGTTGGGACGTCATTCCCTAGGGTTGCAACGCTACTGGTTCTGCCAGTAGCTTAATCCTTCGAAAACAGTAGCTTCAATTGTCAATTTCTCACCCGATACTCATCCGAATTGCTTCAAACTTATCAAGAACGACTCAAAAAAAATTACAAACTCGATTATGCACTTAATTGCCCAAAACGCAGGGGCCTTTACATTTAAATTGATCTAATAAAAAATAAATCTAAGGCCAAAATTTTCCTAAACTAGTTTTACAACAAACCAAATGCAATTCCCACCTAACCAATGCAAATTTGTTTCAACCAAAACAAAACAAGCATTTCTCTGATACCAATTGATGGAGATCTAATCCTCTTGAGCAGCTGAAACGTGTTTTAAGATCGATTACTTAGTCGTTTTTGGTTTACTAGAAATACCAGTACATTAGGTAAATAAAACAAAGATAAGCATACAATCTAATCTAATTAGAGCATGGATCCTAAACATGCAAACATGTTGTAAATGAAATAAACTATAAGGAAAATCTAAGTTACCTTTGTAGTTTCTCAACAACAACAACTCCTTGCTCAGTCAAAGTTTGCAGCAACACAACAAAATTCTTCTCCTCTATTCTTTCAACAGGACACTACCACAAGTGAGAACCTTCTATAACTCGGGATTTCACTTAGATCTCCCTTGGTGGGAAGGGTTCTAACAATATGGAAGAGAAGAAGGGAAAATTGAGAGAGAGATTTTAGTGCAATTCCACTAATTGCACCGTAGAAAAAAAAAATTGATCGATCGATCAAAACCGCTCTGCCTAGAGAGGTTATTGTGAGAGGAGTTCTTCCCCCCACTCCCTATCGATAAGGAGTGGGGAGGAAGAGGGGAACATGCCCTCCTGACACGTTCTCATTAATTAATTAATTAATTAATTAATAATTATTAAATTAATTAAATTTAATTATTTAATTAAATATCATATATTTAATTAATCTTTAAATATCATATATTTAAATAAGATTAAATCATATTTAATCTATTTCTCCTCTAACCTATAGTTTTAATGCACGTCTCATGCTCATTAAATTTTAACCTATAGTTTTTAAATATGAATCACGTTCACATTTAAATTAATATTTGAACTCTTTCAAATATTTAATTCTCTCAGATAATTTAATATGAATCATATTCTCATTAAATTTATAATATAAAGTTCCAAAACTTTATATTATAACGTATCTATATACATTAAATTTATTCCCTAATGAATTTGAACATTTCAAATTCAAATGATCTAAGAACTCTTTACGAGCTAGAAGGTGGACCTAATGAACCTACAGATCAGAAGCTCCAACGATATGAAATTATTCGGTTAATCTCATTAACCTTCTAATCACCATTCGTTAACTGCGGGAACACTCCACTAAAGTCTCGTAGCTGCACTCTTCTCACTGCAAATATATTTCTGTGTCCACGGATATTGACCAATAACAGCAACTCAATCCTTCACGAATGTTCGTAACACCAGTTGGGTCAAATTACCGTTTTGCCCCTGGGTTACATCTTGTACCTTAAGTACAAGTGCTCCTCTAATAAACAATTTGTTTGTGGTCCTACCAACAAACAGAAGTCCCTCTCGAGCCAATGAGAGGGTTGGACCCTTTGTTCAAGTCCCGGAGACTCCACTTCAGAGAACATTCATCTACTTTTCCTTGTAGGCGGGAAGGGGTGAATTTCATCTTGCTAAGTTAAGTCCCCAGCCGCTCACTCGGTCTTGTACTCAAGAAGGTAAGCATATTGAGTCGGCGAATCTGGCCACTTTCACCATACTATTCAAAGGACAATCCCTCGCGAACAGGAGTTCGTAACATGCTCAGGATTGAAATCAAGTTGCCTAGGTCATCCTAGTGAAATAAAAACCTAGCTAGTCAACGAAATTACATCTAGTGGTTACTATCTCGCGGTCCGGTCTTATGTAATCTCATTACATAGGATATCCCCACTCACATGTCATCTACACGAACACGTTAGGATCACAGTGTTTGTATCATATACAAAGTGGGCCACATCCATAGTGTTACTAGGGTGAGGTACCAAAACCTTATCCCCTTACTATAGACCCTTTAGGTTGTATCTCGAACCGAGATCCTTTATATGTACACTACATTCAGTTTAAGAGACATTTTACAACATTGGATGTTTAGTTTATTAGATTTAGGGTTAAAATAAAGGGCAATATCGTAAATAACGAACAATAACTCTTTATTGAAATAATTACTTTTTATTATAATAATTAGAACAAAATTACAAACTACGAGTTTTAGGGCATAAACCCCAACAAAACTATGCACCCCAAATACATATTATTATAATCTCAGACTATACTAGTTATCATTTTAAATAATATTATATGATTCTACAGACTATAATAACCTACAAACTATTATAACCCACTCAACGCCCCAAACAACCCCTAAAATTTAAACCCCTCAACTCCTTTGGCCTCCATAATTTATCCTTAACTTTTTCATTGTAATTAAAGTAGAACGCCACCAAAATCTGACGTGACTATAATTCTTAGACTTGAGAATAAAAGGATTTGGGTAGTTTAAAACAACCCACCCCCATCGGTCAGGGTCGGTTTTCAACCCTAATCGACGCGAACCAACCATATGGATCGACAACTATTTTTTTTTGTTCAAGGCTTAAACTGACCGACCGAAGCTTGGTTTGGTCTGTTTAGGCGGTTTACAGTTTTTTAATATTTGTTTATTAATTAATTAATTTATTTTAATTATTATTTATAATGTATAATATAAATATATAAAATTTTTACAGTATTATTATTATCATCATCATCATATATATATATATATAAATTGGTTGGTTCAGTCCATTTGGGACTAGCCCTTGGCAATAGTAACTCCGACCGACCACCTCTCTACAACCAACTGGGTCGGTAGTGTCGGTTTCAATTTTTTTTTCTCATCCCTACCCATTACATAAGTGGGGATGACTCGAACCACACCCTTTAATAGCACTTCTTTCGCTCCTTTCTCTTCCAACGTTGCATTACCTTCTAAATTTAATTTTTAATATCTACAAAAGCATTTCCTTTACTCTGAGTAAAACAGATGAAGGTAGACCCAAATATTTTTTCCAAGTTGGAAACTATATTTTGCACCATCAAAATTTGTTGTCAATAAGTCTTTTGATCCTGCATAATATTCGGAAAAAGAAACTATACCAGATTTTTCGAAATTAATATATACGGGCCCTAAGCAAGTTCATAAATTTGAAGAATTTTCCATAAAACCACAAACTCATGCACAAATAAATTAAGAAAAAAAAATAATGTTGTCATCCGAAAAAAATAAACAGATGAGTTATATTCGGACATCATCTTGAAATGGAAAGTCCCTAAAATCTTTCTGTAGATATAACATCAGATATCAGTCTTGAAAAATCCCTCTGCATAGAGAAAGTAAAAGGGATCTCTCACTGTCAAAGACTTTTAAAAGGAAGGAGTTTCTCTATCTACTCCTGATAATTCTCATAATTGAAAATTATTTAGCCCATAAATTGAAGTTATACTTGGATTCATTAGCAAAATTCTTTATAAAATCTTTCAAATTCCAACAAAAACATCATGAACTCTTCAAAATAAAGCAAAATCAATATATGGAAGGAAAAAAAAGATTTGTACTAATTAAGATGTTTCTGAAGTTGTTTTGGTGAAAAAGACAGATTTTCAAACAGACTGACGATCGATTGCTACAACAATCAAAGACAGAAAAACAGAAATTTCGACATTTGTCGAAATCGAAAGATCGATTTCAATTTTTCTTTCTCCTTAAATCAAGCAGCGGTTTCATGCATCGAGTCATATATGAAGTGTGAAGAAAAAAACCCTAGTCGAAATTGTCTATAAAAAAGAAGAGAAAACATACATAAAGGTGGAATGATTCGCGCTTGATTACAAGAAGCTCAAAAGAGCGAAGCCAAGGAAAGACTCCATATCGGAGGAGTGGAACTAGATCCTGTGATAGAGTCAGAGTTACGTTGTTGTGTAGACAGGTTTACCTGCCCAATGCCAATGATACTAAGACGATTTTTCGTCTCGACGAGATGGATGGATTTATTCGAGATGGTTAACCACTTCCTCCCTCTCCTCTTCGAGTCGAGCTACTTATCTACCCGATCTTACTGTTCCTCTTTGATAGAAAGTCCTTTTTTTCTGTACTTTTTCTACCTTCATTCTACATTTTTTTTTTTAGTTTTCATCTACATTCTTCATTCTGTATTTGCATTTTTTTGAGCTCATCTCTTGAGAATCGATTAGAGCCTCTCGATTACAAGTGTGTTGCGTTGTAGTTCTTCTCCATTTGTCTTTTAATTTCCAAACAGTGGCTTAAGCTTAATCTTCAGCTTTGAGATGTTTTACTGTATTGTTTTATCCCATTCATTTAGCAGTAAACCGATTCAGTATCTAGTTAATTTCTTCGAAGTGCAGTTTCTCTAAGTTTCTGTCTTGTCATTTCTTTTATTGGTACTATTTTTAGTTTTAATTATGAGCTAAACTTTCTAAAGGGATTCAAGAACAAGAATGTATAGCCAATAAATTGAAACAATCGATATTAACTTAAATGTGGGTTATTTTTACTGAGTTTATTTTTTCATTGACACCTTTAGATGATCAACTTGAGTTGCTTTTAAATCTAATTTAATACCGAAATGGTTAGAGGAAGAAAAATTTCATAAAAGTAATGAAAAAGAGCTTATCAAGCTTAGCACAATCCTAAAAATAGAACGATCCTCAAAATTAAGAATGTGATCTCAATAACCTAAATACAATTGACCATAGACATAGTTTCAATCTCTTAGTCTCCTAAAAGTTTTGAATATAATCAAAACTGGATGGGTAGTTGATTCTTGTTGTGTCGTTTTTTTGTCCCACATTGAAAAGAATGGTTGTGGGGTGGCTCCCTTGGCCTTATAAATAAGCCCTTTTTCTCTCTTTTTGAGAGTGTGAGAGTTTGAGAGTTTTTGGGATTTTTCTATTACTCTCTTTAGTTCAAATATTTTATAATTAATTTTTAATTCTATTTAGAAATTAATTTGGTGAGTTAAAATATTTTGGGTGTATGGGAAATTTGGTGAGTGCTTGAGTGCTCTCTTGCAATCCCATATTTTGAACTTTCTTGTCGTCTTCGCCATCTAGTTTCTTTCCGCTGCGCATTAGACTAAGATTTTAACAAGTGGTATTAGAGCCAAGTTTATTAGAACTTGATTTAAATTTACTTGTGTTTCGTTGGTTGAGATTCTTAAAACATGACAACTGTGAAACACCATGTACCACTTTTGGATCGCAACACTAGATTTTTATTATGGCAAGCTAAAATGCGGACAGTGCTTGTCCAAATGGACTTAGAAAAAGCTTTACTAGGAATTACTAGAATGCCCCCGTCTTGGACACAAGAAGAAAAACTAAGTAAAGATCGAAAAGCTCTTACTTTAATACATCTCCATTTGTCAAATGAAATTTTGCAAGATGTTTTGAAAGAGAAAATTAGTGCTGCTAGTTTATGGTTAAGATTAGAGCAGTTGTGCATTACAAAAACTCTAACTACTAAATTACATTTGAAGCAACAATTATTTTCTTATCGTATGAATGCAGGAGCATCTGTAGATGACCATTTAATTGGCTTTAAGGAAATAGTCTCTGATTTAGAATCTATGGAGATTAGTTATGATGAAGAAGATTTGGCTCTAATTCTATTGTGTTCTCTTCCTCCCTCATATGTAAATTTTAGAGATACGATATTATATAGTCGTGATACTCTTACTTTGAATGGAGTATATGATAATTTGATCTCTAACGAGAAAATAAAACATATTACTAGTGGTGGTGAGAGTTCAGCAGAGGGGTTATTAGCTCGAGGGAGAACACAACAGAAGAAAAATAATGGCGATCAGAGAGGTCGGTCAAAAGCTAGAAATAAAGATAAAACATGTAATTATTGTAAGAAGAAGAGTCATGTTAAATCTGAATGCTACAAGTTACAGAATAAGAACAAAAGAGTTGTTGAATGTCAAAAGGAAAAGCAACTTGAAAGTTCAGGTCAAGCTGGTGCTGTTGAAGGTGATGATAGTGATGGTGATCTCTTTGTTGCTTCTGATAACAATTTAAATATTTCTTCTGAATGGATTCTTGATTCAGGATGTTCATTTCATATGTGTCCTAATAAGGACTGGTTTTCAACATATGATACATTGTCCAAAGGTACAATGTTGATGGGAATAATACATCTTGTAAGATAGTTGGTATTGAAACAATCAGAATCAAGATGTTTGATGGAGTTGTCAAAACTATGTGAGACGACACATTCCAGATTTGAAGAGAAATTTAATTTATTTGAGTACTCTTGATTCAAGAGGGTACAAGTACACTGGTGAAGGTGGAGCTTTGAAGGTTAGTAAAGGTGCATTGACAGTTATGAAAGGATAGAAAAAATCTGCAAATCTTTATGCATTATAAGGTTTTATAGTTCTGGGTGATGTAGCAGTTTCTACACCTTCTCTATCTGATGATGATATTACTCATCTTTGGCATATGCGACTTAGGCATATGAGTGAAAACGGGTTGGTTGAGTTAAAGCAAGAGAGGACTTCTTGATGGACAAAAAGTTTGCAAGCTAGAGTTTTGTGAGCATTGTGTGTTTAGAAAACATAAGTGAGTCAAATTCTCGAAAGGTATTCATAATACAAGGGGAACACTTGATTATATTCACTTTGGTCTTTGGGGACCAGCTAATGTACCTTCTAAAGGTGGTGCATTCTATATGTTAACCATCATTGGCGATTTCTCTAGAAAAGTTTGGGTATTTTTCTTGAAGCAAAAGAGTGATGTATTTTCTACATTTAAGAATTGGAAGACCATGATTGAGAAACAGACAGGGAAGCTTGTAAAATACCTTCGTACAGATAATGGTTTGGAATTCTGTTCTGGTGAGTTTAATGCCTTTTGTAAGTCCAAGGGAATTGTTAGACACTAAACAGTTCGTCATACTCCGCAACAAAATGGAGTAGCAGAGCGAATGAATCAGACTTTGATTAGTAAGGTGCATTGTATGTTATCAAATGCAAGCTTATCCAAATCTTTTTGGGTTGAAGCTGCTGCTTTAGCGTGTCATCTAGTCAATTGCTCTCCTCATATATCTCTTCAGAAAAAGACACCACAAGAAATGTGGTCTGGTTCTCCTGCTAATTATTTAGAGTTAAAGGTTTTTGGTTGCCCTGCCTATGCTCACGTAAATAGTGGTAAACTTGAACCAAGATCATTGAAATGTATCTTTCTTGGTTATAAATCTGGTGTTAAGGGATATAAGTTGTGGTGCCCTGAGACTAAAAAGGTAGTTGTTAGTAGAGATGTTATATTTGATAAATCTTCTATGTTAAATAAGCAGTCTTCTAAAGAAAAGTCTTTAGATAAGATTCAAGAGAGTTCGCCTGTGCAGGTGGAGTTTGGGTTAAAGTCTTCTTCCAGATCGAATCAAGACGATGCTTCTAGTACCTCTACTTTCGGTACTTTTTCAGAGATTCCTCACAGTGGTGATACTTCTTCACCCTTGCAGGTGACATCGCAATATAGTATTGCTAAAGATAGGCCTAGAAGAGAAATTAGACTTCCATAGAAATTTGCAAAGGCTGATTTAGTTGCTTATGCATTGAATGTCGCTGAAGACATTGATTCTAGTGAAGAACCATCTACTTTTTCAAAGGTTGTAAAGTGTAACAACTCTGATAAATGGATGATTGCAATGCAAGAAGAAATTGAGTCTCTACATAAGAATGATACATGAAATCTTCTGAAACTTCCTCAAGGTAAGAAATCAGTTCGTTGCAAATGGATTTTTAAAATAAAGGAAGGTGTTCCAGGAATTGTAAAAGCCAGATATAAAGCAAGGTTAGTTGCCAAAGGCTATAGTCAAATCCCTGGTGTTGTTATACTGATGTGTTTTCTCTAGTTATGAAACATAGCTCAATTCGTGCATTACTTGGTATTGTAGCTATTCATGATCTTGAACTTGAGCAGTTAGATGTAAAAACTGCATTTTTACGTGGAGAACTTGAGGAAGATATTTATATGCATCAACTAGAGAGTTTTATAGTATCAAGAAAAGAAGACTATGTTTGTCAGTTAAATAAGTCTCTTTATGGCCTGAAACAATCACCAAGACAATGGTACAAGAAATTTGATTCTTTCATGACTACTCATGATTTCAAGAGAGAGTAGTTATATGTGGTTGTGTGTACTACAAGAAGCATCATGATCGGTCATTTTGTATATCTTCTATATATATGTTGACGATATGTTGATAATTTGCTTTAAAAATATAAGAGAAATCAAACAAGTCAAATTAGAACTCAATAAGGAGTTTGATATGAAAGATTTGGGGGCAGCAAAGAAAATACTGGGTATGGAAATTGTGAGAGATAGAAAAGCGAGAAAGCTTCATTTGAGCCAAAAGGGGTACATTGAGAAAGTTATATCCAGATTTAATATGCATAAATCGAAACTAGTTAGTACTCCTTTAGCATCACATTTCAAGCTGTCATCTGCTTTGAGTCCACAGTCAGATGATGAGATTGATTATATGTCTCGAGTTCCTTACTCCAGTGAAGTTGGGTCTCTCATGTATGCAATGGTGTGTACTCGCCCTAATTTATCCTATGCAGTGAGTGCAGTCAGTAGGTATTTGAGTAACCTGGTAAAAAACATTGGAAAGTAGTTCAATGGATATTGAGATACTTACGAGGTATTGTGGATGGTTGTTTGCATTTTGGGAGAACTAGTGATGTAGTTATTAGTTATGTGGATTCTGATTATGCTGGAGATCTTGACAAAAGAAGATCTCTTACAGGATATGTGTTTACTGTTGGTGGTTCTGCTATTAGTTGGAAAGCTTCATTACAAAATACAGTTGCATTATCTATTACTGAAGCTGAGTATATGGCCATTACAGAGGCTTGTAAAGAAGCTATATGGTTGAGGGGGCTATTTGGTGAACTTACCGAAGATTTACAGATTACTACAGTGTTTTGTGACAATCAAAGTGCTATCTTCCTTACAAAAGATTAGATGTTTCATGAAAAGACAAAGCACATTGATATTTGGTACCATTTTGTACGTGAGGTCATTGCTCGAGGTGATATTATCGTGAGCATGATAAACACCAACGATAATCCAGCTGATATGATGACTGAGCAAATTCAAGCATTTCTTGAGTTTGGTCGGCGTTTGCAATTCTTAAACCACTTAACTATTTGGAGAAGGTGACTGAAGGTTTTCATTTGGTGTCTTGGATAAATTAACGCCAAGGTGGAGATTTGTTGTGCCGTTATTTTTTGTCCCACATTGAAAACAATAGTTGTGGGGTGGCTCCCTTAGCCTTATAAATAAGCCCTTTTTCTTTCCTTTTGATGGTGTGAGAGTTTTTGAGATTTTTCTATTACTCTCTTTAGTTCAAATATTTTATAATTAATTTGTAATTCTATTTAGAAATTAATTTGGTGAGTTAAAATATTTTGGGTGTATGGGGAATTTGGTGAGTGCTTGAGTGCTCTCTTGTAATCCCATATTTTGTACTTTAGTAGAAATATTCTCGTCGTCTTCGCCGTGGATGTAAGCATAGTCCAAACCACGTAAGTTTTGTGTGTTTTTCTTCTATCTCTTTATTTATTTTGTTATTGTCATAATTAAAATCTAGTTTATTTTCGTTGCGCATTAGACTAAGGTTTTAACAATTCTATTTACCACGTTTCTGTAAAAAGCTTAATTGTTGTACGTAGCAATTGAATAACAATCGGTTCCTGTGACATATCTGATTGTTGTAGCAATTGAATGACAATCGTTGTTGTGAGATGTTCGATTGTTGTAGCAATTGGTTGGCAATCTTACCAACGGGTAGGAATGAACTTGAATCCCTATACATTTTTTATTAGAGTATTTTCAATCAGTTTTTAAGTTTTATTTTTCATTTTTATTTTCACCATCAAATACACAAATATTTATTTTTTTATATTTTGGTTACCAAAGTTGTTATTATTGAAGTCTTATTACATTTTCAATCTTGGGATTCGATAACTCGGAATAATTTCCTTATTACTTGCATCGACAATGTATACTTGCACTTAGGGTTGAGCTTAATTCTCATTAAAAATTTATCCACAAGTTTCACCCAACCAACTACACTACTATAATTTTGATATTCTATGACACCATAGCTAAGCCAAATAAGAGGGAGGGAGAAAATAAAACGGTCATAAATTGCTAGAGGCTCATTTTTGGCGGGGAAAAACAGAAATTTTCGTATTTTCGAAAATTTATGACAGTTTTTCAACATAATAAATTTACGACATGTTTTCAACATCATAAATTCATGACTTAGATAAAAAGTTGTCATAGATGGCTGGAGACGCGTTTTTGGTGGGAAAAAATAGAGATTTTCGTGTTTTTGAAAATTTATGACAGTTTTTCAACATCACAAATTTATGACAGTTTTCCAACATTATAAAATCTTCTTTTGTTCCATATCGAAAAATTTGTGTTTTGGACAACCAATTTTCTCCTATAAAATGTCCCTCCCTCCTTCACTTTAGCATCAACTTAATATGGGATTCTTATTGGGCTTATTTAGCTTAAGTAAACTAGGTCATGAGTAAATTTTTTTGTTGGCAACTACAAACTATCATAGAAAGCAAATACTTGACACAAGAATACCATCATTAACATTTTTATTGTCATAGAAACAACATGTTTGACATCAAATTTCTGTTATTAACAAAATTTCTATGATGTTTAAAATTGTCGTTAATATATATATATATATATATATATATATATATATATATATATATATATATATATATATATCTTATTCAAACGTCAGCTTTTGATTTTTAACAAATGAGTTTTCTTGATGGTGGCTTCTACGATTGAAAAAAAGTCATAAAATGTGTTTATGACAATTTTTCAATGTCATAAAATCCCGACATTATACTAGTGCTAACATTCACTAAATACTGGAAAAATGAGATTGTTGTGGAAAAATGAGATTGTTGATACACATTCCATTATTAGTTCTATCTATCCTTCATGAAAACTTATTTTTGTCATCATTTGTCTTACAAAAGTCCATTTTCCTCGGTCATAAGCTTTGCTCATATCTAATTTGATATCCACGTGCCCTTTTTAACTCTTTCATTTTTTTTCTCATAAAGTCTAAACATTATGAGCAATAATCAAATTATCAGTAATGGAACGACCCTGTATCAAAGTAAGTTGAGGACTAGAGATGATTTTATCCATCACGCCTTTTAGACGATTAGACAATACTTTCGTAATATAGTCATATAAGACTTGTTGGCCTGAAATCACTTGCCGAAATTGGATTTCCTATGAAATCAAAGTGATGATGATTTGATTCCAATCCTTTATTGATACCTCTAGTTAAGAAAATTGCACGAAAACTATCCAATCCAGGAGCCTTTGTGGGATGGAACATATCTTAATGGCATTTTCTATTTCCAGCCTCAGAAGTTTGTTCATTTCCTTTGTAAAAAAATAGCATAAGGAGTGTTGGGAGAAAAAATTACAACAATAATAATAATAATCACCACAAAATTAATTGTTATTAAATTAAATATCTCATTTCACAGGATAAGTCAACCAATAAATCAAAGTCACAAAATATTAAATATCAAGAGATAGGGAAAAGAGAACGACACCGAATCCTCAAAACTGGCGCCACAAACTAACTCTCAATAGCCCAACAATGACTATTGACTTCCAAGTATCACAATGCGATAGCTTGGGATAAACAACAAAGAAAGACCCACGAAATCAATGGCGGATCCAGAATTTATATCGAGGGGGGGCTTGAATATGGCATTGAAAAAAATATTTAACATTGTACAAACAAGAGCTTGAGCTTAAGACTTGAGGGAGGGTTGATGACATATTTACAACTATGCCAAAAAGCTTTTTTGTTATTTGATCTAACTTTTGCTATACATATCATTAAAGGTAAAAAATTTGAGGGGGGGGGCTCGAGCCCATGGTAAATCCTCCCCTGCACGAAACTACAAAAGAAACCTCCATTTTTTTTCTCTCAAAGCCGGCTGCCACACAAAATTCTCCCTTGAATTTTTTCTTCTTCTCTGTGTGTAAACAACAAAGAGGGAAAACATACATATATATATGTTTAATGAAAGCAACCTAAAAAATAAATGGGCCTTGGCTCAACAAAGTTTACTTTTGCTGCAAGTTTTGGCTCAAACCCCAACAATCTTCCACTTCTTGGAGACAAAATGACGATCTTTCCTCCCATTGCAATGAAACTCTGATCACCTTCATAAACTCCAAGGTACAACTCCCACTACAACTGTTATCTATGATTTTCTTGGCAAACTCCAAGGTTTAAAAACAAAACCTGAAAAACACAACAAACTCACAAAACAGGCAACCATAAAAAATAACTATAGTGCATCGATCTGTGCTAGCTCCGAGGTATGGGCTCGCTACGTGGATCTGTCTTCTAGACGAAAAAGACAGACACGTACTCTCACTTCAGCTAAGTGGTACCAACTAACATCTTTTTTAACCCTGAACCACAATTCCTGAAGAAGATGGGCTTGAATCCTTTATTCAAGGTTGCTGCCAATTTAGAGACTTTACCCTTGACCTTAGCAACTGCTCTGGTCTTCCACTTCGATGCTTTCACTCGCCAAGTGACTTCTTCAATTCAACTGTCTGTCTAACAATTAGGGGTTCATCATAGCCATCATCTTTCTTTTCTGGACTTCCCAATCGTTCCTGAACTGAAGGATCATGATCTGACCGATCAAACTTGGCTATCATTGTTGCTGGCTCAACCGTACCTCTACTATAACCATCTGCAACTTTAACTGTCATCCATTGTCTCTTCAAACCTTTTTTGGCAACAACCAACCTACATGTATACAGTGTAGATTTCCTGTAACCAACTGCCACTACCTGGGATCCTGACTTGAGTTTACACTGGCTTCTGCCAAACTCACAAATGTAGCCATCATCGACCAACTTGCCAGTGGAGATAAGATTCATCTTGACACTAGGCACAAACCTAACATCCCGCAGTACCAAATTATTCCCACATTCTGTCTTCAGACTAACCTCTCCAATCCCATTGGTCTTGGATATTTCACCATTCCTCATCCTCACTAGGCCATGACAACCTCCTGTGAAAGATGTGAACAAACTCCTATCTGAAGTTATGTGAACAATAGTTGCGTTGTTAAAATCCACTCATATGAATTACTATTACTCTCTGTGTCACTCCCAACACAAACACATGCATCTTGCACTATATTTGCTTATTGATTTTCTCTTTTTTCTAGATCCTCTTTCAATTTTCTGCACTGACTCTTAAAGTGACTTTTCTTGTACAGTAAAATCATTCTATCTCTTTATTCCTATTATTCCACTTCTTCCTACTGCTACTCGATGTGTTTTCCTCATTAATCTTCTCTTTACCCTTAGTCATAACCAGAGTTGATCCTATAGTAGACTCCTTACTACTATCTTTTCTACGAATTTCTTCGGCTAAGGCTAAATCACAAACACCAAAAAATTTCAGAGTATTTTCACCTACTGAATTACACACTGTTGTTTTCATTGTTTCCCAACTATCAGGCAAAGAGGTTAATATTATAATAGCATTCACTTCATCAGTAAACTCTATTTTAACTGATTTCAATTGATTTATCAAAGTGGTTACCTCATTTATATAGGAATTCACAGAATCATCCTCAACCATACGCATATTGAAAAACTTCCTAAGCAGATAGATCTTATTATTTGTGTAGGGGTTTTCATACCTATTTGCAAGCGTTCTCATTAACTCAATCATGGTTGTCTCACTGGCTACCTGACTGACCACGTCCATCGACAGACACATTCTGATTGCAACAACTGTTTTCTTCATCCAGAGTCTCCCAATCTCCATCCTTCATTCATTCTAATCTCTTTTTCAAAGCCTTACCCAGCTTTTTAACAGTCAAATAATCTTTGACCATCATTTTCCAATACTAAAAACTTTTTCCATTAAACTTCAAGACTCCATCAAAACTTGTTGGCTCCACGTATCCCATGACTCCTGAACCAAAAGCTCTGATACCACTTGTTGGAAGAAAAAAATACAATAATAATAATAATCACCACAAATTAATTATTATTAAATTAAATCTCCCATTCTACAGGATAAGTCAACCAATAAATCAGAGTCACAAAATATTAAATATAAAGAGATACGGAAAAGAGCACGACACTGGAATTTATACTGGTTCACCCCAAGATTGGGACTACGTCTAGTCTTCTGCAACTGCAGGTTCTACTATAATGGGAGATTACAAAAGTTCTCAAAACTGGCGTCACAAACTAACCCTCAATAGCCCAACAATGGCTATTGACTTCCAAGTATCACAACCCGATAGCTTGGGATAAACAATAAAGAAAGACCCACGAAACTACAAAAGAAACTCTATTTTTTTCCTCTCAAAGTCGACTGCCACACAAAATTCACCCTTGAATTTTTTCTTCTTCTCTGTGTGTAAACGCCAAAGAGGAAACACACACACACACACACACACACACACATATATATATATACATGTTTAATGAAAGCAACCTAAAAAACAAATGGGCCTTGACCGAACAAAGTTTACTTTTGCTCCAAGTTTTGGCTCCAACCCCAACAATATCCCACTTGGAGACAAAACGACGATATTACCTCCCATTGTAATGAAACTCTGATCACCTTGATAAACTCCAAGGTACAACTCCCACTACAACTGTTATCTATGATCTTCTTGGCAAACTCCAAGGTTTAAAAAAAAACTTGAAAACACAACAAACTCACAAAACAGGCAACCATAAAAAATAACTGTAGTGCATCGATCTATGCTAGCCCCGAGGTATGGGCTCACTACGTGGATCTGTCTTCCAGACGAAAAAGACAGACACGTACTCTCACTTCAGCTAAGTCGTACCAACTGACGTCTTTTTCAACCCTGAACCATAGTTCCTGAAGAAGATACACTCTGAGAATGGCTTGAATCCTCTATTCAAGTTTGCTGCCAATTTAGAGACTTTACCTTTTACCTTAGCAACTGCTCTGGTCTTCCACTTCGATACTTCCACTCGCCTAGGCGACTTCTTCAATTCAACTATCTGTCTGATAATTGGGGGTTCATGATAGCCATCATCTTTCTCTTTTGGACTTCCTAATTATTCCTGAACTGAAGGATCCTGATCTGACTGATCAAACTTGGCTATCATTGTTGCTGGCTCAACTGTACCTCTACTATAACCATCTGCAACTTTAACTAGCATCCACTATCTCTTCAAACCTTTCTTGGCAACAACCAACCGACATCTGTACAGTGTAGATTTCCTGTGACCAACTGCCACTACCTGGGATCCTGACTTACACTGACTTCTGCCAAACTCACAAATGTAGTCATCATCTACCAACTTGCAAGTGGAGATAAGATTCATCTTGATACTAGGCACAAACCTGACATCCCGGAGTACCAAATTATTCTCACATTCTGTCTCCAGATACACCTCTCCAATCCTATTGGTCTTGGATATTTCACCATTTCTCATCCTCACTAGGCCATGACAACCTCTTGTGAAGGATGTGAACAAACTCCTATCTGAAGTTATGTGAACAATAGTTGCGCTGTCTAAAATCCACTCATATGAATTACTATTACTCTTTGTGTCACTCCCAACATAAACACATGCATCTTGCACTATATTTGCTTCTTGATTTTCTCTTTTTTCTAGATCCTCTTTCAATTTTCTGCACTGACTCTTAAAGTGACCTTTCTTGTGACAATAAAATCATTCTATCTCTTTATTCCTATTATTCTACTTCTACCTACTGCTACTCGATGTGTTTTCCTTATTAATCTTCTCTTTACCCTTAGTCATAACCAGAGTTGATCCTATAGTAGACTCCTTACTACTATCTTTTCTACGAATTTCTTCGGCTAAGGCTAAATCACAAACACCAAAAAATTTCAGAGTATTTTCACCTACTGAATTACACACTGTTGTTTTCATTGTTTCCCAACTATCAGGCAAAGAGGTTAATAACATAATAGCATTCACTTCATCAGTAAACTCTATTTTAACTGATTTCAATTGATTTATCAAAGTGGTTACCTCATTTATATAGGAATCCACAGAAGCATCCTCAGCCATACGCATATTGAAAAACTTCCTAAGCAGATAGATCTTATTATTTGTGTAGGGGTTTTCATACCTATTTGCAAGCGTTCTCATTAACTCAATCGTGGTTGTCTCACTGGCTACCTGATTGACCACGTCCACACATTCTGATTGCAGCAACTGTTTCTTCATCCAACGTCTCCCAATCTCCATCCTTCATTCCTTCCGATCTCTTTTTCAAAGCCTTACCCAACTTTTTAATAGTCAAATAATCTTTGACCATCATTTTCCAATACTAAAAAAAAATTTCATTGAACTTCATGACTCCATCAAAACTTGTTGGCTCCACGTATCCCATGACTCCTAAACCAAAATCTCTAATACCATTTGTTGGGAGAAAAAGTTATAATAATAATAATAATAATCACCACAAATTAGTTATTATTAAATTAAATCTCCCCTTCCACCGGATAAGCCAACAAATAAATTAGAGTCACAAAATATTAAATATCAAGAAGTAGGAAAAAGAGAACGACACTGGAATTTATATTGATTCACCCCAAGCTTGGGACTACGTCCAGTCTTCTGCAACTGCAGGTTCTACTATAATGGGAGATTACAAAAGTCCTCAAAACTGATACCACAAACTAACCCTCAATAGCCCAACAATGGCTATTAAGTTTCAAGTATCACAACCCGATAGTTAGAGATAAACAACAAGAAAGACCCACAAAACTACAAAAGAAAACTTTTTTTTTTCCTCTCAAAGCCGACTGCCACATAAAATATACCCTCGAATTTTTTCTTCTTCTCTGTGTGTGTAAACGGCAAAGAGGAAAAACATATATATTTTTTCTACTTCTCTGTGTGTCCATATATATATATATGTATGTTTAATGAAAGTAACCTAAAAAACAAATGGGTGTTGGCCCAACAAAGTTTACTTTTGCTCCAAGTTTTGGCTCCAACCCCAACAAAGGAGTTCGTCCATATCCATCTTTGATTTTTTTTTAAGCATTGGCATAAATTTATATTTTAACTTTGAGGTTCTATTTAATAATTATTTATTTTTTGAAAATTGTACTTCCATTTTCCTATAATGGTCTTCATTTTTCCTACCATGGTTCTAACATTTTTTAAGAAAATACTTGAATTCTTAGCTAAATTCCAAAAACAAAACACAAGTTTTTGGAAACTACTTCTTTTAGTTTTCAAAATTTGGTTTGTTTTTGAAAACCCATCTAAAAAGTAGATAAGAAAACATGAAAATTATAGGCAAAAGTAGTATTTATAGTTTATAGGTTTAATTTTAAAAAACTAAAAACTAAAAACCAAATAATAGTTATCAAACAGGATCTAATGTGTCAAATTAGGCCTATGAAAATTAGGGTTCCATCTCTTAATTAGCATCTTTATTCGCACCACAACGTTATTGCATGAGTAGAAGAAATGAGTTTGTGCTTGAAAACTTACATTGACTCAAGTAGGTCTTACAAAATAAGGAAAGAGAATAAGATTGCTTTGGTTTTGCAAAGAATAATTTTAATTCTACCTCAACTTCAACTAGCGGTCTAAATATGAGGAATCAAAATACAAAATGTTTAAATTTTAGGGACCAAATTAGAAAGGTTAAATATATATATTTAAACCCTATGTGTAATGTTAATTGAGTCATTTTTTATTTTCAAATCTTTTCAAATTTTTAATTTATCTTTCATGTTTTCTTTTCTTTTTTTTTTTTTTTTTTTGTGGTCAATTACATCTTTACTATCTATCACTAAAATTGATAATTCAACTTTAGTACATCTTTATTTATAAATAAAGTTATAATTGCATCATCTTTAACTTAACGAGTTAGACATATGTACTCATAAATAGATAATATATAAACTTCACACGATCATCAATCTACGACGACTTGCTTCGTAACAACTAATTGTCCAGTTGAAAGATATCATTTAGGGCATGTTTGGGGCATACACTATAATAACTTATGGAATACTCTGCACCCGAAACACAGACTATTATAAACTCAAACTATATTATTCTGCATTTTAAATAATGTTATATGATTCCACCGATTATAATAACCCATAGACTAGACTATTATAACCTCTGTTATTATAACTCACTCAACACCCTAAACAATCCCCTTTTTTTTTTAGAATTTAAAATATTTAACTTTGTAATTAGTTTCAATTATATTTATATCATTTCAAAAGCATTTTGACTCTATTTAGTAATTATTTAGTTTTTTTATTTTTAAAAATTGGAGTTATTTTCTCACCATCTCTTTACTAAAGAGACTCATTCCTAAAAAGTATAGATGACAAAATAAAAAGGCAAATTAGTTATAGACACTTCACTTTTTTATCATTGACTTTTAAAATTGATTTCAATATGCCTTTAAATTAATTAACCCAATTAATGTTGAGTTGTGAATGAAGCAATAACGAACATGACTTAAAAAATGAACGAAAAATGTAATTAAGTAATGATAACTATCATAAAATTATTATAATGAAAATCGGGGCTTGAAAAATGATTGCTCGGTAGTTATCAATATTTGTGATCGTGTTTCTCATTCGTTTTTTAAAAGTCATCTTTACTCCTACTAGTTTTTTTACTACAATAAAATTGGGTGAATCGAACCACATATCTCGTAGTCGTTAACATATTCGTTATGTCAGTTGAACTATGCTCTCTTTGACCCCTACTATTAGTTATTGTTCATAGCTCAACCGTCACAATAATTTTTGTTACATAGCATATTTATATAAATTTTAAAGATAAAAGATAGAAGTAAAACTTTTTAATCAATAAAAGTATAGGCAGAGTAAGTGGCGGATGAGACATGAGGGGGTTGATAAAATGCTCAGCACCATGTTAGAAGACATTTTTGTGATTTGATCTGACTTTTCCTATACATATTATAGAAAGTAAAAAATTTGAGGGGGGACTCGACCCATGGTAAATCTGCCCCTAGGCAGAGTATTAAATTTTCATCTACATGTCCATATTTTCATGTGTTCATATAGGTTTGACATCGACATAAAAGGATGATCGATATACAACAAAAATATCTAAAGAATATCACTAATATAAATTCTTTTATTGTATTTTAAAAGAGTGAATATTTATTATTTAATTTAAATTTTTTTTATTAACTTCGTAATTTTTTAGAATTATTTTTTAGAAATATCCATCAATATCAAATATTGATATGATATTCTCGTAAAATTGAGATGTCGACATTTCTATGTAAATTAGGTTTAAAATGTCGATATCTCAATTTTATAGAAATATCGATGGAAATATGGATGAAATGTCGATGTCAATGGATATTTCTGGAAAAAATTTAAATAGTATATTTAAATTAGAAAATAAATCTTCTACATCTTTTAAATGAGTTAAAATATTTGTTATAATATTATTTTTCATACATTTTGTTGTTATTCCTTTAATATTTCATCAATTTTATACGGTTTAATAGACATGTTCCAGAAATTTAATACTATGGATATAATTGTGACAAAAAAAAATTGTGAGCTATCTTATTCAATTTGGCCTAAAAAGTAACCTAAAAATACGGCGTCGTTTTAATACAGCGGTCGTCCTCGAGTTCAATCTCCGAGTTGAAAGCTTCGCCGACTCGGTGATTGTGGCGTACGGCGCTGAAGATCACAGCCGAAAAAATCTTTGGGGCTTCAATTTCCATGGAGGGAATCGGATCCAGATTGGGCCGAGCCTCGTCCCGCTACGGTCCGGCGGCCACCGTCTTCAATGGCCCCGTCCGGAAGTGGAAGAAGAAGTGGGTCTTGGCTTCTTCATCTTCCTCCGGTGTCGCTTACCAGTCCTCTTCTCAGTCCCAATCCAACGCTCAGAAGCTTCTTCTCTGCCGCTGGACCCCGATTCCTCCCCCTACTTCCTCGGAAGCAGACGGAGCCTCCGCGCCGTCCGACGAACCGCCCAGACGGAAGTTCCGTTACACTCCTGTAAGTTTAAACAACTATCCGAGTTTGTTTGTATTGTATGTCCGATTGATGCTCTTTGTGTGGTGACTGGTGAGTGAGCGGTTGCGATTGCGATTGTTGCATGTGAATTGGTTTTGACCTTGGGAGTGTCACCGATTTCAGAGGGAAATTAAGTGAGGGGGTTTTGAAGTTCTTTGTTAATCTCCTCTGTTGTTGATTTTTGAAGGACGATGCAATTCTCGGTACCGGTTTATACTAACGCTTTTGGTTTCTAGTTACTGATTTTTGTATGCTCTTCGATTTTGTATAATTTATCTTCTGAATTGATTACGATCATCTCGTATTCTGTTCTTATTGTTGCCTGTTCTTCTAGATTAGGATTTAACTACGAGCAAATAATTTGGATGTTTTGGTTGTGATGTGAAGATTGCCGTGCTGGAGGAACAGAAAAATGCAGAGTTGAGAAGTGTCAAAGAGGAAGTTAGAATGAAAGAAATGGACCAGTCTGCTGTGAGGACTGCAAATCAGGGCAATGAGGCTCAGGGGGAGCTAAATGTCAATGAGGTTTTCAAGGAAGAAACTCAGGTAACTCACTGATTTCAAATTGGTTTGTTTATTGTTTTCTTGTGAAGTTTCTTTGTTCTTGTTCTTGTTCATGCTCTTGCTCTCTACCAATGGCTGTTTTCTCATTGATTGCTGATCAGCCTGATTGTGTTGTTGAATGTTCGTCTGGATTGGATCATGTCAGACTGTAAAGAGCTCTACCCTGTGATACTTGTAAGGGGCAGTTTAGGGCGCTGGGTGGGTTATAATAACAAGGGTTATAATTGTCGGTGGGTTATTATAATCTGTGGAATCATATAATACTATTAAAATGCAGAATAATATAGTCGTGGGTTATAATAGTCTGTGTTTGGGGTACAAAGTATCCCACAGGTTATAATAACACAAGTTATTATAATATGTGCCCCAAACAAGCTCTAAAAGAGAATTTACTATTCTTTATGATCTGGAGGATATAGGCTTATAGTTGACATAGTTATTGACCATGCACAAGTGTAACATGGCATTGGGGGCTCTTTTATTTAATTGAGATAGTTACATGCTCATGTTGTTTATCAACAAACAGTTGACATAGTTATTGACCATGCACAAGTGTAACATGGCATTGGGGGCTCTTTTATTTAATTGAGATAGTTACATGCTCATGTTGTTTATCAACAAACAATTAAGAACATGGAACTTGAGTGGTTTTTTTGTTTGGCCTCTCAAATTTGTAATTTTGAAATCTCATATTGAAAGCAAATGTAGGGAGGGTCAAACAGGTGTCTAGTGAGAATAGTTCTGGTGCATACAATTTGGTCCAAAAAATCTCGTATTCAAGGGTTCGTGAGACATGAGTTGGTTGAAAGATTATAGGAGAGAAGAATTCTTCGTTATAAAACTGGGATTTCTCTTTATCATTTTGGTTTCAGGGAACCTTGAGCGGTGAGCATTTGGTAAAATTAAAGCCAATCTTTACTTACCACCATGGCAGACTCTAGGGATAAGTTTATCAATTCACACACTCATGAACTGTAACATAGTTTTCTAGATTAGCATAATCATAGAAAAGTTAGCTAGTTCAGTACAAAACGGTAGAATCTTCTCAAGAACTCGATGAACCTGAACCATTCTCTTTGCAGGAAAAGAGCAAGATTCTAAACAGCCCGCGGGACGCAAGCAGGAACAATTTAGATTTGGCATTGTGCTTGAACGGTCAGAACCAGAACCAGAAGCAAGATTCTGCTGGTAAGAGCTCTTAACATCTGCAAACAAGACCGAGCTCGAGCTGGTTTACTCTATGGACAACGGTATAGCAGAAATTAGTCTCTAATGTGATAGTATCTCATCCAGTGGTAACTTGGAAGCACATTAAATTATAGTTACTGTTTGTATATGATCTAGGGTTAGTGGGGGATGGATCAGTACATAATCTAGTAGAACCTTTTGGGAGCTTGCTTGTTGTTGTGGAAAGTATATTTATTCTTCCTGAATAATGTGCAATCAGAATGCTGTAGGAAGAACCTGCTCAGTATTTTTTTTTTTTTTTTTGGTTCATGAAAATGTTTATAGTGGTTGAAACTGAAGTTGGTAGAGGCGTTTGTGGACTGTTGAAGATTAAGAGAAGCTGTCTGGTCTCCCTTCCTAAGATGAAAAGCATAGAAGAAATTCTAACCTTAAGTTCATTGATATTGGGGGGAAAGAGCAGATTGGAGTGACAAGTGTAATAAATCAAAGATTGTGTTCGTTGAGCATATAGTGGTTAAGGCACTCGTATGTCGTATGTCGTATGTCCTCTAAGGTTGAAAGTTCATCATCGATCTTACATTTGTTGAACTAAAAAGATGGTTGTATAGGATAACGTTTTTGTTTCCTTTTTTAGTTCTTCGTTCTGTTATTTAAAAATACAAACTATTATGATTTTGAATTTCTAAAGGCATACCAAACATATGATTGATAAGAGTTTTCTGCTTGTGTAGAAAAGAAAACCATAGGATATACATTTTTATGGTGCAGGTATAGCGTTAAAAAAAGAGTTGCATGTTAATAAACATAAAAAAAGAAAAGAAAATAGACCCTTTGAAAATTGATGTATCAGATAAAGAATAGAGGCTAATCTAGATTGAGGGTTACTAGGGCTTGTTTGATAATGTTCATTGTTATCTATTTTTCATTTTTTAAACAAATTTGTTTGATAATCATTCCAAATGTTTTTAAATTTGGGACTGAATTTTAGAAATTGGAAAAAGTAGTTTTTGTTTTTTTTTATATATAATACGTTCAGCCAAGTTTTCAAAAATCATTCATTAATTCATTGGCAGGAAGTGTTTAGAGTTACTCTGGGCTTACATAGTGTAAAGTTTGAATCTTGGGTAATGCATCTACTGTTTTGTTTTAACCTTACCTTATTATTTTAATTTATTTCTTAATTTTGCAAAATGTATAAAATTTTGAATTTAAAATTTTGCAATATATGTATTTATATATTATTTGAATTTTAAAGTTTGCAATATATGTATTTAAATATTATTTTAATTTTTAATACACTTGAAACCGGTTAAAATTTTGCAAGATATAAGTTTTGCACACTAAGGGAGTGTTTGGATCGCAGAGTTGGGTTGAGTTGAATTAAGTTGTGTAGAGTTGTTTTGTTAGTGAGTTTTGAAAATCAGTATTTGGTTTGCAGAATTGAGTTGAGTCAATTTGGTTTATAGAGTTGAGTTATTATGTTAGGGGTATCTAGTGTAGTTTTTTGTAGAGTGAATAAGTCTGATTTTTTGTGACTTTTTTTCTTTACTTTTTTTGTTTCCACCAAATCAATTGCAAACATATTTGTCGACAATTTCAAAACTTCATTATGAGATCAATTACAAATTTACAATATATATTACCATTTGATATGAGATTTAGAACTGTACTGGATATTAAGATTAATATCAATTTTTCTTCTTCCCTAAAAATCTTTTTTATCTTATGCAAAGTGAAATGTCTAATTTTTTTGTGACTTTTTTTCCTTTGTTTTCACAACAAATCAAATACAAACACATTTGTCTACAATTTCAAAACTCAATTATGTGATCAATTATAAAATTATAATATATATTACCATTTGCCAAATGTATGTTAGGGATATTTGCAAAAGTAATAGATATTGGGTTTGATATCAATATTTTTTTTTCAATAAAATTCATTATTTAGAACTTTTACTCTTCAATATGAATTTTATTCTTTTTTTTATGCACATGTTCACCACTATTTTTTTTATTTTAATTTAGGTAGGTATTAATTTAGTATTAATACTTTGCATATAGGGTGTTTATTTAAATTTGTCTAAACACATCCATTGTCTATGGGCATTTTTAGAATGGAATAAATAGTTTATCGTGTGAAGATGTTAAAAATATGTCAACATACTTAAATATTTTATGTCATATTGAAGTTGCATATCTACAAAATATTAGATATGTCATCAAGGTCCTAGCAACGATGTTATGCTGCCGAAATTTTTGGTGCAGGCGGTGTTGCTTAGTAACGTCCCTAGGAAATTTTGAGTTTGAAAAACTAGAGCCATTACAGTTGGTATCATAGCATGAGTTTTAGATTATGCAAACTCGCCTACATCGTAGGCAACGATCCTTATAGCCTATTGCAAGAAGTCGCCTCGTTATCTCCATGTTTGCTTTTATTTTGTAAAGTAGTTAAAGTTATTTGAGTTGTTTGTGTGTTAACACTTGTTATGCTATGCTTTTGACTTCTTTGTTCTTGTGTTAAAGTAGTTTAGAGTTTAAGTTTAGATTATGGCTCAAGGACGAAAGTTTTTCTTAAATGGGTATATTGTGACGCCCCGTAAAATTAGGTGTTTTAATTGTATTTGTTTTAAATTTGAATTTTTGGATAATCAGATCAAGATTAGGAAAGGGTGTTTCAAAGTTTAAAAAAGATTAGTATTTCTATTTTGAAAAAGTTTAGGATTTCTTTTTCTAAAAGGATTAGAATTCCTTGTTCTAAAAGGATTAAGACTTTTTAGTGCCTATTTAAACTAGAGTATTAACAACTTAAAAGCACACTTCAAAACTTTTCTCATCTTCTTCTTTTCTCCACTTTCTTCATCTCGTCGGACTGTCGTCGAAGAGTTGTTGGACCGTCGTCGGAATCGGATCGCTGCCGAAAAGTACCGTACGGTTGAATTAATAACTCAAATCCATGGGGTTGGGTTATTAAGTGACCGGTTATAATTGTTGGTGAACCAAACAAAGAGTTGGGTTATTAACCCAACTCAACCCAACCCAACTCAACCCCATAAACCAAACACCCCCTAAAACATACATTTAACCTCACTTATTTTACAACCTCACATTTACAAACCAAATTTAATCTCATATTTACAAAGCACATTCCACTTTTAAAATTTTACAAACACGACATTTACAGAGCAATATAATTGAGTCGGATTTGAGTCGACATCATTGAAAACAAATGATATGAGTGAGAAATGACATAGCAAATCAAATTTCGATAATATTAGAAATTTTGAAAGATAGAAACAATTTTATTATTGTTGTTAATTTTGCATTGTAACTTATTTGTATTAAATAAGGTAAATTTTTTATAATTGCTTTTGATATGTTTTAATGTATGTTATATATATATATATATATTTTATATTATATGACTAAATTCTATTCAAACTATAAAAAGAAAAAAAACAAAAAGAAAAAAAAACAAAAAACAAAAAACCGTTACCAAATAAGTTTTTTTCTCTTGTTTCTTTTGTTTCTAAGAAACAAGAAATAGAAATGATTACTAAACATATTCTTGTTTCTAATTCTGAAAAAATAAGAAGCAAGAAACATAAAACAAGAAATAAGAAACAAGAAACGAAAACGAACCAACCTTTCGATTTGAAAAAAAAAAAAAGTTTAGATTTACTAAAGCGGAGCTCTAGATATTCATTTTGTATTCTCTTTTTTTAATTGGACTAAAATTTTGAAATATTTAAAAGAGAGAATATACACTTTTAGTTCCGAGGTTTGAGATTTTGCTCTCGTGGATGTTATTAGCAAAATTCCATCACTCACTTTGGGCAGATCTGCTTTCTTGATGCCCAAATCCAAACCAAAAGTATGAAACAGCATAAGCAATAAAATGTAACCTCATGGAAACTGACAACTAATTCCTTCCTCGTAACCATCAAGATTAGGCGTGTACAAAAAATTCAATGCTATTATATTATGTTAAAAAAAAAGAGAGAGAAAATAAGTTATAATTCTATTGGAAAGATAGAATCTTTTCTTCGTACCTCATACAACATTTCCTGTCATAGAAATGGAAAAATTTGAAGAACTCAATGACAGCAAGAACCACATTCTTGGGAGTCTTTCACAGCAGCTTCTGTCTTCAGACATTATCGGTCGAGTTATTTTCCACTGCTTGAGTCACACCGACCTCAGCTGGTCGAAGAACTCGATCGTATAACATATATCCAGACTGCCATAGATAACATGAGAAAATCATATCATCTCCACAACCAAGCAGTGTCTAATATCAAACCAACTGCTACACTAATCAGTGATGGTTTCATGTAACCAAGCAAATATTTGTTACAATGAATTAACATGGCTGCTTCTACTGAAGATCAAACTTAAAATTACTAAATTTGTTTATGGCTTAGTCTAAAAGACAGTTCTCCCTTCAAGTTTGATCAATGAATTTTGCTTAGCATGTGTACTAAATATCTTCAACTACCACCCAGTTTTTTAAGTATACAAATTTCAGTGATATTTTTGTGCTTGTGAGAGTAAGCAGAATACAAATTGAACTAATACCTTCAGGACAATCGCAACAGTGCCCTCTGGCTTAGACGCATCCGGTATTTGGAATACTGCATTATGCTTATGTGGATCGAATGGCTCGTTTGTAGGGTCAAATTTCTCTACCCCGGACTTCTTAAATACCTGTTGAAAAAGTGTGTTTAAGCCTCAGAACTATAGATTCTAACCTGTGATCTCTTAAAATGTTGAATAGCTCATGCTAGTAACACAAACGATGCAAAATGGCGAGCAACATAAAAATTTACCTCCATAAGCTGTTTCTCGGTCATGTCAACCCCTTCTAAAAGGGTTTTTAGAAGGGGTACTGCTCCACATGAATCCTCAGATTCATCAATTTTTGAAAAGCTGTCTTTAACCACAGAAGAAGCTCTTCCCAAGTTGTCAGCAACATCAAGTAAACCCTTTGCAAAATTCTGTCAAGCATATGCAAAGACACATAAGTTCATGTTAAACATATGAGTATCGGAATGAAACCCAATTTTGAGAAAGAAAACAGAAAAATTTATATCAGAAACCTGAATGGCGAACTTCTTTGAATTCTCTGCTTCACGTCTTGTCCTGTCCATAACATTCTCCATTTCCGCATAAGAACGGAGCACTTTGTCTTGCATTTTCTCAATCTCTTTGTGCTTAGACTTCAAAAGCTCTTCCTTCCGTGCCAGTGATTTTATTAGATCATCCATGGAAGGTTGTTCATCACTCTCAGTATCCGAATCAGAAAATGAAGTTCGTATGGTATGGCTACTCCGCCGTCTTGATTTTGATTTGGTGGAATGAGAGTTCGACGTAGGACTCGTTCCTTCAGCGTGTTCAGAAAATTTAGAATTCTCATCTTTTGTAGGATCTTTAGTTGAAGAATCACTATTACTTAGTTTGGCACTCCCCTCTTCATTTTCAGAAGATTTATGGGAAGCAGTAGAATATACTCCAAACCTTTGGGAGAGGCACGGATTGGAGACAATATGATTTAGTAGAGACACCTGAACTAAATGGAAAATGAAGAATATAAATCAGTAACAGGAAAAACAACCTTGAATCCTAAAACTAGCAAGCTAGGGAAGGAAAAGAAAGAAAAAAAATTAAGCTTCAAGAGAGAAAGCTAAACTACCAAAGCAAAGTAGAAGCAAGAATTGAAGCAAGATTTGGAGTAAGAATTCACCAGACAGCTATATCAACAAAAATCAAGCAAGAATTCACCAGTTCATATTGTTCAAACAAACCCAGATAAAATCACCTCATAATTTTCTGTTAATCTTAAACCCAATTGAACAGCTAGCAATGAAATCACTAACTAAAACGAGACATTTCACAATCGCAAGCAAAGTAAATAAGATTTTTTCAGGGCATAAGATAACTAAGAAACCGAATACGAATCAAACCGTGCCATTTCAATGCAATGGCAAAAACCCTAACTAAAACCCCAGAGGAGAGAACCTTGAAAACACGGCTTTAGAACCTCAACCTTGCCGGAGATCTCATGGACGAGACCGTGAAACTGTTTGTAGAGAATCGGAAAAGTTTGCAGGGTCAGTGATTGGATCGGCGAGCTACAGTACAGGCTCCTGGAAGCTCGGAAGAGAATCCTCGAAGCAGACATTGAGAAGAAGAGATTGAAATGGCGAACGGTAGATTGTGAAAACGAAATCAAATGCTTCAAAATTAGAGAGATTCAATGGCGCAGGTTCCGACGTGAGGAGACGAACAGTGGAGCAGAGGAAAATTTTGGAGAAAATGAAGACGGCTGCTCGGAGAGACGGCTTTCCGGTCGTTTTCGATTTGACGTATTTGCCCTCCACGTGTGTGAAGCGGTTTGCCCTGAGGACTAGGTGCGTAAATAGTATGAATTATAATAGTTTTTGTAATTATTTAATATCTGTTTGGAGGTGAGTTATAATAACAGGAATTATAATACTGTCTAGGTTATTATAATATGTGTAATCATATAATATTATTTAAAATGTAGAGTAGTATAGTCTAGATTATAATAGTCTGTATTTGGGGTGTAAAGTATTTTATAGGTTATTATAACTTGTGCTCCAAACAGACCCTATGTGTTTATAATAATCTCAATTTGATAAATTTCAAAGGGATTGTTTGGAGCACTGAGTGATTTATAATAACATGCGTTATAATAGTCTGTAAAATTATATAATATTGTTTAAAATGTAGAGTTGTTTAGTGCATGTTCGGGAATAATTTTGGAAATATTTATTTTAGTATAATTGATTGGTTTATAATTGATTTATTAAAAGTGATTTTCATATAATCATTTTCATGTTTGGTTCTACACTTTTAATAGTGATTTTCATACAATTAAGTGATTTTCAAAAGGCATGTTTGGGAGTGACTTTAAAATAAGTGTTTTAAGCTAATGATTTAATTATAATTAATTTTTTTAAAAAAATTATTTAATTATAAATTATTTAATTATAAATTATTTAATTATAAATTATTTTAATATTTAATTCAAATGTTGTAAAAGTGAATTTAAATTTAATTAAAAATATTTTTTGAAAAAAAATGATTAATGTTTGTTTTCAAAAGGGATTTTATAATCATCAAGTCAAAGATATGGAGGAATTAAAATATTAGAGAAATAAAGATAGAGATAAACAAAAAAAAAAAGGGTAAGATGATAAAAGTTTAGGAAGAAAATTTATAATGAGGATTGAGGAGAAAAAAATTAAGAGTTACCTAGGGACAAAAAAGTACAAGAATGAAAAAAAGTAGAGCAAGAGATTAAAAAAAATTAGTGAGAAAAATTTAAAAATATACGAAAATGATAGGGAGGAATAAAAAATTTCAAAAAAAGTTAAAACCATTATAGAGAAAAATAAATGAAAAGATAAAAAGATACGCATTATAAAAATACACATTATATAAAAACTTTAAAGAGAGAAAACTTGTCATTTTGTAAAAAATGAAGGATGAACTCAATGGTAACGGTGTTGAGAAAATTCATTTTTTTAATGAAAATTTATGAATTTTTACAAAAGATGACCGTTTTTACCCGTCACCAAAAGTATACATTTTTCAAAAATGAAATAATAATCATTTTAAATTCCAATCACTTGATAAAAATCACTTGGGAATCATCTCCCAAGTGATTGATAGGAAATCACTTCAAGTGATTTTAGATTCTTCCAAAATCACTTGCTCAATATTGTGAAACATCACACTTTTGAAATGAAAGTGCTTTTAGACATGTCAAAAGTGATTTTGGTCATTCCAAAATCACTCCCAAACATGCCCTTAGCCTAGGATTATAATAGTCTGTATTTGGGCTGCAAAACATTCCACAATTTATTATAACATGTGCTTCAAACTAGGGTTAAAGCCTAAGTTATGGTCACGGGCCTTCAGTGGACAAAGATAGCCCACATGGTAAACCTATCGGCCCAACGTCTGATCCAAAGAGTCTGTGCAAATGGCCCAAAGAGAATATAGAAATTCCATAATGTTCATCCTAACAGTTCTGTTAGAAGCCTTGTTCTCTCTCTAGGGCTCATTTTTTTTTTCATTGCATTCTGTTTATATTTTTCTGTTATTATTCTTTTATTCATTATTCTTTGGAATTTTCCTCTCTGTATTCTTTATAACCAATGTTCTATTACTGTGATAATTGGTTGAATGAAATCGAGGCTTCCTCTCTGTGAAAACATCTTTTCTATTTTCTCTGTTTGGTATCAGAGCTACAAAAATGGCCAACGCCTATTCCAATGGAGTGTCGTCTTTGTCCGTTGGAGCACCTCATTTCAGCAGTCCACCCTTAAATCAACTTTTGAACCAGGTAACCTCAATTAAACTTGAGAGAGGAAATTTTTTGTTATGGAAAAACCTTGCACTGTCGATTCTTCGCAGCTACAAACTAGAATGTCATTTGTTGGGTTCAAAACCTTGCCCGCCCTGAAGGGAATGAAACTCCCGCAACGGAAAAATAACTTTGAATCGTCGTGGTTTCGTTGTGAAAATAAATCTTAAAATTAATTCTATCCTATAGAAATTAGGCTAAACATGCTTTAAGAAGGAAAAACCAGTAAGAAATTTACTTACTTGTTGAAGAACTCTTCTTCACGAGATCCTTCTCCGGTCACGAACTCTTCGCATTCTCGATCTCCACGTTCTTGAACTCTCCGAACAATCGAACGATCCGTACACCTCTGAAAGGTGTTCTTAGTTGTTCTCCTTTGGTAAAGGGAGAGTAGTGGGACTCATTTGGTAAAGAGAACAGAGAAATTTGAGAGAAGAGTTGAGAGAATGAGAGAATGATTTTTGGTGAGATTCTAAAAAATGAATCAATACTTACAAAATGCCTTCTGCAAAGGCTTTAAATAATGGTGATATGTGGAATTGAAATCTCCACATATTTACCATTTTACCACAACCATAGGTTATGCAAATCATATTTGCATAACCACATATAATAAGATATCTCATACCTTATAATACAAATCACATTTGTATAATTGTGAATTTTAAATTGAATCACATTCAATTTAATTTCTCTCAATCCAATTTCTCTAAATTAGCCCTAATTAAGCAATTAGGTTAACCTATAGTTTATTATGAATCTCATTCACATTAAACTATATAATATGTTAATCATATCTCATATAAATGACATAAATACCATTTTAATGAATTTGAACACTTCAAATCCACACCCAACTGTAAACCCTCTATGTATCCAGTTTGAGCCAACCGAGGGACCTAATGGACCTACAAATGACGAGTTCCAATGATTCGAGAATATCCTGTCAAACTCTTTGACCCGGTTACTATTCATTAACTACGGTAACACTCCACTAAAGCCCGTAGTTGCACTCCCATCACTGTAGGACAAGTTGTGTCCATTGATATAACCAATGCTCATGAGTCGATCCTTCACAGGTTGTTCGTAGACACTCCTGGGCTAAATTACCATTTTATCCCTGTGTCTACTTGTTGCTCCTTAAGTCCCCACTGCTCCACTAATGAAAAACAACATTGTATGATCCAACCATAAACAACACCCCTCTTGGGCCAGTGAGAGCGTGGACGCCCGTTGTCCAAGCCTTGGAGACAACACTTAAGGGAACAACCTCTCTAGTTTCCCTAAAGTCGGGAACGAGTGAATTCCATCTCGCGTAGTTAAGTTCCCAGCTCCCCACGTGCTCCTGTCCTTGAGAAGATAGACATATTGAGCGAGTAACTGTGACCACCCTCACCCGTACTAGTCAAAGGACAGACCCCCGCAGACAGGAGCCCGTAACACGCTCAGGATTAAGGTCAAGTCTGTTGGGATTTATGCCCTAAACTTGTGTAATTTTGATCAATTAAATAAAATGTTATTTGTTTTGATAAGATTACAGTCTTTCTTTAATAAATCCAATAAACAAAACTCCAAGGTTATAACATTTATCTTGAACATCAGTGTAGTGGACACTATTTGGGTTAAGTTCAAGAATATAACCTAAATGGTCTATGGTATAAGAATAAGGTTGGAAATCTCATTCTGGTAACACCATGGATGCGACCCACTTTCTAATTAGTACAAATGAGGTAATCCAACTCATTCATGTAGTTGACATGCGAGTGGGGGCATCATGTATGAAGAGTTCATACAAGACTGGATCGCAAATTATTAGTCTAACCAGTGTAACACCGTTAACAAGATAAGACTAGTAATTTATAGATGGTCATTAGTGACTCGACCTGAATCCTGAGCAAGTTAAGAACTCCTACTTATAGGGGTTTGTCCTTAGACTAGTATGGGTGAGCCGACTCAATAAGCCTACCTTCTCAGGGACAGAACCCCGTAGGTAGCTGAGAACTTAACTGTGCAAGATGGAATTCACTCATTCCTACACTAAGGAATTAGATAGGTTGTTCCCTTAAGAACTGACTCCAGGTCTTGAACAACGGGGCCCCGCCCTCTATGAGGGTATGAGTCTAAGGTAGGACCTTAAACTTATTGTTCATTAGAGGATCAGTGGTGCTTAAGGAGCAAAGAGGTAATCACAGGGGTAAAATGGTAATTTGACCCAGCTGTGATTACGAACAACCTGTGAAGGCTCGACTCATGGGTATTGACTATATCAGTGGATACAATATTATCTACAGTGAGGAGAGTGCAACTACAGTCTATAGCGGAGTGACTTGTAGTTAATGAATATTGATTAACGGGATCAAAAGAGTTTGATCAGTTAATCTCACATTATTGAAGCTCATGAACTGTAGGTCCATTAGATCCCTCCGTTGGCTCAACATGGTAATATTGAGGGTATAAAGTTAGGAGTGAAATTGAAGTGTTCAATATCATACATGAGGTGTTATATCAATTATATATGATATAATTGATATAATATATAGGTTTAATGTGGATT
Source organism: Trichosanthes cucumerina (assembly GCA_036507285.1). NCBI lineage: Eukaryota > Viridiplantae > Streptophyta > Magnoliopsida > Cucurbitales > Cucurbitaceae > Trichosanthes > Trichosanthes cucumerina. Next base: position 84,089,560 of record CM071835.1, on the reverse strand, counting down.
AGATTCATATATAAACTATATACTAAAGCGAGATTAAAGGAGGGGTAGGATGGTCATTTCCATCCTATTTCTCTATATATATGGTTGCATGAGATGCAACTAGGTTAAGGTTCAACAAGCTCTCTTGTTGTGTTGTTGGAAGAGTTCCAAAGCACACATCTATCTCAAAATAGCTCACCTCTCCTAAAGGGAACCCACCTTCCTCCCTCACTTAGAGAACAACGGAGAAGATCCGGTGGTCGTGTCTTTGTACGTTGGAGTTCCTGTTGCTGAGATCGTGATCGTGGGAGAGTGGAGCACTTGAAGAAAGGTTCTTCAAAAGTAATTTTCTTGCTGTCCATTCTGTTTTACATGCTTAATCTAGTTATATTTGTTCTTGAATTTATCGTTGTAACTAAATCAAGAGCACGCGATTCGCAATCGCTTCCGCTGCGGGACTTCGATTCCCTTCAATTGGTATCCGAGCCCAATTGTGTTCTTGATTTATGTTCTGGATTTTTCAAGAACAAGGTGAGGTTTACTATTTTTGCATGAGATGTATGCACAGTTTTGCAAAATTAGATATTTTCAATTTTGGCACTTAGATTTACAATTTTTATTGAATCGTTCAATGTAAGGGCCCGATGTTTTGGGCAATTTTAATTGTAAATCGAGTCTGTAAGTCCGTGTCGATCGAGGCAAAGTGGTTGTTGAGAAGATCAGAGCGAAAACGAGTAAGAAATAACGGATTCTCATTGTTGTCTGTGTGCAGCGTTGCAACGTTGTTCATCGGCGTTGCAGTAGCAGCGCGCTGCATGAAGAGCGCGAGAGGAGGCGAGCGTTGCCCGCGGCGTAAGACGACAAGGAGCAACATTGCAACGCCAGAGGCGTTTCGCATATTTCAGCAACGGGCGGAAAAACGGATTTTTTATATATATTAATTATAAAAATGTTTTATATTTAATATATTTAATATATTTAATTTTATTTAATATAATTAGATTATATTAATTAAAATTATTTCTAGGGTGCCAAAATTGGTCTATTTTTTGCTATTTTAATTATGCAATTGTTGTGTAATTATTGCCATGCATAGTGTATGCTTTTATTTTAGAAATCCAACCTTAGGTTAAGTATTTTCATGCATCATTTATAATATAAGGAGTTATATTGTATAGTTTGCATGATTAATTAATATAAAGTTGTTATATTAATTTATGGACAACATTGACATGCATTATATTTCATGAAATGAACATGCTATGAATGTCTTATTATTCATGTGATGAATGATCAAGCACTATAACATAGTATGCATGTCACCTAAGGTTAATTATTAGTTTTAAAGTGTTTAGAACTTGGAAATAATAGACCTTAGGTTATCTAGTTCTAATTACATTAGAATTAGGAACCAAGTAATTTATAAGCTATGATTAAAAGAGGAACTCTGTCTAAGGAAAGTAATGTCTAGGTTGGGGTATTTAAGCTGACGGAAACGGAATACCCCTACCTGGGAACTGACCTGGGAGTGAAATTTAATCAGAGAGCTTTATAAATTACGGTAGCGTCAGCGGGTTTATTAAGGGGTTAATAAACTAGAAATCCTAGATTTAATATAAGGAGTTATATTAACAAACTTAGGATAAAATCAATATAAGAGTTATATTGATTATCGATATAAGAGTTATATTGATAGAGTTAGTTAAAACCATTAGCCGAGTTTTAGCCTAAGTAAGATTCCTATAAACTTTAAAGTATTCAGTGGGAGGGAAAAGTGTATGTGATACATATTTTTCCACCTACGCTATCTCCGGGAAGTTCACACCGTGAGACTCATACATGGCCTCGTGGCGCAAACGGGAGCGTCCCCCTTCGGATGGTGTTTGTATGAGTCAATATCAAGGTGAATGGAGAGGGTACTTATAGTGAGTGGGAGCAGGTTTAGTGAAAACAAAACCTACAGTCTCTTTTGTCGGTTTACACCGTTAGACCACTATGGTCACCGCTAGTTGGCTTTGGACCAGCATAATCCCTTGAAGGGCTTGATCATGGGGATCAAACACGAAGAGACACACCGAAAGAGATAAAGATTTCCTTAGACTATTTTTCAATCTAGTCCTCCCTTTGGCGGATTTTATTGGATCGAGACTCTGGGATCTAAAGACAGAGGGTTACACTCACGGGGTACATAAGTTGTGTATGTATCCAGACCGAAAAATTGTAACTAAAACCTATAGGAATAAGAGTTATTCTAGTATTAGGTTTTGGTCAAGAGTGTCTTGAGCCAGAGGAGGAGTGTTTTTTATTACCCTTCGGTGTCATACATTCTAAACCTTTAGAGTATCATTGCAAATTATAAATGACCTAGGAATCATTTGATAATTAGCTAAAACATGATTGGATTAGAGTTATAGCAAGAAACTCATACAAGATTGTTTGTAAAATTTTCAGCAAAATGTCTAGCTCTATTATTTCCTTATTGGGTGCAAAGAAGTTAACCGGAGAGAACATAATGACTTGGAGGGATGAACTCAACATAATTTTGATTACACATGATCTTAAGTTCGTTCTCAATGAGGAGTGTCCTCAATTTCCTGCTCAAAATGAATCTCAAGCTGTTGAGGATGCGTATGACTGCTGGATTAATGCCAACGAAAAGGAAAAACCCTATATCCTGGCTAGCATACCTGATGTTTTAGCCAGGAGGCTGGAGGGCAAGGTCTCAGCTCGAGATATCATGGATTTTGTGCTAAATTTATCTAGACAACCGTTTAAACAAATTCGGCATGAAGCCCTAAAATTCGTTTATAACGCACGTATGAAGGAAGGAACATCGGTGAGAGAACATGTTCTCAATCTGATTTCTCACTTCAATATAGCGAAATTAAACGGAGCGGTCATAGATGAGAAATGTCAGATATTGTTCATCCTAGAATCTCTTCCGAAGAGTTTTCTGAAATTCCGTAGCAATGCAGCGATGAACAACACAGAGTATGATCGACTTCTCTCGCTACATGAGTGCGAATTATCGATTTCTTATGGATGATAAGAGACAACAAAATGGAGAGGCAAATTTGTTTGCCCATTCCAAAAGTTCTCAGGAGGATTCATCCTCTGGGACTAAGAACTGCAACCATACTTCTGAACTTAAGAAGATACAGAAGAAGAGGAAAAGGAGCAGATAAAGAGCAATCGTCTGGCAAAGAAAAGTTGTTATTTGATAACATGTAGCTTAAGGGTTTATTAGAAACCTTATTTCTAGTTCTTGCCTTAGCGAACATTGTACTTCTTTTTCTTTTCAATTGAATAAAGTGTTTATTTCATTTGAAAAGTATTGTATTATGTGTTGCTCTTCTTGAGAATTATTTGCAAATGGTTTAATTCAGTTAAAATAGTTTTAACAGTGAATTCTACAAAATTGCAAGTACACGAACTAATTTCTCCTAAAGAAAATGTTCATCTTTGGCATCTAAGATTGGGTCACATTAATCTCAATAGGATTGAGAGATTGGTAAAGAAAGGACTTCTAAACGAGTTAGAAGAAAATTCTTTGCCAGTATGTGAATCCTGCCTAGAAGGCAAAATGACTAAAAGACCTTTTAGTGGAAAAGGTTATAGAGCCAAAGACCCTCTAGAGCTTATACATTTAGACCTTTGTGGTCCGATGAATGTTAAAGCCAGGGGAGAATATGAATATTTCATCTCTTTTATAGATGATTATTCTAGATTTGAGCATATTTACCTAATGCACCACAAGTCTGAAGCACTTGAAAAGTTCAAGGAATTCAAGACTGAGGTTGAAAATCAATTAGGTAAAACTATTAAAACACTTTGATCGGATCGAGGTGGAGAGTACATGGATTAAAAATTCCATAACTATATGATAGAACATGGAATTACATCCCAACTCTCAACACCCGACACACCACAGCAAAACGGTGTATCGAAAAGGAGAAATAGAACCTTGTTGGACATGGTTCGATCAATGATGAGTTATGTTCATCTCCTTAGTTCCCTTTGGGGTTACGTAGTGGAGACTGCAGTATACATTTTGAATAATGTGCCCTCCAAAAGTGTTTCTGAAACACCTTTTGAGCTCTGGAAAGGACGTAAAAGGTAGTTTATGTCACTTCAGAATATGGGGTTGTCAAACACATGTGCTTGTGACAAATCCAAAGAAGTTGGATTCACGTTCAAAGTTATGCCTATTCGTAGGATACCCAAAAGAAACAAGAGGTGGTTTACTCTATGATCCAAAGGAAGATAAGGTTTTTGTGTCGACAAAGGCCACTTTCTTGGAGGAGGACCACATAAGGGACCACAAACTAAAAAGAAAAGTAGTGTTGAGTGAGTTAGACGGAACAATAACAAAGGTTGCTAATAAGAACACTAGTACGTCAACAAGAGTTGTTGATACTAGTTTGTCTAGTCAAGAGAGTCCATCTCAAGAGTTGAGTATGCCTCGATGTAGTGGGAGGGTTGTAATACAACCTGACCGTTACATGGGTTTAGCTGAAACCCAAGTTGTTATACCAGATGACAACTGCGAGGATCCATTGACTTATAATCATGCAATGGTTGACACAAACAAAGACAAATGAGTCATAGCCATGGGACCAAGAAATGGAGTCAATGTACTTCAATTCTGTTTGGGATCTTGTAGATAAGCCTGATGGGATAAAACCTATAAGTTGTAATTGGATCTACAAGAGAAAACGTGGTGTAGATGGGAAGGTGCAAACCTTTAAAGCTAAACTAGTAGCAAAGGGTTATACTCAGGTTGAATGGGTTGACTATGAGGAAACTTTTTCACCTGTTGCTATGGTAAAGTCTATCCGTATCCTTCTTGCCATTGCCGCATATTATGACTATGAGGTATGGAAAATGGATGTCAAGACAACCTTTTTGAATAGCAATCTTGAGAAAAACATCTACATGGACCAACCCAAAGGGTTCATTGAACTAGGACAAGAGCAAAAGGTTTGCAGGCTTAAAAGGTCAATTTATGGACTGAAACAAGCCTCTAGGTCCTGGAATATAAGATTTGATGAGGCAATCAGATCTTATGGTTTTGACCAGAATGATGATGAACCTTGTGTCTACAAGAAAATCATCAATAATTCTGTCGCTTTCCTAATTCTCTATGTGGATGATATCCTACTCATTGGGAATGATGTAGGTTATCTTATCGACATCAAGGAATGGCTAGCTACTGTGATTCCAAATGAAAGATTTGGGTGATGCGATTTGTTCTTAGGATCCAGATTGTCCGGAACCGCAAGAATAAAACACTAGCCTTGTCTCAAGCATCTTACATAGACAAAGTGTTGTCAAGGTATAAGATGCAAGATTTCAAAAAGGGCTTGTTGCCTTTTAGACATGGAATCCATTTGTCTAAGGAACAATGTTCTAAGACACCTCAAGGAGTTGAGGATATGAGACGGATTCCTTATGCATCAGCTGTTGGGAGCCTGATGTATGCCATGTTGTGTACTAGGCCCGACATTTATTTTGCAGTTGGGATGGTCAGTAGGTATAAATCCAATCCATGACTTAAATATTGGACAACGGTTAAAACAATCCTTAAGTATCTTCGGAGAACAAAGAACTACATGCTTGTGTATGGGGCTAAGGATTTGATCCTTACAGGATACACGGATTCTGACTTTAAGACTGATAAAGATTCTCGAAAATCTACATCAGGGTCAGTATTCACTCTTAACGGAGGAGCTGTAGTATGGTGAAGCGTCAAGCAAGGATGCATCACTGATTCCACCATGGAGGCCGAATATGTAGCAGCTTGTGAAGCAGCTAAGGAGGTCGTTTGGTTAAGGAAATTCATGTTAAATTTGGAAGTTGTTCCAAATATGACTTTGCCCATCACGTCGTATTGCGATAACAATGGTGCAGTGGCAAATTCGAGGGAACCTCGAAGTCACAAGAGGGAAAAACACATAGAGCGGAAGTATCATCTCATTCGGGAGATCGTGCATAGAGGAGACTTGATTGTCACGAAGGTAGCCTCAGAGCACAACATTGCTGATCCTTTTACAAAGGCTCTCACGCTAAAGTATTTGAGAGTCACCTAGAACGTCTAGGTTTACAAGTCTTCCCCAACTAGGGCAAGTGGGAGTATTTTGTACAAAGGGGCTTAAATGCCCTAGTTTATTGTATTTACATTACTGTAATGTTTAGTACTCCACAAGCCTTAGGTCAAGTGGGAAATTGTTGGGATTTATGCCATAAACTTGTGTAATTTTGATCAATTAAATAAAGTGTTATTTGTTTTGATAAGATTACAGTCTTGCTTTAATAAATCCAATAAACAAAGCTCCAAGGTTATAGCATTTATCTTGAACATCAGTGTAGTGGACACTATTTGGGTTGAGTTCAAGAATATAACCTAAATGGTCTATGGTATAAGAATAAGGTTGGAAACCTCATTCTGGTAACACCATGGATGCGACCCACTTTGTAATTAGTACAAATGAGGTAATCCAACTCATTTATGTAGTTGACATGCGAGTGGGGGCATCCTGTATGAAGAGTTCATACAAGACTAGATCGCAAAGTATTAGTCTAACAAGTGTAACACCGTTAATAGGATAAGACTAGTAATTTATAGATTGTCATTAGTGATTCGACCTGAATCCTGAGCAAGTTAAGAACTCCTGCTTATAGGGGGTTGTCCTTAGACTAGTATGGGTGAGAGTGGCCTGTAGCCGACTCAATAAGCCTACCTTCTCAGGGACAGAACCTCGTAGGTAGCTGGGAACTTAACTGTGCAAGATGGAATTCACTCATTCCTACACTAAGGAATTAGATAGGTTGTTCCCTTAAGAACTGACTTCAGGTCTTGAACAACTAAGCCCCGCCCTCTATGAGGGTATGAGTCTAAGGTAGGACCTTAGACTTGTTGTTCATTAGAGGATCAGTGGTGCTTAAGGAGCAAAGAGGTAATCACAGGGGTAAAATGATAATTTGACCCAGCTGTGATTACGAACAACCTGTGAAAGGTCGACTCATGGGTAATGACTATATCAGTGGACACAATATTATCTACAGTGAGGAGAGTGCAGCTACAAGTCTATAGTGGAGTGACTTGTAGTTAATGAATATTGATTAACTGGATCAAAAGAGTTTGATCAGTTAATCTCACATCATTGGAGCTCATGAACTGTAGGTCCATTAGGTCCCTCCGTTGGCTCAACATGGTAATATTGAGGGTATAAAATTATGAGTGAAATTGAAGTGTTCAATTTTATACATGAGGTGTTATATCAATTATATATGATATAATTGATATAATATATAGTTTTAATGTGAATTAGATTCATATATAAACTATATACTAAAGAGAGATTAAAGGAGGGGTAGGATGGTCATTTTCATCCTATTTCTCTATATATATGGTTGCATGAGATGCAACTAGGTTAAGGTTCAACAAGCTCTCTTGTTGTGTTGTTGGAAGAGTTCCAAAGCACACATCTCTCTCAAAATACCTCACCTCTCCTAAAGGGAACCCACCTTCCTCCCTCACCTAGAGAAAAACGGAGAAGATCCGGTGGTCGTGTCTTCGCACGTTAGAGTTCCCATTCTTTGAGATCGTGATCGTGGGAGAGTGGAGCACTCTCGAAGAAAGGTTCTTCAAAGGTAATTTTCTTGTTGTCCATTCTGTTTTACATGCTTAATCTAGTTATATTTGTTCTTGAATTTATCGTTGTAACTAAATCAAGAGTTCCGCTACGGGACTTCGATTCCCTTCAAAGTCACTATTGGTCATCTACGAAGTTATTAGTCCAATACTGTAACGGTGTTACATCAGTAGGTCTAATAATTCACGGTCCGGTCTTGTACAATCTCATTGCACGGGATGTCCCCACTCGCATGTCAACCACATGAACGAGTTGGATCACCTCGTTTGTATTTAATACAAAGCGTGCCGCACCCACAACGTATCCAAGATTAGGTCTCCAACCCTATCCGTATACTAAAGACCGTTCGGGTCATTAACTCGAACGTGATCCTCCCTGTGTGTCCACTACACACCGTTCAAGTTTTTGTTCTCTCATAAAATCAATGACCCTAGAGCTTAGTTTATTGGACAAAGTTTGTAAATATGCGAGATACAAAGTGATGAAAAAATAACTCTTATTTAACTGAGAGACACAAAGTGATTCCTCATGGTATGTAAACAGTAGCGCCACCAATCATGTAACTACTGAATATGCAAACCTAGCCAATCCTACTGAATATGGAGGTAAGGAGTCTATCACGGTTGGTAATGGTTCAAAGCTACCTATCACTTTTATTGGTAACTCATGCTTATCTAATGGAAATTACAAGTAGCATTTGAAAGATGTCATGTGTGTTCCATAGATTTCAATGAATGTTGTTAGTGTTTCTAAACTAGCACAAGACAATAATGTTTTTATTGAATTTCATTGGGAATTATTGTCTTGTTAAGGACAAGGGCTCGGGCCACATAATTCTGAAAGGGAGCTTAATGATGGATTGTACTGCCTAGTGAATACTCAAGTTCAACCTGCAGATGTTTCTCACCAGTCTAAGCCATTTGGGGAGTCATCTCTGTGCAAAAATAAATATGTTTGTGTGTCTGCATTTCATACTAATGCTGTTGTGAGCAAAAGTTTATGGCATAGCAGACTTGGTCACCCATCGGCTAAGGTTTTAGAGTTTGTGCTTACGAAATGTAATCTTCTAGTTAAGAGAAACGATGATCTTACTTTTTGTACTTCTTGTCAATTTGGGAAGGCTCATGCCCTACCCTTTCCTATATCTGAATCAAGAGCTAAACATATTTTAAGACTTGTCCATTCTGATCTGTGGACTGTGGGGCCCTGCTCCTTTACTGTCTACTGGTGGATTCTGATACTATATGTTGTTTCTGTTGGGATGGATGTCCTAATCTCGTTTTGTTTGTAATATTACCTTTGAAATAAATAAGAGTTATTTCTTTCATCGCTTTGTATCTTGCATTTTTACAAACTTTGTCCAATAAACTAAGCTCCAGGGTCATTGAATTTATGAGAGAACTAGAACTTGAACGGTGTGTAGTGGACACACAGGGAGGATCACGTTTGAGTTAATGACCCGAACGTTCTACATTATATTGATAGGGTTGGAGACCTAATCCTGGATACGTTGTGGATGCGACCCGCTTTGTATTAGATACAAATAAGGTGATCTGACTCGTTCATGTGGTTGACATGCGAGTGGGGGCATCCTGTACAATGAGATTGTACAAGACCTGATCGTGAATTATTAGACCTACTGATGTAACACCGTTAATAGTATGGGACTAATAACTTCGTAGATGACCATTAGTGACTCGACGAGAATCCTGAGCGTGTTACGGACTTCTGTCTGCGGGGTCTGTCCTTTGACTAGTATGAGTGAGGGTGGTCACAATTACTCACCCAATATGCCTATCTTCTCAGGGACAGGACCACGTGGGGAGCTAGAAACTTAACTACGCGAGATGGAATTCACTTGTTCCCATCTTTAGGGAAACTAGAGGGGTTGTTCCCTTAAGTGTTGTCTCTAGGGCTTGGACAACGGGCGCCTACCCTCTCACTGGTCCGAGAGAGTTGTTGTGTATGGTTGGACCATTACAACGTTGTTGTTCATTAGAGGAGCAGTGGAGACTTAAGGAGCAAGAAGTAGACACAGGGGTAAAACGGTAATTTGACCTAACCGTGTCTACGAACAACCTGTGAAGGGTCGACTCATTGTACAGGAGTGCAGCTACGGGCTTTAGTGGAGTGTTACCGTAGCTAATGAATGTTGATTAACCGGGTCAAAGAGTTTGACAGGTTAGCTCGGATCATTGGAGCTCGTCACTGTAGGTCCATTAGGTCTCTCGGTTGGCTCAAACTGAATTAATAGAGGGTTTACAGTTTTTGTGTGAATTTGAAGTGTTCAAGTTCACTAAAGAGTAATTGTGTCATTTATATGAGATATGTATGACATATTATATAGTTTAATGTGAATGAGATTCATAATAAACTATAAGTTAGCCTAATTGTCTAATTAGGGCTAATTTAGAGAAATTAGATTGAGAGAAATTAAATTGAATGTGATTCAATTTAAAAAACCACAATTATACAAATGTGATTTGTATAATGAGATATGAGATATCTTATTATATGTGGTTATGCAAATATGATTTGCATAACCTATGGTTGTGGTAAAATGGTAAATAGGTGGAGATTTCAACTCCACCTATCACCATTATATAAACTCTTTTGCAAGAAGGAGTTGAAAGGTTGAATGCTCATTTTTTGGATTCTCACCAAAAAATCATTTTACAAATTCTCTCAAATCTTTTCTCTCAATCTCTCATTCCCTCACCAAAAAGAAGTTCCACTACTCTCCTTCTACCAAAGGAAGAACAACTGAGAAACTTGGTGGAAGTGTCTGGTTACTCACTGTTCGAGTAGATCGAGTACATTGAGATCGTGATCACGAAGGGTTCGTGAACAGAGAAGGAAAGCTTGAAGACGGTTCTTCAACAAGTAAGTGTTCTTACTAGTTTTTCTTCTTAATTTACATGTTTAGCGTAGATACTATGTGATAGTTCAATTTAAGAAAACAAATTTCGCAACGATACCACGACGATTCGATCGTCCTTCCGCTGCACGAGATTTCATTCCCTTCAGTTTCTTGATAATTTTAGTAGATATGTGTGGGTTTTGTTGGGATTTATGCCCTAAAGTTGTGTAATTTTGATCAATTAAATAAAGAGTTATTTGTTTTGATGAAATTATAATTCTTGCTTTATAAATCCCATAAACTAAGCTCCAAGGTTATAATATATCTTGAACATTAGTGTAGTGGACACTATTTGGATTGTGTTCAAGAATATAACCTAAATGGTCTATGGTATAAGAATAGGGTTGAAAACATTATTCTGGTAACACCATGGATGCGACCCACTTTGTAATTAGTACAAATGAGGTAATCCAACTCATTCATGTAGTTGACATGCGAGTGGGGGCATCCTGTATGAAGAGTTCATACAAGATCGGATTTGAAATTATTAGTCTAAACAAATGTAACATCGTTAATGAGGATAAGACTAGTAATTTATAGATGGTCATTAGTGACTCGACCTGAATCCTAAGCAAGTTAAGAAGTCCTGCTTATAGGGGTTTGTCCTTAGACTAGTATGGGTGAGAATGGCCTGTAGCCGACTCAATAAGCCTACCTTCTCAGTGACGGAACCTCGTGAGGTAGCCGGGAACTTAAGCGTGCAAGATGGAATTCACTCATTCCTCACCGAGGAATTAATTAGGTTGTTCCCTCAAGAACCGACTCGTGTCTTGAACAACGGGGCCCCGCCCTCTATAAGGGTATGAGTCTAAGGTAGGACCTTAGACTTGTTGTTCATTAGAGGATCAGTGGTGCTTAAGGAACAAAGAGGTAATCACAGGGGTAAAACGATAATTTGACCCAGCTGTGATTAAGAACAACCTGTGAAGGCTCGACTCATGGATAATGACTATATCAGTGGACACAATAATATCTATAGTGAGGAGAGTGCAACTACAAGTCTATAGTGGAGTGACTTGTAGTTAATGAATATTGATTAACTGGATCAAAGAGTTTGATCAGTTAATCTCACATCATTGGAGCTCATGAAATGTAGGTCCATTAGGTCCCTCCGTTGGCTCAACATGGTTACATTGAGGGTATAAAGTTAGGAATGAAATTGAAGTGTTCAATTTTCATGCATGAGGTGTTATATCAATTATATATGATATAATTGATATAATATATGGTTTTAATGTGAATTAGATTCACATATAAACCATATAATAGTGGGAAAATATAAAAGGGATATGATGGTAATTTCCATCTTATTTCCCTATATAAATATAGTTGCATGAGATGCAACTAGGTTAAGCTAAGTCGAGCAAGTGATTCCATCTCTTGAGAAACCCTAAGAGAATTCTCCCACAAAAGGTGTTGGAAAGTGTTCCAACTAGACTTTTACAAAATATCTCATCTCACGTAAAGGGAACCCACATTCCTCCCTCACCTAGAGAACAACGGAGAAGATCTAGTGGTCGTGTCTTCATCCGTTCGTGTTCCAGTTGCTGAGATCGTGATCGTGGGAGAAAGGAGCACTCGAAGAAAAGTTCTTCAAAGGTAATCTTTTGTTGTCCATATTGTTAATATATGCTCAATCTTGGTAAAATTGTTCTTAAATGTTATATTTGTAACGAAATTAAGAACGCGCGATTAACCATCGATTTCGCTGTGGGATTCGATTCCTTTCAATTGGTATCAGAGCCCAATTGCGTTCTTAGTTTACATTCTGGATTTTTCAAGAACGAGGTGGGATTTACTGTTATGCATGAGATGTATGAACGGTTTGCAATTTAGATGTTTTAAATTTTGGCACTTAGATTTACAATTTTCATTGAATTGTTCAATGTAAGGGCCTTGTGTTTTGAGTAATTTTAATTGTAAATCGAGTTTGTAAATCCGTGTCGATCGAGGCAAGGTGGTTGTTGAGAAGATCGGAGTGAAAACGAGCAAGGGATGAAGATTTTACATGTTGTTCTATGAATGGCGTTGCAACGTTGTTCTATAGCGTTGCAACGCTACTGCGGCAGGCGTGCGGCTGGGAAGACGGCAAAGTTGCAACGCTGAGGCGTTATGCAACGCTTCTGCTGAGGCGCACTTCAACGGTCAGAAGAGGGCAAACAGCAGCGTTGCAACGTTGGTATCAGCGTAGCAACGCAACAGACGTTTCATGCGAAGAAGCAACGGGCAGAAACAGATTTTTTATTATATATTAAATATAAAAATGTTTTATATTTAATTTATTTAATTTTAATTAATATAATTAGATTATATTAATTAAAATTTAATTTAGGGTGCCAAAATTGGTCTAAATTTTGCTATTTAAATTATGCAATTGTTGTGTAATTATTGCCATGCATAGTGTATGCTTTTAATTTAGATATCTCATCTTAGGTTAAGCATTTCCATGCATCATTTATAATATAAAGAGTTATATTATATAGTTTTGCATGATTAATTAATATAAAGTGTTATATTAATTTATGGACAACATTAACATGCATTATTTTTCATGAGATGATTATGCTATGTATGTCTTATTATTCATGAGATGAATGATCAAGCACTATAACATAGTATGCATGTCACCTAAGGTTAATTATTAGTTTTAAAATGTTTAGAACTTGGAAATAATAGACCTTAGGTTATCTAGTTCTAATTAGATTAGAATTAGGAACGAAGTAATTTATAAATAATGATTAAAAGAGGAACTTTGTCTAAGGAAGGTTCTGTCTAGGTTGGGGTATTTAAGTCGATTTTGAAGCGGAACACCCTACACGGGGAACTGACTTGGGAGTGAAATTTAATCAGAGAGTTTATAGATTAAAGTAGTATCAGCGAGTTTATCAAGGGGTTGATAAACTAGATATCTTAGGCTTAATATAAAAGTTATATTAGCAAATTTAGGATAAAATCAATATAAGAGTTATATTGATTATCGATATAAGAGTTATATTGATACCTTTAGGTAAAACCATTAGTCGAGTTTAGCCTAAGTAAAATTCCTATAGATTTCAAGTATCAAGTGGGAGGAAAAGTGTATATGATACATATTTTTCCACCTACGTATCTCCGGGAAGTTCACACCGTGAGACTCATACTTGGCCTCGTGGCGCAAACGGGAGCGTCCCCCTTCGGATGGTGTTTGTATGAGTCAATATCAAGGTGAATGGAGAGGGTACTTATAGTGAGTGGGAGCAGGTTTAGTGAAAACAAAACCTATGGTCTCTTCAGTCGGTTTACACCGTAAGATCACTATGGTCAGCCTGCTAGTTTGGCTTGGACCAGACAATCCCTTCGGAAGGCTTGATCATAGAGGATCGAACACAGTAGACACCCGAAAGGGATAAAGACCTCCTTAGTTCGTTTTTCAATCTAGTCCTCCCTTCGGTAGATTTTATTAGATGGGGACTCTGGGATCTAAAGACAGAGGGTTACACTCACAAGGTACATAAGATGTGTATGTATCCTGATCGAAAAATGGTAACTAAAGCCTATAGGAATAAGAGTTATTCTGGCATTAGAGTTTGGTAAAGAGTGTCTTGAGCCAGAGGAAGAGTGTTTTTTATTACCCTTCGGTGTCATACATTCTATAGTGGATGATCTGAAGTTTGTGCTAACTGAGTAGTGTCCTCAGGTGCCAGGCTCGAATGCATCACAAAATATTCGTGATGCATATGATCGATGGATCAAGGCCAATGATAAGGCCAAGGTCTACATGCTGGCTGTAGGGAATCGAATCCCGCAGCGGAAGCGATTGTGAATCGCGCTCTCTCGATTTAGTTACAAAGATTACAGTTCATGAGCTCCAATGATGTGAGATTAACTGATCAAACTCTTTTGATCCAGTTAATCAATATTCATTAACTACAAGTCACTCCACTATAGACTTGTAGTTGCACTCTCCTCACTGTAGATAATATTGTGTCCACTGATATAGTCATTACCCATGAGTCGACCTTTCACAGGTTGTTCGTAATCACAACTGGGTCAAATTATCGTTTTACCCCTGTGATTACCTCTTTGCTCTTTAAGCACCACTGATCCTCTAATGAACAACAAGTCTAAGGTCCTACCTTAGACTCATACCCTCATAGAGGGCGGGGCTCCGTTGTTCAAGACCTGAAGTCATTTCTTAAGGGAACAACCTATCTAATTCCTTAGTGTAGGAATGAGTGAATTCCATCTTGCACAGTTAAGTTCCTAGGTACCTACGAGGTTCTGTCCCTGAGAAGGTAGGCTTATTGAGTTTGCTACAGGCCACTCTCACCCATACTAGTCTAAGGACAAACCCCTGTAAGCAGGAGTTCTTAACTTGCTCATGATTCAGGTCGAATCACTAATGACCATCTATAAATTACTAGTCTTATTCTGTTAACGGTGTTATACTGGTTAGACTAATACTTTGCGATCCAGTCTTGTATGAACTCTTCATACAGGATGCCCCCACTCTCATGTCAACTACATAAATGAGTTGGATTACCTCATTTGTACTAATTACAAAGTGGGTCGCATCCATGGTGTTACCAGAATGAGGTTTCCAACCTTATTCTTATACCATAGACCATTTAGGTTATATTCTTGAACTCAACCCAAATAGTGTCCACTACACTGATGTTCAAGATAAATGCTATAACCTTGGAGGTTTGTTTATTGGATTTATTAAAGCAAGACTGTAATCTTATCAAAACATATAACACTTTATTTAATTGATCAAAATTACACAAGTTTAGGGCATAATTCCCAACAATTCCCACTTGACCTAAAGCTTATGGAGTACTAAACATTACAGTAATGTAAATACAATAAACTAGGGCATTTAAACCCCTTTGTACAAAATACTCCCACTTGCCCTAGTTGGGGAAGACTTGTAAACCTAGACCTTCTAGGTGACTCTCAAATACTTTAGTCGTGAGAGTCTTTGTAAAAGGATCAGCAATGTTGTGCTCTGAGGCTATCTTCGTGACAATCACGTTTCCTCTATGCACGATCTCCCGGATGAGATGATATTTTCGCTCAATGTGCTTTCCCCTCTTGTGACTTCGGGGTTCCCTCGAATTTGCCACTGCACCACTGTTATCGCAATACAGCGTGATGGGCAAAATCATATTTGGAACAACTTCCAAATTTAGCATAAATTGCCTTAACCAAACGACCTCCTTCGCTGCTTCACAAGCTGGTACATATTCAGCCTCCATGGTGGAATCAGCGATGCATCCTTGCTTGACGCTTCGCCATGAAGGGAATGAAAATCCCCGCGCAGCGGAAGACGATTTAATCGCCGAGGTATCATTATGCAACTTGTGTTTATTAAAATTGATCTAACACTTAGATCTAGGCTAAACATGCTTAAAGAAGAAGAAATTTACAGCAAGTAGAGATTTTACTTACTTGTTGTAGACAAACACAACAATTTCTTCCTCGGATCAAGAACTCTTCGTGCTACTCGATCTCGATGGATTCTTCCTACAAAATGATCTCGAACACCACCAAATGATCTTCTCGGTTGTTCTCTTTTGGAGAAGGGAAGTTGGTGGGAACTTGTTTGTGTTTTTGGAGAGGGAGGAGAAATGAGAGAGTAGAGAGAATTCTCTTTTCTTCTCTTTGGTGAAAAACAAAAAATGAGAAGAGAGCTTACCAATCCCTTCTTTCAAAGGGTTTAAATAGTGGAATGAGAGAGTTAATATCTCCACATTATTACCACTTTACCACAACCATAGGTTATGCAAATCTCATTTGTATAACCACATAATATAAGATATCTCATATCTCATATTGCAAATCTCATTTGCAATAATTGCGGATTAATTAAATTGAATCACATCCAATTTAATTTCTCTCAATTAATTTCTCCAATTAGCCCTAATTCAACAATTAGGCTAATCTATAGTTTATTATGAATCTCATTCACATTAAACTATATATCATATCATTCATATCTCATATAAGTGACATAAATGCCCTAAAAGTGAAATTGAACACTTCAATTTCTTACCAAAACATTAACCCTTCTTTTAACCCAGGTGGAGCCAACCGAGGACCTAATGGACCTACAGTGACGGGCTCCAATGATCCGAGATTAACCTGTCAAACTCTTTGACCCGGTTAACCAACATTCATTAGCTACGGTAACACTCCACTATAGCTCGTAGTCTTTCTCCCATTAGTGCGAGAATATTACGTGTCCACCGATATAACCAATGCCCATGAGTCGACCTTTTTCACGGGTTGTTGTGAGACACGGTGGGTCAAATTACTTATTTTACCCCTGTGGTCTACCTCTTGTTCCTTAAGTCCCCACCGCTCCTCTAATGAACAACATATTGTGATGGTCCAACCATACACAACTCCCTTCTCGGGCCGGTGAGAAGGTGGGCGCCGTTGTCCAAGCCTGGAGACAAAGACTTAAGGAACAACCCTCTAGTTTCCCTAAAGCGGAACGAGTGAATTCCATCTCGCGCGTGAGTTAAGTTCCCAGCTCCCTACTTGGTTACGTCCCGAGAAGATAGGCATATTGGGCGAGTGGCGTGACCACCCTCACCTGCGTACTAGTCAAAGAACATACCCTCGCAGCATGTGAGTCCGTAACACGCCGTGATTCGTGTCGAGTCACTAATGGTCATCTACGAAATTATAAGTCCCTATTGTCAACGGTGTTACATCAGTAGGCCTAATAATTCACAGTCTGGTCTTGTACAATCTCATTGCACAGGATGCCCCCACTCGCATGTCAACCACATGAACGAGTCAGATCATCTCGTTTGTATCTAATACAAAGCGGGTCGCATCCACAGTGTATCTAGGATTAGGTCTCCAACCCTATCCATATACTGTAGACCGTTCGGGTCATTAACTCGAACGTGATCCTCCCTGTGTGTCCACTACACACCGTTCAAGTTATAGTTCTCTCATGAATTCAATGACCCTGGAGCTTAGTTTATTGGAAAAGTTTATAAATATTGTGAGACACAAAGTGATGAAATGAATAACTCTTATTAATTTCAAACAATATATTACAAACACGAGATTAGGACAAAAATCCCAACAAACTCCCACTTGGACTAAGTTAGTGGAGAAAATACATTTCTGAAATGTACATAAATTACAATAAAGTAATACAATAAACTAGGGCATTGAATACCCGTTTACACATCTCCCACTTGCCCTAGTCAGGAAGCTCTCGAAGACCTAGACTCTCTAGGTGACCCTCAAACACCTTAGCCGTGAGGGGCTTTGTAAATGGATCAGCTACGTTGTGCTCTAACGCTATCTGTGTGACCGTCACGTCTCCACGGTGCACAATCTCCCGTATCAGATGATACTTGCGCTCAATGTGTTTGCCTCTCTTATGACTCCGAGGCTCACGTGAGTTGGCTACTGCACCACTGTTATCACAGAACAATGTGATCGGCAAGTTCATATTTGGAACAACTTCCAAATCTGTCATGAACTTCCTAAGCCAAACAGCGACTTCCTTTGCGCCTTCACAAGCCGCAACATACTCGCTTCCATAGTGGAATCGCGATGCATCCCTGCTTGATGCTTCGCCATACTACAGCTCCTCCATTTAGAATGAAGGCTGGCCCCCGAAGTGGATTTCCTAGAATCCTTATTGGTCTGAAAATCAGAAATCTGTGTATCCCGTAAGGATCAAATCCCCACTACCATACACTAAGTTGTAGTTCCTCGTTCTCCTAAGATACTTGAGGATTGCCTTTACGGTACCGCCCCGGTGATCTAATCTCGGATTGGGTGATATCTCGACAATTCCCTGCTGCGTAATGGATGTGGGCCTAGTACACAAAGATGGCATACATCAAAGCTCCCCTACACCAAGCATATGGAATCTGGTCTCATATCCTCAACATCTTGAGGAGTCTTAGGACATTGATCCTTAGACAAGTGAACCCCATGTCCGAAAAGCGCAAGCCCTTCTTGGAGTTCTCGCATCTTATATCTAGACAACATCTTGTCAATATAAGCGCCCGAGACAAGGCTAGCGTTCGTTCTTCCGGTTCCGAACTATCCGGATACCTAAAACATACCGAGCTTCTCCCAAATCTTTCATTTGGAATTGCGAAGCTAGCCACTTGTTAACGCGTCGAAGAAATTCTACCTCATTCCCAATGAGAAGAATATCGCCCACGCACAACACCAAAAATGCGACAGTTTTGTCAACGATTTTCTTGTAAACACAAAGGCTCGTCGACATTTTGATCAAAGCCATAAGATTTGATCGCCTCATCAAACCTTATATTCCAAGACCTCGAAGCTTGTTTCAGCCCATAAATGGACCTATGAAGCCGGCAAACCTTTTGCTCTTGGCCTTGGGCAATGAACCCTTTGGGTTGGTCCATATAGATGGTCTCATCAAGTTTGCCATTCAGAAAGGTTGTCTTAACGTCCATCTGCCATACCTTGTAGTCATAATACGCGGCAATGGCCAGAAGGATCCTGATCGACTTTACCATGACAATAGGTGAAAAGGTCTCCTCATAGTCAACCCCTTCAACCTGAGTAAAACCCTTTGCCACTAGTCGGGCTTTGAAGGTCTGCACCTTCCCATCTACGCCACGTTTACGCTTGTAGATCCATTTGCAACCAATAGGTTTTACCCCATTCGGTTGATCCACAAGCTCCCATACAGAATTGAAGTACATAGACTCCATTTCCTGGTCCATAGCTTTGATCCACTCGTCTTTGTCAACATCAACCATTGCCTGATCATAGGTCAATGGATCCTCACAGTCATCATCAGGAGCGACAACTGAGGTTTCAGCTAAACCCATGTAGCAATCAGGCAGTCTCACAGCCCTCCCACTACGTCGAGGCATTCCCAACTCTTGGGAACGGATTTGACTAGACGTGCTAGGATCAACAACAATTGTTGACGTACTAGCCCCATCAACAACTCTTGCTGATGTACTGTCCATTTCATTCAACACAAATTTACTCCTTGGTAAATGATCCCTGGCGTGGTCTTCCTCTTGGAAAGTGGCGTTTGACGACACAAGCACCCTATTTTCCTTAGGATCGTAAAACAGACCACCCCTAGTCTCTTTAGGGTAACCTACGAATAGGCACAATTTCGAACGGGGTTCCAACCTTTTCAGGTTTGACACCAACACGTGGGTCGGGCATCCCCAAATCCTGAAGTGATGTAAACTGCCTTTACATCCACTCCAGAGCTCGAAAGGTGTTTCACAAACACTCTTCGATGGAACGTTGTTCAAAATATAAACCGCAGTCTCCACTGCGTACCCCCAAAAAGAATCAGGGGGACGAGCATAGCTCATCATCGACCGAACCATGTCCAACAAGGTTCTGTTTCTCCTCTCCGATACACCATTTTGATGTGGCATACCAGGCGCTGAATGTTGGGACGTAATTCCGTGTTCTATCATATAGTCCTGGAATTCAGTGTCCATGTACTCTCCACCCTGATCCGATCGAAGTGTTTTAAGCGATTTACCTAAGAGGTTCTCAACCTCAGTCTTGTACTCCTTGAACTTTTCAAGGGTTTCAGACTTCTTGTGCATTAGGTAAATATACTCAAATCTGGAGTAATTGTCTATGAAAGACACGAAATACTCAAAACCGCCCCGAGTTTTAACATTCATCGGACAACAGAGGTCAGAATGTACTAACTCAAGAGGCTCTTTGGCTCTATATCATTTTCCACTAAAAAGACGTTTGGTCATCTTGCCCTCAAGGCATGACTCACACACCGACAAAGAATTTTCTTCCAACTCGTTTAGAAGTCCACTCTTCACTAGTTTCTCAATCCTATTGAGATTAATGTGGCCTAACCGAAGATGCCAAAGATGGGCATTTTCTTTAGAAGAAACTTTTGCTTTCTTAGTTCGTGTTTCTCATGATTTTAAACAATTCAAGATTCAAAACACTTTTGACCGAATTGGGTTTCAAAACATACAAATTATTTTTCGAGTGAAGTTTGAACAAATAACATTCCTTTGAAAGAAATAAACGCTTTATTAAATTCAAAAGAGATCAAATACAATGTTCAATTAGCAGAAATTGAAACAAGGTTTCTAGTAAACCACGGAACTATGTACAAATTGTCTAACAATAAGTACTTCCCGCCAAAGTGCAAAGATCACCGTGTCCATCATTGCAGTGAGAGACAAGCTCCCGGATCCAACCCGTAGAGTCACCTCACCCTCTCGCAGTGGGTCGTCAGAATCAATCCACTGAAAAGAAGAACAAAAGTGGTTAGTGGCGCTCGAATCCTATATCCAAGCAGAGTCAGTCACTACTCTCCACTAAACATGTTTTGATCACAAGTAAATCACATTTACCTTGATTCTTCCTCTCGGCCAGGAATTTGGGACAGTTTCTCTTCTAGTGTCTGCCCCCATTGCAGTGGAATCACTTTCCATTTCCTGCAACCACCTTGATCTTCTTGCCTTTGTGGGCGGCTCTGGTCACACTTTACCCTCTTCATCCTCTTCTTCCCTTTCTGGGCGTGAAGGAGAGCACAGAGTTTCGCCCCGGAGGTTGAACCCCGTGATAAAACCCGTAGGCAACATTTGCCTCGCATTCCTTGACCATGTTCAAGGATTGGAAATTCTGTAGCTCATTGAGGAGGGTAGTCAGAGTGTAGCTAATTTTGTTCATAACAAAGATTGCTACTAAACCAAGGAAACTCTTCTAAGCTCCAAAATAAAACTGACCTGGCTCGACTCATCGATCGAAGCCCCGTTCATCTCGGCCAGATTAAAGTGGGTCATCATGTCTAGAACATGTTCACGGACAGACGACCCCTCTTTCATCCGTGCGTTGAAAACGTATTTAATCGAGTCATGCCAGACCTGAAAGGACTGTTGTCCAAACATTTCCTGCAAGGACTCCATGATCTCCTTGGCGGAAACCATCAGCTCATGCTTCTTTGCCAAGACATCAGACATGTTGACAATTATGTAGACCTTGGCCTTTTCATTGGCCCTGATCCACCGATCGTACGCATCGCGAACACTTCGCGATGCGGTCGAGCCCGGCATCTGAGGACACTCCTCAGATAGCACGAACTTAATGTCGTCAGTTACCAAAATTGTATTAATGTTGTTTTTCTAACTCTGGTAATTATCTCCCACTAACTTATCCGAAGCGAGTAAAGCTATTATAGCGCTAGACATTTTTAGCTGAAAAATAAGAAAAAACTTTGTATTAGTCTCGCAAAAAACTTTTTGAAATCCAATCAAGTTTTAGCAAAAATTGTTTCATGATCCCTAGGTCATTCAAAATTTTGCAATGATATCCTAAAGGTTTAGAATGACCGCCACCGAAGGGTGAACAAAACACTCCTCCTCTAGGACGAGACTTTCTCGATCGCACTCCTAATCCCGAATAACTCTTATTCCATTAGGCGTCAAATTACCATTGTTTGGTCGAATTCATTAACACTTAACGAATTCTCGTGAGTGTCACCTCAATCTTTAAGTTTCCAAGCATCCGCCCAAACAATAGCCACCGAAGGGTGAACCAAGAAGGAAAACCAACCAGAAATCAGATCCCTTTCGGAAATTCACGGTGTTAGGCTCCCATGATCAAGCCCTCCGAAGGATTTGTGCAGTCCGAGCCAAACTAGCGAGGCGGATCATAGGCGTCTCACGATGTGAATCGAAAGAAGAGATCGTGGGTCTTGTTTTCACAAGTCCCGCTCCCACTCACTATAAGTACTCTCTCCATCCACGATGATATTGACCCATACAAATGCCACCCGAAGGGGGACGCTCCCATTTATGCTCACGAGGCCGAGTATAGATCTCACGGTGCAGACTTTAAGGAGATTTGTGGTTGAAAATTCAAATGTATCTCATACACTATATTCCTCCCACTCAACACTTTAATTTTAATAGGGATTGACCTAGATAAACCGGATAAAATTTACCTAAGTCTACCAATATAACTCTTATATGGTATTAACCTAAGTTTATAATCACATTATTAACTTAGGTCTATGTGAGTAATTTAATTAACACTTAATTAACGACACTCACGAGAATATAACCTAAGAATCTTGCATCGATTCACTCCCCAGGTCGGTTTCAGGGTAGGGGTGTTCCGCAAGCGTCAACTTAAATACCCCAGCCTTAGACAAAACCTTCCTTAGACAAAGTTACTTATCAGTCTCCATTCAAAGGTTATATTTGATTTCCTAAATTTCTAATCTTATTAGAAAATTAGAAAACCTAAGTCTAATTATTCAAGTTCTAAACACTTTAAAACTAATAATTAACTTAGGTTGCATGCATTTCTATGTTATAGTGCTTGATCATCCATCACATGAATAATACTATACTATAACATACATTCATCACATGAATTAAATGCATGAGCATGCTTTTAATTTAAAAATATAACACTTATATTTAAATAAATTAAAACATGCATACATTATATTATAACTCTTATAATATAATCCTATCATGCATACTATATATTATAACTCTTATAATATAAATATGATGCATGAAATGTTTAACCTAAGGTGAGATTTTAAATCTATATGACATACTTTATGCACATAGAAATTAATTAAAAAATACATCTCATGCATAAAATAATTAAACAAAAAAAAATGGGTGATTTTTGGCACCTATGGGCAATTATTTAATTAAATAACATTAATATAACAATTATATTAATATTATTTAATAAAATAATTCAATTAAATAAATAAATTCATTTTATAAATCAAAAATAAAAAAACGTAATTAACCGCCCACTTTGAAGAAAAACCTCCCACTTCTCGCAAATGGCGCCGCCAAAGAATCGCCCCTCAGCGTGTGCGGCGTAACGCTGCGGCGTGGCGCGGTAACGGCATGCGCCTACGCTGCGTTGAGCCGCGTTCTCAACGCCGGCGCGTTGTAACGCTACTCTGCAGAAAGCATCCGCGCAAGAAAACGGCATGGAGACGCCGTTGGGCAGCGTCTCAACGCCATCGACAGAACACCAAACAGTTTGTTGTTCTTCCATCGATTTGCACTGTTTCGCTCGATTTCTTCACAAAGCAACTCTTGCCACGAACGACCCGGACTTACAGACTCGATTTACAACAAAATGCCCAAAAAACAACGGGCCCTTACATTGATCTCATCAACATAATTGTAAATCTAATCTAGTGCCAAAAATCGAAAACATCCATTATGCAAACCAAGCAATCATCTCATGAAATTATGGTAAAATACCCACCTAATTTTAACAAAACAGTGCATAAATGAAGAACCATCGAAATGGCTCTGATACCAATTGAAGGGAATGAAAATCCCCGCGCAGCGGAAGACGATTTAATCGTCGAGGTATCATTATGCAACTTGTGTTTATTAAAATTGATCTAACACTTAGATCTAGGCTAAACATGCTTAAAGAAGAAGAAATTTACAGCAAGTAGAGATTTTACTTACTTGTTGTAGACAAACACAACAATTTCTTCCTCGGATCACGAACTCTTCGTGCTACTCGATCTCGATGGATTCTTCCCACAAAACGATCTCGAACACCACCAAATGATCTTCTCGGTTGTTTTCTTTTGGAGAAGGGAAGTTGGTGGGAACTTGTTTGTGTTTTGGAGAGGGAGGAGAAATGAGAGAGTAGAGAGAATTCTCTTTTCTTCTCTTTGGTGAAAAACAAAAAATGAGAAGAGAGCTTACCAATCCCTTCTTGCAAAGGGTTTAAATAGTGGAATGAGGAGTTAATATCTCCACATTATTACCATTTTACACAACGGAGGTTATGCAAATCTCATTTGTATAACCACATAATATAAGATATCTCATATCTCATATTGCAAATCTCATTTGCAATAATTGTGGATTAATTAAATTGAATCACATCCAATTTAATTTCTCCTAATTAATTTCTCCAATTAGCCCTAATTCAACAATTAGGCTAATCTATAGTTTATTATGAATCTCATTCACATTAAACTATATATCATATCATTCATATCTCATATAAGTGACATAAATGCCCTAAAAGTGAAATTGAACACTTCAATTTCTTACCAAAACATTAACCCTTCTTTTAACCCAGGTGAAGCCAACCGAGGGACCTAATGGACCTACAGTGACGGGCTCCAATGATCCGAGATTAACCTGTCAAACTCTTTGACCCGGTTAACCAACATTCATTAGCTACGGTAACACTCCACTATAGCCCGTAGCTGCACTCTCGTTAGTGCAGAATATTACGTGTCCACTAATATAACCAATGCCCATGAGTCGACCCTTCACAAAGTTGTTCAGAGACACGGTGGGTCAAATTACCGTTTTACCCTGTGTTCACCTCTTGTTTCCTTAAGTCCCCACCGCTCCTCTAATGAACAACATATTGTGATGGTCCAACCATACACAACTCCCTTCTCGGGCAAGTGAGAAGGTGGCGCCGTTGTCCAAGCCACGGAGACAACACTTAAGGGAACAACCCCTCTAGTTTTCCTAAAGCGAGAACGAGTGAATTCCATCTCGCGTAGTTATGTTCCCGACTCCTACTTGGTTCGCCCCCCGAGAAGATAGGCATATTGGGGCAGTAGCTCGTGACCACCTTCACCCGTACTAGTCAAAGAATGGACTCTGCATGATGCGAGTCCGTAACACGCTCGAGATTGTGTCGAGTCACTAATGGTCATCTACGAAGTTATTAGTCCTTACTGTCAATGGTGTTACATCAGTAGGCCTAATAATTCATAGTCCGGTCTTGTACAATCTCATTGTACAGGATGCCCCTACTCGCATGTCAACCACATGAACGAGTCAGATCATCTCGTTTGTATCTAATACAAAGCGGGTCGCATCCACAGTGTATCCAGGATTAGGTCTCCAACCCTATCCATATACTGTAGACCGTTCGGGTCATTAACTCGAACGTGATCCTCCCTGTGTGTCTATACACACCGTTCAAGTTATAGTTCTCTCATGAATTCAATGACCCTGGAGCTTAGTTTATTGGAAAAGTTTATAAATATTGCGAGACACAAAGTGATGAAATGAATAACTCTTATTAATTTCAAACAATATATTACAAACACGAGATTAGGAAAAAAATCCCAACACGCCATACTACAGCTCCTCCGTTAAGAGTGAAATCACGACCTCGATGTAGATTTACGAGAATCTTTATCGATCGAAAGTCGAGTAACGTGTATCTTTGTAAGGATCAAATCCTTAGCCCCATACACAAGCATGTAGTTCCTTGTTCTCCAATGATACTTAAGGATTGTTTTAACCGTTGTCCAATGTTCAAGTCCTGGATTGGATTGATACCTACTGACCATCCCAATTGCAAAGTAGATGTCAGGCCTTGTACACAACATGGCGTACATCAAGCTCCTAACAGCTGATGCATAAGGAATCCGTCTCATATCCTCAACTCCTTGAGGTGACTTATGACAATGTTCCTTAGACAAATGAATCCCATATCTAAAAGGCAACAAACCCTTTTTGGAATCTTGCATCTTAAACCTTGACAACACTTTGTCTATGTAAGATGTTTGAGACAAGGCTAGTGTTTTATTCTTGCGGTTTCGGACAATCTGGATCCCAAGAACAAAATGCGCATCACCCAAATCTTTCATTTGGAACTGCGTAGCTAGCCATTCCTTGATGTCAGTAAGATAACCTACATCATTCCCAATGAGTATGATATCATCCACATAGAGAATTAGGAATGCGACAGAACTATTGATGATTTTCTTGTAGACACAAGGTTCATCATCATTCTGGTCAAAACCATAAGATTTGATCGCTTCATCAAATCTTATATTCCAGGATCTAGAGGCTTGTTTCAGTCCATAAATCGACCTTTTAAGCCTGCAAACCTTTTGCTCTTGTCCTGGTTCAATGAACCCTTTGGGTTGGTCCATGTAGATGTTTTTTTCAAGATTGTCATTCAAAGAGGTTGTCTTGACATCCATTTGCCATACCTCATACTCATAATATGCGGAAATGGCAAGAAGGATACGGATAGACTTTACCATAGCAACAGGTGAAAAGGTCTCCTCATAGTCAACCCCTTCAACTTGGGTATAACCCTTTGCTACTAGTCTAGCTTTAAAGGTTTTCACCTTCCCATCTACACCACGCTTTCTCTTGTAGATCCACTTACAACCTATAGGTTTTACCCCATCAGCTTATCTACAAGATCCCAAAGAATTGAAGTACATAGACTTCATTTCTTGGTCCATGGCTATGACCCATTTGTCTTTGTCTTTGTCAACCATTGCTTGATTATAAGTCAATGGATCCTCATGATTGTCATCGGTATAACAACTTGGGTTTGATTAAACCCATGTAGCGGTCAAGTTGTATTATAACCCTCCCACTACGTCGAGGCATACTCAACTCTTGAGATGGACTCTCTTGACTAGACAAACTAGTATCAACAACTCTTGTTGACGTACTAGTGTTCTTAGCAACCTTTGCTATTGTTCTATCTAATTTACTCAACACTACTTTACTTTTTGGTTTGTGGTCCCTTATGTGGTCCTCCTCTAAGAAAATGGCATTTGTCGACACAAAAACCTTATATTCCTTAGGATCATAGAATAAACCACCTCTTGTTTCTTTTGGGTATCGTACGAATAGGCATAACTTTGAACGTGAATCCAACTTCTTCGAATTTGTCACAAGCACATATGTTGGACATCCCCAAATTCTGAAATGACATAAACTACCTTTTACGTCCTTTCCAGAGCTCAAAAGGTGTTTTAGAAACACTTTTGGAGGGCACACTATTCAAAATGTATACTGCAGTTGCGTAACCCCAAAAGGAACTAGGGAGATCAGCATAACTCATCATTGATCGAACCATGTCCAACAAGGTTCTATTTCTCCTTTCTGATACACCGTTTTACTGTGGTGTGTCGGGAGCTGAGAGTTGGGATGTAATTCCATGTTCTATTATATAGTTCTGGAATTTTAAATCCATGTACCTCCACCTCGATCCGATCGAAGTGTTTTAATAGTTTTACCTAATTGATTTTCAACCTCCGTCTTTAATTCCTTGAACTTTTCAAGTGCTTCAGACTTGTGGTGCATTAGGTAAATATGCCCAAATCTAGAATAATCATCTATAAAAGAGATGAAATATTCATATCCTCCACAGCTTTAACATTCATCGGGACACAAAGAAAGTGAATGTATAAGCTCTAGAGAGTCTTTGGCTCTATAACCTTTTCCACTAAAAGGTCTTTTAGTCATTTTGCCTTTAGTGGGATTCACATCTGAGTAAAGTATTTTCTTCTAACTCATTTATAAGTTCATTCTTTACCAATCTCTCAATCCTATTGAGATTAATGTGACCCAATCATAGATGCCAAAGATGAACATTTTCTTTAGGAGAAATTTTACGTTTCTTAGTTTGTGTGTTTGCAGTTTTAAATAATTCAGTGTTCAAAACCATTTTGACTGAATTAGGCCTTAAAACATGCAATCTATTTTCTAATGAAATTGAACATATTTCTATACCTTTCTTCAAAATAAACACTTTATTCATTGAGAAGGAAACAAAAATACATTGTTCTGTGAGACAAGAAATGGAAATAAGGTTTCTAGTAAACCCTGGTATCACTTATATATTGTCCAACAATACATATTTCTTGCCAAAATAAAGCTTCATCGTGCCTATTGCTCTGGTGAGGCGACTTCTCCATTTCAACTCGAGCGTTATCTCTCTTGTTGTAGCCGCCGCGAGAAATCAATTCCACGAAAGAATAGCAAACATGATTAGTGGCGCCTGAATCAAGTATCCAAGCAGTTTTATCATTATCCACTAAACAAGGTTCTAGGCAAAGTAAATCATATTTACCTTCCTTCTTCTTTTCTGCAATGTACTTCGGACAGTTCCGTTTTCAATGTCCGTCTTCGTTGCAGTGGAAACAATTTTCTTTGTCAGCAACGTCTTTGACTTTCTTGCCCTTCTGGGCGGCAGCTTTGTCAGCCTGTTTCCCTTTACCCACCTTCTTCATGTTCTTCTTCTTCCCTTTCA
This sequence comes from Trichosanthes cucumerina, assembly GCA_036507285.1. NCBI lineage: Eukaryota > Viridiplantae > Streptophyta > Magnoliopsida > Cucurbitales > Cucurbitaceae > Trichosanthes > Trichosanthes cucumerina. Next base: position 84,060,961 of record CM071835.1, on the reverse strand, counting down.
GGTTAGAAGAAGATGAAGCCACTGATTTTGTCCCAGAGGTCGAACCTCTGTGATAACTTCTACTGGCAACATTTGCCTCACCTTTCGATCCCTGAATTTTCATCAAAAATTGAAAGGTCTGGAGTTCATTCAGAAGAGAGGTAAGGTTAAAAGTAAGCTTGTTCATAACAACATTACTTCTAAGTTGCAGGAAACTATCTGAAAGAGTTTCTAGAATGAAGCTGACCTGGCTCGATTCATCGATGGAAGCACCATTCGACTCCGCGATGTTAAAGTGCACCATCATATCCAGGACATGATCCCGAACAGATGTACCCTCTGGCATCCTTGAGTTAAATATGTACTTTAGGGCAATATGTTGGGCCTGTGTGGACTGTTGTCCAAACATACCCTGCACAGAATCCATGATTTCCTTGGCGGTAATCATGCCCTCATGCTTCTTGGCTAATATGTCAGACTTACTTGCCAGCATGTAGACCTTGGCCTTATCATTGGCCTTGATCCATCGATCATATGCATCACGAACATTTCGTGACGCATTCGAGCCTGGCACCTGAGGACACTCCTCAATTAGCACAAACTTCAGATCACCCACTACCAATATAGTGTTGAGTTTGTTTTTCCATGTCATCATATTCTCTCCGGTTAACTTTTCCGCACCCAATAAGGAAATTATAGAGCTAGACATTTTTACTGAAAATTTACAAACAAACTTGTATGATGGTGCACTTTAACATCGCAGAGTCAAATGGTACTTCAATCGATGAGTCGAGCCAGGTCAACTTCATTATGGAAATCCTTCCAGATAGTTTTCTACAGTTTAGAAGTAATGCTGTTATGAACAAGTTTACTTTTAATCTTACCTCCCTTCTGAATGAACTCCAGACCTTTCAATCTTTGATGAAAATTTAGGGATCGAAGGTGAGGCAAATGTTGCGATGGAGTTATCACAGAGGTTCGACCTACAGGACAAAAACGGTGGCTTCATCTTCTTCTAACTCGAAAGGAAAGAAAGAAGAACATGAAGAAGGTTGGTAAAGGGAAACAAGTCGACAAAGCACCGCGCGAGAGTAAGGGCAAGAAAGTCAAAGAAGTTCTTGACAAAGAAAGTGTTTCACTTTGCAACGAAGACGGGCATTGGAAACGGAATCGTCCAAGTAGATTGCGAGTAAAAGAAGAAGGAAGGTAAATATGATTTACTTTGCCTAGAAGCTTGTTTAGTGGATAATGATAAAACCGCTTGGATACGTGATTCAAAGCGCCACTAATCATGTTTGCTCTTCTTTTCAGGGAATTGACTCTTGGCAGCAGCTATAGAAAGGTGAGATAACACTCCGAGTTGGAAATGGAGAAGTCGTCTCAGTTGTAGCAATACGCAAGATGAAGCTTTATTTTGGCAAGAAATATATGTTGTTAGACAATATATTAGTGATACCAGGGTTTACTAGAAACCTTATTTTAATATCTTACCTTATAAAACAATGTATTTTTGTTTCTTTCTCAATGAATAAAGTGTTTATTTTAAAGAAAGGTATGAAAATATGTTCAGCTTCATTAGAAAAATAGGTTGCATGTTTTAAGGCCTAATTCAGTCAAAATGGTTTTGAACACTGAATTATTTAAAACTGCAAACGCACAAACTAAGAAACGTAAAATTTCTCCTAAAGAAAATGCTCATCTTTGGCATCTAAGATTGGGTCACATTAATCTCAATAGGATTGAGAGATTGGTAAAGAATGGACTTCTAAATGAGTTAGAAGAAAATACTTTACCTGTATGTTAATCCTGCTTAGAAGACAAAATGACTAAAAGACCTTTTAGTGGAAAAGGTTATAGAGCCAAAGAACCTCTTGAGCTTATATATTCAGACCTTTGTGGTTTGATGAATGTTAAAGTCAGGGGAGGATATAAATATTTCATCTCTTTTATAGGTGATTATTCTAGATTTGGGCATACCTAATGCACCACAAGTCTGAAGCACTTGAAAAGTTCAAGTAATAAAGACTGAGGTTGAAAATCAATTAGGTAAAACTATTAAAACACTTCGATCGGATCGAGGTGGAGAGGATATGGATTTAAAATTCCAGAACTATATGATAGAACATGGAATTACATCCCAACTCTCAGCTCCCGGTACACCACAACAAAACGATGCATCGAAAAGGAGAAATAGAACCTTTTTAGACATGGTTCGATCGATGATGAGTTATGCTCATCTCCCTAGTTCATTTTGGGGTTACGTAGTAGAGACTGCGGTATACATTTTGAATAATGTGCCCTAAAAAAGAAACACCTTTTGAACTCTGGAAAGGACGTAAAGGTAGTTTATGTCATTTCAGAATTTGGGGCTATCCAGCACATGTGCTTGTGACAAATCCAAAGAAGTTGAAATCACGTTCAAAATTGTGTCTATTCGTAGACTACCCAAAAGAAACAAGAGGTGGTTTATTCTATGATCCTAAAGAAGATAAGGTTTTTGTGTCGACAAATGCCACTTTCTTAGAGGAGGACCACATAAGGGACCATAAGCCAAGAAGTAAAATTGTGTTGAGTGAGTTAGACAAAACAATAGCAAAGGTTGCTAATAAAACTAGTACGTCAACAAGAGTTGTTGATACTAGCTTGTCTAGTCAAGAGAGTCCATCTCAAGAGTTGAGTATGCCTCGACGTAGTGGGAGGGTTATAACACAACCTGACCGTTACATGGGTTTATCTGAAACCCAAGTTGTTATACCAGATGACAATTGTGAGGATCCATTGACTTATAATCAAGTGATGGTTGACAAAGACAAAGACAAATGGGTCATAGTCATGGACCAAGAAATGGAGTTTATGTACTTCAATTCTATTTGGGATCTTGTAGATAAGCCTGATGGGGTCAAACCTATAGGTTGTAAGTGGATCTACAAGAGAAAGCGTGGTGTAGATGGGATGGTGCAAACCTTTAAAGCTAGACTAGTAGCAAAGGGTTATACAAAGGTTGTAGGGGTTGACTATGAGGAGACCTTTTCACCTGTTGCTATGGTAAAGTCTATCCATATCCTACTTGTCATTGCCGCATATTATGACTATGAGGTATGGCAAATGGATGTCAAGACAACCTTTTTTAATGGCAATCTTGAGAAAAACATCTACATGGACCAACCCAAAGGGTTCATTGAACTAGGACAAGAGCAAAAGGTTTGTAGGCTTAAAAGGTCAATTTATTGACTGAATCAAGCCTCTAGGTCCTGGAATATGAGATTTGATAAGGCAATCAAATCTTATGGTTTTGACCAGAATGATGATGAACCTTGTGTCTACAAGAAAATCATCAATAGTTCTGTCGCATTCCTAATTCTCTATGTGGATGATATCCTACTCATTGGAAATGATGTAGGTTATCTTACTGACATTAAGGATTGGCTAGCTACACAATTCCAAATGAAAGATTTGGGTGATGCACAGTTTGTTCTTGGGATCCAGATTGTCCGAAATCGCAAGAATAAAATACTAGCCTTGTCTCAAACATCTTACATAGACAAAGTGTTGTCAAGGTTTAAGATGCAAGACTCAAAAAAGGGTTTGTTGCCTTTTAGACATGGAGTTCATTTGTCTAAGAAACAGTGTCCTAAGACACCTCAAGGAGTTGAGTATTTGAGACGAATTCCTTATGCATCAACTGTTGGGAGCCTGATGTATGTCATGTTGTGTACTAGGCCTGACATCTGTTTTGCAGTTGGAATGGTCAGTAGGTATCAATCCAATCCAGGACTTGAACACTGGACAACGGTTAAAACTATCCTTAAGTATCTTCAGAGAACGAGGAACTACATGCTTGTGTATGGGGCTAAGGATTTGATCTCACAGATACACTGATTCTCGACTTTCTGACCGATAAAGATTCTCGGAAATCTACATCAGGGTCAGTATTTACTCTTAACGGAGGAGTTGTAGTATGGCGAAGCGTCCAGCAAGGATGCATCGCAGATTCCACCATGGAGGTCGAATATGTAGCAGCTTGTGAAACAGCTAAAAAGGTCGTTTGGTTAAGGAAATTCATGTTAAATTTGGAAGTTGTTCCAAATATGACTTTGCCCATCACGTTGTATTGCGATAACAGTGGTGTAGTCGCAAATTCGAGAGAACCCCGAAGTCATAAGAGGGGAAAGCACATTGAGCGGAAGTATCACATCATCTAGGAGATCGTGCATAGAGGAGACGTGATTGTCACGAAGATAGCCTCAGAGCACAACGTTGTTGATCATTTTACAAAGGCTCTCACGGCTAAAGTATTTGAGAGTCACCTAGAATGTTTAGGTTTACAAGTCTTCCCCAACTAGGGCAAGTGGGAGTATTTTGTACAAAGGGTTTAAATGCCCTAGTTTATTGTATTTACATTACTGTAATAGTACTCCACAAGCTTTAGGTCAAGTGGGAGATTGTTGGAATGTATGCCCTAAAACTTGTGTAATTTTGATCAAAGAAATAAAGAGTTATTTGTTTTGATAAAATTACAGTCTTGCTTTATAAATCCAATAAACTAAGCTCCAAGGTTATCATATATATCTTGATAATATATATCTTGAACATCAGTGTAGTGGACACTATTTGGATTGTGTTCAAGAATATAACCTAAATGGTCTATGGTATAAGAATAAGGTTGGAAACCTCATTCTGGTAACACCATGGATGCGACCCACTTTGTAATTGGTACAAATGAGGTAATCCAACTCATTCATGTAGTTGACATGCGAGTGGGGGCATCCTGTATGAAGAGTTCATACAAGACCGGACTGCAAATTATTAGTCTAACCAGTGTAACACCATTAACAGGATAAGACTAGTAATTTATAGATGGTCATTAGTGACTCGACCTGAATCCTGAGCAAGTTAAGAACTCCTGCTTATAGGGGTTTGTCCTTAAACTAGTATGGGTGAGAGCGGCCTGTAGCCGACTCAATAAGCCTACCTTCTCAGGGACAGAACCTCGTAGGTAACTGGGAACTTAACTGTGCAAGATGAAATTCACTCATTCCTACACTAAGGAATTAGATAGGTTGTTCCCTTAAGAACTAGCTCCAGGTCTTGAACAACGAGGCCCCGCCCTCTATGAGGGTATGAGTCTATGGTAGGACCATAGACTTGTTGTTCATTAGAGGATCAGTGGTGCTTAAGGAACAAAGAGGTAATCACAGGGGTAAAACGGTAATTTGACCCAGCTGTGATCACGAACAACCTGTGAAGGGTCGACTCATAGGTAATGACTATATCAGTGGACACAATATAATCTACAGTGAGGAGAGTGCAGCTACAAGTCTATAGTGGAGTGACTTGTAGATAATGAATATTGATTAACTGGATCAAAGAGTTTGATTAGTTAATTTCAAATCATTGGAGCTCATGAACTGTAGGTCCATTAGGTCCCTCCGTTGGCTCAACATGGAAATATTGAGGGTATAAAGTTAGGAATGAAATTGAAGTGTTCAATTTCATATATGAGGTGTTATATCAATTATATATGATATGATTGAGATAATATATAGTTTTAATGTGAATTAGATTCACATATAAACCATATACTAATGAGAGAATAGAGCAGGGGTAGGATGGTCATTTCCATCCTATTTGCCTATATATATAGTTGCATGAGATGGAACTAAGTTAATGCAAGTGAAGCTAAGCACTTGGTGAAACCCTAGCCTCTCTCACATTGTGTTGGAAAGAGTTCCAACTACAATCTCACAAAACACCTCACCCCTCCTTAAGGGAACCCACCTTCCTCCCTCACCTAGAGAACAACGGAGAAGATCCGGTGGTAGTGTCCGTGATCGTTCGGGTTTGTGTTGCTGAGATCTTGATCGTGAGAGAGGAGGAGCACTTGAAGAAAGAGTTCTTCAAAGGTACATTTCTTGCTGTCCATATTCTGTTTTTATGCTTAATCAATTATACTTAGTTCTTGAATATAATCGTTGTAACGAAATTAAGAACGCACGATTCACAATCGTTTCCGCTGCGGGACTCAATTCCCTTCAGCTAGAGGGTACATCTGTTCGGGATCATGTCCTAGATATGATGGTGCACTTTAACATCGCAGAGTCAAATGGTGCTTCAATTGATGAGTCGAGCCAGGTCAGCTTCATTATGGGAATCCTTCTAGATAGTTTCCTATAGTTTAGAAGTAATGTTGTTATGAACAAGCTTACTTTAATCTTACCTCCCTTCTGAATGAACTCTAGACCTTTCAATCTTTGATGAAAATTCAGGGATCGAAAGGTGAGGCAAATATTTCCAGTAGAAGTTATCACAGAGGTTCGACCTCTGGGACAAAAATGATATTTTCATCTTCTTCTAACCCGAAAGGGAAGAAGAAGAACATGAAGAAGGTTGGTAAAGGGAAACAAGTCGACAAAATTTGCGCCTGAAGAAGGGCAAGAAAGTCAAAGAAGTTGCTGACAAAAGAAAGTGTTTCCACTGCAACGAAAACGGGCATTGGAAACGGAACTGTCCGAAGTACATTGTAGTAAAGAAGAAGGAAGGTAAATATGATTTACTTTGTCTAGAAGCTTATTTAATGAATAATGATAAAACTGCTTGGATACTTGATTCAGGCGCCACTAATCATGTTTGCTCTTCTTTTTAGGAAATTGACTCTTGGCAACATTATTCCAGATATGGGCATATTTACCTAATACAACATAAGTCTGAAGCACTTGAAAAGTTCAAGAAATTCAAGACTGAAGTTGAAAATCAATTGGGTAAACACAATTAAAACGCTTCAATCAGATCGATGTGGATAGTACATGGATTTAAAATTTCAGAATTATATGATAGAGTATGGAATTACATCCCAACTCTCGGCACCCAGTACACCACAACAAAATGGTGTATCGGAAAGGAGAAATAGAACCTTGTTGGACATTGTTCGATCAATGATGAGTTATGCTCAGCTCCCTAGTTCATTTTGGGGTTACGCAGTAGAGACTGCGGTATACATTTTGAACAATGTGCCCTCAAAAAGTGTTTCTGAAACACCTTTTGAACTCTGGAAAGGACGTAAAGGTAGTTTATGTCATTTCAGAATCTGGGGTAGTTTATGTCATTTCAGAATTTGGGTCTATCCAGCAAATGTGCTTGTGACAAATCCAAAAAAGTTGGATTTATGTTAGTGATATTTTGCATATTTTTTTATATTCTATACTTTTTACGATATAATGTATAATCAACGTGTCAATTCATTCTCAGTATCAAATTAGAATCTAGGAAAATTCAGATAGATAAGTGAATGTTTTGATAATATTTTACTGGGTTGTTTTTATAATATTTTACTTGACTATTTATAACTCTATTGCATGTACTAAAAATAGAAATTTTGTTAAATGTATCCTCATGCTATTATGTATTTGAAGGAGGGATGTTTAACTATGAATTTGGAATTAGAAATATAATTTAGTTGGAGAACTTTTCAACTTTTAAGTCTCCACTTGCTACAATTAGTTCATTTTATTTTTTTGTTTTAATCTTAAACTTTTATTCTCATCAAAATTGGACCTTTGAATTTAAATAATTGTCGTCGTTATTCTACCTTATGTTAGACTTTACTTGAATAGTTGCTAAGAAGTATTCTCACCGCAAGCTTAATAAATTTTTATTGACATTTGTTATGGATTAAAATTGGACCAACGAGAATGGGCAGTCAAATGACCAAGGCATAGAGTCAGACAGAATAAGAAGCCCAATACGAGGTCAAAAAAGGTTGAAATCGAAGAGGACCGAACCAAGCGAAACAAGATTTAGCGGGCGTGCTCGGGCCGACCAGCGCGCGGTCGGCCTCGGCATAGGCCGAGGCCGACACCAGGTAGAACCTCCCATTTGGGCTCTACCTCGCCCAACACCCCAAGAAAGAAGTCAAGGCTTGGGCTTAAGCCCAAGCTCGTGGTCGACCTCGGACGAGGCCGAGGCCACTGCAGATCAAGGTCATATCCCGGGCCTTGCTTCAATCTCACGCGGCCCATAGGCTTGTTTCCAACCCTTTCCGACCTTTCCTTTCTCAATAGGCCAAGAAACCCCGCAGAGAGACCCCGCAACCGAGAAGAGGCGGAGCGAGAGAAGACGCGCTGGGCTTTGGCCCAGCGCGTGGTTGGCCTAGGCCCATGCCGAGGCCGACGGTAAAGCTCATCCGTTTAAGCTTTATCCAAGCCCTATGACACAAAGCATGGGCTTAGGTTTGGGTTTTGGCCCAAACTGGTGGTCGCCTCGGCAAGGCCGAGGCCGACAGCCTACAAGTTTGATCTCCGGGCCTCGCAGCGACTCAAAAGGCCCGAAAACCCATATTCAACTTCCCCACGATCTCTCCTTTACCCAAGAGGCCACGAAAGAACGCCAGGGGGAAACTATTTAATCTCTCCCAAGAGGGGAGAGAGAGGTAAGTTAATTCTGGTGACCATTATACAAAAACTTCTCTATAATTCTCTCGAGGATCCTCACTGACTTAGGCATCGGAGCTTGTGTGGCCTACACCACACCGGTGGTTTTCCTTGTCTTGCAGGCTGCGTTCTTCCCCTAAGAATTACAAATTTACCGTCGTTGTCACGTGGAGGTCAGGTGTATTCTTGTTCGAAATTTGGCAACAACAACATTGGTAAGTTTTGTAATATTTTTTAGTGATTGATCTCGTTTGATTTTTGTTTTTTAGTACATCAACAATGGGAGGTGGGAGATTTGAACCCATGACCTCTTAGTCATGAGTCATACTTGATGTCAGTTGAGATTTTGTTTGATGATTTGATAGGTCTCGATCTTATGCATGTATTTTTTAGGACATACTTTCCATTAAAATGAGTGAGCTTTTCAAGATTTTATCTTCCTTTTTTTTTTTGGTTAAAAATGAATGATTGAGTGTAATGCAAGCATAATGAGAAGGTAAAATTGCAACACATATCCACTACTACAATTTTGACATTATTCTATGACACCATAGTTAACCCAAATAAGAGGGAGGGAGAAAAAAACTATCATAAATTAGTGGAGGCACATTTTTTTACAGAAAAACATGGAGATTTTTTTTTATTTTTGAAAATTTATGACCGTTTTTCAATATCATAAATTTATGATAGTTTTTCAATGTCAAACATTCATCACTTAGATAAAAAGTTGTTATAGATGATTGGATGCACATTTTTTACGGGAAGAAAACGAAGAGTTTTGTGTTTCGAAAATTTATGACAGTTTTTCAACATCACAAATTTATGACAGTTTTCCAACGTCAAACCCCACTCTCATTCACCATTTGTTCCACATCAAAAAATTTGTGTTTTGGAGAGGTAATCTTCTCCTACAAAATGCATCCCCCTCCTTCATTTTAACATCAACATTAATATGGGTCTTTTATAGTTGGTGGGCTTGTTAGCTTAAGGTAAACTAGGCCTTTAGTAAAATTTTGACACTAGAATATTGTTCTGACATGTTTTTTTTGTTAACAACAAACTATCAAAGAAAGCAATATTTAACACAAGAATACTGTCATTAACATATTTTTGTTGTTATAGAAACAACATGCTAGAAATTTCTATGACGTTTAAAAATTGTCGTTAATATCTATATCTTGACGGAACCATCAGTTTTAGGAGTTATCTATTGACAATGTTTAATTGTCATAAAGTTTACCATGACACTTAACAAATGTCTTGAATACGTATTTTTTACAACTATTAATTGTCATTATAAAATAGTTAATTATGACATATTTTTGGATGGGTTAAGTATAGAGTTTCCTTGATTAGTAGCTTTAGGACTAAAAAAAAGTCATAAAATATATTAGGATAATTTTCTAATGTCATGAAATTTCGAATTATACCAGTGAGTCAATGGGATGAAATTGAATCATAGTGACGATAAAAATAGATACATTAGACAAATTCTTGAGAAAATGTTGACTTTTCCTTGTTGTCTATATTCGGATTAGATATAAATTAAATTAAATTATTTTTGTTAAACATATTCTTAAGAGTAATATTAAAAATATTTTTGAAAAAGTCAGAATTCAAAAAGCTTTTTAAAAAAAAAATGCAAGAATTCGGTCTAACTTTTAAACTAATTAAAAAAAAAACTCTTCAATAATTATTATCAAACAAATCTTTAAAACCTTTTAACACATCAATTATTAGTTGAAATGCTAATGTAATTAAATTTACTATTACCTATCAACTTAAGTTTTGATTTGATTGGTGATTTAAGAATTACTATATTAAAAAGCTACCCTACTCCTTATTTCAACATATTTATTTAATTTCTTCATCTATTAAATATATATATTTATATATTGAGTTTCAACAAATTAAAGTTGCCATTTAGCTAGCTTCTTTTTTTTTTCTTTTTTTTTTAAAGTAGTTTAGGTTTATAACCACCATAGCATAAGTTAAGGGTAGTTTCTTTTTAGTGACTTATAGAAATACAAATTTCAAAACTTCCCATCCCAAAATTAGCAATATTAGTATTACATTTTATTTATTTATTTTATCTTGTAACTATATTCAACTCTCAAAACTTCCCATCCCAAAATTAGCAAGATTAGTTTACATTTTTTCTTTTTTGTTTGGTCATATAACTATATTCAACTCTTTCAAAACTTCCCATCCCAAAATTAGCAAGATTAGTGTTACATATTTTTTTTGGGGGGGTCTTATAACAAAATATTCAACTCTTTATATAAAGCCACTCTTCCCATCATTGTATATCCCACACCAACAATTTAAACTAATTCACAACACAAACTCTAATTTCTATGGCTATCAAGGAAGATAATGTTGTAGCTTCTGGTCATGCCAAGCTTGAGAAGGTGTTTTGTATGAAAGGAGGCCAGGGAGAAGGAAGCTATGCTACTAACTCCCAAGCCCAGGTTTGAGAAATTTTACGACTTATAATATAATTTTCGTCCTAATAACTTCAAAGTTTACAAAATTTTACTTTAATCTATCTAATATTTTAAAGAATTCTAGATTGTCGATCAATCATTGTTATCAAAATTATTGTATTTTTTTAGTACATTGATATTTGAGGTGGAAGATTCAAACCCAGAACCTCTTAATCATAAGATTCTAGGTTGTGTTGTTTTTCTTATTAGGACATTTATGATTTTGAATGCTCATAGTTTTCTGTCAATTTTTTTTTTTTTGGTCATCTCTATGTCATACATATGAGCTATTTATTAGTTAAATCTGGCCGTAATCCACCACAAACAAACCATGTTGGATTTTCTTTAATTTAGAGTTCATATTTAAGTACCAAAGGATTGAAATTTAGAATTTGTAAAAACTTGGAGTCCAAAATTATAATAAAAAAAAAATCAGAATATAGAGAGTATGGTACGATAGTAGTACTACAAATTTTTCCTTTTAAAGTATTAGTTTTCTCTTTTTAACTTTTGAGTCTTTCTAAATTATCTCCCTTTATGTCTATTGTTGGTTCTTAGACTGATTACTTAGATTAGGGGTGTTCATTGGAAAATCGAAAATCGACTCAACGTCGGTTGATTTCTGTTTGGACCATCACATAATAATTGGTTGGTCGATCAACGGTCTGAAAGCTGAAAAACCTGATAATAATAAATGGGCATTACTTGGATGCTGCCTGGGCAATCGAACAACACCTAAGTCTGTGTTTTCTACTTATTCACCATATATCTTTTTTATTTTTCTATTTTTTAAAAACAATACGAATAAAAAAAAATTATGTGCCTACCAAGAAGGTTGCACCATATTTGGGTGTTGTCCAGACAACACACAAATATTTTTCATAATAAATTAGTATATATATTGTAATTTATTTATTTTTAAATTCAAAACAGAAACTGGGCTTGAAGCCCGATTGCCCAATAACTCAAGTCCAGACCCAACCCATTATGTAATATTTAGATCATAATTATCACTTCATATATATTCTAAACACTCCTCATTCATACGATTGAAGATGAGTACAAATTTAACATACAACAACAAATATTAATTAGAAAAGAAATGATTTTATCAACGAATCAAAATAATAATAAGAAATCGAATCATATATTTAATCATTATCTATATTTTAACGAAAAAAAATAAAATTGCTATGAAATGAAACCCAAAATAATTAATTACGGCATTTTTTGTTTGGCAAAATTATGTAGGCTCGTCATGCAATAGCCATGCGTCATCTTCTCAAAGAAACACTCGACGTCGTCCATCTAAACCCGCCGGAGCTGCCGTTCATGGTGGCGGACCTCGGCTGCTCCTCCGGAACCAACACCATCACCACCATGGATTTCATAGTCGACCACATTACCAACCGGTACGAGGCTTCCGGTCACCAGCCCCCGGAGTTCTCCGCCGTGTTCTCCGACCTCCCTAGCAACGACTTCAACACCCTTTTTCAGCTCCTCCCTCCGGCGAGCAACCGGCGGCCGTACTTTGCCGCCGGGATACCTGGGTCGTTCTACCACCGGCTCTTTCCGGCGATGTCCGTCGACATTTTTCACTCTGTGTTTTCATTGCATTGGCTCTCTCAGGTGCCGGAAACTGTGGTCGACAGCGGATCGGCGGCGTACAATAAAGGGCAGATTTTCATCCACGGAAAAAATGGGGCGGCGGCCGCCGCATACAGACGGCAGTTTCAGGCGGACCTAGCCGGGTTCCTCCGGGCAAGATCGGAGGAGCTGAGGAAGGGTGGGGCCATGTTTATTGCGTGTTTGGGAAGAAATTCGGTGGAGCCCACCGATCAAGGTGGGGCCGGGATCCTTTTTGGGACCCACTTTCAGGATGCTTGGAACGATCTCGTTCAAGAGGTATATAATATAATATAATATATGATATGAATATATATTTTTTCAAAGTAATATATGATATGAATGCCATGATTTTATTTTGTCATGTCACATTAGCCATTTGATTTTATCTTCTTTTTCCTAAGTTTCTTAAATTAAATAAGTCTCTTTAAAAACCTAGATCATGGGAGATTTAGGGGACCAAAAAGTCACCAAAATCTTATATTTTGGGGTGTGATAAAAAAACAACAACAGTCGAATTCTTGGTTGAAAGACTTAGGTTTATGCTGGGATTGGAAAATGTTGAAATTTCAATCATCATTTAGACCTGATTATAACCATTTATTTTTTATTTTTAAAAGTTAAGCCTATAAATGCTACCCCACCTATAGATTCTCATATTCTCTTATCTACTTTTTATATGTTTTCAAAAATCAATTTGAACACTAAAAAAAATAACTTTCAAAAATTTGTTTTTGTTTTTTAATTTGGCTAAAAACTCAAATGTTTCTTTAAGAAATACGAGAAGATTATACCAAAGATAAAAAAAACATTCTAGAAAAATTGTGAGAAAAAATATTATTTCTACTAATGAGTTTTTATGTTTTTTATATACTTTTTATCAATGTTTTCAAAAACCAAGTTAAGTTTTGAAAACTAAAAAAGTAGTTTTCAAAAATTTTATTTTTGAAATTTTGCTAGAAACTTAAATGATATTTCAAGAAAGTTGGAAAGCATTATGGGGAAGATGTAGAGAAAAAAACAAACTTAATTTTTAAAAATAAAAAACCAAATGATTATCAAACCGAGGCTTAGTTTTTTGTTTTTGAAAATTGTGCTTGTTTTTCTCCAGTTTCTTTACAATCATTTTCATTTTTTATGGAGATATTCGAATTCTCAACCAAATTCCAAAAATAAAAATAAGTGGAAGTAGATACCAAAACAAAGAAACTACTCTTTTTTAATTTTGAAAACTAATCTTAGATTTTAAAAACATTCATTAAAAATATATAGCAAAACACAACAAACAAATACAACAACGCAACTTGTTTATGTGTTGTGGTGATGTAGGGATTGATAAGCAATGAGAAAAGGGACACATTCAACATTCCACTCTATGCGCCAAATTTGCAAGACTTCAAGGAGGTAGTCGAAGCAAATGGTTCATTTTCCATAAACAAGCTTGAGGTTTTCAAAGGAGGTAGCCCGTTGGTGGTTAACCAACCCGACGACGCAGCTGAAGTCGGTCGAGCTTTGGCCAACACGTGTCGAAGTGTCTCGAGCGCCCTGGTCGAAGCCCACATCGGTGATCGCCTCGACAAGGAGCTATTCTCTCGAGTTGAACATAGAGCCACATGCCATGCCAAAGAACTACTTGAGGAACTTCAATTCTATCATATTGTTGCATCTCTTTCCCTTGTTAATTGAGAAAGTGAGTCTCTTTTTTCGTCTTCTGTTGTGTGATTTTGTTGATTTTTTTTTTTTTATCAACAATGCGATCGATCAAAAATGCATAGAGACCTTATAATTTATAAGAGACATGGATTAGTTCTCTAGTTGTAATTAGTTTTGAGATGGAATCTCATGTAATATTCTAATTTTACATAAATGTATAAATTTGAAAGTAACTTGAAAGGTCTCTCCTTGAGAATATATGGATATTTTGTCCTTAAATTTTATATTGTCTTTAATTTCCCCTCAATGGTTTCAAATGTTTTTCACATTTATCTCCTAATATTTTAAAATTTTCGATTAAATCTTTGAGGGGAGTGTATCTCACCATTTGAAATGTCCGGTGTGATAATCTTTTTGGGTTGTTTGGGGCGTAGGTTCGGAATCAGAATCTTGGGAATCAAGCTCAGGGTTTGTCCTGAGGGTTCGAAGCCTCAAGAATCGTAAAACTCGTGTGTTTAAGGGTGCAGTGTTTGAAGTCCGGATCAGAAAAGCGTGTTTAAGTGGTGATGTTCAAGCCTGGGAATGAGAGAGTTGTGTCTTGGGTGCAGTTTTCTGAACTCTAGGTTTGGTACAATTTTGTTTCACCTTTTTTCTTTTAGCTATTTTATCCCTTTCAAATTTTTGTAATTGATCTTATGTGAATTGTAGAAGTTAATGTCTAACATGGATCAATTTTTTAAGTAACTTTTCCATGAAGCTTTCAATTTAAGTGGTTGTTGAGGAATAAAAAAAGAGTTTTAAACTTTTAGAACAATTTTTAGCATTTAAACTCAACCCAACTATTCGGGGTTGCAAATATCTTCAACCCAAACAACCCTAATTAAGTGATGAACCCAAATCTAACTCAACCATGAGACATTTAGGTTGGGTTAGTTTATGTTGATACATAATATATATATATATATATATTGAATTAAGATTAAATTTGATTAGAAACTTCATTTTAATTTATATTTTGAATTTTTACCTTACAAAAGACTCAAAAACTTATTTAAAAAAGTTATTGAAAAATAAATCATCTAAAAATAATTATAAAATTAAATAAATATATGTACATATAGTTGTAATATAAGTAAAAAAAATATTTTTCTAAAATTAATAGGAAGTTTAGGTTGGTTCGGTTCTAAGTTCAACCCAAACTAATTTTTCATGAGCCCCACGAACCAACCTAACTCATAAGATTTTTTTTTAACCCAACGAATTGGGAGTTGATCGGATTTTTCGGGTCATCAGGTTTTTTGAAAACCCCTACAACGAGTTTACACATACAGATACATCGTCCAAAAGTGTTGCAACTAACATGAACCAAAAGAACATAAAACGCCTTTGTGCCAAAGAAAAAAAAATTATTTCATTTTTTCTAACTTTTAAAAGAGAAATTATAAAATTGAGCCATTTGAGCGTACATTAAAAAAAAATACCAAGTTTTTTTTTTTTTAATAAAAATTTCACAAAGTTCAAAGGTGTTGAGAGTAGCATAAAAAATTGTTTATTAGCCCTAATTAGTTTTATTTTAACCTTTTAAAAAATTGACTAGATTGTCATATTGTTGGAGTGGTCGAGTTGATGAGGTGGTGGGATTGTCGAGATGGTCGTTGAATTTTTGGTTGTCGGTGGTCATCGGGTTGTCAGAGTTGTTGTTGAAAAGATCGTTGAGGCAACCATCAGTGGTGGCTAGTCGCCGATGTAGTCGTTAGAGTTGTCGTTGTTTGTGGTCACCGAAGTTGTCACTGGAGTAGTTGTCGAAGCGGTGAATGAAAAATGGTAACGACAAATGAAAGAGGAAATGGGAAACCAAGTGGTCACAAAAGGTAACCGTCAACGGTGGTTGAGTCCCTGGTGTGGTCATTGTAGTTGTCATTGTTAGGTGGTCGCTGGAGTTGTCATCGGAGTTATTGTCGAAGCGGTCACTGATAATGAAAAATGACAAATTGAAGAGGAAATGGAAAATCAAGTGTTTTTCGGATGCAGTCGTAACCAGTAGTCGAGTAGCTGGTGTGGTCGTCGTAGTTGTCGTTGTCGATGGTGTCGGGTGGTCGCCGGAGTTGTCACCGGAGTTGTTGCCAAAATGGTCGCTGGTACGGTCGTCGGAGTTGTCGTTGTCGGTAGTTGTTGAGTGGTCGTCGGAGTTGTCACCGGAGTTGTTGCCAAAGTGGTCGCCGGTGCGGTCGTCGAAGTTATCGTTGTCGATGGTCGTCGGGTGGTCGTCGGAGTTTTTACCGGAATTGTCGTTGTTGATGGTCGTCGGTGGTCGCCGGAGTTTTTATCGGAGTTGTCGAAGTAGTCGACAAATGGATGAGAAAAATATGGAACAAAATCCATGAGATTCCACTATTGTAACCCATGGGTTTGTACTATTGTAACCCATGAGAATCGGTTTCAAAACCAAGGATTTGGAACAACTTGCTCCAAACATGGGGTTGAATTTGGAATTCAAACCCATCTAAATCTAAACCCATGGGCCAAACACACCCTTTAGGTTTTTCTTTTCCTTTTAGATGGGTGAGCTATATAAAATGTATTTTGATAAAAGCATAATTTGAGTGCAGTGCAGTCTAATTCACTTCAACATCCTATAAAGAAGAAAAAAATTCAATTTTTTTTATGTGGTGTTGAAGTTGATTGCACTCCAGCTGCCTACACTCAAAATTTTTTTTCCTTTTAATAATATTTGAGTGAGTTTTTCCATGGGATTTAAAAAGTTATACATAAGAGTGTAGTAGAAATTTAATATTTTAGAATATAAAATGAATAAAATACTATTTGTGTCAATGTCACACCACTATTTTATTGGATAAATATTAACCAAGGACACTACTATTTGACTTTCTATGACACTATAAAAGGGACGGAGAAAAAAAATGTCATAAATTATCGGAGGCGTATTTTTAGCGAGAAAAAACATAAATTTTAGTATTTTCGAAAATTTATGACAGTTTTTCAACATCATAAATTTATGACAGTTTTTCAACGTCAAATATCTATGACTTGGATAAAAAACTATCATAGATGGTTTGGAGACACATTTTTTGCGGGAAAAACGGAGAGTTTCGTGTTTTTGAAAATTTATGACAATTTTTCAACATCATAAATTTATGACAGTTTTTCAACGTCAAACCTTACTCTATTTGTCCCACATCGAAAAATTTGTGTTTTCGAGAGTATCTTCTCCTATATAAAATGTCTCTCCCTCCTTAATTTTAGCATCAACATTGACATGGGCTCCTACATTTGATGGGCTTGTTAAGCTTAAGTAAACTGGGTCTTAAGTAATTTTTTTTTTGTTGACAACTACAAACTATAATAATATTTGACACAAGAACACTGCCACAAAAATAATATATCAAAGAAAATTATAAAAATAGAAGATAAACATGGTTCTATCTCAGAACTAATATGTAATAAAAGAAATAACTTATAATATCTTATAAATTGTGAGATCTCTTTTCATTTTTTCAATGTTAGATTTTCAACATGTGTTCTTCAAGATGGTGCCTCTTTGGATTCAATTTTTGGAGCAAAATACTCGTTTAAAACAAGAGTTAGCTCATATATATACATTATGAGATTTCTCTTTACTTTTTTGATGTGAGATTCTCAATACTACGCAAATTTACATAAATTTCATGAACGCGCAAGCTTTTATAACTCGTTTCAACTCCATGCCACAACGCAAATTAAGATATATGTTACACAAATTCAAGCTTTCCAATTTTATTTACGAGTATAAGTTTTTGAAATTTAAACACTTGCAAGTAATGGAAGCATTATTTGTCTCAAATTAGGGATTGCGTTGCACGTGGCCTTAAGGCGCGTGGGGAGGAGCTTTAAACACGGGAAGCTTTAACAAGCGTGAGGCTGAGTACACGGCATACAAAACGTGAAATCTATAATACATCCAACGCGCACTTTCGGCGCGTGAAGCAACATTGCAGAACAACAACGAAGAAACGGTATTTTTTAATAATTAGGTTTGTTGAAACAACAAACGTTATTTCATAAGCTCAAACAAAATAATTAAATAAAAAAATTAATTTTGAATTTTGTTTGCTTATATATGCTAAGATTTCTTCCCCTCTCATATGAAGAACTCTTACCAAACTTCGCCTACCCTTTTTTATTTTGAAATAAATCTTATTTTGGTTTTTTGGTAGGTTTTTTTTTTAAAAATCTATTTTCATCTTTTTATTTTTAAAAACATTCATTTTGATCAAACATGATCATTTTGATTTAGTGCTATACCAAACGAAAATCTTTTTAATACAAAGACATGACATTATTTCAAGAAATATAGTTTACTTGTTATTGTAAAATCGTGATTAAGAAGGAGACCAGAAAGAAACACAAAATAGATGTTTTGAAATTAGGATAAGGATCCAAAATGGGCAAAATCTTAAAAGCATATGGACTAAAAGAGACGGACAATGACGATCAAAATAGACAAAAGTTAAAAATCGAAAGACCAAAATGAGATTTTAAAAGTAAAATGACCAAAATGAATAGAAGTTGAAAGCGAGTAGAAGAAACTCTGACATATTTTGAAAAATATATAAGAACATCAAGATAAACAAAAGCTAAAAGCATATATAGAATTCAAAATAGACATTTTGAAAATACAATGACAAAAATGGACAAAAATTGAAAATTTAAAAACCAAAATGGATGTTTCAAAAGTAAAACACCGAACCAAAATGACAAAATATTGAAAGTCTAAGGAACTATATATAGTGAAGATTTTAAAGTAGGCAAAACCAAAGTAGATCGAAGTGTTTAGAAGTTGAAGATTAATCAGATGAATAGACCATCAAGTTAGCCGTTTTTAAAGTATAAGAACCAAAACAGTTCAAAGCAAGAAGTAGAACGCCCAAAATACGTTTTTTAAAAGGGGTCGATCCATATAGTAACTCGAAGCGATTGAAAAGATCGAGAGAGAGAGAGAAAACTGAAATGAAATTGTTGGGAAAATCATCATCAGGGTCCATCTTGATGAGGTTGGTCCTTCTTCAAACAGTACTAGTAGTGACCAAAAAAGTTGAAGGCAACAAAAAAAAAAGTTGGAGCAATCATAGTATTTGGAGATTCATCAGTAGATTCAGGCAACAACAACCACATATATATCTACTATTTTAAAGAGTGATTTTGGTCCTTATGGTCGTGATTTTGATGGTGGAAAGCCCACTGGTAGATTCTCTAATGGCAAAATTGTTACAGATTTTACACCCTATTTGGATCCTGCTTATAATATCACTCATTTTGCTACTGGAGTTTGCTTTGCTTCTGCTGGAACTGGCTATGATAATGCCACTTCTCATATCTTTGTAAGTTGCATTGTTTATCAAAATTTTTAGTTAGACAATTTCTTTTTCTTCTTATTTTCTAGTGGCTAAAATGATGTGGAAAGAACCGTTTGATAACTATTTGGTTTTTAGTTTTTAGTTTTTGAAAATTAAGTCTATAGGTACTACATCTACCAATGAGTTTCTATGTTTTTTATGTACTTTGTACCTATGATTTCAAAAACTAAGTTAAGTTTTGAAAACTAAAAAAAGTAGTTTTCAAAAACTTGTTTTGGTTAAAACCTTAAATGGTACCTAAAAAATGATAGAACTAATTGTAGAGAGAAGATGAAGAGAAGTTGTGAAATTTATTTTAATATGTATTTGACTGTTATTAAGAGACAGTCACATTGGACAAATTATTGACTATATGTGGCTACCTCTTTAGAACCATTAGATATAAATCTTGAAAATTTTCTATTCCTACCAATCGTAATTGGATGCAAAGTCAAAAAAAAGCTTTTTACACTTTCTCTTTCATATGTCCAACGGTGCAAAACTGTCAACCTGAAATGAAAACGAAAAATCCATGTATTTCAATCTATTTTTTTAAAAAACAAAAATTGACCAGTGTGGTTATAGTTAACCACCTACACGTGGCATCAAATTGGAGGAGAGCCTCAATGTACTGAGCTTCTCCAATAATTTCTCTTTGATCATACATATTCTCATCTTCAATCTCTCTTCAAACCTTGTTGTGCAGTGGAAGGAACTCCAATACTACAAAGAATACCAAGACAAACTCAGAGACCATCTTGGCTCTTCAAAGGCCAACACCACCATAGCTGAAGCTCTCTATCTAATCAGCTTAGGCACCAACGACTACCTCGAAAACTACTTCCTACTTCCTCGGCGGTCTTCCGAGTTCTCCGTGGAAGAGTACCAGGATTTTCTGGCCCGAGTGGCCGGGGAGTTTGTGCGGGAGTTGTACAGGCTCGACGCTCGAAAGATGTCGATCGGAGGGCTTCTGCCGATGGGGTGCCTGCCATTGGAGAGGAGCTCGAGTGTGTTTTTTGGAGAGGGTGGTGAATGTTTTGAGAAGTACAATAGAATTGCAAGGGATTTCAATGGCAAGTTGATGGGGTTGGTGGAGATGTTGGGGGAGGAATTGGGTGGGATTCGAATTGTCTTTTCGAATCCCTTTGATATTCTTTCTGATATGATTACTCATCCTACTTACTTTGGTAAGTTCATTCTTCAAATTCTCTCCTTCATTAATTTGTTTTGCATTTTGGCAAGTTTTTAATTTGTTACGAGAAATTATTTGAGAATACTGGTATAATGTGGTTGACGATTTTGTTATATTTAGATGTGTATGTGCAAGAGAAACGCTAAAACCTAAGTTTTTTTTTAGCATAAAATGGTTACTTTTTTATAACTGTTTTTTTTGTAGCTTATACATCATCAAATCCTATAAAATTGATAGTCGTATTGAATAATTTTCATGTGTTGCAACACTTTCACTCTTCTTTCTTCTATATTTTAATTGTTTTTGTTATGGGTTAAATTGGACCAACGAGAATGGGCAGGTCAAATGACCAAGGCAAAGAGTTCGACGGAATAAGAAGCCTAATACGAGGTCAAAACGGGTCGAAATCGAACGGGGACCAAACCAAGGAAAAAGGAGACGAGAGGGCTTAATCGGGCTACGACCCAAACGCATGGTCGGCCTCGGCATAGGCCGAGGCCGCCTCAGCAGTAAAGCCCTCCCATTTGGGCTCTACCCTCGCCCAACACCCCAAGAAATGAGTCTGGGTCTGGGTTTAAGCCTAAGCCCGTGGTCAGGCTTGGACGAGGCCGAGGTCGACCAGGTGCAAGGCCATACTCTGGGCCTTGCACCAATCCCACGCGGCCCGTAAGTTTGTTTCCATCCCTTTCTCGACCTTTCTTTTTCCTAATAGACCAAGAAAACCCACAAAGGACCCAGAAGAAGCTATTTAAACTCTTCCAAGAGGGAAGAGCGGGGTAAGTTGATTCTAATCGCCAAAAATATAAAACTTCTCCATAATTCTCTGAAAGACTCCACTGACTTAAGCATCGAAGCTTGTGTGGCTTACACCACATCGGTGTCCAGGTGTTCCTTGTCTTGCAGGCTGCGTTCCTCCCATAAGAATTACAAATTTACCATCGTTGTCACGTGGAGGTCAGGTGTATTCTCCTGTCCAAAATTTGGCAACAACAGTTGGCGCCATCTGTAGGGGCGAACAACGTTTGCTTGGAAAACTGCGAGTTTAAGCCAAGTAGCTAGAGAAACATGAGTCGATTCGTAGGGAACCGAAGCCGGAGTGAAGGCGGAGAAGAATCCAACCACGACCATCATCCTCGGAGAATCAGAACGGTCTCCTCTTCTCGGCCTCATACTCACACAGGCCGACCACACGAGGAGATCGTCGAATTGAGAGAGAAGGTCGACAAGATAATGAACAAAAAGATTCCAGAAAAATTCAAAGTACCTGCCATTACCCCTTACGATGGAAGTTCAGACCCCGTAGAACATTTAGACACATATAGGTCGTGCATGGAATTGCATGGAGCATCAGAGGTAGTTAAGTGTAGAGCTTTCTCTTCCATACTAACAGGGCCAGCACAAGATTGGTACAGAAAATTGAAGAGAAAGTCCATCAATTCCTTTAAAGAACTTGTCAGGGCGTTCGTGTCACAATTTCTAGGAGGTCGAGACCAACGGAAGCCCCAAATGCACTTGCTTACAATTAAACAAGGACCTAAAGAAAGCTTACGCGACTACGTCTCTCGTTTCAATAAAGAGACTCTACAGGTCGAAGGTTTCACAAATACTACGACATTAATTGCCATTGTTGCAGGGTTGCAAGATAAGGGTTTGTTGAAATCAATCGGGAAGAAGGAACCAACATCTTACGTTGAGTTCATAGCAAGAGCACAAAAATACATGAGTGCAGAAGACTTATTGCGATCCAAAGAAGTGCCTGACCAAGAAAAGAACGACAAAATACGGATCAAGTTGGAACACAGGACAATCCTTCGACAATCTCTAAAAGAAGAAGAGTCGAAGAAAGTGGCCAAGGCTGACCAGAGGAGTACCAAAGCCGACCGGATCATCGAATGGCCCCAAGTCAACCATTCAAAAGGTACACCTCCACGACTCTTCCTCCTGAAAAGATCTTGATGGGGATTCGCCATTTCAATCTCGTGAAGTTCCCCGAAAAGATGAGAGCTCCACTTGGACGAAGAGACCCAACCAAGTACTGCATGTTCCACAGGAACCATGGGCACGCAACCTCCAATTGTTACCAACTCTGAGACGAGATTGAAGCCCTAATTAGAGAAGGGTACTTGAAAGAATACATTCAAGACGAGACCCTGCCCACGTCGTCCAGAAGCAGTCGAGGCTGATCGAAATCAAGCCGAGGTTGAGCAGACGATGGTCGAGGCCGAGCAACCCCAAGAGATCAGGATAATTTTTGGAGGACCAGCGGGGGGCGAATCCAACAGGAAGAGGAAGGCAATTGCTCGTGAAGCTCGACAAGATCCTTACTACCGAGGTATCTTCTCAGTTCGTCTAGGGATGGAGGGTCGAGCCCTGGAGTTCACAAAGACTGAAGTTAGAACGGTCCAACAACCCCACAATGATGCATTGGTGGTAACCCTTAACATAGCCAATGTGAAAGTCCACAGAATACTCATAGATGGAGGGAGCTCATCCGACGTCCTATCTTTGGCTGCTTTCAATGTCATGAGATTGGCAAACGGGCTTCTAAAAGAAAATCTAACCCCCCTTGTAGGATTTGGAGGAGAAAGAGTTACCCCTGAAGGTAGCATAGAGCTCCCAGTCACCTTTGTCGAAGGGTCGAACTCAGTAACACAAATAATCAACTTCCTAGTAGTGGAATACACTTCTGCCTACAATGCAATCTTTGGGAGGCCAACACTTCATCAGTTAAAGGCAGTTGCTTCCACATACCATCAGTTGTTGAAATTTTCAACCACCAACGGCGTTGGGATTGTTAAAGGGCAACAAAAAGTATCAAGGGAATGCTACTTCACTGCATTAAGAGAGACAAGGAAACGAAGCTTCGAAAGGGACCTCAACCCCAACATGGCCGAGGCCGACCATGAGATGGCCGAGGCCGACGTGGTCTAAAGCCGAGGCCGAGGAATGAGCATAGACGCTCCATTTTTATTCAGTAAATAGGTTTATTTTCATGCAAACTCCTATGAAGATTGAAGTTTCTTTTCTCTCATAAATGAAAGTTGCTCTTTCTAGTAAGAAAACACGACTCAAGTACGACCATCAACCTAAAATTCCTACTTGAGTAGGGGGCTACAGTGGAGATATACCTTGTACACTCCCTCACACATTCTATTCTTCTTACACATGAAAATGTAAAAGGAAGAACATGAAAAACTGGAAAGGCACACAAGGCAACCAAGGCCAAACGCATTACGACCAAGGTCGACCACACGCCACCCCAGAACCAAAGTTTGATACCTCCTCGACAAAGGACCTCAAATCTGCCAAGGCCGAACACATCACAGCCGAGGCTGACCACACGAGATTCCAAAATCAAGGTTCGATCCCTCCGCGATTGAGGACCTCGAATCGGCTGAGGCCGAGCACATAACAACCGAGGCCGACCACACGTGATCCCAGAAGCAAAGGATCGATTTTTCTCCCAGTTGGGTAAGACATTCCATTTATTTTGTCTAAGTTTGATAAAGTGATTTCGTTCACCTAAGCCTATGTTCTCCCACATATGAAAAGAAAGAAGAGGACAATGGATAAAAGACATACGTCCATTCATTCAAAATGAGAAATTACATCAAACTTAGAGGAAATAAAAAAAGAGCTACATGGTGGAGATACATCAAACTTAGAGGAAATAAAAAAGAACTACATAAAAATTAAGACTCATCCACTCCAGCTCCACCACTACTATTTGAATCCTCAGATTCAGGGAAAGCAGTAGGGTCATTCTTGAAAGTGGCATAATCCTTCTCAAGGATCCCAAAGTCTATATCCTTGAACCGCCTGGAAGCACGTCTGATAGCCCAATTACACCCACCATCAAAAATGTTGTTTTGGAGGGTAGTAAACTCTTCTGTCTTCTTAAACCCTTCAGCCAAATATTCAAAATTGACCAAGTGGGCTTGTGCTTCACTCAATTGATTACGAAGAGTTTGAATTTCAACCTGGCAGAGTTGAGTTCAATTTGACTCTCTGCAAAAAGACGATTAACTTAACTCAAACTGGCTTGAGCTTGAATCACCGGATCCGGGGGCAGTATCTTTGAAATTGTTAATGGTCTCCGCCATAGCCATAGCAGCCATGCTAATGCAACCAAAGCTCTAAAACTAAGAGGAAAACAACTTAATTACCAAGAAGTAGGAAAATGTAAAAAACGCACAAATGAAGAAAGCTTACATGACGGAGTTCAACAATCCCTTCGTTAAAACCTCTCATGGGATCATTGGCCACGAACCCTGTAGGATGGCTTTGGCTTACCCCTCTCCAAAGCTCGAAGCTCCGACCGAGCAACTCAACCTCAGTGGTTGGCGAGGTATAACTCTAAGGAAGGGTAAAAGCTCCGAGAAGTGGAGGATTCTCTCCTTCTGAAGAAGAAGGAACGTTCCTTCGGGTACGACGTGTGCTAACTCTAACAGGACGGGGTGAAAGATCATGAGTTTCAGGGGGTGGCACCTCACCTCTGGAAGGGCTGGAATCTTCAACCCTCGAAGGTCCAACTCCACTACGGGTCTTCTTTTTCTTTCTCTGCTCCATAATCTCATACAAGGAAGCACTTCGTGAAGGCATTTCTGAGAAAACAAAACTATATAATCAATGAATCAGATTACAACAAACGAAAGCAAAAAAAAAAAAGAGAAAAGTTAAGAAAGCCGAGGTCGACCAGCACGACCGAGGCCGACTAGCACGGTCGAGGCCGACCAATGCACTGACCTTCCGAGAGAGGAGGAGGTGCAAAGTCGATTCTTTCAAGGTTCTCTTGGCTCACGAGAGCAGGCCTGAAGCGAGAGGGAGCTCCTAAACTCTTCACGGCCCTAACAAAAGCTTGAGCCACGGTAGGACGACGAAATTCCAAAGGAGCTGAAGAAAAAGGAAAAGAAATGCAACACTATTTGGCGGAACATACAGATGCAGTTTCCAAGAAAAAAGAGAATAACTCACCATAATTCCCAAACTTAGTGGAAACTGCATATGTGGCATTTTGAGAACCCCGAGACAACCATTTTCCACTAACTAAAAACCATTAATTTTTTCAGTTGTGAACGGAACTCGGTCTATTGATTAACTTTCCACAAGAAGAGCTCAAATAATAAAAGAAACGACCAAAAGATGGATTTCGACTCAAGATATAGAGAGACATAAAGACGTGTGGACTAAGTTTCAAGGGGAGGCAAGAGAGACGTAAGAATGATTCATTTGGATCGACGAGCTTTTTCAATTTCTCGTAATCAATGGAATGAATGTATCTAAGGCTATCCATGAAAAGATCTATTCTATCTGTATAGATAGGGATCTCTCTATACATATAAAATCGTTTTATGGCATGATATGATCGCTTAGTCGTAGCGCGCATATATCACCGCTCAATATGCGGGATTTTGTTGGATCCGATCTTTCGAAAGCTTTTGGACCTAGCGAAAAGGACTTTCACCTTTTGCTTAAGCAAGCAAAGTCGAAGCTTTGCGGAAGCAAGACGAGGAAGCGGAGAGTTGTCGATAAAGCGGTAGCTTCCCCTACCTACTTTGATTCAAAAGAAAGGCGAAGGGTTTTTTGGCAACAAGCAAACGACTTTCTAAGCGGACTCCCATCGCCATAAGTTGCCCATAATACATAACAACCAATGATGTGAATCCAGCTGTTTGGGATAATTTGGGCAGGTGCCAACCCAACCAACACTAAAAAGGTTTGCAAAAATAAGGGAAGAGGAAGACGAAAGCCAAATTTGAACATTGCAGAATAAAGAGCTACTTCACCAAGAGGAGGGTCATCAATCCGATCATTTAGTCCAGGAACCCTAATTTGCACGTCTAAGGGAATATCATACTTGTACCGTAGTCGCTCGAGTTGAGCTCCGCTCACAAAGGATGATATAACCTCATGACTTGCATGGGATCCCTCGAAAGAATGACCGGACAGTTGAGGAGCCTCATAACAACTTGTGTCATAAGATTCCTCACCAAGAGAAGATTCATCAACCTCAGGGGATGTAGTAGACCAACCACCTTCCATTCAACACAAAATTAAAGAAAAAGAGAACAACTTAGAAGCACAACAAGAAAATGACTACTTTAAAGAAAAGAGGAAGATGGGAAGAATTGTGTGGAAAATGAGATGAGAAAGTGCTAGGAGAAGTTGAAGACAAAATTGGAGGAAAATTTGAAAATGAAAGTTTGAATTTCAAAAATAAAAAATAAAAATAAAAAAAGAGAAAAGGTGATGGGAAGGGTCGGCCTCGGCCGACCCCCGTGACATCGCTGAAAGCAGTCTGTCCGCCGCAAACGCCGACGCGTCGGGGCAAACAAACTGACGGCGTCGGCCTTTGCAGTGAGCCTCGACGGCGGTCGGCGAGGACGACCAGACCGGATCGGGCGAGGCCAACCAGACCGGTTCATGCAAGCCAGACCAACCCATGAGAAGCTCATTTCCCTCTGTTGCTTCCCGTACTCCTGCAATAAAGGTTATCCGACTCTCGCCTCCTACTGTCAGGACCAACTTTTGACATTTTCAAGATTCGACGACGACGCGGTTATTAGGCAACAACTCCTAAT
Source organism: Trichosanthes cucumerina (assembly GCA_036507285.1). Taxonomy (NCBI): domain Eukaryota; kingdom Viridiplantae; phylum Streptophyta; class Magnoliopsida; order Cucurbitales; family Cucurbitaceae; genus Trichosanthes; species Trichosanthes cucumerina. The sequence continues at coordinate 84,033,625 of CM071835.1, read as the reverse complement.
AAGCACACTCTATCCAAGAGAACGACATGAGTCATGGATTAGGATAAGAGTGTGTTCTTGTAAGAAGACGTGAAGACATGAAGCAACACGGATGTTGGATGACAAAATTCTCCTCGTAGCCCAAAATAATCCCCATAGGAATTAACGACAATCCCACTTAAACTTGAGAACGACAAATATGTATAATCACTGGAGAACAACACAAGTCGTGAATCCGGATGAGAGTTCAAACCCCAAGAGAAGCAATCTTGGGATGACCCAAGGGGAAAGGGAACATCTGAAATGCAGAATAAGTATGACGACTGACCTGAAATCCCATTGGATGACGGAGGAATTGACTCCTTAGTAGATTGAATATCCTCATAAGGATGGACAACAGAAACTGGAGAAAATTCGAGGCAACCCTCGAAGAGGTCTAAAATGACTCCGAAAAAACCTTACCAGGAGAATCGAAACGCAAATTAAGCGTGACGAGATCTTGACATTCGTATTAAATACTGGAGAAATTGACACTCTAGGAGATTGAATATCCACACGAGGATAGACAACAATAACTAGAGAGAATTCGAGGCAACCCTCGAAATGTTTGAAATGACTCTGAAGAAATTTGACTAAGGAACCAGGCAAATCGAAACGCAGAATAAGCGTGACGAGTACCTGAAATTCTAAATTGGATAACGGGAAATTGACATCCTAGGAGATTGAATATAAAGTTCAGTAGGCTACTCCCAAGTCAGGCTCCATGCGATTAATTTGCAAGCTCTCAATCTCAAATCCTAACTAGGAAGTGGGGGCTAATGTTATGGGTTAAATTGGACGAACGAGAATGTGTAGGTCAAATGACCAAGGCAAAGGGTTCGACGGAATAAGAAGCCCAATACGAGGTCAAAACGGGTCGAAACCGAATGGAGACCAAACCAAGGTGAAATGAGACGAGAGCACTAAATCGGGCTTTGGCCCAAGCGCATGGTCGGCCTCGGCATAGACCGAGGCCGACCAGGGTAGAGCCCTCGCATTTGGGCTCTACCGTCGCCCAACACCCCAAGAAATGAGTCTGGGCCTGGGTTTAAGCCCAAGTCCGTGGTCAGGCTTGGACGAGGCCGAGGTCGACCAGGTGCAAGGCCATACTCTGGGCCTTGCACCAATCCCACGCGGCTCATAAGTTTTTTTTCCAGCCCTCTCTCGGCCTTTCCTTTTCCCAATAGGCCAAGAAAACCCACAAAGAACCTTGAAGAAGCTATTTAAACTCTCCCAAGAGGAAAGAGCGGGGTAAGTTGATTCTAATCGCCAAAAATACAAAACTTCTCCATAATTCTTTGAAAGACTCTCACTGACTTAAGCATCGGAGCTTGTGTGGCTTACACCACACCGGTGTTCAGGTTTTCCTTGTCTTGCAGGTTGTGTTCCTCCCATAAGAATTACAAATTTACCGTCGTTGTCACGTGGAGGTCAGGTGTATTCTCCTGTCCAAAATTTGGCAACAACAGTTTTTTCTTTCTTTTCATTCAAAGTTTTCTAGGTGAGATTGCTACCATTCTCTTTTTTTCTCTCTTCTTGAATTCTCTCTAATCCAAAGTTTTCTTTGTGGTGAGTTTGCTAACATCTAAAAATCTCTTACCTTTTGTTTGTCTAATCTCATATTATTATTTAGTTTATAGTCATCATTTTTTTTATAAAAAAAATTGTCTCAAACATTTTTTCAATTTCATTTTGAATATTTTAATTTTTTTTTCCAAATCAAATCTTTAGTCAACAACATTTTTAAGGCTAGAATAGTGACTTCACATTTAGAAGATAATTATGTTGGGATTTGTGCCCTAAAACTGGTAGTTTGTAATTATGTTCTAATTAATGTAATAAAGTGTTATTATTTCAATAAAGTGTTATTTGTTCCTTATCTACGAGTTTGCCTTTATTTAAACCCTAAATCCAATAAACTAAACATCCAAGGCTGTTAAATGAATCTTTAACTGAATGTAATGTACATAAAAAGGATCTCGGTTCGAGATACAGCCTAAAGGGTCTATAGTTAAGGGATAAGGTTTGGGTACCTTACCCTGGTTAAACTATGGATGTGGCCCACTTTGTATTTGATACAAACACTGTGATTCAAACGTGTTCGTGTAGATGACATGTGAGTGTGGATATCCTATGTAATAAGATTACATAAGACTGGACCACGAAATAGTAACCTCTAGCTGTAACTTCGTTGACTAGTTAGGTTTCTATTTCACTAGGATGACCTAGGCAACTTGATCTCAATCCTGAGCAGGTTACGAACTCCTGTTCGGGAGGATTGTCCTTTAACTAGTATGGGTGAGAGTGGCCAGATTCGTCGACTCAATATGCCTACCTTCTTGGGGACAAGACCGAGTGAGCGGCTGGGGACTTAACATAGCAAGATGAAATTCACTCTTTCCCGCCTACTAGGGTAAGTAGAGGAATGTTCCCTTAAGTGGTGTCTCTGGGTCTTGAACAAAGGGTCCAACCCTCTCATTGGCCCGAGAGGGACTCTGTTTGTTGGTAGGACCACAAACAAATTGTTCATTAGAGGAGCACTGGTACTTAAGGTACAAGATGTAACCCAGGGGTAAAACGGTAATTTGACCCAGATGGGGTTACGTGTAAGCCCTAAACCCTATTCTCTTTTATCATTGAGCACTTGTTCATGATGTTTTGAAATATGCAAAATCGTATAGGTTGCACTAAACGATGTCGTGATCGAATTTGGGAATCTATTGAATTTGGAGCTACAATTGTCTAAACTTCATAAAGGGATAGGTAAACATTGAAATAAGCATATTAAAAGTTTCATTTAAGTAAGTTCAAATCATTAGCAATTTGGAGAAGTTTTAGGTGCATCATGTATTGAATGGAAGATCATATGTCTCACAGACTTGGGATAAGTTGGCTAAATGCTTAGGGTTTCTTTACACACTTATTTAGGTGTTTTAAAAAAAAAGAAAGAAATGAAGTGAAGGATAAAAGGAAAACAAGGAAGGAAAAGCTCAAGCCATTTTGGTTTGGTTTGCTTTAAAAATAATGAAGAAAATGAAATGAAATGAATGGATATAATATTGTGTTTTGTTTTGTTTAGGAAATAAAAGGAAAGAAAAAGAAAAGAAAGAAAGAGATAAAGGAAAGGAAAAGAAAAGGAAAAAGAAAAGAAAAAAAAAAGGAAAAAGACAAACCTTGCCTCCTTGGTTTATTAAATGACTTTATCTTCTCCATTTTCTTCTTCATTTATCAAAACCAAGTTGAAATTTCGTGGGAGAAAGAGAAAGGAAGAAGAAGGAAGCCATTTTTCATAAACTTGGGGCTGTAGTTGCAGAAGAAAGGAGAAGAACTCAAGGGGATTCTTTATTGCAGCAAGGAGATCAACTCAGACCAGTTCTGATGTTTTGGTCTTTTCGAGCTCAAAAAGAAGAGGTAAGATTTGAGTTTTTGATACATGAAAGTTAACTCAATTTGGAACAAAGTTTGTGAAGGAAGCTCGAACTAATACTGAAGTTAACTTACTGTTTTGTGAAGAGGAAGACAGAAGACAGAATTTGCTGTCAAATCTGGGAAGTCTCTGATGTTTTGGTTGTTCTGATCTGTATACTTGGAGTTAGAAGCTCTAATTGGTATGGTTAGAAAGCTTATTCAATTTCCCACAAGTTTCGTGAAGGAATCGTGAGAAGAAAATAATTGGAAGATGTTGTGATCTTCAGGTTAAGTTTCGGGTTGCAGCAGGAAGTGAAATCTGGAACAGCAGCAGATTCATTTTAGGGGTTAAGCTACTGAGGTAATTTCTAACCAATACGTTAGGAATCTCATTTTCATGTCTTCATAAGAGTTTTAGAGGATTCAAAAGGAAGAGTTTGGTATAAAGTACATTCTTTTTGGATAAGTAATGAAGAAGTTATGGCTGTCTGAAAACAGGGCAGAAAATATGAAAATGCTGGAATTTTGAAAGTGTGTTTTCTTGCAAGTTTTAAGGTAAAAATCATGAGCTCAAGGTTCTAATGATTGATTTGGCTTGTTTGACAGGCCAAGAGCAAATAGGTCAAGTTTACAAGCCAAGGTTCCAATTCTAATATTGTGAGTGACTCTATCTTAGAACTATGTTTGACCTATATTTTCTTCATGAACATAAGTGTTGATAATTACATCTTGTTTGAACTAGTTGTGAATGGTTTCATGGAGTTTTCTAACATAAGGTTCATGATGGAACCTAAGCATGCTTTGAATTAGTTGTAACTATAAATCAAAGTATGGAAACTAAATTATGAAAGTATGCTTTCCTTTAGAGAATGTTTTTGTGTAAATCCACTTGGGAACATGTTTAGATGATGATATGAAATAGTCAAGAAATTGTTGTATGTGTTATAAAGACTGATTTCCATGGTAGACAAGTTATGCCCTTGTTCTTGATTAACCCCTAATCATCAAGGACATTCGAGAAGGTACTTAGGGGAATGAATCATGATATCCCGATCTTTGAAGAACAATGAGAAGGTATCAGGGAAGTAAATGGTTTTACCTAAATATGAAGGACAATGAGAAGGTATTCGGGTAGTAAATGGTTTTACCTTAATCTTGAAGGACATAGAGAAGGTATTAGGGAAAACCAAACGACTAAAGGTATTCCACGTGCACGTGAGAGAGAGAGAGAGAGAGAGGTATGAACCTTATTGGAATAAATGTAACTCTACCACCTATATGGTTTGATGTGGTATCATGTCATGTGTTTTATTATTATGAGCTTCCATATTATTGATCTATCTACCCTCGATAATTTAGTACATTTCGAGTTTTGTGCTATGCACAAGTGGTGACTTAAAACACAGTAAATTGGAAGCATGGTTTGTTTATGTTTACAAACAAATGTTAAGCTATGTTCTACTTATAATCTCGCCATTGTTATGATTCACCTGTGAGCTTATAATGTTTTAAAGGTAGACACTCACTTTGAGCTTTTAGCTCATTCTTTCAATGTTTTCAAACCTTTTTTTGGTAGAGATCGAGCTCACAGTACTGACATCCTGCCATAGTCTGCTGGAAGTTCATAAATTGTTAATTTTGTACGTGGTGGTGTTGTATAGAAAGTCGTTATGTAGCTATAGAAGTCTTGTACATTAGCGGTTGTATAAACAATGAGTTGTCTTGTGTTGTTTTGATGCACTTGACTTTTAGTTTCAAGAGAGACTTATGAAGGGTTTCTCTTGTGTATGTTTAATAGTTGTCCAGTTTCTGCATTGTGTTATGTTAAAATGTTCCATATGCGAACATAGTATGTTTATCAGAATACTGAGGTCAGCAGGTATTGTTAAGAGGTAAACAATGTCCGTTGGTTTCACGCCGCCTTTCGGGCTAAGTAGCGAGTAGTTCGGGAGAGGGTGTGACAACTTGGTATCGAGCCAGTTAGCTCCATGGGAATGAGACAGGCAAGTTAGCTCACGAGAACAAAGTAAAAGTCATAACAAGTTATTGAGTTAGTTCAGATCGAACTAGTAAGGTATGGTCCAAGTAAGAATAAGAGTAAGTCCGATTAGGGCTAAAATGTGAATAGAAGTTTAGTATCATGTGTATGGGAGTTAGATATCCATAGTATGTCTAGTATATTGATATGTTATTGGAGTCATGCCACCACGCACTAGCAGCAGGGCACGCGAGGCGGGGATCGGCGGGATGCGAGGATCCTACCCAAGGCCAACTGAGAGGGGATCTAGTGCCCAGAGAGTCCAAATCGAGGTTACAGCTTGAGCAACATGTTAGTTTCTCTCACGGGGCAGGGTGGGCGAGAGAGAGCAGGCCAAGTGATCCAAAAATAAAAAAAAAAGAAGGCGTATAGAATAGAACGTCTCAAGAAATTAGGAGCCACGAGTGTTTGATGGTTCCATAGATCCGGTGATGAAGTTTGGTGAATATGCTACAAAATGTTTTGATGTAATGAGTTGCTCACGAGGAGCAAAGTCAAGCTAGCCACATTCCTACTAGAGAGGAAGAAGCAGGAGGGAGGTGGAAATCGATTTTAGCTTGACGGAGTGATGCACGTACTGGATTGGCAAACATTCAGAGGCATATTCGAAGATAAATATTACCCTAGCACGTAACGTGAGGCAAAGAGGATGAATATTTTTTTAGAACTAAAGCAAGGGCCACTTTTCGGTGGTGAGTATGAGAGAAGGTACAGAGCTATCACGGTATCTTTGGTGTGATTATGGCATCCGAGAGTGACAGTGTCGGAGATTTGAAAGAGGGTTACGTCCCGAGATACGAACCCAGTCCACAGCATTGCAAAGTGTGCTAACTTTTCCCGCATGTAGAGAGTTCTCACGTGTTGAGCAGAGTATAACAGAGAGGCACAAGCAGTGGTGGAGTCTACTCGAGGGCCTTCACCGACGAGCAGCGTTTTCATGGTCGTGGAGCAATGACGATTCACACCTTGAGTGAATGTTTTGAGTCGTCCGGACTTTAAAAGTCGGTGGCAAAACGGATATCGAGGCAAAACGCATGTTAGTGGTGCCTATCAGAGGCAGAGCCAAAGAGCACCTAGTCAACCTGCCAGGTCCACAATAAGACCACCGATAATACAGGAGTCTGTTGCATGTGCAACAAGGAGAACTCCGTGTATAAATTGTGGTAAGAATCACCGAGGCCAATGTCGGTTAGTGTTAATGTGTTACCAATGTAGGCAAACAGTGATATTTTAAGAGGATTGCCCACAACTTAGAGTAGCCACACGAGAGGACCCGAGGACCGGGGAGTTGGGTCCCGAGATATTGAGCGACCAAGAGTTCCAGAGAGCTGTGAAGTAAGGGCACCAGTGGTGCTAAATAGAAAGGAAGTTGTTTTCAAGAAACCAGGATAAGCTGGAATGGTTTTTAGGGGTGGAAGAAAGATTATTCCTACGAGCTTGATTTCAGCATTAAAAGCTGAAAAGTTGTTGAGAAAGGTTGCATGGCATTTCTTGCACACGTAGTGGGAGTGCAGGAAGAAAAACTAAAACCGAGAAGATGTTCTTGTTGTGAACGAATTTCTTGATGTTTTTCAGTAGATCATCGGGGTTGCCACACGATAGGAAGTTGAATTCACTATTGAATTGCTACCAGGGAACAACACCTATTTCTTAAGCGGCTGTATATAATGGCTCCAAGTGAGCTCGAGGAGTTGAAGATGCGATTACAAGAACTAGTTGATAAAGGATACACGGACCTAGTGTCTCACCCGGGGAGCTCAAGTGTTATTTGTAAAGAAAAGAGATGGTACCCTTAAATTATGCATTGATTATAAGCAGATTAAACAAGTCACGATGACGTAACAAGTATCCTTTACCCCATATAGATGACTTGTTTGACCGATTAAGAGGAACATCGGTGTTTTCTAAGATTGATTTGAGATCGAGGATACCATCGGATAAAGGTAAGGGAAACAGATATTCCTAAGACAATATTCGAGAACCAAATATGGACATTATGAGCATTTAGTAATGTCATTCGGTTTAACGAATGCATCAACGATTTTCATGGACCTCATGGATATGATATTTCACTAGTATTTGGATCGATTCGTGATAGTATTTATTGATGATATACAGTTTACTCAATTGATAGGAAACCTCATGAGGAACATTTGAGGATTATTCTACAAACACTACGAGATAAGCGGTTGTATGCTAAATTCACCAAATGTGAGTTTTGGTTGAATCGTAGTAGTGTTTACGGGGCATGATGTTTCAACAAATGGTGTTAGTATGGATCCAAATTAAGTGAAAGTTGTGGACAACTTGGAGAGACTAGTTAGTGCGACAGAGGCACGTAGTTTCTAGGCGTGGCGGATACTCTGAGCGGTTTGTTGAGGATTTCTCATGATTAGCATTACCATTAACAATTTTGACAAGGAAGAATGCTAAGTTTGAATTGTTAGATGATGAGTGTGTGAACGAGGGTTTTAAAGATTTGAAAAAGAGGTTAGTTCTGATACCTATTTTGACACTTCCTATGAATTGGGAATAGAGTATGTAATTTATTGTGACGCCTCAAGGCAAGGTTTAGGGTTTGTGCTCGTGCAAGAAGGAAAAATAATAGCTTATGCATCAAGACAATTGAAAAAGCACGAATGTAATTACCCTACCCATGATCTCGAGCTAGTAGCAGTTGTTTTAGCACTGAAGATCCGGAGACATTACTTGTTGGGTGAAAGGTGTCACATTACACGGATCATAAGAGTCGAAATATATCTTTGATCGAGGAGTTAAATGTGAGACAAAGAAGATAGTTAGAACTGATTAAAGATTATGATTGTACTATAGAATACCATCAGGGTAAAGGCGAATGTGGTAGCAGATGCTTTGAGTAGGAAGTCAAGACTTCCTAAGACGCCTTGTATGCTATTATTCGAGCAACATTTTTAAATACTCTAAGGGGTTCTAAGGCGGTTGTCAATGCGAGAGAGTTCAAGGAGTCTTTTAGCTCTGTTCAGTCAAGTCTTCACCCATAGCAAAGGTTGTGAGAAGACAACGAGAGGATAGTAACTTGTAGAAAATGTTTGGAAAGTCCAAACAGGCCCTGAGGCGGGAATTTAAGATGAGACCAGATGAGCCATAGAGAGAGAGAGAGAAGACTGTGTGTTCCATGTTTTAGTGAGCTTAAAGATGCTATTCTAGAGGAAGCTCACGATTCATTTTACGCTATGCATCCGAGGAAGCACCAAGATGTATAAGACATTGAAAGGAACGTATTGGTGACATGGGATGAAGCGAGAGGTAGGCGATTATGTTGATAATGTTTGATCTCGCCAACTGGTTAACCAGATTAGACAGAGACCAGGAGGACTCCTTAATCCATTGCGTCGTTGGAATGGAAATGGGAGCATATCACTATGGATTTTCTGTTTGGATTACCATATACTTCTAGTGAACATGATGGTATTTGGGTAATGGTGAATAGACTCACTAAAAGCAAAGACGGTTTATACCGATTTAAGCGACGTTTACACTTGATCGACTTATTGAGCTATATGTCGAAAGAATTGTAAGTCAATAATGAGTGCCGGTGTCCATAGTTTGAGATAGGGATCCAAGATTTACTTCTAAGTTTTGGCTTAGTTTACGAGAAGGCTATGGGGACAAAGTTGAAATTTAGTATGACGTTCCATCCTCAGATGGATGGTCAATTAAAGAGGACCATCCGGACCCTAGAGGATATGTTGAGAGCATGTGTCCTTCAATTTAAGGGTAGTTGTGATACACACCTATCACTTATGCAATCCGCTTATAATAATATGACTATCGGTCAAGTATTGGCATGGAACCATTTGAGGCTCTGTATGGAAGGTCGAGTAGAACGCCCCGTATGTTAGAATGAAGTAGGAGAGCGGAAGCTAATCGGTCTGAGTTGGTACAAGTTCTGACGGATAATATTAAGGTAATCGAGAGAAAATCGAAGGTAGTACAAGATCGTCAAAAGAGTTATGTAGATAAGCGGCGAAAGGATTTAGAATTCGGTGCCGGAGATCAAGTATTCTTGATGTTATCTCCGTGGAGAGGTGTCCTTCGTTTTGGCAAGAAAGGTAAGTTAAGTCCTAGATATATTAGTCCTTATCCGAATGCAGGCGAATTAAATTAAGCCCTCTGATCGGAGTGACCAGTGAGAACTATCTTGAGTACATGATGTTTTTCATGTGTTCATGCTCGGAAGTATTATCCGGATCCGACACATGTGTTGCAAGCACAACCGGTTGAGTTGAAAGAAGACATAAGTTACATAGAGGATGCATTTCAAATCCTCGATGTGAGAAAGAACAAGTTTTGAAAAAGAAATCGATCTCACTCGTGAAGGTTCGTTGGAGACATCACGACGTCGAGGAAGCAACATGGGAAAGCGAAGACACAATGAAAGGAAAGTACCCACAACTTTTTTCGTCTTTGAATTTCGAGAGGCGAAATTCCTCTTAAGGGGGTAGTAAATTGTAAGCCCTAAACCCTATTCTCTTTTATCATTGAGCACTTGTTCATGATGTTTTGAAATATGCAAAATCGTATAGGTTGCACTAAACGATGTCGTGATCGAATTTGGGAATCTATTGAATTTGGAGCTACAATGTGTCTAAACTTCATAAAGGGATAGGTAAACATTGAAATAAGCATATTAAAAGTTTCATTTAAGTAAGTTCAAATCATTAGCAATTTGGAGAAGTTTTAGGTGCATCATGTATTGAATGGAAGATCATATGTCTCTGGACTTGGGATAAGTTGGCTAAATGCTTAGGGTTTCTTTACACACTTATTTAGGTGTTTTAAAAAAAAAGAAAGAAATGAAGTGAAGGATAAAAGGAAAACAAGGAAGGAAAAGCTCAAGCCATTTTGGTTTGGTTTTGCTTTAAAAATAATGAAGAAAATGAAATGAAATGAATGGATATAATATTGTGTTTTGTTTTGTTTAGGAAATAAAAGGAAAGAAAAGAAAGAAAGAAAGAGATAAAGGAAAGGAAAAGAAAAGGAAAAAGAAAAGAAAAAGCAAAAGGAAAAAAGACAAACCTTGCCTCCTTGGTTTATTAAATGACTTTATCTTCTCCATTTTCTTCTTCATTTATCAAAACCAAGTTGAAATTTCGTGGGAGAAGAGAAAAGAAGAAGAAGAAGGAAGCCATTTTTCATAAACTTGGGGCTGTAGTTGCAGAAGAAGAAAGGAGAAGAACTCAAGGGGATTCTTTATTGCAGCAAGGAGATCAACTCATACCAGTTCTGATGTTTTGGTCTTTTCGAGCTCAAAAAGAAGAGGTAAGATTTGAGTTTTTGATACATGAAAGTTAACTCAATTTGGAACAAAGTTTGTGAAGGAAGCTCGAACTAATACTGAAGTTAACTTACTGTTTTGTGAAGAGGAAGACAGAAGACAGAATTTGCTGTCAAATCTGGGAAGTCTCTGATGTTTTGGTTGTTCTGATCTGTATACTTGGAGTTAGAAGCTCTAATTGGTATGGTTAGAAAGCTTATTCAATTTCCCACAAGTTTCGTGAAGGAATCGTGAGAAGAAAATAATTGGAAGATGTTGTGATCTTCAGGTTAAGTTTCGGGTTGCAGCAGGAAGTGAAATCTGGAACAGCAGCAGATTCATTTTAGGGGTTAAGCTACTGAGGTAATTTCTAACCAATACGTTAGGAATCTCATTTTCATGTCTTCATAAGAGTTTTAGAGGATTCAAAAAGGAAGAGTTTGGTATAAAGTACATTCTTTTTGGATAAGTAATGAAGAAGTTATGGCTGTCTGAAAACAGGGCAGAAAATATGAAAATGCTGGAATTTTGAAAGTGTGTTTTCTTGCAAGTTTTAAGGTCAAAAATCATGAGCTCAAGGTTCTAATGATTGATTTGGCTTGTTTGACAGGCCAAGAGCAAATAGGTCAAGTTTACAAGCCAAGGTTCCAATTCTAATACTGTGAGTGACTCTATCTTAGAACTATGTTTGACCTATATTTTTCTTCATGAACATAAGTGTTGATAATTACATCTTGTTTGAACTAGTTGTGAATGGTTTCATGGAGTTTTCTAACATAAGGTTCATGATGGAACCTAAGCATGCTTTGAATTAGTTGTAACTATAAATCAAAGTATGGAAACTAAATTATGAAAGTATGCTTTCCTTTAGAGAATGTTTTGTGTAAATCCACTTGGGAACATGTTTAGATGATGATATGAAATAGTCAAGAAATTGTTGTATGTGTTATAAAGACCTGATTTCCATGGTAGACAAGTTATGCCCTTGTTCTTGATTAACCCCTAATTTGAAGGACATTCGAGAAGGTACTTAGGGGGGGGAATGAATCATGATATCCCGATACTGAAGGACAATGAGAAGGTATCCAGGAAGTAAATGGTTTTACCTAAATCATGAAGGACAATGAGAAGGTATTCGGGTAGTAAATGGTTTTACCTTAATACTGAAGGACATAGAGAAGGTATTAGGGAAAACCAAACGACCAAAGGTATTCCACGTGCACGTGAGAGAGAGAGAGAGAGAGAGGTATGAACCTTATTGGAATAAATGTAACTCTACTACCTATATGGTTTGATGTGGTATCATGTCATGTGTTTTATTATTATGAGCTTCCATATTATTGATCTATCTACCCTCGATAATTTAGTACATTTCGAGTTTTGTGCTATGCACAAGTGGTGACTTAAAACCTGTAAATTGGAAGCATGGTTTGTTTATGTTTACAAACAAATGTTAAGCTATGTTCTACTTATAATCTGCCATTGTTATGATTCACCTGTGAGCTTATAATGTTTTAAAGGTAGACACTCACTGAGCTTTTTAGCTCATTCTTTCAATGTTTTCAAACCTTTTCAGGTAGAGATCGAGCTCCTGGTACCTGACATCCTGCCATAGTCTGCTGGAAGTTCATAAATTGTTAGTTTTGTACGGGTGGTGTTGTATAGAAAGTCGTTATGTAGCTATAGAAGTCTTGTACATTAGCGGTTCTATAAACAATGAGTTGTCTTGTGTTGTTTTGATGCACTTGACTTTTAGTTTCAAGAGAGACTTATGAAGGGTTTCTCCTTGTGTATGTTTAATAGTTGTCCAGTTTCTCTTTGTGTTATGTTAAAATGTTCCATATGCGAACATAGTATGTTTATCAGAATACAGGTCGCAGGTATTGTTTAAGAGGTAAACAATGTCTGTTGGTGGTTTCACGCAGCGCTTTCGGGCTAAGTAGCGAGTAGTTCGGGAGGGGTGTGACATTACGAACATTCGCGAAGGATTGATTTGTTGTTATTGGTCAATATCCATGGACACAGAAATATATTTGCAGTGAGAAGAGTGCAGCTGTGGGACTTTAGTGGAGTGTTCCCGCAGTTAGCGAATGTTGATTGGGAGGTTAATGAGATTAACCGAACAATCTCGTATCGTTGAAGCTTCTGATATGTAGGTCCATTAGGTCCACCTTCTAGCTCGTAAAGGGTTCTTAGATCATTTGAATTTGAAATGTTCAAATTCATTAGGGAATAAACTTAATGTATATTGATACGATATAATATATAGTTTTGGAACTATATATTATAAATTTAATATGAATATGATTCATATTAAATTATATGAGAGAATCTAATATTTGAAAGAGTTCAAATATTATATTAAATGTGAATATGATTCACATTTACAAACTATAGGATAAAATTTAATGTGCACTGGTACATTAAAACTATAGGTTAAAGGGGTAATATGATTAAATAAGATTTAATCCAAATTAAATATATGATATTTAATTTGTATTATTTAAATATGATTTAAATGAATAATTAAATTTGATTTAATTATATTATTATTATTATTATTATTATTATTATTTTAATAATAAATGAGGGAACGTGTCATCCAGACACGTTCTCCACTACCCTTCCCCTTCTCCCTATCGATAAATTAACAGGGAGAAGGGGGTTGCTCAATTGGATTGATCAGTCAATCACATTGAACTTACAGAAGAAAAAAAATTTCTCTCTCCCTCTCAATCTTCTAATTCCCTTCATCTTCCAATTGTTAGAAACCTTCCCACAAAGATTTTTGTTCTAAGATCTCAAAGGATAGAAGGTTTTCCTCGTGGTGTTGTCCAATTGAAGAAAACAGAGAAGCATCTTGGAAGTTCTGTGTGTTCTTTGTCTTTTTGGAGCAAGAAGTTCTTGCGCAAGTTGAAACTACAAAGGTATTTATCTTCTCTTTAGTTTAATTGTTAAATATATGTTTGCATGTATGCAAATATTCCATGTCTAATAGGATTAGAAATACCATGCTTGATCTGTATTTTTGGTCAATGTACTAGTTTTTGTTTTAAGCAAAACAATCAAGTAATTAAGATCCCAAACACGTTTCCGCTGCTCAAGGAGATCAGATCTCCATCAATTGGTATCAGAGCAATGCTTGTATTGTTTTGTTTTGAAACAAAATTGCATTGATTTGGTGGGAAATGTGTTTGGTTTGCTGTAAAAGTGTTTAGGAGTTTTTTTTGCCATAGTTTACTTTTGTTTTTGATCAATTAGTATGTAAAGGCTCCTGCATTTTTTTGGGCAAAAAGTAAAAAATTGAGTCTGTAATTGAGTTACGAGTCGTTCGGGACCAATTTCATGCAATTCGGTTGAGAATCGAAGGAGAAATTGAAGTTTGAAGTTGCTGTGTTCGTGGAAGAAAGTTGTTGCTGAAGCGGCGGCGTTACTGTAATTTATTCATCGATGTTGCAACGCTGAAGAACGGCGTTGCAACGCTAGCGTTTCCTATCGACGTGGGCGTTCAAGGGGTCAGCAGCGTTGCAACGCTGCCCCTCAGTGTTGCAACGCTACCCCGATACCAGGCGCGCAAGACGACGAAGCGGGCGTTGCAATGTTGGCCTCAGCTTTGCAACGCCGTAGGGCATTCCAGCAGCTGCAGACCGGTTCGGTTGGTTCAATTATTTTTGGTCCAGTTCAAGCGGTTCAAGGCCGGTTCAGGGTATTTTTGAACTGGTTTCATGAAATAAATTAATGTAATTTATTTTTTTTGCACTTTAGGGGTCAAATTATTCCGGTTTTACAGTTATTTATCTTTATGAATGTCATTTAGATTATTCCCACCTTAGGATAAGCATATTCATGCATTTTATTTGTATAAATGTTATATGAATATGGTTGAATGCATGACTAATTTATTTTTTCATGAGTAATTAATTATAAGTGTTATGATTAGATTATATGGAAAATAAATTGCATGGAGCATGAAATTACTTAGTTTAAAATAAATGTTATTTTGTTTAAGTAATTTTATAATTCAATTAGTTGAATTCCTTTTACAATTCCAATTTGAATATTGATGGTTGGATTTATAATATAGTTTCTTTATCATAGGTTAATTATTAAAATTTATAAAAGTTACAAATTAAAGGGGTTTTAGAAACCATAACCTATAATAAAGAAATGCATGCAAACATAGGAACTTGGGTTAAAATTTAATTAGTTTTAAATCGTTTAAAATTAATTTAGACCTAAGTTTCAATTTCTAATAGGATTAGAAATAAGTCTTACGTAGTATTTTAAATAGTTTAAAATATAGTAGGACTTTAGGACTTTGGTTATAAGGGAACTCTACAGGTGAAGTTACATCTAAGGTTGAAAGTACTTTAAGTCGGTGCAGTTAACAGAACACCTCCTACACAGGAACCGACCGGAACCCGAGTTGAATTAACCTTAGTTTCATTTTATCTCTAGGTAATTAAAATGTTTATTCACCTAGACATAAGGTTTTAAGACCTAGTTATAATAGTTATAATAGGCATAGACTTAGATAGATTCTTTTAGCCAGAATCCAGCTAAGTTAAAACTATACCCTAATTTTAGGAACTTGGTGGGAGAAAGCGAGATGTTCGCATCGAGTCTACTCTCACGTCCTCAAGAGTTCACACCGTGAGTTCCATGCTCTGCACGTGGCGTCAATAGGTGTGTTCCCTACGGTATGTGTTTGCATGGTTCAATACCAAGGTGAATGAGGGAAGTATCCATAGTAAATGGGAGCGGGACGCGTGTCAACGTATCCTACGGTCTCCTCCATTAGGTCGCATAGTGAGATCTCTATAGTCCGCACGCTAGGTTGTCTGGAGCAGCCCAAACCCTACGGAGGGCCTGACTATAGGGATCGGAACACCGCGAACTCCAGAAATGGATAGGGTCTCTTAGGTTGTTTGCCAGCAGTTGTCTTTCTTAATAGTAGCCTATTGGCTCGGGCCTATTGGATCTGAAAATGGTAGGGTCACATTTACGGGATGAGTTAAGTTAGTTAACAAATCCTTGACCAAACAAACGGTAGCTAAGGACCATTGGGACATGAGATGTTCAGTAGTGAGAATTAGTGAAAAAAGTCTCAATTCAAGGGAGGAATGATCGATCGCCCTGACGGAGGCTTTTGTTCTAAACCCTTGAAGTATCGTTGCAAAATTAAAGGTTTAACTTAAACAGTGGGTTTAGTTTAAACACTAGGGTTCTTTAATAATTTTGCTAAATTAGATTGGTTTTTACAATGGGTTAAAAAGGCATAACTAATTAGAACTATTTTGGATTTTCAGCATGTCGTCCTCAATAATAGCCTTACTTAAAAGCGACCGTTTAACTGGTGAGAATTTTACTACGTGGAAGTCCAACTTGAATACGATTCTCGTTGTTGACAACCTACGGTTTGTACTCTCAGAGGAATGTCCTCAGATTCCTGCTCATAACGCTCCTCAATCATTAGGAGGCGCGCGCACGACCACTGGATCAAGGCTAATGATAAGGCCAAGGTCTACATTTTGGCTAGTGTTTACGAAGTTCTCGCCAAAAGCACGAGGCATGGTCTCACTCGTGAGATCATGAGTTCGCTGCGAGAAATGTTTGGACAACCGTGCGGGACGATTTCGCACGAATCCTCAAATACGTTTATAACTCCCGTATAAAGGAGGGTCATCGGTGAGAGAACACGTTCTTGATCCGATGGTCCACTTCAACGTGGTTGAGAT
Source organism: Trichosanthes cucumerina (assembly GCA_036507285.1). Lineage (NCBI taxonomy): Eukaryota > Viridiplantae > Streptophyta > Magnoliopsida > Cucurbitales > Cucurbitaceae > Trichosanthes > Trichosanthes cucumerina. The sequence goes on along the minus strand of CM071835.1, from coordinate 84,017,127 downwards.
GAACGGAGCGGTCATTGACGAGCAAAGTCGGTATCGTTCATCCCGGAATCTCTTAGAAGAGTTTCTGCAATTCGCAAACAATGCGGTGATGAACAAGATAGAGTATAACCCGACTACTCTCCTTAATGAACTCTGACTTTCCAGTCTCTTATGAAGAATAAAAGGCAGGTGATGGAGAGGCAAATCTGTTTGCCCATTCCGAAAGGTTCCGAATGGTTCATCCTCAGGACTAAGTCTCAGTAGCTCATCTTCCGGGCTTAAGAAGACCCAAAAGAAGAAAATAGGAGGGAAAGGGAAGGCACCTGCTGCTGACAAAGGCAAGGGAAAAGCCAAGGTTAGAGATAAAGGAAAATGTTTCTACTACAACGTGGATGGGCATTGGAAGCGAAACTGCCCAAAATACCTTGCTGAGCTCAAAGAGAAGAAAGGTAAATTAGATTTACTTGTTCTTGGAACATGTTTAGTGAAAAATAATGATTTTACCTGGATACTTGATTCAGGAGCCACTAATCACGTTTGCTCTTCATTTCAGGAAACTAGTTCCTTCAAGGAGCTCGAAGAGGGTGAGATGACGCTCGTGGTCGAAGCAGGAGACGTCGTCTCTCACTCGTGCGATGGGAGATGCCAAGTTATTTTTTCGGAGATAGATTTCTTTTATTGAAAAATCTGTATATAGTTCCTAAGCTTAAAAGAAACTTAATTTCTATCTCTTGTTTAATAGAACTTGGATATTGTATTTCTTTTTCAATTAATGAAGCGTTCATTTTGAAAGAATGTGTCAATATTTGTTCTGCTAAATTGAAAAATGGCTTGTATGTACTGAAACCGAACAAAACGAAAGCAATTTTAAATCATGAGATGTTTAAAAATGCTAACACTCAAAATAAAAGCCAAACAATTTCTCCAAATAATAATACCTATCTATGGCATCTTAGGCTTGGTCATATTAATCTCAACCGGATTGAGAAACTCTCTAAGAATGGACTTCTAAACAAGTTAGAAGATGATTCTTTATTGCCTTGCGAATCTTGATTGGAAGGTAAAATGACCAAACGACCTTTTACTGGAAAATGTTACAGAGCCGTAGAGCCCCTAGAACTTGTGCATTCGGATCTTTGTGGTCCAGTGAATGTCAAAGCTCGAGGAGGGTACGAATATTTCATCTTTTTCATAGATGATTATTCGAGGTATGGTTATCTATACCTAATGCATCACAAGTCTGAAGCTCTTGAAAAGTTCAAAGAGTATAAGGCAGAAGTAGAGAATGCATTAGGAAAAACCATTAAAACACTTCGATCCGATCGAGGTAGAGAGTATATGGATTTGAGATTTCAGGACTATATGATAGAACATGGAATCAAATCTCAACTCTCAGCACCAAATACACCACAACAAAATGGTGTGTCAGAAAGGAGAAATTGAACCTTGTTAGACATGGTTCGTTCGATGATGAGCTATGCTCAATTGCCTGCCTCGTTTTGGGGATACGCAGTAGAGACTTCAGTTCAAATCTTGAACAGTGTTCCATCAAAAAGTGTTTCAAAAACACCTTTTGAACTTTAGAAGGGGCGTAAACCTAGTTTACAACGCTTCAGGATTTGGGGTTGTCCGGCACACGTGCTCGTGACAAACCCAAAGAAACTGGAACCTCGTTCAAGATTGTGCCAATTTGTTGGCTATCCCAAAGAAACGAGAGGTGGTCTTTTCTACGACCCACAAGAAAATAAGGTGATTGTATCGACAAACGCCACGTTCTTAGAGGAAGATCACATATGAGGAACCACAAACCGCGTAGTAAATTAGTACTAAATGAAGCTACACATGAACCAACAAGAGTTGTTAATCAAGCTGGACTTTCATCAAGAGTTGATGGAAGAGAGCAAACACCTCAAGTCGATCTCGTCCTTCTCAATCGTTGGGAATGCCTCGACGCGATGGGAGGGTTGTTTCAACCCGACCGCTACTTGGGTTTATTTGAAACTCAAGTTGTCATACCGATGATGACGGCGTAGAAGATCCATTGTCTTATAAACAGGCAATGAATGACGTACACAAGGACCAATGGATCAAAGCCATGGACCTTGAAATGGAGTCAATGGACTTCTATTCAATATGGGAACTTGTAGACCAACCTGAAGGGGTTAGACCCATAGGGTGTAAATGGATCTAAAAGAGAAAGAGAGATGCAACCGGAAAGGTACAAACCTTTAAGGCTAGACTTGTAGCAAAGGGTTTTACCCAAAGGGAAGGAGTTGACTATGAAGAAACTTTTTCCCCCTCTTTGCTATTTGAAGTCTATAAGGATACTCTTGTCCATAGCCGCGTTTTATGATTATGAAATTTGGCGAGATGGACGTCAAGATCGCTTTTTGAATGGTAATCTTGACGAGAGCATCTATATGTCTCTCACCGAAGGGTTCATAGCCCAAGGTCGAGAAAAAGTTTGCAAGCTTAATCGATCCATTTATGGATTGAAACAAGCGTCAAGATCTTGGAATATAAGATTTGATCTCGCGATCAAGTACTACGGCTTTGACCAAAACGTTGATGAGCCTTGTGTTTACAAGAGGATCGTCAGCGACAAAGTAGCTTTGTTGGTACTTTATGTGGATGATATTCTACTCATTGGGAATGATGTAGGATACCTAACTGACATAAAGAATTGGTTGGCGACCCAATTCCAAATGAAAGATTTGGGAGAGGCGCAGTATGTTCTTGGGATTCAGATTTTTAGGAATCGCAAGAACAGAATGTTAGCACTGTCTCAAGCGTCTTATATCGACAAAATGTTGTCCAGATATTTGATGCACAATTCCAAGAGGGGCTTATTACCCTTCAGGCACGGAGTTCATCTATCTAGGGAACAGTGTCCCAAGACACCTCAAGAAGTTGAGGATATGAGACATATTTCCTATGCCTCTGCAGTAGGTAGCTTAATGTATGTTATGCTATGCACGAGGTCGGACATTTGTTATGCAGTGGGAATAGTCAATAGGTACCAGTCCAATCTAGGGTTAGACCACTGGACAACAGTTAAAAATATCCTCAAGTATCTAAGGAGAACGAGGGACTATATGTTGTGTATGGGTCTAAGGATCTGATCCTTACTAGATACACTGATTCTGATTTTCAGACCGATAAGGATTCTCAGAAATCCACATCGGGATCAGTTTTCACCGTTAACGGGAGAGCTATAGTATGGCGAAGCATCAAGCAAGGATGCATCGCTGACTCCACAATGGAGGCTGAGTATGTCGCTGCTTGTGAAGCAGCTAAAGAGGCTGTTTGGCTAAGGAAATTCCTTACTGATTTGGAAGTTGTTCCAAATATGGAATCTCTCATCACCTTATACTGTGACAACAGTGGTGCGGTAGCCAATTCGAAGGAACCTCGCAGCTATAAGCGAGGAAAGCACATCGAGAGGAAGTATCACCTGATACGAGAAATAGTGCAACGAGGAGATGTGGCAGTCACGAAGATCGCTTCGGAGCACAATATTGTTGATCCGTTTATAAAGACTCTCACGGCTAAAGTGTTCGAGGGTCATCTGGAAAGTCTGGGTCTACGAGTTATGTACATGGGCTAATCTAGGGCAAGTGGGAGATATGTAATGGGGTATATGGATGCCCTAGTTTATTGTATTTATATCTCTCAGTAACCACTGTTTTAGATTATGTTGTACCCCACTAGAGTTTTATTGCAAGTGGGAGTTTGTTGGGATTTGTGCCCTAAAACTCGTAGTTTGTAATTATGTTCTAATTAATGTAATAAAGTGTTATTATTTCAATAAAGTATTATTGTTCCTTATCTACGAGTTTGCCTTTATTTAAATCCTAAATCCAATAAACTAAACATCCAAGGTTGTTAAATGAATTTTTAACTGAATGTAATGTACATAAAAAGGATCTCGGTTAGAGATACATCTGACTAAAAAGGTCTATAGTTGGGGATAAGGTTTGGGTACCTTACCTGGTTAAACTATGGATGTGGCCCACTTTGTATTTGATACAAACACTGTGATCCTAATGTGTTCGTGTAGATGACATGTGAGTGGGGATATCCTATGTAATGAGATTACATAAGATCGAACCACGAAATAGTAACCTCTAGCTGTAACTCCGTTGACTAGTTAGGTTTCTATTTAACTAGGATGACCTAGGCAACTTGATCTCAATCTCGAAAGGTGTTACGAACTCCTGCTCGCGAGGGATTGTCCTTTGACTAGTATGGGTGAGAGTGGCGCATTCGCGAGGCAATATGCCTACCTTCTTAGGGACAAGACCGAGTGAGCGGCTGGGGACTTAACTTAGCAAGATGAAATTCACTCATTCCCGCCTACTAGGGTAAGTAGAGGAATGTTCCCTTAAGTGGTGTCTCCGGGACTTGAACAAATGACCCAACCCTCTCATTGGCCCGAGAGGGACTCTGTTTGTTGGTAGGACCACAAACAAATTGTTCATTAGAGGAGCACTTGTACTTAAGGTACAAGATGTAACCTAGGGGTAAAACGGTAATTTGACCCAGCTGGTGTTACGAACATTCGTGAAGGATTGACTTGCTGTTATTGATCAATATCCATGGACACAGAAATATATCTGCAGTGAGAAGAGTGCAGCTGTGGGACTTTAGTGGAGTGTTCCCGCAGTTAACGAATGTTGATTGGGAGGTTAATGAGATTAACTGAACAATCTCGTATCGTTGGAGCTTCTGATCTGTAGGTCCATTAGGTCCACCTTCTAGCTCGTAAAGGGTTCTTAGATCATTTGAATTTGAAATGTTCAAATTCATTAGGGAATAAACTTAATGTATATTGATACGATATAATATATAGTTTTGGAACTATATATTATAAATTTAATATGAATATGATTCATATTAAATTATATGAGAGAATTGAATATTTGAAAGAGTTCAAATATTATATTAAATGTGAATATGATTCACATTTACAAACTATAGGATAAAATTTAATGTGCACTAGTTGTACATTAAAACTATAGATTAAAGGGGTAATATGATTAAATAAGATTTAATCCAAATTAAATATATGATATTTAATTTGTATTATTTAAATATGATTTAAATGAATAATTAAATTTGATTTAATTATATTATTATTATTATTATTATTATTTTGATAATAAATGAGGGAACGTGTCATCCAGACACGTTCCCCACTACCCTTCCCCTTCTCCCTATCGACAGTTTAACAGGGAGAAGGGGGTTGCTCAATTGGATCTATAGGTCAATCACATTGAACTTACAGAAGAAAAAAAATATCTCTCTCTCTCTCAATCTTCTAATTCCCTTCATCTTCCAATTGTTGGAAACCTTCCCACAAAGGTTTTTGTTCTAAGATCTCAGAGGATAGAAGATTTTCCTCGTGGTGTTGTCCAATTGAAGAAAACAGAGAAACATCTTGGAAGTTCCTGTATTGCTGTCTTTTTTGGAGCAAGGAGTTGCTGCAAGTTGAAACTACAAAGGTATTTATCTTCTCTTTAGTTTAATTGTTAAATATATGTTTGCATGTATGCAATTATTCTATGTCTAATAGGATTAGAAATACCATGCTTGTTCTTTATTTTTGGTCAATGTACTGGTTTTTGTTTTAAGAAAAACAATCAAGTAATTAAGATCCCAAACACGTTTCCGCTACTCAAGGAGATCAGATCTCCATCAAATTCATCATACTATAATATTTCTAACTTGTTAAATATCTAAGTAGGGGTGAGGACGAGGAATCCTCATCTCGACTTCATTCTTTATTGAGAAATTTGACACTTCTACCATCAACTACAACAAAATTCATAATCCTAGCAACTCATATATTAAAAAAGAAAAAAGAAAAAAGAGGAAAATAATTATCATCATGATGATTTTTAAGCCATTGTCACACATCCTAGAGATTTGACCTAATTTTTTTTTTAATGAAACCTTACCATTATTCCATTAAAAAAAATCTCACTTGTGATATAATTTTTTTTTTTTTTGGGTATGTGATCACAGGGTTTAGCAATTCAGCAAAAGCATGTTGTGGAACAGGAAGATTTGAGATAGGTATTATGTGCACAAATATGAATCCATTTACATGTATTGATGCCAACAAGTATGTGTTTTGGGATGCCTTTCATTCTCTACACATAAAGCTAATTCCATGATAGCAAATCATATTGTACAAACTTATCTATCAATCTTTCTTTGAACAATAAAACCCCTTCTAAGATGTTGGATTTTATTGTATTTATTTATACACTTCTTAAAAAATTATTAAATAAATAAATCAGTGAGTGAATAGTATATCTATCTATCTATCTATCTATCTATCTATCTATCTATCTATCTATCTATCTATCATTTTTCTCCACTTTTTTTAGTCACTAGTAGTTTACACAAATTATTCATTAATTAACATATGATTCATAGAATGTATATATTAGTTGGTTAAAATTATATTTGAATAGTTTAGATCCTATTTGATAACCATTTGGTTTTTAGTTTTTGGTTTTTAGCAATTAAGCCTAAAAATACTATTTATACTCATGAGTTTCTATTTTTTCTTATCTACTTTATCCCATGTTTTTAAAAACCAAGCTAAGTTTGAAAACAAAATAAAAGTTGTTTTCAAAAACTTGTTTTTGTTTTTGAAATTTATCTAGAACTTAAATGGTACCTCAAGAAATATAGAAATCATTGTAGTGAAGATTAAGAGGAATGGTGAAAAAATAAGTATAAATTTTAAAAATAAAAATAAAAAAACGAAATGATTATCAAACGAAACTTTATATAGCATATATATCTAACAGAAAAGGGGTTCAAATCATTCTATATATCAACATGAGTTCTATATAAAATAAAATAGACAAATCCCAACCATTTGAAATGATTTATTTATGTGTTAAGATAATTGCATCCGACCATTTTAGGTCAAATCCCAACTATTTGAAACGATTTAGGTGTTAACTAAAAGATGCACAAAAAACACATCCTCTCAAAAGTATCACGTCCGACCTCCAACTATATATCTTTTGAGTTTTAAAAGACTTTCACAATCATATTGAAAAAATATTTAAATTTGAACAAATCAGAGCTTGAACCTAGGAATTGAGAAGAGTTGATGACATTCTAACTACTATACAAGAAGACTTTTTTGGGATTTGATCTAACATTTTCTATACATATTATAGAAAGTAAAAAATTTGAGGGGGGCTTGGGCCCATGGTAAATCCGCCCCTGTTCACAATAACTAAAAAAATTATATCAAACACACCCTACTAGTCTCACCAATTAAAAAAAAAAATCTTGCTGATCAACTACAATAGCACAAAACTCTCTTAAAAAAAACTTTATTAAATCTCTCATATGACTTACATTTGCAAACTAGTACATCCTCAATAAAGAAAAGAAAAGAAAAAAAAAACAGGCAGAAACTCTCTAAGAAATATTAAGAGAGAGACACCAATCTCATATAAACCCACCAAATTAAAAGATCTCACAACAAAAACAACAACAAAAAAAAAAAAAAAAAAAAAAAAACCTCTTCAAAAATGTTGCAATTTTTCAAGCTTCAAACTTTGATGAAACTTAGCAATAAACTCCTCAGCCCTTTCATCTACAGCTTGATCTTCCATGGCAGCTCCCAAATCCTCAGCTTGATCTCCATTTTCATCCCCTTGTTGATCTTCAACTTCCACATTATACTTATTCCAAAAACTCCTATGAACCTCCACCCAATACTCTGCCTGCTGGTGCCCGCCGCCGCCGCCGCCGACGTAATGGCACCTGCAGCGACAGCATCGCCTCCCTCCGGGGTCGGTCGTCCCGAGTCGGCCTAGAAACCGACGTGTGGCTTCGGCTGGACTCGGGATCCGACCCAGCTTAGAGACGACTTTAGAGGCAAAACGATTCCAAACCTTCTTGGGAGGTGGAAGCATTTTTTTTTTTTTTCCTCCTGAGAATTGAAACAAACAGAAAATGAGGAAAGTGAGAAGGGTTTAAAATGAGAAGAGGATTAGGGTTTTTTTTTTTTTTTTTGGGGGAGATGTTAAGGAAGTTTTTGTTTTTGAAATGGAAATTGTTGCTGATAATCAATTGGGAGATAATGGAGATTTTGTTGCATATATATGGAATGTCTCTATCTGAAAATATTTTTTTGGAGTAATATCTAGGATTATGATTGGTTTTTAATGTGAAATATTTGTGTCAATAAAGGATTAGTAAAGAAAATGCATTTAAAATGTTTAGTTTAGGTTAGATGTAATTACTAATTAATTATAACTTTGATTTAATTTTTCTAAGTAGTGTGTGTTTTGATTTCCTTTCTTTATCAATAAAATAAAATAGTGCATTTTGGCATATCTAGCTTCTATTTTTCCTATATATATATAATTATTATTATTATTTTTGAGTACCTTCATAAGTGAAATCATTGCTTCAGAACTAAATTCCAATGGGAGAATAATTATTATTACAAGTATTCAATAACTTCAAATTTTACACGTTAAAACCCATCCAAAAAGCATAGCATTTAGTTATAGTGTCATTGAGAGAGTGGTTTGTTCTCTGGTAAATTTAAATTTAATCTAATTTGGAGAAAATTTTAATACACATAAGAGCGAATTTTAGTTGTAACCAATTATGCTATGCTCGACAAAATAATGTATCCATTTTTTAGATCAATCCAAATATAATTCATTGGATAAGATACAAAAGATCGATGGTTGGATTCTCCTTATTCTTGCCATCGTTAAACCAAAGACAAATCTTTCCATTTTTTACATGCTCGATAAAATATTTGGGTGCTTAATATAATTGCTAAAGCTGAGTTAAGTTAAGCATGGTGTCCCTTTATGGTTTAGCTAGGTTCAAATAATTCATTGTTCACTAATTTATAATATAATATAATATTTATAAAAAAAATTGTTAAAGATAATTATAACTCGACTTTCAAACTGCCATGTATAGTATATCCATAATTTTTATACAAGATTTAACATATAAGTTGGATAATCTTGAATAATTATACATTTGTAAATTACATCTAACCAAATCAATTCACCTCATTATCTTTTTTTTCTCCTTGTTTATTAGGTTTGATTTAGTCACCATACATATAACTCTTCTAATTTTCCTTTTCTGTATCTCTACGACAAATTATAATATTATTGTTTCTTATTTGGGCAAAAATCCACAAGATTTTGCTTTTTGATTATTCTACTTTAAAACCCCACAAATATTGTTTTGCTTATATGCTAAAGAATATTCCCCACTTTTTCTACTTTTAACAAATGAGAGAATACAATCGAAATTTGAACAAATGCCCATCAAAAACCCTTTGCCATTTTTCAAATATAGTGATTCATTCGAGCATATTGAGAGAAATAATGAGGCCGCCAGAATGGAACTGTCTCATAATAATCGTTGGATATGTAGATCCAATAATTTTTATGCCTCCTAATAACAACCCTTAATATAAATTCGAAATACTTCTATTTTTATCCTATAATGAAAAACTGCTAGCAAATAATTTCCTGATCATATTTTGGGATAATTATTATTGACTACTTTTCGTTACACCCTTAACAATCTTTTCCATAAAAAAAAAAAACGATCTTTCACAACAAGTTAATTTACTTGACTAAAAAGTAAAATAAAGAGACAAAGATAATAGGTATTTCAGGAAAAAAAAATAAAGCTTCAAAAAAAAGAAAATACAAAAAACACTAAAAAAATCTATTATTAACAGAAAAAAGGCACAGAAATGAAACAAAATACAAGGGAAGATGTAAATATGAAAACCAAAGAAAGTGAAATAATAATACATGGTAGGGGAGAGGGAGGGACTAATTACTAATTAAACATATATAAATAGGATACACTACACAATACAATACAAGGCATGGAAATTGTTTTTTTTTCCATAAAGGAAAAAAAACAATTAATTACAATAATGATAATAATAATAAAATTGAATATGGTTTTAAGAAAAACCAATTGTTTTGCCAAGCAGCCAAAGAACCAAGGATAACTCAATTCCAAAGATGGTGTGGAGTGTAGTCCTATCCAGAGTAAATCCGTATATGGTTATCCCAGCTCTGTTGTTCTCGAAATATGTCACTGCATTTACCCACCAATTTCCAATTCAAATTTAAATTTAATCCTCTTTATTAATTAATTAATGGTTAATTATAATATAATTAATATCGATTTGACTTCGTTTGAGATTGGAATTTGGTCCTATAAGTTTCAAAATTTTCAATTTAATTCTTATGATTTGAGTTTAATTTTGGATTTCAAGAATTTCAATTTAGGTTTTTGTTTTGGCCAACTGGGTTGGTTTTGGTAGGTTAGATTAGATATAAATCAAATCAAATTTACCCAAAATACCATAAGGACTTGATTAAAACTTTTTTGGCTAAATGTTTGTGTTAGTCACCTATATAATTTGGAGGTTCTTTCAACTTTTTTCTTTTTAACTCGAGTGTCCTTCATACTGTTTAAATAATTTCAATTTAGTCCTTTGGTACCTTTATGTTTGGATGAATGTTAAAATTAGGCCAGTTGAAGAAAAAAAATAATAATAATAAATTACCACCTCTTTAGATATTTAGAACAAAAATTAAAAATTTTAGACTCTATGTAATAATCCTTTAGTTTTTCATTTTTTGTTTTTGAAAATTAGGTTTGTTTTCTCTTTTTTTTTTTTTTATATAAATCTTTCATATTCCTTTAAAAACATATTTGAATTTTAAGTCAAATTTCAAAAAACACAAAATCAAAATTTAAACACAAAATCAAAATTTTAGGCCCGTTTTTATACATTTGGTTTTTTGTTTTGATTTTTAAAAATTTTACTTATTTTCACATTATTTCTCTACCATGGTTTTTATCTTCCCTACCGGCTACCATAGTTCCCATCTTTTTTAAGAAAACGCTTGAATTCTTAGCTAAATTTAAAAAATAAAGACGTATTTTTGGAAACTACTTTTTTTTTAGTTTTCAAAACTTGGCTTGGTTTTTTAAAACACATCTAAAAAACAGATAAGAAAACATGAAAAACTATTGATGAAAATAGTATTTATAGGCTTAATTTTTAAAAACAAAATATTTATCAAACGGGGCTTAAAAACTACTTTTTTTAAAAAAAAAAGTTAACTTGGTTTTTAAAAATGTTTTCAAAAGATCAGAAATATAGGTAAAAAGTAGTGTTTATAGATTTAATTTTCAAAAACAGAAAACCAAAAATAAAATAGTTATCAAACCAAACCTCATCTTATTTAACTTAATTATTTTAAAAATTTCTAGGGAAAAATATATGTTTTGGTCCCTCAATTTACAGGCGAGTTTCTATTAAGTCTCTCAGTTTCAAAATCGAACAATCAAGTCCCTTAATTTGATAAAATAGTTCAATTGAGTCCCTAGAGGTTAACTACCGTTAATTACTTAACGGACTGCTGACGTGGTAATTTTTAATATTAAAATAATATTTTTAAATAATAATAATTATTATAATTATAATAAAATAATAAAATTTAAAAAAAAAACTCTCTCTCCATCCTCTCCGTCTCCCCTTCTCCTTTCCATCTTCTTTCTCTATCTTCCTGCCCCTTCCCCCTTTCTTCTCCCCAGATTTTGAACGATTCTCTCGCATCCTCCGACGATTTCTCCGCTGCGGCGTCCACCGGCAGCGACGAGAACACTCCATTCCCCCTTTATGCTAAGTTACAGAAAATAGGAAGATGATAAAGAAGAAGAAAGAAGAAGAACCCACAAATTTATTCTACACAACAAACTTATCTTCATCATCTTCATCTTTAATCTTCAGAAATCTTCGTCCATTCTAAACTCATGGATTCCTCCATTTCCATTCAGATTTGACATTACAGAAGCCTTCTGATAATCCCCAACTCTCTTCTCGAAGAAATTCGTCTTCCCCTGCAACGAAATCAGCTCCATCCAATCAAATGGATTGTGAACACTATAGATTTTCCCATACCCTAAAGCTCCAAGCAATCTATCCGCGACAAATTCAATGTACTGGCTCATCAAATCGCCATTCATTCCGACGAGAGCCACCGACAACGCATCACAAACAAATCCCCTCTCTATAACCACCACCTCACAAACAATCTCCTTCACTCGATCCTCACTTAATTTTTTCCTCAACAACGACGAATACAGCAAACAAGCGAAATCGCAATGAAGACCTTCGTCTCGCGAAATCAACTCGTTGGAAAAGGTGAGTTCAGGCATTAATCTGTGTTTTTTCAACCAGAAAATGGAGCAGAAGCTACCTAAGAAGAAAATTCCCTCGACGCAAGCGAATGCCAGAATACGCTCGGCGAAGGAGTCGGTGCTATCGATCCACTTCAACGCCCAATCAGCCTTCTCGTCGCTGCCGGCAGACGTCGCAACGGAGAAATCGTCGGAAGATGCGAGAGAATCGTTCAGAATCTGGAGAGAAGAAAGGGGGAAGGGGCAAGAAGATAGAGAAAGAAGATGGAAAGGAGAAGGGGGAGAGGATGGAGAGAGTTTTTTTTTTTAATTTTATTATTTTATTATAATTATTATTATTTTAAAAATATTATTTTAATATTAAAAATTGTCACGTCAGCAATCCGTTAAGTAATTAATGTTGGTTAACTTGTAAGGATTCAATTGAATTATTTTATCAAATTAAGGGACTTGATTGTTCGATTTTGAAACTGAAGGATTTAATAGAAACTCACTTGTAAATTGAGGGACCAAAAGTGTATTTTTCCCAAATTTCTATTAACTTGTGGGGACGATTAATGTAAAATTATTACTAGAGATTAAATTAAAAAAAAAAAACAAAAAACTAGGGACCAAAACATATATTTACTCGAAACTTTTAAACCCATGAAATTAAAATTGAAACTACCATAAGAATGAGGAGCAAATTAAAGTAAAAAAGAAAAAAAGAGTAATTAGGAATTTAGGGTTACCTAAGGCCTGTCTCTTTTGGAAGGAGATGGTGCTGTAAGCGTAGGCAGGGATCAACTTGGTGTTGTCCAGATCATCTTCTTCATCACAACCGTCGTCGCCGTCCGATTCCTCTTCGCCGTTTGGGGTCACCGGAAAAACCTGGGCTCCGGCAGCAGCCATCGGCGTCTCGCCGTCTGTGACGTCGAAGGAATCCAACGTGGCACACACGTGCCACTTGGCAGCAAGCGACGTCACCGATTGAGCTTTGTGGGTGATTTTAGTCGCACTCCTTAGTAATATCATCAGACTTGTAAGAAGCGTCATCGAGCATAGCTGCACCCAATTTCATTTTTTATTTTAATTCCACTCTCCAAATTAATATTACAAAGATTTGTATCAATAATTCAGGTATAGAAATGTTGAACTAAAAAAAAAAACCAATGTTTGGAAATTGAAAAACTAAAATAATCATTTAAATCTTATAAAATTATTACTTTAAAAAATGTTTGAATCTCATTTTCAATATCTAAATATTTAAATTATTTTATTTTAATTTCTAAACTTTCAAAATTCCTATTTTAGTCCATAAATCTTCAAGTAATCCAATCGATCATCCCAACTTTTTAAATTAAAATATATATTTTAGTCTTTAAAAATAAAAAAAAAAAGAGTTAAATTGAAAGTTTTGGTGCATAAACTTTCTATATGTATCTAATAAATTTTTTAACTTTAAAAATTATCCGATAAGTTTTTAGACATTTAATTTTATGTTTAATATGTCTTTAAACTCTCCATTTTCACTAAACCAATTAATTTTAATGAAAAGTATTGTAAAACTCCATGAAAACTCACTAATTTAAACCAATTAATTAATACATAAATGGTTAACCATTAAATAACGGTCAAAACTCACAAATTTTTTTTTAAAAAAAATAGCTTTAATATCACTTTCCCTTGAAATATTATCCATTTTGTATCATACATACAAATATTTTACTATTTTTAAAAATTATTAGAGGGTTATAAAATTGAAAATTAAAATTGCAATTAGTGTAATTAGAAGAAATGGAAAGTTTATAATAAAAACTGATTTGAAAAAAAAAAGAAAAAGAAAAAAGAAAAGGTGGAATATGAACGTACCGCAAGTTCGCCAGCAATGTAGATATTGAGGGTGGAAGAGGACTTAGTAGAAATAAGGAGAGAAGTAAACTGGCTGCCGGTGACGAGGATGAGCGACCACAATATGAAGGCGCGGTACCGGTGGCTGATGATTCTCAGATGGCGTCTGATCCTCAAATGCTCTGACAGGACCGATCCGACGTCGGAATCCACCTGGAACACGGTGGCGAAGTCCTGCAGCCGTAGGATCTGTAGGTCGCAGATCAGACGGAACAGGATGCACACTAGGAAGATCACCGTCGTTCTGTACAGCCACGACAGCAGCTCCATGGCGCACGCTACTGCGTCGCTCACTATAACGTTCCCCAGGAATGGGATTTGCGACGCGCCTGACGCGTACCACCAGATCTTGTACGCGCTCTCCGCTGCGAAGCATGGGATCACGAATGTTGATAGTACCCTCAGTGATCTCTGCAAAACACACACAACAAAATAATTTTTTTCATTTTTCATTTTCCTTTTCTTTATTTTTATTTTACTTAATTACAAATTTAGTCCACATATCTATTTCACCTTAAACTTTTTATTTTATATCTAAGATTATAAACTTTTAGTTTTAAACTTTTTAAAACTAATTCATCTATTAGATTAAATTTGAATTTTACGTCCGATCGATTCTTAAAATCTTAATGGTGTGTTTAATAAATTTTTAAACTTTTAATTTTATATTTAATATTTCTTTAAATTTTAAAAAAGTCCGATTTTAATTTTATGCTTTTAAGTAAATCTTAAAATTAGTTATTTGAATTTAATTTTTATCAAAATTAGTTAAATAATAACAATAATTTCTAATTAATAGAACGAATTAATCGTATGAACTATTTAAGATAAATTTTAGAGATTACAATTGGACATTTAAAAATATAGAGATTAAAATTGAAAATATAAAGATTAAAATTGAATGAAAGATAAAATAGAGAGAGTTAAATGATATTTTAACTATTTATTTATTATATTTCGTCTGACGCTGACGTGTTTTCTATTTTTCTTTTAAGATTTGGCTTATCGTTTTCAATAGTCAATACTA
Source organism: Trichosanthes cucumerina (assembly GCA_036507285.1). NCBI lineage: Eukaryota > Viridiplantae > Streptophyta > Magnoliopsida > Cucurbitales > Cucurbitaceae > Trichosanthes > Trichosanthes cucumerina. The sequence continues at coordinate 84,001,979 of CM071835.1, read as the reverse complement.
CTTTTTTTTAAAATGGAATTTTACGTAATCTCGTATTAAAAAATAGACAATAAGAGGCCAAAAAATAATGAAATTTTATGGAAAGTCTTCGTTTTGTTCTTTTGTGTTTTCAAGGTTATATATATATTTTTTTAGTACTAAAAATATTTTTTTTTAACTAGTTTGAAAAAATTAATAGAAACATTCCAATATTATTTGATTAGTTATATTATAAGAGAAAAATAGAAATATGGTTTCAGTTGAACTAAAAAAACAAATTAGGACCAAACATGTGATTTTTAAAATCTCAACACTTTAAATCTTTTCTAAATTCAAATTTTAAAAAGTGTTAGTTTTGAAAATTGACGAATTAAAAAATTAAGTTCAAATTCTTGAAAATATAAGTATATTTTACCCATAAATACAATACTGTACTGAAAAATAAACATAATAATCATAAATTAACCAAAATTTAAAGGTTGAGAAGAAAGAAAGGTAATTTTTTATATAAACTTGATTTAGATTTAAACATAACGATGACTTTGAATTTAACTTATAAATTTTGACTTTGAATTTAACTTATAAATTTTAGCATTTATCTTATAAATTCTAGTGTTTGTATAACTATTTATAAGCTCATAACTTTTTAAGGAAAAGACATGAGTATAATTTACTTTTTTTTTTAAGTAGTATGATTCAACTAGGGGTGAGTAAAAAAGACCAAAAACCGACTCGACTGATCGAAACTGACCGAACCGAGGGCGGTCGATCGGTTTTGTGCAGGTTTCGGTTGGGGTCGGATTTGGTCTTCACAAAACCGACCGAAAATTAAAAAATATATATATATATATATATAATAATAATAATAATTAAAAAATAAAAAACTAAAAAGATTTTCTCAAAATAATTAAATAATAATAATTATTATTAAATAATAATTATAAATATTAAATAATTAATTAAATAAATATTTATATTTATATATATATATAAACCGACCAAACCGACCGACTGGTAAAGTTTTTCAAAAAAAAAAAAACTCCGACTGAATCGACCGCCCTTGGTCGGTTCGGAGGTTGGTTGGGGTCGAAAACCGACCGCAACCGACTGATGCTCACCCCTAGATTCAACCAATAAAGTATTAATATTCTTTTAAAGATTAGATATTTAAATCACCATCTCCAAAGGATTGAAAAGTTAAGTGAAACACACCCATGAAAATATACTTAAAAAAATTCAAGAAATTTTTTTATAAAAATACATAATTAACCATACCATGCACACATATTTTAGAATTAAACATTATTTGTCCCTAAAGCATAAAAACAAATTTTTAAATTTAGTCAATATTTTTAAATCGACTTGTATAATACAAACAAAAAAAAATCCAAAAATAGAATTTGAGAAATAAAACAAATTGAAAAAAATTAAACTAAAATGACATTTAAACCCTTTTTAGATTCTTACCGGAAAAAGAAAAAGAAAAATACCGCAATCAAAGGCAAAAATCCCCAATGAAGTTGACAAACATTCAAATGGACAGAAAAAACCAATTAAATCAGCAGATTTGTCCAAAAGCCAAAGATTAATCCCCAAATCTTTACAAATTCAAGCTCTCTTTAAACTTCCATAAAAATTTCTCTTAACAATTACCTTCAAATCAAATTCCAGAAATGCACAATCCAGAAGAAAAACGATTCAACAATCAAATTCTCAAAATCCAGATCCAATCAGTCGATTCAGAGAGAAAGAGAGAGAGAGATGAATTTCGATTTCGAGAAACTTACATTGAGCTTGATCGTATATCCTCTTCTCACAGTTTCGCTTTCATCGCAGAGCTTATCGAAGAACAAGAATCTCCTAAGTCCGTACTTCCTGATGAAATTGGAAAGGCAGAGGAACGAAACCGTCGCCACACTGCTGAGCGACAATTGAACGACGCGATCGAAGGGCCTCGCGTGATGGCTATCGCAGGAAGAACAGGCCAGAAGGAAATGCGAGGTCGCTGGAACGATGATAGCGAAGAGGAAGAACATGGACCACGACAATCCGGCCGTCCAAATGTCCGATTGATCGACGCACATCCATCGGAGATACGATCTGAAGCTATGCAATTCGTCCTGAGCGTGAGAGGCAGAGCGCTTGAATACCTTCGCCTTTCTGCTAATCAACGCCTCTCTGCTGCTGTCTTCCATGACGATTCGGAGCGAAACTCTCGATTTTGTTCCTCCTCTTCTTGATTTCTTCGATTTTTGTAGAAATTGTTATTGTGATTGCTTGATTGAAGATGATGATAAGGAATTTGGGTTTTCTTTTACTTCACTTTTTTTAGGTTTAATTTGTTGAAGGTTGAATGTAAAGAGATTTGCAGAGAAGAATGAAAAAACTGTGTAACAACTAACAACAATAGAACCCTTCAGGTTTAGGGGTTTTTTATTTTTATTTTGTTGTTTTTTAAAACTATTTTTATTTTGTTGAAGATACAAATGGAGGGTAAGTGGCCAACAAACATAACACATGAAAAATCACAGCCAATGAAAGAAGGACACGTGGGCATGACTAATTGATTTTTTTAAACTACTATTTTTGTTTCAAATGTCTTCTAAATCATTAGAAAATAGTGGGATTTTTTAAATTTTGATTTTATTACCTAATCAAATTAATACATTTTGATTGAATTTATTTTCCATTTGTGGTTATATGTCATATCAGAGATGGAGGGGGTGATTAAATTACATTTTATATCAATTTATTTTGTTGCTTATAAGGTATATCAATATCTTGTAGAAAAAATTAAAAGTTTAAATCATTTTACTCTCACATGATTTGTTTTTTAATTCAACCAATTACACTTGAGTTATATTCACTCATACTATGTTTTGACATGTTATTGTTGAAAAAAAATGTCACATCAACAATAATCAATATTTTCTTACTGAATTTAGAATTTAACCTTTTTTAATAAAAAAAGTTATGCAATGAATATTTTTTCCCTTTTTTATGAAAGAGAAGGGGATAATATTTACCTTTTTTATGTTCTCATCTATATATTGGCATTATTTACTTGACATATAATACAATTACATGAATTCATCAATATTCTAGGGAGAAAAATGAAATTTTTGTCATTACCAAATGATCCCAACTTAATTTTAATCAAATATATTCTAGTTTTTGAACCTTTGACCTTTTGATCGAGAGTATACGCCAATTATCGTCAAGCTATATTCACTTTCACATATATCTTAACTAATTAAATTATATGCCGGTTGACAAAACGGAGATAAACAATCACTAATAATAAAAACAAATTTCCATAATTAAATATGATTTGATATAATGTGACATTATTGTCTATGATTAATTGTAAAGTGCAAGCTTTAAACCTTGGACTTCCACATGGGCTTGTTTGGTTTACAATAGAAAATTTCAAGTAAAATAGGTAATAGTATCAAATTATAAATTTATAATAAGTAATTAGACAGCTGGTATAGAAGACCAATAAAAAGCCACCACGTGGGATGGCCTGAGATCAGCGATTTATTTTTGTATTATTTATTTTTCATATTTGGATTTTGTTTTTATTAAAAAAATAAAAGAAGAAGGTAAGAGTCGAAAACGTGGCATTTTATAATTGGATGAATTACTAATTTGTAATCAACCGTGGCTGATTTGATGGATCAATGCGCTGTTTTGTTGACTCTGAGGTGATATCGTGGGAGATTTTTATTGGTTGTGTTTTCTCTTGTATTTTTTTTCAATCATCAGTTAAATTACAAATTTAGCATTTGATATTTTAATTATTTAATAAGAATCTAAATTTTCAATTTTGTATTTAATATGTTATTAATTTTTTAAAATATTTATTAAATTTTTAAAGGTTTGTTTGTTAGATGATTTTAATTATGTTTTATGTTTTCTAGATCCAATGAATAATATTTTTTGGCGGATGCATTTTCAAAAATATTTTACGATTGTGTGATCTAAATAGTAAAAATTTTAAAAACAACTCTTTTATGTTTTTATTTTATCTAGATTTTAAATTTGAGAATTTAAAATACAAAATTCTATTAGAAAATATAAAAAATTTAATATATATAGTATTTCAAATTATAAACTCAATTTATTTTTGTTAATTGAAATATGTATATATTATAAATTATATGATATTGTAAAATAATAATTATACAAAATTCATAACAAAAAAATTAATAATAGTTTATATTCAATCTAATATTAGTTTTGCAATTACAACTAATTTCATAGTCTATAAAAATATATTATAGAATAGTTTTTGAAACATAAATTGTTTAAACTGGAATCTAATTTATAAATCTACTACCAAACACATATCTATTTTCATATTGCCTACCAAACAAATCCTAAAGTTTCAATTATATGTCTCATATATCCTAACATATTAAAAAAGTTTAAAATTAATTGACATAAAATTGAAGTTTATGCCTATTCAGACTAAAAATTTTCAATTTTACATCTAATAATTTCATTATTTTTTTTAAATCGAATATGTCAAAGATTTATAAGCCACAAAATTAAACATTCAAGGACTTATTACATTAAAAAAACAAATTGAAATTAAAGTTTAAAAACTTATCCAACACTTTGTAAAATTCAATAATCTATTGTCTATTGGAATACAAAATTAAAAATTTAAGAAGTTATTAGACAAAAAGTTGAATGACCTACTGTCTATTGGATATAAATTAAAATTTTAAAATTAGACATTTTTTTTTAAGTGGAACCAAAAAGATAGAAATCTGTTCGGAGTAATTTAACCATATAAATTCATACCCATCTTTTTCTTTTTACTAATGATATGAACATATTCATTTGATCTATGAAATAAAGAAGTTACAAAATAATTTATGTTAAATTTATAGCTAATTTTCATGTAGTTTAATTGAACTGCATGTGCCTCGTAGATGAGTAATGTTAAAACCAATAAAGAGAAGAGTATGTTATTCAAATTTTTATATTTGAATCTTGCTATGTAACTCTAATTATAATTTGATAGTTTATATATATGTTTTGAATTGTTCAGGATAACGATAAAATAAAAAATAAAAACAATTTGTAAAAAAGAATAATAAAAGGATATTACACTACTGTAAAGTTATATCTTATCTTATAAATAATAAAGGGAAAAAAGTCTCCAAATTATGTGTCACCTTTAAGAATCTTTAAAAAATTAAAGATGCTTTCAAGTTTCAAATTACTATAATAATTCCAATTAAGTGGGCAAAATAAAATGCCAAAGACACGATTTATAGGCTAAGAAATGACTTCACATGCACTCCAACGCAAAGATCTTTGTATAATTGTATTGCTTAAAGTTAGATATGAAAGAATTTAAGTTTAATTATTATAATTAATGTGTTTGGAATAACTTTTGAAAAAAAAAACCGATCTTTTAAATAAACTCAATTTTTTTAGTGAGTACCTTGAAAAAGTAATAAATTAAAGTGGCTGATATAACTTTTTCTTCAAAAAAAAAATTATGACAATTTAAAGAAGTTGGATTAATTTAAAATATATTTTTAAAGAAAGATTTGAAGGGTAGATTATTAAAGATGACTTTAAAGTGATCCTTTGAAAATAATAATAATAATAATAATAATAAAAATAATAAAAAATAAATAGGGGTGTACAAATAACTTGGTAGGTCGAGCAATTTGGACTATCCAACCCCAAACGTTGGGTGAGGTTGGATTAGGTTAGTTTTTTTTCCAGATTGGGTTGGGTTAGAATTTTGGAAAACCAAAATTTCGGGTCGATTCTCGGGTTGACCCAACCCAACCCAAAATTTATGTTTTTTTAAAAAATTTATATATACTTATAAATGAATTATTTGTCAATTTTTAATGTTTAATTTCTTCTAAGATTCTAACAAATATATTTTTTTAGTACATCAGATTCTAACAAATATTAAGATGTTATGAAGTTTGATAATTGAATTTCATGTAATTTTAGTTATAAATTCAAGAAAAAAATTATTTTAAATAATTAAGAAAATTATTAAACATTAATAAAAAAATCAACCTAGCGACCCAATCCAACCCAACTCGAAAACATATGGTTGGGTTGCAACTCTTAATCTGTTAATTCGGGTTGCAACTCTTAATCTGTTAATTCGGGTTGCCAACCCGACCAACCCGAATTTTCGGGTTGGTTCCAAAAAAACTCTTCAACCCAACCCAACAACTTAATCCGTGTACACCGCTAGCGAAAAATCTTTAAAATATATAGTAAGAAAAAAAACATATTTACCATTAATAGAATCACTTTTAAATTTAGTGCAATAAAAAATGTTATTTATAGCACTTTTTTAGAAAGGTAGGATGTAAAAATATTTTTATTGAAATAATTTTTAAAAAATGTTTAAACTAGAAGGTATTCAAATAACAAGTTTAATAACTTTTAGAGTTGTGTTTAATTAATTTATAAAACGATAAAAGTGAATAATAGATTTCTAAACTTTTATTTTGTATCTAATAATAATAGATCTTTAAATTTTAAAATTGTCTAATAAAGCTCTAAATTTCAAATTTTGAATCTTACACGTTTTTGACACATTTTTTAAAATTCATAAAATATATCACATAAATTAAAATTTATGTTTACTATAACCATAATTTTTTTAATTTAATATATCTATTAATATGAGATGTAATCTCTAAAACTTTAAATTATGGATATGCATGAAAATAAAATACTAACATTTCTGTCAATTAAAGGCCATTTGGACGTAGACAAGAATAAGACCTAAACAAATACATGACCACATTTTTTATGTTTAGTTTGCATTAATGTTTGTTACCAGATTTGTTGGTCCTTTTTGTTTGTTACTTTTTTTTTTTTTGAAGTAATCTGTTTGTTACCTTCTTGAGTCAGCTATTTGAGCCATATTAATTATAATGATTATTGAAAAAAATAAAAATAAAGCATTAGACAAATTAAATGTTTGTTACTAGATTTGTTGGCCCTTTTTGTTTGTTACCTTGCTGAGTCATGCTTAGGAATCGGTTTTGATTAATTTTTTAAGCGTTGAATTTCAGAAATAAACTATTTTAAAAGAAACCTTTAAAACCAATTTTTTAACCTAGTAGACATTTTTTAGTTCCTCAATTTTGAAAAATAAGTTTAAAAACGTCCCTTATATTATTTTTTCAATATTTTTTTTAATATAAAATTAATATTCTTTATTAATTTTTAATATGGAATGATTTTTAAATTAAAAAAAAAATCTCTCTTCCTCTCTACCCAATTCTCTCTCCCTCCCTCCTCTCACCACCTTACTTCCCTCTTCCCTCTTATTTTCACCTTTTCTCCACCATCCTTTTCATCCCTCCTCCCTCTCAATACGTTGTAACGACGTACATTAGTGGTGACAACGCGTAGTATTCAATTTCTTCTTCCTTCTCTTTCGATAAGTGGACATGTGGCAGCTCTTGCCGTCGATGGCTTTGATTGGAATCGCGAGAGTTTGAATTGGAGACAACAACGTTGAATCTAAGAGAGTGAAGAAGCGATGAGAGAATGGAGTAATCTTGACACCTTTGATGGTGAAAAAATTATTTATCATTTTTTTTTTATGAAGATTGACCCATGTATTGAGAGGGAGGGAAGATAAAGAAAAAGATGGTGAAGTGAAAGCGAAAGGGCAAAGAAAAGGGAGGAAAGTGGAGAGAGGAGAAGAATGTAGTAGAGAGGGGGAGATTTTTTTAAAAAAATTAAGAAATCATTTAATATTAAAAATTAATAAAGAATATTAATTTTAAAATTGAGAAAAGTAATAAAAAAATTTTAAAAATAATATGAGAGATTTTTTAAACTTATTTCTTAAAACTCGGGACTAAAAAGATCTATTTTGAAAACTCAGAAACCAAACACACATATTGCTGAAAACTAATGGACCAAAAAAATATTTTTTCCAAAAACTTATTACTACTTTATCATACTAGTTGATAGTTCAATTAGTTCAATCATTCCAGTCCTAGGTTAAACTAATAAAAAAAAGTAAAAAAAAAAAAACTACTATCATAGAAACGACAATTCAAATAATAATTATAATAAAGTAGAGCACATCAATCACCAAGACAAAAGAAGTTGTAATAACCAATATTTTCCAATACGATCACTCCAATAATAATGCGGAAGCATAACAATTAATAGACTAAAACAGACTTAAATAAATTGAGCAAAAACATTTTCATACCTAGGGTTTCTAAAATAATTTATCGAATCCTCAACAACAACTTTTTCAATACATTAAAAACAAAAATCTTTCAATCAAACAAGCTTTCAAAACCAAACCTTTCAATGGAACAAAATTTTTATTTAACAAAAACTTTCAAATATCAAAAGTTTCAATTCAAACAGTATTTTCAATTAATCAATACTTTCAATTCAAACAACATTTTCAATCGATCAACACTTTCAATTCAAACGGTATTTTCAATCGAGCAATACTTTCAGTTCAAACGACACTTTCAATAAATCAATACTTTCAAATATCATAATGGAAAAATGCATTATTTGGGTAGCCTTTAGAACGTATATGAGGGTTAGCTGCCGATAACAATAATCAATCAAAGTTGTGATAAAAATCAACTAAAACATTTAATACAAAAATTTGAGGCCATGTGAGTGGAACACACACATGAGATCTTCATTCCAAAGGAATGCTTAAACCACAAAATGTGTCTTCCCACAAATAAACTTCAATCTCAATTAGAGATATCAATAAAATATGCTAGAACAATCATTATAATTACTTAAGTATGAGACCATGTGAGTGAATAACACACATGAATATTCATTCCAAAGGAATGCCAAATCACAAATGTATCTTCTCACAATCAAGTCAGAACAATTTCATTCATTCTAATTAGGCTACTACTACCAAAAAAAAAAAAGTAAACAAAAAAATTGACATATCTGAATAGCTCTATTGAATCAATCAAATACTTTTCAAAACGTTCAAACAGTGAATTGAAAGGGTGTGTTTGGCCCATGGGTTTGGATTTGGATGGGTTTGGATTCTAAATCCAAACCCATGTTTGGAGCAAGGTGTTCCAAATTCTTGGTTTTGAAACTCATTCCCATGGGTTACAACATTGTAATCTCATGGAAATTGTTCCATGTTTTTCTCATTCATTTGTCGACTACTTTGACAACTCCGGTAAAAACTCCGGCGACCACTGACGACCATCGACAACGACAACTTCGGTAAAAATTCCGACGACCACCCGACGACCATCGACAACGATAACTCCGACGACTGCACCGACGACCACTTTGGCAACAACTCCGGTGACAACTCCGACGACCACTCAACAACCACCGACAACGACAACTCCGACGACCATACCGACGACCACTTTGGCAACAATTCTGGTGACAACTCCGACGACCACCCGACACCATCGACAATGACAACTCCGACGACCATACCAGCGACTCGACTACCGCTGACGTCTGCCTTCGAAAAACACTTAATTTTCCATTTCCTTTTCAATTTTCCGTTTTTCATTATCGGTGACCACTTCGACAATAACTCCGTTGACAACTCCAGCGACCACCCGACAACGATAACTACAACTACAACGACCACACCAGGGACTCAACCACCGTTGACAGTTACCTCTTGCGACCACTTGGTTTCCCATTTCCTCTTTCATTTGTCGTTACCATTTTTCAGTCACAACTTCGACAACAACTCCAGTGACAACTCTGACGACCATAGACAACGACAACTCTGACGACCACGTCGGCGACTAGCCACCATTGATGGTTGTCTCAACTACCTTTTCAACAACAACTCCGACGACCCGATGACCACCGACAACCAAAAATCCAACGACCACCTTGACAACCCACCACCTCATCAACTCGACCACTTCAACAATCCAACAATCTAGTCAATTTTTTAGAAGGTTAAAATAAAACTAAAAAATGGCTAATAAACAATTTTTTATGCTACTCTCAACACCTTTGAATTTTGTGAAATTTTTATTTTAAAAAAAAAAGAAAAACAATTTGTTATTTTTTTAATGTACGAGAACTGGCTCAATTTTGTAATTTCTTTTTTGAAAGTTAGAAAAAATGAAATAATTTTTTTTCTTTCGCACAAAGGTGTTTTATGTTCTTTTGTTTCATTTTAGTTGCAACATTTTTGAACGATGTATCTGTATGTGTAAACTCGTCATAGGGGTGTTTAAAAAACATGATGACCCGAAAAATCCAATCAACCCAACCCAATTCGTTGGGTTAAAAAAAATTATGAGTTGGGTTGGTTCGTGAGCCACGAAAAATTAGTTTGAGTTGAACCTAGAACCGAACCAACCCAAACTTCCTATTAATTTTAGAAAAATATTTTTTTACTTATATTACAACTATATGTACATATATTTATTTAATTTTATAATTATTTTTAGATGATTTATTTTTCAATAACTTTTTAAAAACTTTTTGAGTCTTTTGGAAGGTAAAAATTTATAATATAAATTAAAATTCTAATCTTAATTCAATATATATAGATATATATATATATATATTACGTATCAACCTAAACTAACCCGACCCAAATGTTTCATGGTTGAGTTAGATTTGTGTTCATCACTTAATTAGAGTTGTTTGGGTTAAAGATATTTGCAACCCGAATAGTTGAGTTGGGTCTAAATGCTAAAAATTGTTCTAAAGGTTTAAAACTCTTTTTTTATTCCTCAACAACTACCTAAATTGAAAGTTTCATGGAAAAGTTACTCAAAAAATTGATCCATGTTAGACATTAACTTCTACAATTCACATAAGATCAATTACAAAAATTTAAAAGGAATAAAATAGCTAAAAGAAAAAAGGTGAAACAAAACTGTACCAAACCTAGAGTTGTAAAACTGCACACCCAAGACACGGCTCTCGATTCCCGGTGCTTGATACATGCTGCACCCCAAACACGCTTTTTCGATTCCTGCACTTGAGTAACACTACACCCCAAACACAGTTTTCTGATTCCCAAGCTTCAGAACCCCTCAAAACAAACCCTTCAGGCTTCTGATTTCTAGGATTCTGATTCCGAACCTGCGCCCCAAACAACCCCAAATAGTGCATATCACAAAAGCAGAAACAATTTTGGATCTTAGGAACTCTAATTACACAAATTTTACCAAACAAATAGCATGCTCAAAATTGGAAAAACAAAGTTTGAAGAACACATACCTTTGAAGCTCAAATTCTCCGAACCCGTGGCTAATCTTGCAACACAAACACTTCGTGGACCACCTGTAGTGTCTTCCTTACTATCCTCAGGTCTTGGAACGGATTGTGAAACCCTAGTTTGAGAGAATTTTGAAAAATTTTTGAAAGGGAAAAAAGAAAGCTCAAAACCAAGAGGTACAAAATTTTCCAGCAAAAACCTTCTTTCTTCTTGTGTTTCTTCACTAATTATAGGCCATTCCAAGCTTCATTAAGCTTGGTGGGGAAGACAACACATAAGGAAACGAAGGTGAATTTTGAGACCTTAGTAGCTTAGTCACAGACCACAACTTGGTCATTTGCAATTTCAAAATACAAATTGAATTCCCAATTAACTTTAATTCAAAATTATATAAAAGTAATTTTAAATTAAAATCAATTTTTTAATTTAATTAATTATTTTATTTTATTTTATTTAATATCAAATATCAAATTAAATAATTGAACCAATCTCGATCTCAAAAACCGATCTCTCGAACATAAATCTCTATTCATGTAATTAGGTCGAACCAATATTTAAATCACATTTAAATATGTCCATCTCCCTCTTCCTAACTATGATATGTTAAGTATATCACATATAATTAACGCTTACTCCCAAAAATCGAATTTGAAAAATTTAAATTCTTTTCTCTCATACTGTTACATGACTTAATCCAAGCTAGCAAGGAGGACCTAATGGACTTACAAATCATGAACTCCAATGATCCGAGAATAACCGACCAAACTCTTTAGCCTAATAAATCAACATTTGTTAATCGTCGGGACACTCCACTAAAGTCCAACGACTGCACTCTCCTCACTATAGATATATTTTTGTCCACTTGATATAACCATAATCAACAAGTCGATCCTTCACAGGTTGTTCGTAATTGCAATTAGGTAAAATTACCGTTTTATCCCTGTAATTACCTCTTGTCCCTTAAATCTCACTGATCCTCTAATGAACAATTGGTTTGTGGTCCAACCATCAAACCGATTCCCTCTTGGGCTAATGAGAGTGTAGGGCTCCTTGTTCAAGACCCAAAGTAAGCACTTAATGGAACGTCTCTACTAATCTCTAAAGCAGGTAGGAGCGAATTCCTTCTCGCAGGACTATATTCCCAGCTATCTACCCGATCTTATCCCCAAAATGATAGGGTTATTGAGACGACAATCTCGGACCACTCTCACTCATGCAAATCAAAGGATAATCTCAAATAAACAGAAGTTTATAGCATGCTCAGGATTAAGATCGAATTACCTAGGTCATCATATGAAATAATCAATCTTAACAGTAAACAACGTTATAAAATAAGAGTGACTAATATCGCATTTCGATCTTATGCAAACTCATTGCGGATGCCACCATTTGCATGTCTCCACATGAACGATTTAAGAACACATCATTTGTTCTATAAAAATTAGATCGGATCCATAATGTCCCTAGGATAAAGTACTCAATCTAACCCTATATTATAGACCATTCTGGCTATTACTCGAATTTGATCCACGTTCATGTCTCTACATGAAGTTTAAGTATACATATTATAGCCAAAGGTTCTTAGTTTATTGAATTTGAGTTATAAAAGGACACAATTCACTTTATTCCATAACAATTTTACTGAATAAACCTCAATAATATCTTTATTGCACAATAGAATAAATATTCAATTTATAAACCACAAGTTTTAGGATATAAAACCCAACATAAATATATATCTTTACTTATTTTGTCAATACATACAAAAGAATGCAAAACATACAAAAACATGCTAAATCAAAACATAATTATTCCAAAATTTCTTTTTTAGTTTTAAATTTTAGCTTGAATTTTGAAAACACTTTTTAAGGAAATAATAAAAGAAAGAAACCATAGGTAAAAATATTGTTTACAAAATTAAATTTTCAAAAACCAAAACCTGGTCATTAAATTGAGCAAGGCCTAATTAATTTGTTTTAACCAGTTGAGCTGCAGAGGGAGGTGAATTTTGGACGAATGCAGATTCTCTTGATGAAAAATGTAAAAAAGTAAACAAATTAACAAAAAAAAAAGTTGCACCTCTCAAAATTATTGAATTATATGGGTTTAAGAAAGACAAAACTGTACACGTAGGTGGGTTTTAAAATCCAAGGATTGATCTAAAAATCATGCTTGAGTAATTCCTTTTTTCACAACCATGTCATAAACTTTATCTACTTTACTTGGATCCACCTTGAACAGGCCATGGACATCAGATTTCTTAGTAACACTGCCCTTTAACATCTCAACTGATATGATGTCCACCATTTTCAGATAATGAGCTGGTAATATTCTGATCTCACAGCAAAGTCGCCGCTCCTACACGATAGAGATCGAATAGCAATTAAACATAATAATGAATAAGAACCGATCGAACGGGTGGCAATCGTAATGGAAGGTTTGCTTGTCTCTAGTTTTATAGGGCAGGCAAGTCAGTCATGCTAATCATATGTCAATGTTAAAAATTCAGCCCAACAATGTCATAGCTAAGGAGAGAACCAATGTCGAACAAGAGATTATGGAGGACAGGAGAAAAAATCTCACCATTTCAGATAGTAAATCGGCGCCTGCAAATCCAGAAATGTCCCAATCATGGACCGAGCTTGAAATCCATGTTGCTGAAGATGGTTCCTTGTCGGTGCCCTGTGATCTTGGAGATTCCTTTACATTGCCCCTGGGATTGTCATCATATTCTCCTTTGAGATGATTTGATACTGTGTCACTTGGAACAGCTTGACTATTTTCCTTAACCCTCTTGCTACTCTCTCTGGTTTCTTTCCTTTTCTGATCAAGAAATCTATTTGATTCAACAATTGTTCGACACCCAGCAGCTCGAGCTTCCTATACTTGCAAGATGTATACAAGATTAGTCAAATCATACAATAGAGAGATTACCTGCAATATGATGATGTTAAGTAGTTTGAAACAGGAAATTTTGATCATATAAAGCATAAACATATCTTCATCAATTCTAGATTGTTTCAACCTGTTGTCTCCTTTGAAATATGATCAATAACCTGCTGCTTAGTTATTTTTTTCTTTCTATGGAGAATTAAAAGCCATGAGCCTCAAAGTAAAATGAGCATGCAGCAACCCAGATAACAACTTATTCTTGCCTGATTAATTTTATTTTTTTATTTTGAAGAAACCGAGCTTAAGAAAAATGAAAGAAAATACAAGGCATGCAAAAAAACAGCCCACAAAGGAGTCCAAACACTAGCTAATGAAAAACAGACTCCAAATTTAAATGAGTATTTTTATGCCCTTGTATTTTCATTTGCATTCTTGCATGATTATTTCTCTTTCCAAATAGAACTACAAAGTGAACCTATTGCATCAAGCAACTGCAGAATTTAAAAGGTAACTACCAATAATTAAACCTGGAGTTCTTGTATTCTCTTCACAATGCGATGTTCTTCAATTAAATTCTTAAGAAGCTCTTCATGGTCTTCTTTGGAGTGGAACCGCATAAAGACCTTGTAAGGCTGACAAATTGCCCTCTCTTCTGGAGACAAATGTTTTTCAAATGGGTCGGAATAAAGTAGATCTCTGTCCAGTATGAAATCTTTCCTGCGTTTCCTTTCATCAAGCCTGCCAAAAGGTTCAAACGCATATAAATCTAGATGATTAATAATCAATGAAATGAATATTACCAAAATTATCTGCATTCCAAAAGTTGTATACATAGTTTCACAAACTAATCAAGATAACAAGATTGACGCTTTGGATAACAATTGCTTCAGAGTAACAAAATAACCCCTCTAAAGATGGTAACGATAATGCTAAAGAGGTTTTTTTTTCCCTCTTTTTAACAATTGAAGTATCAAGAGTCTCACTCATCGAGAATCTTCCTTGCATTATGCTCATGACCTAGGGAGGCATTGTCCACCTAAAGGTTGCAGCAGACAACAAAGGTTTTTAAACAATTAAGTTATCAGCATGGAGTCTTAAATCAAAATATTTGAACATCCTAAGCCCATAATACCATGATAACAAGTCTCTGAGCAGCAAAATAACAACTCTATCTAAGATGATAATGTTAACACTATAGTGATTTTGTTGCACCTCTTTGAGTATATGCGTAAAATCCTCAATTTAAGTTCATGGTCAGCTTCAGAGTCAGTGTCCTTGAATTCCATATCTGCCAGTAAATGCTCAGCATCATTGTCGTACTCAATATCAAACTCCTTCCGCTTGAAGTTATATCCACTCAACTCAACTACGGAAGGCCCACTGTCACCTAAGACCCTAGGTTTTTTCTCACTAAAGCTTCTGTCTGCTTCAGATTCTGCACATATTTAAAACAAAAGAACGTGAAGGGGAAAAAAAAACTATTAATAAAGATGCCAGATTTTCCATTGAATTAAGGTGATCACTAGAAAAACCTAAGATAAGTAACAGGTATGAGATACTTTCATATATGGTCTAAATGAGCTAGGTTATCAACGCAAACCAAGTGACAGTGAGAATATTTTAGCATCTCAAGCAGGGAAGCAACATTTGGCAAAATGCAGAAAGCAAACCTCCTTGTTTGGTTACATCTTTAATCTGTGGTCTGTTTGACTTCTTGACTGCACCTGAAAATGTGCTACCACTGATTGAACCTACAAACAATTTCATCTATTATCGTTGGAAATTGAACATGTAAAAGAATGTACGTTCCTTTTTAGGAACACATTCATATACGAGAGTGCAGAAAAAAACCCAAGTATTTACTAAGCTACCTGCAGTTCCACTTGATGAGGTTTGATGAGCAGAGTCTTCTTTCTTTGATTCTTCACATCTGATAAAAACATATACGCGTAAGAATTTTTAGAGAGGGATCAACAAACAAAGAAAATGGAGGAACATGAACAGAAAATGAAAATGGTTATACTTGACTCTCGCTGATAATGAAGACCCTTCATTTAGGTTATGCTCCCCCACCATGGGAAACTCTGCAGTAAGTAATACACAAATATAGTCTCCTCATTCAGTACAAGAATATTTAAACTTGTAGCTCTCACAAGAGGTATATTATTAGCTGGAATCTGCACCAGAGGAAAAAGGGTGCATTTCTAACAAATATGCATGCATAGATTTCAATTTCAGAAAAAGAAGGGTCCATGGGATGTCAGTCCAAATGCAATATCAACGGACACAAAGAAGAAATATGTGAATAGTAGTAGGAAATATAATAATATATATTTTCCTTTGACAAAGGAAGTTAGTTTCCCAGTTGCACTTAATCTTACCCAAAAGATTGAAAAGGGTATAGTTTTTCCACAATTATGCAAAAAACCAATTATCTAAAGATACATATTCATGAACTTTAACATCTAGGTACCAGCCAACAATGGGAAAGAGATTCACAAGATTCATTACCTTTCTTGACCTCACCAGGGACTGTAGCCATGGCAAGGAGCTCCTCCCTGCTCTTACCCATGACATGCGAAAGGTCCTAAACAGAGTAGAGAATACTGTTCTTATTTTCAGTTTCAGATAATTGTTTATGTATAGTATAGCAAACAGAAACAACATATGTTTAAGTTAGTCTGACGTTCTTACTGGAAGAGGGAAGCACGGGGAATTCATATATATAGCACTATAGTGATTGAGACACTGCAACTTGCTTTTTGTTCCAACATGCTCTGCAACTCCATCCCAGTTTCCAAATCCATACACTGCAATGCCCTGAATATAGAGTGATTTTGGCCCAAGATCAGGATTATTAGAGTTCAAAATTATGGGTGGAGCGAGATCCCTAATGAGAAAACTAGATCAGAGTATTTTGAGTAACTTCCAATAGATGGTATAAAATGCTAAAGGGTTGAGCATTTATTATCAATCATCTTAAGCATAGGATTTTTAAAAAAGGCATTTTGCCTTGAATAAATGATAAATGATGAAATGGATATATGTAATTGGAATTTATGTGATCATAAAATAAAATGATATTAGAAATGAGCTTTAAGAAACTACAACAATGTTCGTTGTGTATTCTGACTGCTGACTAGATCATAAGAAAGGATGACTATTGAGTGACCTAAATCAACATAGGAAAAGGAGAATAGAGCTAGAATCATGCTTGTAATAGAGAGGAAAGATATGGTCACTGCATATTTAGTTGAAACCTTGATTTACGTATGCATAAGTACAAAAAAAATCTTGCAGGATTCCTCAAATAATTATCATCATACCTCCAAAAGTAAGATCTCTTCATCTGCATGCCAATCTGGACATAAAAGAGGAAATGACAAGTTATCCTGTCAGAAAAGTTTTGCCACATTATGAGTTAATGTGTGCAAACAACCAAATCAATATTTTAAGCAACTCAGATCCATTAAATGAAGGGATCAACAATAATGATGGATTTAGATTAAAGAGAACTCTTATAAAATCATTAAGTTAAAAAAAAAATATATATATATAGTTTTCCAATAAGCGGAAAAAAAAAAAACTAAAAAGGATACTGAGCTTAGAAACTATCCTCCCTTTGTAATAAATTCATATTGGAGCAGATTCTTATAACTTACTGAGGGAAGTATGTATTTCAATGTGATATTTGATCCTTTGGACTTTACTTTGTAATTTTTACTTATCGCTCAAGTGTGTTTCTTGTTGAAAAAACATATCAAAAAACAAAAATACAGTTTATTCTTTATTTTGTTCTCCTAAAAGTGGAAATATCTTAAAACTTAGCAAATTTAAGTGTAGCTCTCTTGAAATAATAAACGCACAATTCACCTTATCCATTTAAAATTACAGGCTTTTGGAGGTTAACTGGTTCATTAGCAACAATGAATTGAAACCATTTCAATAATCTCAATATAAATATTGTGCATCAGGAGCAGGGCATTTTTACAGAATATTTGAACTTCCCCACTGGTATTAACTTCCAAAATATGTGACAATTAATTCAACTCATTAATCTCAAATTAGCAAGGTTTCAACTTTCAATGAAAAGTAAACATTGACAATGTGAGGTAAATTGATGCAAAGGTTTAACAGTCAAATCCTTTTATTTGTAAAACTAACTGTTGAAGGCTAGTAGAGAGGAAAATAGCCATTGAAGGTTAATGTAGCCGTTGGAGACTTAGGTTAGTTAGTTGTGTTGTACGTTAGTATAAACTAGAATAAATACTAGTCTTCATTTGTAAGAAAATCAGATTTTGGGAAATAAAAGTTTGTTTACTTTTTGTTTACATCATACATTAATACCCCATTTGCAAGTTTGAGTTGATGTTCATAATTGCCTTATTATTGGCAAAAAATTGTATGAACTTCTCAATCCTAGTACAGCGTATATTTGTTAAAGAGCATGTAGAAGAAGATAGAATACTAATTTTAGATTCAGTTGATGGCAGACCCTTCACCAGTAACCGTGCCCAATGGTTTAAATACCAAGGGCCAAGATAATAACATACAATAATAAGGGTACTTACCATAACCCTATAGGGATGATTGCTTTTATGAGGTGTAAGTTCTGCTCCAACAGAAAAGCACTCCACACAAAGGTCAAAATCTGGACATGCCACACACTTCATGCGAATCCTCCCTGATAAATCCTTGTTGCAGTAGTTACAATGGTATAAGGCTACTTTCCCATCCCTCGATTCCTGACCTACTAAGGTAACAGTTGAAAACTTGAAGTTACATAAATACTAATTAAAAGGGCCAGGGAAAAAAACAGAAGAAAGAAATCAGCAGAAATCACATTACTGGAACCCAATATAAAGGCTCTTTTCTGGTCGCTCATTTCTTGACCTACAATGCTAACAGCTCTCAAAAGAAAACCGTTGAAAAGCCAAAAACAATGGAAAACTACTGAAAACACATTACTGGAAGCCCACCATGACTTTAGGGGATTGTGTAATATTTGTATCAATGAGTGAGAAACGTTGCAACAACCTTCACTAAATCATAAATGAAAGATTGGGGCCATATCCATCTCTCTCCAATAATATTACAAACAGAATACCTGTAGCTGGATTTGTAGCCTCTGTGGAAGTATGCCTTTTCCTCTTGGATTTACTGAAAAATGGTGTCAGAGACGTACAACATGAGAACCATATGGAAGGACTTTACACCAAATAAAGGACAACTTCATACCAAGTATTAACCGAGAACATAATCTTTTGAAAAATAAATAAACCCTGTTGTCTCACAGGTTGAATCAACAAGAGATTAAAAGAAAAGAAACGAACAGAATAAAACTCTCGGTTCAACCAATATTTTTACTTGCATCCCGACAGACCTCCTACACTAAAAGCCAAAATAACGCAGTAGAGTGGGAAATGAGCCTGAAATTCCAGAGCTATACTAATGGTTTATGAGAAATTAAAGTATGCAAATGAAATGAACATTTCAGGATCCTACCTAAACCATGCTTAGCATATTAGTGAATAGTGATAGACATATTCTGACAGGTAAGAAATAGTAAGATTAGATTAAAAGAAGCAAGCTAGTAGCCCCTTCAACTCAAGTTCGGTTTCCAAAACACTTCAAACAAAATTTTATTTTCATTCCCACAAAACAATAAGAGTTTCATGCAATTAAACAAACTGTAATGCATTCTCAATAGCTGAAGTATCTAGCAATTCAGAGTTAGGTTAGCTCGAATTCATAGCTAGAAGGATTAAACGAAAGCACAGACCTCTGATTCGAGTCCTCATCTTCCGGACGAGACACCATCCGAGAACGACCCATCGATCCGAATAACCAAATTTCAGTAACAAAGTGAACGAGAGCACAAAATTCTTTTAATCTTCGGTCTGGATTCGCCTCGTGTAGCCGGGATTCGAGTATCGGCGGACATGGAGGTCGCGCCGCCGCATGGAGGATTGCCGTCGGCAGGTTTCGCGAGATGTCAGGGCTGGAGAGGGAACGAGAGAGAAAGTGTGTGCTTGTAAAATTCATTTTTGGCTAAATATATGTTTTGGTCTTAAATTTGATTTTTTTTTTTCAATTTGTTCTCTAATTTCTATAACTTGTGGAAAAAAATCCATTTTGATTTCAACTTAATTTTAACTTTAAACTTTCCATTTCTTCCCTTTAAACCTTAAATTTGATTTGTTGTATCAATTTTTATATTAAACTTTCAATTTCATCAATTTAAACTTCAATCTTGATAGATGTAAAACTCTAAACTTTCAATTTTATCAATTTAAACCTCAAACTTGAATAAGTGTATCAATTTATACCATCGGTTAAGTTTTCGTTTTAATCACCGTTAGAAAGGTTTCCCACATATATCCAAAGCCACATGTTACTCTATGATATGTACTTGTTTATTTTTTTTAAAAAAAATATACCAAAAAATAATGAAATCCTTCCAGATTGAGCAAACTCGACTCTCATAAGTAGGACCCACACGAAAACAGATGAACTCTTGTGTTTCCTTCCCTTTTCGTGTCGATCCCAGTGACGACGAGTGTGAAGAAGATCGATGTGATGACATCATTGAAGATAACGATGACCATGACAGTTTCGTTGACTTTGGTGGTGAGGGGTTTGAGCTCAACTAAAATGCGGGAGAGAATAGGAAAGACGGTAGTGGACAAAAGTGACGACCATGGACACGATGAACTTAGCCAATTTTTATTGTTACATAATATTAAAATTAATCATAAAAAATGATGACCTAATGTCAAAGGTATACCTTTATCATAATTTAGTTATAAAAAACCCTTATTTTAATTCAATGAACTCTACATTTAAAATTTACTCATTTCATATGACTTAAAGTGACATTTAAAATTTACTCATGTCATATGACTTAAAGTGATGTTACTCACCAAAGTGAAATAGTTGATGTTACTCATTTCTTATGATTTAGTATCTAGTATCCCGTTTGATTTGAAATTGCTCCTAATTATATAAAATTGACCATACCCGTTATAAATTGGGAATGCTAATGATGAACAAACTCCTAGAAAGTACTATTGCCAATTTTTTAATATTTAATAATTGTAAGGACTTAATTGAAATATATATATATAAATAAAGGATGAAGTTGAAACTTTTCAAAGAATATGGGTCAAATTGAAAAAATGTTTGAAAATTAGAGGCTAAAATTCATTTGTTGTAATTTATTTTTTAGATTTTGTTGATTCAAAATTTTTGTTATATTAATTAAATAAATTTCATTTCTTAAAAAATTAAAATGAGAAATTTTTTTATTTTATTTTTCCATATGTTTTTTTAATTGTTTCCTATTTTATCCTTTATTTTTTTAAAGGAAAAAAATTTTAATTACAACTTTATTCCTTCAACTTAAAAAAAATGTTCCATAGATAATTTTCCATTTTTTCTAATTTTTTTTGTCTCTTTTGTTTTAATTTTAACTATCTAATAAATATTTCTGGCTATTTGAAAATCTTTTATATTCCTTACTTTGAATTAATTTGTTTATGAAATTTTGAATGATATTAATTATTTATGAAAGATATGGTTGTACCATTTCATATAAAAATTTAATGATATTAATACAAATGTCGTATAATTTTTTTTATTATTTAAATGGATAATTGAAGTCGGTGCAAAAATTAATTAATATGTTTGTAAAGGTAGGGATAAATTATTAGTTGAGGACTCAAAATGATAGGAGTTGGATATGAAAGAGAAGCTATAAAATGTATTTTATCTAATTGTTATTATAGGGAATCATGGTCGACATGTTGATATTTCCATCGATATTTCCACATGTTCATGGGTTCGACATCGACAGTAGGGGTGAATCGACATTTCCATTATATCGTACAGAATTGATGAAATATTAAAGAAAATTACAGTAAAATGTTACATAATGTGAATATAATATTATGACAAGCATTTTAACTTATTTGAAAATGGTTGAAAGTTTATTTTCTAATTTAAATATATTTTTAAATTTTTTGTTTTTTTAAAATTTTCCAGAAATATCCATCGACATCAACATTTTATCGATATTTCTATCAACACTTCCATGAAATTGAGATCTCGATATTTCCATCGATATCGACATTTTAAACCTTATAGGGAATGTATTCTAAATCCGATTTTAAGAAAAAATTCAACAGTCGAATTTTTCAAATATGAGAGAGAAAATTCCGGAATGTTGTACCATTTATGAAAAAAATTTGAGAACTAAAATGTATACATCTAAAAAAATATACATATATATCATTATAGTCTTCCTATCATTTGATCTCTTCACCTCTATATATTGTTCAAAAAATGTATACATATCTACATGTATGATCACACTTATCACAAAATAAATTTGTACTCTTTTATGATGAATGAAAAAATCAACTCTTCTCCAAAAACTTATGTCCAAAAATCTAATTAATCCTTTTTAAATATTGGAAAAGAAATGTATTTATTGGCTCTCATCTATCGAATTACAAGCTTATGAGGTTGTTTGGGCGAGCTGAGTAAGTTATAATAAAGTTATAATAGTCTGTGGGTTATTATAGTATGTGAAATCATATAATGTTATTTAAAATGCAGAGTAATATAGTTTGAAGTTATAATAGTCTGTGTTTGAGGTGCAGAATATTCCACAGATTATAATAATACGGGTTATTATAACCTGCCCCCAAACAACCCCTGTATATTGAGAAAATAATGAAATCTAAAGGTTAAATTATCAATGAGGTCCTACTTTTTTTTTAAAATTTCCCCCTATTTTAAGATTATGTTGATTTGATTTCTTTACTTAAAAAAAAAAAAAAACTCAATTCCAAACTCTTAATTTTATGTCTAATATTATAAATTCTTGTTCTTAACTTCATTGTAACAAATAATAATAATGGGTAGTAGTAATCAAAGGGCATTTTTATTAATATTGTAATTTGTTAAACTTATTATAAAAATATTGTATTTTTCAAACTATTTATAAAAATATTGTTGTTTTAATGAGTTGGAGATGGTCGTCTCTTCGTGCGTGGATATTGGTCGTCTCTTCCAGAGACGACCAAAATGCCATCTGTCGCAAAATTTTAAAAAATTTGTGGATAGTTTACGACCATCTCCAAAATGTTAACAACAATTGCCTATGGCATAGTGGTTTGTGGCAGATTTTATAATTTTGTGTGTATGGTTTCGAGTCCAACTCAATGTAGATTTTTAACATTTTATTTTCATTTTTTCTCTTTATTTCCTTCTTCATTTTTTCTATATTCTCTATTTTTCTTTCTTTTCTTTCTTTTACATTTTTTTTCTCTTTCTTTATTTCTTCATTTTTTCTATAGTAAATAATAAATATAATATTCAATTTACTTTAAAAGTTAAAATATAATAAATTACATAAACTATTCAATTTACTTAAATCTTGTGCATGGAAGATGGAGACAAGAGACGATCAAATTTTAAAATTTTGAAATTTCCTACAAATTTTGAAAATATGTTCATATTGTGCCTTTTTTTATTAAAATTATTATTATTTTGTAACTAATTATGATAAAAATTAACTTCAAACTTATCATAGGGACCAATTTTAAACTTTATTAAAATTACATGGACTAAAATTGGACATTTTAAAGTATAGAGACCAAAATGGAACAATTCTCAAATTACAGAGACCAAAAATTATATTTTAACTTATAGATTATATTGTAATTTATTATTTCATTACCATTTTTTAACATTTTAAGTAAATTGAATTATATATTATGATTTATTATTTATTTACTATATTTTAGGGTTTTAAGTAAATTGAATATTATATTGCCATCTTTTATTTTTTTTTAAATAAATAGATAAGTTATTTGATTTAAATAAAATAACCTATATTAAAAAAATGATATCTTATTTGATTTAAATAAAAAAAATAAAAATAATAAATTACAATATAATGTATATTAAAAAAAATTCGTTTCATGTGACTCAAACCCAAATAGTTAGGTTATACATAAAACTAAGCAAACCACTATGCCAAAAACATAATTTGTAAAAAGTATTGAGATGGTAAATTTGATCGTCTTTTGAAAAGATGACTATTTTCCACGCACAATATTTAAGTAAATTAAATAATTTATGTAATTTATTATATTTTAACTTTTTAAGTAAATTGAATATAATTTATGTAATTTATTATTTACTATAGAAAAAATGAAGAATGAAAGAAAGAGAAAAAAATGTAAAAGAAAGAAAAATAGAGAATATAGAAAAAATGAAGAAGGAAATAAAGAGAAAAAATGAAAATAAAATGTTAAAAATTTACGTTGGGTTGGACTCGAAACCATACACACAAAATTATAAAATCTGGCACAAACCACTATGCCATAAGCGATTATTGTTAAAATTTTGGAGATGGTCGTCTTTTGAAGAGACAACCATCCACAAATTTTTTAAAATTTTGCGACAAATGACATTTTGGTCGTCTCTTCAAGAGACGACCAATATCCACGCACGAGATGGTCTCTCTTCAAGAGACACCATCTCCAACTCATTAAAACAACAATATTTTTATAAATAGTTTGAAAAACACAATATTTTTATAATAAGTTTAAAAAATTACAATATTAATAAAAAATACCCAGTAATCAAAGACCAAACTTAAAATTTTCAATACAAATGTAATGGAGAAAAGAAAAGGCATATAGAACCTACATGCCATCGAGCTCACTACAACACTCAGAACACAATTCAAATTAATTCGTATATAAAAGCTATAAAATACAACACAACATAAGAAAAACACACATATGTATATATAGGGCCCAACTTGAGTGCTGCCCTTTTTTTTAACCACAATTTTTTTTCAAAAATAGAGAAAAAATAATAAAAAGAGAATGTATGGCTACAAAGTAGGAAGCAAAATACAAGCAACACTCAATATTTTCTATATATATATATATATATATATAACGATCATGGGTTAAGGACACAAATCTCTCTCTCTATATATATTATTTACAACAATATGATATTATAATTCACTTAGCTCTCGTGATTCTGCTTTTTGGTTTCAAAAAAAAAAAAAAAAAACTTAGACCCTGTATAACCATTTTATTTTTTATTTTTAGTTTTTGAAATTTAAACCTAAAAATACTATTTCTACCAAGGAATTTATATGTTTTCTTATCTACTTTGTACCTATGTTTTCAAAAATTAAGCCAACTTTTGAAAACTAAAAAAAGTAGTTTTAAAAAACTTGATTTTGTTTCTAGAATTTGGCTAAGAGTTCAAATACTTACTTAAGGGAGATGATCTCTATGGTAGAGAAATTAAGTGAAAATAATTAACTTTCAAAAATTAAAAACTAAAAACAAAAAATTTTATAGTAGCAAAAATGATTGTTTTTACTTATATATTCATGACCATTCCTTCCCTTTAGACTTTGAATTGTATTCTCAAGGGAACAAAATATAGATTAAAAATGATGATCAAAACTCCCCTATGTCTTCATCTTCTTTCAAATTCACCCACATCCCAAAAACCAAAAACGTTACCATATAAACTTATAATAAAACCTCAAGACCATATCAGATCTATTCCGCCGTGGCCCGTGGCGGTCCTTTTGGCAGATGCGGCGGCTTCCACCGTCCCTTCGGCGGCCGAGGAGGGTCCGGCTGACCATATCCACACATGCCATAGACACAACGAACACGAAAACGACATTTATTCCCACATCTCCCACAGTTAAACCGGCTGTTGTTAGTGTCAACACAGAAACCTTTGCAGCATTGTTTTGAAAACGGGCAGATTTTGCCGCAAAAGCCGCAGTTTTCGGTGTCGGAGCTGATGTCAACGCATCGGTGTTTGCAGCACTTCTTGATCTTCTTGCCCTTCGACCTATCGTCTCCATCTTTCCGACAGAAAAGTTGCTTGTCAGAGCAACTGTGCTTTGGGAACGTATCGATGTTGTCGTTGTCGTTGTCGTTGTCGAGCTTGTTCTTTAGCCATGGGGAAGGGGCCGATAAGTCTTCGGCTTGGATGAAGAAGGAGAGAGAGAGGAGAAGGGAAACATGAGCTAAGATTGTGATAATGGAGATGGAGAGATGCATTAATGGAGGGTTTTGGAGAGGGTGAAGGAATGGCTAAAAAGAAGGGTTGGAAAGAGATTTTATATAATGGTTTGGGGTGGAGGAAAGAAGCAATTGTTTTAGTAGATTTAAAAATTATATAAAACATTTGGGCTGAATTGTAAATTTAGTTCTAAATTTTGAAAGTTATATACCTATTTATTTACTAAGTTTTTAGGTTAAAATATCATTTTGGTCGAGACTCATTCTATTATGTATTTTCTATAGTTCTTAAAATGAATCTTCATTTGTTAATTTGGAGTTAATTTTTATCAAAATTCTTCATTGAAGAAAAGATCACAAGGTGAATATATTTCAAAAATTCATAGCAGAAAGGCTAATGAAGAATAAATATGAATGTTTGGAACTACACAAGAACTAAAATAGAGCCAAGTTCTAAAGTACATGAACTAAAATATTATTTTAACCAAAATTTTAATATGTCGAAAATCATATATCTATATGGTTATGGAAATGTATGCCTAACAAATTTCTATATTGTTAACTCTCTTCATATATAGGCATATGCGTCATAATGTTTTGTAATATTATTAAGGATTATATATGTCGAGCTAATTTCACACAAATTCAAGCATTTAAAGTTACATTAATTAATTTAATTAAACCGCCAAAGCTAATCATAAGTACGTATTAGATACAAAATTAAAAGTTTAATTAGGAAGACATTTGATTCTTTAGAGAGACTAAATAGACACGATAACTATAAAATGTTCCGAGATCTATGAGTAGAAGATTTTAAAATTTTAGATTATATATGTACATATTCTAATGGTAAAATGTATGACTTTGTTTTATCTTATGAAAATTTATGAAAATTTCTAGCTCGGCCCCTAACTCTAAGTATTACGCGGTTGCTTGTAATGGGTGTAAGGTGAAAGAAGGGTTGTTTTTCATGTTTTTGTAGTTGCAAGAGACCATCACCTAGGACGTGAAGAGTGTGTTTTTTTGTTTGGTTGAAGAGCAATCTGCCTTTTTTATGTTTTTCTTTTATCAATACGTTACTCCATGACTTGAGCTTCAAGAAATTGAACTTTTGTGAGTGAAAAAGGGAGAGAAGGGAAAGAAAAAGTTCTGACTTTAAAACTAGTAATTTTTAGGTTAAAATATAGTTAGTTTCATTCATCCTATTTTGGTTTTGTGTAACTACTCTCAAATATTTAATTTTAGTCCATATACTTTCAATAAATCTTAAAATGTTGATTATATAATTAATAATAATTTTCTAAGAATTTATAAAAAGAAAAATACTAAATATTTTTAAAAAATTTTAACCAATAAACTTTATATATAGACAAAAATGCTATTTTAACCAACTTTTTATTTCACACCGAGATTTGGGTTTTCCTTTGATATATATTGGAGACAAAAGTTAAGATACATGGAAATTTTGTAGGCAATTAATTTTAATAGTAAAATAGAGAAATACAAAGAAGACCAACAAAATATCCATATAAAAACTAGAAGAGAAAAGACTATTGCATTTTGAAGTTAAAAGTACAATAGTTCAAATAGAAACTAGCAAGATATTTGAGGGAAAAAAAACAGATACTATTAACAACACAATCAAGAAGAGTTACTCCAACTCTCTTCTAAATCTCACTTTTTTTACAAGATACACTACAAGAAAAATATGTTTTACCGACGCCGCCATTTCCGACGTCTAAAAACTTGTCGGCACAGACATTCTTTCCCGACGCAGAAGTCATGGCGTCGGGAGAGGCGAGAAGTCAGGTTGATGCCAACGCGCATACTTACCCGCGTCGGCATAGAGCATATTTACCGACGTGGTTCATTATTGCGTCGGCAAAGCCCATTGATGCCGACACATTTATAGTGTGCGTCGACATAGACCAGTGAATCAGGTTGAAATAAGGGTCTATGCAGACGCGCATACTAGCCGCGTCGGCATAGAGCCTCTTTGCCGACGCGGTTCATTACGGCGTCGACAAAGCCCATTTATGTCGACGCGTTTAAGTGAGCGTCGGCATAAACCCTTTTAAAATGAACGTTCCTTCTTCCCCATTCGCAAAACCCTCCTTCGTTCCTCCCTCGACAAATCCGCCAGTCGTTCCTCCCTCGACAGATCCACCGATTTGAAGCTCTCCCTCGTCGACGATGCCACAGATCTCGCCGACGACGCCTCAGATCTCACCGACAACATCTCAGATCTCGCCGACATCGCCTCGTAACCCTCGCCCACGACGCCTCGACAACCTGACGCCTCGTTCAGTCCTCCACGAAGCAGATCTGTCGTCGACGCCTGGTGGTCCGTTCAGCTCGTCGCCATGATTTGCCGCCGCCGTCCGTTCAACTCACCGCGAAGGAGTCTGCCGTCCGTTCAACTCGTCTGGTGGTTCGTTCTTTTTCTTTTTTAATTTTGAATCTAAATATTTTTTTCATGGTCATCTTTTGCTTTGAAGTTTCGTTAATTGTACAAGTCATAGATTTATGTTTAATTCTTTGAATGAAATTGGTTTAAGAAGAATTCTAATCAATGCTAAAGTTGGTTTTCTAAAAATCGAATTGAAATTAACAAAATAGGATCAAATGTATATAAATTAACAAAATGTATCCATATTGCACTAACGAGTAATGATTTTGTACTGTAAAATTACACCAAGTAAAATAATTATAGTTCAAATCGATCAAATTAATTAGTTTGTATCAATATTTAATCTAAACTCTTAGTTTCATCGAATTGCATCCTAAAATTTGATGTGTTGCAAACTTAACCTTGAATATGTTGTGTTGTAAATTTTGTTTGAAAACTTGTTATAAAAACGTTCTATGTTCTCAACGAATTATAAAATATGTGCATCCTACAAAACTGAAAAATGATATTAGTGTTAAAATATGTGCTTGATTGGTTTATGTTTTCTGCTGTCGTTCTGAGTTGTGGAGCCCAACCCACTGTTGCCTTGTAGTTTGGTGGAGGTTGGGCCTTGGTGGAGCCTTTTGAAGTGTTTTTTGTGCTTTAAACAGGTTGAAAAATTTCTGGTTTTGTCCGGGTAGCGTTGTTATGCTGCCGAAATTTAGTTATCACCGACTTACCATTTTTAATCCATTGATATGGTATATTAATAATAGACCTAACAGAGTATTGTCGAGAATATTCAAAATTATATACAATCTATGAGAAATTTGGTGATTTAGATTAGTTATGGTTATAAAACACAAAGTTAAAACTAATAATATGACAAATTTCATGTTTACTAATGGAATTTTTTGTCTAATATTTATACAGATTCTAACGTTTCAGAAATTAGTAGTTGGTAGAGTCACGAGGAGCACCATGAACATAGGTATAAATTCCTTTCTCACGTTGTAGTTGTCACTGTGACCTTAGCTTTTTTTAGAAATTTGTTGTGTACGTGGATTTGTTCTGGTAACTTTGTGGATATGAAGCCCAACCTGTTTGTAATTGAAGTATGGAGGAGGTTGGGCATCCTTTTATGAACTTAAGAAGTGTATTCTCTTATTTAGGTTATATAATTTTTTGGTTTTTTCCTAGTTATGTCGTTATACTGCCGAAATTTCGAGCATTGTTGGGTGCAATCTCAAATTGTTTTTGTTGGAGCTTAAGATTATTTGAGTTTAGTTTTTTCTTGGAGTTTGAGATTGTTTGACAAGTTAGATTTTAATTTTTTGTTGAGGGTAGGTGTTGGAATTTAGAGATATGTTGTTTGTTGAAGGTTTGAATTTGAATTTAACTACTTATAGGTTTGAGGTTAGTTGTTTGTTGGATTTTGTTATGATTGTTTGAATGTGTTATGTTTAGTTGTTATTAAATGTTATGTTGAGTTTATTTTAATTGGTTTTTGGTTTATTACTAATGAACTTTCGAACATTATTTAGTTCATTTTGAATACCAAATGTTCTATTAATGACATTTTAAACTTTATAATTCATTAATATACATGGTTGTTTATGAATTATTGTAACTAAAGTATTAATAAGATTTTCTTTTATTTTTAGGTACTCTGAGAACCGAGGAAATTTGAATAAAGATCTACGAGTGCCTTTTTTTTTTAGTTCATGTAATTTTATTATCTATCTCTAATTTCGAATTATGATACTTTAATATTATTTCTACTATGGCAACCACTCTGTAAGGATTAAAGTTGATTTTTAATTTAATGCATATTATGTTTCAAAATAGTGTTTGGATTCTATTTTATTTTATTTCCGTTCAACAGGGTTGTTATTAGTCTTCTAGATTTGAGAACTTAAAGGGCAAAAATTAAATAAAAGAAAAAAATAAAAGGAAAAAATAAAAAAATAAAAAATAAAAAATAAAAGGAAAAAATAAAAAAAAATGTCTATGCCGACGCCAGATGTTGAGCGTCGACATAGTCTATGTACTGAACCTATGTCGACGCGGTGAAGGTATGCGTCGGCATAGGTTGTCTTTCCCGATGCGGTTATCCACGCGTCGACAAATAGTAACCGAAATTTGCACTGCCAATGCGGATAATTACGCGTCGGCATCGATGGCCTATGTCGACGCCATTAAGATGGTGCATCGGCAATGCCTTTCCCGACGAGGCTATGCCGACGTCGTTGCCGACGCATACGGTGGCGTCGACAAAGCGTATGCCGACGCGAATTGTAAACTATCCCGACGTGATACTGCATCGGAAAAGACCCATTTTCTTGCCGTGATAGCAATGGTATAAATCAACCATATAGGATAAACAATGAGTGGCATTCCGTTGAGTGATTAGGTTTTCACTTGAAGGTAGCTAGACTCGAATGGCTCATCGGAGAAGAAGAAGGCACTTGAAGGTTGTTATAAATTTTTTGTTTCTATTTATCATAAGTTTAATTTATCTTTTAATTAAGTTCAAATGGGGCATAATTAAAAATAGATTAAACTAAATTAAAATGAACCTTTAAATGAGTTCCAAATGAACCAATAGAGATAATGTCCCTCACTTATAAACCCATGATTTTCCCCTTTATCAAGCCGATGTGAGACTTTGGTCGCACTCTCAACAATCCTTCCTCTCGATCAAAGTATCAACCGAGCCTCCCCTCAAATAGTCACTATAAATTCTTGTGTCTCCCATTAATCTTGGTTGTTTTATACACTTTTATATATACTTGTTGTCCAACACTTTATTTTTCAAGAAAATCAATTAAAAACACCTCTAAATGGTATAAAATTAGTTATATTTAACAAAAGTGAATGGAGTGGAGAAGAAAAAATGGTGGAACAAAAAAGGTGGTCTTCTTTCTGTTGTTGTAATGTGAGAAAAGGATCGAGAGTTGTCTGAAAAAAAAGAAATAGTGGAAGGGAGAAGTAAGAAAGAAAATCTTTTCTTTGAATATGATGTGTAGGAGAAAAAGGAAGCTAAAGTTGTTAGAGCTAAATAATATAAAAAATAAAAAATAAAAATAAAAAAAATAATGAGTCATCCATTTGAGCTATGCTCTTGTTTTGTTGACTTCTGTCAAATTTATATTAAAATTCTATGTTTAGCTTAATGGCATACATGTTATTTTCAGGTATACAATATACAATACAAGGCCTTGCGTTTGAGTCATATTCATGCCCACTTTTTTTTTTCTTTTTGCAAAAGTTCATTTCAGTCGAATATGGAGAAAACTATTTGAATTAATTTTTAAAGTTAATAAAAAGATATAAAATAAATGGAGAGGTTTGAATTGTTAAATTGAAAATGAAATTAACTAAAAAAAAATTGAAAATCAAGTTTACCAAATTTCTAATCAAAAGGTATAAATCTATAAAATTGTAATATTGATCATAAACTTAAAAAAATCATTTTCAACTTCTCAAATTCAGGAACTTTATCCATTTATTTGGAAAAGCCACAATAAACGAAAATTTTCTAATGCAATTGACTTTAACCAATTAGAGTTTAATAAACGTAAATTTCTCTAATGTAATTTACTTTAACCCAACATCAAAATCGAAAGATCGAAACCTACCCTTTAATCAATTAGGTACGATAATATTCCTATCAATTAAATAATAATATTAAAAGTATTCTAACCGATTTAATCAAAACTAACTAATTGAGAAAACTACAACCTAATTAATTTTATTTTTTTGTTTCTCTAAAGTCTACCTTACTAAATTAAAGCGTCAATTTATTTTAATAATAATTAATTAATGATAAAAATGAGAAGAAACAAAGAATTCTTGAATTAAACACAAGATTTCTATTTGGCCCAAAGTCTCATCAAATTAAAAATTAAATCACTCTTAAATTCGAAATTAACACTTAAACATATATGATCGTGGAAAAGAAATGAAGACGGTAGAACGGAAGAAATATTTTTTGTCTAAATTAAAAAAAAATGCTCAAAGGAAACTATTCTCTACACTTTGTTTGAGCAGGATTTGTGCTCTCTACTTATTCACCTCATATATTTTTTTTCTTTTTTTATTTTCTTTTAAAAAAGACAAAAAAAATTGTGTGACCATCAAGAAAGTTGCAACATATTTGTGTGCTGCCCAGACAACACTCAAATATTTTTCTTTTTTTTCTCCTGTCTTCTATTCTCTTCACTCCACGGCCCTCTTTTTACCGGTAGAAATTCCCACTAAAAATAGTTATTTTCCTTTTAAAAAATGATAAGGAGACTAATGAGTAAGAATAATTCTCCTTCAATTTCTGTCCTAAAAAAATCAAAGCCTTGTTTGTTAATGGCTTTTTTTTTAACCATCATTTTAAACACAATTATTACTTTTTTTCGTTTTCATTTTCTTTTTTTTTTTCATTTTAAGTTTAATCCTTGTTGCTGTTATGAAATTGAGAAGCAAATCGGGTACCAAAAACTTTACCAAATCATATAATAATAATAATATAATAATAATAATAATAACTAAAATTAATAAGAAAAGAAAAGGAATTAAATAAAACCATAGAAAATAATACAAATATAGAAAATAGAAATTGACATATATATATATAAACAAATAAAAGAGAGAAAATGGAGAAAATGAAGATGAAGAGAGAAGAGAGAAAGTAGAGAAATCCACCAAAATATGTGTCTTTTTATTTTCCACCATAAGCCACTATTTATAGGCAAATTGGCAAGCTTAATGTGGTACACTTGGATAGTAATCAAAGGTAGAAAATAGACACATGTAAGCCACATGGCCAAGGGGAGGGATGACACTTGGTGAAGGGAAAAATGAGTATCTATTTTTCACTAGGTTTATAATACTCCCCTTTAGATGACAATTTTATGTAAAATATGTCTCGTTAAAACCTTACTAGGGAAAAACCCAGTGGGAAAAAAACCCTAGTGAAGGAAAAAAAGTACATATTTTATATAGTTTACTACAATACATTCACTCCCCCTCATGGAGACATCACATGAGATCTCTGAGACGCTGCATTCGAATGTTATGTACTAATTTTTCAAAGGTTGCAGTTGGTAATACCTTTGTAAATAAATATACTAGATTATCTTTCGAACAAATTTGTTGTACAATGATGTCGCCATTTTCTTCAAGATCATGAGTGTAGAAAAGTTTTGGTGAGATATACTTCGTTCTATCTCCTTTGATATATCCTCCTTTGATTTGGGCTATACAGGCTGTGTTATCTTCGTATAATATTGTTGGAAGATGTTTACTAGAAGACAAACCACATGTTTCACGAATGTGTTGAGTCATTGATCTTAGCCATACACATTCTCGACTTGCTTCATGAATGGCAAGGATTTCAACATGATTTGAAGAAGTGGTCGTTATTGTTTGTTTCATTGAACGCCATGATATAGCGGAACCTCCACATGTGAATAGATAACCTGTTTGAGATCTAGATTTGTGTGGATCAAATAAATATCCGGAATCTGCATAACCAACTAGATCAAAATTGGATTTGTTAGAATAAAATAATCTCATATCAATCGTTCCTCGGAGATAACAGAATACATGTTTAACTCAATTCCAGTGTCTTTTTGTTGAACAAGAACGATATCTCGCCAATAAATTTACTGAAAATGCGATATCTGGTCTTGTATTATTAGCAAGATACATAAGTGCACCAATTGCACTAAGATATGGTACTTCAGGACCAAGAAGCTCTTTGTTATCATCTCGAGGTCGAAATATATTTTTCTTTACATCTAGTGAACGAACTTCCATTGGAATGTTCAATGGGTGTGTTTTGTCCATATAAAACATTTTCAAAATTTTCTCTGTATAAGTTAACTGATGAACAAATATTCCATAAGCTAAATGTTCAATTTGCAAACCAAGGCAAAATTTTATTTTTCCAAGATCTTTCATCTCGAATTCTTTCTTAAGATATTTTATTGTATTTGATAACTTTTCAGGAGTTCCAATTATATTTAAGTCATCAACATATACAGTTATAATAACAAATCCTGACTGTGATTTCCTTATAAAAACACACGGACATATTGGATTATTTTGATATCCTTCTTTCAACAAATATGTACTCAGGCAATTATACCACATTCACCCTGATTGTTTTAATCCATATAGTGATCTCTGTAATTTTATTGAATACAATTCTCGAGAACTTGATTTATATGTTTTTGGCATCTTTAATCCTTCTGGGATTCTCATATAAATATCATTATCCAGAGATCCATATAAATATGTCGTGACTACATCCATTAGATGCATGTCAAGTTTTTCATATACAGTCATGCCAATTAGATATCTCAACGTTATTACATCCACTAAGGGAGAATATGTCTCCTCATAATCAATACCAGGCTTTTGCGAGAATGCTTGTGCAACAAGTCTCGCTTTATATCTTGTGACCTCATTCTTTTCATTTCTCTTCCTTACAAATATTCATTTGTATCCTATAGGTTTGACACCTTCTGGTGTCTGGACTAATGGTCCAAAAACATCACGTTTTGAAAGTGAGTTTAATTCTACCTGATTTCTTCTTTCCATTTAAACCAATCATTTCTACGTCAACATTATTCCATGGATTTGGGATCAGAATCATCATTTTCATGAATAATATCATGAACAACGTTGTAAGCAAAGATGTTGGCAATAACTATATCATTTCGGTTCCATCTTTTTCCTGCCATAACATAGTTTAAGGAAATTTCATTATTATCCTCAAGTATTGGACTTCCATCAATACTTTTATGAGTAGTTATATTCGGGATTTCTTCTTGAACATCCATATCCTTATTTTGATCATTAACTACTTTTCTTTTCCGAGGATTTTTATCTTTGGAACCCATTGGTCTACCACGCTTTTGGCATTCCCTAGACTCATTACTGACAACTTGTTGCGTTGGGATATCAATTTTTTATGGAGCATTTGCTGGTGGTATATATGATTTACTTACTTTTTTAGCATCTGTAAATGCATCTGACAATTGATTTGCTATATTTTACAAATTAATTATCTTTTGAACTTCAAGTTCACATTGATCTCTACGAGGATCTAAATGAGATAATAAAAATGCATTTCATGTAATTTCTTTTTCCAATTTCTTAATTCCTCCCCTTAATGTTGAAAAATTTGTCTTATTAAAATGACAATCAACAAATCACGAAGTAAATACATCACTCGTCAGGGGTTCAAGATATTTTATAATTGATGGGAAATCAAATCCAACATATATTCCTAACCTCCTTTGAGAACCCATCTTAGTGCGTTGTGGTGGAGCAATTGGAACATATACTGCACATCCAAAAATTCTCAGATGGGATATATTTGGTTGTTGGTCATAAGCCAATTGCATAGGAGAGTATTTATTATAGGTTGTTGGCCTAATGCATGCCAGTGACGCAACATGAAAAATAGCATGACCCCATACAGATATTGGAAGCTTTGCTCTCATAAGCATTGGTCTAACAATTAATTGCAGACGTTTTATAAATGATTCAACCAAATCATTTGTGTATGAACATAAGCTACAAGATGTTCAACACTTATCCCAATGGCCATACAATAATTATTGAATGCTTGGGATGTAAATTCACCAGCATTATCAAGACGAATGGTTTTAATTGTATAATCAAGAAACTGTGTTTTTAACTTAATTATTTGAGCAAATAGTCTTGCAAATGCAAGGTTTTGACTTGATAATAAATATACATATGACCATCTGCTGGATGCGTCAATCAGTACCATGAAGTATCTAAATGGTCCACTTGGTGGGTTAATGGGTCCACATATATCACCATGAATTCGTTCAAAAATTGCAGATGATTCAACCCCCATTTTAGCTAGTGATGGTCTAATGATTAATTTGCCTTGAGAGCAAGCATCACAAGACAATTCATTAGATTGAAGAATCTTCTGGTTCTTTAATGGATGTCCATGTGAATTTTCAATAATTTTCCTCATCACTATTGACCCTAGATGACCCAATCGGTCATGCCAAACACTGAATACTTCTGAATTCATGAACTTTTGATTCATTGTTACATAGATTTCAATTACTCGTATATGAGTATAATATAATCGAAAAGAAAAAGCAAGCAGTGTTTCTAATATACGTTTTTCATGTGGAACAATAGATGTAATATCGAGACATTCTATATTAATTTTACGATCAGTTTCAACATGATAACCATTGTCACGTATATCTCTAAAACTCAATAAGCTTCTTTTCGACTTGTTAGAGAACAAAACATTATTAATTGTAAATTTTGTTCCTCTAGACAAGATAAAATTTATTTTTCCAAAACTTTCAGTCATGTTTGCAGAACCTGATATAGTATTGACATTTGTTTCAAGCATTATCAATTTGGAAAAGTATTTTCTATTTTTTGAGTATGGTGTGCTTTGTTGCATTATCTGCTAAGCATAAATCTTCATGATTCCTTTGAGTCACTCATCATATGGAAATTGTCCATATCTCTTCATTAAACAAAAATAATTATAATAAGAGAAACATAATTCAAAGTTAAGAGAACAAAAAAAAAAATAGAAAAAAAAAACATTAGTTATATATTCTCAAAATCAAAAGAAACATTTGTTATTCCATCAATTATGACGATCTTCTCTTCAGGAGATATAAATGTGAGTCTGCCACATCCCAATTTTCATACTGGATGAGTTGAATATATCATTATCTTGATAAACAAGATTTGCTTCTACATTTTTCCTTGTTCCTTCAGGGAAGTTTAATAGAGATCAACATAGTGTTTGGGCGTACAACAGGTACGTGACTAATGCTTAGTCATTTCACTTTGGAAGCATTTATATTTATCATCTCTTGAACTCTTATTTTGTGGAGTTTTTCCTTTATAATTATCATTTCACGTGGTTCTCTTGACATTTCAAAGATTATAATGACCACCACGATTGCTAAAATTCATAGCAATCACTTCAGGAAATAGCATTGCTCCAGTTTGCCAAGATTTATGAGTTCAAAATATTTTTAAACCATCTGTTTCGATATTTCTACTGCATGACCATATTTGAGCATAACTAATAATCTTTTCCATTATTGTCAAGAGATGTAAATTCTAATTTTGTAAGGTTTGTTATAGTAATATTTCACAAAACAAACATTGTATTGATATTAGAAATTTAATATATACCAAACATGCAAAATAACATCTAATTTATTATTAAAAAAATGACATACCTGTAGGACCTACCTTCGATAAGAGAAATGACAGAGCCTCGTGCTGATAACGTGTTATGAAATTGAGAGAGAAATCAGACACAAAAAAACTTTACCAAATCATATAATAATAATAATAATACAAACTAAAACTAATAAGAAAAGAAAAGGAATTAAATAAAACTATAAATAATAATGCAAATATGGAAAATGGAAATTGACATATATATATATATATATATATATATATATATATATTATAAATAAAAATAGTGGAATTATATGACAAAATTAAATAAAGACTAAAATAGGGAGAAAGTGAGAGAAAAGAGTGAAGATTGGAGGTTTTTTTCACTAATTGTGTGTCTTTCATGATCTACCAAATGCCACTACTTATAGGAAAATTGACAAGTTTGATGTGGTACACTTGGACACTAATCAAACGTAGAAAATAGACACATGTAAGCCACATGACCAATGAGAGTGATGACTCTTGGTGAAGGGAAAAATGGGCATCTATTTTTCACTAGGTTTATAATAGTTGCAATATTATTTTTTTTTTTAAAAATCATTTTAGTTTTTATATTTTAAATTTTGTTCTATTTTAGTTTTGTACTTTCAAATGTCTGTGTACCTCAATAAAGGTTAAAACTAATATCTCCTATTAGTTCATTGTTAATTTTTTCTTTAAAAAACTTAGTCTCTATTAGTTTTTCCTCCATAAATTTTAGAAGTATGGTCGTTTTTTCTTGTATTAAAATTATCATTATTATTTAATCAATTTTGATGAAAATTAACTTCAAACTTATTGTAGGGATTAAATTTTTAAGTTTGATTGAAAGTATATGAACTAAAATTGGACATTTGAAAGTACATGGCCAACATGGAACAAAATCCAAATTATAAGAATCAAAATGGTATTTTAACCTTTTTTCTTTCTTTTAATATTGATTTTTTTTTAATTTAATTTTCTTTGTTTAAAAAGTACTTCTGAGTTGAATTCTACTAAAGTTCTTATATTTCACCACCTTAATAAAAATGAATACAATTTTTACAATTAAACACAATATTTAATTAAAATATAAGAAAAATAGACATGATAAAAGCAATTACTTATGACCTATCAGTATTCTATTTGCTAGTCTTACAGTACAATTTCTGTATCCAATGTATTTCCCCCAAAAAATCTAACATTTATAAACAACAATAAGATTACTAAAAACATGAGTTCAAAAAATAACTGTGGGCTTGCCTCGTATTTTTTAATTTTCAAACTAAATGTTTGTTATAAATTTAAGGGAAATTTTACTAAATGTTCATATTTAGATGGTGGTTTTGAAGCTATACGGTAAACGTAACTCAATTGAGATATGTCAGAGAAGAATTCCAATGATTGACCTAAAATCACGAAAATAGCCTGAGCACAGGTGTCATGCTAAGCCACCTACACTCCGACGCTCAAGTTAGTATGAACTTAAGAAAGTCTAGAGAGCAGTTGTTATGTGTTCAAGAACTTACCATTTCTGAATGAACTCGTTGATTATATAACAATTAGTTTTGTAACTGACGATTACTTCACAATTATTACCGTATAATTGCTCGTACTCATAACGATTGTCCGTTACGTGTCTAACTCTTCTGTTACGAACTCAACCGATCTTTCTCTACTTCGTGATTGACTCACACAGTGTTCATTGCATAATTGGTCGACCCACACGAATCGGTCTCCAAAGACCTTTAACGACCTTCGACTGGCTCATGGAAGTTGGCCAACTAGGTCATGGCCGACCCACATGGGTCGGCTGAAATGGTTTGGTTGCCCCTAATAGTCGACCCTATCGGGTTGGCCAATCTCTTGGGCCTTATCTGATCCACTTGGGTCAGGCTCCAAGGCTCTTTTTCTTTCTGACTGACCTTTTCGACCTCTCGATCCATTCCTCCTCGCCCCTAAGCTAATCTATAGGCTTGAGTTGGGCTTCGAATTTCTTGAGTAACTTTAGACCTTCGAAGTTCATCGATCTATAGGGTCAGATTTGCCAATAAAAGCATCTATTCTTGACTAAAAGGATTAATGTTGTTGAATTCAGAGAAAAAAAATAGTGATTTTGTAAAATGTCTAAAAGATGCTCTTATTGGCAAATCATTTAAATCTAAAACTTTTAGATATCTTATATAGCCAACTGAATTTTATGCACAAATATTGTAACTAGAGATGTCCACGGGGTGGGGCGGGGCCGGGAAATGGCTCCCCGTCCTTGTCCCCGCCCCCCATTTCATTCCCCATCCCCGCGAAATTCTCCATTTAATTTTGCGGGGAACGAGGCGGGAATTCCCCGCGACCCCACGGGGAATACTTCCCTATTTATAATTTTATTTTTTTAAATTGTATTAACAAATTTCTTTTTTTTTTTTTTGAAAATTTAGATTTAAATGATTAATTATTTTTTAGAGATTTCTAGTTAAGAGGCATTTTTCAATATTTTTAAAAAAATAAAAATATATTTAATAAAATTTTAGACTTATGTTTATTAGATGTATAAAAATATATATATTTAAAATTAAATAAATTAATCGGAGCGGGACGTGGAGCGAGGCGGGGATGGGTCGGGGAAAATTTTGTTCCCACTTCCTCCCCCGTTCCCCGTCTAAACAGCGGGATGGGGACCCGTCCCGCGGGAAAATGGACATCTCTAATTGTAACATTGTTTTCCATTTTTGCCTATCATGCAAGTTGATTTTTTCATTCATTGCCCTAGATTCTGTATTAAAAAACTTTCCTAGATTTTGACATCCATGCACCTCATAAAACAAATTAAAACAAATATTCACAGATTCTAATTTCAAATCATTCATACACATATATTTAACCAAACTTCTAATCTCAATTTTTTCTGTGTGTGGACAGGACAATAACATTTTTATTCGGACGATCTAGTTGTTGGAGAAATATGGTCATGGTGGTGGTGTATTATATATTAGGAATAATTCGAAGTGACAAAATATAGAATTCTAATCAAGATATTGGAGATACAGTCATGTGTGGCATGACATTACTTTATTCAAATTACTATTGCTTATACTCTTTCTTTAGGCCAATCTACTGTAATTATTCCAGCTAATATTATAGAACCCAATTACGTATGAACTTGTAGGTATAGGTTTGATTTTTTTTGGTTACATTATTGTTAATAACCATGTAAATACGACCATTTATAGAAGTAAATGACCGTGTCAATGAATATACTAACACCTAATTACAAAGGTGAATGAAAAGTGTCAAATAAATATATTGACAATGACTATATGTAAATACCAATAGGTTGCTAAATGCTAATGTGATGAAAATGTCAATAATATTAATCTCATTGTTCTTTATTCGCCAATGTTAATACAAATCTACATTCTAATGCAATCATAAACACATATACAAATGTTACTATGCATCTTTTACCTAACAATGAAGGGCGATAGAGGGAAACTCCTAATCCTTTTTATCCATTTATTTATGTTAGTCATTACTTGGAAACCAATTTTTAATTTCTAAATCATGAAATATTTCTTTTAGTTATTTAAATATTAATTTAAGTGAATAGAATCTCAATGCATGTTTGGTATGCAATTCAGATTATGTTTTATGTTTTTCGATTCAGTGAATATGCGTTTGGCAGATGTGTTTTCGAAAACTATTTTCAGATTTTGTGATCCAAATAGTAGAAATTCTGAAAATAACATTTTTTATGTTTTCATTGTATCCATATTCTGAATTTAAAATTTTAAAATGCAGAGTTATGTTAACACAAAGATAAAAATTTTAATAAATACAATATTTCATATTATAAACTCAATTTATTTTTGTTAAATTAAAATACTTATGATATAATATATTATAAATTATATAATACTATATAATAAAATGATAATTCTATAAAATTTATAAAAATCATGTTCATAAATTAATTAATAATAACTTATATTCAATCTAATAATTAGTTTTGCAACTACAACTAATTTTGTGATCTATAAATATGTTATATTATACACTTTAAATTACTGTTTAGAAATTGAATTAAATTTCTAAATCTGCTACCAAACATATATCTGAAAACATGAAATACAATCATGTTTTCATTAAATCCTTTGTTTTCAAATTTATGTTTTTAGATTGCTTACCAAACATGCTCTTAATTATCTTAGAAATAGGAATATTGTGTGGGACAATAACCAACTTGCTAAATATTTTTGTGGAAGGATATTTGAACTTTGATAAAAATTCCATGTTTGTTACCCTAATTAGGAAACAACCCTAATTAAAATATTTGAATCTAATGGTCATTTAATAAAACAAATATCACTTTTTTTTCGCTAACTCCAAACAAATGGTTAAAATGAGTATAACTCAATATTATTGTAAAAATAGGATGGAAATCGGGTATAATTTTACTAATATTTAAATACTAATATAATAATAATAATAATAAATTGGAGATTGGAATATATATATATATATATAATGAAAAGAATGAGAAAGTGGAGAAGGATGAAAAATATTGGTCAAGATTCACCAATTGTCTATTGCATTTGTCCACCAAAAGCCAATATTTATAGGCTTTTTGGCAAGAAGCAAGTGAGCTTTTTTGGACACCAAGCATGAGTAGGTACAAGACACATGGAAAGCACATGGCCAAGAGGGGGTATGACACATGGCTAGATGGAAAATGGACATCTATTTCATGCATTTATAATACTCCTCCTTAGATGTCTATTTTTATATAATATATGCCTTGTTAAAACCTTATTAGGAAAAAACTCAATGGGAAAAAAAATCCTAGTGAAGGAAAAACAATACATATTTTGTATAAAGTATAACATTTGCTCCCCCTCATGAAGACATCACTTGAGATCTCTGAGTCGTTGCATCCCAATACTGTGAATCAATTTCTCAAATGTTGTAGTTGGTAATGCTTTTGTAAATATGTCTGCCAAGTTATCCTTCGAACAAATCTGTTGTACTGAGATGTCGCCATTTTCTTCAAGGTCATGAGTGTAGAAAAGCTTTGGAGAGATATGCTTCATTCTATCTCGTTTAATATATCCTCCTTTGATTTGAGTTATACATGTTGTGTTATCTTCGTATAATATTGTTGGAAGAAGTTTATTTGAAGACAAACCATATGTCTTATGTGATGAGATTGAATCCTGTTGCAGAAGCGATTTGAATCACGTGTTCTTATAATGTATTCATAGATCAAATAAAAAACGTACATAAAATCATTAAGCATGCTTATTAGATCATATGGATAGCAAGTATGTTACCTTTGTAGACAAAACAACACGTGCTCCTTTGATCCTCACGTTCTCACGATCTCAACGATCTCGCGTACTTTACAAACTACAAAGTAGTTTTCTTCTCCGTTGTATCTCTAGGAGAAGGAATGTGGTGGAACCTCTTTTGGAGTTGGGAGAGAATTTTTGAGAAAACAAGTGCTTTGGAACTTTTCCAACTAAAAACACTTATCTAAAGAGCACTAGGGCTGCCTTTTTGAATTAGGTTACCAAATGTGCATCTCATGCACATATTTATAGAGAAATGGGATGGAAAAGACCATCCTACCCTTATAGTGCTCTTATGATATATTTCTCATGGATGGAACCAAATGTTATATCAATTATATCATATATAATTGACATATCCCTTTAAATATGAAATTAAACATTTCAATCTCACTCCAAACTATAAACCCTTCTTATTTCCATGTTGAGCCAACGAAGGGACTTAATGGATCTACAGATCATGAGCTCCAATGATACGAGATTAATTGATCAAACTCTTTGATTCAATTAATCAACATTCATTAACTATAAGTCATTTCACTATAGACTCATAATTGCACTCTTCTCACTGTAGACTATGCTGTATCCACTGATATAATCAATACTTGTGAGTCGATCCTTCACAGGTTGTTCGTAATCACAGCTGGGTCAAATTACCGTTTTACCCCTATGAATACATCTTGTTCCTTAAGCTCTACTGATCCTCTAATGAACAATCAGTCTGGTCCTACCATAAAACTTGATCCTTGTTAAGCTAGTAAGAAGGTGGGGCCCCA
Source organism: Trichosanthes cucumerina (assembly GCA_036507285.1). Classification (NCBI taxonomy): domain Eukaryota; kingdom Viridiplantae; phylum Streptophyta; class Magnoliopsida; order Cucurbitales; family Cucurbitaceae; genus Trichosanthes; species Trichosanthes cucumerina. Next base: position 83,958,051 of record CM071835.1, on the reverse strand, counting down.
TTGTTCAAGACTTGGATTCAGTTCTTAAGAGAACAACCTATCTGATTCCCTAATTCAGGAATGAGTGAATTCCTTCTTGCATAGTTAAGTTTCCAGCTACTTACAAAGTTATGTCCCTGAGAAGGTAGGCTTATTGAGTCGGCTACAGGCCACTCTCACCCATACTAGTCTAAAGACAAACCTCATAAGCAGGAGTTCGTAGCTTGCTCAGGATTCAGGTCAAGTCACTAATGATCATCTATGAATTATTATACCTATCTTGATAACGGTGTTACTCTAGTAGGTTAATAACTCGCAGTCCGGTCTTATATAATCTCATTATACAGGATGCCCCCACTCGCATGTCCACATGAACGAGTTGGATTACCTCGTTTGTACCAAATACAAAGCGGGCCGCATCCATGGTGTTACCAGTATAAGGTTCCCAACCCTATGCATGTACCATAGACCTTTTAGGTTATACTTGAACAACTTAATCCAACTTATGTCTACTACATAAATGTTCAAGATCTACCATTATAACCTTGGAACTTAGTTTATTGGATTTAGATTTATATGCGAGAATATAATAAATAACAACTTTATTTATTGTGTAATGGTGATTACAAAACTACACTTGTTTAAGGCATAAATCCCAACAATCTCCCACTTGTCCTAAAGCTAGTGGAGTACATAATGAACATTACAGTAATGTAAATACAATAAACTAGGGCACTGAATATCCTTTGTACAATATACTCCCACTTGCCCTAGTTAGGGTAAGATACGTAGCCCTAGACCTTCTAGGTGACTCTTAAATACTTTAGCCGAGAGAACCTTTGTAAATGGGTCAGCAGTATTGTGCTCCGAATCTATCTTTGTGACGATCACATCTCCTCGACGCACTATCTCCCTGATCAGATGATACTTTCGCTCAATGTGTTTACCCCTCTTGTGGCTTCGGGGTTCTCTTGAATTTGCCACAACACCACTGTTATCACAATAAAGTGTGATTGACAAATTCATGTTTGGAACAATTTCCAAATCCATCATGAATTTCTTTAGCCACACGGCTTCTTTAGTTGCTTCACAAGCTGCTACATATTCGGCTTCCATAGTTGAATCTGTGATACATCCTTGCTTAATGCTTCGCCAAACTACAACCCTTCCGTTAAGAGTGAAAACTGACCCAGACGTAGGTTTCCTCGAATCTTTGTCAGTTTGGAAGTCAGAATCTGTGTATCCTGTAAGGATCAAATCCTTAGCTCTATACACAAGCATGTAATTTCTCGTTCTCCGAGGATACTTGAAGATTGTCTTAACCTCTGTCCAGTGTTCTGAACCTGGATTAGATTGATATCTACTGACCATTCCTACTGCAAAGCATATGTCTGGCCTTGTACACAACATTGTGTATATCAGGCTACCAATAGTTAATGCATAAGGAATTCGTCTCATATCCTCAACTTCTTGAGGTGTCTTAGGACATTGTTTCTTAGACAGATGAACTCCATGCCTGAAAGGTAATAAACCTTTCTTGTAATCTTGCATCTTAAATCTTGACAACACTTTGTCGATATAAGATGTTTGAGACAATGTTAGAGTTTTGTTGTTGCGATTCCGGACAATCTGGATTCCAAGAACAAACTGCGCCTCTCCCAAATCTTTCATTTGGAATTGCGTAGCTAGCCATTTATTAATGTCAGTAAGATAACCTACATCATTCTCAATGAGTAGGATATCATCTACATATAAGACTAGGAAGGCGACATAACTTTTAATGATTTTCTTGTAGACACAAGGTTCATCATTATTTTGATCAAAGCCATAAGATTTGACTGCCTTATCAAATCTTATATTCCAGGACCTAGAAGCTTGTTTCAGTCCATATATGGACCTTTTAAGCTTGCAAACCTTTTGCTCTAGTCCTAGTTGAACGAACCCTTTGGGTTGCTCCATGTAGATATTTTCGTCAAGATTCCCATTTAAAAATGCTATCTTAACATCCATTTGCCATACCTCATAGTCATAATATGCGACAATGGCAAGTAGAATACGGATAGGCTTTACTATAGCAACAGGTGAAAAGGTTTCCTCATAGTCCACCCTTTCTACCTGGGTATAACCCTTTGCTACTAGTCTAGCCTTAAAAGTTTGCACTTTTCCATCTACACCACGTTTTCTCTTGTAGATCCACTTACAACTTATAGGTTTTACCCCATCAGTTATATCTACAAGATCCCAAACAGAATTGAAGTGCATAGATTCCATTTCTTGGTTCATGGCTATGACCCATTTATCTTTGTCTTTGTCAACCATTGCTTGATTATAAGTTAATGGATCCTCGCAATCATCATTTGATATGACAATTTTGGTTTCAGTTAAACCCATATAACGACCAGGTTGTTTTTAAAATCCTCCCACTACGTCGAGGCACTCTCAACTCTTGAGATGGACTTGACAAATTTGTATCAACAACCCTTATTGATGTACCATCAACAACTTTTGCTGTTGTTCCGTCTAACTCACTTAACACAACTTTACTTCTTGGTTGGTGATCCCTTATGTGGTCCTTCTCTAAGAAAGTGACATTTGTCGACACAAGTACCTTATCTTACTTAGGATCATAGAATAACCCACCTCTTGTTTCTTTTGGGTACCCTACAAAAAGGCATAATTTTGAACGTGATTCTAATTTTTTTGGATTTGTCACGAGCACATGTGTTGGACATCCCTAAATTCTGAAATGACGTAAACTACCTTTACGTCCTTTCCAGAGTTCAAATGGTGTTTCCAAAACACTTTTCGATGGAACATTATTCAAAAGGTATATAGTAGTCTCTACTGCGTATCCCCAGAACGAGTTAGGGAGATGAGTATAACTCATCATTGATCGAACCATGTTCATCAAGGTTCTATTTCTCCTATTTGATACACCGTTTTGTTGAGGCGTACAAGGTGTTGAGAGTTGGGATGTAATTCCATGTTCTATCATATAGTTTTGAAATTTTAAATCCATATACTCTCCACCTCGATCCGATCGAAGTGTTTTAATCGTTTTACCTAATTGATTCTCAACTTCAGTCTTGAATTCCTTGAACTTTTCAAGTGCTTCAGACTTATGATGCATTAGGTAAATATGCTCAAATCTAGAATAATCATCTATAAAAGAGATGAAATATTCATAACCTCCTTTGGCTTTAACATTCATCGGACCACAAAGGTCAGAATGTATAAGCTCAAGAGGTTCTTTGGCTCTATAACCTTTTCCACTAAAAGGTCTTTTAGTCATTTTTTCTTCTAAGCATGACTCACATACTGGTAAGGTATTTTCTTCTAACTCATTTAGAAGTCCAATTCTTACCAATCTCTCAATCCTATTGAGGTTAATAACCGAAGGTGCCAAAGTTGAACATTTTCTTTAGGAGAAATCTTACGTTCTTAGTTTGTGTATTTGCAGTTTTAAATAATTCAGTGTTCAAAGCCATTTTGACTGAATTAGACCTTAAAACATACAACCCATTTTCTAATGAAGCTACACATATTTCAATACCATTCTTAAAAATAAACACTTTATTAGAAGAAAAAGATATTGAAACACATTGTTCTATTAGGCAAGAAATTGAAATTAGGTTTCTAGTAAATCCTGGTATCACTAGTACATTGTTCAACAACATATGTTTCTTGCCAAACAATAGCTTCATGGTGCCCACTTCTACAACTGAGACTATTTCCTCATTTCCAACACAGAGTGTTATCTCTTCTTCTTGTAGCAGCTGCCAGGAACTAATTCCCTGAAAAGAAGAACAACCATGATTAGTGGCTCCTGAATCCAATATCCAGGTAGAATTATCATCATCCACTAAACAAGCTTCTAAGCAAAGTAAATCATATTTACCTTATTTCTTCTTTTCTACAATGTACTTCGGACAGTTCCATTTCCAATGCCCATCTTCATTGCAGTGAAAACATTTCCCTTTGTCTGCAACTTCTTTGACCTTCTTGCCCTTTTGGGCGGCAGCTTTGTCAGCCCGTTTCCCCTTACCAACCTTTTTCATTTTCTTCTTCTTGCCTTTCAGGCTTGAGGAAGATGAAGCCACTGATTTTGTTCTAGAGGTTGAACCTCCGTGATTACTCCTACTAGCAACATTTGCCTCACATTTTGATCCCTTAATTTTCATCAGAGATTGGAAGGTTTGGAGTTCATTCAGAATAGAGGTAAGGTTAAAAGTAAGCTTGTTCATAACAACATTACTTCGAAACTGTAGAAAACTCTCTGGTAGAGTTTCTAGTATAAAGCTGACCTGGCTCGATTCGTCGATAGAAGCACCATTCGACTCCGCCGTGTTGAAGTGAACCATCATATCAAGAACATGATCCCGAACAGATGATCCCTCCGCCATTCTAGCGTTGAAGATGTACTTGAGGGCATTGTGTTCGACCAATGCATCGTTGTCCGAACATGCCCTACAGCGAATCCATGATTTCCTTGGCGGTCATCATGCCCTCGTGCTTCTTGGCTAGTATGTCTGACATACTTGCCAAGATGTAGACCTTGGCCTTGTCATTAGCCTTGATCCATCTATCGTATGCATCACAAACATTTCGTGACGCATTCGAGCTTGGCACCTGAGCACAGTACTCCTCAGTAAGCACAAACTTTAGATCGTCCGCAACCAAGATGATATTAAGATTATTTTTCCAAGTCATCATATTTTCTCCGGTTAATTTCTCAGTAGCCAATAAGGAAAGGATTGAGCTATTCATATTGCTAAAATACAAAATACTTGTATTAGTTTCTTGCTAAACCTTTAATTAATCCAATCATTTTTAACTAATTATCTAATGATTCCTAAGTCATTAATAAATCGCAATGATACTCCAAAGGTTTAGAATGTATGACACCGAAGGCTAATAAAAAACACTTCTCCTCTAGATCAAGACATTCTTGACCAAAAACTAATGCCAGAAGAACTCTTATTCCTATAGGCTTTAGTTACCATTATTTGGTCTGGATACAATTACAACTAATGTATCCTGTGAGTGTAACCCTTTATCTTTGGATTCTAGAGTCCCTATCCAACAAAATTCGTTGAAGGCAGGACTAGGTTGGAAAATAAACTAAGGTAATCTTTATCCTTGTTCAGGTGTTCACTGTGTTTCGATTTCTATGATCAAAGCCCTCCGAAGAGATTGTCTGGTCCAGGCCAAACTAGCAGGCTGATCATAGTAATCTAACGTTGTGAACCGATAAAAGAGACTATAGGTTTTGTTTTCACTAAACCTACTCTCACTCACTATAAGTACCCTCTCCATTCACCTTGTATTGATCCATACAAACACCATCCGAAGGAGGACGCTCCCGTTTGCGCCACGAGTCCAAGTATGGATCTCACGGTGTGAATTTTCCAGAGATATGTAGGTGGAAATATATGTATCATATACACTTTTCCTCCCACTAGATACTTTAACTCTATAGGAAATTTACCTAGGCTAAACCCGACTAATGGTTTTTACCTAAACTTATTAATACAACTCTTATATTAATAATCAAGATAACTCTTATATTGATTTTATCCTAAGTTTGCTAATAAACCTAGGACTTCTAGTTTATTAACCCCTTAATAAACTTGCTGACGTTACTATAATTTATAAACCCTCTGATTAAAATTCACTCTCAAGTCAGTTCCCAGGTAGGGGTGTTTCGTTTCCGTCAGCTTAAATACCCCAGCCTAAACAGAACCTTCCTTAGACAGAGTTCTCTTTCAATCATTGTTTATAAATTACATGGTTCCTAATTCTAATCTAATCAGAACTAGATAACCTAAAGTCTATTAATTCCAAGTTCTAAACATTTTAAAACTAATAATTAACCTTAGGTGACATGCATACTATGTTATATTTGCTTGATCATCCATCACATGAATAATAAACATACATAACATATTCATCTCATGAATTATAATGCATGTTAATGTTATCCAAAAATTAATATAACTCCTTATATTAATTATACATGCAAACTATATAATATAACACTTTATATTATAAATGATGCATGGAAATGTTTAACCTAAGGTGTGATTTTCTAAATAGCATACATTATGCATGGATATAATTATACAATAATTGCATAAAATTAAATAGCAAAAATTAGACCATTTTTTGCACCCTAAAAATAATTTTAATTAATATAATCTAATTATATTAATTAAAATAAATAAAACTAATATTAATTAATATAAAAACGTTTTATATATTAAATAATATATAAAAAAAATATTTTCTGCCCGTTGCTGCTTTCCGTGAAACGCCTGCGGCATTGCAATGCTGTTTTTTGTTCGTTTCTGACCGTTGAAGCGCGCCTCACCATCAACGTTGCACAACGCCTTCGGCGTTGCAAAGCCGAGGATGGCGTTGCAACGCTGTCGTCTTCTCACCCGCGCGTCTGCCGTAGTGGCGTTGCAACGCCAATGAACAACGTTGCAACGTCGTTCACAGAACAGAATGGTAATGACATTTTTTTTGTTCGGTTTTCCTCCGTTCTTCTCAGCAACTACTTTGCCTCGATCGACACGGACTTACAGACTCAATTTACAATTAAAATTGCCCAAAACACTGGGCCCTTATATTGAACAATTCAATGAAAAAATTGCAAATCTGAAATGTAAACATCTAATTTTGCAAACCTTCATTCATCTCATGAATAAAATGTAATCCCACTTATGTTTTTGATAGATCTAGAACAAAAACAAGAACACAATTGTACTATGATACCAATTGATGGGATTGAATCCCGTTGCACAAGCGATTTGAATCGCGTGTTCTTGTAATGTATTCATACATCAAATAAAAAACTTACATAAAATCATTAAGCATGCTTATTAGATCATATGGACAACAAGTATGTTACCTTTGTAGACAAAACAACACGTGCTCGTTTGATCCTCACGTTCTCACGATCTCAACGATCTCGCGTACTTTACAAACTACGAAGTAGTTTTCAATTCGTCTGCTAGATCTTCTCCGTTGTATCTCTAGGAGAGGAAAGGTGGTGGAACCTTTTTTGGAGTTGGGAGAGAATTTTTTAGAAAACAAGTGCTTTGGAACTTTTCCAACTAAAAGCACTTATCTAAAGAGCACTAGGGTTGCCTATTTGAATTAGGTTAACAAATGTGCATCTCATGCACATATTTATAGAGAAATGGGATGGAAAAGACCATCCTACCCTTATAGTGCTCTTATAATGTATTTCTCATGGATGGAACCATATGTTATATCAATTATATCATATATAATTGACATATCCCTTTAAATTTGAAATTGAACATTTCAATCTCACTCCAAACTATAAACTCTTCTTATTTCCATGTTGAGCCAACAGAGGGACCTAATGGATCTACAAATCATGAGCTCCAATGATACAAGATTAATCGATCAAACTCTTTGATTCAATTAATCAACATTCATTAACTATAAGTCATTCCACTATAGACTCATAGTTGCACTCTTCTCACTGTAGACCATATTGTATTCACTGATATAATCAATACTTGTGAGTCGACCCTTCACAGGTTGTTCGTAATCACAACTGGGTCAAATTGTCGTTTTACCCCTGTGAATACATCTTGTTCCTTAAGCTCTACTGATCCTCTAATGAACAATCAGTCTATGGTCCTACCATAAAACTTGTTCCTTCTTAAGCTAGTAAGAAGGCGGGGCCCCATTGTTCAAGACCTAGATTCAGTTCTTAAGAGAACAACCTATCTGATTCCCTAATTCAGGAATGAGTGAATTCCTTCTTGCATAGTTAAGTTCCGCCTACTTACAAAGTTATGTCCCCGAGAAGGTAGGCTTATTGAGGGTGATTCTCAGTCACTCTCACTCATACTAGTCTAAGGACAAACCTCATAAGCTGGAGTTCGTAACTTGCTCAGGATTCAGGTCAAGTCACTAATGATCATCTATGAATTATTATACCTATCTTGATAACAGTGTTACTCTAGTAGGTTAATAACTCGCGGTCCGGTCTTGTATAATCTCATTATACAGGATGCTCTCACTCGCATGTCTACCACATGAACGAGTTGGATTACCTCGTTTGTACCAAATACAAAGCGGGTCGCATCCATGGTGTTACCAGTATAAGGATCCCAACCCTATGCTGTACCATAGACCTTTTAGGTTATACTTGAACAACTTAATCCAACTTATGTCTACTACATAAATGTTCAAGATCTATCATTATAACCTTGGAACTTAGTTTATTGGATTTAGATTTATATGCGAGAATATAATAAATAACGACTTTATTTATTGTGTAATGGTAATTACAAAACTACACTTGTTTATGGCATAAATCCCAACATTATGAATGTGTTGTGTCATCGATCTTAGCCATACACATTCTCGACTTGCCTCGTGAATTGCGAGGATTTCAGCATGATTCGAAAAAGTGGTCGTGATGGTGTGTTTCATTGATCACCATGATATAACAGTTCCTCCACATGTAAATAGATAACATGTCTAAGATCTAGTTTTGTATGGATCAGATAGATAACCAGAATCTGCATAACCAACTAGATCATAATTTGATTTGTTAGAATAAAATAAACTCATATCAATTGTCCCACGAAGATATCGAAGTACATGCTTAACTTCGTTCTAATGTCTTTTTGTAGGACATGAACTACATCTAGCTAATAAATTTACTGAAAATGAAATATCTGGTCTTGTGTTATTAGCCAGATACATAAGTGCAACAATTGCACTAAGATATGGTACTTCAAGACCTAATAGTTTTTCATTGTCATCTCGAGGTTGAAATATATCTTTCTTTACATCTAGTGAACGAACTTTCATTCGAATGTTCAATGGATGTGCTTTATTCATATAGAATCTTTTTAAGATTTTCTCTGTATAAGTTGATTGATGAACAAGTATCCCATCTGCTAAATGTTCAATTTGCAAACCAAGACAAAATTTTATTTTTCCAAGATCTTTCATCTCGAATTCTTTCTTAAGATATTCTATCGCCTTAGATAATTATTCAGGAGTTCCAGTTATATTTAAGTCATCAACATATACAGTCATAATAGCAAATCCTGACTGAGATTTATTTATAAAAACACACAGACATATTGGATTATTTTGATATCTTTCTTTCAACAGATATTCACTCAGGCGATTATACCGCATTCGTTCTGATTGTTTTAATCCATATAATGATCTCTGTAACTTTATTGAATACAATTCTCGAGAACTTGATTCATATGTTTTTGGTATTTTAAATGCTTCTGAGATTTTCATATAAATGTCATTATCTAGAGATCCATATAAATACGCTGTGACTACATCCATTAGATGCATATCAAGTTTTTCATATACAGTCAGACCAATCAAATATCTTAACGTTATTGCATCCACCACAGGAAAATATGTCTCCTTATCATCAATACCAGATCTTTGCGAGAATCCTTGTGCCTCGTTTTATATCTTGTGACTTTATTCTTTTCATTTCTTTTCCTTACAAATATCCATTTGTATCCCACAGGTTTGACATCTTCTGGTGTTAAGACTACTGGTCCAAAAACCTCACATTTTGAAAGTGAGTTCAACTCTGCTTGAATTGCTTCTTTCCACTTCAGCCAATCTTTTCTACGTTTACATTCTTCGATAGATTTTGGATCAAAATCGTCACTTTCATGAGTAATATCGTGAGCAACATTATAAGCAAAAATGTTGTCAACAATGATATCATTTCGGTTTCATCTCTTTCCGTTGTAATATAGTTTATAGAAATTTCATTATTATCCTCAAGCATTTGATTTTCATCAATACTCTTTTGAGTAGTTGTGTTCTGGATTTCTTCTGAAACACCCATACTCTTTATTGAATCATTTTTATTTTCAACTACTTTTCTTTTTCGAGGATTTTTATCTTTGGAACCCATTGGTCTAATACGCTTCAAGCGTCCTCTAGACTCATTATTGACAACTTGTTTCTTTGGGATATCAATTTTTGATGGAGCATTTGTAGCTGATATATATGATTTGGTCACTCTTTTAGCATCCGTGAATGCATCTGGTAATTGATTTGCTATATTTCAAATGAATTATCTTTTGAACTTCAAGTTCACATTGATCTCTACGAGGATCTAAATGAGATAATAATGATGCATTCCATGTAATTTCTTTTTCCAACTTCTTAATTTCTCCCCCTAATGTTGGAAAATTTGTCTCATTAAAATGACAATCAGCAAATCGTGCAGTAAATACATCACCCGTCAGGGGTTCAAGATATTTAATAATTAATGGGGAATCATATCAAACATATATTCTTAACATCCTTTGAGGACACATCTTAGTACGTTGTGGTGGAACAATTGGAACATATATTACACATCCAAGAATTCTCAGATGAGATATATCTGGTTGCTAGCCATAAGCTAATTGCATAGGGGAATATTTATTATAGGCTACTGGCCTAATACGTAATAATGATGCAGCGTGCAAAATAGCATGACCCCAAACCGATGTAGGAAGTTTAACTCTCATAAGTAATGGTCTTGCAATTAGTTGCAGACGTTTTATAAATGATTCTGCTAGACCATTTTGTGTATGAACATGAGCTACAGGATGTTCAACACTTATCCCAATTGACATACAATAATTATTAAAAGTTTGGGATGTAAATTCACCAACATTATCAAGTCGAATGGTCTTAATTGTATAATCAGGAAATTGTACTCTTAACTTACTTATTTGAGCAAGTAATCTTGCAAATGCAAGATTTTGACTTGATAATAAGCATACATGTGACCATCTGCTGGATGCGTCAATTAATACCATAAAATATCTAAATTGACCACTTGGTGGGTTAATAGGTCCACAAATATCACCTTAAATTCGCTCTAAAAATGTAGGTGATTCAATCCCCACTTTAGCTGGTGATGGTCTAATAATTAATTTTCCTTGAGAGCAAGCATCACATAGAACTCATTGGATTGAAGAATCTTCTGGTTCTTTAAAGGATGTCCATGTGAATTCTCAATAATTTTTCTCATCATTATCGATTCTGGATGGACCAGTCGATCATGCCACACACTAAATATTTCTGGATTCATGAACTTCTGGTTCATTGTTGCATAGCTTTCGATTACTCGTAGTATAATATAATCCAGACGAAAAAGCAGGCAGTGTTTCTAATATACGTTTTTCATGTGAAATAATAGATGTGATATAAAGACACTCTATATTATTTTTACGATCAGTTTCAACATGATAACCATTGTTACGTATATCTTTGAAACTCAATAAATTTCTCTTTGATTTACTAGAGAACAAAACATTATTAATTGAAAATTTTGTTCCTCTAGGCAAGATAAAACTTGTTTTTCCAAAACCTTCAATCAAGTCTGTAGAACCTAATATAGTATTGACTTTTGCTTCTAGCATTGTCAATTTAGAAAAATATTTTCTATTTATATGTATTGTGTGCGTAGTTGCGCAGTCTACCAGATATAGATCTTCATTGTTCATTTTTTGAGTCATTTAACATATGAAAACTATCTATATTTCTTCATTAAACAAAAATTATTACAATAAAGTTTACAATAAAAGATACATCATACAAAAAGTTTAAATCTAAAAGGAACATAAAACTGAACATTAGTATTAAACATTCTCAAAATCAAAAGAAACACTTGCTATTCCATCAATTGCTTCAATTTTCTCTTCAGGAGATGCAAAGAAGTCTGCCACATCCAAATTTGTCATATTGGATTGTTTGAATATATCATTGTCTTGATAAGCAAGATTTGTTTCTACATTTTTTCTTTTTACCTTCAGTGAAGCTTGGTAGAGATCAACAGAGTGTTTGGACGTACAACAGGTACGTGAATAATGCTTAGTCATTTTACTTTAGAAGCATTTATGTTTATCATCTCTTGAACTCTTATTTTATGGAGCTTTTCCTTTATAATTATCATTTCGTGTGGTTCTCTTGGCATTTAAATGATTATAATGACCACCACGATTGTTAAAATTCATAGCATTCACTTCAGGGAATAGCGTTGCTCCAGCTTGCCAAGATTTATGAGTTCATAATATTTTTAAATCATCTCTTTCGATATTGCTATGCAGGAGCATATTTGAGACATAATCAATAATCTTTTCCATTATAATTTTGTAAGGTTTGTCATAGGAATACTTCACAAAACAAACATTGTATTGTTATTAGAAGTTTAATATATACCGAACATATAAAATAATATCTAATTTATTATAAAAAAAAATGGCATACCTGTAGGAGTTACCTTCGGCGGGAGAAATGGCAGAGTCTCGTACTGATAACGTGTTGTAAAAATAGAATGAAAATCGGGTATAATTTTACCAATATTTAAATACTAATATAATAATAAAAATAAAAAAAGAAATTGGAGATTGGAATATATATATATATATATATATATATAAAATGAAGAGAGTGAGAAAGTGGAGAAGGATGGAAAATATTGGTCAAAATTCACCAATTGTCTATTGCATTTGTCCACCAAAAGCCAATATTTATAGGCTTTTTGGCAATGAGCAAGTGGGCTTTTTAGGACACCAAGCATAAGTTGGTAGGTACATGACACATGAAAAGCACATAACCAAGAGGGGATATGACACATGGCTAGATAGGAAAATGAGCATCGATTTCATGCCTTTCTAATAAATATAATTTAATTGACATGTACGTTTTAAGATCTCAACCTTTAAATTTTTGTTTAACTAAAAAAATCCAAAACAGACTATCTAGCATAGTTTATGATAAATTGGAGTCCTAAATTCATGGCCCAACTCCAAAGAGGCTTTATTTTGACATTTTTAAGTGAGAAAAACTGGGATCTTTGTTTGGTAGCAAGAGCAATTATGTTGGTAATTTTTATTTTTCTTTTTCTTTTCCATAAGGATTTTTCATGTACACTGTCAAAGACTCATATGTGTTCTATTATTCTACTTGTCATTATTATTATTATTGATTTTCATTTTTAAAAAGTGAAAAAAAAAACACTTTTAATCTTGAAATTTGTGTTTAGATGCGTTTTGGTGAGTGAATGACAGAAATGGTTTTTTTTTTTTAAACTTATTGCAAAAAAACGAACTTCTTACAAAACTATTTGTAAAAAATAAGTGGATTTTTTGTATTTATTAAAATACGTCGGTTGAAAATATGCATTCATTGGAATGCGTCACTTGAAGTAACACATTAAGTTCAACCTCCACCATTAATTTATGCATTTTCTATGGTAATTAATACAAAAAAGCCAACTAACCAACCACTTAAATAAGATCCTTTATTTTACATATTTAGCCAACCAACCACCGTAAAAATCCTTTTCATCTCCTTTTCATTTTCTCTCACCTCTTCATATTTTCTTCATTTTCTCCCCCAACCCTTCATCTTCTTTTCATACCTTCTATTTCTAAAAAAAAGTTCTAATTGAGATATTTTCTTTTATCTTTATTTTTGTTGCATTTTTCTTTTTTTGATAATTTAATTGTGCAAATCTGTTTTTTAAGTTGGAGGTTTACAAGCTTTGAAGGTATACTAAAGGAGGGTGCAGGCCGAAATTATTCTTACTACGTTTATTTTTTTTGTTTCTTTTATCTTTGTATTTCCTTTTTCAAATTTTACTTTTTCTTTTTATTTGGAATATGATTGACATTATTTAAATTATTCTCTTAATCACTTTTTTATCATTCATGTTTCCAACTTCCTTGATTTAGTTTTAAATTTCCATTACTAGATTTATTGCATTAATTAAAAATGTAATTTTTATACCAAATATAGGCTTTGTTTTAAAACTTTGTCTTTTTTATAAAATACATAAGATTATTAATAATATAAGTAAAAAACTATCTTATAAAATATATATAATATTATAAAAAAATAAAAGAAGAAAAAAGAATTACAAAGATCAAATAATGACTAAATGATATATTTAAAAAAAGATGAAAAGGGTTTTTAGGGTGGTTGGTTAATGCATTAAATGCGTCTCTCCTAATAAGACAAAAATACTGCCCCATTTTTGCAAATACTTTTCCAAACCACTTTTTTTTTTTTTTGTATTTAGTTCCAAAAACCATCCTATTGTTGCATTTTACCCCGTTTTGGTCTATGAATCTCCAAACTCAACAAATATTATTTAACTCACATCGTAAGCAAAATACAATTTAATGCAGTTTGTTTGAAATTCGCAACTCAATTTTTATCCAAATCAACTATATATTTAACTCACACCATCAACAAAATACAAACGACTACCTCATTTACACACAGATAGCTAATTGTCATACTTAATTCATCAATAATTACTAACAACAAAGACTATTTATTAGGTTTTATCTAATCATAAAGACTAAATTCTAACTTTTAAAACTTTAGGCCCCGTTTGATAACCATTTGATTTTTGGTTTTTGGTTTTTAAAAATTAAGCCTAAAAACACTACTTCTACCAATAAGTTTTTATGTTTTCTTATTTACTTTGTAGCTATATTTTCAAAAACTAAGCTAAATTTTAAAAACTAAAAAAAATAGTTTTCAAAAATTTGTTTTTGTTTTTGAAATTTGGCTAAAAACTTAAATGGTAGCTCAAGAAAGATGGAGATCATTATAGAGAAAACGAAGAGAAATTGTAGAAAAACAAGTATAATTTTCAAAAATAAAAAATTAAAAACTAAATTATTATCGAACGGGGGTTTAGAGATTAATTTTTCATTTTATTCTAAATTTAAATTTTATTTTTTAACTTAAAATTTAAAAGATGGTTGTGACGTTGTCAACTAAACATTCTAGAAATATCTTAGGTCTATACTTACGTCTGTCCTTAATATTCTATCAAGCTCCGACTAAAACCCGTAATAATAAAAAATTTTGGTATCATTCATATACTTCTCATCTAATAAAAATCTCAGCCCACTGTATTTGATCAATTAATTTGGCCCATTAATTCAAATAATTATAAAATATAATACCCACTTTAACAACTAACCACAATTACAAATTCTAGCAAGATAATCCCTTTGAATATATGGTTAATTATTTTTCTTCTTCATTATTATTTTTATTTTTATTTTTATTTTTTTACAAAATGCACTCTGATCCCTCTATTTAGTTCATAAAAGTTTTAAAATACCCTTCAAATGAGTTTGTCAAACGCTATGTCATATATACATTTAAATTTAGACTTCTAAAATTTGTAGTAAAAGTGGTCAGAGTCGATCTCAGGAATTATTTTCTTAGATTAACTAATAACCATAATTACTCGCACTAAATTTTATATAGAGAAATAAAATCAAGAGAATAATCAAATTAAAACTTAAATTAACTATTTACAAGGTTAGAGACTGTAACGCCCCGAAAAAGTGAACACAACGATTCGAGGCATTACTTCCAAGTTGTGTCGTTCGTGCCGAAAATCCGACAGCATAACGGCGCAACCTGGACAAACCAAAATTTTTTTACAGAGTGCCTGAACCTAAACGAGAACACTTCAAATGACTCACGAGGTACCCGGCCTCCACCAAACTACAGAACAACAATAGGTCGGGCTCCAGGTCCCTCTGATTTAATGAAAGCTCAAACAATGAGAACATGCTTTGAATACTAAAGAAAACTTAATCGAACATACTTGATTCGAGAAATAAACAATAGGTAGAATAAAGCTTAAAACGTGCATGGAAGCAACAAAACGCGAATCAAGAAAGAAAAGAAACGACAACTCCCAAACGAAAACTCCTAACTAAGTCCTACAAGTCTTCCATAGCCTCGCAGGGTCTCGCTGCTCGGTGGTCATCTCACCGGGTTTGCCTTACCCGCAACGAAAAAAAAAAAAAAGAGGTGAGTATAAAAATACTCAAGAAGTGACCCACTTCGCCCAAGAATAAAGAACATAAACGACGACCTAGACTTAGCTAACACAACACCTAGCCCGCCAAACAACCTCAACACGCATCCTGACCCTACTCTTGCTCACTTTTCTCAGTTCTGTCTTACCCTTAGCTCCTAGACTGGGTTGGCAACACGTGGCCACGAGACTCATCCTCGGGCCTGCACTAGGGCGAAGGACTCTATCCAACCCCTCTGACTCTAAGGATCACACCCCGAGTCGCACAACTGGATGGGGGCGGACCACCACATCCCATAAGCATCAAAGCGGCACTACCGCGCACAATCGACCTCGGGCTCATTCCCAAGTCTCGCACTAGGGCGAAGGACTCTATCCAACCCCCTCGACTCTAAGGATCGCACTTCGAGTCGCACAACTGGATGGAGGGCGGACCATCACATCCCATACATCATCTCGCCAACCTCGAGTCTCAGTCTACTAAGGGTTACACAAATACTTAGGACTTGGGCCTGCACTAGGGCTAGTTGTGCTAACTACAATCCTAAGGCTCAACGACACTTTCTCGAGTCACTACGCACTAAGCACGGACAACTAAGGCACGGACAAAAAAATCATAGCAATCGGCACAATCGAGTTCTCAAAGACAAACTACGCCCGGCTCTACAAGCTACTATTCACGTAGGACTAACAGACAATTAGCCCCGAACCAACAAAGTTGGGTTTTCGATCTGAGATATGCAACGAACATCAAAAGAGCATGAGTTAGGCACAATTACACTTCTCATATCCTAACATGCTACTACGACCCAAAACAACTTTCAAACAGGTGAATACATGCAACGTGCCCCTAAGCCCTACACTTAGGGGTAGTTTAGTCCAAACGACTACTTACCGGAAGTCCAAGCGCGACGGAGACTTGGGTAATGCGACGCGCTCCAAACGTGTTTCTACTTTCAATTAGTCCCTAATAAAGAGCAATCACGACAAGAATCAATAAACCGAACACGACGCAACGAACCTAACATAGAAACTAAAAGAGAGGAGCGAAACTCACCCACGAAGTGTCAAAACGGACTAAGGAACGAACCGAGGCGACCGGACGGATGGGGACGGTCGCAGCTCTGCAGGCGGCGGCGTGTGGACTTGACGGCGATGGCGTGTGGGCAACAGATCTGGAATCCTCGCGGCCCGATCTATCCAGAACCGGACTCCGTTCGTCGAAAATCGGCCTAAAACGGCCTGAACCGGTCAGAAGAAGGTGTGGGTCTCGCGTGTCTGGGCACGCCGGCGGCTTGACTGCAGCGGCGTTGCGGCGGCTCGGTTGGTTTGGGCTCGCTGTGTGGCGCGCGAAAACCGAGGGGCGAGGAGAGAGAACCGTGAGAGAGAGGGAGAGAGACGGCGGGAGAGGATGAGAGAGAGAGGGACGGCGGGAGAGGATGAGAGAGAGAGAGACGGCGGGAGAGGATGAGAGAGAGAGGGGCGGTGAGGAGAGGGAGAGGGACGGCGAGAGAGAGAACTTCGGAGAGGGAGAGGGAAGAAGAAGAGGAAGGGAGAACGAGAGAGAGGAAGGAGAAAAGGGGGAGGGAGCCGGCGGCCGTTCTGCGCGAGGGGGGGGCGAGTCCTTCGCCCCCGACTTCTTCTCGTTTCTTTTTTTTCTTTTTTTTCTTTTTTAAACTAAAAAGGAATTAACCGACTGTTACAGAGACAGTTAGAGGGAACCCTTTTTAAACATTGATTTTAACCAAATTAATTCAAGTTAATCATATTAAGAGATTATTGATAATTTAACCCTTACAAGTCAAGAAATCACACAACAATTCAGTTGTCTCTCTCAAATAAACTCAACTAAAGCTCATGCCCAATTATTAGATTAACTTTCCAATCTAACTTTCACAAATGAACAAGGCATTATGCAAAAATCTTAATCAATTCTATTAGCGAATAATTCATTCTCATGGTCAAGCTAACTAATAGTAGTTATGCATGCCAAGCTAGATTCAATTTTTACTCTTCCAAGCTAAAACTCAAATCATACCCAATGAACTCTCGACCAAATTAGAATTAATAAAACAACACGCATACATAGAGAGGAGTTGAAATAAATATATAAATCACAAAACAAAATTAACTATCTATCTCAATCAAACTTAAACACCTAAGTTTAATCATTCAATTCAACAATTATAACTCTAAACTCATGTAAAGGTCTAAAAGACAATAACAACTACAAAATAAATAAGAAAGAAAGGAACAACTTTTTGATGTGTCCACCCTCGTTTCCGCCTTGAAACACCTCAATTTCGAGCCTTGAATGTCTTCCTCGGCTCTTAAGAGTGCTCCCTTAGTCCCAAATATGAGGTAGAATCGACTTTAGAATGGTCTCTCTCCAAATGGTCTCCCTTATCTTCTGAAGCCAAAACATTATATTTATATCAATCAGGGCAACATTGAGACGTTACGAACAATGTCTCAATGTTGTGACCCGATTTGCAAAATAGATAACGAAATTCGGGGTTGCGTTGAGACGCTACACGTAGTACTATCTCAATACAACGAACGAAAAAAGTCTCAGGTGTGCGTTTTCGACATTGAGACGCCAATGTTGTGCTTGCAGATTGTCCAACTTGTGTTTCTTCATAGGTAGTGTTGGGACGCTATAGACAACGCCTTAACAGTGCAACTTGTCGCTACGGGTTTGCGACGCGGAGCGCCCGACTTTACTTCCAAGAGGAGGAAAATGGAGTCGCCACCAGCCTTTATTTAGAGGGTGTGACTGAGCACCCAACATTTGCTAAAATGGTCTGCGAATAAAAAGATTTAAGGTTCGAGGGTATTTTTGTGGATGAGGAAGGTATTAGCACCCCACAACACTCGTTCAAGGAACAAAGTTTTATTTTCTCGTGTTAATTTAAAGAAATGGCCTTTGTAAACAAAAAATATTTTGTGTTTATTTTTAAATGTCTCATATTTTATTGATCACTATTTTTTTGATATAATAATGAGCAATAATTATAGGTGGCATAAAGTCATTCAAAATTTATTTGAATTTAATTTGGTATCCCAAAATAAATTCATTACCATTTACCTCAAGAATATTAGAGAAACAAATATCATGATTTCCTAATCTCCATCTAGGAACGTTTTTTGTTTTTAATTTTTAGGAAAAATGTTTCGTTTATTAATTTTTAAAAACATGTAAAAAAAAATATTTTAAAGGAGATTCTTTAGTATTTTTCAACTTCAAAGAAGTGAAATTTTTTATGGGAAAAAAATAATTTTAGATTTGATTTAATGATTTGAAAATAAAATTAATGAGATGTTTTTTTAGAGAAATCAAAATTTACTTTAAGAAAATCATTTTGTGGAAATGCTCTCCATAAAACAATGTTTATGTATTTTTTTTTTTATGAAAAAAAATATTTCTTTGCTGTATTTTTTTGTTCTTTTTTTAAAAGGAAAACTTTACGTTTAGAAAAAAATAAAGTTTCCTACAAAAAACACCCTTTTATTATGAGAATGTTATTTTTGGTACTCTTTACTTAAAAAAGTTTTTTATTTTAGAAGAAAACTTCAATTTTAGAAAAATTAATATTTTCTTTTTCTAAAACAAACTTGCTTAAGAAAAAAAACTTTTTGATGCAAAGATTTTTTTGTATCTCTATAGGAAATATAATAAAAAAGAAGAATGGATTCAAAAGAAAACTTTATTGAACACAATTTATCTTTTTTTTTTTAAGGAAAAATCAAATCAAATCTTGGCATCCAAGATATTCGTTTTTTACCTCACGAACCTTAAACTAGCATTCCAAAAGCTTGAGGTTCCATCAAATATAAATATTATATAAAAAAATCATAAATCAAAAGTGTTATTTACGGAACAAAATATATTTTAGCTTCCTAACTTAGTATAACAAACATGTAATAATAATAAATAAATACACCATGCATATTTTCAATGATAAAAAGATAAATTAGCACTAATTCTAAAACTTAAAGCATAATACTAACAATGCTAACAACAAAGCATATTTAATAAACAAGATAAAATTAAGCAACTACAAAGGAAACATATTCTTTTTAAGTAATCATGCTAAGGAAACGAAGGAGTAAAAATGTTGACCTATTTTAAATAATGGTTACCTTGAGGAAGAGAACTTTTTTTCCTTAGAACCGTGGAATCCAAAATGGAGGGAGAGAGTGCGAGTTTCTTCTTTTTTTTTTCAACCGTCAAGGCAAAGAGGAGAGAATTTGTGGGGAGATAAAGTAGGGTTTTTGGTTAAGATTTGAGAGAAAAAAATTGTGGTTATTTTTTTCTCCCAAGAACTTGTGTCTCAAATGAGGGGAAAACTCAGTAAAACCCTAGATCAAAATTAGGAAAGAATAATATAATATAATATAATATAATATCAAATTACACCCAAATGAAAAAAAAATATTTGATTGAATTATTTTTCTTAAATTTCAAAATTTTATTTGTCCAATTAAAAAAAATTCCAAATGGAGGAATACATTGATTTAATTAAAATACCAAATTGATCAATATCTAATTTTGGTAAAAAAAATTTTGGTCCACAAATATTGGTGCTAATTAATTTTACAAAAATTTCACATGTTTGATTTGACTAATTAATTTTACCAAATATATTCATTTTCTTTTAATTTTCTCTTTCTTTTAGCAAAAATACAAAACAAGAAATAAAGTAAAATATCGGACAAATTTAGGGGTCTACACAACTATTATTCTTCTAAGCTCGCCCCATCACTCTTATTGAATATAAGGATGGACAAAGGTGTAGACCTTAATTTGTTCGATATATCCCTTTTTTATAGGGTTTTTTTTTAATTTTTGTTTTAATTTTGTTTTTGTTTTTGTTTTTATTTTTTTTTTTGTGTGTTTAGAGGTAAACAAATAGCGTATGAAAGTGACATGCTAAGGGCCAGGGATTAAACACGCGCCTCCAAAACATGATGTCAAGGGCCAGGGGTCGAACAAACGCCTCATGACATTGTTAAAGTAACCAGCTAGTGTTATTGCAACAAAATGATATATTGGGGGTCAGGGGTCGAACAAGTGCCTCATGACATAATAATAAACGTTGTTGCATCAAAATGATATGTTGGGGGCCAGAGGTCGAACAAGCACCTCCGCAACATAGATGTCAAGGGACAGGGGTCGAACAAACGCCTCATGACATGGTTAGAGTCATCAACTAGTATTGTTGCAACAAAGTAATATGTTAGGGGTCAAGGGTCGAACAAGTGCCTCCGCAACATAAATGTCAAGGGTCAGGGGTCGAATAAGTGGCTCATGACATAGTAATAAGCGTCGTCGTAGCAAAGTGATATGTTGGAGGCCAGGGGTCGAACAAGCACCTCCACAGTATAAATGTCAAGGGTCGGGGGTCGAACAAGCGGCTCATGACATAGTTAAAGTAACCAACTAGTGTATTGCAATAAAATGATATGTTGGGGGCCAGTGGTCGAACAAGCACCTCCGCAACATAGATGTCAACGGCTAGGGGGTCGAACAAGCACCTCATGACATGGTTAGAGTAATCAACTAGTATTGTTGCAGCAAAGTAATATGTTAGGGGCTAGAGGTCAAACAAGCACCTCCACAACATAAATGTCAAGGGGTAGGGGTCGAACAAGCGCCTCATGACATAGTAATAAGCGTCGTTGTAACAAAGTGATATGTTGGAGGCCAGGGGTCGAACAAGCACCTCCGCGACATAGATATCAAGGGTCAGGGATCGAACAAGCATCTCATGACATAGTTAAAGTATGTAAAAAATATGATGGAAACTTTAAGTGCTCGTGAAAGATTTTTTGGAAAATCTTTTGATAAATGTCTTTTGAAATTGTTTGAAAATCAGTATGACATACTCTTTTTCTAAAATGTATTTATTGTTGAAATCTTTTGATAAATGCCTTCAAATAAATATTCTCATTCAATATTTGCCCCAGTATTTGTAAATAATTATTGAAAAATAGTTTTGAAAACAATGACTTCTTTAAAAAGAGATTTTTTTCACTGACAAGAATTAATCGATCATGTTTTGGTCATTTTTTCAAAGGTATTCATGAATGAGATATTTTAATGAATAGTTTTGTATTAAGACTCTCATCCAAATTTTGCCCCAGTATTTATGCATTTTTTTAAAACAATTCTTCAGAAAAACATATATATATTTGCAAAAGAGTTTTTTTTTTTAAATAGGTAGCTAAATTGGCTTAGCATCTAATTCCTTTACAGATTACTCATTGATATTAAATCATGAGAAATAAAGCTTTGTCCTTATCCGAGGATAAAAACTATTTTTTTCTTTCTTTCTTCTTTTTTTTTCTTCTTCTTCCTTTTTTTTTTTTGTGAATGTCTTCATTCTGATATGATTGCAATTGCTTTGTTGTTGTCATGATGCTCTAATGGATAAGTTGGGTGATACACAATAAGGATGATGATATTTGATTGGGTAAAATTGTAATGGTCCACTAGTTTTTAGTGAAAAAAAAAAACGAAAAGTCGGGAGGGCTTCGCCCTCCCTTCCGTCCGCGCGCCGCGAACGAAGCGGTCGCCGGCCCACGTTCTCTCCTTCTCCCTCTCCTTTTTTTTGCTTCTTCTTCTCCTCTTTCTCCCTCTCTCGATCTCTCACAGCCCTCCCCCGAAGCTCTCTCTCCCCCTCGCCGGAACTCCCTCTCCTCACCGTCTCTCTCTTTTACTCTTCGATTCTTTCTCTCTCTCTCTTTCTCTCCCTCACCGTCGCTCAATCTCTCGCCTCAGGTCTTCGCCGCCGCCTTGCCGCAGTGACCCCTCGCCGTCGCCGCCGTGCCCGCATCCGCGAGACCCACACATTTTCGCGATCGGTTCGAGCCTTTTCCAATCGGGCCAAGATCCAGACCCGGTTACGGATAGATCGGGCCGTGAGGATTCCAGATCTGCGCCCCGCGCGCGCCGCCGTCAAGTTCCGCAGCGCGCCGCGCGCGCGGCCCACGCGCGCCGTCGTCATGAGAGCCGCCGACCCTTCCCTTCCGTGCGGCCGCCTCGGTCCGTTCTTCGATTCGTTTTTGATCCCGTTGGGTGAGTTGCGCTCTTTGTAAGTTTCTGGGTCGTATTGTACTTCGTTTTTTTAACTCCGTTGTGCTTGTTGTTCGTTAGGAGCGTTATTTTGGGAGTAGGGACTCGTTTGGAGTGCGTCGCATTACCCAAGTCTCCGTCGCGCTTGGACTCCTGTAAGTAGTCGTTTGGACTAAACCACCCCTAAGTGTAGGGCTTAGGGGGCTTCACGCATGCTATGTTGTTTGAAAGTGTTTAATGTTTTAGAACGTGTAACAAATCGGACTTAGTAGTAGCATGCTAGGTTGTGGTAAACTCTGCGATACTTGAATTTTGTGTTGCCTGTACTTTTGTTGTGAATATGTTGAAGCAGTGTTGTAGTCGTTATCCTTTCGTGCTATAAGGATTGCCTTTCGTGCTTAGTTGTGATCTTGTTAGGAAAGTTGACCTAAGCTTGTGCTGAGAAGGATGCTTATGTTAGAGGTACATGTCGTGCTGAAATTGGTGAATATGCTAGAGTTGTACGTCTGTTTGTCCCGAGCCTAGTTGTCCCGTGCTTAGTCTGTAGTGACTCGGGAAGTGTCGTTGAGCCTTAGGATTGTAGTTAGCACAACTAGCTCTAGGGCAGTGCAGGCCCAAATCCTAAGTATCTGTGTAACCCTTAGTAGGACCGAGACTCGAGGTTGGCGAGATAGCGATGATGTTATGGGATGTGATGGTCCGCCCATCCATCGGTTGTGCGACTCGGGGTGTGATCCACGGAGTCGAGGGGTTGGATAGAGTCCTTCGCCCTAGTGCGAGCCGGGAATGAGCCGAGAGGTCGATTGTGCGCGGTAGTACCGCTTTGATGATTATGGGATGTGGTGGTCCGCCCCCATCCAGTTGTGCGACTCGGGGTGTGATCCTTAGAGTCAGAGGGGTTGGATAGAGTCCTTCGCCCTAGTGCAGGCCCGGGGATGAGTCTCGTGGCCACGTGTTGCCAACCCAGTCTAGGAGCTAAGGGTAGGACAGAACTGAGAAAACTGAGTAAGAGTAGGGCTAGGATGCTCGTTGAGGTTGTTTGGCGGGCTAGGTGTTCGTGTTTAGCTAAGTCTAAGGCCGTTCTTTATGTTCTTTATTCTTGGACGAAGTGGGCTGCTTACTGAGTATATTTTTATACTCATTCCTTCTTTATTTCTTCTTTTGTTGCAGGTAAGGCAAACCAGTGAGATGACCACCGACGGCGAGACCCCTGCGAGGCTATGGAAGACTTGTCGGACTTAAGGGTTGCGTTAGGAGTTGTTCTTTTCACTTTCTTTTCTTCTGTTGCGTTATGTTCTTTCGTTTGTGTTTAAACTTAGTTTGTATCGTTCCTGTTTTGTTTGGATTAAAGCATGTTCTGTTATTTTCTTTCTAATTCAAAGCATGCTTCTGCTGTTTGAGATCTCTGTTAACTCTGAGGGACTGGAGCCCAACCTATTGTTTCTGTGTAGTTTGGTGGAGGTTGGGTACCCTCGTGAGTCTTTTGAAGTGCCTTGTATAGGTCCAGGATCCCTTTATTTTTTTTGGTTTGTCCATGTTGCGCCGTTATGCTGCCGAATTTTCGGCGCGAGCGGTGCAACTTTGAAGTAATACCTCGAATAGTTGTGTTCACGATTTTTTTGGGTGTTACAGTTGGTATCAGAGCGTAGTTTTAGATGTTGTATACTGCCTACATCGTAGGTTTTTAGTCCTTCATAGCCTCTCGCAAGGAACTCGTCGGGTCATCAACAGGTTTGCTTTTACTTAGTAAGTGGTAAGGGATTCGTTGTTAAGGTTGAGGTGTTTTCCTTTGTGCTGTACTTCTTGTATTGTTGATGTTGTGCTCTGTTTCTTGTGGTTATAGATTATGGCACGTGGTAGAGGCCGTGCAAGAGCAACTGCTGGTGGTCGAGGTCGGGGTGGTCGCAGGGGTCGAGTTCGAAGGGCCCGAGACCAGGAACCGACCGTCGATGCACTAGAGGTTGAGCACTCCGAGCATCGAGAGGGGCTCAACCAGGATGTCCAAGTTGTTGAAGAATCAGCTGGGCAGAACTTAGGAGCCCAGGAGAGGGCAAATGTCCAAGCACCAAACGTCACGAGACCGCCGCCGCGATTCTTGAGCTCATGGCAGGCATTCAACAACTGATCCAGGCGAATGTAGCAAGTCAGGCCAACCAGACAGCTATGTTCACTCAGGCCATGGAGGCCCTAGCATCCCGAAGTCAGGAACCAGCACCTGCGCAGAATCCAGGGGTTGCACCGACCTTTACATTTAGGGCGACGACAGAAGAAGCGGGATACCTGAAGGATTTCAAGAAGTATGACCCGCCTTTCTTTGATGGGCGATGAGACCATGTAGTCGCCGAGGCATGGTTTGCGGCGAGGGACGATATCTCGAGTCGAATGGGTTGCCCCGAGCACCGTAGAAAGTTCAATGCGCAATCTATGCGTTAAGGGGAAGTGCTCTCCTGTGGTGGTGAGTGTTATACAGTCCATAGATGTCGATCTTTGGACCGATAACTTGGGCGCAGATTCAAGAGGTGTTCTACGAGAAGTACTATCCATTGTGCTTAGAATCGACAAGAAAGTCGAGTTAAATGCTGGCTCAAGCAAAGGGCCAAACCAGACGGTTGAGGAGTACGAGCATGAGTTCACATCATTGTCTCGGTTCGCCACGATATGGTAGATCTGAGAAAAGAAGAAGGTGGAGTGCTTCCTCACGGAGTTTACGAGAAGGCGCGCTGGCAGCGGTCGGCGATTGCTCACGACCCCAAGACTTATGCCGCAAAGCGGTCCGAGTGGCATCCCCGATTGATCTGCACACGAGAGGCGCATGGATTCGTTTCACCCGAGTCGAGGGCGGTCGAGTTCGTGGCAGTCGAGTTCGGAACCGGCCGAGAAGAGGAAGTTTGAGCGAGCCTTTGCTAGGCCAAACAGATCGGGACTCGGGGACATCAACCCCAGCGCAGCTCAGCAAGGTGGGTTCATGTTATAGATGTGGAGTGCAAAGACACATGAGGCACGCCATGCGATTAGCAAGATCTCGCAACAATTGTGGGAAGTTGGGTCACACAGCCAGGTGCGTGTGCAAGCGAGTCGGGGATCAACGAGTTTGTTATAAGCGTGGAAAGCACAGGCACTGCCAAAGCTTGCATCTGTGAAGAAGGACGAGTCTGGAAACCGCCAGAGGGGTGAAGTTTATGCGAGTGCAAACAGGAACGCAGGAGGTTCCGGTGCTGTGGTGACAGGTACACTACCCGTTCTTGGCCACTTGGCCCTTGTTTTGTTTGATTCTGGTTCCTCGCATTCCTTTATTTCCGTTGTATTTGTGAGACAAGCCCAGTTAGAGGTAGAGCCTTTAGATGTTGACCTGGCAGTAGCTACCCCGGTGGGTAGAGAGTTAGTAGCTCGAGAAAAAGTTAAGTGCAGTCGAGGAGTAGTGGTAACAGGTCGCGTGCTAGATGTGGCGTTGGTTGTGTTGGATATGAGCGACTTCGATGTAATCCTGGGCATGGATTGGTTGTCTGCGAATCATGCCAACATCGACTGTCATTGCCGGGAGGTGGTGTTTCGGCCTCCGGTAGAGTCTAGTTTCAAGTTCAAGGGAATTGAGACTGGAGAAATTCTGAAGATGATTTCAGCTCTTAAGGCAAAGAAGTTGTTAAGTGAAGGAGCTTGGGCTCTCTTGGCGAGTGTTACTGATACAAAGAACAAAGGACCAGAGTTGAACTCGGTTCCTGTTGTTCGAGAGTTTGCAGATGTGTTCCCTGAAGAGTTGTCTGGTCTACCCCCGGTTCGTGAGGTAGATTTCAGTATTGAGCTTGAGCCTGGAATGACTCCGTTGTCAAAAGCTCCCTACCGAATGGCGCCAGCAGAGTTGAAGGAGCTTAAGACTCAGTTGCAGGAACTTCTAGACAAGGGGTTCATCCAGTCAGCGTTTCACCTTAGGGGTGCGCCCGTCTTTGTTTGTAAAGAAGAAAGATGGGTCGATGCGGTTATGCATTGACTACCGAGAGCTGAACAAGGTAACAGTGAAGAACAAATACCCTTTACCTAGAATCGATGACTTGTTTGACCAACTGCAAGGAGCGACAGTGTTTTCTAAAATCGACCTACTACGGCCGTGGTACCATCGATTGAGAATCAAGGATGAGGACATTCAAGAGCGCTTTCAGTCCGTGTACGGACACTATGAGTTCACGGTGATGTCCTTTGGCTTGAGGAATGCCCCAGCATCATTTATGGAGCTAATGAACAGGGTATTCAAGGAGTTCTTAGACACCTTTGTGATCGTCTTCATCGACGATATTTTGGTGTACTCAGTCGAGGCGGAGCATGAAGTGCATTTGAGGAAGTGTTGGCGGTTTGAGGACCAATCAATTGTATGCAAAGTTCTCCAAGTGTGAGTTTTTTGGTTGCAATGAGTTGCCTTCCTAGGACACGTGGTGTCTAAAGAAGGTGTGACGATGGATCTGCTAAGATTGAGGCGATGGCGATTGGCCTCGTTCTAAAGCGTTTTCGAAGTCGCGAAGCTTCTTGGGTTTGGCCGATTATTACAGGAGGTTTGTTAAGGATTTCTCCAAGATAGCCACACCCTTGACTCAGTTAACTCGAAAAGGAAATCCGTTCGTGTGGTGTGAAGCTTGTGAAGCGAGTTTTCAGGACCTCAAGCATAGGTTAGTCTCTGCACTTGTGCTTGCAGTACCTGATGGCTCACAAAGTTTTGCGGTCTACAGTGATGCTTCCAAGAAAGGTTTGGGTTGTGTGTTGATGCAGAATGGAAAGGTGATCGCCTATGCCTCTCGTCAGTTGAAGGATTATGAGCGGAATTATCCAACCCATGATTTAGAGTTGGCTGTCGTGGTCTTCGCTCTGAAGATATGGTGTCACTACTTATATGGGGAAAAGATTCAGATGTACACAGACCACAAGAGCCTCAAGTATCTTTTTACTCAGAAGGAGTTGAACATGAGACAGCGCAGATGGCTGGAGTTAGTAAAGGACTACGAGGTTGAGATACTGTACCATCCAGGCAAAGAAAACATTGTTGCTGATGCCCTTAGTAGAAAGGTGGCTCACACCTCAGCCCTGGTCACGAGGCAAGTCCCTTTGCGTTCAGAGATGGAACGTGCAGAGATAGCAGTTGTGTTGAGTCAGGTCACAGCTCAGCTGAATCAGTTGTCGGTACGACCGACCTTGAGGCAACGAGTTATTGAGGCGCAACAGGGGGACTCTAGTCTTGAGGACTGTTGGCGCCAGGCAAGAAGTGGCGAGGAAAGTGAGTTCTCTCAGTAATGCAGACGGTGGATTACCGCTCGGGGACGCTTTGTGTGTTCTCGCCGAGAGTGGTCTCAAGGAGGAGATTTTGGTTGATGCTCATAACTCTCCTTTTTCAGTGCATCCTGGAAGCACTAAGATGTATCAAGACTTGAAATCATTCTACTGGTGGCGTGGAATGAAAAGAGATGT
This sequence comes from Trichosanthes cucumerina, assembly GCA_036507285.1. Classification (NCBI taxonomy): domain Eukaryota; kingdom Viridiplantae; phylum Streptophyta; class Magnoliopsida; order Cucurbitales; family Cucurbitaceae; genus Trichosanthes; species Trichosanthes cucumerina. Next base: position 83,929,654 of record CM071835.1, on the reverse strand, counting down.
GGCAGAGTTTGTCAGCAGTTGTTTGGTGTGCCAACAAGTCAAAGCACCGAGACAGAAACCAGTAGGGTTGTTGCAACCGCTGGAAGTACCCCAGTGGAAGTGGGAAGAGATCTCCATGGACTTTATTTCGGGGTTGCCCCGAACAACGAAAGGATTCACAGTGATCTGGGTGATTGTGGATAGACTGACCAAGTCCGCTCACTTTCTGCCTGGTAAGCCTACCTATACAGTTGAGAAGTGGGCACATCTGTTCATGGAAGAGATTGTGAGGCTACATGGAGTCCCAGTGAAGATCGTGTCTGACAGAGACCCTCGATTCACCTCGAACTTCTGGGTGAGTTTTCAGAGAGCCCTAGGGGCTCAGAGTAACTTTAGTACAACATTTCACCCACAAACCGATGGCCAGACGGAACGGGTGAATCTGATTCTGGAGGATATGCTTCGGGCATGCACGTTAGACTTCACAGGTAGTTGGGACTCACACCTTCACCTGATGGAGTTTGCTTATAACAATAGTTATCAGACAACTATTGGTATGGCCCCTTTCGAAGCCCGTTATGGGAGAAGGTGCAGGACCCCAGTGTGTTGGGGAGAGGTTGGCGAACGGAAATTATTGGGACCCGAGTTGGTCCAAGTGACAAATGAGGCCATACAGAAGATCAGGGCAAGGATGTTAACGACACAGAGTAGGCAGAAGAGTTATGCTGATGTCAGGCGCCGAGAGTTGGAGTTTTCCGTTGGGAACCTTGTATTCTTGAAAGTTGCACCTATGAGGGGTGTTCTGAGGTTCGGTAAGAAAGGAAAACTAAGCCCGAGGTTTGTTGGTCCTTTCGAGATTCTGGAGCGCATTGGACTAGTGGCATACCGGTTGGCCCTACCACCGTCCCTTGGGTCGGTCCATGACGTGTTCCATGTGTCGATGCTGCGAGCATATGTGCCAGATGCCTCTCACGTCATCGACTTTGAGCCGTTGAAGTTAGACAAGGATCTGAGTTTTGAGGAAAAGCCTGTGCAGATCCTTGCTCGTGATAGCAAAGTCCTGAGGAACAGGGAAATCCATTTTGTAAAGGTCCTTTGGCAGAACCACCATCTCAAGGAAGCCACCTGGGAACGCGAGGAGGAGATGCGAGCAAGCTATCCAGAGCTGTTCGAGAGCTAGCTACTTTCGAGGACGAAAGTTCCTAAGGTGGGTAGACTGTAACGGTCCACTAATTTTTAGAGAAAAAAAAAACGAAAAGTCGGGAGGGCTTCGCCCTCCCTTCCGCTCAAATCATGCGCTTGCATGAGCAGGCGGCGCCGCCGCCCACATTCTCTCTCCTTCTCCCTCTCTGTTTTTTTGCTTCTTCTTCTCCTCTTTCTCCCTCTCTCACAGCCCTCCCCCGAAGCTCTCTCTCCCCCTCGCCGGAACTCCCTCTCCTCACCGTCTCTCTCTCTCACTCTTCGATTCTTTCTCTCTCTCTCTTTCTCTCCCTCACCGTCGCTCTCTCTCGCCTCAGTCGCCGCGCCGCCGCTTGCCGCAGATGACCCCTCGTCGTCGCCGTCGTGCCCGCATCCGCGAGACCCACACATTTTCATGATCGGTTGAGCCTTTTCCAATCGGTTTTGAAGATCCGAGACCGGTTCGGATAGATCGGCCGTGAGGATTCGAATCTGCCGCCCGCGCGCGTCGCCGCCAAGTTCAAGTTCGCGCGCGCCGCCGGTCCACGCGCAAGTCGCTGCGCGCCGCACGCGCGCGCCGCCGCAGAGCCACCGACCCCTTCCCTCCCGTGCGGCCGCCTCGGTCCGTTCTTGGTTCGTTTTTGATCTCGTTGGGTGAGTTGCGCTCTTCGTAAGTTTTCGAGTCGTATTGTACTTCGTTTTATTAACTCCGTTGTGCTTGTTGTTCGTTAGGAGCGTTATTTTGGAAGTAGGGACTCGTTGGGGCGCGTCGCATTACCCAAGTCTCCGTCGCGCTTGGACTCCTCGTAAGTAGTCGTTTGGACTAAACCACCCCAAGTGTAGGGCTTAGGGGCTTCGTTTGCATGCTATGTTGTTTTGAAAGTGTTTAATGTTTTAGAACGTGTAACAAATCTGGACTTGTAGTAGCATGCTAGGTTGTGGTAAACTCTGCGATACTTGAATTTTGTCTTTTCACTGTATTTTTTGTTGTGAATATGTTGAATCAGTGTTGTAGTCGTTATCCTTTCGTGCTATAAGGATTGCCTTTCGTGCTTAGTTGTGATCTTGTTAGGAAAGTTGACCTAAGCTTGTGCTGAGAACGATGCTTATGTTAGAGGTACATGTCGTGCTGAAATTGGTGAATATGCTAGAGTTGTACGTCTGTTTGTGCCGAACCTAGTTGTCCCGTGCTTAGTCTGTAGTGACTCGGGAAGTGCCGTTGAGCCTTAGGATTGTAGTTAGCACAACTAGCCCTAGTGCAGGCCCAAATCCTAAGTATCTGTGTAACCCTTAGTAGACTAAGACTCGAGATTGGCGAGATGACGATGATGTTATGGGATGTGATGGTCCGCCCTCCATCCAGTTGTGCGACTCGGGGGTGTGATCCCTAGAGTAAGAGGGGTTGGATAGAGTCCTTCGCCCTAGTGCAGGCCCGGGAATGAGCCCGATGTCGATTGTGCGCCGTAGTACCGCTTTGATGATTATGGGATGTGGTGGTCCACCCCCATCTAGTTGTGCGACTCGGGGTGTGATCCTTAGAGTCAGAGGGGTTGGATAGAGTCCTTCGCCCTAGTGCAGGCCCGGGGATGAGTCTCGTGGCCACGTCTTCGCCAACCCGATCTAGGAGCTAAGGGTAGGACAGAACTGAGAAAACTGAGTAAGAGAAAACTGAGTAAGAGTAGGGCCAGGATGCTCGTTGAGGTTGTTTGGCGGGCTAGGTGTTCGTGTTTAGCTAAGTCTAAGGCCGTTCTTTATGTTCTTTATTCTTGGACGAAGAAGTGAACGCACGCATCGAGTATATTTTTATACTCATTCCTTCTTTATTTCTTCTTTTGTTGCAGGTAAGGCAAACCAGTGAGATGACCACCGACGACGAGACCCCTGCGAGGCTATGGAAGACTTGTAGGACTTAGGGGTTGCGTTAGGAGTTGTTCTTTTCACTTTCTTTTCTTATGTTGCGTTATGTTATTTCGTTTGTGTTTAAACTTAGTTTGTATCGTTCCTGTTTCGTTTGGATTAAAGCATGTTCTGCTATTTTCTTTCGTATTCAAAGCATGCTTCTGCTGTTTGAGATCTATGTTAACTCCGAGGGACTGGAGCCCAACCTATTGTTTCTGTGTAGTTTGGTGGAGGTTGGGTACCCTCGTGAGTCTTTTGAAGTGCCTTGTATAGGTCCAGGATCCCTTTATTTTTTTTGGTTTGTCCATGTTGCGCCGTTATGCTGCCGAATTTTCGGCGCGAGCGGTGCAACTTTGAAGTAATACCTCGAATAGTTGTGTTCACGATTTTTCGGGGTGTTACAAAAATGGTCTCATATGCTACCTGAATAACTAATAAGAGTAATTCATAACATTATTTCATTTGGTCGAACTATTTCAAAAACTCAACAACAAGCATGGTGAGAATGATGCTTCAAAGGATAGTGAATTGAATGAATGACTTTCAAATTAAAGGCATAAGAAGGATTTTTTTTCCAAACGAAGATAAAAGTGGATGACGAGAATGAAAAACTATAATTTCGCAAGGTATGAGACACAAGCAGAAGTTGACAAATGAGGAGTAGAAAATGAGAAAGATGACAAATGAGGACTCGAAAGTCAATAAATGTGAGAGAATGAGAGATATAGATGAAAGGAAGACTAAAGTGAAAGCATTCTTTGGACAACTCTTCCAAGACTCGACAACGTAGCTTCTCAAAATTTCTCTCATATGTTGCAATAGATTGGCCATGTATGTCGATAAACAGATGACTTCTTGAGAAACTTCAAAACATATATTTCTTCAGTTAAGATATGGGAGATGATGATATGACTATTTCCACAATTAATCGTATGACGTTGAGGATATTTCACTGCCCCAGTTAAGTGTATCAAGTAGGTAAATAGTTATGTAGGAGTATCGCTCTTCTCATGTCATGTTCAAATGTCTTCAAAAAGATTTCCAATAATATTTCTTTAGACTATGTGCCTTTCACATACTACTTGAAGAAAGAAGTCTTGCATGCAACCAAGCTGATCAAAAAATGTATAACATGGTGATATTATCACTTGACATTTCTTTCATATTTCTTGCATTTGCTCTAATAATTTCATCTGTCAGTGATTGCCCAACATATGTGTCTAGCTTTCTTTAAGAAACGGGTAATGCTTATAAGTTTCTAAATAAAATAAAAATGATTCAGCTAAACATTATTTATCCCTTTGCCTTCAATGTTAAAAGAACATAGCAGCAAAATCTCAAATACCATTTTGGTACTTGGTAGTCCTTGATTTTCTTTTTTTTTTCTTTTCCTCATTCTTTTTTTGTTTTTTTTTTTGCAAGGACTATTTTCTACCCCACTTGCCTTGATAAATGATAATTCGGCTACACATACTTCATGAGAGAAAATTACCCAATGTGTAAATGTCAAACTTTATCAGGTCACACAATCAGGATGCATGCTTTGTCATGACTTTTCGACACATGCAATATTTGTTTTGACTATTGACGCACAAATTTTGACTTTCAATGGTGATTATCGATTTTCTTTTTGTTGCAACATCAGTATTGGGTTTGTCTAAAATCGTTCAAAATTTAAAGTAACAAAGATTGAATTTTTGTCTATTTTTTTATTTTTTAAATTTGCACAACAAATTATGAGCATACTCTACTTTTTTATTTTTTAAATTTGCACAACAAATTATGAGCATATATATAAGGAATGTGAGATGAAACAAAAATAAAATTTAAATAAAAATAAAAGAAAATCGAGAAAACAAAATATGAAAGCGGCATGGATATCTTTACGAAGGTGTGCTAATAATCAAAGATATTTTTCAATTTTTAAAAGTTTTTTTTGTTTTTTTGCTTTTGTAAATTTTGCACAACAAATGATGAACATACAAGAAAAATAAATATGGAAGAAGAAAGTAAAAGGAAAGTATTGAGAATATGTTTATGAATGTGTGTCAAAAATTAAAGATATCTTCAAATTTTGAAATATTTTTCTTATTTTTTTCTTTTTGTAAATTTTGCACAACAAATATTGAGCATGTAATGAATCTGGAATAAAGAAAAGATAGAAAAGAATCGAGAAAGCTAAATATGGAAGAAAAAAAATAAAAGGAAAGTCTCAAGAATATGTTTATGAACATGTGCCAAAAATAAAGATATTTTTTAAAGTTTTTAAAGTTTTTTGCATTTTTTCTAAATTTTGCACTACAAATGTTGAGCATAAAATGAATGTAGAAAGAAAGAAAAAATTGAGAAAGCTAAATATGAAAGAAAAGAATAAAAGGAAAGTACTGAAAATATGTTCATGATGGTGTACCAAAAATAAAAAATATTTTTTAATTTTTTAATTTATTTTTAATTTTATACAAAAATAATGAGAATGTAATGACCGTGATGAAACAAGATTTTTTTTTTCTTTGTTCTCAAATAAGAAAATAAAATATGGAAAAGGAAAGTGTCAAGGATATGTTTACAGGGTATAACAATCATATAATATAAGATATAAACAAACGTGATTAGATAAAAAATAATAATAAATAACAATAAACGATATTTGCAAATTAAAAATAACAATACGTGTGACAAACCTCAATTAGCTAAAGGATAAAGGCCCCCAAGTTGTCTTTGATTTCTTTATTCAAGAAAAAAGTCAAAGACACCCTTTTCAGCGCCCTGAATAAGGTCGACTTAGGCACGAGAGTCATAGCTCCACAAAGGTCACCACTACTAATCTTCGATTCTAATCCTAAAGGTAAAGCCTGAGTACCAGGCTTGTGTATGTGGGTGTTTACAAGAGTAAAAAGAAATATAAATTGCCATATATAAACATAACACAAGAGAAATAAAACTGACCCGCTTAAATTGTAAGTCCCCAATGGAGTCGCCAAGCTGTCGCCACGGGTTTGCGACGCGGAGCGACCAACTTTACTTCCAAGAGCAGGAAAATGGAGTCGCCACCAACCTTTATTTAGAGGGTGTGACTGGGCACCCAACATTTGCTAAAATGGTCTGCAAATAAAAAGATTTAAGGTTCGGGGGTCTTCTTATGTATGTGGAGAGGTATTAGCACCCCACAACACTCGTTCAAGGAACGAAGTTTTATTTTCTCATGTTATTTTAAAAAAATGACATTTGTAGAAAAAAAATATTTTGTATTTATTTTTAAATGTCTCATATTTTATTGATCACTATTTTTTTAATATAATTGCCTCAAGAATATTAGGGAAACAAATATCTTGATTTCTTAGTCTCCATCATAGGAACGTTTTTTATTTTTTATTTTTCAGAAAAAATGTTTAGTTTATTAATTTTAAAAACATGTAAAAAAAAATCTTTTTAAGGAGATTCTTTACTATTTTTCAACTTCAAAGAAGTGAATTTTTTTATGGAAAAAAAATAATTTTAGATTTGATTTAATGATTTGAAAATAAAATTAATTAGATGTTTTTTTTAGAGAAATCAAAATTTACTTTAAGAAAATCATTTTATGGAAATGTTTTTCATAAAACAATGTTTATGTATTTTTTTTATGAAAAAAGATTTCTTTGTTGTATTTTTTTGTTCTTTTTTTTTAAGGAAAACTTTAAGTTTAGAAAAAAAAAATAAAGTTTCCTAAAAAAAACACCCTTTTATGAGAATTTTATTTTTGGTACTATTTACTTAAAAAAGTTTTTTATTTTAGAAAGAAAACTTCAATTTTAGAAAAATTAATATTTTCTTTTTCTAAAAAAAACTTCCTTAAGAAAAAAAAAAATTGATGCAAAGATTTTTCCTATCTTTATAGGAAATATAATAAAAAGGAAGCATGGATTCAAAAGAAGACTTTATTGTGGAAAAATCAAATCAAATCTTGGCATCCCAAGATATTCGTTTTTTAATTCAGGAATCTTAAACTATGGGCATTCCAAAAGCTTGAGGTTCTATTGTCGGAGTTTTCCTATTTTTTAGATTGAAATATAAATATTATATAAAAAAATCTTAAATCAAAAGTGTTATTTACGGAATAAAATATATTTTAGCTTCCTAACTTAGTATAACAAACATGTAATAATAATAATAAATAAATACACCATGTATATTTTCAATGATAAAAAGATAAATTAGCACTAGTTCTAAAACTTAAAGCATAATACTAACAATGCTAACAACAAAACATATTTAACAAACAAGATAAAATTAAGCAACTACAAAGGAAACATATTCTTTTTAAGTAATCATGCTAAGGAAACGAAGAGTAAAAATGTTGGCCTATTTTAAATAATGGTTACCTTGAGGAAAAGGAAGAACGAGAAAAAAAAAAGTCTCTTTTTTTTTTTCCTTAGAACCGTGGAGTCCAAAATGGAGGGAGAGAATGAGTTTCTTTTTTTTTTTTTTTTGGTAACCGTCAAGGCAAAGAGGAGAGAATTGGTGGGGAGATATAATAGGATATTTGGTAAGAATTTGAGAGAAAGAAATTGTGGTTATTTTTTTCTCCCAAGAACTTGTGTTTCAAATGAGGGGAAAGCTCCCCTTATATAGTAAAACCCTAGATCAAAATTTCATATGTTTGATTTGACCAATTAATTTTACCAAATATATTCATTTTCTTTTAATTTTCTTTTTTTTTAGCAAAAATACAAAAACTAAAAATAAAGTAAAATATGGGACAAATTTAGGGGTCTACAAAACTCTTATTCTTCTGAGCTCTCGCCCCGCTCTAAAACACACCTTTATGCTCCTTTTACTTCAATAATAACTAGGCCCACATGATGAAATTTGCTTTGTTTACTTGAATTCTGCAAATGAATATTAATTAAGTGAAAGTACATTATTTAACACCATAAACTAGGAAGAATATAAGTGCAGAAATAACATATTTTTGTGTGCTATCCACACTATAGCTCTAAAGTTAAAAAAATAATTTTGAATAGTCTCTAATTAAGATGACCGCTGACGTGTCAATTTTAGGTTATTGGACTATGAAGTGACCATCCTCTTTTTCTCTTTCTCTCATTCTCTCAAACTGTAGGAAAGAATGAATATTCACTTTTATATATGTTACTATTTTAAATTCTATCGATTAGAAGTTCACTCAAGCCTGTAAGAATAAGTATTCATTAGAAGGAGAGAGTTGTGAGCAGAAACGCCTATTTTTTTTTTTAAAATTAAGCATAGCGCTTTTAACGCTATACAAGTCGAGCTTTGTGAGCTTTATCTCACAAGGTACTCCTTTTTAAAGCCTCAAAGATTAAAATACTCCTTTTTAAATCTCGAAGATCAAATTAGATATCAACTTAAATTTTGAGAGCAATCTTAAGGATCCCACATTACCAATTGGTTTTGAGATGTCACTCCATATAATCTAATACGGTATCAAAGTCTATTAAATCTAAACGGGTATTCGGTTAAAAAAAATTGAAATTGGGATCCGATCTAAGAATGGTGAACCCAAAAAGGCACCATCTTGAGAGGGTATGTTGAGGATCTCACATTGAAAAATTGAAAAGAAACTTCACAATATATAAGATATGTGGATTATTTCTCTTATTGATAATTGATTTTGAGATGTAACTTTGTATAATCTAATAAGCAAAAACATATTTTATTTTGAAACCATAGTTTTATTCTATAAATTTTAAATAAGCTGACAAAAGTATTTAATTTTATTTATTTTTATCAGATGTGAGTGGATTAAAAAGTGTATTTTGATTTGATAATTATTAATTATTATTGAGGTTGAGGGTCAAATTCAAGTTCCGAGGATGAGAGAGAAAAGAAAGCATGAATTGACCAAATATTCTCCCATTTTATGTCATAATCACTTAGAGGCGGCTGAATTAATTTAATAATATAATACTTTTCTTTTTCTTTTTTTTTTTTAACTTGATATAATAGCTTTGGAGGATAATGTAGGATGAGTTTTGGTATGAGTTTTTTTTTTTGTAAGTTTATTGCAAGGTGGTCGTGGGAATTCGACGAACAACTTCAGACTTTCTAGTAAAATATAGGCTAAATTATAAAAAAATATTCCGAATTTTAATTTAAAGTATTATTTTTATTAAATGTAGACCTCTAGAGGTCATTTTGATTGAAGAGTTTCTACGCATTTGGTAAGTGTCAATCCAAAAGCAGAAAACTTCAAAGCAAGGATTTAATGAAAACATAGTTGTATTTCATGTTTTTTGGATATGTGTTTAGTAGTGATTTAGAAATTCAATTCCATTTTAAGCGGTTGTTTTAAAGTGTATTCTATATTATATTTATAGATCATAAAATTAGTTATAGTTGCAAAATTAAATATTAAGTTGAATACAAGAGCATTATTAATTAATTTATGAACATATTTTTTAATATAAATTTTATATAATTATTATTTTATAATATAATATTTTATATTTTATATTATACATATTATACATATTTTAATGTAATAAAAGTAAATTAAGTTTATAAACTCAAATACTATATTTATTAAGATTTTATCTTTATTTAATACAATTTCTGCATTTTAAATTTTCAAATTCGAATCTGGATACAATGAAAACATAAAAATGTTGTTTTTGAATTTCTACTATTTGGATCACGTAAATCAAAGCAGTTTTAAAACATGCTCGCTAAACACGTATTCACTGAATTCAATGAATCCGAAAACATAAAACAAAATCTGGATTGCATACCAAACAGACCCTAACATGCTGAGTTATTAACTTTTTTCTCGTGCGTCTTATAGATTTATTAACTCATTCTTTCTTATAGATTCCACAAATTTATTAACTTATTCTCTAACTCCCATAACTCATTTTTCAACTCCATTCCATAACTTTTCCATCTCATTTTTTCTTCTCCCATCTCACTCCTACATCTCTATACTCTTCTCTCTTTTCTCTCTATTTTATTTTAATTTCTTAATTAACAAAAATATTTATATTATATATATATATATATATTTGTCATTATTACTAATTAATAATTATATATAAATATTTATTCAAAAAATCTTTTTTATTTTTAACTTATAATTTTAATATATTTTTAACATAATTATATTTTTTTTATTCTATATTTTCATTTTTTGAAATATAAATTATATAAAAATATATTAATTATGATATTATTATTTTCATTTAAATTCTTATGGTAAATTAGAATACTACGTAACATATTTTTAATTGAAAAAAAATCTCTCTATCTCACTTCTTTCACACGACATTTATGTTTTTTTTTTACTTTAAACAAAAATTACTCATAACCAGTAATAATCTATTTTGTTTTCTTATCTTTTATTAATAGCTAAAAATATATATAATTTTATGATTTGAAGATAAGAAAATTATATTTTAAACTAACTCCTATTACAATTTAAGAAATAACATTACAAATTGTTAATGTATTAAAGACAAATTGATATTCAAATTAACCATGTTCAAAATAAAAAGCCCAAATAATTTTTTTTCTAACCTTACTAAATAGAATTCAATAAATAAAATAAATATATAGTAATCTAAACAAAAGTATATATGATATTCATTTTGCATATAGTGTTAAAAAATATACTCATTTTGAACTTAGTTGTTTTAAAATCAATATTTGATATTTTTCTACATAGGTATTTAAAACTTTAAATAATATATTATTGAATAATTAATATGAGAGATATTGAAAAAATAATGTGGGGTAATTTTTATCCTAAATAACACATGTATTATTTTTTTGCTGAAACAATGAAGTTGACATGTCTTGTGCATTCACTACTTGTTGACAACATGAAAGTTGTCATTCTTGTCGTTGTTTTAATTGAACTTCTTAAAATATACTTATATTGATTAATTATCAAATGTTAAGTAATCAATTACATTGAGTAATTAGAAATATTAAATATTAAATTTTGCACAAAGAAAATATATTTTGCTGAGAATAATAACAAATCCTAAATTAAAGTTCTCAAATTGATGTAAATATTTTATTAAACTTCAAAAAATAAATCTATTACATTAATGTGATATTAAAATAAGAGTGTGAGGTATTTTGTCTTCAAAATTTTAGAATATAAATAAATTAATAGAAATAAAAAAATATAAATCTGAGAACAAATTTACAATAATGAAAATTTGAGAAATATGCACCCAAACACAGACTTCAACTCCTACCTCCTGCAACTCCTTGCCCCAAACACAGTTTCTCAGAATTTCAGAGTAAACAACTTTGCACCCTAAATACAGACTTCATAACTCGACTTCTTTACTCCTACTCCTCCAACTCCTCAATTCAAATGACTCCTTAGTACTTTGTTTCAAAAAAACCCTTTAAACTTTTAAAAGTTTGATTAATATTCTTAAACTTAAAAAAATAAAAAATATTCTTTCAGTTAGTATATCGACATAAATAATTAGTACCTTATTATAAAATACCCAAACTTTCAAGAATGGTATTAATATCCTTAATCTTTAAAGAACAAAAGTTAAAAAAATGTCTTTTTTAAAAAAATAAAAAAGATTAAAAGTCCTTACCATTAGTATATGGACGACAACCGATTATCTACACCTTATTGTTCTCGTCTTCCATTTCTTCTCTCTCTTAATTTGCTTTAATCTATAGTCTAACACTCTTCTATTTTTCCTCTCACTCTCTTCCTCCATTTTTCAATATCTAAAACTACCTCATTCAATTAAGTTATACTGAGTATAGCAAGAAAGAAGGAGAATAATGCAACTACCAAATGACCTTAAGACTTAAATGCTTTAACAAAGGTGGTACATTGTAAGTTGAGTTAGTACATTTGGGTCTAATACGCAAAAAGATAGATATGTTGAGAATTTGAGTCATAGTTTTGAAGATATCTAGTAGGAAGGGGAAAAAAAATAAACATATGCATTACTAAATTTATAGCAGATGAAGATTTTATTAATTTTTTTTTTGCAGTTCAAACAGGTATATTTGTTGCAGTCAGTTAAGAATGTTCTTTATGATTGAGAATTGGATAAATAGAGAAAAAATGAGAGTATCTATATGAAAAAAAATTATGATATTTATATGAGTTGTTTTCAAATTGGTTCTTTTCTAACTCAAGATAACTTTCAAGACATTGACTATTTTGAGTATTGAAATTTCTTATATTTATGTTTGAGTATGCTTGGAAATGAGAGAGCTTATTTATTTAAGGTTCTAATATTAAACAACATCGGAGAAATGAAGAAAGTTTTAGAGATTGAAAAATGGAAGAAGATAGTACGTGGATACTAAAAAAGAAAGGAAAAAATGAGAAAAATAAAAAAGTGTAAGACTATAGATTGAAGCAAATCAGATGAGAAATATAAAATAGAAGAGGGAGATAATGGAGTGTAGATAAACGCTTGTCGTCCATATATTAATTGTAAAGACACATTTTTTTTAACTTTTGTATTTTTAAAGGTTAAGCGTATTAATATACAACTTTTTAAAGTTCAAAGGTATTTTAAAACAAGGTACCTAACAATAATTTTTGTTCATAAATGTATTTTTTTTAACTTTTTTTTTAAAGTTTAAGGGTATTAATGAGACTCTGAAAGTTTAGAGGTATTTTTGAAACAAAGTACTAACGAATTTCTTCCAAAACTAACAGTGGAGGTATTTTTGAACTTTTCTGAAAGTTCAAGAATGTTAATGAAACTTTTGAAAGTTCAATTTTTGAAACAAAGTACAAAGTTCATGGGTATTTTCTATAATTTAACCTAAAATATATTATGTAAATAATATTTAAGTTTGGCGATTTTAAATATGATTTTCAGAAATAGTAAAAATTGTTTTTAGTTAATTAAAATATCCTATAAAGTTTCTGTAATGTGTGGTGTTTAGCATTATATGAGGTTTCATCTCAAAATCAATTGACAATTAGAAGAGTAGTTCATATATCTTATATATTGTAAGGTTTCTCACCACTTTTCCAATGTGTGATCCTCAATATGCCCTCTCAAGATAGTGCCTCTTTGGGTTCACTACTCTTAGATCGGACCCCAATTTTAATTTTTTGGATTCGTTTGGGTTTAATGAATTCTGATACCTATTTGTTTTTAGTGAATTCTTGTATCGGTTCATTTAGTACTCAATAAAAAATGAGTTGAGATTAAAGAAAATACCTGATTTAAGCATAACAAAAAAAATGTTTTACCTTTTTAAGAAATATCTTTATAGGAAATTATTTCAAACCCACTCTTTCTTAATTTTGTTTAGGTTAAGTATCAATACATTATAGAAATGATATTACGTCATGCATTAAATAATATTTTGATTGAATAGTTATTTTCTTTGATGGTTATGAATCTTGATTTTAGCAATCTGAAGTTACTTTGTGACCTAATTTTCTAGTGATGAATTGCCAAAAATAGCAAAAGGATGCATCTATATTTCTTTGCTAATTGAATGTCTTCTAAATTTTTTATTTAGATTATTTATATTTTCTAAATTCTTCTTATTTTTGAACTTATAAGCGTAGTTGTCGTGTTTTCACATTTTGAAGAAATTAGGTGATTAGAAAAATTTTCCATATAGAGATAGAGACTAATATCTTACTTCAAAATCTTTAAATAATAAAATTAGAATGCCCGTCTATATAAACTTAAATGATTCGTGAATGATTTAAATTATATCTACATCATATATATATAGGAGTAATAAAATTATAATAAACAATCATGCTTTAAACTTAAATCATTGTGTGCATCAGGTGCGGACCCAGATGTTTGGGGGGCGACAAATTATTATTTCATAAATATAATAAAAAGAGGAATATAATATATTTTTTTTATAGAATTAATAAAACTAGTAAGCTTAAATAAACCTATACATAAAAGGAAATAAAATATAATATTTAATTTTTCTATTTTATAGAATTAATAAAACTAGTAACCTTGAGTATATTATGAAAAAAAAATTAATAAAACTAGTAATTTTGAATATATTATAAAAAAATGCAATAAGTAGAATTTGAACTTGGACATTGGTGAAATTAATTAGAGTGTTTTACAACTAGGACAACAAACTGTTTCTTTTTTCTAAGATGCATTACACAAAACTATAAGTATATGTTGTTATTTTTTTAAACCAAATCGTTACATACTGTAGAGTACTAAATTTAAAATTTTTGGGGGTCATATAGATCTGCCCATGATGTGCATCATCTTATTTATATCTATCTCATATTGAATTGGGATGTTTTGGCATTAGATTTATGTATTCCTGATTTTGTTATTAGATTTTGCACTTAAAAAAAAAATTAAAAAAAGAGAGATCATTTGAAACCCTACAATCTTTAACCTTTAATGGAGATCTCTAATATCTTTTTCTGATTTAAACTATTATCCAAGTGGGTTAGTACAAATTAAGTGATTCTATCAATTACTCTTCCTACAATCATTCATCTAGCTTGGCTATGAAGAAATTTAATATTAATTAGTTGAGTTTGATAAACTAGTTTAAACATTTAGAAAACAAAATGTCTTTTTCTTACCACTCTTTTCATTAAAGTGATTTTAACTTAAAGTGTGCTCGATTACATCTTACAACCCATTTGGATGGTAGATATTGTTTTATGGATATAGATATTATATATTTGAGATTAAAATATCTAGGGTAAATAAATGTATGTATTTGCATATGCAGAATAATTAATGTATGAGAGTTAAGTATATGTGTTTGGATATGTAGGATAATTAATGTATGAGAATTAAATGACAGTTTATTTTATAAGTTTTGTTATTTAGATTTAAATAATAAGTTTATGAACTCATCAATATTTTTTTATAAAAATAATTACGAGAAAATTTGTCAAAAAAACATATTTGATTTTTTTTTCTTATAATCAAATAAAATTAGAATTATACAATTATTATATGCATTGTATACAAATAAAAGTATTAAAAATTTAATCATGTTTAAAAATAAAAATTTCAACTATGAATTTTCTACCTAAATTTTCTTTCTCTTTTATCTTTGTCTTTTGACTTTTATCATTCAACACTAAACTTATATCAAACCAATTTAAAATCAACATATATTTTTATAATTATCAATTAAAATTTTCAATAATCTCTTTGAAATTGTGAAGTAAAAGAAACATATAAATCTTAATATAATTTTTAATTTTAATTAGATAATAAACTTATCAAAGCTATGACAAATATTTCATGCCCACTTTTTACCTCTCTCACATAATAAAACAATATATATTAAATTATTATATAAGTTTGCTTATAGACAAATAATTTAAATTATTAAATATAATTAAAAATATATAATTAAAATATTTATATTAGATACATAATTAGTTAATTAATGATTAGTAAATTAAAGCAATTAAAATTAATTTTCACATGAATTAAAAAATAACTATGAGTAGTTTCTCTTTCCTTTCTCTTAAAAAATAATTAAATAAGTATAAATTAATTAACATATTAATAAAATTTTATAATAAATAGTTAATATGATATAAAATAATAATTATAAATATATTAGTTATAATTTTAAGTCTAAAAATATTGATATTAATAATTAATTAGTATAAATTAAGTAATTAATTAGGTTATATTAAACTCTTGAGTATAGCAAATCTACATATAAGGAAGGGTATAAAAATCGATGGGTTTTAAAGTTCCCTAGATAAATATCTTGCATTTAAAAAAATGAAAACATAAGACAATGTTTAGAACACTGTTTCGAAATCAAAATCTTTATAATCGAAATCATAGGGGTTTTTTCTGAAGGGTTAAGCCTAGAAATGAGTGAAATAATGAAGTTTTACGCCCTTAAAAGTGATTTATTAAGTAATTTCTACCGTATTAAATTGCCCTAAAGAAAATAGAAACTATAATTTCAAGGACAATTTTAGCATTTTTGAGCTCTTTCATTAAAATTTGAAAGGTTTGTTTTTATGTAAACATTTTTAAAGAAGTGATTGACGAGAATCACAATTTTTTTAATCACCTTTAAACTGGATATTAAAAAAATGATTATCAATCAATCGAATTACTTCAAAAGTGATTATCACTTTTTAAACACTTTCTAGTCACTTTAGAAAATTAATTCAAACTTCAAACTTCCCTATATTGGTTCATGAAACCTCTCCCCTCTCTTCCCCATGAATGAACTGAAAAAACCTATATAGAATCAAAAGTGCAAGAACTTGGATACATTGTAGAAACTACTATTATTTTCACATGATTTAATAACAATACATACACATAACACAATAAGGTCCTTCTAACAAACTAATACAGCCAAACTTCCAACCAAAAACCACAGTATTATTCATAACACCACTTCTACTACCCACACATAAAGTTTCCACCAAACACAGTTACAGTTTTTATTGAGCATCAAACACTTAAAAAGTTGTAGTTACTGCGAAACTAAACTAAGCATTCCTGCGTCCCGGTCACCGGAAGTGGGAGGGACGCGTTTCTGGCTTCAACTTCCTTGAGACAAGCATCGCCATGCTCCTCAGGCCTGCTCGAGCTACCTTCAACATTTTCAGCATCGACTGTATCGATGACTTCAAAGATGAGAGCACACACTTCTTGAAACCTCTCTTCTGATAGGGATACCTCGGCGAGGAGTCTCCAAGCATTTTCCTCTGATGCCTCTTCGTAATCCTTATTCCTCTTCAACACCATGTGACCACTTATCTCCCAAACTGCTGGGTTCACTTGGGTGTCAAGAAGCTCCGCACTCACTTCCCCAAGCGCTTGTTTCTCAGCATAACACTGTTCATTGTGATCGGTCAGGTCGGAGTAATAACAACAATACAGAATGTTAAGAGCGAATGTTGGCATTAGATAAAATTAGCATTTCAAATCAGCTTTACCTGTGGGAGAAGAAAGATCCGTTGCCCACAATCAGCAATTAAGACATTGTAAGGAATGTTGTTTTCTTGAAGGCATATGCAGGCATCAGATACCGAGTTCGATAGAGCCTGCAAAGTATTTCCACCTTCGAAGACGAGCCCTCTGACAGGATATTTTAGTAGCTCAGAGATAACCACACCATCTTTCAATGTGATTATTTTCTTCGTTGGAGCCTTCTCAATAGGGAAAGGGACCGCCAAGTAATATGCCTGATTCATTATTTAGTTGTTAATTCACATATGTTCTTATGTCAAAACTTGCTTCATCAAGTGCACTTTTCTTGAATCCAAAATGCATATCAGAAGGGTAGATACCTGAAAGTGAAGGTGATTGATGGTGGCAAATGCACCTAAGCTGTTGTACCCGAGTCGGAAGTATGTATTCCCGGCCTCCGCTGCCATGTGAAGAGCAAGCGAGAAGCTTTCTCTATCGATCCTTTGTGGCAAGCAGTCGAGAATACGCGGGATCAAGAGCACATGTCCATATTCAATAGGACTGACCTGTTGATGCATAATGAAAATGATCTCAAAAAACAAGCATCCACAAGAACTTAATCCAAAAATACAAAAAACAGTTACAAGTACACACATTAATGGCAACCACGCTTGGTGAATTTTCGACATCAACAGGGGCATTTGGAATAAACTGTGTATTTCCATTTTCATTTGCTTCAAACCGGAAGAGGACCTCTTCTTGCCCAACCTTGGTGAAGTTGAATTTGTTACCGTCGAAGGGCTGGAGAACCTTATCAACTCGAAACTCGGTCGGCCTCTTCTTCAGATGGCGTCCCTCGTTCAACTGGGCAATGAAACCATACTTTCCGGGAATCACCTACATGAAAATTACCAAAGATATTGAGACTATATCCACATCCCAATTCACAGATTACATTCCTGAGCAACCCTTGTTTCACAAGTTACTGTAAAATTCAAACCTTAGTTTCACAAGCAGTGACATCGTAGCGAAAAAGCCCCCGCTGCATCCGATCCTCCCACTACAACAATAGCACACCCTTTATAGATATTGAAACATAAGCATAATTGATAACCAAAGCATGTCATCAACAAACTGACCTCCCCAAGAAGTAGTGAGTCAAGAAAAGCAACAGGAGGAACACTGTTCTCATATTGGCAGCACAAGCCTTTTGAACCAGTTATCTTGTTAAGCTTCTTGAAAGCATACAATGGAATCTTGGCTCCTAAAACAAAAAGAAACGACCCAGATTTTCAATACATGCATCATCAGAAGATAGAAAAACTAAATCACAATAAGTCAAACACATCATCAAACACGACGTTTGTTCATCAATACAGCCCCAATACCCACAAGGAACGCCATTTCAGACCCAGAAAATGAACCAAGAACTCAACAAAGAGCAGCAACCTAACACGACTCTTAAAAAAAGAAGAAAATACCCAAGTTCGCGAGCTAGGCATTTTAACAAATCAAGAACTCAACAAAGCGAGGGACCCTAACACGACTCTAAAAAAAGAAGAAGAAAATACCCAAGTTCGCTTGCTAGGCATTTTAACAAATACCTTCAATGCAACACTTATTGAGACAGTTCCGGCCGCACCCTGCTCTGCGAGCGACTTCCTCGGCCTCGTCCTTTTGGTAATTAGATACCACAGTAGGAACGCGCTTAATCCTCAACATATTGCCTGCTTGTAATTCAATTCAAGTCGAACACGAAAATCCCCCCAAAACAAAGAAACGCAAATAGAAACTTCCTGACTTCAAATTCTAAATCGATACAACTAAAACAACAGCGTCCTTAAAAAGCTAATACGAAGAAGAGGAGAACCAAAAACCACCGCCAGCGAGAAAAAGAAGATCGGAAGGACTACCCCCTTCGGAAGGCAGAGCACCACGCCCGCCGTGCGGCGAAGGGTTGGTCGGAGTTATACAACCCTTTCGTCGTACAGCCCGGACATGAATGAACGCCCGGGAAACTACGTGTACAGCCGTGATGTCTACAACTTGACGAACCCGGGTTTTACCCCCACCAGAAAAAAATCCGTCGAGAGATGGCTTCTGGTTTAAACGATCTTTCTCCTTCGGAAACTCAATCCAACGCACCAGTTCCTCAAAATCGAACCTGGGGAATTGATTTAGATGCGAAATTTGCAGAACCCAGAAGGGAAAACGGAACTGGAAGACGAAGGAGAAAGAGAAAGAGAGGAAGATGAAGAAGCGAAGGCGAAGCGGGTAAAAGTGGTGGGGTTGAAAGGGGCTGAATGAAGAGAGATAATGGAGGAGATTGTAATTATATAGACGAAGATAAGAGAATTGGGAGAAGAGAGGAAATTTCTGTGGCGGAAGAATGGCGGTCGCTGTGGCTGTTGTTAAGCCATGAATCTGTAAGGGAAATACATGAATGGCCTCTCTTCATCGGGCAATTTTAGATTCTGGTAATTATAAATTAGGTCGGATTTCTTTTTCCCTTTAAAAATGCGGTCCCTATTCTTTTCCAAGTTTCACTTTTTATCTTTAATTTATTGAAAATTTTCAACTTCCTACTTCCTACCAAAGGTTAAAATATATTAGATTTCAACCCCTAATGGAAGGTATAAACTTTATGCTAGTTAAATTAGATGATAAAATATTAAAAAAATATATTAATAATATGAAATAGAGATGATATTCATCCTTTCAATTTAAAACTTATTTTAATTGGTATGATTTAATCCTAACTTATCTTGACCTAAAATTGCTTTTGTTATTGTTATAGGTGAAATTGGATCAAAAAGATAAATCTATAGATGGAATCTTGTCAAGCAAAATTAATATTTTTAATCTCATTCTTAAACCGTAGAGGAAACTTATTTAAATCTTTATCTGAAAAGAAATATGAAAATCAAAAATCCTATAAATAGGTACAACCCAAGATTTCTTTTGTTTTTCTCCCTAAATACAAATATCACCGTTGTTGTCACGTGAGTCTGAGGTTAGATTTCTGCTAACCAAACTTTAGCATCAATAGTTGGTATACAAAATTGACTCACTAGAGACATGTTTGGTAATCAATTGGGTCCCTTTGATAACTTTTTGATTTTGATTTTGATTTTTGTTTTTGTTTTTTTAAATTAAATATATAAATCTTACGTTCGCTTATGATTTTTTTTCTCTTTTAGATCACCTGACCATCTATGAGCATATGCATCTGTAATCAAACGTTAAAAGTAACTGTGTAACCATAATAGCTTTTCAGAAAAACCAACAACTATGTCGTTAAAATCTCGTAAGGCATATGAATGATAGAAATCCTTTTAAAACATGTCACAATCCACGTTGTAGAGGCACGCGCAAAGACAACCAACGTTTACTTTCTACGATGTAGTGGGGCCCGCCCAACACTCCCATCGTCTTTGTCGTGATGGGGCCCGCCAAAGACTCACGACAACATTGTTGTCGCGAGTACACTCAAGCGTCGACAACGAGAAAAATGACTGTGTCCACACGGTACCATATAGCCTCGGGCTCAATGTCTCAGTCATTTACTCATTCAAGACTCAGAAAAACACATAAAAACATTTAAACATGCCTGCTTATCTTTTCTTTCGTAAAACTCAAGCTTACTCAACTTGTTCATTAAAATTGGAAATCTTTAAATCATACTTGCTAGTACATACTTGCTTGAAATCATAACATTTCCATAAATTTTGACAATCAAGAACATATGCTCACATATAAATTTCATCAAGACATTTAGGCTCACAACGAGCACTTGAAATCATTTCTTAGAAAATATGAATACTCATAAACATGTGTTTCAAGGAAAACATTAAGCATTGAAACCATTTTGTTTAAGCAAAACCTTGCATTTTCATAAGCATAATACAAGCCTATAAACCATTTTCGAGGTTCGTTTTGTCACTCACCGTGTTAGAACTAGAACCTTGGCCCGTACACTCGACCTATCTCCTCTTGGTCTGCCAAACAAACCAAAACCATGTTTT
This sequence comes from Trichosanthes cucumerina, assembly GCA_036507285.1. Lineage (NCBI taxonomy): Eukaryota > Viridiplantae > Streptophyta > Magnoliopsida > Cucurbitales > Cucurbitaceae > Trichosanthes > Trichosanthes cucumerina. The sequence goes on along the minus strand of CM071835.1, from coordinate 83,908,692 downwards.
AGAACCTCGAGCTCATGGTTTTTAACCTTAAAACTACAAGAAAACACTCCAACCAATTTCCCAGCATTTTACAGATTTTATACCCTGTCTTCAAACAGTCATAATTTCTTCATTACTAATCCAAAAAGGATGTACTTTATACCAAATTCTTTATTTTTGAACCCTCTAAAAATTATATGAAGACATGAAGTTGAGATTCCTAACAGATTGGTTCGAACATACCTCGAAAGCTTCTTTCCCAGGAACTAACGTCTACTATTCCAGATTCGTTTCCCTGCTGCAACCCGAAACTTGACCTGTAATTTAAAATATCTTACAGTCGATTTCTTCTCACGAGTTCTTCATGAAAGTTGTAGGAAATTCAATAAGCTTTCCAACCATACCTATTAGAGCTTCTGGTTCGAAACCTACTGATCAACACAACCCAAAAACCAAACACTTCTCGGATTTGACAGCAAAATCTTTTCTCTGCCTTTCCCTTAACAAATTAGTCACTTAGCTTCAGAATTGGCTCGAGCTTCCTTCACGAATTTTGTTAAAAAATGAATGAACTTTCAAGAAACCAAACCTCAACTCTTACCTCTTCTTGTTGAGCTCGAAATGATTAAAACATCAGGACTGGGCTGGATTGTTCATCTTGCTGCCATACTAACTTGCCTTGGTTTCTCTTCCTTTCTTCTGCAACTTCAACTCCAAAAATAAAAAAACACCTTCTTCCTCTTCCTTCTCCCACGAGCCCCCAGCTTTCTTTTATTAAAATGAGAAGCAAAAGGAGAGAAGATGGATTAAAACAATTCAAACGGTGGCTTTTGTCATTATCCCTTTTTCCTTTTACTTTTTCTTTTTTTTTTTAAACTTTCCTTTATCTCTTTCTTTCCCTTTTCTTTTATTTTCTTTTCTTTCCTTTTTCTTAAAACAAAACAACCAAAGTATGTTAAACTTTTCCTTCCTTATTTCCTTTTTTTTTAAGGAAAATTCAAAATGAGATCTCGGATTTACAACTTACCTCCCCCTTAATAAATTTCGTCTTCGAAATTTAGTAGTCCTTAAGTGAAAATCGTCGGATACTTCTTCCTCATTTAGTTTTCTAACTCCCAGGTTGCCTTCTTTACTCCGTGATGTTTCCAACGAACCTTCACGAGTGGGATCGTCTTGTTTTTCAAAACTTGTTCTTTCCTGTTGAGGATTTGAATTGCATCCTCTACGTAATTCATGTTTTTTTTTTCAGTTCAACTAATTGTGCTTGCAACACATGTGTCGGATCTGAAATCTACTTTTTCAACATGGACACATGGAATACATCATGTACTCGAGATAGTTCTACTGGTAACTCAAGCCTATAGGTTGCTGGCCCAACTCATTCCACTATCTTATAAGGACCAATATATCTAGGACTTAGCTTACCTTTCATGCCGAAGCGAATGACACCTCTCTTGATCTCCGACTTGGAATTCTAAGTCCTTTCGTCGCTTATCTGCGTAACACTTTTGACGATCTTGTGCTATCTTCAAATTCTCCTTGATTACCTTAAAATTGTCCGTAGTAACTTGTACCAACTCAGGACCAATTAGCTTTCGCTCTCCTACCTCATTCCAACATATAGGCGTTCTACACGGTATTCCATATAGAGCCTCAAGTGGTGCCATGCAAATACTAGACTGCTAGCTGTTATTATAAGCGAACTACATAAGTGATAGGTATGTAACCCAACTTCCATTAATTTGAAGGATACATGCTCTCAACATGTCTGGATGGTCCTCTCTGACTGACCATCTATCTGAGGATGGAACGCTGTACAAAAACTCAACTTTTTTGTCCCCATAGCTTTCTATAAGCTAGGCCAAAATATAGAAGTAAATCTCGGGTCCCTATCAGAAACTATGGACACTGGCACTCCATATTGACTCACAATTCTGTCGACGTATAGCTTAGCAAGTTGATCAAGTGTTGACGTCGCTTTAATGGGTATAAACCGTGCTGTCTTAGTGAGTCTATCCACTATCACCCAAATACCATCATGTCCACTTGAAGTACGTGGTAATCCAAAAAGAAAATCCATAGTGATATGCTTCCATTTCCATTCCGACACTGGCAATGGATTAAGGAGTCCTCCTGGTCTCTGTCTAACTGGTTTAACCTGTTGGCAGATCAAACATCTGTCAACATAAGCAGCTATCTCTCGCTTCATCCCAGGCCACCAAGACGTTCCCTTCAAGGTTTTGTACATCTTGGTGCTTCCTGGATGCATAACGTAAGCTGAACTGTGAGCTTCCTCTAGAATAGCATCTTTAAGCTCATTAATACTCAGGACACATAGTCTTCTCTGCATAACTATGGTTTCGTCTGTTCTCATTCTAAATTATGTCTTTGGGCCCTGTTTGGGCATTCCAAACATTTTCTGTAGGTTACAATTCTCTGGTTGTCTTCTCACAATCTCTGCTACGAGCGAAGACTTGACTTGGAATTGAGCTAAAAGACTCCCTGAACTCTCTGCAGTTACAACTGCCTTAGAATCCCTTAGAGTACTTAAAAATGTTGCTCGAATACCACACAAGGCATCCCTAGGAAGTCTTGACTTCCTGCTCAATGCATCTGCTACCACATTCGCCTTACCAGGATGATATTCTATGGTACAATCATAATCTTTAATCTTTTCTAACCATCTTCTCTGTCTCATAATCAACTACCTTTAATCAAAGATATATTTCAGACTCTTATGATCTGTGTAAATGTGACACCTCTCACCAAACAAATAATGTCTCCAAATCTTCAATGCTAAAACAACCGCTGCTAGCTCAAGATCATGGGTAGGGTAATTACATTCGTGCCTTTTCAATTGCCTTGACGCACAAGCTATTACTTTTCCTTCTTGCATGAGCACACACCCTAAACCTTGCCTCAAGCGTCGAGAAATCACATATTCTTTTTCCGGTACAGGAAGTGCTAGAATAGGTGTTTGTAACTAATCTCTTTTGACTCACGAAAACTCTGTTCACACTTATCTGACCATTCAAACTTAGCATTCTTCCTTGTTAAAGCTGTTAAGGGTAATGCTGATCGTGAGAAATTCTCAACAAGTCATCTGTAGTATCCTGCCAAGCCTAGGAAACTACGTACCTCTGTCGCATTAGCTGGTCTCTCTAAGTTGACCATAGCTTTTACTTTATGTAGATCCATACCAACTCCATTTAATGAAACAGCTTACCCCAAACACTACCTGATTCAACAAAAACTCACATTTGGTGAATTTAGCGTACAACTGTTTATCGCGTAGTGTTTGTAAAATAATCCTCTTGTGTTCCTCATGGGCTTTCCTGTCAACTGAGTAAACTAATATGTCATAAATAAATACTATCACAACCCGATCCAAATATCGATGGAAAATTTTGATCATAAGGTCCATGAAAACTGCTGGTGCATTAGTCAAACCGAATGGCATTACTAAAAACTCATAATGCCCGTACCTCGTTTTGAATGTTGTCTTAGAAATAACTGATTCCCTTACTTTTAACTGATGGCATCCTGATCTTAAATCAATCTTAGAAAACACTGATGCTCCTCGTAACTGGTCAAACAAGTCATTTATACGGGGTAGAGGATACTTGTTACGTATCATGACTTTGTTTAACTGTCTATAATCAATGCATAATCTAAGGGTACCACTTTTCTTCTTCACAAATAACACTGGAGCTCTCCAAGGCGATACACTAGGTCTGATGTATCCCTTATCAACTAGTTCTTGTAACTGCATCTTCAGCTCCCTGAGTTCACTCGGAGCCACTTTATACGACGCTTGCGAAATAGGTGCTATTCCTGGTAACAGTTCAATAGCGAACTCAACTTCCCTATTAGGTGGCAATCCTGACAGATCTGCTAGAAAAACATCAAGAAATTTATTCACAACAAGAACATTTTCTGGTTTTAGCTTTTCTTCCTGCACCTCTACTACATGTGCAAGAAATGTCGTGCAACCTTTCCTTAACAACTTTTTAGCTTTTAATGCTGAAATCAAACTCGTAGGGATAATCTTTCTTTCACCCCTGAAAACCACTTCAACTAATCTTGGTTTCCTGAAAACAACTTCCTTTATATGGCAATCTCTGGAAGCAAAATGAGCAAATATGAAAGTTATCCTTAAGATTGCATCCAACACTTGCAACTCTAGTGGAAGAAAATCCACTAACATATTGAGACCTTCTACTGAGACCTCACAATTTCGCAACACTGAATTGACTAATAAAGCATCACCAACTGGAGTGTATATAACTAACCTTTTACATAAGGGTTCTAGCTTCCCATTCAACTTAGTTAAGAACATACTAAAAACAAAGAAATGTGTAGCACCTGGATCTATTAAAACACGTGCAGGTACATTACAAATAGTAATCGTACCAGTAATGACATCTGGTGCATCTTCTGCTTCTTACTGAGTCATAGCGTAGAGCTTTCCGTGTTGCCTAGGTCTCCCTACAACTCTCTTTAGTCTAACACCATTTGGTGCCTCTCTCTGCGACTCACTGGAACTCTCGATCGCTTCAAGTATGCGGGACTCAACTCCCTAGTCCCTGCATGCGTTGCCCTGGTGTGGACAATCCCTTTTGACATGTCCTGGTTGTCCGCACTGGTAGCACGTACCAACACTCACAAGACAATGACCTCGTTGATTCTTGCAACAAATCACACATGGAGTTTTCCTTGCTATACTGGCAATAAACTCTTGCCCTCTCTGCAATCTTGCTGCTAAACAAACAAACTAACTAGGTCCTCTTTAACTCTGCCTCTGATAGGCACTACCCACATTCATCTGCCTCGATGCCCGACTATTAGCTCGATTCTTAAAGTCTTATTGACTTGAAAACATTTACTCCGGGTGTGAACCTCCTCGGTTCACGACCTCGGTAACTGCTTGTTGTCGAAGCCCCGCAACTAGGCTCCACTCCTAATTTAACCTCTGCTATACTCTGCTCAACACGTAGAGCAGACGCTATTAGCTGAGAAAAGTCAGTCCACTTAGAAATAGCTATAATTGGGTACGTATCTCAGGATGTATTCCTCTTTCAAACCTTCGACACTTGTCACTCTCAGATGCCACAATCACATCAACATACCGTGACAGTTCGATATACCTTCTCCCGTACTCAACCACTGAAAGTGACCCTTGCTTCAATTCTAAAAGTTCATCCCTCTTTGCCTCGCGGTACGTGTTAGGGTAATACTTGTCTTCAAATATGCTTTTAAAAGTTTGCCAGTCTAAAGTACGTGTATTACTACACCTGGCTAATATTGGTTTCCATCATCCTTCTGCCTCCTTCAGCAGCAAGAATGTGGCCAACTTGACTTTCCGCTTCTCAAGAAAACTCATCACAAAAAAACATTTCTCAAGCATATTCAGTCAAACCTTGGCGTCAGCTGGATCTTTGGAACCCTCAAACGTTGTGGCTCCTAATTCTTTTAGGTGATCTATTCTATAGGTCTTGTCTGGATCACTTAGCCCTGCTCTCTATGGCTTACTTACCTCATGTGAGGAATTAGCATGCTGCTTAAATCTGGCCCCTATCTGGACTCTCGGGGCACTAGATCCCCTCTCAGATTGGGCTTGGGTAGGATCCTACGTCCCGTCCTGATCCTGCCTGCATTGTCTGCTAGTACGTGGTGACATGACTTCTATAACATATCAACATACTAGACATGTAATGAATACTTAACTCAAATGCACAATTCTAGACTTGTGTTCACATTCTAGTCCTGACTGGGCTTACTCTTACCCTTACTTGGATCATGCTCTGCTAGTTCTATTGAACTAACTCAATAACTTGCTATTTACTTTTTAGTTTCTTCTAGAGCTAACTTGCTCTATCTTATTCCCCATGGAGCTAACTTCTCTGATACCAAGTTGTCACACCCCTTCTCGAACTACCTGCTAACTTAGCCCGAAAGGCGGCGTGAAGCCAACAGTCATCGTTCACCTCTCTAACGATACCTGTTGACCCTGCTTTACCTGATAAGCATACTATACTGTATAAGAAATACTTTAAACATAACACAGCGGAATATTGACAATTACGTAACCTATGTAAGGAGTAACCCTGCTTAAGACTCTCTGGAAAACTGAAACGGATGTGAACATCACAACCAAAAACATACCCAACCATGGTTTACACAACCACAACCTAGAATGTACACATAAACATAACTTCATTGTCCTTCTACTATACATATAGACTTTCTATACAACTCCACCCATGTACAACATATCAAACTTGTGGAGCTTCCAGCAGACTATGGCAGGTTATCAGGCACCGGGAGCTCGATCTCTACCTGAAAAGTGGGAAAAACACTGAAAGAATGAGCTATGAAGCTCAGTGAGTGACTTGAGTTTAAAAGAAAACTATTAACTCGTAAATCATATCACCTGACCATCTATGAGCATATGCATCTGTAATCAAACGTTAAAAGTAACTGTGTAACCATAATAGCTTTTCAGAAAAACCAACAACTATGTCGTTAAAATCTCGTAAGGCATATGAATGATAGAAATCCTTTTAAAACATGTCACAATCCACGTTGTGTAGGGCACGCCCAGTACAACCAACGTTTACTCTACGATGTAGTGGGGCCCGCCCAACACTCCCATCGTCTTTGTAAATAGTGGGGCCCGCCAAAGACTCACGACAACATTGTTGTCACGGAGTACACTCAACGTCGACAACAGAAAATGACCTGTGTCCACACGGTACCATATAGCCTCGGGCTCAATGTCTCAGTCATTTACTCATTCAAGACTCAGAAAAACACATAAAAACATTTAAACATGCCTGTTTATCTTTTCTTTCGTAAAACTCAAGCTTACTCAACTTGTTCATTAAAACTGGAAATCTTTAAATCATACTTGCTAGTACATACTTGCTTGAAATCATAACATTTCCATAAATTTTGACAATCAAGAACATATGCTCACATATAAATTTCATCAAGACATTTAGGCTCACTTGAGCACTTGAAATCATTTCTTAGAAAATATGAATACTCATAAACATGTGTTTCAAGGAAAACATTAAGCATTGAAACCATTTTGTTTAAGCAAAACCTTGCATTTTCATAAGCATAATACAAGCCTATAAACCATTTTCGAGGTTCGTTTTGTCACTCACCGTGTTAGAACTAGAACCTTGGCCCGTACACTCGACCTATCTCCTCTTGGTCTGCGCAAAACAAACCAAAACCATGTTTTAGAACCTCGAGCTCATGGTTTTTAACCTTAAAACTACAAGAAAACACTCCAACCAATTTCCCAAACATTTTACTGATTTTATACCTGTCTTCAAACAGTCATAACTTCTTCATTACTAATCCAAAAAGGATGTACTTTATACCAAATTCTTCCTTTTTGAACCCTCTAAAAATCATATGAAGACATGAAGTTGGGATTCCTAACAGATTGGTTCAAACATACCTCGAAATCTTCTTTCCCAGGAACTAACGTCTGCTATTCCAGATTCGTTTCCCTGCTTCAATCTGAAACTTGACATGTAATTTAAAATATCTTACAGTCGATTTCTTCTCACGAGTTCTTCATGAAAGTTGTAGGAAATTCAATAAGCTTTCCAACCATACCTATTAGAGCTTCGATTGAAACCTCTTGATCAAAGACAACCAAAAAAAGAGGACTTTACGGGATTTGTGACAAAATCTTTTCTCTGCCTTTCCCTTAACAAATCAGTCACTTAGCTTCAGAATTGGCTCGAGCTTCCTTTACGAATTTTGTTAAAAAATGAATGAAATTTCAAGAAACCAAACTTCAACTCTTACCTCTTCTTGTTGAGCTCGAAATGATTAAAACATCAGGACTGGGCTGGATTGTTCATCTTGCTGCCATACTAACTTCCCTTGGTTTCTCTTCCTTTCTTCTGCAACTTCAACTCCAAAAAAAAAAAACACCTTCTTCCTCTTCCTTCTTCCTTCTCCCATGAGCCCCCAGCTTTCTTTTATTAAAATGAGAAGCAAAAGGAGAGAAGATGGATTAAAACAATTCAAACGGTGGCTTTTGTCATTGTCCCTTTTCCCTTTTACTTTTTCTTTTTTTTTTTAAACTTTCCTTTATCCCTTTCTTTCCCTTTTCTTTTCTTTTCTTTTCTTTCCTTTTCTTAAAACAAAACAACCAAAGTATGTTAAACTTTTCCTTCCTTATTTCATTTTTTTATGGAAAATTTAAAATGAGATCTCGGGTTTACACCTCTAATGAACAACAACGTTGTGATGGTCCAACCATACAAAACAACCCTCTCGGACCAGTGAGAGGGTGGGCGCCCGTTGTCCAAGCCCTAGAGACAACACTTAAGGGAAAACCCCTCTAGTTTCCCTTAAGGCGAGAATGAGTGAATTCCGTCTCGCGTAGTTAAGTCTTCAGCTCCCTACTTGGTTCTGTCCCTGAGAAGATAGGCATATTGGGCGAGTAACTATGACCACCCTCACCTGTACTAGTCAAAGGACAGACTCCAACAAACCAGAGTCCATAACGCGCTCAGGATTAAGGTCGAGTCACTTATGATCATCTACGAAGTTATTAGTCCTTACTATCAACGGTGTTAGATCAATAGGTCTACTAAAGCGGGTCGCATCCACAGTGTATCCAGGATTAGGTCTCCAACCCCGTCCATATACTGTAGATCGTTCGGGTCATTTACTCAAACGTGATCCTCCTTGTGTGTCCACTACACACCGTTCAAGTTCTAATTCTCTCATATATTCAATTACCCTGAAGCTTAGTTTACTGGTCAAAGTTGTATAAAATGCAAGACACAAAATGATAAAATGAATAACACTTTATTCATTTCAATTAGTAATTTACAAACACGAGATTAGGACAAAACATCCCAACAAACTCCCACTTGGACTAAGCTAGTGGAGGAAATACATTTCTGAAATGTACATAAATAATAATGAAGTAATACAATAAACTAAGGCATTGAATACCCGTTTACACATCTCCCACTTGACCTAGTTAGGAAGTACTCGAAGACATAGACTCTCTAGGTGACCCTCAAACACCTTAGTCGTGAAGGGCTTTGTAAATGGATCAGCTACGTTGTGCTCCGACGCTATTTGCTTGACTGTCACGTCACCGCGGTGCACAATCTCCCGTATCTGGTGATACTTCCGCTCAATGTGTTTGCCTCTCTTATGGCTCTGAGGCTCCCTGGAGTTGGTTACTGCACCATTGTTGTCACAAATCAGTGTGATCGACAAATTCATATTTTGAACAACTTCCAAATCTTTCATGAACTTCCTTATCCAAACAGCTTCCTTTGCAGCTTTACAAGCCACAACGTTTTTCGCTTCCATTGTGGAATCGACGATGCATCCTTGCTTGATGCTTCGCCACACTACAGCTCCTCCATTCAGAATGAAGGCTGACCTCGAAGTGGATTTCCCAGAATCCTTATCGGTCTGAAAGTCAGAATCTGTGTATCCCATAAGGATCAAATCCCCAACGCCATACACTAAGCTGTAGTTCCTCGTTCTACTAAGATACTTGAGGATTTCCTTTACGACTGTCCAGTGATCTAATCCTTGATTGGATTGATACCTACTGGCAATCCCTACTTCATAACAGATGTCGGGCCTAGTACATAGCATGGCATACATCAGGCTCCCTACAGCTGAAGCATCGGGGATCCGTCTCATATAAGATGCTTGAGACATGTGAACCCCATGCCTGAAAGGCAGCATGCCCTTTTTGGAGTTCTGCATCTTATATCCAGACAACATCTTGTCAATATAAGATGCTTGAGACATGGCTAGTGTTTTATTCTTCCGATTCCGGACTATCTTGTGAAGGGAATGAGAATCCCCGCGTAGCAGAAGACGATCGAATCGTCGTGGTATCATTACGCAACTCGATTTTGTTAAAACGATCTACAAAAGATCGAGGCTAAACATGCTGGAAAATGAAGAAAAATAGCAAGTTTAGAGATACTTACTTGTTGAAGACTCTCTTCAAGGTTTCTTCCTCAGATCACGAACTCTTCGTGCTTCTCGATCTCAATGAAAATCTTCCCACGAACGGAACCCGAACACCACCACTTGGAGTCTCGGTTGTTCTCTTTTGGAAAAGAAAAGTTATGTGGGAACTTTAGTGTTTTGGAGAGGGAGGATAATTTAGAGAGAGTAGAGAGAATTCTTCTTCTCTTCTTTGATGAAAATAAAAAAAATGAGAGAATAGTTACATTCCTTCTTGCAAGAAGGGATTATATACTGGAATGATGGAGTTAAAATCTCCACATTATTACCACTTTACCACAACCATAGGTTATGCAAATCTCATTTGCATAACCACATAATATAAGATATCATATATCTCATATTGCAAATCTCATTTGCATTAATTGTGGGTTAATTAAATTGAATCACATCCAATTTAATTGCTCTCAATTAAATTCTCCAATTAGCCCTAATTCAACAATTAAGCTAACCTATAGTTTATTATGAATCTCATTCACATTAAACTATATATTATATCATTCATATCTCATATAAATGACATGAATGCCCTTAAAGTGAAATTGAACACTTCAATTTCATACCAAAACATTAACCCTTCTTTTAACCCAGATTGAGCCAACCGAGGAACCTAATGGACCTATAGTGACGGGCTCCAATGATCCGAGATTAACTTGTCAAACTCTTTGACCCGGTTAACCAACATTCATTAGCTACGGTAACACTCCACTATAGCCCGTAGCTGCACTCCCATCAGTGCAGAATATTACATGTCTACTGATATAACCAATGCCCATGAGTCGACCCTTCACAGGTTGTTCGTAGACACGGCTGGGTCAAATTACCGTTTTACCCCTGTGTCTACCTCTTGTTCCTTAAGTCCCCACTGCTCCTCTAATGAACAACATATTGTGATGGTCCAACCATACACAACATCCTTCTCGGGCCAGTGAGAAGGTGGGCGCCCGTTGTCCAAGCCCTGGAGACAACATTTGAGGGAACAACTCCTCTAGTTTCCCTAAAGGCAGGAACAAGTGAATTCTATCTCGCGTAGTTAAGTTTCCAGCTCCCTACTTGGTTACGTCCACGAGAAGATAGGCATATTGGGCAGTAATCGTGACCACCCTCACCGTACTAGTCAAAAAGGCGGACCATGCATGCGACGAGTGCGTAACACTCTCGGGATCAGTGTCTAGTCATTAATGGTCATCTACGAAGTTATTAGTCTCTTCGCATCAGCGGTTTTACATCGATGAGGTCTAATAATTCATGGTCCGGTCTTGTACAATCTCATTGCACAGGATGCCCCACTCGCATGTCAACCACATGAACGAGCCGATCACCTCGTTTGTATCTAATATAAAGCGGTGCATCCATAAAGTGTATCCAGGATTAGGTCTCCAACCCTATCCATATACTATAGACCGTTCGAGTCATTAACTCGAACGTGATCCTCCCTGTGTGTCCACTACACACCGTTCAAGTTTTAGTTCTCTCATAAATTCAATGACCCTGGAGCTTAGTTTATTGGAAAAGTTTATAAATATTGCGAGACACAAAGTGATGAAATGAATAACTCTTATTAATTTCAAACAGTATATTACAAACACGAGATTAGGACAAAAATCCCAACATCTCGATACCTAGAACATATTGAGCTTCTCACAAATATTTCATTTGGAATTGCGAAGCGATCCATTTCTTTACGTCAGTAAGAAATTCTACCCCATTCCCAATGAGAAGAATATCATCCCCGTATAATATCAGAAATGCGACAGTTTTGTCAACGATTTTCTTGTAGACACAAGGCTCGTCAACATTCTGATCAAAGCCATAAGATTTGATTGCCTCATCAAACCTTATATTCCAAGACCTCGAGGCTTGTTTTAGTCCATAAATAGACCTATGAAGCCGACAAACCTTTTGCTCTTGGCCTTGGGTAATGAACCCTTTGGGTTGGTCAATGTAGATGGTTTCGTCAAGGTTGCCATTCAGAAAGGAGGTCTTGACATCCATCTACCATACCTCGTAGTCATAATACGTGGCAATGGCCAGAAGAATCCTGATCGACTTTACCATGGCAACAGGTGAAAAAGTTTCCTCATAATCAACCCCTTCGACTTGGGTAAAACCCATTGCCACTAGTCGTACTTTGAAGGTTTGCACCTTCCCATCTACGCCACATTTACACTTGTAGATCCATTTGCAACCAATAGGTTTTACCCCATCCGGTTGATCCACAAGCTCCCAGACAGAATTGAAGTACATCGACTCCATTTCCTGGTCCATAGCTTTAATCCATTCGTCCTTGTCAACATCAACCATTGCCTGATCATAGGTCAATGGATCCTCGCAGTCATCATCAGGACTGACGACTAGGGTTTCAGTTAAACCCATGTAACGTTCAGGCTGTCTCAAAACCCTCCAACTACGTCGAGGCATTCCCAACTCTTTGGAACGAACTTGACTTGACGTGCTTGGATCAACAACACTTGTTGGCATACTAGCCCCATCAACAACTCTTGCTGATGTACTGTCCATTTCGTTTAACACAATTTGCTCCTAGGCACATGATCCCTGATATGATCTTCCTCAAGGGAAGTGGCGTTTGTCGACACAAACACCCTATTATCCTTAAGATCGTAAAACAGACCACCCCTGCTCTCTTTTGGGTAACCTACGAATAGGCACAATTTTGAACGGGGTTCTAACTTCTTCGGATTTGACACCAACACGTGGGCTGGGCATCCCCAAATTCTGAAATGGTTTAAACTACCTTTATGACCAGTCTAGAGTTCAAAAGGTGTTTCACAAATACTTTTCGACGGAACGTTGTTCAAAATGTAAACCGCAGTGTCCACTACGTAACCCCAAAAGGAATCAGGGAGACGAACATAGCTCATCATCGACTGAACCATGTCCATCAGGGTTCTGTTTCTCCTCTCCGATACACCATTCTGTTGTGGCATACCAGGTGTTGAGAGTTCAGATGTAATTCCGTGTTCTATCATATAGTCTTGGAATTCAGTGTCCAGATACTCTCCACCTCGATCCGATCGAAGTGTTTTTATGATTTTACCTAACAAGTTCTCAACCTCAGTCTTGTACTCCTTGAGCTTTTCAAGAGTTTCAAACTTCTTATGCATTAGGTAAATATACCCATATCTCGAATAATCACCAATGAAAGAAACGAAGTATTCGTAACCACCTCGTGCTTTAACACTCAACGGACAACAAAGGTCAGAATGTATAAGCTCAAGGGGCTCCTTGGCTCTATATCCTTTTCCACTAAAAGGATGTTTGGTCATTTTGCCTTCAAGGCACTCACACATCGGTAAAGAGTTTTCTTCTAACTGACTTAGAAGTCCACTCTCACTAGTCTCTCAATCCGATTGAGATTAATGTGGCCTAACCTTAGATGCCAAAGATGGGCATTTTCTTTAGGGGAAACTTTAACTCTCTTAGTTCGCGTTTCTGCAGTTTTAAACAATTCAGTATTCAAGATGTTTTTTTACCGAATTTTGCTTTCAAACATACAAGTTAGACTCAAGTGATGCTGAACAAATCAAATTGCCTTTGAAAGAAATAAACACTTTATTAGAATCAAAGGAAAATGAAATACAATGTTCAATGAGACAGGAAATAGAAACAAGGTTTCTAGTAAACCTTGGGACTATATGCATATTGTTCAACAATAAAAAATTCCTGCCAAAATAGAGCTTCACTTTTCCGATCGCTGCAGTAGAGACTATTTCCCCGGATCTAACCCGTAGAGTCACCTCACCCTCTCGTAGCGACTGCCAGGAATCAATTTCTTGAAAAGAAGAACAAACGTGGATAGTGGCGCTCGAATCTAAAATCCAAGCAGAGTCACTACTCTCCACTAAACATGTTTAAGTTACAAGTAAATCACATTTACCTTGAGTCTTTCTTTCGACAAGGAACTTGGGAGAGTTTCTCTTCTAGTGTCCGTCCCCATTACAGTGGAAACACTTTTCTTTCTCTACAACTTCCTTGACCTTCTTGCCCTTTTAGGCGGCAACTCGGTCAGCTTTACCCCTCTTCATCTTCTTCTTCTACCCTTTCGAGTGAGAAGGAGCAACAGGTTTAGTCCAAGAGGTCGAACCCCTGTGATAAAACCTGTAGGCAATATTTGCCTCAAATTCCGGTGCCCTGATCCTCATCAAGGACTCAAAATTTTGTAGCTCATTGAGGAGGGTAGTCAGAGTGTAGCTAATTTTGCTCATAATAGCATTGCTACGAACTGAAGTAAACTCTTCGGAAGAGTCTCCAAGATAAAGCTGACCTGGCTCGAGTCGTCGATCGAAGCCCTGTTCATCTCCGCTAGTTTAAAGTGGGTCATCATGTCTAGACCATGTTCACGGACAGAGGACCCTTCTTTCATCCGAGCGTTGAAGACGTGTTTGAGCGAATCGTGCCTGACCGGAAAGGACTGTTGTCCAAACATGTCCTGCAACGATTCCATGATCTCCTTAGCGGTGACCATCAACTCATGCTTCTTTGCCAAGACTTGAAATAAGTTGGCAATTATATAGACCTTGGCCTTTTCATTGCCCCTGATCCATCGATCGTAAGCATCACGAACATTTCGTGATGCAGTCGAGCTCGACAACTGAGGACATTCCTTAGTGAGCACGAACTTTAGGTCGTTAGTTACTAAGATCGTGTTGATATTATTCTTCCATGTTTGGAAGTTATCTCCCACTAATTTGTCGGAAGCTAGTAAAGCTATTATTGAGATAGACATATTTTTAGCTGAAAAAATCAAATAAAATTTTGTGTCAATCTCGCATAAACTTTTTGGAAACCAATCAAGTTTGAGCAAAATTTAACCTTATGATCCCTAGGTCATATAAAAATTGCAATGATATCCTAAAGGTTTAGAATGACCACCACCAAAGGGTGAACAGAAACACTACTCCTCTAGGACGAGACTTTCTCGACCAGACCCTAATCTCATAATAACTCTTATTCCATTAGGCGTCAAGTTACCATAATTTGGTCGAATTCATTAACACTTAACGAATTCTGTGAGTGTCACCCTCATTCTTTAAATTTCCAAGTATCCGTCCAACAATAGCCACTGAAGGGTGAACCACGAAGGAAAACCAACAAGGAAATTTTATCCCTTTCGGAATTCACGGTGTTCTGACTCCCATGATCAAGGCCCTCCAAAGGGATTGTCTACTCCATGCCAAACTAGCAGACGGATAATAGGGGTCTCACGGTGTGAATCGAAAGAAGAGACCGTGCGTCCTGTTTTCACAGGTCCCGCTCCAACTCACTATAAATACTCTCTGTATCCACGTTGATATTGACCCATACAAATACCATTCGGAGGGGGACACTCCAATTTGCGCCACGAGGTCGAGTATGTATCTCACGGTTCGAACTTAACGGAGATTTGTGGTAAGAAATTAATTGTATCTCATACACTATATATCCTCCCACTCAGCACTTTATAAATTACGGGATTTACCTTGAAAAACCGGCTAAAATTTACCCAAGTCTACCAATATAACTCTTATATGGTATTTAACCTAAGTTTATAATCACATTATTACTTAGGTCTATGTGAGTAAATTAATTAACTTTTAATTAATGGCACTCACGATATGTATAATATAAGAATCTCCAGACCAAATTCACTCCAAGGTCGGTTTCCAGGTAGGGGTGTTCCGCAAACGTCAACTTAAATACCCCAAGTCTTAGACAAAACCTTCCTTAGACAGAGTTACTAATCAGTCACCATTCAAAGACTATACTTTGATTTCCTATGTGACGACCGCCACCACAGGTACTACTTAATATTTGTGTATGACGTTCTATCGTTAATTATTAGTTTTCCCTAAGATTGGATTCACCTAGTTAGTGATCAAAAGAAAAAAAAAAAAGAGAAGTGACAATGGCATTTTGGTGATTAATGATTAAATTAAGGTGAGGTGTAGCACTTGGTTAACCTAATTAACTAGTATTTAAGCTCCTTATTAGTCTTCAAATGCAAAGGAACCCTAACCCTAGCCACCAACACCTTCCCTTTCTCTTATTTTGCCCTAACCCTAACCCTAGGAAAGGAGTGGTCTTCTTATTGTGGATTGCTTGACCAAAAACCCTAATCTTCAACCTCCTTCTCTTTCACTAAACCCCAGCCACGGCAGAAGAAAAGTACAATGCTGGCTCTCGGTCGTGCCTCTCCGCCGCAAGCTCGCCGGATTGCCCTCTTCTTCTCGTTCACTCAGCCCTAGCCGGAACCCACCACCGTGCCGCCGCCAGCTGATCACCATCCGGACCTCACGTCACTCCAGCCGTCCAGCCAGCCGCACGAAGCTTCTCAACCGCATAGCCTAGCGGCTGCGCAAGAAGCCTTTGGCACTTTGGTTATCTCGCCAAATAACGCAAGAGAAGAGCTTCGTCACCTGCAACCCGCGCACGAAGGAGACTCGTCCGTTTTGCAGAAGCCGCGCGCGCCACCTCCGAACCACGTCTGCCGGTCTCGCGTTACAATGTACGCCGCGAGAGAAGCGTCGGGTAGCGAGTCCTCGCCGGTTCCACGCAACTTCGCCCCGCGCGCGCGATCCCACCGCCGCCTTCACGGACGAAAGCGGACACTGCGCGGCCGGCCTTTGTTGCTCGTGAGTCCCGTTCAGCCGATCGACCGTGGCAGCCTCGATCGCAGCCGTGTCGCCAGTCGCGCCCTTGTCGCAGACGCTCGCCGGAGGTGCGCGTTGACCACCGATTGCTGCCACTGAGTGATCGGCACCGTCGAATCCCACGCACGCCGGCCGTCGTGACCGTACAGCAGCAAGGTTTGGTCGTTCGGTGAGAGATCGTGCTAAGTATCAAGTTTGATTTGGAATTATTTGTATACCGTCGATTAATTAAACATGTTGGTTGAGAACTTAGGTTACGAGTTCGAATATCTTTTGTAGGAAGCGAACTTGGAGCGGGATTGATCGTCAAGACGAACTAAGAATTAGTAGGTGTTCGCTTTGAGCTCGAGGTAAGCGGAACACGACGTCTTAATGCAGTATTTCAAGGTTTGCATGTTTAGGGTTTTAGTGAATGTGTGGAGTTTGAATTCGGAAATTATGATGTGAATCAGGTTTCGCTAAAAGGAGAATAGGCAGGGAGTTCGATTAGGTTTTGGAATAAAAATCGAAGCTCGAGGTAAGGGACCTTGTGCCGAACTTTTGATGGGAGTAAATGAAAATGATTTTTCATGATTTTATGTGAAATAGTTCATATTTTCCACATGAAAATCCACAGATATTATTTTGAGAATACGTGATATTTTATGTGCAAATATTTCGATGTATTATGTGAAAATGACTCATCATTTCATGTGAAAGTATTCTCGTATGTTATGTATAAAGATTCCATTATTCCATGTGAAAATAGGACAGTAGTGTGTATGAGAATGTTTCATGTTTATTACAAAAGTATGATTTATCACCCTGTCCATGAGAAAGTATGAATGATATGTCAACGATGATATTTGTGATATGTACACCATGATTATGTGGTGATGGGACCTTATGCATGTTTTGTATGCCACGAAATGAATTAACGAATAGTGTGGACATTGGTTATCCCGAGATCATTGAAATGACCCGGGATGACCGATCGGCCTCACAATTAAATATCTGACCATGGATTAAAGACCTGGCAATTATATGAACAGCCATGGATTAAAGACCTGGCAATTTTATGAACAGCCATGGATTAAAGACCTGGCAATTATATGAACAACCATGGATTAAAGACCTGGCAATATTATGAACAACCATGGATTAAAGACCTGGCAATTAAATGAATAGCCATGGATTAAAGACCTGGCAATTTTATGAACAGCCATGGATTAAAGACCTGGCAATTAAATGAATAGCCATGGATTAAAGACACGGCAATTTTATGAAAACGACCACGGATTAAAGACACAGCGAATGAAGCGACCATGGATTAAAGACCTGGCAACTGAATAAGCAGTCATGGATTAAAGGCCTGACATTTATATATGCAGCCATGGATTAAAGACCTGGCAACTTTAGAAAGTTTTAATTCCCATCTATGTATGTTATGAATGAGTTTAAAGATTATGATTGTATGTGTATGCATATCCCAAACCTCGGTAGCGAGGTTACTTACTGGGTATTGTTTTGCAATACTCACCCTTTCTTTTAAAAATGTTTTGGGTAAAGGGAAGGACGTGCGTGGTATGTGTGACGGGAGAGCGTTACTAAGACCATGGGAACCAAACATAATTTCGCATATTCTTATTTGAACTATTGTTGTCTCTAGGTTTTTATTTGAAGTTAAACTTACTTACAGTTTTTAATAGGCCAAACTGACGTGATGTTTTAAATGATTTGAATGTTTTGTTTTTGTTTGGGATCCCTGGAACTATTTACTTTAAATGGGAAATGGCTTTTAAGTTCTTTTTATCTCTCGGCCTATAAATGCATGCATGTGTAGTAATGTCCCTAGGGATTTGGTCATAGAAAAGTAGGGGCGTTACAGTTGGTATCAGAGCCCTAGGTTTAAGGGTTACTCAGAGACTTGC
The DNA here is from genome assembly GCA_036507285.1 of Trichosanthes cucumerina. NCBI lineage: Eukaryota > Viridiplantae > Streptophyta > Magnoliopsida > Cucurbitales > Cucurbitaceae > Trichosanthes > Trichosanthes cucumerina. Next base: position 83,890,112 of record CM071835.1, on the reverse strand, counting down.
TTACTGAGTAAGCACAGAGTAGTTCCCATGGTTTAACAACGCTTCCAGTCACCGCCAGGTACGTTCTGATATTTTATCAAGAAAGTAAATGAATACGATACGATACAGTTTTATGCATACACATAACCTTAAAAGCCCCAAGGGGTGATTCTATCTTATGATTTGAAAGTAAAGAAAACTGAGTTAGAAACTCTCTATATTGTAGTTTTGACATAATGCCACCTAGAGGCCGAGGAGAGGTAGGGGACGTGGTAGGGGCGGGAGGGCAGGGTAAACGCGTTGGCCAACCGGAATTACCCTGGATCGGGAAAAGATTACTCCACCCGTTCGAGACCTCCCCAGGACCCGCCTGACCGTCAGGAGAATGTACCTGCAGTTGCCCCTGTGGCAGATCAGGGGAACGCCAATGTGATGACTATGATGGTGGAGGCCATGCAGAGCCTAGTGCGAGCCACAGTAGCCACCCACCGCCCAAGCAAATCGTCGGGGCGAAAGCGACGCAACTCTCGAGTCCGTTACCGAAAGACTTCGTGGAAGTATGATCCGAGATCTTTTAATGGGTCTTCCGGTGACCCCACATCGTGGCGGAGTTGTGGTTGTCCTCCATTGAGACCATCTTGATCGATGAAGCGCCACGAGGACCGAGAGGGTGTCTGTGCGACCTTCATGCCCGAGGATGACGCGTACTTGTGGTGGGAGTACGCCCGAGGAACCATTGTTGCAGCGGGAGAAGCGATTACTTGGAATCTATTCAAGGAAGCATTCTGGCGGAAATTCTATCCCTTTGCGGCCATTCAGAGAGCGAGCCGAATTCTTCTGGTGTGCGAACCAGGAGAAGCAAGAGAGATATATGAGAGGGAATTTACCCGTTTGTCCCGCTTTTTTGCCCCCCAGTGGTGGATCTGAAGCAAAAGAAGCGAGCGCTTCATCATGGGGCTAGATGAGAATGTTCGAGGCTTTATTCAAGCATTAGCACCTCCGATTACGCCTCGCGGTGAGTGGCGGGCGATTTGGGTGCGAGCTCGGCATCGCACACAGCAGGTAGTTAACTCGGGGCGCCCATAGCGAATCATAAGAGGAAGTGGGACCGGCCCCATTCCGACTCTGGCGCCCCAGCGTACACCGCATAGATCAGGGCATTTCCGTCACAGGTCGACCCGAAACCACCGATCCAACAGATCGGAAATAGCGGCGGGAGATGAGCCACAGTGCAAAGAATGCGGTAAGTCTGACTGCAGGAGTAAATGTATGGCCCGGTCCGGAGCGTGTTTCAAGTGTGGGAAGGAAGGGCACAGAGCTAATAACTGCCCGAATCAAGCCAGCACTAGTCAGCCACAGGTTATGAGTAGTGGGCCTGCTGTGAAGCCGGCCATACATCAGGGGAGAGCCTATGCAAGCACCAGTAGAGACATCTATGGCTCAGATTCAGTGGTTACAGGTACCCTTCCATTACTTGGACACCTCGCCTTTGTACTATTTGATTCTGGTTCTACACACTCTTTTATTTCTGCATCCTTTGTAAGTCAAGCTGAGTTAGAACTAGAACAGTTACAGTATGCCCTATCTGTCTCCACTCCTGCGGGAATAAATTTGTTGGCCAATATGAAAGTCAAGGATGGGAGTGTGACCATCGCAGACCATGTGTTAGCAGTGAACCTAGTGGTCTTAGATATGTTTGATTTTGATGTAATTTTAGGCATGGGTGGTTAGCGCGAGAACCATGCTTGTATCGATTGTTTCGGGGAAGGAGGTAGTGTTCACTCCTCCTAACCAACCCAGCTCTGAGTTGAGTCTGATGAGCAGGAAGTAGGCCTAAGGTAATTACCGCCCTTAAGGCGAAAAATTATTGCATCGGGGAGCTTGGGGCGTCTTAGCCTGTATACTAGATGCAAGATGCACAGAGATCTCAGTGACATCAGTGCCAGTTGTGAACGAGTTTACAGACGTCTTCCCCGAGGACCTCCCCGGAATACCTCCAGTCGGGGAGGTAGATTTTAACATCGGATTGGAGTTGGGGGCGACCCCGATATCAAGGCCCCGTCTGAGAATGGCACCAAGAGAGTTGAAAGAACTAAAAATCTGATTACAAGACTTGCTAGACAAAGGGTTTATACGCCTGGCGTTTCACCACCGGGAGCACCGGTATTGTTCGTGAAAAGAAAGACGGATCCATGCGCTTTGTGTATAGATTACGAGGAGTTGAATAAAGTTACCATCAAGAATAAATATCCTCTCCCGGGATAGATGATTTGTTCGATCGATTTGCAAGGAGCGACAGTGTTCTCTAAGATCGATCCGAGATCAAAGCTACCATCGATTGAGGATCGGTGAGGGGATATCCCTAAAAGCAAACATTCGAGATCACGCTATGGGCATTACGAGTTCACGGTGATGCGCGTTTGGTCGACCAATGCTCCTGCCGCCTTCATGGACTTGATGAACCGTTTGTTCAAGGAGTTTCTTGATACGTTCGTGATTGTGTTCATCGATGATATATTGATATACTCGGTGTGATGAAGAACATGAAATGCACACGAGGAAAGTCTTACTCACACTTTGAGAGAGAATAAGTTGTATGCAAAATTCTCCAAGTGTGAATTTTGGCTCGAGCATGTATCTTTTCTAGGGCATGTGGTGTGCGAAAGTGGAGTCTCTGTTGATCGGTGAAAGTGGAGGCCGTCACCACGGTGGCCTCGTCCGACCACGATTCTGAGGTGCGTAGTTTTACGGGTCTTGCGAGGATACTATAGGCGTTTCGTGCGCGAATTTTGCCAAGATAGCCATGCTATGACTCGGTGACGCGTAAGGAAACTCTTTTGTTTGGGATGGCGCTTGTGAAGCGAGTTTCCGGGGAACTCAAGCCGCAGATTAGTGTCGGCCCCGATTCTTCTGATTCAGAGGAGCAGGAGCTTTGTGATTTACTGGTGATGCTTCCAAGAAAGGGTTGGGTGTGTATCGATGCAAAGACGGTAAAGTAATAAGCTTATGCATCCCGACAATTGAAGGCGCACGAGAGGAACTATCCAACTCATGATCCGGAATTAGTGGCGAGTGGTATTTGCATTAAAGATGCGGAGACACTACACTGTATGGCGAGAAAAATTGATTTTTACAGATCATAAAAGTCCAAGTACTGTTCACCTGGAAGGAATTGAACATGAGGCAACGCAGATGGTTGGAATTAGTGAAAGATTATGATATTGACATACAGTACCATCCGGTAAGGCTAATGTAGTGGCCGATGCTCTCGTGAGAAGCTTGGTGCATCTTCACTGCTGCGTGAGTGATGCACAACGCAGAGTTACTGAGCAGAGAGTTTGCTCGAGTGAAATTGCAGTGCTAGTAGGAAGGACCACGACTCGATTAGCCCGATTAACGATGGCCAACCCGACGCGGCGTATTATAGAGGCTCGGTGGTGGACCCCGATTAGTGGAAAAACTTACTGCGGTAACTCTGGTGAGTTGTGAGTTTTCCCTATCCACAGATGGAGGATTGCTATTTCAGGGGACGATTGTGTGTGCCATACGATGACAAGTCGAGGCGAGATCTTGAGCGAAGCCCATAACTCACCATTTTCTATGCATCCTGGCGGTACCAAGATGTACCGAGATCAAACGATCGTTTTGGTGGTGCAACATGAAGCGCGACGTGGCGAGTTTGTCGCCAAGTGTTTGACTTGTCGGCGGTGAAGGCACCTAGACAGAGGCCCGCAGGATTGCTGCTGCAACCATTACATGTGCCTCGGTGGAAATGGGAGGAGATCTCTATGGATTTCATAGTTGGATTGCCTAGAACTTTACGAGGGTTACACGGTGATTTGGGTCATAGTGGGCGGAGTTAACAAAGTCGGCGCATTTCATACCGGGAAACCCACCCATTCTACAGATAAGTGGGCGCAGCTTTACACCGGAAGAGATAGTCCGTTTGCATGGAATTCCGGTCAAGATTATATCGAGCGAGGATCCACGTTTTACCTCCAACACGGAGAAGTTTACAGAGCGTTGGGTTCGCGATTGAACTTTGAGATGACTTTTCACCCACAGGCGGATGGGCGAGCAGAGCGATTGAACCAGATATTAGAGGACATGTTGCGAGCTTGCACTTTAGATTTCCCAGGTAGTTGGGACACTCATTTGCATCTAATTGAGTTTGCTTACAATACGCGATTACGATCGACCATCGGAATGGCTCCATTTGAAGCTCTTTACTAAGACGCGTTGCGAGAACTCCGTTTTACGGGAGGAGGTTGGTGAACGCCGATTGTTGGGTCCAATTAGTACAGTCACTAATGAGGCAATGCAAAAGATCGAGGGGCACGAATGCAGACCGCCCAAGTCGACAAAAGAATTATGCGACACGAGGCGAAGGACCTAGAATTCGATGTTGGGGACCACGTATTTCTTAAGGTGGCCCCGATGAAGGGAATTCTGAGGTTTGGCCGTAAGGGGAAGTTAAGTCCGCGATTCATCGGACCATTTGAGATCTTGGAAAGGATTGGTGCAGTGGCTTACAGATTAGCACTGCCGCCTTCTCTTTCAGCGGTTCATAACGTATTCCATGTCTCCATGTTGAGAAAGTACGTTCCAGACCCGACTCATGTCATAGACTTGAACCATTACGATTAATGAAGATCGAGTTATGGTGAGCAGCCGGTTCAAATTATTGCAAGAGATCGAAAGACCCTCCAGAATCGCGAGATCGGCTTAGTTAAAGTGTTGTGGCGTAACCACCGCATACGGAAGAAGCTACATGGGAGCGAGAAGAGGAAGACGCGCTAAATATCCGAACTATTCCAGAATAGGAACTTTCGAGGGCGAAAGTTCTTAAGGGAGGAAGATTGTGACGACCGCCACCACAGTACTACTTAATATTTGTGTATGACGTTTCTATCGTTAATTATTAGTTTTCCTAAGATTGGATTCACCTAGTTAGTGATCAAAAGAAAAAAAAAAAAGAGAAGTGACAATGGCATTTTGGTGATTAATGATTAAATTAAGGTGAGGTGTAGCACTTGGTTAACCTAATTAACTAGTATTTAAGCTCCTTATTAGTCTTCAAATGCAAAGGAACCCTAACCCTAGCCACCAACACCTTCCCTTTCTCTTATTTTGCCCTAACCCTAACCAGGAAAGGAGTGGTCTTCTTATTGTGGATTGCTTGACCAAAAACCCTAATCTTCAACCTCCTTCTCTTTCACTAAACCCTAGCCGCCGGCAAGAAGAGTACAGCGGCTTCCGGTCGTGCCTCTCCGCCGCAAGCTCGCCGGATTGCCCTCTTCTTCTCGTTCACTCAGCCCTAGCCGGAACCCACCACCGCGCGCGCGGTGATCACCATCCGGACCTCACGTCACTCCACCGCCCAGCCCGGCGCACGAAGCTTCTCAACCGCAGATAGCCTAGCCGCCGTGAAGCCACGCGCACCGGTTATCCTCGCCGCCAACGCGCAGAGAAAAGTTTCGTCACCGCAACCTGCGCGCACGAAGGAGACTTCGTCCGCTTTTTGCTGCGCGCCGCGCGCCACCTCGAACCACGTCTGCCGGTCTCGCGCATGCCCGCCGAGCGAGAGAGCGTCGGTAGTGCGAGTCCTCGCGGTTTCCACGCAACCTTCGCCGCGCGCTCGATCCCACCGCGCCTTCACGGACGAAGCGGACCTGCGGCCGCCGCGTTGCTCGTGAGTCCCGTTCACCGATCGACCGTGGCGCCTCGATCGCGGCCGTGTGTCGATCGCGCGCTTTGTCGCAGACGCTCGCCGGAGGTGCGCGTTGACCACCGATTGCTGCCACTGAGTGATCGGCACCGTCGAATCCCACGCACGCCGGCCGTCGTGACCGTACAGCAGCAAGGTTTGGTCGTTCGGTGAGAGATCGTGCTAAGTATCAAGTTTGATTTGGAATTATTTGTATACCGTCGATTAATTAAACATGTTGGTTGAGAACTTAGGTTACGAGTTCGAATATCTTTTGTAGGAAGCGAACTTGGAGCGGGATTGATCGTCAAGACGAACTAAGAATTAGTAGGTGTTCGCTTTGAGCTCGAGGTAAGCGGAACACGACGTCTTAATGCAGTATTTCAAGGTTTGCATGTTTAGGGTTTTAGTGAATGTGTGGAGTTTGAATTCGGAAATTATGATGTGAATCAGGTTTCGCTAAAAGGAGAATAGGCAGGGAGTTCGATTAGGTTTTGGAATAAAAATCGAAGCTCGAGGTAAGGGACCTTGTGCCGAACTTTTGATGGGAGTAAATGAAAATGATTTTTCATGATTTTATGTGAAATAGTTCATATTTTCCACATGAAAATCCACAGATATTATTTTGAGAATACGTGATATTTTATGTGCAAATATTTCGATGTATTATGTGAAAATGACTCATCATTTCATGTGAAAGTATTCTCGTATGTTATGTATAAAGATTCCATTATTCCATGTGAAAATAGGGATGTTAGTGTGTATGAGAATGTTTCATGTTTATTACAAAAGTATGATTTATCACCCTGTCCATGAGAAAGTATGAATGATATGTCAACGATGATATTTGTGATATGTACACCATGATTATGTGACTGATGGGACCTTATGCATGTTTTGTATGCCACGAAATGAATTAACGAATAGTGTGGACATTGGTTATCCTGAGATCGCTGAAATGACCCAGGATGACCAGTCGGCCTCACAATTAAATATACAGCCATGGATTAAAGACCTGGCAATTATATGAACAGCCATGGATTAAAGACCTGGCAATTTTATGAACAGCCATGGATTAAAGACCTGGCAATTATATGAACAACCATGGATTAAAGACCTGGCAATATTATGAACAACCATGGATTAAAGACCTGGCAATTAAATGAATAGCCATGGATTAAAGACCTGGCAATTTTATGAACAGCCATGGATTAAAGACCTGGCAATTAAATGAATAGCCATGGATTAAAGACCTGGCAATTTTATGAACAACCACGGATTAAAGACCTGGCAACTGAATGAGCAGCCATGGATTAAAGACCTGGCAACTGAATAAGCAGTCATGGATTAAAGGCCTGACATTTATATATGCAGCCATGGATTAAAGACCTGGCAACTTTAGAAAGTTTTAATTCCCATCTATGTATGTTATGAATGAGTTTAAAGATTATGATTGTATGTGTATGCATATCCCAAACCTCGGTAGTGAGGTTACTTACTGGGTATTGTTTTGCAATACTCACCCTTTCTTTTAAAAATGTTTTCAGGTAAAGGGAAGGACGTGCAGGGCGTGTGACGGGAGAGCGTTACTAAGACCATGGGAACCAGCATAATTTCCGCATATTCTTATTTGAACTATTGTTGTCTCTAGGTTTTTATTTGAAGTTAAACTTACTTACAGTTTTTAATAGGCCAAACTGACGTGATGTTTTAAATGATTTGAATGTTTTGTTTTTGTTTGGGATCCCTGGAACTATTTACTTTAAATGGGAAATGGCTTTTAAGTTCTTTTTATCTCTCGGCCTATAAATGCATGCATGTGTAGTAATGTCCCTAGGGATTTGGTCATAGAAAAGTAGGGGCGTTACATCCTAATTCTCATCTTATTAGAACTAGAAAACCTAAGTCTAATTATTCAAGTTCTAAACATTTTAAAACTAATAATTAACTTAGGTTGCATGCATTTCTATGTTATAGTGCTTGATCATTCATCACATGAATAACTATGCTATAACAAAATAATTCATCACATGAATATAAATGAATAAGCATACTTTAATCTAAAAATATAACACTTATATTAATTAAATTAAAACATGCATTTAATTACATTATGACTCTTATAATATAACCTATCATGCAAACTATATATTATAACTCTTATAATATAAATGATGCATGAATTGTTTAACCTAAGGTGGGATTTTAAATCTACATGACATACATTATGCACATAGAAATTAATTAAATCATACATCACATGAATGAAATAATTAAATAGCAAAAATGGATCGATTTTGACACCTAGGGGTAATTTATTTAATTAAATAACATTAATATAACATTTGTATTAATATTATTTAATAAAATAAATGAAAACAAAATAAAAATACATTTTTACATATTAAAATTAAAAAAAACACTGCCCACGTTTGAAAACTGCTGCCATCTCCCACATTGCTCGTGAACTTGGCGCTGGAATCGCCCTCAATGCACGTAGCGTTGCAATGCCGTGGACAGCGTTGCAACGCTGCCGTGCTTAGCGTTGCGCCCCGCGCGCTCCACGCCTCGGCGTTGCAACGCTGCTCAGGAGCCAAGCCTCCGCCCGCAATTGCAGCGTTGAGACGCCGGTGAACAACGTCTCAACGCTGTCGACAGAACAACAAGCTCCTCTTGCTGTTCTTCGTCGTTTCTCGCCTGTTTCCGCTCCGATTTCTTCACAACAACTGTTGCCATGAACGACACGAACTTACAAATTCAATTTATTTTCTAAATTGCCCAAAAAACACGGGTCCTTACATTTGATCTTATCAAACAGAAAATAAATCTAAAAGTGCCAAAACCGAAAACATCCAATTTTTGCAAACCAACAATTTATCACATAAATTATGGCTTTACCCACCTAATTTTAATGAAAAACAGTGCACAACGAAGAACCAACGTATGACTCTGATACCTATTGAAGGGAATAAGAATCCCATCGCAGCGTAAGACGATCGAATCGTCGTGGTATTGTTATGCTACTCGATTTCACTAAAATCAACTATCTAATAGTTTAGGCTAAACGTATAAAAAGGGAAGAAAAACAACAAGTAAATGTACACCTACTTGTTGAAAACGTGCTTCGAATCTCCTTTCCAGTCACGAACTCTTCCTGTTCCTCGAACTTCTCGAACTCTTCTCTCGATCCAGAACGAACACCACCAATCGGAATCTCGGCTGTTCTTCTTTTGGATGAAGGAAAGTTTTAGGACTTTCTTTGTTTTGGACAACGGAGGAGAAGAAATTTGAGAGAGAATTGAGAGAGAGCTTTCTCTTCTTTTTGGTGAAAATCCAAAAAATGAGAGAATCAATCACTTTTCTTCTTGCAAGAAGGGTTTAAATAATGGGAAATGATGGAGTTAAAATCTCCACATTATTACCATTTTACCGCAACCATAGGTTATCCAAATCATATTTGCATAACCATATAATATAAGATATCCCATATCTCATCTTACAAATCATATTTGTATAATTGTGGATTTACTAAATTGAATCACATTCAATTTAATTTCTCTCAATTAATTTCTCCAATTAGCCATAATTCAACAATTAGGCTAACCTATAGTTTATTATGAATCTCATTCACATTAAACTATATATTATATCATTCATATCTCATATAAATGACATAAATGTCGTTAAGTTAAATTGAACACTTCAATTCACACCAAAATATTAACCCTTATTTTAACCTAGTTTGAGCCAACCGAGGGACCTAATGGACCTACAGTGACGAGTTTCAATGATCTGAGATTAACATATCAAACTCTTTTACCCGGTTAATCAACCTTCATTTGCTACGGTAACACTCAACTTAAGCCCGTAGCTGCACTCCTGTCAGTGCAAAATACTACGTGTCCACTGATATAACCATTGCCCATGAGTCGACCTTTCACAGATTGTTCGTAGACACTGCTGGGTCAAATTACCGTTTTACCCCTGTGTCTACTTCTTGCTCCTTAAGTCCCCACTGCTCCTCTAATGAACAACAACGTTGTGATGGTCCAACCATACACAACAACCCTCTCGGGCCAATGAGAGGGTGGGCGCCCGTTGTCCAAGCCCTGGTGACAACAGTTAAGGGAACAACCCCTCTAGAAGATAGGCATAGTTAAGTTCCGTCTCGCGTAGTTAAGTTCCCAGCTCCCTACTAGGTGTTGTCCCTGAGAAGATAGGCATATTAGGCGAGTAACTGTGACCACCCTCACCCGTACTAGTCAAAGGACATACCCCCGGAGAACGGCGTACGTAACACGCTCAGGATTAAAGCCGAGTCACTAATGGTCATCTACGAAGTTATTAGTCCTTATTGTCAACGGTGTTACATCAGTAGGTCTAATAATTCACGGTTCGGTCTTGTACAATCTCATTGTACAGAATGCCCCCACTCGCATGTGAACCACATGAACGAGTTAGATCACCTCGTTTGTATCTTAATACAAAGCGGCCCGCATCCACAGTGTATCCAGGATTAGGTCTCCAACCCCATCCATTTAATGTAGACTGACCGGGTCATTTACTCGAACGTGATCCTCCTTGTGTGTCCACTACACACCGTTCAAGTTCTAATTCTCTCATATATTCAATGACCCTGGAGCATAGTTTATTGGTCAAAGTTGTATAAAATGCGAGACACAAAATGATGAAATTAATAACACTTTATTAATTTCAATTAGTAATTTACAAACATGAGATTTGGACAAAACATCCCAACATTTGTAAACATGTTTCCAAGTGGATTTACATAAGGCATTCTCTAGATGAAATCATACTTCCATAATTTAGTTTGCATACTTGAATATATAGTTACAAACAAATTCAAAACATGCTTAAGTTCCAGCAAGAACATTCTGTTAAAAACTCCATGAAACTACAAAAAATTAATTCAAATAGGATGCAATGGTCAACATTTATGCTTTTGAAGTAAAAAAAAAAGTCAAGTATAGTTCTAAAATAGAGTCACTCACAATCACCAAAAGGGTTCGAGGGATTATAAGCTATTCCTATCTATGTTTGCGTTGAAAATGAAATTAATAACATTAATTCCTATCCTTATGCACCTTAAAAGCAGATCTAATTCAGTCCCATAACTCAATTCATATTAACCATACACACTTGGTTGTAAGGTATATAGAAATGGTAGCTCATCTCCTTCAATCTCTTGCTAGCAGTTTTTTTCCTTGCACCTAAAATATTAGGTTCAAAATTCAGCTTGGGTTCCTCAAAAGTTATCAGAACAACCACCAATATTTTTTTGATAAAACTCAAGTACAACATCTTAGCTTACTTACCTCGAAATTTCAGCTTCTAATTCCTTCTCAAGAGCTCAAAAGAGACTGATCTCCTTACACTGTTCTGCTACCCAAGAATTGTGAACGTCTCTAAGAGTTATGCAATTTACTCCTTCTTCCTCTTCGTATTTTAAAAATGGCCGACCAGTTTCGTATTCTACACTCAATTTCGAAGATTTTGACTCAAAATTCATCGAATTTTGTTCAGTAAAATAAGAGATATGGTCGTTTGAAGTTGATCCATTTTCCAGCAGTTTGCTGTTTTACTAAGAATTTGACAGCACCTACTTGCCAAACTTAACTCCAAGGCTTCACCTCCTTTAGCCAGCTCCTACTTCATTATTTACATCATAATCCCATTTTTAAAACACCAAAATAAGTAATTAAATCAACCTAAAGTATTTAGCCAACTTTACCTAAACTTGTGAGAAATAAGAGTTTTTCATTCAATACATAAAGCACCTAAAATTTACCCAATTTGCTAATGATCTTAACTTACTACAATTCAACTTTTAATATGCTTATTTTAATGGCTTACCTATCTCCTTATGAAGCTTTATACACATTATAGTCCACAATTCAATAGATTCCCAAATCCAATCACGACATCCTTCAGTGCAACCTATATCATTTTGCATATGTCAAAACATCATGTATGAGTGCAAAATGATAAAAAAAAAAAAATAGAGTTTAGGGCTTACAGTTTACTACCCCCGTAAGCGGAATTTCACCCTCGAAATTCAACACGAGAAAAGTTGTGGGTACTTTTCTTTTATTTGGTCTTCGCTCTCCCATGTTGCTTCCTCGACGTCGTGATTTCTCCACAATACCTTTACCAATGGTATTGACTTTTTCCTAAGTACCTGTTCTTTCCGATCAAGTACTTGTAGAGGTTCTTCCTCATAAGATAGATTCTCCTTAAGTTGTATTGGTTCTGCCTTCAGCACATGCGATGGGTCAGAAATGTATTTCCTCAACATTAATACATGGAAAACATTATGTACCTGAGACAATTCTATGGGTAAAGTTAATTTATAAGCTGATGGCCCTACACGTTCCACAATCTCGTAAGGCCCTATATATCTCGGGCTCAGTTTTCCTTTCCTTCAGAACCGTAAAATACCCTTCCACGGGGGCAGTCTTAAGAAAACTTTGTCTCCGATTTTGAATTCTAAATCTCTCATTGGCTTGTCAACGCAACTCTTTTGTCTATCTTCTGCTGTCTTCAGTCTTTCCCTGATAAACTTAACATTCTCCGAGGTAACTTGAACAAACTCTGGCCCTATCAGCTTTCTTTCTCCCACCTCACCCCAACAAATAGGGGTTCTACATTTCCTTCCATATAATGCTTCGTACGGTGCAATTCCGATGCTAGAATGATAACTATTATTGTATGCAAACTCCATCAACGATAGGTGAGTCTCCAAACTTCCTTTATATTGCAATATGCATGCTCGAAACATGTCTTCGAGGGTGCAATGGTTCTTTTCAGTGACCATCGATGGCCTCGTGGATGAAATGTCGTACTAAAGTGCAGCTTAGTTCCTAAGGCCTCTTGAAGACTCGACCAGAACTTGGAAGTAAATCTCGAATCCCTATCCGACACAATTGATACTGGGGCTCCGTATTGGCTTACGATCCTGTCAACATATAATTTAGCAAGTTTATCCAGAGTAAAAGTTTCCTTGATGGGTAAGAATGGAGCAGTCTTAGTCAGTTTGTCTACTATCACCCATATCCCGTCACAACCGCTCGGTGTGTGGGGAAGTCTAAATAAGAAAACCATGGTTACATGTTCCCACTTCCATTTAGGTATTGGGAGTGTATTTAGAAGCCCTCCTTGTTTCTGTCGTTCTGGTTTCACCTGCTGAAAAATTAAACATTTAGAGACATACTCTGCTATCTCTCGTTTCATTCCTGACCACCAATAATTGTTCTTTAGGGTCCGATACATCTTTGTACCTCCTTGATGCATCACATAGGTTGAACTATGTGCTTCCTCCAGTATTTCATTTCTCACAGTTGCATTTTTAGGTACACAAAATCTACTGCACTTCATCAACACTCCGTCACGCCTTACTTCGTAATTTGTTCTCTGCTTCAAGTTCACCTCTTGTATCAATTTCTTGAGGGCAGGGTCTCTGGCTTGACTTGAGATAACATTATTAATTAAAGTAGGTCTTACCTAAATATGAGCTATCAAATTCCCTTTGTCACTAACTGAAATTTTTGCATTAGAACTATTGAGTTTCTCAAGTAGAGCCACTATAACAACATTAAGTGAACCCTTAAGTTGCTTCGAATTCCTATTGAGTGCATCAGCTACAACCTTAGCTTTTCCTAGGTGGTATTCAATCATGCTGTCATAGTCTTTTATCAACTCAAGCCACCACCGCTGTCTCAAATTCAACTCTTTCTATTCGAAGATATATTTTAAACTTTTATGATCCGTGTAAATACAACACTTCTCACCAAACAGATAATGCCTCCAAATCTTTAAAGCTAACACAACTGCTGCGAGCTCCAGATCATGAGTAGGATAGTTACATTCATGCTTTTTCAACTGTCTTGACGCATAAGCGATCACTCTCCCATCCTACATAAGCACACATCTAAGGCCCTGATGTGAGGCATCACAGTAAACCTCAAACTCTTTTCCCGTGGTTGGTAGAGTTAGTACAGGTGCTGTCACAAGTCTGTTCTTTAACTCTTGAAAACATTTTCCACACTCTTCACTCCACTCGAACTTCGTATTCTTTGTCAAATTGGTTAATGGAAGAGCTATCTTCGAAAACCCTCGACAAAATGTCGATAGTATCCTACAAGTCCCAAAAAACTACGGACTTCCGATACTGAAGTGTGTTGTTCCCTCTTGACTATAGCTTCTGTCTACAGAGGATCCAGTTGAACTCCAGCTGCTGACACTACTTGTACCAAAAACACAACCTGTTCCAGCCAAAACACACATTTACTAAATTTAGCATACAACTTCCAATTTCGTAATGTTTGTAGCACTATTCTGAGATGTTATGCATGCTTCTCTTTACTTTCTGAATAGACCAAGATGTCATCAATAAATACTATCACAAACTGATCAAGGTAAGGATGGAATACTCGATTCATGAGACCCATGAATGTTGTTGTGGTATTTGTTAACCCGAAGGGTATTACCATGAACTCGTAATGCCCATACCTTGTCCTGAAAGCTGTTTTTGGTACATCAGAATCATTGATGTAAGGCACCCTTTAGTTGATCGAACAGGTCATCTACGCGGGGCAAAGGATATTTGTTAAGTATTGTAACCTTAATTAGTTGTCGGTAATCAACACATAATCGTAATGTCCCATCCTTCTTTTTCACAAACAACATAGGTGCTCCCCACGGAGATACACTTGGTCGAATATAACCCTTATCCACAGACTCCTTCAACTGAGTTTTCAATTCCTTCAATTCCTTCGGTGCCATCCTATACAAGGCTTGAGATATTGGCATTGTTCCTAGCATCAGATCAATGGTAAACTCCACCTCTCTATCAGGTGGCAACCTGTTAGCTCCTCTTGGAAGACATCTAAATACTCACATACTACTAGAATGTCTTCAGGTCTCAAATTACTCACTGGTGCACAAACTACATATGCGAGATATGTTGTACAACCTTTATTCAATAATTTTCTAGCTTTAATAGTTGATATCATACAAGTAGGTAATATCTTCCTATACCCCTTATACACAACCTCAGTGTCGCCTAACTTCCTCAATACAACATCCTTCCTATGATAGTCCATAAAGGCATGATACCTAGATAAGAAATCCATCCCAACATAATGTCGAACTCTCAAAGATTTAAGGGAATCAGTTCAACTGTCATAATCATACCATTCACTTCCACCATACAATTAGTATAAACACTACGAACTATCGACATATCACCAATAGGAGTATAAATACACAACTCCTCGGATAAAGGTTCTAACTTCACAACAATGCTAGCAGCAAACATTTTAGAGATAAAAGAATGCGTAGCTCCTGGATCTAATAATGCATGTGCAGGTTTACCACAGATAGAAAGTGTATCTGTAACAACTTCTAGTGCATCTTGCGCTTCGTTTTGTGTCATGGCATAAATTTTCTCTTGTTGTCGCGGTCGTCCTACCTGTCCCTTATGCTTAGCACTACTACTGCCTTCTCCTCCAGCTACCCCAGTATTTTGCTGCTGGTTCACGGTCTGCGACGTGGTTTTCTGTCGTAATATGCCTTCTTACATTAGTTGGGGGCATTCTCTTTTGAAGTGACCTCCTTGCACACAGTTAAAACATACATTTTTCGCCACTCAAACATCGACCCCAATAATACTTTCCACAAGTGTTGCACAAAGGTTTCCTTGTTGAACTAGCTACTGAAACTGAATCACTAGGTTGCCATGTACGAGAGTCCCTTTGTAAACCCGAGATCTTTCTTTGGAACCTCCTTAATATCAAACAACAAAAGAAAGGAAGAAATGAGTGCTTAAAACTTGGGTTTCCTTGTTTTAAAAAGAAAAGTAATGAAGTGAAAGGCAAAAGGAAAACAAGGAAGGAAAAACATAAACCATTTCGGTTTGGATTGCTTTTAAGACAAAAGAAGAAAAGGAAATGAAACAAATGTTTAATATACTAAGTTTGCTTTGTTTTGCAAAGAAAAGATAAGAAATGAAAAGATAAAGGAAGGAAAAAGAAAAGAAAAGAAAAGAAAGGAAAGGTGGATGGTGGATGGTGGGACCCCACCTTGTTTCTTTCTTTTTAAAAAGGCTTTCCCCATCGATTTCTCCTCATTTTATGAAGTAAAGGCAAGGGTTTTCGTGGGAGAAGCTTAAAGGAAGAAGAAGAAGGTGGTTTTGGAGCTGGATTTGCAGAAGAGAGGGAGAGAACTCAAGCAATTAGTATAACAGCAAGGTAATCACTCTGCCATGTTCTGCTATTTTGTTCATCTCGAGCTCCACAGAAAGAGGTAAGAGTTGAAATTTTGTTTCGTGCAAGTTAACTCATATTGGAACAAAATTCGTGAAGGATTCTCGAGCAAATTCGGACCTTAAGCTACTGATTTATGAAGAGGAAGACAGAACACAGAATTTACTGTCAAATCCGAGAAGTCTCTGATGTTTTGGTTGTACTGACCTGTAGAATTGGAATCAGAAGCTCTAATAGGTATGGTTGGAAAGCTTATTGAATTTCCTACAACTTTCATGAAAAAATCGTGAATAGAAAATGACTGGAAGATGTTGTAAATAGCAGGTCGAGTTTCGGGTTGCAGCAGAAAATCGAATCTGGAATAGCAGAAGTTGGTTCCTGGGAAAGAAGACTTCGAGGTATTTCTGAACCAATCTATTGGGAATCTCATTTTCATGTCTTCATAATAGTTTTAGAGGATTCAAAAAGGAAGAGTTTGGTATAAAGTACATTCTTTTTGGATAAGTAATGAAGAAGTTATGGCTGTCTGAATACAGGGCATAAAATCTGTTAAATGCTGGAATTTTTGTTGGAATGTTTTCTTGTAGTTTTAAAGTTAAAACCATGAGCTCGAGGTTCTAAAACATAGTTTTGGTTTGTTTGACAGGCCAAGAACGAATAGGTCGAGTGTATGCGGGTCAAGACTCTAGTTCTAACACTTTGTGAGTGACAAAACGAACTTCGATAATGAGCTATATGCTTGAAAAATGCTTTAAGAAATGCAAGTTTCTTTGGAATGAATTGTTTCAAAGCTTTGTGTTTTATTTTTGAACACATGTCTATGAGTATTCTTGTTTTCCTAGAAATGTTTCAAGTGTTCATTGTGACCCTAAAAGTCTTTATAAAGTTTATACATGAGCATATGTCCAATGGTTGCCAAAACTTATGAAAATGTTATGATTTCAAGCAAGCATGTACTAGCAAGTATGTTTTAAAGATTTCGATTTTATGAACAAAATTTGAGTAAGCTTGAGTTTTATGAAAGAGAAGATAAGCGGGCATGTTCAATGTTTTCATGTGATTTTACGAGATATTGAGCCCGAGGCTTTATGGTACCGTGTGCACATTGGTCTTATCTCGTTGTCGACGTTGAGTGTACTCTCGTGACAACAGCTATTGCTCGTGAGTCTTTGGCGGGCCCCACTCGACAAAGACGATGGGAGTCTTTGGCGGGCCCCACTACATCGTAGAATAAACGTTGGTGTCTTTGGCGTGCGTGCCTACACAGCGTAGATTGTGACATGTTTTAAAAAGAGTTCATATCATTTACATGCCTTACGAGATTTTAACGGTGTCTTGCTTGTTTTCATGAAAAGCTATAATGATTACACGATTACTTTTAACGCTTGATTCTGGATGCATATGCTCATAGATGGCGGTGATATGATTTACGAGTTAATAGCTTTCTTTTAAACTCAAGTCACTCACTTGAGCTTCATAGCTCATTCTTCCGATGTTTTTCCCACTTTTCGGTGTAGAGATCGAGCTCCGGTGCACGAGAACCGCCATAGTCTGCTGAAGCTTCACATGTTTGATATTTTATGCACGCACGTGGTGGTGTGGTTTAGCAAGTCCATATGTCTGTAAATTATTTTAAGAGAACTATGTAGTTATAGTCGTATGTGCTTTAGAGGTTGTGGTTGCTTAATTAGTGGTTTGGATTGTTTGTGGTTCTGATGTTCTTGCTCGTTTTAGTTTCCAAGAGAGACTTAAGAAGATTTTCTCCTCATGTACGTCTTATAGGTGTCCAGTTTCCGCTGTGTTAAGTTTTAAAGTGTTCCATATGCGAACATAGTTTCTTTTCAGGTAAAGTAGTGTCAGCAGGTATTGTTAAGAGGTAACAATGTCTGTTGACTTCATGTCGTCTCCCGGGCTAAGTTAGCAAGTGTTTCGGGAGGGGGTGTGACAACTTGGTATCAGAGCCATTAGTTCCATGGGAATGAGACAGAGCAAGTTAGCTCTAGGAGAAACTGAAAAGTAAATAGCAAGTTATTGAGTTAGTTCAGTAGAACTAGTAGAGCATGGTCCAAGTAAGGACAAGAGTAAGTCCCGTTAGGACTAGAATGTGAACACAAGTCTAGAATTGTGCATTTGAGTTGAGTACTCATTACATGTCTAGTATGTTAATATGTTATAGAAGTCATGCCACCACGTACTAGCAGACGATGCAGGCAAGATCAGGACGGGACGCAGGATCCTACCCAAGATCAATCCCAGTGGAGATCTAGTGCCCGAGAGTTTAGATACGGGCCAGAATTAAGCAGCATGTTAATTCCTCACATGGGGTAGGTAAGCCATAGAGAGAGCAGGGCTAAGTAATCCAGATAAGACATATAGAATAGATCACCTAAAAGGAATTAGGAGCCACAGTGTTTGAGGGTTCCAAAGATCCAGCTGAAGCCGAGGTTTGGCTTAATAAGCTTGATAAATGTTTTGATGTCATGAGTTGCTCTGAGGAGCGAAATGTTAAGTTGGCCACATTCTTGATGCTAAAGGAAGCAGAAGGATGATGGAAATTGATGTTAGCCAGTTGTAGTGATGCACGTACTTCAAACCGGCAAATTTTCGTAAGTATATTTGAAAATAAATATTACCCTAGCACGCGTCTGAGAGGAAAAAGAGGATGAATTTTTAGATTTAAGCGAGGATCACTTCGGTGGGTGAGTATGAGAGAAGATATACCGAGTTGTCGCGGTATGTTGATGTGATTGTGGCATCTAAGAGCGGCAGTGTCGACGAATTGAAAAAGAGGTTACGACCTAAGATATCACTACCCGATTCTGACCATTGCTAAGTGGGTGACTTCTCTCGGTGGTAGAGACCGCTCTACGTGTTGAGCGAGTATATGAGAGGAGAAGAAGTCGTGAGTGAAGCCTAGTTGTGAAGGCTTCGACAACAAGCGATTTCAAGGTCGAGCAGCGGAGGTTCACACTTGGAGTAAATGTTTCCAAGTCAATATGACTTTAAGGAGCAAGCTAGTAGCCAAGTAGCCAGGCATCGAGGCAGATGATTGTGGGTAGTGCCTATCAGAGGCAGAGTTAAAAAGAACCTAATTAGTTTGTTTGATTAGCAGCAAGACTGCAAAGAGGGCAAGAGTCTATGCCAGTTTAGCAAGGAAAACTCCATGTGTGATCTGTTCCAAGAATCATCAAGGTCATTGTCTTGTGAGTGTTGGTACATGCTACCAGTGCTGATAACCAGGACATATCAAGAGAGATTGTCCACAGCTATGGACAACCGCACAGAGGGACTAGGGAGTTGAGCCCTAGACAGTTGAGCAACCAAGAGTTTCAGTAGCTGCAAGAGAAGGCACCAACGGTGTCAGATTAAAGAAAGTTGTAGATAGACCTAGGCAACACGGAAGGGTCTATGCTATGACTCAGTAAGGAGCAGAAGATTCATCATAAGTCATTACTGGTATGATTACTATTTGTAATGTACCTGCACCTGTTTTAATAAAACCAGGTGCTACACATTTCTTTGTTTTTAGTATGTTTTTGACTAAGTTGAATGGGAAGCTAGAACCTTTATGTAAAAGGTTAGTTATATACACTCCAGTTGGTGATGCTTTATTAGTCAATTCAGTGATGCGGAATTGTGAGGTCTTAGTAAAAGGTCTCAATTTGTTAGTGGATCTTCTTCCACTAGAGTTGCAGGTGTGAGATGCAATCCTAGGAATGGATTTCTTATTCACTCACTATGCTTCCAGAGATTGCCATATAAAGGAGGTTGTTTTCAAGAAACCAGGATTAGCTGAAGTGGTTTTATGGGATGAAAGAAAGACTATCCCTACGAGTTTGTTTTCAGCATTCAAAGCTCAGAAGTTATTGAGGAAAGGTTGCACGACGTTCCTTGCACATGTAGTTGAGGTGCAGGAAGAAAAGCTAAAACAAGAAAATGTTCTTGTTGTGAATGAATTTTCTTGTTGTTTTTCTAGCAGATCTATCAGGATTGCCACTTGATAGGGAAGTTGAGTTCACCATTGAACTGTTATCATGAATAACACCTATTTCGCAAGCGTCGTATAGAATAGCTTCAAGTGAGATCATGGAACTAAAGATGCAGTTACAAGAACTAGTTGATAAGGGATACATCAGACCTAGTGTATCGCCTTGAGAAGCTCAGTGTTATCTCGTGAAAAGAAAGATGGTATCCGTAGATTATGCATTGATTTTAGATAGTTAAGCAAAGTCACGATACGTAATAAGTATCCTTTACCCTGAATAGATGACTTGTTTGACTAGTTACGAGGAGCATCAGTGTTTTCTAAGATTGATCTGAGATCAGGATACCATCAGTTAAAGGTAAGGGAATCAGATATTCCTAAGACAGCATTCAGAACTAGGTACGGGCATTATGAATTTTTAGTATTGTCGTTCGGTTTGAGGAATGCACCAACAGTTTTCATGGACCTCATGAACAGGATTTTTCATCAGTATTTGGATCAGTTTATAATAGTATTTATTGATGATATACTTGTTTACTCAGTTGACAGGAAAGCTCATGAGGAACATTTGAGGATTACTCTGCAAACACTACGAGATAAACAGTTGTACGCTAAACTCACCAAATGTGAGTTTTGGTTGAATCAGGTAGTGTTTTTGGGACATGTTGTCTCAGGAAATGAAGTTTGTGTGCATCCAAATAAAGTGAAAGCAGTGGTCAACTGGGAAAGACCAACTAGTACGACAGAGGTACGTAGTTTCCTAGGCTTGGCAGGATACTACAGACGGTTTGTTGAGGATTTCTCACAATTAACATTACCCTTAACAACTTTGACAAGGAAGAATGCTAAGTTTTAATGGTCAGATAAGTATGAACAGAGTTTTAAGGAGCTGAAAAAGAGATTAGTTACAACACCTATTCTGACACTTCTCTTAACAGAAAAGAGTATGTAATTTCTTGTGATGCTTGAGGCGGGGTTTGGGTTGTGTGCTCATGCAAGAGGGTAAAGTAATAGCTTATGCATCAAGGCAATGAAAAAAAAACATGAGTGTAATTACCTACCCACGATATTGAGTTAGCAATGATTGTTCTAGCTGATGAAGATCTAGAAACATTACTTGTTTGGTGAGAGGTGTCATATTTTCTGGACCATAAGAAATCAAGTATATCTTTGATCAAAGAAAGTTTATTATGAGGCATAGAAGATAGTTAGAACAGATTAAAGATTACGGTTGTACCATAGAATACCATCCTAGTAAGGTGAATGTGGTAGCGATTGCATTGAGCAGAAGTGAAGACTTCCTAAGGACACCTTGTGTGGTTTTTTGAGCAACATTTTTTTAAGTACTCTAAAGGATTCTAAGGCGATTGTAAGCTGCAGAGAATTGAGAGGGTCTTTAGTTTAATTTGAGATCGGGCCTTCACTCGTAATAGAGATTGTGAGAAGACAATTAGAGAATAGTAACTTGCAGAAAATGTTTGGAAAGTCCAAATAGGGCCTAGAAGAAAAAAATTTAAAATGAGATCAGACGGAGCCATAGAGAAACAGGGAAGACTATGCGTTCCGAGTGTTAGTGAGCTTAAGAATGCTATTCTAGAAGAAGCTCACGAGTTCGACTACGCTATGCATCCAGGAAGCACCAAGATGTGTAAAACCTTGAATGAGACTTATTGGTGACCTGGGATGAAGCGGGAGATAGTTGATTATGTGATAGATGTTTAATCTGTCAGCAAGTTAAACCAGTTAGACAGAAGCAAAAAGGGCTCCTTAATCCACTACTCGTGTCAGAGTGGAAATGAGAGCATATGGATTTCCTGTTGTTTGTACATCATACTCCAAGTGGACATGATGGTATATTGTAATGGTCGATAGACTCACTAAGACAACAAGGTTTATACCGATTAAAATCGACGTCTACACTTGAACAACTTGTTAAGCTATACGTCGACAAAATTGTGAGTCAATACGGAGTGCCTGTGTCCATAGTTTCAGATAGGGATCCGAGATTTACTTCTAAGTTTTGGCCTAGTTTAAAGAAGGCTATGGGGGACAAAGTTGAGTTTTAGTACAACGCTCCATTCTCAGACAGATGGTCAGTCAGAGAGGACCATCCAGATCCTAAAAGACATGTTGAAAGCATGTGTCCTTCAATTTAAAGGGAGTTGGGATACACACCTATCGCTTATGGAATTTGCTTACAATAACAGCTACCAGTCGAGTATTGGTATGGCACCATTTGAGGCTCTGTATGGAAGACCATGTAGAACGCTCGTATATTGGAATGAACTAGGAGAGCGGAAGCTAATCGATCCTAAGTTGGTACAAGTTACGACAGATAGTATTAAGGTAATCAAGGAGAATTTGAAGGTAGCTCAAGACCGTCAGAAGAGTTATGCAGTTAAACAACGAAAGGACTTAGAATTCCAGGTTGGAGGTCAAGTTTTCTCGAAGTTATCTCCGTGAAGAGGTATCTTTAATTTTTGAAAGAAAGGTAAGCTAAGTCCCAGATATATTGATTCTTATCAAGTAATGAAACGAGTTGGGCTACCAACCTACAAACTGAAATTGCCAGCAGAACTATCTCGAGAACATGATGTTTTTCATGTGTCCATGTTGAGGAAGTATATTCCATATCTGACACATGTGCTACAAGCACAACCTGTTGAGTTGAAAGAAGACATGAGTTCTGTGAGAGGATGCGGTTCAAATCCTCGTGAGAAAGAACAAGTTTTAAGAAACAAGGCGATCCCACTCGTGAAGGTTCGTTGGAGACATCACGAAGTGGAGGAGACAACCTAAGAGTTAGAAGACTAAATGAGGAGGAAGTATCCGATGATTTTCACCTAAGGACTACTAAATTTCGAGGACGAAATTTCTTAAGGGGAGGTAAGTTGTAAACCCGAGATCTTTCTTTGGAACCTCCTTAATATCAAACAACAAAAGAAAGGAAGAAATGAGTGCTTAAAACTTGGGTTTCCTTGTTTTAAAGAGAAAAGTAATGAAGTGAAAGGCAAAAGGAAAACAAGGAAGGAAAAACATAAACCATTTCGGTTTGGATTGCTTTTAAGACAAAAGAAGAAAAGGAAATGAAACAAATGTTTAATATACTAAGTTTGCTTTGTTTTGCAAAGAAAAGATAAGAAATGAAAAGATAAAGGAAGGAAAAAGAAAAGAAAAGAAAAGAAAGGAAAGGTGGATGGTGGATGGTGGGACCCCACCTTGTTTCTTTCTTTTTAAAAAGGCTTTCCCCATCGATTTCTCCTCATTTTATGAAGTAAAGGCAAGGGTTTTCGTGGGAGAAGCTTAAAGGAAGAAGAAGAAGGTGGTTTTGGAGCTGGATTTGCAGAAGAGAGGGAGAGAACTCAAGCATTTAGTATAACAGCAAGGTAATCACTCTGCCATGTTCTGCTATTTTGTTCATCTCGAGCTCCACAGAAAGAGGTAAGAGTTGAAATTTTGTTTCGTGCAAGTTAACTCATATTGGAACAAAATTCGTGAAGGATGCTCGAGCAAATTCGGACCTTAAGCTACTGATTTATGAAGAGGAAGACAGAACACAGAATTTACTGTCAAATCCGAGAAGTCTCTGATGTTTTGGTTGTACTGACCTGTAGAATTGGAATCAGAAGCTCTAATAGGTATGGTTGGAAAGCTTATTGAATTTCCTACAACTTTCATGAAAAAATCGTGAATAGAAAATGACTGGAAGATGTTGTAAATAGCAGGTCGAGTTTCGGGTTGCAGCAGAAAATCGAATCTGGAATAGCAGAAGTTGGTTCCTGGGAAAGAAGACTTCGAGGTATTTCTGAACCAATCTATTGGGAATCTCATTTTCATGTCTTCATAAGAGTTTTAGAGGATTCAAAAAGGAAGAGTTTGGTATAAAGTACATTCTTTTGGATAAGTAATGAAGAAGTTATGGCTGTCTGAATACAGGGCATAAAATCTGTTAAATGCTGGAATTTTTGTTGGAATGTTTTCTTGTAGTTTTAAAGTTAAAACCATGAGCTCGAGGTTCTAAAACATAGTTTTGGTTTGTTTGACAGGCCAAGAACGAATAGGTCGAGTGTACGGGTCAAGACTCTAGTTCTAACACTCGTGAGTGACAAAACGAACTTCGATAATGAGCTATATGCTTGAAAAATGCTTTAAGAAATGCAAGTTTCTTTGGAATGAATTGTTTCAAAGCTTTGTGTTTTATTTTTGAACACATGTCTATGAGTATTCTTGTTTTCCTAGAAATGTTTCAAGTGTTCATTGTGACCCTAAAAGTCTTTATAAAGTTTATACATGAGCATATGTCCAATGGTTGCCAAAACTTATGAAAATGTTATGATTTCAAGCAAGCATGTACTAGCAAGTATGTTTTAAAGATTTCAGGTTTTATGAACAAGGTGAGTAAGCTTGAGTTTTATGAAAGAGAAGATAAGCGAGGCATGTTCAATGTTTTCATGTGATTTTTCGAGATATTGAGCCCGAGGCTTTATGGTACATGTGTGTGCACAGGTCTTATTCTCATTGTCGACGTTGAGTGTACTCGTGACAACGGCGCCATTTGTCGTGAGTGAGTCTTTGGGGGCCCCACTCGACAAAGACGATGGAGAGTCTTTGGCGGGCCCCACTACATCGTAGAATAAACGTTGGTGTCTTGGCGTGCCCCTACACAACGTAGATTGTGACATGTTTTAAAAAGAGTTCATATCATTTACATGCCTTACGAGATTTTAACGGTGTCTTGCTTGTTTTCATGAAAAGCTATAATGATTACACGATTACTTTTAACGCTTGATTACGGATGCATATGCTCATAGATGGCGGGTGATATGATTTACGAGTTAATAGCTTTCTTTTAAACTCAAGTCACTCATCGAGCTTCATAGCTCATTCTTCCGATGTTTTTCCCACTTTTGGTAGAGATCGAGCTCCGGTGCACGAGAACCCGCCATAGTCTTTGAAGCTTCACATGTTTGATATTTTATACGTGCATTTGGTGTGGTTTAGCAAGTCCATATGTCTGTAAATTATTTTAAGAAAACTATGTAGTTATAGTCGTATGTGCTTTAGAGGTTGTGGTTGCTTAATTAGTGGTTTGGATTGTTTGTGGTTCTGATGTTCTTGCTCGTTTTAGTTTCCAAGAGAGACTTAAGAAGAGTTTCTCCTCATGTACGTCTTATAGGTGTCCAGTTTCCGCTGTGTTAAGTTTTAAAGTGTTCCATATGCGAACATAGTTTCTTTTCAGGTAAAGTAGTGTCAGCAGGTATTGTTAAGAGGTAACAATGTCTGTTGGCTTCATGTCGTCTCCCGGGCTAAGTTAGCAAGTGTTTCGGGAGGGGGTGTGACACCCTTGCTGATCCTATCAGAAATCTTGATCCCTGCTGCCTCTATCTTTCCCCATGTCCACTTGTACCAGTCCTTGAATTAGACTGCCCACACGATGGGGTTTAAAGCTCCCCTTTTCAGAAAAACCTGGAGTGATTCTTTTATTATCTACTCGTTAGAATCGGTCTCGTGATAAACAAACAGAATAAGTTGTATGTGAAGGGATTTTGAATTCCCGCAGCGGAAGATGTTGTGAAACGTCGTTTATCTATTGTGTAAAACGTGTCTTAAAATTGAATCTATCACATAGATCCTAGGCTAAACATGCAAATAGGAGAAGAAAACAGTAAGGAAAAATACTACTTACTTGTTGAAGAACACTTCTTCAATCCTCTTCTCCTCCGGTCCACGATCTCTCTCGATCCAACGAACTCCTCGAACACGAACCTCAATTCGACCAGGAGACACCTCCAAAGGGTCTTCTCGGTTGTTCTCGGGAGGTTGAGGGAGAGTGAGTGGGACTCCCTTTGGTTTTGGGTGAGGAGAAATCTTAGAGAGATGAGAGAATTCTAGAGAGAATTGCCTTGCTCTCTTTGGATGAAAATCCAAAAAATGGCAAATGGCATCACCAAAGGCTTCTTGCAAAGCCTTTAAATACTATTGTATGATGGAGTTAAAACCTCCACCAAATGACAATTTTACCACAACCATATAATATACAAATCACATTTGCATATTATATAATATAAGGTATCTCATACCTTATTATACAAATCTCATTTGCATAAATGTGGAATTATAAATTGAATCACATTCAATTTAATTTCTCCAAATAGCACTAATTAATCAATTAGGCTATACTATAGTTTACTATGAATCTCATTCACATCAAACTATATATTATGTCATCTATATCTTATATAAATGACATAAATACCCAACATTCATTAGCTACGGTAACACTCCACTAAAGCCCGTAGCTGCACTCTCATCACTGTAGGACAAGTTGTGTCCATCGATATAACCAATACCCATGAGTCGACCCTTCACAGGTTGTTCGTAGTCACAGCTGGATCGAATTACCGTTTTACCCCTGTGTCTACCTCTTGCTCCTTAAGTCCCACTGCTTCTCTAATGAACAACTACGTTGCATGGTCCAACCATAAACAACAACCGTCTCAGGCCAATGAGAGAGTGGGGCCCCGTTGTTCAAGCCCTGGAGACAACACTTAAGGGAACAACCCCTTTAGTTTCCCTAAGTCGAGAACGGGTGAATTCCTTCTTGCGTAGTCAAGTTCCCAGCTCCCCACGTGGTCCTGCCCCTGAGAAGATAGGCATATTGGGCGAGCAACAGTGGCCACCCTCACCCGTACTAGTCAAAGGATAGACCCCGGAGTCCGTGACACGCTCAGGATTAAGGTCGAGTCACTAATGGTCATCTACGAATTTATTAGCTCTATACTGTTAACGGTGTTACATCAGTAAGTCTAATAATTCATGGTCCGGTCTTGTACTATCTCATTGCACAGGATGCCCCCACTCGCATGTCAACCACATGAGCGAATCGGATCACCTCAATGCGTATCTAATACAAAGCGGGCGCATCCACGGTGTATCCGAGTGGATTAGGTCTCCAACCCTATCCATATACTGTAGACCGTTCGGGTCATTAACTCGAACGTGATCCTCCCTGTGTGTCCACTAAACACCGTTCAAGTTCTTAGTTCTCTCATAATGCAATGACCCTGGAGCTTAGTTTATTGGATTAAGTTTATGAAAAATGCGAGGCACAAAGTTTAAATAAATAACTCTTATTTATTACACAATGTTGAAATAAATAACTCTTATTCATTTACAACTTGGAATATTACAAACTACACGAGATGAGGACATACATCCCAACAAACTCCCACTTGGACTAAGCTAGTTGAGTACATGATACATTTCTCAAATGTACAGTAAAGTAATACAATAAAGTAACACAATAAACTAGGGCATTGAATACCCTTTTACAATACTCCCACTTGCCCTAGTCAGGAAGCACTCGAAGACCTAAACTCTCTTGGTGACCCTCAAACACCTTAGCCGTGAGGGCCTTTGTAAATCGATCAGCAACGTTGTGCTCCGAAGCTATCTGCGTGACTGTGACGTCTCCACAGTGCACAATCTCCCGTATCAAGTGATACTTACGCTCTATATACTTGCCCCTTTTTTGACTCTGAGGTTCTCTCAAGTTGGCTACTGCACCACTGTTGTCACAAAACAGCGTGATCGACAAGTTCATATTTGGAACAACTTCCAAATCCTTCATGAACTTCCCGAGCCAAACACTTCCTTGCTGCGACCCGAAGCGCAACATACTCGGCTTCCATCGTGGAAATCGATGCATCCTCGCTTGATGCTTCGCCACACTACTGACTCCTCCATTCAGAATGAAGGCTGACCCCAAAGTTGATTTCCTAGAATCCTTATCGGTCTGAAAGTCAGAATCTGTGTATCCCGTAAGGATCAAATCTCCACTCCCATACACAAGGTTGTAGTTCCTCGTTCTCCTAAGATACTTGAGGATTGCCTTTACGGCTGCCCAGTGATCTAATCTTGGATTTGATTGATACCTACTGACAACCCAACTGCATAACAGATGTCGGGCCTAGTACACAACATGGCATACATCAGGCTCCCTACAGCTGAAGCATAAGGGATTCGTCTCATATCCTCAACCTCTTGAGGCGTCTTAGAACATTGATCCTTAGACAGGTGAACCCCATGCCTGAAAGGCAACAAGCCCTTCTTGGAGTTCTGCATCTTATATCTAGACAACATCTTGTCAATATAAGACGCTTGAGACATGGCTAACGTTTTGTTCTTCCGGTTCCGGATAATCTGGATACCTAGAACATACTGTACTTCTCCCAAATCTTTCATTTGGAATTGCGAAGCCAACCATTCCTTAATGTCAGTAAGAAATCCTACCTCATTCCCCATGAGAAGGATATCATCCACATACAATATAAGAAACGCGACAATACTGTTAACGATTTTCTTTTAAACACAAGGCTCGTGAACATTTTGATCAAAGCCATAAGATTTGATCGCCTCATCAAACCTTATATTCCAAGACCTCGAGGCTTGATTCAGTTCTTAAATAGAGCTTTTAAGCCGGCAAACTCTTTGCTCTTGGCCTTAGGCAATGAACCCCTTGGGCTGGTCCATGTAGATGATCTCGTCAAGGTTACCATTCAGAAAGGCGGTCTTGACATCCATCTGCCATACCTCATAGTCATAATATGCGGCAATGGCCAGAAGGATTCTAATCGATTTTACCATGGCAACAGTGAAAAGGTTTCCTTATAGTCAACCCTTTCCACCTGGGTAAAACCCTTTGCCACTAGTCGAGCTTTGAAGGTCTAGACCTTCCCATCTACACCACGTTTACGCTTGTAGATCCACTTGCAACTAATAGGTTTTACCCCATCCGGTTGGTCCACAAGCTCCCAGACGGAATTGAAGTACATCGACTCCATTTCCTGGTCCATAGCTTTAATCCATTCGTCTTTGTCAACGTCAACCATTGCCTGATCATAGGTCAATGGATCCTCGCAGTCATCATCAAGGGTGACGACTTGGGTTTCAGCTAAACCCATGTAACGTTCAGGCTGTCTCACAGCCCTCCCACTACGTCGAGGCATTCCCAACTCTTGGGAACGGACTTAACTAGACGAGCTAGGATCAACAACACTTGTTGACGTACTAGCACCATCAGCAACTCTTGCTGATAAACTGTCCATTTCATTCAACACAATTTTACTCCTTGGTAAGTGATCACTGTGTAGTCTTCCTCAAGGAATGTGGCGTTTGTCGACACAAGCACCCTATTATCCTTAGGATCATAAAAGTAACCACCTCTAGTCTCTTTTGAGTAACCTACAAAGAGGCACAACTTTGAACGAGGTTCCAACTTCTTCGGGTTTGACACCAACACATGGGCCGAGCATCTCCAAATTCTGAAATGACGTAAACTGGTTTTACGACCATGCCAAAGATCGAAAGGTGTTTCACAAACACTTTTCGACGGAACTGTGTTCAAAATGTAAACCGTAGTCTCCACTGCGTAACCCCAAAAGGAATCAGGGAGACAAGCATAGCTCATCATCGACCGAACCATGTCCAACAAGGTTTTGTTTCTCCTCTCCGATACACCATTCTGCTGTGGCATACCAGGTGCTGAGAGTTGGGACGTAATTCCATGTTCTATCATATAGTCCTGGAATTCAGTGTCCATATACTCTCCACCTCGATTCGATCGAAGTGTTTTAATCGTTTTACCTAACAGGTTCTCAACCTCAGTCTTAAACTCCTTGAACTTTTCAAGTGTTTCAGACTTCCTATGCATTAGGTAAATGTACCCATACCTCGAATAGTCATCTATAAAAGATACGAAGTATTCGTAACCACCTCGTGCTTTAACATTCATCGGACCACAGAGGTCAGAATGTATAAGCTCAAGGGGCTCCTTGGCTCTATATCCTTTTCCACTAAAAGGACGTTGGTCATTTTGCCTTCAAGGCATGACTCACATACCGGTAAAGAGTTTTCTTCCAACTCGCTTAGAAGTCCACTCTTCACTAGTCTCTCAATCCTATTGAGATTAATGTGGCCTAATCGTAGATGCCAAAGATGGGCACTTTCATTTGGAGAAACTTTCAATCTCTTAGTTCGCGTTTCTGCTGATTTAAACAATTCGGAGTTCAAAAAACTTTTGACTGAATTAGGGTTCAAAACATATAAATTACTCTCAAGCGAAGCATAACAAATCAAATTTTCATTTCGAGAAATAAACGCTTTATTGCTCTTGAAAGAAACGAAAATATTTTGTTCTAATAGGCAGGAAATAGAAACTAGGTTTCTCGTAAACCCAGGAAATATGTACATATTATCCAATAATAAGTACTTTCCGCCAAAGAACAACTTCACCGTGCCTATATTCTTTGGTGAGACAACTTCTCCGGATCCAACCCTGAGTGTTATCTCACCCTCTTGCAGCCGCTGCCAGGAACTTAATCCTTGATAAGAAGAGCAAACGTGGTTAGTGGCGCCTGAATCCAATATCCAAGCAGAGTCATTACTCTTCACTAAACAAGTTTCTGTGACAAGTAAATCACATTTACCTGTCATCTTCTTTTCATCAAGGAACTTCGGAGAACTCCTTTTCAGGTGTTTGTCCCCGTTGCAGTAGAAACACTTTCTGGCAACATCCTTGATTTCTTTTCCTTTTAGGGCGACAACGCGGTCAACCTTAACTTCCTTCAACTTCTCCTTCTTCCCCTTAGGGCCTGAAGAGTCTACAAACTTTATCCCAGAGGCATACCCCTGTGAAAAGGTCTTAAGGCAACACTTGCCTCAAACTTCCGTCCCTAGTTTGCACCAAGGATTTGGAAGGTTTGTAGATTGTCGAGTAGGATTTGTTGAACCGAAGCGCTGAGGACCCTCCTCAGTGAGTGCGAACTCTTGGTCGTCATTTACCAAAATCGTGTCTATATTATTTTTCCACGAAATATTATCGCCGACTAACTTAACGGAAGCTAAAGGAGCATTAAAAGCGTTTGACATTTTGTTGCTGAAATAAATTGAAAAACTTTGTATTAGTCTCGCAAAAACTTTTGAAAATCCAATTGGGTTTTAGCAGATTTTTATCCTATGATCCCTAGGTCATTCAAAATTTACAATGATACCCTAAAGGTTTAGAATGACTTCCACCGTAGGGTAGACAAACCCACTCCTCCTCTAGGACGAGACTTTCTCGACCAGACCCTAATACCAGAATAACTCTTATTCCATTAGGCATCCAGTTACCATTTTTCGGTCTGAATCCATTAACTCTTAATGAATCCTGTGAGTGTCACCCTCAATCTTTAAATTTCCAAGTATCCGTCTAAACAATAGCCGCCGTAGGGAGGACTAAGAAGGAAAACCAACAAGAAAATCGTATCCCTTTCGGGAATTCACGGTGTTCTGACTCCCATGATCAAGGCTCTCCGTAGGGATTGTCTGGTCCAAACCAAACTAGCAGGCGGATCATAGGCGTCTCACGGTGTGAATCGAAAGAAGAGACCGTGGGTCCCGTTTTCACAGATCCCGCTCCCATTCACTATAAATACTCTCTCCATTCACGTTGATATTGACCCATACAAATGCCACCCGTAGGGGGACACTCCCATTTGCGCCATGAGGCCGAGCATGGATCTCACGGTGCGAACTTAACGGAGATTTGTGGATGGAAAAATAAATGTATCTCATACACCTTATTTCCTCCCACTTAACATTTTAAAATATTCGGGATTGACCTAGATAAACCGGCTAAAATTTACCTAAGTCTACCTGTAAGCCCTAAACTCTATTTTCTTTTATCATTTTGCACTCGTTCGTGATGTTTTGAAATATGCAAAATCGTATAGGTTGCACTAAATGATGTCGTGATCGGATTTGGGAATCTATTGAATTTGGAGCTACAATGTGTCTAAGCTTCATAAAGAGATAGGTAAGCCATTGAAATAAGCATATTAAAAGTTTCATTGAAGTAAGTTAAAATCATTAGCAAATTGGAGAAGTTTTAGGTGCATCATGTATTGAATGGAAGATCTTATATCTCACAAACTTAGGATAAGTTGGCTAAATACTTAGGGTTTATTTACACACTTATATTGGTGTTTTAAAAAGGTGATTAAGATGTAAATATTGAAGTAGGAGCTGGCCAAAGGAGGTGAAGCCTCGGAGTTAGACATGGCAAGTAGGTGCTGTCAAATTCGCAGAAAAACAGCAAGCAGCTGGAAAATGGGTCATCTTCAAACGATCATATCTCTCAATTTACTGAGTAAACTTCGTTGATTTTTAAGTCAAAATCTCATAAATTGAGTGTAGAATACGAAACTGGTAGACTTTTGGAAAAATACAGAGAGGACGAAGGAGAAAAGTGCAGAATAGTGAGAGGTGTTCAAAATTCTCGGGTAGCAGAGCAGTGTGAGGAGTTCAGTCTGTTTTGAGCTCATTAGGAGGAATTAGAAGCTGAAATTTTGAGGTAAGTAAGCTAAGATGTTGTACTTGAGGTCTATCAAAAAATATTTGGTGGTTGTGTTGATAAAGTTTGAGGAACCCAAGCTGAAAGTTGAACCTGTAATTTTAGGTGCAAGGGAAAAAAACTGCTAGCAAGGAATTGAAGGAGATTCTCTTCCATTTCTATATACCTTACAACCAATTGTATGTATGGCTATTCTGAATTGAGTTATGGGACTGAATTAGATATGTTTCTAAGGTGCATAAGGAAAGGAATTGATGTTACTAATTTCATTTTCAGGGTAAACGGAGATAGGAAAAGCGTATAACCCTTGGAACCCTTTTGGTGATTGTGAGTGACTCTATTTTAGAATCATGCTTGACCTATTTTTTCTTCAAAAACATAATTGTTGATCATTGAATCCTGTTTGAACTAATTATGTATAGCTTCATGGAGATTTTAACATAAAGTTCATGATGGAACCTAAGCATGTTTTGAGTTAGTTTGTAACTATAAACCCAAGTATGGAAACTAAATTATGAAAGTACGTTTTCCTTTAGAGAATGTTTTGTGAAAGTCCACTTGGGAACATGTTTAGAAGATAATGTGAAAATGTCGAGGAATTGTTGTATGTGTTATAAAGACTTGATTTCCATGGTAAACAAATTATGCCCTTGTTTGTGGTTAACCCCTAATACTGAAGGACATTCGAGAAGGTACTTAGGGGGGAATGAATCATAATTTCCCGATACTGAAGGACAATGAGAAGGTATTCAGGTAGTAAATGGTCTTACCTTAATACTGAAGGACATAGAGAAGGTATTAGGGAAAACCAAAGGGCCAAAGGTATTCCACGTGCACGTGAGAAAGGTATAAACCTTATTGGTATAAATGTAACTCTACCACCTCTATGGTTCGAAAGTGGTATCATGCCATGTGTTTTATTGTCATGAGCTTTTACATTATTGATCTATCTACCCCCTATATAATACTACATTATGAGTTGTGTGTTATGCATAGGTGGTGACTTAAACCTGTAAATTGGAAGCATGGTTTGTTATGTTTACAAACAGATGTTAAGCTATTTTCTACTTATAGTCTTCCATTATCATGCTTTACTTGTGAGCTTATAATAGACACTCACTGGGCTTCCTAGCTCACGTTTTCATTATGTCTACTCTTTCCGTGTAGTGAGACGAGTTTCAAAGTGCTTAGCCTTGACAAGACCTATTTGCCACCACGCCATTTAGCTTCTTGTATATACACTTTCTTTTGTATATGGTTTGTAGTGAGAACATATTAGATGGGTTGTAATAAACTTGGAAGCTTTAAGATTACCTAAAGAACATAGTAATGGAAGTGAATGTGTTTCATTTATAAGTGTATATCAGTGCTTAATTTTGCTTGTTCAAACATGATGTGTTACGTTTAATTTAAGTTATGTCTTGGGTTAGTCAAGGAAAGCCAACAAGAGGTTTGGTTATCTTTGTCTTTGCATCTCTTCCTAGGTTAGGCAAGTAAGCTGGGACGGGGTGTGACACTACCAATATAACTCTTATATTGGATTAGCCTAAGTCCATAATCACATTATTAACTTAGGTCTATGTGAGTAAATTAATTAACTCTTAATTAACGACACTCACGAGAATATAACCTAAGAATCTCCGGACCGAATTCACTCTCAGGTCGGTTTCCAGGTAGGGGTGTTCCGCAAGCGTCAACTTAAATACCCCAGCCTTAGACAAAACCTTCCTTAGACAGAGTTACTT
The DNA here is from genome assembly GCA_036507285.1 of Trichosanthes cucumerina. Taxonomy (NCBI): domain Eukaryota; kingdom Viridiplantae; phylum Streptophyta; class Magnoliopsida; order Cucurbitales; family Cucurbitaceae; genus Trichosanthes; species Trichosanthes cucumerina. The sequence goes on along the minus strand of CM071835.1, from coordinate 83,856,019 downwards.
ATCAATCTCCATTCAAAGGTCATATTTGATTTTCTAATTCTAATCTTATTAGAACTAGATAACCTAAGTCTAATTATTCAAGTTCTAAACCATTTAAAACTAATAATTAACTTAGGTTACATGCATTTCTATGTTATAGTGCTTGATCATTCATCACATGAATAATACGAGACTATAACATACATTCATCACATGAATTAAATGCATGAGCATGCTTTTAATTTAAAAATATAATACTTATATTAAATAAATTAAATCATACAAACATTATATTATAACTCTTATAATATAATCCTATCATGCATACTATATATTATAACTCTTATAATATAAATATGATGCATGAAATGTTTAACCTAAGGAGGGATTTTAAATCTATATGGCATACTCTATGCACATAGAAATAATTAAATCATACATCTCATGCATAAAATAATTAAATAGCAATATTGGACCGATTTTTGGCACCCTAGGGACAAAAAATTAAATTAATTAACATTAATATAACATTTATATTAATATTAATTAAAGTAATTAAATAAAATACATTTAAAAAATTAATTTTACAAATAAAGAAATAATAAAAAAAATAAAACGGGAGTTGCACCAACTCGAACTCGAATCGTTGCACACGTAACAGGCCCCCAAAATTTTCGCGCTCCACAAACCACTACGCCACAGCGTTGCAACGTTGTTATTGTGTTGCAACACTATAATTTATAGCGTCGCGCCTAGTGTTCTCAACGCTGTGGCGTTGTAACGCCACCGCTAGCGTTGAAACGCTGCACTGTGTCACGGTCATGCTTGTCCAAGGCGTGTTGCCCATGGCCGCATGGTCGTCCCCATCCTTTTTCATTATGTTTTCATGTATACTTTTGCTTTAGCATTGTTATTTCATTTCCATGTATTTTTGTGGGCGTATGACTCCTCGCCAAAATGACGTGCAAGGGGGTCATAGCCAAAATTCCTAGAATGTACTATAGGGGGATGCAAACATTCATCAATTCTCCCTACCAAGAGTTATATGCTAGATAAGTGTGGCTTTCTTGTTTATTGCTTGTCAGCTGTATAACTAACTTTCTAAACTCTCACAAACGCTTTCTAAAATGTTTTCACAAATTCTCTCCCGACCCCGTTTTCTAAAACCTTTTCTCAAGAAGCGGGGTGGAGGTTGCGATATAGCCCGTTGTCGCCGACGACGATCTGAATTTGAGTTGGTGACTTGCTCGTGAGCGAGAGCAAGTGCCGCGCGCCGGTCGTGTCAAGACCCTTTGAGAGTGTGCGACCGTGATGGTTGGTATCGAGCCTAGTTGGCTTGGGAAGGCAAGACATGTAATCATGCACGCAAACAAATTAAACCAGTCGAACAAAGAGCGGTTGGCCGAGATCGAGGAGCAATTGCTTCTCTTGACGGAAGTCCTCGACAATATTCGATTTCTGGAATCTCGATTGGAAGAGATCGCGCCAAGGCCGACGCGATTGATGCGATTGCCGGGCGCGATCGAGGGAATGCCCGTCTCATGAATTGATGGAGAGAGTTGAGACCTCGAAGACAGTGGTAAATCGATGTGAAAACTTCGAGCGTGGTGCTAGCTCGTCGGGAAGCGTCGCCCAAATTGAGGAACGTGTCGATGGTCTGGACAGTTCCCACAAAGAGTTGGGTCGGATGTTTTCTGACTTTTCTGTTGATGTGAGAGATGCCCTTAAGATCTGTAGGGGCGAGATAGGCGAGATGGCCGCAAAGCTAAATCTCACCATGATTGCGATGGGAAGTCAAGCCTCACCTGTGGCGCGACCAAGTCGGGAAGAAGAAGATCCCCGAGCCGAAACCCTACTCCGTGGGTTCGAGATGCCAAAGTGTTAGAAAACTTCATCTTTGATATGGAGCAATACTTTGAGCAATGATACTCACGCAATGGTGACGAAGAAAGAGTCACCTTAGCAACGATGCATCTGGAAGACGATGCCAAACTATGGTGGAGGACCCGTTATATGGACATCCAAGAAGGCAGATGTACCATTAACACATGGGAGACGCTGAAACAAGAATTGCGCTCGCAATTCTTCCCTGAGAATGTTGAGATAATAGCAAGGCACAAGCTTCGAGAGTTGAGACATAAAGGTGCCATCCGCGAATATGTCAAAGCAGTTTCTTAGGGTTGATGTTGGACATCCGAGATATGAGTGAGAAGGACAAGATCTTCTCCTTTGTCGAAGGGCTACAACCATGGGCCAGGGCTAAGTTGTACGAGCAGCGAGTACAACACCTGACCGAAGCATATGCAAAGTGTGAACGATCGTTTGACCTCGAGTGGTGGCGGTATTAATGCACATCCCAAGAAGCCGGATCGAGCAAAACCTCTCCCACGGGAGATGATCGATCTCATCACCCTAACTCTCCCAAGAGTGGGGAGAGATAGGCCTAGAAGTTCAGGAAGGGACAGCAGGAAGTCCCCACCGAGGAATGAAAATTCGTGGCAGAGACCACATAACAAGAGCACCCACTACCAAAAGTGCGTTCTTTGCGACGGGCCTCACCGAGTGAGTGACTGCCCGAGTAAAGTAGCCCTCAAGGCCCTTCAAGCGTCCTATGAGGCAAAGAATGGAAAGGAAGTTGTTGATACGGAAATCGAGTCCGTACGAGATGAGGATCTAGAGAATCCGCGCATTGGCGCCATAAGATTCTTGCCAGCCCTCCAGAAGAATGGGGGAGAGACAAAGGGCCCATCCAGTAAGGGCCTCATGTACGTTGACGCACATGTCAACAACAAAGCAACCAAGAACACAATGGTTGATTCGGGAGCCACCCATAACTTTGTCTCAGAGACAGAAGCGAGACGATTGAACTTGTCCTGGAGCCTAGATCCGGGAAGGATGAAAAGTCGTGGAATTCAGCAGACCCTACCTATTTCGAGAATTGCAAAGGCGTCTCGGTCAAGATGAGAGGCGGGGTGGTCGAGTAGACCTTGTCGCCGTCGAGAATGGACGACTTCGATGTTGTGTTGGGAATGAAGTTCCTTCTTCAGCACAAAGTCATACCTGTGCCCCTAGCGAGTTGTCTAGTAATCACAGGAGGAAATCCCGCCGTAGTGCCAGCGGAGTTGAAGCAGCCTAAGGGTGCGTGAGTAATATCGGCCTTGCAACTGAGAGCGGGCCCAAGTGAACGTTGTGGCGAAGTGCCACGAGTAACAGACCATTGCGACGAGAGAAGCGACGGTCGAAAGTACACCCCGAGAGGAGGGAAGGAAAGAAACGATTCAGTGCAAGAGTGCACCCAAAGAGCGCCGAGGCGCGAAGTCGAGGGACACAGTCAGAGACAGGCCCCTCCAAGAATTGAAGCCAAAGCGGCAGAGCCCGTAGTGCCGAAGTCGGACTACCCTGGGGCTTGGAAGACGCAATCACAGCGTGGTATGAAGGCGAGCGACGTGACAAGCCCGCCGATCAAACTGAAGAACTCCTTTGAGGTCCTAGCTGAAGGGACGGAGTCAGACGCTGCCCCATATGAGAAGGTGCAACAGTTCTTGCAGATGTACTGGATGTGAATGTGATTCACATTTGAAACTATAGGTTAAAATATAATGTGTACTGGATGTACATTAAAACTATAGGTTAAAGGGGTAATATGATTAAATGAGATTTAATCCAAATTAAATATATGATATTTAATTTATATTATTTAAAAATGATTTAAATTAATAATTAAATTTGGTTTAATTATTATTTAATTATTATTATTATTTTAATAATAAAATAAGGGAATGTGTCATCCAAACACGTTTTCACTACCCCTCTTCTTCTCCCTATCGACAGTTTAACAGGGAGAAGGGGGTTGCTCATTCTAAAAAGAGAATTGAATTGATGATCATTTGACAATTGGAGAATTGCTATTTCCAAGGATTCTCTCACTCTCTCATTCCCTTCTTCTTCCAAAAGTTGGAATCCTTTCCACCAAGGAGGATCTAAGCATTCAGAGGATAGAGGGTTTACTCTATTGGTTGTGTTCCTGTTGGTGAAAAACAAAGAACTTTTGGAAGTTCCTGCGTTGTTTAGTTACTGGACTAAACATTTGAGCAAGGTGTTTTCTATTCAACCTAAACAATCAAGCAAATTACGATCCCAAACAACGTTTCTGCTGCTCAAGAAGATCAGATCTCCATCAATTGGTATCAGAGCAATGCTTGATTTATTTTTGTTGAAACAAAATTGTATTGATTTGGTGGGAATTACATTGGTTTGCTGTAAAACTGTTTAGGAGTGTTTGGCCTTAGTTTACTTCTTTTGATTTGATCATTTTGTATACAAAGGCCCCTTTATTTTTGGGCAAAAAGTGCATTATTGAGTCTGTAATTGAGTTACGAGCCGTTCGGGACCAATTTCAAGTAATTCAGGTGATAATCGAAGGAGATATTGAAGATGGAAGTTGTTGTGTTCGAAGAAGAAAGCTGTTGCCAAAGCAGCAGCGTTGCAAAGCGATCAACAGCGTTGCAACGCCGTTCATCAGCGTTGCAACGCTGAAGAACGGCGTCGCAACGCCAGCGTCTCCTATTGACGCGGCGCCGAGGGTTAGTGGCGTTGTAACGCCGCCTCTCGGCGTTGGTAACGCCACCCCGATAGCGAGCATGCATGGGATGTGAGCGGGCGTTGCAATGCTAGCATCAACGTTGCAACGCCTTGAGGTAATTCCAGTAGTAGCAGGCCGGTTCAAGCTGGTACGTTGGTTTTGGTCCGGTTCGAGTGGTTCAAGGTCGGTTCAGACTTTTTTTGGACCGGTTTCATGAAATAAAATTATTGTAATTTTATTTTTTGCACTTTAGGGGCCAAATTATTCCGGTTTTACAGCTATATATCTTTATGAATGTCATTTAGATTTTTCTCACCTTAGGATAAGCATGTTCATGCATTTTATTTGTATAAATGTTATATAAATATGGTAAGATGCATGATTAATTTATTTTTCATGAGTAATTAATTATAAGTGTTATAATTAGATTATATGGAAAATAAATTGCATGGATCATGAAATTACTTAGTTTAAAATAAATGTTATTTTATTTTAGTAATTTTATTATTCAATTAGTTGAATCTTTTATACTTCCAATTTGAATAATGATGGTTGGATTTATAATATAGCTTCTTTATCATAAAAGTTGTAAATTAAAGGGGTTTTAGAAACCATAACCTATAATAAAGAAATGCATTCAAACATAGGAACTTGGGTTAAAATTTAAATTAGTTTTAAATCGTTTAAAATTAATTTAGGCCTAAGTTTTAATTTCAAATAGGATTAGAAATTAGTTTTACGTAGTATTTTAAATAGTTTAAAATCTAGTAGGACCTTAGAACTTTGGTTATAAGGGAACTCTACCGGTGAAGTTCTGTCTAAGGCTGGGGGTACTTAAACTGATGGTTAACGAAACACCTCCTACCTGGGAACTGACCCGGAGCCTGAGTTGAATTAACCTTAGTTCTATTTTATTTGTAGGTAATTAAAATGTTTATTCACCTAGACATAAGGTTAAAAGACCTAGTTATTATAGTTATAATAGGCATAGACTTAGATAGATTCTTTTAGCCGGAATCCAACTAAGTTAAACCTATACCGTAATTTTAGGAGCATCAGTGGGAGAAAACGAGATGTTCGCATCGATTTTACATTCACATCCTCAAGAGTTCACACCGTGAGTTCCATGCTCGGCTACGTGGCGTCAATAGACTACAACCCACTCTCACCCATACTAGTCTAAGAACAAACCTCACAAACAGGAGTCTGTAGCATGCTCATGATTTAAGTCAAGTCACTAATGATCATCTATCAATTATTATACTTATCTCGATAACGGTGTTACTCTAGTAAGTTAATTATTCGCGGTCCAGTCTTGTATAATCTCATTATACAGGATGCCCCCACTCACATGTCTACCATATGAACGAGTTGGATTACCTCGTTTGTACCAAATACAAAGCGGGTCACATCCACGATACCAGTATAAGGTTCCCAACCCTATGCATATGCCATACACCTTTTAGGTTATACTTGAACAACTTAATCCAACTTATGTCTACTACACCAATGTTCAAGATCTATCATTATAACCTTGGAACTTAGTTTATTGGATTTAGATTTATATGCGAGAATATAATAAATAACATCTTTATATATTTGAAACAAAACTACACTTGTTTATGGCATAAATCCCAACAACCCTAACTCATCTTCCTAGAGTCATTATTACCCATGCATGCATCTAAGGTCATAAGACATGTATAAAGGGATGTAAATGCAAGCAATGAAGGGATCGAATCTCGAAGTGAAAGGGAATTGGATCACTTTGCTCATGATTATGTTACATGAAATTAACTCAAAAAACAGAAACTAAAATAAGCATTTAATAGGAATAAAGAGATATTACCTTTTAAGAACAACTTCTTCTAGTAATCCTTTCCTTCTTGGATATCTCGATCTCTACAATCTCCTCACCATCTCAAACCAAACACCTACACTTGATCTTCTCGGTTGTTCTCTATGAAAGGGAGAACGATGTGAGTTGTTTTGGTAGAAGGGAGAGTTGTAGAGAGAATTGAGAGAGTTGTAAGGTTTTTGGAATTCTAAAAATCCAAAAAGCGACTTCCTTGGTTGTCAAATGCATCTATGCATCCTTTTATAGTGAGTGTGAAGGGAATTAAAATCCCCGCGCAGTGGAAGACGATCGAATCGTCAAGGTATCGTTACGCTACTTGAAATTTATTAAAATGATCTAACACTTAGATCTAAGTTAAACATACAAAATAAGAAAGAAATTACAGTGAGAAGAACGTACTTACTTGTTGTAGACAGTTCTTCAAAGTTTCTTCCTTGGTCACGAACACTTCGTGCTTCTCGATCTCAACGAACGCTTCTCTCAAACGAAAACCGAACAATACCAAAGACCTTCTCGGTTGTTCTTCCTTTGGAAGAAGGAAAGTGGTGGGACTTTTTGGTTTTGGAGAGGGAGGAGAATTGAGAGAATTTGAGACTATTCTTTTTGGTGAAAACCAAAAAATGAGAGCGTGAGAGTGCTTTCCTTCTTACAAGAAGGGATTAAATAGTGGAGTTAAAATCTCCACATTATCACCATTTTACCACAACCATAGGTTATGTAAATCATATTTGCATAACCATATAATATAAGATATCTCATATCTCATATTGCAAATCACATTTGCAATAATTGTGGATTAATTAAATTGAATCACATCCAATTTAATTTCTCTCAATTAATTTCTCCAATTACCCCTAATTAATCAATTAGGCCAACCTATAGTTTATTATGAATCTCATTCACATTAAACTATATATTATATCATTCATATCTCGTATAAATGACATAAATGCCTCTAACTGAAATTGAACACTTCAATTTTATACCAAAACTCTAACCCTTCTTTTAACCCAGATGGAGCCAACTAAGGGACCTAATGGACCTACAGTGACGACCTCCAATGATCCGAGATTAACCTATCAAACTTTTTGACCCGGTTAATCAACATTCATTACTACGGTAACACTCCACTAAAGCCCGTAGCCACACTCCCGTCAGTGCAGAATATTACGTGTCCACTGATATAACCAATGCCCATGAGTCGACCCTTCACAGGTTGTTCGTAGACACGGCTGGGTCAAATTACCGTTTTACCCCTGTGTCTACCTCTTGTTCCTTAAGTCCCCACTGCTCCTCTAATGGAACAACATATCGTGATGGTCCAACCATACACAACACCCTTCTCGGGCCAGTGAGAAGGTGAGTGCCCGTTGTCCAAGCCATGGAGACAACACTTAATGGAACAATCCCTCTATTTTCTCTAAAGGCGGGAACGAGTGAATTCCATCTCGTGTAGTTAAGTTTCCAGCATCCTACTTGGTCCTGCCCTTGAGAAGATAGGCATATTGGGCAAGTAACTGTGACCACCCTCACCTGTACTAGTCAAAGGACAGACCCCCGCAGACAGGAGTCCGTAACACGCTCAGGATTCGGGTCGAGTCACTAATGGTCATCTACGAAGTTATTAGTCCTTACTGTCAACGGTGTTACATCAGTAGGTCTAATAATTCACGGTCCGGTCTTGTACAATCTCATTGCACAGGATGCCACCACTTGCATGTCAACCACATGAACGAGTCAGATCACCTCGTTTCTATCTAATACAAAGCGGGTCGCATCCACAGTGTATCTAGGATTAGGTCTCCAACCCTATCTATATACTGTAGACCGTTCGGGTCATTAACTCGAACGTGATCCTCTCTGTGTGTCCACTACACACCGTTCAAGTTGTAGTTCTGTCATAAAATCAATGACCCTGGAGCTTAGTTTGTTGGAAAAGTTTGTAAATATTGCGAGACACAAAGTAATGAAATGAATAACTCTTGTTAACTTCAAATAGTAATTAACAAACACGAGATTAGGACAAAAATCCCAACAAAGTCCCACTTGGACTAAGCTAGTGGAGAAAATACATTTCTGAAATGTACATAAATTACAGCGAAGTAATACAATAAACTAGGGCATTGAATACTCGTTTACATATCTCCCATTTTCCCTAGTCAGGAAGCACTCGAAGACCTAGACTCTTTAGGTGACCCTCAAACACCTTAGCCGTGAGGGGCTTTGAAATGGATCAGCTACGTTGTGCTCCGACGCAATCTGCGTGACAGTCACGTCTCCGCGGTGCACAATCTTCCGTATCAAATGATACTTCCGCTCAATGTGTTTGCCTGTCTTATGGCTCCGAGGCTCTCGTGAGTTTGCTACTGCACCACTGTTATCACAAAACAGTATGATCGACAAGTTCATATTTGGAACAACTTCAAAATCTGTCATGAACTTCCTAAGCCAAACAGCTTCCTTTGCAGCTTCACAAGCCGCAACATACTCCGCTTTCATAGTGGAATCAGCGATGCATCCCTGCTTGATGCTTGGCCATACTATAGCTCCTTCATTCAGAATGAAGGCTGACCCCGAAGTGGATTTCCTAGAATCCTTATCGGTCTGAAAGTTAGAATCTGTGTATCTCGTAAGGATCAAATCTCCACTGCCATACACTAAGCTGTAGTTCCTCGTTCTCCTAAGATACTTGAGGATTGCCTTTACGACTGTTCAATGATCTAATCCTGGATTGGACTGATATCTACTGACAATCCCTACTACATAACAGATGTCGGGCCTAGTACACAACATGGCATACATCAGGCTCCCTACACCTAAAGCATATGGGATCTGTCTCATATCCTCAACCTCTTGAGGAGTCTTAGCACACTGATCCTTAGACAAGTGAACCCCAAGCCTGAAAGGCAGCAAGCCCTGTTCTTCCGGTTTGGGACTATATGGATACCTAGAACATACTGAGCTTCTCCCAAATCTTTAATTTGGAATTGCGAAGCTAGCCACTTCTTAACGTCAATAAGAAATTCTACCTCATTCCCAATGAGAAGAATATCATCCACATACAACACTAAAAATGCGACAGTTTTGTCAGCGATTTTCTTGTAGACACAAGGCTCGTCGACATTTTTATCAAAGGCATAAGATTTGATCGCCTCATCAAACCTTATATTCCAAGACCTCGAAGCTTGTTTCAGTCCATAAATAAACCTATGAAGCCGATAAACCTTTTGCTCTTGGGCTTGGGCAATGAACCCTTTGGGCTGGTCCATGTAGATGGTTTCATCAAGTTTGCCATTCAGAAAGGCTGTCTTGACGTCAATTTGCCATACCTCGTAGTCATAATACACGACAATGGCCAGAAGGATCCTGATCGACTTTACCATGGCAACAGATGAAAAGGTCTCCTCATAGTCAACCCCTTTAACCTGGGTAAAACCCTTTGCCACTAGTCGTGCTTTGAAGGTCTGCACCATCCCATCTACGCCACGTTTAGGCTTGTAGATCCATTTGCAACCAATAGGTTTGACCCCATTCGGTTGATCTACAAGCTCCCAGACAGAATTGAAGTGCTTAGACTCCACTTCCTGGTCCATAGCTTTAATCCACTTGTCTTTGTCAACATCGACCATTGCCTGATCATAGGTCAATGGATCCTCTCAGTCATCATCAGGAGCGACATCTGAGGTTTCAGCTAAACCCATGTAACGATCAGGCTGTCTCACAGCCCTCCCACTACGTCGAGGCATTCCCAACTCTTGAGAACGGATTTGACTAGACGTGGTAGGATCAACAACACTTGTTGACGTACTAGCCCCATCAGCAACTATTGTTGATGTACTGTCCATTTCATTTAACACAATTTTACTCCTTGGTAAATGATCCCTGACGTGGTCTTCCTCTAGGAAAGTGGCGTTTGTCGACACAAGCACCCTATTTTCCTTAGGATTGAAAAATAGACCACCCCTTGTCTCTTTAGGGTAACCTACGAATAAGCACAATTTCAAACGGGGTTCCAACTTTTTCGGATTTGACACCAACACATGGGTCGGGCATCCCCAAATCCTTAAATGGTTTAAACTTCCTTTACAACCATTACAGAGTTCGAAAGGTGTTTCACAAACACTCTTCGACGGAACGTTGTTCAAAATATAGACCGTAGTCTCCACTGTGTAACCCCAAAAAGAATCAGGTAGACGAGCATAGCTCATCATCGACCGAACCATGTCCAACAGGGTTCTGTTTCTCCTCTCCGATACGCCATTTTGTTGTGGCATACCAGGTGCTGAGAGTTGGGACGTAATTCCATTTTCTATCATATAGTCCTGGAATTCAGTGTCCATATACTCTCCACCTCGATCCGATCGAAGTGTTTTAAGCGATTTACCTAAGAGGTTCTCAACCTCAGTCTTGTACTCCTTGAACTTTTCAAGAGTTTCAGACTTCTTGTGCATTAGGTAAATATACCCATACCTCGAGTAATCGTCTATGAAAGACACGAAGTATTCATAACCACCTCGTGTTTTAACATTCATCGGACCACAGAGGTCAGAATGTATAAGCTCAAGGGGCTTCTTGGCTCTATATCCTTTCCCAATAAAAGGATGTTTGGTCATTTTGCCCTCAAGGCATGACTCACACACCGATAAAGAGTTTTCTTCCAACTCGTTTAGAAGTCCACTCTTCACTAGTTTCTCAATCCTATTGAGATTAATGTTTCCTAACCGTAGATACCAAAGATGGGCATTTTCTTTAGGAGAAACTTTCGCTCTCTTAGTACGCGTTTCTTCAGTTTTAAATAATTAAGTATTCAAAACATTTTTGACCGAATTAAGTTTCAAAACATACAGATTATGCTCAAGTGAAACAGAACAAATAAGATTGCCTTTGAAAGAAATAAACGTTTTATTGGATTCAAAGGAAACAGATATACATTGTTCAATAAGGCAGGAAATGGAAACAAGGTTTTTAGTAAACCCTGGTACAATGTACAAATTATCTAATAATAAGTACTTTCTACCGAAATGGAGCTTCACCGTGCCGACCGCTGCAGCAGAGACTAGCTCCCCGGATCTAACCCGTAGAGTCACCTCATCCTCTCGCAGCTACTGCCAGGAATCAATCCCCTGAAAAGAAGAACAAACATGGTTAGTGGCGCCCGAATCCAATATGCAGGCAGAGTCACTAGTCTCCACTAAACAGGTTTCAATCACAAGTAAATCACATTTACCTTGATTCTTCCTCTCGGCTAGGAATTTGGGACAGTTCCTCTTCAAGTGTCCGCCCCCATTGCAGTGCAAACACTTTCCTTTTTCTGCAACGTCCTTGACCTCTTAGCCCTTCTGGGCGGCAACTCGGACAGTTTTACCCCTGTTCATCCTCTTCTTCCCTTTCGGGCATGGGAGCAACAGGTTTAGTCCCAGAGGTCGAACCCCTGTGATAAGACCTATAGGCAACATTTGCCTGAGATTCCGGTTCCCTGACCCTATTCAAGGACTGGAAATTATGTAGCTCATTGAGGAGGGTAGTCAGAGTGTAGCTAATTTTGTTCATAACAACATTGCTACGAAACTGAAGGAAACTCTTCGGAAGAGTCTCCAAGATAAAATTGACCTGGCTCGACTCGTCGATCGAATCCCCGTTCATCTTAGCCAGATTAAAGTGGGTCATCATGTCTAGAACATGTTCACGGACAGACGACGCGTCTTTCATCCGTGCGTTGAAGACGTATTTGAGCGAGTCATGTCGCCCCTGAAAGAACTGTTGTCCAAACATTTCCTGCAAAGACTCCATGATCTCCTTAGCGGTGACCATCAGCTCATGCTTCTTTGCCAAAACATCAGACATGCTGGCAATGATATAAACCTTGGTCTTTTCATTGGCCCTAATCCATCGATCGTATAAATCGCGAACACTTCGCGACGCAGTCGAGCCCGACATCTGAGGACACTCCTCAAAGAGCACGAACTTAATGTCGTCAGTTACCAAAATTGTGTTTATGTTGTTTTTCTAAGTTTGGTAATTATCTCCTACTAGTTTATCAGACACGAGTAGAGCTATAATTGAGCTAGATATGTTTTAAGCTGAAAAATTAGAAAACTTTGTGTTAGTCTCGCAAAAAACTTTTTAAAACCAATCAAGTTTTAGCAAAAAATGTTTCATGATCCCTAGGTCTTTCAAAAATTTGCAATGATATCCTAAAGGTTTAGAATGACCGCCACCGAAGGGTGAACAGAACACTCCGGCTCTAGGACGAGACTTTTCGATCGGACCCTAATCCCAGAATAACTCTTATTCCATTAGGTGTCTAATTACCATTGTTCGATCAATTCATTAACACTTAACGAATCCTCGTGAGTGTCACCTCAATCTTTAAGTTTTCAAGCATCCGCGTCTAAACAATAGCCACCGAAGGGTGAACCAAGAAGGAAAACCAACCAGAAATCGTATCCTTTTCGGGAATTCACGGTGTTTCGAGCTCCCATGATCGAGGCCCTCAGAAGGGATTGTGCAGTCCGAGCCAAACTAGCGAGAGCGGATCATAGGCGTCTCACGGTGTGAATCGAAAGAAGAGCGTGGGTCGCGTTTTCCACAAGTACCGCTCCCACTCACGATAAGTACTCTCTCCATCCACGATGATATTGACCCATACAAATGCCATCCGAAGGGGGACGCTCCCATTTGCGCCACGAGGATGAGTATGGATCTCACGGTGCGGACTTAACGGAGATTTGTGGTCGGAAATTAAATGTATCTCATACACTATATTTCCTCCCACTCAGCACTTTAATTTTATTAGAGATTCCTAGATAAACCGTCTAAAATTTACCTAAGTCTACCAATATAACTCTTATATGGTATTTAACCTAAGTACATAATCCTATTATTACTTAGGTCTATGTGAGTAAATTAAAACACTTTTAATTAACGACTCTCACGATAAGTATAATCTAAGAATCTCCGGACCGAATTCACTCCCAGGTCGGTTTCAGTGAGGGTGTTCATAGCGTCAACTTAAATACCCTGACCTTAGACAAAACCTTCCTTAGACAGAGTTTCTGATCAGTCTCCATTCATAGACTAAACTTTGATTTCCTAATTTCTAATCTCATTAGAAAATAGAAAACCTAAGTCTAATTATTCAAGTTTTAAACTCTTTAAAACTAAGAATTAACTTAGGTTGCATGCATTTCTATGTTATAGTGCTTGATCATTCATCACATGAATAACTATATCCTATAACATAAATTAATTCATCACATGAATATAAATGCATGGGCATACTTTAATTCAAAAAATATAACACTTATATTAATTAAATAAAACATGCATTTAATTATATTATAACACATATAATATAACCTATCATGCAAACTATATATTATAACTCTTATAATATAAATGATGCATGAATATGTTTAACCTAATGTGAGATTTTAAATCTGTATGACATACATTATGCACATAGAAATTTAATTAAATCATACATCACATGCATAAATAATTAAATAGCAAAATTGGAACGATTTTGGCACCTAGGGGCAATTATTTAATTAAATAACATTAATATAACAATTATATTAATATTATTTCATAAAATAATTAAATAAATAAATATAAATATATTTTTACATTAAACAAATAAATAAATACGAATTTATAACTACCCCATGATCAACAAATCCACCAACACCCACGTTTTGCGAAACCTTCTCGCGAACTGCCCACTATTGCGTGTGGCGTTGCAACACCGTGGGTAACGTTGCAACGATGTCGCGTCCAGCGTCAACCCAGCGTTCTCAACGCCAGCGGTGTTCCAACGCTATGCCTAGCGTTGCAACGCTGTCCTGCAGCGCGCCTTACTCTCGCTGGCACAACGTTGAGACGCCAATGAACAGCGTCTCAACGTCGTCGCCTGTACAACAAACTCCTTTGCTATTTTTCTTCGATTTCTGCCTGCTTTCGCTTTGATTTCTTCACAGAAACTCTTGCTACTAAAGACTCGGACTTTACAGACTCGATTTACAACAAAATTGCCTAAAAACAACGGGCCTTTACATTGATCTCATTAACATAAAATTGTAAATCTAAAATGCCAAAACCGAAAACATCCAAATTCGTAAACCAACATTCATCTCATGAAATAAGGTAATTTACCCACTCATTTTAACAAAAATCAGTGCATAACAAAGAACCATGGAAATGCCTTTGATACCAATTGAAGGGAATGAAAATCTTCGCTCAGCGGAAGACGATCGAATCGTCAAGCTATCGTTACACTACTTGAAATTTATTAAAATGATCTAACACTTAGATCTAAGTTAAACATACAAAAGAAGAAGGAAATTACAGCGAGAAGAACGTACTTACTTGTTGTAGACAGTTCTTCAAAGTTCCTTCCTTGGTCACGAATATTTCATGTTTCTTGATCTCAACGAACGCTACTCTCGAACGAAAATCGAACACCACCAACGACCTTCTCGGTTGTTGTTCCTTTGGAAGAAGGAAAGTGGTGGGACTTTTTGGTTTTGGAGAGGGAGGAGAATTGAGAGAATTTGAGACTCTTCTCTTTGGTGAAAACCAAAAAATGAGAGTGTGAGAGTGCTTTCCTTCTTGCAAGAAGGGATTAAATAGTGGAGTTAAAATCTCCAGATTATCCCCATTTTACCACAACCATAGGTTATGCAAATCATATTTGCATAACCATATAATATAAGATATCTCATATCTCATATTGCAAACCACATTTGCAATAATTGTGGATTAATTAAATTGAATCACATCCAATTTAATTTCTCTCAATTAATTTCTCCAATTAGCCCTAATTCAACAATTAGGCTAACCTATAGTTTATTATGAATCTCATTCACATTAAACTATATATTATATCATTCATATCTCATATAAATGACATAAATGCCTCTAAGTGAAATTGAACACTTCAATTTTATACCAAAACTCTAACCCTTCTTTTAACCGAGATGGAGCCAACCGAGGGACCTAATGGACCTACAGTGACGAGCTCCAATGTTCCTTAAGTCCCTACTGCTCCTCTAATGAACAACATATCGTGATGGTCCAACCATACACAACACCCTTCTCGGGCCAGTGAGAAGGTGGGCGCCCGTTGTCCAAGCCCTGGAGATAGCACTTAAGGGAACAACCCCCTCTAGTTTCCTTAATGCGGGAACGAGTGAATTCCATCTCGCGTAGTTAAGTTCTCAGCTCGCTACTTGGTCCTACCCTTGAGAAGATAGGCATATTGGGCAAGTAACCGTGACCACCCTCACCCGTACTAGTCAAAGGACAGACCCCATGAGATAAAGTCGTAACACGCTCGTGATTCGTGTCGAGTGACTAATGGTCATCACGAAGTTATTAGTCTCATCGACAGCGGTGTTACATCAATAGGTCTAATAATTCCGCGGTCGGTCTTGTACAATCTCATTTGCAGTGCCCCCACTCGCGCATGTCAACCACATGAGCGAGTCGAGATCACCTCGTTTGTATCTAATACAAAGCGAGCCACATCCTGAGGTGTATCACGATTAGGTCTCAACCCTATCCATATATCGTAGATCGTTAAGGTCATTAACTCGAGCGTGATCCTCCTGTGTGTCCACTATACAACATTCAAGTTCTAGTTCTCTTATAAATTCAATGACCTAGAGCTTAGTTTATTCGAAAAGTTTGTAAATATTGCAAAACACAAAGTAATGAAATGAATAACTCTTATTAATTTCAAATAGTAATTTTAAACACGAGATTATGACAAAAATCCCAACAGAGTGAGGCACCCATTATGTTGTGGGGATTTTTGTCCTAATCTCGTGTTTGTAATATATTGTTTTGAAATTAATAAGAGTTATTCATTTTATCACTTTGTGTCTCGCAATATTTATAAATGTTTCCAATAAACTAAGCTCCAGGGTCATTGAATTTATGAGAGGTCTACACTTGAGCGATGTGTGTAGTGGACACACAAAGCGACCACGTTCGAGCTAATGACCCGAACGGCCTCACATCTGATATAGATAGGTTGGAGACCTAATCTGGATACACCGTGGATGCGCCCGCTTCGCATTAGATGCAAACGAGGTGCTGACTCGTTCATGTGGTTGACATGCTAGTGGGGCATCTGTGCAATGAGATTGTATACAAGACCGCATGCGTGAACTATTAGACCTGCGATCGATGTAACATCGTTGACAAAGAAAGACTAATAACTTCGTGAGATGACCATAAACCGACTCGACACGAATCGAGCGTGTTACGGACTCCGCTCGTGAGGGTCCCTGTCACTGACCGATGGGTGAGGGTGGTCACGATACTCGCCCAATATCCCTATCTTCTCGTGGAAAGGACCAAGTAGGAGCTGAGAACATAACTACGCGAGATGGAATTCACTCGTTCCCGCCTTTAGGGAATCTAGAGGGGTTGTTCCCTTAAGTGTTGTCTCTAGGGCTTGGACAACGGCGCCCACCTTCTCACCGCCCGAGAAGGGTGTTGTGTATGGTTGGACCATCACAATATGTTGTTCATTAGAGGAGCGATGGGGACTTTAAGGAACAAGAGGTAGACATGAGGATAAAACGGTAATTTGATCCAACCGTGTCTACGAACAACCTGTGAAGGATCGACTCATGGGCATTGGTTATATCAGTGGACACGTAATTTCTACACTGACGGGAGTGCAACTACGGGCTATAGTGGAGTGTTACCGTAGCTAATGAATGTTGGTTAACCGGGTCAAAGAGTTTGACAGGTTAATCTCGGATCATTGGAAGTCGTCACTGTAGGTCCATTAGGTCCCTCGGTTGGCTCAATCTTGGTTAAAAGAAGGTTTAATGTTTTGGTATTAAATTGAAGTGTTCAATTCCATTTTAAGGGCATTTATGCCATTTATATGAGATATGAATGATATAATATATAGTTTAATGTGAATGAGATTCATAATAAACTATAGGTTAGCCTAATTGTTGAATTATGGCTAATTGGAGAAATTAATTGAGAGAAATTAAATTGGATGTGATTCAATTTAATTAATCCACAATTATTGCAAATGAGATTTGCAATATGAGATATGAGATATCTTACATTATGTGGTTATGCAAATGAGATTTGCATAACCACATAAATGAGATTTGCATAACCTATGGTTGTGGTAAAGTGGTAATAATGTGGAGATTTTAACTCCATCATTCCACTATTTAAACCCTTTGCAAGAAGGGATTTGTGAACCATTCTCTCATTTTTTGATTTTCGTCAAAGAAGAGAAGAAAAATTCTCTCTATTCTCTTTCAATTCTCCTCCCTCTCCAAAACTCCAAAAGTTCCCACAAACTTTCCTTTTCCAAAAGAGAACAACCGAGACTCCAAGTGGTGGTGTTCGGGTTCCGTTCGTGGGAAGAGTTCGTCGAGATCGAGAAGCACGAAGAGTTCGTGATCTGAGGAAGAAACCTTGAATAAAGTCTTCAACAAGTAAGTACCTCTAATCTTACTGTTTTTTCTTCCATTTCAGCATGTTAAGCCTAGATCTATAGTAGATCGTTTTTAACAAATCCGAGTTGCGTAATGATACCGTGACGATTCGATCGTCTTTCGCTGCGCGGGGATTCTCATTTCCTTCAATTGGTATCAGAGCCATTTCGATGGTTGTTCATTTCAGTTGATGATTGTTGGTTTGCTTAAATGGATGTTTCGATTTTTGGCATTTTAGATTTATTTTCTGTTTGATGAGATCAAATGTAAAGGGCCTGTGTTTTTGGGCATTTTAGAAAATAAATCGAGTCTGTAAGTCCGGTCGTTCGTGGCAAGAGTTCTTTGTGAAGAAATCGGAGCGAAACAAAGCGGATTTTCGGTGAAAGAACAAAGAAAGAGTTTCTTTGTTACGCCGATGGCGTTGAGACGCTGCCTTACGGCGTCTCAACGCTGTCCTTGCAGACGGAGGCCCTGCAGCAGAGAAGCGTTGCAATGCCGCTGGTGTGGAGAATGCATTTCGGCAGCTGAGGCAGCGGCGTTACAACGCCGCACGCGTTGAGAGCGATTCTTGCCGAGGCGGCCGCGAACGTGGGAGTTAATTTCACTAGTGGGCAGTTTAATTTCGGTTTTTTAATTATTTTTATGTTTTGTAAAATGTAATTATTTTATATATTTAATTATTTTATTAAATAATGTTAATATAAGTGTTATATTAATGTTATTTAATTAAATAATTGCCCCTAGGTGCCAAAAACCGGTCCATTTTTGTTGTTTAATTATTTTATGTATGAGATGTATATTCTAATTAATTTCTATGTGCATATTGTATGTCATATAGATTTAAAATCTCACCTTAGGTTAAACATTTCATGCATCATATTTATATTATACGAGTTATAATATATAATATGCATGATAGGATTATATTATAAGAGTTATAATATAATGTTTGCATGTTTTAATTTATTTAAATATAAGTGTTATATTTTTTTTTAAATTAAAAGCATGCTCATGCATTTAATTCATGTGATGAATGTATGTTATAGTATAGTATTATTCATGTGATGGATGATCAAGCACTATAACATAGAAATGCATGCAGCCTAAGTTAATTATTAGTTTTAAAGAGTTTAGAACTTGAATAATTAGACTTAGGTTTTCTATTTTCTAATGAGATTAGAAATTAGGAAATCAAATATAACCTTTGAATGGAGACTGATAAGTAACTCTGTCTAAGGAAGGTTTTGTCTAAAAAGGTGGGGTATTTAAGTTGACGCTTGCGGAACACCCCTACCTGGAAATCGACCTGGGAGTGAATTCGGTCCGGAGATTCTTAGGTTATATTCTCGTGAGTGCCGCTAATTAAAAGTGTTTTAATTAACTCACATAGACCTAAGTTATAATGTGATTATAGACATAGGTTAATACCATATAAGAGTTATATTGGTAGACTGAGGTAAATTTTAGCCGGTTTATCTTGGTCAATCCCTATTAAAATTAAAGTGCGGAGTGGGAGGAAATATAGTGTATGAGATACATTTGAATTTCCAACCACAAATCTCCTTTAAGTTGCATCGTGAGATCTATACTCGGCCTCGTGGCGCAAATGGGAGCGTCCCCCTTCGGGTGGCATTTGTATAGGTCAATATCATCGTGGATAGAGAGAGTACTTATAGTGAGTGGGAGCGGGAGCTGTGAAAACGGGACCCACGGTCTCTTCTTTTGATTCACACCGTGAGACGCCTATAATTTGCCTGCTAGTTTGGCCTGGACCAGACAATCCCTTCGGAGGGCTTAATCATGGGAGTCCGAACACCGTAAATTCCCGAAAGGGATACAGTTTCCTGGTTGGTTTTCCTTCTTGGTTCATCCTTCGGTGGCTATTGTTTGGACGGATACTTGGAAACTTAAAGATTGTGGGTGACACTCACAGAATTCGTTAAGTGTTAATGAATTCGACCGAACAATGGTAATTGGACGCCTAATGGAATAAGAGTTATTCTGGGATTAGGGTCTGATCGAGAAAGTCTCGTCCTAGAGAAGGAGTGTTTTGTTCACCCTTCGGTGGCGGTCATTCTAAACCTTTAGGGTATCATTGCAGAATTTTGAATGACCTAGGGATCATGAAACAATTTTTTCTAAAACTTGATTGGATTTCAAAAAGTTTTTTGGGAGACTAATACAAAGTTTTTCTTATTTTTTAGCTAAAAATGTCTAGCGCAATAATAGCATTACTCGCGTCCGATAAGTTAGTGGGAGATAATTACCAAATTTAGAAAAATAACATTAACACAATTTTGGTAACTGACAACATAAAGTTCGTGCTGTCTGAGGAGTGTCCTTAGATGTCGGGCTCGACCGCGTCGCGAAGTGTTCGCGATGCGTACGATCGATGGATCAGAGCAATTAAAAAGGCCAAAGTCTACATAATTGCCAACATGTTTGATGTCTTGGTAAAGAAGCATGAGCTGATGGTCTCTGCCAAGGAGATCATGGAGTCCTTGCAGGAAATGTTTGGACAACAGTTCTTTCAGGGGCGACATGACTCGCTCAAATACGTCTTCAACGCACGGATGAAGGAGGGGTCGTCTGTCCGTGAACATGTTCTAGACATGATGACCCACTTTAATCTGGCCGAGATGAACGGGGATTCGATCGACGAGTTGACCCAGGTCAGTTTTATTTTGGAGACTCTTCCGAAGAGTTTCCTTCAGTTTTGTAGCAATGTTGTTATGAACAAAATTAGCTACACTCTTACTACCCTCCTCAATGAGCTACAAAATTTCCAATCCTTGAACAGGGTCAAGGAATCTGAGGCAAATGTTGCCTACAGGTCTTATCACAGGGGTTCGACCTCTGGGAGGAAACCTGTTGCTCCTTCACGCCCGAAAGGGAAGAAGAAGATGAAGAGGGGTAAAATTGAACGAGCTGCCGCCAAGAAGGGCAAGAAGGTCAAGGACGTTGCAAAGAAAGGAAAGTGTTTCCACAGCAATGGGGGCGGACACTGGAAGAGGAACTGTCCCAAATTCCTGGCCAAGAGGAAGAATCAAGGTAAATGTGATTTACTTGTAACAGAAACATGTTTAGTGGAGAGTAGTGACTCTGCCTGGATATTGGATTCGGGCGCCACTAACCACGTTTGTTCTTCTTTTCAGGGGATTGATTCCTGGCAGCCGCTGCAAGAGGGTGATGTGACTCTATGGGTTGGATCCAGGGAGCTTGTCTCTGCTGCAGCAATCGGCACGGTGAAGCTACACTTCGGCGGGAAGTACTTATTGTTGGATAATTTGTACATAGTTTCAGGGTTTACTAGAAACCTTGTTTCCATTTCCTACTTAATTGAACATTGTATATCTGTTTCCTTTGAATCAAGTAAAGCGTTTATTTCTTTCAAAGGCAATCTTATTTGTTCAGCTTCACTCGAGCATAATCTGTATATTTTGAAATCTAATTCGGTCAAGAGTGTTTTGAATATTGAATTGTTTAAAACTGCAAAAACACGAACTAAGAAAGCAAAAGTTTCTCCAAAACAAAATGGCCATATTTGGCATCTACGGTTAGGCCACATTAATCTCAATAGGATTGAGAAACTAGTGAAGAGTGGACTTCTAAACGAGTTGGAAGAAAACTCTTTGCCGGTGTGTGAGTCATGCCTTGAGGGCAAGATGACCAAACGTCCTTTTAGTGGAAAAGGATATAGAGCCAAAGAGCCTCTTGAGTTAGTACATTCTGACCTCTGTGGTCCGATGAATGTTAAAGCTCGGGGCGATTATGAGTATTTCGTGTCTTTCATAGGCGATTACTCCAGATATTGGTATATTTACCTAATGCACAAGAAGTCTGAAACTCTTGAAAAGGTCAAGGAGTACAAGACTGAGGTTGAGAACCTCTTAGGTAAATCGCTTAAAACACTTCGATCGGATCGAGGTGAAGAATACATGGAAACTGAATTCCAGGACTATATGATAGAACAGGGAATTACGTCCCAACTCTCAGCGTCTGGTATGCCACAGCAGAATGGTGTATTGGAGAGGAGAAATAGAACCTTGTTTGACATGGTTCGGTCGATGATGAGCTATTCTCGTCTCCCTGATTCTTTTTGGGGGTACGCAGTGGAGACTGCGGTTTATACTTTGAACAATGTTCCGTCGAAGAGTGATTGAAGAGTGTTTGTGAAACACCTTTCAAGCTCTGGATTGGACGTAAAGGCAGTTTACATCACTTCAAGATTTGGGGATGCCCGACCCACGTGTTGGTGTAAAATCCGAAAAAGTTGGAACCCCGTTCGAAATTGTGCCTATTCGTAGGTTACCCTAAAGAGACTAGGGGTGGTTTGTTTTACAATCGTAAGGAAAATAGGGTGCTTGTGTCGACAAATGCCACTTTCCTAGAGGAAGACCACGTCAGGGTTCATTTACCAATGAGTAAAATTATGTTGAATGAAATGGGCGATTACATCAAAGAAGAGTTGCCGATGGGGCTAGTACGTCAACAAGTGTTGTTGATCCTAGCACGCGTCTAGTCAAATCCGTTCCCAAGAGTTGGGAATGCCTCGGCGTAGTGGGAGGATCGTGAGACACCCGATCGCTACATGGGTTTATTTGAAACCTCGCTTGTCGCCTCACGAAGATGATCGTGAGGATCCATTGACCTATGATCAAGCAATGGTTGATGTTGACAAAGACGAGGGATTAAAGCTATGGACCAGAAATGGAGTCTATGTACTTCAAGTGCAGTATGGGAGCTTGTGGATCAACCGGATGGGGTAAAACCTATTGGTTGCAAATGGATCTACAAGCGTAAACGCGTGTCATAGATGGGAAGGTGCAGACCTTCAAAGCCCGACTAGTGGCAAAGGGTTTTACCCGAGTTGAAGGGTTGACTATGAGGAGACCTTTTCACTGTTGCCATGGTAAAGTCGATCGAGATCCTTACGGCCATTGCCGCGTATTATGACTACGAGGTATGGCAAATGGACGTCAAGACGACCTTTACGAATGGCAAACTTGATGAGACCATCTACATGGACCACCCCAAAGGGTTCATTGCCCAAGGCCAAGAGCAAAAGGTTTGTCGGTTTCATAGGTCCATTTATGGGCTGAAACAAGCTTCGAGGTCTTGGAATATAAGGTTTGATGAGGCGATCAAATCTTATGGCTTTGATCAAAATGTCGACGAGCCTTGTGTCTACAAGAAAATCGTTGACAAAGCATCGTCGCATTTTTGGTGTTGTATGTGGGGCGATATTCTTCTCATTGGGAATGAGGTAGAATTTCTTCATCGACGTTAAGAAGTGGCTAGCTTCGCAATTCTAAATGAAAGATTTGGGAGAAGCTCGGTATGTTCTAGGTATCCAAATTGTCCGAACCAGGAAGAGCGAGTAACGCTAGCCTTCTCTCAGGTGTCTTATATTGACAAGATGTTATCTAGATATAAGATGCAGAACTCCAAGAAGGGCTTGCTTCCTTTCAGGCATGGGGTTCACTTGTCTAAGGATCAGTGTCCTAAGACTCCTCGAGATGTTGAGGATATGAGACGGATTCCATATGCTTCAGCTGTAGGGAGCCTGATGTATGCCATGTTGTGTACTAGGCCCGACATCCGTTATGCGAAAGAGGAATTGTCGATGAATATCATCCAATCCAGATTAGATCACCGGATGTACCGTAAAGGCAATCCTCAAGTATCTTAGGAGAACGAGGAACTACGACTTAGTGTATGGTAATGGGGATTTGATCCTCACGGGATAAGCGGATTTCGATTTTCGACCGATAAGGATTCTAGGAAATCCACTTCGGGTCACCTTCATTCGAATGGAGAGCGTAGTATGGCGAAGCATCAAGCACGGATGCATCGATTCCACTATGGAAGCGGAGTAAGTTGCGGTGGTGAAGGCGCAAAGGAAGTTATTTGGCTTAGGAAGTTCATGACAGATTTGGAAGTTGTTCTAAATATGAACTTGTCGATCCCACTGTTCTGTGATAATAGTGGTGCAATAGCCAATTCACGTGAGCCTCGGAGCCATAAGAGAGGCAAACACATTGAGCGCAAGTATCATCTGATACGGGAGATTGTGCACTGCGGAGACGTGACGGTCAAGCAGATAGCGTCGGAGCACAACGTAGCTGATCCATTTACAAAACCCCCACACGCCTAAGGTGTTTGAGGGTCACCTAGAGATTCTAGGTCTTGAGAGCTTCCGACTAGGGCAAGTGGGAGATGTGTAAATGGGTATTCAATGCCCTAGTTTATTGTATTACTTCATTGTAATTTATGTACATTTCATAAATCTATTTTCAACACTAACTTAGTCCAAGTGGGAGTTTGTTGGGATTTTTGTCCTAATCTCGTGTTTTTAATATATTGTTTTGAAATTAATAAGAGTTATTCATTTCATCACTTTGTGTCTCGCAATATTTATAAACTTTTCAAATAAACTAAGCTCCAGGGTCATTGAATTTATGAGAGATCTAGAACATGAACGGTGTGTAGTGGACACACAGGGAGGATCACGTTCAAGTTAATGACCCGAACGATCTACAGTATATGGATAGGATTGGAGACCTAATCTTGGATACACTGTGGATGCGGCCCGCTTTGCATTAGATGCAAACGAGGTGATCTGACTCGTTCATGTGGTTGACATGCGAGTGGGGGCATCCTGTGCAATGAGATTGTACAAGACCGGACCGTGAAAAATAACAAAGGTTGCTTGCTTGAAATTCATCAGCGTCGCGACGCTGTTCTTCAGCGTTGCGATGCCATCCATGCTGCTGGAGAGGTTGCTACAGTGCAACATTGCAATGCTGCAACATTGAGAACGCTACACTTGACGCTGGACACAGCGTTGCAACGCCATCGTGTAGTGGGCAGCAGTTCGCGAGATTTTTCAGCGTAGTGGCAAGGTGGCTTCGTGGGGACTTCAAGTGCGGCAGTTCGAGACCTGCTGTCAACTGTTTTTAATTTTAATTTTATTTCTTTTTAAAATGAATTTATTTAATTTATATTATTAATTAATATTAATATATTTTTATATTAATGTTAATTAATTAAATTGATGTCCGTAGAGTGCCAAAAATCGGTCCAATTATGTTATTTATTAAATTATACAATTGTTGCATGATTTATTTTTCTATGTGCATAATGTATGCCATATAGATTAAAATCTCACCTTAGTTTAACATTTCATGCATCATTTTATATTATAAGAGTTATAATATATAGTGTGCATGATAGGATTATATTATAAGTGTTATAATATAATGTATGTTTTTTATTTTAATTAATATAAGAGTTATATTTCTTAGATTAAAAGCATTGACATGCATTTATACATGAGATGTATGTATGTTATATAGTTTAATTATTCGTGTGATGAATGATCAAGCACAATAACATAGAAATGCATGTAACCTAAGTTAATTTTTAGTTTTAAATTATTTAGAACTTGAATAATTACACTTAGGTTTTCTAGTTCTAATGAGATTAGAATTAGAAAATCAAGATGACTTATGAATGGTGAATGACCTAATGGACCTATAGATAACGAGTTCCAATGATCCGAGACTAACTTATCAAATTCTTTGACCCGATTATTCAACATTCATTAGCTACGGTAACACTCCACTAAAGCCCGTAGCTGCACTCCCATCACTGTAGGACAAGTTGTGTCCATCGATATAACTAATACCCATGACTCAACCCTTCACTAGTTGTTCGTAGTCACAGTTGGGTCAAATTACCGTTTTACCCCTGTGTCTATCTCTTGCTCCTTAAGTCCTCACTGCTTCTCTAATGAACAACAATTTTGTATGGTCCAACCATAAACAACAACCCTCTCGGGCCAGTGAGAGGGTGGGGCCTCGTTGTTCAAGCCCTAGAGACAACACTTAAAGGAACAACCTCTCTAGTTTTTCCAATTCGGGAACGAGTGAATTCCATCTCGCGTAGTCAAGTTCCCAGCTCCCCACGTGGTCCTGTCCCTGAGAAGATAGACATATTGGGCGAGTAACTTTGACCACCCACACCCGTACTAGTCAAAGGAAAGACCCCCGCAGACAGGAGTCCGTAACACACTCATGATTAAGGTCGAGTCACTAATGGTCATATACGAATTTATTAGCTCTATATTGTTGACAATATCCCTATGTGTTAGTGACCATAAACATTATCCCTCTGCTACGTTAGTAACACCGTTGATAGGTTAGGGCTAATGATTCAAACGATGACCAATAGTGATTCAACCTGAATCCTGAGCGAGTTGCAAACTCCTGTCTGCTGGGGATTATCCCTGGACTAGTACGGGTGAGAGTGGCCACAATTGCCGACTCAATATGCCTTCCTTCTAAGGGATGAAACCTTGTAGGGAGTTGGGGACTCAACTTCGCAAGAAGGAATTCACTCGTTCCCCGTTCTAGGGTAACTAGATAGGTTGTTCCCTTAAGAGCTGTATCCAAGTCTTGAACAATGGGCCCCCTCCCTCTTGCTGGCCCGAGAGGGATAATGTTTATGGTCAAACCATAAACTTGTTGTTCATTAGAGGATCAGTGGTGCTTAACGTGCAAGAAGTAGTCATAGGGGTAAAATAGTAATTCGACCCAGCTGTGACTACGAACGACCTGTGAAGGGTTGATTCACGGGCATTTGTTAAATCAATGGATACCACTTGTCCTACATTGAGGGGAGTGCAACTACGAGTCTTTAGTGGAGTGAGTCGTAGTTAACGAATGTTGATTGACGAGATCAATGAGTTTGATTAGTCAATCTCGTATCGTTGGAGCTCATGATTTGTAGGTCCATTAGGTCCCTCGGTTGGCTCAACATGGAATTTAATAGAGGGTATAAAGTTTTGGAATGAATTTGAAATGTTAAAGTTCAAATTTAGGGAATATATCAACTATGTATGATATGATTGATATAATATATAGTTCAATGTAAATATGATTCATATTGAACTTAATTATGTCTAATTATCGAATTGGGACATAAAATATGGTAGAAATTTGGAGAAATGAAATTGGACTTATTCAAATCCAATTTCTCCACATTATATGAATATGATTCATATAATAAGGTGTTTGACACCTTATATTATGCATTTATGCATAATAAGTGGAGATAGTGGCAAGATAGGTGAAGAATTTGTCTCCACCCAAATTGCCTATAAAAACATCCTTTTGGATACATTTTATGTCACTTGAACCATTTGTATTGTTTTGCATCCAAAGCAATCACAAGAGTTCTCTCAAGTTCTCTCCAAAATACATCCGTAATCCAAAGGAGATCCCACCTCTCTCCCTCTCCTAGAGAAGAACCAAGGAGGTCTTTTTGCGGTGTTCGAGAATTCGTTGGTAGGGAAGATGAGCTCGTAGATGACGAGGAACCACTTGAAAAATCGGTCTTCAAAGGTAATCTTCTAAGACATCTATGCTTTCAAAAATAGTATGCTTAGCATTAGCGTTTTTTGTTTTGAGCAACTTCTATGTAACACAATTAAGTGCATATGCGATTAATTGCTCGCATAGGATTCAATTCCCTTCAATTGGTATCAGAGCCTAATCGTGTTCTTAATTGTGTTAGAAATTACTTAAAATTAGGTGGATATAACATTCAATTTAGAGAAATTGCATGTAGTTTTGCAAAAGTGGATGTTTACATGATTTGGCATTTAGATTTACAATTCAATTGAAAAGTTCAATGTAAGGGCCCGATGTTTTTGGCAAAATGTATTGTAAATCGAGTCTGTAAGTCCGTGTCGTTCGTGGCAAAGTGTTGCTGTGAAGAAACGAAGCAAAATTGGATGAAAAATCGAGGTTATTGTTGTTGTCCAGACGATGGCATTGCAACACTGTTCATCAGCGTTGTAACGCCTTGCGTGCGGTAGGAGGCCTGATGCAGGGGCAACATTGCAATGCTGCCCACAGCGTTGCAACGCTACTACGATAGTAGCTGAGTGCACACATGAAGACTGCGGGAGATGGGCAAATGGCTTCATTTTTTTGTTTTTTTATTATTTATTATTTAATTAATTATTATTAACATAATTTTATTATATTAATTTTAATTAATGTTTAAGATGCCAAATCATGGTCCAATTTTGTTATTTTAATTATGAAAATGTTGTGTATTAATTATGTGCATAAAGTATGCCATTTAGATTAAAATCTCACCTTAGGTTAAGCATATTGATGCATCATTTTATGATATAAGTTGTTATATTATATAGTATGCATGTTTAATTAATATAAGAGTTATGTTAATTATTTTTGAAAGCATAGCCATGCATTTATTTCATGTGATGATATATGTTATATGTTTCAATTTATTCATGTGATGAATGATCAAACACTATAACATAGAAATGCATGTAACCTAAGTATTAATTAACTAGTTTTAAAATTGTTTTAGAACCTGTTATTAATTAGACTTAGGTTATCTACTTCTAAATAGATTAAAATTATGATTTCTAATATAACTTGTCACACCCTCTACCGAACTACACACTACTTAGCCCGAAATCGGCGTGAAGCCAACAAACATTGTTTACCTCTTAACAATATCTGTTAACCCTGTTATACCTGATAAACATACTATACTTGCATCTGGAACACTTTAAACATAAAACAGCGGAAACTAGACAACTACTAAACATACGTAAGAAGAAACTCTTCTTAAGTCTCTCTTGAAACTAGAACGGGTAAGGGCATCACAACAAAAAACATACCCAACCATAGTTTACACAACCACAACCTAGAATGTACACACAAACATAACTACATAGTCCTCCTACAATACATATAGACTTGATATACAACTCCATCCACGTACAAAATATCAAACTCGTGGAGCTTTCAGCAGACTATGGCAGGATATCAGGCACTGAGAGCTCGATCTCTACCTAAAAAGTAGGAAAACACTAAAAGAATGAGCTATGAAGCTCAGTGAGTGACTGAGTTTAAGATCTAATAACTTATAAAGCATATCACCTGGAAACTTATGAGCATATGCATCTGAAATCAAGCGTTGAAAGTATACACATGTTATCATAATAGCTTTTTAGAAATCCAGCTAGTACGTCATTAAAATCTCGCAAGGCATATTGATACTACTAAACATTTAAAAAAGTATGACAATCTACATTGTGTAGGACACACCAGTACAACCAACATTTACTCTACGATGTCGTGGGGCCCGCCCAACACTCTCATCGTCTTTGTCGTAGTGGGGCCCGCCCAGCACTCACGACAACATTGTTGTCACGGAGTACACTCAGCGTCGATAACAGAAAATGACTTGTATGCACACGATAGTATTAAGACTCGGGCTCAATATCTCAGTCATTTACTCATACGAGTTTCAGAAAATAACATAAAAATGTTTGAACTTGCTTGATTATCTTTTCTTTCGTAAAACTCAGACTTACTCAACTTGTTATAATAACTGGAAATCTTTAAATCATACTTGCTAGTACATACTTGCTCGAAATCATAACATTTCCATAAATTTCGGCAATCAATAAACATATGCTCATGTGTAAATTTCATCAGGACGTTTAGGGTCATAACGAGCACTTGAAATCATTTTTAGGAAAACATGAATACTCATAAATATGTGTTTCAAAAGGAAACATAAAGCATTTACAACATTTCATTCTAGAGAAATCATGTGTTTTCTTAACCATAATTCAAGCATATAAATCATTTTAGAAGTTCGCTTTGTCACTCAAAGTGTTAGAACTAGAACCTTGGCCCGTACACTCGACCTACTTCCTCTTGGACTATAAAACAAACCAAAACCAAGCATTAGAACCTCGAGCTCATGATTTTCAACCTTGAAATTACAAAAAAACACACCATTAAATTTTTCAGCATTTTACAGATTCCATACCCTGACTTCTGACATCCATAAGTCCTTCATTACTTAGCCAAATTGAATATACTTTATACCAAACTCTTCCTTTTTGAACCTTCTAAAAATCATATGAAGAAATAAAATTGAGATGCCCAATGGATTTGTTCGAAAAATACCTCTAAAGCTTCTTCGCAAGAAACAAACTTCTGCTATTCCAGATTCGTTTCCCTGCTGGAACCCGAAATTGACCTGAAACTTTAAACATCTTCCAGTCGATTTCTAGTCATGAGTGCTTCATGAAAGTTGTAGGAAATTCCATAAGCTTTCCAACCGTACCTATTAGAGCTTCTGATTCGAATCCTACTGATCAGAACGACCCAAAAACCAGAGACTTCTCGGATTTGACAACAAATTCTCCCTTTGCCTTCCTCTTCAAAAATCAGTAACTTATGGTCAGATATTGCTCGAGCTTCCTTCACGAATTTTGTTCAAATATGAGTTAACTTTCAAGAAATTTAAACCTCAGCTCTTACCTCTTCTTGTGGAGCTCGAAATGATTCAAATATCAGAACTTGACTGAGTTAAACATTGAATTTCCATGGAACCTTCAATTGAACCTTTCTTCTTTCTTCTTCAGCTTCAAACAAAAACCAACTTTCCTTCTTCTTTCTTCAGTTCTCTCCCACAAAGCTCTGGCTTATTTTATGAAAAATGAGATGGAAATGGGGAGAAGGTGGGTTAAAATAAAGTTTTAAAAAACATAAACGGTGGTTTTGTCTTTTTCCAATTCTTTTCCCTTTTTAAAATACTTTTTTTTATTTCTTTCTTTCCATTTTCTTTTCTTTTCTTTTCTCTTATTTTCTCTTCTTTTCTTTTCTTTTCTTAAAACAAAACAAACCAAAATATATTAAACTTTTCCTTTCTTGTTTTCTTTTGTTTTCTTTTTTTTTTGTAAAGTAATTTCAAAGAGAGATCTCGAGTTTACAACTTACCTCCCCCTTAATAAATTTCGTCCTCGAAATTTAGTAGTCCTTAGGTGAAGATTGTCGAATACTTTTTTCTCATTTTTTCCTCTAACTCCCAGTTTGCCTCTTCCACTCCGTGATGTCTCCAACGAACCTTCACGAGTGGGATCGTCTTGTTTCTCAAAACTTGTTCTTTTCTGCCGAGGATTGAACTGCATCCTCTAAGTAACTCATGTCAACTTTCAACTCAACTGGTTGTGCTTGCAACACAGGTGTCAGATCTGAAATATATTTCCTCTACATGGACACTTGAAAAACATCATGTACTCAAGATAGTTCTATTGGCAACTCAAGTTTGTAGGCTGCTGACCCAACTCGTCCCATTACTTGATAAGGACCCATATATCTAGGATTTAACTCACCTTTTTTGCCGAAGCGAATGACACCTCTCCACGGAGATAACTTCAAGAAAACTCTATCTCCGACCTAGAATACTAAGTCCTTTCGTTTTTTATCTGCGTAACTATTATTATAAGCAAATTCCATGAGTGATAAATGTGTATCCCAACTTCCCTTAAATTGAACGACACATGCTCTCAACATGTCCTCTAAGGTCTGGATAGTCCTCTCTGAGTGACCATCTGTCTGAGGTTGGAATGTTGTACTAGAAATAAGCTTTGTCCCCATACCTTTCTGTAAACTAGGCTAAAACTTAAAAGTAAATCTCGGGTCCCTATCTGAAACTATGGACACTGACACTCCGCATTGACTCACAATTGTGTCGACGTATAGCTTAGCAAGCTAATCAAGTGTAGACGTCGCTTTAATCGGTATAAACCGTGTTGTCTTTGTGAGTCCATCCACCATTACCAAATACCATCATGTCCACATGATGTACGTTGTACTAACAAACAAAAAATCCATAGTGATATGCTTCCATTTCCACTCCGGCACTGGCAGTGGGTTAAGGAGTTCCTCTGGCCTCTGTCTAATTCGTTTAACTTGTTGGCATATCAAACATCTTACCAACTCAATCAGTTACCTCATGCTTCATTACGAGCTACCAATACGTTCCCTACAAAATTTTGTACATCTTGGTGTTTCTCTGATGTAAAGTGTACGTTGAACTGTGAGCTTCCTTTAATATAGCATCCTTAAGCTCACTAATACTCGGGACACATAGTTTTCTCTGCTTAACGATGGTTCCGTCTGTTCTCATTTTAAATTCTACTTCTGGGCCCTGTTTGGACTTTCCAAACATTTTTTGCAAGTTACTATCCTCTGGTTGTCTTCTCGCAATCTCTACTACGAGTGAAGACCTGACCTGAAATCGAGCTAAAAGACTCTCTGAATTCTCTGCAGTCACAACTGCCTTAGAATCCTTTCGAGTACTTAAAAAAAAAGTTGCTCGAATACCACACAAGGCGTCCCTAGGAAGTCTCGACTTCCTGCTTAATGCATCTGTTACTACATTCGACTTATCTGGATGCTATTCCATGGTACAATCATAATCTTTAATCATTTCTAACCATCTTCTCTCTCTCATATTAAATTCTCTCTGATCAAAGATATATTTCAGACTCCTATGATCTGTGTAAATGTGACGCCTCTCACGGAACAAATAATGCCTCAAGATCTTCAATGCTAAAACAACTGTTGCTAGCTCAAGATCATGAGTAGGGT
Organism: Trichosanthes cucumerina; assembly: GCA_036507285.1. NCBI lineage: Eukaryota > Viridiplantae > Streptophyta > Magnoliopsida > Cucurbitales > Cucurbitaceae > Trichosanthes > Trichosanthes cucumerina. Next base: position 83,823,625 of record CM071835.1, on the reverse strand, counting down.
GTTGTCATTAATCTCTTCTTCAGCTCTTGAAAACTATGTTCACGCCTATCTGACCATTCAAACTTAACATTCTTCATTTTTAAGGGTAATGTTAATCGTGAGAAATCCTCAACAAATCGTATGTAGTATCCTTAGGAAACTACGTACCTCTGTCGCATTAGCTGGTCTCTTTAAGTTGATCATAGCTTTCACTTTATGCGGATCCACACTACTTGATTCAACCAAAACTCACATTTGGTGAATTTAACGTACAACTGTTTATCACGTAGTGTTTGTAAAATAATCCTCATGGGCTTTCTTGTCAACCGAATAAACTGGTATATCATCAATGAATACTAACACAAACTGATCCAAATACTGGTGGAAAAACATGTTCATGAGGTCCATGAAAACTGTTGATGCATTAGTTAAACCAAATGGCATTACTAGAAACTCATAATGCCCGTATCTCGTTCCAAATGTTGTCTTAGGAATATCTGTTTCCCTTATCATTAACTGATGGTATCCTAATCTTAAATCAATCATAGAAAACACTGATGCTCCTCGTAACTGGTCAAACAAGTCATCTATTCGGGGTAAAGGATACTTGTTACGTATCGCGACCTTGTTTAACTGTTTATAATCAATACATAATCTAAGGGTACCATCTTTCTTCTTTACAAATAACACTCGAGCTCCCTAAGGCGACACACTAGGTCTGATGTATCCCTTGTCAACTAGTTCTTCTAATTGCATCTTCAGCTCTCTGAGCTCGCTTGGAGCCATTCTATACGGTGCTTGCGAAATAGGTGTTGTTCCTGGTAGCAATTCAATAGTTAACTCAACTTCCCTATCAGGTGGCAACCTTGATAGATCGACTGGAAAACATCAAGAAATTCGTTCACAACAAGAACATTTTCTAGTTTTAGTTTTCCCCTTGCAATTCCACTACGTGTGCAAGAAACGTCGTATAACCTTTCCTCAATAACTTCTCAATTATAATGTTGTAATCATACTTGTAGGAATAATCTTTCTTTCACCCCTGAAAACCACTTCAGCCAACCCTGATTTCATGAATATCACTTCCTTTCCATGGCAATCCATGGAAGCATAATGAGTAAATAAGAAATTCATCCCTAAGATTGCATCTCACACCTGCAACTCTAGTGGAAGAAGATCCACTAACATATTGAGACCTTCCTCTGTTGCTTAGCTCCCTACAACTCCCTTGTGTCTAGCACCGTTGGTGCCCTCTCCTGCAGCTACTGGAATTCTCGGCTACTCAACCTATGCAGGTCTCAACTCCCTTGTCCCCTTTGTGTGCGTTTGTCCTCGGTGTGGGCGATCCTATTGACATGCCCTTGTTGTCCGCACTAGTAGCACGTACCAATACTCAGAAGACAATGACCTCGATGATTCTTGCAACAAAACACACATGGGGTTTTCCTTGCTATATTGGCAATATCCTCTCGCCCTCTCTGCAATCTTGTTGCTAATCAAACAAACTAACTAGGTCCTCTTTAACTCTGGCTCTGATAGGCACTACCCACATTCATCTGCCTCGATGCCCGACTACTAGCTCGATTCTTAAAGTCCTGACGACTTGAAACATTTACTCCAGGTGTGAATTGTTGCTGCTCACGACCCCAAGAACTGCTCGTTGTTGAAGGCCCACGAGTAGGCTCCACTACTGATTGCGCCTCTGTTATACTCTGCTCAACATGTAGGGAAGTCTCTACTAGCTGAGAAAAAGTCAACCCACTTAGAAATAGTTGTGAGTGGGGTATTATCTCAGGACGTAATCCTCTTTCAAACCTTCGACACCTGTCATTCTCAGATGCCACAATCACATCATCATATCACGACAGCTCGTATCCTTTCTCTCGTACTCAGCCACTGAAAGTGACCCTTGCTTTAATTTCTAAAAATTCATCCCTCTTTGCCTCGCGGTACGTGCTAGAGTAATACTTGTCCTCGAATATGCTTTTGAAAGTTTGCCAGTCTAAGTATGTGTATCACTACATCTGGCTAATATTGATTTCCATCATCCTTCTGCCTCCTTCTGCTGCAAGAATGTGGCCAACTTGACTTTCTAATTCTCAAGACAACTCATCACATCAAAACATTTCTCAAGTATATTCAGTTAAACCTTGACGTCATCTGAATCTGTGGAACCCTCAAACATTGTGGCTCCTAATTCTTTTAGGTGATCTATTCTATATGTCTTGTCTGGACCACTTAGCCCTGCTTTCTATTGCTTACCAACCTGCTGTGAAGAAATAGAATGTTGCTTAATTCTGACACTATTCTGGACTCTCGGGGCACTAGACCCCTCTCAGATTAGGCTTGGGTAGGATCCTCCATCCCGTCCTAATCCTACCTGCGTCGTCTGCTAGTACGTGGTGGCATGACTTCTATAACATATAAACATACTAGACATTTAATGAATACTTAATTCAAATGCACAATTCTAGACTTGTATTCACATTCTAGTCCTGACTAGACTTACTATTATCCTTACTTGGACCATGCTCTGCTAGTTCTATTGAATTAACTCAATAACTTGCTATTTACTTTTTAGTTTCTTCTAGAGCTAACTTGTTCTGTCTCATTTCCTATGGAGCTAACTGCTCTGATACCAAGTTGTCACACCCTCTCCCAAACTACTCACTACTTAGCCCGAAAGACAGCGTGAAGCCAACAAACATTGTTTACCTCTTAACAATACCTATTGACCCTGTTATACCTGATAAACATACTATACTTGCATATAGAACACTTTAAACATAAAACAGCGGAAATTAAACTAGACAACTACTAAACATACGTAAGGAGATAATCTTCTTAAGTCTCTCTTGAAACTAGAACGGGTAAGGGCATCACAACAAAAAACATACCCAACCATGGTTTACACAGCCACAACCTAGAATATACACACAAACATAACTACATAGTCCTCCTACAATACGTATAGACTTGCTATACAACTCCAACCACGTACAAAATATCAAACTCGTGGAGCTTCCAGCAGACTATGGATGGATATTAGGCACTGGAAGCTCGATCTCTACCTGAAAAGTGGGAAAACACTAAAAGAATGAGCTATGATGCTCAGTGAGTGACTGAGTTTAAGATCTAATAACTTATAAAGCATATCATCTGGAAACTTATGAGCATATGCATCTGAAATCAATCGTTGAAAATACACATGTTATCATAATAACTTTTTAGAAATCCAGCTAGTACGTCATTAAAATCTCGCAAGGCATATCGATACTACTAAACATTTAAAAATGTATGACAATCTACGTTGTGTAGGACACACCCAGTACAATCAACGTTTACTCTACGATGTAATGGGACCCGCCCAACACTCCCATCGTCTTTGTTGTAGTGGGGCCCACAACAACATTGTTGTCACGGAGTACACTCAACGTCGACAACAGAAAATGACCTGTGTGCACACGGTAGCATTAAGCCTCGGGCTCAATATCTCAGTCATTTACTCATACAAGTTTCAGAAAATAACATAAAAATGTTTGAACTTGCTTGCTTATCTTTTCTTTAGTAAAACTCAGATTTACTCAGCTTGTCATAATAACTGGAAATCTTTAAATCATACTTGCTAGTACATGCTCGAAATCATAACATTTCCATAAATTTCGGCAATCAATAAACATATGCTCATGTGTAAATTTCATCAGGACGTTTAGGCTCATAACGAGCACTTGAAATCATTTTTAGGAAAACATGAATACTCATAAATATGTGTTCCAAAAGGAAACATAAAGCATTTACAACATTTCATTCTAGAGAAATCATGTGTTTTCTTAAGCATAATTCAAGCATATAAATCGTTTTAGAAATTCGCTTTGTCACTCATAGTGTTAGAACTAGAACCTTTGCCCGTACACTCAACCTATTTCCTCTTGGCCTGTCAAACAAAGCAAAACCAAGCATTAGAACCTCCAGCTCATGATTTTAAACCTTGAAATTACAAAAAAAAACACACCATTAAATTTTCCAGCATTTTACAGATTCCATACCCTGACTTCAGACATCCATAACTCCTTCATTAATTAGCCAAATTGGATGTACTTTATACAAAACTCTTCCTTTTTGAACCCTCTAAAAATCATATGAAGAAATAAAAATTAGATTCCTAATGGATTTATTAAAAAATACCTCGAAAGCGTCTTCGCCCGAAACAAACTTCTGCTATTCCAGATTCATTTCCCTGCTGCAACCCGATATTAATCTGAAATTTTAAATATCTTCCAGTCGATTTCTACTCACGAGTTCTTCATGAAGGTTGTAGGAAATTCAATAAGCTTTCCAACCATACCTATTAGAGCTTCTGATTCGAATCCTACTGATCAACACGATCAAAAAACTAGAGACTTCTCAGATTTGATAGTAAATTCTCTCCTCTACCTTCCTCTTCAAAAGTCAGTAACTTATGGTCAGATATTGCTCGAGCTTCCTTCACGAATTGTGTTCAAATATGAGTTAACTTTCAAGAAATTCAAACCTCAGCTCTTACCTCTTCTCGTGGAGATCGAAATGATCCAAATATAAAAACTGGGCTGAGTTAAACATTGAATTTCCATGGAACCTTCAATTGAACCTTTCTCCTTTCTTCTTCAGCTTCAAACCAAAACCAGCTTTCCTTCTTCTTTCTTCAGTTCTTTCCCACGAAGCTTTTGCTTATTTTGTGAAAAATGAGATGGAAATGGGAAGAAGGTTGGTTCAAATAAAGTTTAAAAAAACATAAACGGTGGTTTTGTCTTTTCCCAATTCTTTTCCCTTTTTAAAATCCTTTTTTTTATTTATTTCTTTCCATTTTCTTTTCTTTTCTTTTCTCTTCTTTTCTTTTCTTTTCTTTTCTTTTCTTAAAATAAAACAAACCAAAATATATTAAACTTTTCCTTTCTTATTTTCTTTTGTTTTCTTTTTTTTTGTAAAGAAATTTGAAAAAGAGATCTCGGGTTTACATAACTTATGAATGGTGACCGATAAGTGACTCTGTCTAATTGAAGGTTCTGGCTAGGCTAGGGTATTTAAGCTGATGGAAACGGAACACCCCTACCTGGGAACCTACCTGGGAGTTGATTTGGTCCGGAGATTCATAGGTTATGTTTATCGTGAGCGACGTTTATTAAAATGTCAATAAACTTTAGACCTAAGTTTTAGTAAATGGTTTATAGACTTAGGAAATTCCAATATAAATGTTATATTGGTAGACTTAGGTAAATTATAGCCGGATTTATCTAGGTCATCCTGTTAATCCTAATGTACTTAGTGGGAGGAAATGAGTGTATATGATACATTAATTTCTACCTACACATCTCTGTTAAGTTAACACCGTGAGATGCATACTTGGCCTCGTGGTGCAAATGAGAGCGCCCCCGTTCGGATGGTGTTTGTATGGGTGAAAAACAAGGTGAATGGAGAGAGTGCTTATTGTGAGTGGGAGCGAAACTTGTGCAAACGAGTCCCACGGTCTCTTCTAATGGTTTGTGTTGTGAGATTCTTATGATCCGTCTGCTAGTTTGGCTTGGACCAGACAATCCCTTCGGAGGGTCTGATCATAGGAGTCGGAACATAGCGAACTCCTGAAAGGAATAATGTTACCGTAGTTTATTTTCGAACTTAGTCCTCCCTTCAACGAATTTTGTTGGATTGGGACTTTGGTTTCTAAAGTTAGAGGGTGACACTCACGGGATACATTAAAAGTTAATGGATCTAGACTGAAAATGGTAGCTAGAACTTAGGGAATAAGAGTTATTCCGGTAATAAAGTCTTGTCGAGATTGTCTCGTCCCAGATGATGAGTGATTCAACTACCCATCGGTGGCGGTCATTCTAAATCTGTGGGGTATCATTGCAAATTAATTGACCAAGGGATCATAGATTTATTTTGCTAAAACATGATTGTATTATACATAGGTTTTATGCGAGAAAATAATACAAAGTTTTTTCTTATATTTCAGCAAATATGTCGAGTTCGATTATTTCTCTTTTGGCTGCCGAAAAACTCAATGGAAACGATTACCAAACATGGGAAAACAACATTTATACGATTTTAGTTGTGGACGACCTGAACTTCATACTTACTAAGGAATGTCCTCAGGTCCCTACTCAAAATGCGCCTCAATCTGTTAAGGACACGTATAACCGCTGAACCAAAGCCAACGAGAAGGCCAAGGTCTATATCCTGGCTAGCCTATCTGTAGCTCTGGCTAGATAACTTGAGGTATGGTCTCAACTTGTTAGATCATGAGTTATCTACAAAATTTGTCAGAATGTCCGTCTGAATAAATTCGACATGAATCCCTCAAATACGTTTATAACGCGCGCATGAAGAAGAAAACTTCAATGAGAGAACATGTTCTCGATCTGATGATTCACTTCAACGTGACCGAAATGAATGGAGCGGTTATAGTTGAGAAAAGTCAGGTGTCGTTTATCCTCGAATCTCTTCCGAAGAGCTTCTTGCAATTTCGCACCAAGGCAGTGATGAACAAGAAAGAGGATAATCTGACTTCTCTTCTTCATGAGCTACAAACTTACGAGTCTCTTATTGAGAATAAGGGACAAAACAGTGGAGTGGAAAATCTGTTTGCCCATTCCAAAAGAATCCATGAGGGTTCATCCTCTGGGACCGAGTGTAGCGACCATCCTTCTTGACTTGAGAAGACATAGAAGAAAACAAAAGGAGGAAAAGAAAAGGGAAAGGCACAGTAGAGTTGTTGTTCGACAAGGAAATATTGTTATTAGATAACATATAAATAGTTGAAGGGTTTACTAGAAACCTTATTTCAATTTCCTTATTGAACAGTGCATTTCAATTTCGTTTCAATTTAATAAAGCCTTTATTTCATTCAAATGTTTAGAATATTGTACATCTCTACTTGAAAATAATTTGTATATTTTAAGGCCTAATTCAGTTAAAATTGTTTTAAACATTGAATTATTTAGGACAACAAATAAGAGAACTAATAAAAAGCAAAAAGTATCTCCTAAACAAAATGCCTATCTTTGACATCAAAGATTAGGTCATATAAACCTCAATAGGATTGAGTGTTTGGTGATGAACGGACTTCTAAACGAGTTAGAAGAAAATTCTCTACTTGTATGCGAATAATCCCTTGAAGGCAAAATGACCAAACGACATTTTACTGAAAAAGGTTATAGAGCCAAGGAAACCTTGGAGCTTGTACACTCAGACCTTTGTGGTCCGATGAGTGTTAAATCTCGAGGTGGGTATGAATACTTCATCTCTTTTATAGATGACTATTCAAGATATGAATAGATTGTTGGGATTTATGCCCTAAACTTGTGTAATTTTGATCAATTAAATAAAGGGTTATTTGTTTTGATGGAATTACAATCTTGCTTTATAAATCCAATAAACTAAGCTCCAAGGTTATAACATATATCTTGAACATCAGTGTAGTGGACACTATTTGGATTGTGTTCAAGAATATAACCTAAATGGTCTATGTTATAAGAATAAGGTTGGAAACCTCATTCTGGAAATACCATGGATGCGACCCATTTTGTAATTAGTACAAATGAGGTAATCCAACTCATTCATGTAGTTGACATGCGAGTGGGGGACTCCTGTATGAAGAGTTCATACAAGACCGGACCGCAAATTATTAGTCTAACCAGTGTAACACCGTTAACAGGATAAGACTAGTAAGTTATAGATGGTTATTAGAGACTCGATCTGAATCCTGAGCAAGTTCAAAACTCCTGCTTATAGGGGTTTGTCCTTAGACTAGTATGGGTGAGAGTGGCCTGTAGCCAACTCAATAAGCCTACCTTCTCAGGGACAAAACCTCGTAGGTAGCTGGGAGCTTAACTGTGCAAGATGGAATTCACTCATTCCTACACTAAGGAATTAGACAGATTGTTCCCTTAAGAACTGACTCCAGGTCTTGAACAACGGGGCCCCACCCTCTATGAGGGTATGAGTCTAAGGTAGGACCTTAGACTTGTTGTTCATTAGAGGATCAGTGGTGCTTAAGGAGCAAAGAGGTAATCACAAGGGTAAAACGGTAATTTGACCCAACCGTGATTACGAACAACCTGTGAAGGGTCGACTCATGGGTAATGACTATATCAGTGGAGACAATATTATCTACAGTGAGGAGAGTGCAGCTACAAGTCTATAGTGGAGTGACTTGTAGTTAATGAATATTGATTAACTGGATCAAAGAGTTTGATCAGTTAATCTCACATCATTAGAGCTCATGAAGTGTAGGTCCATTAGGTCCCTCCATTGGCTCAACATGGTAATATTGAGGGTATAAAGTTAGGAATGAAATTGAAGTGTTCAATTTCATACATGAGGTGTTATATCAATTATATATGATATAATTAATATAATATATAGTTTTAATGTGAATTAGATTCACATATAAACCATATACTAAAGAGAGAATAAAATGAGGGGTATGATGGTCATTTCCATCCTATTTCCCTATATATATGGTTGCATGAGATGCAACAAGGTTAAGTGATTCCAAACCTTTGTTGTGTTGTTGGAAAGGTTCTAAAACACACATCTCTCTCACAACATCTTACATCTCCTAAAGAGAACCCACATTTGTCCCTCACCTAGAGAACAACGGAGAAGATCCAGTGGTCGTGTCTTATTCCGTTCGTTGTTCGTGTTGCTGAGATCTTGATTGTGAGAGAGGAGGAGCACTTGAAGAAAGGTTCTTCAAAGGTAATATTTCTTGTTGTCCATTATATTTATATGTTTAATCTAGTTGTTTAAGATCTTGAATTAAATCGTTGTAACTAAATCAAGAGCGTGCGATTTGCAATCGCTTCCGCTGTGGGACTCGTTTTCCCTTCATACATTTACCTAATGCATCAGAAATCTGAGGCACTTGAAAAGTACAAGGAATATAAAACTGAGGTTGAGAACCTTTTAGGTAAATCCATCAAAACATTTTGATCTGATCGAGGTGGAGAGTACATGGATCATGAATTCAAGGAATATATGATAGAACATGGAATAATGTCCCAACTCTCAGTACCTGGTATGCCACAGCAAAACGGTGTATCGGAAAGGAGAAATAGAACCCTGTTAGACATAGTTCGGTCGATGATGAGTTATGCTCATCTCTGACTCATTTTGGGGTTATGTGGTGGAGCATGCAGTATACATTTTGAACAATAATCCTTTGAAAAGTGTTTCAGAAACACCTGATGAACTCTGGAGAGGACGTAAAGGAAGTTTACGTCATTTCAGAATTTGTGGATGTCCAGACCATGTGCTAGTAACAAATCTTAAGAAATTGGAAACTTGTTCAAAATTATGTCTGTTTGTGGGCTACCCTAAAGAAACAAGAGGTGGTCTATTTTTCGATCCTAAAGAAAATAGGGTGCTTGTGTCGACAAACACCACTTTCCTTATAAAGACCACATCAGGGATCACAAGCCTAAAAGTAAAATTGTGTTAAAAGAGTTAGACAGTATGTCAGTAAAAGTTACTGACAATGTTATGAAACCAACAAAAGTTGTTGACCCTAGCTCGTCTAGTCAAAGTTGTCCATCTCAACAGTTGAGAGAGCCTCGACGTAGTGGTAGGGTTGTTACACAACCTGACTATTACATGGGTTTAACTGAAATCCAAGTTGTCACATCTAGCGATGACTGCAAGGACCCATTGTCATGTGATCAAGCACTAGATTGAAGGGATCAAATTCCGCAGCAGAAGCGATTGTGAATCACGTGTTCTTATTTTGTAAAATGGATTCAATCAAGATCAAATATAACAAAGATTAAACATGCTATAAGATATTGGACAACAAGTAATTACCTTTGGTGAACTCTTTCTTCAAGTGCTCCTTCTCCCACGATCACGATCTTCAGCAACTCGATCCCGAACGAATGAAGACACCACCACCGGATCTTCTCCGTTGTTCTCTAGGTGAGGGAGGAATGTGGGTTCCTTTAGGATAAGGTGTGGGGTTGTGAGAGAGGTTGTGTTTCTGTGGAACTTTTCAAACAACACAAATAGTTGATAATTTAGAGTTTTCCAAGATTTTTGCTTAACCTCAAAGTTGTATCTCATGCAACTATGTATAGAGAAATATGATAGAAATTACCATCATATCCCTCTTTCATTCTCTCATTAGTATATAGATTATATATGAATCTAATTCACATTAGAACCATACATTATATAAATTATATCACAAATAACTGATATAACACCTCATATATGAAATTGAACACTTCAATTTCATTCCTAACTTTATACCCTCAATATTACCATGTTGAGCCAACGGCGGGACCTAATGGACCTACAGTTCATGAGCTCCAATGATGTGAGATTAACTAATCAAACACTAATCAAACTCTTTGATCCAGTTAAACAATATTCATTAACTACAAGTCACTCCATTATAGACTTGTAGTTGCACTCTCCTCACTGTAGATTATATTGTGTCCATTGATATAGTCATTACCCATGAGTCGACCCTTCACAGGTTGTTGTTCGTAATCACGGCTGGGTGAAATTACCTTTTTACCCCTGTGATTACCTTTTTTTCCTTAAGCAACACTAATCCTCTAATGAACAACAAGTCTATGGTCCTACCATAGACTCATACACTCTTAGAGGACGGGGCCCCGTTGTTCAGACTTGGATTCAGTTCTTAAGGGAACAACCTATCTAATTCCTTAGTGTTGGAATGAGTGAATTCCATCTTGCATAGTTAAGTCCCCAACTACCTACGAGGTTTTGTAAGATGGAATTCTCTCATTACTACACTAAGGAATTAGATAGGTTGCTCCCTTAAGAACTTAATCCAGGTCTTGAACAACGAGGCCCCGCCCTCTAAGAGGGTATGTGTCTATGGTAGGACCATAGACTTATTGTTCATTAGAGGATCAGTGATGCTTAAGGAACAAAGAGGTAATCATAGGGGTAAAACGGTAATTTGACCCAACCGTGATTACAAACAACCTGTGAAGGGTCGACTCATGGGTAATGATTATATCAATGGACACAATATAATCTATAGTGAGGAGAGTGCAGCTACATGTCTATAGTGGAGTGACTTGTAGTTAATGAATATTGATTAACTGGATCAAAGAGTTTGATCAGTTAATCTCACATCATTGGAGCTCATGAAACTGTAGGCCCATTAGGTCCCTCTGTCGGCTCAACATGGGAATATTGATAGTATAAACTTAGGAATGAAATTGAAGTGTTCAATTTCATATATGAGGTGTTATATCAATCATATGTGATATAATTGATATAATGTATGGTTTTAATGTGAATTAGATTCATATATAAACTATATACTAATGAGAAAATGAAGGAGGGATAGGATGATAATTTCCATCCTATTTCTCTATAAATAGTTGCATGAGATACAACTTTGAGGTTAAGCAAAAATCTTGGAAAACCCTAGATTATCAACTATTTGTGTTGTTGGAAAAGTTCCACAAAAACACAACCTCTCCCTAAACTGTTGGGATGTTTTTCCTAATCTCGTTCAATTTGTAAATTATTATTTGAAATTAATAAATAGTTATTTATTTCATCTTTTGTGTATCGCATTTATTACAAACTTTGTCCAATAAACTAAGCTCAAGGGTCATTGAATATATGAGAGAACTAGAACTTCAACGGTGTGTAGTGAACACACAGGGAGGATCACGTTCGAGTGAATGACCCGAACGGTCTACAGTATATGGTTGGGGTTGGAGACCTAATCCATAATACACTGTGGATGCGACCCGCTTTGTATTAAGAAACAAACGAGGTGATCTGACTCGTTCATGTGGTTGACATGCGAGTGGGGGCATCCTATACAATAAGATTGTACAAGACCGGACCGTGAATTATTAGACCTACTTATGTAACACCGTTGACAATAAGGACTAATAACTTTGTAGATGACCATTAGTGACTCGATCTGAATCCTGAGCGTGTTACGAACTCCTATCTGCAGGGGTCTGTCCTTTGACTAGTTAGGTGAGGGTGGTCACAGTTACTCGCCCAATATGCCTATCTTCTCAGGGACAAGACCAAGTAGTGAGCTAGAAACTTAACTACGCGAGATGGTATTCACTCGTTCCCGCCTTTAGAGAAACTAGAGGGGTTGTTCCCTTAAGTGTTGTCTCCAGGGCTTGGACAACGGGCGCCCACCCTCTTACTGGCCCGAGAGGGTTGTTGTGTATGGTTGGATCATTTCAACGTTGTTGTTCATTAGAGGACCAGTGGGGACTTAAGGAGCAAGAAGTAGAAACAGGGGTAAAACGGTAATTTGACCAAGCAGTGTCTACGAACAACCTGTGAAGGGTCGACTCATGGGCATTGGTTATATCAATGGACACGTAATATCTTACACTGACGGAAGTGCTGTTACGGGCTTTAGTGGAGTGTTACCGTAGTTAATGAAGGTTGATTAACCGGGTAAAAGAGTTTGATAGGTTAATTTCGGATTATTGGAGCTCGTCACTGTAGGTCCATTATGTCCCTCGGTTGGCTCAAACTGGATTAAAAGAAGGTTTACTGTTTTGGTGTCAATTGAAGTGTTCAAGTTCACTAAAGGGCATTTATGTCATATATATGAGATATGAATGATATAATATATAGTTTAATGTGAATGAGATTCATAATAAACTGTAGGTTAGCCTAATTATTGAATTAGGGCTAATTTGGAGAAATTAGGTTGGGAGATATTAAATTGGATGTGATTCAATTTAATAAATCGACAACTATACAAATGTGATTTGTAAAATGAGATATGAGATTTCTTATAATATATGGATATGCAAATATGATTTGCATAACCTATAGTTGTGGTAAAATGGTAAATAGGTGGAGATTTCAACTCCACCTATCTGAAGGGAATGAAAATCCCCGCGCAGCGGAAGACGATCGAATCGTCAAGGTATCATTATGCTACTTGATCTTGTTAAAATGATCTAACTCTTAGATCTATGCTAAACATGCAAAAGAGGAAGAAAAATAGTAAGGAGAATTTTACTTACTTGTTGTAGACAAAAACTTCATGGTTTCTTCCTCGGTCACGAACACTTCGTGCTTCTCAACAATCGCTTCTCTCGTACAAAATGAACACCACCAACGGCCTTCTCGGTTGTTCTTCCTTAGGAAGAAGGAAAGTGGTGGGACTTTTGTTTTGGAAAAAGGAGGAGAATTGAGAGAAAAAGGTTGAGAGAAAAAAAAAAACTCTTCTGTTGGGTGAAATCCAAAAAAATGAGAGTGAAAGCTTGAATTCCTTTTTGCAAGAAGGGATTAAATAGTAGAAATGATGGAGTTAAAATCTCCACATTATTACCACTTTACCACAACTATAGGTTATGCAAATCTCATTTGCATAACCACATAATATAAGATATCTCATATCTCATATTGCAAATCTCATTTGCAATAAATGTGGATTAATTAAATTGAATCACATACAATTTAATTTCTCTCAATTAATTTCTCCAATTAGCCCTAATTCAACAATTAGGCTAACCTATAGTTTATTATGAATCTCATTCACATTAAACTATATATTATATCATTCATATCTCATATAAATGACATAAATGCCCTTAAAGTGAAATTGAACACTTCAATTTCATACCAAAACATTAACTCTTCTTTTAACCCAGATTGAGCCAACCGAGGGACCTAATGGACCTACAGTGACGGGCTCTAATGATCCGAGATTAACCTGTCAAACTCTTTGACCCGGTTAATCAACATTGATTAGCTACGGTAACACTCCACTATAGCCCGTAGTCGCACTCCCGTTAGTGCGTAATATTACGTGTCGCGATATAACCAATGCCCATGAGTCGACCCTTCACAAAGTTGTTCGTGAGACACGATTGGGTCAAATTACCGCTTTATCCCTATGTCTACCTCTTGTTCCTTAAGTCTCCACTGCTCCCCTAATGAACAACATATTGTGATGGTCCAACCATACACAACACCCTTCTCGGGCCGGCGAGAAGGTGGGCGCCGTTGTCCAAGCCTTGGAGAAGCGACTTAAGGGAACAACTCTCTAGTTTCCCTAAAGACGGAACGGCAGAATTCCATCTCGCGTAGTTAAGTTTCCCAGCTCCTACTTGGTCACGTCCCCGAGAAGATAGGCATATTGGGTGAGTAATCGTGACCACCCTTACCCGTACTAGTCAAAGGGCGCACCCCATGCATGAGGAGTCCGTGAAACGCTCGTGATTGTGTCGAGTCACTAATGGTCATCTACGGTTATTAGTCTCATGTCAGCGGTGTTACATTAGTAGGTCTAATAATTCACGGTTGGTCTTATACAATCTCATTGCACAGATGCCCCACTCGCATGTCAACCACATGAACGCAGTCGGATCACCTCGCTTGTATCTAATACAAAGCGGTCGCATCCACATGATGTATCCGAGATTAGGTCTCCAACCCTATCCATATATTGTAGACCGTTCGGGTCATTAACTTGAACGTGATCCTCCCTGTGTGTCCACTACACACCGTTCAAGTTCTAGTTCTCTCATAAATTCAATGACCCCGGAGCTTAGTTTATTGGAAAAGTTTATAAATATTGCGAGACACAAAGTGATAAAATAAATAACTCTTATTAATTTCAAACAGTAATTTACAAACACGAGATTATGACAAAAATTCCAGCACTATCACCATTATATAAACCCCTTTACAAGAAGGGTTCATTAAGCAAATCCTCATTTTTGGAATTTTCACCAAAAGAAGGATTCTCTCTTCTCTTAATTCTCTCTCAAGATTTCTCCTCCCAAAACCAAAAAGAAGAAGATCCCACCATCTTCCTTCTTCTAAAAGAAGAACAATCGAGAAGCCAAGTGGTGGTGTTCAGTTTACGTTCGTGAGAAGAGGTTGAGATCGAGGAAAGAACGAAGAGTTCGTGGATCTTGAAAGGAATCTTGAAGAAGGTCTTCAACAAGTAAGTACTATTCACAACCTTACTGATTTCTTTCCTTAGTATGCATGTTTAGCCTATTCTAAGTGTTAGATAATTTTAATCAAAATTAAGTAGCACAACATCACCGCGACGATTCGATCGTCTTCCACTGCGCGGGGAGTTTCATTCCCTTCAACAACCCCAGACCTTATCCTAAAGGAACCCACATTCCTCCCTCACCTAGAGAACAACGGAGAAGATCCGGTGGTGGTGTCTTCATTCGTTCGGGTTCGAGTTGCTGAAGATTGTGATCGTTGGAGAAGGAGCACTTGAAGAAAGAGTTCTTCAAAGGTAATTACTTGTTGCCCAATATCTTATAGCATATTTAATCTTTGTTATATTTGATCTTGATTGAAATCCATGTTACAAAATAAGAACACGCGATTCACATTCGCTTCCGCTGCGGGATTCGATCCCTTCAATTTGTATCAGAGCCAAATTGTGTTCTTAATTTTGTTCTAGATTTATCAAGATCAAAGGTGAGATATATTGTTTTTCATGTGATGAATGAACGTTTTGCAAATTATATGTTTTTCAATTTTGGCACTTAGATTTGCAATTTTTCATTGAATCGTTCAATGTAAGGGCCCGGTATTTTGGGCATTTTTAATTGTAAATCAAGTCTGTAAGTCCTTGTCGATCGATGCAAAGTGGTTGTTGAGAAGAATGGAGCAAAAACGAGCAAGAAAAATTAAGAACAGTAGTTGTTCTGTGAATGGCGTTGCAACGTTGTTCATTGGCGTTGCAATGCCACTGCGGCAGGCGCGCGACTAAGAAGACGACGATATTGCAACACTAACCTCCGCATTGCAACACTAACCTCAACGAGCAGAAGAGGACAAGCTGCAGCATTGCAACGCTGGTATCAGCATTGCAACACCACAGACGTTTCACGGGAAGGGGCAACGGACAGAAACGTATTTTATTACATATAATAAATATAAAAATATTTTATATTTAAGTATATTTAATGTTAATTAATATAATTAGATTATATTAATTAAAATTAATTTTTAGGGTGCCAAAATTCGTCTAAGTTTGCTATTTAAATTATGCAATTGTTGTGTAATCATTGCCATTCATAATGTATGCTTTTAATTTAGATATCCCACCTTAGGTTAAGCATTTCCATGTATCATTTATAATATAAAGTGTTATATTATATAGTTTGCATGAATAATTAATATAAGGTGTTATATTAATAAATGGACAACATTGACATGCATTATAATTATGAGATGATTATACTATGTATGTTTTATTATTCATGAGATGAATGATCAAGCACTATAACATAGTATGCATGTCTACCTAAGGTTAATTATTAGTTTTAAAAAGTTTAGAACTTGGAATTAATAAAACTTAGGTTATCTAGTTCTAATTAGATTAGAATTAGGAACCAAGTAATTTATAAACAATGATTAAAAGAGGAACTCTTTCAAAGGAAGGTTCTGTCTAGGCTGGGGTATTTAAGCTGACGGAAACGGAATACCCCTACCTGGGAACTGACCTGGGAGTGAATTTTAATCAGAGAGTTTATAAATTATAGTAGCGTCAGCGGATTTATTAAGGGGTTAATAAACTAGAAATTCTAGACATAATATAAAGAGTTATATTAGAAAACTTAGGATAAAGTCAATATAAGAGTTATATTGATCATCAATATAAGAGTTGTATTGATCATCAATATAAGAGTTGTATTGATATGTTTAGGTAAAACCATTAGTCGGGTTTTCAGCCTAAGTAAATTTCCTATAGATTTAAAGTATTCAGTGGGAGGAAAAGTGTATATGATACATATTTTTCCACCTACGTATCTCCGGGAAGTTCACACCGTGAGACTCATACTTGGCCTCGTGGCGCAAACGAGAGCATCCCCCTTCGGATGGTGTTTGTATGAGTCAATATCGAGGTGAATGGAGAGGGTACTTCTAGTGAGTCGAAGCAGGTTTAGTGAAAACAAAACCTATGGTCTCTTCTGTCGGTTTACACCGTAAGATCACTATGGTCAGCCTGCTAGTTTGGCCTTGATTAGACAATCCCTTTGGAGGGCTTGATCATAAGGGATCGAACACAGTAGACACCCGAAAGGGATAAAGATTTTCTTAGTTTGTTTTTCAATCTAGTCCTCCCTTCGGCGGATTTTATTGGATGGGGACTTTGGGGTCTAAAAACAGAGGGTTACACTCACAAGGTACATGAGAAGTATATGTATCCTGATCGAATAATGGTAACTAAAGCCTATAGGAATAAGAGTTATTCTGGCATTAGGTTTTGGTCAAGAGTGTCTTGATCTAGAGGAGAAGTGTTTTTTTATTACCCTCTGATGTCATACATTCTGAACCTTTGGAGTATCACTGTAAATTATAAATGACCTAGGAATCATTTAATAATTAGCTAAAACATGATTGGATTAGACAATTATAGAAAGAAGCTTATATAAATTTTTTTTCAACAAAATGTCTAGCTCTATAATTTCCTTACTGGGTGCGGAAAAATTAACCGAAGAGAACATAATGACTTGGAGGAATAAACTCAACATAGTCTTGGTTGCACATGATCTTAAGTTCGTTCTGAATGAGGAGTGTCCTCAATTTCCTGCTCAAAACACATCTCAATCTGTTGAGGATGCATATGACCGTTGGATGAATGCCAATGAAAAGGAAAAAGCCTATATCCTGGCTAGCATACCTGATGTTTTAGCCAGGAGGCTAGAGGGCAAAGTCTCAGCTCGTGAGATCGTGGATTTTGTGCTAAATTTGTCTAGACAACCATCCAAACAAATTCGACATGAAGCCTTAAAGTACATTTACAATGCACACATGGAGGAGGGAACGTCAGTAAGAGAACATGTTCTCAATCTGATGGCTCACTTCAACATAGCAGAATTAAACGGGGCGGTCATATATGAGAAAAGTCAGGTTTCGTTCATCCTAGAATCTCTTCCGAAAAGTTTTCTGCAATTCCGCAGCAATGCAGCGATGAATAACATAGAGTTTGATCTGACTTTTCTGCTAAATGAGCTGCAGAATTATCAGTTTCTCATGGATGATAAGAGACAACAAAATGGAGAGGTAAATCTGTTTGTCCATTCCAAAAGATCTCAGAAGGGTTCATCCTCTGGAACTAAGAATCATGATCATATTTTCGAACTTAAGAAGATCTGTAAGAAAAGAAAAGGAGCAAATAAAGAGCAACCGTCTGGCAAGAAAAAGCTATTATTTGATAACATGTATGTAGTTTCAGGGTTTATTGGAAACCTTATTTCTATTTCTTGCCTTAATAAACATTGTACTTCAATTTCTTTTCAATTGAATAAAAAGTTTATTTATTTGAAAAGTATTGAACTATGTGTTGCTCTTCTTGAGAATTATTTGCAATGGTTTAATTCAATTAAAATAGTTTTAAAGACTGAATTATTCAAAATAGCAAGTACACGAATTGATTTCTCCTAAAGAAAATGTTCATCTTTGGCATCTTAGATTGGGTCACATTAACCTCAATAGGATTGAGAGATCGGTAAAGAATTGACTTCTAAATGAGTTAGAAGAAAATGCTTTACCTGTATGTGAATCTTGCCTAGAAGGCAAAATGATTAAAAGTCCTTTTAGTGGAAAAGGTTATAGAGCCAAAGAACCTCTTGAGCTTATACATTCAGACCTCTGTGGTCCGATGAGTGTTAAAGCAAAAGGAGGTTATGAATATTTCATCTCTTTTATAGATGATTATTCTAGATTTGGGCATATTTACCTAATGCATCATAAGTCTGAAGCACTTAAAAAGTTCAAGGAATTCAAGACTGAAGTTGAAAACCAATTAGGTAAAATAATTAAAACACTTCGATCAAATCGAGCTGGAGAGTACATGGATTTAAAATTCCAAAACTATATGATAGAACATGGAATTACATCCCAATTCTCACTTCCTGCATACCACAAACAAAATGGTGTATCGGAAAGGAGAAATAGAACCTTGTTGGACATGGTTCGATTAATGATGAGTTATGCTCATCTCCCTAATTCTTTTTGGGGTTACGCAGTAGAGACTGCAGGATACATTTTGAACAATATGCCATCAAAAAGTGTTTCTAAAACACCTTTTGAACTCTGAAAAGGACGTAAACGGTGTTACATCAGTAGGTATAATAATTCACGGTCCGGTCTTGTACAATCTCATTGTACAGGATGCCCCCACTCGCATGTCAACCACATGAACGAGTCAGATCACCTCGTTTGTATCTTAATACAAAGCAGGTTGCATCCACAGTGTATCCAGAATTAGGTTTCCAACCCTATCCATATACCGTAGACCGTTTGGGTCATTTACACGAATGTGATCCTCTCTGTGTGTCTACTACAGACCGTTCAAGTTCTAGTTCTCTCAGATATTCAATGACCCTGGAGCTTAGTTTATTAGTCAAAGTTGTATAAGATGCGAGACACAAAATAATGAAATGAATAACACTTTATTAATTTCAAACAGTAATTTACAAAACACAAGATTAGGACAAAAATTTCAACACCTAATACCATAATAACTCTTATTCCATTAGGAGTCCAGTTACCATTTTTCGGTCTGGATCCATTAACTCTTAATGAATCCCGTGAGTGTCACCCTCAATCTTTAAATTTCCAAGCATCCGTCCAAACAATAGCCACCGAAGGGTGAACCAAGAAGGAAACCAACAAGGAAATTGTATCCCTTTCATGAATTCACGGTGTTCTGACTCCCATGATCAAGACCCTCCGAAGGGATTGTCTTGTCCAAGCCAAACTAGCAGGCGGATCATAGGGATCTCACGATGTGAATCGGAAAAGGAGACCGTGGGTCCCGTTTTCACAGGTCCCGCTCTCACTCACTATAAGTACTCTCTCCATCCACGTTGATATTGACTCATACAAATATCATCCGAAAGGGGACGCTCCCATTTGCGCCACGAGGCCGAGTATGGATCTCACGGTGTGAACTTTACGGAGATTTGTGGTCGAAAAATTAAATGTATCTTATACACTTTATTTCTTCCCACTCAGCACTTTAAATTAATCGGGATTGACCTAGATAAATCGGCTAATATTTACCTATGTCTACCAATATAACTCTTATATGGATTAGCCTAAGTCAATAATCACATTATTAACTTAGGTCTATGTGAGTAAATTAATCAACTTTTAATTAACGACACTCACGATAATATAACGTATGAATCTCCGGACCAATTTCACTCCCACGTCAGCTTAAATACCCCTGCCTTAGACAGAACCTTCATTAGACAGAGTTACTTATCAATCTCCATTCAAAGGTCATATTTGATTTCTAATTCTAATCTTATTAGAACTAGAAAACCCAAGTCTAATTATTCAAGTTCTAAACATTTTAAAACTAATAATTAACTTATGTTACATGCATTCTATGTCATAGTGCTTGATCATTCATCACATGAATAATAAACTATTAACATACATTCATCGCATGAATTAAATGCATGTGCATGCTTTTAATCTAAGAAATATAACACTTATATTAAATAAATTAAAACATGCAAACCTTATATTATAACTCTTATAATATAACCTATCATGCATACTATATATTATAACTCTTATAATATAAATATGATGCATGAAATGTTTAACCTAAGGTGTGATTTTAATCTATATGAGATACATTATGCACATAAAATAATTAATTTCATACATCTCATGCATTAAATAAATTAAATAGCAAAATTGGATCGGTTTTGGCACTTAGGAACATTAATTAAGTTAATTAACATTAATATAACTTTTATATTCATATTAATTAATTAAATTAATTTATAATTACATCTTACAAATTAAATAAATAAATAAAATAATAAAATAAAACTAAATTAATGCCCACGTTGAAGAAACTGATCCTCAAGCCACGTCTTGCGCGAAATTGCCTCGCGAACTGCCCCTCAATGCTCACAGTGTTGCAACGTCGTGGCCAGCGTTGCAATGCTGCAACGTACAACATTGTCCTCAGCGCGCCCAATGCCTCAGCGTTGCAATGCTGACCTACAGCTCAACCTGGTACCGCACGGACTGAAGGGATCGAATCTCGCAGCAGAACCGATTGTGAATCGCGTGTTCTTTATTTTGTTGCATAGATTTCATTCAGTAACAATATATATAAGATTAAGCATGTAATACAAAGTAGGACACCAAGATGTTACCTTTGAAGATTACTTTATTCATGAATCCCTCCTCAATAGATCATGATCTCAGCAACAACTCGAACCTTCTGAAGTTCCACCACCAAATCTTCTCCGTTATTCTCTAGGTGAGGGAGGAAGGTGGGTTCCTTTAGGATGAGGTGAGGTGATCTTATGGAATTGTGTTTGGAACTCTTTCCAACACAATTAGAGAGAATTCTAGGGTTTTGTCAAAAGTCCACCTAAAATTTACATCTCATGCAACTATTTATAGGGAAATAGGATGAAAATTATCATCCTATCCCTCCTTCATTCTCTCATTAGTATATAGTTAATATGTGAATCTAATTCACATTACATCCATATATTATATCAATTATATCACATATAATTGATATAACACTTCATGTATGAAATTGAACACTTCAATTTCATTCCTAACTTTATACCCTCAATATTACCATGTTGAGTCAACGGAGGGACCTAATGGACCTACGGTTCATGAGCTCCAATAATGTGAGATTAACTGATCAAACTCTTTGATCTAGTTAATCAATATTCATTAACTACAAGTCACTCCACTATAGACTTGTAGCTGCACTCTCCTCACTGTAGATTATATTGTGTCCATTAATATAATCATTACTCATCTCATTCCTTAGTGTAGAAATGGGTGAATTCCATCTTGCATAGTTAAGTTCCCAGATACGTATGAGGTGTTGGGATGTATGTCCTCATCTCGTGTAGTTTGTAATATTCCAAGTTGTAAATGAATAAGAGTTATTTATTTCAACATTGTGTAATAAATAAGAGTTATTTATTTAAACTTTGTGTCTCGCATTTTTCATAAACTTAATCCAATAAACTAAGCTCCAGGGTCATTACATTATGAGAGAAGTAAGAACTTGAACGGTGTGTAATGGACACACAGGGAGGATCACGTTTGAGTTAATGACCCGAATGGTCTACAGTATATGGATAGGGTTAGAGACCTAATCCTGGATACACTGTGGATGTGACCCGCTTTGTATTAGATACAAACGAGGTGATCTGACTCGTTCATGTGGTTGACATGCGAGTGGGGGCATCCCGTGCAATGAGATTGTACAAGACCGGACCGTGAATTATTAGACCTACTGATGTAACACCGTTGACAGTAAAGACTAATAATTTCGTAGAATACCATTAGTGACTCGACCTTAATCCTGAGCGTGTCACGGACTCCTGTCTGCGGGGGTCTATCCTTTGACTAGTACGGGTGAGGGTGGCCACTGTTGCTCGCCCAATATGCCTATCTTCTCAGGGGCATAACCACGTGGGGAGCTGGGAACTTGACTACGCAAGAAGGAATTCACTCGTTCCCGACTTAGGGAAACTAGAGAGGTTTTTCCCTTAAGTGTTGTCTCCAGGGCTTGAACAACGGGGCCCCACTCTCTCATTGGCCCGAGAGGGTTGTTGTTTATGGTTGGACCATGCAACGTAGTTGTTCATTAGAGGAGCAGTGGGACTTAAGGAGCAAGAGGTAGACACAGTGGTAAAACGGTAATATGACCCAACTGTGACTACGAACAACCTGTGAAGGGTCGACTCATGGGTATTGATTATATCGATGGACACAACTTATCCTACAGTGATGAGAGTGCAGCTACGGGCTTTAGTGGAGTATTACCGTAGCTAATGAATGTTGAATAACCGGGTCAAAGAGTTTGACAGGTTAGTCTCGGATCATTGGAGCTCGTCACGTGTAGGTCCATTAGGTCTCTCAGTTGGCTAAAATTGGACAAATTGAGGGTTTACAATTTGGTGTGACTTTGAAGTGTTCAAATTCATTATTTGGGTATTTATGTCATTTATATGAGATATAGATGACATAATATATAGTTTGATGTGAATGAGATTCATAATAAACTATAGTATAGCCTAATTGATTAATTAGTGCTAATTGGAGAAATTGAATTGAGAGAAATTAAATTGAATGTGATTCAATTTATAATTCCACATTTATGCAAATGAGATTTGTATAAGAAGGTATGAGATACCTTATATTATATAATATGCAAATGTGATTTGTATTTTATATGGTTGTGGTAAAATTGTGATTTGGTGGAGGTTTTAACTCCATCACACAATAGTATTTAAAGGCTTTGCAAGAAGCCTTTGGTATGCCATTTGTCATTTTTTGGATTTTCATCCAAAGAGAGAACAAAGACTTTCTCTCATTCTCTCTCAATTCTCTCTAAAATTTCTCCTCACCCAAAACCAAAGGGAGTCCCACCTACTCACCCTCAACCTCCCGAGAACACCCGAGAAGACCCTTTGGAGGTGTCTCCCTGTTCGGATCGAGGTTTGTGTTCGAGGAGATCGTTGAATCGAGAGAGATCGTGACCGGAGGAGAAAAGCGTTGAAGAAGAGATCTTCAACAAGTAAGTATTTTATAATTCCTTACTGTTTTCTTCTCTTATTTGCATGTTTAGCCTAGGATCTATGAGATAGATTCAATTTTAAGACACGTTTTACACAACGGATCAACGACGTTTCACAACGTCTTCCGTTGCGGGAATTCAAAATCCCTTCAATTGGTATTAGAGTCAATCGTTGCTCTTCGTTGTGTATTTTGTGAATTCTTAAAATTAGGTGGGTAGCATTAATTTTCATGAGATGAATGTTAATGGTTTGCAATTTTGGATGTTTTTCAGTTTTTGGCACTTTTTAGATTTACATTAAAGTTGATGAGATCAATGTAAGGGCCCGTTGTTTTGGGCATTTTTTAATGTAAATCGAGTCTGTAAGTCCGTGTCGTTCGTGGCAAGAGTTATCGTGAAGAAAACGGAGCAAAAACGGGCGATTTCGGTGAAAAACAGCAAAAGTTGTGTTGCTGGAAGTTCATCAGCGTTGTGACGCCATCCATGATGCTGGAGGCTGCTGCAGTGCAGCGTTGAGAACGTTGGGCGCGACGCTATTTATTATAGCGTTGCAACACAATAACAATGTTGCAACGCCGTGGCGTAGTGGTGCGTGGAGCGTGGATTTTTCGGGGGCGTGTTCGTGGGCAGCAGTTCAAGCTTGGTGTTATGCAAATGCCCTTTTATTTTTTTTATTACTTATTTATTTGTAATTGTGATTTTATAAATGTATTTTTTTAATTATTTTAATTTATATTAATATAAATATTATATTAATGTTAATTAATTTAATTTTATGTCCCTAGGGTGCCAAAAATCGGTCCAATATTGTTATTTAATTATTTTATGCATGAGATGTATGATTTAATTATTTCTATGTGCATAAAGTATGTCATATAGATTTAAAATCCCACCTTAGGTTAAACATTTCATGCATCATATTTATATTATAAGAGTTATAATATATAGTATGCATGATAGAATTATATTATAAGAGTTATAATATAATGTTTGCATGATTTAATTTATTTAATATAAGTGTTATATTTTTAATTCAGGAAGCTGAGGCAAGTGTTGCCTTAAGACCTTTTCACAGGGGTACGACCTCTGAGATAAAGTTTGTAGACTCTTCAGGCCCTAAGGGGAAGAAGGAGAAGTTGAAGGAAGTTAAGGTTGACCGCGCTACCGCCCTAAAAGGCAAAGAAATCAAGAATGTTGCTAGAAAGTGTTTCTACTGCAACAAGGACGGACACCTGAAAAGGAGTTGTCCCAAGTTCCTTGATGAAAAGAAGATGACAGATAAATGTGATTTACTTGTCACAAAAACTTGTTTAGTGCAGAGTAATGACTCTGCTTGGATATTGGATTCAGGCGCCACTAACCACGTTTGCTCTTCTTTTCAAGGATTAAGTTCTGGCGGTACGTTGCAAAGGGTGAGATAACACTCGTGGTTGGATCCGAGAGAAGTTGTCTCAATTTGCAAAGAAAAGGCACTGATGAAGTTATTCTTTGGCGGGAAGTACTTATTATTGGATAATATGTACATAGTTCCTGGGTTTACGAGAAACCTAGTTTCTATATCCTGCCTATTAGAACAAAATATTTTCGTTTCTTTCAAGAGCAATAAAGCGTTTATTTCTCGAAATGGAAATTTGATTTGTTCTGCTTCGCTTGAGAGCAATTTATATGTTTTGAACCCTAATTCGGTCAAAAGTGTTTTGAACACCGAATTGTTTAAAACAGCTGAAACGCGAACTAAGAGATTAAAAGTTTCTCCAAAAGAAAGTGCCCATCTTTGGCATCTACGGTTAGACCACATTAATCTCAATAGGATTGAGAGACTAGTGAAGAGTGGACTTCTAAGCGAGTTGGAAGAAAACTCTTTACCAGTATGTGAGTCATGCCTTGAAGGCAAAATTACCAAACGTCCTTTTAGTGGAAAAGGATATAGAGCCAAGGAGCCCCTTGAGCTTATACATTCTGACCTCTGTGGTCCGATGAATGTTAAAGCACGAGGAGGTTACGAATACTTCGTATCTTTCATAAATGACTATTCGAGGTATGGGTACATTTACCTAATGCATATGAAGTCTGAAACACTTGAAAAGTTCAAGGAGTTCAAGACTGAGGTTGAGAACCTGTTAGGTAAATCGATTAAAACACTTCGATCGGATCGAGGTGGAGAGTATATGGACACTGAATTCCAGGACTATATGATAGAACATGGAATTATGTCCCAACTCTCAGCACCTGGTATGCCACAACAGAATGGTGTATCGGAGAGGAGAAACAGAACCTTGTTGGACATGGTTCGGTCGATGATGAGTTATGCTCGTCTCCCTAATTCTTTTTGGGGTTACGCAGTGGAGATGCGGTTTACATTTTGAACACGATTGGCCGAAAAATGTTTGTGAAACACCTTTCGAACTCTGGCATGGTCGTAAACCAGTTTACGTCATTTTAGAATTTGGGGTTGCCCGACCCATGTGTTGGTGTCAAACCCGAAGAAGTTGGAACCTCATTCAAAGTTGTGCCTCTTTGTACGTTACCAAAAAGAGACTAGAGGTGGTTACTTTTACGATCCTAAGGATAATAGGGTACTTGTGTCGACAAACGCCACTTTCCTTGAGGAAGACCACATCAGGGATCACTTACCAAGGAGTAAGATTGTGTTGAATGAAATGGACAGTTTATCAGCAAGAGTTGCTGATGGTGCTAGTACATCAACAAGTGTTGTGGATCCTAACTCGTCTAATCAAGTCCGTTCCCAAGATTTGGGAATGCCTCGACGTAGTGGGAGTGCTATGAGACAACCTGAACGTTACATGGGTTTAGCTGAAACCCAAGTCGTCACCCCTGATGATGACTGTGAGGATCCATTGACCTATGATCAGGCAATGGCTGACGTTGACAAAAACGAATGGATTAAAGCTATGGACCAGGAAATGGAGTCCATGTACTTCAATTCCGTCTGTGAGCTTGTGGACCAACTGGATGGGGTAAAAGCTATTGGTTGCAAGTGGATCTACAAGTGCAAACGTCGCGTAGATGGGAAGGTGCAGACCTTCAAAGCTCGACTAGTGGCAAAGGGTTTTACCCAGGTGGAAGAGGATGACTATGAGGAAACTTTTTCACCTGTTGCCATGGTAAAGTCGATTAGAATCCTTCTGGCCATTGCCGCATATTATGACTATGAGGTATGGCAGATGGATGTCAAGACCGCCTTTCTGAATTGCAACCTTGACGAGACCATCTACATGGACCAACCCAAAGGGTTCATTGCCCAACGACAAGAGCAAAAGGTTTGCCGGCTTCAAAGGTCTATTTATGGACTGAAACAAGGCTCGAGGTCTTGGAATATAAGGTTTGATGAGGCGATCAAATCTTATGGCTTCGATCAAAATGTTGAGGAGTCTTGTGTTTACAAGAAAATCGTTAACAGTACTGTCGCGTTTCTTATATTGTATGTGGATGATATACTTCTCATTGGGAATGAGGTAGGATTTCTTACTGACATTAAGGAATGGTTGGCTTCGCAATTCCAAATGAAAGATTTGGGAGAGGCACAGTATGTTCTAGGTATCCAGATTGTTCGGAACCAGAAGAACAGAACGCTAGTCATGTCTCAAGCGTCTTATATTGACAAGATGTTGTCTAGATATAAGATGCAGAACTCCAAGAAGGGCTTGCTGCCTTTCAGGCATGGGGTTCACCTGTCTAAGGATCAATGTCCTAAGACGCCTCAAGAGGTTGAGGATATGAGACGAATCCCCAATGTTCAGCTGTAGAGAGCCTGATGTATGCCATGTTGTGTACTAGGCCCGACATCTATTATGCAGTTGGGATTGTCAGTAGGTATCAATCCAATCTAGGATTAGATCACTGGACAGCCGTAAAGGCAATCCTCAAGTATCTTAGGAGAACGAAGAACTACAACCTTGTGTATGGGAGTGGGGATTTGATCTTTATGGGATACACAGATTCTGACTTTCAGACCGATAAGGATTCTAGGAAATCCACTTCGGGGTCAACCTTCATTTTGAATGGAGGAGTTGTAGTGTGGCGAAGCATCAAGCAAGAATGCATCGTTGATTCCACGATGGAAGCCGAGTATGTTGCGGCTTGTGAAGTTGCAAAGGAAGCTGTTTGGCTTAGGAAGTTCATGACGGATTTGGAAGTTATTCCAAATATGAACTTGTCAATCACACTGTTTTGTGACAACAGTGGTGCAGTAGCCAACTCGAGAGAACCTCGAAGTCATAAAAAGGGCAAGCATATAGAGCGTAAGTATCACGACACGGGAGATTGTGCACCGCGGAGCGTGATGGCCACACACAGATAGCTTGAGCACAAGCGTTGTTGATCCATTTACAAAGGCCCTCACGGCTAAGGTGTTTGAGAGTCACCTAGAGAGTCTAGGTCTTGAGTGCTTCACGACTAGGGCAAGTGGGAGTATTGTAAAAGGGTATTCAATGCCCTAGTTTATTGTATTACTTTACTGTACATTTGAGAAATGTATCATGTACTCCACTAGCTTAGTCCAAGTGGGAGTTTGTTGGGATGTATGTCCTCATCTCATGTAGTTTGTAATATTCCAAGTTGTAAATGAATAAGAGTTATTTATTTCAACATTGTGTAATAAATAAGAGATATTTATTTAAACTTTGTGTCTCGCATTTTTCATAAACTTAATCCAATAAACTAAGCTCCAGGGTCATTGCATTATGAGAGAAGTAAGAACTTGAACGGTGTGTATTGGACACACAGGGAGGATCACGTTCGAGTTGATGACCCGAATGGTCTACATTATATGGATAGGGTAGGAGACCTAATCCTGGACACACTGTGGATGCGACCCGCTTTGTATTAGATACAAACGAGGTGATCTGACTCGTTCATGTGGTTGATATGCGAGTGGGGGCATCCTGTGCAATGAGATTGTACAAGACTGGATCGTGAATTATTAGACTTACTAATGTAACACCGTTAACAGTATAGAGCTAATAATTTCGTAGATGACCATTAGTGACTCGACCATAATCCTGAGCGTGTCACGGACTCCTGTCTGCGGGAGTCTGTCCTTTGACTAGTAAGGGTGAGGGTGGCCACTATTGCTCGCCCAATATGCCTATCTTCTCAGGGGCAGGACCACGTGGGGAGCTGGGAACTTGACTACGCAAGAAGGAATTCACTCGTTACCGACTTAGGGAAACTAGAGAGGTTGTTCCCTTAAGTGTTGTCTCCAAGGCTTGAACAACGGGGCCCCACTCTCTCATTGGCCTGAAAGGGTTGTTGTTTATGGTTGGACCATGCAACGTAATTGTTCATTAGAGGAACAGTGGGACTTAAGGTGCAATAGGTAGACATAGGGGTAAAACGGAAATATGACCCAGTTGTGACTACGAACAACCTTTGAAGGGTCGACTCATGGGTATTGGTTATATCGATGGACACAACTTGTCCTCTGGTGATGAGAGAGTGCACTACGGGCTTTAGTGGAGTGTTACACAGTAGCTAATGAATGTTGAATAACCAGGGTCAAAAGTTTGTGAGTTAGTCTCGGATCATTGGAGCTCGTCACGTGTAGGTCCATTAGGTCCTCGGTTGGCTCAAATTGGAGAAATTGATGATTTCTGAGTTTGGTGTGAATTTGAAGTGTTCAAATTCATTATTTGGGTATTTATGTCATTTATATGAGATATAGATGACATAATATATAGTTTGATGTGAATGAGATTCATAATAAACTATAGTATAACCTAATTGATTAATTAGTGCTAATTGAAGAAATTGAATTGAGATAAATTAAATTGAATGTGATTCAATTTATAATTCCACATTTATGCAAATGAGATTTGAATTATAAGGTATGAGATACCTTATATTATATAATATGCAAATGTGATTTGTATTTTATATGGTTGTGGTAAAATTGTGATTTGGTGGAGGTTTTAACTCCATCACACAATAGTATTTAAAGGCTTTGCAAGAAGCCTTTGGTATGCCATTTGTCATTTTTTGGATTTTCATCCAAAGAGAGCAAAAAGACTTTTTCTCATTCTCTCTCAATTTTCTCTACAACTTCTCCTCACCCAAAACCAAAGGGAGTCCCACCTACTCTCCCTCAACCTCCCGAGAACAACCGAGAAGACCCTTTGGAGGCGTCTCCCTGTTCGGATCGAGGTTTGTGTTCGAGGAGATCGTTGGATCGAGAGAGATCGTGACCGGAGGAGAAAAGCGTTGAAGAAGAGATCTTCAACAAGTAAGTATCTTATAATTCCTTACTGTTTTCTTCTCTTATTTGCATGTTTAGCCTAGGATCTATGAGATAGATTCAATTTTAAGACACGTTTTACACAATGGATCAACGACTTTTCACAACGTCTTCCGCTGCGGAAATTCAAAATTCCTTCATGAGGTTTTGTCCCTGAGAATATAGGCTTATTGAATCGGCTACAGGCCACTCTCACCCATACTAGTCTAAGGACAAACCCCTATAAGCAGGAGTTCTTAACTTGCTCAGTATTCAGGTCGAGTCACTAATGACCATCTATAAATTATCAGTCTTATCCTCTTAACGGCGTTATACAGGTTAGACTAATAGTTTGCAGTCCGGTCTTGTATGAACTCTTCATACAGGATGCCCCCACTCACATGTCAACCACATGAATGAGTTGGATTACCTCATTTGTACTAATTATAAAGTGGGTCGCATCAATGGTGTTACGAACCTTATTCTTATACCATAGACCTTTTAGGTTATAGTCTTGAACACAATCCAAATAGTGTCTACTACACTGATGTTCAAGATATATTATAACCTTGGAGCTTAGTTTATTGAATTTATAAAGTAAGAATATAATTTTACCAAAACAAATAACTCTTTATTTATTTAATCAAAATTACATAAGTGTAGGGCACAAATTCCAACATGGACAGCGTTGTGACGTCGAAGAACAGTGTCTCAACGTTGTCGACAGAATAACAAACTCATTTGTTGTTCTTCGTTGTTTTTCGCCCGATTCCGCTCCGATTTCTTCACATCAACACTTGCCATACAAGACACGGACTTACAGACTCGATTTATTTTCTAATTGCCCAAAAAACATAGGCCTTTACATTAATCTAATCAACAGAAAATAAATCTAAAGAAAATGCCAAAACCGAAACATCCAAAATTGCAAAACTACAATTCATCTCATGAATTAAAGCTTTACCCACCTAATTTTAAGAAAAACATTTGCACAACGAAGAAGCCAACGTTTGGACCAATTGAAGGGAATAAAACTCCCGCAGCGAAAAACGGCTTTCAATCGTCGTGGTTTCGTTGTTAAAAACATTTTCTCAAAATCAATTTTATCCTATAGAAATTAGGCTAAACATGCAATTAAGAAGGAAAAACAGTAAGAGGATGCACTTACTTGTTGAAGAACCTTTTTTCACGATTTCCTTCTCCAGTCACGAACACTTCGCATTCTCGAACTCAACGATCACGATCTCACCGAACCTCGAACAATCAGACACCTTCAAAAGGACTTCTCGGTTGTTCTCCTTAGGTAGAAGGAGAGTAATGAGACTCTTTTGGTAAAGAGATGAGAGAAAAATTGAGAGAGAAGAGTTGAGAGAGATTGCCAAATGCTTTTGGTGAGAATCCAAAAATTGAGCATTGATCCACCAAATGCCTTCTTGCAAGGGGTTTATATAATGGTGATAGGTGGAGTTGAAATCTCCACCTATTTACCATTTTACTACAACCATAGGTTATGCAAATCATATTTGCATAACCACATATAATAAGATATCTCATATCTCATTATACAAATCACATTTGTATAATTGTGGATTTTAAATTGAATCACATTCAATTTAATTTCTCTTAATCCAATTTCTCCAACTTAGTCTTAATTAAGCAATTAAGCTAACCTATAGTTTATTATGAATCTCATTCACATTAAACTATATAATATGTCAATCATATCTCATATAAATGACGTACCTTTAAATGAATTTGAACACTTCAAATCCACACCAAACTGTAAACCCTCTATGTATCCCATTTGAGCAAACCGAGGGACCTAATGGACCTACAGGTGACGAGCTCCAATGATTCAAGACTAACCTGTCAAACTCTTTGACCCGGTTTATCAACATTCATTAGCTATGGTAACACTCCACTAAAGCTCGTAGCTGCACTCTCGTCACTGTAAGACAATGTCAACCACATGAACGAGTTGGATCACCTCGTTTGAATCTAATACAAAGCGGGTCGCATCCACAGCGTATCCAAGATTAGGTCTCCAACCCTATCCGTATAATGTAGACTGTTTGGGTCATAAACTCGAACGTGATCCTCCCTGTGTGTCTACTACACACCGTTCAAGTTCTAGTTCTCTCATAAATCAATGACCCTGGAGCTTATTTGATTGGACAAAGTTTGTAAAATTTTGAGACATAAAGTGATGAAAGAAATAACTCTTATTTATTTCGATAGTGAATATTACAAACAAATACGAGATTAGGACATACATCCAAATAGATCCCTAGGTCAATTAACTTTCAATGACACTCCAAAGGTTTAGAATAACCTGCCACTGAAGGGTAGTCAAATCATTCCTACTCTAGGACGAGACTATCTCAAACCTTATTACCAGAACAACTCTTATTCCTATATGTTTTAGTTACCATTTTCGGTCTGCATGCATTAACTCTTAATGTATCCCATAAGTGTGACCCGACCCTCTTAGAGTCCCCATCCAACAAAATCTTTAGATGGGAGGACTAAGTTGGAATACAGACTAAGGTAACCCTCCCTTTCGAGAGTTTACGCTGTTCTGACTCCTATGATCAAGCCCTCTGAAGGGTTCGTTTGCTCCAGGGTAAAAATGCAGGCAGATCATAAGAGTCTCATGATGAAAACAAACAGAGGAGATCATTGGTCTCGTTGACTCAAGTCCCGCTCCCACTTACTATAAATACTCTCTCCATTCACCTTGATTTTCACCCATACAAATATCATTCGATGGCGGATGCTCCCATTTGCGCCACGAGGCTGAGTATGGATCTCATGGTGTGAACTTAACAAAGATTTGTGGGTGAAACATTTGATGTATCATATACACCTATTTCTTCCTACTCAATACTTTATTATTAGGGATTGGCCTAGATAAATCCGACTATAATTTACCTAAGTCTACCAATATAACATTTATACTAGAATTACCTAAGTCTATTAACCTTTTAATAAACGTAGGTCTATGAGTTTAATTCATTAATCTCTTAATAAACGTCACTCACAAATCATAATTTATAAATCCTCTGGATTAAATTCACTCTCAGGTCGGTTCCCAAGTAGGGGTGTTTTGTTTTTGTCAACTTAAATACCCCAACCTCGTTAGAATCTTCCTTAGACAGATTTCCTCTTTAATCATAGTTTATAAATTATTATATTGCCTAATTCTAATCTTATTAGAGTTAGATAACCTAATGTCTAATTAATTCCAATTCTAAAACCATTTTAAAACTAGTTAATTAACCTTAGGTTACATGCATTTCTATGTTATAAGTGCTTGATCATTCATCACATGAATAAATATACATTCATAACATATTCAACACATGAATAAATGCATGACAATGCGTTCCTAAATTAATATAACATTTATATTAATTAAACATGCATAGCATATAATATAACACCTTATATTATAAAATGATGCATGATTACGCTTAACCCAAGGTGGGATTTTAATCTAAATGGCATACATTATGCACATCAATTCATATAACACTTGCATAAAAATAAATAGTAAAATTAGACCACATTTTCACACTTTGACTTAATTAAAATTAATATAATCAAATTATATTAATTTATAATTAATTAAAATTAATAAATAATAAAAAAACAAAAAAATTAATTAAGGCTTCCTTCCCGCGTATTGCGGCTCAACGTTGTATCTCCTACAGGTCGCCAACCGTACGCACAACATTGAGATGTTGTTGCATAGCATCTCAATGTTTTCCTCTGGACAAAATAGAGCACCTTCTATTCTTGCTCGTTTTTACTCCGTTCTTCACAGCAACTCCTTTGCCACGAACAACACAGACTTACAGACTCGATTTACATTCAATTTGCTCAAAACAACGGGCCCTTACATCAATCTCATCAACGATAAATGTCAATCTAAGTGCCAAAATTGTGAAAACATTTAATTTTACAAAACCACATTTATCTCTTGAATTGAAAGCAACCCACCTCTAATTTTGTGACATTCACAACAACAATGGCTCTTATACCAATTGAAGAGATCGTATCCCACAGGAAACCATTTGAATCACTTTTGCCCGCAATTACGTTATGAATTTTCACAATAGAATCTAAGGTTAAGAATGTTTAGGGAGAGATGAAATTACCATTAAAGAACCTTTCTTCTAGTAATCCTTCAACAAGCCTCTTGTTCTAGAATTGATCACGAACCCATTCTATTCTTGAACACCTCCAACAAGTCTTCTTTGTTGTTCTCAAGGAGAGGGAAGATGGTGAGATCTTTTTTTGGAATTGGGAAAGAATTTGAGAGAGCTTTACTTTTTGGAAATTCAAAATTTCCAGAAAATGAGCAATCAACCTCTAAAATGCATCCTAATGCACTCTTAATGGGTGTAATGGCGGAGATAACTTCCTCCACCCATATTTCCACTATGTGCACAATATATGCATTATGAAAATCATATTTTCATAATTGCATAATATAATGTATCCTATACCTTATTTATGCAAATCATATTTGCATAATGCACATTATAAAGTATCATATACTTCATAAATTTAATCATATTTAATTTTGCATTTAACTCTCATATTCTATATTTAATATGAAACTATTTAACATTAAATTAATTATTTGGATAATAATCCAACTATAGCTTATAGTTCAATATGAATCATATTCACATAAAACTATTATATCGATTATATCTCATATAATTGATATAACTCTCATTTACGAATTCAAACATTTCAAATTCTTTCCAAACCTTTATACCCTCGATAAGGTCCAAGTTGAGCCAACGGAGGGACCTAATGGACCTACAGTTCATGAGCTCTAATGATACGAGATTAACCGATCAAACTTTTTGATCCGGTTGACCAACATTCATTAACTACGAGTCACTCTACTATAGACTCGTTGTTGTACTCACCTTACTATAGAACAAGTTGTGTCCATTGATTTAACCAATGCCCGCGAGTCGACGCTTCATAGGTTGTTCGTAATCACAATTGGATCAAATTACCGTTTTACCCCTATGAGTACCTCTTGCTCCTAAGTACCACTGATCCTCTAATGAACAACTTTTTTTATGGGCATACAATAAACAAAATCTCTCTCGGGCTAGTGAAAGATTTGTGCCCCGTTGTTCAAGACCTTGATTCAACCCTTAAGAGAATAACCT
This sequence comes from Trichosanthes cucumerina, assembly GCA_036507285.1. Taxonomy (NCBI): domain Eukaryota; kingdom Viridiplantae; phylum Streptophyta; class Magnoliopsida; order Cucurbitales; family Cucurbitaceae; genus Trichosanthes; species Trichosanthes cucumerina. The sequence goes on along the minus strand of CM071835.1, from coordinate 83,788,635 downwards.
ATCTAATTTCCTTAGCACGGGAACGAGTGAATTACATCTCCCGGAGTTAAGTTCCCAACTCCCCACGAGGTTTTGTCCCTAAGAAGGTATGCTTATTGAGCTAACAACTTTGGCCACTCTCACCCATACTAGTCTAAGGACAAACCCCGCAGACAAGAGTTCGTAACCCGCTTAGGATTCAGGTTGAGTCACTAATGGTCATCTATGAATTATTAGACCTAATCTGTTAATGGTGTTATGTCGTAGGCTAATAATTTGCGGTTCGATCTTTTGCGAACTCATCACATAGGATGCCCCCACTCACATGTCAACTACATGAACGAGTTGAATCGCCTTGTTTGTATCAAATACAAATTAGTGGGTCACATCTATAGTGTTACCAGGATGCGGTTTCCATCATTATCCATGTACTATAGACCAGTTGGGTTACATACTTGAACATGATCCTACTTATGTGCCTACTACACACAGTTCAAGTTCTCATTATCATAACCCTAAAGATTAGTTTATTGGATTTAAGTTTTAAATGCGAGAACAAAAAAGAAATGATGAACAATAACTTTTTATTTATTTCATCGAACATTCACAAACTACACGAGTTTAGGGTTTAAAACCCTAACCATGGTCCATCTGTTGGGTTTTATGTCCTAAAACTCGTGGTTTTGTAAACCGAATGTATATTCTTTTTTGCAATAAAGATGTTATTGAGATTTATTCAATAAAGGTGTTATTGAATAAAGTGAATTATATATTTTGAAACCCAAATCTAATAAAGAACCCATGGCTATAGGATGAATACTTGAAGTTTATGTGTGACATAAAAGTGGATCAGGTTCAAGTTATACACAGAACAGTCTATAGTATAGGGATAAGGTTGGGTACCTTATCCTGGGGACACTATGGAAGCGGCCCACTTTGTAAAATACAAACGATGTGATCCTGAATCGTTCATGTGGAGACTGAAGGGAATTGAATCTCGTGCGGAAGCGAATGATCGCCTTCGCTCTCAATTGTGTGACATAGAAATACTCAAAACATAGAAAATCTAAGCTAAGCATTCATCTTGAAAGCATAAAAGGATTAGTAGGTTATCTTTGAAGACCGGTTCTTCAAGTTGTTCCTCGTCGTCTACGAGCTCCTCTTCTCTACGATCAAATCCTCGAACATCGTCAAAAGACCTTCTTGTTTGGTCTCTAGGAGAGGGAGAGAGGTGGGATCTCTTTTTTGGATTAGGGATGTTTGTAGAGAGATTTTGGAGAGAATTCTTGTGATTGCCTAAGATGCAAAACCACACAAATGGTTCAAGTGTCTCAAAATGCATCCAAAAGGATGTTTTTATACGCAATGTGGGTGGAGACAAATTCTCCACCCATTTTGCCACTAACTCCACATATTATGCATAAATGCATAATATAAGGTCTCAAACACCTTATTATATGAATCTTATTCACATAATGTGGAGAAATTGGATTTAATTAAATCCAATTTCATCTCTCTCAAAAGTCTACCATAAGTATGTCTTAATTCCATAATTAGACACAATTAAGTTCAATATGAATCATATTCACATTGAACTATATATTATATCAATCATATAAAATATAATTAATATAATCCCTAAATTGAACTTGAACATTTCAAATTCATTCCGAAACTTTATACCCTCCATTAATTCCATGTTGAGAAACCCGAGGGACCTAATGGACCTACAGATCATGAGCTCTAACGATACGAGATTTTCTAATCAAACTCATTGATCCCGTCAATCAACATTTTAACTACGAGTCACTCCACTAAAGACTCGTAGCTGCACTCTCATCACTATAGGACAAGTTGTGTCCATCGATTTAACCAATGCCCGTGAATCAACCCTTCACAGGTCGTTCGTAGTCACAGCTGGGTCAAATTATCGTTTTACCCCTGTGACTACTTCTTGCACCTTAAGCACCACTGATCCTCTAATGAACAACAAGTTTATGGTCGACCATAAACATTATCCCTCTCGGGCCAGCAAGAGGGAGGAGCCCCGTTGTTCAAGACCTTGATTCAGCTCTTAAGGGAATAACCTATCTAGTTACCCTAGAACAGGAACAAGTGAATTCCTTCTTGCAAAGTTGAGTCCCCAGCTCTCTAAAAGGTTTCATCCTTGAGAAGGTAGGCATATTGAGTCGGCAACTCTGGCCACTCTCACTCGTACTAGCCAAAGGACAATCCTCGGTAGACAGGAGTTCGCAACTCGCTCAAGATTCAGGTTGAATCACTATTGGTGATCGTTTGAATTATTAGCTCGAACCTATCAACGATGTTACTGGATTGGTCTATCAAGTCTTGTACAAACTCTTTGCACAGGATGCCCACACTCGCATGTCCACTACATGAACGAGCTGGATCGCCTCGTTTGTATCAAATATAAAGTGGGTTGCATCCATAGTGTTAACAGGATGAGGTTTCCAACCTAATTTCCTCAAATAATTACAAATACACGAGTTTAGGGCATAAATCCCAACAAACTCCCACTTGTCCTAAAGCTAGTGGGGTATATAGAACATTACAATAATGCAAATACAATAAACTAGGGCATTGAATACCTTTTGATACAATACTCCCACTTTCCCTAGTCAAGTTCTAATTTGTAAACCTAGAGTTTCTAGGTGACCCTGTTGGGTTTTATGTCCTAAAACTCGTGGTTTTGTAAAGTGAATGTATATTTTGTTTGGCAATAAAGATATTGTTGGGGTTTTGTGCCCTAAAACTCGTAGTTTGTAATTATGTTCTAATTTATGTAATAAAGTGTTGTTATTATCAATAAAGAGTTATTGTTCGTTGTCTACGAGTTTGCCTTTATTTAAACCCTAAATCCAATAAACTAAACATCCAATGTTGTTAAATGAATCTTTAACTGAATGTAGTGTACATATAGAAGACCTCGGTTAGAGATACAGCCTAAAAGGTCTATAGTTGGGGGATAAAGTTTGGGTACCTTACCCTGGTAAAACTATGGATGCGACCCACTTTGTATTTGATACAAACGTAGTGATCCTAACGTGTTCGTGTAGATGACATGTGAGTGGGGATATCCTATGTAATGAGATTACATAAGACCAGACTGCGAAATAGTAACCACTAGATGTAACTTCGCTAACTAGTTAGGTTTCTATTTCACTAGGATGACCTAGGCAACTTGATCTCAATCCTAAGCAGGTTACGAACTCCTGTTCGCGAGAGATTGTCCTTTGACTAGTGTGGGTGACAGTGGCCAGATTCGCCGATTCAATATGTCTACCTTCTTGGGGACAAGACTGAGTGAGCGGCTGGTAACTTAACTTAGAATGATGGAATTCACTTCTTCCCGCCTACTAGGGTAAGTAGAGGAATGTTCCCTTAAGTGGTGTCTCTGGGACTTGAACAAAGGGTCTGACCCTCTCATTGGCCCGAGAGTGACTATGTTTGTTGGTAGGACCACAAACAAATTGTTCATTAGAGGAGCATTGATACTTAAGACACAAGATGTAAACGAGGGGTAAACCGATAATTTGACCCAGCTGGTGTTACGAACATTTTGAAGGATTGACTTGGTGTTATTGGTCAATATCCATGGACATAGAAATATATCTGCAGTGAGAAGAGTGCAGCTATGGGACTTTAGTGGAGTGTTCCCGCAGTTAACGAATGTTGATTGGGAGGTTAATGAGATTAACCGAGTAATCTTGTATCGTTGGAGCTTCTAATCTGTAGGTCCATTAGGTCCACCTTCTAGCTCGGTAAAGGGTTCTTAGATCATTTGAATTTGAAATGTTCAAATTCATAAGGAATAAACTTAATGTATATAGATACGATATAATATATAGTTTTGGAACTATATATTATAAATTTAATGTGAATATGATTCATATTAGATTATATGAGAGAATTAAATATTTGAAAGAGTTCAAATGTTAAATTCAAATGTGAATGTGATTCATATTTGAAAACTATAGGTTATAATTTAATGTGCATAAGATGTACATTAAAAGTATAGGTTAGAGGAGAAAAATTAAATATGATTTAATCCTAATTATTAATTAAATATATGATATTTAATTAATTAATTAAATTGATTAATTAATTAGTTAATTAAGTGTTGGGGACACGTTCCCCTCTTCCCACTTCCCCTCCAATCGATAGGGAGTGGGGATGCTCTCCTCTTCAATTCAACCTCTCGATGGACAGTGAAAGGATTGATCGATTGATGATCTTGGAGTTGTGAATTGCTCACTCTAGAACTCTCTCTCTAAAATTCCCTACATTCTCCAATTGTTGGATCCTTCCCACCTAAGGAAGATCTAAGTGGAACCCAGAGCCTTAGAAGGTTTTCTTACTGGTAGTGTCTTGATGGAGAAAATACAGAGGATTTCCTGGGTTGCTGAGTTACTGAAATTTTCTTAGAGCAAGAAGTTGCTATGAATCTACAAAGGTAACACTTCTTCTTATTTTAGTTTAATTGTTAAACTTAGTATGTTTGCATGCAATTATCCATGTCTAATTAGGATTAGATAAACATGTTTGTTATGTTTTGTCAATGTACTGGTTTTTGTTCCTAACTAAAACAATCAAGCAATTACGATCCCAAACTCATTTCCGCTGCTCAAGGGGATTGGATCCCCATCAGATATTATTGAGATTTATTCAGTAAATGTGTTATTGAATAAAGTAAATTGTGTATTGTGTAACATTAATAAAATAAAGAACCCTTGGCTATAGGATGAATGCTTGAACTTTATGTGTGATATAAAAGTGGATCAAGTTCAAGTTATAGTTGAACGGTCTATAGTATCAGGATAAGGTATGGTAACTTATCTTGGAGACACTATGGACGCGACCCACTTTGTAGAGTACAAACGATTTGATCAAAAATCATTCATGTGGAGACATGCGAGTGGGGGCGTCCTATGCAATGAGTTTGCATATGACTGGACCGCAAATTAGTCACTTAGACTTTTTAACTCCGTTTACTGTCTTAACTGACTATATTTATACGATGACCTACGCAACTCGATCTTAATCCTGAGCGTTCTATGAACTCCTTTTTATTAAGATTATCCTTAGATTTGCATGGGTGAGAGTGGCCCGAGATTGCCGACTCAATAAGCCTCCTATTTCAGGGATAAATCTGGGTAGGTAGGTGGGAACATAGTTCTACAAGATGGAATTCACTCCTACCCGCTTTAGGGATTAGTAGAGAGGTTGTCCCCTTAAGTGTTAACTCCGGGTCTTGAACAAAGGGCCCACCCCTCTCTTGGCCCGGTAGGGATTTGATTTGCTAGTTGGACCACAAACAATTGTTCATTAGAGGATCAGTGAGACTTAAGGAACAAGAGGTAACTACAGGGGTAAAACGATAATTTTGACCAAGCTGTAATTACGAACGACCTGGGAAGATCGACTTACTAATCATGGTTATTTCGAGTGGACAGAAATATATCTACAGTGAGGAGAGTGCAACCACTAGGGTTTAATGGAGTGTCCCGGTGGTTAACGAATGTTGATTAGCTAGGCTAAAGAGTTTGGTCGATTAATCTCGTATCGTTGGAGCTCATGATGTGTAGGTCCATTAGGTCCTCCTTACTAGCTCAGATTAAGCCTTGTAACATTTTGAGAGAAAAGAATTTTAATTGTTCAAATTTGGTTTTGGGAGAAATCATTAATTATATGTGATATATTTAACGAGTCATAGCTTAATTATGAATTAAACTATGATTAAAATGAGATGGATATATTTAAATATGATTTAAATATTGGATCGATTTATAGCATGAATAAGGATTCATGTTTGAAAAATCGATCGGGATCGAGCAATTTATTGAATTTAATATTTGATATTAAATTTAATTATTTAATTAATTAAACTAATTTTAATTAAAAATCAATTTAAAATTAATTTTTGAATTAAAATTAAATAAAAAAAATTAAGGATTTTCCATGGTTTGCAACTTCCCAACTTGTCCAAGCTTATTCATCTCAAAATTGGCCAAAATTGGCCACTTCCTTCTTCTATCATCCTCATCACTGTTGAGATGTCACTCTAATGAAGCTTGATAAAGCTTTATATAATGGTGATTTGAGGTAATTCGATAGAATTTTACAGAAATTGTAAAAGTTCTCGGTTTGTGACCTTTGAGGCCATTTCTTCCAAATTCTCTCAATCTAGGATCCCACAATCCGTTCCAAGGCCTGAGGATAGTAGAGAAGACAATAGAGGTGGTCCACGAAGTGTTCGTGTTGCAAATCGTTCACCTGGTGAAGAGAATTTGATTTTCAAAGGTGAGTTTCTTAACTCCCAGTTTTTCCAGCTTTGAGCATACATTTTATTTTGTAAAATTGATCAACTTAGAGTGTTCAAGATCCTAAATTGCTTCCGCTTTCTTAATTTAGACTCTTTCAGACCCTCGAACACCTTAACCGTGAGAGTCTTTGTAAATAGATCAGTAGCGTTGTGCTCTAATGCTATCTTTTTTACGATCACGTCTCCTCGGTGCACAATTTCTCGTATGAAGTGATACTTCCGTTCGATGTGTTTTTCCCTTTTGTGACTTCGAGATCTCTTGAGGCCACGACACCGCTGTTATCACAATAAAGGGTGATCGGGAGGTTCATATTTGGAACGATTTCCAAATCAGTCATGAACTTCTTAAGCCATATTGTCTCTTTAGCCACTTCACAAGCTGCTACCTACTCAGTCTTCGTAGTGAAGTCAGCAATGCATCCTTGCTTGATGCTCCACCCAACTACGGTTTCAGACAATCTTACATCATTCCCAATGAGTAGGATATCATCAACCTACAACAATAGAAAAACGACAATACTGTTGATTAACTTCTTGTATACACAAGGTTCATCAACATTTTGATAAAAGCCATAAGATTTGATAGCCTCATCAAACCTTATATTCCAAGACCTAGAGGCTTGTTTCAACCCATAAATGGATCGTTTCAGCCTGCAAATTTTTTGCTCATGGCCTTGTTCAATGAACCCTTTGGGTTGGTCCATGTAGATGTTTTCTTTAAGATTGTCGTTCAGAAAGGTCGTCTTGATATCCATTTGCCATACTTCATAGTCATAATATGCATCAAGGGGAAGAAGGATCCGGATAGACTAGATCATGGCAACAGGAGAAAAGATTTTCTCATAGTCAACTCCTTCTCGCTCGGTATAGCCTTTTGCCACGAGTCTAGTTTTGAAGGTTTGTACCTTCCCATCTACACCACGTTTTCTCTTGTAGATCCATTTACAACCTATGGGCTTAACCCCATCAAGTTGATCCACAAGATTCCAAACGGAATTGAAGTACATAGACTACATTTCTTGGTCCATGACTTTTATTCATTCGTCTTTGTCAATGTCATCCATTGCTTGATCATATGACAATGGGTCATCGCAGTCATCATTAGATGTGACAACTTGGATTTCAGTTAAACCCATGTAACGGTCAGGCTGTATAACAACCCTCCCACTATGTCGAGACTCTTTCAACTGTTGAGATGGACAACTTTGACTAGACGAGCTAATTTTGTTGGTTTCTAACATTGTCAGTAACTTTTACTAACATACTGTCTAACTCTTTTAACACGATTTTACTTTTAGGCTTGTGATCCCTGATGTGGTCTTCCTCAAGAAAAGTGGTATTTTTCGACACAAGCACATTGTTTTCTTTAGGATTGAAAAATAGACTACTTCTCGTTTCTTTAAGGTAGCCCACAAATAGGCATAATTTTGAACGAGATTCCAATTTCGTTGGATTTGTCACTAGCACATGGGTTGGACTTCCCCAAATTCTTAAATGACATAAACTGCCTTTACGTCCTTTCCAGAGTTCGTAAGGTGTTTCAGAAACACTTTTCGAAGGAACATTGTTCAAAATGTATACTGCAGTCTCAACTGCAAAACCCCAAAACGAGTCAGGGAGATGAGCATAACTCATCATCGACAAAACCATGTCTAACAGGGTTCAGTTTCTCCTTTTCGATACACCGTTTTGCAGTGGCATACAAGGTGCTGAGTGTTATTCCATGTTCTATCATATATTCCTGTAATTCATGATCCATGTGCTCTCCACCTCGATCAGATCGAAGTGTTTTGATGGATTTACCTAAAAGGTTCTCAACCTTAGTTTTATATTCCTTGAACTTTTCAAGTGCCTCAGATTTCTGATGCATTAGGTAAATGTATCCATATCTTGAATATCATCTATAAAAGAGATGAAGTATTCATATCCACCTCGGGGTTTAACACTCATCAGACCACAAAGGTCTGAGTGCACAAGCTCCAAGGTTTCCTTAGCTCTATAACTTTTTCCACTAAAAGGTCGTTTGGTCACTTTACCTTCAAGGCATGATTCGCATACAGGTAAAGAACTTTCTTCTAACTCGTTTAGAAGTCCGTTCTTCACTAATCCCTCAATCCTATTGAGGTTTATATGACCGAATCTTAGATGCCAAAGATAGACATTTTGTTTAGGAGATACTTTTTGCTTTTTATTAGTTCGTGTATTTGTTGTTTTAAATAATTCAGTATTTAAAACCATTTCAAGCGAATTAGGTCTTAAAACATACAAACTATTTTCAAGTAGAGTTGTACACAATTCTAAAACTTTCAATGAAATAAACGCTTTATTAAATTGAAACGAAATTGAAATACATTGACTAATAATGCAAGAAACAGGAATGAGGTTTCTAGTAAACCCTGGAACTATATACATGTTATCTAATAACAGTATTTTCTTACCAAATAGTAGCTCCACCATGTCCACTTCTACAACTAAGACAACATCTCCATTTCCAACTCTGTCTTTAGAGACAATACTGTCATGAGTGGTAGGACGAAGTTGACTTTTCACAATGGACATCATGACATTTGCTTCATCGGTAGGATAAGTAGCCTTCAAGCTTCTGATGCCTGTGGTGAAAACTCTCCATTGTGTTTCTCGAACTCCCACCACCTTTACTCTGACTGCAGTTTGGAAGCTGGAGTTTGGTTCTAGATTTTCATAGAACTCTTACACTATTGGTATTATGGTTGGCTCAGGCTGCTGGTAGAAGTGCTCTCATCAGTGATTGATTATATTGGACTTAACAAAAATAGGCCGACTCGTGAAGGGTTGAGCAAAGCCCTTCTCATGCAGCAACTCTCTTGCCTTGAGCAACTCAAATCATTCCCCAGCCGCTGCATTAACAAACTTCTCCACAGAGGATCTTTTGGAAGACTTAGCTTGATGTTTGTCTTTGTTTTTGGAAGCTTTTGGTTGAGAGGGCAACACTGATTCTTCCACTTGATCTGGATCAGTAGAAGCATCATAACCTGCTTCCTCCTCAGCAACTTCCACAACGACCTTCTTTTTTCCTTTGGATTTCGATGACTTAGACTTGCTCTTTACATGGAAAATGCCTTGAGTTTTCTATTTCCTCAAGGGGTTCTTTGGTTGGAACTTCCTCTTCAATCGGCTCCTCGATCAACTTCTTCTTTCCCTTTGATTTTGATAAGGCGATAACTCTTGTCTGCTTCTCACTATCCTTTTTTTTGTACTTAGGAGCTCGTCGGTAGGATGCAAAGTGCATTGTCAAACTCCTCAATTTAAAGATCAGCAAAGGAGAGAAGTGGTTATAATATTAAATGGTACAATAAAGCTACCTGCAAAAGTATTGTCCTTTCCCATAAATTTTCTGCACAAGTCAACCTTTTCTTTGATTTCCAAATCACCATGGCAAAGATTCTCTTTGACCCTTCTGGAAAAGAGCAGAATATGCAGACAACTTTATCTGTGAGAGGCTGCTGCATTGCCCAATTGGAAAATCTGGATGGCAGGTGCCACCTGCCACATGCTCTAGCTAGTTGTCTGGCCTCTTAAAATCCTATCAATAAGCGACACAATAACTAAGAAAAAGAAAAGAAAACTAAAAAGAAACAAAAGGGAACTAACTACCAAAAAGGAATTAATAAAAGACTACAATGAAACTAACTCTCGGGAGTAATTGAATTTTCAAAAAGTAAATACTCCCTTATCATAACTTTGTCTTGGATGTCTGATTAATTCGAGAGCAACCTCTTAAAGGTTATCCTCCTTTTGAATTCCTCTCCCAGTAATGCTTAAGACTCTGACCATTCACATTGAATTGTCTTCAATTTTTTTCATCTCTCAAGGTAACAACACCATGTGGAAATGCCTCAATTACTCGAAATGGGCTAGACCACTTTGATTTTAATTTGTCAGGGAAAAGATTCAATCTTGAATTATACAACAACAGATCTTGTCCTTTTTCAAAGGACTTGGAGACAATTTTCTTGTCATGTCAAGCTTTTGTTTTCTCTTTGTAGGCCTTGGCATTCTCATAAGAAAAATGTCTAAATTCTTGCAGCTCATTTAGCTACAACATTCTAGTAGCACCTGTTGCTGATAAATCCCAATTCACCTCCTTAATGGCCCAAAATGCCTTATGTTCTAGCTCAAGGAGCAAATGACAGGTTTTTCCATAAAGCTACCTGTAAGGGGGCATGCCTAAAGGTGTTTTGAAAGTTGTTCTGTACGCCCACAAGGAGTCTTCAAGCTTAACTGAACAATCCTTTTTGTTGGAATTGCCCACTTTTTCCAAAATTCCCTTTATTTCGTTGTTAGACACTTCCACCTGTCCATTAGCTTGTGGATGGTATGGTGTTGACACCTTGTTCTTGACATTGTATTTGCCCAGAAGAGAGTTCATTGCTTGATTCACAAATTGAGAGCCTTCATCACTGATAAGAGCTCTTGGAGTTCCAAATCTTGTAAGGATATGCCTATGAAGAAATTTCATCACTGTTTTGGCATCATTTACTAGGCAAGCCACTGCTTCAACCCACTTTGACACATAGTCTACTGCCATGAGGATGTAGAGATTGCCATAAGATGGAGGGAAATGCCCCATGAAATCTATTTCCCATACATCAAACAACTCTAATTTAAGTATAAAAGTTAGGGCATTTCATCCCTTTTTCCTATGTTGTCTTTTCTTTTACATCTCTCACAAGTCTTATTGAACAAATGTGCATCCCTAAAAATTGTAGGCCAAAATAGTCCATTTTGAAATATCTTGGTTACTGTTCTTTAGCCACTAAAGTGTCCTCCATAAGGAGAAGCACGACAATGGTCTAAGATGGACAAAAATTCACTATCAGCAGCACATCTCCTTAAATTCCCATCAGCACATTGCTTGTAAAGGAAAGGCTCATCCCAGAAGTAAGACTTAGCAACATGAAGGAACTTTTTCAGTTGTTGTCCCCTAAGATCTTCTGGCACTATTCCACTTGCAGCAAAATTAGCAAAATCAGCAAACCAAGGAGTTTGCACAGCTTGCACTTGAGCTACCATGAGCAATTGTTCATCAGGGAAGGTGTCTCTGATGTCTGAATGTTGGAGCATTTCAGATGTTGCCTCAATTCTAGACAGATGATCAGCTACCTGATTTTCTGTTCCCTTCTTATCTTTAACTTCCACATCAAACTCTTGCAGCAGGAGCACCCAACAAATCAGTCTAGGTTTGGCATCCTTCTTCGCTAATAGGTACTTTATTGTCGCATGGTCAGTGTACATTGTCACCTTGACTCCAACCAAATAGGCTCTAAACTTCTCGAATGCAAGATCCACAACCAATAACTTCTTCTTTGTGGTTGTGTAATTCAATTGGGCTTCATTGAGGGTCTTGCTAGCATTGTAAATTGCATGAATCAGTTTTCCCTACCTCTGACCCAGCATAGCCCCCACTGCATAATCACTAGCATCTATCATTACTTCAAAGGGTATCTCCCAATTGGGGCTTGAGATGATAGATGTTGTGACTAATGCTAACTTCAGCTTTTGGAAGGCTTTTGCACAGTCATCATTGAATTCAAATGGGTTGTTTAACTCTAACAATGTACAAAGAGGTTTAGCTATTTTGGAAAAATCTTTGATGAACCTCCTGTAAAAGCCAACATGGCCTAAAAAACTTTGAATGCCCTTAATAGAAGAGGGGGACTCTAATTTGGCAATGACTTCAACCTTGGCCTTATCCATTTCAATACCTTCTCTAGAAACCTTGTGGCCAAGAATAATCCCTTCTGTTACCATGAACTTGCACTTTTCCCAATTCAAAACTAAATTTGTGTCTTCACACCTCTTCAAAACCTTTCCCAAATTAACCAAGCATTCTTCAAATGATCTACCAAACACTGAAAAGTCATCCATGAACACTTCCATAATGTTTTCCACAAGGTCAGAAAAGATGGCCATCATACACCTTTGGAAAGTTGTCGGAGCATTACACAGTCTAAAAGGCATTCTCCTAAAAGAAAAAGTGTCATAAGGACAAGTGAATGTGGTTTTTTTTTTTTTTTTTATCCTGGGGGCTATGGTGATTTGATTATATCCACTGTACCCATCCAAGAAACAGTAAAATGCTTGTCCAACTAACCTATCCAACATTTGGTCAATAAAAGGTAAAGGAAAGTGATCCTTTCTTGTGGCCTTGTTTAATCTTCTGTAGTCCATACAGATTCTCCAACCACTGACTATCCTTGTTGGAATTAACTCATTAACATCATTTGTCACTACAGTTACCCCCACTTTTCTTTGGAACACACTGAACTGGACTTACCTATTTACTGTCCAAAATAGGGTAAATAATCCCAGCATCCAGCCATTTTGTGATTTCTTTCTTGACTACTTCTTTAATAGTTGGGTTCAACCTTCTTTACTACTCCACTGACTTGAAATTGCCCTCTTCCAAGTTAATCTTATGCATACAGTATGAGGGGCTTATTTCCTTGATGTCAGCTAGTGTCCACCATATGGCGTTTATGTATTGCTTCAGCAACTTGATCAGCATTTCCTCATTACTATCACTATATGCAACGTTTCTTTATCTCCCAGAAAAGCATACTTGAGATGCTTGAGTAGTGGTTTCATGTCTAAAACAGGAGGCACTTGGACTGAAGGTTGCAAAGGCAAGCTGCTTCTATCTCCTAGTTCCAAGGATTCAAAAATTGCCTTGCTCTCAGCCAAATCAGCTCCATCTTCCCTATGTTGCTTAACCTGGAGAAATTTTGATTCTTCTGCAAAATTTTCCCCATTGCTTGAGTTGTTACAGATTGACATGTTCTCTTCAAAACACTTCAGCTATCACTTCTTCCATTAGTTGTATTGGTGAGCATTATTCTAACTCATCAGGGTACTTCATAGAATCATAAATACTAAACTTTACCTCTTAGTCATTCATTTTCAAGGTAATTGTACCTTCATAAACATCTACAAGGATTCTCCCAGTTTTCAAGAAAGGTCTTACCCCAAACATCTGACTGCATTTTCCAACTGAAATGGAATATTACTACCGAAATTGAATTGTACATCCAAAATAGTCCTAAGAAGACATGATCCCAAGCGGATACTTGACATGTACCCCCTCTTCCCGGTCCATCACAAGGGAAACGAAAACCAAGATTTGCTTTATCCAGTATCAAACGCGAGCTACGAGAAAATAGAACACCTTTCAGGAGTATCAATATCGTTACATGAATCGTAAATGCATGAATATGATGTACCAAAAAATCTGTGGTTCCTAACGGAATAGGTAACAAAGCAACTTTGCCGCCCACTGCCACTAAATCACCACCCCCCCAAGTCAAACTGGTGCCTGTAGTAGAATGAATGAGAAACATAACGAATTGTGAATTTCTAATGAAAGGATAAATAATTAAAGAGGCCAACAGGCCTTTTTAGGGTTTTGGGGATATAGGGACTTGAACCCTCACGATTTTAAAAGTCGACAGATTTTCCTCTTACTATAAATTTCATTTTTGTCGGTATTGACATGTAGAATGGGACTCTATCTTTATTCTATTCGCATCTGATTAATCAGTTCTTCAAAAGATCTATCGGACTATGTATGATGGAGTAAATGATTTAATCAATGAATATTCGATTCTTTTTCAACTTGGAGATATTGGAATCGATTGGAACAATCGTTCATTTTTATATATCATTTTTATATTAAAAAAAAATAGAGATTCGGGTTGTCATTAATCAAATAGTATTTCAAAGACGTAATACGTTTATCTTTCATCTTTTCGGAGTTTCGATAGAAGGATTCATTCCCTTACTAACGGAACGTAGTAAACTCCATTTGTTAGAAACGACTTCCATTGAGTCTCTGCACCTACCTTTTTTTTTGGAAAAGGATTTGGCTCAGGATTGCCCATTTTTAAGGCGAATTCAAAATTGTTCTAATTGTATAATCATCAACTCATCGACATTGATAAACGACCCAAAGAAATTTGATTATAATTTAATTCGTGCGATCATAAGTAGAAAGTTCATATTCTTGATCATTAATAAACAATTTGTTGGACAATATTCAACGCAGATTACCACAAAATATCTGAGATCCCAAATCAATCATCGTAATTAAGCAATCGTTTCTTTCGAATATCCGTTTCCAATTTCCAATCAACAACGGGGTCTTGAACTAAGAAATAGATTCTAGAAGCTAAACTAAAAAAGGGTATCCTGAGCAATTTCAATAATCGGGTTCATTGATATTCCTAGTATAGTAGATGCTATCACACATACAATCATACTCAATTCGATGGAATTGTTTGATCTTAAAGGAGATCTTCTATAATTTCGCACATGAGGGGTTATTTCTTGGATTTCGAGTTTACCGGGGATCTTAAAGGGGCACCCAATCAAGGCCGCCACCCTCGCCCTTTAGGGATAGGGGCGCAACAAAAAGTCTTCAAAAAAAGGCGCCGGAGGCCTCTTTGGAGAATGAAAAAAAAACACACTTTCTCAACAAGAATGCATCAACAAAACTGCCCTTCCATATAGATCGTCGTCGCATGAACTTTGTCAAGAAATTTCGGGACTTCCTATTGATCTTGATTAGTTCCAGCTTGTTGAGAGTTCTATTTTCTTTCTAGACCGGATCGTCTTCTGCCCAATGCGGTACCCTCCCGTTTTTTGGTTCCCATTGGGTTTACCTTGTTTACAGGTTGACCCCATGGCAGCAAGAAAAGGCGATCTTGTGCTATACTCCGGTGATCTCTTTCCTACCGAGGCACGCAAACTCCCATCGTGTCCCAAATCACATTCCGTGAATCGAAAGGGGAAGCCTACTCCTAAGATAATAGGAACATCTTGGTCAGCTTCATAGTCCAAAATGATAAAATCCAAGGGAAAAATGAATTGGCCCACTTGAATTAAAATGTCCTCAATTTTTCTTTCTGGGTATGTTATGGACCTATTAGTAAGCTGGAGAGTCACTATTGTAGGGTGAGCTTCTCCTATACCTAACCCTTTGCAAATGGATAAAGGCATAAAGTTTATACTAGCTCCTATGTCACAGAGGGCTCTACCCAACTTTTTTCCTCCAATTGAACTGGAATTGTGAATGACCCTAGATCTTTCATCTTATGAGGCATTTTGTTCCTGAATACTGCACTACACTCTTCATTCAAAGAGGCCACTTTAAACTCTTGAAGCCTCTCTTTCTCAGAGCAAACATCCTTGAGGAATTTCATGTAATTCGGCATTTGTCTCAATGCATCAATTAATTAAGGGGATGTTAATGTGGATCTCCCTCAGTATATCCAAAAATTTCTCAAAGTGAGCCTCTCTTTCTTTTCTCTTACATATTCTCTGTGGAAAGGGTGATGGAGGAGGTTGAAAATCTGTGACTAAATCAGACTTGACCAGTGAGGGTTTAGCTGTTTTCTCTTCAGATTCTTCTTCGCTGCATACAACTTGTCCAATCTTTGACTTAGCTTTTCTTCTGCATTCAGTCATTTGGTCCTTTTGTTTCATTCAATTCCTTGTTGTCCTCATCTCTTCCCACTGTTTTTCCACTTCCTAACTCTATTACATGAACTTGCTCCTTTCCTTCCCTTTTAGGTGGTTTAGTATTAGCTAGTAGTTTGCCTTGAGGCCTAATTTTCAACTCGTTTGCTATTTGACCAAGCTGGATTTCGAAATTTCTTATTGAAGTTGAATGGCTTTGAATGACTGCATTTGTTCTTGCCATGAAGTCCTTCAGCACATTCTCTACAGATGCACTAGAAGCTTGTGGAGGGTTCATTAGCCTTTGGTTCCCAAATCCTTGCTGGTTTTGATTTCCAAATCCAGGAGGCTGATTCATCCTAGCTTGTGGTTGAGGTGCATGAGTAGTACTACTTTGGCCTCCCTAAGAAAAGATAGGATGGTTCTTCCAACTAGGGTTATAAGTATTGGAATATGGGTTGTTCCTATGGTTGACTTGATGGTTGCCTACATAACACACTGATGCGAGATTGTGAGGACAATACTCATAAACATGCCCTTCCCCACAGTAAACACACACTTCATGACTTCCAACTTGATTCACAACGGTTGAATTCTACACAGATGACACATTCTTTGTTGCATTTCCCACATACAAATTCTTCAACATGTTTGTCACGGATGCCATCGGAGCATTTAAAGCAGATAAGGCATCCAACTCCAACATTCCCTAAGCTTTCCTATTAGGATTATTCCTAATTTCTGCCCACTGACAGTTGTTAGAAGATATCCTCTCCAAAATTTCAAAAGCTTCATTGTAGGTCTTGGACAAAAGAGCTCCATTGGCCGAGGCATCAACAACTTGCTTGGTTGTGTTGTATTCAAACCATGGTAAAATGTCTCCATTTGAATGCAGTGAGGAAGTCCATGATGAGGGCATCTTCTCAACAGATCTTTAAATCTCTCCTAGGCCTCACTCACTGTTTCATCTTCATTTTGCTTGAAAGACACAATATCACTTTGCAGCCTAGCATTTTTAGTTTGAGGGAAGTACTTGATACGAAAATTTTCAGCTAAGGTATTCCATGAATCAATAACCCTAGGGGGTAAGGAATCTAGCCAAGCCTTAGCTTCATCCCTAAGAGAATAAGGGAAGAGGTTAAGTCTTAAGGCCTCTTTGGATACCCGAGGCATAATAAAGGAATCACTCACTCCCAGAAAGGCTCTTAGATGAGCCTGTGAGTCCTCAGCAGACAAACCATGATACTGCCCTATTGACTGCAACATTTGAAACATTACTACTTTCAACTCAAAAGAAGGGGCTTCATTTTCAGGTTTTACTATCCTTGGATTCAACTCATTCACCAAGGGATTGGAAAAGGTTCTTATGGCTCTTTCCCTGTCATCTGCTAAAAGGATAGCATTAGCATGGCCTATAGCCTGATTAACTGCTTCAGCTTGTCTCAATTCAGGCTGTTGGACTGGTTGAGCTAAAGGGTCCCTAGGAAATTGAGGGTTTGCCATAGTTTCTCTTTGGTCTCTCAACCTCCTTCTAAATGTTCTTTCTATCTCTGGATCTAGGATAAATTACAGTCCTAGTTGATCGCTCATGCACCACTTAATCCAAATACCTGAAACAAAAGGACATCTCAGTCAGTTATACTTATGAAGCATAAATTCACCAAATCTAACTCAATTTCAATAATTCTTGCAACTAATCCCCGGCAACGACGCCAAAAACTTGTTGCTAAAAGGAGTGTAAATGAATTGTATCAAAACAACACCTTAATTTGTGCAAGTGTACACAACCTAATTGCAGCAAGTGATGAGTAATTTAATCGATTCTCAGCGTTAGTACCAAGAAGAATTGCTTAAATAGACTTAGTTTCAGTGAATCAAGGGTAACCAAATATCAATCAGGGACTGAACACTTAAAAATAAACTTGCAGGAGTAAACACTTAACAACTCTGAAACTTTGAATAACAGAAATAAGAGGTAAACTCTACTGATTAAGACAGGGGTTGAATTAGGGGGTTGGTTATGCTTCTTACAAGCCAAATATTGCAGCATTAAAACTGCTTCATCACTTAATGCAAGTTTTCACAGACTCCAAAGACCTTTAATTTCAGCAACTAATGCCCATTAAATTGCTTCTCATAATACACTTCTTGCATTCATTAGGTGAGTTACTATCTTTAGTATCCTCAATTACCCTGGAGCTAGTCCCTAATCAAAACTAATCTTAGTCAAAGAAATCAGTCTACTTTTCCTTTTCCCAAATTAAGAATAAACGCAACTAAAACCGGTTGGCCAGACGGATCTTAGTTTGGATTAAGCCCACAATGACTAAAAGTGAGAATGTGTGCACCTCATGTTGTGCACTTCAACTCAAACTCACATAACCTTCCCTGATTCTTCTCCTTAACTAATTAGCTCATAATAAAGAAGTTATAACAACTAATGAAACTTGAATTCAATTGACAAACCATTGCAAGGTCCAAAATACAAACAAGAATTTTAGACAAGAAAGCAAAAGCAGTACACTGAAAAAGAAACTAAAATTAACCACAATTAAAAGTAGAATAAGCAATAAATCTGTGTAGCTCTCGAGAGGAGATCAACTTTCTTTCCCAAGAAATCTTCTCTTCTTCTCTCCAGCTCCACGGGGTACCCCTACGTGTGCTTATCGAGAAAACGACTCCCAAACTAATTCTAAAAAGCTCTGTCCTCAAAATGGCAAAAAGAGACTTAAATAACACCCTTCCAAATAAGAATCAGGATTTTTTTCGCAATGGCACTCCAGCAATCAGCTTCTGAATGATCCAACGTCGGTCAACTGTCAATCTCATTAATTGAGGTGGTTGCCACGTGTCCCATTTCTTATACTTTCCAACAAGATACTCACGACACAACTCAAGCATCAGCAATCATGCAATTCTTTGCTCTAGCAACTGAATTGTTGTTCAATCATTTCAAATGCTCCAACATTTTTCTATTGTCTCTTCCTGATCAACAAATGTTGTAACAATTGCCCATTATGCACTCAACATTTGAACATAATGTTGCAGCAGTCCCCCTGCAAGGATCATAATGACATCCATTAAGCATCAGTTAGTGTAAAATACTAACAGGAGACTTTTCTAATCATAAAGTTGATCAAGCAGCTTAGATGTACAATTTATAGCTCTAAAATGTAAAAGTCCACACTCAAAGAGGCTCAAATTACTCAGAATTATCTACTTAATAGCTCTCTTTTGTAGAGCTATCACAAATATATATTGTCTGCATCTGATAAATTAGATTCATTAAATTTTGCCGATTAACATTAGAGTAGGAGAGTCTTGCTTGGAAAAGGGAAGTAAAGTTGTAAAGTTAGGAAATCTAGAAGCATCTCTTATAAGCATTTTTCATGAAAAGCATTTGTGCATATTTTTTGTTAAACTTTAAAGATAAATGCATTTTTTATTCTTGAGGTGTTTATTTCTTGAGTTGTCGATTTCATTTGTTAAGTTTTAAAATGGATGATTTAGGCCCCATTTGATAACCATTATGTTATGGTTTTTGGGTTTTTGAAAATTAAGCTCGTTTTCTCCTAATTTCTCTACATAGTGGTTCATCTCTCTTATGGAAGCATTACCAAAATTCTAAGCACAAAATAAAGTTTTTGAAAACTACTTTTTTTTTTTAGTTTTCAAAACTTAGCTTGACTTTTGAAAACATAGGTACAAAATAGATTGGAAAACATATAAACCCATTTATAGAAATAGTATTTTTAGGCTTAATTTTAAAAAACAAAATGGTTATCAGATGGGGCCTTAATCTTTGAAGTTTGAAAAAAATATTCCAAACAACCTCTGAGCTCCTTTGACCGTAAGTTTACTGACGAAAACATGACGTGGTGGTTACACTTTGCTGATGACTTAGAAAAATAATTAATAATAATATTTTCATACTTGTTTGGATAAAAATATTTACTTGGTTTTTGTTTTTTGTGATTGAGCTTCTCCTTCATCCCTCTCCCCTCCTCTTCCTCAAACCTTCTCTTTTTTAGTCACCACCATCACCATCGTCTTTTCTCTGTCTTTCTGATAGGGCCAAAATAGTAAATCAATAACCCACCAAGATCTCTCTAAGACAATCAACAAACAATATACTTCTATCACCATAAATTATTCACCAAATAATTCTCAAGCAACAACCAGCAATGGACAACAACAAACCATAAACAAATGCAGAAAACTAAATGCAAGAAACACACGAATTATACGTGGAAAATCTGTTCGATGTGAAGAGTAAAAACCACGGGACTTATGAGGAGTCCACCCTTATCACCTTCTCTTATTATGATAAAATTGAGGGAAAAAGAACCTAAATCAATTTTACAAAGATTCACAACCCATCAATAGTTCCATACATAAGAGAAAAATAATTGAGAGATGAAAGATGATAAATATCACCCAGCTTTTTGAGTTACATTCGACAACAATATCTCGATAAACCGAAACTCAGAACGACGATCCAACTGTTCAAAACAAGGCCCTGTGAGTCCTCAACAAGCTGACAAATTTCAGGAAAATCCAACGGTTGAAACTCCAAAAAACGACAACTTTGTGAACCCCGTCAGTGAAAAATTGAACTGCACTAATCTCCCAACGTTTTCTATATTCTTCTTCCGTTTTTTTCTTTTCCTTTTAGGTTATATCCTCCTAAAAAAATCCTACGCTTTCTAGATAAGCCAACTCATTTAAACTCAAATGGGCTAAACATATAACCCGATATTTTGGGCCCACAAACATAAGAAAACCCATGTTTGTCTAACAAATGGGTTGGACACCCATAACAATCTCCCCCTCCAGCCCCATTGTGGGGAAGACACAATCACATCCATGATCACTTGAACTTCATCCCAACAAGCTTACTACAAAGCTCAAGCTTGCTTCCAGGAATTACTTTAGTCAACATATCTGCACTATTCTTGTCGGTGTGGACTTCTTCAGTTTCATTATCTTCTCTTCAATCACATCTCGCAACCAATGATATCTAATGTTAATGTGTTTGGTGCGAGCATGATACATAGAATTCTTGCTCAAATCCATAGCACTCTGACTATCACAGAAGACTACATACTCATCTTGCTTCAAACCAAACTCCTGAAGGAATCTTTTAAGCTATAGCATCTCCTTGCTTACTTCCAGTGTTGCAATATACTCTGGCTCAGTTGTGGACAATGCTACACATTTTTGTAGGTTGGATTGCCATGAGATGGCTCCCCCTGAAAATGTAAACACATAACCTGAGGTAGACTTTCTATTATCAAGATCACCTGCCATATCTGCATCAGTATAGCCTTGAAGTATAGGTTTACCACCTCCATAACATAAACTCAATTTGGAGGTGTCTCGCAAGTATCTGAAGATCCACTTCACTGCTTCCCAGTGAGCCTTACCTAGATTGGATAAGAAACGACTCACTAAACCGACTGCATGTGTAATATCAGGTCTAGTACACACCATAGCATACATTAGAGAACCAACTGAAGAAGAGTAAGGAATGGCTGACATTGCTTCTTTCTCCTTCTCTGTTGTAGGACAAACTCTCTTATCTAGCTTGAAGTGAGTTGCTAATGGTGTCTTAATTGAGCTTAGCATGCTTCATATTGAACCTTCCAAGTACCCGTTCAATATACTTCTCTTGGGATAACCACAATTTCCCAGCTTTTCGGTCACGAGTAATCTCCATGCCTAAGATTTGCTCTGTTGGGCCTAAATCTTTCATGTCAAATGACTTGGACAAGTCTTTCTTCAAACTTTGAATCATATCTGCATTTTGTCCAACTATCAACATATCATCTACATATAAAAGAAAAATAATGAAGTTACCTCCAGGGAACTTTCTGAAATACACACAAGAATCAGCTGTAGTTCGTTTATAATAGTTGTTTATCATAAACGAATCAAATTTCTTGTACCATTGTCTTGGTGCCTATTTAAGCCCATAAACACTCTTCTTCAACTTGCAAACAAGTTTATCTTTCCACTTTTCTTCAAATCCTTCAGGTTGCTCCATGTAGATCTCTTCATGCAAATCACCATGTAAAAATGCAGTTTTTACATCAAGTTGCTCCAATTCAAGATCTAGACTTGCTACTAAACCCAAAATTGTTCTGATAGATGTCATTTTGACTACTGGAGAGAATATCTCATCAAAGTCAATGTTCTTTTTCTAGTTGCATCCTTTTACCACTAATCTGGCTTTGAACTTTACTATCTTCTCGCCATTCTTTTTATACTTGAAAACCCACTTGTTTCTCAAGACTTTGTTGTCCTTTGAAAGTTGCACTAGCTCATAGGTTTCATTATTTTTCAAGGAATTCATCTCCTCATTCATTGCATCAAGCCACTTGTCTTTTTCATCATGAAACAAGACCTCTTGATAGTTCTCTAGCTCTCCATCTTCACTAACTAGAATGAACTCTGAGCTTGGATACTTTGTTGAAGGTTTACGCTCTCTTGTGGACCTTCGAACATGTGTATCCTCCACTTGAGGGATAGGTTGCTCCCCCTGCTCATGAACTTTTTCATGAATCACTTCCTCATGAATTTCTTCATCAGATGAAGACTCATCAAGATCATCATCATCAACATGATCTGGTACATTACTATCAGGTTCTACCTCACCAACATCATCATGTACGTCATCAAGTACATCCTCAACATTCTCATTCGACGACTGAATAATAGAAGGAGTAGAAGAAAGATCATTAGTAGTATCAAAAGATGATTTTGAAATAGAAGTGTACCTCGTACTTAGAAGATCTGCACCCTTCTCGTGCTCAAAGAATACTACATCTCTGCTTCTTTCTTTTCTGGATCGTAGAGCCTGTAGCCATACTCTTCATCCCCATACCCCACAAATACACATGGATTAGTTTTCGAATCAAGGTTTGACCTTTGTTCTTTGGCACATGCATGTATGCCTTACTGCCAAAGACTCTTAAATGCGAATAAGTGGGATCACGTCCCTTCCATGCTCTCTCTGGAATGTCATAACCAAGAGAAATCGATGGAGATTGATTAATCAAATACACGACACATTACACTGCTTCAAGCCAAAATGTCTTAGGAATATCAGACATTCTAAGCATGCACCTCACCTTCTCTACAATGGTTCTGTTCATCCTTTCAGCAACTCCATTGTGTTGTGGTGTTCAAGGCTTTGTCTTCTCATGCCTAATGCCATGTTGTGAGCAATAATACCTGAACTCATTCGAAGTATACTCGCCACCATTGTCAGATCGAAGACACTTCAATTTTCTTTCAGTCTCCCTTTCTATCATAACATGAAAATTTCTGAAAATCTCAAACACTTGGCTTTTTGTTTTCAACATATACACCCAAGTTTTTCGAGTAGCATCATCAATAAAAGTGACAAAATATCTATTGCCACCAAGTGATTCTACCTCAATAGGACCACAAACATCAGAGTGGACTAACTCAAATTTCCCTTGCCTTCTAATGGACCTTTTAGCAAAAGAAACTCTATGCTGCTTACCTGCCAAGCAATAATCACAAGGGTCAAGAGAAACTGTTTTATCAACAAGAATAAGAGATTTACCTGCCAACAGTTTAATCCCCTTGTCACTCATATGCCCTAGCCTTCGATGCCACAAATTTAGAGAATTTTTTTCTTCAACTGCATTCAGGTCACAAGAACATACCCTCAAGTATGTTTTATACAAAGAACAACATAACTCACCACGAGCAACTGTCATCGAACCTTTAGACAATTTCCATTTACCATCATCAAAGGTATGTTGAAATCCTTCTTGATCAAGGACACTTGCAGACAACAAGTTAAGGCGTAAATCAGGAATATGGCACACATTTTTTTAATGTAAGCATGCACCCAACACTTATCTTCACACGAATATCACCTAACCCAACAATACTAGCTGAGCTCTTGTTTCCCACCTTCACACTACCAAAATCACCCAATTGATAATTCATGAAATACTCCTTTCTGAGAACATAATGATATGAGGCTCCTGAATCTACCAACCACTCTGTGTCTGAACTTTCTACATGATCACATTCACTAGTTGCACAAACTAAAGTAACATCACCATTACCTGTACTAGCAGATGCTGCAGTATTTTTATCATCTCCCTCCTTTTGTGAATCTGACTTCTTACCTTGTTCTTTCTTCCAACGGTAGCAAAACTTTTTAATATGGTCAGGCTTGTTGCAGTGATAACATGTCCTAGTCTCTTTGTCTCTAGACTTGGACCTCTCCTTTGAGTTTCTACGACCTTTGGGTCCTTTACTCTTGCTTCTACCACGATTCTCAACAAGAAAAACATTCAAATTATTAACTCCCATCTCCTTTCTTCTTATCTCTTCATTGAGCATGCTTTCTTTAATCATATTCACAGATAGAACACCTTCTGGAGCAAAGTTACTAATAGTCACAACTAAGGTTTCTTAACTGTCTGGCAAAGAACTCAACAAGAACAAAGCCTGCAATTCATCATAAAAAATAATCTTCATAGTAGTCAATTTGTTAATAATATCCTGGAAGTCACTCAAATGTTCAGAAACAGATTTCTCACCCTTCAATTTCAAATTAACAAGTCTCTTGATTAATGAAGATTTATTATGCGTGGTCTTCCTTTCATAAAAACCTTCTAATTTCTTCCACAAATCATATAGGTCAGACTCTTTAGACACATGCTTGAAAATACTAAGATCAACCCACTGCCTAATAGTTCCCAAAGTCTTCCTCTTTAACTTTACCCAATGTTTCTCTTCCATTTTATCTGGTTTTGAAGGTTTAGAAATTGTGCCATCAACTTCTATGGTTGTTTCAATTGGATCATACAAATCTTTGCAAAATAGCAAATCCTCCATCATCGGTCTCCAGATGGAATAATTGGTTGATGTCAGTCTAACCATTGAATTACTTCCACTACCATTAGTAGACTCCATAACAATGATTAAATTAAACCTTGGCTCTGATACTAACTGATAGGGCCAAAATAGTAAATCAATAACCCACCAAGATCTCTCTAAGACAATCAACCAACAATATACTTCAATCCACCACAATTATTCACCAAATAATTCTCAAGCAACAACCAGCAATGGACAGCAACAAACCATAAACAAATGCAGAAAACTAAAAGCAAGAAACACACGAATTATACGTGGAAAACCTCTTCGATGTGAAGAGTAAAAACCACGGGACTTGTGAGGAGTCCACCCTTATCACCTTCTCCTATTATGATAAAATTGAGGGAAAAAAAACCCAAATCAGTCTTACAAAAATTCACAACCCACCAATAGTTCCATACATAAGAGAACAATAATTGAGAGATGAAAGATGATAAATATCATCAAGTTTTTCAGGTTCTGTCCGACAGCAATATCTGATAAACCGAAACTCAGAACGACGATCCAACCGTTCAAAACACGGCCCTGTGAGTCCTCAAGAAGCTGGCAAATGTTTAGCAAAATCCAACGGTTGAAACTCCGACAAACGACAACTTTGTGAACGCCGTTAGTGAAAAACCGAACTGCACTAATCTCCCAACGTTTTCTATATTCTTCTTCCGTTTTTTCCTTTTCCTTTTAGCTTATATCCTCCTAAAAAAACCGTAGGCTTTCTAGATAAGCCAACTCATTTAACCTTAAAAGGGCTAAACATATAACCCGATATTTTGGGCCCATAAACATAAGAAAACCCATGTTTGTCTAACAAATTGGCTGGACACCCATAACACTTTCATCATTTCCTTCATTTAGTCAGTGTTCCTCTTCCTTCTGTTGTAGTTGGTGTCTCCATTTTTCATACATTGTTTGCTTGTTGAGGTAGTCGTCCTTCTACCCTTGAGGTGGTCGTCGTCGAGGTTGGTTCATTCCTCCAACAAAGACCCTTCACACAAAGGAGAGGAGCCTTCGGATTCCTCCACCTTTGTTCTAGAGATTTGGAATGAAAATAAGTTTCAAATCGTTCTAACTCTTTGGAATATTATCTAGATTTGGGTCATTGGGGTTTTATAGGTTGAAAAGAGAGTTGTCTTTTATGCCTTAATCAATTAAACTATATTCAAATTAGCTGATACAAATTTCATCTTTAATACCAAACATAGTATCTTAATTCAATTATAATTTGTTGAACTTGAGTATATCTTAACTAGTCAAGGCATTACTATTTTCTTAAAAGTTAGAGTTCAAATCTCTCACGTATTTAAAATGAAAAAGAAAAAAAAGTCATTCATACTCTAAACCTATTTAGTCTATCTATATGCATATATTATAAACCATAAAATATCAACTTGATTTATATCTCAAATCAATTTAGAACTTAGGGCCGACATTTTGATTTAGGAATAAAAGTATTGATGTTCTAAACAACTAAATTATCCATTTGGCTTAGAATATTAATACAAATTTTGGATGCTTTTTTTAAAAAAAAACAACAAATTCCCATTCTCCTTGACTTGGTCGCTTTGCCGTCAGCCTGATTTTCACATCCTCTTTTTTTTTTTTCTCTAACGTATAAAGACCAATAAAACATCAAATTCAGAACTCAATAAATAAATAAAAATAAAAAATAAAACATCAGTCTAAAGCTCGGGAAGAAACAACTTGTTCGATCTCCTTTGGCCATTGTTCCGATCCAAACCAAGTCTTCGTCTTCTCACGCTAAATTTTAAATTAGGTGAGGAACACGATTTTATTCTGGAAATTTTTGCGTTCATATCCATCATAATAACCCTAGTTTTGAAATCAAATTTTCCATGATTGTTATTGAGTCGAGTTGAAAATAAAAAATCTCTGATTGTCATGGAGATTTGAACCGCCAATTTCAAGAGAAAAAATATATGTCAATTACCATTGAGTTATATGCATGTTAATATTATCATGTCATTTTTACCTCAACTACGACATTTTTTATTTTTATTTATAGTCTAAATAAAGTTTGTATCCTCTAATTAAAAATGGGTTGGAATGGCAATAAAGTAAGTTTATAGGAAACTCTATGACATATTTCACGTTAAAATATAAATTTAATCCACAAAGTTTATTTATATTTATTATTTCATCAAATCCAAATTTTAGTGTTAAGAATTAATGGATGAATGATATGAACTTTCTTTTCTTTTTTCTTTCTTTTGAGTACAATAGGAATAGAGAGAATTCAAATTACTGGCTTTGTATTCGTTAATATATCGATATGTCAGTTGAGCTACATGTTTTATTTTTGACGATATGATCTCTTTTAATAGTCTATGGCATGAAGATAGCAATATGAATATAATTATATATCTACTCGTTTCAACAATGAGAAAAATTAAGGGTTAAAGCATATGCCGTTTAATATTTTAGTTAAAAATAGGTTAGAAAATTATAGAAATAATCCATGTCGGTAGAAAACGTTGAATATTAAGAATAAGATCATATGTTAGATATCAAACAAAAACAAAAAGGAAAAAAAAACATGTCGGATTGCGTCCATAGCTTATAAAACTTGTACTTAAAAATAGAAATTTAAAATTTGTCAGAACCAAAACCAAAAATTAGAAAAACTTTGTTTGAGACAAAAATTATATTTTAACGGCCTATATTTTTAGTTAAAAGAAAATTTAGCATATGATGTTTCATGTACTATTATCCAATAATAACCTCATTAATTTGTTGGGGCTTAAAAGATGTTCAACAACTTTTTTTGAATAATTAGGAGATGTTTGATTCATTAGCTAGATATGATATTTGGTACTAAAATTCACTTATCCAAAGCTATGATATATTTTCTTTTAAATTCTATAAGCTACAAAAACTGAGCATATTCTCACTTTCATATACTATACACTAAATGAATCATAAACCCATAAATAAAACTCAGTTTATACAACCATCCACGTTAATAAAATCAAGTTTCATATAAGTCAATATTATTATAGGCCATATATAAGCTTATACTTTTCAACTCCGGATTTATTTAAATTATAAACCAAATATCCTCTTAAATGGCTACTTCAATAAAAATAAATTTAAAAAAGCATACTAGTTTGAATAATATTCACTTTTAATATTAATAAATCAATTTCAACATCGAAGACTTGGTATGTGATGGCTAGCCATGCACTTGTTGTTAAACTACAATATAAGTCAATTCATGCACAAAGTCAAAATTAGTTCAATATTTAATTGATGTAATAAAAAAGAATAAAATGAATGACGTAGAAACATTTTTGGAACAAGAAACGAGGAAATATAAAGCCTTTTTCATGGGTTTAAAAGTCAACCAAGTTTAAACTATTGATGCGGGTAGAAATATTGAAGTTTCACTTTTTATGGAAATGTTAATAGAAATATTGACAAAATGTTAATTTTGATATACAATTCTGAAAAAATAAAATTAATATTTAAATTAATAGATAAATATTTTATACTTTTTAAATGAGTTACCATGTTTGTTACAATATTATATTCACATTAAGTTACATTTTCTTACTTACTTTTTTTTATATATATTTCATCGATTTTGTAGTGTGGAGTAAAAATGTTGATTTCCTTTTTTTGTCGATATCGAACTCATAGATATATAAAAATGTCGATGAAAATAACATGATGATGAAAATTTAATACCCTGGAAGTCAATAAGCCGCCTTGATATCGTATTTTACACACAAAAAATACAGAATTAATTAAATTGAAGAAATAAATCCATGGAAGGAATTTATATTTTTTTATTATTATTTTGTGTGGGGGGGGGGGGTGAATTCTACTGGTTCACCAATTTAGATAAAGAAAAAATGGTTCAAAAAAGAGGGGGAAAATATAAACATGAATAATTGATAAGAATCTTTCTAGCAAAGGATTTCTTAAAACAATTCCGAGAACAAAAAAGAAAACAAAAACAAAAAAACAAAAGAGAGGAAAAGATGGAAATAATATTCTTCTTTGATGTTTTCTTCAATTGGCGTTGTTCATTTATGATTGTTAATCTTTTTTTCTAAGTATAATTTGATTTAAATCCAAAGAATATTAGTCTGAATAACAATTTAAAAAATGCATTCACATGAAAGTAAATTAAAAACAAATAAAAATAACAAGTCTAATTTAAAAAGATGATCGAGAATTTAGGAAATGAGTGGAAAAAATCAAACACACCTTTCCAATTGAGACATTGTCGTATTGGACAACTCCAATAGATTTTTACTTCTATTCAAAGACAAGTTAGATGAATTACTTCCAATTTCAGTGATTTATATTAAAAAGAAAAAAATTATGTAACCAAAACACGTTGTCAACTATATACCAACTTCAACTAAACAATATCTTATAATTGCATAAATACAATCTTGTTTTTCTTTATTGGCTTATTGATAATATTTTACTAATTCCATGTCTGGTTATGTCATAATGTTGTTTTTAATTATTTTACAATTTATAATGACTTGGTTTGCGTTGAAGAGGTAAGAAAATTGCAGCTATATAAAGCAGGTGGATTAGTTTCAAAAGTAGAACCCCACAAACCCTAATTGTAAGCAAAGATATGGGTTCTACCATGGCCTCCCTTCTTATCGCAATTTTAGTTGTAGCTATAAGTTTGCCGTCGTCAATCGCTGAAAAATATGATTACTATTTCTCTCCACCGCCACCTCTAAGATATCAGTCACCGCTGCCGCCGGTTTACTACACTCCACCCAATTATAATTTTAACCCACCTCCTTTATATTACTATTCCCCTCCTCCTCCACCTCCAATTTATAAATATCTATCACCACCAGTTTACTCATTTCCTCCACCTCCTTCCTACTACTACTCTCCTCCTCCTCCACCTCCCGTTTATAAATCTCCTCCACCACCAGTTTATCCTTCTCCTCCACCTCCTATTTATAAATCTCCTCCACCACCAATCTACTCTTCACCTCCACCTCCCATCTATAAATCTCCTCCACCAATCTACCCCTCTCCTCCACCTCCCGTCTATAAATCTCCACCACCACCGGTGTATTATCCTCCTCCTCCCGTTTACAAATCTCCCCCGCCCCCTGTGTATTATCCTCCTCCACCTCCCATCTATAAATCTCCTCCACCACCAATCTATCCTTCTCCTCCGCCACCTATCTATAAGTCTCCTCCGCCACCAGTCTATCCATCTCCTCCACCTCCTGTATATTACTCTCCTCCTCCACCAGTTTATCCTTCTCCACCACCTCCCACATATAAATCTCCTCCACCTCCCGTATATTACTCTCCTCCTCCACCAGTTTATCCTTCTCCACCACCTCCCACATATAAATCTCCTCCACCACCAGTGTATCCATCTCCTCCACCTCCCGTATATTACTCTCCTCCTCCACCAGTTTACCCATCTCCTCCACCTCCTGTCTACAAATCTCCTCCACCTCCTGTGTATTACTCTCCTCCTCCACCAGTTTACTCTCCTCCTCCACCTCCCATCTACAAATCTCCTCCACCACCAGTATACCCCTCTCCACCACCACCCGTATATTACTCCCCTCCCCCACCAGTTTACCCTTCTCCTCCCCCACCCATCTATAAATCTCCTCCGCCACCAGTCTATCCCTCTCCTCCACCTCCCGTATATTACTCTCCTCCTCCAGTTTACCCTTCTCCACCACCTCCCATATATAAATCTCCCCCACCGCCAGTCTACCCATCTCCTCCACCTCCAGTGTATTACTCTCCTCCCCCTCCAGTTTACCCCTCTCCTCCACCTCCCGTCTACAAATCTCCTCCTCCACCAGTCTACCCGTCTCCTCCACCTCCAGTATACAAATCTCCTCCACCAGTCTACCCCTCTCCTTCTCCACCAGTCTACTCGTCTCCTCCACCTCCAGTATACAAATCTCCTCCACCACCAGTCTATTCCTCTCCTCCACCTCCAGTCTATTACTCTCCTCCTCCACCAGTTTACCCTTCTCCTCCACCACCTATCTACAAATCTCCTCCACCACCAGTCTACCCTTCTCCTCCACCTCCTGTGTATTACTCTCCTCCTCCACCAGTTTATCCCTCTCCTCCACCGCCAGTGTACCTTTCCCCTCCACCGCCAGTGTATAAATCTCCTCCCCCACCAATGTACCCCTCTCCACCACCGCCTGTGTATAAATCTCCTCCCCCACCAGTGTACCTTTCTCCTCCACCACCTTCCTATAAATCTCCTCCACCACCAGTTTACTCCTCTCCTCCACCTCCTGTGTATTCCTCTCCTCCTCCACCAATCTACTCATCTCCTCCACCACCGATGTATTACTCTCTACCACCACCAACAAAGTATGAGTACAAGTCTCCTCCACCACCTTCATACTTTTAGTTCAACATATCACTCTACTATGAACTATATGAAGGTAAACTTTAGATGTATAACTTAATACAATGCTTACACCTTAATTATATATCTATATCTTACTTGAGCTTAATTTTATTCTAATTTTGCAGGAAAGAAACAAAAGGAATATACATTTTTCAAATCACAATAAAGGGATAGTCTATTGAAGATCATCGATCATTGCTATGCAAAAGAAGGCTCTCTAATTTTTTTTTTGATTGCGTCTGTAATATTCTCATTATTGCTACACGTGTGGTTTTTCATATACTATTGGTCAATAAAATTAAATCGTTTTGTTTCTTCATGAAAAAATCTTATAATATTCATATTGTGAGACGCGTGGATGAAATAATATTTTTTCCAAACTATGATGATAGTATATTAAAAAGATTAACGATAACGTTCACTTATGATTTAGTGAAGATGCAATTGTAAATTTAATTTACTTAATTATACAAAAAAACTCTGATATTGTATGATAAAAAAATAATTTTGATGTTTGAACAAGATGAATTTGACAAATGTCATATGAAAATAGAACTTACTTTGATCTAGGACATCAGTTTTGTAGAGTGATTAGTAAAAATTTTGTTTTCCCTTTTGGCCTCCTTTAGGTTTCATTAGTCTTTGTTAGGGGTGAAATACATCTGAATAGGCAAAAACAGGACAAATCCCTAGAATTTTATATTATTTATACACATTCCATCAAGGTGTTGATTTTGAAATTAATACTAATGTATGTCGGCCTAAAATATTATTTGAACTCAATGCAAATCGACCACATTAATAATCATATTAAATTATTAAAAAAAATGGCATTCTCCCACTTGACCTATATGATAATCTTTGGCCATATAGGTTAATAAAGATAGTTTGCATAACATATGAGAACAATCTTTATACTATAATATCAATATTATAGAAAAACTATTCTACACCTAAAAAACACGATCTATTATAAAGATATTCAATAATAATCCAACCATAAGTGTTCTAATGAAAGTTAAGGTCCTGTTTAATTTTTGTATTTCATTCATATATATATCAATTATACAAAATAAGAATCATAAAAGAAAATGAGAAACAATATATAAGTCAGTTAAAATGTCAAATAACATAATCATAATATCAATAATGATATTCCATGTGTTTCCTTGAATGACTTTGGTAGGAGTCTTTTTGTCAGTGGTTTCGCAATCATCCTCATGTGTTTGAATGACACTCTTTCTTTTCATAACTTTTTCTTTAATGACAAGGTATTTGGATTTCATATTTAGCAGCTTTTCAATATTTATTTTTTAAGAAAAAAAACTACTACAAAATTATCACAATAAATTTTACGTAGCTTAACATAGCACTGGAGATAATTTCATGTAGTGCCCCAGGCCCAAGATCTTCTGTGACCTAGCCACGCCACCATATCATCTATACCATCTTTGAGCTGCTTAAAATTATATCACATACATGACATCACTTTGGCATTGAGTGGTCAATTGGTCAACGTGAGCTCTTTTATATTGAGTCCCTCACATACCCCTATAAATTTTGATTCCCTCACAGACCCCTATAAGTTGACTCAAAGGGTCTTTAATGCATGTTTGACCCAAAGCAAAAAAAAATCCTCAGGAGACCAATTGCCACAACCTTCTACAATTAATTCATGACATATATACATGCATGAGGTTTCATACATCATTCATAAGCATTAGATGTACATATTATGAGAAAACAATAAATCATAATTTATGGCATGACTTTCATAACTTTAAGTTTAAAATATTTTAGGATATAATAATTTCAAAATAAAAAATAATGAAATGTATTGAAATCAACAAATCTTTATCTCATTTTAAAAGGTTCAGCATATGAGATCTCTTACCGCCTTCCTTCAAAAATTCCTTAAATTAAAATCCTATTTCGAAGTGACTTTCAAACCTGTCGAACAGTCAACTTCTTAAATTATAAGTCCAATGGATTCTAAATCACCGGAACTGAGCTTCTTATGAGTTTCCAATTAATTACCTAAATTTCGATTGAAGACTGATTCAGTGTCACAATTCCTTCACACTCCTAATTAGGGTGGTTCGAGCTTACTAACTCCATTTCGAGTCCGCTAGTCTCTTAGTAACATTTCAAACTCCCATTATAAAAACAACTTTTATCAATTTATTCAAATGATCTTTAAATGAATTAACACTCACAGAGGTCAAAAACGGATTTGGAAGTCAAGATTCATTGATTTCACTGTTTTCGGCGAACTAAGATCGCGACGGCGCGTGCAGCGGTCAGTGGCGGCACATCTTGGCTCGTGAAGCACGTTTTCGAAGAGCTCGAACGACGATCTATCCCGAACCAGTTGTTTTGAGATGAGAAACAACAAAAAACTACAACTAAGGCAAACCGGTGTGGGGTGGTTCAACTGCGTTGTTGTGGTTTTGTCCGTGCTCAACGACTGCAGCACCTATGGCTGCGACTTTCAGTGACTGTGGGAGAAGCAGGTTCGGTGGCTGAAATGATTCATGGTAAGGAGGGCCGTGTGGCAGTGGTCGCGGCGACTTCTGTTTAGCGGATTCGTCGCTGGAGACGTTGCATGGTGTGACATTCAACGGAGGCTTCAATCGGCGTCTTGCTTGCGACGGCTAGGGTTAGCAGAACAAGAAATTGATCGAAAAAGGGTGGTTGGCCATTCGGCGAGCTGTTGTGCGAAGAGGGCAAATTTTCGTCAAGCTTGCCGAAGAATGAGGAGGGTTGTCTACAAGTTTGTAGTGTCCTAATAAGACAAGGATGTTTTTCTCAAACCCTAATTCATTTTATTTTATTAAAATGCCCTTCATCCTCCAAAAAAAAACCACCCATATGTCCTTAAACATAAGTAATGCCCAAATTACATATATTTCTTTGGTTTGTACTAAGTTAAATTAATTTATGCAAAAATTCAAGACCCAATTAAAATATTTTCCATTAAATCAATCCAAAAACATAAATTTAAAGGTACCTGGAGTTCGTGGGTGTTACATTTCAAGTCTTGAAATAAAAGTTCTACAACCATAAACCATGAACTGTAGACTCAAAACTTGATGCAAATTTAGTTTCCATGGTGGACACAACAAATAATGGAGTACTTTGCACTCTTCCATGAAATTGATCGTTCATCTTAATAGGAACAAGTTGCCAAATATAGATTTTCTTATATCCAAATATCTAAAAAAAATATATAAATTTGAATCTCTAATCATCTCGAGATGATCTCTTATAATTAAGTATATGACCCTTTGTTCCTAGCTAGTTGATACCTTAACACTTTCTTTGTAGTTTTTAATGATCTTCTCCTATATTACTTTAATGTCCACCCAAAATTTCAACTTCAATTTATATTTAAAGAGTGCTTTTTATTTGATTGAGTTTCAAACAATCTTTGGACATTCCATGAGACAAACTTCTCTCTGCCTTCTAAATTGAAGAACACTCTTAAAGGATACTTTCCCTCTTAAATCTCTCAAAAGATTTATTGATATATACCTTTTGAAACAATGCCAACAAACTATTTGTTTTATCACAAAATATTTTTATTGCAATCAAATAGGATGCCTCATCAATATCTTTCATTTTAATGTTTTTAGAGAGAACCTTGATTTAGTGTAATAAACTAAAATCATTCACTACAAGAAAACTAACTTTTTTTGAAGGTCACAACCTTTGAAAAAGTACTAAACAAACCTTCGATAAATCCTTTTTCGAAGGTTAACAGAACCTTCAAAAAGTGTCGAAATAGAACCTATCGAAAAAGCTTTTATCAAAGGTATATTATCCTTCGAAAATGGTTATTTTTCAAAGGTCATATATCTTCGAAAATTGTCAAATTGTTTATCGATAATTATTCATTTTCAATTATCTTTTTCAAAGGTTTTTATTATTTTTAAAGGTTTATAATACTATTTTCAAGGAGTTTAAAGCCTTCAGAAATACTTCTTTATCGAGATTTATAAATCCTTCGAAAAAGTTGTAGCAAAAAGGTTTAGCACTTGAATACAATAGTTACTTACATGTAATTCCCTGAAATTGCAAGTACAAAGATATGAACAAAATAATTTTGACATGATCTCATAAATTGTTTATATAGACAAAATAACTACAAAAGTTCTAGAACATTTAACTACTACATAATCAATTAGTAACAATCATTGTTTTAAATATATCATCAAAACGATTTTCTAATTCAACAATTTGATCTTTGAGGGCTCGTACCTCGACTTTTCTTTATCGTTCAGATTCTTGAAGACATTCTGACTCATTAAGACAACGTTCAAGATAACGTACATTGGAATAAAATCCAAACAACTCAGAAGGAGTAACACCTACCCCATAACCATGAACACACCCATGCTTCTTTGGTCCAAAAAGATGCACAAAAATCTCGTCCTCGTTCATGTCAAGTGTACCATCAACCACTTGAGAAGCATATAATTTGAGTTTCGACTACAAATACAAAATCAAAATTAACCTCATTTGTAGGTACAAAGAAGCAAAATAGATAATTGCGAGCAAAAGGAAAAAAAATGCCAATGTAAACCATGAATCAATAAAAATCGTAAAAGAAATTTATCATGGAATAAAAACGGTAAAGAAGTTCACAAGTTGTCTTCCTCCTAGCATCTAGATCCCTACCTTTCATGTCCTTCCTAATTCATTTCAACATAATTCATTTCAAATAGTTCCTCATCATCATTCTTCAACCTCACATTTTAACCCTATTTGTAGTTATAGATAAGCAAAAGATAATGGAAACCTTTCGTTGCTATCCTAACTGTTGTACTGCCTATGCTGAATATGATACTAGTAAAGTGAAATGCAATATTGCAAGGCGACAACCAACAAATTACTGAATCATAAAGTAAAACGTGGATGACACAATCAAAATTAAAAGTTTTAGAAACTAATAGCATGCAAAAGATAGATGTTATCGACTCTAAAAAAAATTAAAATTTTAGCTCAATGTCACTTCAAAGTTCAAGTATATCTATCACGAAACTTTGTGATTAATGACAAAGTTCTACATGTCCATCTCTTCTACTCAAGATGCTACAAACATCTCGATTAGATTCTAAAAATTACAAGTTCCAAATCAACATGTGTTCATCATAGCATGTAAGTACCATTTCTTAGGTGTATACTTGAGCAGGATGATTGTAAAGGTCTCAAAACCTCTAATTGGAGTTGCAATATCAAACCATCCATATCCATCTAACTATATGCACATGAGGCAAGACTAATCAAAATCAACAGGATATAAAACACAAATCACTTAACTTTATTCATTTCGAAGTTAAAATAAGCATCCGAGAGACTTATATAAGAATAAGATGACAAGCATGATAGTCAAATTAACACACAAATTTTCAGAATTTATCTATTGAATTTAAGTAACAAGAATTTTCCTTTTCTTTTTCTCTGTGGGTATATAAAAATGAGGGGAAACAAATAGTATACCTTGTAAGACCCTTTTTTAGTATTTGCTTAGATATAATTCACTCTTATATGGAGAGTGACTACTTAATTTATTCATAAGGGTTTGGATTATTCAACCAAGGAATGTATAAAAAGAGACCTAAATCCAAACCTGCCCTTTTTATGCTCATAGATTTGTCCTATTCCCATCTCTACCAACTTACTTCTCCATAAACTTGTTCATACTTATTAAATCAATATTAGATGATGAGGAAGCTGACTACAGGGGTTTGAACACAGGACCTCCTAAACCACCTGCTCTGATACCACCTTAAATCACCAATCAAATCAAGAGTTTAAGTTGATAGTTTATAGGGTAAATTTAATTATATCAACATAGTCTAACAACAACTCTTGATTTTAACAAAAGAGAATGAAATCTACTTAAACGAGATATTAGTGAGAACATGAAGAAAGGAAGCCAAAACCTGGATGAATTTCTAAAAACATTCAAGGTTATTTGCGATAAATTAGCGGCAATAAAAAGGCCCATAGATGACCCTACCAAGTTAATCCATCTTGCACGAGGCCTTGGAGGTAAGTATAAAGATTTTCTATGCTATCTAAAGCCCCCTACCCAACCTATAATCAATTTACTTTGGCTTTGAAAACATATGAGCAACAACTGTTGATTGATACAGAAGAAGAAAACTCCAATCAACTTGATAACAGTCAGACGTTCTTTAGCCAACGAGGACGATCAAGACGGAAAGAACAGAGTTTTCTTCCACAGGAAAAGTTTTCCAACAAGAGAGATCATCTCACATATCAACCAACACACAAATTAGCAGACCACAAATCCAAACACATCCACAAAAATTATGTACGTAATGGAGAAAGTTTAAACATAACTCACATTGGTTCGTGTAATATTCCCACAAATAATAGCACATTATCACTTAAAAATATTTTAGCTATTCCTAGCATGAAAAAGAACTTGTTATCTATTAGTAAACTTGCCCAAGATAATGATTGTTCAATCACCTTCCGTGCTAACAACTTTGTTATGTACAAAGGATTTCAAGAATAACATTATGTACAGATTAAAAAAAAAATAAAAGAAAAAATGAAAAAGAGAGGAAAATCCAATCTCCCAAATCCTGCAAATCCAAAGAAATTTAAAAGGAAAAACTCTATTATTCCACATGTGAACCAGTGATGCACCAATCATGCATTACAGAAAAAATAGAAATAACTTTCATGGGAAAAACTTTATTGATTCTGAGAATCGTTAAATTATTCACTAAAATATGGTTACAGCCAGAGGAACATAATTCAAACATAAAAGTAACATAATAGATTTTTCACTTGACAAAAAAAATCTATGGAACTAAGTGGACCAAGTAAATAATGCAACAAAGTTATTTATGATGATAAAGATCCAGACGTTACTAAACAAGATATGATGTTTAAGAGAGAAGATAAAAGAACACTGACAAAACAAGGGGGGAGAATCCATTACTCTTGAATTTGTAGAACAAGAAGTTCTACAGAGTGCAAACAGAAAATCAAACACAAACAATTTAGATTTTAGAGTTCCCCAACAAACTTCAATGGTGTTCTTTTTTTATAATCTCACTTGGGAAATGGATGAAAGCCACAGTTAACAAAATTCTGTAGGGGGCTAATTTATAATCTCACTTGGAAATTCATATCAGTCCCAACCATCGCACTTCTCAGGCTCCACATTCTGAACAATCTGGTTTGGATCCGCCATTGTTGCACGCATGAAGATCACTGCATAATGTGAAGGAGTCGGATTGTCCCGAAACACATTGTTAGTGGTCGTAATGAACTCGATTTTCTCTATGATTCGGATGCATAATGCTTGTAAGTTTTTAATTTGGAAAGTAGAACAATTGAAAACACAATAACTCAAATATATCTCATTAAAATTTGAAAATGAGGAATTGAAAACAAATGAAACTCTCTCACCCCATGGCGTATTTGTCACCTGAAAACAGAAGCAATTACAGATCACAGTAAAACAAGCAAATGCTTGGCTTCAATTTCTTCTTCCTTTTCAAACATGGCTCATAATAAAAACAACGAACCTCAACTATGCACTTCTTCAAGTGTTGCCGCGAGCCTTCGGGCCAGAATATGATGATACAAACTCAACGGATTTTGTTCATATCCCACAATCGTGAGCACGTGGACGTTGATCGAGACTCCTGCGTGTGGTCGCGGTCATGACGGTTGGACGAAAACTCGGTGAAGGCAAAGCGACGGCGTGTGAGCAGATCTGCGAGGTTGGCCGGACCAGAGCATGTCGACTGGTTGTTGTGTGGTCGATGGGCAACTTGCGCGAAATTGGGTTTGATACGGCTGAAGAGGATGAAGAAGACTCACAAAAAGACGAAATATTCTTTTGCAAAACCCTAGGCCTACTGGTCTTTTCCAAAATGTCCATCTCTTTCCAAATAACTACAAACCTGCCCTTAAAAAACAGTTACTTCAATTTAATTTAACTTTTGTTTAGCCGCTTAAATATTTTTCAAAGATTATTGATTTAATATTTAAATATAATATTAAATATGTTGGATAGATTTAATGTAATACTTTTTTCAAGGGTTTTAACCACCTTCGATAAAAAGTTAAATATAATACATTTTTCGAGAATTTTTAAAAACATAATATACAATATTTTTTCAAAGGTTTTTAATGACCTTTGATAAAGAGTTATTTTCAAAGGTTTTTAAATATCTTGATAAAAATCATATTATTTTCAAAGGTTCTTAGTTACCTTTGATAAATACAATATCTTTTTCAAAGGTTTTTAATAACCTTTGATAAAAAGTTGATATTTTTCAAAGGTTTTTTAAATACCTTCGATCAAAGATCATATTATTTTCAAAGGTTCTCAGTTACCTTTGATAAATACAATATCTTTTTCAAAGATTTTTAATAACCTTCGATAAATATTTAGTTTTTTCCAAAGGTTTTTAAATACCTTCGATAAAGGATCATGTTATTTTCAAAGGTTCTTAATATCCTTTAATAAATATAATATCTTTTTCAAAGGTTTTTAAGAAATAGATATTTTTCAAAGATTTTTAAATACCTTCGATAAAGGATCATATTATTTTCAAAGGTTTTAATTTTCCTTTGATAAATATAATATCTTTTTCAAAGGTTTTTAAATACCTTCGATTAATGATCATATATTTTCCAAAAGTGTTTTAAAATCCTTTGATAAATATACATCTTTTTCAAAGGTTTTTAATAGCCTTTGATAAAAAGTGAATATTTTTCAAAGGTTTTTTAAATACCTTCAATAAATGTATATATTTCTCAAAGGTTTTTTAGAACCTTCGATAAAAAATTGTCGAAATAGGTCAATTTTTTTTGTAGTGATTGGTTTTCTGCAATATGTCATCAATATATAGAATCAGAAATATAAAAATTAAACCCACTATCTTTTGATATATACATTAATCAACAACATTCTCTTTAGATCTAAAAATGTGATGACATCATTAAAATTAAAATACCATTTTTTTGGGAAGCTTGTTTAAGTTTGTATATTGATCTCTTGTACTTACAAACCATACATTCATTTCCTTCAACCATGCAACATTCATGTTGATCCATGGACACTTTTTGATAAAGGGCTTGTCGCGGGCCCTATTAAATAATTATTTATTACCTATATCTATTAAATATGCAATAAAAGTGGTCAGGGTTCGGTGTCAAAGATTGGATTTCTTAATTCATTCAATTACCTTAAATATTCTCGATTAACTTTATTTAGAGAACAAAATCAAATGCAACAGTCAGAACCTAAGAATTAAACTAAAAAGAAAAAGATAACGAGAGACACAATTTAGGAAAATTTAGGGAATTGATTTCACCAACTAAACTAATGTCTTAGTCAATTAATTTAAGATTATACATACAACACTTTGAGCAGGAAGTCCAAAAGACCAAAAGACTCTTTCAAGCCCGATTGGAACTCATGTAATTTTATAGGCGTAACATTGATAGGACTCATTGTGCCTATATCTTACACCTAATTCTTGCTAGTTTATTAGGTTTTATATGTTTATTTGTCTATTTTGTAGGTATTATCGAGCAAGGAGGTTACATTGAAGAAATGTGTTTGATTAGGGTTAAAACGAGCTTAAACAGAGGTCATTTAAGAAAACAAGCAACAAATGGAAGTGAAATGAATGAAGTGCCCCTGACGAGAGCATCTCGACACTGGTCGAAGTATCTAGACGTTAGTTTGAAGACAATACACTCAGATGCAAGACAGCGTCGAGACGCTATCTATAACGCTTCAATGCTGAGACGAGAACATCGTGTGACGCTGCGGCGAGCCTTGGTCGATGCTAGCCCAATTAAGGACAACGCCTCGACGCTATTGCGATTTGTATAAAAATAAATGATGTCACTCATTAGGTCATTTTAATGGAGGATTTTGTCCGAGAGAAGCCTCCTTAGGTTTCTTCTCCTTTATCTGTACTTCTTGTCCTTAGTTTTAGATTAGTTTTAAGTGTTTTTTTTATCAATCTTCGGTGTTTGGAAGGCTCGATTCGATATCCTGCTAAGCATTTGATGCCGATTTCGGGTTGTAAACTATAATACTTTGTAATTTTTGTGAGATTTTGTTAATTTCTATATGCAAATATGTAGTTTAATATATATTTGTGTTGATTTAATGTTTATACACTCGTAGATAGATTGACAACCTATTCGCATTGAGAATGCATGTTCGACTAGTATAAAATAGAGATTAGCTCAAATTTCCATAGGCATGTTTATTGTTTTTTTATTCTTGCTTTATACATAGTACAAGCATGTTTGTTGATAGCTTGACAACCTATCAATACCAAATATGTTTGTCATAGCTAGATTAAGCTAGCAAGAGGGTCAGCTCATGTTTGCATCGTAGAGGCTAGTCTCTCGTGTAGATTACATGATTGGACCTAGAATCAAGAGAGCTAATTTAGTTAAATTAGGAATGCACACCTAGTTTAATTAATTAGTCCAAATGAATCCTAAGATCTTAATGCAATTAGCTTCGTTAGTATGCAATGTTATCGTGCCTATCTAATGAGTTAATTAGGTTAATTAACTTGATATTAGGTTGAGTTAATTAGGATTAAGAGGATTTAAGTTTGCGTAGAGGCTTGTCCGGCTGATCTAATAACTTCGATTAGGTAATTAATAACCAATTAGAGTTCTTGTGTTAGTTTTTGTGATCGAAATTCACATTGTTACCTGGTTTAACCTCAAAATCGATGTCTGAGGTGAGATCATCCTTATCTTTTACTGTTTATGTCATTCTGTCTCTGATTTTATGTTTATCCTC
Source organism: Trichosanthes cucumerina (assembly GCA_036507285.1). NCBI lineage: Eukaryota > Viridiplantae > Streptophyta > Magnoliopsida > Cucurbitales > Cucurbitaceae > Trichosanthes > Trichosanthes cucumerina. The sequence continues at coordinate 83,746,656 of CM071835.1, read as the reverse complement.
CCCCTAAAGTTTGAGTCAGTCTGAGTGAAGAGAGCTTGTCGAAGGCTCCAACAAATGAAATTTATAATAACCGATCTAAAATTAAATACTTGTAGTACTTAATAGTGGACTGGGTCGAACCACAAGGAACTGAACTAAAATTGACTTTCAATTTCGTTTTCTTAATGACACGGACCGACACGAACAGGGGAGAGTTAAACATAAAATAAAATAGACAGAATAGCATGAAAGAAATAAAAGATAAGGCAGGATATCACCTAAATACCGTTTCGAGAGGATCACGATGGGGCTCGATGTAATAAAACATCCACAGTTTATCGAAATGGAAAATTTCATGCTTCGAATATTCTCACCTTCCCTCAAGGGTAGCCCAAAAGCTTCTAGCTACTCCTAGTGCAATTGAATTAATCTAAATGTTAATTAAACCCAAAATCAATCATAAGCTTAGGGCGATACTAATCTGTGCCATAGATTGTAGTGTGTCATACTTAAAATCAGTCATTTAGGCCCTAGAAATTTCTAAAATTAGCAAGATGCTCGAATTAACCTAAATGGCGAATTTAAGTTAATTCTTACCCTTATACTTTTTTTTTGGCTGATGTGGTGCATATGTGTACAAAATAGCTACAGTTTAATTACAACACACCTCATAATGTTCAAGTATACATAGTCTTGTTGCAGCAAGTAATAAGTATAAGAATATCGTCTCCATAGGGACTAAATGTGATTCTTAGTCAAGTTCAAGTCTTTTATAGTGAATTTTAACAGTAACCGAAAAGTAAAGACCATGATAGAGTTGGTTTTGGGCAAGAAAAGTAAAGAAAAGCAAGTAAAGAAAGCGATAAATGAAAGCAGTAAATGAAGGCAAGTAAAGGAAAGAAAGGTAAATGACATGAAAAGTAAAGGAAAGCAAGTAAATGGCAAGAAATAAGTATTCACATGGTGGGGATGCTTGGGTTCATTTTAAGACAACTAGGCGCAAATTAAATAGTTCTTAAGTAGATAAATGCTTCCTATAAGCCTATGTAATCTTCTTTACATCATAGCAAGTGTTCATGATAGTTTTTTCCCAAAACTTACCTAAATTTTTAGTAAGTGAATTCCCATTCAAAATACCTAATATGCTCTTGCTAATATTCTAGGTGAGAGATTGTTCCCAATCTTTCCTTTTTCGACACAAGATTACTCTTAGTGTTTTATCCTACAATGGAGATGATAAAACGGTTTCCTCTTCTTTCCAAAGGCAAGAAATGGGATGGAGATTAAATTGGCCAAATCTAATTCCAACATTCAAGCAATTAAAGCAACCAATCTTCCAACACTAAGAACCATACATACACCCAACAACAACCAAATAGCTCAATAAGGTCTTTAATCATAACTATTTAACATGAAAGTGCATAATCTCTACAAATTAGTTGATAAAAATGAAGTTCAATACAACTAGAAGCTCTCGGCCACAAGGTTCCATACAAGAGAGGAAAGAATTCAAGAGAGGAAAGTAAAATCTATGATAAAGAAAGTGATACAAAGATAGATCCAAGTAAGAACTCCCTTTTTCATGAAGATTTCAAGCCCACACGATCTCTTCTTGATCCTCCTTCTTCGATTTCTCCTAGAACAAGCCCTAGCCGAAAATGAGACTCACTCTTCTCCCACACTTCAATCAATGGAATAAAATGTTTATATACGCCCCAAATGAACCCTAACTAAAACTCAAGCTAACCCTAACCAAAGCCCAAGTGTTTCCAACTAGAGTTAAGTGTGTTAGGTTAGTCAATCACGTGCTCATTTTAAGAAAATCTCGTGCAGGTGCTACAATTGTTGGGATTTTTTTCCTAATCTCGTGTTTGTAAATTACTATTTGAAATTAATAAGAGTTATTTATTTCATTACTTTGTGTCTCGCAATATTTACAAACTTTTCCAATAATCTAAGCTTCAGGGTCATTGAATTTATGAGAGAACTAAAACTTGAATGGTGTGTAGTGGACACACAGGGAGGATCACGTTCGAGTTAATGACCCAAACGGTCTACAGTATATGGATAGGGTTGGAGATCTAATCCTGGATACGTTGTGGATCCGACCCGCTTTGTATTAGATAAAAATGTGGTGATCTGACTCGTTCATGTGGTTGACATGCGAGTGGGGACATCATGTGCAATCAGATTGTACAAGACCAGACCGTGAATTATTAGACCTACTGATGTAACACCGTTGACAGTAAGGACTAATAACTTCGTAGATGACCATTAGTGACTCGACCTGAATCCTGAGCGTGTTATGGACTCTTGTCTGCGGGGGTTGTCCTTTGACTAGTACGGGTGAGGGTGGTCACAGTTACTTGCCCAATATGCCTATTTTCTCATTTGCAGGACCAAGCAGGGCGCTGGGAACTTAACTACGCGAGATGGAACTCACTCGTTCCCGCCTTTAGGAAAACTAGAGGGGATGTTCAATTTAAGTGTTCAATTTCACTTATAGGCATTTGGTCTCTCGGTTGGCTCCATCTGGGTTAAAAGAAGGGTTAGAGTTTTGGTATGAAATTTAAGTGTTCAATTTCACTTATAGGCATTTATGTCATTTATATGAGATATGAATGATATAATATATAGTTTAATGTGAATGAGATTCATAATAAACTATAGGTTAGCCTAATTGTTGAATTAGGGCTAATTGGAGAAATTAATTGAGAGAAATTAAATTGGATGTGATTCAATTTAATTAATCCACAATTATTGCAAATGTGATTTGCAATTTGAGATATGAGATATCTTATATTATATGGTTATGCAAATATGATTTGCATAACCTATGGTTGTGGTAAAATGGTGATAATGTGGAGATTTTAACTCCACTATTTAATCCCTTCTTGCAAGAAGGAAAGCACTCTCACACTCTCATTTTTTGGTTTTCACCAAAGAGAAGAGTCTCAAATTCTCTCAATTCTCCTCCCTCTCCAAAACCAAAAAGTCCCACCATTTTTCTTCTTTCAAAGGAAGAACGACCGAGAAGGTCGTTGGTGGTGTTCAATTTTCGTTCGAGAGAAGCGTTCGTTGAGATCGAGAAGCACGAAATGTTCGTGACCGAGGAAGGAACTTTGAAGAACTGTCTACAACAAGTAAGTACGTTCTTCTCGCTGTAATTTCCTTTTTCTTTTGTATGTTTAACTTAGATCTAAATGTTAGATCATTTTAATAAATTTCAAGTAGCGTAACGATACCTTGACGATTTGATCGTCTTCCGCTGCGCGGGGATTTTCATTCCCTTCAATTGGTATCAGAGCCATTTCGATGGTTCTTCGTTATGCACTGTTTTTTGTTAAAATAGGTGGGTAAATTACCTTATTTCATGAGATGAATGTTGGTTTGCGAATTTGGATGTTTTCGGTTTTGGCATTTTAGATTTACAATTTTATGTTGATGAGATCAATGTAAAGGCCCGTTGTTTTTAGGCATTTTGTTGTAAATCGAGTCTATAAGTCCGAGTCGTTCGTGGCAAGAGTTGCTGTGAAGAAATCGAGCGGAAACGGGCGAAAATCGATGAAGAACAGCAAAGGAGTTTGTTGTTCTGTCGATGGCGTTGAGACGTTGTTCATTGGCGTCTCAACGCTATCCTTGCAGGCGCTGGCTTGGCTGCAGAGCAGCGTTGCAACGCCACGACGTGGAGCACACTGACCTCAACACTGGACGCGACAACATTGCAACGCTACCCACGGCGTTGCAACGCCGCCCGCGTAATGGGCGGTTCGTGAAGCAGTTCGCAGACGTGGGCGGTTGTATTACAAAGTTTGGCAGTTATTTTATTTTTTATTTATTTATTAAATGTAAAATGTAATTTTATTTATTTATTTAATTATTTTATTAAATAATATTAATATAAATGTTATATTAATGTTATTTAATTAAATAATTGCCCCTAGGTGCCAAAATCGGTCCATTTTTGCTATTTAATTATTTATGCATGTGATGTATGATTTAATTAAATTTCTATGTGCATAATGTATGTCATATAGATTTAAAATCCCACCTTAGGTTAAACATTTTCATGCATCATTTATATTATAAGAGTTATAATATATAGTTTGCATGATAGGTTATATTATAAGTGTTATAATATGATTAAATGCATGTTTAATTTAATTAATATAAGTGTTATATTTTTTTAATTAAAGTATGCTCATGCATTTATATTCATGTGATGAATTAATTTATGTTATAGTATATAGTTATTCATGTGATGAATGATCAAACACTATAACATAGAAATGCATGCAACCTAAGTTAATTATTAGTTTTAAAGAGTTTAGAACTTTAATAATTAGACTTATGTTTTCTAGTTCTAATAAGATTAGAATTAGGAAATCAAAGTTTAGTCTATGAATGGAGACTGATTAGTAACTTTGTCTGAGGAAGGTTTTGTCTAAGGCTGGGGTATTTAAGTTGACGCTTGAACACACTACACAGGAAACCGACACAGGAGTGAATTCGGTCCGGAGATTCTTAGATTATACTTATCGTGAGTGTCGTTAATTAAAAGTGTTTTAATTTACTCACATAGACCTAAGTAATAATGTGATTATGTACTTAGGTTAAATACCATATAAGAGTTATATTGGTAGACTTAGGTAAATTTTAGCCGGTTTATCTAGGTCAATCCCTAATAAAATTAAAGTGTTGAGTGGAAGGAAATATAGTATATGAGATACATTTAATTTCCGACCACAAATCTCCATTAAGTCCGCACCCTGAGATCCATACTCGGCCTCGTGGCACAAATGGGAGCGTCCCCCTTCGGATGGCATTTGTATGGGTCAATATCATCGTGGATGAAGAGAGTACTTATAGTGAGCGGGAGTGGGACGTGTGAAAACGAGACCTACAAGTGTGTTTTGGAACTCTTCCAACAACACAACAAGGGAGCTTGTTAAAACCTTAACCTAGTTGCATCTCATGCAACCATATATGTAGGGGAATGAGATGGAATTGACCATCCTACCCCTCCTTTAATCTCTCTTCAGTATATAGTTTATATATGAATCTAATTCACATTAAAACTATATATTATATCAATTATATTATATATAATTGATATAACTCCTCATGTATGAAATTGAACACTTCAATTTCACTCCTAACTTTATACCCTCAATATTACCATATTAAGCCAACAGAGGGATCTAATGAACCTACAGATCATGAGCTCCAATGATGTGAGATTAACTGATCAAACTCTTTGATCCAGCTAATCAATATCCATTAACTACAAGTCACTCCACTATAGACTTGTAGCTGCACAATCCTCACTGTAGATATTATTGTGTCCACTGATATAATCATCACCCATGAGTCGACCCTTCACAGGTTGTTCGTAATCACAGCTGGGTCAAATTATCGTTTTACCCCTGTGATTATTCCGTGTCGATCGAGGCAAGGCGGTTACTGAGAAGATCGGAGCGAAAACGAGCAAAGGAATGGTGATTCTCATTGTTGTCTGTGTGCAGCGTTGCAACGCTGTTCATTGGCGTTGCAACGTCGCGCTTGCGGGAGAAGGCGCGCGCAGGAGGAAGCGTTGCAACGCAGTCTCTAGCGTTGCAATGTTGTGCCATTGCGCAACGCTCGGCAGAAGACGACAAAAGCAACGTTGCAACACCAGATACGTTTCACGCGAGGAGCAACGGGCATAAAACGTTTATTTTATTATATATATTAATTATAAAAATGTTTTATATTTAATATATTTAATAATTTTAATTTTAATTAATATAATTAGATTATATTAATTAAAATTATTTCTAGGGTGCCAAAATTGGTCTAATTTTTGCTATTTTAATTATGCAATTGTTGTGTAATTATTGTCATGCATAGTGTATGCTTGTATTTAGAAATCCCACCTTAGGTTAAACATTTTCATGCATCATTTATAATATAAGGAGTTATATTATATAGTTTGCATGATTAATTAATATAAGGTTGTTATATTAATTTTTGGACAGCATTGACATGCATTATTTTTCATGAGATAAATATGCTATGATTGTCTTATTATTTATGTGATGAATGATCAAGCACTATAACATAGTATGCATGTCACCTAAGGTTAATTATTAGTTTTAAAGTGTTTAGAACTTGGAAATAATAGACCTTAGGTTATCTAGTTCTAATTAGATTAGAATTAGGAACCGCGTAATTTATAAGCTATGATTAAAAGAGGAACTCTGTCTAAGGAAAGTTCTGTCTAGGCTGGGGTATTTAAACTGACGGAAACGGAACACCCCTACCTGGGAACTGACCTAGGAGTGAAATTTAATCAGAGAGTCTTATAAATTACAGTAGCGTCAACGAGTTTATTAAGGGGTTAATAAACTAGAAATCCTAGGTTTAATATAAGGAGTTATATTAACAAACTTAGGATAAAATCAATGTAAGAGTTATATTGATTATCAATATAAGAGTTATGTTGATAGAGTTAGGTAAAACCATTAGCCGGGTTTTAGCCTAAGAAAGATTCCTATAGACTTAAAGTATTCAGTGGGAGGAAAAAGTGTATGAGATACATATTTTTCCACCTAAGCTATCTCCGGGAAGTTCACACCATGAGACTCATACTTGGCCTCGTGGCGCAAACGGGAGCGTCCCCCTTCGGATGGTGTTTGTATGAGTCAATACAAAGGTGAATGGAGAGGGTACTTATAGTGAATGGGAGCAGGTTTAGTGTAAACAAAACCTACAGTCTCTTTTATCGGTGTACACCGTTAGACCACTATGGTCAGCCTGCTAGTTTGGCCTGGACAAGACAATCCCTTTGGAGGGCTTGATCATAGGGGATCTAACACGATGAGACACCGAAAGGGATAAAGATTTCCTTAGACTATTTTCCAATCTAGTCCTCCCTTCGGCGGATTTTATTGGATCGAGACTCTGGGATCTAAAGACAAAGGGTTACACTCACGGGATACATAAGTTGTGTATGTATCCAGACCGAAAAATGGTAACTAAAACCTATAGGAATAAGAGTTATTCTGGTATTAGGTTTTGGTCAAGATTGTCTTGATCCAGAGGAGGAGTGTTTTTTATTACCCTTCGGTGTCATACATTCTAAACCTTTGGAGTATCATTGCAAATTATAAATGGCCTATGAATCATTTGATAATTAGCTAAAACATGATTGGATTAGAATTATAGCAAGAAACTCATACAAGTTTGTTTGTAATTTTTCAGCAAAAGTGTCTAGCTCTATAATTTCCTTATTGGGTGCGGAAAAGTTAACCGGAGAGAATATGATGACATGGAAAAACAAACTCAACACTATTTTGGTAGTGGATGATCTGAAGTTTGTGCTAACTGAGGAGTGTCCTCAGGTGCCAGGCTCGAATGCGTCACGAAATGTCCGTGATGCATATGATCGATGGATCAAGGCCAATGATAAGGCCAAGGTCTACATGCTGGCAAGTATGTCTGACATATTAGCCAAGAAGCATGAGGGCATGATTACCGCTAAGGAAATCATGGATTACGCGGCGGTATGTTTGGACAACAGTCCACACAAGCCCGACATAATGCCCTATAGTACATATTCAACTCGAGGATGCCAGAGGGTACATCTGTTCAGGATCATGTCCTGGATATGATGGTGCACTTTAACATCGTGGAGTCGAATGGTGCTTCCATCGATGAGTCGAGTCAGGTCAGCTTCATTCTGGAAATCCTTCCAGATAGTTTCCTGCAGATTTAGAAGTAATGTTGTTATGAACAAGCTTACTTTTAATCTTACCTCCTTCGAATGAACTCCGGACCTTTCGGTCTTTGATGAAAATTCAGGGATCGAAAGTGTTGGGATTTTTGTCCTAATCTCGTGTTTGTAATATATTGTTTGAAATTAATAAGTGTTATTTATTTCATCACTTTGTGTCTCGCAATATTTATAAACTTTTCCAATAAACTAAGCTCCGTGGTCATTGTATACATGAGAGAACTAGAACTTGAATGGTGTGTAGTGGATACACAGGGGAAGATCACGTTCGAGTTAATGACCCGAATGGTCTACAGTATATGGATAGGGTTGGAGACCTAATCCTAGATACACTGTGAATGCGGCCCGCTTTGTATTAGATACAAACGAGGTGATCGACTCGTTCATGTAGTTGACATGCGAGTGGGGGCATCTGTGCAATGAGATTGTACAAGACTGGATCGTGATTTATTAGACCTCATCGATGTAACACCATTGTGAGAAGGACTAATAACTTCGTAGATGACCATTAGTGACTCGACACGAATCCCCGAGCACATTACGGACTCCTCATGCGCGAGGATCTATTCTTTGACTAGTACGGGTGAGGGTGGTCACAGTTACTCGCCCAATATGCCTATCTTCTCAGGGACAGAACCAAGTAGGGAGCTGGGAACTTAACTACGCGAGATGGAATTCACTCGTTCCCGCCTTTAGGGAAACTAGAGGATGTTCCCTTAAATCTTTGTCTCGTGGCTTGGACAACGGGCGCCCACCTTATCACTAGCCCGAGAAGGGTGTTGTGTATGGTTGGACCATCACAATATGTTGTTCATTAGAGGAGCAGTGGGGACTTAAGGAACAAGAGGTAGACACAGGGGTAAAACGGTAATTTGACCAAGCCGTGTCTACGAACAACCTGTGAAGGGTCGAGTCATGAGCATTGGTTATATTAGTGGACACGTAATATTCTGCACTGACGGGAGTGCAGCTACGGGCTATAGTGGAGTGTTACCGTAGCTAATGAATGTTGGTTAATCGGGTCAAAGAGTTTGGCAGGTTAATCTCGGATCATTGGAGCCCATCACTGTAGGTCCATTAGGTCCCTCGGTTGGCTCCATCTGGATTTAAGAAAGGATAAAGTTTTGGTATGAAATTGAAGTGTTCAATTTCACTCTAAGGGCATTTATGTCATTTATATGAGATATGAATGATACAATATATAGTTTAATGTGAATGAGATTCATAATAAACTATAGGTTAGCCCAATTGTTGAATTAGGACTAATTGGAGAATTTGATTGAGAGAAATTAAATTGGATGTGATTCAATTTAATTAATATGCAATTAATGCAAATGAGATTTGCAATATAAGATATGAGATATCTTATATTATGTGGTTATGCAAATGAGATTTGTATAACCTATGGTTGTGGTAAAGTGGTAATTATGAGGACATTTTAACTCCACCAATTCCACTATATAAACCCTTCTTGTAAGAAGGATGGTAAGGACTTCTCTCATTTTTTAGATTTTCACAAAAAAGAGGAGAGAAACTCTCTCAATTCTCTCTCAATTCTCCTCCCTCACCAAAACTCATAGGTTCCCACAAACCTCCTTTCTCCAAAAGAGAACAACCGAGAAGGCATTTTGGTGGTGTTCAAGACCTATCGTTGGAGGTGTTCGTTGAGTACAAGGAGCACAAAGAGTTCGTGATTTGAAGAAGAAATCTTGAAGAAAGTCTTCAACAAGTAAGTAAACACTGTTTGCTGTATTTTTCTTCTTCTTTCAAGCATGTTTAGCCTAGATCTAGTGTTAGATCAATTTTAATGAAACTATGTTGCATATTGATACATCGACGATTCAATCGTCTTCCGCTGCACGGGATTTTCATTCCCTTCAATTGGTATCAGAGCCATTTCGATGGTTTCTCAATTATGCACTGTTTTATTAAAATTTGGTGGGTTTTTTCCATGATTCATGAGATGAATGTCTTGGTTTGCATAATGGATGTTTCGATTTTTGGCACTTTTAGATTTATTTTCTGTTTGATGAGATCAAATGTAAAGGGCCCGTGTTTTTTGGGCATTTTAGAAAATAAATCGAGTCTGTAAGTCCGTGTCGTTCGTGGCAAGTGTTGCTGTGAAGAAATCGGAGCGGAAACAGGCGAAAATCGACTAAGAACAGCAAAGGTATTTGTTGTTCTGTTGATGGCGTTGAGACGCTGCCCAATGGCGTCTCAACGCTATCCTTGCGGATGGAGGCCCTGCATCAGAACAGCGTTGCAACGCCGCTGGCGTTGAGAACGCAGCTTGCGCGCCGAGGCGGCGCGTTGTAACGCCGCGCACGCGCAGTAACGCCGCACGCGTTGAGGAGCAAGCGATTCATAGCGATTACGCGAGGACGTGGGTTCAAGGCTCAAGTTGGGCGGTTTTTTACACGTTTTATTTATTTTATTATTTATAAAATGTAATATTTATTTTTTTATTTTATTAAATAATATTAATATAAATGTTATATTAATGTTATTTAATTAAATAATTACCCCTAGGTGCCAAAAATCGGTCCATTTTTGCTATTTAATTATTTTATGCATGAGATGTATATTTTAATTAATTTCTATGTGCATATTGTATGTCATATAGATTTAAAATCTCACCTTAGGTTAAACATTTCATGCATCATTTTTATATTATAAGAGTTATAATATATAGTATGCATGATAGGATTATATTATAAGAGTTATAATATAATGTTTGCATGTTTTAATTTATTAAATATAAGTGTTATATCTTAAATTAAAAGCATGGTCATGCATTTAATTCATGTGATGAATTGTATTATGTTATAGTATAAAGTATTATTCATGTGATGGATGATCAAGCACTATAACATAGAAATGCATGAGACCAAAGTTAATTATTAGTTTTAAAGTGTTTAGAACTTGAATAATTAGACTTAGGTTTTCTAATTTTCTAATGAGATTAGAAATTTAGGAAATCAAATATAACCTTTGAATGGAGACTGATAAGTAACTCTTTCTAAGGAAGGTTTTGTCTAAGGCTGGGGTATTTAAGTTGACGCATGAACACCCTACACGGAAACCGACACGGGAGTGAATTCGGTCAGGAGATTCTTAGGTTATATTCTCGTGAGTGCTTAGATTAATTAAGTGTTAATTAATTTACTCACATAGACCCAAGTTAATAATGTGATTATAAACTTAGGTTAATACCATATAAGAGTTATATTGGTAGACTTAGGTAAATTTTAGCCGGTTTATCTAGGTCAATCCCTATTAAAAATTAAAGTGCTGAGTGGGAGGAAATAAAGTGTATGAGATACATTTGTATTTCCAACCACAAATCTCCTTTAAGTCCGCACCGTGAGATCTATACTCGGCCTCGTGGCGCAAATGGGAGCGTCCCCCTTCGGATGGCATTTGTATAGGTCAATATCATCGTGGATGGAGAGAGTACTTATAGTGAGTGGGAGCGGGACTTGTGAAAACGAGACCCACGCTCTCTTCTTTCGATTCACACCGTGATACGCCTATGATCTGCCTGCTAGTTTGGCTGGACGGACAATCCCGCCGGAGGGCTTGATCATGGGAGTGAACACCGTGAATTCGAAAGGGATCTGATTTCTGGTTGGTTTTCCTTCTTGGTTCACCCCGGTGGCTATTGTTTGGGCGGATGCTTGGAAACTTAAAGATTGGGGTGACACTCACGAGAATTCGTTAAGTGTTAATGAATTCGACCAGAACAATGGTAATTGGATGCCTAATGGAATAAGAGTTATTCTGGGATTAGGGTCTGATCGAGAAAGTCTCGTCCTAAAGGAGGAGTGTTCTGTTCACCCTTCGGTGGTGGCGGCCATTCTAAACCTTTAGGGTATCATTGCAAAATTTTGAATGACCTAGGGATCATAAAACAATTTTTGCTAAAACTTGATTGGTTTTCAAATGTTTTTTGCGAGACTAATACAAAGGTTTTTCTTATTTTTCAGCTAAAAATGTCTAGCGCAATAATAGCTTTACTCGCTTCAGACAAATTAGTGGGAGATAACTATCAAAGTTGGAAAAATAACATAAATACAATTTTGGTACAAGACGACATTAAGTTCGTGTTATCTGAGGAGTGTCCTCAGATGCCGGGCTCGACCGCGTCGCGAAGTGTTCGCGATGCGTACAATCGATGGATCAGGGCCAACGAAAAGGCCAAGGTCTACATTATTGCCAGCATGTCTGATGTCTTGGCAAAGAAGCATGAGCTGATGGTTTCCGCTAAGGAGATCATGGAGTCCTTGCAGGAAATGTTTGGACAACAGTCCTTTCAGGTTCGGCATGACTCGCTCAAATACGTTTTCAACGCACGGATGAAAGAGGGTCGTCGTCTCGTGAACACGTTCTAGACATGATGACCCACTTCCATCCGACCGAGATGAAGCGGGACTTCGATCGATGAGTCGAGCCAGTCGATTTTATTTTGGAGACTCTTAGAAGAGTTTCCTTCGGCCAGTAAGCAATGTTGTTATGAACAAAATTAGCTACACTCGACTACCCTCCTCAACGAGCTACAATTTCCAATCCTTGAATAGGGTCAAGGAATGCGAGGCAAATGTTGCCTCTGAGTCTTATCACGTGGGTTCGACCTGCGGGGACGAAAACTGTTGCTCCTTCACGCCCGAAAGGGAAGAAGAGGATGAAGAGGGGTAAAAGCGCCGCGGCCGCGCCACACAAGGCAATAAGGTCAAGGAGGTTGCAGAGAAAGGAAAGTGTTTCCCACCGCAATGGGGCGGTCCATTGGAAGAGAAAGCGTCCCAAATTCTGGCCGAGAGGAAGAATCAAGGTAAATGTGATTTACTTGTGGATCTGAAAACTGTTTAGTGGAGAGTAGTGACTCTGCTGGATATTGGATTCGGGCGCCACTAACCACGTTTGTTCTTCTTTTGAGGATTGATTCTCGGCGGCACTGCGAGAGAGGTGAGGTGACTCTACGGGTTGGATCCGGGAGCTTGTCTCTCGCTGCGATCGACACGGTGAAGCTAAACTTTGGCGGGAAGTACTTATTGTTGGACAATCTGTACATAGTTCCGTGGTTTACTAGAAACCTTGTTTCAATTTCTGCCTTATTGAACATTGTGTTTTGATTTCTTTTGAATCGAATAAAGCGTTTATTTCTTTCAAAGGGAATGTGATTTGTTCAAACTTCACTTGAAAATAATTTGTATGTTTTGAAACCAAATTCGGTCAAAAGTGTTTTGAATCTGAATTATTTAAAAAAGCAGAAATACGAACTAAGAAAGCGTAAAGTTTCTCCAAAAGAAAATGCCCATCTTTGGCATCTTCGGTTAGGCCACATTAATCTCAATAGGATTGAGAAACTAGTGAAGAGTCGACTTCTAAACGAGTTAGAACCGAACTCTTTACCAGTGTGTGAGTCATGCCTTGAGGCAAAATGACCAAACGTCCTTTTAGTGGAAAAGGATATAGAGCCAAAGAGCCTCTTGAGTTAGTGCATTCGACCCTCCGTGTCGGAGATGAATGTTAAAGCTCGGAGGCGGTTATGAGTACTTTGTGTCTTTCATGAGCGACTACTCTAGATATAGGTATGTTTACCTAATGCATAAGAAGTCGAAACTCTTGAAAAGTTCAAGGAGTACAAGCGAGGTTGAGAACCTTTTAGGTAAATCGCTTAAAACACTTCGATCGGATCGAGGTGGAGAGTATATGGACACTGAATTCCAGGACTATATGATAGAACACGGAATTACGTCCCAACTCTCAGCGCCTGGTATGCCACAACAAAATAGTGTATCGGAGAGGAGAAACAGAACCTTGTTGGACATGGTTTGATCGATGATCGCCTATGCTCGTCTCCACGATTCTTTTTGGGGAGTGCAGTGGGAGCTGCGGTTTACATTTTGAACAACGTTCCTCGAAGAGTGTTTGTGAAACACCTTTCGAGCTCTCTGAGTGGACGTAAAGGCGGTTTACATCACTTGAGATTTGGAGATGCCCGCCACGTGTTGGTGTTAAAACCCGAAAAAGTTGGAACCCCGTTCGAAATTGTGCCTATTCGTAGGTTACCCTAAAGAGACTAGGGTGGTCTGCATTTACGATCCTAGGGAAAATAGGGTGCTTGTGTCGACAAACGCAACTTTCCTAGAGGAAGACCACGTCAGGGATCATTTACCAAGGAGTAAAATTGTATTAAATGAAATGGACGGTACATCAGCAAGAGTTGCTGATGGGGCTAGTACGTCAATAAGTGTTGTTGATCCTAGCACGTCTAGTCAAATCCGTTCCCAAGAGTTGGGAATGCCTAGACGTAGTGGGAGGGTTGTGAGACAGCCTGATCGCTACATGGGTTTAGCTGAAACCTCAGTTGTCGCTCCTGATGATGACTGTGAGGATCCATTGACCTATGATCAGGCAATGGTTGATGTTTACAAAGACGAGTGGATTAAAGCTATGGACAAGGAAATGGAGTCTATGCACTTCAATTCTATATGGGAGCTTGTGGATCAACCGGATGGGGTAAAACCTATTGGTTGCAAATGGATCTACAAGCGTAAACGTGGCGTAGATGGGAAGGTGCAGACCTTCAAAGTCCGACTAGTGGCAAAGGGTTTTACCCAGGTTGAAGAGGTTGACTATGAGGAGACCTTTTCACCTGTTGCCATGGTAAAGTCGATCGAGGATCCTTACCGCCATTGCCGCGTATTATGACTACGAGGTAGTATGGCGGATGGACGTCAAGACAGCCTTTCTGAATGGCAAACTTGATGAGACCATCTACATGGACCAACCCAAAGGGTTCATTGTCCAAGGCCAAGAGCAAAGAGTTTGCCGGCTTCATAGGTCCATTTATGGACTGAAACAGGCTTCGAGGTCTTGGAATATAAGGTTTGATGAGGCAATCAAATCTTATGGCTTTGATCAAAATGTTGACGAACCTTGTGTCTACAAGAAAATCGTTGACAAAAGCGCCGCATTTTTGGTGTTGTTACGTGGGCGATATTCTTCTCATTGGGAATGAGGTAGAATTTCTTCATCGACGTTAAAAAGTGGCTAAGCTTCGCAATTCCAAATGAAAGATTTGGGAGAAGCTCAAGACGTTCTAGGTATCCGGATAATCCGGGCAGGAAGAGCGAACGCTAGCCTTGTCTCAAAGCGTCTTATATTGATAAGATGTTGTCTAGATATAAGATGAGAACTCCAAGAAGGGCTTGTTGCCTTTCGGGCATGGGGTTCACTTGTCTAAGGATCGGTGTCCTAAGACTCCTCAAGATGTTGAGGATATGAGACGGATTCCATATGCTTGGTAGGGAGAGCGATGTATGTATGCCATGTGTACTAGGCCCGACATCCGTTATGCAAGAGGGAATTGTCGATGAGATATCACCCAATCTAAGATTAGATCACCGGGGCGGTAGTATAGGCAATCCTCAAGTATCTTAGGAGAATGAGGAACTACACGGCAATGTATGGTAGTGGGGATTTGATCCTTACGGATATACAGATTCTCGATTTTCGGACCGATAAGGATTCTAGGAAATCCACCTCGGGTCACCTTCATTTTGAATGGAGGAGTGTAGTATGGCGAAGCATCAGCGAGGATGCATTGTCGATTCCACGATGGAAGCGGAGTATGTTGCGGCTTGTGAAGTCGCAAAGGAAGTTGTTTGGCTTAGGAAGTTCATGATGAGGTGGAAGTTGTTCCTAACATGAACTTGCCCATCACATCGCTGCGTGATAACAAGTGGTGCGAGAGCCAACTCACGTGAGCCTCGGAGCCATAAGAGAGGCAAACACATTGAGCGCAAGTATCATTTGATACGGGAGATTGTGCACCGCGAGAGGCGTGCGGTCACGCAGATAAGCGTCGAGCACAACGTAGTTGATCCATTTACAAAGCCCCTCACGGCTAAGGTGTTTGAGGGTCACCTAGAGAGTCCAGGTCTTCGAGAGCTTTCGACTAGGGCAAGTGGGAGATGTGTAAGCGGGTATTCAATGCCCCGATTTATTGTATTACTTGTTGTAATTTATGTACATTTCGAAATGTATTTTCTCCACTAGCTTAGTCCAAGTGGGAGTTTGTTGGAATTTTTGTCCTAATCTCGTGTTTGTAATATATTGTTTGAAATTAATAAGTGTTATTTATTTCATCACTTTGTGTCTCATAATATTTATAAACTTTTCCAATAAACTAAGCTCCGTGGTCATTGTATACATGAGAGAACTAGAACTTGAAGCGGTGTGTAGTGGACACACAGGGGAAGATCACGTTCGAGTTAATGACCGAATGGTCTCTGATATATGGATAGGGTTGGAGACCTAATCCGGATGATGCACTGTGGATGCGCCCGCTTTGTATTAGATACAAACGAGGTGATCTCGACTCGTTCATGTAGTTGACATGCGAGTGGGGGCATCTGTGCAATGAGATTGTACAAGATCGAATCGTGATTTATTAGACCTCATCGATGTAACACCGTTGACAAGATGGGGACTAATAACTTCGTAGATGACCATTAGTGACTCGACCTGAATCTCGAACGTGTTACGGACTCCCGCTGCGCGAGGATCTGTTCTTTGACTAATACGGGTGAGGGTGGTCACGATTACTCGCCCAATATGCCTATCTTCTCGTGACGAGAACCAAGTAGGAGCCGGGAACTTAACTACGCGAGATGGAATTCACTCGTTCCCGCCTTTAGGGAAACTAGAGGGGATGTTCCCTTAAGTGTTGTCTCCAGGGCTTGGACAACGGGCGCCCACCTTCTCACTAGCCCGAGAAGGGTGTTGTGTATGGTTGGACCATCACAATATGTTGTTCATTAGAGGAGCAGTGGGGACTTAAGGAACAAGAGGTAGACACATGGGTAAAACGGTAATTTGACCTAGCCGTGTCTACGAACAACCTGTGAAGGGTCGACTCATGGCAGTGGTTATATCAGTGGAAACGTAATATTCTGCACTGACGGGAGTGCAGCTACGGGCTATAGTGGAGTGTTACCGTAGCTAATGAATGTTGGTTAACCGGGTCAAAGAGTTTGGCAGGTTAATCTCGGATCATTGGAGCCCATCACTGTAGGTCCATTAGGTCCCTCGGTTGGCTCCATCTGGATTTAAGAAAGGATAAAGTTTTGGTATGAAATTAAAGTGTTCAATTTCACTCTAAGGGCATTTATGTCATTTATATGAGATATGAATGATACAATATATAGTTTAATGTGAATGAGATTCATAATAAACTATAGGTTAGCAAAATTGGTGAATTAGGGCTAATTGGAGAATTTGATTGAGAGAAATTAAATTGGATGTGATTCAATTTAATTAATACACAATTAATGCAAATGATATTTGCAATATGAGATATGAGATATCTTATATTATGTGGTTATGCAAATGAGATTTGTATAACCTATGGTTGTGGTAAAGTGGTAATTATGAGGACATTTTAACTCCACCAATTCCACTATATAAACTCTTCTTGTAAGAAGGATGGTAAGGACTTCTCTCATTTTTTAGATTTTCACAAAAAAAAGGAGAGAAACTCTCTCAATTCTCTCTCAATTCTCCTCCCTCACCAAAACTCATAGGTTCCCACAAACCTCCTTTCTCCAAAAGAGAACAACCGAGAAGGCATTTTGGTGGTGTTCAAGACCTATCGTTGGAGGTGTTCGTTAAGTACAAAGAGCACGAAGAGTTCGTGATTTGAAGAAGAAATCTTGAAGAAAGTCTTCAACAAGTAAGTAAACACTGTTTGTTGTATTTTTCTTCTTCTTTCAAGCATGTTTAGCCTAGATCTAGTGTTAGATCAATTTTAATGAAACTATGTTGCATATGGATACATCGACGATTCAATCGTCTTCCGCTGCACGGGATTTTCATTCCCTTCAGAAAGGTGAGGCAAATGTTGCCAGTAGGAGTTATCACAGAGGTTCGACCTCTGGGACAAAAACAGTGGCTTCATCTTCTTCTAACCTGAAAGGCAAGAAGAAGAACATGAAGAAGGTTGGTAAAGGGAAACAGGCTGACAAAGCTGCCGCCCAGAAGGGCAAAAAAGTCAAAGACATTGCTGAAAAGGAAAGTGTTTCCACTACAACGAAGACAGGCATTGGAAACGGAAATGTCCGAAGTACATTGCAGAAAAGAAGAAGGAAGGTAAATATGATTTACTTTGCCTAGAAGTGTGTTTAGTGGATACTGATAAAACAGCTTGGATACTTCATTCAGGCGCCACTAATCATGTTTGCTCTTCTTTTTAGGGAATTGATTCCTGGCAGCAGCTATAGCAAGGAGAGATAACGCTCCGGGTTGGAAATGGAGAAGTCGTCTCAGCTGTAGCAGTAGGCACAATGAAGCTTTATTTTGGCAAGAAATATGTATTGTTGGACAATATATTAGTGATACCAGGGTTTACTAGAAACCTCATTTCCATTTCTTGCCTTATTGAACAATGTATTTTTGTTTCCTTTTCTATGAATAAATGTTTATTTTGAAGAAAGGTTTAGAAATATGTTCAGCTTCATTAGAAAATGGATTGTATGTTTTAAGGCCTAATTCAGTCAAAATGGTTTTGAACACTGAATTATTTAAAATTGCAAACGCACAAACTAAGAAACGTAAAATTTCTCCTAAAGAAAATACTCATCTTTGTCATCTAAGATTGGGTCACATTAATCTCAATAGGATTGGGAGATTGGTAAAGAAAGGACTTCTAAACGAGTTAGAAGAAAATTCTTTGTCAGTATGTGAATCCTGCCTAGAAGGCAAGATGACTAAAAGACCTTTTAGTGGTAAATGTTATAGAGCCAAAGACACTCTGTAGCTTATATATTCAGACCTTTGTGGTCCGATGAATGTTAAAGCCAGGGGAGGATATGAATATTTCATCTCTTTTATAGATGATTATTCCAGATATGGGCATATTTACCTAATGCACCACAAGTCTGAAGCACTTGGAAAGTTCAAGGAATTCAAAGGCGAGGTTGAAAATCAATTAGGTAAAAGAGTTAAAACACTTCGATCGGATCGAGGTGGAGAGTACATGGATTTAAAATTCCAGAACTATATGATAGAACATGAAATTACATCCCAACTCTCAGCTCCCGGCACACCACATCAAAACGGTGTATCGAAAAGGAGAAATAGAACCTTGTTGGACATGGTTCGATCAATGATGAGTTATGCTCATCTCCCTAGTTCCTTTTGGGGTTATGCAGTGGAGACTGCAGTATACATTTTGAATAGTGTGCCCTCCAAAAGTGTTTCTGAAACACTTTTTGAACTATGGAAAGGACGTAAAGGTAGTTTATGTCACTTCAAAATATGGGGTTGTCCAGCACATGTGCTTTTGACAAATTCAAAGAAGTTTGATTCACGTTCAAAGTTGTGCCTATTCGTAGGATAGCCAAAAGAAACAATAGGTGGTTTATTCTATGATCCTAAGGAAGATAAGGTCTTTGTGTCGACAAATGTCATTTTCTTAGAGGAGGACCACATAAGGGACCACAAACCAAAAAGTAAGGTAGTGTTAAGTGAGTTAGACGGAACAATAGCAAAGGTTGCTAATAAGAACACTAGTACGTCAACAAGAGTTGTTGATACTAATTTGTCTAGTCAAGAGGGTCAATCTCAAGAGTTGAGTATGCCTCGACGTAGTGGGATGGTTGGGATACAGCCTGACCGTTACATGGGTTTAGCTGAAACCCAAGTTGTTATACCAGATGACAATTGCGAGGATCCATTGACTTATAATCAAGCAATGGTTGACAAGGACAAAGACAAATGGGTCATAGCCATGGACCAAGAAATGGAGTCGATGTACTTCAATTCTGTTTGGGATCTTGTAGATAAGCCCTATAGGGTAAAACCTATAGGTTGTAAGTGGATCTACAAGAGAAAACGTGGTGTAGATGGGAAGGTGCAAACCTTTAAAGCCAGACTAGTAGCAAAGGGTTATACCCAGGTTGAAGGGGTTGACTATGAAGAGACCTTTTCACCTGTTGCTATGGTAAAGTCTATCCGTATCCTTCTTGCCATTGCCACATATTATGACTATGAGGTATGGGAAATGGATGTCAAGACAGCCTTTTTGAATGGCAATCTTGAGGAAACCATCTACATGGACCAACCCAAAGGGTTCATTAAACCAGACAAGAGCAAAAGGTTTGCATGGGCTTAAAAGGTCGATTTATGGATGAAACAAGCCTCTAGGTCCCGGAATATAAGATTTGATGAGGCTATCGATCTTATGGTTTTGACTGAGAATGATGATGAACCTTGTGTCTACAAGAAAATCATCAATAGTTCTGTCGCATTCCTAATTCTCTATGTGGATGATATCCTACTCATTGGGAATGATGTAGGTTATCTTCTCGACATCAAGGAATGGCTAGCTACGCAGATTCCAAATGAAAGATTTGGGTGATGCGTGATTTGTTCTTGGGAGCCAGATTGTCCGGAACCGTAAGAATAAAACACTAGCCTTGTCTCAAGCATCATACATAGACAAAGTATTGTCAAGGTTTAAGATGCAAGATTCCAAAAAGGACTTGTTGCCTTTTAGACATGGAATCCATTTGTCTAAGGAACAGTGTCCTAAGACACCTAAAGATTCTCGAAAATCTACATCAGGGTCAGTTTTCACTCTTAACGGAGGAGTTGTAGTATGGCGAAGCGTCAAGCAAGGATGCATCGCTTATTCCACCATGGAGGCCGAATATGTAGCAGCTTGTGAAGCAGCTAAGGAGGTCGTTTGGTTAACGAAATTTATGCTAAATTTGGAAGTTGTTCCCAATATGACTTTGCCGTCACCAATTGACATTGCGATACTTGGTGGTGCGTTGGCAAATTCGAGGGAACCCCGAAGTCACAAGAGGGGAAAGCACATAGATCGGAAGTATCATCTCATACGGGAGATCGTGCATAAAGGAGACGTGATTGTCACGAAGATAGCCTCAGAGCAGAACATTGTTGATCCTTTTACAAAGGCTCTCACGGCTAAAGTATTTGAGAGTCACCTAGAAGGTCTAGGTTTACAAGTCTTCCCCAACTAGGGCAAGTGGGAGTATTTTGTACAAAGAAGTTTAAATGCCCTAGTTTATTGTATTTACATTAATCTAATGTTTAGTACTCCACAAGCTTTAGGTCAAGTGGGAGATTGTTGGGATTTATGCCCTAAACTTGTGTAATTTTGATCAATTAAATAAAGTGTTATTTGTTTTGATAAGATTACAGTCTCACTTTTATAAATCCAATAAACTAAGCTCCAAGGTTATAACATTTATCTTGAAATCAGTGTAGTGGACACTATTTGGGTTGAGTTCAAGATTATAACCTAAATAGTTTATGGTATAAGAATAAGGTTGGAAACCTCATTCTGGTAACACCATGGAAGCGGCCCACTTTGTAATTAGTACAAATGAGGTAATCCAATTCATTCATGTAGTTGACATGCGAGTGGGGGCATCCTGTATGAAGAGTTCATACAAGACTGGATTGTAAATTATTAGTCTAACAAGTATAACACCGTTAACAGGATAAGACTAGTAATTTATAGATGGTCATTAGTGACTCGATCTGAATCCTGAGAGAGTTAAGAACTCCTGCTTATAGGGGTTTGTCCTTAGACTAGTATGGGTGAGAGTGGCATGTAGCCGACTCAATAAGCCTACCTTCTCGGGTGACAGGAACCTCGTAGGTAGCCGGGAACTTAAGCGTGCAAGATGGAATTCACTCATTCCTCACCGAGGAATTAGATAGGTTGTTCTCAAGAATCGACTCGTGTCTTGAACAACGGGGTCCCGCCTCTATGAGGGCATGAGTCTAAGGTAGGACCTTAGACTTGTTGTTCATTAGAGGATCAGTGGTGCTTAAGGAGCAAAGAGGTAATCACAGGGATAAAACGGTAATTTGACCGAGCTGTGATTACGAACAAACTGTGAAGGGTCGACTCATGGGTATTGACTATACCAGTGGACACAATAATATCTACAGTGAGGAGAGTGCAACTACAAGTCTATAGTGGAGTGACTTGTAGTTAATGAATATTGATTAACTGGATCAAAGAGTTTGATCAGTTAATCTCACATCATTGGAGCTCATGATCTGTAGGTCCATTAGATCCCTCCGTTGGCTCAATATGGTAATATTAAGGGTATAAAGTTAGGAGTGAAATTGAAGTGTTCAATTTCATACATGAGGAGTTATATCAATTATATATGATGTAATTGATATAATATATAGTTTTAATGTGAATTAGATTCATA
Organism: Trichosanthes cucumerina; assembly: GCA_036507285.1. Taxonomy (NCBI): domain Eukaryota; kingdom Viridiplantae; phylum Streptophyta; class Magnoliopsida; order Cucurbitales; family Cucurbitaceae; genus Trichosanthes; species Trichosanthes cucumerina. The sequence continues at coordinate 83,724,642 of CM071835.1, read as the reverse complement.
TATAAACTATATACTAAAGAGAGATTAAATGAGGGGTAGGATGGTCATTTCCATCCCATCCCCCTATATATATGGTTGCATGAGATGCAACTAGGTTAAGACATTCTAAGGATTTAGAAGCTCCCTTGTTGTTGTTGGAAAAGTTCCAAGACAACAAGCATCTCTCTCAAAATTACCTCACATCTCCTAAAGGGAACCCACCTTCCTCCCTCACCTAGAGAACAACGGAGAAGATCCGGTGGTCGTGTCTTCGCACGTTGGAGTTCTTGTTGCTGAGCTCGTGACCGTGTGAGAGAGGAGCACTCGAAGAAAGGTTCTTCAAAGGTAAATTCTTGTTGTCCATTATAATTTTATGCTTAACCTATTTTTGTATGTTCTTGAATTTATCGATGTAACTAAATCAAGAGCGCGCGATTCGCAATCGCTTCCGCTGCGGGGACTTTGATTCCCTTCAACAAACACCATCTGAAGGGAGACGCTCCCGTTTGCGCCACGAGGCCAAGTATGAGTCTCACGGTGTGAAATTCCTAGAGATAACGTAGGTGGAAAAATATGTATCTCATACACTTTTTCCTCCCACTGAATACTTTAAGTCTATAGGAATCTTTCTTAGGCTAAAACCCGGCTAATGGTTTTACCTAACTCTATCAACATAACTCTTATATTGATAATCAATATAACTCTTACATTGATTTTATCCTAAGTTTGTTAATATAACTCCTTATATTAAACCTAGGATTTCTAGTTTATTAACCCCTTAATAAACCCATTGACGCTTATTGTAATTTATAAGACTCTCTCGATTAAATTTCACTCCTAGGTCGGCCTCGTGTAGGGGTGTTAGTTTAAAGTCACACTTAAATACCCAAACCTTGCATGTAACTTTCCTTAGACAGAGTTCCTCTTTTAATCATAGCTTATAAATTACGCGGTTCCTAATTCTAATCTAATTAGAACTAGATAACCTAAGGTCTATTATTTCCAAGTTCTAAACACTTTAAAACTAATAATTAACCTTAGGTGACATGCATACTATGTTATAGTGCTTGATCATTCATCACATGAATAATAAGACAATCATAGCATATTTATCTCATGAAAAATAATGCATGTCAATGTCATGTCAAAAATTAATATAACAACCTTATATTAATTAATCATGCAAACTATATAATATAACTCCTTATATTATAAATGATGCATGAAAATGTTTAACCTAAGGTGAGATTTCTAAATACAAGCATACACTATGCATGACAATAATTACACAACAATTGCATAATTAAAATAGTAAAAATTAGACCAATTTTGGCACCCTAGAAATAATTTTAATTAATATAATCTAATTATATTAATTAAAATTAAATATATTAAATATATTAAAAATAAAACGTTTTTATAATTAATATATATATTAAAAATACGTTTTCTGCCCGTTGCTCCTTGCGTGACACGTATCTGGCGTTGCAACGCTGCTTTTGTCGTCTTCTGTCGAGCGTTGCAATGCTAGAGGCTGCATTGCAACGCTGCCTCATGTGTGCGCCTTCTCCCGCAAGCGCAGCGTTGCAACGCCGATGAACAGCGTTGCAACGCTGCACACAGACAACACATGGAATCACCATTCCTTGCTCGTTTTTGCATCGATCTTCTTAGCAACCGCTTTGCATTGATCGATACGGACTTACAGACTTGATTTACAATCAAATTTGCCCAAAACACCGGGCCCTTACATTGAATATTTCAATGGAAATTGTAAATCTAAGTGCCAAAATTGAAAACATCTAATTTTGCAAAACCGTTCATACATCTCATGCAAAAACAGTAAAATCCCACCTTGTTCTTGAAAAATCCAGAACATAAATCAAGAACGCAATTGGTCTCTGATACCAATTGAAGGGAATCGTAGTTTCCGCAGCGGAAGCGATTGCGAATCGCGCGTTCTTGATTTAGTTACAACGATTAATTCAAGAACACAAATAACAAGATTAAGCATAAAATAGAATGGACAACAAAAAAGTAACCTTTGAAGAACCTTTCTTCAAGTGCTCCTCCTCTCTCACGATCAAGATCAACGTAGCACGAACACGTACAAACACCGACACTACCACCGGATCTTCTACGTTGTTCTCTAGGTGAGGGAGGAAGGTGGGTTCCCTTTAGGAAAAGTGAGGTGTTTTGTGAGAGAGATGTTTGTTGTCTTTGAACCTTTCCAACAACAACAAAAGGGCTAGGAATCACTTAGAATGACTTCACCTAGTTGCATCTCATGCAACCATATATATAGGGGAATGGGATGGAAATGACCATCCTACCCCTCCTTTATTCTCTATTTAGTATATAGTTTATATATGAATCTAATTCACATTAAAACTATATATTATATCAATTATATCATATATAATAGATATAACACCTCATGTATGATATTGAACACTTCAATTTCACTCATAACTTTATACCCTCAATTTTACCATATTGAGCCAACGGAGGGATCTAATGGACCTACAGATCATGAGCTCCAATGATGTGAGATTAACTGATCAAACTCTTTGATCCAGTTAATCAATATTCATTAACTACAAGTCACTACACTATAAACTTGTAACTGCACTCTCCTCACTGTAGATATTATTGTGTCCACTGATATAGTCATTACCCATGAGTCGACCCTTCACAGGTTGTTCGAAATCACAGCTGGGTCAAATTATCGTTTTACCCCTGTGATTACCTTTTTGCTCCTTAAGCACCACTGATCCTCTAATGAACAACAAGTCTAAGGTCCTACCTTAGACTCATACCCTCATAGAGGGCGGGGCCCCGTTGTTCAAGATCTGGAGTCGATTCTTGGGGAACAACCTATCTAATTTCTCAAGAGAGGAATGAGTGAATTCCATCTTGCACGCTTAAGTTCCCCACTACTCACGAGGTTTTGTCCCCGAGAAGGTAGGCTTATTGAGTCGGCCATGTGCCACTCTCACCCATACTAGTCTAAGGACAAACCCCTATAGGGGAGTTCTTAACTTGCTCGGGATCAAAGTCGAGTCACTAATGACCATCTATAAATTACTAGTCTTATCCACGTTGCGGTGTTACACTAGTTAGACTAATAATTTGCGATCCAGTCTTGTATGAACTCTTCATACAGGATGCCCCCACTCGCATGTCAACAACATGAATGAGTTGGATTGCCTCATTTATACAAATTACAAAGTGGGTCGCATCCATGGTGTTACAGAATAAGGTTTCCAACCTTATTCTTATACCATAGACCATTTAGGTTATAATCTTGAACTCAACCCAAATAGTGTCCACTACACTGATTTCAAGATAAACGTTATAACCTTGGAGCTTAGTTTATTGGATTTATAAAAGTAAGACTGTAATCTTATCAAAACAAATAACACTTTATTTAATTGATCAAAATTATACAAGTTTAGGGCATAAATCCCAACAATCTCCCACTTGACCTAAAGCTTGTGGAGTACTAAACATTACAATAATGTAAATACAATAAACTAGGGCATTTAAACCCCTTTGTACAAAATACTCCCACTTAACCTAGTTGGGGAAGACTTGTAAACCTAGACCTTCTAGGTGACTCTCAAAAACTTTAGCCGTGAGAGCCTTTGTAAAAGGATCAACAATGTTGTGCTCTGAGGTTGTCTTCGTGACAATCACGTTTCCTCTATGCACAATCTCCCGGATGAGATGATACTTCCGCTCTATGTGCTTTTCCCTCTTGTGACTTCGGGCTTCCCTCGAATTTGTCACTGCACCACTGTTATCGCAGTACAGCGTGATGGGCAAAGTCATATTTGGAACAACTTCCAAATTTAGCATGAATTTCCTTAACCAAACGGCCTCCTTAGCTGCTTCACAAGCTGCTACATAATCGGCCTCCTTGGTGGAATCAGCGATGCATCCTTGCTTGACACTTCGCCATACTACAGCTCCTCCGTTAAGAGTGAATACTGACCCTGATGTAGATTTTCGAGAATCTTTATCAGTCTGAAAGTCAGAATCTATGTATCCTGTAAGGATCAAATCCTTAGCCTCATACACAAGCATGTAGTTCCTTGTTCTCCGAAGATACTTAAGGATTGTTTTAACTGTTGTCCAGTGTTCAAGTCCTGGATTGGATTGATACCTACTGACCATCCCAACTGCAAAACAGATGTCAGGCCTAGTACACAACATGGTGTACATCAGGTTCCCAACAGTTGATGCGTAAGGAATCCGTCTCATATCCTCAACTCCTTGAGGTGTCTTAGGACACTGTTCCTTAGACAAATGGATTCCGTGTCTAAAAGGCAACAAGCCCTTTTTGGAATCTTGCATCTTAAACCTTGACAACACTTTGTCTATGTAAGATGCTTGAGACAAGACTAGTGTTTTATTCTTGCGGTTCCGGACAATCTAGATCCCAAGAACAAACTGCGCATCACCCAAATCTTTCATTTGAAACTGCATAGCTAGTCATTCCTTGATGTCAGTAAGATACCCTACATCATTCCCAATGAGTAGGATATCATCCACATAGAGAATTAGGAAAGCGACAGAACTATTGATGATTTTCTTGTAGACACAAGGTTCATCATCATTTTGGTCAAAACCATAAGATCCGATTGCCTCATCAAATCTTATATTCCAGGACCTAGAGGCTTGTTTTAGTCCATAAATTGACCTTTTAAGCCTGCAAACCTTTTGCTCTTTTCGTGGTTCAACGAACCCTTTGGATTGGTCCATGTAGATGGTTTCCTCAAGATTGCCATTCAAAAATGTTGTCTTGACATCCATTTGCCATACCTCATAGTCATAATATGCGGCAATGGCAAGACGGGTACGAATAGACTTTACCATAGCAATAGGTGAAAAGGTTTCCTCATAGTCTACCCCTTCAACCTAGGTATAACTCTTTTCTACTAGTCTAGCTTTAAAGGTTTGCACCTTCCCATCTACACCACGTTTTCTCTTGTAGATCCACTTACAACCTATAGGTTTTACCCCACCAGGCTTATCTACAAGATCCCAAACAGAATTGAAGTACATCGACTCCATTTCTTGGTCCATGGCTATGACCCATTTGTCTTTGTCTTTGTCAACCATTGCTTGATTATAAGTCAATGGATCCTCGCAGTTGTCATCTGGTATTACAACTTGGATTTCAGCTAAACTCATGTTACGGTCAGGTTGTATCACAATCCTCCCACTACGTCGAGGCATACTCAACTCTTGAGATGGACTTTCTTGACTAGACAAACTAGTATCAACAACTCTTGTTGACGTACTAGTGTTCTTATTAGCAACCTTTGCTACTGTTCCGTCTAACTCACTTAACACTACCTTACTTTTTGGTTTGTGGTCCTCCTCCAAGAAAGTGGCATTTGTCGACACAAAAAACCATATCTTCCTTAGGATCATAGAATAAACTACCTCTTGTTTCTTTTGGGTATCCTACGAATAGGCATAACTTTGAACGTGAATCCAACTTCTTTGGATTTGTCACAAGTACATGTGCTGGACAACCCCATATTCTGAAGTGACATAAACTACCTTTACGTCCTTTCCAGAGTTCAAAAGGTGTTTCAGAAACAATTTTGGAGGGCACACTATTCAAAATGTATACTACAGTCTCCACTGCATAAACCCCAAAAGGAACTAGGGAGATGAGCATAACTCATCATTGATCGAACCATGTCCAACAAGGTTCTATTTCTCCTTTCTGATACACTGTTTTGTTGTGGTGTGCCGGGAGCTGAGAGTTGGGATGTAATTCCATGTTCTATCATATAGTCCTAGAATTTTAAATCCATGTACTCTCCACCTCGATCTGATCGAAGTGTTTTAACTGTTTTACCTAATTGATTTTCAACCTCAGTCCTTAATTCCTTGAACTTTTCAAGTGCTTCAGACTTGTGGTGCATTAGGTAAATATGCTCATATCTAGAATAATCATCTATGAAAGAGATGAGATATTCATATCCTCCCCTGGATTTAACATTCATCGGACCACAAAGGTCTGAATGTATAAGCTCTAGAGGGTCTTTGGCTCTATAACCTTTTCCACTAAAAGGTCTTTTAATCATTTTGCCTTCTAGGCAGGATTCACATACTGGGAAAGAATTTTCTTCTAACTCGTTTAGAAGTCCGTTCTTTACCAATCTCTCAATCCTATTGAGATTAATGTGACCAATCTTAGATGCCAAATATGAGCATTTTATTTAGGAGAAATTTTACGTTTCTTAGTTTGGGCGTTTGCAGTTTTAAATAATTCAGTGTTCAAAACCATTTTGACTGAATTAGGCCTTAAAACATACAATCCATTTTCTAATGAAGCTGAACATATTTCTAAACCTTTCTTCAAAATAAACACTTTATTCATAGAAAAGGAAACAGAAATACATTGTTCAATAAGGCAAGAAATGGAAATAAGGTTTCTAGTAAACCTGGTATCACTAATATATTGTCCAACAATACATATTTCTTTCCAAAATAAAGCTTCATTGTGCCTACTGCTACAGCTGAGACGACCTTTACATTTCCAACCCGGAGCGTTATGTATCCAAGTTGTTTTATCATTATCCCCTAAACAAGCTTCTAGGCAAAGTAAATCATATTTACCTTCCTTCTTCTTTTCTGCAATGTACTTCGGACAGTTCCATTTCCAATGCTCGTCTTCGTTGCAGTGGAAACACTTTCCTTTATCAGCAACGTCTTTGACTTTCTTGCCCTTCTGGGCGGCAGCTTTGTCAGCCTGTTTCCCTTTACCAACCTTCTTCATGTTCTTCTTCTTACCTCTCAAGGTTAGAAGAAGATGAAGCCATCATTTTTGTCCTGCAGGTCGAACCTCCGTGATAACTCCTACCGCAACATTTGCTTCACCTTTCGATCCCCGAATTTTCATCAAAGACTGAAAGGTCTGGAGTTCATTCAGAAGGGAGGTAAGATTAAAAGTAACCTTGTTCATAGCAACATTACTTCTAAACTGCAAGAAACTATCTGGAAGGGTTTCCAGAATGAAGCTGACTTGGCTCGACTCATCGATGGAAGCACCATTCGACTCCGCGATGTTAAAGTGTACCATCATATCCAGGACATGATCCCGAACAGATGTACCCTCTCGCATCCTCGAGTTGAATATGTACTTTAGGGCATTATGTCGGGCTTGTGTGGACTATTTTCCAAACATACCGCACGTAATCCATGATTTCCTTGGCGGTAATCATGCCTCATGCTTCTTGGCTAATATGTCAAACATACTTGCCAAAGATGTAGACCTTGGCCTTATCATTGGCCTTGATCCATCGATCATATGCATCACGAACATTTCGTGGACGCATTCGAGCACTCGCACCGAGGACACTCCTCGCTTAGCAAAAACTTCGGATCATCCACTACCAAAATAGTGTTGAGTTTGTTATTCCATGTCATCATATTCTCTCTGGTTAACTTTTCCGCACCCAATAAGGAAATTATAGAGCTAGACATTTTTACTGAAAATTTACAAACAAACTTGTATGAGTTTCTTGTTATAACTCTAATCCAATCATGTTTTAACTAATTATCAAATGATTCCTAGGCCATTTATAATTTGCAATGATACTCCAAAGGTTTAGAATGTATGACACCGAAGGGTAATAAAAAACACTCCTCCTCTAGATCAAGACACTTTTGACCAAAACTTAATACCAGAATAACTCTTAATCCTATAGGTTTTAGTAACCATTTTTCGGTCTGGATACATACACACCTTATGTACCCCGTGAGTGTAACCCTCTGTCTTTAGATCCCAGAGTCTCGATCCAATAAAATCCGACGAAGGGAGGACTAGATTGGAAAATAGTCTAAGGAAATCTTTATCCTTTTCTGGTGTCCTCATCGTGTTAGATCCCCATGATCAAGCCCTCCGAATGGATTGTCCGGTCCATCCAAACTAGCGGTGACCATAGTGGTCTAACGGTGTAAAACCGACAAAAGAGACCCGTAGGTTTTGTTTTCACTAAACTCGCTCCCTTCACTATAAGTACCCTCTCCATTCACCTTCATATTGACTCATACAAACACCATCTGAAGGGGGACGCTCCCGTTTGCGCCACGAGGCCAAGTATGAGTCTCACGGTGTGAACTTCCCGGAGATAACGTAAGTGGAAAAATATGTATCTCATACACTTTTTCCTCCCACTGAATACTTTAAGTTTATATGAATCTTACTTAGGCTAAAACTCGGCTAATGGTTTTACCTAACTCTATCAACATAACTCTTATATTGATAATCAATATAACTCTTATATTGATTTTATCCTAAGCTTGTTAATATAACTCCTTATATTAAACCTAGGATTTCTAATTTATTAACCCCTTAATAAACCCATTGACGCTCATCAGTAATTTATAAGACTCTCTCGATTAAATTTCACTCCCGTGTCGTCCGTGTAGGGTGTTCCATTTCCGTCAGCTTAAATACCCCAGCCTAGACAGAACTTTCCTTAGACAGAGTTCCTCTTTTAATCATAGCTTATAAATTACTTGGTTCCTCATTCTAATCTAATTAGAACTAGAAAACCTAAGGTCTATTATTTCCAAGTTCTAAACATTTTAAAACTGATAATTAACCTTAGGTGACATGCATACTATGTTATAGTGCTTGATCATTCATCACATGAATAATAAGACATTCATAGCATATTCATCTCATAAAAATAATGCATGTCAATCTTTGTCCAAAAATTAATATAACAACCTTATATTAATTAATCATGCAAACTATATAATATAACTCCTTATATTATAAATGATGCATGAAAATGCTTAACCTAAGGTGGGATTTCTAAAATACAAGCATACACTATGCATGGCAATAATTACACAACAATTGCATAATTAAATTAGCAAAAATTATACCAATTTTGGCACCCTAAAAATAATTTTAATTAATATAATCTAATTATATTAATTAAAATTAAATATATTAAATATATTAAAAATAAAACGTTTTTATAATTAATATATATATTAAAAATACGTTTTCTGCTCGTTGCTCCTTGCGTGAAACGTATCTGGCGTTGCAACGCTGCTTTTGTCATCTTCTGCCGAGCGTTGCAACGCTAGAGGCTGCGTTGCAATGCTACCTCATGTGCGCGCCTTCTCCCGCAAGCGCAGCGTTGCAACGCCGATGAACAGCGTTGCAACGCTGCACACAGACAGCACATGGAATCACCATTCCTTGCTCGTTTTTGCTCCGATCTTCTCGGCAATCACTTTGCCTTGATCGACACTAACTTACAGACTCGATTTACAATCAAATTTGCACAAAACACCGGGCCCTTACATTGAACATTTTAATGAAAATTATAAATCTAAGTCCCAAAATTGAAAACATCTAATTTTGCAAAACCGTTCATACATCCCATGAAAAAACAGTAAATCTCACCTTGTTCTTAAAAAATGCAGAACATAAATCAAGAACGCAATTGGTCTCTAATACCAATTGAAGGGAATCAAGTCCTCGCAATGAAGCGACATAGATCGCGCGTTCTTGATTTAGTTACAACGATTAATTCAAGAACACAAATAACAAGATTAAGCATAAAATAGAATGGACAGCAAGAAAGTTACCTTTGAAGAACCTTTCTTCAAGTGCTCCTCCTCTCTCACGATCAAGATCAACGTAGCACGAACACGTACGAACACCGACACTACCACCGGATCTTCTCTGTTGTTCTCTAGGTGAGGGAGGAAGGTAGTTTCCCTTTAGGAAAAGTGAGGTGTTTTGTGAGAGAGATGTTTGTTGTCTTTGAACCTTTCCAACAACAACAAAAGGGCTAGGAATCACTTAGAATGACTTCACCTAGTTGCATCTCATGCAACCATATATATTGGAGAATGGGATGGAAATGACCATCCTACCTCTCCTTTATTCTCTCTTTAGTATATAGTTTATATATGAATCTAATTCACATTAAAACTATATATTATATCAATTATATCCTATATAATAGATATAACACCTCATGTATGAAATTGAACACTTCAATTTCACTCCTAACTTTATACCCTCAATATTATCATATTGAGCCAACGGAGGGATCTAATGGACCTACAGATCATGAGCTCCAATGATGTGAGATTAACTGATCAAACTCTTTGATCTGGTTAATCAATATTCATTAACTACAAGTCACTCCAATATAGACTTGTAGCTACACTCTCCTCACTGTGGATATTATTGTGTCCACTGATATAGTCATTACCCATGAGCCGACCCTTCACAAGTTGTTCGTAATCACAGCTGGGTCAAATTATCGTTTCACCCCTGTGATTACCTTTTTGCTCCTTAAGCACCATTGATCCTCTAATGAACAACAAGTCTAAGGTCCTACCTTAGACTCATACCCTCATAGAGGGCGGGGCTCCGTTGTTCAAGACACGAGCCTGGTTCTAAGGGAACAACCTATCTAATTCCTCGAGAGGAATGGGTGAATTCCATCTGCACAGCTTAAGTTCCCGGCTACCCACGAGGTTACGTCCCGAGAAGACAAAGCTTATTGAGTCGGCCACAAGCCACTCTCACCCATACTAGTTCAAGGACAAACCCCTATAAGCGAGGAGTTCTTAACTTGCTCAGATTCAGTCGAGTCACTAATGACCATCTATAAATTACTAGTCTTATCCACATAACGGTGTTGTTACCTTTGGTTAGACTAATAATTTATGCGATCCGATCTTGTATGAACTCTTCATACAGGATGCCCCAACTCGCATGTCAACTACATGAATGAGTTGGATTACCTCATTTGTACTAGTTACAAAGTGGGTCGCATCCATGGTGTTACCAGAATAAGGTTTCCAACCTTATTCTTATACCATAGACCATTTAGGTTATAATCTTGAACTCAACCCAAATAGTGTCCACTACACTGATTTCAAGATAAACGTTATAACCTTGGAGCTTAGTTTATTGGATTTATAAAAGCAAGACTGTAATCTTATCAAAACAAATAACACTTTATTTAATTGATCAAAATTACACAAGTTTAGGGCATAAATCCCAACACTCTTTTCAACTTTCTTCTTCCTAAACAAGTAAAATTTCTCCATTAAGACGCAAATATCATAAATTCACTCATTGCTAGTGTTAAGATCAAGTTATAATCAAAACACAAACATTCATGCACAATTTAGGAAGATAAGATGCTAAAAAAGCACACATCAATCATAATAATGCAAAGTTTAGTAGCAAGAATAAAGTTAAATAACTCTCTATTGGAGAGTTATCAATGACATAATTATTTAAGTCGTTCATGACTACTCGAAACTCACAAACTCGCCGAATCTAAATCCTAATTGTTACTGAAATCAAGCATGCATTCAATGTGCTCAAGCGAACTCCAAATATACATAACTAAGCTAAATATGCTCGACGCGCATAAATTTGCCAGACTTACCTACGAACACATTTAGGAATTCATGCAAAGAAGTAAATAGGCATGTTGAACATGATAATTAAATTAAAGTAGAAAACTCTAGAGTTATTACATTGAAAACATGAAGCTCGCCTTTGAAACGGTGATTCTGCTCACCTAGAGACTGAAACCTCGAGCAAAATGTCCATGATTTGACTACTTTTAAATCTATCTAAAAACTAAAGAAAATCAGTATAAATAAAGGGAAAGAAGAGCCATGAAGGCTGCTTTCAAAAAATGAACCCTCTTCTTTCCACCATCATTGACCTAATGAGAAAGAGATGATTTTAAATCATCATGACAGTGTTGAGACACTGTAGACGCGCGATTGATCTCGTCAAAGTACATAGCAATGCGACGTTGAGGGCAACATCTTGACGCTACCCTACATCCATGCCTTCTGTGATAATATCAGCGTCTAGACGCTACGCCCAACATCAAACGCTCTCGGTAGGGGGAAAATGGTCATTTTGCATCTTCTTTTCATTCAGTTGCTCGAATGACCTCTATTTTTTCTCTTTTAAACCCCATTCGGATGCATTTTCTCCAAATTACACTCTTGCTCAATTTCCTACAAAAATAAAGAATTAAACACATAAAATTCACTAAACTAATAAGAATTATGAATAAAATATAGGACTAATTTTAATTATATCACTGAGTCAATAGGAAACCCAAAATAAAAGACATTAAATTTTGATTCAATTCCTTATGATTCGATCCGATCAACTATTAAGTACTTTAGTGTTTACTTTTAGATCGATTATTATAAATCTCATTTGATGGACCTAGAATCAATTATATTTCATAGGATGCAAATATGTTATCTTAGTTCCTATATTTAAGCTAGTTTTTATACTTAAATTATGTGGTTTTATGTCATTTTATGGTTTTCAGGAAACCGAGCTTGAGGAGAGAAAATTGTGTGCTTGAAAGTATTATGTGAGAATTTGGAGCCTTTTTAAGCTTAATTGAAGATACAAGTAAAATAGAGATTTAATTTGAGCATAAGGGACATTCCAAGAGATTCTACTGAAATAATGGTTCCGATGCATCAAATTGGAGGTCATTTATACACCTAAGCGAAGAGATATAGCACAAACGAGTGATGTTGTCTACAGGGTAGCGTGCAATGCTACAAAGATAACAGTAGTATAAAATCCTCATTTTTGCTACAAAAAGAGGGAGACCATTTAGGTTTTAGGCCATTTTTTACTCTTTCTCCCTTGGAGGACTCTAGGGTGCATGATTGAAGTGTTCGAGCACAACAATTGGGACTTAGGAGCACAAGATTCGAGGAAAAAGACGAGGATTCAGTGTTAACGATTTGGATTTTTGTTTTCTTCCTTCTTTTCATGTTTTTAATTGTTGTAAAACAGATTTTTTGTGTTGTAATGCTAATGATTATGGGTTGAATTTAGTATTTAGAGGTTAGACACGTTTAGGTTTTAATTTCATGGTGTAATTAAGACCTGAGACCGTTTAATTTGATTGTTTTGTTCATTTAATTAGATTGCATTTAACTCTTTGTATTAATTGTCCATTTAGTACACTGTTCCAACACCTAATTTGATCTCGATAGAGGATAATTAGACTAAATTTAGTCCAATTAACGCCTTTAGGTTGCCGATGTGATATGGGATTAACAACCGATGGGTGAGGCTAATAACGAGCGGGCTTAATTAATTAACCTATCAATTAGCGCTAAGGACACTTAGGCAAGCAAGTGCTTAAGCGTGCATTCAAATGAGATCATTAGGAGATTTCGATCCGATTTAGCTCTAGGTCTATAATTTTTGCAATTAGTAATTAACCGGTGGTTTTAATTTTCATTTAATTACCTAAGAGTGCTCGATTCCTCTCAATGCCCATTTATCGATACTCCTCCCATTTATCTTTTATGCTTTTTAGTTTAGATTTATCTATCTTTGTTTGTATTCTCTAAATAGAGCAAAGTATTTACTATTCACAATAATTAATTGAATTAAAAACTAAACCCTGTGGATTTGACACTCGATACTCTTGTGTCGTTTTATATTACTTAGATCGTGTATGCTTGCGTGTACACTAATAGCATGTACACATGCTATCTTATTTTCTAATATTTACGCTAGTTTTGTGATTATTTTGTAAACTTTCATGCCTATTTCTCTTAATTTTGTAGAAAATGAGCTTGAGGAGAAGAATCGAGTGATCGAAAGTATTTTGGTTGATATTGGATCCTTTTTTATTTTTAGATTAATTGAAGAGTCAAGAAAAATAGAGATATAATTTCAGAATAAGGCACATTCAGGGAGATTTTACATTGAATCACGGTTCCATCACATCAAACCGGAGGTCATTCAGATACCCGAGCGAAAAAGATATGGCAAAAATGGATGCAATGTGTTGTCTGCCCACAAGAGTCTAGACGCTACAAAAAATTGAAAAGGCGTTGATTTTTATGCAACGTTGTATCGAGGCCTATAAATACCTCTTTATGAGCTCATCCAAAAGGGGAGCCAATTTGGAGGCCTAAAATACCTTAAAAACGGTTTCTTCACTCATCTTTGGGCTGTGAGGACTATTTTGGAGGCAAGGAATGTGAGTTAAAGCTATAGATTGTGACGTGGTTCGAGAATGAGGATCGACACGACCATTAGAGTTTTTCTTTCCCTTTCTCAGTTGTATTTGTTTTCTATGGATTTTAATGATAAGTTTAATAGTTTTATTTTTCAAATTATATGGAACTAAACTTTATTTGGGATTGATTAGTCGTCGCACTATTTGTTGAGTTGATTGTTTTTGGATTATTGTACGTGTTTTCATTCATGCAATTATGTTCATAATGCTTATAGACTCTTGATCACAGTTTTTTTGTTAATGTTAATCTGAACTTACGCTTGAGAGAGGTAGTTTTGATTTGATCTCAATTGCATGACTAATAATCACTTTGACATGAGAATGATTAGGGTGTTTTTAAAAATCATAAAAGAACTAATCTTATTGTCATGCATGTTTTTTTAAAAGCTAGACAAAGATGTTAGTTTTATCTTCATGCATGAGAGTCACTTGCCTCGAGAGAGTCATTTTTTATATTTGTTTCTTGATTTATGAAAACATGTGCAATTATCCAAAAAATAATCTCGATTAAATTGTTGGTCGATCGGTAAAATCAATTTCTTAAATTCTCCTAAATTGTGTCTCCCGTTATCTTTTTCTTTTTAGTTTAATTCTTAGGTTTAGACTATTTTCATGTTATTAGTTCTCTAAATAAAATTTAGGGAAAGTACTTACCATAATTAAATGAATTAACAAACCCAATCCCTAAGATCGACCCTGACCACTTTTACTGCAAGTGTGCCCCTGTGCATACTTATGTCAACCTTACTTGTTGCTAGAAAAGGTCTCCCCAGGATGATTGGAATCTTTGCATCTTCCTTCATGTCCAGGACGATGAAGTCTACTAGGAACACAAACTTGTCCACCTTGATGAGGACATCCTCCACTATTCCCTGTGTTGGGGTGTTTGCCCTAATCTCGTGTAGTTTGTAATACAATTGTTATAAATGAATAAAAGTTATTGATTTATCAAACTTTGTATCTCGCATTTTATAAAACTTAATCCAATGAACTAAGCTCCAGGGTCATATTATAGTACTTGAACGGTGTGTAGTTGACACACGGGGAGGATCACGTTCGAGTTAATGACTCGAATGGTCTACAGTATATGGATAGGGTTGGAAACCTCATCCTGGTTACAGTGTGGATGCGACCCACTTTGTATTAGATACAAACGAGGTGATCCAGCTCGTTCATGTGGTTGACATGCAATTTGGGGCATCCTATGCAATGAGATTGTACAAGACCGGACCGTGAATTATTAGATCTACTGATGTAACACCGTTAACAGTAGGACTAATAACTTCGTAGATGACCATTAGTGACTCGTCATCAATCCTGAGCGTGTTACGGACTCTTGTCTGCGGGGGTCTGTCCTTTGACTAGTACGGGTGAGGGTGTCCTGAGAACGCCCAATATGCCTACCTTCTTGGGGACAGGACCTCGTGGGGAGCTGGAAACTTGACTACACAAGAAGGAATTCAGTCGCTCCCAAACTAGGGAAACCAGAGAGGTTGTTCCCTTAAGTGTTGTCCCCAGGGCTTGAACAACGGGTGCCCACCTTCTCACTGGCCTTGGAGGGACAATGTTTATGGTTGGACCATACAACAAAGTTGTTCATTAGAGGAGTAGTGGGGAATAAGGAGCAAGAAGTAGACATAGGGGTAAAACGATAATTTGACCTAGTAGTGACTACGAACAAACCTGTGAAGGGACAACTCGCGGGGATTGGTTATATTGATGGACACAACTTGTCCTACTGTGGTGGAAGTTCAACTACGGACTTTAGTGGAGTGTTACCGTAACTAATGAATATTGATTAACCAGATCAAAGAGTTTGATCGGTTAATCTCATATCATTGGAGCTCATCAGGTGTAGGTCCATTAGGTCCCTCCAGTTTGTTGAAATCGGACAAATTGAGGGTTTGCAATTTGAAGTGGATTTGAAGTGTTCAAATTCATTAATTGGGTAGTTATGTCAATTTATGTGATATAGTTGACATAATATATAGTTTGATGTGAATCAGATTCATAATAAACTATAGAATAACCTAATTGATTAATTAGTGCTAAATTGGAGAAATTGAATTGAGAGAAATTAAATTGAAAGTGATTCAATTTATTATTCTACAATTATGCAAATAGGATTTGTATAATAAGACATGAGATACCTTATATTATATGATATTCAAATATGATTTGCATATCATATGGTTGTGGTAAAATGGTGAATTGGTGGGCATTTTAACACCACCACACATCATTATAAATAGGTGCTTTGTGAAGCACTTGAAAATGATGAGTTCTCATTTTTGGAATTCTATCCAAAGAACACACTACAAATTCTCTCTAACCTCTCTCAATTCTCTATAATTTTTCTCCAACCCAAATTCCAAAGAGAGTCCCACAACTCTCCCTCGACCTCCCGAGAACAACTGAGAAGAGCTTTTGGAAGTGTCTTTGTTCGGATTCGAGGATCGTGTTCGTGATGTTCGTTGGATCGAGAGAGGTCGAGGAGGAATTGCAAGAAGTTGTCTACAAGAGGTAAGTAAAGTGTTTACTCTCTGTTTTCCTTCTCGAATCAGCATGCTTAACTTAGGAATATATGTCGATATGTTCAATTTTAAGAAGTCACACACACAACGAATCAACGACGTTTCACGACGTCTTCCGCTGCGGGAAATCAATTCCTTTCACCCTGTGGGTATGTGATCGACTTATCTGTTAACTATAGGAATACTGTTGTTGTGTTTACTTCCTCCAAACTCCTGAATACAGAATAAAGCATTAGATTAATACTAACACCTAGATCAGATAAGGCTTTAAAAGTGATGTTGCCAATAGAACAGGGAACAGTAAAACTCCCTAGATCTTTTAATTTCTGTGGAAACTTGTGTTGCACTCCTCAGACAGATTTATTGTCTCATATTTCTTTAGTTTCTGTTTATTCGACATGATTTGCTTCATGAACTTCGCGTAGTTAGGTATATGTTCCAATGCATCGGAGGAAGGAATAGTTATATTAAGTTTTTAAAAAATATCCAAGAACTTTCGAAACTGAGAGTCAGTGTCATTCTTTTTAAAACGCTAAGGATAAGGAATCGAATTAGGAATAAGAGGGATAGATGTCTTAGTCATATTATCCTGAGTGGTGTCATTGGCAACCTGTGATTTCTCTTTCTCCATATCAAGGAGTGATTCCTTTTTCTGCTCGTTCTCTCTCTTTGTTCAGTTTGCTTCCACTTCTTAGTGTGATGGCCTTGCACCTTAGGTTTATCTCCGTGTCACTTGGAAACTTACCTTTTTGGAGATTGTTGATCATGGTGCCCATCTAACTAATCTGAATTTCTAGGTTCTTGGTGGCAGCTCCTTGATTATTAACTGTACCACTCAAACTAGTCAGCACATTCTCCAACTGGTTTGCTCGATTCCCGGATTTTGTCACAAATGAGCCTACCACATCTTCCAGTGATGTCTTTCTCTCAGCTTGGTATGAGGTAGAGGCATAACCTGGAGGAAGATTCAAAACATTTTTATTATTAGCATAAGAGAAATTTTCATGATTTCTCAAACCTGGATGATAATGCGATGGAATATTGCTTTGAGTTTGATTCCCTTCATGGTCAGTGTCTGTGTTGTTCAGGTGCACTTGCTCCATATTAAATTCTCCATTAGATTAGAAACATTGGGTTGTAGCCATAGAAGCTACTGGTTGAGAGGTTCCTGATCCTGCAAGTTTAGATAAAACATGAGTAAGAGATATCATATGAGATTTAAGAGCACTTAACTCATCTATTTCATAGAATCCAGCTATTGGTCAATGATTTTCTCATTCATTAGGCCACTGGTAGCTGGCAGTTGACATCTTCTCTAACAAGGATCAAGCTTTATTAACTATTTTGGCCCTTATTCAACCTCTAGCGGTTGCATCGAAAATAGTCCTTATACTTCCTGATAGTTCGTTATAAAACAATTGAATCTATAACCAATCTAGGTATCCATGTTGCAAGCATTTTCCCAATAACTCCTTATAACTCTCCCAAACCTCAAACAATTGTTCTCCTTCATATTGCTTGAACGTTCCAATTTCTGTCCTCATCTTGGCAGCATTAATAGGTGGGAAGAGTTTTGTCAAGAATACTTGGGTCAACTCCTCCCAAGAAGTGATACTTCCAGGCTTAAGAGATCTCAACCAATCTTTAGCTCTATCTGGTAAAGAAAAAGGGAAAAGACATAAACGAATAGAATCAACATGAATATCATTCAATTTTACTGTACCACAAATTTCCAGAAAATTTTGTAAATGGGAGTTAGGATCCTCTATGGTCAGTCCTCTAAATACACTCTCCCTGACCATTTGAATAAGCTTTGTTTTCAGTTCAAAATTATTAATATTGTTGGGTGTTTGGACTATTCCAACTTTCTCAGCATTAAACACATGTTGGAAGTATTCTCTGATAGGCTTTAGGTCATGATCTCCTCCTTGATCTTCCATGTGAGTCAAGGACTTTCTTATCTCTTGGAAGTTTTGTACAAGTCCTTTCGATCTCTACGCCAAGAGTTCTAAGGTTCGCACCCTTATCCTATCGCATACAACGTGCAGTCATGATAACTCTTTATTAAAGAGTTATTTTCCTCTAATTTATGCTCTAAACTTAGCTATTTGTTTGCTTAATATCCTAGTTTTCAACTTATTCACTTCCTAATTATGCATTTTATTTGTAACTTAACCAAGTCTTCAAGATAAAGTAGTTCATGAGTAAAATGTTGATATTTGAGATTTAGTTGGTTGTTTTTGCTTGATTAAGAAGGTTGGAGATGAAGATTAGAACAAAAGAAGAGTAGAAAAGCATTTTGTGTTACCTTGCTCCCGCATGAGTTTTGCTCCAGCAATATTTTCGACATTGTAGCAGTTTTCACGGGGCAATTAGATTTAAATCATTTGGACTATGGAGAGCATAGGTCTTCACCAAACCCTATTTTCATCACTTGGGGGAGATATTTAAGCTTCATTAGGGTTGTTTGTCAGGATAGGGACTTAGAGGAGAAGAGAATTAGAGGCTTGGACAGCAAGTAGTTGTTGTCTTCTTCAAGAAGGAGATAGAGAAGCTGGAGAATTGAGCCAATCTAGCACAAAGTGGAGCAAAAGCATGGAGGGATCGTTGTTCTAGGTTCCTACAATAATCTTTTCTTCTCATCTCTTGAATTTGCATCTTTTTTTTAAGGGAATCGATTTTCCGCAGCAGAAGACGTTGTGAAACGTTGTTGATTCGTTATGAGTGTAATTTCTTAAAAAAACAGAATTTATCTCATAAAATCTAAGTTAAGTATGCTGATTTGAGAAGGAATACAGAAAGGAAACATTTTACTAACCTCTTGTAGACAACTTCTTGCAGTTCCTTCTCCGTCCCTCTCGATCCAACGAACCTCACGATCAAAGACACTTCCAGAAGCTCTTCTCGGTTGTTCTCGGGAGGTTGAAGGAGAGTTTTGGAACTCCCTTTGGAATTTGAGATGGAGAAAGGATTTTTTAGAATTGAGAGAAGCTAGAGAGAATTTGATCTATCTCTTTGATGGAATTCCAAAAAATGAATTCTTAGTCTACTAAGTGCTTCACAAAACACCTAGTTATAATGGTGTGTGGTGGAGTTAAAAACTCCACCAATTCACCATTTTACCACAACCATATCATAAGAAAATCATATTTGCATATCACATAATATAAGGTATCTCATATCTTATTGTACAAATCTTATTTGCATAATTGTGGAATAATAAATTGAATCACATTCAATTTCATTTTTCTCAATTCAATTTCTCCAATTTAGTACAAATTAATCAATTAGGCTATTCTATAGTTTATTATGAATCTAATTCACATCAAACTATATATTATGTAAGCATATCACATATAATTGACATAACTACCCAATTAATGAATTTGAACACTTCAAATCCACTCCAAACTGTAAACTTGATGAGCTCCAATGATATGAGATTAACCGACCAAACTCTTTGATCTGGTTAATCACTATTCATTAGCTACGGTAACACTCCACTAAAGCCTGTAGCTGGACTCCCACCACTGTAGGAGAAGTTGTGTCCATCGATATAACCAATCCCCGCGAGTCGTCCCTTCACTGGTTGTTCGTAGCCATTATTTGGTCAAATTACCGTTTTACCCTTGTGTCTACTTCTTGTTCCTTAAGTCCCACTTCTCCTCTAATGAACAACTTTATTGTATGGTCCAACCATAAACAATGTCTCTCTAGGGCCAGTGAGAGGGTGGGCGCCCATTGTTCAAGCCTGGATATAGCACTTTAAGGAAACAACCTCTCTGGTTTCCCTAGGTCGGGAACGAGTGGATTCCTTCTTGCGTAGTCAAGTTCCCAGCACCCCACGAGGTCCTGTCCCCAAGAAGGCACGCATATTGGGTGTATCCATACCACCCTCACCCGTACTAGTCAAAGGACAGACCTCCACAGACAGGAGTTCGTGACACGCATAGGATTAAGGACGAGTCACTAATGGTCATTTACGAAGTTATTAGTCCTACTGTTAACGATGTTACATCAGTAGGTCTAATAATTCACGGTCCGGTCTGGTACAATCTCATTGAACAGGATGCCCCCACTCGCATGTCACCCACATGAACAAGCTGGATCACCTCGTTTGTATCTAATACAAAGCGGGATGCATCCACAGTGTAAACAGGATGAGGTTTCCAACCCTATCCATATACTGTAGACCGTTCGGGTCACTAACTCAACGTGATCCTCCCTATGTGTCAACTATACACCGTTCAAGTACTATAATATGACCCTGGAGCTTAGTTTATTGGATTAAGTTTTATAAAATGCGAGATACAAAGTTTTGACAAACCAATAACTTTTATTCTTTCATAACAACTGTATTACAAACTACACGAGATTAGGGAAAACACCCGAACAAACTCCCACTTGAACTAAGCTAGTGGAGCACATATACATTTCTCAAATGCAAAGTAATACATGAATGTAATACAATAAACTAGGGCATACGAATACCCTTTAAAATACTCCCACTTGCCCTAGTCTGGAAGGACTCGAAGACCTAGACTCTCTAGGAGACCCTCAAACACCTTAGTCGTGAGGGCCTTTGTAAACGGATCAGCAACGTTGTGCTCTGAAGCTATCTGCGTGACTATCACGTCTCCGCGGTGCACAATCTCCTGTATCAGGTGATACTTGCGTTCAATATGCTTGCCCCTCTTATGACTTCAAGGTTCTCTCGAGTTTTCTACTACTCCATTGTTATCACAAAATAAGGTCACTGGCAAGTGCATATTTGGAACAACTTCCAAATCTAGCATGAACTTCCTAAGCCAAACAGCTTCCTTTAAAGCTTCACAAGATGCGACGTTCTCGGCTTCCATCGTGGAATCAGCGATGCATCCCTTCTTGATGCTTCGCCACACTACAGCTCCTTCGTTAAGGGTGAACACTGACCCCGATGTGGATTTCCTAGAATCCTTATCGATCTGAAAGTCAAAGTCTATGTATCTCGTGAGGATCAAATCCCTACTTCCATACACCAGCATGTAGTCCCTCGTTCTCCTAAGATACTTGAGGATTGCCTTTACGGTTGTCCAGTGATCTAATCCTGGATTGGATTGATATCTACTGACAATCCCGACGGCATAACAGATGTCGGGCCTAGTACACAACATTGCATACATAAGGCTCCCCAAAACTGAAGCATAAGGGATGCGTCTCGTATCCTCAACTTCTTGAGGTGTCTTAGGACATTGATCCTTAGACAGGTGAACCCCATGCCTGAAAGGCAACAAGCCCTTCTTGGATTTCTGCATACTATATCGGGACAACATCTTGTCGATATTGGACGCTTGAGACATTGCTAACATTCTGTTCTTCCAGTTCCGGACTATCTGGATACCTAGAACATATTGAGCTTCTCCCAAATCTTTCATTTGGAATTGCGAAGCTAGCCATTTCTTAATGTCAGTTAGAAATCCTACATCATTCCCAATGAGTAGGATATCATCCACATACAATATAAGAAATGCGACAGTGTTGTTGATGATTTTCTTGTAGACACAAGGCTCATCAACATTTTCATTAAAGCCATAAGATTTAATTGCCTCATCAAATCTTATATTCCAAGACCTTGAGGCTTGTTTCAGTCCATAAATAGGCTTTTGAAACCTGCAAACTTTTTGCTCTTGGCCTTGGGCAATGAACCCCTTGGGTTGGTCCATGTAGATGGTCTCGTCAAGATTGTCATTCAGAAAGGTCGTCTTGACATTCATATGTCATACCTCATAGTCATAATATGCGGCAATGGCTAGAAGGATCCTAATAGACTTTACCATGACAGCAGGAGAAAAGGTTTCCTCATAGTCAACCCCTTTCTCTCTAGGTAAAACCCTTGCCACTAGTCTCGCATTGAAGGTTTGTACCTTCTCATCTACACCACGTTTACACTTGTAGATCCACTTGCAATCAATAGGTTTAACCCCATCCGGTTGGTCCACAAGCTCTCAGATGGAATTTAAGTACATAAACTCCATTTTCTGGTCCATCGCTTTAATCCATTCGTCTTTGTCAACATCATTTATTACCTGATCATAAGTCAATAGATCCTCGCAGTCATCATCAGGTATGACAACTTGGATTTCAGCCAAACCCATGTAACGTTCAGGCTGTTTGACAGCCCTCCCACTACTTCGAGGCATTCTCAACTCTTGAGAATGGACTTGACTAGACGAGCTACGATCAACAACACTTGTTGACGTACTAGCTTCATCAACAATTTTTGCTGATGATTTGTCCATTTCGTTCAACACAATCTTACTTCTTGGTTTATGGTCCTTAATGTGATCCTCCTCGAGGAACGTGGCGTTTGTCGATACAAGCACCCTATTCTCCTTAGGATCATAATAGAAACCACCCCTTGTTTCTTTTGGGTAACCTACGAATAGGCATAATTTTGAACGGGGTTCCAATTTCTTCACGTTTGACACCAACACATAGGTCGGACATCCTCAAATCGTGAAGTGGCGTAAACTTGTTTTACGACCAAACCAGAGTTCGAATGGTGTTTCAGAAACATTATTCGATGGAATAGTGTTCAAAATATATACAACAGTCTCCACTGCATAACCCCAATATGAATTAAGGAGATGAGCATAACTCATCATCGACCGAACCATGTCCAACAAGGTTCTGTTTCTCCTCTCCGATACACCATTCTGTTGTGGCATACCAGGTGGTGAGAGTTGGGACGTAATTCCATGCTTTATCACATAGTCTTGGAATTCAGTGTCCATGTACTCTCCACCTCGATCCGATCGAAGCGTTTTAATTGTTTTTCCTAATTGGTTCTCAACCTCGGTCTTGTACTTCTTGAACTTTTCAAGAGTTTCAGAATTTCGATGCATTAGGTAAATGTACCCATATCTCGAGTAGTCATCTATAAAAGATACAAAGTACTCGTAACCTCCACGTGCTTTAACATTCATCGGACCACAGAGGTCAGAATGTACAAGCTCAAGAGGCTCCTTGGCTCTATAAACATTTTCCAGTAAAAGGTCTTTTGGTCATTTTGCCTTCAAGGCATGACTCACAGACTGGTAATGAGTTTTCTTCTAACTCGCTTAGAAGTCAACTCTTCACAAGTCTCTCAATCCTATTTAGATTTATGTGGCCTAACCTTAGATGTCAAAGATTGACGTTTTTTTTTTTAGAAACTTTTAATTTCTTAGTTTGCATTTCAGCTGTTTTAAACAGTTCAGTATTCAAAACACTTTTGACTGAGTTTGGTTTTAAAACATACAAATTATTCTCAAGTGAAGCTGAACATAACACATTTCCATTTCGAGAAATAAACGTTTTATTGCTCATAAAAGAAACAGAAATTGATTGTTCTAAAAGACAGGAAATTGAAACAAGGTTTCTAGTAAACCCTGGAACTATGTACATGTTATCTAATAAAATGTACTTCCCGCCGAAGTATAGCTTCACTGTGCCCACAGCTGCAGCCGAGACAACTTCTCCAGTTCCAACCCTGAGCGTTATCTCACCCTCCTACAGTCGCTGCCAGGAACTAATTCCCTGAAAAGAAGAATAAACATGGTTAGTGGCGCCTGAATCAAGTATCCAGACAGAGTCATTACTCTCCACTAAACAAGTTTCAACAACAAGTAAATCATATTTACCTTCCTTCTTCTTCTCGACAAGGTATTTGGAACAATTCCTCTTCCAGTGACCGTTCCCGTTGCAGTGGAAACACTTTCCTTTCTCTGCAACAACCTTGACCTTTTTGCCTTTGAGGGTGGCAACGCGGTAAGCTTTACCCACCTTCTTCTTCTTCTTCCCTTTCGGTCCAGAAGAGGTTACAGACTTTGTCCCAGAGGTCGAACACCTTTGATAGGACCTGAAGGCAACATTTGCCTCAGCTTCCTGTCCCCTGACTTTCATCAAGGACTGAATGATATGTAATTCATTAAGAAGGGTGGTCATAGT
Organism: Trichosanthes cucumerina; assembly: GCA_036507285.1. NCBI lineage: Eukaryota > Viridiplantae > Streptophyta > Magnoliopsida > Cucurbitales > Cucurbitaceae > Trichosanthes > Trichosanthes cucumerina. Next base: position 83,700,056 of record CM071835.1, on the reverse strand, counting down.
GTATCTTATCTTGTTCATAACAACGTTACTATGAAACTGAAGGAAACTCTTCGAAAGAGTCTCCATGATAAAGCTGACTTGGATCGACTCATCGATCGAAGCTCCATTCATCTCTGCCAAGTTAAAGTGGGTCATCATGTCGAGAACATGTTCCTTAATAGATGTGCCCTCCTTCATCCTAGTGTTAAATATATGTTTGAGTGAATCGTGCCTAACCTGGAAGAACTGTTGTCCAAACATGTTTTGCACGATTCCATGATCTCCTTTGCGGAGACCATGATCTCATGCTTCTTAGCCAAACCTTCAGATAAGTTGGCTATAATGTAGACCTTGGCCTTTTCATTGGCTCGGATCCACCGATCGTACACATCACGAATACTTCGTGATGCGGTCGAGCTCGGCACCTGATGACACTCCTCAGTGAGTGCGAACTTAAGGTCGTCTGTTTTATTTTTTCACGATTGGTAATTGTCACCAACGAGTTTATCTGAAGCTAAAAGGGCTATGGTTGAACTCGACATTTTGCTGAAAGAAAAAAAAAATTTGTATAAGTTCTCGCAAAAACTTTTCAAAAATCCAATCATGTTTTATCAAATTTTATCCTATGATCCCTGGGTCATTTAAAATTGCAATGATACCCCAAAGGTTTAGAATGACCGTCACCGTAGGGTAGACAGAATCACTCCTCCTCTGGGATGAGACTTTCTCGACCAGACCCTAATTCTAGAATAACTTTTATTTCATTAGGCATCTAGTTACCATTATTTGGTCTGAATCCATTAACTCTTAATGAATCCCGTGAGTGTCAACCTCAATCTTTAAATTTCCAAGTATCGTCCAAATAATAGCCGCCATATGGAGGACTATGAAGGCTTACCAACAAGAAAATCGTATCCCTTTCGAGAATTCACGGTGTTCCGACTCCCATGATCAAAGCCCTCCATAGGGATTGTCTGGGCCAGGCCAGACTAGCAGGCAGATCATAGGCGTCTCACGGTGTGAATCAAAAGAAGAGACCGTGGGTCCCGTTTTTACAGGTCTCGCTCCCACTCACGATAAGTACTCTCTCCATTCACCTTGAATGTTGACCCATACAAATGACACCCGTAGGGCGACGCTCCCATTTGCGCCACGTGGTCGAGTATGGATCTCATAGTGTGAACTTCACGGAGATTTGTGGATGGAAACTTAAACGTATCTTATACGCTTAATTTCCTCTCACTTAGTACTTTAAAATAACGGGATTGACCTAGATAAATCGACTAATATTTACCTAAGTCTACCAATATAACTCTTATATTGGATTAGCCTAAGTCTATAATCATATTATTAACTTAGGTCTATGTGAGTATATTCAATTAACGATTAATTAACGGTCACTCACGCGTAATATAACCTATGGATCTCCAGACCAAATTCACTCCCAGGTCGGTTCCCAGGTAGGGGTGTTCCGCAAAGCGTCAGCTTAAATACCAAAGCCTTAGATAGAACCTTCCTTAGACAAAGTTACTAATTAGTCACCATCCATTAGTTATATTTTGATTTCCTAATTCTAATCTTATTAGAATAGAAAACCTAAGTCTAATTATTCAAGCTCTAAACCATTTAAAACTAATAATTAACTTAGGTTACATGCATTTCTATGTTATTGTGCTTGATCATTCATCACATGAATAATTAAACTATAACATGCATACATCACATGTATAAATGCATGTCAATGCTTTTAATCTAAGTAATATAACTCTTATATTAACTAAATTAAAACAAAATCATTTTATTATAACCCTTATAATAAAATCCTATCATGCATATTATATATTATAACATTTATAATATAAAAATGATGCATGAAATGCTAAACCTAAGGTGGGATTTTAAAACAATATGACATACATTATGCATATAATTAAATCATACAACACTTGCATAATAAAATAGAATAACAAAAATGGATCGATTTTGGCACCCTAGGGACATTAATTTAATTGATTAACATTAATATAACACTTATATTAATATTAATTAAAACTTAATTCACATAATAAATAAATTAAATTAAAAATTAAATTTCGAAAAAAATGGCCTAAAAAACGCTCCACCAAGCCTCTTTCTCATCCACTTCCCGCAGAAAATGTGTTGGAACTGCCCACTATCGGAGCAGCGTTACAACGTTGTGGGCAGCGTTGCAATGCTGAGCTTGATGCACGTATGCCAACGCTCGCAGCGTTGCAACACCACCACTAGCGTTGCAACGCTGAGCATGCTGTGCGCGCCTCCACGCCCTTCAGCGTTGCAACGCCCGCCTATTGCAAGTCCTCCATCCACAAGGATGGCGTTGCGACGCCAATGAAAAGTGTCGCAACGTTGTCCTCTGTCCAACAGCTCTATTTTGAGTTTTTTTCTCGTTTTCACTCCGTTTCTTCACAGCAACTCATGTCACGAACGACCCGGACTTACAGACTCGATTTACATACAATAATGTCCAAAAAAATAGGTCCTTACATCGATCTGATCTATGAAAAATGTAAATCTAGTCTAAGTGCAAAAACTGAAAAACATCCATTTTACAAACCATTAACATTCATCTCATGAAATTAATGCTCCCCCACTTTAATTTTAAGAAATTACAGAATACGCAACGAAGAGCAATGTTGGGCTCTGATACCAATTGAAGGGAATCGATTTCCTGCAGTGGAAGACATTGTGAAACGTCGTGATTCGTTGTGTGTGTAATTTATTAAAAAACATAATTTATCTCATAAAATCTAAGTTAAGCATGTTGATTTGAGAAGGAATACATAAAGTAAACATTTTACTAACCTCTTGTAGACAACTTCTTGCAGTTCCTTCTCGGTCTCTCTCGATCCAACAAACCCCACGAACAAAGACACTTCCAGAAGCTCTTCTCGATTGTTCTCGGGAGGTTGAAGGAGAGTTGTGGAAGTCCCTTTGGAATTTGGGATGGAGAAAGGATTTTTCAGAATTGAGAGAAGTTAGAGAGAATTTGATCTATCTCTTTGATGGAATTCCAAAAAATGAATTCTTAGTCTACTAAGTGCTTCACAAAGCACCTATTTATAATGGTGTGTGGTGGAGTTAAAATCTCCACCAATTCACCATTTTACCACAACCATATAATATGCAAATCATATTTGCATATCACATAATATAAGGTATCTCATACCTTATTGTACAGATCTTATTTTCATAATTGTGGAATAATAAATTGAATCACATTTAATTTAATTTATCTCAATTAAATTTCTCCAATTTAGCACTAATTAATCAATTAGGCTATTCTATAGTTTATTATTTATCTAATTCACATCAAACTATATATTATGTCAACTATATCACATATAATTGACATAACTACCCAATTAATGAATTTGAACACTTCAAATCTACTCCAAACTGTAAACCCTCAATTTGTCCAATTGAGCCAACCGAGGGACCTAATGGACCTACACCTGATGAGCTCCAATGATATGAGATTAATCGATCAAACTCTTCGATCCGATTAATCACTATTCATTAGCTACGGTAACACTCCACTAAAACCCGTAGTTGAACTCCCACCACTGTAGGACAAGTTGTGTCCATCGATATAACCAATATCCGCGAGTCGTCCTTTCACAGGTTGTTTGTAGCCACTGCTCGGTCAAACTACCGTTTTACCCCTGTGTCTACTTTTTGTTCCTTAAGTCTCACTGCTCCTCTAATGAACAACTTTATTGTATGGTCCAACCATAAACAATATCCCTCTCGGGCCAGTGAGAGGGTAGGTGCCCATTGTTCAAGTCCCAGAGATAGCACTTAAGGGAACAAACTCTCTAGATTCTCTAAGTCGGGAACGAGAAAACTCCTTCTTGCGTAGTGAAGTTTCCAGCTCCCCACGAGGTCCTGTCCCCAAGAAGGCAGGCATATTCGGTGTATCCATACCACCCTCACCCGTGCTAGTCAAAGGACAGACCCCCACAGACAGGAGTTCATGACACGCTTAGGATTAAGGATGAGTCACTAATGGTCATCTACGAAGTTATTAGTCCTACTGTTAACGGTGTTACATCAGTAAGTTTAATAATTCTCGGTCCTGTCTTGTACAATCTCATTGCACAAGATGCCTCCACTCGCATGTCAATCATATGAACGAGTTGGATCACCTCATTTGTATCTAATACAAAGTGGGTTGCATCCACAGTGTAATCAGGATGAGGTTTCCAACCCTATCCATATATTGTAGACCGTTCGGGTCACTAACTCAACCCTATCCATATTTTTTTAAAAGCTAGACAGAGATGTTAGTTTTATCTTCATGCATGAGAATCACTTACCTCGAGAGAGTCATTTGTTATATTCATTTCTTGATTTTTGGAAACATGTGCAATCATCCAATAGCATAACCTCGATTAAATTGTTGGTCGATCGGTGAATCAATTTCTTAAATTCTTTTAAATTGTGTCTCCCAATATCTTTTGCTTTTTAGTTTAATTCTTAGGTTTAGACTATTTTCATTTCATTTAGTTCTCTAAATAAAGTTCAAAGAAAGTACTTACGATAATTAAATGAATTAACAAACTCAATCCATGAAATCTACCCTGGCCACTTTGACTGCAAATTTAAGAGGTCTAGGTAAATAAATTATTAATTGATAGGGCTTTCGACAAGCCACTTTTATCATACACCGATCAAGTTTTTTGTGTCGTTGCCAGGGAAGCGACACAATTCTTTTTATTAAGTGATAAATATTGAGAAAAAAAAAAGGAAAGAATTAATTTAGGAGTTTTTGTTAATTTTGTATATATTTTTGGTTGCTTGTCTTTTCTGTTATTTTTGTTCAATGTGTTTTTGTGGTTGATTTCTGAGGAGGCATCCATTGTTTTATATGTATTGATAAAAGGGGCTAATATTTTACCTGTTGATCTAGAAATTTAAACAACTTTCAGGAATTTGAAAAGAGAAGCTCACAATATCACAATGGCAGAGTACAACGAAGAAAACAAACCCATCCGTGACTACTTTCAGCCTATCTTCCTGACAAACCATTCTGGGATTGTGCATGTTCACATCGCGACAAACAACTTCAAGCTTAAGATGGTGTTTATTCAAATGACACATGATAATGCATTCAGAGGGCATCCATTAGAAGATCCTCACTATAATCTCAAATTTTTCCTTGAGATATGTGACATAGTAAAATTAAATGGGGTTCGTCCTGATGCCATTAAAATTAAACTTTTTTGCTTTCTCGTTGCTAGATAAAGCGAAAAACTGGTACTTATCCCTTGAGCTGGGCAACATGACTTCATGTGATAAGCTAGTGTAGACCTTCTTGATGAAAATTTCCCCTAGCCAAGACGAATAAGTTGAGAACGGAGATTGGGACATTTTGTCGGCTTGATGGCGAACAACTCTATGAGTGTTACGTTGGAATATATACAAGGAGATGTTGAAAGAGTGCCCTCAGCATGGGTATCTGAATTGGTTACAAGTACAAATTTTCTGTAACGGGTTATTTCCTTCTCAAGCGATCGAATCTCGCAGCAGAACCAATTGTTAATCGCGTGTTCATGATCTTGTTACACGAATCTAATATAAGAACTAGATCTAAGATTAAGCATGCATTTCTAATTAGGACAGCAAGATAAGATACCTTTGAAGAACACTTTCTTCACGTTTTCCTTCTCCAACGATCACAATCTCAGCAACAAACTCGAGTCCTATGAAGATCCACCACTAGGTCTTCTCCGTTGTTCTCTAGGTGAGGGAGGAATGTGGGTTCCTTTAGGATGAGATGTGGAGGTTTTTTTAGAGAAGTTGTGTTTGGAACTTTTCCAACAACACAACAATGTGGAACTCTAGGGTTACAAAAAACTTAGTGTCAAAGTTGCATCTTATGCAACTATTTATAGGGAAATAGGATGGAAATTACCTTCCTATCCCTCCTTCATTCTCTCATTAGTATATAGTTAATGTGTGAATCTAATTCACATTAAAACTATATATTATATCAATTATATCACATATAATTGATATAACACCTCATATATGAAATTGAACACTTCAATTTCATTCCTAACTTTATACCCTCAATATTACCATGTTGAGCCAACGGAGGGACCTAATGGACCTACAGTTCATGAGCTCCAATGATGTGAGATTAACTTATCAAACTCTTTGATCCAGTTAATCAATATTCATTAACTACAAGTCACTCCACTATAGACTTGTAGTTGCACTTTCCTTAGTGTAGATTATGTTGTGTCCATTGATATAATCATTACCCATGAGTCGACCCTTCACAGGTTGTTCGTAATCACAGTTGGGTCAAATTACCGTTTTACCCTGTGATTACCTCTTTGTTCCTTAAACACCACTGATCCTCTAGTGAACAACAAGTCTATGGTCCTACCATAAACTCATACCCTCTTAAGCTAGTTTAGAGGGTGGGGCCCCGTTGTTCAAGACTTGGACTTAGTTCTTAACGGAACAACCTATCTAATTTCTTAGTGTAGGAATGAGTGAATTCCATCTTGCATAGTTAAGTCCCCAGCTACCTACGAGGTTCTGTCCCTGAGAAGGTAGTCTTATTGAGTCGACTACAGGCCACTCTCACCCATACTAGTCTAAGCACAAACCCCTATAAGCAGGAGTTCTTAACTTGCCCAGGATTCAGGTCGAGTCACTAATGACCATCTATAAATTATCAGTCTTATCCTGTTAAAGGCGTTATACTGGTCAGACTAATAATTTGCAATCCGGTCTTGTATGAACTCTTCATACAGGATGCCCCCACTCGCATGTCATCCACATGAATGAGTTGGATTACCACATTTGTACTAACTACAAAGTGGGTCGCATCCATGGTGTTACCAGAATAAGTTTTCCAACCTTATTCTTATACCATAGACCATTTAGGTTATACTCTTGAACACAATCCAAATAGTGTCTACTACACTGATGTTCAAGATATATTATAACTTTGGAGCTTAGTTTATTCGATTTATAAAGCGAGAATATAATTTTATCAAAACAAATAACTCTTTATTTATTTGACCAAAATTACATAAGTTTTAGGGCATATATCCCAACAATCTCCCACTTGACCTAAAGCTTGTGGAGTACATAATTTAAACATTACAATAATGTAAAATACAATAAACTAGGGCATTTAAACCCTGTGTACAATATACTCCCACTTGCCCTAGTTGGGGAAGACTTATAAACCACGACCTTCTAGGTGACTCTCAAATACTCTAGTCGTGAGTGCCTTTGTAAAAGGATCAGTAATGTTGTGCTCTGAGGCTATCTTCGTGACGATCACGTCTCCTCGATGCACGATCTCCCGGATGAGATGATATTTTCGTTCAACATGCTTACCCCTTTTGTGACTTTGGGGTTCCCTTGAATTTGCCACAGCACCAGTATTATCACAATACAGCGTGATAGGCAAACTCATATTTGGAACAACATCCAAATCAAACATGAATTTCCTTAACCAAACGGCCTCTTTAGTTGCTTCACAAACTGCTACATATTCGGCCTCCATGGTGGAATCAGCGATGTGTTGGGATGTTGTTCCTAATCTCGTTCTGTTTGTAAATTAACATTTGAAATTAATAAAGGTTATTCATTTCATCATTTTGTGTCTCGCATTTCTTACAATCTTTGTCCAATAAATAAGCTCCAGGGTCATTGAATAAATGAGAGAACTAGAACTTGAACGGTGTGTAGTGGACACACAAGGAGGATCACGTTCGAGTAAATGACCCGAACGGTCTACAGTATATGGATGGGGTTGGAGACCTAATCCTGGATACGATGTAGATGCGGCCCGCTTTGTATTAAGATACAAACGAGGTGATCTGACTCGTTCATGTGGTTGACATGCGAGTGGGGGCATCATGTACAATGAGATTGTACAAGACCGGACCGTGAATTATTACACCTACTGATGTAACACCATTAACAGTATGGACTAATAACTTCGTAGTTGATCATTAGTGACTCGACCTGAATCCTGAGCGTGTTACGGACTCCTGTCTGCGGGGTATGTTCTTTGACTAGTACGGGTGAGGGTGGTCACAGTTACTCGCCCAATATGCCTATTTTCTAAGGGACAAGACCAAGTAGGGAGCTGGGAATTTAACTACGCGAGATGGAATTCACTCGTTCCCGCCTTTAGGGAAACTAGATGGGTTGTTCCCTTAAGTGTTGTCTCTAGAACTTGGACAACAGGCACCCACCCTCTCACTGGCACGAGAGGGGTGTTGTGTATGGTTGGATCATTACAACGTTATTGTTCATTAGAGGAGCAGTGGGGACATAAGGAACAGGAAGTAGACACAGGGGTAAAACGGTAATTTGACCCAGCAGTGTCTACGAACAACCTGTGAAGAGTCGACTCATGGGCATTGGTTATATCAGTGGACACATCTTGTCTTACACTAACAGGAGTGCAGCTACGGGTTTTAGTGGAGTGTTATCGTAGCTAATGAATGTTGATTAACCGGGTCAAAGAGTTTGTGAGTTAATCTCGAATCATTGGAGCTAAATCCATCAGAGGTCAATAAGGTCCCTCGGTTGGCTCAAACTGGATTAATAGAAGGTTTACTATTTTGGTGTGAATTGAAGTGTTCAAGTTCACTAAAGGGCATTTATGTCATTTATATGAGATATGAATGATATATTATATATAGTTTAATGTGAATGAGATTCATAATAAACTATAGGTTAGCCTAATTGCTGAATTAGGGCTAATTTGGAGAAATTAGATTGAGAGAAATTAAATTGGATGTGATTCAATTTTAAAAATCCACAATAATGCAAATGTGATTTGTAAAATGAGATATGAGATATCTTATAATATGTGGTTATGCAAATATGATTTGCATAACCTATGGTTGTAGTAAAATGGTAAATAGATGGAGATTTCAACTCCACCTATCACCATTATATAAACCTCTTTGCAAGAAGGGTTGATTAATCTTATGCTCATTTTTGGAATTCTCACCAAAAGAAGCATTCACTTTTCTCTCTAAAATCTCTCTCAAAAACTCTCCTCCCTAGCCAAAAGAAGGATCCCACCATCCTCCTTCTACCAAAAGTAGAACAACCAAGTAACCTAGTGGAGATGTCTGATCATTGTTCGTGTGAGGAGATCAAGATCGTTGAGAACAATGAGAGCACGAAGAGTTCGTGAACGGAAGGAAAACATGAAGATTGTCTTCAATAAGTAAGTAGCGTTGAACTTGTTGTTTTTCCTTTTTAGAATTGCATGTTTAACCTTTGCTATGTGATAGTTTAATTTTAACGAAGTTGAGTTGCATTACGATACCACGACGATTCGATCGTCTTCCGCTGCGCTGGGACTCTAATTCCCTTCACGATGCATCCCTGCTTGACGTTTCGACATACTACAGCTCCTCCGTTAAGAGTAAATACTCACCCTGATGTAGATTTTCGAGAATCTTTATCAGTTTGAGAGTCAGAATCCGTGTATCCTGTAAGGATCAGATCCTTAGCCACAAGCATGTAGTTCCTTGTTCTCCGAAGATACTTAAGGATCGTTTTAACCATTGTCCAGTGTTCAGGTCTTGGATTGGATTGATATCTACTAACCATTCCAACTGCAAAACAAATGTCAGGCCTAGTACACAGCATGGCATACATCAGGCTCCCAAAAGTTGATAAATAAGGAATCCGTCTCATGTCCTCAACTCCTTGAAGTGTCTTAGGACACTGTTCCTTAGACAAATGAACTCCATATCTAAAAGGCAATAAACCCTTTTTGGAGTCTTGCATCTTAAACCTCAACAACACTTTGTCGATGTAAGATGTCTGAGACAAACCTAGTGTTTTGTTCTTGCAGTTCCGGACAATCTGGATCCCAAGAACAAACTGCTCTTCGCCTAAATCCTTCATTTGGAATTGCGTAGCCAGCCAATTCTTAATGTTAGTATGATAACCTACATCATTCCCAATGAGTAGGATATCATCCACATATAGAACTAGGAATGCAACAGAACTATTGATGATTTTCTTGTAGACACAAGGTTTATCATCATTCTGATCAAAGCCAAAAGATTTGATTACCTCATCAAACCTTATATTCGAGGACCTAGAGGCTTGTTTCAGTCCATAGATTGACCTTTTAAGCCTGCAAACCTTTTGCACTTGTCCTTGTTCAATGAACCCTTTGGGTTGGTCCATGTAGGGAAACTAGAGGGGTCGTTCCCTTAAGTGTTGTCTCCAGGGCTTGGACAACGGGTGCCCACCCTCTCACTGGCACGAGAGGGGTGTTGTGTATCGTTGGACCATTACAACGTTGTTGTTCATTAGAGGAGTAGTGGGGACTTAAGGAGCAAGAAGTAGACACAAGGGTAAAATGGTAATTTGACCCAGCAGTGTCTACGAACACCCTGTGAAGGGTCGACTCATGAGCATTGGTTATATTAGTGGACACATCTTGTCTTACACTGACGGGAGTGCAGCTACGGGGTTTAGTGGAGTGTTACCGTAACTAATGAATGTTGATTAACCGGGTCAAATAGTTTGACTGGTTAGTCTCGGATCATTGGAGCTCGTCACTATAGGTCCATAAGGTCCCTCGGTTTGCTCAAACTGGATTAATAGAAGGTTTACATTTTTTGTGTGAATTTGAAGTGATCAAGTTCACTAAAGGATAATTATGTCATTTATATGAGATATGAATGATATATTATTTAGTTTAATGTGAATGAGATTCATAATAAACTATAGGTTAGCCTAATTGTTGAATTAGGGCTAACTTGGAGAAATTAGATTGAGAGAAATTAAATTGTATGTGATTCAATTTAAAAATCCACAATAATACAAATGTGATTTGTAAAATGAGATATGAGATATCTTGAGATATCTTATTATATGTGGGTAAAATGGTAAATAGGTGGAGATTTCAACTTCACCTATCACCATTATATAAACCCCTTTGCAAGAAGGGTTCATGATTCATTTGCTCATTTTTGGATTTTCTCTCCAAAAGCAAATTGAATTCTCTCTCAAACACAACTCTCTCTCAAACTCTCCTCCCTTCACCAAAATAGAGAATCCCACAATTCTCCTTCTACCAAAAGTAGAACAACTAAGTAATCGAGTGGAGGTGTCCGTTCGTTGGGATTGTTCGAGGAGTTCGAGATCGTTGAGAAGAACACGAAGAGTTCGTGAACAGAGGAAGGAAATTTGTAGTCGGTCTTCAACAAGTAAGTGGTTCTAACTTGCTTATTTTCCTTCTAATTTTGCAAGTTTAGCCTAATACTATTAGATAGTTTGATTTTAAGAAAATAAATTCCATAACGATACCACGACGATTCGATCGTCTTCTGCTGCGCGGGGATTCTCATTCCCTTTAATTGGTATCAGAGATAGGTTGTTTGTTTTTTTCTTGTGCATTTATTTTTGTTAAAATTGGGTGGGTAAATGTTTTAATTCATGAGATGAATTCTGGTTTTGCAAAATGGGCATTTTCGATTTTGGCATTTTTGTTAGATTTACATTACTGTTGATATGATCAATGTAAGGGCCCGTGTTTTGGGCAAATTTTAATGTAAATCGAGTCGGTAAGTCCGTGTCGTTCGTGACATGAGATGCTGTGAAGAAATCGTAGCGGAAACGGGCGAGAAACGATGAAGAACAACAAGAGGAGCTTGTTGTTCTATCGACGGCGTTGAGACACTGTTCATTGGCGTCTCAACGCTGCCATCGCGGGAGCAAGGCGCGCTGCAGGCGTAGCGTTGCAACGCTGCTGGCGTTGGGAACAACGCACAACGCCGAGCGTTGTAGCGAAGCGCAGTAACGCCGCGGCGGCGTTGCAACGCTGCGAGCGTGAGTGGGCGATTCGCGGCCAAGCTACCGAGCGTGGGAAGTTGGAAGGTTTTTTCAACGTGGGGCTTTTTATTATTTAGTTTAATCTAATTTGTTTTATGTAAAATGTATTTATATATTTAATTAAATTTATTTTATTAATTAATATTAATATAAATGTTATATTAATGTTAGTTAATTAAATAAATGCCCCTAAGTGCCAAAACTGGCCAATTTTTTCTATTTAATTATTTTATGCATGAGATGTATGATTTAATTATTTCTATGTGCATAATGTATGTCATATAGATTTAAAATCCCACCTTAGGTTAAACATTTCATGCATCATTTTATATTATAAGTGTTATAATATATAGTATGCATGATAGGTTATATTATAAGTGTTATAAAATTAAATGCATATTTTAATTTATTTAATATAAGAGTTATATTTTTTAGATTAAAGTATGTTCATGCATTTAATTTCATGTGATGAATATTTGTTATAGTCTATAGTTATTCATGTGATGAATGATCAAGCACTATAACATAGAAATGCATGTAACCTAAGTTAATTATTAGTTTTAAAGTGTTTAGAACTTGAATAATTAGACTTAGGTTTTCTAGTTCTAATAAGATTAGAATTAGAAAATCAAAATATGACCTTTGAATGGTGACTGATAAGTAACTCTGTCTAAGGAAGGTTTTGTTAAAAATTTGGGGTATTTAAGTTGACGCTATGAACACCCCTACACAAACCGACACAGGAGTGAATTCGGTCCGGAGATTCTTAGGTTATATTATCGTGAGTGTCGTTAATTAAAAGTTGATTAATTTACTCACATAGACCTAAGTTAATAATGTGATTATAAACTTAGGCTAAATACAATATAAGAAGTTATATTGGTAGACTTAGGTAAATTTTAGCCGGTTTATCTAGGCCAATCCCGATTAATATAAAGTGCTGAGTGGGAAGAAATAAAGTGTATAAGATACATTTAATTTTCTGACCACAAATCTCCCTAAAGTCTGCACCGTGAGATCCATACTCGATCTCGTGGCGCAAATTGGAGTGTCCCCCTTTGGATGGTATTTTGATGGATCAATATCATAGTGGATGGAGAGAGTACTTATAGTGAGTGGAAGCAGAACCTGTGAAAACGGGACCCACGGTCTCTTCTTTCGATTCACACCGTGAGATCCCTATGATTCGCCTGCTAGTTTGGTTTGGACCAGACAATCCCTTCGAAGGGCCTTGATCATGGGAGTCGAAACATCGTGAATTCCCGAAAGGGATACAGTTTCCTTGTTGGTTTTCCTTCTTGGTTCAACCTTCGATTGCTATTGTTTGGACGGATACTTGGTAACTTAAAGATTGAGGGTGACACTCACTGAATTCATTAAGAGTTAATGGATTCGATCAAATAATGGTAACTGGACGCCTAATGAAATAAGAGTTATTCTGGGATTAGGGTCTGGTCGAGAGAGTCTCGTCCTAGAGGAGGAGTGTTTATGTTCACCCTTCGGTGACGGTCATTCTAAACCTTTAGGATATCATTGCAAATTTTAAATGACATAGCGATCATAGGATTAATTTTTGCTATAACATGATTGGATTTCAAAAAGTTTTTTGCGAGACTGACACAAAGTTTTAATTTGATTTTTTTTTCAGCAAAATGTCTAGCTCGATAATAGATTTACTCGCTTCAAATAAATTAGTGGGAGATAACTTCCAAACGTGGAAGAATAATATAAACACGATACTTGTAACCGACGACCTTAAGTTCGTGCTTTGCGAGGAGTGTCCTCGATTCTTGACCTCATTCGCATCACGAAGTGTTCGTGATGCATACGCTCGATGGATCAGGGCCAATGAAAAGGCCAAGGTCTACATCATTGCTAGCTTATCTGAAGTTTTGGCAAAGAAGCAGGAGTTGATGATCACCGCTAAGGATATCATGGAGTCACTACAAGACATGTTTGGATAACAGTCCTTTCAGGTCAGGCATGACTCGCTCAAACACGTCTTCAACGCCCGGATGAAAGAAGGGACGTCTGTCCGTGAACACGTTCTAGACATGATGACCCACTTTAAACTGGCGGAGATGAACGGAGCTTCGATCGATGAGTAGAGCCAGGTCAGATTTATCTTGGAGACTCTTCCGAAGAGTTTCCTTCAGTTTCGTAGCAACATTGTTATGAACAAAATAAGCTACACACTCACCACCCTCCTGAATGAGCTACAGAACTTTCAGTCCTTGATGAGGATCAGGACACCAGAAGCTGAGGTAAATGTTGCCTACAGGTCCTATCACAGGGGTTCGACCTCAGGGACTAAATTCATTGCTCCTTCTCGTCCGAAAGGGAAGAAGAAGATGAAAAAGGGTAAAGTTGACTGAGCTGCCGCCCAAAAGGGCAAGAAGGTCAAGGAAGTTGCAGAGAAAGGAAAGTGTTTCCACTGCAATGGGGGCGGCCACTGGAAGAGAAACTGTCCCAAGTTCCTTGCCAAGGGGAAGAATCAAGGTAAATGTAATTTACTAGTGACTGAAACATGTTTAGTGGAGAGTAGTGACTCTGCCTGGATATTGGATTCGGGCGCCACTAACCACGTTTGTTCTTCTTTTCAGGGAATTGATTCCTGGCAGCAGCTGCGAGAGGGTGAGGTGACTCTACGGGTTGGATCTGAAGGGAATGAAAATCCCACGCACCGGAAGACGATTGAATCGTCGAGGTATCATTATGCAACTAGTGTTTATTAAAATTGATCTAACACTTAGATCTAGGCTAAACATGCCTAAAGAAGAAGAAATTTACAGCAAGAATAGATCTTACTTACTTGTTGTAGACAAACACAGCAAATTCTTCCTCAGGTCACGAACTCTTCGTGCTACTCGGTCTCAACGAAAACTTCTACCAGAACGATCTCGAACACCACCAAGTGATCTTCTCGGTTGTTCTCTTTTGGAGAAGGGAAGATGGTGGGATCTTAGTTTTGGAGAGGGAGGAGATTTACGAGAGTAGAGAGAATTCTCTTTTCTTCTCTTTGGTGAAAATCAAAAAATGAGAAGGGTGATCCCCAATCTCTTCTTGCAAAGGATTTAAATAGTGGGATGAGGGAGTTAACATCTCCTCATTATTACCACTTTACCACAACCATAGGTTATGCAAATCTCATTCGCATAACCACATAATATAAGATATCTCATATCTCATATTGCAAATCTCATTTGCAATAATTGTGGATTAATTAAATTGAATCATATCCAATTTAATTTCTCCAATTAGCCCTAATTCAACAATTAGGCTAACCTATAGTTTATTATGAATCTCATTCACATTAAACTATATATTATATCATTCATATCTCATATAAATGACATAAATTCCCTTAAAGTGAAATTGAACACTTCAATTTCATACCAAAACATTAACCCTTCTTTTAACCAGTGGAGCCAAGCGAGGGACCTAATGGACCTACAGTGACGGGCTCCAATGATCCGAGATTAATTAACTGTCAAACTCTTTGACCCGGTTAACCAACATTCATTAGCTACGGTAACACTCTACTATAGCCCGTAGCTGCACTCCCGTCAGTGCAGAATATTACGTGTCCACTGATATAACCAATACCCATGAGTCGACCCTTCACAGGTTGTTCGTAGACACAGTTGGGTCAAATTACCGTTTTACTCCTGTGTCTACCTCTTGTTCCTTAAGTCCCCACTGCTCCTCTAATGAACAACATATTGTGATGGTCCAACCATACACAACACCTTTCTCGGGCCAGTGAGAATGTGGGCGCCCGTTGTCTAAGCCCTGGAGACAGCACTCAAGGGAACAACCCCTCTAGTTTCCCTAAAGGCGGGAACGAGTGAATTTCATCTCGCGTAGTTAAGTTTCCAGCTCCCTACTTGGTTCTGTCCCTTAGAAGATAGGCAT
Organism: Trichosanthes cucumerina; assembly: GCA_036507285.1. Lineage (NCBI taxonomy): Eukaryota > Viridiplantae > Streptophyta > Magnoliopsida > Cucurbitales > Cucurbitaceae > Trichosanthes > Trichosanthes cucumerina. The sequence continues at coordinate 83,684,273 of CM071835.1, read as the reverse complement.
ATTGGGCGAGTAATCGTGACCACCCTCACCCGCACTAGTCAAAAACGGACCCTCGCAGATGAGAGTCCGTAACACGCTCGTGGATTCAAGTCGAGTCACTAATGGTCATCTACAAAGTTATTAGTCCTTACTGTCAACGGTGTTACATCAGTAGGTCTAATAAATCACGGTTCGATCTTGTACAATCTCATTGCACAAGATGCCCCCACTCGCATGTCAACCACATGAACGAATCAGATCACCTCGTTTGTATCTAATACAAAGCGGGTCGCATCCACAGTGTATCCATATACTGTAGACCGTTCGGGTCATTAACTCGAACGTGATCCTCCCTGTGTGTCCACTACACACCGTTCAAGTTCTAGTTCTCTCATAAATTCAATGACCCTGGAGCTTAGTTTATTGGAAAAGTTTATAAATATTGCGAGACACAAAGTGATGAAATGAATAACTCTTATTAATTTCAAACAATATATTACAAATACGAGATTAGGACAAAAATCCCAATAGGATCCGGGGAGATAGTCTCTGCTACAGCAATCGGTAAAGTGAAGCTTTACTCCGGCAGGAATTACTTATTGTTAGACAATTTGTATATAGTTCTAGGGTTTACTAGAAACCTCGTTTCTATTTCTTGTCTTCTTGAACATTGTATTTCCGTTTCATTCAATGGCAATAAAGTGTTTATTTCCCGAAATGGAAACTTCATTTGTTCTGCTTCACCTAAGTCTTATTTGTATGTTTTGAAACCTAATTTGGTCAATAGCGTTTTGAACACTTAATTATTTAAAACAGCAGAAACATGAACTAAAATAGTTAAAGTTTCTCCAAAAGAAAATGTCCATCTTTGGCATCTACGGTTAGGCCACATTAATCTCAATAGGATTGAGAGACTAGTGAAGAGTGAACTTCTAAGCGAGTTGGAAGAAAACTCTTTACCGGTGTTTGAGTCATGCCTCGAAGGCAAAATGACCGAACGTCCTTTTAATGGAAAATGATATAGAGCCAAAGAGCCCTTTGAGCTTGTACATTCTGACCTCTGTGGTCCGATGTGTGTTAAAACACGAGGTGGTTACGAATACTTCGTATCTTTCATAGATGTGACGTCCGAGGAAGAGGGGTACATGAATGAACCGAGCCCACATCTAAATGAGAGGGATCCTGAGGATATGAAAGTATGGTACCCGAGGAAAATGGGTACATGCGAGTGACCATGAGGATGTGAAAGTACAATTGAGAAAGGCTTAAAAGAATTGATAGCTACTACCTATACCAATAAGGTGCACCTTCCTTTTCGGTGGCTCAATCATAGGAACTCCACAGTTAAGCATGCTTGGCTTGGAGCAATTCTATGTTGGGTGACCTCCTGGGAATTATCCTAGGGAGCATGTGAGTGAGGACAAAGCATGCTGAAAGGACCCCGTGTTGGTTTGTGGGGATAGTGTCTTCACTCTTACAAGCAGTCATGGATGATATAGTGACGCAGTCAGGTCGCAGGAGATCTTAGGCCTGGGGCGTTACAGACTATGTAACACCCCTACTTTTATAACATGAAATCCTAGGGACATTACAACTCATGCATGCATTCGAGGCCTTAAATAACTTAAAAATTTAAAAATCGTTATACAACACAAGCGGAACCAAAATCATTTAGAAATATTTTCTAAATCAGGTATGCGGAAAATCTTGACTTGATTCCCATGACTTCTGTAGCGCATCCATGTCACTCGCCTGGTATGCTCTCGCCTTTACCTGAAAACATTTTAAAATAGAGAAAATACAACAAAGGTAAAGGGGTGAGTATTATAAAATACCCAGTAAGTGGGGGTCGGGAAATGCCAACACATGCAACATGACTTTCATTTAAACATGACTTTTATACATGACTATTATTCGTGACTTTTGAAATCATAAAACTTTCTGTTGTGGGACCTAAAAATCCTTTCATAAAATCATGACTTTCCTCTTTGGCTATGCGTGGTCAATTGAGTCTACCTGAGTCTTTTCATTTTGAGTCCCTCACAGACCCCTATAGGTTTGAGTCCCTCACAGACCCCTATAAGATTTGAGTCCCTCACAGACTCCTATAAGTTTTGAGTCCCTCACAGACCCCTATAAGTTCGAGTCCCTCTGGACTCTATAAGTTTGACCCATAGGTCTCTCGATGCATGTTTTACCATACATAAATTCTCAAGAGACCAATTGCCACAGCCTACATGACATGTTCATATACATACAATATGCATGAGGTCCCATTCTTCAAACACATATACCTATACATTCAGAATGATTCAACAATCACATAAAACATAAAATCATGGCATAACTTTCATAACTTTAATCCAGAGTCAATCAATCATAATTAATAAGTACGTTTATAATTTAAGATACATAATTAACACAATGACATAACTGAAAATCTCAATATGCATAACTATACATAACTGTGTCAAGACTCATTTTTAAATACTTTGAAATCATTTCGGCTCGGGTCCTCTCAAACCCTTAAATCATCAAGTTCCTTTCTAAATCTTTTGAAAATCATTTACTCAAGGTCCTCTAAACCCCTTTGAAATATTCGTTTTCTAAATTCAAGCCCTAAGCATGAGTCTTGGAAATTCACCCTTTGAAATAAATCCTTGAATTTCAACTTTTTAAAATAAATCTTTCAGAAACCGTGTTTACTCCTCTTTTCAAGATCATTTGTAGAAAATCCCTTACCTTGGATTTTCGATCAAGGATCTTCAAGAGCTCCTAAAACCTTGTCTTTTCTTTCACGTTCAACTCGACGCTCAAATTTCCAACTCTCCTATACCATAAATAAGATTCATAACTAATTCTTATTTAAAGAAGCTTATAATCGAAATTTGACGATAACCAGGCCGAATTACCACTCATAGAGGCTCGTAACGGACTCGGGAAAGCAAACGGGTGGAAACGGGCGAGTACCAGCAGACGGCGGCGCGTGGCCAGTCGGCGGCGACCAACGGCGGCACGTGGTGTGGCACGACTGCGCGTCTCCGAGCGTGGAGCATACCATTGGGAAGCTTGTGGCCCGATCTATCCAGAACCAACCTCTTCTCTCTGAAAACCGATCGAAAAAATGATGAACCGGTCGAACTAAACATCAAACTGGTGGTTCACAACTCAAACTTCCGACGACTTGATTTGTAAAGCTCGATCTGGTGGCTTGCAGTTCCGGCGAGGATATACTGGTTTGCGTGGCGTTCAGGCGAGGCACGTCGAGTGTGCGGTTGCGGCTTCAACGGACGAATCGATCACCGACGGAGGTTGCAGCGGAGACAACCTCGACTTGCAGACGGATCTGGCGTTGACGATGGTGCGACTCGACTCGAATGGCAGCGTGCAACGTTCGTACGAGTTCCGGCGAGGACTTAGACGACCCTATAGGCGTAACGAGGACTGGCGGCTTGACGTTCGAAAAATGGTGAGGATTGCTTGTCGGCGGGAGGAATAACGTGAAGAAGGAGTGTGAGATGAGGGAGATGAAGAACCTTGAAGAACGTGCAAACCCTAAATCCCTCTCTTTACACCAAAATTACCAAAATGCCCTTCCTTTAACTCCTAACTACAAAAATGCCCCAAAGCTTATTTAAAATCTTCATTTATCTAATTCCTTTAATTTCCACAAGAATCCTAAATCAATTTATCTAGTTTAAATGCTCAAACTAAACATTATCCAAAAACACAAATTAAAAGGTACTTGAAGTTCTGGGGCGTTACAATAGATGACTATTCGAGGTATGAGTATATTTATCTAATGCATAGGAAGTCTGAAACTCTTGAAAAGTTCAAGCAGTACAAGACAGAGGTTGAGAACCTGTTAGGTAAAACCATTAAAACACTTCGATCGGATCGAGGTGGAGAGTATATGGACACTGAATTTCAGGACTATATGATAGAACAGGAAATTATGTCCCAACTCTCAGCACCTGGTATGCCACATCAGAATGGTATATTGGAGAGGAGAAACAGAACCCTGTTGGACATGGTTCGATCGATGATGAGTTATGTTCATCTCCCTGATTCTTTTTGGGGTTACGCAGTGGAGACTGCGGTGTATATTTTGAACAATGTTCCGTCGAAGAGAGTTTGTGAAACACCTTTCGAACTCTGGAATGGACGTAAAGGTAGTTTACACCATTTAAGAATTTGGGGATGTCCAACCCACGTGTGGGTGTCAAACCCGAAGAAGTTGGAACCCCGTTCAAAATTATGCCTATTCGTAGGTTACCCAAAAGAGACTAGGGGTGATCTATTTTACGATCCTAAGGAAAATAGGGTGCTTGTGTCGACAAACGCCACTTCCCTTGAGGAAGACCATGTCAGGGATCATTTTCCTAGGAGCAAAATCGTGTTGAACGAAATGGACAGTACATCAGCAAGAGTTGCTGATAGGGCTAGTACGTCAACAAGTGTTGTTGATCCTAGCACATCAAGTCAAGTCCGTTCCCAAGAGTTGGGAATGCCTCAACGTAGTGGGAGGGTTGTGAGACAGCCTGACGTTACATGGGTTTAGCTGAAACCCAAGTCTTCACTCCTGATGATGACTACGAGGATCCATTGACCTACGATCAGGCAATGGTAGACGTTGACAAGGACGAATGGATTAAAGCTATGGACCAGGAAATGGAGTAGATGTACTTCAATTCTGTCTGGGAGCTTGTGGATCAACCGGATGGGGTTAAACCTATTGGTTGCAAATGGATCTACAAGCGTAAACGTGGCGTAGATGGGAAGGTGCAGACCTTCAAAGCACGACTAGTGGCAAAGGGTTTTACCCAGGTCGAAAGGGTTGACTATGAGAAAACCTTTTCACCTGTTGCCATGGTAAAGTCGATCAGGATCCTTCTGGCCATTGTCGCATATTATGACTATGAGGTATGGCAGATGGATGTCAAGACCGCTTTTTTGAATGGCAACCTTGACGAAACCATCTACATGGACGAGCCCAAGGAACCATAACCCAAGGCCAAGAGCAAAAGGTTTGCCGGCTTCATAGATCCGGACTGAAACAAGCCTCGAGCTCTTGGAATATAAAGTTTGATGAGGCGATCAAATCTTATGGCTTTGATCAGAACGTTGACGAGCCTTTGTGTCTACAAGAAAATCGTCGACAAAACTGACGCAATTCTGATATTGTACGTGGATGATATCCTTCTCATTAGGAATGAGGTAGGATTTCTTACTGACGTAAAGAAATGGCTAGCTTCGCAATTCCAAATGAAAGATTTGGGAGAAGCTCAAGTATGTCAGAGGTATCCGCATTGTTGGAACTCAAGAATGTAACGCTAGCCATGTCTCAAGCGTCTTATATTGACAAGATGTTATCTAGATATAAGATGCAGAACTCCAAGAAGGGCTTGCTGCCTTTCAGGCACGGGGTTCACCTGTCTAAGGATCAATGTCATAAGACTCCTCAAGAGGTTGAGGATATGAGACAAATCCCCTATGCTTCAGCTGTAGGAAGCCTGATGTATGTCATGTTGTGTACTAGGCCCGACATCTGTTATGCAGTAGGGATTGTCAGTAGGTATCAATCCAATCCAGGATTAGATCACTAGACAGCCATAAAGGCAATCCTCAAGTATCTTAGGAGAATGAGGAACAAAAGCTTAGTGTATGGCAGTGGGATTTGATCCTTAAAGGATACACAGATTCTGACTTTCAGATCGATAACGATTCTAGAAAACCTGTTGGGATGTTTTGTCCTAATCTCGTGTTTATAAATTACTATTTGAAATTAATAAAGAGTTATTCATTTCTTCATTTTGTGTCTCGCATTTTATACAACTTTGACCAATAAACTAAGCTTCAGGGCATTGAATACATGAGAGAACTAGAACTTGAACGGTGTGTGATGGACACACAGGGAGGATCACGTTCGAGTAAATGACCCGAACGGTCTACAGTATATGGATAGGGTTGGAGATCTAATCCAGGATACACTGTGGATGCGGCCCACTTTGTATTAAGATACAAACGAGGTGATCTGACTCGTTCATGTGGTTGACATGCGAGTGGGGGCATCATGTACAATGAGATTGTACAAGACCGAACGTGAATTATTAGACCTACTGATGTAAGATCGTTGACAGTAAGGACTAATAACTTCGTAGATGACCATTAGTGACTCGACCTGAATCCTGAGCGTGTTACGTGTTGGTTTTTTGGCCCTTAATTTAAAATGAATTAATTAATATTTTGATGATAACAAACCTGCTATTAATTACTTGTTTTGAAGTGTCTATTGCATAGAGCTCGAAATAACGATTCCAACGCCTCTTGAATCACTCAAATCGGAGCTAAAACGAAGAAAACATGACCAAAACAAGTATGAACAGAAATTTCCTGACGCGATGACGTGGCGGCCAAATTACCATTGTAGACCCATTAAAGTATGACATGTGGACTATGAGAGAGTAATATTTGGTAGGGTTTTGTTTGTTTTAAAATTAAAATAAAATAAAATAATTTTTTTATTATTATATATATATTACCGTTACTTCTAAATTTAAAAAAAAAACAGAAACAATTAATGCTTCTGACCATTGGGAGTTTAAAAAAATCAAAAATAAAAAAATAAATCAAAATTAAAAATCAAACTTTTGTTTTTCCGTTACTCACATAAATATATATATAATATTATATTATTATTATTATTATTATTATATTAATTCTTTTTAATAATTATTTTCTTTTTACTTTTAATCTCCACCATCTATTTCTCTTTTACCACAATCGAATGGTCCAAATTAAACTTTGGTTTTTACCTCATTTCCCTCTCTTTTTATACCATCTTCTTCTCCAAAATTTTACAACAAGTTTTGGCATTTTATAATCCTCCAAAAATCAAAAGCCTCCATTGTTGCTCTCTCCAAACTCTCAATTTTTTTTTTCATCTTTTTCTTGAGAGAGTTTTGTTGTATTGTAAGGATTATTTTGTGAGAGTTAAAATTTGTGAATCTACTCTATCAAGAGAGTGTATAAGTGTGTTCTTCAAATCTTTACCAAACTTTGTAATGGTTTGATCCTAAGCCGTGGAAAGGATCGGGTTTGCTCTTGAACCCGTAAAAAGAGCGGTGTAGCGGTTGGGCTCTAATTCGTGGAAAGAGTCGGTGCAAATTTTTTTTTATTCAAATTCTCAAGAGGCGCTTGGGGAGTGGAGTAGGTCGAGTTTGACCGAACCACTATAAAATTACGGTGTCATATTCTCTAACTCTTTCTTATTTATTTTTGCAATTACTTGTAGTAGTTTATGCATGCTTTAATTTGTTCCTTAAGTAATTGCTAAGTATTGCATTTTATTATACTTTTTATCTATCTTGCATATTTCATTAATTTCTCTTAATTATTTCTTTTTAATTGTTTCTTAAAAAGTTTGTTAATTAGATAATTTAGGCATATTTAGTAAAAAGTTTAATTAAACCCTATTCACCCCCCTCTAGGGTTGCCATACCGATCCAACAATTGGTATCAGAGCGAGGTTGCTCTTTTAGAATTTTGTTTATAAACTTTATTGTTTGAGCTTTATGGCAAACCGAGTAGTAAATGGTGTTATTGAAGGACAATCCACCTCTAGGCCTACTTATTTTGATGGGTCAAATTATTCTTATTTGAAGGCTAGAATGAAAATTTATTTGCAATCTGTTGACTATAGTTTATGGTTAAATGTTGTTAATGGTCCTTATATTCCCATGAAAATTGTTAATGAAAATGATGTGCCAAAATTAGAAAATGAATATGATGAAATTGATTTGAAAAAGTGTGGTCTTAATGCTAGAGCTATAAATTGTTTTTATTGTGCCTTGAGTAAGGATGAATTTAATAGAATATCTATGTGCTCTTCGGCTAAAGAAATATGGAATATTCTTGAAGTGACTCATGAGGGAACTAATCAAGTTAAAGAATCAAAAATTAGCATGCTAGTTCATAATTATGAATTGTTTAAGATGGATGCTAATGAATCTATTACCGAGATGTTTACTAGATTTACTAACATTACAAATACTTTGAAAGGTCTTGGTAAAGTTTATACTAACTCGAAAAATGTTAGGAAAATTCTTAGATCTTTACCTAAGAATTGGGAAGCTAAGGTGACGGCAATTGAAGAAGCAAGAGATCTCACCAAACTTCCTTTGGAGGAACTTATTGGCTCTCTCATGACACATGAGATCACTTTGAAGGAACACATGGAGGATGAGCCCAAAAAGAAGAAAGATATTGCTTTAAAGACTTTAACTTTGGAAGTTGAATCCGAAGATGAGGGCGTTCTTGATGAAGAAGATATTGCATATTTTTCACGTAAGTATAAAAAGTTCATTAAGAGGAAGAAACAATTCAATAAACACATTTTCAACCAAAAAGAGTCAAAGGGTGAAAAGAGTAAAAAAGATGAGGTTATATGCTATGAATGCAAGAAACCGGGTCACATAAGAACGGATTGCCCTCTCCTCAAATCATCCAAGAAATCCAAGAAGAAAGCAATGAAAGCCACTTGAGATGATAGTGATGAAAGTGGAAGTGGAAGTGACAATGAAGAAGTAGCAAACTTTTGCTTCATGGCTCATGGTGACAAGGGTGATGAACAAGATGATGAGGTAACTCTAGAGCCCCTTTCTTATGATGAATTATTTGAAGCTTTTGAAAATATGCAAAATGACATAGAAAAGCTTGATTCTAAATATGTTGTGCTTGAAAAGAAATACAATGCTCTAACTAGTGAAAATAAGTTTTTACTTGATGAAATTGCTTGCTTAAAAGAAAATGAGCATAATGTTGTGAAAATTGATGAAATGAATATCTCTTGTGATAAGCATGCTTTTGATTGTGATGAGAAAAATGTCTTGCTTGATAAAGTTAGATTTCTTGAGCATGATAGTTATGAAAAAAGATAATTTGATTAAATTGCTTTAGTAAAATGAATTAAATGCTTTGCAAGAACTTGGTAAGGCAAAAGAGTCCATTAAAAAGTTGACAATAGGTGCTCAAAGATTGGACAAAATAATTGAAGTTGGCAAATCTTATGGTGATAAAAGAGGTTTAGGCTATATTGATGAATGTTCTACTCCTTCAAGTTCTAAAACCATCTTTGTTAAAGCATCTCCCATTGTGCCTAATCATAATATGCCTAAGATTGGGTCTAAGCATGATAAATCTAGTTTTGTGCCTATATGTCATCATTGTGGTGTTGAAGGTCATATTAGACCAAATTGCTTTAAATTAAAATATGCTCATACTACTTCTTCAAGAAGAATTTTTTCTCAAAGAACAAAGTTTCACAATGCTCCAAAAAGAATTTCTCCAAGAAAAGTAGAGTGCATAAATTTGTCGTAAGAGATAAATCTTTGCATAATGTTGTTTGTTTCTCATGTGGCAAGTATGGACATAAAGCTTATTTTTGTTACTTGTCTAAATCCAATGCTTTAAATGTGAATGCAAAAATATGGGTTCCCAAGTTTGTAAATGCTAACCTTCTAGGACCCAAACAAGTATGGGTACCAAAAGATCAATCTTGAATAATTTTGTTTGTAGGTATGTTTGAAAGTCTCCAAGAAAAATAAATGGTACTTGGATAGTGGTTGCTCGAGGCATATGACGGGAGACCAATCCAAGTTTGTCAATCTTTCCAAAAAGGATGGAGGTTTAGTAACTTTTGGTGACAACAAGAAAGGTAAAATTATTGGTAAGGGTAGTGTAGGTAATAGTTCTTCTACTTTGATTGAAAATGTACTTTTAGTTGATGGTCTAAAACATGATTTACTTAGTATTAGTCAATTATGTGATAAAGGTTTTAGAGTCGTGTTTGATAAAAAGAATTGTATCATTGAAAATGCTAGTGATAGAAAAGTCTTGTTTGTTGGTAATAGGGATGAAAATGTGTATACTATTGATTTGAATGATTGCCCTATTAGTGATAAATGTCTTTCGGCTTTGCATGATGATTCTTGGTTATGGCATAGAAGACTAGGACATTCTAGCATGCACTTAATTTCAAATATTTCCAAGAATTCTTTAGTTAGAGGTCTACCTAAATTTAAATTTGAAAAGAATAAAGTTTGTGATGCTTGTCAAATGCAAACCAAGTCCTCTTTCAAATCTAAAAATGTGATTTCTATATCTAGACCCCTTCAACTATTACATATGGACTTATTTGGCCCTTCTAGAGTTGCTAGTTTTTTAGGGAATTATTATGCTTTTGTGATAGTTGATGATTTTTCAAGATTTACTTGGGTTTTGATGTTAAAACATAAAGGTGATGTTTTGAAAAGTTTTTCTAGTTTTGCAAAAAGAGTTCAAAATGAAAAAGGATTTTTTATTTCTAAATTATGAGTGATCATGGAGGAGAATTTGATAGTATTGCTTTTGAAAATTTTTGTGAAGAAAATGGTTTTTCTCATAATTTCTCCGCTTTAAGAACTCCTCAACAAAATGGTGTGGTTGAAAGGAAAAATCGTACTTTGCAAGAATTTGCTAGGTCAATGTTGCATGAGTATGATTTATCTAAATACTTTTGGGCGGAAGCCGTTAACACCGCTTGTTATGTTTTAAATAGAGTTTTAATTAGACCTTCTTTAGATAAAACTCCTTATGATCTTTGGCATAACAAAATTCCAAATATTAGGTATTTCAAAGTTTTTGGTTGCAAATGTTTTATTTTGAACAACAAAGAAAAACTTGGAAACTTTGATTCTAAGACGGATGTTGGTGTTTTTCTAGGTTATTCATCTACTAGTAAAGCCTATAGAGTTTTCAATAAGAGAACTTTAATTATTGAGGAATCTATGCATGTTGTATTTGATGAATCTTGCAATAATGTTTCTAATGAGTCTATTTGTAGTGATGATTTAGAAAGGAATTTTGGAGATTTACTTGTTAGTGACAAAGGCAAGAAAATTGACTCAAGTAAGCAAGAAGTGAGCTTCAATGAAAAGAAGGAAAGTGGTTCTTCATCTATATCTAAAGAATAGAGGTATGCTCCATCCCATCCCAAGGACTTGATTCTTGGTGATCCCGAACAAGGTGTAAAAATTTGTTCCTCTCTTAATTTGTTTAGTAATCTTGCTTTTGTTTCTCAAATTGAACCTAAAAGTTTTAAAGATGCAGAAAATGATGAATTTTGGATTTTAGCTATGCAAGAAGAATTAAATCAATTTGAAAGGAACAAAGTTTGGGAATTAGTCCCTAGGCCTTTTAATGCTTCTATTATTGGGACTAAATGGGTCTTTAGAAATAAAATGGATGAAGATGGAAATATCATTAGAAATAAAGCTAGACTTGTAGCTCAAGGTTATTGTCAAGAGGAAGGTATAGATTATGAAGAGACTTTTGCACCCGTTGCTAGATTAGAAGCTATTAGAATGTTACTTGCTTTTGCTTCCTATAAAAATTTTATCTTGTATCAAATAGATGTGAAAAGTGCCTTTTTAAATGGTTATATTATGGAGGAAGTTTATGTAGAACAACCTCCGGGTTTTGAAAGTTTTGATTTACCTAATCATGTCTATAAGTTGAAAAAGGCTCTTTATGGGTTAAAACAAGCTCCAAGAGCTTGGTATGATAGGCTTAGTAATTTTCTACTTGAGAATGGTTTTAAAATGGGTAAACTTGACACTACTCTTTTTATTAAGACTAAGGAAAATGATATGCTTTTAGTACAAATCTATGTAGATGATATTATCTTTGGTTCTACTAACCCTTCTTTGTGTGAAGAATTTTCTAAATGTATGCATAGTGAGTTTGAGATGAGTATGATGGGAGAACTTAGTTTCTTCCTTGGACTTCAAATCAAACAACTCAAGGATGGTATCTTCATAAGTCAAGAGAAATACATAAAAGATTTGCTCAAAAGGTTCAAGTTCAATGAAGGTAAAATTGCAAAAACTCCTATGAGCACATCCACTAAGCTTGACAAGGATGCAAAAGGTAAATGTGTAGACATAAAATTTATCGAGGTATGATAGGATCTCTACTTTATTTAACCGCTAGTAGACCCGATATCATATTTAGTGTATGTCTTTGTGCTATATTTCAATTTTTTCCTAAGGAATCCCATTTGCATGTCGTTAAGAGAATATTTAAATATTTGTTTGGGACTAATGATTTAGGTTTATGGTATCCTAGAAATGTTGAGCTTAATTTGATAGGATATTCCGATGCGGATTTTGCCGGAAGCATACTTGACCGTAAAAGTACTAGTGGAACTTGTCAATTTCTTGGTAGCTCTTTAGTATCTTGGTTTAGTAAAGAGCAAAATTCGGTTGCCTTATCCACTACCGAACCGGAATATATTGTGGTTGCTAGATGTTGTGCTCAAATTCTTTAGATGAAACAAACTCTTTGTGATTTTGGATTAAAGTTTGATAATGTGCCTATATTTTGTGACAATACTAGTGCTATTAATTTGACTAAAAATCCTATTCATCATTCTAGAACTAAGCATATTGATATTTGACATCACTTTATTAGAAAACATGTGCAAAATGGTCATATTACTCTTGATTATGTGAGCTCTAATGATCAATTAGCGGATATTTTCACTAAGCCTTTGAATGAAGAAAATTTTTGCAAAAATAGGCTTGAGCTTGGTATTATTCGTTGTGATGCCTCTTGAATCTATAATTTTAGTTTTCTATGGCATATTGATAGGGGGAGTTATGTTAAGTATGTATTCATGTTCTTAGGGGGAGCTTGCATGTAGTTCTTAATCTTTCATAATTGTGTATTTTTTATGATTCCAAAGGGGGAGAAGTTTAAGAAAAATAGGTTCTAAATTATGTATCATGTTTTAGTTTTGCATTAATTTAGGGAGAGAATGATATATTATATTTATTTGAGTGATTGTTCAAGTATGAGCTTTATGGTGGCATATTGGACTTTATTTTATGAACTTCAAGTTATTTTTCTTTAATGGTTTGTCATCATCAAAAAGGGGGAGATTGTTGGCTTTTTGGTCCTTAATTTAAAATTAATTAATTATTAATTAATTAATATTTTGATGATAATAAACATGCTATTAATTACTTGTTTTGAAGTGTCTATTTCATAGAGCTCGGAATAACGATTCCAACGCCTCTTGAATCACTCAAATCGGAGCTAAAACGAAGAAGATATGACCAAAACAAGTTTGAACGGAAATTTCCCGACGCGATGACGTGACGGCCAAATTACCATTGTAGACCCATTAAATTATGACATGTGGACTATGAGAGAGTAATATTTGGTGGGGTTTTGTTTGTTTTAAAATAAAAAGAAAATAAAATAATTTTTTTATTTTATATATATATTACCGTTACTTCTAAATTTAAAAAAAAAAATCAGAAACAATTATTGCTTCTGACCGTTGAGAGTTTAAAAAAAAATAAATCAAAATTAAAAATCAAACTTTTGTTTTTCCGTTACTTACATAAATATATATATAATATTATATTATTATTATTATTATTATTATTATTATTATTATTATTATTATTATATTATATTATTAATTCTTTTTGATAATTATTTTCTTTTTACTTTTAATCTCCACCATCTATTTCTCTTTTACCACAATCCAATGGTCCAAATTAAACTTTGGTTTTTACCTCATTTCCCTCTCTTTTTATACCAAATTCTTCTCCAAAATTTTACAACAAGTTTTGGCATTTTACAATTCTCCAAAAATCAAAAGCCTCCATTGTTACTCTCTCCAAACTCTCAATTTTTTTCTTTACATCTTTTTCTTGAGAAAGTTTTGTTGTATTGTAAGGATTATTTTGTGGGAGTTAAAATTTGTGAATCTACTCTATCAAGAGAGTGTATAAGTGTGTTCTTCAAATCTTTACCAACTTTTGTAACAGTTTGATCCTAAGCCGTGGAAAGGATCGGGTTTGCTCTTGAACCCATAAAAAGAGCGGTGTAGCGGTTGGGCTCTAATCCGTGGAAAGAGTCGGTGCAAATTTTTTTTTATTCAAATTCCCAAGAGGCGCTTGGAGAGTGGAGTAGGTCGAGTTTGACCGAACCACTATAAAATTACGGTGTCATCTTCTCTAACTCTTTCCTATTTATTTTTGCAATTACTTGTAGTAGTTTATGCATGCTTTAATTTGTTCCTTAATTAATTGCTAAGTATTGGATCAAACTCATTTTTATTATACTTTTTATCTATCTTGCATATTGCATTAATTTCTCTTAATTATTTCTTTTTAATTGTTTCTTAAAAAGTTTGTTAATTAGATAATTTGGGCATATTTAATAAAAAGTTTAATTAAACTCTATTCACCCCCCCCTCTAGGGTTGCCATATCGATCCAACATTACGGACTCCTGTCTGCGGGGGTCTGTCCTTTGACTAGTACGGGTGAGGGTGGTCACAGTTACTCGCCCAATATGCCTATCTTCTCAAGGACAGGAGCAAGTAGGGAGTTGGGAACTTAATTACGCGAGACGGAATTCACTCGTTCCCGCCTTTAGGGAAACTAGAGGGGTTGTTCCCTTAAGTGATGTCTCCAGGGCTTGGACAACGAGCGCCCACTCTCTCACTGGCACGAGAGAGTAGTTGTGATGGTCGGACTATTACAACGTTGTTGTTCATTAGAGGAGCAGTGGGGACTTAAGGAGCAAAAAGTAGACACAGGGGTAAAACGGTAATTTGACCCAACAGTGTCTACGAACAACCTGTGAAGGGCGACTCATGGGCATTGGTTATATCAGTGGACACGTAATATTCTTGCACTGACGGGAGTGCAGCTACGGGCTTTAGTGGAGTGTTACCGTAGCTAATGAATGTTGATTAACCGGGTCAAAGAGTTTGATAGGTTAATCTCGGATCATTGGAGCTCATCACTGTAGCTCCATAAGGTCCCTCGGTTGGCTCAATTTGGATTAAAAGAAGGGTTAATGTTTTGGAGTGAATTGAAGTCTTCAATTTCACTAAAAGGGCATTTATGTCATTTATATGAAATATGAATGATATAATATATAGTTTAATGTGAATGAGATTCATAATAAACTATAGGTTAGCCTAATTGTTGAATTAGGGCTAATAGGAGAAATTAGGTTGAGTGGTATTAAATTGGATGTGATTCAATTTAATAAATCCACAATATTGCAAATGTGATTTGTGATATGAGATATGAGATATCTTATAATATATGGTCATGCAAATATGATTTGCATAATCTATAGTTGTGGTAAAATGGTAAATAGGTGGAGATTTCAACTCCACCTATCTCCATTATATAAACCCTTCTTGTAAGAAGGAAAGTAAGTCATTCTCTCATTTTTTGGAATTCTCACCAAAAAGAAGAGAACAATTCTCTCTCAATTCTCTCAACTTTTCTCCTCTCTTCTCCAAAACACCAAGTTCCCAAAAACTTCCTTCTTCTAAAAGAAGAACAATCGAGAAGCCTTTGGTGGTGTTCTTGTTCATGAGAAGTGTTCGGGTTCGTAGAGATCGAGAAGCACACGAAGAGTTTGTGAATCTGGAAAGGAATTTTGAAGAGGGTCTTCAACAAGTAAGTACATACTGTTTTTCCTTTCCATTTAAGCATGTTTAGCCTAAATTTAATAGTTAAATCATTTTAATGAAATTCAATTGCACAACTTCACCATGACGATTCAATAATCTTCCGCTGCGTGGGAGTTTAATTCCCTTCAAAATCTACTTTGTTGTCAGCCTTCATTCTGAATGGAGGAGCTGTAGTATAGTGAAACATCAATCAGGGATGCATCGTTGATTCCACTATGGAAGTTGAGTACGTTGCGGCTTGTGAAGCTGCAAAGGAAGCAGTTTGACTTAGGAAGTTCATGACGGATTTGGAAGTTGTTCCGAATATGAACTTGTCGATCACGTTGTTTTGTGACAACAGTGGTGTTGTAACCAACTCAAGAGAGCCTCAGAGCCATAAGAGAGGCAAACACAATGAGCGGAAGTATCACCTGATACGGGAGATTGTGCACCGCGGCGACGTGACAGTCACACAGATAGCGTCAGAGCACAATGTTGTTGATCCATTTACAAAGCTCCTCACGGCTAAGGTCTTTGAGGGTCACCTAGAGAGTCTAGGTCTTCGAGTGCATCCTGACTAGGGCAAGTGGGAGAATTGTAAACGGATATTCAATGCCCTAGTTTATTGTATTACATCATTGTAATTTATTGTACATTTCAGAAATGTATTTGCTCCACTAGCTTAGTCCAAGTGGGAGTTTGTTGGTATGTCCTAATCTCGTTTTGTTTGTAAATTTAACATTTGAAATTAATAAGAGTTATTTATTTCATCATTTTGTATCTCGCAAATTTTACAAACTTTGTCCAATAAACTAAGCTTCAGGGTCATTGAATTTATGAGAGAACTAGAACTTGAACGGTGTGTAGTGGACACACAGGGATGATCATGTTCGAGTTAATGACTCGAACGGTCTACAGTATATGGATAGGGTTGGAGACCTAATCCTGGATACGTTGTGGATGCGGCCCGCTTTGTATTAAGATACAAACGAGGTGATCTGACTCGTTCATGTGGTTGACATGCGAGTGGGGGCATCATGTACAATGAGATTGTACAAGACCGGAACGTGAATTATTAGACCTACTGATGTAATTGTTAATAGTATGGGACTAATAACTTCATAGATGACCATTAGTGACTCGACCTGAATCCTGAGCGTGTTACGGACTCCTGTCTGCGGGGTTTGTCCTTTTACTAGTATGGGTGAGGGTGGTCACAGTTACTCGCCCAATATGTCTATCTTCTTAGGGACAGGACCAAGTGGGGAGCTGGGAACTTAACTACGCGAGATGGAATTCACTCGTTCCCGCCTTTAGGGAAACTAGAGGGGTTGTTCCCTTAAGTGTTGTCTCCAGGGCTTAGACAACGGGCGCCCACCCTCTCACTGACACGAGAGGGGTGTTGTGTATGGTTGGACCATTACAACATTGTTGTTCATTAGAGGAGCAGTGGGGACTTAAGGAGCAAGAAGTAGACACAAGGGTAAAACGGTAATTTGACCCAACAGTGTCTACGAACAACCTGTGAATGGTCGACTCATGGGCATTGGTTATATCAGTGGACACATCTTGTCTTACACTGACGGGAGTGCAGCTACGGGCTTTATTGGATTGTTACCGTAGCTAATGAATGTTGATTAACTAGGTCAAAGAGTTTGACAGCTTAGTCTCGGATCATTGGAGCTCGTTACTGTAGGTCTATAAGGTCCATCGGTTTCCTCAAACTGGATTAATAGAAGGTTTACATTTTTTGTGTGAATTTGAAGTGTTCAAGTTCACTAAAGGGTAATTATGTCATTTATATGAGATATGAATGATATATTATATAGTTTAATGTGAATGAGATTCATAATAAACTATAGGTTAGCCTAATTGTTGAATTAGGGATAACTTGGAGAAATTAGATTGAGAGAAATTAAATTGAATGTGATTCAATTTAAAAATCCACAATAATACAAATGTGATTTGTAAAATGAGATATGAGATATCTTATTATATGTGGTTATGCAAACATGATTTGCATAACCTATGGTTGTGGTAAAATGGTAAATAGGTGGAGATTTCAACTCCACCTATCACCATTATATAAACCCCTTTGCAAGAAGGGTTCATGATGCGTTTGCTCATTTTTGGATTTTCTCTCCAAAAGCAAATTGAATTCTCTTTCAAACACAACTCTCTCTCAAACTCTCCTCCCTTCACCAAAATAGAGAATCCCACAATTCTCCTTCTACCAAAAGTAGAACAACCGAGTAATCGAGTGGAGGTGTCCATTCGTTGGGATTGTTCGAGGAGTTCGAGATCGTTGAGAAGAACACGAAGAGTTCGTGATCAGAGGAAGAAAATTTGAAGTCGGTTTTCAACAACTAAGTGGTTCTAACTTGCGGATTTTCTTTCTAATTTTGCATGTTTAGCCTAATACTATTAGATAGTTTGATTTTAAGAAAACAAATTGCATAACGATACCACGACGATTCGATCGTTTTCCGCTGCGCGGGGATTCTCATTCCCTTTAGAAGCATGAAAGAAGAAATGAAGAAGAGAATGGTAGAATCAAGAAAACCTTCCTAGATTTCTAGTGAATGAGTCCAAGGAGTTGGCGAGAGATATTAAGGCTATTGAGCCTAGGAATGTTGATCGTGGTGCTCACATCAGTCCACGAAGATGAAAGGTATAAATTTGATTTTTATGTCTAATGAAATCCCTAAACTTTCATTTTGTGTCTAGTAGATCATGGATTCACTACAACAAAATAGGAAAATAATGATCGTCAGAAGAAAAAAAACGCATCTAGGAAACAATGATGGGCAATAAACTTTCATTTTGAGCATGCTCTAGTTGATATGCACACCTACCAACTAGAGCATGCTCAAATGGTCAAGAAATTATATCTTCAATGAAAAGGCGTTAGAGGTTCGAAGCCCCACTCCTACATGTGGTTGAACTCAAAAAAGAAAAAGTGATATCGTATATGAAGGGAATCGATCCTCGTGAGCAGCGAAAACGTGATTTAAAGATCGATTTGCTTGTTTATTTTGGTTTACTTCAAAAAACTAATACATTGGCAATTAAGAGAGAATAAGCAATTAACTAATCTAATTAGCATGGAATAAATTTAATTAGCATGCAATATAGGAACTAAACTAAAAGGAATAGAAAGATTACCTTTGTAGTTTCTCATCCAGCAACTCCTTGCAATTCCAATTTGCACATCAACACAACAAGCCAAAATTCCTTTGTTTTTCAACAGGACACCACCACTTGGAAAACCTCCTATTCTCTGAGTTCTGTCGATCAAACCTTGGTGGGAAGGTTTCCAACTTTTGGAAAGGAAAGAGAATTTGAGATTGTGAGAGAGGAGAGTAATTCTAATTGCCAAAAACAAATTTTCCAGCAATTCGTTCGATCAAGCTCGTCTCCCAACTCCCACTGTATGTATCGATAAGAGGGAGAGAAAAAAGGGGAAAGTGGAGGGAGAACGTGACACGTTCCCCTAACTTTTCTTTATTATTTTTATTATTAATTAATTTAAATTAATCAAATTAATTAAATTAATATAATTAATATAATAAAACTAATTTAATTATATTAATATTTGATTAAATCATATTTAATCAAATATACAAATGATTAAATCTTATTTAATCAATTTTCCTTTTTTAACCTATAGTTTTAATGCACATCTTATGTACATTAAATTTTAACCTATAGTTTTAAATATGAATCTCATTCACATTTAAATAATATTTGAACTCTTTCAAATATTTAATTCTCTCATATAATTTAATATGAATCATATTCACATTAAATTTATAATATAAAGTTCCAAAACTTTATATTATAATGTATTTGTTGGGATGCATGCCCTAATCTCGTGTAAGTTTGTAATATTACATATTGAAATAAATAAGAGTTATTTTTTCATTACTTTGTGTCTCACATACTTATAAACTTAATCCAATAAACTAAGCTCCAGGGTCATTGAATTATGAGAGAACTATAACTTAAACGGTGTGTAGTGGGCACACAGGGAGGATCACATTCGAGTGAATGACCTGAACGGTCTACACTATATGGATAGGGTTGGAGACCTAATCCTGGATACATGTGGATACGACCCGCTTTGTATTAGATACATCAAGGTGATCCAGCTCGTTCATGTGGTTGACATACGAGTGGGGGCATCTTGTGTAATGAGATTGTACAAGACCGAACCGTGAATTATTAAACTTACTGATGTAACACCGTTAACAGTATAGGACTAATAATTTCGTAGATGACCATTAGTAACTCCTCCTAAATCCTGAGCGTGTTATGGACTCCTGTCTGCGGGGGTCTATCCTTTGACTAGTACGGGTGAGGATGGTCACAGTTACTCATCTAATATGCCTATCTTCTCAGGGACAGGACCACGTGGGGAGCTGGAAACTTGACTACGCGAGATGGAATTCACTCGTTCTCGAATTAAGGAAACTAGAGGGGGTTGTTCCCTTAAGTGTTGTCTCCAGGGCTTGGACAACGGGCGCCTACCCTCTCACTGGCCCGAGAGGAATGTTGTTTATGGTCGGACCATACAACATAGTTGTTCATTAGAGGAGTTGTGGGACTTAAGGAGCAAGGGGTAGACACAGGAGTAAAACGATAATTTGACTCAACTGTGAATACGAACAACCTATGAAGGGTCGACTCACGGACATTGGTTATATCGAGGGACGCAACTTGTCCTACAGTGATGGGAGTGCAGCTACGGGCTTGAGTGGAGTGTTACTGTGGCTAATGAATGTTGAATAACCGGGTCAAAGAGTTTGACAGGTTAATCTCGAATCATTGGAGCTCGTCATCTGTAGGTCCATTAGGTCCCTCGGTTGGCTCAAACTGGATAAATTGAGGGTTTACAGTTTGGTGTAAATTTGAAGTATTCAAATTAATTAATTAGGTATTTATGTCATTTATATGTGATATAGTTGATATAATATATAGTTTTATGTGAATGAGATTCACAATTAACTATAGGTTAGCCTAATTGATTAATTAGTGCTAATTTGGAGAAATTGAATTGAGAGAAATTAAATTGAATGTGATTCAATTTAAAATTCCACAATTATACAAATGAAAATTTGTATAATAAGGTATAAGATACCTTATTATATGTAATATGCAAATATGATTTGCATATTATAAGGTTGTGGTAAAATGGTGATTTGGTGGAGATTTCAACTCCATCTCTCGCCATTATATAAAGGCTTTGTAAGAAGCTTTTGGGGAGTGACTTGCTCATTTTTGGAATTTCATATTCCAAGAGCTCTTTCTTCTCTCTCAATTCCTCTCTACATTCTCTCCACCCAAAAGCCAAAGGGAGTCCCACAATTCTCCCTCTACCAATCGAGAATAACCGAGAAGTTCTTTTGGAGGTGTTCAAACCGTTCGGTTCAAGAGATTGAGTTGTAGACATCGTCGTTGCGAAGGAGTTCGTGACCGAAGAAGAAAACCTCAAAGAAGTGTTCTTCAACAAGTAACTGTTACAATTTACTTCCAAATCAGTAAGGAATTTCCTTAGTCAAACAACCTTTTTAGCTGCTTCACAAGCAACTACATACTCTGCCTCCATGGTGGAGTCAGCGATGCATCCTTGTTTGATGTTATGCCACACTATAGCTCCCCCGTTAAGGGTGAAAACTGAACCCGATGTGGATTTCCTAGAATCCTTATCGGTCTAAAAATCAGAATCAGTGTATCCTGTAAGGATCAAATTCTTAGACCCATACACAAGCGTATAGTTCCTCGTTCTCCTAAGATACTTGAGGATATTTTTAACTGCGGTCTAGTGGTCTAACCCTAGATTGGACTGGTACCTACTGACTATTCCCACTACATAACAAATTTCTGGCCTCGTGCACAACATAGTGCATTAAGCTACCTACTGTCGAGGCATAAGGAATATGTCTCATATCCTCAACTTCTTGAGGTGTCTTAGGACACTATTCCTTAGATAGATGAATTCCATGCCTGAAAGGTAATAAACCTCTCTTGGATTTCTGCATCGAATATCGGGCCAACATTTTGTCGATATAGGATGCTTGAGACAGAGCTAGCGTTCTGTTCTTGCGATTCCTGAAATTTGAATCCCAAGAACATACTGCGCCTCTCCCAAATCTTTCATTTGGAATTTGGTCGCTAACCATTTCCTTATGTTAGTTAGGTATCCTACATCATTCCCAATAAGTAGGATATCATCCACATAAAGTACTAAGAAAGCTACTTTGTCATTGATGATCCTCTTGTAAACACAAGGCTCATCAACGTTTTGGTCAAAACCATAAGACTTGATCGCAATATCAAATCTTATGTTCCAAGATCTGGATGCTTGATTCAACCCATAAATGGATCGATTGAGCTTGCAAACTTTTTGCTCATGACCTTGGGCTATGAACCCTTCGGGTTGAGACATATAAATGCTCTCGTCAAGATTACCATTCAAAAAGGCAGTCTTGACATCCATTTTCCATATCTCATAGTCATAAAATGTGGCTATGGACAAGAGTATCCTAATTGACTTAAGCATTGCAACATGGGAAAAAACTTCCTCATAGTCAACTTCTTCCCTTTGGGTAAAACCCTTTGCTAAAAGTCTAGCCTTAAAGGTTTGTACCTTTCTGGTTGCATCTCTCTTTCTCTTACAGATCCATTTGCACCCTATGGGTCTTACCCCTTCAGGCTGGTCTACAAGTTCCTGAACTAAATTGAAGTACATTGACTTCATTTCAAGGTCCATGGCTTTGATCCATTGGTCCTTATCTACGTTATTCATGGCATATTTATAAGACAATAGATCCTCTACACTATCATCAGGTATGACAACTTGAGTTTCAATTAAACCCAAGTAGCGGTCAGGTTGAGAAACAACTCTCCCACTGCGTCGAGGCATTCCCAACGATTGAGAAGGACGAGACTGACTCGATGTATCAGCTTCTTCATCAACTCTTGATGAAGAACCAACTTGATCAACAACTCTTGTTGACTCATCTGTAGCTTCATTTAATACCAACTTACTACGCGGTTTGTGGTTCCTCGTGTGATCTTCCTCCAAGAAAGTGACGTTTGTCGAAACAATCACCTTATTGTTAGAATTTATGCCCTAAACTTGTGTAATTTTGATCAAATAAATAAAGGGTTATTTGTTTTGATAAAATTATATACTTGCTTTATAAATCCAATAAACTAAGCTCCAAGGTTATAATATATCTTGAACATCAGTGTAGTGGACACTATTTGGATTGTGTTCAAGAATATAACCTAAATGGTCTATGGTATAAGAATAAGGTTGGAAACCTCATTCTGGTAACACCATGGATGCGGCCCACTTTGTAATTAGTACAAATGAGGTAATACAACTCATTCATGTAGTTGACATGCGAGTGGGGGCATCCTGTATGAAGAGTTCATACAAGACCGGACTGCAAATTATTAGTCTAACCAGTATAACACCGTTAACAGGGTAAGACTAATAATTTATAGATGGTCATTAGTGACTCGACCTGAATCTTGAGCAAGTTAAGAACTCCTGCTTATAGGGGTTTGTCCTTAGACTAGTATAGGTGAGAGTGGCTTGTAGCCAACTCAATAAGCCTACCTTCTCAGGGACAGAATCTCGTAGGTAGCTGGGGACTTAACTGTGCAAGATGGAATTCACTCATTCCTACACTAAGGAATTAGATAGGTTGTTCCCTCAAGAACCGACTCCGTGTCTTGAACAACGGGCCCCGCCCTCTATGAGGGTATGAGTCTATGGTAGGATCGTAGACTTGTTGTTCATTAGAGGATCAGTGGTGCTTAAGGAACAAAGAGGTAATCACAGGGGTAAAACGGTAATTTGACCCAGCCGTGATTTCGAACAACCTGTGAAGGGTCGACTCATGGGTAATGATTATATCAGTGGACACAATATAATCTACAGTGAGGAGAGTGCAGCTACAAGTCTATAGTGGAGTGACTTGTAGTTAATGAATATTGATTAACTGGATCAAAGAGTTTGATAAGTTAATCTCACATCATTGGAGCTCATGAACTGTAGGTCCATCAGGTCCCTCCGTTGGCTCAACATGGTTATATTGAGGGTATAAAGTTAGGAATGAAATTGAAGTGTTCAATTTTATATATGAGATGTCATATCAATTATATGTGATATAATTGATATAATATATAGTTTTAATGTGAATTAGATTCACATATTAACTATATACTAAAGAGAGAATGAAAGAGGGATAGGATGGTAATTTCCATCCCTATCTCCTTATATATATATAGTTGCATAAGATGCAACTAGGTTAAGCTTAAGCAAACCCTAGTGTGCCATTTTGGTTGTGTTGTTGGAAAGGTTCCAAAACACACTCTCTCTCAAAAACATCTCATCTCACCAAAAGGGAACCCACATTCCTCCCTCACCTAGAGAACAACGGAGAAGATCCGGTGGTAGTGTCTTTATCCGTTCGGGTTCCAGTTGTTGAGATCGTGATCGTCGGAGAAGAAGCACTCGAAGAAAGGTTCTTCAAAGGTAATATCTCGCTGTCCATATTGTTGTTATATGCTTAATCTAGGTAGTTTAGTTCTTGAATGCAATCCATGTAATGAAATTAAGAACGCGCTTTTCACAATCGCTTCCGCTACGGGATTCGATTCCCTTCACTTATTTTCTTATGGGTCGTAGAAAAGACCACCTCTCGTTTCTTTGGGATAACCAACAAATTGACATAATCTTGAACGAGGTTCTAATTTCTTTGGGTTTGTCACCTGTGTTGGGTGTGTGCTCTTATCTCGTGTAGTTTGTAATATTCATTATTGTAAATAAATAAGAGTTATTTATTCAAACTTTGTGTCTCACATATTTTATAAACTTAATCCAATAAACTAAGCTCCAGGGTCATTGTATCATGAGAGAACTAGAACTTGAACGGTGTGTAGTGGACACACGGGGAGGATCACGTTCGAGTAAATGACCCGAACGGTCTACAGTATACGGATAGAGTTAGAGACCTAATCCTGGTTACACTATGGATGCGACCCGCTTTGTATTAGATACAGCGAGGTGATCCAGCTCGTTCATGTGGTTGACATACGAGTGGGGGCATCTTATGCAATGAGATTATACAAGACCGAATCGTGAATTATTAGACTTACTGATGTAACAATGTTAATAGTATAGGACTAATAATTTCGTAGATGACCATTAGTGACTCGTCCTTAATCTTGAGCGTGTTATGGACTCCTGTCTGTAGGGGTCTGTCCTTTGACTAGTACGGGTGAGGATGGTCACAGTTACTCATCCAATATGCCTATCTTCTCAAGGATAGGACCACGTGGGGAGCTGGGAACTTGACTACGCGAGATGGAATTCACTCGTTCTCGAATTAGAAAAACTAGAGGGGGTTGTTCCCTTAAGTGTTGTCTCCAGGGCTTGGACAACGGGCGCCCACCCTCTCGCTAGCCCGAGAGGGATGTTGTTTATGGTCGGACCATACAACATAGTTGTTCATTAGAGGAGCTGTGAGACTTAAGGAGCAAGAGGTAGACACAGGGGTAAAACGATAATTTGACCCAGCTGTGACTACGAACAACCTGTGAAGGGTCGACTCACGAGCATTGGTTATATAGAGGGACACAACTTGTCCTACAGTGATGGGAGTGCAACTACGGGCTTGAGTGGAGTGTTACCGTAGCTAATGAATGTTGAATAACCGGGTCAAAGAGTTTGACAGGTTAATCTCGAATCATTGGAGCTCGTCATTTGTAGGTCCATTATGTCCCTCGGTTGGATCAAACTAGATAAATTGAGGGTTTACAATTTGGTGGGAATTTGAAGTGTTCAAATTCATTAATTAGGTATTTATGTCATTTATATGTGATATAGTTGATATAATATATAGTTTTATGTGAATGAGATTCATAATAAACTATAGGTTAGCCTAATTGATTAATTAGTGTTAATTTGGAGAAATTGAATTGAGAGAAATTAAATTGAATGTGATTCAATTTAAAATTTCACAATTATACAAATGAGATTTGTATAATAAGTTATGAGATACCTTATTATATGTAATATGCAAATATGATTTGCATAATATAAGGTTGTGATAAAATGGTGATTTGGTGGAGATTTCAACTCCACCACTCACCATTATATAAAGGCTTGGTGAGAAGCCTTTTGTAGTTAATTAGTTCATTTTTTGGATTTGGCATCCAAGAGAAGAAAATTCTCTCTCAAATTCTCTTTACTCTCACAAAATTCTCTGCACCCAAAAATCAAAGGGAGTCCCACAACTCTCCC
Organism: Trichosanthes cucumerina; assembly: GCA_036507285.1. Classification (NCBI taxonomy): domain Eukaryota; kingdom Viridiplantae; phylum Streptophyta; class Magnoliopsida; order Cucurbitales; family Cucurbitaceae; genus Trichosanthes; species Trichosanthes cucumerina. The sequence goes on along the minus strand of CM071835.1, from coordinate 83,658,445 downwards.
TCAACCAATCGAGAACAACCGAGAAGATCTTTCGGTGGTGTCACTGTTCTTGGTACGAGAGATCGTGTGTAGAGATCGAAGGCACGAAGAGTTTGTGATCGGAGAAGAAAATCTCGAAGAAGTGTTCTTCAACAAGCAAGTATTGTGATTTACTTTCTGTTTTCTTATTAAATCAGCATGTTTAGCTTAGGATTAAAGTAGTTTAATTCGATTTTAAGAAAGGAATTGCATAACGAACACCACGTCGTTTCATATTGTTTTCCGTTGCAGGAGTTTCATTCCCTTCAATGGAAACAACAAAAGAAGAAACGAGGGCAAAGGTGATGACAATTCGAGAAGAAATGCAAGAAATTATGAATAAGTTCGTGGAATCACAAAAATGATCATTGAAATAGGTATGAATTTACTTCTCTTGTAATAAACTTATGAGGTTGTTATCCTGCAATTACACAACAAGAATAATGTTGCTTATTGTTGGAGTTACATGTTGGTTTGTTGGAGTTAAATGGGTTTTATTTGTTAAGTTTGAGATATACCTAGTTTATTGAAATTTGATTGGAGTTGATGTTTATTCTTTGGAGTTTGATATATGTTGTTTGTTGGAGATTGATTGTTTTTTTTTTCCGACTTAGAAATTGTTTGAGTTTAGTTTATTTCTTGGAGGTTTGAGTTGGAAGAGATATGTTGCTTATTGTTGGAGTTACATGTTGGTTTGTTGGAGTTAGTTTTACTTCTTCAAGTTTGAGATATACATAGTTTGTTGAAATTTGATTGTACTTGGTTGGAGTTTGTAATAAATTGAGTTTATCTTGGAGTTTGATATATGTTGTTGGTTGGAGTTCTTGAGTTTGAAATCATTTAATAAGTTTTAAGTTTAGTTTCTTTGTTGGAGGAGTTATGTTGCTTATTCATGGAGTTATATGTTGGTTTGTTGGAGTTGAATGAGTTATTATTTGTTCCAGTTTGGGTACTACATAATTTGTTGAAATTTGATTGTACTTGGTTGGAGTTTGTAATAGTTTGAGTTTATTTTTGGAGTTTGATATATGTTGTTTGTTGGGGTTCTATTGATTTTGTTCGACTTTGAAATTGTTTGAATAGTTTGAGTTTAGTTTGTGTTTCAAGGTTTGAGTTTGAAAAGTTATGTTGCTTATTGTTGGAGTTATGTGTTGGTTTGTTGTTCACTGAAGTATTATTTTTGTTATAGTTTAAACTGTGTAGTTTACTAAAGTTTGAATTGTTTTTGTTCGAGTTTGAGATTGTTCTTGTGTGTATATGTTTGAAAACAAGGGTTTCCCTTTGCTTGTATATAATTGAAGTGGTGGTTGATAAATTTAACTTTTTTTTTTCGATAATTTTAAATTATTGAGTTACCATCTAACCCATGGTTTCAAAAAACCAATTGTAGCGGAAGCCAATTGGATATATCGCATTGATACTGATTTTTAAAATACCAGTACATTGGCAAATAAACGATAAACAACATCTATGATTGACACAGAACAAATCCAGAAATAAATTCTAAATTAAAAAGGTTTTAAAAAAATTTACGTTTTGGCTTCTGGAAATTCTATAGCAAAAAAACTTTTCTATAATTCACACCAATTGTCAATTCCAAAATCTTTTTGGAATTTTGAAAAATATGACCACTAAGGGAAAACTCCCTATTCTCTAAGTTTCTAAGATCAAGGTTTTGTGGGAAACTTTTCTAAAAAAAATTTTGGGAATTTTGGGTAGTGAGAATCGATCCACCCCCAGCACCCCTTCTCTATATCTTTTTATCGATGGAGAAGGGAGAGAGAGAAAGAGAGAAGTGGGGAGAGAGAGGGAAAGTGAGAATGTGTCTAACGTGCGTTCCCTATATTTAATTTTAATAAATGAAATAAAATTAATTAATTCATTTAATTAATTATTAATCAAATTAATTATCATTTAAATACACATTTCTCATAACCTATAGTTTTATTTAATTTAATTAAATCAAATTTAATTAAACTCACAAATTAATTAATTAGTTTATGAATTAAACATCATATATTTAATTTAGGTTATTATGATTAAATCATATTTAATCATTCTTCCATGACCTATAGTTTTAATGGACAATTTTTATTAATATTGTTATTTTTAAAACTTATTATAAAAATATTGTAATTTTAAAACTATTTATATTAATATTCTTGTTTTTTTACAGGTGGCAGAAGGTAAAAAAAAACGGAAGAAGATGGTCATCTCTTGAAGAGACAACCATCTCAAAATTTTAAAGGAAATGTATTTCTGGCACAATGGTTTGGCAAATTTTTAGAATACCCATGTACCTGGGTTATCATTTAAATCAAATAAGATATCAATAAGACATATTTTCTTTTCTTTTTTCAAATAAGATAGCAAAGAATTATCATTTAAATCAAATAAAATAGTAAATTGATAATTTTTCTTATTGCTCTTAATACATTGGAATAAACATTTTCATTTACGTCATTTTGGGTTGATTTTAATTTTTTTTAATATCTTAAGTAAATTGTAATTTATTATTTTTTACTATATTTTAACATTTTAAGTAAATTGAATATTATATTGCCACTTTTTTTAAAAAAAAAATAAATAGATAAACTTTCTTATTGTTTCATAAGGTTTTGAGAAACAAACATTTTCATTTACGTCATTCTGAGTTGATTTTAAATAAAATTATCATGTTATTTTAATTATAATATAATATAATATTTAATTTACTTAAAAGGTTAAAAATGAGTAGCAAAATAATAAATTACAATATAATCTATATTTTAAAAATTGAAAAATATCTTATTTGATTTAAATAAAAAGAAATATAAAAATAGAGAAAAACGGAATAATGAAAAAACTAAAAGAAATAAGAAAATGTTAAAAATTACGTTTGGTTGGACTCGAACCCAACAACATGGGTATTTTAAAAAATCACCGAAACCATTGTGCCAAGAGTGCATTTTCTTTAAAAATTTAAGATGACCATCTGCCAGATTGTACACATTTGGACATGGTCGTCTCTTCAAGAGACGACCATCCTCCGTTTTTTTCACCTATAAAAAAACAACAATATTAATATAAATAGTTTTAAAATTACAATATTTTTATAATAAGTTTTAAAAATAACAATATTAATAAAAATTGCCCTAGTTTTAATGTACATCTTATGTGCATTAAATTGTAACCTATACGTTTAATATGAATCATATTCACATTAAAACAATATTTGAACTCTTTCAAATATTTAATTCTCTCATAAATGAATTTTGAATCATATCCAAAATTAAATTAATATTATAAAGTTTTAATCAACATAAAACTTTATATTATAATGTATCTTCATACATTGAATTCATTCCCAAATTGAATTTGAACATTTCAAATTCTAATTAAGATCTAGCAATCTTAGAACTCTTTACGAGCTAGGAAGTGGACCTAATGGACCTACAGATCAGAAGCTCCAACGACACAAAATTAATTGGCTAATCTAAATCGCTTAATCAACATTCGTTAACTGCGGGTACACTCCACTAAAGACCCTCATCTGCACTCTTCTCACTACAGATATTTTTGTGTTCATGGATAAAAGACCAATAACAGCAAGTCAATCCTTCACGAGTGTTCCTAACACCAACTGGGTCAAATTATCGTTTTACCCCTAGGTTACATTTATGGCCTTAAGTACCATTGCTCCTCTAATGAACAACCTGTTTATGGTCTAACTAATAAATAGAAATCCCTCTCGGACCAGTGAGAGGGTAGAGCCCTTTGTTCAAGTCCCGGAGGCACTACTTAAGGGAACACCCATCTACTTACCCTAAGTTTGGGAAGGAGTGAATTCCATCTTGTTAGGTTAAGTCTCCAGCTGTCCATGCAGTTTTATCCCCAAGAAGGTAGACTTATTGAGTCGGCGTCTAAGGTCACTCTCGCTCATACTAGTCAAAGGACAATCCCTTGCAAACAGGAGTTCGTAACTTGCTCAGGATTGAGATCAAGTTGCCTAAGTCATTCTATTGAAATAGAAACCTAACTAGTCAACGAAGTTACATCTATTGGTTATTATTTCGCGGTTCGGTCTTATGTGATCTCATCACATAGGATATCCCCACTCATATGTCGTCTACACGAACACGTTGGATCATTGTGTTTGTATCATATACAAAGTGGGTCATATTCATAGTGTCACCAGGATAAGGTACCCAACCTCATCTCTATACTATAGATCCTTTAGGTTGTTTCTCGAACCGTGATCCTCATATATCTTCTACATATAGTTCAAGAGACATATAACAACCTAGGATGTTCATGTATTGGATTTAGGATTAATATAAGGCAATATTAAAAAATAATAAAATGAATAACACTTTATTGAATTAAATTGAACAAAATTACGAACTACGAGTTTTAGGGCATAAAACCTAACACTAAGATAATTAAATTTTATTTCTTAGGTGTTTCAAGGTCGATGAACAAGAAATATTTTGTTGGAGACGAGATGCATCTACAAGCGTTTTTTTTTTTTATTTTTTTAACTATTTTATGTAATTTCCAATTTCACATGAAATACTTTTAGGATCTTTAACAATATTTGTAATAACAATATTTGGATTTGATAGCTTAATATAAATTATAATTGACATTAAATTCAAAGTATCTTTTAGGTGAGAACATGTTTGAATTAAAAAATGAGTTTGTGAGAGAAAAATAAAATTAAAAATAATCAATAACCAAGATGACATGAATCTACCGAAGACAAGAATCACGACATCGGAAAATACTTTCAGGCTCTGCCGACGCTAAGAATTACAGCATTGACAGAAGTTGCCAATGTCGACGCCCTAAGAATGCAGTCGACAAATTCTTTCTCACTAGGCTATGCCGACGCCCAGAATAAGGGTGTCGACAATGCCCACTTCTACCAACACCACCTCCACATGCGTCAGCAAAGACAAAATCCCACGTGCGTCGGCAGAGGAGGGAACTGTCATCGCCTTTATGTTTTAGCGTCGACAATCCCTAAGCCGATGTAGCTGACGAGCTTCCCAACGTCTATTGTTACGCCAGTAAAACTTGTGTCGACGTTGTTGACATAGAAATTTCGACCAATCTCCAATTGCCACGTCGTTATTCTAAATTAATGACGAAGTTGTAAATGATTAATTTTGGGACAGATGATAAATTGACACGTGTCCTAAATTTAATTTGAAGACAACAATTGACAAATTCTAAAAATGAAGGGTCAACATGCAATTTGCCAAAATAATTAAATTTAATTTTGGTCAAATTGGATTATATGGAATTGGGTAATTTAAATAAAATACAAGTCCAAATGGTTAGGCCCAAAGCCAACCAAGCCCAGGTTCAGGTGGTTAGGCCCAAAGACCACTAAAGCCCAAGCCCACATGTTCTGGAAAGTTCTATAAATAGAGAGCTTCCCCTTTATTCCAGAGGTTCAGAAATTTCACTCTCAAGAGAATTCAGAGAGGATTCATAGCAAAGTACTTAGGTGTTGAATGCTCTCTGAAGTCCTTAGGTGCTGAACGTCGGAAGACGAGTCTCCAAGTGCGGAGCATGTAAGACGAGTCTCCAAACGCGGAAGACGAGTCTCCAAGTGCGGAAGACGAGTCTCCAAGTGCGGAAGACGAGTCTCCAAGTGCGAAGCGCGGAAGACGAGTCTCCGAGTGTGGAAGACGAGTCTCCAAGTGCGGAACGCAGAAGACGAATCTCCAAGCGCGGAAGACGAGTCTCCAAGTGCGGAGCGCGGAAGACGAGTCTCCAAGTGCGGAGCGCGGAAGACGAGTCTCTAAGTGTAGAACGCTGCAAGACGAGTCTCCAAGTGCGGAACGCTGCAAGACTAGTCTTTAAGGGCGGAATGCTGTAAGACAAGTCCTTAAATATTCCGCGAAGGACTTTTACAAGTTGCAAGTTAAAAAACTTCAATAACCTACATGCTGAAGGACTTTAACACGCTACAAGCCGAATGCCTTCAACAAGCAACAAGCGCCGAAGTCCTTCAACAAGCTACAAGCTGAAGACTTCGACACGCTACAAGCCGAAGGCGTTCAACAAGCAACAAGTTGAAGTCCTTCAACAAGCTACAAGCCGAAGATCTTAAACACGCTACAAGCCGAAGATCTTAAACACGCTACAAGCAGCCGAAATACTTCAATAAGCAACAAGCCGAAGACCTTCAACACGCTGCAACTTGAAGACTTCAACACGCTACAAGTCGAAGACCTTCAACAAGCAACAAGCGTCGAAGTCCTTCAACAAGCAACAAGCTGAAGTCCTTCAACATGCTACAAGCCGAAGTCCTTCAACATGCTACAAGCCGAAGACCTTCAACAAGCTACAAGTCGAAGCCCTTCAACAAGCAATAAGCCGAAGACCTTCAACAAGCTACAATCCAAAGTCCTTCAACAAGCTACAATCCAAAGTCCTTCAACAAGCTGCAAGCCGAAGTCATTCAACACGCAACAAGTCGAAGACCTTCAACAACCTACAAGCCGAAGGCCTTCAACAAGCTACGGGTCGAAGACTTTCAACAAGCTGCAAACTCCTCAATACAAGTCTACACTTGGGAACAAGCTGCAGAGCCCTCAAGACAAGTCTACGTTCGAGAACAAGCTGCGAAGCCCTCGAATCAAGTCTACGTCCGAGAACAAGCTATAAAGCCCTCAGACAAATTACACTTGAGAGAGAGAAAGAATAAGAGGATAAACATTAGAGATTGTAACTCACAACATTCAAAATAATACAAACACAACGTTCAATTACACGTGTCTCATTTCTATTTCTTCGCTGAAATCACGTGTAAACAGACGTCGTTTAAGGCTTCTACCAACGATTGTCGGTGTCGAGAAAGCTAGAAATTCTTGTAGTGATAACATTTTTAAACCATCTCTCAATATTGCTACTGTAGGAGCATATTCGAGACATAACCAATGTTGTTACCATTAGTGTCGAGGGATGAGAATTCTAATTTATAAGATTTGACATAGTAATACTTCACAAAACGAACATTGTATTGATATTAGAAATTTAATATATATTGAACATGTAAAAATAACATTTAATTTATTAATTATAACAAAACAAATGACTTGTCTGTAGGACCTACCTTTGGCGAAAAAATGATAGAGACTCGTGCTGATAACATGTTGTAAAAATTGGAGACAAAATCGAAAATTACCAAAACATATAATAATAATAATAATATGGAGAATATGAATATATAAGAAAATGGAATACAAATAAATAAATAAATAAATAAATAAATAAATATATATATATATATAATATTAAGAAAAGAAAGTGGAATTATATGGCAAAATTAAATAAAGAAATACTATTAGAGAGAAAGTGGAAAGAGAGGAAAAAGATTGGAGAGTTTCAATCTAATGACATTTTTCATTATCCACAAAAAAACCATTATTTATAAGCTATTTAGCATGAAGCAAATAGATCATTTTGGACATCAAGCATGAGTAGGTTTATGACACATGAAAGACAAGTGGCCAAAGTAGGCATGTCACATGGATAGATTGGAAATGGACATCTATTTTTCATGTATGTATAATAGAATTAGCTTTCTATTAACAAATAAACAGAGATGTTAATTATTTTACCAATTAAGGGTGAAATAGAGAATTTTAAATATTAAAAATAAAATCAAGAATTTAAAAAAAAAGGAAAAAAAAAACTTAGTACTATTTTTATATTTATGCTCAAAATAATTTGTTCACTATTAGAAGTGTAAATTGTGCACTTATTCTCCATGTTGCAATTTTGAAATTGTTTTTTTGGTAAAGTTGCCCTAATTGGCGACCTGTGTATAAAAGGCTTCCTTCTACACATCAAAATCTAATCGGTCTTCGTCACTGCGAAAGCAAACTGTAAGCCAAGAATTTTCTCTCGTTCTCGTTTATCTGATTTCATGGTTGTTTCTCGTTTCTGGATCGGCCATAGATTTTCAACTTATGCTTTGATTCTTCTTTCCTTTCTATATTTTTTTGTTATTGTCGTGATCGATTTCAAGTTATTGACGTTGTCCGTATCCGTAGGCTTTGATTTAATACAATCTTCAGGTTCCGCTTCTGATGGATTTTTGTAGCTTCCTTGCTGCGTCGTTCAGATCTGTGGATTTGTTTCTCGGTTACTAGTTTGTTTCCGACATTTTTCTCAATTGCATCGTCCAATCATCTGAAATGAAAAATTATGACAGTCCCTTTAAATAATTTTCTATATTTATACGAGGAAGATAACAACGCAGAGGAATTTATGATTTCCAATTTATTGTTCTTCCCATCTAGTATTATTTGAAGAGGTCTTGGATATTCGTTGTATCCGTTTGTGTTTAATTGTTTTTCGTTTTTCTTATTTGCATACGGCACTTTAAATAAAGTTTTCGATTACTCATTAGCCTTTTACAGGATATAAATGGTGGGGTATATACGTCATAATCAAACCAAAATTCTGATGTTTCTTCCCATTTCCCAAATTAACAATTTGCAATCAAGTTTTTGCAAAACGTGTTTTTAAACATGAATAGAGTTTCAGAATATTTGGTTCTTTGGTTTCCTGTGACAATGTGCTCCTCCACTTCCTGCACACACAACTGCCTTTTAGTAATTATTTGAATTCTGAGTTTCTAAAACTTATCTTTCTTGTAAAGGAACTCTTGATTGAGCAAATAAGTGAAAAGGGAGAACTAACTGCAAGCAGAGAAAATGTCCTTAGGCAATGGAGTGAAGTCCTGTGCAAAGCTGCTGAAGTCTTCAGAATCATTGTTGGTGAAATCAGGTTTCATTACTTCGTTAGCTAGCACTTTAGACTTACTTTACCCTATGTTTTAGAATTCCTGTATATTGTCTTATCTTGGAAAATATTTCTCAAATTGATACTAGGTGTAGTTCTATTGTCTCAAAAAAATTTTAAATAAAGAAACAATCAAACCATTAATCAGGATATAAGTGAACTGAAAGAAATTGTACAAGAATGACAGTAACATAAATGAATCAGCTGTAAAAGACAACTAAAGATAATCAGAAAACAAAGGTTTATGTACAAGAGATGATTGAAGCATTGAACATCGACAAAGTTCGATGTAGCATTGAGCATTGCGAAAAACATTACTAAGAAAGAAGACATATTTGAAAAAGATAACATGCTAGGAACAAGTACATATGGATAGGTCTGCTAAAATGGTTAGGTAGACCTCTTCAGGGGGTTGTGATGTAGGCTTTTTTTCCCTCTTCTTACTTGGGCATTCCTCTTTGTAATGTGTGAGACCCCCAATTGTCTACACGTACCAAAGAAAAGGGAAAAAGGGGAGAGGGGACACGTAAGGGAATTCGGTTAGAAAAAAGTGGGGTTGGTTAGTGGAAAGTGTGAGGGGCGTACGGTACTGTATGTGTGCAGGGTTCTTATAGGGTTTTGGGGGAAAGGAAAAGGGTATTGAGAGTTTTGTCTAGAGTTGTGCTACTGTGGAGAGAGAGGTCCTCTCGAATGACCTTGTGTTTGTTGTTTGTTTTCTCTGTCAATTCTAATATAATAGCCCTGTCCATTGAAGAACTATCAATGGAACAGTAAGGCTTCTCCTTTATTTCTGTGTTTTTGTTTCCTTTTTCTATTATCTGTGTGATAGTGAACAGGTAATAAGGGAGGACCCTTACAATTGGTATCAGAGTTGGTCATCCTGGGGAGAAAACGGAAGATGGCCCAAAAGGAAGTCGAGGAAAGAATGACCACGGCGGTGAAAAAGATCAGTGAAGTTAAAACTTCCATTCAAGGAATAGAGAAGAACATGGAAAGGTTGACGTTCTTGGTTATGGAAGCAGTCGCCGGAAAAGGAAAAATATCCTCCACGATTACTGAAGCTTCAGCTCAAAGACTGAATATGGAAGAAATCATTGTCGACTATTCTGAGAAAGATGGAACAGAGGCAGGTGAGGCCTCCAACCAGCAGAAGATTTGGGAGGGGTAGATCGAGGGAAGTTGAAAGGGTTAGAGATGCCGGTGTTCAATGTAGAGAATTCAGATTCGTGGTTGTTCCGAGTAGAAAATTACTTTGAAATCAATCAACTCACAGATAAGGAAAAGATCGTGGTATCGATCATAAGTTTTGAACCCGACATTGTCGAGTGGTTTCGTTGGGCGAATAATCGAAGGAAATTCAAGTCCTGGGCTGACCTCAAGGCTCGAATATTTGATCGCTTCCGACCGACTCAAGAAGGGAGCTTATGCGTGCGATTTTTGAGTATCAAACAAGATGGAACGGTAGCAGAATATAGAAAGAAATTTGAAATTTATTTGGCTCCCCTGCCGAATTTACAGGAGGTAGTGCTGGAGAATACCTTCCTCATCGGTCTAAAACCCACGATTAGGGCGGCGGTCATTAGCAAGGAACCAAAGGGCCTCGAGGAGATGATGAAGCAAGCCCAACTCATAGAAGACAAGGAAACGGCCACGCAGTGGGCTCTAGAAGATATGGGCTCCATAATCGAAAGGGCTAAGCCCAGTCTGGGCGGAAAACTTGAACCCAAGAAGTCAAGTAATGAAGGAAATCGGCCTAAAGAAGTCGGAGAGACCCGAACGGTAACCTTGCCCGATAGAGGGGCGATCCGTAAAGAACCTCCGACCCGTCGATTATCAGATGTTGAATTTAGGGCAAAGCGAGCAAAGGGACTTTGTTTCCGTTGCGATGAAAAGTACACCCCTGAGCACAAGTGCAAATTTCGCGAGGTTAGAGAGGTACGAGTCTTACTAGTGGAAGGGGAGATTGAGATCCAACTCATCCAAGGGGCTCGTGAAGTCGAAGAAGCTGAAATACTCGTTGACGAGGTAAGAGATTTAGTTGAGCTCGAGTTGAAGTAGTAATTGGCTTTTCGTCCCCAGGAACGATGAAATTAAAAGGGAGGCTAGCAGAGAAAGAAGTCATAGTTCTGATCGATTGTGGCGCGACCCACAATTTTCTATCCCAAGCACTGGCAAATGAGTTGAGTTTAGCTCCAGATGGAGACCTCCCACTACAGAATTGTTATGGGGAATGGAGTGGCGACAAAAGGAAAGGGAGTTTGCCGAGCGGTAACCATTACTTTTCCAGAGCTAACTGTCTGTGAAGACTTCCTTGCCAATAGAATTGGGTAGCGTAGATGTTATCTTGGGAATGTAGTGGCTTTGCACCATGGGAACGATGAACGTGGATTGGTCAATCTTAACGATGATATTTAATGCAGGGGGGGTTTAATAACAATAAAAGGCGATTCGTCATTGACCATAGCCGAGGTGTCCCTGAAAATGTTGGCAAGGACGTGGGATGAAACAGATCAAGGATTCCTAGTTGAGTTCAATGGCCTTTTGTGAAGAAGCTCAACAGAACTGACTTGTAAAGGAAAAGACAAGGAGTGGCCTCCATCGGTTGCAAAGTTATTAATGAGTTATCAAGATGTTTTTGATATGCCCGAAAGGCTGCCACCAACAAGGGAAGTGGATCACAGAATTATAATGAGGGAGGGACACCCCCCGGTGAATGTGCGACCGTGTAGATATGCCCATCATCAAAAGAATGAAATAGAACGGTTGATTGAGCAGATGCTCGCCTCCGGAATAATCAGGCCGAGTAAGAGCCCCTTCTCCAGTCCTGTTCTGCTAGTTAAAAAAGAAAGATGGGGGTTGGCGTTTTTGCATGGATTACAGAGCTCTTAACAAGGCAACAATTCCAGATAAATTTCCCATTCCAGTGATAGATGAGTTGCTAGATGAGCTCCACGGATCAACTATTTTCTCGAAATTAGATCTTAAGTCCGAATATCATCAAATTCGAATGAGAGAAGAGGATGTGGAGAAAACAGCTTTCAGGATTCACGAAGGGCACTACGAATTCATGGTCATGCCTTTTGGATTGACCAACGCCCCCGCGACATTTCAATCCCCGATGAATCAGGTATTTCGACCTTTCCTCAGAAGGTTTATTCTTGTGTTTTTTGACGATATTCTCGTTTATAGCCCAGACATAACTACCCATCTGACTCATTTGGATATAGTGTTGGAAACCTTGAGGGAGAACTCTCTATATGCTAATCAAAAGAAATGTGTGTTTGCACAAGAAAAAGTGGCGTATTTGGGCCATTGGGTGTCCTCTCGGGGGGTGGAAGCAGATGACGAGAAAGTCAAGGCAATGATTCAATGGACCATTCCCAAAAATGTGAAGGAGTTGCGTGGATTTTTGGGACTCACGGGGTATTATCGTCGTTTTGTGAAGAATTATGGTCATGTCACTCCGTTGACAACCTTGTCAAAGAAAGAAGCCTTCCTGTGGAGCGAAGAGGCAACTTTAGCCCTGGAAAATCTGAAGCAAGCGATGGTAACCTTACTTGTCCTTACTCTACCAGACTTCAATAAACCCTTCGTGATTGAGACGGATGCCTCAGGGACAGGAGTAGGGGTAGTTTTATTGCAAGCTCAGGGGCCCATTGCTTACTTCAGTCAAGCCTTGTCTATGAGAGCCAGAATGAAGCCTGTTTAGGAAAGGGAGTTAATGGTGATTGTCTTGGCCATTCAAAAATGGAGACATTACTTACTCGGGCAAAGATTCACAGTACTATCAGAGAGCTTTAGGGAGCTTGTTAGACCAGCCCGAGGTTCAACTAGAATTCCAAAAGTGGTTGACTAAATTGTTAGGCTATGATTTCGAGATTAAATACCACTCGGGACAGTTGAACAAGCCGCGGATGCACTCTCTCATGTGATTCTTGAGGGGGAACTGAATTCTATCACGACACCTAATCTAATTGATGTGGCAGTAGTGCAAAAGGAGGTGGAAGAGGATCTGAAGTTGCAAAAGATCATCCATGAGTTAAGTTCGAAATCAGGGGAGCATAAGAAATACACACTGAAGCAAGGGAAGTTATTGTACAAAGGAAGGTTGGTAATATCTAGAACCTCTTCGTTAGTTCCTTCCATTCTCCACACTTATCATGACTCAGTTGTGGGAGGCCACTCAGGGTTCCTTAGGACATATAAACGTCTAACAGGGGAGCTTTTTTGGAAAAATATGAAGCAAGATGTCAAAAGCTATGTTGAGAAATGTCAAATTTGCCAAAAGAACAAGGCAGATTCTATCACATCAGCTGGGTTACTTCAACCTTTGCCTCTCCCAGATCGTGTGTGGGAAGATATAACGATGGATTTCATTGATGGGCTGCCGAAATCCACAGGGTATGACTCTATATTGGTAGTGGTGGATCGCCTGAGCAAGTATGGACATTTTATTCCCCTTCTCTGCAAAAGACATTGCGACCATTTTCATACGGGAGGTAGTTAGACTCCATGGGTTTCCTCGATCAATCGTTTCTGACAGGGATAAGATCTTTGTAAGTCACTTCTGGAATGAGATGTTTAGAATACAAAACACTCAACTCAAGCGTAGCACTGCTTTTCACCCACAAACGGATGGACAATCTGAAAGAGTCAACGTTGTTTGGAAAATTATTTGCGTTGCTTCTGTGGAGAGAAGCCCAAAAAATGGGCCCAATGGATTCCATGGGCAGAATACTAGTATAACACCACGTTTCATATATCTATCAATACCACCCCATTCAATGTGGTGTATGGAAGGCATCCCCCACCACTGATATCCTATGGTGATAAGAAAACGTCTAATGACACATTGGAGCAACAGCTGAAAGAAAGGGATGAAGCGTTGTTAGCCTTGAAGGAGCATCTGAGAGTGGCTCAAGATCGAATGAAGAAGTATGCAGATCGGAAGAGAAGAGAGGTGGAGTTTGTACCCGGGGATTGGGTCTATCTCAAAATCAGACCATACAGGCAGAAAACACTCGCAAGAAGGAGGTATGAAAAACTAGCACCCAAGTTCTTTGGCCCTTTTAAAATACTGGAAAAGATTGGGGCAGTGACTTATCGTTTAGAGCTACCCTCGGAGGCAACCATCCATAATGTATTTCATGTGTCTCAATTGAAAAGAACGATTGGGAATAATGAAAAGGTACAAACTCAAATCCCCGATTTATCTGACTGTTATGAATGGAATGCCACACCAAAAGAAGTCCTGGGAATGCGATGGAACCAAGATACGAACGAAGAGGAATGGTTAGTGCAGTGGGAGATGGATGGAGAAGTAGACACCAGATGGGAAGTCGCAAGTATCCAAATTTCAGCCTTGAGGACAAGGCTTCTCAGAACCGGGGGGGTATTGTGAGACCCCCAATTGTCTACACGTACCAAAGAAAAGGGAAAAAGGGGAGAGGGGACATGTAAGGGAATTCGGTTAGAAAAAAGTGGGGTTGGTTAGTGGAAAGTGTGAGGGGCGTACGGTAATGTATGTGTGCAGGGTTCTTATAGGGTTTTGGGGGAAAGGAAAAGGGTATTGAGAGTTTTGTCTAGATGCTACTGTGGAGAGAGAGGTCCTCTCGAATGACCTTGCATTTGTTGTTCGTTTTCTCTGTCAATTCTAATATAATAGCCCTGTCCATTGAAGAACTATCAATGGAACAGTAAGGCTTCTCCTCTATTTCTGTGTTTTTGTTTCCTTTTTCTATTATCTGTGTGATAGTGAACAAGTAGTAAGGGAGGACCCTTACATAATGATCCTAGAAGTTTGTTGTTTTGGTATCTAGTTGTGGAAAAGGTTTAGAAATGTCTCTCCTCATGGAAGAGGAATTTTTTTCAGGAGGTAGGCTAACTTTTTATCCCGTCTGTTTTAAGTGGAATCTCAACTTACTTCCTCCATTTGTTTAGGGTTCCTCTTTTGGTCAACAAGAGGTTAGAAAAGTATGTGTCTATAAGAAATCGTGTTTGGGCGCGAGTTGGAATCGAATCACGGGAATCGAAGCTGGAGGGTTTATCACGAGGGTTCGAAGCATGGGAATGGGAAAGCTGTGTTTGAAGTGCAGATTCAATGCGGGAATCGAAAAACGTGTTTGGGGTGCAGTGTTCTGAAGCCTGGGAATCAGAGAGCTGTGTCTTGGGCGCAGTGTTCTGAACTCTAGGTTTGGTACAGTTTTGTTTCACCTTTTTTCTTTTAGCTATTTTATTCCTTTCAAATTTTTGTAATTGATCTTATGTGAATTGTAGAAGTTAATATCTAACATGGATCAATTTTTAAGTAACTTTTCCATGAAGCTTTCAATTTAGGTAGTTTTTTGAACACCCCTACCACGAGTTTGCATATACAGATACATCGCCCAAAAGTGTTGCAACTTACATGAAACAAAAGAACATAAAACGCCTTTGTGCGAAAGAAAAAATTATTTCATTTTTTACAACTTTTAAAAAAGAAATTACAAAATTGAGTCATTTGAGTGTACACTAAAAAAAAATATCAAGTTTTTTTTAAATAAAAATTTCACAAAATTCAAAGGTGTTGAGAGTAGCATAAAAAAATGTTTATTAGCGATTTTGTAGTTTTATTTTAACCTTTTAAAAAATTGACTAGATTGTTGGATTGTTGGAGTGGTCGAGTTGATGAGGTGGTGGGATTGTCGAGGTGGTCGTTGGATTTTTGGTTGTCGGTGGTCATCGGATCGTCGGAGTTGTTGTTGAAAAGGTCGTTGAGGCAACCATCAGTGGTGGCTAGTCGCCGATGTGGTCGTCAGAGTTGTCGTTGTCTGTGGTCGCCGAAGTTGTCACTGGAGTTGTTGTCGAAGTGGTGGCTGAAAAATGGTAACGACAAATGAAAGAGGAAATGGGAAACCAAGTGGTCGCAAGAGGTAACAAATCAGCGGTGGTTGAGTCCACGATGTGGTCGTTGTAGTTGTAATTGTCGTTGTCGGGTGGTCGTTGGACTGGTCATCGGAGTTATTGTCGAAGCAGTCACCGATAATGAAAAACGAAAAATTGAAAAGGAAATGGAAAATCAAAACGTTTTTCGGAGGCAGTCATCAGCGGTAGTCGAGTTGCTAGTGTGATCGTCAGAATTGTCGTTGTCGATAGTGTCAGGTGATCGCCGGAGTTGTCACCGGAGTTGTTGCCAAAGTGGTCGCCGGTACGATCGTTGGAGTTGTCGTTGTCGGTGGTTGTTGAGTGGTCGTCGGAGTTGTCACCGAAGTTGTTGCGAAAGTGGTCGCCGGTGCGGTCGTCGGAGTTATCGTTGTCGATAGTCGTCGGAGTTTTTACTGGAGTTGTCGTTGTCGGTGGTCGCCGGAGTTTTTTACCAGAGTTGTCGTTGTTGATGGTCGTCGGTGGTCGCCGGAGTTTTTATCGGAGTTGTCGAAGTAGTCGACAAATGGATGAAAAAACATGGAACAAATTCCATGAGATTACACTGTTGTAACCCATGGGATTGTATTGTTGTAACCCATGGAAATGGATTTCAAAACCCAGGATTTGGAACACCTTGCTCCAAACATGGGTTTGGATTTGGAATCCAAACCCATCCAAATCCAAACCTATGGGCCAAACACACCCTAAGAGACTTCTTATGGGATGGGGTTGATGAGGGGAAGGGCAAACCAGTGGTGGCCAACCCGTTCGATCTGGGGCATTTAGGTATTGGTAATTTGAGGGCTCGAAATGAACTTGTTGGTTAAATGGTTGTGGCACTTTCCTCAAGAGACCTACACCTTGTTGTATAAGGTTATTGTAACTAAGTATGGTAGCTACGGTTCGAAAGGCACCCATAGAAATTTGTGGAAAGCTATATTTAATGATTTCCCTTTCTTCTCTCAGTTTGTTTCGTGTTCTGTAGGTGATGGATCTGATACTTATGGTTGGGGTATAGACCCCTTTGCTCCCCTTTTTTCCTTGTTTGTACTCTCTGTTCTCTATGAGGAATCATTTGATGACTTGGGTCTTACGTCTTTTGGAAACATCTGTCTTGCTCATGGGTTCCGTCGTCCTTTATCTGGTAGGAAAATAATGATTGTGGCTCTTTTGTCTTTGTTAGGGGATTTTTCTGTTAGTTTGGGCCTTGGGAGAAGGGAGTGTCGTCTTTGTGTCCCCAATCCTTTGGGAGGGTTTTCTTGTGATTCTTTTTCTTGTTGTTTTGTGTATATCTCCTTTTATAGTTATCCTTCTTTTTCCTCGTTGGGTAAGGTTAAAATTCTTGAGAAGGTCAAAATTTTAAGGTGGCAAGGTCCTTCACGGTAGAGTTAAGACTTTCAAGCACATTATGAGGAAGTCGTTCTTTTTGACAGGGTTGCAGTGTTTTTCGATCTTGTTCATATGTTTTAGAGTTGCTATTTTTTGTTTTGGTCTAGATTAAGCGTCTCGTGTTTGTTTGCCTTGACCTAGAGAGTAGCTTTATGGTGTAGAAGTTTCTTCTTCATGTGCCATTTTGTGATAAGGGTGCACCCACTATTATGTTGCTTTGTGGGACCCTTGTTTTGAGAGATAATAGAAATTTTCAAGGGGTTGAGAGTAGGGTTCAGTCTTTTGTTAGGTTTTATATTTCTCTTTGGACTTTAGTGTCCAAAGATTTTTGCAATTACCCATTTTTGGCCATATTTTGTTAGATTGGAGCTCCTTTTTTTTAAAAAAAAATTAGTTTGACTCCTTTTGTGGGGCTGTCTTTTTGCATCCACCTTTATGTTCTTGTAGTTTTCTCCACGGAAGTGTGGTTTCTTATAAAAAAAGATTCTTATGAAAAGATTTTATATTCTATGATTAAAATGTCAGTATATAATGAAGGGAGGCTAGCTTTTGCCTTTCCTGGTAATTATACTAATAAAGAGCCCACTTCACCCATGATTTTTCTCCAAGAATGTTCTGGTGAGTCATGACTCTCAGATGTACTGAATATTCTCCTCCTATTCAGACCCTTCTGCCATTTGTATTCCCCCAAAACTAAAAGCTTGTGAAGTGCAAGTTATATCCTATTTCCTTTATTCTCCAAGATTTTTGGCTTCGCTTCCTCCAATTTTCTCTCAATTTGAAGCACCAATTTTTTGCTACGCTAATACCTCCTGTAGTCCAAGTTATCTAACTCCATTCTCCATTCTCCTCCAAAACTTATGGTTTGGGTCTTTTTCAATACTCAAAGCAAAATGGTTGATGTGCTAGTACAAAAATCGAGAAGAGTAATAATTTTTCTGTAAATTATGTGTTTTCTTTCCCCCATTTTTTCATATTTTGAATAGAATATTTTGTTTTTGTGAAGTACAAGCGAGTGAACAAATGTTTGCAATTCAAAAGAGCATTTTTACTTGGGATGCATTTGTCTCAATATAAAATACATGATACAAATGGTTGAAACGGTAGTTCATAAAGCGATGTTCTCATTAAGTTCAGGCTAGATAATTTTGTCTCTTTCTTTTTAAGAAACTGAGCTTTCATGGAGAAAAAAATGAAAGAGAAACAAGAGCATACAAAAAACAAGCCCAACAAATCCATGAAAGATAAGTGCCAATTGAAAATTTCAGTTTATCTACGATTCTGGTGCGAGTACTGGGATATTGGATTGTTCATTTGTATACGAATATTTCACCCAAAAAGTTTGCTAAATTATGTTAGTCATGTTGAATATAAAATCACAGTAATGTCTAGTGAATGTTTACTTCCCAGGACAATCATGGATATAATATATTTCCCAAGAAGCACGGATACAACACGATATGGACACGATGACACACTATTTTTTTAAAAATCTAGGACACAGACACGACTAGGACACATCTATTAAAATATACATTTTCTAAAATATATATCATTTTTATATTAGAAGGAAATTTGAAGTCAATAATTTTATGCATTTATATGCTTTAAAAAATGAATTTGATGTATTTCGTTCTCAAACTTTATTATTTTTATCCTATTATTATTATTATGTACATGTTTAGTGTACTTAACAAATGTTCATTACGAGCCTAACAAATATTGGACCGATATTGACTATGTGCAACTAGTGTCTAACACATATTTATTGTTCTAACAAGTGTCCGATACGTGTTCAACAAGTGTCGGAGTGTCCAAGTGTCAGTCGGACACGCTAGCCAAACTAAAGTGTCTGTGCTTCTTAGCATATTTCTAATTTGCTAGTCATAGAAGGATACTGTAAGCTTTCACATTCATATCTTGTAGAAGATTTCAGATTTAGATTCCGTCCCGAAAATTTTCCTCTTAAAATTTATGAATTAAGTACAGAGCTGCCTTACTAATTGTAGTCTAAGAAGCATGGACATTTTGGCTTGTGTAACATGTCCATGACTAACACATTGAATATCAAATACTAGTTGAACGTAGTGAATGAGTTCAACATTTGTTAGGCACATATCAAACGATTGATAGAGACATAATAAGTAGATGTAAGAGAACCACCATGCGTTCTTACCCAAAAAAAAAGAGAATCACCCTTGTTAGCACAATAAATTGTATCCGTGCAATCCATTTCTTGTAATTCATAGTGTTGTTATTCTTGCATCAATAAAGTGTTCTTAACTCACAAAAACGATGGTTGTGTGTCATCTAATGCCACAGCTAATCGAGGATTTCACTCAACTGGGGTGAAGAGAATGGGAGGACACACACACGGACACGATGAACCATACTATTTGCACGCGAAACACATGTACAACTTGGATAGGATGAAAAACCAGAAGCTGACCATGACGCTCGGCGTTCTCACTGCATTCAGCATTGGTGTGGGCGTTCCAATCTATGCCGTCATCTTTCAGCAAAAGAAGACGGCCTCTGGATGATAACTGAAACAACAATAAGAAGAAAGGAAGATTCGTTGCAGCTCAGTTCCTCTCGTTTGTTTTCTTTACTCTGTATAAACCCTCATTTCAAATCCACAGGAACTCGGAAACTGGATTCTGTTTTTGCCAATAAGTCTTTTTTTCCATCAACATCAAAATCCCATTATTCGACGTTTTGATCCAATTTTTTTTACCAACCTCCTTCCCTGCATTTGTGTTTAGTTTTATCTATTCCAATGAATATGATATGTATGGTTGGAGGAGGTCAATGAGGTCTGTACACTTTTTGTGCATTGGATATTGATCAATTTCCTGCTATTAAATACGCCAAGCGACAGTTTCTTTGGCAATCAAACAGTCGTCTCTTCCATCCTGAGTAGTCACAAGTAGAAATTATTGTTTTTCCATTAGCTACTTCTATTCAGAGTCTATAATGATTTCTCTACTCTCTTTTTTATATTCTTTTTTTAGCTTTTAATATATCTTTCTATTGTTTCTTTGACAAAATTGAAAGGGAAAAAAAATCAATTTTGGTAGGTTGTAATAATATTAATCTTTAACTTTATTTTAACCCTAAACTTTCAATTTTACATTGTTGGTTTAAGTTTTTGTTTCAATTATCCTTAGAAAGGTTTCTCTCACACATGTTAAAAGCCAATTATCCTTGAACATTAAAAGAATTATTATAAAAATATATACAAAAATTATTGAAAACTCTATTTTGAGATGTTATTGAATTTAAAATAATAGTAATGATAATGGTACACACTATTCTACCATAAAAACTCTAAAAAATGATCTGTAATTGTGAATTTATACCAACTATAAAGAAAATCATGATTAAAAATATAGTAAAATTAAAATAAGTAAATCATTTACTAATCAAGGGCGGACCTAGATACTAATATTTGGGGACCGATAAATTATGATATATCAATATAATTTAAAAATTATATTTAGAAGATCATAGGTTCAAAAACACTCCTACATTAGAAAAAAGTTGATAAGAATAGACGTGTATCAAAGAAAATAATAGCTTTTTTAAACAAGTATATAAAAGTAAATAAATATATATATATAAACAAAAGAAAGAAAATAATGTAAAGAAATATGTAAACTGAAAGGAAAAATTAAAAAAACATCAAATATCATTAGAGGGTGTTTGGATCGCTGAGTTGGGTTGAGTTGGGTTGAGTTGGGTTGAGTTGGGCAGAGTTGGGTTGAGTTGGGCAGAGCTGTTTTGTCAGTGAGTTCTGGAAATTAGTGTTTGGGGTGTAGAGTCGGTGCAGAGTTTAGTTGAGTTGAGTCAGAAAATGTTTGGGGTGCAGAGTTGAGTTATTATGTCAGGGGTATCTGGTGCAGTTTTTTGTAAAGTGAATAAGTTTGGTTTTTTGTGACTTTTTTCCTTACATTTTTTTGTTTCCACCAAATCAATTGCAAACATATTTGCCTACAATTTCAAAACTTAATTATGAGATCAACTACAAATTTACAATATATATTACCTTTTGGAAGATTTATGAGATATTTAGAAAAGTATTAGATATTGTGATTGATATCAATTTTTTTTTTCCAATAAAATTCATTTTTTATCTTATGTTATTGAGAACATATTTTTCAATATGAAAGGGTTTCTTTTTTTAAGCACACATTCACCATTAATCCATTTATTTTAATGTACTTAGATATTAGTATTAATACTTTGCAAGAAAAACGTGTATTCATTGTCTACAAATCAAATACAAACACATTTGTCTACAATTTCAAAACTCAATTATGTGATCGATTATAAAATTACAATATATATTACTATTTTTCAAATGAGATATTCGCAAAAGTAATAGATATTGGGTTTGATATCAATATTTATTTTCCAATAAAATTCATTATTTAGAACTTTTACTCTTCAATGTGAATTTTATTCATTTTTTTATGCACATATTCACTACTATTTTTTTATTTTAATTTAGGTAGGTATTAGTATTAATACTTTGCATATGAAAAGTGTTTATTTAAATTTTTCTAAACACAAGCATTAGCTATGGAGATCTTTAGAATGAAATAAATAGTTTACCTCGTGAAAATGTTAAAAATGTGCCAACATACTTAAATATTTTATGCCAAATATTAGATATGTCATCAAGGTTCTAGCAACGTCGTTATGCTGCTAAAATTTTTGGTGCAAGCGGTGTTGCTTAGTAATGTCCTTAGGAAATTTTGGGTTTGAAAAATTAGGGTCGTTACAGTTGGTATCAGAGTATGGATTTTAGATTTTGCATACTCGCCTACATCGTAGCTAACGATCCTCATAGCCTCTCACAGGAAGTCACCTCATCATCTGAGTTGCTTGTGTGTTAACACTTGTTATTCTATGCTTTTGACTTCTTTGTTCCTGTGCTAAGCTAGTTTAGAGTTTAAGTTTAGATTATGGTTCGAGGACATGACCATTGTAAAGTTCTAGCAACTTTCGAGGACAAAAGTTTTTCTTAGATAGGTATATTGTGACAAGTCGTAAAATTAGGTTCTTTAATTATATTTGTTTTAAATTTGAATTTTTGGATAATCAGATCAGGATTTGGAAATGGTGTTTTAAAATTTAAAAAAAGATTAGGATTTCTGTTTTAAAAAGGTTTAGGATTCCTTATTCTAAAACGATTAGGACTTTTTGGAGCCTATTTAAAGTAGAGTATTACCAACTTAAATGCACACTTCAAAACTCTCCTCTTTTTCTCCTTCTTCTCCTTTTCTCCACTTTCTTCATCTCGTCGAACCGTCGTCGGACTGTTGTCAGAAGTCGTTGGTGAAAGAGTCTAGATTAAGAAAGCGGAAGCAATTTTGGATCTTGAACACTCTAAGTTGATCAATTTTGTAAAATAAAATGCATGCTCAAAGCTGGAAAAACCAGAGGATAGAAAACTCAACTTTGAAGATCAAATTCTCTTCACCCGGTGGATGGTTTTCAACACGAACACTTCGTGGACAACCGTTAGAGTCTTCCCTACTATCCTCAGGCCTTAGAACGGATTGTGGGATCCTAGGTTGAGAGAATTTAGAAGAAAAGTCCTCAAAGGTCACTAATTCGAGAATTTAGAATTTTCTGCAAAATTCTCTCAAAACACCTCAAAGCACCATTAAATAAAGCTTCATCAAGCTTCATTTGAGTGACAACTCAAGTGTGATGAGGATGATTTGAGATGGAGGTGGCCAATTTTGGTGAATTTGAAGATGAGAGGGATTGGACAAGTTGCAATTTGAATTTTATGGAAAATCCATGAAAATCGACTAATTTTACATTTAATTTAATTCTAAAATTAATATTAAATTAATTTTTAATTAAAATTAATTTAATTAATTTAATTATTAAATAATTAATTTAATTAATTATTTTTTAATTTAATTTAATATCAAATATTAAATTAAATAAATTGCCCGATCCCGATCGATTTTCTGAACATGAATCTTTATTCATGCTATAAACTGATCCAATATTTAAACCATATTTAAATATATACACCTCCTTTTAATCATAGTTTAATTCATAATTAAGCTATGATTCGTTAAATATATCACATATAAATAGCGCTTTCTCCCAAACTCGAATTTGAACAATTCAAATTCTTTTCTCTCAAAATGTTACAAGGCTTAGTCAGAGCTAGTAAGGAGGACCTAATGGACTACACAGATCATGAGCTCCAACGATTCGTGATTAGCAGGTCAAACTCTTTAACCTAGCTAATCAACATTCGTTAACCAGGACACTCCACTAAAGCCCGGTGGTTGTACTCTCCTCTTTGTAGATATATTTACGCCCACTCGATATAACCATGATTAGTAAGTCGATCCTTCACAGGTCGTTCGTAATTACAGTTGGGTCAAAATTACCGTTTTACCCCTGTAATTACCTCTTGTTCCTTAAGTCCCACTGATTCTCTAATGAACAATTGGTTTGTGGTTCAACCAGCAAACCGAATCCTTCTCGGGCCAATGAGAGGGGTGGGCCCTTTGTTCAAGACCCGGAGTCAGCACTTAAGGGAACAACCTCTACTAATCCCTTAAGCGGGTAGGAGTGAATTTCATCTTACAGAACTATGTTCCCAGCTATCTACCCAGTTTTATCCCTGAAATGGGAGGCTTATTGAGTCGACAATCTCGAGCCACTCTCACCCATGCAAATCTAAGGGTAATCCGAATAAACAGGAGTTCATAGAACGCTCAGGATTATGATCGAGTTACCAAGGTCATCGTATGAATATAGTCAGTTAAAACAGTAAACGGAGTTATAAAGTCTAAGTGACTATTTCGCGGTCCAGTCTTATGCAAACTCATTGCATAGGGCGCCTCCACTCACATGTCTCCACATGAACGATTTAGGATCACATCGTTTGTACTTTACAAAGTGGGGCCGCGTCCATAGTGTCCCCGGGATAAGGTACCAACCCTATCCTTATACTATATGACTGCTCGCTATAACTTGAACTTGATCCACTTTTATGTCACACATAAAGTTCAAGTATTCATCCTATAGCCAAGGGTTCTTTATTGGATTAAGGTTACACAATACACAATATTCAATAACACCTCTACTGAATAAATTTCAATAACAACTTTATTGTGAAATAGAATATACATTCAGTTTACAAAACCACGAGTTTTAGGACATAAAACCCAATAGTTGGATCGCCGTCGGAAGTCGCCGGACTGTCGTCGGAAAGTCGTCGGACCACCGCCGGAAATTACTGTACGGGTGAGTTAATAACTCAACTCCATAGGGTTGAGTTATTAAGTCACCGTTATAATTGTTGGTGGGACAAACAAGGAGTTGGGTTATTAACCCAACTCAACCCAACTCAACTCCATCAACCAAACACCCCATAGGAGTTTTTGAACACAGGTACATAAGATTACTTGTCAGCAATTGTAACGGGACATTTATTTAGTCTTGGGTTAAAAATAATAAAAAAAAAAAATTTTAACCCAAAACTAAAAGTGTCCTCAAACCAAAATTTATTGTGTCAAAATTGCCCTTTCAATCTCACTCAACTTCAATTTAGCCCAACAACAAATTTTAGCTCCAAACTTTTGAAATAAATGCCCCTGAATAAGTCGAACATTACATTCTACCCACCTTAAAAATAAAACTTTCGTCCTCTAGGGTGGCTAGTCTTTGAAAGACTCTGAATAACTTGCTTGCATCTCATACTCACGTTTCCAAGTTACTTCCTCAAGCAGGTTGTTCGGTTGCAAAACCTTAACCATGGCCATCTCTCTAGTATGAAGGACCTTATTGATGGAGATCTGATCTCCTTGAGCAGCGAAAACGTGTTTGAGATCGTAATTGCTTGATTGTTTTGCTTAAAACAAAAACCAGTACATTGACAAAAAATACAGAACAAACATGAAATTCTAATCCTATTAGACATGGATTAATTACATACAAACAAACTAAGTTTAACTATTAAACTAAAGGGAAGAAGGAATTACCTTTGTAGTTTAGCAGAACAACAACTCCTTGCTCCAATGTTCACCAACTCAAGAACTTCAAAAGTTCTCTGTTTTTCACCAACAGAACACCACCAATTTAGAAAACCTCTTATCCTCTGAGATTCAACTTAGAAGAAAATCCTTTGTGGGAAAGATTTCAACTTTTGGATAACTTTGGGAATAAGAGTTTGAGAGAGAGAGAATTTCTCTGTGTAATCAAAATGATCGATCGATCCCTTTTCTTCTTCTCACAAGGAGAAGAAGAACCTTCAGTGGGCAACTCCCCACTCCCTATCAAGGGGGAGTTGGGGGTAGTGGGAACGTGTCCTCCTGACACGTTCCCAATTAATAATATATATAAATAAATAAATAAATTAATTAATTTTATTAAATTAAATCATATTTAATTCAAATATAGTATTAATTTAATGATTAAATCATATTTAATCATTTTACCCTTTATACTATAGTTTAATGTACATCTCATGCACATTAAGTTTTAACCTATAGTTTTTCAAATATGAATCACATTCACATTTAAATTTAATATTTGAACTCTTTCAAATATTTAATTCTCTCACATAATTTAATATGAATCATATTCACATTAAATTTATAATATATAGTTCCAAAACTATATATTATATCGTATCAATATACATTAAGTTTATTCCCTAATGAATTTGAACATTTCAAATTCAAATGATCTAAGAACCCTTTACAAGATAGAAGGTGAACCTAATGGACCTACAGATCAGAAGCTCCAACGATACAAGATTGCTTGATTAATCTTATTAACCTCCCAATCAACATTCGTTAACTGCGGGAACACTCCACTAAAGTTCCACAGCTGCACTCTTCTCACTGCAGATATATTTCTGTGTCCATGGATATTGACCAATAACAGCAAGTCAATCCTTCACGAATGTTCGTAACACCAACTGGGTCAAATTACCGTTTTACCCATGGGTTACATCTTGTGCCTTAAGTACTAGTGTTCCTCTAATGAACAATTTGTTTGTGGTCCTACCAACAAACAGAGTCCCTCTCGGACCAATGAGAGGGTCGGGCCCTTTGTTCAAGTCCCGGAGACACCACTTAAGGAACATTCCTCTACTTACCCTAGTAGGCGGGAAGGAGTGAATTCCATCTTGCTAAGTTAAGTTCCCAGCCGTTCACTCGGTCTTGTCCCCAAGAAGGTAGGCATATTGAGTCGACGAACGGCCACTCTCACCCATACTAGTCAAAGGACAATCCCTCATGAGCAGGAGTTCGTAACCCTTTCGGATTGAGATCAAGTTGCCTAGGTCATCCTAGTGAAATAAAAACCTAACTAGTCAACTGAGTTCTGACTAGAGGTTACTATTTCGTGGTCCGGTCTTATGTAATCTCATTACATAGGATATCCCCACTCACATGTCATCTACACGAACACGTTAGGATCACAGTGTTTGTATTGAATACAAAGTGGGCCACATCCATAGTTTTACTAGGGTAAGGTACCCAAACCTTATCCCCTAACTATAGACCCTTTAGGCTGTATCTCGAACCGAGATCCTTTTTATGTACATTACATTCAGTTAAAAATTCATTTAACAACCTTGGATGTTTAGTTTATTGGATTTAGGATTTAAATAAAGGCAAACTCGTAGATAACGAACAATAACAATTTATTGAAATAATAACACTTTATTACATTAATTAGAACAAAATTACAAACTACGAGTTTTAGGGCACATATCCCAACACTTATGATCTTCTACAAGAATTTGCATAGGTTTTCCCATAACTTAGGTTCTCGTTCAAGCACAACAGCTCGAAATCATTCACATGCACTGGATTTAGCATATGCTCTCACGACATTGATTCCTGGGAAACATCAAGTTCTGCAGAGAGAAAATGTTGCTTAGCCAATCAACACGCCACATGGCCAATTTGATCCTATATCTTAAATGGTTAGAAAAACATAGGACTCAACATCCCTTCACCCAAAACCTTAAAGCTTCTCCCATCGAGGTTACCTTTAAGGGTGCATGATCACCAACTATAGGCTCCATACTCTCTCATCTCGTGTCCACATAACTCAACACCATGAACTCTTACTAACTCAACCATCAACGTTGTCACATACTCAACTCCAGAACAAAAATGTTTTAGACCCCGATGGTCTATCATATTTTGAGCTTTCTACTCAAATAAGCAGTGCCTTGAAGTCCTCAAGGTAAGGACCAAAGTTACCCAAACCGATCTAGGTCGGCTAACTACCTTCGTAGACCTTCAACTGTCATGAAGCAAACGATCACCTTTACCTTCGCCTTACTAAGCTACACTAGGGCTTAACCAACCCCTTCTCGGGAACATCACCATAAACAACAACTCTCCAATTCCACAGTGAGTGGTGAAAGGCACCCCTGCTTGAGCTATTGAAAGCTCACTTCACAAGCCTCACTTTGAAAGAACAGAGTTAACCAAATTGGAGGTGTTACTACACTGGAGACGTCCTAACATTACAAGTAGCCTACAACCATTACCAAACCACGCACCTTACTAATTGCAACTGAACAAGGTCAGTTGGTTATTGATTTCGCCCTTGTTGGAACTACCAAAATCAATATGTGGATACCACGTGTCCTAGGAAGGTCAACTACCAAAACTATAGCTCGCACTTAAATTGAGATATTATTCTCGGTCACTGGCCCCAATCTGCAGCATTATACTCTAACCATCCATTCCAACCATTCCAACAAAAATTATGATCCACGCCACAAGGACTAAATGCTTTTCAACCATTGTGCTCACTCCCATTTGGTGTTACCTTCCAACCTGACCCCAAACCACCAGACTCACCACCCCTAACATTGCTTGACTTCCAACTCCGCCACCGGTTGGTCTCCACACTTCCTCGGTTCTATGACCATACATCGCCACCATTGCTCAAATCTCCTCTATTACTTAAACCTACACTCCAGCTTGTAGGTTTATCCTTATTGTCCTCATCATTTGAATCGCCATTTAGTTCATTTTTCTACGACCTCAACCTCCAAATTCGTTTCTACCCACTTGAAACTTCCATTGTCGCCTTCTCGACTCCATCCACCGGAGTTACTATTATTCAACTAAGAGATTGCAGGTCCTTGCAAACTAAGATGGAGTCTTATCAATAGTTCTTTCCCAAGGCTTAAGTTTTGCATGGTTAAACGCTCACCTTAGGAGAAAGATCTCCTATGCCAAGTTAGATTTTATGGTCGAAGTCTCATCCACTTGTTCTTAGCCAAACTTACGATGTTTTGAATTTTCAAACTCTAACATGATTCCTTTCACCATATCTAACAACTCGTAACCATAAATCATACCATGCTCAAGTACTAAGAACTCCTACATAACCATTCCCTTTCCTTTACTTTCAAGGCAAACAAAACTTTTCTATACCACTTTTCTTTTCTCCATTTTTTTCCTCTTTATTAAAACCATTAAGTCCCTTCCTATCACCAAGTAGAACATTTCCTAAAGGAGGGAGAAAACATGGCCTTAATCCACGAATCTTCATAGTTTTCTCATTTGGAGTTCTTTCTACCCATTAACTCATAATCTGGTCACTCTCGAGCTTTATCGTTCTTTTACCCTGACAGGTGAGGAATGACAAAATAACTTTCTCAGACCACGAACCTTAACTTTTGAAAGCAAGAACCCGAAAGGTAGTTTCCTTAGTCTAGAGGCATTTAAGGACTTTATCTCACTTAAATCATTCTCTCTAAGGATGCACAACCTACCACACATAAATCATCTTAAGGGTTACTTCATAACCAACATGCCAAGAAACAGTAAACTAAAAATACAAGATTAACCCTATGTTACTTTTCATATTTAACAAATAACAAACCTTACAATGACGAGGCGACCTTCCTACGAGAGGCTTTGAGGAATAGATGCCTATGATGTAGGTGAGTCTACAGAATTTAGAACATAGAGCTCTGATACCAACTATAACGACCCTAAATTTTGGAATGAACCTAATTTGTGGTTTTATCCAAGTTATGTCATTATGCTACCGAAATTTCGAGCATAAGCGGCGTGGCTTGACTAACTCCCTAAATAGGTTCATTCCAAAATTTAGGGTCGTTACAACCATTGAGACGAATAGGCTCATATTGTACTTATGTGAATATAAAATACTAATAGTATGTAATATTGAGTATAAAATTCAAAAAATTTGAAAGCCACGTATAAAATTTAAAATTTGGGGGCCATAGATTACCACAATAACTATTATCCCTATAAAATATGTTATACTTGTAATTAATTCTAATAAAACTCACATATTTATAAATGTGTGAAATATTAAATTATAAGTTTAGTTTCAAGCTAAAGTGATATCTAACATATCCTTAAACTTTAAGAGGTTGGTTGGCGCCAATTGGAGGTAGGATGTCTAGAGTTATTTTGTCTAAGGAGTAAATTAGTTTTGGAGATTTACGAAGTCTATGTTTGGGGATTGTTTTGTTTGGAGTTAGGAAGTTTGTGTTTGGAGTACATAGTTAGTTAGTTTGGATATAGGAAGTTTGTGTGTTGGGATAAGAGTGAGCAAAGAAAGACCAAAAATCGACATGACTGACCAAAATCGATCGAACTAACCAGGGACAGAGCTACAATAGTCCCAAGGGAACTCGAGCCCCCTTTAACTTCAGAATATATTCTATTATTATATAAAAGTTCCTTTATATCCATGTTCAAATCTTGAGCATGCACTTTTTACCCTTTTTTTTTTCGGTTTTTGCTTTTTTTTTTGGAAAACACACGTTTTTGCCCAGGTTCGAATCCTGAGAAGTACAATTTTCCATGATTTTCTTATCCTTTCTATTTTTCCTTTTATTTTCTATTTACAAATATTCACAATTTATTTATCGATTTAAAATACAATATTTATGTTTTAATTTCTCCTTTATATGTGATTTTTTCTTGATATTAAATGGAAAATAAATAAAAATATTTTTAAACAATAGTAAATTAGGTTTTAATACCTATTTCTATAAGAAACCATAATTAGTATAAAATTTTAAAAAATATATAATTAATAAAAATTTAAAAATTATAATTATTATTTCAAATTTTATTTTTTTATATATCTTTATATACAAAATAAGTTAAATACCATTACTCTAAGACTAATTTTATTATAGTGTTTATACTTTCAAATGTAAAAAATTTAAACTTTCAATAAATCTTAAAATTAGGCCTCTACTTATACCTTTTTCTTTCTTCTTTTGCACCTTGTGTTCTCTTATCCATTGATCCAATGCACTGGGCTCATCTCTTCGAGGGAAAAGAAAAAATTGAGGTCACTTTGATAACTATATTTGGTTTTTGAAAATTAAGCCTATAAATACTACTTCCACCATGGTTTTTCATGTTTTCTTATCTACTTTTTAGATATATTTTAAAAAACTAAGCAAAAATTTGAAAACTAAAAAGAGTAATTTCAAAAAACTTATTTTTGGTTTTGGAATTTAGTTAATAATTCTAGTGTTTCCTTTAGGATTGTGGGAACCATTGTAGGAAAAATGAAGACATTATAGGAAATATAATGAGAAAACAAGTACAATTTTTAAAAACTAAAGACTAAATGGTTATCAAATGGGGTATGAGTTGTAGTCTTGTTGTTCATATTTCGAACATAAATATTTACTATTTATTAACATTCATTCTATAAATTTTTTAAAACATATTCATATTTTGTCTTGAATAAAAATCATTATTATTTTATCAAGTTAAAAAAAATAACTTCAAACTAACCACTAGAACTAATTTAAGATTTATTAAAATTACAAAGATTAAATTTTGGCATTTTAAAGTACATAGATACCAACAAGAGCATAGCTCAACTCACGTCAAGTAAGATTTGTGACCAAGAGGTCATGAGTTCGAATCTCCCCACCCCAAATGTTGATGTACTAAAAAAAATGCACATAGACTAAAATAGAATGAGCCTCAAAATATATGAACCAAAATAGTATTTTAATCTAAAAAATATTAGTCATAATTTATATTGAACAAACGAATATAAAAGAGGTGGTTGGTCGGAGTCAATTTTACTCGTTGCAGAGTCGTTTAGGAGTTAGGAAATGTGCGTTTGGGGTGGAGAGTTGTTTAGTCTGATGTAGGAAGTTTGTGTTTGAGGTGCATAGTTGTTTAGTCTCGAGTTCTAAAATTTGTGTTTTTAGTGCAAATAACATTTTTTTTCTACTTACATTTTTTCAACAATAATATAGATTTGTTTCCCTCAATCCTAAAATTGAGATTTTAAATTATATTGTTTTATGAATATTTTCCAATTTCGTTAGACACTTGTTGCAATTTAAAATTTTTAATTTAATTTTTTTTCAAGCATAGTAAAATATTTTTTCTTTATAAAAATTATGTTTTTATTTTTCTAACTAATAAATGTAATTGATTATCAATAGTTTGATAAATTTGAGAATAATATATTATTTAGAGTTTTAAATAACTAAGCAAAAAAAATCAAATATTTATATTGTTTTAAAATAATTAAGTTCAATATGAATATACTCAAAATGAATATCATATATACTTTTGTTCAGATTATTATATATTTATTTTATTTATTGTATAATTTTCCTTTATTAAGTTTGGAAGAATAAAATTGTTTGTTTTTTCTTTGAATATGACTAATTTAAATATCAATTTTTTTTAATATATTAACCTTTTTAAATACTAATTCTTGAATTATAATATGAGTTAGTTTAAAATATATTTTTTTTATCTTTAAAATTATGTATATTTTTTAGCTATTAATAAATAATAAGAAAAAAAAGAGATAAGATTGTTATTTATTATAAGTAATTTTTGTTTAAACTTAAAAACAAAATTATAGATGACTTATGGATGAAGTGAGATAGAGAGATTTTTACCAATTAAAAAAAATTGTTATGTAGTGCTCTAACTTACATCAAGAATATCAATTTAAATAATAGTATCATAACTAAAATATTTTTATATAATATTTATTTAAAATTAAAATTATAGAATAAAAAAAAATATTTTAAAAAATATATTAAAATTATAGGATAAAAATAAAAGTATTTCTAATAAATATTTATATTTATTTATTAATCGGTAATTATTGATAATCAATCCCTAGTTTAAATTTGGGATCGATTATAAGTTGTCACGTGTCCTAAATTTAATTTGGAGACAAAAATTGGCAAGTTCTAAAAATTAAAATGTCACATGTCTTCCTTATGATAATTTGACTAATTTAATTTGGTAAAATTGGGTTTATAAAATTGGATAAGTTAAATGATTGAGTTATGTGGAATTGGTCAAACTTAGTAAAACTCAAATCCAAATGACTAGGCCCAAAGCCAACGAAGCCCAAATCCAAGTGGTTGGGCCCAAAAGCCACTCAGACCCAAACCCACACGTCTTGGAAAACTCTATAAATAGAGGGCTTCCCCTCCATTCCAAAGGTTCAGAAATTTCACTCAAGAGAACCCAGAGAGAATTCAGAGCAAAGTCTAAACTACTGAATGCTCTCTGAAGTTCTTAGTGTTGAACGCTGCAAGATGAATCTTTAAGTGCGGAGCGCTGTAAGACGAGTCTTTAAATGTGGAACGCTGTAAGACAAGACTTTAGGTGTTGAACGATGTAAGACGAGTCTTTAAGTGCGGAATACTGTAAGACAAGTCTTTAGGTGTTGAACGCTGCAAGATGAGTCTTTAAATGCAGAGCGCTGTAAGACGAGTTTTTAAGTGTCGAACGTTGGAAGACGAGTCTTTAAGTGCGGAGCGCTATAAGACGAGTCTTTAGGTGCGGCATGCTGTAAGACGAGTTTTTAACTGTTGAACGTTGCAAGATGAGTCTTCGGTGTTGAACACTGTGAGACAAGTCCTTAAATGTTGAACACTTCAAGTCCTTAGTTGTCATGTGTTTCACGAATGACTTCTACAAGTTACAAGTTGAAGGACTTCAATAACCTACACGCTGAAAGACTTCAACACGCTACAAGCCGAAAACCTTTAACAAGCAACAAGCGTCGAAGTCCTTCAACAAGCAACAAGCAACAAGGCGAAGTCATTCAACAAGCTACAAGCCGAAGACCTTCAACACGCTGCAAGTCGCAAGTCGAAGGCCTTCAACAAGCAACAAGTCGAAGTCCTTCAACAAGCTACAAGTCAAAGACGTTCAACAAGCTACAAGCCGGAGGTCTTTAACAAGCTACAAGTCGAAAACCTTCAACACGCTGCAAGTCGAAGAGCTTCAACAAGCAACAAACCGAAGACCTTCAACAAGCTACAAGCCGAAGTCTTTCAACAAGCTGCAAGCCGAAGATCTTCAACAAGCTGCAATCCAAAGACCTTCAACAAGTTGCAATCTAAAGACGTTCAACAAGTTGCAAATCCCTCAAGACAAGTCTACACTTGGGAACAAGCTGCAAAGCCCCTCGGATCAAATCTATGTCCGAGAACAAGTTGTAAAGCTCTCGGACAAATTACAGTTGAGAGAGAGAAAGAATCAGAGGAAAAACATTAGAGATTGTAACTCACAACATTAAATATTAATAAAATTCAAATTAAATTACACGTGTCTCATTTCTACTTCTTTGTTGAAATCACGTGTAAACAAATTGGCACGCCCGGTGGGACGATCTCTACCTCTCATCTCTTTCTCTCACCTCAAAGCAGAAGTAAAGTGATGTCGTTCAAGACTTCTTCGATGATTGTCGTCATGAGCAAGTTGTACACGGGTTCTACTGCCCATAGTTGCTCTAATGAACTAAGGTTGGAAGACGATGAAGTAACAACACTGTCGGGGGCATCAACTAACAACATTTCCTGGTCAAGTGTAACCCTTTGTTCGATTTTTATTCCGACGTAGTGTCTGTCATGATGACTGAAACAAGCACTAAGGAACAGAGATTGACAAAGATGCAGGAGCGAATCAACAACTTGATGAAAGCGATTGAAGAAATGGATTCTCAAATCATATACTTAAAGAATCAGATTGAGAATTAAGATGTCGCTAAATCAAATCATACTCCTATCGTCGAAGATTGAAACAAAGAGAAGGTTGTTGTGCAAGATGATCAACCACAATCCTCTACTTCGATCACTTCACTATCAGTCTAACAACTGCAGGACATGATAACTAACTCTGTCAGAACTCAATTTGATGGGGGTTCTCAAAGTTTTCTCTTGTATTCTAAATCATATACTGAGAGAATTGATAATTTGAGGATGCCAATTGGATACAAACCACCAAAGTTCCAACAATTCGATGAAAAAGGAAACCCTAAGCAACATGTTGCGCATTTCATCAAGACATGTGAAAATGCTGGCACACGAGGAGATCTACTAGTCAAACAGTTTGTTCGAACATTTAAGGGGAATGCTTTTGACTGGTACATTGATCTGAAGCCCGAATCGACAGATAGTTGGAACAACTTGAAAAAGAGTTTCTCAACTGATTCTACAGCACAAGACGTACCGTCAACATGTTCGAGCTGACCAACATTAGACAACGAAAAGGTGAACTCGTTGTCGACTACATAAATCGTTGGAGAGCCATGAGTCTCGATTGCAAAGATCATCTCGTTTAACTGCCAGCTGTCGAAATGTGCATTAAAAGCATGCATTGGGGATTGCTTTACATCTTCCTAGGTATAAAGCCTCGCATCTTTGAAGAGCTAGCAACTCGCGCCCACGATATGAAGTTGAGTATTGCTAGTCGAGGAGATAAAAAACCTTCTAACTCCTAGCATAAAGAAAGAAGGAAGTGACATTGAGGCGACTCTAGAAGAGTCTATGGTTATTAGTACAACCCCTCTCAAGTTGTCTTCAAAGCAAAAATACAAGAAAATCGAAAAGTAATAAGAAAATGAAAGATTTCGCTTAAGTCTAAAGGAAAGACGGAATAAAGTCTATCCTTTTTCGGATTCTGACATTCCAACATGTTTGAACAACTACTGGCCATAGGACTGATCGAACTTCCAAAGTGTAAGCGGACGGAAGAGATGGACAAAGACGATGATCCCAACTATTGCAAGTATCATCGAGTCGTCAGTCACCCGGTGGAGAAATGTTTCGTCCTAAAGGAGCTAATCCTAAGGTCAGCTAAAGAAGGAAAAATTGAGCTAGACCTTAATGAAGTAGCTCAATCAAATCATGTTGCAGTAACAACAAGTACATGCAGTCAAACACATTCTAGTTCGCTTCAAAATCAAGAGGTGTGCCTAGTCCAGTTTGAGATCATGGAACCTGTAGCTGTTTGGTTTCAACATGAGGTGCCAAGAAATGAACCTCAATATGCGATCAAACCTACCAATGATAATGACAAAGGTCGGGTTCTGGTGACTCATTTGAAGAAGCAAAGACAAAGTTTAGCTTCAAACAATTCTTGTCAATTTAGAAGCCTCAAATGCAAGGACAAACATCGAAGAAAGAAGAATCCAAGGAAATCTAAGTCTGAAAGGAAGAGAAAAATTAATCATCCTCAACCTTGCCAATCGGTGACGTTGAAAGAATTCTTCTTGAGAGATTTTCTTCCTAGCGAAAGAGAGGAAGAAAACTCTGCAAGTTCATACTACATTGAGATAAATGAAGCTGACGACACAAAAGAAGTCAAGCAAAGGACTTCCGTCTTCGATCACATCAAACATTCAACTACTCAACCTTCAGTATTCCAAAGGATGAGTATGGTCGCGACAGAAGAAGAAAACCAAGGTCCAACTCCTGCCTCACCTCGACCTTCAACCTTCCAAAGGTTAAGTGTCTCCACATCAAAGAACGATCGACATTCAACATCTATTTTGATCGCCTCAAAGTAACAAGTGATCAACATGAAAGAAAGATGAAATCCTTAAATGTAGAACTGTTCGATGAAGTGAACAACGACCAAAAGATTCACAGTCTTGTTCCTTCGCGTATGAAAAGGAAGTTCTCTGTTCTCATAAACGTAGAGAGTTCCTTGAAAGTGAAGAAAAATCTCATCGTCTTAACAAATCCTACAAATGAAGGTCATGATCAAGACCATGATGATGAAAACAACATCTAAGATGTAAAGAAAGCTCCTCGTCGCAAGAGCCTAAACTGCATGATGCTCCTGGCCCACATGAGCTTGAAAGGTGAATGACAAAAAAAAAAAATTGAACTACATTATGACTTGATCCCTTTTGTTCAAAGGGTACGTGGCAACTTGAAAAAACTTTTAAGTTCAGTCTCTAAAAAAAATCATCCTCATGTAAATAAGACATTGCAAGTTGGATGCATACATGCCAACTTCATTCCTCTCAAGTTCAATTTGTTTCTCATTTGCTCTCTGCTAAACTTTGAGCTTCGTACCCCTCAAGTTCGGTTCGTTGCTCATTCTCCTAAAGTTTGAGCTTCGTTCCCCTCAAGTTCGATTCGTTGCTCATTCTCCTAAAGTTTGAGCTTCGTTCCCTTCAAGATTGGTTCGTTGTTCATTTTCTTAAAGTTTGAGCTTTGTTCCCCTAAAGTTCGGTTCGTTGCTCATTCTCCTAAAGTTCGAGCTTCGTTCTCCTCAAGTTTGGTTCGTCGCTCATTCTTCTAAAGTTCAAGCTTTGTTCCCCTCAAGTTCGGTTCGTCGCTGACTTTTCTCTAAAGTTCGAGCTTCATTTCCTTCAAGTTCGGATCGTTGCTCACCTCTTAAAGTTTGAGATTTGACAACTTCAAATTTGGTTCGACGCTCTCCCCTAAGTTTGAGTTTCGTTTCCCTCAAGTTCAATTCGTCTCTCATTCTCCTAAAGTTTGAGTTTAATTCCTTCAAGTGTGATTTGTCGCTCCCTCACTCTAAGTTCGAGCTTCAATCCTCTCAAGTTCGGTTCGTCGCTCACCCCTCTAAACTTTGAGCTTCAACCCCTTCAAGCTCGGTTTGTCGCTCTCCCCTAGAATTTGGAGAGTTGGGGAAGTAAAATTGTGAGGAGTTAATAACTCCCCTAACTTCTTGTTTGGCCCAAGGAGTTTTTAACTGTGGATCCCACAAATATATTAACAACTCTCTCAACTCCCATTGTGGGTCCCACAAACTTATTAACTCTTCTCCCAACTCCCCATAACGGGTCTCATAACTTTTCTATCTCATTTTTTCTTCACCACACCTCACTTTTATCTCTCTTTCTCTCCTCTCCTTACTCTATCTATTTTTTTACACATATTTTTTTATTTTGAAAATCTTTATTTTTTATATAAATTTTTTATCATTATTACTGTTTACACGTGATTTCAGCAAAAAAGTAGAAATGAAACACCTACATTGACACGTTCCCACAACTCCCTCCACTCCCTATCGATAGGGAGTGGGAAGTTGCCCTCTGGAGTCTTTTTCTTTACCTTTGGAAGAAGACAACAATTGATCAGAGGAATTTGCATTGCCAGAGAAATCCCCTCTCTCACAAAATTCCCTCACCTTCCAAATTGTTAGAACCCTTCCCACCAAAGGAGATCTAAGTGGAACTCAGAGTCATAGGAGGTTTTCCTCGTGGTGTTGTCCTGTTAGATAAGAAAGAACAGAGAAATTCTTTTGGTGTTCCTGTGTTGCTGTATTCTTGGAGCAAAGAGTTGTTGTTGGAAAAACTAAAAACGTAATTGTTACTTACTTTTAATTTAATTTTTACACAACATGTTTGCATGTCTTAGTTCCATGCCTAATTATATTAGGATTCAAATTGCTTATTCTCTGTTTTTTACCAATGTATTGGTATTTGTGTTTAACCAAAACAAACAAGCAAAATCGATCCATAAAACACATTTTCGCTGCTCAAGGGGATCAGATTCCCATCAAGACAGTCTTCACAGATGGGATGTGGCTACTCCAACTGAGCGCTTACTTTGTTTATCTTCTGATGAGTCTTAAAATCATATATTTTTTTCAAGTGTCCTTTTAGTCGAACTATCTGGGATACTATGCTCACTTGGGGAGATTCTACTCATCGTTCTTTGTCGTGAGACTTTGAGTTAGAATGAATTTTTCATGTGAGTAAATATAACTGTTGCAGAAGACGACTTTCTGTTTGCTCTTCCTCTTTGCTGTCTGTTTGCTGCTTGTGTTTGTCTTTCAGTTTATGTGTGTTCCTGGGTTGTTTAATGTTCTTGTATTTTTGTCATGACCTTATACTTTGAGGTCGCCTTTTTGCAACACATACCTAATCTTCGCAAAATATATATATATTAAAAAATGAAAAAGGGGAAGGGGAGGGGATGTCCTAGACCCATCAAGATCTGCCCATGTGTTGTTTTATGATGTGTACTTATTTGTTTTTTTAGTTAATAAAAATAATAATTAAATCACATAAGCTCCACTATTGAAGTAGTAGAAGCTACACAAGAAGACATTAAATCTTGTATTTTCCTCGCGTTTGGTGTCGATACCAACGACAACGAGTATGGAGAAGAACCAAGCAATGACGACCATGGCGGTTTCGTCGACTTTGGTGGTGAGGAGTTTGAGCTGGACTAAAATGCAAGAGTAGGAAGGTAGTGATGGACAGAGAGACACCCATGAACACGATGAACTGAATTTAGTCGACCTTATTGACCCTACTGACAGTCTAACGGAGGATTAAAGTGGCATCGATATTGGAGAGAAAAGAGACAGATTCTTACGAAAGCCCTATGTCCGTTGTGGCATGGAGGACAAAGCAAGCTCGAGGCCAATGAGAAATATAAAAAAAATCAATATTGGCGACCACTTCAAGAATGAAGTACTCAATTAAGGAAAAATATTATGCAAATAGGCTTTTGATTCTACAAAATAAAAACCGATGGATTGAATAGAATCCTTCCTTAATTAAAAACCCTCCATTAATGAAATGAAAAAAAGTAGTAAAATCAACGAAGATAAGAAGTGATAAAAAAAAAAACCAGGCTCTAAAATGAAAAAACATTATGGCGTGCGAAACTTTCCTAAGGAAGCACAAGACCCAACAAGTGGAAATCAATATTAATTGGGAGATGAATTAACATTAGAAGAGTTTGAACACAAGACTTTCTACTCTAATAGCATATTAAATCATCAATCAACCCAAAAAATTTAAACGGATAGATTATGGTAAATTTAATTATATTAATAATTCCATAGATATATCATTGCAATTGATTTTTCATGGGTGTCATTGTAGTTGCTTTAACATGAAAAAAAAAAAAAACACGTATCTAGATTTACATGATTCGGAAAATTAGATATATTATATTATTTATAGATTATGTTGAATGTACCATTTTATTTTGTTTGATTATCGATTAGATCGTAATTGTGTCAAATTAATCCATGCTTGTCTAATAACCATCCCACACCAACGTCTGGTTACTAATTTTGTTTTCTTGTTTATAAAAAAAAAACTTTGCGTAGAAAATAAGGAAAATATTTTTTTTAGTTTAATAGCACATAAACAGTTGACAACAACCAAAAATACTTATTTTCTGTTACTTTTTATTTTTATTTGAAAATGATTTCTACCCTAAAATGCAAACCAACCCTTTGCCTATGTTATTTGGCCCCCTAGAAAAAAGAAAGAAGAATGGTAAAAGATTGTTTGCAACTTGGTAGTGGCATTTCACAAAATTTCAATGGTTAGTACTTTTTTTTTAGTATAGTTAAGGTTGGGGGATTCAAACCACATACTGCATTTATCATGCTAGTTGAGTTATACTCTATTTGACTTAAATATGTGTGGTTCTTTTTTCTATAAAAGTGATGGTGAATATGTCATTTTTAAA
This sequence comes from Trichosanthes cucumerina, assembly GCA_036507285.1. NCBI lineage: Eukaryota > Viridiplantae > Streptophyta > Magnoliopsida > Cucurbitales > Cucurbitaceae > Trichosanthes > Trichosanthes cucumerina. The sequence goes on along the minus strand of CM071835.1, from coordinate 83,618,559 downwards.
AATATAATTCCAAACACATTTTTTTATCAACCTAGATATTCAACAATAATTTTAATAATATCACTAACGATCAAATTTTAGTACATCGTTGATTAATTTATATTGAACAATTACAATATGAGTAAATCGTTTATTCTTAACCTATATATTCAATTTACGTGATGACTGTCTCAAAATAAACTTATATTTTTCATTTTACTATTTTCACAATTCTTTTATAGTTTCGCAATATATTTATATAATATATGATAGAATTGTAATTACTCGAATGTTTTAATCTTTAGCCCAAAACCACTATGTTGCACTGCATATATCTCTTCGCACAAGAATTTTTCTAGTTAATAAGGAGGATTCCATACCTCTTTCAATATATGATTGGCACTTGTCATTTTTTATTATCATTAAAATTAAATACAAATTTATAGTATAACTTTTTTCTCTCTCGTTCAAATAACATCTTTCTCTTCCCTTATTTAATATGCAACTTCTGTCTCTCTCTTTAATTAAAAAAATAAAATTGCATGACATCACCATTTCTCGTTTCTCTCTTCTTTTATTTCTCTCTCCTTCAAACAATTTCTCTCTCTTTATTTTAATTAAAAGAGTTTATGTCTCTTTATTTCTAGAGAAAGAATTAAAGATAAATGTAAAAGAAAATGACAAGTGTCAATTATGTACTGAAAGAGGCATGAAGTCCTTCCTAAGGACTAGAAAAAATTTCCCAAGGAACCTAAACACTCTAGTTTGGATAACATGTTCATGTCCGACACATGTTAGACTGGACACTTTTGACACTTCTTGGACATGTGTATGGCGTTTGTTAGCGCAATAAACACGTGTCCGACACTAATTATAAAAAGTGAATACAAGTCAAATACTTGTTAAACACAAATTAAAGATCAAATCTAATAAATAGACATAGATATTAATATAGAACAATGATAATAAATTTTGAGAGTGAAATACATAGAAAAGCTTATTGACATTAAATTTTCTTATGGTATAAAAATGATATATATTCTCGTTTAAAATTTTAAATTATAAGTTTTAGTCCTCTAAATTCTAAAAAAATGTCTAATAGGTCTCCAAAGTTTCAATTTTGGCTAATAGGTCTCTAGTTTCACTTTTGTTAGAAATAGGTCCTTGACACATTAAAAAATATCTATTAGATTTATGGTTGATTGTTATTTGTAACCCCTAAACTTTCAAATTTCTTTGTCTCGTAGGTCCATGAACTTTAAAAAGTATCAAATAAATCAATGGACTATTGACACAAAATTAAAAATTCAAGGATGTATTGAACACAAAATTGAAAGGTTGTAGACTTACAAGACATTTTTTAAGTTTGAAGACTTATTTGATAAAAATTAAAAGTTCAAGAATAATTTATTAGATTTTTTTTTTTTTTTTTGTAGTTGAGAGACCAAATAGATATAAATATAAAATAGTGATGATTAAACTTGTAATTTTTTATAAGAAAAAAAATTTAATAAATATGTCCAACTATATCGTATCCTAGATTTTGATAAAATAACGTATCATCGTGTCATCAATAGTTATAGCATATCTAATCTAACTACCATTGGGCCCATGGTTCACTAATCTTAGCCCAACCCAATGTGTAGGGTTTTCTTCCACAAATTGAAACACCGGAAAGACAAAAGAAGACGATCATTTTCTCCCGCCACGACCGCCATTGTAAGGCAACAATCTCCTCTCTAACTTGTTTTTCATCTTCTTCATCATTTCTTCTTCCTTCATTGCGGTTAGCCTTTCGGCTTATGCTTTGAACTCTTCTTGTTAATCGTGTTATTCAATATTTTCCTCCATCTCAGTTGAGATTTTCATAGTTTTTTTTGTTGGTTTAATTTCAGAACCCATCGATGTTCAATTGCAAAAAGATATCTGCCAGTAGTCAAGCTATTAGGAACGGATCTAGATGCAATTTCAATTCTGCTTCTTCTTCTTTAGAATTTGAAACGTGTAATTATTATTCTGTTCTTCAGTCCAGTAGTTTTCAGCATTGGTTCAAAAATTGGAAAGAGCTTAGAAAGCATAAGTTAACAGCAAGTACTTTTGCTGGGGCTATTGGGTTTTGGCCTCGTCGAAGGGCTCGATTGTGGTTAGAGAAACTTGGGGCAATTGACCAATTTTGTGGTAATCTTGCAACTTGTTGGAGTAACATGAAAGAAGAAGAGGCACTTGAAAGATATAAGCTTATTACAGGGAACTCTGTTTTGTTTCCTGAATTTCAAGTCTATGGTAAAGCAAACTCTGAATATGATTGGTTAGCTGCTTCACCTGATGGTATAATTGACAAGATGCTCTATGGATTGCCATCACGAGGTGTTTTGGAGATTAAGTGTCCATTTTTTGATGGTGATATGAGCAAAGCTTCACCATGGTCACGAGTTCCTCTTTACTGTATCCCTCAAGCTCAAGGTTTGATGGAAATAATGGATAGAGATTGGATGGATTTTTATGTTTGGACTCCTAAAGGTAGTAGTTTGTTTAGATTGTACCGAGATGTCGAATATTGGGAAGTCTTGAAGATCGCTTTGTCGGATTTTTGGTGGAAGCATGTTCAACCAGCAAGGGAGATGTGTAGTAAATATGCCATTACAAATCCCCTCATTGAGCTGAAGTCTCTTAAGCCATCGCCTAAGCATAAGTTGTGTAGTTATATAGTTTGTGAAAGCAAACGGGTTGTTGATAATTCTAAGTTGCTCTTGCGTGAATTTGATGGGAGACTTCAAACCTGATGCATTGCCACCTATTGATCATGTTTTCAGTGGCTGAAAGGGATTTAGGCTCTAGTTGAGCTTGAAGGAGTTCTTGTTAACATGAAAACTGTGGGATCAAACTTTGATGCTAAGATTGTCAAAGCAAGCACACATTGATTTTAACTCGATATCCTACCATCTCTCTACCTGATGAGAGGGTTAGGCATGAGCGCCTACGCTGTCGCAACCAATGTCGACCCCAGGCCACGGGCACTTGGAAAGTTAGCCATATGTGGGCTCGAAACATGCTGTGTCACATGTCGCATTCCCAGTTCTCTCTTCATTGGTGTGTAAGACATGGTAGCAGCAGTTAGCTCCACTGTGCAGCATGAAGGCCAGAGGGCCAGTAATGGAGTTGTGTTTGAAGTCTGTTGATATTTAAAAAATTTCAAGGTTGCTTTGTTTTCTATTCTGTTATAAATTCTCTGGCGGCAATAGAGTTGAGACAATCTCCATGTTTGGTAATTGGTTTTCTGAAAGTTGCCCTGTTGGATCTTGGATGAGGTTTCAAGTTTGTAGTAAGATTTTCTTTCATTTTGTGCCTGCTTGTAAGACTATTTATTTATTTAGTGCATGTGTTTGTTTTGAAGGATTTTTTTTTTCCTTAATGTGACTGCAAATTCATCTTTAATTTGGTCCGGTCATGGCTGAAATTAAAGATTTGTCCGCTGAGATCACAATTCCACTGTCAGACTGCTTATTTTCTCGGCTAAATATAATATATGTTTTAGATCCTAATGTCAATCTTTGGATTTTTTTTTCTATTTAGTCTATATTGTTTAAAAGTTCCAGTTTAATTTAGGAATTTCTATCTGAATAGCCTACTTATGAGGCTGAATTTACACAATAGACCAAGATTCACTATTTTTTACGAAATTGGATAATCTAGTCTAAATTTTTACACAAATATTGTAGGTTTTTTACCATTACACCATCAACTTGAATTTGACAATTTTTTTTTAAATAAAATAATATATGAAAAAAACAGATTGTTCTCAAATCCCTTATTTAGAGGAAGTTCAAAAAAGGAAATGGGGTTTGACCAATCAAATTTGGAAAAAATTGTGATGAAATCAATCATTTTACCTTCATTTCCGGATAAAAATTTGAACTAGTGATTGAAGAAATAATGAAGAAAAATTGGAGAAAATTTCTCACACTTTTCTGCTTGAAACACATAAATAGTAGTATATTTCATATATTTGGATACTACACTAAACATCTAAACATATGTATATTTTAGAGGTTCATGTATATTTACAATAGTATGAATATAGTTATCCCTTCAATATATTTAATATAGATATCTATATCATAATATATATAGGAGAATTGCAATGGGTGGCAAAAAATATTAGTATATTTATAAATATAGCCATGATTTTTTAGATTTGCAAATATAGCAAAATTCTTAAGAATATGATTTTTTTTTGTTTTTTATTATTCCAATTTTACCCTCATTGGTATATCAGTAGTATATCTGATATACTTTACATTTAATATATAGGTAGTATATATGATATACTTTGTGTTTGTATATCAGTCAACTGATGTATACCTAAAACAAAGTACATTAGTAGTACATTATTGATATACTATGGATACATTTCTTTTTAGTAATATCAGTTAAATGATATACTCTATATATATTCGTAGCATATTAGAGATATTTTGCATCTTAGTGTATTACTGATATACTTCATTTTAGATATGTTCATTTTATTGATATACCTAACATTGAGTATATCAACAATATATCACTATTTCTATCACTATTATATTCTTGATATATCAAACATACACGATATATCAACATAAATCACTACCGCACATAAATCACTATTTGTGATACACCATTGATATACTGAATATTAGCATTTCCATTTCATTTATATACCTAAATAAAGCATATCAGTAGTATATCACTGATATATACTTGCTTTAGATAATCTGATATACTAATTATGAATCACTATTGTACTCTTGATATGGTAAGTATTTCTTATTTTTTAGATACGTAAATAAGGTATATCGATAGTATATCACACTGATATATACTTGATATTTGTGAAATCAACAGATATCAGTAGTATATCACACTAATATATTCAACTTACTAATTTACTTTCGAAAAAATTCAAATAAGTATATTAGTAGTGTATCAATGACATACTCTGCATTATGTCTATTGTTGGTTTATCAACATTATACTATTCATAGACTACTAAAAAACTTTTTACTGAACAACACTCATGATAAATCAAATATATCAGTATTGCACTTACAGATATACTCTCGATTAACTTCAAATAAGAATATCAGTAGTATATCATATAGTTACTTTTTAGTTAGGTATATCCTTGATATATAAATATGCCGGAGGACATTTTTTACTTTCTATTGCATGTGGTTGGGTTGGGCCTATAGAATTGGTTATTTTTGCAAATTAGATTCATCAATGACACACCTGCAATTCCCTTAATTTAAAATGTTATCTATGAACTGACCCAACAAAAAAAACACACTATTTTAGCACTGCAATTATAAAGTTCAAAGAAATGATTTCATGTAAAAAATATATAGAAAAAAAACTTCCTTCATTCAAATATTGACGTAGAAAGAAATTTTGAGTGTTTAATAACATTTAGTGAAATATAAGGTAATGGTTGTTTATATATAATATCCTAAACATATAGGATTTTCTCTTTAGAGAATTATAATGGATAGCAAAAAATATTATGATATTTGCAATTTAATTGTGGTTTTTGGAGATGTGCAAAAATACCAAAAGAATTTCACTATTGATTTTCATTTTTCTATTATTCTAGCTTTGCCCTCGTTATTGTGTCATCATGTATATCCGTAGTATATCTAATATACTATTTGATATATGAATATTATATCGGTTAGCACATTTGGTATATCAATCAATTGATATATACCTAAATCAAAGTATATTAGTAGTATATACACTTCTTTTTCGGTGTATCAATTAAATGATATACTCTATATGGAGTAGATCGATGACATATCAAAGATATTTTGCATATTTGAAATATCATTAATATACCTGACACAATAAGATATATTTCATTCAGTGATATGTGTCATCACTTTAAGTGACAAATACTATATCATATATTTACTCACTATTGATATAATAAAACAAAGTATATCAGTAGTATATCACTGATATACTTTATATTACGTATGTCTCATTTCATTTTGATATAAATGAAATGTATCAGTAGCATATCACTAATATACTTCGTATTAGGTATATTTGATACACTGGATATAAATCACTATTATACCCTTGATATACTTCATATTAGCTGTTTTTGATATACTGTTGATATACTAAGTACCAGAAATTTCAAGTTCATTGAAATACTTAAGTAAGGTGTATCAGTAGTATATCACTGATATACTTCATATTAGGTATATCGTGGGTATATCAACAATATATCACTGATAGACGATTGATATACGTCATATTGCAATCACGCAAGATTACACAGGAGGGGTATTTTGGACATTTCGCTGACTCCAATTGGGCTGGACCAATTTGTTTGATATATTTGCAATAGAAACAAATTGTAGACACGCTTGCAATTGGACTTTTATTTTTTGCCATTTGTGCAACTAGCCAATATATATATATATTAAGTAATAACTAGAGTAAAATATACTGGAAAGTGAACGAGTATGAATAAGTCAAAGGATTGTGGGTAGTTCTAGCCGAAAAACAAGAAAAACATAAAATGAAAATGAAGTTATCATAATAGAATCTGAGGTACATTGTCATGTTTTACACACATATTATGACTCGTTCTAAGATCCACCCTATAACATAGGTAAAATACAATTACCTATACAATTATATTACAATATATCAGATCGTATGTATATGTTAGGTATAACGTATGACATGACCTGTAATATAAACATCTGTCTATTAAACATAGAGTATGTTGTATTGCGCTATTAGAATTATCAGTATGTTATATTGCAATGTTATAATTATTAGATTCATTCCAATATACACCGTATTGCATAGATAAAAACAAACTATCCAAACAATTATATTGTAAAATATCGAATCATATATATACGTTATATGTAACCTAGTTTGTAGTATAAACAACTATATATTATAGAGTTAAATTATTTATACATACAGTGGTATGCTATATTATTACACACCATTTTAGCAATGTAGAAACATATATTTGTGTGATGATATAGTAACTTCACATATTTCACATGTTAAAACAGTAAACATTACAATATATATTATACCGTCAAAACAAAAGATAAACAAACTACATAATAAGAAACAATAAAACATATCCGTTGCAATAACAACCCGAAAGACAAAAAAAAAAGAAAGAGAAATTGTATGTGAGTACTTCGCATATAGTGAGAACGTGAAAAATGGGAGAGAAGAAGGCGAAAAATGAAAACAAGAAGAATATGAAAAAGAATAGATAAATGGAGTAGGGTGTCAGAAATGGCAAAAAAAAAAAAAAAATTCAAATAAAATGTAACTGAAAAGAAGAATAGGAAAAAAACATACCAATGATTATGGAAAATATACATTAATGTATATTTAACCGCTATGGAAGCTCAAATAAATGAAACCTAAAATCGTGTTATACTTAATAAAATAATAACAATATTCATAAAAAAAGATAAAATAAAAAATCTTTTGTCATACGAAATTAATAAAGAGAGAAAAAGAGTATAATTGACCCAATATCATATAAAAATCTATTAAAGGTAATAAATAGAATATTCTATACCTAAATGTAAATACCTATTTTAAAACTATTTATTTATGTAAGAATTCTTTAATTTATGGTTCAACATTTCTCAATTTAGTCCCGCTGCTGATAAATATTAAAATTAGCTAATGGGATGATACTTATTGAATGGGTGAAAATTTATTGCAGAAAAAAGCCTCTAAGAGAGGAGAGTAACCATTTGAACCAAGTTAACCCGATGAACGACGGTGAGGAGTCAGATAATGACTGCCACCATCATCGAGTACCGGCTAGGGCGCAGGATGTACAACTTGAGGAGGTCAACCAGCATGCTGCACCGGCGGAGGCAGATCAGTATGTAATGCTAGAGCAGCAGGTCCGAGACCTAGATGAAAACATCGTGAGAATTCTGGAGATACTGAATCATCCGAATCCAGTCGTGGAGGCTCTAAAAGATAGACTAGGGCAGAATCTCAACGATGTCCAACCCGAAGAACGGATTCAGGCTCCGACACTGCGTAGATCCTTGCCTTCAATCCGAGACCAGGCCAAGGGTAAGGGCTCGGCGGAGGAGGGGCAGGGAGAATCTCGGGTGCCACCTCAAAGGTCTAATGACATGCTATGGTTAGGAGGCAACGACAGACGGTCCCATCATTCGGAGCTGCAAACGGCTGTGTCTCGAATGAGAGAATCCCAGGTTAAGACGCAGGTGATCCATGAGAGCCAAGGACGCATCAACCACCATGTGTCTGAAGCCAAGAAGCAGCAAGGCCGAAGGGATGATCGATCAGGGAGACCTGACACGGGGTCAGATCTTAGAGAACTGATCAACCAGAAACGGAAAGAGCTGGAGGCCGAGAGTAAACCCTGGGTGGCAGAGTTGCGAAGGATCCAAGATGAGCTCGGAGACATGAAGAAGGCTCAAGATCACAACGGACTGAACTTGAAAAATCTCGTTACCAGGTAGACTCTCATTTTACTGACGAAATAATGCAGGAGGAGGTCCCCCAAAATTCAAGTTGCCGACAATCAAAGCCTATGATGGATCGGAAAATCCAGTGGAGCACCTTGACACATTTCGGTCATGGATGGAGCTCCATGGAGTCCGAGATGCGATCAAATGTAGGGTGTTCTCCTTCACATTGACGGGACCAGCTCGGAAATGGTTCAGACAGCTTAAGAGAAAGTCAATCGCTTCCTTCCGGGAGCTGGCTCGAGCCTTTGTCACCTAGTTCCTTGGAGGTAGGGATCAACGATGACCAGCAACACATCTCCTTACCATTAAACAGGGCAACAATGAGACACTGAGGGAATACATATCCCGTTTCAACAGCGACACCCTCCAGATCGAAGGATATACTGATGGGGCAACCCTAACAGCAATCGTAGCTAGATTGAGAAACGAGAGGTTCCTATGGTCGTTAGGTAAGAAAGCTCCTACAACCTATGTTGAGTTACTAACTAGGGCTCAAAAGTATATGAGTGCAGGGGAGTTGCTTCGCACGAGGCGTGCACCGGACGACAAGTAGACCAGGGACTGCGAGAAAACTAAGAGTCGACCAAAGGAAGACAGAAGCAACTCTCGAAAGCGGAAGCAAGAGAAGCGATTCGATATCAACGACAAGTCCGTAAAGAAGGGTTTACCACCAAGTAAGTTTGAGCGGTATATGCCAACAAGTTTCCCTATCGAGCAGATCCTAATGGAGGTGCGTGATAAAAATATTCTCAAATGGCCAGCCAAGCTGAAGGCAGGGTCCTATAGGAGGAATAAGGACAAATATTGTCTATTCCACCGCGATCACGGGCATTCTACTTCAGATTGCTATGACTTAAAGGAAGCCTTAGAGGCTCTGATCCAGAAAGGACAACTGAAGGAATATGTTGGCGTAAGTGGATGACGCGAGGCCAGACTGAGTCGACAAGAACCAGGTGACAAGGAGGAAGAGTCTCCTCCACCCTGGGAGATCCGAACTATTCTTGGAGGATCAGTCGAAGGTGACTCGAACCAGAAAAGAAAGGCCAAAGCTCGGGCAACATAAGCCCCGCTAGCTGATTGGGAGATTTGTTCGACTTCCCTATCTAACGAGGTTGTTAGTTTCTCAGAAGAAGAAGCGGTCAAGTTACATCAACCTCATAACGATGCATTGGTAATCTCTCAACTGATTGCCAATATCAAAGTCCGTCGCATCCTTGTCGATGGAGGAAGTTCTGCGGACTTGCTCTTCTTAAGCGCCTATGACGCTATGAAGCTAGAACGAGATCGACTCAAGGTCAACATTTCTCCCTTAGTAGGGTTCGGAGGTAGTAAAGTGTATCCCGAGGGAAGCATCGAACTCCTAGTAACGTTCGGGGGCAGATCGACATGTGTTACGACTATGGTCGAGTTCTTGGTGGTGAACCACGACTCAACCTACAATGCCATCCTGGGACGTCCGACCATACATGCAATGAAGGCTGTAGCCTCGACTTATCATCAGGTACTAAAGTTACCAACTCCAAGTGGAGTCTGGGTTGTGCATGGAGAACAACAGATGTCCCTAGAATGTTACCACAACGCGATGAGAGAGTCGAATGGAGAAGTAGAAAAGGTCGCGATAATAGAGGGATGCCCAGGACAGTTTAGCGATGCGGGAAAGGCCGAGATGGACATTGACGTCTCGACACTGACATCGATTGAACCAGAAGCGGTGGAGGACGACATGGAGGTGATGGGATCGAATCCCACAGCGGAAACGATTGTGAATCGCGTGTTCATGATTTCGTTACATGGATCTAAAACAAGAACTAAATACTAAAGATTAGACATGCATTTCAAGTTAGGACAACAAGACTTTTACCTTTGAAGTACACTTTCTTCACGAGCTCCTTCTCCAATGATCACGATCTCAGTAATGCGAACTCGACACATGTGAAGATTCACCACTAGATCTTCTTCGTTGTTCTCTAGGTGAGGGAGGAAGGTGGGTTCCTTTAGGATGAGATGTGGAGGTTTGAGGGAAGTTGTGTTTGGAACTCTTTCCAACAACACAAAGTAGAACTCTAGGGTTGTATGTTAAAAATCACTTCTAAAAGTTGCATCTTATGCAACTATTTATAGGGAAATAGGATGGAAATTACCATCCTATCCCTCCTTCATTCTCTCATTAGTATATAGTTAATTTGTGAAATTAAAACTATATATTATATCAATTATATCACATATAATTGATATAACACCTCATATATGAAATTGAACACTTCAATTTCATTCCTAACTTTATACCCTCAATATTACCATGTTGAGCCAACGGAGGGACCTAATGGACCTACAATTCATGAGCTCCAACGATGTGAGATTAACTGATCAAACTCTTTGATCCGGTTAATCAATATTCATTAACTACAAGTCATTCCACTATAGACTTGTAGCTGCACTTTCATCACTATAGATTATATTGTGTCCATTGATATAATCATTACCCATGAGTCGACCCTTCACAGGTTGTTTGTAATCACAGTTGGGTCAAATTACCGTTTTACCCCTGTGATTACCTCTTTGTTCCTTAAGCACCACTGATCCTCTAATGAACAATACGTCTATGGTACTACCATAAACTCAAACTCTCTTAAACTAGTTTAGAGGGGCGGGGCCCCGTTGTTCAAGACTTGGACTCAGTTCTTAAGGGAACAAAATATCTAATTCCTTATACTAGGAATGAGTGAATTCCATCTTGCAGAGTTAAGTCCCCAGCTACCTACGAGGTTCTATCCCTGAGAAGGTAGTTTTATTGAGTTGGCTACAGGCCACTCTCACCCATACTAGTCTAAGGAAAAACCCTTATAAGCAGGAGTTCTTAACTTGCTCAAGATTCAGGTCGAGTCACTAATGACCATCTATAAATTATCAATTTATCCTGTTAACGACATTATACTGGTTAGACTAATAATTTGCAGTTCGGTCTTGTATGAACTCTTCATACAGATGCCCCCACTCGCATGTCATCCACATGAATGAGTTGGATTACCTCATTTGTACTAACTACAAAGTGGGTCGCATCCATGGTGTTACTAGAATAAGGTTTCCAACCTTGTTCTTATACCATAGACCATTTAAGTTATACTCTTGAACACAATCCAAATAGTGTCTATTACACTGATGTTCAAGATATATTATAACCTTGGAGCTTAGTTTATTGGATTTATAAAGCGAGAATATAATTTTATCAAAACAAATAACTCTTTATTCATTTGACTAAAATTACACAAGTTTAGGACACATATCCCAACAAGAGGAACCTCCCTCAATTGAACGAGGGGAACCAACAGAAGCGCTGGAGTCTGTACCGTTATTGTCACTGGAGCAATGTGTGAATATTGGAACCAAGCTATCGTCTGATCAGAGAGCGAGTCTCATTGAGTTCCTCCAGAGGAATGTCGATGTATTCGCATGGAAAACGTGTGATATGCCTGGGATAAATCCAAAGGTGATCACACATCGACTGAACGTTGTAAGGGACTACAAGCCTGTCCGCCAGAAGCGACGAGCTTTCAACCACGCTCGGAACGAGGTTGTGGTCAATCAGGTTAGAGAGCTGTTGGAGACTAAGTTCATTCGGGAAGTCAATTATCCGCAATGGCTTTCCAACGTAGTACTGGTGAAAAAGGCTAAAAGGAAGTGGCGGATATGTGTAGACTTCACCGATCTAAACCGAGCGTGTCCAAAGGACAGCTTCCCGCTACCTATGATCGACCAACTTGTAGATGTGACTGCATGCCACGAGATGCTTAGTTTCATGGACGCATACTCTGGGTATAATCAAATATAGATGTACACTCTGGATCAGGAGAAGACTTCCTTCATTACTAGCAGAGGCTTGTACTGCTACAATGTTATGCCCTTCGGGTTGAAGAATGCGGGAGCAACATACCAACGACTTGTTAACAAAATGTTTTCTCATCTTATTGCCAGGAGCATGGAGGTATATGTCGACGACATGCTCGTAAAAAGTCGAAAGGTCAATTTGAAGGGAATAAAAATCCCCGCGCAGCGGAAGACGATCGAATCGTCATGGTATCATTACGCTACTTGAATTTTGTCAAAATGATCTAACTATTAGATCTAGGCTAAACATGCAAAAGAGGAAGAATTTACAGCGAGAAGAACGTACTTACTTGTTGTAGACAGATCTTCTAAAATCTTTCCTTGATCACGAACGCTTCGTGCTTCTCGAACTCAACAAAACCTTCTCTCGAACGAAACCCGAACACAACCACTTGGAGTCTCGGTTGTTCTTCCTTTGGAAAGGAGGAGAGTTGTGGGACTCTAAAGTTTTGGAGAGGGAGGAGAGTTGAGAGAGTAGAGAGAATTTTGATCTCTTCTCTTTGATCAAAATAAAAAAAATGAGAGACTTGCTTACCAATCCCTTCTTGCAAAGGGTTTAAATAGTGGGAATGATGAAGTTAAATTCTCCACATTATTACCACTTTACCACAACCATTGGTTATGCAAATCTCATTTGCATAATCACATAATATAAGATATCTCATATCTCATATTGCAAATCTCATTTGCAATAATTGTGGATTAATTAAATTGAATCACATCCAATTTAATTTCTCTCAATTAATTTCTCCAATTAGCCCTAATTCAACAATTATGCTAACCTATAGTTTATTATGAATCTCATTCACATTAAACTATATATTATATCATTCATATCTCATATAAATGACATAAATGCCCTTAAAGTGAAATTGAACACCTCAATTTTATACCAAAACATTAACCCTTCTTTTTAACCTAGATTGAGCCAACCGAGGGACCTAATGGACCTACAGTGACGGGCTCCAATGATCCGAGATTAACCTATCAAACTCTTTGACCCGGTTAATCAACATTCATTAGCTACGATAAAACTCCACTATAGCCCGTAGCTGCACTCCCGTCAGTGCAGAATATTACGTGTCCACTGATATAACCAATGCCCATGAGTCGACCCTTCACAGGTTGTTCGTAGACACGGCTGAGTCAAATTACCGTTTTACCCCTGTGTCTACCTCTTGTTCCTTAAGTCCCCACTGCTACTCTAATGAACAACATATTGTGATGGTCCAACCATACACAACACCCTTCTCGGGCCAGTGAGAAGGTGGGCACTCGTTGTCCAAGCCCTAGAGACAACACTTAAGGGAACAACCCCTCTAGTTTCCCTAAAGGCGGGAACGAGTGAATTCCATCTTGCGTAGTTAAGTTCCCAGCTCCCTACTTGGTCCTGTCCCTGAGAAGATAGGCATATTGAGCGAGTAACTGTGACCACCCTCACCCGTACTAGTCAAAGGACAGACCCCGCAGACAGGAGTCCGTAACACGCTCATGATTCAGGTCGAGTCACTAATGGTCATCTATGAAGTTATTAGTCCTTACTTCAATGGTGTTACATCAGTAGGTCTAATAATTCAAGGTCTGGTCTTTACAATCTCATTGCACAGGATGCCCCCACTCGCATGTCAACCACATGAACGAGTCAGATCACCTCGTTTGTATCTAATACAAAGTGGGCCGCATCCACAGTGTATCTAGGATTAGGTCTCCAACCCTATCCATATACTGTAGACCGTTCGGGTCATTCACTCGAACGTGATCCTCCCTGTGTGTTCACTACACACCGTTCAAGTTCTAGTTCTCTCATAAATTCAATGACCCTGGAGCTTAGTTTATTGGAAAAGTTTGTAAATATTGCGAGACACAAAGTAATGAAATAAATAACTCTTATTAATTTCAAGCAGTAATTTACAAACATGAGATTAGGACAAAAATCCCAACACAATTTGCATCAGAACGACTTGGCGGATGCCTGTGCGACACTACGGAAGTACCAGATGAAGCTGAATCCCAGCAAGTGTGCTTTTGGGGTAACTTATGGCAAGTTCCTAGGGTTCATGGTCAACCAAAGGGGCATCGAGGCAAACCCCGACAAAATTCGAGCGATATTGGAGATGGAGTCTCCAAGAACCATGAAGCAACTGCAAAGTTTGAATGGGAACGTCGCAGCATTAAACCGTTTTGTAAGTAGAGCGACTGATAAGTGTCTTAAATTTTTTAAGCTCTTGCGTAAGAAAACTAATTTCGAGTGGACGTAAGAAAACTAATTACTGTCCATGCCTACGCCGGGGGAGGAGCTCGTCTTGTACTTGGCAACCTCCGACACTGCAGTAAGTTCCGTCTTGATAAAGGAGGTAGACGGTCGACAACCCCCTATCTACAACACGAGTAAATCCATGGTGGGAGCTGAGTCCAAATATCCGTATTGGTATTTATGCCCTAAACTCGTGTATTTGTAATTATTTGAGTTAATGAATAAAGTTGTTATTTTTCCTTCAAACTTGTATTCTTGCAATTACAAACTTAAATCCAATAAACTAAGCTCCAGGGTTGTTAGGTTGTATGTCCTCATCTCGTGTAGTTTGTAATATTCCAAGTTGTAATAAATAAGAGTTATTTATTCGAACTTTGTGTCTCGCATTTTTTCATAAACTTAATCCAATAAACTAAACTCCAGGGTCATTGCATTATGAGAGAACTAAGAACTTGAACGGTGTGTAGTGGACACACAGGAGGATCACGTTCGAGTTAATGACCCGAACGGTCTACAGTATATGGATAGGGTTGAAGACCTAATCCTGGATACACTATGGATGCGACTCGCTTTGTATTAGATACAAACGAGGTGATCCAACTTGTTCATGTGGTTGACATGCGAGTGGGGGCATCCTGTGCAATGAGATTGTATAAGATCGGACCGTGAATTATTAGACTTACTAATGTAACACCGTTAATAGTATAAGACTAATAAATTCGTAGATGACCGTTAGTGACTCGACCTTAATCCTGAGCGTGTTACGGACTCTTGTCTGCGGGGTCTGTCCTTTGACTAGTACGGGTGAGGGTGGTCACTGTTGCTCGCCCAATATGCCTATCTTCTCAGGGACAGGACCACGTGGGGAGCTGGGAACTAGACTACGCAAGAAGGCATTCACTCGTTCCCGACTTAGGAAAACTAGAGGGGTTGTTCCCTTAAGTGCTGTCTCTAGGGCTTGAACAACGGGGCCCCACCCTCTCACTGGCCCGAGAGGGTTGTTGTTTATGGTTGGACCATACAACGTTGTTGTTTATTAGAGAAGCAGTGAGACTTAAGGAGCAAGAGGTAGACACAGGGATAAAACGGCAATTTGACCCAGCTGTGACTACGAACAACCTGTGAAGGGTCGACTCATGGGTATTGGTTATATCGATGGACACAACTTGTCCTACAGTGATGAGTGTACAGCTACGGGATTTAGTGAAGTGTTACCGTAGCTAATGAATGTTGAATAACCGGATCAAAGAGTTTGACAGGTTAGTCTCGGATCATTGGAGCTCGTCATCTGTAGGTCCATTAGGTCACTCGGTTGGCTCAAATTGGACAAATTGAGAGTTTACAGTTTGGTGTGAATTTGAAGTGTTCAAATTCATTATTTGGGTATTTATGTCATTTATATGAGATATAGATGACATAATATATAGTTTAATGTGAATGAGATTCATAATAAACTATAGTACAACCTAATTGATTAATTAGTGCTAATTGGAGAAATTGAATTGAGAGAAATTAAATTGAATATGATTCAATTTAAAATTCCACAATTATGCAAATGAGATTTGTATAATAAGGTATGAGATACCTTATATTATGTGACGTGCAAATATGATTTGCATATCATATAGTTGTGGTAAAATGGTGATTTAGTGGAGATATTAACTCCACATCTCACCATTATTTAAAGGCTTGGTAAGAAGCCTTTAGTGTGCCATTTGCCATTTTTTGGAATTTCATCCAAAGAGAGCATGGCAATTCTCTCTCAATTCTCTCATACTCTCCTCATTAAAAAATCAAAGGGAGTCCCACCTACTTTCCCTCAACCTCCCGAGAACAACCGAGAAGATCCTTTGGAGATGTCTCACCGTTCGGTTCGAGGATTGAGTTCGAGGAGATAGTCGGTTCGAGAGAGATCGTGACCGGAGGAGGAAAGCATTGAAGAAGAGTTCTTTAACAAGTAAGTAACAAATTCCTTACTGCTTTTCTTCTCAATTTGCATGTTTAGCCTAGGAATCTATGAGATAGGTTCGTTTTAAGATTCGAATTACACAACGAAACAACGACGTTTCACAACGTCTTCCGCTGCGAGAATTCCAAATCCCTTCAAGGGTCACATTTAGACTATGACCCGCATGGTCTATAATAGATGGATTAGGTTGGGAACCTCATCCTGTTGACACTATGGATGCAATCCACTTTGTATTTGATACAAACGAGGCGATCCAACTCGTTCATGTAGTTGACATGCGATGGAGGCAACCTGTGCAAAGAGTTTGTACAAGACCAGACTAAGAATTGTTAGACCAATACAGTAACATCGTTGATAGGATAGGGCTAATAATTCAAACGAAGACCAATAGTGATTCAATTTGAATCCTGAGCAAGTTGCGAACTCCTGTCTACCGGGATTATTGATAACTCGCCATAGGAGAGTTATTTTACTAGAATTTCAGTGCTTAATCAACTTGAATTGCATAGAATTCATTGAGCTTCATGTTATTTTATCCCTAAATTATGAATGTTAGTTGAAAATCTTGAATTTAAGCATTAGGTTCTAAAAGAATTAATTTTGATGATTTTGTGCTATAATTTGGAGAAATTAGCTAACAAGTAATTAAAGACCGCAATTTGAGATTTTTCTTAACTTTTACATATTTAGTTTGATTTATGATTGATAATGATGTATGAGGATTTTTCTGTGTGTAGGAGATGTGTAAAAGAAAAAAAATCACAAAAACCCATAAGGGCATTTTAGACATTTTACCCGAAGGGCAAAATGGTCTTTATACCCTAAATGGCGTGTTTGTAATTATCAAACTAGGGAAACATCTTCTTGTGATAAAAGGAAAAGAAAAGGGGAGCTGCAAGGGGGCGTTTTTTGGCTAGAAGAGAGTCTTTGTTTTTGCTGAAGCAATCGCGAAAGAAGAAATTTGTAGGGCGTTGCTACAGCAAGGCCGAGAGACAGGAACGAGAGGAGCAGTGAGAACACGGTGGTTGCCGCCGATTGCTGAAGCAATCGTGAGGGGAGACTGAGGTTCGGCGTTTTGCTACAATAAGGCCGAGGGGAGAAAAACGGAAAGGTATCGAGAGAGCCATCCACCCTACTTTGCTGAAGCAATCGGAAGAAGCGCGTGTGTTGTTTGGGCTCCATCGATTTGGTGAAGCAATCGCGAAGGAGGACCGAGGAGCTTTGGCGCGCGTGAGGTGCGAGGATCGCTTTCGCCGTTGTCGCAAAGATTCGCGCGCGTGGTGAGTGTCGGTGAGCATTGCCAAGAAATTGCGCGTGGCTTTGTGTAGCGATGTCCAGACGCCCCATTTCTTTGAAGCAATCGTGGGCGAGTGACTTGAAGGGCTTAATCCGAGACTCCCTTTCTGCTGAAGCAAAAATACTTTCTTTATCCTTTGTGTAACCATTCCAATCTTGAATTTGCTCGTTATAATTTGTGTTAATTGCACGGTTTTTGCTTGATGCTTTTCATTAATTAGGAGTCAATTTGCTCCTTTGTTTTAGCCTAATTGTGTGGCTGTTTTGATTGACATTTTTATACAATTCCATCGATTAGTGAAAAGCATGTTTAACCTTAAGTTGTGTAATTTGACTCCAATCATGAGCTAAATTCTCCTAGGCACGGGTTAAGTTGTTCTTCAATGTATAAATTGTAATAAATTAATGGTTGATGTCATAGTTGAATTTATGAGATTTTAATGTTTACAACGATGGATGAGGATTAAAATTTGGCCACTTTAACTTCTCTTTAAATTCATGAACTTGGAAAAGCTAGTGAATTAGGAAATTAAAATTTCATTCCAGGATCTTGAGTTAATTAGGGATAATTAACCCACCTGGAACCTTGAAATCATGAGCGTAATTTAGGTCTCAATTGGGAAATTGTTGGTCTTAAAATTTAGTGACTTTGGAAAAATTCACTTGATCACATGTGTAGGTAAATTCAAGGTATCAACTACATATTTGTTATTCTAATTATACATGAAACTTCAACTTAACCCTAGCCTATCTATCAATCTAAAAGCCCTAGTTTTCTCTCGTCTAGTTTATGTTCTTAACGTTTTCACGTACTTTGAATTATTGCATTAGTCTTCGTTATACTTAACTCATCCAAATAACAAGATAAAAAAAATCAAATTCTATTATTGCATTCACTGATTTTTTTTAACACAAATTTGCATGCCCATTGCATTGCATCAAAAAAAAAAAAAATAATAAGGAGACAAATTTCTAGGACACTCATTGATTTAGATTCTACTGGTCCTCGTGGGATCGATACTTTTCTTATCACTTGCTGCACTGGCAGTGTATACTTGCACGTCAAAGGAGAGTCAGAGTCTCATCCTAGTTGCATTAGTTTAGGACACCTGACATTTTCTGCATCAATTATCCTTTGACTAGTACGGGTGAGACTGGCCAGAGTTGCCGACTCAATATGCCTACCTTCTCAGGGATGAAACCTTGTAGGGAGCTGGGGACTCAACTTCGCAAGAAGGAATTCACTCGTTCCTGTTCTAGGGAAACTAGATAGGTTGTTCCCTTAAGAGTTGTATCCAAGTCTTGAACAACGGGGCCCCTCCCTCTTGCTGGCATGAGAGGGATAATATTTATGGTCAGACCATAAACTTGTTGTTCATTAGAGGATCAATGGTGCTTAAGGTACAAGAAGTAGTCACAGGGGTAAAACGGTAATTTGACCCAACTGTGACTACGAACGACCTGTGAAGGGTTGATTCACGGGCATTGATTAAATCAATGGACACAACTTGTCCTACAGTGAGGAGAGTGTAACTACGAGTCTTTAGTGGAGTGACTCGTAGTTAACGAATGTTGATTAACGGGATCAATGAGTTTGATTAGTCAATCTCGTATCGTTGGAGCTCATGATCTGTAGGTCCATTAGGTCCCTCGGTTGGCTCAACATGGAATTAATAAGAGAGTATAAAGTTTTGGAATTAATTTGAAATGTTCAAGTTTAATTTAGGGATTATATCAATTATATATGATATGTTTGATATAATATATAGTTCAATGTGAATATAATTCATATTGAACTTAATTATGTCTAATTATGGAATTAGGACATACCTTATGATAGAATTTTGGAGAGATGAAATTGGATTTAATTAAATCTAATTTCTCCACATTATGTGAATATGATTCATATAATAAGGTGTTTGTCCATTTATGCATAATATGTGGAGATAGTGGCAAAATGGGTGGAGAATTTGTCTCCACCCACATTACCTATAAAAGCATCCTTTTGGATGCATATTAAGACACTTAAAGCATTTGCTAAATTTTGGAAATCTAGCAAACCAAACTTCTCTCTCAAAATCTCTCTACAAACATCCCTAATCCAAAACGAGATCCCACCTCTCTCCCTCTCCAAGAGAACAACCGAGAAGGTCTTTTGGCGGTGTTCGAGGATTTGTTCATAGAGAAGAGGAGCTCGTAGACGACGAGGAACCACTTGAAGGATCGGTCTTTAAAGGTAATCTCCTAAACCATTTATGCTTTCAAATTACTATGCTTAGCCTAGATTTACTATTTTTGAGCAATTCTATGTCACACGATTAAGAACAAAGGCGATCACTCGCTTTCGCACGGGATTCTATTCCCTTCAATTGGTATCAGAGACTAATTATGCTCTTAATTGTGTTAGAAATTGCTCAAAATTAGGTGCGTATAGCATTCAATTTAGAGAAATTGCATGTGGTTTTGCAAAAATGGATGTTTTCATGATTTGGCATTTAGATTTACAATTCAATTGAAAAGTTCAATGTAAGGGCCCGGTGTTTTGGGCAAAATGTATTGTAAATCTAGTTTGTAAGTCCATGTCGAACGTGGCAAAGTGTTGCTGTGAAGAAACGAAGTGGAATTGGGCAAAGAACAACAACTGGCATTGCTGTGCAGTCGATGGCGTTGCAACGCTGAACGCCTGGCGTGCGGACAGAGGCCTGATGCAGGGGCAGCGTTGCAACGCCGCTCAACATGAAGACGCCAGGTTGGCGTTGAGGGCGGTAACGTGTCAACGCTGGCCATAGCGTTGCAACGCCGCTGCGTTAGTGGCAACATGCGCGCACGCACTTCACGCGAATGTGGCGAGATGGGTGTTGGTTTTGGACGTTTCTTTTCATTTTTTATTCATTATTCATTATTCATTTATTATTTTATTTAATTAATTATTATTAATATAATTTGATTATATTAATTTTAATTAATGTTTAGGATGCCAAATCATGGTCCAATTTTGCTATTTTAATGATGTAAATGTTGTGTATTGATTTATGTGCATAAAGTATGCCATTTAGATTAAAATCCCACCTTAGGTTAAGCATATTCATGCATTATTTATATTATAAATTGTTATATTATATAGTATGCATGCTTAATTAATATAAGAGTTATGTTAATAATTTTTGAAAGCATAATCATGCATTTATTTCATGTAATGATTTATGTTATATGTTTTAATTTATTCATGTGATGAATGATCAAACACTATAACATAGAAATGCATGTAACCTAAGTATTAATTAACTAGTTTTAAAATTGTTTTAGAACATGTTATTAATTAGACAGTTATCTTGTTCTAATGAGATTAGAATTATAAAATCTAATATGACTTATCTGGGAAGGTTCTGGCTAGGTTGGGGTATTTAAGCTGACGGAAACGGAACATCCCTACCTGGGAACCTACTTGGGAGTGAATTTGGTCCGACAATTCATAGGTTATGTTTATCATGAGCGACGTTTATTAAAATGTTAATAAACCATAGACCTAAGTTTTAATAAATGGTTTATAGACTTTGGTAATTTCAATATAAATGTTATATTGGTAGACTTAGGTAAATTATAGCCGGATTTATCTAGGTCATCCGGTTAATTCTAAAATACTTAGTGGGAGGAAATGAGTATATATGATACATTAATTTCCACCTACGCATCTCCGTTAAGTTCACACCGTGAGATCCATACTTGGCCTCGTGGCGCAAATGGGAGCGTCCCCCTTCAGATGGTGTTTGTATGGGTCAAAAGCAAGGTAAATGAAGAGAGTGCTTATAGTGAGTGGGAGTGGGACTTGTGCAAACGGGTCCCACGGTCTCTTCTAATGGTTTGCGCCGTGAGATTCTTATGATCCGCCTGCTAGTTTGGCCTAGACCAGACAATCCCTTTGGAGGGCCTGATCATAGGAGTCGGAACATAGCAAACTCCTGAAAGGGATATAGTTACCTTAGTTTATTTTCCAACTTAGTCCTCCCTTCGGCGGATTTTGTTGGATCGGGACTCTGGGATCTAAAGTTCGAGGGTGACACTCACGGGATACATTAATAGTTCATGGATCCATACCAAAAATTGTAGCTAGAATTTATAGGGAATAAGAGTTATTTCGATAATAAAGTCTGGTCGAGATTGTCTCGTCCCAGAGGAGGAGTGATTCAACTATCCTTCGGTGGTGGTCATTCTAAACCTGTGGGGTATCATTGCAAATTAATTGACCTATGGATCATAGATTAATTTTGCTAAATATGATTGGATTATACATAGGTTTATTACGAGGAAATAATACAAAGGTTTTCTTACTTTTCAGCAAAGATGTCTAGTTCGATTATTTCTCTTTTGGATGCCGAAAAACTCATTGGAAACAATTACCAAACATGAAAAAACAACATTAATACGATTTTAGTTGTTGACGACCTAAAGTTCGTACTCACTGAGGATTGTCCTCAGATGTCAGGCCCGACTGCAGCACGAAGTGTTCGTGACACATTCGATAGATGGACCAAGGCCAATGACAAGGCCAAGGTCTACATCTTAGCTAGTATATCTGATATATTGGTTAAGAAGCATGAGAACAGGGGCACCACCAAGGAGATCATGGCATCGCTTCAAGACATGTTTGGACAACAGTCATTTCAGGTCAAACACGATGCGCTCAAGCACATTTTCAATGCTAGAATGAAGGAGGGGACGTCTGTCAGGGAACATGTTCTCGACATGATGGTCTACTTCAACGTGGCATAGATGAATGGAGCATCTATCGATGAGTCGAGTCAGGTCAGCTTCATTTTGGAAACTCTACCAGATAGTTTCCTACAATTCCGTAGCAACGCTGTTATGAACAAGCTAAGCTACCCCTTAACCACCTTGCTCAATGAGCTACAAACCTTTCAGTCTCTGATGAAAGTCAGGCGACAGGAGAGTGAGGCAAATGTTGCCCAACGGTCTTAGGTTCGTCCTCGTGGACTAAATCTGTAGCCTCGTCTTCTTCAGGTTCAAAAGGGAAGAAGAAGAATATGAAAAAGGTGGTCAAAGGGAAACAAGCTGACAACGCTAACGCCTAGAAGGGCAAGAAGGTCAAGGACGCTACATAAAAAGAAAAATGTTTCTACTCAAACGTAGATGGGCACTGGAAGCGTAACTGCCCCAAATACCTGGCCCATAAGAAGAAAGAAGGTAAATTTGATTTGCTTGTGTAGAAACATGCTTAGTGGAGAGTGATAACTCTACGTGGATATTGGATTCATGGCCCACTAACAACGTTTGCTCTTCTTTTCAGGGAACTAGTTCCTGGCAGCAACTGCAAGAAGGGGAGATAACATTTAGAGTTGGAAATGGAGATGTTGTCTCATGTGTTGCAGTGGACACGGTGGAGCTACTATTTGGCAAGAAAATACTGTTATTAGATAACGTGTATATAGTTCCGGGGTTTGCTAGAAACCTCATTTATGTTTCTTGCCTTATTAGTCAATGTATTTCAATTTCGTTTCAATTTAATAAAGAGTTTATTTCATTGAAAGGTTTAGAATTGTGTGTAACTCTACTTAAAAATAATTTGTATATTTTAAGGCCTAATTCAGTTAAAATGGTTTTAAATACTAAATTATTTAAAATAGCAAATACGCGAACTAACAAAAAATAAAAAGTATCTCCTAAACAAAATGCCTATCTTTGGCATCTAAGATTAGGTCATATAAACCTTAATAGGATTGAGGGATTAGTGAAGAACAAACTTCTAAACGAGTTAGAAGAAAGTTCTTTACTGGTATGCGAATCATGCCTTGAAGGCAAAATGACCCAACGACCATTTGTTATGTAGTGGGAATAGTCAGTAGGTACCAATCCAATCCAGGGTTAGACCACTAGACCGCAGTTAAAAATATCCTCAAGTATCTTAGGAGAACGAGGACTATACGCTTGTGTATGAGACTAAGGATTTGATCTCATCGGATACACCGATTTCGATTTTCGAACCGATAAGGATTCTAGGAAATCTACATCGAGATCGATTTTCACCCTTACTTGGGGAGTTATAGTATGGCGAAGCATCAAGCATGGATGCATCACGACTCCACGATGGAGGTCGTCGAGTATGTTTGCTTGTGAAGCGCCTAAAGAGACTATTTGGCTAAGAAAATTCCTTACTGATTTGGAAGGTGTTCCAAATATGGAATTTCCCATCACCTTATACTGTGACAACAGTGGTGCGGTTGCCAATTCGAAGGAACCTCGCAGCCATAAGCGAGACAAGCACATCGAGAGGAAGTATCACCTAATACGAGAAATAGTGCAATGAGGAGATGTGACAGTCACGAAGATCGCTTCAGAGCACAACATTGCTGATCCGTTTACAAAGACTCTCACGCCTAAAGTGTTCGAGGGTCATCTGGAAAGTCTAGGTCTACGAGATATGTACATAGGCTAATCTAGGGCAAGTGGGAGATATGTAATGGGTATATGGATGCCCTAGTTTATTGTATTTGTATCTCTGTAACCCCTGTTTTAGATTATGATGTACCCCACTAGAGTTTTAGTTCAAGTGGGAGTTTGTTGGAGTTTGTGCCCTAAAACTCGTAGTTGTAATTTTGTTCTAATTATTGTAATAAAGTGTTATCATTTCAATAAAGAGTTATTGTTCGTTATTTACGATATTGCCCTTGTTTTTGTTGGGATGTTTATCCTAATCTCGTTTAGTTTGTAAATCTACATTTGAAATTAATAAAGGTTGTTTATTTCAACATTTTGTGTCTCGCATTTATTACAAACTTGGTACAATAAACTAAGCTCCAGGGTCATTGAATATATGAGAGAATGAACTTGAACGGTGTGTAGTGGACACACATGGAGGATCACGTTCGAGTTAATGACCCGAACGGTCTAAAGTATATGGATGGGGTTGGAAACCTAATCCTAGATACGCTGTGTATGCGGCCCGCTTTGTATTAAGATACAAACGAGGTGATCTGACTCGTTCATGTGGTTGACATGCGAGTGGGGGCATCCTGTACAATGAGATTGTACAAGACCGGACCGTGAATTATTAGACCTACTGATGTAACACCATTAACAGTATGGACTAATAACTTTATAGATGACCATTAGTGACTCGACCTGAATCCTGAGCGTGTTACGGACTCCTGTCTGCGGGGTCTGTCCTTTGACTAGTACGGGTGAGGGTGGTCACTGTTACTCGCCCAATATGCCTATCTTCTCAGAGACAGGACCAAGTAGGGAGTTGGGAACTTAAATATGCAAGATGAAATTCACTCGTTCTCGCCTTTAGGGAAACTAAAGGGGTTGTTCCCTTAAGTGCTATCTCCAAGGCTTGGACAACGGGCGCCCACCCTCTCACTGGTACGAGAGGGTTGTTGTGTATGGTTGGACCATTACAACGTTGTTGTTCATTAGAGGAGCAGTGGGGACTTAAGGAGCAAGAAGTAGACACAGGGGTAAAACGGTAATTTGACCCAACAGTGTCAACGAACAACTTGTGAAGGGTCGACTCATGGGCATTAGTTATATCAGTGGACACGTGATATCTTACACTGACAGGAGTGCAACTACAGACTTTAGTGGAGTGTTACCGTAGCTAATGAATGTTGATTAATCTGGTCAAAGAGTTTGATAGGTTAATCTCGGATCATTGGAGCTCGTCACTGTAGGTCCATAAGGTCCCTCGGTTGGCTCAAACTGGACAAAAAGAAGGTTTACATTTTGGTGTGAATTGAAGTGTTCAAATTCACAAAAAGGGTATTTATGTCATTTATATGAGATTTGAATGATATAATATATTGTTTAATGTGAATTAGATTCATAATAAACTATAGGTTAGCCTAATTGTTGAATTATGGCTAATTTAGAGAAATTATATTAAGAGATATTAAATTAGATGTGATTCAATTTAAAAATACACAATATTACAAATGTGATTTGTAAAATAAGATATGAGATATCTTATAATATGTGGTTATGCAAATATGATTTGCATAACCTATGGTTGTGGTAAAATGGTAAATAGGTGGAGATTTCAACTCCACCTATCACCATTATATAAACCCCTTTTTGCAAGAAGGGTGGAAGGAGCTTACTCTCATTTTTGGAATTCTCACCAAAAGAAGAGTTCTCTACTCTCTCAAACTCTCTCTCAAAGCTTCTCCTCCCTAACCAAAAGAAGGATCCCACCATCCTCCTTCTTTCTAAAGAAGAACAACCTTATAACCAAGTAGAGTTGTCCGATCGTTGTTCGTTTTGTTTGGATTTTTGTCCTAATCTCGTGTTTGTAAATTACTGTTTGAAATTAATAAGAGTTATTTATTTCATTACTTTGTGTCTCGCAATATTTACAAACTTTTCCAATAAACTAAGCTCCAGGGTCATTGAATTTATGAGAGAACTAGAACTTGAACGGTGTGTAGTGGACACACAGGGAGGATCACGTTCGAGTTAATGACCCGCTTTGTATACACTGTGGATAGGGTTGGAGACCTAATCCTGGATACACTGTGGATGCGACACGCTTTGTATTAGATACAAACGAGGTGATCTGACTTGTTCATGTGGTTGACATGCGAGTGGGGGCATCTGTGCAATGAGATTGTACAACACCGACCGCGGAATTATTAGACCTCACGATGTAACACCGCTGTTGTGATGGGACTAATAAATTCGTGAGATGACCATTAGTGACTCGACTTGAATCCTCGAGCAAGTTACGCACTCATCTGCGGGTCCGTCCTTTGACTAGTACGGGTGAGGGTGGTCACGATTTACTCGCCTAATATGCCTATCTTCTCGTGGGCGGGGACCAAGCAGGGAGCTAGGAACTTAACTACGCGAGATGGAATTCACTCGTTCCCGCCTTTAGGGAAACTAGAGGGCTTGTTCCCTTAATTGCTGTCTCCAGGGCTTGGACAACCGGTACCCACCTTCTCACTGGCCCGAGAAGGGTGTTGTGTATGGTTGGACCATCACAATATGTTGTTCATTAGAGGAGTAGTGGGGACTCAAGGAACAAGAAGTAGACACAGGGGTAAAACGATAATTTGACCCAGCCGTGTCTACGAACAACTTGTGAAGGGTCGACTCATGGGTATTGGTTATATCAGTGGACACGTAATATTCAAAGATCGACGGAGTGCGCACTCACAAAGCTATAGTGGAGTGTTACCGTAGCTAATGAATGTTGATTAACCGGGTCAAAGAGTTTGATAGGTTAATCTCGGATCATTGGAGCCCGTCCTTTGTGAGGTCCATTAGGTCCCTCGGTTGGCTCCATCTGGGTTAAAAGAAGGGTTAGAGTTTTGGTATGAAATTGAAGTGTTCAATTTCACTTAGAGGCATTTATGTCATTTATATGAGATATGAATGATATAATATATAGTTTAATGTGAATGAGATTCATAATAAACTATAGGTTAGCCTAATTGTTGAATTAGGGCTAATTGGAGAAATTAATTGAGAGAAATTAAATTGGATGTGATTCAATTTAATTAATCCACAATTATTGTAAATGTGATTTGCAATATGAGATATGAGATATCTTATATTATGGTTATGCAAATATGATTTGCATAACCTATGGTTGTTATAAAATGGTAATAATGTGGAGATTTTAACTCCATGATTATTCCACTATTTAAACCCTTCTTGCAAGAAGGATTGTAAGCCAATCTCTCATTTTTTTGGATTTCACCAAAGTGATGAGATTCATTCTCTCAACATTTTCTCTCAACTCTCCTCCCTCTCCAAAACCAAGATCCCACCATCTTCCTTCTTTCCAAAAGAAGAACAACCGAGTTTCCAAGTGGTTGTGATCGGATCTTGTTCGTGAGTTTGAGTTTTCGTTGAGATCGAGAAGCACGAAGTGTTCTTGACCAAGGAAGAAACTTTGAAGAGAGTCTTCAACAAGTAAGTACGGTTTTTCTTACTGTTTTTCTTCCATAGATTTGTATGTTTAACTTAGATCTAAGTGTTAGATCATTTTAATGAAACTATAGTTGCACATTTTCACCACGATGATTCAATCGTCTTCCGCTGCGTGAGACTTTTATTCCCTTCATGTGTGAGGAGATCGAGATCGTTGAGATCGAGAAAAGCACGAAGAGTTCGTGAACTGAAGGAACCTTGAAGAAAGTCTTCAAGAAGTAAGTACTTGCTATGATTTCTTTCTTAGAATGCATGTTTAATCTAAATTATGTGATAATTAGTTTTAATAAAATTAAGTAGCACAACTTCACCACGATGATTTGATCGTCTTCCGCTGCATGGGGATTCTCATTCCCGTCAGTTTTAACCCTAAATCCAATAAACTAAACATCCAACGCTGTAAAATGTATCTTGAACTGAATGTAGTGTACATATAAAAGATCTCAGTTCGAGATACAACCTAAAGGGTCTATAGTAAGGGGATAAGGTTTGGGTACCTTACCCTGGTAACACTATGGATGTGGCCCACTTTGTATATGATACAAACACTGTGATCTTAACGTCTTTGTGTAGATGAAATGTGAGTGGGGATATCCCATGTAATGAGATTACATAAGACCGGACCACGAAATAGTAACCACTAGATGTAACTCCGTTGACTAGCTAGGTTTCTATTTCACTAGGATGACCTAGGTAACTTGATCTCAATCTCGAGCGGTTACGAACTCTCGCTTTCATGAGGGATTGTCCTTTGACTAGTATGGGTGAGAGTGGCCAGTTTCACGACTCAATATGCCTACCTTCTTGGGCACAAGACCGAGTGAGCAGCTGGGGACTTAGCCTAGCAAGATGGAATTCACTCATTCCCGACTACTAGGGTAAGTAGATGAATGTTCCCTTAAGTGGTGTCTCCGGGACTTGAACAAAGGGCCTGACCCTCTCATTGGCCCGAGAGGGACTTCTTTTTGTTGGTAGGACCACAAAACAAATTGTTCATTAGAGAAGCACTAGTACTTAAGGTACAAGATGTAACACAAGGGTAAAACGATAATTTGACCCAGCTGGTGTTACGAACATTCGTGAAGGATTGACTTGCTGTTATTGGTCAATATCCGTGAACATAGAAATATATCTGCAGTGAGAAAAGTGCAGTTGCGGGACTTTAGTGGAGTGTTCCCGCAGTTAACGAATGTTGATTAGGAGGTTAATGAGATTAACCGAGTAATTTCGTATCGTTGGAGGTTCTTATCTGTAGGTCTATTAGGTCCACCTTCTAGCTCGTAAAGAGTTCTTATATCGTTTGAATTTGAAATGTTCAAATTCATTAGGGAATAAAATTAATGTATATAGATACGATATAATATAAAGTTTTGGAACTTTATATTATAAATTTAATGTGAATATGATTCATATTAAATTATATGAGAGAATTAAATTTTTGAAAGAGTTCAAATATTAATTTAAATGTGAATGTGATTCATATTTGAAAACTATAGGTTAAAATTTAACGTGCATGAGATGTACATTAAACTATAGGATAAAGGATAAAATGATTAAATGTGATTTAATCATTTAATTAATTAATGTGATATTTAAATTAAATATGATTTAATTTAATTTAATTAATTAATAGTTAATTAATTAATTTTTTGTTATTAATTACACCACTCCCCAATTCCCTCTCGATAGGGAGTGGGGAGTTACCCAGAAAGCTTTTCTTCTCCTGGTCAGAAGAGATGATTGATCGATGGACGATGTTCAATTGAGGAATTGCCAAAGATTTCTCTCTCTAATTCCCTTCTCATTCTTTCCAATTGTTGGATCCCTTCCCACCAAAGGGGATCTAAGTAGTACTCAGAGATATAGGAGGTTTACTGTGTGGTGTTGTCCCTGTGGTGAAGAAAGAATAGAGGAGTTTCTCTGTATTGCTGAGTTGCTGTAGAATCTAACTGGAGCAAGGAGTTGCTGCTGGAAATTCGTATCTAAAAAGGTAACTAAACTTCTCCTTTTAGTTTAGTTTAATTTACAGCATGTTTGCATGATTAGTTCCATGCCTAATTAGATTAGGAAATGTATGCTCATTCTCTGTATTTTACACAATATACTGGTATTTGTGTTTAACCAAAAACAAACAAGCAAAATCGATTTCAAATCACGTTTTCGCTACTCAAGGAGATCGGATCTCCATCAAATGGATCTACAAGAGAAAACGTGGTGTAGATGGGAAGGTACAGACCTTCAAAACTAGACTCGTGGCAAAGGGCTATACCCAATGAGAAGGGGTTGACTATGAGGAAACATTTTCTCTAGTTGCCATGATCAAGTCTATACGAATCCTTCTTTCCATTGCTGCATATTATGACTATGAAGTATGGCAAATGGATGTCAAGAAAACCTTTTTGAACGTCAACCTTGACGAAAACATCTACATGAACCAACCCAAAGGGTTTCTTGAACAAGGCCATGAACAAAAGGTTTGCAGGCTGAAACAGGTCTTGGAATATAAGGTTTGATGAGACTATCAAATCTTATGGTTTTTATCAAAATGTTGTTAAACCTTGTGTTTACAAGAAGATAATCAACAATACTGTCGCTTTTCTAGTGTTGTATGTGGATGATATCCTACTCATTGGGAATGTTGTAGGCTTCCTCACTGACATTAAAAACTGGTTGGCTACGCAATTCTAAATGAAAGATTTGGGAGAAGCACAGTTTGTTCTCAAGATCCATATTGTCCGAAATCGCAAGAACAAAACACTAGCCTTGTCTCAAGCATCGTACATCGACAAAATGTTGATTCGATATAAGATGCAGAACTCCAAGAAGGGTTTGTTGCCTTTCAGGCACGGGGTTCATTTTGTCTAAGGAACAATGTCCTAAGACACCTCAAGAGGTTGAGGATATGAGACGAGTCCCTTATGCATCAGTTGTAGGTAGCCTCATGTACGCTATATTGTGTACTCGACCCGACATCTGTTATGCAGTTGGGATTGTCAGTAGGTATCAATCCAACCCAAGATTAAATCACTGGACTGCAGTAAAAGCAATCCTTAAGTATATTAGGAGAACGAGGGACTATATGCTCGTGTATGGGACTAAGGATCTGATCCTTACAGGATACACAGACTCTAACTTCCAAATCGATATGGATTCTAGGAAATCTACTTCGGGGCCAGTGTTTACTCTTAATGGAGGGGCGGTAATTTGGCGAAGCATCAAACAAGGATGGAAAACTGACTCTACTATGGAGGTTGAGTATGTAGCAGCTTGTGAAGCAGTTAAAGAGACAGTATGGATACATAAGTTCATGATAGATTTAGAAGTCGTTCCAAATATGAACCTCTCGATCGCCCTTTATTGTGATAACAACGGTGCTGTGGCCAACTCGAGAGAACCTTGAAGTCACAAGAGGGAAAACACATTGAACGAAAGTATCACTTGATACGAGAAATTGTGCACCAAGCAGACGTGATTGTCACGAAGATAGCATCAGAGCACAACGTTGCTGATCCATTTTCAAAGACTCTCACGGCTAAGGTGTTTGAGGGTCACCTTGAAGCACTAGGTTTACACATTAGAACTTAACTAGGACAAGTGGGAGTATTGTATCAAAGGGCATTCAATGCCCTAGTTTATTGTATTTGAACTATTGTAATGTTTTATGTACTCCACTAGCTTTAGAACAAGTGGGAGTTTGTTAGAATTTATGCCCTAAACTCGTGTATTTGTAATTATTTGAGGAAATGAATAAAGTTGTTATTTTTCCTTCAAACTCGTATTCTCGCAATTACAAACTTAAATCCAATAAACTAAGCTCCATGGTCACATTCAGACTATGACCCGAATGATCTATAGTAGATGGATTAGGTTGGGAACCTCATCCTGTTAACACTATGGATGCGACCCACTTTGTATTTGATACAAACGAGGCGATCCAACCCGTTCATGTAGTTGACATGCGAGTGGGGGCATCATGTGCAAAGAGTGTTGGGATGTATGACCTCATCTCGTGTAGTTTGTAATATTCAAAGTTGTAATAAATAAGAGCTATTTATTCAAAGTTTGTGTCTCACATTTTTCATAAACTTAATCCAATAAACTAAGCTTCAGGGTCATTGTACTATGAGAGAACTAAGTACTTGAACGGTGTGTAGTGGACACACAGGGAGGATCACGCTCGAGTTAATGACTCGAACGGTCTACAGTATACGGATAGGGTTGGAGACCTAATCTTGGATACACTGTGGATGCGATCCGCTTTGTATTAGATAAAAACGAGGTGATCCAGCTCGTTCATGTGGTTGACATGCGAGTGGGGGCATCCTATGCAATGAGATTGTACAAGACCGAACCGTGAATTATTAAACTTACTGATGTAACACCGTTAACAGTATAGGACTAATAAATTCGTAGATGACCATTAGTGACTCGACCTTAATCCTGAGCGTGTTACGGACTCCTCTTTGCGGGGGTTTGTCCTTTGACTAGTACGGGTGAGGGTGGCCACTGTTGCTCGCCCAATATGCCTATCTTCTCAAGGACAGGACCACGTGGGGAGCTGGGAACTTGACTATGCAAGAAGGAATTCACTCGTTCTCGACTTAGGGAAACTAGAGGGGTTGTTCCCTTGAGTGCTGTCTCCAGGGCTTAAACAACGGGGCCCCACCCTCTCGCTGGCCTGAGAGGGTTGTTGTTGATGGTAGGACCATGCAACGTTGTTGTTCATTATAGGAGCAGTGGGACTTAAGGAGCAAGAGGTAGACACAGGGGTAAAACGATAATTTGACCCAACAGTGTCTACGAACAACCTGTGAAGGGTCGACTCATGGGTATTGGTTATATTGATGGACACAACTTGTCCTACAGTGATGAAAGTGCAGTTACGGGGTTTAGTGGAGTGTTACCGTAGCTAATGAATGTTGAATAACCGGGTCAAAGAGTTTGACAAGTTAGTCTCTGATCATTGGAGCTCATCATCTGTAGGTCCATTAGGTCCCTCGATTGGCTCAAATTGGACAAATTGAGGGTTTAAAGTTTGGTGTGAATTTGAAGTATTCAAATTCATTATTTGGATATTTATGTCATTTATATGAGATATAGATGACATAATATATAGTTTGATGTGAATGAGATTCATAATAAACTATAGTATAACCTAATTGATTAATTAGTGCTAATTGGAGAAATTGAATTGAGAGAAAATAAATTGAATGTGATTCAATTTAAAAATCCACAATTTTGCAAATGAGATTTGTATAATAAGGTATGAGATACCTTATATTATATGATATGTAAATATGATTTGCATATCATATGATTGTGGTAAAATTGTGATTTGGTGGAGGTTTTAACTCCATGACACAATAGTATTTAAAGGTTTTGCAAGAAGCTTTTGGAAAGCCATTTGCCATTTTTTGGAATTTCATCCAAAGAGAGCAAGACAATTCTCTCTCAAACTTTCTCAATTCTCTCTCGAAATCTCCTCACCCAAAATCCGAAGGGAGTCCCACCTACTCTCTCTCAACCTCCCAAGAACAACCGAGAAGACATTTTGGAAGTGTCTTGCAACACTGTTCGAGGATCGAGTTCGAGGAGATCGTTGGTTCGAGAGAGATCGTGACCGGAGGAGGAAAGCGTTGAAGAAGAGTTTTTCAACAAGTAAATAACATGTTACTTTACTATTTTCTCTATTTTTCTTCTCCATATGCATGTTTAGCATAAGATCTATGAGATAGGTTCGATTTTAAGATAAGTTTTACACAACGAATCAACGACGTTTCACAATGTCTTCCGCTACGGGAATTCTCAATCCCTTAAATTTGTATCAGATCCAATCGTTTCTCTTCGTTGTGTATTCTGTGATATCTTAAAATTAGGTGGGTAGCATTAATTTTCATGAGATGATTGTTAATGGTTTGGAATTTTAGATGTTTTCGATTTTTGGCACTTAGTTAGTTTTACATTCAAAGTTGATGAGATCAATGTAAGGGCCCGGTATTTGGGCAATTTTTGATGTAAATCGAGTCTGTAAGTCCATGTTGTTCGTGGCATGAGATGCTATGAATAAATCGGAGCAGAAACGGGCGAAAAACGATGAAGAATAGTAAAGTTGTTTGTTGTTCTGTCGACGGCGTCTCAACGCTGTTCATCGGCGTCTCAACGCTGTCCATGCTGATCAAGGCACTGCTGCAGGTCAGCGTTGCAACGCTGGGTGTAGCGTTGCAACGCAGCGTTGCAATGATGAGGCATTGCGCACGCGAGGTGCAACACTGAACGCTGCAGCGTTGCAATGCTGCCCACAGTGTTGCAACGCTGCCGCGTAGTGGGCGGTTCCAGCAACAGTTGCATGAGACGTGCATGTAGTCGCAGTTGGGACATTGTGCGGCGATTCGAGCCCCAGTAGCTGCATGTTTTTTTTTAAAAATTTATTTTCTTATGTAAAATGACTTTTTAGATGTATTTTAATTAATTATTTTAATTAATATTAATATAAATGTTATATTAATATTAATTAATTTAATTGTATGTCCCTAGGGTGCCAAAAATCGATCCAATAATGCTATTGATTTATTTTATGCATGAGATATATGAAATATTTATTCGGTACATAATGTATGTAATATAGATTTAAAATCTCACCTTAGGTTAAACATTGCATGCATCATATTTATATTATAAGTGTTATAATATATAGTATGCATGATAGGTTTAGATTATAAGAGTTATAATATAAAGTTTGCATGTTTTAATTTATTTAAATATAAGTGTTATATTTTTAGATTAAAAGTATGCTCATGCATTTAATTCATCTGATGAATGTATATGTTATAGTTTGTTATTCATGTGATGAATGATCAAGCACTATAACATAGAAATGCATGTAACCTAAGTTAATTATTAGTTTTAAAATGTTTAGAACTTGAATAATTAGACTTAGGTTTTCAAGTTCTAATAAAACTAGAATTAGGAAATCAAATATGACCTTTGAATGGAGACTAATTAGTAACTCTGTCTAAGGAAAGTTCTGTCTAAGGCTGGGGTATTTAAGCTGACGCTTTGCGGAACACCCCTACATGGGAACCGACCTGGGAGTGAATTCGGTCCGGAGATTCATAGGTTATATTCTCGTGAGTACCGTCAATTAAGAGTTACTTAATTTACTCACATAGGCCTAAGTTAATAATATGATTATAGACTTAGACTAATCCAATATAAGAGTTATATTGATAGACTTAGGTAAATTTTAGGCCGTTTATCTAGGTGAATCCCCATTAATTTAAAGTGCTGAGTTGGAGGAAATAAAGTGTATGAGATACATTTAATTTTCCATCCACAAATCTCCGTTAAGTTCACACCGTGAGATCCATACTCGACCTCGTAGCACAAATGGGAGCGTCCCTCTATGGGTGGCATTTGTATGGGTCAATATTCAACGTGAATGGAGAGAGTATTTATAGTGAGTGGAAGCGGGACCTGTGAAAATGGGACCTACGGTCTCATCTTTCGATTCACACCGTGAGACGCCTATGATCCACCTGCTAGTTTGGCCTGGACCAGACAATCCCTATGGAGGGCCTTGATCATGAGAGTCGAAACACCGTTAATTCTCGAAAGCGATACGATTTCCTTATTGGTTTTCTTTTTTAGTCCTCTGTACGGCGGCTATTGTTTGGACGAATACTTGGAAATTTGATGATTAAGGGTGACACTCACGGGATTCATTAAGAGTTGATGGATTCAGACCAAAAAATGGTAACTGGATGCGTAATGGAATAAGAGTTATTCTGGTATTAGGGTTTGGTCGAGAAAGTCTCGTCCTAAAGGAGGAGTGGCTTTGTCTACCCTATGGTGGCGGTCATTCTTAACCTTTGGGGTATCATTGCAATTTTTAAATGACCTAGGGATCATAGGATAAAAATTTGCTAAAACCTGATTGGTTTTTCAAAAGTTTTTGTGAGATTAATAAAAAGTTTTTCATTTTTCAGCAACAAGATGTCAAACGCTTTTAATGCTCCTTTAGCTTCCGTTAAGTTAGTCGGCGATAATTTTTCGTGAAAAAACAATATTGACACGATTTTGGTAAATGACGACCTAGAGTTCATGCTCACTAAGGAGGGTCCTCAGGTGCCCGATTCAACAATCCTATTCAACGATCTACAAGCCTTCCAGTCTTTGGTGCAAATCAAGGGACAGGAAGCTGAGGCAAGTGTTGCCTTTAGACCTTTTCACAGGGGTTCGACCTCTGGGATAAAGTTTATAGATTTTTCAGGCCCGAAAGGAAAGAAGAAAAGGTTGAAGGAAGTTAAGGTTGACTGCGCTGCTGCCCTAAAAGGCAAAGAGATCAAGGAAGTTGCCAGAAAGTGTTTCTACTGCAACAGGGACACACACCTGAAAAGGAGTTGTCCCAAGTTCCTTGACGAAAAGAAGAAGACAGATAAATGTGATTTACTTATCACAAAATCTTGTTTAGTGGAGAGTAATGACTATGTCTAGATACTGGATTCAGGCGCCACTAACCACGTCTGCTCTTCTTTACAAGGATTAAGTTCCTGGCAGCGGCTGCAAGAGGGTGAGATAACACTCAGGGTTGGATTCAGAGAAGTTGTCTCAACTGCAGCAATAGGCACGATGAAGCTATTCTTTTGTGGGAAGTACTTATTATTGGATAATTTGTACATAGTTCCAGGGTTTACTAGAAACCTAGTTTCTATTTCTTGCCTATTAGAACACAATATTTCCGTTTCTTTCAAGAGTAATAAAGCGTTTATTTCTCGAAATTGAAATTTGATATGTTATTCTTCGCTTGAAAGTAATTTGTATGTTTTGAACCCTAATTCGGTCAAAAGTGTTTTGAATACCCAATTGTTTAAAACAGCAGAGACGCGAACTAAGAGATTAAAAGTTTCTCCTAAAGAAAGTGCCCATCTTTGGCATCTAAGGTTAGGCCACATAAATCTCAATAGGATTGAGAGACTAGTGAAGAGTGAACCTCTAAGCGAGTTGGAAGAAAACTCTTTACTGGTGTGTGAGTCACGCCTTGAAGGCAAAATGACCAAACGTCCTTTTAGTGGAAAAGGATATAGAGCCAAAGAGTCTCTTGAGCTTATACATTCAAACCTCTGTGATCCGATGAATGTTAAAGCACGAGGAGGTTACGAATACTTCATATCTTTCATAGATGACTAGGTATAAGATGCAGAACTCCAAGAAGGGCTAGCTGCCTTTCAGGCATGGGGTTCACTTGTCTAAGGATCAATGTCTTAAGACACCTCAAGAGGTTGAGGATATGAGACAAATCCATTACGCTTCAGCTATAGGGAGCCTGATGTATGCCATGCTGTTTACTAGGCCCGACATTTCTTATGCAGTTGGGATTGTCAGTAGGTATCAATCCAATCCAAGATTAGATCACTGGACAACCGTAAAGGCAATCCTCAAGTATCTTAGGAGAACGAGGAACTACAACCTTGTGTATGGGAGTGGGGATTTGATCCTTACGGGATACACAAACTCTGACTTTCAGACCGATAAGGAATCCACTTGGGGGTCAACCTTCATTCTTAATGGAGGAGCTGTAGCGTGGCGAAGCATCAGGCAGGGATGCATCGCTGATTCCACGATGGAAGCCGAGTATGTTACGGCTTTTGAAGCTGCAAATGAAGCTGTTTGGCTCAGGAAGTTCATGACGGATTTGGAAGTTGTTCCAAATATGAACTTGCCGATCACGCTGTTTTGTGACAACAGTGGTGCAGTAGCCAACTCGAGAGAACCTCAGAGTCATAAGAGGGGCAAACACATTGAGCGTAAGTATCACCTGATACGGGAGATTGTGCACCGCAGAGACGTGACAGTCACGCAGATAGCTTCGTAGCACAACGTTGCTGATCCATTTACAAAGGCCCTCACGGCTAAGGTGTTTGAGGGTCACCTAGAGAGTCTAGGTCTTCGAGTGCTTCCTGACTAGGACAAGTGGGAGTATTGTAAAAGGGTATTCAATGCCGTAGTTTATTGTATTACTTTTATTGTATTACTATACTGTACATTTGAGAAATGTATTATGTACTCCACTAGCTTAGTCCAACACAGAGTTTGTTGGGATGTATGTCCTCATCTCGTGTAGTTTGTAATATTCCAAGTTGTAATAAATAGGAGTTATTTATTCAAACATTGTGTCTCGCATTTTTCATAAACTTAATCCAATAAACTAAG
Organism: Trichosanthes cucumerina; assembly: GCA_036507285.1. Taxonomy (NCBI): domain Eukaryota; kingdom Viridiplantae; phylum Streptophyta; class Magnoliopsida; order Cucurbitales; family Cucurbitaceae; genus Trichosanthes; species Trichosanthes cucumerina. The sequence goes on along the minus strand of CM071835.1, from coordinate 83,580,470 downwards.
CCCGAGGGTCATTGTACTATGAGAGAACTAAGAACTTGAACGGTGTGTAGTGGACACACAAGGAGGATCACGTTCGAGTTAATGACCCGAACGGTTTACAGTATACGGATAGGGTTGGAGACTTAATCCTGGATACACTGTGGATGCGACCCGCTTTGTATTAGATACAAACGAGGTAATCCAACTCGTTCATGTGGTTGACATGCGAGTGGGGGCATCCTGTGCAATGAGATTGTACAAGACCAGACCGTGAATTATTAGACTTACTGATGTAACACCGTTAACAGTATTGGACTAATAAATTCGTAGATGACCATTAGTGACTCGACCTTCATCCTAAGCATGTTACGGACTCCTGTCTGCGGGGTCTATCCTTTGACAAGTACGGGCGAGGGTGGCCACTGTTGCTCGCCCAATATGCCTATCTTCTCAGGGACAGGACCACGTGGGGAGCTGGGAACTAGACTACGCAAGAAGTAATTCACTTGTTCTCGACTTAGGAAAACTAGAGGGGTTGTTCCTTTAAGTGTTGTTTGTAGGGCTTGAACAACAGGGCCCCACCCTCTCACTGGCCTAAGAGGGTTGTTATTTATGGTATGACCATGCAACGTTGTTGTTCATTAGAAGAGCAGTGGGACTTAAGGAGCAAGAGGTAGACACAGGGGTAAAATGGTAATTTGACCCAATAGTGTCTACGAACAACCTGTGAAGGATCGACTCATGGGTATTGGTTATATCGATGGACACAACTTGTCCTACAGTGATGAGAGTGCAACTACGGGCTTTAGTAGAGTGTTACCGTAGCTAATAAATGTTGAATAACCGGGTCAAAGAGTTTGACAAGTTAGTCTCGGATCATTGGAGCTCGTCATCTGTAGGTCCATTAGGTCCCTCGGTTGGCTCAAATTAGACAAATTGAGGGTTTACAGTTTGGTGTGAATTTGAAGTGTTCAAATTCATTATTTGGGTATTTATGTTATTTATATGAGATATAGATGACATAATATATAGTTTGATGTGAATGAGATTCATAATAAACTATAGTATAACCTAATTGATTAATTAGTGCTAATTGGAGAAATTGAATTGAGAGAAATTTAATTGAATGTGATTCAATTTAAAAATCCACAATTTTGCAAATGAGATTTGTATAATAAGGTATGAGATACCTTACATTGTATGAAATGCAAATATGATTTGCATATCATATGATTGTGGTAAAATTGTGATTTAATTGAGGTTTTAACTCCATGACACAATAGTATTTAAAGGCTTTGCAAGAAGATTTTGGAAAACCATTTGCCATTTTTTGGAATTTCATTCAAAGAGAGCAAGACAATTCTCTCTCAAACTCTCTCAATTCTCTCTCAAAATCTTCTCACCCAAAATCCAAAGGGAGTCCCACCTACTCTCCCTCAACCTCCCGAGGACAACCGAGAAGACATTTTGGAAGTGTCTTGCAACACAGTTCGAGGATCGAGTTCGAGGAGATCGTTGGTTCGAGAGAGATCGTGACCGGAGGAGGAAAGCGTTGAAGAAGAGTTTTTCAACAAGTAAGTAACATGTTACCTTACTATTTTCTCTATTTTTCTTCTCCAGATGCATGTTTAGCCTAGGATCTATGAGATAGGTTCGATTTTAAGATAAGTCTTACACAACGAATCAACGACGTTTCACAACGTCTTCTGTTGCGTGAATTCCCAATCCCTTCAAAGAGTTTGTACAAGACCGGACAAAGATTTGTTAGACCAATCTAGTAACACCGTTGATAGGATAGGGCTAATTCAAACGATGACCAATAGTGATTCAACCTGAATCCTGAGCAAGTTGCGAACTCCTGTCTGCAGGGGATTATCCTTTTACTAGTACGGGTGAGAGTGGCTAGAGGTTCCGACTCAATATACCTATCTTCTCAAGGATGAAACCTTGTAGGGAGCTGGGGACTCAACTTCGCAAGAAGGAATTCACTCGTTCATTTTCTAGGGAAACTAGATAGGTTGTTCCCTTAAGAGCTATATCCAGGTCTTGAACAATGGGGCCCCTCCCTCTTGCTGGCACGAGAGAGATAATGTTTATGGTTGAACCATAAACTTGTTGTTCATTAGAAGATCAGTGGTGCTTAAGGTACAAGAAGTAGTCACAGGGGTAAAACGGTAATTTGACCCAACTATGACTACGAACGACCTGTGAAGGGTTGATTCACGGGCATTGGTTAAATCAATGGGTACAACTTGTCCTATAGTGAGAAGAGTGCAACTACAAGTCTTTAGTGGAGTGACTCGTAGTTAATGAATGTTGATTGACGGGATCAATGAGTTTGGTTAGTCAATCTCTTATCGTTGGAGCTCATGATCTGTAGGTCCATTAGGTCCCTCGGTTGGCTCAACATGGAATTAATAAGAGAGTATTAAGTTTTGGAATGAATTTGAAATGTTCAAGTTCAATTTAGGGATTATATCAATTATATATGATATGTTTGATATAATATATAGTTAAATGTGAATATGATTCATATTGAACTTAATTATGTGTAATTCTTGAATTAGGACATAACTTATGATAGAATTTTGGAGAGATGAAATTGGATTTAATTAAATCCAATTTCTCCACATTATGTGAATATGATTCATATAATAAGGTGTTTGCCACCTTATATTATGCATTTATGCATAATATGTGAAGATAGTGGCAAAATGGGTGGAGAATTTGTCTCCACCCACATTGCCTATAAAAGCATCATTTTGGATGCATTTTAAGACACTTGAAGCATTTGCTAAATTTTGGAAATCTAGCAAACCAAACTTCTCTCTCAAAATCTCTCTACAAACATCCCTAATAAAAAAGGAGATCCCACCTCTCTCCCTCTCCAAGAGAACAACCGAGAAGGTCTTTTGGCGGTGTTCGAGGATTCGTTCGTAGAGAAGAGGAGTTCGTTGACGACGAGGAACCACTTGAAGGATCGGTCTTCAAAGGTAATCTCCTAAACCATTTATGCTTTCAAATTACTATGCTTAGCCTAGATTTACTATTTTTGAGCAATTCTATGTGACACGATTAAGAGGAAAGGCGATCACTCGCTTCTATACGAAATTCTATTCCCTTCAATTCGCTGGTAGTAAAGTTGGCTTTGGTCTTAGTAGTTTCTACATGGAGACTGCGCCCATATTTCCAGGCTCATAAGATAGTGGTGTTGACTAACTATCCATTGAGACAGGTCCTACAAAAGCCAAAGACTTCCGGACGACTGATGAAGTGGGTGATGGAACTCAACGAGTACGATATCTCGTTTCGACCTCGAACTGCCATGAAAGGGAAAACTGTAGCAGATTTCGTAGCTAAGATGACTCCACTGCAAGAAGTAAGTTTAGTCCAACTCCAGAAGGACGCTGATCTCCCTTGGAGACTGTACGTCGATGGATCCTCTAACAGTCGTGGATGCAGAGCAGAATTGCTTATGATATCCCTTGACGGGGTGAGATTCGAGTATGCATTGAGATTTGAGTTTTGCGCATCAAACAATGAAGAAAAGTATGAGGCATTGCTAGCAGGGATGAGGATCGCCAAGCTATTCAAGGTAAAATACTTACTCGTTCTTAGTGATTCTCAGTTGCTGTGAACCAGGTAGTAGAAACATATAAGGCCAAAGAGCAGCACATTATATTCTATTTGGCCAAGGTGAAGCAATACTTGGGGTCGTTCAATAAGTTTGAGATCAGACAGATCTTGTGGTCCGAGAATGCCAACGCAGACTCGCTCGCGAGATTGGCTGCGACGTACAACACCGAGCTACGAAGAACATTCCCGATTGAGATCTTGGACGAGCCGAGTGTCAAAGAAAACGAGATCATGGAGTTGGATGATTCATCTATAAACAAGAAAACCTAGACAAGCCCATTGATCGAGTTCCCCAAGGACGGGAGACTCCCTTCTGATACACTTGAGGCGCGCCGGCTAAAGTATAAGGCAACACGATATGTCTTACAAGATGGTAAGTTATATTAGAGAACCTACTCTATGCCGCTCTTCAGGTGTCTCGAGCCTGATGAGGCAACATATGTCTTAAGGAAAATACACGAAGGAGTATGCGGTAATCATTTTGGTGCTCGGTCCCTTGCGCAGAAGGTGATGTGACAGGGTTACTATTGGCCCACGATGCATGACGATGCACGAACACTCGTCAGGTCATGCAACCAGTGCCAGCGATTTGCAGTGGTACAGAGGCAGCCTCCTGAACCACTTACCAGTGTGATGAGTCCTTGGCCCTTTGCCCAGTGGGGGGTAGACCTCATTGGACCTCTTCCATAAAGTAAGGGGCAGACAAAGTGTTGGGATTTATGCCTTAAGCAAGTGTAGTTTTGTAATAATCATATTTCAAATAAATAAAGATGTTATTTATTATGTTCTCGCATATAAATCTAAATCGAATAAACTAAGTTCCAAGGTTATAATGATTGATCTTGAACATTTGTGTAGTAGACACAAGTTGGATTAAGTTGTTCAAGCATAACCTAAAAGGTCTATGGTATATGCATAAGGTTGGGAACCTTATACTGGTAACACCATGGATGCGACCCGCTTTGTATTTGGTACAAACGAGGTGATCCAACTCGTTCATGTGGTAGACATGCGAGTGGGGGCAGCTTGTATAGTGAGATTATACAAGACCGGACCGCGAATTATTAACCTACTAGTGTAACACCGTTATCAAGATAGAATTTATATATGATCATTAGTGACTTGACCTGAATCCTGAGCAAGCTACAAACTCCTGCTTATGAGGTTTGTCCTTAGACTAGTATGGGTGAGAGTGGCCTGTAGCCGACTCAATAAGCCTACCTTCTCAGGGACATAACTTTGTAGGTAGCTGGGAACTTAACTATGCAAGATGGAATTCACTCATTCCTGAACTAGGGAATCAAATAGGTTGTTCTCTTAAGAACTGAATCCAAGTCTTGAACAACGGGGCCTCGCCTTCTTACTTGCCTAAGAGGGATTAAGTTTATGGTAGGACCATAAACTGATTGTTCATTAGAGAATCAGTGGAGCTTAAGAAGCAAGATGTAATCACAGGAGTAAAGCAGTAATTTGACCCAGCTATGATTACGAACAACCTTTGAAGGGTCGACTCACAAGTATTTATTATATCAGTGGATACAACATAGTCTACAGTGTGGAGAGTGCAACTACGAGTCTATATGAGTGACTCATAGTTAATGAATGTTGGTTAATTGAATCAAAGAGTTTGATCGATTAATCTTGTATCATTGGAGCTCATGATCTGTAGATCCATTAGGTCCCTCCGTTGGCTTAACATGAAAATAATGAGGGTTTATAGTTTGGAGTGAAATTGAAATGTTCAATTTCATGTTTAAGGGATATATCAATTATATATGATGTAATTGATATAAGATATGGTTTAATCCACATACTAAATGGGAAATATATTATAAGAGCACTATAGGGGTAGGATGGTCATTTCCATCCTATTTCCCTATAAATTTGTGCATGAAATGCACATTTGAAGAGGCTATTCCAAGGTAACCCTAGTGCTCTTTTGGCAAGTGTTTTTGTTGGAAAAATTCCGAAACACTTGTCTCTCTCAAAATCCCTCCTAACTCCGAAAGAGGTTCCACCACGTTCCCTCTCCTAGAGATACCACGAAGAAGATCTAGCGGGCGGATCAAAACTACTTCGTAGTTTGTGGAGAACGCAACATCGTTGAGATCGTCAGAACGAGAGGAACAAAGGAGCCCGTGCTGTTTTTGTCTACAAAGGTAATATATTTGTTGTCCAATCTCAGTTAGCATGCTTAATCGCTTTAGATATATGTTTTTGATTAGATCTATGTAACTTTTTACAAGAACACACGATTAAAATCGCTTCTGCTATGGGATTCAATCCTATCAATTGGTATCAGAGTCAATTGTGTTCTTGTTTTTGTTTTAGATCTGTCAAAAACATAGGTGGGTATGAATGAAATTCATGAGATGAATGTTCGGTTTGCAAATTAGATATTTTCATTTTTGGCACTTAGATTTGTAATTTTTCTTTGAATCGTTCAATGTAAGGACCAGGTGCTTTGGGCAATTTTTAATTGTAAATCGAGCATGTAAGTCTGTAAACCCAAGATCTCTCTTTCAAATTTCCTAAAAAAAAATGAAAAAAAGAAATAATAAAAGAAAAGAAGAAAGGGAATGTTTAATATATTTGGTTTTCTTTGTTTAAATAAAAAAGAAAAGAAAAAGGAAGAAAGAAATAAGAAAGGAATTAAAAAAAAGAAAGAAAAAGAATGGGTATGGACAAAACCTTTCACCACCGCCAAAGGGTTTTTAGCATTAATTAACCAACCTTCCTTCCATTTTGTTCTCATTTTCAACAAAGAAAAGCAGAGGGCTTCGTGGTAGAGAACTGAAGAAAGAAGAAGGAAAGAAATTTTCTGGTTTTGAGGTTGAAGAAGAAAGGAGAAAGGGGATTCAATTTCAATGGCAATTCTATGATGAATTCAACCCTATTCTGATTTTTTGATCATTTCGAGCTCCACAAGAAGACGTAAGAGTTGAGGTTTGATTTTCTTGAAAATTAACTCAAATTTGAACAAAATTCGTGAAGGAAGCTCGAGGAAATTTTGAAGCTAAGTTACTGATTTGTTAAGAGGAAGGCAGAGTAAAGATTTTGCTGTCAAATCTGAGAACCCTCTGGTTTTGGGTCATGATGATCAGTAGAATTCGAATCAAAAGCTTTAATAGGAATGGTTGGAAAGCTTGTTCAATTTCCTACAACTTTCATGAAGAAATCATGAGTAGAAAACGACTGAAAAATGTTTTAAATTTCAGGTAAAGTTTGTGGTGCAGCAGGAAAACGAATCTGCAAACAACAAAAGTTTGATTTTGGGGAAGAAGCTTTCGTGATATTTTTGAACAACTCCGTTGGGAATTTCAATTTCATTTATTCACATGAGTTTTAGAGGGTTCAAAAAGAAAGATTTTTGTATAAAGTACATCCTTTTTGGCTAAGTAATGAAGAAGTTATGATTGTGAAAAGTCAGGGTATGAATCTATAAAATGCTAAGAAATTAGATGGTGTGTTTTTTGTAATTTCAAGGTTGAAAATCATGAGCTCGAGGTTCTAATGCTTGGTTTTGGTTTGTTTGACAGGCCAAGAGGAAATAGGTCGAGTGTACGGGCCAAGGTTCTAGTTCTAACACTGTGAGTGACAAAACGAACTTCGAAAACGATTTATATGCTTGAATTATGCTTAAGGAAACACATGATTTCTCTAGAATGAAATGGTCTTAATGCTTTATGTTTTCTTTTGGAGAACATATTTATAAGCATTCATGTTTTCCTACAAAATTTTTTAAGTGCTCGTTGTGAGCCTACATGTCCTGATGAATTTTATACGTAAGTATATGTTTATTGATTACCGAAATTTAATGAAAATGTTATGATTTCGAGCTAGCATGTACTAGCAAGTATGATTTAAAGATTTCCAGTTTTTATGAACAAGCTGAGTAAGCTTGAGTTTTACGAAAGAAAAGATAAGCAGACATGTTCAAATATTTTATGTGATTTTCTGAGACTCGAATGAGTAAATGACTGAGATATTGAGCCCGAGGCTTTATAGTACCCTGTGCACACAGGTCATATTCTTTTGTCGACGTTGAGTGTACTCCGTGACAACAATCTTTATTGTGAGTCTTTGGGCGGACCCACTACGACAAAGACGATGGGAGTGCTGGACGGGCCCCACTACATCGTAGAGTAAACGTTGGTTGCACTGGGCGTGCCCTACACAACGTGGATTGTTATATGTTTTATAAGGGTTAATATTATTTATATGCCTTACGAGATTTTAACAACATACTTGCTGGTTTTCTGAAAAGCTATTATGATTACACGTTTATATTTAATGTTTGATTACAGATGCATATGCTCATAGATGGTCAGGTGATATGATTGACCAATTTTTAGATTTTAAACTCAGTCACTCACTGAGCTTCATAACTCATTCTTTCAATGTTTTCAAACTTTTCAGGTAGAGATCAAGCTCCCGGTGCCTGATATCCTGCAATAGTCTGCTAGAAGCTCCACGAGTTTGATATTTTATACGTGGGTGGAGTTGTATAGCAAGTCCATATGTGTTGTAGTTAATTTTGAGGGGACTATGTAGTTGTAGTTGTATGTGCTTTAGAGGTTGTGGTTGTGTAATCAATGGTTTGGCCTGTTTTTGGTTTCGATGCTCTTGCCCGCTTTAGTTTTCAAAAGAGACTTAAGAAGAGTTTCTCCTTATGTATGTTTAGTAGTTGTCAAGTTTCTGCTGTGTTATGTTTAAAGTGTTCCATATGCGAGCATAGTATGTTTACCAGGTTAAGTAGGGTCAACAGGTATTGTTAAGAGGTAAACAATGTCTGTTGGCTTCATGCCGTCTTTCGGGCTAAGTTAGCAGGTAGTATGGGAGATGGTGTGTCAAAGTCCGTGTCGATTGAGGCAAAGTAATTGCTTAGAAGAACGGAGAAAAATTGAGCAAAAATAGAAAGAAGAAGTGTTGTTTTGTGAATGGCGTTGCAACGCTGTTCATTGACGTAGCAATGCCACTGCAGCAGGCGAAGGACTGAGAAGACGACAACGTTGCAACGCCGAAGGTGTTACGCAACGCTGAACATAAGGCGCGTCCCGACGGTCAGAAACAGACAAAAGACAGCGTTGCAACGCCGTATGCGTTTCACAGAAGGATGAGCAACGAGCAACAATTTTAGTTTTTATTATAAATAATATATAATTTTTTTAATTTAATAAAAAACATTTTATATTTATATTTATATTTTTTAATTAATATAATTAGATTATATTAATTAATATTAATTTTAGGATGCCAAAAATGGTCTAATTTTGCTATTTAATTTATGCAATTGTTGTATAATTATTGTCATGCATAATGTATGTATTTATTTAGAAATTCCCACCTTAGGTTAAGCATTTTCATGCATCATTTATAATATAAAGTGTTATATTAAATAGTTTGCATGAATTATTAATATAATGTGTTATATTAATTTTTGGATAACATTGACATGAATTCTGGTGTTGGGATGTATGTCCTCATCTCGTGTAGTTTGTAATATTTCATCATTGTAAATAAATAAGAGTTATTTATTTGAACTTTGTGTCTCGCATTTTTCATAAACTTAATTCAATAAACTAAGCTCCAGGGTCATTGTATTATGAGAGAACTAAGAACTTGAACGGTGTGTAGTGGACACACGAGGAGGATCAAATTCGAGTTAATGACCTGAACGGTCTACAGTATATGGAAAGGGTTGGAGACCTAATCTTGGATACACTGTGAATGTAACCCGCTTTGTATTAGATACAAACGAGGTGATCCAGCTCGTTCATGTGGTTGGCATGCGAGTGGGGGCATCCTATGCAATGAGATTGTACAAGACCGAACCGTGAATTATTAGACCTACTGATGTAACACCGTTAACAGTATAGGACTAATAAATTCGTAGATGACCTTAATCCTGAGTGTGTTACGGACTACTCTCCCTAAACCTCCCGAGAACAACCGAGAAGACCCTTTGGAGGTGTCTCACTGTTCGGTTCGAGGAGATTGTTGCTTCGAGAAAGATCGTGACTGGAGGAGGAAAGCATTGAAGAAGAATTCATCAACAAGTAAGTAAAAAATTTCTTACTGTTTTTCTTCTCAATTTGCATGTTTAGCCTAGGAATCTATGAGATAGGTTCGTTAAGATTCGAATTACACAACGAAACAACGACGTTTCACAATGTCTTTCGCTGCGGGAATTCCTATTCTCTTCAATTGGTATCAGAGCCAATCGTTGCTCTTCGTTGTGTATTTAGTGTTATCTTAAAATTAGGTGGGTTGCATTAATTTTCATGAGATGAATGTTAGTGGTTTGCATTTTTCGATGTTTTCGATTTTTGGCACTTAATTAGATTTACATTAATATTGATGAGATCAATGTAAGAGCCTGGTGTTTTGGGCATTTTTTAATGTAAATCGAGTCTGTAAGTCCGTGTCCTTCGTGGCATGAGATGCTGTGAAGAAATCGAAGCGAAAACGAGCGAAAAACGACGAAGAAGAGCAAAGGTGTTTGCTGTTATGTCGACGGCGTTGAGACGTTGTTCATCGGCGTCTCAATGCTATCCATGCGGATCCAGCCGCGTCAGAGGTTAGCGCGGTAACGGCGAGAGGCGTTGCGCGCGAGATGCATGCCGACAGCTGCCGCGTAGTAGGCGATTCTGAGGTTAGATAAATGCGTGTAGTAGCAAAAAGAAGGGACATCCAGGTTGGCAGTTCGAAACTTGATGGATGCAACTGCCAGATTTATTTTTTATTTAATTATTTTCTTTTGTAAAATGATTTTATTAAATGTATTTTATTAATTTTATTAATTAATATTAATATAAATGTTATATTAATGTAAATTAATTTAAATTAATGTCCCTAGAAAGCCAAAAATCGATCCAATAATGCTATTTATTAAATTATGCAATTGTTGTATGCTTTATTTTTTTTTCTATGTGCATAATGTTTTCCATATAGATTAAAAATTCCACCTTAGGTTAAACATTTCATGCATCATATTTTATATTATAAGTGTTATAATATATAGTATGCATGATAGGTTTATATTATAAGAGTTATAATGTAAAGTTTGCAAGTTTTAATTTATTTAAATATAAGTGTTATATTTTTTAGATTAAAAACATGCTCATGCATTTAATTCATGTGATGAATGTATATGTTATAGTTTATTATTCATGTGATGAATGATCAAACACTATAACATAGAAATACATGTAACCTAAGTTAATTACTAGTTTTAAAATGTTTAGAACTTGAATAATTAGACTTAGGTTTTCTACTTCTAATAAGATTAGAATTAGGAAATCAATATGACTTATGAATGGTGACTAATTAGTAACTCTGTCTAAGGAAGGTTCTGTCTAAGGCTGGGGTATTTAAGGTGACGCTTTGCGGAACACCCCTACTTGGGAACCGACCTGGGAGTGAATTTGGTCCGGAGATTCATATGTTATATTCTCGTGAGTACCGTTAATTAAGAGTTAATTAATTTACTCACATAGACCTAAGTTAATAATGTGATTATAGACTTAGGCTAATCCAATATAAGAGTTATATTGGTAGACTTAGGTAAATTCTAGCCGATTTATCTTGGTCAATCCCGATTAATTGAAAGTGCTGAGTGGGAGAAAATAAAGTGTATGGATACATTTAATTTTTCATCCACAAATCTCCGTTATGTTCACACTGTGAGATCCATACTTGGCCTCGTGGCGCAAATGAGAGCGTCCCCCTCCGGGTGGCATTTGTATGGGTCAATATTCAACGTGAATGGAGAGAGTACTTATAGTGAGTGGGAGAGGGACTTGTGAAAACGGGACTCACGGTCTCTTCTTTCGATTCACACCGTTAGACCCCTATCATTCGCCTGCTAGTTTGGCCTGGACCAGACAAACCCTACGGAGGGTCTTGATCATGGGAGTCGAAACACCGTAAATTCCCGAAAGGGATACGATTTGCTTGTTGGTTTTCCTTCGTAGTCCTCCCTACGACGACTATTGTTTGGACGGATACTTGGAAATTTAAAGATTGAGGGTGACACTCACAAGATTCATTAAGAGTTAATGGATTCAGAAAGAATAATGATAACTGGATGCCTAATGGAATAAGAGTTATTCTTGTATTAGGGTCTGGTCGAGAAAGTCTCGTCCTAGAGGAGGACTTGCTTTGTCTACCCTACGGTGGCGGTCATTCTAAACCTTTGGGGTATCATTGTAATTTTTAATGACCTAGGGATCATAAGATAAAAATTTGCTAAAACCTAATTGGATTTTCCAAAGTTTTGCGAGACTAATACAAATTTTTTTCATTTTTCAGCAACAAAATGTCAAACGCTTTTAACGCTCCTTTAGCTTCCGATAAGTTAGTTGGCGATAATTTTTCGTGGAAAAAATATATTGACACGATTTTGGTAAATGACGACCTAGAGTTCGCGCTCACTTAGGAGGGTCCTCAGGTGCCTGGTACAACAGTCGTATTCAACAATCCACAAACCTTCCAGTCTTTGGTGCAAATCAAGGGACGAGAAGCTGAGGCTAGTGTTGCCTTTAGACCTTTTCACAAGGGTTCGACCTTTGGGACAAAGTTTGTAGATTCTTCAGGCCCGAAAGGGAAGAAAAAGAAGTTGAAGGAGGTTAGGGTTGACCGCGCTGCCGCCCTAAAGGGCATTGAGATCAAGGAAGTTGCAATAAAGTGTTTCTACTGCAACGGGGACGATCACTTGAGAAGGAGTTGTCCCAAGTTCCTTGATGAAAAGAAGAAGACAGGTAAATGTGATTTACTTGTTACAGAAACTTGCTTAGTGGAGAGTAATGACTCTTTCTGGATATTGGATTTAGGCGCCACTAACCGTTTGCTCTTCTTTTCAAGGATTAAGTTCCTGGCAACGGCTGCAAGAGGGTGAGATAACACTCAGGGTTGGATCCGGAGAAGTTGTCTCAGCTGCAACAATTGGCACGGTGAAGCTGTTCTTTGGTGGGAAGTATTTATTATTGGATAATATGTACATAGTTCTAGGGCTTACTAGAAACCTAGTTTCTATTTCCTGTCTATTAGAAGAAAATATTTCCGTTTCTTTAAAGAGTAATAAAGCGTTTATTTCTCGAAATGGAAATTTGATTTGTTCTACTTCGCTTGAGACTAATTTGTATGTTTTGAACCCTAATTTGGTCAAAAGTGTTTTGAATACCAAATTGTTTAAAACAGCAGAGACGCGAACTAAGAGATTAAAAGTTTCTCCTAAAGAAAGTGCCCATCTTTGGCATCTAAGGTTAGGCCACATAAATCTCAATAGGATTGAGAGACTAGTGAAAAGTGGACTTCTAAGCGAGTTGGAAGAAAACTCTTTACCGGTATGTGAGTCATGTCTTAAAGGCAAAATGACCAAACGTCCTTTTAGTGGAAAAGGATATAGAGCCAAAGAGCCTCTTGAGCTTATACATTCTGACCTCTGTGGTCCAATGAATGTTAAAGAACGAGGAGGTTACGAATACTTTGTATCTTTTATAGATGACTATTCAAGATATGGGTACATTTACCTAATGCATAGATAGTCTGAAACTCTTGAAAAGTTCAAGCAGTTCAAGACTGAGGTTGAGAACCTATTAGGTAAAACGAATAAAACACTTCGATCGGATCGAGGTGGAGAGTATATGGACACTGAATTCCAGGACTATATGATAGAACATGGAATTACGTCCTAAATCTCAGCACTCGGTATGCCACAACAGAATGGTGTATCGGAGAGGAGAAACAGAACCCTGTTGGACATGGTTCGGTTGATGGTGAGCTATGCTCATCTCCCTTATTCTTTTTGGGGTTATATAGTGGAGACTGTGGTATACATTTTGAACACAGTTCCGTCGAAGAGTGTTTGTGAAACACCTTTCGAACTCTGGCATGGTCGTAAAACCAGTTTACGTCATTTCAGAATTTGGAGATGCCCGACCCATGTGTTGGTGTCAAACCCGAAGAAGTTTGAACCCCGTTCAAAGTTGTGCCTCTTTGTAGGTTACCCAAAAGAGACTAGGGGTGGTCTATTTTACGATCCTAATTAAGGATAATAGGGTGCTTGTGTCGACAAACGCCACATTCCTTGAGGATGACCACATCAGGGATCACTTACCAAGGAGTAAGATTGTGTTGAATGAAATGGACAGTACATCAACAAGAGTTGCTGATGGTGCTAGTACATCAACAAGTGTTGTTGATCCTAGCTCGTCTAGTCAAGTCCGTTCTCAAGAGTTGGGAATGCCTCGACGTAGTGGGAGGGCTGTGAGACAGCCTGAACGTTACATGGGTTTAGCTGAAACCCAAGTGGTCACTCTTGATGATGACTGTGAGGATCCATTGACCTATGATCAGGCAATGACAGACCTTGACAAAGACAAATGGATTAAAGCTATGGACCAGGAAATGGAGTTGATGTACTTCAATTCCGTCTAGGAGCTTGTGGACCAACTTGATGGGGTTAAACCTATTGGTTGCAAGTGGATCTACAAGCGTAAACGTGGCGTAGATGGGAAGGTGCAGACCTTCAATGCTAGACTAGTGGCAAAGGGTTTTACCCTTGTTGAAGGGGTTGACTATGAGGAAACCTTTTCACCTGTTGCCATGGTAAAGTCGATTAGAATCCTTCTAGCCATTGCCACATATTCTGACTATGAGGTATAGAAGATGGATGTCAAGACTGCCTTTTTGAATGGCAACCTTGACGAGACCATCTACATGGACCAACCCAAGGGGTTCATTGCCCAAGGCAAAGAGCAAAAGGTTTGTCGGCTTCAAAGATCTATTTATGGACTGAAACAAGCCTCGAGGTCTTGGAATATAAGGTTTGATGAGGCGATAAAATCTTATGGCCTTAATCAAAATGTTGACGAACCTTATGTGTACAAGAAAATCGTTAACAATATTGTCGCATTTCTAATATTGTATGTGGATGGTATGCTACTCATTGCGAATGAGGTAGGACTTCTTACTGACATTAAGGAATGGTTGGCTTCGCAATTACAAATGATAGATTTGGGAGAAGCACAATATGTTTTAGGTATCCAGATAGTCCGAAACCGAAAGAACAGAACGCTAGCCATGTCTCAGGCATCTTACATTGACAGGATGTTGTCTAGGTATAAGATGCAGAACTCCAAGAAGCGCTTGCTGCCTTTTAGGCATGAGGTTCACTTGTCTAAGGATCAATGTCCTAAGACACCTCAAGAGGTTGAGGATATGAGACGAATCCCCTATGCTTCAGCTGTAGGGAGCCTGATGTATGCCATGCTGTGTACTAGGCCCGACATTTGTTATGTAGTTGGGATTGTCAGTAGGTATCAATCCAATCCAGGATTAGATCACTGGACAACCGTAAAGGCAATCCTCAAGTATCTTAGGAGAACGAGGAACTACAGCCTTGTGTATGGGAGTGGGGATTTGATCCTTATGGGATACACAGACTCTAACTTTCAGACCAATAAGGATTCTAGGAAATCCACTTCGGGGTCAGCCTCCGTTCTAAATGGAGGAGCTGTAGCATGGCGAAGCATCAGGCAGGGATGAATCGCTGATTCTACGATGGAAGCCGAGTATGTTGCGGCTTGTGAAGTTGCAAAGGAAGTTGTTTGGCTCAGGAAGTTCATGACGGATTTGGAAGTTGTTCCAAATATGAACTTGTCGATCACATTTGTTTTTGTGACAACACCAGTGCGAGAGCCAACTCGAGAGAACCTCGGAGTCATAAGAGGGGCAAACACATTGAGCGTAAGTATCACCTGATACGGGAGATTGTGCACTGCAGAGACGTGACAGTCACGCAGATAGCTTCGGAGCACAACGTTGCTGATCCATTTACAAAGGCCCTCACGGGTAAGGTTTTTGAGGGTCACCTAGAGAGTATAGGTCTTCGAGTGCTTCCTGACTAGGGCAAGTGAGAGTATTGTAAAGGGGTATTCAATGCCCTAGTTTATTGTATTACTTTATTGTATTACTATACTGTACGTTTGAGAAATGTATTATGTACTCCACTAGCTTAGTCCAAGTGGGTGTTTGTTGGGATGTATGTCCTCATCTCGTGTAGTTTGTAATATTTCATTGTTGTAAATAAATAAGAGTTATTTATTTGAACTTTGTGTCTCACATTTTTCATAAACTTAATCCAATAAACTAAGATCCAGAGTCATTGTATTATGAGAGAACTAAGAACTTGAACGGTGTGTAGTGGACACATGGGGAGGATCAACCACATCCACATGTCAACAACATGAACGAGTCATTGTATTATGAGAGAACTAGGATGCCCCCACTTGCATGTCGACCACATGAACGAGTTAGATCACCTCGTTTATATCTAATACAAAGCGGACCGCATCCACAGCGTATCCAGGATTACGTCTCCAACCCTATCCATATACTGTAGACCGTTCGAGTCATTAACTCGAATGTGATCCTCCCTGTGTGTCCACTACACACCATTCAAGTTTTAGTTCTCTCATAAATTCAATGACCCTGGAGCTTAGTTTATTGGCTAAAGTTTGTAAAAATGCGAGACATAAAACGATGAAAGAAATAAATCTTAGATATTTCAAATAGTAATATTACAAACAAAACGAGATTAGGACATACATCCCAACAAACTCCCACTTGGACTAAGCTAGTGGAGCAAACATACATTTCTCAAATGTACAATAGATTACAATAAAGTAATACAATAAACTAGGACATTGAATACCCTTTACAATACTCCCACTTGCCCTAGTCAGGAAGCACTCGAAGACCTAGACTCTCTAGGTGACCCTCAAACACCTTAGCCGTGAGGGCTTTTGTAAATAGATCAATGATGAGTAGAAATTAATTATACTTATGAGATCTAATTTCCTTACATTCTAAGTTAATAAAATGTTTAATTGTTGAAATTGTGTCCAATTTAGTTTAGGTGATAAATTATCATTATTTAGTTAAACTAGTCTAAGAAGCACATTTTAGTTCAAATTCGTAAATTAAAATAAAAATTGAAAGATTAGAAAACAAAAGAATGGGAGAATTGAAAATAAAAAAAACTAATTAAAGAAATTGAAAAGGAAAAAAAGATGAAAGTTTATTTTCTAATTTTTTTCTTTTGTTTATTTTTTTTCTTTGTGTAGGTGGCATGCATGCATGGAGTCTTCCATGAGAAATGCAAGGGAGAAATTCTTTTGTGGTTTGGCACACATTGTGGAGCAAGAAATGGCACATTTAAGGGACCTATTTTTGGTCATTTTCAAGTATAAAAGGAGGGCAATGCATTGAGCAAACGGAGTGCAGAGTTTTAGTGTTCTCTACAAAAACAAAAGTTTAGAGAGTGTTCTAGTTCTTTGTTTTTATCCTATTTTATGTTTTATCCCCTTTACAGTTATTCTTGCTTTTCCACCATGTGTGGCTAAGCTTTAATTTCTGATTCAAGGGTCATTTCATTTCCGATTGTAATTTTGTGAGGCTTTAGACCTAATTGAAATTTTGTTTCTAATTTAAGAATTCTTTGTTTCTTGTTTTATTTTTATGATTGATCGTTACAAATTAAATTGACGCCTTAATTTAGTTTTAATCAATTTATTGTTATCCAAGATTTTGTGATCCGTAATTGTCACAAATGATTGAAAAAATGTAGCAAGGGGTTGGCTTATGTGTGTGTAATTAATGGCTTTTCCATTTTTACATAGCTTGCATAATAGACTCTAGGGAAACAAAGAAACAAAATTAATTAATTTGTAGTTATCTCAATTAGTTAATTTTGGTTTAGTACTCTCATTGCTTTTAATGATATTATTTAATCCATATGGAACGCTATCGTACCCAATGGATTAAATTATAAGTTTTGATTTTGATGCTTGGTTAAGATCAATTAAATTAGGAGAGTTTATATTTATTTCGGCTTTTCCGAGTAAATTGACTGAGTTCTTGAATTAGAAAAATTAAAATTGATTTCTTTTTTTCTTTTGAAGCCTATGATCAAGATTACAATTGGATGAAATTTACATCCTTGAATTGGAAGTTGCATAAAATTATCTTTTTTTACCTTTTTTTTATTTCATTTTTTTCGACAATTCAAACCCCCCTTTATTTTTTTTTTTATCATTAATATTTTTAACTTTGAGAAATTAATTCGATTGGTTCCTTTGGGATTCGACCTGGTCCACTATTTCTACAAGTTAGATCTAGAAAACCAGTAAATATTTTGGAGGGCTTCGACAACTCGACTAAAATTTTGCGCGCTGTTTGGGAACTATTTTAGTTTCTCATTGTTTAATTTGTTAATTTTTTTATAGTTTATTTAGTCGTTCTTCTCGAAATATTGAATTGCAGTACAATCCTGAAATCGAGAAAACAACACGTAGACTAAGAAAAGAGACTAAAGAAAGAAAACGTCGTCTTAGAGAGGAAGCCGATAGAGATTTAGATAGTGGTGACACATATACATTTCAAGATCAACCTCAAGGGGAGATGGAAGACAACATGGCAGAGAGAACTCTTAAGCAGCTTGCAGCACCAGATTTAAATCAACAACCTTTATGCATTACTTTTCCTACTATTGCAGGTGATTTTGAACTTAAGTCAGGCTTAATCCACTTACTCCCTTCTTTTCGTGGATGTGCAGGTGAAGATCCTCATAAACACTTGAAGGAATTCCACATCGTATGCTCCGGGATGAAACCTCAAGGAGTCACAGAAGAGCAAATCAATCTTAGAGCTTTTCCCTTTTCTTTAAAGGATCAAGCAAAAGATTGGCTCTATTACCTACCTTCTGGTTCGATTAGTACGTGGAATGAGATGAAAAGATTGTACTTGAAAAAATTCTTTCCAGCATCAAGAGCTGCTAACATCAGAAAGGAGATTTATGGTATAACACACAGATCAGGGGAGGCGTTATACGAATATGGGAGAGATTCAATAGATTGTGTGCTAGTTTTCCCCATCACCAAATTTCGATCAACTCCTAATCCAATACTTTTATGAGGGGTTGTTGCCAATGGATAGGAGCATGATTGATGCAGCAAGTTGTGGAGCATTAGTGAACAAAACACCTGAAGCAGCCAAACAATTAATTTCAAACATGGCAGAGAATTCCCAACAATTTGGGACCAGAGCTAGTGGAAATGTTCAACAAGTCAAAGAGGTTAGTGAACTCAAAAATCAAATTTACGATCTAAGCTGCGTTGGTTCGTCAAATGGTCAGTAGGGCAATTGCAAGCGAGAAAGGTGTGTGGAATATGCTCACTTCGGGACATCCTACTGAAGCATGCTCTCAACAAAGAACAAAGATTCATTTCAAGAAGCCAATGCCTTAGGAGGATTTCCTGGTCAACCTCAAAGAAAGTACGATCCCTATTCTAACTATTACAATCCTGGAAGGAGGGACCACCCGAACTTCAGCTACGGAAATCAAGGAGGACAACAAAGACAACCTCCTCAGAATTTTGGTAGACCATTACAAGCTCCTATGCAAGCCCAGAATTCCAACTCTGGTATGTGTTTGGAAGATATTGTTAAGACCCTAGCTAACAATACTCTTCAATTTCAACAGGAGACAAGAGTAGGCATGCAAAATTTAGGTAACCAAATTACTCAATTGGCTACGTCAGTCAGTAAGTTGGAAGCCCAAAATTCTGGAAAGTTGCCTTCACAACCAGAGGTGAATCCAAGGGAGAACGTCAGTGCAATAATGCTCAGAAGCGGGAAAGAAATTCCCTCTGGAGTGATTCCACCTAAGGAGGAAAAAGAAGAAGAATATTCTTCTTCCACCAAAGCACCAAAAGGGGTAAATTTTGATTCTTCTCTATCTTTTCCTTCACATACTTCACCTCCCCCTTTTCCTAGCAGGTTAGCAAAGCCAAAAGAAGATGAACATGAAAAGGAGATCCTCGATACATTTAGGAAAGTAGAGATTAATATCCCGTTATTGGATGCTGTCAAACAAATTCCCAGGTATGCAAAGTTCTTGAAAGAACTGTGCACAAGGAAGAGGAAAACAAAAGAAAAGGAAAAAGTTGTGGTAAGTAAGAATGTGTCAGCCATCTTACAAATAAATATGCCAGAAAAGTGTAAGGATCCAGGTATGTTTTCGCTTCCTTGTATTATTGGTAATAAGAAAATAGAGTGTGCCATGTTAGATTTAGGGGCTTCCATTAATGTCATGCCATTTTCTATTTATCAAGAATTAAAATTAAATGACTTACAAGAAACTGGTGTAGTAATACAGTTGGCTGATCGTTCTTATATTCACCCTTTAGAAGTTGTTGAAGATGTCTTGGTGCAAGTTAATGAACTCATATTCCCTGTTGACTTTTACATCTTAGAAATGGGTAGTAATTCATAATCAAAATCTGCTTCAATTTTACTAGGCCGACCATTCATGAAAACAACCAAAACAAAGATTGATGTAGACGAGGGTACTCTCTCAGTAGAGTTTGATGGAGAGATTGTTAAATTTAATATTTTTGATGTCATGAACCATCCAAATGATGAACATTCTCATTGTCATATTGATGTGATTGATTCCATTGTACAAGATGTATTCATAGAGGAGGAAAGTGTTGAACATGAGCATGAATTAAATATACAATCTAGTTTGGAAGACCTTGATGATATAATCGGTGTAGAAAATTCTTTTTTATCAGAACCAATAGATTCAAATGCCGGAATTTCTACTTCAACTAACAAAATGCTATCTTCTGTCATACAGGCACCAAAACTGGAGTTGAAAGCTTTGCCAAATCACCTTAAATACGTATATTTGGGTGAGGTTGATACATTGCCTGTCATCATCTCGAAAGGTCTCACAATGGAACAAGAAGAGAAGTTGGTGAGAACCTTGAAAGAATACAAGCTTGCAATTGGATGGACTTTGGCTGACATAAAAGGCATTAGTCCATCAATTTGCATGCACATAATTCTACTTGAGAACAATGCCAAAACATCAAGGAAGCCGCAAAGGAGGTTGATTCCAACTATGAATGAAGTGGTAATGAAAGAGATACTCAAGTTGTTGGATGCAGGTATCATCTATCCAATCTCAGATAGTGAGTGGGTAAGTCCAATTCATGTAGTTCCAAAGAAAACCGGTATAACTGTGGTAAGGAATCAAAACAATGAACTTGTACCCATGCGTGCGCAAAATGGTTGGAGAATGTGTATTGATTTTAGGAAACTTAATCATGTAACTAGAAAAGATAATTTTCCTTTACCTTTCATTGATCAGATGGTAGAGCGATTAGCTGGTAAACCCTTTTATTGTTTTCTTGATGGTTTTTCAGGTTTCTATCAAATCCCTATTGCACAAGAAGACCAGGAAAAGACGACATTCACATGTCCATTTGGCACCTATGCTTATAGGTGAATGCCTTTTGGTCTTTGTAATGCCCCAGGTACGTTTCAGAGATGCATGATGAGTATTTTTCTGAATATATTGAGAAATGCATTGAAGTATTTATGGACGATTTTACTGTATATGGGGATTCATTTGATGTATGCTTGGATAATTTGACCAAGATTATGAAAAGATGCATTGAAACTAACTTGGTTTTAAATTATGAAAAATGTCATTTTATGGCCACTCAAGGCATTGTTTTAGGGCATGTTGTATCTTCTAGGGGTATAGAGGTCGATAAAGCGAAAGTGGATATTATTGCAAACTTACCCTACCCTACCAATGTTAGGGGAGTGCGTTCCTTTCTTGGACATGCAGGATTTTATCGCAGGTTCATCAAGGACTTTTCAAAAGTTGCTTTGCCAATGACGAATTTACTGCAAAAGGAAGTTCAATTCGAATTTGGAGAAGAATGCAAAGAGGCGTTTGATAAGCTAAAAGAGTTATTGACAAGTGCACCTATTATTCAACCACCACGATGGGACTTGCCCTTTGAAATTATGTGTGACTCAAGCAACTATGCAATGGGAGCAGTTCTAGGCCAACGAGTTGACAAGAAAAGCCATGTCATTTACTATGCTTCCAGAACCTTGAATCTGGCTCAATGCAATTATTCCACTACGGAAAAAGAGCTTTTATCAATTGTTTTTACTTTAGATAAATTTCGATCTTATGTACTTGGTTCTGAAGTTGTTGTGTTTTCTGATCATCCAGCTTTGAAGTATATTTTGGCAAAGAAAGAATCGAAACCAAGGTTGCTTCGATGGATTTTGCTTCTTCAAGAGTTCAACTTGAAAATCAAAGACCGAAAAGGAGTGGAGAATCCTGTTGCAGACCACTTGAGTAGATTGGTCAGAGAAGAAGATGATCTACCATTCAGTGATAATTTTCCAGATGAACATTTGTTCCAACTCAAAGGTATGATTCCTTGGTATCTTTGATATGGTCAATTATTTAGTCACAAAAATCTACCTCATTGTCTTAGTAAGTCTAGGAAAGAAAAAAATAAAAGGGTGTCAAAATATTATGTTTGGGATGAGCCTTTCCTATGGAAATTTTGTTACGATCAAGTGATTAGGAGATGCGCACCGAAAATGAATTTCAGTCTATTTTAACTTTTTGCCATGATTTTGCATGTGGAGGTCATTTTGGACCTAGACGAATCGCTAGAAAAATCTTAGATAGTGGTTTGTATTGGGAGTCTATGTTTAAAGATGCATATCAATTTTGCAAGAGTTGTGAGAAATGCCAAAAGTAGGAGCAATAACACGTAAGAATAAATGCCTCGAGTTCCAATTCTTATTTGTGAAATATTTGATGTCCTGGGCATTGATTTCATGGGCCCTTTGCCTTCTTCTTGTGGTTTTTCGTATATACTTTTGGTGTAGATTATGTGTCAAAATGGGTGGAAGCAAAAGCCACCAAAACTGATGACTCTCAAGCTGTTGTAGGTTTTATCAAGGTTAATATCTTTAATAGGTTTGGAATTCCAAGAGCCATTATCAGTGATCAAGGAACTCATTTTTGCAATAGAGCAGTTGAAGCTTTGATGAGGAAGTATGGAGTGAATCACCGAGTGGCCACCGCCTACCACCCCTCAAACCAATGGGCGGTGAAGTTTCCAACAGAGAAGTTAAAACCATTTTGGAGAAAACAGTGAATCCAGGAAGAAAAGATTGGAGCCTTCGTTTAGACGATGCATTGTGGGCTTATCGAACAACCTATAAGACTCCTATAGGGATGCCTCCCTACTGGTTGATTTTTGGTAAGGCATATCATTTACCCGTGGAAATTGAGCATAAAGCTTATTGGGCGGTTCGACGATGCAACATGGATCTAGACAAAGCTTGAGCTTCAAGGTTACTGCAATTGCAAGAATTGGAGGAGTTGCGGCTTGATGCTTATGAGAATTCGAGGATTTATAAAGAGAAATCCAAGTTGTTTCATGACAACATGCTTATTCGAAAACAATTTGAGATTGGTCAAAAAGTTTTGTTATATAATTCTCGATTGAAGTTTATGCCTGGTAAGTTTCATTCTCGATAGATTGGCCCGTTTGTTATTACTAATATATTTCCTTATGGTGCAGTGGAAATCAAAAGCTTGGATTCAGACAAAATTTTGAAGGTGAATGGTCATAGATTGAAGATTTTCCATTGCGTGAAATTGTTCCATGTCTCATTAGCTTCCGATTGGATCACCCGACTTATTTGGATGACTGAGACCTTTCAAGAGTCTCGTCGAGCAAAACGACGTTAAATAATTGCGGTATTGGGAGGCAACCCAATGTTTTCTTTACTTTTTCTTCTCTTTATTGTTAGTTTTTTTTTATTATTTTTTTTAATTTTTCTTAGTTCTATATATTTTTTTTTTATTATTATTATTTTTTTTTGCAGGGCATTAATTTTTAAAGCATGGTCTCTCATTCTTTCAACACCTCAAACTATACCAATTCAAGTTGTTCACAAATGAGGGGAGTTTAATTTTCTTTCTTTTCTTTTGTGAGCAATAATCTATTTATACATTGAGGACAATGTATAGTTTAGGTGTGGGGGAGGTTTTTGTTATACAATTTTGTTTCTAAAAAAATGGGTTTGCTTTGAATTTAGCATGTCTTAATTCGTACATGTTAATTTTTCTTTTGAAACCTTGAATGTTTATTAATATCTTTTAATGCTTTGTAAGTTAAGGATGCATCTTTAGTTTGAATTTCCAATACATGAGAGAGATGAGCATGAATAGTGTTTTTCTTTAAAAATTATATGATAGTGTCTCATTGATTTGTTGATTGAAAAGTGTACAAGACTTGATACAAATTACACACCCAGTGAGTTTTTGAGCCTATGAGTATTTCATTATATTTTGCTCAATTTATTTCTCGTTGAGTATTATCAAACTTAGTATGCTTATTCTAGAACTTGCTTGTGAATGCATTTTGAGACTACATTTTTTGGATTGATGCTTTAATATGATAAGGGCAAATTAGGATTAACCAATTTTTGGACCTCTCAAAATATCCACCTTTATGTTTTTCCCTCTAGTTAGCCATTTTGAGCCTATTTCCATTTTTTTCTTGATTCAAACACATTATATTAAACCTAAGACCATTTTGTTTGTAAGCCTCAACATTTGTACCTTTTGTAAAGACAAGAGAAAATATTACATGGTAGTTAATGTTTGAGTGAAGAAAAAAAATAATAATAATGAAAAAAAAAAGAGAGAGAGAGAAAATTTGTGAAAAAAAAGAAGAAGAAGAAGAAGAGAAGAGAAAAAAAAAAGAAAAAGAAAAAGAAAACTTTTTGGAGAAAAATTTGCCAAAAACATTTGAATTATTAAAATGTTACTTCTCCAACATTCTTAGTGCTTGAAATGAGATGTAGGAATAAGGTTCAATGTCTTGGGTAATGTGTGAATGTTATGTGACATTGATATCATGAAAAAGAAAAGTGTACAACTCTTGGTCTTGATTGTGAAACACCTCAAATTTTCCTCCTACCATACCTTTACCTAAGCCCCATTACAACCCTTATTAAGTCCCTTTGATTTTTGCATTCAATTCATCAATAGTGGTGTAGATTTGATTCATTTGCAAGCCTATGGTAATAACATGCTAGGTTTTGATTTTGAGAGTAAAAGCACCCTAAATACTTCGAAAGTATTGAGTCTTGTTGCATGTGAATTTGGTGAATTGATGAGATGCTTGAGTTTTTTATAAAATATTTTCTATGAGTGCTCATTCTCTTGATTGTCACTACAATTCAACATTGATGTGTAATTGGCTTCATTGGTATTTTTTTGATATTGAGAAATATGAAAAGGGAGTAAAGAGGAGGTTCATATGTTGAGTTAAGGCATGCTTGAGGACAAGCATGGATTAGGTGTGGGGGAATATGATGAGTAGAAATTAATTATACTTATGATATCTAATTTCCTTACATTCTAAGTGAATAAAATGTTTAATTGTTGAAATTGTGTCCAATTTAGTTTAGGTGATAAATTATCATTATTTAGTGAAACTAGTCTAAGAAGCACATTTTAGTTCAAATTCGTAAATTAAAATAAAAATTAAAAAATTAGAAAACAAAAGAATGGGAGAATTGAAAATAAAAAAACCTAATTAAAGAAATTGAAAAGGAAAAAAAGATGAAAGTTTATTTTCTAATTTTTTTTTCTTTTGTTTATTTTTTTCTTTGTGTAGGTGGCATGCATGCATGAAGTCTTCCATGAGAAATGCAAGGGAGAAATTCTTTTGTGGCTTGGCACACATTGTGGAGCAAGAAATGACACATTTAAGAGACCCATTTTTGGTCATTTTCAAGTATAAAAAGAGGGCAATGCATTGAGCAAAAGGAGTGCAGAGTTTTAGTGTTCTCTACAAAAACAAAAGTTTAGAGAGTGTTCTAGTTCTTTGTTTTTATCCTATTTTATGTTTTATCCCCTTTACAGTTATTCTTGCTTTTCCACCATGTGTGACTAAGCTTTAATTTCTGATTCAAGGGTCATTTCATTTCCGATTGTAATTTTGTGAGGCTTTAGACCTAATTGAAATTTTGTTTCTAATTTAAAAATTCTTTGTTTCTTGTTTTGTTTTTATGATTGATCGTTACAAATTAAATTGACGCCTTAATTTAGTTTCAATCAATTTATTGCTATCCAAGATTTTGTGTTTCGTAATTGTCACAAATGATTGAAAAAATGAAGCAAGGGATTGGCTTATGTGTGTGTAATTAATGGCTTTTCCATTTTTACATAGCTTGCATAATAGACTCTAGGGAAACAAAGAAACAAAATTAATTAATTTGTAGTTATTTCAATTAGTTAATTTTGGTTTAGTCCTCTGATTGCTTTTAATGCTATTATTTAATCCATATGGAACGCTATCGTACCCAATGGATTAAATTATAAGTTTTGATTTTGATGCTTGGTTAAGATCAATTAAATTAGGAGAGTTTATATTTATTTCGGCTTTTCCGAGTAAATTGACTGAGTTCTTAAATTAGAAAAATTAAAATTGATTTCTTTTTTTCTTTTGAAACCTATGATCAAGATTACAATTGGATGAAATTTACATCCTTGAATTGGAAGTTGCATAAAATTATCTTTTTTTACCTTTCTTTATTTCATTTTTTTTGGACAATTCAAATCTCCCTTTATTTTTTTTTTATCATTAATATTTTTAACTTTGAGAAATTAATTCGATTGGTTCCCTTGGGATTCGACCTGGTTCACTATTTCTACAAGTTAGATCTAGAAAACCAGTAAATATTTTGGAGGGCTTCGACAACTCGACCAATCAACAACGTTGTGCTCCGACGCTATCTGTGTGACTGTGACGTCGCCGTGGTGCATAATCTCCCGTATCAGGTGATACTTCCCCTCAATGTGTTTGCCTCTCTTATGACTCCGAGGCTCTATGGAGTTGGCTATAACACCACTGTTGTCACAAAACAGCGTGATCGACAAGTTCATATTTGGAACAACTTCCAAATCCATCATGAACTTCCTAAGCCAAAAAACTTCCTTTGCAGCTTCACAAGCCGCAACGTACTCAGCTTCCATAGTGGAATTGATAGCACACAAAATGTGCTATCCTTAGGCTTAATAATTGCTAGTTTTATAATGATTTCAGGGCTTTTACATGTTTAAATCACTCAATTTCAGGTCATGAGCTTAAACAGGACATTTGAAAACAATTTGGATCACTCAGGATCGAAACGAGGCTATTTGAGCTAAAAATAATACCAATTGGAAGAGAAAGGATCAATCCAAGCATGATGACCCGAAGTGATGGCGTTGCAATGCTGTCCATAGCGTTGCAACGTCGAGCGTGCTGTTTGAAGGCATTGAAGACCACTGTCGATAGCGTTGCAACGCTGCCTTGCAGCGTCGCAACGCCAGATCGATAAGGAGGCGCGCGCGTTAGGGTAGCAGCGTTGCAACGCTGTCCCTAGCGTTGCAACGCTGCACCGATTCCATCTATAAATATATCCTTATGATTTCATTACAAAGGGAGCCGAATTTGGTAGATATTTGCCCTATTTTCGAAATACACTTTGTAAGGAGAGAAAAAAGAGTATTTTTTAGAGCCAAAGCATTCGTGGAGGTTCGAGATCGAAGACGGGAGCTCGGAGACGAAGGACCAACATCGACACATAAGTTTAATTTTCTTTTCTTTCAAATTATTATAGCGTTCTAAGACGTTTTCTACATGTTTAGCTTGATTTTCATGTGATTTAGAGTAGCTAAATATTGTAGTTAGGATTTGATTTACTTGTTGAGACTTTCTTACTATGAATTGAAGCATGTTTTGTCCTCATTTTTGGAAATTCGTTCTTATCTCTTAATTTGTTGGTTTAAGTGGACTCGAGAGATAAAACTTGAATTAGAGCAAAGTTATTAAAACCCTTAGAAATCTGGCATGAGAATGACCTAGAAATCTTAGGGAAACACATAAAGAAGTTGCTTAATGTCGTGCATGTCGTAGGTTCATATGGAGAATATGGAGTTTATTACATGTGCGAGACTCACTAAGAATCGAGAGATTTTCTTGAGTATTGTACTTCTTGTTTATAAATTCATCTCATTGGTTCATTGCATGTGTGAGTTGAGTCATTAACTTGTAAAATCACTCTCCTCAAATCTATCAATTCGTGTCTGCACATGTTTATTTGTTTGCTTGTCTTTATTTTCAATCACCTATCCATGTTATGTTTCTTTAGCTAAAATTGAGAATTAGTATCTTAGTAATTAATTAATCTAGAAACCGATTCCCGAGGATGATACTTGGAACTCTAAATTACTATACTAAAATTTGACCCGTACACTTGCGGTATTGCATAATATAAAATTATAAGCACCAGGAATCCCACGCAGCGGAAGGGTGATCAAATTTTAAGAAAACAAATGCACAACGAGAAACTAACGATTGGCTCTGAAACCAATTCAAGGGAATGAAATCCCACGCAGCGGAAGGGTGATCGAATCACCGTGGTATCGTTGCGAAACATGTTTTCTTAAAACAGTTTCTATCACATAAAAACTAGGCTCAACATGAAATTTAAGAAGAAAAACAACAAGTATTACTTACTTGTTGAAGAACCGTCTTCACGTTTTCCTTCTCCGGTCACGAACCCTTCGTGATCACAATCTCAACGTACTCGATCTCCTTGAACAAATAATAAATCGGACACGCTCCGAAAGGTTTTTCGGTTGTTCTACTTTTGGTAGAAGGAGAGTTGTGGGACTCTTCTTTTGGGTGAAAGGGAAGAGAGATTGAGAAAAGGGTTGAGAGAGAATGAAGAGCGCTTTGGTGAGAAATCCAAAAAATGAGCTTTCACTTACCAAATCCTTCTTGCAAAGGAGTTTAAATAATGGTGATAGATGGAGTTGAAATCTCCACCTATTTACCATTTAACCACAACCTTAGGTTATGCAAATCATATTTGCATAACCACATATAATAAGATATCTCATATCTCATTATACAAATCACATTTGTATAATTGTGAATTTTTAAATTGAATCACATTCAATTTAATTTCTCTCAATCAAATTTCTCCAAATTAGCCCTAATTAGACAATTAGGCTAACCTATAGTTTATTATGAATCTCATACATATTAAACCATATAATATGTCAATGATATCTCATATAAATGACATAATTACCCTTTAGTGAACTTGAACACTTCAAATTTACACAAAAACTGCAAACCCTTTATTAATCTAGTTTGAGCCAACCGAGGGACCTAATAGACCTACAGTGACGAATTCCAATGATCTGAGATTAACCTGTCAAACTCTTTGACCCGGTTAATCAACATTCATTAGCTATGGTAACACTCCACTAAAGCCCGTAGCTACACTCCCGTCAGTGTAAGACAAGTTGTGTCCACTAATATAACCAATGCCCATGAGTCGACCCTTCACAGGTTGTTCGTAGACACTGTTGGGTCAAATTACTATTTTACCCCTGTGTCTACTTCTGGCTCCTTAAGTCCCCACTGCTCCTCCAATGAACAACAACGTTGTAATGGTCCAACAATACACAACACCCCTCTCGGGCTAGTGAGAGGGTGGGCGCCCGTAGTCCAAGCTCTGGAGACAACACTTAAGGGAACAACCCCTCTAGTTTTTCTAAGGTCGGGAACGAGTGAATTTCATCTCGCGTAGTTAAGTTCCCAGCTCCCCACGTGGTCCTGTCCCTAAGAAGATAGGCATATTGGGCGAGTAACTATGATCACCCTCACCCGTACTAGTCAAAGGACAAACCCCCGCAGACAAGAGTCCGTAACACGCTCAGGATTCAGGTCGAGTCACTAATGGTCATCTCCAAAGTTATTAGTCC
This sequence comes from Trichosanthes cucumerina, assembly GCA_036507285.1. Lineage (NCBI taxonomy): Eukaryota > Viridiplantae > Streptophyta > Magnoliopsida > Cucurbitales > Cucurbitaceae > Trichosanthes > Trichosanthes cucumerina. The sequence continues at coordinate 83,551,120 of CM071835.1, read as the reverse complement.
CATACTGTTAACGGTGTTACATCAGTAGGTTTAATAATTCACAGTCTGGTCTTGTACTATCTCATTGCACAGGATGCCCCCACTCGCATGTCAACCACATGAACGAGTCAGATCATCTCGTTTGTATCTAATACAAGCGGGCCGCATCCACAGCGTATCCAAGATTAGGTCTCCAACCTTATCAATATACTGTAGATCGTTCGCGTCATTAACTCGAACGTGATCCTCCCTATGTATCCACTACACACCGTTCAAGTTTTAGTTCTCTCATAAATTCAATGACCCTGAAGCTTAGTTTATTGGATAAGGTTTGTAAAAATGCGAGACACAAAACGATGAAAGAAATAACTCTTATATATTTCAAATAGTAATATTACAAACAAAACTAGATTAGGACATACATCCCAACAGTTGTTTATGGTAGAACCATGCAACGTAGTTGTTCATTAGAGGAGCAGTGGGACATAAGGAGCAAGAGGTAGATGTCACACCCCTTCCCGAACTACCTGCTACTTAGCCCAAAAGGCGGCGTGAAACCAACAGACATTGTTTACCTCTTAACAATACTGTGACTTCAGACTCTGATAAACATATTATGTTCGCATATGGAACATTTTAACATAACACACATATAAACTGGACAACTATTAACCATACACAAGGAGAAACCCTTCATAAATCTCTCTTGGAAACTAAAAGTCAAGTGCATCAAAACAACACAAGACAACTCATTGTTTATACAACCGCTAATGTACAAGACTTCTATAGCTACTTAACGACTTTCTATACAACACCAGCCACGTACAAACTAACAATTTATGAACTTCCAGTAGACTATGGCAGGATGTCAGGTACAAGGAGCTCGATCTCTACCTGAAAATGGTTGAAAACATTGAAAGAATGAGCTAAAGAGCTCAGTGAGTGTCTACCTTTAAAACATTATAAGCTCACGGGTGAATCATAATAATGGCAGATTATAAGTAGAACATAGCTTAACATTTGTTTGTAAACATAAACAAACCATGCTTCCAATTTCTGAGTTTTAAGTCACCACTTGTGCATAGCACACAACTCGAAATGTACTAACTTATCGAGGGTAGATAGATCAATAATATAATAGCTCATAACAATAAAACACATGACATGACTCCACATCAAACCATAGAGGTGGTAGAGTTACATTTATTCCAATAAGGTTCATACCTCTCTCTCTCTCTCACGTGCACGTGGAATACCTTTGGTCGTTTGATTTTCCCTAATACCTTCTCTATGTCCTTGAAGATTAAGGTAAAACCATTTACTACCCAAATACCTTCTCATTGTCCTTCAAGATTTAGGTAAAACCATTTACTTCCGGATACCTTCTCATTGTCCTTGAAGATCGGGATATCATGATTCATTTCCCCTAAGTACCTTCTCGAATGTCCTTGAGTATTAGGGGTTAATCAAGATCAAGGCATAACTTGTTTACCATGGAAAACATGTCTTTATAACACATACAACAATTTCTTGACAATTTCATATTATCATCTAAATATGTTCCCAAGTGGATTTACACAAAACATTCTCTAAGGAAAGCATACTTTCATAATTTAGTTTCCATACTTGGATTTATAGTTACAACTAATTCAAAGCATGCTTAGGTTCCATCATGAACCTTATGTTAGAAAACTCCATGAAGACATTCACAACTAGTTCAAACAAGATGTAATTATCAACACTTATGTTCATGAAGAAAAACATAGGTCAAACATAGTTCTAAGATAGAGTCACTCACAGTATTAGAATTGGAACCTTGGCTTGTAAACTTGACCTATTTGCTCTTGGCCTGTCAAACAAGCCAAATCAATCATTAGAACCTTGAGCTCATGATTTTTGACCTTAAAACTTGCAAGAAAACACACTTTCAAAATTCCAGCATTTTCAGATTTTCTGCCCTGTTTTCAGACAGCCATAACTTCTTCATTACTTATCCAAAAAGAGTGTACTTTATATCAAACTCTTCCTTTTTGAACCCTCTAAAACTCTTATGAAGACATGAAAATGATATTCCTAACGTATTGGTTAGAAATTATCTCAGTAGCTTAACCCCTAAAATGAATCTGCTGCTGTTCCAGATTTCACTTCCTGCTGCAACCCGAAACTTAACCTGAAGATTACAACATCTTCCAATCATTTTATTCTCACGATTCCTTCACGAAACTTGTAGGAAATTGAATACGCTTTCTAACCATACCAAGTAGAGCTTCTAACTCCAAGTATACAGATCAGAACAACCAAAACATCAGAGACTTCCATGATTTAACTGCAAATTCTGTCTTCTGTCTTCCTCTTAACAAAACAGTAAGTTAACTTCAGTTTTAGCTCGAGCTTCCTTCACAAATTTTGTTCCAAATTGAGTTAACTTTCATGTATCAAAAACTCAACTCTTACCTCTTCTTATTGAGCTCGAAAAGACCAAAACATCAGAACTGGTCTGAGTTGATCACCTTGCTGCTATATAGTTAAGCTTTGAGTTCTCCTCCTTTCTTCTGCAATTCCAGCTCCAAACTCACGAAAATGGCTTCCTTTTTCTTCCTTTCTCCTTCTCCCACGAAGCTTCAACTTTGGTTTTGATAAATGAAGAAGAAAATTGAGAAGATAAAGCCATTTTATAAACCAAGGAGGCAAAGTTTGTCTTTTTCCTTTTGCTTTTTCTTTTCTTTTCCTTTTCTTTTCCTTTCCTTTATCCCTTTCTTTCTTTTCTTTTCTTTCCTTTTATTTCCTAAAAAAAAAAAAACACAATGTTAATCCATTCATTTCATTTCATTTTCTTCATTATTTTTAAAGCAAACCAAACCAAAATGGTTTGAGCTTTTCCTTCCTTGTTTTCCTTTTATCCTTCACTTCATTTCTTTTCTTTTTTTAAAACACCAAAATAAGTGTGTAAAGAAACCTAAACATTTAGCCAACTTATCCCAAGTCTGTGAGACATATGATCTTCCATTCAATACATGATGCACCTAAAACTTCTCCAAATTGCTAATGATTTGAACTTACTTCAATGAAACTTTTAATATGCTTATTTCAATGTTTACCTATCCCTTAATGAAGTTTAGACACATTGTAGCTCCAAATTCAATAGATTCCCAAATTCGATCACGACATCGTTTAGTGCAACCTATACGATTTTGCATATTTCAAAACATCATGAACGAGTGCTCAATGATAAAAGAGAATAGGGTTTAGGGCTTACAATTTACTACCCCTTAAGAGGAATTTTGCCTCGAAATTCAAAGACGAGAAAAGTTGTGGGTACTTTCCTTTCATTGTGTCTTCGCTTTCCCATGTTGCTTCCTCGACGTCGTGATGTCTCCAACGAACCTTCACGAGTGAGATCGATTTCTTTTTCAAAACTTGTTCTTTCTCGTCGAGGATTTGAACTGCATCCTCTATGTAACTTATGTCTTCTTTCAACTCAACCGGTTGTGCTTGCAACACATGTGTCGGATCTGGATAATACTTCCTGAACATGAACACATGAAAAACATTATGTACTCAAGATAGTTCTGCTGGTCACTCCAGTCTATAGGCTGCTGGCTTAATTCGCCCCGTTACTGGATAAGGACCAATATATCTAGGACTTAACTTACCTTTCTTGCCAAAACGAAGGACACCTCTCCACGGAGATAACATCAAGAATACTTGATCTCCGACCTGGAATTCTAAATCCTTTCGTCGCTTATCTGCATAACTCTATTGACGATCTTGTACTACCTTCAGATTTTCTCTGATTACCTTAATATTATCCGTCGTAACTTGTACTAACTCAGGACCGATTAGCTTCCGCTCTCCTACTTCATTCTAACATACGGGCGTTCTACTCGACCTTCCATACAGAGCCTCAAATGGTTCCATGCCAATACTTGACTGATAGCTGTTATTATAAGCGGATTGCATAAGTGATAGGTGTGTATCACAACTACCCTTAAATTGAAGGACACATGCTCTCAACATATCCTCTAGGGTCTGGATGGTCCTCTTTAACTGACCATCCATCTCGAGGATGGAAGCGCTGTACTAAATTTCAACTTTGTCCACATAGCCTTCTGTAAACTAAGCCAAAACTTAGAAGTAAATCTTGGATCCCTATTTGAAACTATGGACACTGGCACTCCGTATTGACTTACAATTCTTTCGACATGTAGCTCAATAAGCTGATCAAGTGTAAACGTCGCTTAAATCGGTATAAACCGTGCTGTTTTAGTGAGTCTATTCACCATTACCCAAATACCATCATGTTCACTAGAAATATATGGTAATCCAAACGAGAAAATCCATAGTGATATGCTCCCATTTCCATTCCTAAGACCGCAATGGATTAAGGAGTCCTCCTGGTCTCTGTCTAAGCTGGTTAACCGGTTGGCGAGATCAAACATTATCAACATAATCAGCCACCTCTCGGCTTCATCCCATGTCACCAATACGTTCCCTTTCAATGTCTTATACATCTTGGTGCTTCCTGGATGCATAGCATAAGCTGAACTGTGAGCTTCCTCTAGAATAGCATCTTTAAGCTCACTAACACATGGAACACACAGTCTTCTCTCGCTCTCTATGGCTCATCCGGTCTCATCTTAAATTCGCCTGCTGGGCCCTGTTTGGACTTTCCAAACATTTTCTACAAGTTACTATCCTCTCGGTTGTCTTCTCACAACCTTTGCTATGGGTGAAGACTGACTGAACAGAGCTAAAAGACTCCTTGCACTCTCTGCATTGACAACTGCCTTAGAACCCCTTAGAGTACTTAAAAATATTGCTCGAATACCACACAAGGCGTCCTTAGGAAGTCTTGACTTCCTACTCAAAGCATCTGCTACCACATTCGCCTTACCTGGATGGTATTCTATAGTACAATCATAATCTTTAATCAGTTCTAACTATCTTCTTTGTCTCACATTTAACTCCTCTCGATCAAAGATATATTTTGGACTCTTATGATCCTGTGTAAATGTGACACCTTTCACCCAACAAGTAATGTCTCGGATCTTGATTGCTAAAACAAGCTGCTACTAGCTCGAGATCATGGGTAGGGTAATTACATTCGTGCTTTTTCAATTGTCTTGACGCATAAGCTATTATTTTTCCTTCTTGCACGAGCACAAACCCTAAACCTTGCCTCGAGGCGTCACAATAAATTACATACTCTATTCCCGTTACAAGAAGTGTCAAAATAGGTACTGTAACTAACCTCTTTTTCAGCTCTTTTAAAACCCTGTTCACACTCATCTAACCATTCAAACTTAGCATTCTTCCTTGTCAAAATTGTTAATGGTAATGCTAATCGTGAGAAATCTTCAACAAACCAAATCAGTAGTATCCCCGCCACGCCTAGGAAACTACGTGCCTCTGTCGCACTAACTAGTCTCTCCAAGTTGTCCACAACTTTCACTTAATTTGGATCCATACTAACACCATTTGTTGAAACATCATGCCCCAGAAACACTACCTGATTCAACCAAAACTCACATTTGGTGAATTTAGCATACAACTGCTTATCTCGTAGTGTTTGTAGAATAATCCTCAAATGTTCCTCATGAGGTTTCCTATCAATTGAGTAAACTGGTATATCATCAATAAATACTATCACGAACTGATCCAAATACTAGTAGAATATCATATTCATGAGGTTCATGAAAACTGTTGGTGCATTCGTTAAACCGAATGACATTACTAAATGCTCATAATGTCCATATTTTGTTCTGAATATTGTCTTAGGAATATCTGTTTCCCTTACCTTTAACTGATGGTATCCTGATCTCAAATCAATCTTAGAAAACACTGATGTTCCTCTTAACTGGTCAAACAAGTCATCTATATGGGGTAAAGGATACTTGTTACGTATCGTGACTTGTTTAACTGTTTATAATCAATGCATAATTTAAGGGTACCATCTCTTTTCTTTACAAATAACACTTGAGCTCCCCAGGGTGATACACTAGGTCTGGTGTATCCTTTATCAACTAGTTCTTGTAACTGCATCTTCAACTCCTTGAGCTCACTTGGAGCCGATATATCTGACGCTTAAGAAATAGGTGCTATTCACGGTAGCAATTTAATAGTGAACTCAACTTCCCTATCAGTGGCAACCCCGACAGATCTCTTTGGAAAAACATCAAGAAATTCGTTCACAACAAGAACATCTTACGGTTTTAGTTTTTCTTCCCGCACCTCCACTACGTGTGCAAGAAATGCCATGCAACCTTTCCTCAACAACTTTTGACTTTTTTAATTTGAAATCAAGCTCGTAGGAATAATCTTCCTTTCACCCCTAAAAACCATTCCGGCTAATCCTGGTTTCTTGAAAACAACTTCCTTTCTATTTAGCACCACTGGTGCCCTCTCTGCAGCTCTCTGGAACTCTTGGTTGCTTTCAGTATGCTGGGACCCAACTCCTCGGTCCCGGTCCCTCTGTGTGGCTACTCTAAGTTGTGGGCAATCCCTCTTAAAATGTCACGAGTTGCCTACATTGGTAACACACATTAACACTAACCGGACATTGGTCTCGGTGATTCCTACCACAATTTATACATGGAGTTCTCCTTGTTGCACTTGCAGTGATGACTCTGTATTGTCGATGGTCTTACCGTGGATCCGCAGATTGACTAGGTGCTCTTTGACTTTTGCTCTCGATAGGCGCCACGAACATTCGTTTACCTCGATGTCCGGCCGCCACTCGACTTTTAAAGTCCCGGACGACTCAAAACATTCACCTGTGTGAATCGTCGCGCCTTCGCTCACGACCATGGAAAGCGCTTCGTCGGTGAAGGCCCTCGAGTAGGCTCCACCACTGTTTGTGCCTCTCGTTATACTACCGCTCAACACGTAGAGCACTCTCTACAAGCGAGGAAAAGTCACCACTTTGCAATGCTCGTGGACGGGGTTCGTATCTCGGGGACGTAACCCACTTTCAAATCTCCGACACCTGTCACTCTCAGATGCCATAATCACATCAGCATACCGTGGCAGCTCGGTATATCTTCTCTCATACTCGGCCACTGAAAGTGGCCCTTCCTTCAGTTCTAAAAATTCATCCCTCTTTGTCTCACGATACGTGCTAGGGTAATATTTATCTTCGAATATGCCTCTGAATGTTTGCCAATCCAGAGTACGTGCATCACTCCGTCTGGCTAAAATCGATTTCCACCATCCCTCTGCTTCTTCCTCTAATAGGAATGTGGCTAGCTTGACTTTGCTCCTCAGAGCAACTCATTACACCAAAACATTTTGTAGCATATTCAGCCAAACTTCGGCATCAGCTGGATCTATGGAACCATCAAACACTGTGGCTCCTAATTTCTTTAGACGTTCTATTCTATACACCCCTTTTCTTTTTTTTTTTTTTTTTTGGATCACTTGGCCCTGCTCTCTCTGGCCCACCTGCCCCCTGTGAGAAACTAACATGTTGCTCAACTGTAACCTCAGTTTGGACTCTCGGGGCACTAGATCCCCTCTCAGATTGGCCTTGGGTAGGATCCTGCATCCCGCCCTGATCCTGCCTGCGTCGTCTGCTAGTACGTGGTGGCATGACACCAATAACATATCAATATACTAGACATACTATGGATATCTAACTCCCATACACAGTACTAAACTTCTATTCACATTTAGCCCTAACTGGACTTACTCTTATCCTTTGGACCATACCTTACTAGTTCGATCTGGACTAACTCAATAACTTGTTATGACTTTTACTTTATTCTCAGAGCTAACTTGCCCTGTCTCATTCCCATGGAGCTAACCTGGCTCTGATACCAAATTGTCACACCCCTTCCTGAACTACCTGCTACTTAGCCCAAAAGGCGGCGTGAAACCAACAGACGTTGTTTACCTCTTAACAATACCTGCTGACCCTGTACTCCTGATAAACATATTATGTTCGCATATGGAACATTTTAACATAACACAGCAGAAACTGGACAACTATTAACCATACACAAGGAGAAACCCTTCATAAATCTCTCTTGGAAACTAAAAGTCAAGTGCATCAAAACAACACAAGACAACTCATTGTTTATACAACCGCTAATGTACAAGACTTCTATAGCTACTTAACGACTTTCTATACAACACCACCACGTACAAACTAACAATTTATGAACTTCCAGCCAGACTATGGCAGGATGTCAGTACAAGGAGCTCGATCTCTACGAAAATGGTTGAAAACATTGAAAGAATGAGCTAAAGAGCTCGGTGAGTGTCTACCTTTAAAACATTATAAGCTCACAGGTGAATCATAATAATGGCAGATTATAAGTAGAACATAGCTTAACATTTGTTTGTAAACATAAACAAACCATGCTTCCAATTTACTGTGTTTTAAGTCACCACTTGTGCATAGCACACAACTCGAAATGTACTAACTTATCGAGGGTAGATAGATCAATAATATAATAGCTCATAACAATAAAACACATGACATGACTCCACATCAAACCATAGAGGTGGTAGAGTTACATTTATTCCAATAAGGTTCATCATACTCTCTCTCTCTCTCTCACGTGCACGTGGAATACCTTTAGTCGTTTGGTTTTCCCTAATACCTTCTCTATGTCCTTGGTATTAAGGTAAAACCATTTACTACCCAAATACCTTCTCATTGTCCTTCAAAGTATTTAGGTAAAACCATTTACTTCCGGATACCTTCTCATTGTCCTTGAGATCGGGATATCATGATTCATTTCCTAAGTACCTTCTCGAATGTCCTTGATGATTAGGGGTTAATCAAGATCAAGGCATAACTTGTTTACCATGGAAAACATGTCTTTATAACACATACAACAATTTCTTGACAATTTCATATTATCATCTAAATATGTTCCCAAGTGGATTTACACAAAACATTCTCTAAGGAAAGCATACTTTCATAATTTAGTTTCCATACTTGGATTTATAGTTACAACTAATTTCAAGCATGCTTAGGTTCCATCATGAACCTTATGTTAGAAAACTCCATGAAGACATTCACAACTAGTTCAAACAAGATGTAATTATCAACACTTATGTTCATGAAGAAAAACATAGGTCAAACATAGTTCTAAGATAGAGTCACTCACAGTATTAGAATTGGAACCTTGGCTTGTAAACTTGACCTATTTGCTCTTGGCCTGTCAAACAAGCCAAATCAATCATTAGAACCTTGAGCTCATGATTTTTGACCTTAAAACTTGCAAGAAAACACACTTTCAAAATTCCAGCATTTTCAGATTTTCTGCCCTGTTTTCAGACAGCCATAACTTCTTCATTACTTATCCAAAAAGAGTGTACTTTATATCAAACTCTTCCTTTTTGAACCCTCTAAAACTCTTATGAAGACATGAAAATGAGATTCCTAACGTATTGGTTATAAATTACCTCAGTAGCTTAACCCCTAAAATGAATCTGCTGCTGTTCCAGATTTCACTTCCTGCTGCAACCCGAAACTTAACCTGAAGATTACAACATCTTCCAATCATTTGCTTCTCACAATTCCTTCACGAAACTTGTAGGAAATTGAATACGCTTTCTAACCATACCAAGTAGAGCTTCTAACTCCAAGTATACAGATCAGAACAACCAAAACATCAGAGACTTCCATGATTTAACTGCAAATTCTGTCTTCTGTCTTCCTCTTAACAAAACAGTAAGTTAACTTCAGTTTTAGCTCGAGCTTCCTTTACAAATTTTGTTCCAAATTGAGTTAACTTTCATGTGTATCAAAACTCAACTCTTACCTCTTCTTATTGAGCTCGAAAAGACCAAAACATCAGAACTGGTCTGAGTTGATCACCTTGTTGCTATATAGTTAAGCTTTGAGTTCTCCTCCTTTCTTCTGCAATTCCAGCTCCAAACTCACGAAAATGGCTTCCTTCCTTTTTCTTCCTTTCTCCTTCTCCCACGAAGCTTCAACTTTGGTTTTGATAAATGAAGAAGAAAATTGAGAAGATAAAGCCATTTTATAAACCAAGGAGGCAAAGTTTGTCTTTTTCCCTTTTGCTTTTTCTTTTCTTTTTCCTTTTTCTTTTCCTTTCCTTTATCCCTTTCTTTCTTTTCTTTTCTTTCCTTTTATTTCCTAAACAAAACAAAACACAATGTTATATCCATTCATTTCATTTCATTTTCTTCATTATTTTTAAAGCAAACCAAACCAAAATGGTTTGAGCTTTTCCTTCCTTGTTTTCCTTTTATCCTTCACTTCATTTCTTTTCTTTTTTTTTAAAACACCAAAATAAGTGTGTAAAGAAACCCTAAACATTTAGCCAACTTATCCCAAGTCTGTGAGACATATGATCTTCCATTCAATACATGATGCACCTAAAACTTCTCCAAATTGCTAATGATTTGAACTTACTTCAATGAAACTTTTAATATGCTTATTTCAATGTTTACCTATCCCTTAATGAAGTTTAGACACATTGTAGCTCCAAATTCAATAGATTCCCAAATTCGATCACGACATCGTTTAGTGCAACCTATACGATTTTGCATATTTCAAAACATCATGAACGAGTGCTCAATGATAAAAGAGAATAGGGTTTAGGGCTTACAGTAGACATGGGGGTAAAACGATAATTTGACCCAGCTGTGACTACGAACAACCTATGAAGGGTCGACTCACGGGTATTGGTAATATCGATGGACACAACTTGTCCTACGGTGATGAGAGTGCAGCTACGGACTTTAGTGGAGTGTTACCGTTGCTAATGAATGTTGAATAACCGGGTCAAAGAGTTTGATAGATTAGTCTCAGATCATTGGAGCTCGTCTATCTGTAGGTCCATTAAGTCCCGTGGTTGGCTCAAATTGGACAAATTGAGGGTTTAAAGTTTGGTGTGAATTTGAAGTGTTCAAATTCATTATTTGGGTATTTATGTCATTTATATTTGATATAGATGACATAATATATAGTTTTATGTGAATGAGATTCATAATAAACTATAGTATAGCCTAATTGACTAATTAGTGCTAATAGGAGAAATTGAATTGAGAGAAATTAAATTGAATGTGATTCAATTTAAAATTCCACAATTATGCAAATGTGATTTGTATAATAAGGTATGAGATACCTTATATTATGTGATATGCAAATATGATTTGCATATCATATAGTTGTGATAAAATGGTGACTTAGTGGAGATATTAACTCAACATAGTGGAGATATTAACTCAACATCTCACCATTATTTAAAGGCTTGGTGAGAAGCCTTTGGTGTGCCATTTGCCATTTTTTGGAATTTCATCCAAAGAGAGCTAGGCAATTCTCTTTAATTCTCTCTCAATTCTCTCAAGAATTCTCCTGACCCAAAAGCCAAAGGGAGTCCCACCTACTCTCCCTCAACCTCCCGAGAACAACAGAGAAGACCCTTTGGAGGTGTCTCACCGTTCGGTTCGAGGATCGAGTTCGAGAGAGATCATGACCGGAGGAGGAAAGCATTGAAGAAGAGCTCTTCAACAAGTAAGTAACAAATTCCTTAATGTTTTTCTTCTCAATTTGCATGTTAAGCCTAGGAATCTATGAGATAGATTCGTTATAAGATTCGAATTACACAACGAAACAACGAAGTTTCACAACGCCTTTCGCTGTGGGAATTCCTAATCCCTTCAATTGGTATTAGAGCCAATCGTTGCTCTTCGTTGTGTGTTCAGTGATATCTTAAAATTAGGTGGGTTGCATTACTTTTCATGAGATGAATGTTAGGGGTTTGCGTTTTTGGATGTTTTTGGTTTTTGGCACTTAGTTAGATTTACATTAATGTTGATGAGATCAATGTAAGGGTCGGGTGTTTTGAGCATTTTTTAATGTAAATCATGTCTGTAAGTCTGTGTCGTACGTGGCATGAGATGTTGTGAAGAAATTGGAGCAGAAACGGGTGAAAAACAACGAAGAATAGCAAAGGTGTTTGTTGTTCTATCAACGGCGTTGAGACGATGTTTATCGACGTCTCAACAGCGTCTCCATGCGGATTCAGCGCCGTCGAGAGGTCACGTTACAACGCCGAGGCGTTTGCGCGTCGCGAGATGCAATCTTTGAACGCTCACAGCGTTACTGTAACGGCTGGCGACGACGTTGTAACGCTGCCGTGTAGTGAGCAGTTCCAGCGGTTAGATCGTGCGTGTAGTGGCAAATAGGAGGGACATCCAGGTTGGCGGTTCGAGACTTTATGGATGCAACTACTAGATTTATTTTTTATTTTAATTATTTTCTTTTGTAAAATGATTTTATTTTATTAATGAATATTAATATAAATGTTATATTAATGTTAATTAATTTAAATTAATATCCCTAGGGTGCCAAAAATCGGTCCAATAATGCTATTTATTAAATTATGCAATTGTTGTATGATTTATTTTTTTTCTATGTGCATGATATATGAAATGGGTCGGGCATCTCCAAATTCTGAAATGGTGTAAACTGCCTTTACGTCCATTCCAGAGTTCGAAAGGTGTTTCACAAATACTATTCGATGGAACATTGTTCAAAATATAAACATCAGTCTCCACTGCGTAACCCCAAAAAGAATCAGGGAGACGAGCATAACTCATCATCGACCGAACCATGTCCAACAGGGTTTTGTTTCTCCTCTGCGATACACCATTCTGCTGTGGCATACTAGGAGCTAAGAGTTGGAATGTAATTCCATGTTCTATCATAGTCCTAGAATTCAGTGTCCATATACTCTCCACCTCGATCTAATCGAAGTGTTTTTATAGTTTTACCTAACAGGTTCTCAACCTCAGTCTTGTACTCCTTGAACTTTTCAAGAGTTTCAGACTTCCTATGCATTAGGTAAATATACCCATACCTTGAATAGTCATCTATAAAAGATACAAAGTATTCGTAACCAACTCGTGCTTTAACACTCATCGGACCACAGAAGCCAGAATGTAGAAGCTCAAGGGACTCTTTCGCTCTATATCCTTTTCCACTAAAAGAACGTTTGGTCATTTTTCCTTCAAGGCATGATTCACATACTGATAAAGAGTTTTCTTCCAACTCGCTTAGAAGTCCACTCTTCACTAGTCTCTTAATCCTATTGAGATTAATGTGGTCTAACCTTAGATGCCAAATATGGGCATTTTCTTTAGGGGAAACCTTTGTTGGGATTTGTGCCCTAAACTTTTGTAATTTTGATCAAATAAATAAAGAGTTATTTGTTTTGATAAAATTATATTCTCGCTTTATAAATCCAATAAACTAAGCTCCAAGGTTATAATGTATCTTGAACATCAGTGTAGTAGACACTATTTGGATTGTGTTCAAGAATATAACCTAAATGGTCTATGGTATAAGAATAAGGTTGGAAACCTCATTCTGATAACCTAAATGAGGTAATCCAACTCATTCATGTGGTTGACATGCGAGTGGGGGCATCCTGTATGAAGAGTTCATACAAGACCGGACTGCAAATTATTAGTCTAACTAGTGTAACACCGTTAACTGGATAAGACTGATAATTTATAGATGGTCATTATTGACTCGACCTGAATCCTGAGTAAGTTAAGAACTCCGGCTTATATGGGTTTGTCCTTAGACTAGTATGGGTTAGAGTGGCCTGTAGCCGACTCCATAAGCCTACCCTCTCAGGGACAAAACCTCGTAGGTAGCTGGGTACTTAATTATACAAGATGGATTTACTCATTCCTACACTAAAGAATTAGATAGGTTGTTCCCTTAAGAACTGAGTCCAGGTCTTGAACAACGGGGCCCCACCCTCTAAACTGGTTAAGAGGGTACGAGTCTATGGTAGGACCTTAAACTTGTTGTTCATTAGAGGATCAGTGGTGCTTAAGGAACAAAGAGGTAATCATAGGGGTAAAACGGTAATTTGACCCAGCTGTGATTACGAACAACCTGCAAAGGGTCGACTCATGGGTAATGATCATATCAATGGACACAATATAATCTACAGTGAGGAGAGTGCAGCTACAAGTCTATAGTGGAGTGACTTGTAGTTAATGAATATTGATTAACTGGATCAAAGAGTTTGATCAGTTAATCTCACATAATTGGAGCTCATGAACTGTAGGTCCATTAGGTCCCGCCGTTGGCTCAACATGGTAATATTGGGGGTATAAAGTTAGGAATGAAATTGGAGTGTTCAATTTCATATATGAGGTGTTATATCAGTTATATATGATATAATTGATATAATATCTGGTTTTAATGTGAAGGAGATTCACTTATAAACCATATACTAATGAGAGAATAAAGGAGGGGTAGGATGGTATTTTCCATCCTATTTCCCTATATATAGTTGCATGAGATGCAACTTTAAGACGAATCACTATTGAGAAACCCTAGTGCATTCTCTCATATTGTTGGAAAGAGTTCCAAGTACATCTTTCGAATATCATCTCACCTCACCCTAAAAGGAACCCACCTTCCTCCCTCACCTAGAGAACAACGGAGAAGATCCGGTGGTAGTGTCCGTGATCGTTCAGGTTTGAGTTACTTAGATCGTGATCGTGGGTCAAGGAGCACTTGAAGAAAAAGTTTTTCAAAGGTAAATTTCTTGTTGTCCATCTTATAGAAACCTGCTTAATTTTAGATCTAGTTCTTGTTTATGATATCCATGTAACAAAATTAAGAACACGCGATTCACAATCGCTTCCGCTACGGGATTCGATGCCTTCAATTGGTATTAGAGCCCAATTGTGTTCTTAATTTTCGTTCTGGATTTATTAAGAACGAGGTGGAATTTACTATTTTTCATGAGATGAGTAAACGGTTTACAAATTAGATGTTTTCGTTTTTGGCACCATAGATTTACAATTTTCATTGAATCGTTCAATGTAAGGGCCCAGTGTTTTTTGGGCATTTTTTATTGTAAATTGAGTCTGTAAGTCCGTGTCGATCGAGGCAAACTGGTTGCTGAAATGAATGGAGCAAAAACGAGCAAGGAAAAGAAAATGTTGTTGTTGTTCTGTGAATGGCGTTACAACGCTGTTCATTGGCGTTGTAACGCCACTGTGGCAGGCGCACGACCGAGAAGACGACAGCGTTGCAACGCTATCCTCGGCGTTGCAACGCTTGTGCTGAGGGGCGCTTCAACGGACAGAAAAGGACAAGCTGCAGCGTTGCAATGCCACAGGCATTTCACGAAAATGAGCAACGGGCAGAAACGTCTTTTATTATATATAATAAATATAAAAATGTTTTATATTTATTTATATTTAATTTTATTAATTTTAACTAATATAATTAGATTATATTAATTAAAACTAATTTTAGGGTGCCAAAAATTGTCTAATTTTGCTATTTAAATTATGCAATTGTTGTATGATTATTGCCATGCATAATGTATGCTTTTAAGTTAGATATCCCACCTTAAGTTAAGCATTTCCATGCAACATTTATAATATAAAGTGTTATATTATATAATTGCATGTATAATTAATATAAAGAGTTATATTAATTTATGGACAACATTGACATGCATTATAATTCATGAGATAATTATGCTATGTATGTTTTATTATTCATGAGATGAATGATCAAACACTATGAATTAGTATGCATGTCACCTAATGTTAATTATTAGTTTTAAAATGTTTAGAACTTGGAAATGATAGACCTTAGGTTATCTAATTCTAATTAGATTAGAATTAGGAACCAAGTAATTTATAAACAATGATTAAAAGAGGAACTCTTTCTAAGGATGGTTCTGTCTAGGCTGGAGTATTTAAGCTGATGGAAACGGAACACCCTACCTGGGAATTGACTTGGGAGTGAAATTTAATTAGAGAGTTTATAAATTACAGTAGCGTCAGCGGGTTTATTAAGGGGTTAATAAACTAGAAATCCTAGGCTTAATATAAAAAGTTATATTAGCAAACTTAGGATTAAATCAATATAAACTTGTGTAATTTTGATCAAATAAATAAAGAGTTATTTGTTTTGATAAAATTATATTCTTGCTTTATAAATCCAATAAACTAAGCTCCAAGGTTATAATGTATCTTGAACATCAGTGTAGTAGACACTATTTGGATTGTGTTCAAGAATATAACCTAAATGGTCTATGATATAAGAATAAGGCTGGAAACCTCATTTTGGTAACACCATGGATGTGGCCCACTTTGTAATTAGTACAAATGAGGCAATCTAACTCATTAATGTAGTTGACATGTGAGTGGGGGCATCCTGTATGAAGAATTCATACAAGACTGGACTGAAAATTATTAGTCTAACCAGTGTAACACCGTTAACAGGATAAGACTGATAATTTATAGATGGTCAATAGTGACTCGACCTGAATCCTGAGTAAGTTGAGAACTCCTGCTTATAAGGGTTTGTCTTTAGACTAGTATGGGTGAGAGTGGCCTGTAGCCGACTCAATAAGCCTACCTTCTCAGGGACAAAACCTCGTAGGTAGCTGGAAACTTAACTATACAAGATGGAATTCACTCATTCCTATACTAAGGAATTAGATAGGTTGTTCCCTTAAGAACTGACTCCAGGTCTTGAACAACGGGGCCCCGCCCTCTATGAGGGTACGAGTCTATGGTAGGACCTTAGACTTGTTGTTCATTAGAGGATCGGTGGTGCTTAAGGAACAAAGAGGTAATCATAGGGGTAAAACGGTAATTTGACCCAGCTGTGATTACGAACAACCTGCAAAGGGTCGACTCATGGGTAATGATTATATCAGTGGACACAATATAATCTACAGTGAGGAGAGTGCAGCTACAAGTCTATAGTGCAGTGACTTGTAGTTAATGAATATTGATTAACTGGATTAATGAGTTTGATCAGTTAACCTCACATCATTGGAGCTCATGAAGTGTAGGTCAATTAGGTCACTCCGTTGGCTCAACATGGTTATATTGAGGGTATAAAGTTAGGAATGAAATTGAAGTGTTCAATTTCATATATGAGATGTCATATCAGTTATATGTGATATAATTGATATAATATATAGTTTTAATGTGAATTTGATCCACATATTAACTATATAGTAAAGGGAGAATGAAAGAGGGATAAGATGGTAATTTCTATCCTATTTCCCTATATATAGTTGCATGAGATGCAATTTGTGGTTAAGCCTTGGAAAACCCCTAGTGTGTCATTTTGTTGTGTTGTTGGAAAAGTTCTAAAACACAATCTCTCTCACAAACATCTCATCTCACAAAAAGGGAACCCACCTTCCTCCCTCACCTAGAGAACAACGGAGAAGATCCGGTGGTAGTGTCCATGATCGCTTGGGATCGTGTTGCTGAGATCGTGATCGTGGGAGAAAGAGCACTCGAAGAAAAGTTCTTCAAAGGCATTATTCTAGTTATCTATTCTTGCTATTGTATGCTTAATCTAGTTAGATTTGTTCTTGAATGTTATCCATGTAATGAAATTAAGAACGCGTGATTCACAATCGCTTCCGCTGCAGGATTCGATTCCCTTCACAAGCTTACTTTTAATCTTACGTCCCTCCTGAATGAACTCAAGACCTTTCAATCTTTGATGAAAATTCAGGGATCGAAAGGTGAGGCAAATGTTGCCAGTAGGAGTTATCATAGAGGTTCAACCTCTGGAACAAAAATAATGGCTTCATCTTCTTCTAACCTTAAAGGGAAGAAGAAGAACATGAAGAAGGTTGGTAAAGGGAAACGAGCTGACAAAGCTGCCACCCTGAAAGGCAAGAAAGTCAAAGAAGTTGCAGACAAAGGAAAGTATTTCCATTGCAACGGAGACGGGCATTGGAAACGGAACTGTCCGAAGTACATTGCAGAAAAGAAGAAGGAAGGTAAATATGATTTACTTTTCTTAGAAGCTTGTTTAGTGGATAATGATAAAACTGCTTGGATACTTGTTTCATGCGCCACTAATCATGTTTGTTCTTCTTTTCAGGGAATTGATTCCTGGCAGCAGCTAAAGAAAGGAGAGATAACGCTCCGGGTTGGTAATGGAAAAATCGTCTTAGTTGTAGCAATAGGCACGATGAAGCTTTATTTTGGCAAGAAATATATGTTGTTAGACAATATATTAGTGATACCAGGGTTTACTAGAAACCTTATTTCAATTTCTTGCCTTATAGAACAATGTATTTATATTTATTTCTCTTTGAATAAAGTGTTTATTTTAAAGAAAGGCGTGGAAATATATTCAGCTTCATTAGAAAATGGATTGTATGTTTAAAGGCCTAATTCAGTCAAAATGGTTTTGGACACTGAATTATTTAAAACTGCAAACACACAAACTAAGAAACGTAAAATTTCTCCTAAAGAAAATGCTCATCTTTGGCATCTTGGATTGGGTCACATTAATCTCAATAGGATTGAGAGGTTGGTAAAGAATGGACTTCTAAATGAGTTAGAAGAAAATACTTTACCTGTATGTGAATCCTGCCCAGAAGGCAAAATGACTAAAAAACCTATTAGTGGAAAAGGTTATAGAGCCAAAGAACTTCTTGAGCTTATGCATTCAGACCTTTTTTGTCCAATGAGTGTTAAAGCCAGAGGAGATTATGAATATTTCATCTCTTTTATAGATGATTATTCTAGATTTTAGCATATTTACCTAATGCATCACAAGTCTGAAGCACTTGAAAAGTTCATGGAATTCAAAATTGAAGTTGAAAACCAATTAGGTAAAACGATTAAAACACTTCGATCAGATCGAGGTGGAGAGTACATGGATTTAAAATTTCAGAACTATATGATAGACTATGGAATCACATCCTAACTCTCAGCTCCCGATACACCACAGCAAAACGGTGTATCGAAAAGGAGAAATAGAATCCTGTTGGACATGGTTCGATCAATGATGAGTTATGCTCATCTCCCTAGTTCCTTTTGGGGTTACGCAGTAGAGACTGCGATATACATTTTGAACAATGTGCCATCAAAAAGTGTTTCTGAAACACCTTTTGAACTCTGGAAAGGACGTAAAGGTAGTTTATGCCATTTCAGAATTTGGGGTTGTCCAACACATGTGCTTGTGACAAATCCAAAGAAGTTGAATTCACGTTCAAAATTGTGCCTATTCGTAGGCTACCCAAAAGAAACAAGAGGTGGTTTATTCTATGATCCTAAGAAAGATAAGGTTTTTGTGTCGACAAATGCAACTTTCTTAGAGGAGGACCACATAAGGGATCACAAACCAAGAAGTAAAATTGTGTTA
Source organism: Trichosanthes cucumerina (assembly GCA_036507285.1). NCBI lineage: Eukaryota > Viridiplantae > Streptophyta > Magnoliopsida > Cucurbitales > Cucurbitaceae > Trichosanthes > Trichosanthes cucumerina. The sequence continues at coordinate 83,531,985 of CM071835.1, read as the reverse complement.
AGTGAATTAGACGGAACAATAGCAAAGGTTGCTAATAAAACTAGTACGTCAACAAGAGTTGTTGATACTAGCTTGTCTAGTCAAGAGAGTCCATCTCAAGAGTTGAGTATGCCTCGACGTAGTGGGAGGGTTATAACACAACCTGACCGTTACATGGGTTTATCTGAAACCCAAGTTGTTATACAAGATGACAACTGTGAGGATCCATCGACTTATAATCAAGCGATGGTTGACAAAGACAAAGACAAATGGATCATAGCCATGGACCAAGAAATGGAGTCTATGTACTTCCATTATGTTTGGGATCTTGTAGATAAACCTGATGGGGTAAAGCCTATAGGTTGTAAATAGATCTACAAGAGAAAACGTGGTGTAGATGGAAAGGTGCAAACCTTTAAAGCTAGACTAGTAGCAAAGGGTTATACCCAGGTTGAAGGGGTTGACTATGAAGAAACTTTTTCACCTGTTGCTGTGGTAAAGTCTATCCGTATCCTACTAGCCATTGCCGCATATTATGACTATGAGGTATGGAAAATGGATGTCAAGACAACCTTTTAGAATGGCAACCTTGACGAGAACATCTACATGGACCAACCCAAAGGGTTCATTGAATCAGGACAAGAGCAAAAGATTTGCAGGCTTAAAAGGTCAATTTATGGACTAAAACAAGCCTCTAGGTCCTGGAATATAAGATTTGATGAGACAATCAAATCTTTTGGCTTTGATCAGAATGATGATGAACCTTGTGTCTACAAGAAAATCATCAATAGTTCTGCGCATTCCTAGTTCTATATGTGGATGACTCATTGGGAATGATGTAGGACATCTTACTGACATTAAGAATTGGTTAGCTGTGTAATTCCAAATGAAAGATTTGGGTGAAGCACAGTTTTTTCTTGGGATCCAGATTGTCCGGAACCGCAAGAATAAAACACCAGCCTTGTCTCAAAAATCTTACATAGACAAAGTGTTGCCAAGATTTAAGATGCAAGACTCCAAAAAGGGCTTATTGCCTTTAAGATATGGAGTTCATTTGTCTAAGGAACAATGTCCTAAGACACCTCAAGGAGTTGAGGACATGAGACGGATTCCATATGCATCAGCTGTTGGGAGCCTGATGTACGCCATGTTATGTACAAGGCCAGACATCTGTTTTGCAGTTGGAATGGTCAGAAGGTATCAATCCAATCCAGGACCTGAACGCTGGATAACGGTTAAAACAATCCTTAAGTATCTATGGAGAACACGGAACTATATGCTTGTGTATGAGGCTAAGGATTTGATTCTTAAAGGATACACGGATTCTGACTTTCGGACTGATAAAGATTCTCGAAAATCTACATCAGGGTCAGTATTTACTCTTAACGGTGGAGCTGTAGTATGGCAAAGCGTCAAGCAGGGATGCATCGCTGATTCCACCATGGAGGCTGAATATGTAGCAGCTTGTGAAGCAGCTAAAGAGGTCGTTTGATTAAGGAAATTCATGCTAAATTTGGAAGTTGTTCCGAATATTAGTATGCCCATCACGTTGTATTGTGATAACAGTGGTGACGTGGCAAATTCAGGGGAACCCCGAAGTCAAAAGAGCGAAAAGCATATTGATCGGAAATATCATCTCATCCAGGAGATCGTCCATCGAGGAGACGTGATCGTCACGAAGATAGGTTCAGAGCACAACGTTGTTGATCATTTTACAAAGGCTCTCACGGCTAAAGTGTTTGAGAGTCACCTAGAAGGTCTAGGTTTACAAGTCTTCCCCAACTAGGGCAACTGGGAGTATTTTGTACAAAGGGGTTTAAATTCCCTAGTTTATTGTATTTACATTATTGTAATATTTTAGTACTCCACAAGCATTAGGTCAAGTGGGAGATTATTGGGATTTGTGCCCTAAACTTGTGTAATTTTGATCAAATAAATAAGGAGTTATTTGTTTTGATAAAATTATATTCTCGCTTTATAAATCCAATAAACTAAGCTCCAAGGTTATAATGTAACTTGAACATCAGTGTAGTAGACACTATTTGGATAGTGTTTAAGAATATAACCTAAATGGTCTATAGTATAAGAATAAGGTTGGAAACCTCATTCTGGTAACACCATGGATGCGACCCACTTTGTAATTAGTACAAATGAGATAATCCAACTCATTCATGTGGTTGACATGCGAGTGGGGGCATCCTGTATAAAGAGTTCATACCAGACCGACTGCAAATTATTAGTCTAACCAGTGTAACACCGTTAACAGGATAAGATTGATAATTTATAGATGGTCATTAGTTACTCGACCTGAATCCTGAGTAAGTTAAGAACTCCTTCTTATAGGGGTTTGTCCTTAGACTAGTATGGGTGAGAGTGGCCTGTAGCCGACTCAATAAGCCTACATTCTCAGGGACAGAACCTCGTAGGTAGCTGGGGACTTAACTATACAAGATGAAATTCACTCATTCCTTCATTAAAGAGTTAGATAGGTTGTTCCCTTAAGATTTGAGTCCAGGTCTTGAACAACGAGGCCCCACCCTCTAAATTGGTTAAGAGGGTACGAGTCTATGGTAGGACCTTAGACTTGTTGTTCATTAGAGGATCAGTGGTGCTTAAGGAACAAAGAGGTAATCATAGGGGTAAAACGATAATTTTACCCAGCTATGATTACGAACAACCTGCGAAGAGAGTGCAGCTACAAGTCTATAGTGAGGAGAGTGCAGCTACAAGTCTATAGTGGAGTGACTTGTAGTTAATGAATATTGATTAACTGGATCAAAAATTTTGATCAGTTAATCTCACATCATTGGAGCTCATGAACTGTAGGTCCATTAGGTCTCTCCGTTGACTCAACATGGTAATATTGAGGGTATAAAGTTAGGAATGAAATTGAAGTGATCAATTTCATATATGAGGTGTTATATCAGTTATATATGATATAAATGATATAATATATGGTTTTAATTTGAATGAGATTCACATGTAAACCATATACTAATGAGAGAATAAAGGAGGGATATGATGGTAATTTTCATCCTATTTCCCTATATATAGTTGCATGAGATGCAACTTTGAGATGAATCTCTTTTGAGAAACCCTAGTGCATTCTCTCATACTGTTGGAAAGAGTTCTAAGTACATCTTTCCAAGATCATCTCACCTTACCCTAAAAGGAACCCACCTTCCTCCATCACCTAGAGAACAACGGAGAAGATCCGGTGGTCGTGTCCGTGATCGTTCGGGTTCGAGTTGCTGAGATCGTGATCGTGGGAGAAGGAGCACTTGAAGAAAGAGTTCTTCAAAGGTAAATTTCTTGTTGTCCATCTTATAGAAGCATGCTTAATTTTTAGATCTAGTTCTTGTTTATGATATCCATGTAACAAAATTAAGAACACGCGATTAACAATCGCTTCCGCTATGGGATTCAATCCCTTCAACCTTTACTCTCTTCGTTCGTGTTTCAGTCGTTTTAAACAATTCAGTATTGAAAACACTTTTGACCGAATTTGTAAACCCGAGATCTTTCTTTGGAATTCAAAAAAAAAACAAAAACAAAGGAAAACAAGAAAGGAAAGGATATTATTGATTGGTTGGTTGTTTTTAAAATAAAAGAAAAGAAAAGAAAAGAAAAGGAAGGAAAAGGAAAAATGAAAAAGGGGAAAGTGGAAAGTTGGACCCTCACTTAAGTTTTCTTTTTAAAAACTCATCTTTCCATCAATTTTCTTCTCATTTCAACAAGGAGAAGCTAAGGGTTTCGTGAGAGAAGGAGAAAGGAAGAAGAAGAAGGAGTTTTTCGTGAGTTAGAACTGCAGAAGAAGGGAGGAGAACTCAAAGCTTGATTGTTTAGCAGAAAGGAGATCAACTCAAGCCTGTTCTGGTTTTCTGTTCATCTCGAGCTCCACAGAAAGAGTTAAGAGTTGAGGTTTGTTTTTTGTGAAAGCTAATTCATTTTTGAACAAAGTTCGTGAAGGATGCTTGAGCCAATTCTGACCTTAAGTTGCTGTTTTGTGAAGAGGAAGACAGAAGACAGAATTTGCTGTCAAATCTGAGAAGTCTCTGATGTTTTGGTTGTACTGATCTGTAGAGATGGAATCAGAAGCTCTAATATGTATGATTCGAAAGCTTATTGAATTTCCTACAGGTTTCATGAAGCAATCATGAGTAGAAAATGACTATAAGATGTTTTAAATCTCAGATTACTTTTGTTGTGCAGCAGGAAAAATGAAACTGAAACAGCAGGAAGTTGTTTTGCGGAAAGTAGCTTTCGAGGTAAATTCGAACAAATCCGTTTGGAATCTCATTTTCATGTCTTCATAAGCGTTTTGGAGGGTTCAAAAAGGAAGAGTTTGGTATAAATTACATTATTTTTGGATAAGTAATGAAGAAGTTATGGCTGTCTCGATAATATGAGCAGTAAAAATCACATGTGAAATCTTTGGAAAATTGGTTGGAGTGTTTACTTGTAGTTTTAAGGTTAAAAACCATGAGCTCGAGGTTCTAATACATGGATTTGGTTTGTTTGACAGGCCAAGAGGAGATAGGTCGAGTGTACGGGCCAAGGTTCTAGTTTAACACTGTGAGTGACAAAACGAACTTTGGAAACGATCTATATGCTTGAAATACGCTTTGAGAAATACAAGTTTTGCTAGAATGAAAGGGTTTCAATGTTTCTTGTTTTCTTGAACACATACTTATGAGCATTCATGTTTTCCTAGAAATTATTTCATGTGCTCATTGTGAGCCTAAATGTTTTGATGAAATTTATACATGAGCATATGTTTATTGTTTGCCGAAATTTATGGAAATGTTATGATTTCTAGTAAGTGTGTTCTAGTAAGTATGATTTAAAGATTTCAAGTTTTTACGATGAACTGAGTAAGCTTGAGATTTAGGGAAGAAAAGATAAGCAGGCATGTTCAAATATTCTTATGTTATTTTCTGAGACTCGAATGAGTAAATAACTAAGATATTGCGTCCGAGGCTTTATAGTACCATGTGCACATAGGTCATATTCTGTTGTCGACGTTGAGTGTACTCCGTAACAACAATGTTGTCGTGAGAGTCAAGAGCCCCACTACGACAAAGACGATGGGAGTCTTTGGGCGGGCCCCACTACATCGTAGAGAGCAAATGTGGTTATTCTGGGCGTGCCCTACATTGTGTGGAATGTTATATGTTATTATAAGGATTATTAATATCGATATGCCTTATGAAATTTAATGTCATGCTTGTTGGATTTCTGAAAAAGCTACCATGATTACACGTTTACTTTTAAAACTTTGCTACAGATGCTTATGCTCATATGTTGCCAGGTGATATGATTTATGAGTTATAGATTTTATACTCAGTCACTCACTGAGCTTCATAGCTCATTCTTTCAATGTTTTCAAACTTTTCAGGTAGAGATCGAGCTCACTGTACTGATATCTGCCATAGCCTCTTGCTGGAAGCTCCCCAGTCTTGATACTTTATACGTGGCTGGTGTTGTATAGCAAGTCCTTATGTGTTATAGAGTTTATTTAAGAGGACTATGTAGTTATAGCTGTTTGTACATTAGTGGTTGTATAAACAGTGGTTGTTGTGTTTTAAGTTGTGATGCTCTTTTCGTTTAGGTTTTCAAGAGAGACTTATGAAGAGTTTCTCCTTATGTATGTTTAGTAGTTGTTAAGTTTCCACTGTGTTATGTTAAAGTGTTCCATAAGCGAACATAGTATGTTTATCGGGTAAAATAGGGTCAACTGTGTATTGTTAAGAGGTAAACAATGTCTCTGTTGGCTTCACGCCACTTTTCGGGCTAAGTTAGCGGAGTAGTTCGGGAGGGGGTGTGACAACTTGGTATCGTGAGCGATTAGCTCCATGGGAATGAGACAGAGCAGCAAGTTAGCTCACGAGAATAAAGTAAAAGTCATAGCAAGTTATTGAGTTAGTTGATTGAACTAGTAGAGTATGGTTCAAGTAAGGATAAGAGCAAATCCAGTTAGGGTTAAAATGTGAATAGAAGTTTAGTACTGTGTACTTATGTTAAGTAACCATAGTATGTCTAATATGTTGAAATGTTATAGGAGTCATGCCACCACGTACTAGTAGGCAGACGAGGCGAGGATCGGGGCGGGACGCAGGATCGGCGGGACGCAGGATCCTACCCAAGGCCAATCCCGAGAGGGGTCTAGTGCCCCGAGAGTCCAGACTGAGGCCAGAGATGCGCAGCGTGCTAGTTCCTCACAGGAGGTAGGCAGGCTAGAGAGAGCAGGGCCTAGTGATCCAGAGAAGACGTATGGAATAGAACGTCTGAAGAAACTAGGAGCCACAGTGTTTGAGGGTTCCATAGATCCTGCTGATGCTGAGGTTTGGTTGAACAAGCTTGAGAAATGCTTTGATGTGATGAGTTGCCCTGAGGAGCGGAAGGTCAAGTTGGCCACATTTCTGCTAGAAAAGGAAGCTGAGGGTTGGTGGAAGTCAATACTAGCCAGGCGCAGTGATGCACGTACTCTCGACTGGAAAACTTTCAGAAGCATATTTGAGGATAAGTATTACCCTAGCACGTATCGTGAGGCAAAGAGGGATGAATTTTTAGAACTAAAGCAAGTGACACTTTTTAGTGGTGAGTATGAGAGAAGGTATACTGAAATGTCATGCGGTATCTTGATGTGATTGTGGCATCCGAGAGTGGCAGTGTCGAAGATTTGAAAGAAGGTTACGACACGAGATCGTACCCGATTCTGACCATTGCTAAGTGGACCGATTTTTCTCGATTGGTAGAAGCGCCTACGTGTTGAGCAGAGTAAGCAGAGGCGCGATCGATGAGTGGAGCCAACTCTCGAGGGCCTTCAACGGCGATTTTGGGTCGCGAACAGCCAAGATTCACACCCGAGTGAATGTTTCAAGTCGTCGAGGACTTTAAGAATCGAGTGGCACCGGGCATTGAGGCAGATAAATGTTAGTGGTGCCTATCATCGGCAGAGTCAGAGAGCACCTAGTCGATGCGCGGATCCACAACAAAACCACAGACAATGCAGGAGTCTGTTGCTAGTGTAGCAAGGAGAACACCTTGTGCAAATTGTGGCAAGAGTCATCGAGGTCCTTTGTCTTGTTGGAGTCGGTGTGTGTTACTAGTGTGGACAACTGGGGCATTTCAAGAGGATTGTCCACAACTTAGAGCAAACCGCCGCAGAGGGACAGGAGTTGGGTCCTGCACAGTTTGAGCAACCGAGAGTTTCAGTAGCTGCAGGAGAGGGCACCAGTGGTTCCAAACAGATGGGAGTTGTAGGGAGACCTAGGCAACAGGGAAAGGTCTATGCTATGACTCAAAGAAGAAGCGGAAGGATGCACGGATGTGATTCATCGTACGATTTCTATTTGTAATGTACTGCATGTGTTTTAATAGATCCAGGTGCTACGCATTCCTTTGTTTCTAGTATATTCCTGACTAAGCTGAATAAAAAGCTAGAGCATTTATTTGAGGGGTTAGTTATATACACGCCAGTTGGTGATGCTTTATTAGTCGAGGCAGTGTTGCGAGATTGTGAGGTCTTAGTAGAAGGTCTCAATATGTTAGTGGATCTTTTACCATTAGAGTTGCAGGTGTTAGATGCAATCTTAGGGATGGATTTCTTATTCACTCATTATGCTTCCATGGATTGCCATAGAAAGGAAGTTGTGTTCAGGAAACCAGGATTGGCTGAAGTGATTTTCAGGGGTGAAAGAGCATTAAAAGCGGAGAAGTTATTGAGGAAAGGTTGCACGGCGTTTCTTGCACATGTAGTAGAGGTGCAGGAGGAAAAGCTAAAACCAGAAAATGTTCTTGTTGTGAACGAGTTTCTTGATTTTTTCCAATGAGATCTGTCGGGGTTCTTGCTTTGATAGGAAATAGAGTTCACTATTGAATTGCTACCAGGAACAACACCTATTTCGCAAGCGTCGTATCGAATGGCTCCAAGTGAGCTCAGAGAGCTGAAGATGCAGTTACAAGAACTAGTTTATAAGGGATACATCAGACCTAGTGTATCGCCTTGGGGAGCTCAAGTGTTATTTGTAAAGAAGAAAGATGGTACCCTTAGATTATGCATTGATTACAAACAGTTAAACAAAGTCACGATACGTAACAAGTATCCTTTACCCTGAATAGATGACTTGTTTGACCAGTTACGAGGAGCATCAGTGTTTTCTAAGATTGATTTGAGATCAGGATACCATCAGTTAAAGGTAAGGGAATCAGATATTCCTAAGACAGCATTAAGAACGAGGTACGGGCATTATGAGTTTTTAGTAATGCCATTCGGTTTAACTAATGCACCAGCAGTTTTCATGGACCTCATGAACAGGATTTTCCATCGATATCGGATCGGTTTGTGATAGTATTCATTGATGATATACTAGTCTACTCGGTTTGTGAAAGCCCATGAGGAACATTTGAGGATTATTTTGCAAACACTACGTGATAAACAGTTATATGCTAAATTCACCAAATGTGAGTTTTGGTTGGATCAGGTAGTATTTTTGGGGCATGTTGTCTCAGCAAATGGTGTTAGTGTGGATCCAAATAAAGTTAAATCTGTAGTCAAATGGGAGAGACCAGCTAGTGCGACAGAGGTACATAGTTTCCTAGGCTTGGCAGGATACTACAGGAGGTTTGTTGAGGATTTCTCACGATTAGCATTACCCTTAACAACTTTGACAAGGAAGAATGCTAAGTTTGAATGGTCAGATAAGTGTGAACAGAGTTTTCGGGAGCTGAAAAAGAGATTAGTTACAACACCTATTCTGACACTTCCTGTAACAGGAAAATAGTATGTAATTTACTGTGATGCTTCGAGGCAAGGTTTGGGATGTGTGCTCATGCAAGAGGGAAAAGTAATAGCTTATGCATCAAGGCAATTGAAAAAGCACGAGTGTAATTACCCTACCCATGATCTTGAGCTACTTTTGAGCTTGTTTTAGCATTGAAGATCTGGAGACATTACTTGTTTGGTGAAAAGTGTCACATCTTTACAGATCATAAGAGTTTGAAGTATATCTTTGATCAGAAAGAGTTGAATATGAGACAGAGAAGATGGTTAGAACTGATTAAAGATTATGATTGTACTATAGAATACCATCCAGGTAAGGCGAATGTTGTATCAGATGCGCTAAGTAGGAAGTCAAGACTTTCTAGGGATGCCTTGTGTGGTATTCGAGCAACATTCTTAAGTACTCTAAAGGATTCTAAGGCGGTTGTGAGTGCAGAGAGAATTGAGTCTCTTAGCTCAAATTCAAGTTAAGTCTTCGCTCAGTGAGAGAGATTGTGAGAAGACAACCAGAGGATAGTAATCAGTAGAAAATGTTTGGAAAGTCCAAACAGAGCCTGTAGCAGAATTTAAAATGAGATCAGATTTGAGCCAGAGAAACAGGAAGACTATGCGTTAGAGTGTTAGTGAGCTTAAAGATGCTATTCTAGATGAAGCTCACAGATTCAAACTTACGCTATGCATCCAGGAAGCACCAAGATGTATAAAACTTTGTAGGGGACGAATTGGTGGCCTGGGATGAAGCGAGAGATAGGCGATTATGTTGATAGATGTTTGATCCGCCAAAGAGTTAAACCAATTAAGCAGAGGCGGGAGGACTCCTTAATCCTTCGCCGGTGCGAGTGGAAATGGGAGCATATCACTATGGATTTTCTGTTTGGATTACCACGCGTACTTCAAGTGGACATGATGGTATTTGGGTAATAGTAGATAGACTCACTAAGACAAGAGACGGTTTGTACCGATTAAAGCGACATTTACGCTTGATCAACTTGCTAAGCTATACGTCGATAAAATTGTGAGTCAATACGGAGTGCCAGTGTCCATAGTTTCAGATAGAGATCCGAGATTTACTTCTAAGTTCTGGCCTAGCTTACAGAAAGCTATGGGAACAAAGTTGTATTTTAGTACAACGTTCCATCCTCAGACAGATGGGCAGTCAGAGAGGACCATCCAGACCATAGAGGACATGTTGAGAGCATGTGTCCTTCAATTTAAAGGGAGTTGGGATACACACCTATCACTTATGGAATTCGCTTTACAATAAATGACTATCAGTCGAGTATTGGTATGGCACCATTTGAGGCTCTGTATGGAAGACCATGTAGAACGCCCATATGTTGGAACGAAGTAGGAGAGCGGAAGCTTATCGGTCCTAAGTTGGTGCAAGTTACGACAGATAATATTAAGGTAATCAGGGAGAATCTGAAGGTAGCTCAAGACCGTCAGAAGAGTTACGCAGATAAGCGACAAAAGGACTTAGAATTCCAAGTCGACGATCAAGTTTTCTTGAAATTATCTCCGTGGAGAGGTGTCCTTCGTTTTGGCAAGAAAGGTAAGCTAAGCCCTAGATATAGTGGTCCTTATCCAATAACGGGACGAGTTGGGCGGCAGACCCTCTGATTTGGAGTTACAGCAGAGAACTATCTCGAGTACATGATGTTTTCCATGTGTCCATGTTGAGGAAGTATATTCCAGATCTGACACATACGCTGCAAGCACAACCTGTTGAGCTAAAAGAAGACATGAGTTACGTAGAGGATGCAGTTCAAATCCTCGACAGGAAAGAACAAGTCTTGAGAAACAAGACGATCCCACTCGTGAAGGTTCGTTGGAGACATCACGGAGTGGAGGAGGTAACCTGGGAGTTAGAGGACCAAATGAGGAGGAAGTACCCGATGATATTCACTTAAAGACTGCTAAATTTCGAGGACGAAATTTCTTAAGGGGGAGGTAAGTTGTAAACCCGAGATCTTTCTTTGGAATTCAAAAAAAAAAAAAAACAAAAACAAAGGAAAACAAGAAAGGAAAGGATATTATTTATTGGTTGGTTGTTTTTAAAAGAAAAGAAAAGAAAAGAAAAGGAAGGAAAAGGAAAAATGAAAAAGGGGAAAGTGGAAGGTGGGACCCTCACTTAAGTTTTCTTTTTAAAAACTCATCTTTCCATCGATTTTCTTCTCATTTCAACAAGGAGAAGCTGAGGGTTTTGTGAGAGAAGGAGAAAGGAAGAAGAAGAAGGAGTTTTCGTGAGTTAGAGCTGCAGAAGAAGGGAGGAGAACTCAAAGCTTGATTGTTTAGCAGCAAGGAGATCAACTCAACCCTGTTCTGGTTTTCTGTTCATCTCAAGCTCCACAGGAAGAGTTAAGAGTTGAGGTTTATTTTTTTGTGAAAGCTAATTCATTTTTGAACAAATTTCGTGAAGGATGCTTGAGCCAATTCTGACCTTAAGTTGCTGTTTTGTGAAGAGGAAGACAGAAGACAGAATTTGCTGTCAAATCCGAGAAGTCTCTGATGTTTTGGTTGTACTGATCTGTAGAGTTAGAATCAGAAGCTCTAATTGATATGGTTCGAAAGCTTATTTAATTTCCTACAAGTTTCATGAAGAAATCATGAGTAGAAAATGTCTAGAAGATGTTTTAAATCTCAGATTACTTTTGTTGTGCAGCAGGAAAAACGAAACTGGAACAACAGGAAGTTGTTTTGAGGAAAGTAGCTTTCGAGGTAAATTCGAACAAATCCGTTTGGAATCTCATTTACATGTCTTCATAAATGTTTTGGAGGGTTCAAAAAGGAAGAGTTTGGTATAAATTACATTATTTTTGGATAAGTAATGAAGAAGTTATGGCTGTCTGATAACAGGGCAGAAAATCTGTGAAATGCTGGAAAATTGGTTGGAGTGTTTACTTGTAGTTTTAAGGTTAAAAACCATGAGCTCGAGGTTCTAATACATGGATTTGGTTTGTTTGACAGGCCAAGAGGAGATAGGTCGAGTGTACGGGCCAAGGTTCTAGTTTAACACTGTGAGTGACAAAACGAACTTTGGAAACGATCTATATGCTTGAAATACGCTTTGAGAAATACAAGTTTTGCTAGAATGAAAGGGTTTCAATGTTTCTTGTTTTCTTGAACACATACTTATGAGCATTCATGTTTTCCTAGAAATTATTTCATGTGCTCATTGTGAGCCTAAATGTTTTGATGAAATTTATACATGAGCATATGTTTATTGTTTGCCGAAATTTATGGAAATGTTATGATTTCTAGTAAGTGTGTTCTAGTAAGCATGATTTAAAGATTTCAAGTTTTTACGATGAACTGAGTAAGCTTGAGATTTAGGGAAGAAAAGATAAGCGAGGCATGTTCAAATATTCTTATGTTATTTTACGAGACTCGAATGAGTAAATAACTAAGATATTGCGTCCAGAGGCTTTATAGTACCATGTGCACATAGGTCATATTCATTCGTTGTCGACGTTGAGTGTACTCGTGACAACAATCTTTGTCGTGAGTCTTTGGCGAGCCCCACTACGACAAAGACGATGGGAGTTTTGGGCGGGCCCCACAACATCGTAGAGCAAATGTGGTTATTCTGGGCGTGCCCTACATTGTGTGGAATGTTATATGTTAGTATAAGGATTATTAATATCGATATGCCTTATGAAATTTAATGTCATGCTTGCTGGATTTCTGAAAAAGCTACCATGATTACACGTTTACTTTTAAAACTTTGCTGCAGATGCTTATGCTCATATGTTGCCAGGTGATATGATTTATGAGTTATAGATTTTATACTCAGTCACTCACTGAGCTTCATAGCTCATTTTTTCAATGTTTTCAAACTTTTGGTGTAGAGATCGAGCTCACGGTACGATATCCGCCATAGCTTCTTTGGAAGCTCCTTAGGTCTTGATACTTTGTACGTGGCTGGTGTTGTATAGCAAGTCCTTATGTGTTATAGTTTATTTGAGAGGACTATGTAGTTATAGCTGTTTGTACATTAGTGGTTGTATAAACAGTGGTTGTTGTGTTTTAAGTTGTGATGCTCTTTTCGTTTAGGTTTTCAAGAGAGACTTATGAAGAGTTTCTCCTTATGTATGTTTAGTAGTTGTTAAGTTTCCGTTGTGTTATGTTAAAGTGTTCCATAAGCGAACATAGTATGTTTATCAGGTAAAATAGGGTCAGCAGGTATTGTTAAGAGGTAAACAATGTCTGTTGGCTTCACGCCACTTTTTGGGCTAAGTTAGCAGGTAGTTCAGGAGGGGGTGTGACAGAATTAGGTTTCAAAATGTACAGATTATTCTCAAGTGAAGCAGAACAAATCAAGTTTTCATTTCGGAAAATAAATGCTTTATTGCCAGAAAATTCAATGGAAATACATTGTTCAAGTAAGCAGGAAATAGAAACAAGGTTTCTAGTAAATCCTGGCACTATATACATATTATCCAATAATAAGTATCTCCCGCAAAAATAGAGCTTCACCGTGTCGGCCGCTGCAGTAGAGACAACCTCCCCGAATCCAACCCGTAGCGTTATTTCACCCTTTCGCAGCTACTGCCAGGAACTAATTCCCTGAAAAGAAGAACAAACATGGTTAGTGGCGCTCGAATCCAGTATCTAGGCAGAGTCATTACTCTCCACTAAACAAGTTTTAGTTACAAGTAAATCACATTTACCTTCTTTCCTTTTGTCGGCAAGGAACTTGGGACAGTTACGCTTCCAGTGTCAGTCCCCATTGCAGTGGAAACACTTTTCTTTCTCTGGAACTTCCTTGACCTTTCTGCCCTTTTGGGCAACGGCATGGTCAGTGTTGCGTAAAATAATTTTGCAATACCGCAAGTGTACGGGTCAAGTTTTAGTATAGTGATTTAGAGTTCCATGTATCGTCCTCTGGAATAGGTTTCTAGATTAATTAATTACCAAGATACTTATTCTCAATTTTAGCTAAAGCAACAAAACTTTGATGGATAGTGAAAACAAAGATAGAAAATAAATGTACAATTGGAGACACGAATATGATAGAATTGAAGGAAGATGATTTCACAAGATAATTCCTTATTTAACACATGTAATGAACTAATATTATGAATTTATAAACAAGAAGTTAAAATACTCAAGAGAATCTCTCAATCCGTAGTGAGCCTCGCACATACGATAAATTCTAAAGTTTTCTTATGAATTTTAAAAGCATACACGACATTAAGCAACTTCTTTATGTGTTTCCCAAAGAACTCTAGGTCATTCTCATGCCAGATTTCTAAGGATATTTTGACAACTTTGCTCTAATCTAAGTTTCTTTCTCTCGAGTCCTCTTAAACCAATAAGATTTATGAAATTAAGAACGAATTGCCAAAAATAAATAACATAACAAAGTTCAATACATAATCAAATAAATCTAAAACATGCTAATCAAATTCCAACTACAACATTTAGCTACTCAAAATCCCCATAAAATCAAGCTAAAGTCATAGGAAAAGTCTTTAAACTCCATTACAAACTAAAAGAAAAAGAAATAAACTTACGTGTCGATGTCGGTTCGTCGTTCCCGAGCTCCCGTCACGATCTCGAACCACCACAAACGCTTTGGCTCCTAAGGAATGCTCTTTTTTCTCCCCTTAGAGTGTGTATTTCGAAATTAGGGCTAAAAACTACCAAATTCGGCTCCCCTTGCAATGAAAACAACATGTTGTATTTATAGGGTTTTTCGGTACGACGTTGCAACGCTGATCATGGTGTTGCAACGCTGTGCCTGCTGCCAGCCAACCCACTGCGACCATTTTTTTCATATCTTTTCTCTCGGGTGTCTAATTGACCTCCGGTTTGATGCGTTGGAATCGTGATTCGATGTAGAATCTCTTAGTATACTTTTTATACTCAGAATACATCTATAGTTTTCTTAGGTCTTCAATTAAGCATACACATGTTTCAAATTGCACCAAAATAGCCTAAAAACACTCAATTCTTGCTTCTCAAGCTCAGTTTCCTTAAATTAACCATAAAATGCCATGAAAGCTTATGTTTTAAATATAAAAACTAGCTAAAATATAGAAATAAGATAGCACATTTGCATGCTATCAAATACCCTCACACTTAAGCTTTTGCTAGACCCGAGCAAAACAAAATTAAACTATAAGATTTTTCTTATGCATATATCGGACTCAAGCCTTGGAGATTTAGAAGGAAATTTTAACAACCAGGAGAAACAATAAAATATGATACATCAACAAGCAATTTAAAACTTTTCCTAAGTGTTCCTACATGTGTGTGTGATTAGCCTCCGTTCGTTTAATCTCTACTAAGCCCGGAACAACTTTATTAGGTTCTCCATTCAATTTCCCCCTACACTGGTCATAGTTTCTAATCCTTGAGTCTCCCCACATTCAAGAAATAAACAACTTTACTCAGCACTTAATCACTTTTTTATTTTCCTTTTTTTTGTGAAAGGACACTAGCTTTCACACATCCACTGCTGGGACCCTTACCCAGAGCACTCGCTCAATGAGTGGCCTAACTGATCACAGTGAAGGTAGCTCTTTTTGTCCTCACGATTTTTTTTCTTTAACAAACTAAACAACATAAACAAAACAAAATTTTTCACATAATACACAAATTTTATAGATCATGCACTTCATATTTTCATTCATCCTATCCTGCAGTTTAACTCTCAAATTAGTTTTCAGACCTATCAAGGTAACATCAAACTTCTAAACCTGATAAGTTTGTTCTAAGCATTTCAAAACTACAGGAACACAGGCTATGTGCATAATAGTGCAGGAAAAACTCAAGAAAATTTTTAAATTAACTCGGATTCATATCATCCTCTCAAGTTTTAGCTGAATCACAATGATTTTCAAATAAATCTCGTCCTAAGCCATCCTAATCATACTTATGCATAAGATCAATCAACAATTCAACACATACTCAAGATAGTCACAACAGAAAAACACATCTCACCCCCAAACTTAAACTAAACATTGTCCCCAATGTTTGCAAAATAAGCTCAAAGCAAGTAAGAAGGCTTAGAGTGAACAATACTGTCTTGAGTAATGGAGATCTTTATTTTTTTTCTGAATTCCTTTGATGACCAAATCACGTGAGATGAAGTAGTGCAGAACGGAAACATGGGTTTCACGAGAGAAGACATCGACCACCTAACAAAGTAAAACAAACAAACTAGTAAAAAGCCAACAACTAAAACAAAAATTGAAAAGAAGTAACAAAGAACTAAAACATAAAACTTGGGTTGCCTCCCAAGAAGCGCTTTCTTTAACGTTTTTAGCTAGACTGTAACTTATGATTGACATCAAGGCACGTAAAACTGCTCGTATTTCTTCGAGCCCTTCTTGCTTGAATCGATATAGCCTTCTAAGTCTAAAAGGCTATCTTGTTTTTCCTGGGAACCTGAAAGAAAAATATTTTTGTTATTTTTGTTGATCGAAATAAAAGAATAAAAATCAAAACAAGACTCGTGAGTATAGAAAAAATGGTTATGAAGATTAAAAAAACGTTTGGAGATAAAGGGAGGAGAGACTTTTCAGCCTCAAACTCTATCACCTGAATTCCTTATGTGGAAGTGATTGTATTACCATTGTCTACCTCACAAACCTGTTTCTGGTGTGTTTCAATCTCCTCCAACTCACCCTCACTATCATATGAATAAGTCCTCCTAGGTTGCTCCTCCTCAGTTGCAAGATAAAGAATTTGCTCTTGTATGGTCTTAAGGGATTCCACCAATTGATTAAGATGATGAGTCATTCCATGTATTATTGCCCCAAGTTCTACCACTTTAGCTTCTAACCTATCCAACCTTTCTAATTCAGCATGAAACAAATTTTTTATCCTCAACTCAAAAGTATATTCCATTAATAAATCAACAAGAGAAGAGTTTTCTATAGATTGGTTGGGGTAGGACAAATTTTGGTTCCAAATGCCTATATGATTACCATCAAAAGAATTTTCATAAATCAAAGATTCAGAATGATAAGTATTAGATATTTGGTATCTAGAGAAATCATGATTCACATACCTAGGATCCTGAGAAGGATAATACATTGGCGAAGAATTATGGTCATGAAAAGTCATACTTTAAATCACGACAATTCAAATCTAAACTTTTACACAAAATCAACACAACCAAACAAGGAGACAAAGACTCGAACAACACACAAAACTAAATTAAGAACAAAAAATAAAAATAAACAAACAAAAAAGGAGAAAAAAATAAAAAAGGAAAGAAACAAAAAAGGAAAACAACAAATAAGAAAAAAAGAAAAAAAGAAATAGGGAAAGAAAAAAAGGAAGAAAACAAAAAGGAAAAACGAGAAAAAACAAGAAACAAGGAAAAAAAAAGAAAAAAACAACAAATAAAAAAAATAAAGAAAAAAACAAAAAAAAGAAAAAAACACAAAAGAAACAAAAAAGAAAAATAACAAATAAGGAAAAAAATAAAAAAAGAAAAAAGTAAGGAAAAAATACAAAAGGAAATAAACAAATATGGAAAGAAAACAAATAAGAAAAAAAAATAAACGAAAAAAACAAATAAGAGAAAAACAAATAAGGAAAAAAAACACAAAAGGAAAAAAAACTTTAGTCTAAAATCTCGATTTTTCTCCCAATATTAATCAATCTAAATAATTGTCATTCCCCGCCAACGGCGCCAAATACTTGTTGCATAAAATAATTTTGCAATACCGCAAGTGTACGGGTCAAGTTTTAGTATAGTGATTTAGAGTTCCAAGTATCGTCCTCGGGAATGGGTTTCTAGATTAATTAATTACCAAGATACTTATTCTTAATTTTAGCTAAAGCAACAAAACTTTGATGGATAGTGAAAACAAAGATAGAAAATAAATGTATAATTGGAGACACGAATATGGTAGAATTGAAGGAAGATGATTTCATAAGATAATTCCTTATTTAACACATGCAATGAACTAATATTATGAATTTATAAACAAGAAGTGAAAATACTTAAGAAAATCTCTCGATCCGTAGTGAGCCTTGCACATACGATAAATTTTAAAGTTTTCTTATGAATTTTAAAAGCATACACGACATTAAGCAACTTCTTTATGTGTTTCCCAAAGAACTCTAGGTCATTCTCATGTCAGATTTCTAAGGATTTTCACAACTTTGCTCTAATCTAAGTTTCTTTCTCTCGAGTCCACTTAAACCAACAAGATTTATGAAATTAAGAACGAATTGCCAAAAATAAATAACATAACAAAGTTCAATACATAACAAATAAATCTAAAACATGCTAATCAAATTCCAACTACAACGTTTAGCTACTCAAAATCACCATAAAAATAAGTTAAAGTCATAGGAAAAGTCTTTAAACTCCATTACAAACTAAAAGAAAGAGAAATAAACTTATGTGTCGATGTCGGTCCCTCGTTCACGAGCTCCCGTCACGATCTCGAACAACCACAAATACTTTGGTTCCTAAGGAATGCTCTTTTTTCTCCCCTTAGAGTGCGTATTTCGAAATCAAGGCTAAAAACTACCAAATTCGGCTCCCCTTGCAATGAAAACAACATGTTGTATTTATAGGGTTTTTCGGTACGACATTGCAACGCTGTGCCTGCTGCCAGCCAGCCCACTGCGACCATTTTTGTCATATCTTTTCGCTCTAGGTGTCCAAATGACCTCCGGTTTGATGCGTTGGAATCGTAATTCGATGTAGAATCTCTTAGTATACTTTTTATACTCTAAATACATCTAGAGTTTTGTTGGGTCTTCAATTAAAAATACACATGTTCCAAATTGCACCAAAACACTCAACTCTTGCTTCTCAAGCTCAGTTTCCTGAAATTAACCATAAAATGCAATGAAAGCTTATGTTTTAAATATAAAAACTAGCTAAAATATCGAAATAAGATAGCATATTTTCATGCTATTAGTCAGCTTTGCCCTTCTTCATCTTCTTCTTCTTCACTTTCGGGCCTGAAGAACCTACAGATTTAGTCCCAGAGGTTGAACACTTTTGAATGGACTTGAAGGCAACGTTTTCCTCAGCTTCCGGTGTCCTGATCCTCATCAAGGGCTGGAAGTTCTGTAGTTCGTTAAGAAGGGTTGTTAGAATGTAGCTAATTTTATTCATAACAACATTGCTACGAAACTGAAGGAAACTTTTCGGAAGAGTCTCCAAGATAAAGCTGACCTGGCTCGACTGATCGATCGAAGTCCCGTTCATCTCAACCAGATTAAAGTGAGTCATCATGTCCAAAACATGTTCACGGACAGACGTCTCTTCTTTCATCCGCGCATTCAAGATGTGTTTGAGAGAATCATGTCGAACCTGAAAGGACTGTTGTCCAAACATTTCCTGCAAGGATTCCATGATCTCATTGGCGGTGATCATCACCTCATGCCTCTTAGCCAAGACTTCAAATAAGCTGGCAATGATATAGACCTTTGCCTTTTCATTGGCCCTAATCCATCGATCGTACACATCACGAACACATCGTGATGCGGTCGAGCCCGACACCTGAGGACACTCCTTAGTGAGCACGAAGTTTAGGTCGTCAGTTACTAGAATTGTGTTGATATTATTTTTCCACGTTTGGTAGTTATCACCTACTAGTTTGTCAGAAGCTAATAGTGCAACAATTAAGCTAGACATTTTTGCTGAAAATGAAGTAAAACCTTGTATTAGTCTAGCAAAACTTTTGAAAATGCAATCAGCTTTTAGAAAATTTTTATCCTATGATCCCTAGGTCATTAAAAATTGCAATGATACCCCAAAGGTTTAGAATGACTGCCACCGAAGGGTGAACAAACACACTCCTCCTCTGGGACGAGACTTTCTCGACCAGACCCTAATACTAGAATAACTCTTATTCCATTAGGTGCCCAGTTACCATTATTCGGTCTGAATCCATTAACTCTTAATGAATCCCGTGAGTGACACACTCAATCTTTAAATTTTCAAGTATCCGTCCAAACAATAGCCGTCGTAGGGTGAACCAAGAAGGAAAATCAACAGGGAAATTGTATCCCTTTCGGGAATTCACGGTATTCTGACTCCTATGATCAAGGCCCTCCGAAGGGATTGTCTGGTACAGGCCAAACTAGAAGGCAGATCATAGCGGTCTCACGGTGTGAATTGAAAGACGAGACCGTGGGTCCCGTTTTCACAGGTTCCGCTCCACTCCCTATAAGTACTCTCCCCATCCACGTTGATATTGACCCATAAAAATACCATCCGAAGGGGGACACTCCCATTTGCGCCACGAGGCCGAGTATGGATCTCACGGTGTGAATTTAACAGAGATTTGTGGTCGAAAAATCTAATGTATCTCATATACTTTATTTCCTCCCACTCAACACTTTAAGTTAATTGGGATTAACCTAGATAAATCGACTAATATTTACCTAAGTCTACCAATATAACTCTTATATTGGATTAGCCTAAGTCTATAATCACATTATTAACTTAGGTCTATGTGAGTAAATCAATTAACTTTTAATTAACGACACTTATGATAATATAACCTATGAATCTCTTGACCAAATTCACTCTCAGGTGGGTTTCCAGGTAGGGGTGTTCTGCAAAGCATCAGCTTAAATACCCCAGCCTTAGACAGAACCTTCCTTAGACAGAGTTACTAATTAGTCTCCATTCATAAATCATATTTGATTTCCTAATTCTAATCTTATTAAAACTAGAAAACCTAAGTCTAATTATTCAAGTTCTAAACATTTTAAAACTAATAATTAACTTAGGTTACATGCATTTCTATGTTATCGTGCTTGATCATTCATCACATGAATAATAAAACTATATAACATACATTCATCACATGAATTAAATGCATGTGCATGCTTTTAATCTAAGAAATATAACACTTATATTAAATAAATTAAAACATGCAAATATTATCTTATAACTCTTATAATATAATCCAATCATGCATACTATATATTATAACTTTTATAATATAAATATGATGCATGAAAATGTTTAACCTAAGATGGGATTTTAATCTATATGACATACATTATGCACATAGAATAATTAAATTCCATACATCTCATGCATAAAATAAATAAATAGCAAAATTGGACCGGTTTTGGCACCCTTCGGGGTCATGCAATTGTTGTATAAATAAATAGCAAATTCAATGCCCTAGTTTATTGTAATTTTATTGTACATTTGAGAAATGTATTTTGTACTCCACTAGCTTAGTCCAAGTGGGAGTTTGTTGGGATGTATGTCCTAATCTCGTACATGTTTGTAATATTACGATTGAAATAAATAAGAGTTATTTTTTCATCACTTTCTGTCTCGCATATTTACAAACTTTTTCCAATAAACTAAGTTCCAGGGTCATTGAATTATGAGAGAACTAGAACTTGAACGGTATGTAGTGGACACACAGGGAGGATCACGTTCGAGTTAATGACCCTAACGGTCTACAGTATACGGATAGGGTTGGAGACCTAATCTTTGATACACTGTGGATGCAACCCGCTTTGTATAAGATACAAACGAGGTGATCCAACTCGTTTGTGTGGTTGACATCCGAGTGGGGGCATCCTGTGCAATGTGATTGCACAAGACCGGACCGTGAATTATTAGACCTACTGATGTAACACTGTTAACAGTATAGGACTAATAACTTCGCCGATGACCATTAGTGACTTGACCTTAATTCTGAGAGTGTAACGGACTCCTGTCTGCGAGGGTCTATCCTGTGACTAGTACGGGTGAGGGTGGTCATAGTTACTCACCCAATATGCCTATCTTCTCAGGGACAGGACCACATGGGGAGCTGGAAACTTGACTACGCGAGATGAAATTCACTCGTTCCCGCATTAGAGAAACTAGACGGGTTGTTCCCTTAAGTGTTGTCTCTAAGGTTTGGACAACGGGCACCCACCCTTTCACTGACCCGGGAGGGGTGTTGTTTATGGTTGGATCATACAACGTTGTTGTTCATTACAGGAGCAGTGGGGACTTAAGGAGCAAGAGGTAGACACTGGGGTAAAACGGTAATTTGACCCAGCAGTATCTACGAACAACCTGTGAAGGGTCGACTCACGGGCATTGGTTATATCAATGGACACAACTTATCCTACAGTGATGGAAGTGCAACTACGGGCTTTAGTGGAGTGTTACCGTGGCTAATGAATGTTGAGTAACTGGGTCAAAGAGTTTGACAGCTTAGTCTCGGATCATTGGAGCTCGTCATCTGTAGGTCCATTAGGTCCCTCGGTTGGCTCAAACTTGATAGATAGAGGGTTTACAGTTAGGTGTGGATTTGAAGTGCTCGAATTCATTAAAAGAGTATTTATGTCATTTATATGAGATATGATTGACATATTATATAGTTTAATGTGAATGAGATTCATAATAAACTATAGGTTAGCCTAATTGCTTAATTAGGGCTAATTTAAAGGAATTGAATTGAGAGAAATTAAATTTAATGTGATTCAATTTAAAATCCACAATTATAAAAATGTAATTTGTATCATAAGGTATGAGATATCTTATTATATGTGGTTATGCAAATATGATTTGCATAACCTAAGGTTGTGGTAAAATGGTAAATAGGTGGAGATTTCAACTCCACCTATCACCATTTTATAATGCCATTGTGAGAAGGCATTGGTGAGGCATTGCTCATTTTTTGGATTCTCACCAAAAGAGCTTTCTCAAATTCTCTCATCTCTCTCAAAGGTTCTCTCCACCCCCTAAACCAAAAGAGTCCCACCACTCTCCCTTTACCGAAGGAGAACAACCGAGAAGATTTTTTGGAGGTGTCCGATCGTTCGTTGTTCAGAGAGTTCGTGATCATAGAGATTGAGAGCACGTAGAGTTCGTGACCGGAGAAAGATTTCGTGAAGAAGTGTTCTTCAAGAAGTAAGTACAAGTTCTTACTATTTTTCCTTCTTTACAGCATGTTTAATCTAAATTCTATAGGATAGAATTAATTTTAAGAATTGTTTTCACGACGATTCAAAGTCGTTTTCTGCTGCAGGAGTTTTATTCCCTTCAATTCTTCTCGATTGTTCTCGGAAGGTAGAGGGAGAGTTTTGGAACTTCCTTTGGAATTTGGGATGGAGAGAAGATGTTGAGAATTGAGAGAGATTAGAGAGAGTTTTTCCTATCTCTTTTGGTAGAATTCCAAAAAGTTAAGGCTTAATCCCAAAAGTGCTTCACAAAGCACCTATTTATAATGGTGTGTGGTGGAGTTAAAATCTCCACCATTTCACCATTTTATCACAACCATATGATATGCAAATCATATTTGCATATCACATAATATAAGGTATCTCATACCTTATTATACAAATCTTATTTGAATAATTTTGGAATAATAAATTGAATCATATTCAATTTAATTTCTCTCTATTCAATTTCTCTAATTTAGCACTAACTATCTAATTAGACTATTCTATAGTTTATTTGAATCTAATTCACATCAAACTATATAATATGTCAACTATATCACATATAATTGACTTAATTACCCAAATAATGAATTTCAACACTTCAAATCCACTCCAAACTATAAACCCTCATTTTGTCGAATTGAGCCAACCGAGAGACCTAATGGACCTACACCTGATGAGCTCCAATGATATGAGATTAACCGATCAAACTCTTTGATCTGGTTAATCACTATTCATTAGCTACGGTAACACTCCACTAAAGCCTATAGCTGAACTCCCATCACTATAGGACAAGTTGTGTCCATCGACCTAATCAATCCCCGCAAGTCGTCCCTTCAACGGTTGTTCGTAGCCACTACTGGGTAAAATTACCGTTTAACCCCCATGTCTACTTCTTGTTCCTTAAGTCCCACTGTTTCTCTAATGACCAACTTTGTTATATGGTCCACCCATAAACAATGTCCCTCTCGGGCAAGTGAGAGGGTGGGCGCCCATTGTTCAAGCCCTGGAGACAACACTTAAGGGAAAACCTCTCTGGTTTACCTAGGTCGGGAACGAGTGAATTTCTTCTTACGTAGTCAAGTTCCCAACTCCCCACTAGGTCCTGTCCCCAAGAAGACAGGCTTATTGGGTGTATCCAGGCCACCCTCACCCGTACTAGTCAAAGGACAGACCCCCGCAGACAAGAATCTGTGGCACACTCAGGATTAAGGACGAGTCACTAATTGTCATCTACGAAGTTATTAGTCCTACTGTTAACAGTGTTACATCAGTAGGTCTAATAATTCACGGTTCGGTCTTGTATAATCTCATTGCACAGGATGTCCCCACTCGCATGTGAACCGCATGATTGAGCTGGATCAACTCGTTTGTATCTAATACAAAGCGGGTTGCATCCACAGTGCAACCAGGATGAGGTTTCCAACCATATCCATATACTGTAGACCGTTCGGATCACTAACTCGAACGCTATCCACCCCGTGTGTGAACTACACACCGTTCAAGTACTTTTATATGACCCTGGAGCATAAATTATTGGATTAAGTTTTAAAAAATGCGAGATACAAAGTTTGACAAAATAATAAACTTTTATTCATTTATAACAACTGTGTTACAAACTACACGAGATTATGGCAAACACCCCAACAAACTCCCACTTGAACTAAGCTAGTGGAGTACATATACATTTCTCAAATGCAAAGTAATACATTAATGTAATACAATAAACTAGGGCATACAAATACCCCTTTACAATACTCCCACTTGCCCTAGTCTTGAAGGACTCGAAGACCTAGACTCTCTAGGTGACCCTCAAACACCTTAGTCCTGAGGGCCTTTCTAAATGGATCAGCAACATTGTGCTCCGAAGCTATCTGCGTGACTGTCACGTCTCCACGGTGCACAATCTCCTGTATCAGGTGATACTTGCGTTCAATATGTTTGCCCCTCTTATGACTTCGAGGTTCTATCGAGTTGGCTACTGCTCCACTGTTATCACAAAACATGGTCACTGGCAAGTTCATATTTAGAACAACTTCCAAATGTAGCATGAACTTCCTAAGCCAAACAACTTCTTTTGCAGCTTCACAAGCTGCTACATACTCGACTTCGATCGTTGAATCAACGATGCATCCCTACTTGATGCTTCACCACACTACAACTCCTCCATTGAGGGTGAACACTGACCCCGATGTGGATTTCCTAGAATTCTTATCGGTCTGAAAGTCAGAGTTTGTGTATCCCTGTTGCGTGAAATTATATTGCAATACCGCAAGTGTACGGGTCAAGTTTTAGTATAGTGATTTATGAGTCCAAGTATCGTCCTCGGGAATCGGTTTCTAGATTAATTAATTATTAAGGTACTAATTCTCAATTTTAGCTAAAGAAACATAACATGGATAGTTGGTTGAAGTAAATACAAACAAACGAACAAACATGTGGAGACACAGATTGATAGATTTGGGAGAAGTGATTTTACAAGTTAAAGACCTAACTAGCACATGCATTGAACCAATGAGATGAAATTATAAACAAGAAGTGAAATACTCAAGAAAATCTCTCGATTCTTAGTGAACCTCACACATGCAATAAACTCATAGTCTCCATATGAACCTATAACATGCATGGCATTAAGCAACTTCTTTATGTGTTTCCCTAAGATTTCTAGGTCACTCGTGCCGGACTTCCAAGGGTTTTGACAATTTTGCTCTAATTCAAGCTTTATCTCTCGAGTCCACTTAAATCAACAAATTAAAACGTAAAGAACGAATTGCCAACAATAACGACATAACATGCTTCAATACATCACGAGAAAGTCATAACAAGTAAATCAAATCCTACAACAATGTTTAGCTACTCTAAATCACATGAAAAACAAACTAAACAAGTAGAAAACGTCTTAGAACGCTATTACAAATTGAAAGAAAGAGAAATAAACTTAGGTGTCGATGCCGGTCCTTCGTCTCCGAGCTTCCGTCTTCGATCTCGAACCTCCACGAATGCTTTGGCTCCCAAAATCACTCTTTTCTCTCTTCTTACAAGGTGTATTTCGAATTTAAGGCAAAACTCTACCAAATTGTGCTCCCCTTTTCAAGAATCATAAGGTTGTATTTATAGGCATCAATGGGGCAGTGTTGCAACGCTGTACCCTAGGCGCGCATCAAATATGGAAACTATCGACAGCGTTGCAACGCCAGGGACAGCGTTGCAGCGGCGCTACCTTAACGCCGCGCTCCTTATCGAAATGGCGTTGCGACGCCGCGCTGCGGCGGCGTTACGCGCGCCCTATGCGACTTCTCATGCGTGCGCGCGCTTATCGATCTAGCATTGCGACACTACAAAGGCGTTGCAACGCTATCGATGATGATCTCCAAAGCCGCTTTGTTTCGCACGCGTTCGGCGTTGTAGCGCTCTATATGGCGTTGCAGCGCCATCGCCGCCAGTCTTGACTTGGTTTGTTCTTCTCTCTTTCATTTGATGTTATATTTAGCTCCAAATAGCCTTGTTTTGATCCCGAGTGATCCAACTTGTCTCCAATAGCTCCGTTTAAGCTCTTAACCTGAAATTGAATAAATTAACCACGTAAAAGCCCCGAAATCATTATAAAACTAGCAATAATTAAGGCGTAAGGATAGCACATTTTGTGTGCTATCAAACACCCCAAACTTAAACTTTTGCTAGTCCAGAAAAAAAACAGAGTTAAACATTAGATTGTTCTTGAACATACATTTGATTCAAGCCTGAAAGATTTAAGAGAAAATTTTGCAATTACAGGAAACACTTAAACATAACACTTCAACAAGTAATTTAAAACTTTTCCTAAGTGTTCCTACGTGTGTGTGTGGTTAGCCTATGTTCCCTTCATTTTTACTAAGCCCGGATCAACTTTATTAGGTTCTCCATTCAACTTCCCCTTACACTGGTCTTAGTTACTAATCTTTGAGTCTCTCCACATTCAGAAATAAACAACTTTACTCAGCACTTAATCACTCTTTTGATGCCACTTTTTTTCTATTTTCTTCTCTTTTTTTTGTGCAATGACACTAGCTTTCACACATCCACTGCAGGGACCCTTACCCAGAGCACTCGCTCAATGAGTGGCCTAACTGATCACAGTGAAGGTAGCTCTTTTTGTCCTCACGATTTTTTTTTTACAAACAGACAACAAAAATAAACTTTTTCACATAATGCACATATTATACAGATCATGCACTTCATATTGTCATTTACCCTATCTTGCAGTTTAACTCTCAAATAAGTTTTCAGACCTATCGAGGTGACATCAAACTTCTAAGCCTAATAACTTTGTTTTAAGCATTTCAAAACTACAGGAACAAAGGCTATGTGCATATAATGCAGGAAAAACTCAAGAAAAATTTTTAAATTAACTCAAATTCATGTCATGCTTTTGAGTTTAGTGAGAATCACAAAGATTTTCAATTATATCTCATCCTAGGCTATCATACTCATACGATGTGAAAGATCAACCAACAATTCAAAGCACATACTCGGGGATCCACAAAGAGATAAACACAATCCCACCCCAAACTTAAACTAAACATTGTCCCCAATGTTTGTAGAAATAAGCATGTGGCAAAGTATAAGGGTAGAAGTGAGCGATCTTTGTCCCGGGTGATGGAGATATTTCGAGTTCCTTGGATAGCCAAAGCATGTGTGTTGGAGTTCCTCGAATGGGAGCATGGATTTCAACAAAGAAGGGCATCTCCACAACCTACGAAGTAAAACAACAACTAACTAAGAATTGAAAAACAACAAAAACAACTAAAACAAGCTAAAGATAGGAAAACAAAAGTAAGTAAAACTTGGGTTGCCTCCCAAGAAGCGCTTTGTTTAACGTCTTTAGCTAGACTGCTCTCCTCAAGGTGTTTCTTTCCTTGCTTGCAGTGCCTGGAGTGATGTGTTCATTTGGCCAATCTGGGTCTCTATATTCTTTATTGCAGCTCCATGACTGGTCACTATACCAGATAAACTGGTGACTGCATTCTCCATTTGGTTGGACCGACACGGATTCAATGACTATGAAGGAGTGCAATGTGTCTTCCAGAGATGGTTTCCTCTCGGTGTAGAAGCATGCCCTCAGAGGAGGATTCAACACACACATTCTTGTTGTTAGCATAAGAGAAATTCTCATGATACCTCAAACTGGATTGTAATGTGTTGGTAGGTTATTCGAGTCCGATTTCCTCCATAGTGGTTGCTTCTATTGTTCGGTAGTGCAATTGCTCCATATTGGATTCTCCATTGGGCTGGGAGCATTGAGAGGACATCCTTGTCTGTGGTGATCCGCAAAATTATTCAAGGCATGAGTGAGAGACGCCATATGAGATCTAAGAGAGGTTACCTCGTCCGGTTGATATAATCCGACTCATCGGCTTAGATCATCATTTTCTCAGAGGCCACTTTGGTAGTGGCGATTGACACTTCCTCCGGGAGGGCACGTGCTTACAGCACGAGTCTTCGCCATGAAAGCCCCTCCAGCGGTGGCATCGAGAATGGTCTGGTCTTACCTTCCAGTCCATTATAAAGCAGTTGCACTGGAGCGATGCAGGTAGCCATCTTTGTGGGCACCTCCCGAGCATGTCTTTGTACCTTTCCTGGGCTTCAAATAGCTGCTCTCCCTCTTCACGCTGAATGTTCCTATCTCGGTCCTCAACTTTGCGGCTTTAATGGTGGAAAGAATTTGGTCATGAAGGCTTGGGCCAACTCCTCCCAGTGAAGTGATACTCTCTCGAGGGAAGGACCCTAGCCATTCTTTGCTCTACCACCGCAAAGAAAAAGGAAAGAGACGTAAGCGAATACTATCACAGAGATACCATTCATTTTAAATGTACCATGATTTCTAAAAATTTTGAAGATGAGAGTTAGGATCTTACGTGGCTAGGCCTCTGAAAGCACCTTCCCTAACCATTTGTATCACTACTGTTTTCAATTCAAAGTTATTAGCATTGATAGGGGCATTGACTATTCCAAACTGCTCGAGAATTAAACACAAAGTTGGAAATACTCCTTATAGGTTTAGGGTTATTGATGAGCTCTGATTAGCCATCTCACGAGGTTCTCGCTCTTCCTTCCTTAGAGAGTCTCCTACAGGTCCTCTCGATCTCAGGATCAAAAGGGTGCAAGTCTGCAGCTCTCCCCTTGGGCATACACCTGGAGGAACAAAAAGACAGAAATTAGATAAAAAAAAAAGAAGCACAAACAACTAGAAAATAAAATAGAAAATAAAGATATAAAGCATAAAACTTGGGTTGCCTCCCAAGAAGCGCTTTCTTTAACGTCTTTAGCTAGACGGTGACTTATCAGGGCACATAAAATTGCTCATACTTCTCTGGGCCCTTCTTGCTTGAATCAATGTAGCCCTCTAAGTCTAAAAGGCTATATTGCTTTTCATGGGCACCAGAGACATAATTATTTTTGGTATTTTTGTTTAATAAAATGAAAGAGCTGAAATCAAAACAAGACTCGTGAGTGGAAGACCAATGGGTATCAAAAATCAAGGAAATTTCTGGGAATAAAGGGAAAGAAGACTTCTCAGCCTCTAACTCTATCACCTGGATCTCTCCTGTGGAACTAAGTGTATCACCAGTGTCCTCCTCACTAACCTGATCATGGTGTGCCTCAGTCTCCCTCAAACTATCCTCACTAACATCTAAACAAATCCTCCTAGGTGGCATCTCCTGAGTGGTAAGGAATATAAATTGTTCCTGTAAGATCTTAAGGGAAACTACTAATTGATTAAGATACTGGGATCTATCCTGCACTATTTCCCCAAAGTCTTACCACCTCACGGGCCTTCTAACCTATCCAACCTTTCGAATTCATCATGAACCAAATTTTTAATTTTCAATTCTAAGGTATATTCCATCAATTGGTCCACAAGAGAAGATTTTTCAAGGGGTTGGTTAAGGTATGAAAAACTATGGTTCCAAGTGCCTAAATAACTACCTTCATGTGAATTTTCATATATGTCAGGTACAGAATGGTAAAAATTAGACACCTGGTATTCAGGAAAATCATGATGCACAAAACTAGGGTCCTGAGAGGAGTAATAGAATGATGGAGAAAAATCATGCAAAGTCATGCTTGAAAAATTACTAATTCAGACAAGACTTCTACACAATAGTAACACAACAAAAAAAACAGGGGACAAAGACTCAAAAACACACAAAACTAAAATAACACAAATAAAGGAACAAACAATCACACAAAACAATTAAGGAAAGACAAACAAACAAGCTTTAGTCTAAAATTTCAAATTTTCTCCTAATATTACTTAATCTAAATAGTCGCCATTCCCCGGCAACGGCGCCAAAAACTTGTTGCGTGAAATTATATTGCAATATCGCAAGTGTACGGGTCAAGTTTTAGTATAGTGATTTATGAGTCCAAGTATCGTCCTCGGGAATGGGTTTCTAGATTAATTAATTATTAAGGTACTAATTCTCAATTTTAGCTAAAGAAACATAACATGGATAGTTGGTTGAAGTAAATACAAACAAACGAACAAACATGTGGAGACACAGATTGATAGATTTGGGAGAAGTGATTTTACAAGTTAAAGACCTAACTAGCACATGCATTGAACCAATGAGATGAAATTATAAACAAGAAGTGAAATACTCAAGAAAATCTCTCGATTCTTAGTGAACCTCACACATGCAATAAACTCATAGTCTCCATATGAACCTATAACATGCATGGCATTAAGCAACTTCTTTATGTGTTTCCCTAAGATTTCTAGGTCACTCTCGTGCCAGACTTCCAAGGGTTTTGACAATTTTGCTCTAATTCAAGCTTTATCTCTCGAGTCCACTTAAATCAACAAATTAAAACGTAAAGAACGAATTGCCAACAATAACGACATAACATGCTTCAATACATCACGAGAAAGTCATAACAAGTAAATCAAATCCTACTACAATGTTTAGCTACTCTAAATCACATGAAAAACAAACTAAACAAGTAGAAAACGTCTTAGAACGCTATTACAAATTGAAAGAAAGAGAAATAAACTTAGGTGTCGATGCAGGGTCCCTTCGTCTCAGAGCTCCCGTCTTCGATCTCGAACCTCCACGAATGCTTTGGCTCCCAAAATCACTCTTTTCTCTCTTCTTACAAGGTGTATTTCGAATTTAGGCAAAACTCTACCAAATTGTGCTGCCCCTTTTCAAGGATCATAAGGTTGTATTTATAGGCATCAATGGGGCAATAGCGCTAGTAACGGCGGACAGCGTTGCAGCGCTGCACCTAGTCGCGAATCAACTATGGAAACTATCGGCGGCGTTGCCAGCGCCGGGGCGACATTGCAACGCTGCTACCTTAACGCGCGCGCTCCTTATCGAAATGGCGTTTGACTGCGCGCGGCGCGGCTGCGGTAACGCCTATCGCGACTTCTCGCGCGTGCGCCTTATCGATCTAGCGTTGCGACGTTTGCAGCAAAGCGCGTTGCAACGCGCTATCGGCGATGATCTCCAAATCGTTTGGCTGCACGTTCGGCGTTGTAACGCTCTATATGGCGTTACGCAGCGCCATCGCCAGGTCTTGACTTGGTTTGGTCTTCTCTCTTCCATTTGATGTTATATTTAGCTCCAAATAGCCTTGTTTTGATCCCGAGTGATCCAACTTGTCTCCAATAGCTCCGTTTAAGCTCTTAACCTGAAATTGAATAAATTAACCACGTAAAAGCCCCAAAATTATTATAAAACTAGCAATAATTAAGCGTAAGGATAGCACATTTTGTGTGCTATCAATCCTGTAAGGATCAAATCCCTACATCCATACACCATCATGTAGTCCCTCGTTCACCTAAGATACTTGAGGATTGCCTTTACGACTGTCCAGTGACCTAATCCTGGATATCTACTGACAATCCCGACTGCATAACAAATGTCGGGCCTAGTGCACAGAATTGCATACATAAGGCTCCCCACAACTAAAGCATAAGTGATGTGTCTCATATCCTCAACTTCTTGAGGTGTCTTAGGACATTGATCCTTAGACAGGTTGTCACACCCCCACTCGAACTACCTGCTAACTTAGCCCGAAAGGCGGCGTGAAGCCAACAGACGTTGTTACCTCTTAACAATACCTGCTGACTCTGCTTTACCTGATAAACATACTATGTTCACATATGGAATACTTTAAACTTAACACAGCGGAAACTGGACAACTATAAAACATACATGAGGAGAAACTCTTCTTAAGTCTCTCTTTTGAAAACTTAAATGAGCAAGTGCATTAGAACCTAAAACATGCCAAACCACTGTTTATACGACCTCCAATGTACAAACAACTATAACTACATAGTTCTCTCAAAATAATTTACAAAACATATGGACTTGCTATACAACACCAGCCACGTACAAAATATCAAACTTATGAAGCTTCAGCAGACTATGACAGGATGTAAGGTACGAGGAGCTCGATCTCTACCTGAAAATGTTTGAAAACATTGAAAGAATGAGCTATGAAGCTCAATGAGTGACTGAGTATAAAATCTTTAACTTGTAAAACATGTCACCTGAAAACTAATGAGCATATGCATTTGTAATCAAATGTTAAAATAAACGTGGAATCATAATAGATTTTCAGAAGCCAGCAAGTATATCGTTAAAATCTCGTAAGGCATGTAAATGATATAAGCTCTTTTTAAAACATGTCACAATCCACGTTGTGTAGGGCACGCTCAGTACAACCAACGTTTATTCTACGATGTAGTGGGGCCCGCCCAGCACTCTCATCGTCTTTGTCGTAGTGGGGCCCGCCCAGCACTCACGACAGCATTGTTGTCACGGAGTACACTCAACGTCGACAACAGAATATGACCTGTGTGCACACGGTACCATAAAGCCTCGGGCTCAATATCTCAGAAAACTTCATAAAAATATTTGAACATGCCTGCTTATCTTTTCTTTCATAAAATTCAAGCTTACTCAGCTTGTTCATAAAACTGGAAATCTTTAAATCATACTTGCTAGTACATACTTGCTCGAAATCATAACATTTTCATACATTTCGGCAAACAATAAACATATGCTCATGAATAAGTTCATCGGAAAATCTAGGCTCACATCGAGCACTTGAGAACTTTTCTAGGAAAACATGAATGCTCATAAACATGTGTTCAAAAAGAAAACATAAAACATTGAAACCCTTTCATTCTAGCAAAACTTGCATTTCTTAAGGCATAATTCAACATAACGATCATTTTGGAAGTTCGTTTTGTCACTCACAGTGTTTAAACTAGAACCTTGGCCCATAAACTTGACCTATTTCCTCTTGGCCTGTCAAACAAACCAAATTCAAGCATTAGAACTTCGAGCTCATGGTTTTTAACCTTAAAACTACAAGAAAACACACCATTAAAATTTCCAGCATTTTACAGATTTTACACCCTGTCTTCAAACAGTCATAACTTCTTCATTACTAATCCAAAAAGGATGTGCTCTATACCAAATTCTTCCTTTCTGAACCCTCTAAAAATCATATGAAGTCATAAAATTGAGATTCCCAACAGATTGGCTCGAAAATACCTCGAAAGCTTCTTCCCTAAAAACAACTTCCTGCTGTTCCAGATTTGATTTCCTGCTGCAACCCGAAATTTGACCTGATATTTATAACATCTTCCAATCATTTTCTACTCACGATTTCTTCACGAAAGTTGTAGGAAATGCAATAAGCTTTCGAAGCATACCTATTAGAGCTTCTGATTCCAACTATACAGATCCGTACAACCAGAAAACTAGAGGCTTCACGGATTTGACATCAAATTCTGTCTTCTGCCTTCCTCATCACAAAACAGTAGCTTAAGATCCGAATTGGCTCGAGTTTCCTTCATGAACATTGTTCAAAAATGAATTAACTTTCAAGAAAAAAAAACTCATTCTTACCTCTTTTAGTTGAGCTCGAAATGATCATAATATCAGAATAGGGCTGAGTTGATCACTTGCTGCCATAGAACTTATGTAACCCTTCTCCCTTCTTCTTCAACCACAAAACCTGAATGCTTCCCCTCTTCTTCTTCCTTTCTGTTCCTCCCTCAAAGTCCCTCTTCTCTTTGATGAAAATGAAAGCAAAATGGGATGTAAATGGATTAAAATTGCTTTAAAAAACTCCAAACGGTGGTGGAGTTCCCACCACCACTTTCCTTTTTTTTTAATTCTTCTTTGTCTTTTTCCCTTTTCCTTTTCTTTTCTTTTTCTTTTATTTTTAAAATAAAACCAAAACCAAACATTTTCTTCATTTTCTTTATTTCTTTTATTTTGTTTTATTTTTTTTTTAGGAAATTCCAAAGAAAGATCTCGGGTTTACAACTTACCTCCCCTTTAAGAAATTTCGTCCTCGAAATTTAGGAGTCCCTAAGTGAAAATCATCGGATACTTCCTCCTCATTTGGTCTTCTAACTCCCATGTTGCCTCCTCCACTCTGTGATGTCTCCAACGAACCTTCACGAGTGAGATCGTCTTGTTTCTTAAAAGTTATTCTTTCTTGTCGAGGATTTGAACTGCATCCTCTACGTAACTCATGTCTTCTTTCAGTTCAACTGGTTCTGCTTGCAACACATGAGTCGGATCTGGAATGTACTTCCTCAACATGGACACATGAAAAACATCATGTACTCGAGATAGCTCAGCTGGCAACTCCAGTCTGTAGGCTGCTGGCCCAACTCGTCCCGTTACTGGATAAGGACAATTATACCTAGGGCTCAACTTACCTTTCTTGCCAAAACGAAAGACACCTCTCCACGGAGATAACTTCAAGAAAACTTGATCTCCGACCTGAAATTCTAAGTCCTTTCGTCGCTTATCTGCATAACTCTTTTAACGGTCTTGAGCTACCTTCAGATTCTGCCTGATTACCTTAATGTTATCCGTCGTAACTTGAACCAACTAAGGACCAATAAACTTTCGCTCTCCTACTTCGTTTCAAAATATGGGCGTTCTACACGGCCTTCCATATAGAGCCTCAAATGGTGCCATGCCAATACTCGACTGATAGCTGTTATTGTAAGCGAATTCCATGAGTGATAGGTGTGTATCCCAACTCCCCTTAAATTGAAGGACACATGCTCTCAACATGTCCTCTAAGGTCTGGATGGTCTTCTCTGACTGCCCATCTGTTTGAGGATGGAATGCTGTACTAAACTTCAGCTTTGTTCCCATAGCCTTTTGTAAACTAGGCCAAAACTTAGAAGTAAATCCCGGGTCCCTATCTGAAACTATGGACACTGGCACTCCGTATTGACTCACAATTCTATCGACGTATAGCTTAGCTAGTTGATCAAGTGTAGACGTCGCTTTAATCGGTATAAACCGTGTTGTCTTAGTGAGTCTATCCACTATTACCCAAATACCATCATGCCCACTTGAAGTATGTGGCAATCCAAAAAGAAAATCCATAGTGATATGCTCCCATTTCCATTCTGACACTGGCAATGGATTAAGGAGTCCTCCTGGTCTCTGTCTAACTGGTTTAACCTGTTGGCAGATCAAACATCTGTCAACATAATCAGCTATCTCCCGCTTCATCCCAGGCCACCAATACGTCCCCTTCAATGTTTTGTACATCTTGGTGCTTCCTGGATGCATAGCGTAAGCTGAACTGTGAGCTTCCTCTAGAATAGCATCTTTAAGCTCACTAACACTCGGAACGCATAGTCTTCCTTGCCTCTCTATGGCCCCGTCTGATCTCATCTTAAACTCTGCTTCTGGGCCCTTTTGGACTTTCCAAACATTTTCTGCAAGTTACTATCCTCTGGTTGTCTTCTCACAATCTCTGCTACGAGCGAAGACTTGACTTGGAATTGAGCTAAAAGACTCCCTGAATTCTCTGCACTCACAACTGCCTTAGAATCCTTTAGAGTACTTAAGAATGTCGCTCGAATACCACACAAGGCGTCCCTAGGAAGTCTTGACTTCCTACTTAGTGCATCTGCTACAACATTCGCCTTACCTGGATGGTATTCTATGGTCCAATCATAATCTTTAATCAGTTCTAACCATCTTCTCTGTCTCATATTCAACTCCTTCTGATCAAAGATATACTTCAAACTCTTATGTTTTGTAAAGATGTGACACCTCTCACCAAACAAATAATGCCTCCAGATCTTCAATGCTAAAACAACTGCTGCTAATTCAAGATCATGGGTAGGGTAATTACACTCGTGCTTTTTCAATTGCCTTGATGCATAAGCTATTACTTTTCCCTCTTGCATGAGCACACACCCTAAACCTTGCTTCGAGACATCACAGTAAATCACATACTCTTTTCCCGTTACAGGAAGTGTCAGAATAGGTGTTGTAACTAGTTTCTTTTTCAGCTCCTGAAAACTCTGCTCACACTTATCTGACCATTCAAACTTAGCATTCTTCCTTCTCAAAGTTGTTAAGGGTAATGCTAATCGTGAGAAATCCTCAACAAACCGTCTGTAGTATCCTGCCAAGCCTAGGAAACTACGTACCTCTGTCGCACTAACTGGTCTCTCCCAGTTGACTACAACTTTCACTTTACTCAGATCCACTCTAACTTCATTTGCTGAGACAACATGCCCCAGAAACACTACCTGATCCAACCAAAACTCATATTTGGTGAATTTAGCATACAACTGCTTATCACGTAGTGTTTGCAGAATAATTCTCAGATGTTCCTCATGGGCTTTTCTGTCAACCGAATAAACTAGTATATCATCAATGAATACTATTACAAACTGATCCAAATACTGGTGGAAAATCCCGTTCATGAAGTCCATGAAAACTGCTGGTGCATTAGTCAAACCGAATGGCATTACTAAAAACTCATAATGCCCGTACCTCGTTCTGAATGTTGTCTTAGGAATATCTGATTCCCTTACCTTTAACTGATGGTATCCTGATCTCAAATCAATCTTGGAAAACACTGATGCTCCTTGTAACTGGTCAAACAAGTCATCTATTCGGGGTAGAGGATACTTGTTACGCATCGTGACTTTGTTTAACTGTCTGTAATCAATGCACAATCTGAGGGTACCATCTTTCTTCTTTACGAATAACACTGGAGCTCTCCAAGGCGATACACTAGGTCTGATGTATCCCTTAGCAACTAGTTCTTGTAACTGCATCTTCAGCTCTGTGAGCTCACTTGGAGCCATTCTATACGGCGCTTGCGAAATAGGTGTTGTTCCTTGTAGCAATTCAATAGTGAACTCAACTTCCCTATCAGGTGGCAATCCTGACAGATCTGCTGGAAAAACATCAAGAAATTCTTTC
This sequence comes from Trichosanthes cucumerina, assembly GCA_036507285.1. Lineage (NCBI taxonomy): Eukaryota > Viridiplantae > Streptophyta > Magnoliopsida > Cucurbitales > Cucurbitaceae > Trichosanthes > Trichosanthes cucumerina. The sequence continues at coordinate 83,495,064 of CM071835.1, read as the reverse complement.
ACAACAAGAACATTTTCTGGTTTTAGCTTTTCCTCCTGCACCTCCACTACGTGTGCAAGAAATGCCGTGCAACCTTTCCTCAACAACCTTTCAGCTTTTAATGTTGAAATCAAACTCGTAGGGATAACCTTTCTTTCACCCATGAAAATCACTTCAGCTAATCCTGGTTTCTTGAAAACAACTTCTTTTCTATGGCAATCCATGGAAGCATAATGAGTGAATAAGAAAATCATCCCTAAGATTGCATCTAATACCTGCAATTCTAGTGGAAGAAGATCCACTAACAAATTGAGACCTTCTACTAAGACCTCACAATTCTTCAGCAGTGCATCGACTAGTAAAGCATCACCAACTGGTGTGTATATAACTAACTTCTCAAATAAAGGCTCTAGCTTCCTATTCAGCTTAGATAGGAACATACTAGAAACAAAGGAATGTGTAGCACCTGGTTCTATCAAAACACGTGCAGGTACATTACAAATAGAAATCGTACCAGTAATCACATTTGGTGCATCCTCCGCTTCTTGCTGAGTCATAGCGTAGACCTTTCCCTGTTGCCTAGGTTTCCCTACAACTCCTTTCTGTCTAGCACCGCTGGTGCCCTCTCCTGCAGCTACTGGAACTCTTGGCTGCTCAACTGTCTGGGATCCAACTCCCTGGTCCCTCTGCGCAGCTGCTCTCAGTTGTGGACAATCTCTCTTGAAATGCCCTTGTTGTCCACACTGGTAACACACACCGACACCAACAAGACATTGACCTCGATGATTCTTACCACAATTTTCACATGGAGTTCTTCTAGCTGCACTGGCAACAAACTCCTGCATTTTCTGTGGTCTTGTTGTGGATCTGGCAGACTGACTAGGTGCTCTTTGGCTCTGCCTCTGATAGGCACCACTAACATTCATCTGCCTTGATGCCTGGCCGCCAGCTTGATTCTTAAAGTCCTGACGACTCGAAACATTCACTCCAGGTGTGAATTGTCGTTGCTCATGACCTCGAAAACTGCTCGTCGTTGAAGGCCCATGAGTAGGCTCCACTACTGCTTGTGCCTCTGTTATACTCTACTCTACACGTAGAGCAGTCTCCACCAGTGGGAAAAAGTCAGTCCACTTTGCAATGACTGTGACTGGGGTACGTATCTCAGGATGTAACCCTCTTTCAAATCTTCGACACATGTCACTCTCAGATGCCACAATCACATCAGCATACCGTGATAGCTCGGTATACCTTCTCTCGTACTCAGCCACGAAAAGTGACCCTTGCTTCAGTTCTAAAAATTCTTCCCTCTTTGCCTCACGGTACGTGCTAGGGTAATATTTATCTTCAAAGATACTTCTGAAAGGTTGCCAATTTAGCGTACCTGCATCATTGCGCCTAGCTAATATTGACATCCACCATCCCTCTGCTTCTTTCTCTAGCAAGAATGTGGCCAGCTTGACTTTACGCTCCTTAGGGCAGCTCATGACATCAAAATATTTTTCAAGCATATTCAGCCAAATCTCAGCATCAACAAGATCTGTGGAACCCTCAAACACTGTGCCTCCTAATTTCTTCAGACGTTCTATTCCATACGCCTTTTCTGGATCACTTGGCCCTACTCTCTCTGGCCTGCCAGCCTCCTGTGAGAAGCTAGCATGTTGCTCATCTCTGGCCTCAGTCTGGACTCTCGGGGCACTAGATCCCCTCTCAGATTGGCCTTGGGTAGGATCCTGCGTCCCACCCTGATCCTGCCTGCGTCGTCTGCTCGTATGTGGTGGCCTTACTCCTATAACATATCAATATATTAGACATACTTTGGATACTTAACTCAAGTAAACAGTACTAAACTTCTATTCATATTTTAGCCCTGAATGGACTTACTCTTATCCTTACTTGGACCATATTCTACTAGTTCAATCTGAACTCACTCAATAACTTGTTATGACTTTTTAGTTTCTTCTTAGAGCTAACTTGCTCTGTCTCATTCCCATGGAGCTAACTGCTCTGATACCAAGTTGTCACACCCCCTCTCGAACTACCTGCTAACTTAGCCTGAAAGGCAGCATGAAGCCAACAGACGTTGTTACCTCTTAACAATACCTGCTGACTCTGCTTTACCTGATAAACATACTATGTTCACATATGGAACACTTTACACTTTAAACTTAACACAACGGAAACTGGACAACTATAAAACATACATGAGGAGAAACTCTTCTTAATTCTCTCTTTTGAAAACTTAAACGAGCAAGTGCATCAGAACCTAAAACATGCCAAACCACTATTTATATAACCTCCAATGTACAAACAACTATAACTACATAGTTCTCTCAAAATAATTTACAAAACATATGGACTTGCTATACAACACCAGCCACGTACAAAATATCAAACTTATTAAGCTTCAGCAGACTATGGCAGGATGTAAGGTACCAGGAGCTCGATGTCTACCTGAAAAGGTTTGAAAACATTGAAAGAATGAGCTATGAAGCTCAATGAGTGACTGAGTATAAAATCTTTAACTTGTAAAACATGTCACCTGAAAACTAATGAACATATGCATTTGTAATCAAATGTTAAAATAAACGTGGAATCATAATAGATTTTCAGAAGAACCAGCAAGTATATTGTTAAAATCTCGTAAGGCATGTAAATGATATAAGCTCTTTTTAAAACATGTCACAATCCACGTTGTGTAGGGCACGCCCAGTACAACCAACGTTTATTCTACGATGTAGTGGGGCCCGCCAAAGACTCCCATCGTCTTTTGTCGTAGTGGGGCCCGCCCGACTCTCTCACGACAAAGACATTGTTGTCACCGAGTACACTCAACGTCGACAACAGAATATAACCTGTGTGCATACGGTACCATAAAGCCTCGGGCTCAATATCTCAGAAAACTTCATAAAAATATTTGAACATGCCTGCTTCTCTTTTCTTTCATAAAACTCAAGCTTACTCAGCTTTTTTATAAAACTGGAAGTCTTTAAATCATACTTGCTCGAAATCATAACATTTTCATACATTTCGGCAAACAATAAACATATGCTCATGAATAAGTTCATCGGGAAATCGAGGCTCACATCGAGCACTTGAGAACATTTCTAGGAAAACATGAATACTCATAAACATGTGTTCAAAAAGAAGACATAAAACATTGAAACCCTTTCATTCTAGCAAAACTTGCATTTCTTAAGGCATAATTCAACATAACGATCATTTTGGAAGTTCGTTTTGTCACTCACAGTGTTTAAACTAGAACCTTGGCCCATAAACTTGACCTATTTCCTCTTGGCCTGTCAAACAAACCAAATTCAAGCATTAGAACTTCGAGCTCATGGTTTTTAACCTTAAAACTACAAGAAAACACACCATTAAAATTTCTAGCATTTTACAGATTTTACACCCTGTCTTCAAATAGTCATAACTTCTTCATTTCTAATCCAAAAATGATGTACTTTATACCAAATTCTTTCTTTTTGAACCCTCTAAAAATCATATTGAGACATAAAATTGAGATTCCCAACAGATTGGCTCGAACATACCTCGAAATCTTCTTCCCTAAACACAACTTCCTGCTGTTCAAAATTTGATTTCCTGCTGCAACCCGAAACTTGACCTGATATTTACAACATCTTCCAATCATTTGCTACTCACGATTTCTTCATGAAAGTTGTATTAAATTCAATAAGATTTCGAAGCATACCTATTAGAGCTTCTGATTCAAACTATACAGATCAGTACAACCAAAATACCAGAGGCTTCACGGATTTGACAGCAAATTTTGTCTTCTGCCTTCCTCATCACAAAACAGTAACTTAATATCAGAATTGGCTCGAGTTTCCTTCATGAACTTTGTTAAAAAATTAATTAACTTTCAAGAAACAAAACCTCAACTCTTACCTCTTTTAGTTGTGCTCGAAACGATCAGAATATCAGAATAGGGTTGAGTTGATCACTTGCTAACATGGAACTTATGTAACCCTTCTCCCTTCTTCTTCAACCTCAAAACCTGAATGCTTCCCCTCTTCTTCTTCCTTTATGTTCCTCCCTCGAAGTCCCTCTTCACTTTTATGAAAATGAAAGCAAAATGGGATGTAAATGAATTAAAATTTCTTTAAAAAACTCCAAACGGTGGTGGAGTTCCCACCACCACTTTCCTTTTTTTTTTTAATTCTTCTTTGTCTTTTTCCCTTTTTCTTTTCTTTTCTTTTTCTTTTATTTTTAAAACAAAATCAAAACCAAACATTTCCTTCATTTTCTTTATTTCTTTTGTATTTTTTTTAAGGAAATTCCAAAGAAAGATCTCGGGTTTACATAGGTGAACCCCATGCCTGAAAGGAAACAAGCCTTTTTTGGAGTTCTGCATACTATATCAGGAAAACATCTTGTCGATATAGGACGCTTGAGACATGGCTAGCGTTTTATTCTTCCGATTCTAGACTATCTGGATGCCTCAAATATATTGAGCTTCTCCCAAATCTTTCATTTGGCATTGTGAAGCTAGTCATTGCTTTTGTTGAGATTTATGCCCTAAACAAGTGTGGTTTTGTAATTATCATAGCACAATAAATAAAGTTGTTATTTATTATATTCTCGCATATAAATCTAAATCCAATAAACTAAGTTCCCAGGTTATAATGATAGATCTTGAACATTTATGTAGTAGACATAAGTTGGATTAAGTTGTTCAAGTATAACCTATGGATTAAGTTGTTCAAGTATAACCTAAAAGGTCTATGGTATATGTATAGGGTTGGGAACCTTATACTGGTAACACCAGAGATGCGACTCGCTTTGTATTTGATACAAACGAGGTAATTCAACTCGTTCATGTTATAGACATGCGAGTGGGGGCCTCCTGTACAATGAGATTATACAAGACCGGACTGCGAGTTATTAACCTACTATTGTAACACCGTTGCCAAGATAGGTATAATAATTCATAGATGATCATTATTGACTTGACCTGAATCTTGTGCAAGCTACGAACTCCTGCTTATGAGGTTTGTCCTTAGACTAGTATGGGTGAGAGTGGCCTGTAGCCGACTCAATAAGCCTACCTTCTCAGGGACATAACTTTGTAAGTAGCTGGGAACTTAACTATGCAAGAAGGAATTCACTCATTTCTGAATTAGGGAATCAGATAGGTTGTTCTCTTAAGAACTGAATCCAGATCTTGAACAATGGGGTCCCGCCTTCTTACTAGCTTAAGAAGGATCAAGTTTTATGGTAAGACCATAGACTGATTGTTCATTAGAGGATCAGTAGAGCTTAAGGAACAAGATGTATTCACAGGGGTAAAACGGTAATTTGACCCAGCTGTGATTACGAACAACGTGTGAAGGGTCGACTCACAAGTATTGATTATAACAGTGGATACAACATAGTCTACAGTGAGGAGAGTACAACTATGATTCTCTAATGGAATGACTTATAGTTAATGAATGTTTAATTGAATCAAAGAGTTTGATCGATTAATCTTGTATCACTGGAGCTCATGATCTCGAGATCCATTAGGTCCCTCCGTTGGCTCAACATGGAAATAAGAAAGGGTTTATAGTTTGGAGTGAGATTGAAATGTTCAATTTAATGTTTAAAGGGATATGTAAATTATATATGATATAATTGATATAACATATGGTTCCATCCATGAGAAATATATCATAAGAGCACTATAAGGGTAGAACGACCTTTTCCATCCCATTTCTCTATAAATATGAGCATGAGATGCATATTTGTTGAACCTAATTTCAATAGGCAACCCTAGTGCTCTTTTGCAAGTGCTTTTGTTAGAAAAGTTCCAAAGCACTTGCTTACTTAAAATTCTCTCCCAACTCCAAGTACTTTTATATGACCCTGGAGCATAGTTTATTGGATTAAGTTTTAAAAAATGAGAGATACAAAGTTTGACAAAATAATAAACTTGTATTCATTTATAACAACTGTGTTACAAACTACACGAGATTAGGGCAAACACCCCAACAAACTCCCACTTGAACTAAGCTAGTGGAGTACATATACATTTCTCAAATGCAAAGTAATACATTAATGTAATACAATAAACTAAGGCATACAAATACCCCTCTACAATACTCCCACTTGCCCTAGTCTTGAAGGACTCGAAGACCTAGACTCTTTAGGTGACCCTCAAACACCTTAGTCGTGAGGGCCTTTGTAAACGGATTAGCAACGTTGTGCTCCGAAGCTATCTGCGTGACTGTCACGTCTCCACGGTCCATAATCTCCCGTATCAGGTGATACTAGCGTTCAAAATGCTTGCCCCTCTTATGATTTCGAGGTTCTATTGAGTTGGCTACTGCTCCACTGTTATCACAAAATGTGGTCACTGGCAAGTTCATATTTAGAACAACTTCCAAATCTTGCATGAACTTCCTAAGCCAAACAACTTCTTTTGCAGCTTCACAAGCTGCTACATACTCGACTTCGATCGTGGAATCAACGATGCATCCCTACTTGATGTTTCACCACACTACAACTCCTCCATTGAGGGTGAACACTGACCCCGATGTGGATTTCCTAGAATTCTTATCGGTCTGAAAGTTAGAGTCTGTGTATCCCATAAGGATTAAATCCCTACCTCCATACACCATCATGTAGTCCCTCGTTCTCCTAAGATACTTGAGGATTGCCTTTACGACTGTGCAGTGACCTAATCCTTGATATCTACCGATAATCCCGACTGCATAACAAATGTCGGGCCTAGTACACAGCATTGGATACATAAGGCTCCCCACAACTGAAGCATAAGTGATGTGTCTCATATCCTCAACTTCTTGAGTTGTCTTGGGACATTGATCCTTAGACAGGTGAATCCCATGCCTGACAGGAAACAAGCCTTTTTTAGAGTTCTGCATACTATATCGGGACAACATCTTTTCGAAATAGGACGCTTGAGGCATGGCTAGCGTTCTATTCTTCCGATTCTGGACTATCTGGATACCTAAAATATATTGAGCTTCTCCCAAATCTTTCATTTGGCATTGCGCAGCTAGCCATTGCTTTTGTTGGGATTTATGCCCTAAACATGTGTGGTTTTGTAATTATCATTGCACAATAAATAAAGTTGTTATTTATTATATTCTCGCATATATATCTAAATCCAATAAACTAAGTTCCGAGGTTATAATGATAGATCTTGAACATTTATGTAGTAGACATAAGTTGGATTAAGTTGTTCAAGTATAACCTAAAAGGTCTATGGTATACGCATAGGGTTGGGAACCTTATACTGGTAACACCATGGATGTGACTCGCTTTGTATTTGATACAAACGAGGTAATCCAACTCGTTCATGTTATAGACATGCGAGTGGGGGCATCCTATACAATGAGATTATACAAGACCGGACCGCGAGTTATTAACCTACTATTGTAACACCGTTGTCAAGATAGGTATAATAATTCATTGATGATCATTAGTGACTTGACCTGAATCTTGTGCAAGCTATGAACTCCTGCTTATGAGGTTTGTCCTTAGACTAGTATGGGTGAGAATGGCCTGTAGCCGACTCAATAAGCCTACCTTCTCAGGGACATAACTTTGTAAGTAGCTGGGAACTTAACTGTGCAAGAAGGAATTCACTCATTCCTGAATTAGGGAATCAGATAGGTTGTTCTCTTAAGAACTGAATCCAGGTCTTGAACAATGGGGCTCCGCCTTCTTACTAGCTTAAGAAGGATCAAGTTTTATGGTAGGACCATAGACTTATTGTTCATTAGAGAATCAGTAGAGCTTAATGAACAAGATGTATTCACAGGGGTAAAATGGTAATTTAACCCAGCTGTGATTACGAACAACCTGTGAAGGGTCGACTTACAAGTATTGATTATATCAGTGGATACAACATAATCTACAGTGAGGAGAGTACAACTATGATTCTATAGTGGAATGGCTTATAGTTAATGAATGTTTAATTGAATCAAAGAGTTTGATCGATTAATCTTGTATCATTGGAGCTCATGATCTGTAGATCCATTAGGTTCCTCCGTTGGCTCAACATGGAAATAAGAAAGGGTTTATAGTTTGGAGTGAGATTGAAATGTTCAATTTCATGTTTAAAGGGATATGTAAATTATATATGATATAATTGATATAACATATGGTTCCATCCATGAGAAATATATCATAAGAGCACTATAAGGGAAGAACGGTCTTTTCCATCCCATTTCTCTATAAATATGAGCATGAGATGGATATTTGTTTAACCTAATTTCAATAGGCAACCCTAGTGCTCTTTTGCAAGTGTTTTTGTTACATAAGTTCCAAAGCACTTGCTTACTTAAAATTCTCTCCCAACTCAAAGTACTTTTATATGACCCTAGAGCATAGTTTATTGGATTAAGTTTTAAAAAATGAGAAATACAAAGTTTGACAAAATAAAGAACTTTTATTCATTTATAACAACTGTGTTACAAACTACACGAGATTAGGGCAAACACCCCAACAAACTCCCACTTGAACTAAGCTAGTGGAGTACATATACATTTCTCAAATGTAAAGTAATACATTAATGTAATACAATAAACTAGGGCATACAAATACCCCTTTACAATACTCCCACTTGCCCTAGTCTTGAAGGACTCGAAGACCTAGACTCTCTAGGTGACCCTCAAACACCTTAGTCGTGAGGGCCTTTGTAAACGGATCAGCAACGTTGTGCTCCGAAGCTATCTGTGTTACTGTCACGTCTCCACGGTCCATAATCTCCCGTATCAGGTGATACTTGCATTCAATATGCTTGCCCCTCTTATGACTTCGAGGTTCTATCGAGTTGGCTACTGCTCCACTGTTATCACAAAACATGGTCACTGGCAAGTTCATATTTAGAACAACTTCCAAATCTAGCATGAACTTCCTAAGCCAAACAACTTCTTTTGCAGCTTCACAAGCTGCTACATACTCGACTTCGATCGTGGAATCAACGATGCATCCCTACTTGATGCTTCACCACACTACAACTCCTCCATTGAGGGTGAACACTGACCCCGATGTGGATTTCCTAGAATCCTTATCGGTCTGAAAGTCAGAGTCTGTGTATCCCGTAAGGATTAAATCCCTACCTCCATACACCATCATGTAGTCCCTCGTTCTCCTAAGTTACTTGAGGATTGCCTTTACAACTGTCCAGTGACCTAATCGTGGATATCTACTGACAATCCCGACTGCATAACAAATGTCGGGCCTAGTACACAACATTGCATACATAAGGCTCCCCACAACTGAAGCATAAGTGATGTGTCTCATATCCTTAACTTCTTGAGGTGTCTTTGGACATTGATCCTTAAAAATGTGAACCCCATGCCTGAAAGGAAACAAGCCTTTTTTGGAGTTCTGCATACTATATCGGGACAATATCTTGTCGATATAGGACGCTTGAGACATGGCTAGCGTTCTATTCTTTCGATTCTGGACTATCTGGACACCTAAAATATATTGAGCTTCTCCCAAATCTTTCATTTGGCATTCCGAAGCTAGCCATTGCTTTTGTTGGGATTTATGCCCTAAACAAGTGTTGTTTTGTAATTATCATTACACAATAAATAAAGTTGTTATTTATTATATTCTCGCATATAAATCTAAATCCAATAAACTAAGTTCCGAGGTTATAATGATAGATCTTGAACATTTATATAGTAGACATAAGTTGGATTAAGTTGTTCAAGTATAACCTAAAAGGTCTATGGTATATGCATAGGGTTGGGAACCTTATACTGGTTACACCATGGATGCGACTCGCTTTGTATTTGATACAAACGAGGTAATCCAACTCGTTCATGTTATAGACATGCGAGTGGGGACATCCTGTACAATGAGATTATACATGACCGGACCGCGAGTTATTAACCTACTATTGTAACAACGTTGTCAAGATAGGTATAATAATTCATGGATGATCATTAGTCACTTTACCTGAATCTTGTGCAAGCTACGAACTCCTGCTTATGAGGTTTGTCCTTAGACTAGTATGGGTGAGAGTGGCCTGTAGCCGACTCAATAAGCCTACCTTCTCAGGGACATAACTTTGTAAGTAGCTGGGAACTTAAATATGCAAGAAGGAATTCACTCATTCCTGAATTAGGGAATCAGATAGGTTGTTCTCTTAAGAAATGAATCCAGGTCTTGAACAATGGGACCCCACCTTCTTAGTAGCTTAAGAAGGATCAAGTTTTATGGTAAGACCATAGACTGATTGTTCATTAGAGGATCAGCCGAGCTTAAGGAACAAGTTGTATTCATAGGGGTAAAACGATAATTTGACCGAGCTGTGATTACGAACAACCTGTGAAGGGTCGACTCACAAGTATTGATTATTTCAGTGGATACAACATAGTCTACAGTGTGGAGAGTACAACTATGATTCTATAGTGGAATGACTTATAGTTAATGAATGTTTAATTGAATCAAAGAGTTTGATCGATTTATATTGTATCATTGGAGCCCATGATCTGTAGATCCATTAGGTCCCTCCGTTGGCTCAACATAGAAATAAGAAAGGGTTTATAGTTTGGATTGAGATTGAAATGTTCAATTTCATGTTTAAAGGGATATGTAAATTATATATGATATAATTGATATAACATATGGTTTCATCCATGAGAAATATATCATAAGAGCACTATAAGGGTAGAACGGTCTTTTCCATCCCATTTCTCTATAAATATGAGCATGAGATGCATATTTGTTTAACCTAATTTCAATAGGCAACCCTAGTGCTCTTTTGCTAATGCTTTTGTGGGAAAAGTCCCAAAGCACTTGCTTACCTAAAATTCTCTCCCAACTCCGAAAGAGGTTCCACCACCTTCCCTCTCCTAGAGATACAACGGAGAAGATCTAGCAGACGGATTGAAAACTACTTCGTAGTTTGTGGATTACACAAGATCGTTGAGATCGTTAGAACGTGAGGATCAAAGGAGCACATGTTGTTTTGTCTACAAATGTAATACACTTGTTGTCCATTTGATCTAGTATGCATGCTTAATCATTTTATGTATGTTTTGATTTGATCTATGTAACACATTACAAGAACACGCAATTCAAATCGCTTCTGCAACGGGATTCAATCCCATCAATTGGTATCAGAGCACAATTGTGTTCTTATTTTTGTTCTAGGTCAGACGGATTGAAAACTACTTCGTAGTTTGTGGATTACACAAGATCGTTGAGATCGTTAGAACGTGAGGATCAAAGGAGCACATGTTGTTTTTTCTACAAATGTAATACACTTGTTGTCCATTTGATCTAGTATGCATGCTTAATCATTTTATGTATGTTTTGATTTGATCTATGTAACACATTACAAGAACACGCAATTCAAATCGCTTCTGCAACGGGATTCAATCCCATCAATTGGTATCAGAGCACAATTGTGTTCTTATTTTTGTTCTAGGTCTGTCAAAAACATAGGTGCGATTACATTTTGTTCAGGAGATGAATGAAGGTTTGAAAAATTAGATGTGTACATTTTTGGCACCTAGATTTACAATTTTTTCATTGAATTGTTCAATGTAAGGGCCCGGTATTTTGAGAAATTTTAATTGTAAATCGAGTCTGTAAGTCCGTGTCGGTCGAGGCAAAGAATAATGGAGGAAAACCGAGCAAAAAATTGACAAGACCATTCTGTTCTGTGAACGGTGTTGCGACGCTGATACCAGAGGGTTATAAATTACATAGAAATGCTTAACTTAAGGTGGGAATTTTAATTGTAAATCGAGTCTGTAAGTCCGTGTCGATCGAGGCAAAGTGGTTGCTGAGAAGAACGGAGGAAAACCAAGCAAAAAATTGACAAAACCATTCTGGTCTGGGAACTGTTCTGTGAATGACGTTAGATTAGAATTAGGAACCATGTAATTTATAAACAATGATTAAAAGAGGAACTCTATCTGAGGAAGGTTCTGTCTAGGCTGGGGTATTTAAGCTGACGGAAACGGAACACCCCTACCTGGGAACTGACCTGTGAGTGAATTTTAATCAGAGGGTTTATAAATTATAGTAGCGTCAACAAGTTTATTAAGGGGTTAATAAACTAGAAATCTTAGGTTTAATATAAAGAGTTATAGCAAACTTAGGATAAAATCAATATAAGAGTTATATTGATTATTAATATAAGAGTTATATTGATATGTTTAGGTAAAAACCATTAGTCGGGTTTAGCCTAGGTAAATTTCCTATAGAGTTAAAGTATCTAGAGGGAGGAAAAGTGTAGATGACACATATATTTCCACCTACATTTCTCTGGGAGGTTCACACCGTGAGATTCATACTTGGCCTCGTGGCGTAAACGGGAGCGTCCCCCTTCGGATGGTGTTTGTATGGATCAATAGCAAGGTGAATGGAGAGGGTACTTATAGTGAGTGGGAGCAGGTTTAGTGAAAACAAAACCTAGGGTCTCTTCTATCAGTTCACACCGTGAAATTACTATGATCAGCCTGCTAGCTTGGCCTGGACCAGACTAAAGGGATTTGGAATTCCCGCAGCGGAAGACATTGTGAAACGTCGTTGATTCGTTGTATAATTTCTATCTTAAAATTAAACCTATCTCATAGATCCTAGGCCAAACATGCATTAAAGAGAGGAAAAACAGTAAGGTAATCGTTACTTACTTGTTAGAGAACACTTCTTCAATGCTTTCCTCCTCCGGTCACGATCTCTCTCGAACGGACGAACTCCTCGAACTCGATCCTCGAACAGTAGTGCAAGACACTTCTAAAATGTCTTCTCGGTTTTTCTCGAGAGGTTGAGGGAGAGTAGGTGGGACTCCCTTTGGATTTTGGGTGAGGAGAATGCTTAGAGAGAGATGAGAGAGTTTGAGAGAATTTGAGGTCTCTTGGTACTTGAATTTCCAAAAAATGAGAAACAACCTTACCAAAGGCTTCTCACCAAGCCTTTAAATAATGGTGGGATGTGGAGTTAATATCTCCACTAAATTACCATTTTACCACAACTATATGATATGCAAATCATATTTGCATATCACATAATATAAGGTATCTCATACCTTATTATACAAATCTCATTTGCATAACTGTGGATTTTTAAATTGAATCACATTTAAGTTAATGTCTCTCAATTCAATTTCTCCAATTAGCACTAATTAATCAATTAGGCTATACTATAGTTTGTTATGAATCTCATTCACATCAAACTATATATTATGTCATCTATATCTCATATAAATGACATAAATACCCAAATAATGAATTTGAACACTTCAAATTCACACCAAACTGTAAACCTTCAATTTGTCCAATTTGAGCCAACCGAGGGACCTAATGGACCTACACGTGACGAGCTCCAATGATACGAGACTAACCTGTCAAACTCTTTGACCTAGTTATTCAACATTCATTAGCTACCGTAACACTCCACTAAAACCCGTAGCTGCACTCTCATCACTGTAGGACAAGTTGTGTCCATCGATATAACCAATACCCATGAGTCGACCCTTCACAGGTTGTTCGTAGACACTCCTGGGTCAAATTACCGTTTTACCCCTGTGTCTACCTCTTGCTCCTTAAGTCCCACTGCTCCTCTAATGAACAAATACATTGCATGGTCCAACCATAAACAACAACCCTCTCAGGCTAGTGAGAGGGTAGGGCACCGTTGTTCAAGCCCTGGATACAACATTTAAGGGAACAACCCCCTCTAGTTTCCCTAAATTTGGAACGAGTGAATTCCTTCTTGCGTAGTCAAGTTCCCAGCTCCCCACGTGGTCTTGTCCCTGAGAAGATAGGCATATTGGACGAGCAACAGTGACAACTCTCACTCGTACTAGTCAAAGGATGGACCCCCACAGACAGGAGTCCGTAACACGCTTAGGATTCAAGTCGAGTCACTAATGGTCATCTACGAAATTATTAGCTATATACTGTCAACGGTGTTACATCAGTAAGTCTAATAATTCACGGTCCGGTCTTGTACAATCTAATTGCACAGGATGCCCTCACTCGCATGTCAACCACATGAACGAGCTTGATCACCTCGTTTGTATCTAATACAAAGCGGGTTGCATCCATAGTGTATTTAGGATTAGGTCTCCAATCCTATCCATATACTGTAGACCGTTCGGGTCATTAACTCGAACGTGATCCTCCCTGTGTGTCCACTACACACCGTTCAAGTTCTCAGTTCTCTCATAATACAATGACCCTGGAGTTTAGTTTATTGGGTTATGTTTATGAAATATGCGAGACACAAAGTGAAAATAAATAACTCTTATTTATTTACAACTTGGAATATTACAAACTACACGAGATAAGGACATACATCCCAACATAGACAATCCCTTTGGAGGGTTTTGATCATAGAAATCGGAACACAGTGAACACCTGAACAAGGATAAAGATTACCTTAGTTTATTTTCCAACCTAGTCCTCCCTTCGGCGGATTTTGTTGGATCGAGACTCTGGAATCCAAAGATAAAGGGTTACACTCACAGGATACATTAGTTGTAATTGTATCTAGACCAAATAATGGTAACTAAAACCTATAGGAATAAGAGTTATTCTAGCATTAGGTTTTGGTCAAGAATGTCTTGATCCAGAGGAGTGCTTTTTTATTACCCTTCGGTGTCATACATTCTAAACCTTTGGAGTATCATTGCGATTTATTAATGACTTAGGAATTATTAGATAATTAGCTAAAAATGATTGGATTAATTAAAGGTTTAGCAAGAAACTAATACAAACATTTTTGTTTTTAGCAATATGAATAGCTCAATAATTTCCTTATTGGCTACTGAGAAATTAACCGGAGAAAATATGACGACCTGAAAAAATAATCTTAATATCATCTTGGTTGCGGACGATCTAAAGTTTGTGCTTAATGAGGAGTGTCCTCAGGTGCCAAGCTCGAATGCATCACGAAATATTCGTGATGCATACGATAGATGGATCAAGGCCAAGGTCTACATCTTGGCAAGTATGTCAAACATACTAGCCAAGAAGCACGAAGGCATGATGACCGCTAAGGAAATCATGGATTCGTTGTAGGGCATGTTCGGACAACAGTCTGTTCAAGTCAGGCACAATGCCCTCAAGTACATCTTGAATGCCAGAATGGCAGAGGGAGGGATCATCTGTTCGGGTTCATGTTCTCAATATGATGGTTAACTTCAACACGGCGGAGTCGAATGGTGCTTCTATAGACGAATCGAGCCAGGTCAGCTTTATACTAGAAACTCTACCAGAGAGTTTTCTACAGTTTCGAAGTAACGCTGTTATGAACAAGCTTACTTTTAACCTTACCTCTCTTCTGAATGAACTCCAAACCTTCCAATCTCTGATGAAAATCAAGGGATCAAAAGGTGAGACAAATGTTGCCAGTAGGAGTAATCACGGAGGTTCAACCTCTGAAACAAAATCAGTGGCTTCATCTTCCTCATGCCTGAAAGGCAAGAAAAAGAAAATGAAGAAAGTTGGTAAGGGAAAATGGGCTGACAAAGTTGCTGCCAGAAGGGCAAGAAGGTCAAAGAAGTTGCAGACAAAGAAAAATGTTTCCACTGCAATGAAGACGGGCATTGGAAACTGAACTGTCTGAAGTACATTGCAGAAAAGAAGAAATAAGGTAAATATGATTTTATTTTCTTAGAAGCTTGTTTAGTGGATGATGATAGCTCTGCCTGGATATTGGATTCAGGAGCCACTAATCATATCTGTTCTTCTTTTCAGGAAATTAGTTCCTGGCAGCAGCTACAAGAAGGATAACACTCCATGTTGGAAATGGGGAAGTTGTCTCAGCTGTAGCAGTGGCCACCATGAAGCTATTTTTTTTGCAAGAAACATATATTGTTGAACAATGTACTAGTGATACAAGGATTTAATAGAAACCTAATTTCAATTTTTTGCCTAATAGACAATGTATTTCAATATCTTTTTCTTCTAATAAAGTGTTTATTTTTAAGAAAGGTATTGAAATATGTGTAGCTTCATTAGAAAATGGGTTGTCAAAATGGTTTTGAATACTGAATTATTTAAAACTGCAAATACCCAAACTAAGAAATGTAAGATTTCTCCTAAAGAAAATGATCAACTTTGACACCTTCGGTTAGGTCACATTAACCTCAATAGGATTGAGAGATTGGTAAGAATTGGACTTCTAAATGAGTTAGAAGAAAATGCCTTACCAGTATGTGAGTCCTGCTTAAAAGGAAAAATGACTAAAAGACCTTTTAGTGAAAATGGTTATAGGGCCTAAGAACCTCTTGAGCTTATACATTCAAACCTTTGTTGTCCGATGAATGTTAAAGTCAGAGGAGGTTATGAATATTTCATCTCTTTTATAGATGATTATTCAAGATTTAGGCATATTTACCTAATGCATCATAAGTCTGAAGCACTCGAAAAGTTCAAGGAATTCAAGATTGAAGTTGAGAATTAATTAGGTAAAATAATAAAAACACTTCGGTCGGATCGAGGTGGAGAGTGTATGGATTTAAAATTCCAAGACTATATGATAGAACATGGAATTACATCCCAACTCTCAGCACCTGGTACGCCTCAACAGAACGGTGTATCAAAAAGGAGAAATAAAACCTTGTTGGACATGGTTCGATCAATGATGAGTTATACTCACCTCCCTAACTCGTTGTAGGGATACGCAGTAGTGACTGCTGTATACATTTTGAATAATGTTCCATCGAAAAATCTTTTGGAAACACCATTTGAACTCTAGAAAAGACGTAAAGGTAGTTTATGTCATTTCATAATTTGGGGATGTCCAGCGCATGTGCATCGTGACAAATCCAAAGAATTTGGAATCGCGTTCAAAGTTATGTCTTTTTGTAGGGTACCCAAAAGAAACGAGAGGTGGGTTATTCTATGATCGTAAGGAAGATAAGGTACTTGTATCGACAAATGTCACTTTCTTAGAGGAGGACCACATAAGGGATCACCAACCAAGAAGTAAAGTTGTGTTAAGTGAGTTAGACGGAACAACAACAAAAGTTGTTGATGGTACATCAACAAGGGTTGTTGATACAAATTTGTCAAGTCCACCTCAAGAGTTGAGAGTACCTCGACGTAGTGGGAGGGTTTTAACACAACCTGGCCGTTACATGGGTTTAACTGAAACCAAAATTATCATATCAAATGATGATTGCGAGGATCCATTAACTTATAATCCAGCAATGGTTGACAAACGAGGTAACACCATGGATGCGGTTTGCTTTGTATTTGATACAAACGAGGTAATCCAACTCGCTCATGTGGTAGACATGCGAGTGGGGGCATCCTGTATAATAAGATTATACAAGACCGGACCCGAGTTATTAACCTACTAGGGTAACACCGTTGTCAAGATAGGTATAATAATTCATAGATGATCATTAGTGACTTGACCTGAATCTTGAGCAAGCTACGAACTCCTGCTTACGAGGTTTGTCCTTAGACTAGTATGGGTGAGAATGGTCTGTAGCCGACTCAATAAGCCTACCTTCTCAGGGACATAACTTTGTGAAGGGATTGAATCCTGCAGCGGAAACGATAGTGAATCGCGTGTTCTTTATTTTTGTTACACAAATTTCAATCAAGAACGATATATCTAAGATTAAGCATGCTTTTCTACATAGGACAGCAAGCAAATTACCTTTGAAGAACGTTTTTTTCTCGAGCTCCTTCTCACACGATCACGATCTCATAAACTCGAACCCAAACGTTGAAGATTCCACCACTAGATCTTCTCTGTTGTTCTCTAGGTGAGGGAGGAAGGTGGGTTCCTTTTGCGTGAGATGTGGAGATTATGAGAGAAGTAGGGTTTGGAACTTTTTCAACAACACAATAATATGGTACTCTAGGGTTACCAAAGATTTTTCTCAAAGTTGCATCTCATGCAACTATTATAGGGAAATAGGATGGAAATTACCATCATATCCCTCATTCATTCCCTCATTAGTATATAGTTAATATGTGAATCTAATTCACATTAAAACCATATATTATATCAATTATATCACATATAATTGATATAACACCTCATATATGAAATTGAACACTTCAATTTCATTTCTAACTTTATACCCTCAATATTACAATGTTGAGCTAACGGAGGGACCTAATGGACCTACACTTCATGAGCTCCAATGATGCGAGATTAACTGATCAAACTCTTTGATCCAATTAATCAATATTCATTAACTACAAGTCACTCCACTATAGACTTGTAGCTTCACTCTCCTCACTTTAGATTATATTATGCCCATTGATATAATCATTACCCATGAGTCGACCCTTCACAGGTTGTTCGTAATCAAAGTTGGGTCAAATTACCATTTTACCCTTGTGATTATCTCTTTGTTCCTTAAGCACCACTGATCCTCTAATGAACAACAAGTCTATGGTCCTACCATAGACTCATTCCTCTTAAGCCAGTTTAGAGGGCGGGGCCCCGTTTTCAAGACCTGGACTCAGTTCTTAAGGGAACAACCTATCTAATTCCTTAGCATAGGAATGAGTGAATTCCATCTTGCATAGTTAAGTCCCCAGCTACCTACGAAGTTCTGTCCCTGAGAAGATAGGCTTATTGAGTCGGCTACAGGCCACTCTCACCCATACTAGTCTAAGGACAAACCCCTATAAGCAGGAGTTCTTAACTTGATAAGGATTCAGGTCGAGTCACTAATGACCACCTATAAACTATCAGTCTTATCCTGTTAACGACGTTATACTTGTCAGACTAATAATTTGCAGTATGGTCTTGTATGAACTCTTCATATAGGATGCCCCCACTCGCATGTCATCCACATGAATGAGTTGGATTACCTCATTTGTACTAATTACAAAGTGGGTCGCATCCATGGTGTTACTAGAATAAGGTTTCCAACCTTATTCTCATACCATAGACCATTTAGGTTATACTCTTGAACACAATCCAAATAGTGTACTACACTGATGTTCAAGATATATTATAACCTTGGAGCTTAGTTTATTGAATTTATAAAGCGATAATATAATTTTATTAAAACAAATAACTCTTTATTTATTTGATCAAATTTACATAAGTTTTAGGGCACATATCCCAACAATCTCCCACTTGACCTAAAGCTTGTGGAGTACATAATTTAAATATTACAATAATGTAAAATACAATAAACTAGGGAATTTAAACCTTGTGTACAATATACTCCCACTTGCCCTAGTTGGGAAAGACTTGTAAACCTAGACCTTCTAGGTGACTCTCAAATACTTTAGTCGTGAGAGCTTTTGTAAAAGGATCTCCCAGATGAGATGATATTTTCGCTCAATATGCTTACCCCTCTTGTGACTTCGGGGTTCCCTTGAATTTGCTATGACACCATTGTTATCACAATGCAACATGATAGGCAAACTCATATTTGGAACAACTTCCAAATCTAACATGAATTTCCTTAACCAAACGACCTCTTTAGCTGCTTCACAAGCTGCTACATATTCAGCCTCCATGGTGGAATCAGCGATGCATCCCTCCTTGACGTTTCGCCATACTACAACTCCTCCGTTAAGAGTAAATACTGACCCTGATGTAGATTTCCGAGAATCTTTATCAGTTTGAAAGTAAGAATCTGTGTATCCTGTAACGATCAAATCCTTAGCCCCATACACAAGCATGTAGTTCCTTGTTCTCCGAAGATACTTAAGGATCGTTTTAACCGTTGTCCAGTGTTCAGATCTTGGATTGGATTGATACCTACTGACCATTCCAACTGCAAAACATATGCCTGGTCGAGCACACAACATAGTGTACATCAGCCTCCCAACAGCTGATGCATAAGGAATCCGTCTCATGTTCTCAACTCCTTGAGGTGTCTTAGGACATTGTTCCTTAGAAAAATGAACTCCATACCTAAAAGGTAGTAAACCATTTTTGGTGTCTAGCATCTTAAATCTCAACAACACTTTGTCGATGTAAGATGTCTGAGACAAGGCTAGTGTTTTATTCTTGCGGTTCCAGACAATCTAGATCCCAAGAACAAACTGCGTTGCACCCAAATCCTTCATTTGGAATTGCGTAGCTAGCCAATTTTAATTTAAGTAAGATAACCTACATCATTCCCAATGAGTAGGATATCATCCACATATAGAACTAGGAATGCGACAGAACTATTGATGATTTTCTTGTAGACACAAGGTTCATCATCATTCTGATCAAAGCCAAAAGATTTGATTGCCTCATCAAATCTTATATTCCAGGACCTAGATGCTTGTTTCAGTCCATAGAATGACCTTTTAATCCTGCAAACCTTTTGTTTTTGTCCTGGTTCAATGAACCCTTTGGGTTGATCCATGTAGATGTTTACGTCAAGATTTCCATTCAAGAATGTTGTCTTGACATCCATTTGCCATACCTCATAGTAATAATATGCGGCAATGGCAAGTGGGATATGGATAGATTTTACCATAGCAACAGGTGAAAAGGTTTCCTCATAGTCAACCCCTTCAACCTGGGTATAACCCTTTACTACTAGTCTAGCTTTAAAGGTTTGCACCTTTCCATCTACACTACACTTTCTCTTGTAGATCCACTTACAACCTATAAGTTTTACCCCATCAGGTTTATCTACAAGATCCCAAACAGAATTGAAGTGCATAGACTCTATTTCTTGGTCCATGGCTATGACCCATTTGTCTTTGTCTTTGTCAACCATCGCTTGATTATAAGTCAATGGATCCTCACAGTCTTCATCTGGTATAACAACTTGGGTTTCAAATAAACCATGTAACGGGCAGGTTGTGTTACAACCCTCCTACTACGTCGAGGCATACTCAACTCTTGAGATGGACTCTCATGACTAGACAAGCTAGTATCAACAACTTTTGTTGACGTACTAGCTTTATTAGCAACCTTTGCTATTGTTCCGTCTAACTCACTTAACACAACTTTACTTCTTTGTTTGTGGTCCCTGATGTGGTCCTCCTCTAAGAAAGTGGCATTTGTCGACACAAGTACCTTATCTTCCTTAAGATCATAGAATAATCCACCTCTTGTCTCTTTTGGATAGCCTACGAATAGGCACAATTTTGAACGTGAATCCAACTTTTTTGGATTTGTCACAAGCACATGTGTTGGACAACCCCAAATTCTGAAATGACATAAACTACCTTTACGTCCTTTTCAGAGTTCCAGAAACACTTTTTGATGGCACATTGTTCAAAATGTATCCCGCAGTCTCTACTGCGTAACCCCAAAAGGAATCAGGGAGATGAGCAAACTCATCATTGATCAAACCATGTCCAACAAGGTTTTATTTCTCCTTTCCGATACACCATTTTGTTGGGGCGTACCGAGTGCTGAGAGTTGGGATGTAATTCCATGTTCTATCATATACTTCTTGAATTTTAAATCCATGTACTCTCCACATCTATCTGGTTGAAGTGTTTTAATTGTTTTACCTAATTGATTTTTAACTTCATCTTGAATTTCTTGAACTTTTCAAGCGCTTTAGACTTATGATGCATTAGGTAAATATGCCCAAATCTGGAATAATCATCTATGAAAGAGATGAAATATTCATAACCTCATCTGGCTTTAACATTCATCGGACCAGGAAGATCTGAATGTATAAGCTCAAGAGGTTATTTGGCTCTATAACCTTTTTCACTAAAAAGTCTTTTAGTCACTTTGCCTTCGAGGCAGAATTCACATACAGGTAAAGTATTTTCTTCTAACTCATTTAGAAATCCATTATTTACCAACCTCTCAATCCTATTGAGGTTAATGTGACCCAATCTAAGATGTCAAATATGAGCATTTTCTTTAGGAGAAATTTTACGTTTCTTAGTTTGTATGTTTGTTGTTTTAAATAATTCAGTGTTCAAAACCATTTTGACTGAATTAGGCCTTAAAACATACAACTCTTTTCTAATGAAGATTCACATATTTCAATACCATTCTTAAAAATAAACACTTTATTAGAAGAAAACGATATTGAAATACATTGTTTTACACTACTACAAATTATATATTTCTTGACACTTGCAAGTTTTAAATACTTGACGTTTTTATGAAAAAAACGTCAAGTATGACAGAGTTTTTAAAGAAAAACGTCAAGAAAAATTAAAAAACACAGAGGATGACAAAGATTTCAATTTTTTTCTCGTTTACACTTTACTTGACGTTTTTTAAACGTCAAGTAAAACAAAATGGAAAAGGCGCTCAATTTTAGTGTCATTTTTTTATTATTTTTCTAAACTAAACAAAAAGAAACCCTAGCGCTGTTTCAATCGATTTGTCGACCTGCGTTTCTCTTCTTCTTCTTCCCATATCTGGTTCCTCTTCAAGCTCACGCCAAAATCGATTTCTCTTCTTCTACTTCTCACAACACGGTTTCTCTTCATCGAGCAAGGTATGAACCTTCCGAAATCTTCTCTAGTTCATCCTCGTGAAAGGTAAGAACCTTTCTACTTCTCTACGATTTCTCTTTTTCTTCTTCTTCTCACATATTTTTCGTCTCCCATCGCTTTCCATCGTCACGAAATGAAATACCTTCAACAAGTCAAGTGATTGTCTTTCACATCATCTTAACCAATCGCCATCGATCGTCTCCCAAACATTCAACAATCACCGGCGGTCGTCTCAACCAATTATCGTCCATCCATTTGTAGTTCGCACGTCAATTGCTTGTCCTGGTTTTTTGTCTATCACCCATTCCTATTTTCTTTTTTTCTTTTTCCCCTTCTTTTTCCCTTTCTATTTCCCTTAAATTAACTTTTTTCTCTCTGCTTGTAATCATGCAGATGTGAATAAATGGATTGTTGCTGTTGTTAGCATGATAATCAGATGAGTCTTCTCCAAATTTTGTTGCTAGTTTAGTTTACTTTTCTTTTGTTTAGGCGGTTTGTTGTTACTCGTTAGTACCTTGAACAAAATGGGGGTTGATTTTTTTCACCTAGAACCAATTGTGTTATGGGTTTCATGTTGCATAAAGATTCTTTTAAAACCTCCATTTAATCTCTATTCCTCCTCCATTAGCTGCTCACCTGCGTGTTTGTCCTTATGTTTTGGTACCTTTTAGATTCAATTTTTTCATTCAAGGTGAGGCTGAGAAGGAGTATTGGAGGGTACTCACAACAACCAAGAAAAGCATCATCGTGACTTTAAGGGGCAACCACGAAAGGTCTGCTTTATAAAACCGATGAATAGTGTTCTTTGATTTTTTTTTACTGAAGCTTATGCTTAATGTTTACTTGGTATGTTTCATAATCAAAATATTGGGATCGTTTCAATTACAATCAAACTCATTGGTTAGGAGGTAAGAATTTGACTTCTCATTCTTTTCTTTTAAAATCATTCAATTTGTTGGTCTGTTCTGCCCATAATGTGTTTGTGAAAATTCTTGATTAAATGAAATCTAATAGTTTGGCGGAGAATGAGTTTAGAGTGTTAGATAGGGTGGTTGAGATTGATAATTGAAGTCATTTTTCAGCTTTGCCCACTTATAGGCAGTGTTATGATTATAGTAGAAGGTGGGCATAAAAGAAAGCGAGCAAATGAGAGTTTCTTATCTTCAAATATCCATTGTTTTCTTTCCTCCCACACAAAACTTAGATTATTAAAATCTAGAAGTAGAAAACACTAAATAAAAAAGTTTTTTCATTAGCATTTCATCAACAAGTAGTGCAACTGCATCTTAGACTTAGAGACAAAGGCATCGAGATAAGGTTTAAAATTGTGGTCTTATATAATTTAATTCTTAAAACACCAACTTTTTTCCTTAAGTTTTGATTTTTGTTTGGGTTAATCTCCAAAAGCCGTCATAATTATCAAGTTCTTGAGTTCTAGCCTCCAAGTTTCAAGCTGACTATTGAAGTTGACATTGGGGGACACAAAGGTACTAGGGTAGACATAATGTCAGTGATATGTAACTAGCTTGTAATTAATCTTTCTACAATGAAATTTAATTAATAATTAAAAGTACAGGAAAACTAGTCTCAAATGAATGCATGTTAATTATTCTTCTAAAAGTACTTTACCGTATCGCCTAGGTTTGAAAACTAGTCTTCTAAAAGTACATGAAGACTATTCTCAAATGAATTCATGAATAAATTGATCTCTATAGTTAAGAATTTTAGCCTCCTAGAGGTTAGCAACAAAAAAAGAGGATGGAGGGAGAGGATGAACAATCAAATAAATAAAAAAGGTTTTAGGAGAACAATTCAAAAAGTCCAAATGACAAAGGATAAATAGAGTCTGCAGAGAGACAAACTCTGTGTCCTAGCCCCAAGGAGAGCAATTGTGACTTACCCTTTTAACTACTCATGTACATGTTGGACTCTTGAAGGCTTATCGCAGTTCTAAGGAAACCGCTACATAAGAAACACACCCAAACATCATCTTAGTTTTAACATTCGTAAATTTTCCAATTTCCCTTTTTTTGTATATTAGCCAAGACTAAATAATCTCACATGTTCATGGTTAGGGAGGATGTGAGAGAGAATTGGTCTCTCGTGTTATCTTAAATATGATCTTACATGTTAATGGTTATGCTTGTTTAACTAGTATATATATATTCTTAAGTCATTGTTATTTACTAATTTGATGAATTTTAGTATTTATGTTCATCATAAGTTTAGGTTGTTATGTTCTTGAGTTCAAGTTCCCAGCTTTAAGCTTTTGAGTTGAAGTTGGAAAACTAGCTTTAAACTTTTGTTTCTTGTTTAGTGAGAAACTTCGAATATACTGGTATAATTTAAGTTGACTATAGGTCCTCAATCAATACCTCATCAATGTCGTGGCTTAATAAATCTCATAGTTCATGGCCACTATCTTTATTTGGTTAATACTATGATTATGCATTATGATTAGTGCAGTGAATATTATTACTTTTATAAAATAACATCTTCCATATTTTTCTTATACATTCAATATCCTGCCTCATCAATTTTCTATTTATACAATAGAGTCATCATCTTGTATACACATTAAAAAAGAGAAATTGTTTATCCAAATCAATTTGATATAATTCTCTAGTTATATGAGATCTTTCTGAACCTTTTGTTTTTAAATTTCTTTTTGTGGTATAGTTTGGTTTGTGGTATAGTTTTGTTTGTGCTATAGTTTCACTTTAGACACGTTTTTCGTTTCTTTAAGAGAAAAAAATGACACTTAAACTCTTTTTTTTTTTCACACTTTTTGGCTACTTTGTAGGTTTCAAGGGACGAATTAAACATGTTTAGGTCTTTTTGAGTTGTTTTTAGCCTGAAAGTGTGTTTAAGTTCCTTTAAGTCACATTGTTGTAGCATCGAGGGGTGGTTATGTGTTCACTTTAGGAATTTTCTAAATTTCTTTAAGAGTCCTAATGACACTTCAAGTATTTTTAGCACGTTTTGGCATTTTGTAAGATTTAAAGGAAAAAGTCAACACTTTTGGTCCTATTGAATTAGTTTTTTGCCCCAAAGTACCCTTGAGTACCTCTTCACTACTTTGTAGCATCCAATGGTTGGTGTGTGGTTAAGTTTCACTTTAGGTACTTTCTAGGTTTCTTTAAGAGCCAAGTGACACTTAAATTATTTTTAGCCACTTTTTAGGTTACAAGAGGCAAAGTAGGAACTTTTATTTTGTCTTGAGTTAGTTTTTGGCTTGAAAGAATACTTAAGCACCTTTAATACACCTTTGTTGCAAAGGGGGTTAGTTGTGTGATCACTTTAGGTACTTTCTAAGTTTCAAAACAACCCTTAAACTCATTTTAGCCATTTTTTCACACTTTGTAGCTTCTATGATGGAAACTAGAAACTTTTAGGTTGTTTTGAGTTATTTTTAGCCTGAAGGTATGCTTAATCGCCTTGAAGACACGTTTGTAGCAATTGGAGTTCCAAGTTTCTTTAAGAGTCAAAATGACACTTAAACTTGTAAGTTAATTCATTTTTTCTTCATTTTTTAGTTTTGTATGATCATTACACTTGATTGAAACCTTGTTTGGTTGTTTTTATTTTTTTGCGAACTTAGAGCAATATCAATTTTTTTATCTCAGAATAATTTGAAAAAATACGAAAATCGATATGATGGAAAACAGTGAAGGCAAGTATTTAAACTTAGTTTATTCTATTATATATGAACACATTTAGTGCGTGTATTATAAGTTTTTTATTTTGGTATTGCAGTGCCCTTTACAGGTGGGAAGTGTTGAATGTGGGTATTACGTCGTGAGATATATGATAGATATCATGACAAAAGGAAGCATCGTAGTCACAGATTCGGTATGTTATTTAGTTTGCATTCCAATTGTTACACTTGACAAAACATTATTTATTATAATATTTGACTCTTAATGTTTGTAGATTGATATAAGAAACGCATACTCGCAATCGGAGTTAGATGAAGTGCGAGTGGAGTGGGCTGAATTTTTGGGTGGATACATATGATGAATTCTTGGGTGGATACTACTTTGGATTGTTCATGTCAATTTTTTGGGATGCTACATATGAAGGTGTCAAATATTCTTTTTGTGTAAATGTGGTTTGACATAGGATTGATCGTGACATTTTTTGGATGCCTACATGAAGGTGCCAAATATTTTGTATAGATCATGTTTGCTTGAGATAGGATTGAACACATTTTTTGGATGGTTACCAAATATTTTTGTGTAAATGTTGTTCAGGCTAGGACCCATAGATTATCTAACTATGGTGGAGATGATTAGTGTTTGAACATATATGGTGGAGATAAGTGTAGTTTGTCATTTTGAATGTATAACTATTATCGGAGTTACTAATGTTTGAATTGTTAAAGTTGAACTTTCTTGTCATTTTAGAGTTGTTCATATGGGAAGAAGATTTGAATTTTTTTGGGTATTATTGATGGAATTTTATTTCATAGATCTTGAATATAATTTATTGGAATGCAATGCAGAAAATTCTAGATTTTATGGAATAATTGGTTGAAAAGAACATTACATTTGACACTTTACAATTGTCAAAGTTTACTTTCAATTTGACGTTTTAGAACTGTCAAGATAAACTCATATTTGACACATTTCAAGTGTCAAGTAACTTTTATTTGACATTTCTGCAATGTCAAGATAAACATATTTTTGACACAGAGAACATGTCTAGTATTAACATAAATTTGACACTGTTTCAGAGTCGAGATAAAATTACATTTGACGAATAAAAAGTGTCAAGAGTTTAGGTTCAAAATGACACATTATAAGCGTCAAAAAAGAGTATACATAACACTTTATAAGTGTCAAGTATTGTATATTATTCTTGACGGTGGATTCCTAGACAGTTTGAAAAACGTCAAGTAAGGCAAAATTTGACATTTTATAAGCGTCAAGAAAACTAATTTTTGTAGTAGTGTTATAAGGCAAGAAATTGAAATAAGGTTTCTAGTAAACTCTGGTATCACTAATATATTGTCTAAGAAGATATATTTCTTGCCAAAATTAAGCTTCATTGTGTCAATTGCTACAGCTGAGACGACTTCTCCATTTCCAACCTGGAGCGTGATCTCTCCTTTCTATAACTGCTGCCAGGAATCAATTCTCTGAAAAGAAGAGCAAACATAATTAGTGGCGCCTGAATCAAGTATCCAAGCAGTTTTATCATTATCCACTAAACAAGCTTCTAAGTAAAGTAAATCATATTTACCTTCCTTCGTCTTTTCTGCAATGTACTTCGGGCAGCTCCTTTTCCAATGCCCTTCTTCATTGCAGTGGAAACATTTTCCTTTGTCTGCAACTTCTTTGACCTTCTTGCCCTTCTGGGCGGTAACTTTGTCAGCTTGTTTCCCTTTACCAACTTTTTTCATGTTTTTCTTCTTCCCTTTCAGGTTAGAAGAAGATGAAGCCACTGTTTTTTATCCAGAGGTCGAACCTCTGTGATAACTCCTACTGCCAACATTTGTCTCACCTTTCGATCCCTGAATTTTCATCAAAGATTGAAAGGTCTGGAGTTCATTCAGAAGGGAGGTAAGATTGAAAGTAAGCTTGTTCATAACAACATTACTTCTAAACTATAAGAAACTATCTGGAAAAGTTTCCAGAATGAAGCTGATTTGGCTTGATTCATCGATAGAAGCACCATTCGACTGCACAATGTTAAAGTGTACCATCATATCCAGGACATGATCCCGAACAGATGAACCCTCTGGCATCCTCGAGTTGAATATATACTTGAGGGCATTGTGTCGGGCCTATGTAGACTGTTGTCTAAACATACACTACACTGAATCCATGATTTCCTTAACAGTCATCATGTCGTCGTGCTTCTTGGCTAATATGTCAGACATACTTGCCAGCATATAGACCTTGGCCTTATCATTCGCCTTGATTCATCAATCATATGCATCACGAACATTTCGTGTAGGATTCAAGCCTGACACCTGAGGACACTCCTCAGTTAGCATAAACTTTATATCATCCACTACCAAAATAGTGTTAAGTTTGTTTTTCCAAGTCATCATGTTCTCTCCGATTAATTTTTCCGCACCCAGTAAGGAAATAATAGAGCTAGCCATTTGCTGAAATTTACAAAAAAAAAAACTTGTATAAGTTTCTCGCTATAACTGTCTAATCCAATCATATTTTAACTAATTATCTAATGATTCTTAAGTTATTAATAATTTGCAATGATACTCCAAAGGTTTAGAATGTATGACACCGAAGGGTAATAAAAAACACTACTCCTCTGAATCAAGACATTCTTGACCAAAACCTAATGCCATAATAACTCTTATTCCTATAGGCTTTAGTTACCATTATTTGGTCAGGATACATACACTTCTTATGTACCTTGTGAGTGTAACCCTCTATCTTTAGACCCCAGAGTCTACATCCAACAAAATCTGGCGAAGGGAGGACTAGGTTGAAAAACAGACTAAGAAAATCTTTATCCCTTTCGGGTGTCCACTGTGTTCGATCCCCTATGATCAAGCCCTCCGAAGTGATTGTCTGGTCCAGGCCAAACTAGCAGGCTGACCATAGTGATCTTACGGTGTGAACCGACAGAAGAGACCATAGATTTTGTTTTCACTAAACCTGCTCCCACTCACTATAGGTACTCTCTCCATTCACCTTGATATTGACTCATACAAACACCAGCTGAAGGGGCTCTCCCGTTTGCGCCACGAGACCAAATATGAGTCTCACGGTGTGAACTTCCCGGAGAAACATAGGTGGAATTATATGTATCATAAACACTTTTCCTCCCACTGGACACTTTAACTCGATAGGAAAATGACCTAGGCTAAACCCGGCTAATGGTTTTACCTAAAATTATCAATATAACTCTTATATTGATTTTATCCTAAGTTTGCTAATATAACTCTTTATATTAAACCTAGGATTTCTAGTTTATTAACCATTTAATAAACCCGCCGACGCTACTATAATTTATAAACCCTATGATTAAAATTCACTCCCATGTCAGTTCCCAGGTAGGGGTGTTCCATTTCCGTCAGCTTAAATTTCTCAACCTAGACAGAACCTTCCTTAAACAGAGTTCCTCTTTTAATCATTGTTTATAAATTACATGGTTCCTAATTCTAATCTAATTAGAACTAGATAACCTAATGTCTATTAATTCCAAGTTCTAAACATTTTAAAACTAATAATTAACCTTAGGTGACATCCATACTATGTTATATTTGCTTGATCATCCATCACATGAATAATAAATATACATAGCATATTCATCTCATGAAAAATAATGCATGTCAATGTTGTCCATAAATTAATAGAACACCTTATATTAATTATACATGCAAACTACATAATATAACATTTTATATTATAAATGATGCATGGAAATGCTTAACCTAAGGTTGGATATCTAAAATAGTAGCATACATTATGCATGGCAATAATTATACAACAATTGCATAATTTAAATAGCAAAATTAGACCATTTTTAGCACCCCTAAAATTAATTTAATTAATATAATCCAATTATATTAATTAAAATTAATAATATTAAATTAAATTTAATAATATTAAATTAAATTTAATATAAAACTTTTTTATATCAAATAAATATATAATAAAATCGCATTTCCGTTTCTGCTTGTTGCTGCGTTACTCCAGCAGCGTTGCAACGCTGACTCCTTCATGTCGCGCGCCTCAACTGCTTCAGCGTTGCGACGCCTATGCTGGCGTTGCAACGCCATCGTTTCCACATCCTAGCGTTGCGACGTTAATTGGAGCGTTGCAACACTGCACCTCTTACAGCTTGAAGACCGCCTCAACGGCGTTGCAATGCTGATGAACAGCGTTGCAACGCGGCACACAGAACAACAAGTTGTCTCCACTGTTTTTGCTCATTTTCGCTCCTTTCTTCTCAACAACAACTTTGCCTCGATCGACACGGACTTACAGACTCGATTTACAATTAAAATTGTCCAAAACATTGGACCCTTACATTGAACGGTTCAATGAAATAAAATTGTAAATCTATGGTGCCAAAAACGAAAACATCTAATTCGCAAACAGATTATACATCTCATGAAATCAGTAAATCCCACTTTGTTCTTGACAATCTAGAGAAAAATCAAGAACACAACTGGGTTTTGATACTAATTAAAGGGATCGAATTCCGCAGCGGAAGCGATTGTTAATCGCGTGTTCATGATATTGTTACATAGATCTAAAATACAAGAACTAAATCTAAGATTTAGCATGCTTTACGAAGTATAGGACAACAAGATATCACCTTTTAAGAATACTTTCTTCACGAGCTCCTTCTCCCACGATCACGATCTCAGCAACACGAATCCGAACGTATGAAGATTCCCCACTAAATCTTCTCCGTTGTTCTCTAGGTGAGGGAGGAAGGTGGGTTCCTTTATGATGAGATGTAGAGGTTTGAGAGAAGGTTTTGTTTGGAACTTTTTCTAACACAAAATGGAACTCTAGGGTTTCTGTGTAAAAGCCTTAACCCAAAGTTGCATCTCATTCAACTATTTATAGGGAAATAGGATGGAAATTACCATCTTATCGCTCATTCATTCTCTCATTAGTATACAGTTAATATGTGAATCTAATTCACATTACAACTATATATTATATCAATTATATCACATATAATTGATATAACACCTCATATATGAAATTGAACACTTCAATCTAATTCCTAACTTTATACCCTCAATATTACCATGTTGAGCCAACGGAGGGACCTAATGGACCCACAGTTCATGAGCTCTAATGATGTGAGATTAACTGATCAAACCCTTTGATCCAATTAATCAATATTCATTAACTACAAGTCACTCCACTATAGACTTGTAGTTGCACTCTCCCCACTGTAGATTATATTGTGTCCATTGATATAACAATTACCCATGAGTCGACCCTTCACAGGTTGTTCGTAATCAAAATTGGGTCAAATTACCGTTTTACTCCTGTGATTACCTCTTTGTTCCTTAAGCACCACTGATCATCTAATGAACAACAAGTCTATGGTCCTATCATAAACTCATTGATGGAGATCTGATCTCCTTAAGCAGCGGAAACGTGATTGAGATCGTTAATTTGCTTGATTGTTTTGCTAAAAATAAAAACCAGTACATTGACCCAAAAATACAGAACAAGCATATATTCTAATCCTATTAGGCATGGATTAAATGCATACAAACATGCTACAAGTTTAACGTTTAAACTAAAGGAGAGAAAGAAGAATTACCTTTGTAGACTTTTTCCAACAGCAACTCCTTGCTCCAAGCAGTATAGCAACAAAGGAACTTCTCTGTTTTTCTCTGTGCAACAACACCACCACTTGGATCACCTCCTATGTCTCTGAGTACTTAGATCCTCCTTGTTGGGAAGGATTCCAACTTTTGGAATGTGAAGGGAATTTGAGAGTGAGAGAGAAATTTTTTCAGCAATTCTCTAAAACTTGAAATTGATCAATCGGTCCACTTCACTTCCCTCCAGGAGAAGTTAAACCCAGTAGCAGGCATCTCCCACTTCCTATCGAACAGGAAGTTGGAATAGAGAGGGGGAACGTGTCCTCCTGACACGTTCCTTATTTATTTAATTAATCACATTAATTAAATAATCAAATGAATTAAATATCTTATATAAAATTTATATTAAAACACATTTAATGAATTATCCCTCTATCCTATAGTTTTAATGCACATCTAATGTACATTAAATTTAACCTATAATTTTTAAGTATGAATCACATTCACATTTAAATTTAATATTTGAACTCTTTCAAATATTTAATTCTCTCACATAATTTAATATGAATCATATTCACGTTAAATTTATAATATATAGTTCCAAAACTATATATTATATCGTATCTAAATACATAAAATATATTCCCTAGTGAATTTGAACATTTCAAATTCAAATGATCTAAGAACCCTTTACGACTAGAAGGTGGACCTAATGGACCTACAGATCAGAAGCTCCAACGATACGAGACTGCTTGGTTAATCTCATTAACCTCCCAATCAACATTCGTTAACTGCGAGAACACTCCACTAAAGTCCCACAGTTGCACTCTTCTCACTGCAGATATATTTCTGTGTCCATGGATATTGACCAATAACAGCAAGTCAATCCTTCACGAATGTTCGTAACACCAGTTGTGTCAAATTACCGTTTTACCCCTGGGTTACATCTTGTGCCTTAAGTACTAGTGCTCTTCTAACAAATAATTTGTTTGTGGTCCTACCAACAAACAGAGTCCCTCTCGGGCCAATGAGAGGGTCGGGCCCTTTGTTCTAGTCCCGGAGACACCACTTAAGGGAACATTCCTCTACTTACCCTAGTAGGCGGGAATGAGTGAATTCCATCTTGCTAAGTTAAGTTTCCAGCCGCTCACTCGGTCTTGTCCCCAAGAAGGTAGGCATATTGAGTCGGCGAATCTGGCCACTCTCACCCATACTAGTCAAAGGACAATCCCTCGCAAAGCAGGAGTTCGTAACTTCGCTCGTGGATTGAGATCAAGTTGCCTAGGTCATCCTAGTGAAATAGAAACCTAACTAGTCAACGGAGTTACAGCTAGAGGTTACTATTTCGTGGTCCGGTCTTATGTAATCTCATTACATAGGATATCCCCACTCACATGTCATCTACACGAACACTTTAGGATCACAGTGTTTGTATCAAATACAAAGTGGGCCACATCCATAGTTTAACCAGGGTAAGGTACCCAAACCTTATCTCCTAACTATAGACCCTTTAGGTTGTATCTCGAACCGAGATCCTTTTTATGTACATTACATTCAGTTAAAGATTCATTTAAAACCCTTGGATGTTTAGTTTATTGGATTTAGGGTTTAAATAACGGCAAACTCGTAGAAAACGAACAATAACATTTTATTGAAATAATAGCACTTTATTACATTAATTAGAACATAATTACAAACTACGGGTTTTAGGGCACAAATCCCAACACTCATACCCTCTTAAGCTAGTTTAGAGGGTGGGGCCCCATTGTTCAAGACCTGGAATAAGTTCTTAAGGGAACAACCTATCTAATTCCTTAGTGTAGGAATGAGTGAATTCCATCTTGCATAGTTAAGTCCCCAGCTACCTACGAGGTTCTGTCCTTGAGAAGGTAGGCTTATTGAGTCGGCTACAGGCCACTCTCAACCATACTAGTCTAAGAACAAACCCTTATAAGCAGGAGTTCTTAACTTGCTCAGGATTCAGGTCGAGTCATTAATGACCACCTATAAATTATCAGTCTTATCCTGTTAACGGCGTTATAATGGTCAGACTAATAATTTGCAGTCCGGTCTTGTATGAACTCTTCATACAGGATGCCTCCACTCGCATGTCATCCACATGAATGATTTGGATTACCTCATTTGTACTGATTACAAAGTGAGTTGCATCCATGGTGTTACCAGAATAAGGTTTCCAAACTTATTCTTATACCATAGATCATTTAGGTTATACTCTTGAACACAATCCAAATAGTGTCTACTACACTGATGGTCAAGATATATTATAACCTTGGAGCTTAGTTTATTGGATTTAGAAAGCGAAAATATAATTTTATCAAAACAAATAACTTTTTATTTATTTGATCAAAATTACATAAGTTTTAGGGCACATATGCCAACAAGCACGTGTGTCGGACAACCCCAAATCCTGAAGTGATGTAAACTAGGTTTACGCCCCTTTCCCAACTCAAAAGGTGTTTCTGAAACACTCTTTGATGGAATAGTGTTCAAGATTTGAATCGAAGTCTCTACTACGTAACTCCAAAACGAGTCAGGCAATTGAGCATAGCTCATCATAGATCGAACCATGTCTAACAAGGTTTCGTTTCTCCTTTCTGACAGATTGTTGCGTAAATTTTGCAATAATACAAGTGTAAAGGTCAAGTTTTAATATAGTGAATGTGAGTACGAGTATCGTCCACAGGATTGGGTTATTTAATTCAATTAATTCCTATCAATATCACCACACAATTTTATCTAGAAAATCAAACTTTAGATGAATTAGAACACAAAATCAAAGAATGAAAATTGAGAACAATGAGGAGAGACAAATATCTTAGGGACTGGATTTCACCAATTAATTAACTATTTTATTGAGATCATGCTAATGGGTTATTGCACTGCTTTTATAAACCAAGAAACTAATATAACAAATAACCCCTCTCGAGGCAAGTGAATCTCATGCAAGA
Organism: Trichosanthes cucumerina; assembly: GCA_036507285.1. Taxonomy (NCBI): domain Eukaryota; kingdom Viridiplantae; phylum Streptophyta; class Magnoliopsida; order Cucurbitales; family Cucurbitaceae; genus Trichosanthes; species Trichosanthes cucumerina. The sequence continues at coordinate 83,460,502 of CM071835.1, read as the reverse complement.
CATAGAAATAAACATCTCTGTTCAAACCTAAAAATCAAACATGGCACTAAGTTCAATACTTATGGGTTTCTAATAGCGCTTCATTCATTTCAAGTCAATGTAACTATCAGTCATGCAATTGAGATCAGATCTAAAATACCTTTGACAAGAATAAATTTAGACCTAAGAACAAATAAACCGTGATCAAGAGTCTATAAGCATTAAGGATGCAATTGCATGAATGAAAGAATTACAATAAACCAAAAGCAGTCAATTCAACAAAATAGCGTAATTAAAAGGCTACATCTATCCTTGAGATAACAAGTTTAGCTACTCATGTCCACTATAAAACCTACTAAACTCAAATACAAACCCATAGTTTATCAAACAAAGTGAAAAGAACGAAGAAAGAACTCTCGTGGCGTGAACGACAATGATCCCGACACCTATCACGAACCCCAAGCTTCAATAATCTTCTTCTCGAACTCTCTCAAAAGTCTTCTTACAGTCACTCACGATGATTTTCGACAATGGTTTATTGCTCTCCAAAACATTCCCCTCAAATTAGAGCCAAAGAAGCATTTTTATACTATCGGCACGACGTTGCAAGGTCGTGCCCTAGGTGATCTAATTAAAAATGGAAAAAATCTACAGTGTTGCAATGCTGCTACCCTAACGCGCCTTTTTCTTATCGAACTAGCGTTGCAATGCCATCGCCACGGGTCTTCAAGGTTAAATAGTCACACGTTGGTCGTTGCAACGCCCATAATGGTATTGCAACGCCATCCTCTCGGGTTTAATGACTTGGTTTGGCCTTCCTCCTTTCATTTAATGCCATTTTTAGCTCCATTAAGCATACTTTGACTCCTTTTTCAATCGTATTTCTCCATCCGCTCTTGGATTGCTCTTCAACCTGAAATTCAATAATTTAAACACATGAAAGCCCTGAAATTATCAGAAAACTAGCATAATTTAAGCCTAAGGATAACACATTTGTGTGCTATAACACACCATTCTATTGTGGTGTATTGGGTGCAGAGAGTTGAGACTGGATTCCATGTTCTATTAAATAGTCCTTGAATCTCAAGTCCATATGCTCTCCACCTTGATCGGATCGAAGTGTCTTAATGGTTTTCCCTAATGCATTTTCCACTTCAGCCTTGAACTCTTTGAACTTTTCAAGAACCTCAGACTTATGATGCATTAAGTATAGATAACCATACCTCGAATAATCATCTATAAAAGAGATGAAATATTCATACCCTCCCCGAGTTTTAACATTCACCGGACCATAAAGATCCGAATGTATAAGCTCTAAGGGCTCTTTGGCTCTATAACCTTTTCCTGTAAAAGGTCGCTTAGTCATTTTTCCTTCTAAATAGGACTCACAAGGAGGTAAAGAATCATCTTCTAACTTGTTTAGAAGTCCATTCTTAGTTAATCTCTCAATTCAGTTGAGATTTATGTGACCAAGTTTTAGATGCCAAAGATAGGTATTATTATTCGGAGAAGTCTTTTGCCTTTTACTTTGAGTATTTGCAGTTTTAAACATCTCATGATTTAAAATTGCTTTAGTTTGGTTCGATTTTAATACATACAAGCCGTTTTCTAATTTAGCAGAACAAATATTGACACCCTTTTTCGAAATGAACGCTTCATTAAAAGAAAAAGAAATACAATATTTATGTTCAATTAAACAAGAGATACATAATAAGTCTGTCTTGATTCTAGGAACTATATACAAATTTTCTAAAAATAAAAATCTATCTCTCAAAAAAACTTCGCATCTCCCACTGCACGATCTGAGACGACATCTCCCATTACGACCCTAAGGGTCATCTCACCCTCATCGAGCTCCGTGAAGGAACTAGTTTCCTGTAATGAAGAGAAAATGTGGTTAGTGACTCCGGAATCAAGTATCCAAGTGAAGTCATCACTTTCCACTAAACATGTTTCTAGAAAAATTTAATCACATTTACCTTTCTCCTCTTTGAGTTCAACAAGGTACTTTGGGTAGTTGCGCTTCCAATGCCCGTCCATGTTGCAGTGGAAACACTTTTCTTTATCTGCAACCTTGGCCTTTCCTTTGCCCTTATCAACAACGACAAGTGTTTTTCCCTTCCCTCATTTCTTCTTCTTCTTGATCTTCTTAAGGCCAGAAGAGGAGTCGCAGGACTTAGTCCCAGAGGATGAACCCTTTTGGAACTTTCTGGAATAGGTAAAAAGATTTGTCTCTCCATCAACCTGTCCCTTATTCTTCATAAGAGGCTGGAAAGTCTGCAGCTCGTTAAGGAGAGTGGTCCGGTTGTACTCTATCTTGTTCATCACTGCATTGCTGCGGAATTGCAGGAAGCCCTTCGGAATAGATTCCAGGATGAACGACACATGACTTTGCTCGTCGATGATCGCCCCGTTCATTTCTGTCATGTTGAAGTGCGTAAGATCGAGAACGTGTTCTCTCACCAAAGACCCCTCCTTCCATACGGTTATAAGCGTATTTCAGGGATTCATGCCGAAGCTGTCTAGACGGTTGTCCGAACATATTCTTCAACAAATTCATGATCTCACTGAAGGGAATGAGAATCCCGCGCAGCGAAAGACGATTGAATCGTCGTGGTATCATTATACAACATGGTTTTATTAAAACGATCTACAATAGATCTAGGCTAAACATGCTGGAAAAAAAAAAAGAAAAACAGTAAGAATAAAGGTACTTACTTGTTGAAGACTTTCTTCAAAGTTTCTTCCTCAAAATCACGAACTCTTCGTGCTCCTCGAACTCAACGAACTCTTCCCACGAATGATCTTGAACACCACCAATTGGCCTTCTCGGTTGTTCTCTTTTGGAGAAGGGAAGTTAGTGGGAACCTTTTGTGTTTTGGAGAGGGAGGAGAAAAAGAGAGAGTAGAGAGAATTCTTCTTCTCTTCTTTGATGAAAATAAAAAAAAATGAGAGAGTAAGATGCATTCCTTCTTGCAAGAAGGGTTTATATAGTGGAATTGATGGAGTTAAAATCTCCACATAATTACCACTTTACCACAACCATAGGTTATGCAAATCTCATTTGCATAGCCACATAATATAAGATATCTCATATCTCATATTGCAAATCTCATTTGCAATAATTGTGGATTAATTAAATTGAATCACATCCAATTTAATTTCTCTCAATTAATTTCTCCAATTAGCCCTAATTCAACCATTAGGCTAACCTATAGTTTATTATGAATCTCATTCACATTAAACTATATTTTATATCATTCATATCTCATATAAATGACATAAAAGCCCTTAAAGTGAAATTGAACACTTCAATTTCATACCCAAATATTAACCCTTCTTTTAACCCAAGTGGAGCCAACCGAGGGACCTAATGGACCTACAGTGACGGGCTCCAATGATCCGAGATTAACCTGCCAAACTCTTTGACACGGTTAACCAACATTCATTAGCTACGGTAACACTCCACTATAGCGCGTGTTTGCACTCCCGTCGGCTGCGAATATTACGTGTCCACTGATATAACCAATTCTCATGAGTCGACCCTTCACAGGTTGTTCGTAGACACGACTGGGTCAAATTACCGTTTTACCCCTGTGTCTACCTCTTGTTCCTTAAGTCCCCGCTGCTCCTCTAATGAACAACATATTGTGAGGGTCCGACCATACACAACACCCTTCTCGGACCAGTGAGAAGGTGGGCGTCCGTTGTTTAAGCCCTGGAGACAACACTCAAGGGAATAATCCCTTTAGTTTCCCTAAAGGCGAGAACGAGTGAATTCCATCTCGCGTAGTTAAGTTCTCGGCTCCCTACTTGGTTACGTCACGAGAAGATAGGCATATTGGACGAGTAATCGTGACTACCCTCACCCGCGTACTAGTAAAAGAAGCAGGACACTCGCAGCATGGGCGAGTCCGTAACACGCTCGGGATTCGTGTCGAGTCACTAATGGTCATCTACGAAGTTATTAGTCCCTCATCACAAGCGGTGTTACATCGTGAGGTCTAATAAATCACGGTCCGGTCTTGTACAATCTCATTGCACAGGATGCCCCCACTCGCATGTCAACCACATGAACGAGTCAGATCACCTCGTTTGTATCTAATACAAAGCGGGTCGCATCCACAGTGTATCCAGGATTAGGTCTCCAACCCTATCCATATACTGTAGACCGTTTGGGTCATTAACTCGAACGTGATCCTCCCTGTGTGTCCACTACACACCGTTCAAGTTCTAGTTCTCTCATAAATTCAATGACCCTGGAGCTTAGTTTATTGGAAAAGTTTATAAATATTGCGAGACACAAAGTGATGAAATGAATAACTCTTATTAATTTCAAACAATATATTACAAACACGTGATTAGGACAAAAATCCCAACAAATTCCCACTTGGACTAAGCTAGTGGAGAAAATACATTTCAGAAATATACATAAATTACAATGAAGTAATACAATAAACTAGGGCATTGAATATCCGTTTACACATCTCCCACTTGCCCTAGTCAGGAAGCTCTCGAAGACCTAGACTCTCTAGGTGACCCTCAAACACCTTAGTCGTGAGGGGCTTTGTAAATAGATGTTGTGCTCCAATGCTATCTGCGTGACCGTCACGTCTCCGCGGTGCACAATCTCCCGTATCAGATGATACTTGCGCTCAATGTGTTTGCCTCTCTTATGGCTCCGAGGCTCACGTGAGTTGGCTACTGCACCACTATTATCACAGAACAGTGTGATCGGTAAGTTCATGTTTGGAACAACTTCCAAATCTGTCATGAACTTCCTAAGCGAAATAACTTCCTTTGCAGCTTCACAGGCCGCAACATACTCCGCTTCCATAGTGGAATCAGCGATGCATCCCTGCTTGATGCTTCGCCATACTACAGCTCCTCCATTCAAAATGAAGGCTGACCCCGAAGTAGATTTCCTAGAATCCTTATTGGTCTGAAAATCAGAATCCGTGTATCCCGTAAGGATCAAATCCCCACTACCATATACTAAGCTGTAGTTCCTCATTCTCCTAAGATACTTGAGGATTGCCTTTACGGCTGTCCAATGATCCAATCCTGGATTGGACTGATATCTACTGACAATTCCTACTGCATAACAGATGTCGGGCCTAGTACACAGCATGGCATACATCAGGCTCCCTATAGCTGAAGCATATGGAATCCGTCTCATATCCTCAACATCTTGAGGAGTCTTAGGACACCGATCCTTAGACAAATGAACCCATGCCCGAAAGGCGCAAGCCCTCTTGGAGTTTCTCGTGCATCTTATATCTAGACAACATCTTGTCAATATAAGACGCGCTGAGACAAGGCTAGCGTCGCTCGTTCTTAGGTTAGGACTATCCGGATACCTAGAACATACCGAGCTTCTCCCAAATCTTTCATTTGGAATTGCGAAGCTAGCCACTTCTTAACGTCAAGAAGAAATTCTACCTCATTCCCAATGAGAAGAATATCGCCCACATACAACACCAAAAATGCGACGGTTTTGTCAACGATTTTCTTGTAAACACAAGGCTCGTCGACATTTTGGTCAAAGCCATAAGATCTCGATCGCCTCATCAAACCTTATATTCCAAGACCTCGAAGCTGTTTGACCCATAAATGGACCTATGAAGCTAAGGCAAACCTTTTTTGCTCTTGGCCTTGGGCAATGAACCCTTTGAAATTTGGTCCATGTAGATGGTCTCATCAAGTTTGCCATTCGTAGAAAGGTTGTCTTGGCGTCCATCCGCCATACCTCGTAGTCATAATACGCGGCAATGGCTAGAAGGATCTGATCGACTTTACCATGGCAACGGTGAAAAGGTCTCCTCATAGTCAACCCTTCAACAACTCAGGTAAACCCCTTTGCCACTAGTCGGGGCTTTGAAGGTCTCGCACCTTCCCATCTACGCCACGTTTACGCTTGTAGATCCATTTGCAACCAATAGGTTTTACCCCATCCGGTTGATCCACAAGCTCCCATACTGAATTGAAGTACATAGACTCCATTTCTCGGTCCATAGCTTTAATCCACTCGTCTTTGTCAACATCAACCATTGTCCGAACATAGGTCAATGGATCCTCAGATCATCATCATCGGGAGCGACAACCGAGGTTTTCATTTAAATCCATGTAGCGATCAAAGTGTCTCACGACCCTCCCACTACGTCGAGGCATTCCCAACTCTTGGGAGCGGATTTGACTAGGCGTGCTAGGATCAACAACACTTGTTGACGTACTAGCCCCATCAAGAACTCTTGGCGATGAACTACCCATTTCATTCAATACAATTTTACTCCTTGGTAAATGATCCCTGACGTGGTCTTCCTCTAGGAAAGTGGCGTTTGTCGACACAAGCACCCTATTTTCCTTAAGATCGTAAAGCAGACCACCCCTAGTCTCTTTGGGGTAACTCTACGAATAGGCACAATTTGAGCGGGGTTCCAACTTTTCGGGTTTGACACGGCACATGGGTCGGGCATCCCCAAATCCACGAAGTGATGTAAAGCGCCTTTACGCCCACTCCAGAGCTCGAAAGGTGTTTCACAAACACTCTTCGACGGAACAGCTATTCAAAATATAAACCGCGATCTCCACTGCGTACTTCAAAAAGAATCGGGAGACGAGCATAGCTCATCATCGATCGAACCATGTCCAACAAAGTTTCTGCTTCTCCTCTCCGATACGCCATTCTGTTGTGGCATACCAGCGCGAGAGTTGGGACGTAATTAAAGTGTTCTATCATATAGTCCCGGAATTCGGTGTCCATGTACTCTCCACCTCGATCCGATCGAAGTGTTTTAAGCGATTTACCTATGAGGTTCTCAACCTCGGTCTTGTACTCCTTGAACTTTTCAAGAGTTTTGGACTTCTTGTGCATTAGGTAAATATACCCATATCCGGAGTAATCGTCTCATGAAAGACACGAAGTACTCATAACCGCCTCGAGCTTTAACATTCATCGGACCACAGAGGTTAGAATGTACTAACTCAAGAGGCTCTTTGGCTCTATATCCTTTTCCACTAAAAGGACGTTTGGTCATTTTGCCCTCAAGGCATGACTCACACACCGGCAAAGAGTTTTCTTCCAACTCGTTTAGAAGTCCACTCTTCACTAGTTTCTCAATCCTATTGAGATTAATGTGGCCTAACCGAAGATGCCAAAGGTGGGCATTTTCTTTTGGAGAAACTTTTGCTTTCTTAGTTCGTGCAGTTTTAAACAATTCAGTATTCAAAACACTTTTGACCGAATTGGGTTTCAAAACATATCTGATTATTTTAGTGAAGTTTGAACAAATAACATTCCCTTTGAAAGAAATAAACGTTTTATTCAATTCAAAAGAAACGGAAATACAATGTTCAATTAAGCAGGAAATTGAAACAAGGTTTCTAGTAAACCATGGAACTATGTACAAATTGTCCAACAATAAGTACTTCCCGCCAAAGTGTAGCTTCACCGTGTCGATCGCTGCAGCAGAGACAAGCTCCCCAGATCCAACCCGTAGAGTTACCTCACCCTCTCATGGCGTACCGTCGGGAATCAATTCCTGAAAAAAGAAGAACAAAGCGTGGTTAGTGGCGCCGAATCCAATATCCAGCAGAGTCACTACTCTCCACTAAAGCAGTTTGATCACCAAGTAAATCATATTTACCTTGATTCTTCCTCTCGGCCAAGAATTTGGGGCAGTTTCTCTTTCAGTGACCGCCCCCATTGCAATGGAAACACTTTCCTTTCTCTGCAACCTCCTTGACCTTCTTGCCCTTGTGGGCGGCAGCATGGTTAGTTTTACCCCTCTTCATCCTCTTCTTCCATTTCAGGCGTGAAGGAGCAACAGATTTCGTCCCAAAGGTCGAACCCCTGTGATAAGACCTGTAGGCAACATTTGCCTCAGATTCCTTGACCCTGTTCAAGGATTGGAAATTCTGTAGCTCATTGTGGAGGGTAGTCAGAGTGTAGCTAATGTTTTTCATAACAGCATTGCTACGAAACTGAAGAAAACTCTTCGGAAGAGCCTCCAAAATAAAACTGACCTGGCTCGACTCATCGATCGATGCCCCGTTCATCTCGGCCAGATGGAAGTGGGTCATCATGTCTAGAACATGTTCACGGACAGACGACCCCTCTTTCATCCGTGCGTTGAAAACGTATTTGAGCGAGTCATGCCGGACCTGAAAGGACTGCTGTCCAAACATTTCCTGCAAGGACTTCATGATCTCCTTAGCGGAAACCATCAGCTCATGCTTCTTTGCCAAGACATCAGACATACTGGCAATTATATAGACCTTGGCCTTTTCACTGGCTCTGATCCAGCGATCGTACGTATCGCGAACACTTCGCGACGCGGTCGAGCCCGGCATCTGAGGATACTCCTCAGATAGCACGAACTTTATGTCGTCTTGTACCAAAATTGTATTAATGTTGTTTTTCCAACTCTGGTAATTGTCTCCCACTAACTTATCAGATGTGAGTAATGTTATTATTGCGCTAGACATTTGTAGCTGAAAAAAAAAATAAATTTGTTTTAGTCTCGCAAAAAACTTTTTGAAATCCAATCAAGTTTTAGCAAAATTGTTTCATGATCCCTAGGTCATTCAAAATTTTGCAATGATACCCTAAAGGTTTAGAATGACCGCCACCGAAGGGTGAACATAACACTCCTCCTCTAGGACGAGACTTTCTCGATCAGACCCTTATCCCAGAATAATTCTTAATCCATTAGGCGTCCAATTATCATTGTTCGGTCGAATTCATTAACACTTAACGAATTCTGTGAGTGTCACCCTCAATCTTTAAGTTTCCAAGCATCCGTCCAAACAATAGCCACCAAAGGGTGAACCAAGAAGGAAAATCAACCAGGAAACTGTATCTCTTTCGGGAATTCACGGTGTTCCGACTCCCATGATCAAGCCCTCCGAAGGGATTGTCTGGTCCAGGCCAAACTAGCAGGCAGATCATAGGTGTCTCACGGTGTGAATCGAAAGAAGAGACCGTGGGTCTCGTTTTCACAAGTCCCGCTCCCACTCACTATAAGTACTCTCTCCATCCACGATGATATTGACCTATACAAATGCCATCCGAAGGGGGACGCTCCCATTTGCGCCACGAGGCCGAGTATAGATCTCATGGTGCAGACTTTACGGAGATTTGTGGTTGGAAATTCAAATGTATCTCATACACTATATTTCCTCCCACTCAACACTTTAATTTTTATTAGGGATTGACCTAGATAAACCGGCTAAAATTTACCTAAGTCTACCAATATAACTCTTATATGGTATTAACCTAAGTTTATAATCACATTATTAACTTAGGTCTATGTGAGTAAATTAATTAACACTTAATTAACGGCACTCACGAGAATATAACCTAAGAATCTCTGGATCGAATTCACTCCCAGTCGGTTTTGTGTAGGGGTGTTCGAAAGGTCAACTTAAATACTGACCTTAGACAAAACCTTCCTTAGACAGAGTTACTTATCAGTCTCCATTCAAATGTTATATTTGATTTCCTAAATTTTCTAATCTCATTAGAAAAATAGAAAACCTAAGTCTAATTATTCAAGTTCTAAACATTTTAAAACTAATAATTAACTTAGGTTGCATGCATTTCTATGTTATAGTGCTTTATCATCCATCACATGAATAATACTATATACTATAACATAATATAATTCATCACATGAATTAAATGCATGGGCATGCTTTTAATTTAAAAATATAACACTTATATTTAAATAAATTAAAACATGCATACATTATATTATAACTCTTATAATATAATCCTATCATGCATACTATATATTATAACTCTTATAATATAAAAATGATGTATGAAATGTTTAACCTAAGGTGAGATTTTAAATCTATATGACATACATTATGCACATAGAAATTAATTAAAATATACATCTTATGCATAAAATAATTAAATGACAAAAATGGACCGATTTTTGGCATTTAGAGCAATTATTTAATTAAATAACATTAATATAACATTTATATTAATATTATTTAATAAAATAATTAAATAAATAAATAAATAAAATACATTTTATAAATCATAAAATAAATAAAATCAGAAAATAACTGCTCATGAAGAGGCTTTATCCCACGTCCTCGCGAATCGCCACGAATCGCTCCTCAGCGCGCGTGCGGCGTTACTGTAACGCGTGAAGCGGCGTTGCTGTATTTGCCGCCCTCTGCCGAATTTGCGTTCTCAACGCCGGTATGCGTTGTAACGCCGCTCTGCTGCGCAGGCTTCGTCGCAAGAAACGACATTGAGACGCCGTTGGGCAGCGTCTCAACGCCATCGACAGAACAGCAAACACTTTATTGTTCTTCCATCGAATGCCGCCTGTTTCCGCTCCGATTTCTTCACAGCAACTCTTGCCACGAACGACCCGGACTTACAGACTCGATTTACAACAAAATGCCCAAAAATAACGGGCCCTTACATTGATCTCATCAACATAATTGTAAATCTAAACTAGTGTAAAAAACCGTAAACATCCATAATGCAAACCAAAACATCATCTCATGAAATTATGGCAGAACACCCACCAAATTTTAATAAAACAGTACATAAATGAAGAACCATCGAGATGGCTCTGATACCAATTGAAGGGAATAAGAATCCCGTGCAGCGGAAGACGATTGAATCGTCGTGGTATCATTATGCAACATGGTTTTATTAAAACGATCTACAATAGATCTAGGCTAAACATGCTAGAAAAAGGAAGAAAAATAGTAAAAATAAAGGTACTTACTTGTTGAAGACTTTCTTCAAAGTTTCTTCCTCAAAATCACGAACTCTTCGTGCTCCTCGAACTCAACGAACTCTTTCCACGAATGATCTTGAACACCACCAATTGGCCTTCTCGGTTGTTCTCTTTTAGAAAATGGAAGTTAGTGGGAACCTTTTGTGTTTTGGAGAGGGAGGAGAAAAAGAGAGAGTAGAGAGAATTCTTCTTCTCTTCTTTGATGAAAATCAAAAAAAATGAGAGAGTAAGATGCATTCCTTCTTGCAAGAAGGGTTTATATAGTGGAATTGATGGAGTTAAAATCTCCACATAATTACCACTTTACCACAACCATAGGTTATGCAAATCTCATTTGCATAAACACATAATATAAGATATCTCATATCTCATATTGCAAATCTTATTTGCAATAATTGTGGATTAATTAAATTGAATCACATCCAATTTAATTTCTCTCAATTAATTTCTCCAATTAGCCTTAATTCAACAATTAGGCTAACCTATAGTTTATTATGAATCTCATTCACATTAAACTATATATTATATCATTCATATCTCATATAAATGACATAAAAGCCCTTAAAGTGAAATTGAACACTTGGTTTCATACCAAAACATTAACCCTTCTTTTAACCTGGTGGAGCCAAGCGAGGGACCTAATGGACCTACGATGGCGGGCTCCAATGATCGAGATTAACTCTGTCAAACTCTTTGACACGGTTAACCAACATTCATTAGCTACGGTAACACTCCACTACTGCCCGTATTTGCACTCCGTCGAGTGCGAGAATATTACGTGTCCACCGATATAACCAATTCCCATGAGTCGACCCTTCACGGGTTGTTCGTGAGACACGGTGGGTCAAATTACCGTTTTACCCATGTGTCTATCTCTTGTTCCTTAAGTCCCCACTGCTGCTCCTCTAATGAACAACATATTGTGATGGTCCGACCATACACAACACCTTCTCGGACGGTGAGAAGGTGGGCGCGTTGTCCAAGCCCTAGAGACAACACTCAAGGAACAATCCCTTTAGTTTCCTAAAGCGGGAGCGAGTGAATTCCATCTCGCGTAGTTAAGTTCCCGGATCCCTACTTGGTTACGTCCCTAAGAAGATAGGCATATTGGGCGAGTAAGCGTGACCACCCTCACCCGCGTACTAGTCAAAGAAACGGACCCTCATGAGACGTGAGTCGAACACGCTCGAGATTGAGTCGAGTCACTAATGGTCATCTCACGAAGTTATTAGTCTTCTTGTCAATGGTGTTACATCGGTGAGGTCTAATAAATCACGGTCCCGGTCTTGTACAATCTCATTGCAGGATGCCCCCACTCGCATGTCAACCACATGAACGAGTCGAGATCACCTCGTTTGTATCTAATACAAAGCGGGCGCATCCACGATGTATATCGAGGATTAGGTCTCAACCCTATCCATATATTGTGAGGACCGTTCGGGTCATTAACTCGAGCGTGATCCTCCTGTGTATCCACTACACACCGTTTAAGTTCTAGTTCTCTCATAAATTCAATGACCCTGGAGCTTAGTTTATTGGAAAAGTTTATAAATATTGCGAGACACAAAGTGATGAAATGAATAACTCTTATTAATTTCAAACAATATATTACAAACACGAGATTAGGACAAAAATTCCAACACTCACGAGCTGAGACCATGCGCTTGTGCTTTTTGGCCAGAACTTCAGAAACACTAGCCAAAATGTAGACCTTGGCCATGTCATTAGCCTTGATCTAACGGTCATACGCGTCCTTAACAGATTGAGGCAGACCTGAGGAAATTCCTCAGTCAATACAAACCGAAGGTCGTCCACAACCAGAATCGTATTCAGGTTAGAATTCCACGTAGTGTAGTTTTTCCTAGTTAAACATTCACTTTTTAATAAGGTTATTATCGAGGACGGCAAGCTGAAATTGAAAAAATAGTTCTAATTAGTTATGCCTTTTAACTCATTACAAAACCAATCTAATTCAGCAAAATTATTAAGAACCCTAATGTTTAAATTAAACTTTTAATTTTACAACGATACTTCTCGTTTGGTAAATTCAAATAATATTATAAATCATTTGATAGATTCCAAAAGCATACATACTTTCTTAGAAATTTGTTCTTTGAAAATTGTTTTGTTTCACATCTCCAGAATTTTGTAAAATTTACCTATTTTTAGTTCAGTGTTCATAAGTCCAAATCAATAAATTCTAGTGCCTAAAGTTAATCAAATCGGCTTAAGTTGGATGAAAAAATATTGATTCTGGAAAAAGTCGAAAGAAAGTAAATGAAAAGTTTGTTTGTGTTCATACTATTCAAATCTAGGAAAATCTGTCAAATCTTATATGTTAGGTTTAAATAATTTTTAAAGTGACTAAACGACTATGTTTTGAGTTCAAATTTTAAATACATATCCTTTTGTGAGTCACGGAGGATTCAAAAAAAAATTCTCAAAGAACCAAACCGAAAGACACTGAACCGACCAAACAATCCTGAGCCGATGGGAGCTAGTTTTCTTTTCTATAGCAGCTTTTCCTTCTAAGCTTTTTGTTGCTAGCTAAACTTCTTCCTAGCCTAATTTTTGTTCACATGAATTTGCCACACTTAACTTTGAGTGTATTAAATTTCACTTAACTTCAAGACCCTAACTATTTTTACCAAATTTACCAAACTACCCCTATCATAAACCATACTCCCTATAGTTTTTGACATTGTGATCAAAGAGAGTATTTTCGTTAACTATGGTTATTTTGTGAATTTGTGCATAGGCACTTGCTTGTTTGCAACACTTATCTTAATTCCAAACACTTACAAGTAATTTCAGAAATTTTAAAAAATAATAAATTGTCTATTTTTTTTTTCTTTTCTTTGTTCATCTCACATAATTTCTTTAATCCTAAATCTTAAAATATTCTTGATCCTAGATATAAGCTTGTTTTTGTTAATTCCTTTCCTAGTTTTTTGGATCTTGAACATTAGGTCCTTGATTTCTAATTTTCATTTTTTTATATTCTACTATTCTTTCCTGAGTTTAGCACTTTACAATCATTCTTACTTCGTCTGTTTCTAGCTTGCTTCTCCGATCTTGGTTGCAAAGTCTTGGCTCTTGGCTCATCACCCTATCTTTAAGAGAGATTGCATCTTGTAAGAGAGAGCTTACATTAAAGAGAGTAAGCACGAGTAAACTCCATATGTTGAGTGAAATACGTGAGGGAGTGAATTGTGAGGTCCAATTTTCTTTATGCTAACATTTTTTTTGCAGTCATCTATGCACAAAAAAGATCTCTAAGGAATGACCATAATATTGATCTAAGATATCTAAGGAATGACCACAATCTTTGAGAGAGATTGCATCTTGCATGCTTGTAGTTAGATTGACACTCTATATGCATCGAGTATGCACTTTAGACTAGTTTAAAGTAATGAGTGGCTCGAATTTGATTAGCATGTGTTTGTAATCGCTAGTTTAAGGTAGCAATATGACCGGTTTGTTTGTGGATAGTAGGGAGCTTCTTCACCGTGTGGTTTGCACAATAGATCTAAGAATCAAGAGGACGAAATAGTTAAATTAGGAATGCATATCTAGTTTAGTTAGTTTGTCCAAATCAATCCATAGAACTTAAAGTAGCTAGCAACGTTAGAATGAAATGTTATCATGTCCAGCTAATTGGGGCTAGTTAGGTTGTTAATTAGATGCTAGATTGGGTTAATTAAAATTATGGGATCTAAGTGTTCTTAGAGGCTTGTCCATCTGTTCCGACAAGTCGATTGAGTGATAAGCTGCTGATTAGATTTCACGTTGGTTATCGATAATTGAAAATTACATTGTGGCCTGATTTTACCCAGAATTGATATCTGAAGTGAGATCGTTGTCTTTATCTTATTGATTTCTGTTGTTCTGTCTGAAGTGAGATCGTTGTCTTTATCTTATTGATTTCTGTTGTCATCGTTGTCTTTATCTTATTGATTTCTGTTGTTTTGTCTCTTTCATGTTTAATTCTCCTAGTCTGTGTCACTAAAAGACCTATTTAATAGAAATTTGATTTATTTGATTCTATGTAATTTGATCCCGTCTATTATTAAGATCGATATTATAAAATTACATTTAACTGAGCTTCTACAAGCTTAATCATTTTAAATGTAAAGAGTAAACTGAATAGTAATTTTAGTTAGATTAAAAAACAATCAGATTTACGTTTTACCTAATTACTATTTTTTTCCAAACCAAATGGAGCCCAATGTTGTATGAAGCGAAAAATTCTACCATGGATAGTCAATTTACCTGTGACAAGTGGCCATTGACCCCTTTTTCAAAAATTATTCCCAAACACTTTTAGGCCGTGATTGGAACGTAAATTTGTAGTCTGTCTATTACTTTTGTTCGTTTGTATTTATACTTTTAAAAAAGAAACTCATTGTTAAGTTGAATACAAAATATACACAGGTTTATTACTAATATTGAATAGAAATTCATGCAGTGCACGAGATAAGCCGATTCGATTTCTTTAACTACAATTCTCCCGAGAAAGATAAAAACTTTGGAACTACAGACGAAATTATTACAGGCCAAAACTTAGAACTGAGAATTGGAAGGGTGCGCCAGGCCCGAGCAGTAGTGTAACGCGTGCAACGCTCGAAGGCTCAAGTAGCAAGCTACTGTAAGTGGTCCCTCCCCAAGAAAAATAAATTTAATATCATGTGGGCCAATGGCCCACGTATCAGATATTAAACTGATAAGAACAGATACTACACTTGATCTTAGCCAAAAGGCCGAGAAAGGTATGAATTGTTTTGAATTCCACTGCCGCTTTTATACACCATTTCTGCTAGTGATTTTCTCACAACAAACGATGTGGGACAAGTCCACCGCCGCTTTTTAAGTTTTATCTTCATTACTTCGTCAATTACGACCTTCAGGGCTTCAACTCACCACAAATTTGAATTCTGAATCCACTGAGTTTAGTAAATGTGTATTTTAGAGATGTATTTTAAATAATGGAAATTCTCAAAACAACATTTTTAACATTTCAATGTAATCAAATTTTTAATTTAAAAAATTAAAATACAGAATTATATTAAAAAAATAAAAACTTTAATAAATATAGTATTTTATGTTATAAATTTAATTTATATTTGTTAAATTAAAAATAGGGGAATTGTAATGGGTAGCATAAAATATTAGCATATTTGTAAGCTTAGCTATGATTTTTTAGATTTGCAAATCTAGCCATTTTTTTTAAAATCTGATTTTTCGTTTTTATTATTAAGCATTTACCCTCATTGGTGAGTAGCGGGTATATCAAGTAGTATATCCGATATCTTTGTACATTTAGTATATCGAGTAGTATATCCGATATACTTTATATTAGTATATAAAAAGTATATCGATATACTTTATATTGGTATATCGTAAGTATATCGATATACCTTATTTTTTATATACCAATATATACCTAAAAGCGAAGTATGTTAATAGTATATTATTGATATATCACGGATACCCTTCTTTTAGGTATATCATTTATAATGATATACTTCCTATATATATCGTAGAAAATTAGAGATATTTTGCATATTAGTATATCACTAATGTACTTCATTTTAGATATGTTTATTTCACTAATATACCTAACATTTAGTATCATTAGTATATCGATTGAAATGAACATATATCATATCTTGAGTTCTTGATATACTCTTAATTAACTTCATATACATATATCAGTAGTATATTAGTGATATACTCTATATAATAACACATCTCACACAATAAGATATAACAATCCAATTTGGTTTTAAATTATGAATTTACCTAAAATTTAAAAGCATAACCTGAAATTTACTCTACACGAAATGTCGGACATTACAAATAGCTTTTGAGATCCGTTGATATATTTAATATTCTTGAATAAAGTATATCATCATAAATCATTATCAAGCATAAATCACTATTTATGATATATCGTTGATATCTGAGAATAAAGTATTTTGGTAGTATCACTATATCGGTAGGATATCGATATACTTAATATTTGGTATATCAAACCAGTATATCGATGGGATATCGATATACTTAATATTTGTATATTAATAGCATATAAGTAGTATATATGATATAATTTATATTTGATATATCGGTAGTATATCAGTAGGATATTTGATATCTATAATAATTGGTATATCAATAGTATATCGATATACTTTATATTTGGTATATATTAATCAACTAGTATATACCTATATATTTGTGTAATGCCCTAGGCGGGATTTAGATCAAGATTTGGAATCCGGATTTGGCCTTAACATGAGATTTCTCCAAGCCAAACACGCTTAGCTTTGGAGTTCCTATGATTGAGCCATAGAAAATTAGGAATGTGCATTTTGTTGGTATATCAATTCTTGTAAGCCTTTTTCATCTATATTTTCATAACTTCGAGATCGCTCTCATTCAGATGTGATCTCGATTCATTTATGTACCCTTATTCTTTGAACATCACAATATTAGTTGTATACTACTGATATACTATCGGTACACTTCTTTTTAGGTATCATTCAAATGATATACTTTATATATATCGTAGCATATTATGAATATTTTGCACATTTGATATATCACTGATATATTTTATGTTACGTATGTCTCATTTCATTTTGATATAAGTGAAATGTATTAGTAGCAAATCACTAATATACTTCATATTAGGTATATTTGATACATTGAATATAAATCACTATTATACTCTTGATATACTTCATATTAGCTATTTTTGATATACTGTTGATATACTAAATACCAGAAATTCAAGTTCATTGATATACTTAAGTAAAGTGTATCATTAGTATATCACTAATATACTTCATATTAGGTGTATTGTGGGTATAACAACAATATATCATCGATAGACGATTGATATACACCATATTACAATCACACAAGATTACATAGGAAGGGTATTTTGGACATATCGCTGACTCCAATTGGGTTGAACCAATTTTTTTTGCTAGAAACAAATGGTAGACACACTTGCAATTGAACATTTATTTTTTTTCATTTGTGCAACTGACCCTTTTATTTTAAATAATATTATTAGATTAAATTGTCGAAAATAGCTGGGAACTTTTATTTTTATGTCTAATAAATTCTTAATATTTTTTACATTTTTTTTAATTTAATGGACCTATTAGACATACAATTGAATTTTGTATATCCGGGTATCAATAGTATATCCCCCGTGTAGTTACTTTTGGTTAGATATATCATCGGTATATCACATATAAGGTTTATAGACTCCTGATATATGCTTAATGTTAGTGAAATCAACGAGTATCAATAGTATATCACTCGTGTAGTTACTTTTTGGTTAGATATATCGTCGGTATATCAGATATAAAGTTGATAGACTACTGATATATACTTAATGTTAGTGAAATCAACGGGTATCAATAGTATATCACTCGTGTAGTTACTTTTTGGTTAGATATATCGTCGGTATATCAGATATAAGGTTGATAGACTCTTGATTTTCTAAAACACGAAGGACATTTTGGACTTTTTCTTTCTGTTGTTGAAATTTTGGGCTTGGATATTTTGCTATTTTTGCAAAACAAATTAATCAATGATATGACTGCAAATAGAACAAATCTTATTGCCATTTGTGCAACTGCCCCTTAAAAATATGTATACTATAATATATTATAAATTAAAATAATAATTATACAAAATTGTATACCAAAAAATATATTCATAAATTAGTTAATAATGATTTACCTTCAATCTAATATTTAGTTTTACGACTACCACTAGTTTTGGTCTATAATATCGAATACATTTTCAACAATAGTTTAAATTAGAATTCAATTTCTAATTTTTTTGCCAAACACATCTAAAAACATTAAATATAATTCTGTTTTCATTAACTCGCAGATTGCTTACAAAACACTCTTAATAACTTGTTAGACATAATTCTCAAAGTTTAGAAGTTTGAATTTTATCCACCCTACATATTGTAAAAAATGATATACATTTTAATAAATATATTATTTTATGTTAATAACCTGTTTTTTTTTTTTTGTTGAAATTTAAACCTATATAAACAATATATTATAATTTATATAACATTGTAAAATAATCATTAGACAAAAATTTACATGTCAGTTAATTAATTAATAGTATTCGATATTCATCTCAACTAAACATTGAGAAATAGAATTACCGCCATTGATATAGTTTATGAATATGATACCAAGTACATATTTGAAAATACTAAAAACATAAAAAAACTATTTTTTTTAAATATTGAATCCGTTGTTTTCATTTTTTTTTCCTTTTCAAATCATTAACCAAATGCAAACTTTAATTTTGTATCTAATATATGTTTTTGGTAAGTTTTGAAAATTAAAAAAAAGTAGGTGCCTTTGATAACAATTTTTCTAACCATTGGAGTTGGGGGATTTGAACCACAGACCTTGTGATCGTTAACACATTCATCATGTCAGTTGAACTATGGTTTCTTTGGCAATTTAATAACTATTTGGTTCTTGAAAATTTTGCTTGTTTTCTCATCATTTTGTAGTCATGTTGTCTAGAATAAGTTTGGAAATATTTGAATTTTTTGTCAAATTCCAAAAATAATAAAAAAAAAAGTCTTTGAAAACTATCTTCTTTAGTTTACAAAGCTTGGTTGAGTTTTTGAAAATATATGCAAAAAGAAGAAAATAAGAAAACTCATAGATGGAAGTAGAATACTTAGACGCTTAATTTTCAAAAATAAAAAATAAAAAATTAAACTGTTATCTAATGGGATAGTAATTTTAAAATACTTGGTTTTGTTTTTGAAATTTTGACTAAGAATTCAAAATGTTTTTTCAGGAAAAAATGAAAATTGATTTGAAAGAAATAGTGAGAAAAGGAACCCAATTATAAAAAAAAATCAAAAACCTTGATCCTATTTGATAACCATTTGATTTTTATGTTTTGGTATTTAAAAATCATGTTTGTTTTATCATCATTTCTCTACCATAAGTTTTGTTTATCTTAAGAACACATTTGAATTCTTAGTCAAATGCTTAAAACAAAAACAAGTTTTTAAATTCTTATAAGTTTAGATTTTGCTTATTTGAATTATGTTTTAAGATTAAATAGTTTATTAAGCTTTCTACATAAAAAGATTTTGGTTTATATTTCATTTAAGCAATTCTATATTCAATAAAACTCTATCCTCTTTATTTTCTCTCCCTCTTCCCAAGTTCAACAATTGTATGCTTAAATTATATTTGGTTGAATTGATGCATGTTTTCTATATTGCATGACGTTAAAATACATGTTTATTCAATGTGACCTCATATATGTTTGTAATGTCACAAATATCCTTTCTTGAAAAAAGAAAGTGGTAATTATCATCTCGTATTATGTTGTACATTCACAAGAAGTTAAGTGGTGGGTGAGTCTCAATTTCACTCGTTTGGGTGGCAACTATCATTTGTGTTATGTGTAAACAAATGTCCCACATTTTTTAGGGAAGAGATGAATGATGAGTATATATCGAGAACAATTATTTTCATTAGTATGAGATCTTTTGGAAAACTAAAAATAAAGCCATGAGAGTTGATGCTCAAAATGGATAATATCATACCATTTTAGAAATATATAGAAAAGTTCGTTATTTTTATCAATTTGTTGGAGCATACTCTCGACAAAACCCACTTAGGCAACCGCCATCGGTGTTGGCAACCATGCATGTTCATTATTAATATCATGTACATCTTATCCAAAGAAACTTTTTTGGGTGAGGCTTGACTTCACTAACTGGGTGTCAACTATCTGTTGGGAATTTCTATAATATGAGATCACGTGTGCAATTATTTAATGTGTTATTTTGCTCTTTCGATTAAACCTAGGAGAAGTGATCTACTTATGAAAATATTTATAAAGGAGTATTTACAAATTAGTCATGGGCAAAGTGTGTAGATAATATTATTTTGTTTTCTAATTTGATGAGGGGCCAAATTAGAAATGAAAGTAGTTTACCAACTAATCATTTCTTCTTTTAAAATTTAATGGTTGGTTATAGAATCTCTATGGTCCCCAACGTCAGATAAATTTAATTCACGTTAAGTTTCTTTTCTTTCATCTCCATTGGAAAGAATCAAAATGACTTCTTCTCTTCCAATACAAGGAGGAGAAACTAATGAAATTAATAAACATCGGAGAAAAAATGTGATTATCTAGACTTGGAAGATCATACCTACTTTGCGGCTTTCGACAATGGATACAGGTATATTTTTGCTTCCGCTTTTGAAGTTTATTTTTCTTGAATTTGACATGGAAAATCGTTCTGTAAGTCTATTGATTTAGAGTTTTTTCAGTATATCCCAACAAGTGGTATCAGAGACATCCCATTGGCAATTTCAGAGAATTTCTTTTGATAGTTCTAATTTAATATATGCACTGTTTAAAATTAATTCGGTGTTATTCCATGTATATGTATTTGGATAGAAACTATCGTTCCATTACTTCCAGAATTATTTTCATGGAACTCAAATTGATCGTAGGCACTATCCTATAAAATTGATTATGATAAATGACTCTTATCCATTACGTTAATGTTTCACATTCATTTATCACTTCAACGTAGTTTCATATTGTTTAAGGCACTTGCTTTTTTTATGTGAAATTGTAAAGTAAAGTTTCGGTTTATTTTCTTAGAATTAATTGTTATGGTTTGAGGTAAATTGAAATTAACGTACATTTGATTATGGTTTATTACAAATGGACTTTATTAAATGCCAATAAGTTATTCTTCAATTTCATAAGTTTCCCCATTAGAAAAACAACGTATTCTAATAAACTTGCCTCATTATTTCTTGGTTTTATGACATCATTTCTATTATATATGTGATAAATCAAGATGATAAATTCTAATTTGAGTACGTTCAATTTCATGGTTAATTATGAATGTTGTTTTGAAACATAAATGGTGTACAATATCTATTATCAATTTATGTTTCATCAATTCAGGTGTTATATCATAAATTTAAATTTTAGTACATTTAGATTTATATATGGTTAATGAAAGTTATGTTAAACATATGATTGGCTAATTGAAATTTGATGTTGCCAAAGTAACCTCTCACATGGAAACCATTCATGAGGATGTTTAATGTTTATATATTTATGCAAATATTAATCAACCCAAAGGTAGGTCAATATTTGTATAAACATACCTGCGGTGATAAATATGTGACAATTATAAGGTATTTGATATATAAATAATAAATCGATCACAAATAGTTTTATTATTTGACATGCATTTATTGTCGATATTTGATCACTACATCAAGATTACTGCTTACAATCAATATTATTGTCTAAAGACTTAATGTTGATGCTGTGTTAAGTATCTTGTAATGGAATTAGCCATTATTTGAACTTTATGATTAATTATGGTTTAGGATTAATCTAATATTGACCATTACTGATGTGAGCATTTTTGTATGTTTAAATTTATTTTCTTTATGACTAATGTTACTATAATATCTGCTAATCTCAACAATGTCCCTATTCTTAATGGTTCAAACTTCAAAGATTGGAAAGAAAATATTTTTATAATTTTGGGTTGCATGGATCTGGACCTTGCACTAAAAATAGAGTAACCTCATTCTCTTTCAATTGAGAGTTCTCCTGACGAAAGGAAACTTTTTGAGAAATGGGACTGCTCAAATTGCATGTGTCTAATGATCATAAAGTGTGGCATTCCAGAAGCATTTAGGGGTGCGGTATTGATAACTTGCCATAAGGGAGTTATTTTACTAGAATTTTAGTGTTTAATCCATTTGAATTGCATTTAATTTAGTGATCCTCATTAGGGGTGTTCAAAAAATTCGATAGCCCGAACAACCCGACCAACCCAACCCAACCCGACGGGTTGGGTTGGGTTGGGTTATGAATTTATTTGGGTTGGGTTGGGTTCAAATAAATTAAAATGTATGGTTTGGGTTAGTTCGTGGGTTCACTTAAAATTAATTTGGGTTGACCCGACCAACCCGAACTTATTATTAATTTTAAAAATTATATTTTTACCTACCATACAACTACACATCCATGTATTTAATATATTTTTATTTAATTTCGTAATCATTTATTATTTAATAACTCTTAAAAATACATTTTTTTAAGTTAGTGTAATTTTTCATAATATAAATTAAAACTAAATGGCTAATTTTAATTCAATCTTTGAAAAATAAAGAGTCTTTGTGTTTAAATGATGGTGATTTATTTAGAAGTTTCTTGGAATAATTGTAAATTTGTAATAAAATATTTAAATTTTATGGTTGTTATTTAGTATAAAGACATTTAGAGTTCTTTAATTCTTAAATTTTTTATATTAATATTAATTTTGGACTTTTTTAAATTTTAAATTTATAAAATAAAAAGAAAAAAAAAAGCTAACCCGATGACCCAACCCAACCCAACCCGAAAATGTTGGGTTGGGTTGGGTTGGGTTGCCCTCATGAATAGGGTTACTTGGGTTGGAAGAATCACCAACCCGAAAATTTGGGTTGGTCCAAAAACCTAACATAACCCAATCCAACCCGGCTTATGTACACCCTTAATCCTCATGTTATTTTATTTCTAAATTATGTGTGTTAGCTTTAAAATCTTGAATTTGAGCATTAGGTTCAAAAATAATTAATTTTGATGTTTTTGTGCTTTAATTTAAGAAAATTAGGAAAAATAAGCAATCGGTTAATTAAATACCGAAATTTGACATTTTTCTAAACTCCAAAAAATCCTTACGTATTTAGTTTGATTTATAATTGACTTTATAAATTTATTTGAGTTTTTTCTGTGTGCAGGAGATGTTTAAAAATTACAAGAGTCCCTAAGGACATTTTAGACATTTCACCCGAAGGGTAATATGGTCTTTTTACCCTTAAGGGTATTTTTGTAATTTGTGGAGTTAGGGCAACACCATAGGAGGTTAGGGTTTACAAGTGTGAAGTGGAGAAGGAGTTACCACAAAAGGGGAAGAGACCAAGAGAAAAAAGCGGCGATTGCTACAGCAAAGGTGTGCGTTGGAGATAAAAATCATGAAGGTGTCATTGCTACAACAATCGCTACAAGGTGCCATTGTTGTAGCAAAAATCGTGCTTTCACAGACGACACTCACAAAGTTGTCGTTTTCTGGAGTTTTCACCGTTGGATTTTTCTGAACTTTTGTCTGCTTGTTGAGGACTCATAGGACTATATTTGGGACGGTTGGATCGTCGTTCTGAGCTTTGGTTGGTCAGATATTGTTGTCATGTTGGGAGATCAGTGCAGTTCGGTTTTTCACAGACGACGCTCACGAAGTTGTCGTTTGACGAAGTTTCAACCGTTGGATTGTGTTGAAATTTGGACAGTTTGTTCAAGACTCACAGAGCTGCGTTTTGAACGGTTGATCGTTATTCTCAGCTTCGTTTGATCTAATATTGCTGTCGCACAGAACCTGCAAAATCTGAAATCTGCTACTATTACCTGCTGTCTTCGGTGGTATCTCTTGGTGTTTTTCTGAAGCAAAACACGTGTCATTACCTCTCCTAATCTCTAATTGTTAATGCTATTTTTCTTCCATTGGACACATGTTTTAGACTATTTTAGACCAAATTCATGACTGTTTTTAGGCTAGAATTGTGACTGATTTATGCTAAATTTGTGAACATCGTTGGGCTATTTTCATGAACTATTTAATCGATAAAAGCATGCTTAATTTAGAGATGTGTGACTCGATTTCCAGCATGAACTAAATTGTCTTAGGTAAGGGTTAGGTCGTGTTCAAATGTAAATTTGGAATAAATTTATGGTTGATGTCATTGTTGGATTTATGAAATTTTATTAATTTTAATGATGCATGAGAATTAAAATTGGTCACTTTAACTTCTCTAGAATTCATAAACTTGAGAAAGCTAATAAATTCAAAAACTAAAATTTCATTCTAGGATTCTTGAGTTGATTAGGGATAACTAACCCATCTATAACCTAAAATTATGAGCATAATTATTGGGAAATTGTCAGTTTTAAAACTTAGTGATTTCGGAAAGATTCCCTTGAAGGCATGTGTAGGTAAATTCAAGGCATCAATCACATTTTCATTCTAATTGAGCATGAAAACTCCAACCTAACCCGAGCCTATTTTTTTCATTAAATATCTCATCTCTTGCATCTCCCCTCTTGTTTGCATTCCCCTCTCCCCTCATTTAATTTTAGTTATTTTCTTGCATCTTATCTTATCTTTCTCACTTTTCACATCAATTTATTTATTTACAACAATAATTTGCACACTCATGCATTGCACTAAAATTAAGGAAAGTTGCTAGGATACTCATTCATTTAGGTCTAGCTAGTCCTCGTGGGTTCGATACTTTAACTTATCACTTGCTGCTCTCGACCGTGTATACTTGCACGTCGTAGAAGTGTCGGAGTCTCATTATAATTTGCATTAGTTTAGGGCACTCGATATTTTCGCATCAAGTTTTTGAAGGCTTACACTACTACAAATTTGGTCATTATTGACAACTAAAAACTGTCAAGATTCACTTCAGTTGACATTTTTTGACCGTCATTAAAACCAGTGTCAATAAATCTAAGCGTCAACTTTAAGTTGATAGTTGACGGTCGTTAAACGTCAACAATTATGTCTTTATTGACAGATTTTAACTGTCAATAATATGAATGTTGACACCTGTTAGCCATCAACTATAAAGAAATCCGTCAACAAAAACCTCTTTATTGATACTTATGTACCGTCAACATAGGGTATAGTTGATGGTTTTTATCCATCAATATTTAGGTCAAAGTGTCAACAATAACCACGTTATTGACATCTGTGAGCCGTCAACATCAGGTATAGTTGATATTTTTTAACCGTCAACATTTTTAGCTAACCGTCAATATAATACCCCTTTTATTGACACTTGTTGCCTGTCAATATAAATATATCTTCACGTATTTTAGCTGTCATCTATAACTATATTTAACGTTTTGGCTTGTTGACTATGACATATATGTTGACAGTATTAAGTCGTTGTCGGTTTTAATGTCATTTTTTAGTCGTCAACTATAATTATGTATAAAAATAAAAAAAATTGGATATTATTCACCCATCCTCTACCACCTGCATCTGTATGAACAACTCTATCAAGTCACATTTTTCTCATTAAGGTAGTCATTATCAATATGTAATTCACATAAAACTAGGTAACAATGTAATTGGAGACTCAACGATTGCCAAACTATATAAGTACAAATTTTTCCAAAATAAAACATAATTGCAAATGAACTAAGCAAAGTTCCATTGACTAACTAATAATTAAGTTAAAATGTTGAATTTTTTGTTCATAGTGATGGTTCCATAACGAAAGGAAGCAACCATAGAATAATCTTTATTTCAACCTCATAGGAACAATTGGGCAGTAAGATATGAAGCCAAAAATCTGTGTTGATAACAATAGAGTGGTCATTATTTCGAAGTAAACTTGGTAGCCATTCGAAAGGAATTAGGAATAAGTTACTCTTAAACCAAGTAACTCTTACAAGATTATAATCCTCATAAAAAGCCGAAACATTTATTTCCATCTAGATGGTGGTATACCATCATATCAAGTTGACGTAAAAAGGCAACAAAAATAATCGAGGAAAAAGAAAAAAAATATCTATACAGAAACATGGATGACAAAATGTCGAATAGCAACAGATGATGACAGTGTGCCACAGAGATTAAACATCTTTCTAGAGGCCATCAAGAGTAGCAGGTTGGCGTAAGAACCTCTCCATTTCACGTGCCCGGGTTTTAATAGACATGTCAAATACCTTCTCGCCAAATTCTACAACTTGACCACCAAGTATGTTGGGATCAATCTGGCAAATACAAGGGCACTATTAAAATTTCTCCAAAGGTATGCAACTACATTCATAAAATTTGTAACTAAAACATTTCCAACCAAAGTACCTTCTGCTCGAGCTTAACCTTCTTGCCTTGTCCAATTATATTTTGCAATGTCTACTTCAATTCTGTCTCTTCTTATGGTGGAATGGGCTGGTAAAAGAGCAAAATCAGTTATGATGCGCATTGAGTTTTATAGAATTATATTAAATCTTTATTTTTCTTTTTCAGTAAGAACTTTGAAATCCTAATTTGAAATATATTGTGTCTATGAAGAGATAAAAATTACAAAGAATTGAATATTGTGAGGTGGTTCAATAAAATCCTTTAATTTTAAATGTCACTAAATTTACTTCAAGTATCTTCTATATTATCGACATTTTCATCTATGATCAATGTGAATTGCCAGTATCAGTAGGCTAAAAATAGAAAAAAAAAAAGTAAAGAATTTGACAAGGCTCCTAAGACACATATAGAAAAGGCATCCCACGACATCCAGAATTCAGTTGCCAAATTTAAATGATGGTCATCTCTTTGGACACAAATATCACTTTTGCATAAGTTAATGCTAAACATATTCAATCACATTGTCGTTGAACTTTGTAGATAAGAATCTGATTTTTACCCAAATTTAAAACTAAAATAAAATAAAACGAAACGAAAAGTGAAAGAGAAACTTACAATAACAGTGGTAACAACCGCTTTATCTTCTCCCTTATGAGCCATAGTCAACTCCAAAAATCTATGTGTTATGTTATCTATATATCTCAGCCTCCCATTCTCAGCCAACACAACTACAATAAATAATCAGAACAATTCCAGGTAAGAATGCACGTAAGACTCCTGGAATTGATGCAGTTTAATTGTCAGTATCAATAGTTGCACAACATAAGTACTTCAACCATTAGAACAAAATGTAAGTGCGTCAGTCAAGGGGTTAAAAAACAGAATAAAAAACCACATTAACCATCTCAAATATCTCAAAATCACTTCTTCAACCATGAAAGACAAAAAATCCTCAAATGTCTCAAGAAAAATCTTATATAGGATATAGAATGATGTAAGTAAGACTTGACAATTATCATAGAAAGAGAAATACACATCCGTGGAGATTAAAATTGGTGGAGATCATGTGGTGACCAACGGTTGGAGATTAAAAACGATGGAGATTTTTTTTTTTAGAAGTCTCCAAAAACATCTTTCTTCTACCAACTCTTTCTTTTATCTCAACCTCATTTTCTTACACGCATCTATAACAATCACCACAGGGAAAACAAAAAAAACAAGAATGCTCACACTGCCAGATGAGGAAAAAAAATTATATGGAGTTATCAACATATACTATGTTATGGGATGGGATAAATACTAGACAATTATTGTAGATTTTGTCGGCTTTTTTCCTTCCATGGCGTCTTTCTTTCTTCGACAAGTTGCACAGAGGAACGAACCTTCCCATGGCTTTGACGATGGAGAAAAGAAAGGCCCCGAATTCATCGACAAATTTTCGTTTGGGGGTTGATCCACTTGACAGACTGCAGATTTAAAGATCCATGAGTTTGGATCTGAAGGAAAATCTTTGCCTAGCCTTTCAGCAAGCATAGTTGAACCCTCTTCGAACAATTCCTCCACGACTCCACAACAGAAAGTTTATTTGCAGATTTCCCCAAAGGGTTTTGATATTTCTTCCCAAAGAGTGAGGTAAGCACATTTTGCTTCTTCCTAGGAGTTGGTGGTAATAATATAGGTTGCTCTGATGGTATAATATCAACAATTAAGTAAGTTGTATCATCCTTCAACCCCCTTGACTGCAAAGCCTCCTTCACGACTAGCTTAGCAGCAAGCTCTGCAGGTAAACCTCGACAAGACTTTGCAGCCATATCAAGCGATAAAGCATTCCATATACCATCAGAAGCAATTATTAGTCTTCCGCCAGCATTAGAAAGCTTCACTTGTTTAACATGTGGTATTGGGACAATATATTTTCCTACATCTGTATCACACCAATGGACCTAGAAAGACATAAGCCACTAGGCCAGCAACAGAGAGGATCGACCTCATTGCCACCAAAACACATTGAGCCTCCCAACCTCACCACCACTTGCAGTTACATGTTCCCTCCCTTTCCTCATTTTCCTCCAGCCTATGATCAACAGTTAAGATTAAAAAAAACGAAGGGTAATCGGTTGTGGAGACCAACGATGTGCAACTACAGCAAACAAGGACGACGACAGGGGCTTTGGCGTTCTCGGATGGCGATCAGAACCAGACATTAAATTCAAGATTTTAAAGCTAACACACATAATTTAGGGATAAAATAACATGAGGATCACTAAATTAAATGCAATTCAAGTGGATTAAACACTAAAATTCTAGTAAAATAACTCCCTTATGGCGAGTTATCTGGTATCCGATGGGATAACCAATGCCAAAGATTTTCTTATTGAAATAGAAAAACGTTTTGCTAAAAACGACAAGGCTGAAACAAGTATGCTATTACAACGCTTGATTTCAATAAAATATAAGGGAAATAAAAATATTAGGGAGTACATTATGGAAATGTCTCATTTGGCATCAAAACTAAAGGCACTTAAGCTTGAGCTATCTGATGGTTTGCTCGTGCATTTAGTATTAATCTCTCTTTCCTGCACAGTTTAACCAGTGTAAGGTTATTATAACTGTCAAAATTAAAGGATGAATGGACTCTTAATGAGCTCATTTCTTACTGTGTACAAGAGGAAGAAAGATTAAAACAAGATAGGACAGAAAGTGCTCAACTAACAAACACCTCTAAGGAAAAAGGCAAAAGGAAAAAGAAATATGAAGCTGCTAATCCAGATCCTAAGAACACAACATCAACAACCAGAAAATGAAGGTTGTGTTCTTTTGTGGAAAATCAGGACACACAAAGAAGGAATGTATCAAGTACCATGTGTGGCGTAAAAAGAAAAGTACATCTCTTATTTTGGTCTGTTCTGAAGTAAATTTGACTTCAGTGCCTAGAAACACATGGTGGTTAGACTCTGGTGCAACTACTCATGTTAGTGTTTCTATGTAGGGTTGCCTGAATTACCGAAAGCCAACTGATGCTGAAAGAAACATCTATGTAGGTGATGGCAAATCGTTAGCGGTACAGGCAATTGGGCATTTTAGATTGCTATTGTCTACTGGTTTTTATTTGGATTTGAAAGACACTTTGTTGTACCGTCTTTTAGACGGAATTTGGTTTCAATTTCCTTATGGGACAAATCAAAATTTAGTTGTTCTTTTGGAAATAATATATTCATTTTGTCTTTAAATTCAAATAATGTAGGAGCCGATTATCTTAATGCCCTTGATAATTTATATATGCTCGACACAATCGGTTCTCATAACGAATCATTGCGTTTGGGATCATGTGGTTCAAAATGCAAAAAAAGTTAAGAAAATTCTACAATTTTATGGCACAAACGCTTGGGTCACATCTCTAAATCCCGAGTAAAACGTCTTGTGTTTGATGGAATTTTATATTCCATTGACTTTACAAACTTTGAAACTTGTATTAATTGCATCAAGGGAAAACAGACTAAAGTAAAGAATAAAGGTGTCGATAGAGCCATAGATGTCTTAGAATTAATCCATACAGATATTTGTGGATCATTCCCTACAACTTCTTAGAATGGACAAAAGTATTTCATATCATTCATGACTACTCCAGATATGGGTACTTATATTTGATTCATGAAAAATCACAGTCTTTAGACGTTTTCAAAAAGTTTAATACTGAAATTGAAAAACAACTTAACAAATCCATAAAGAGTGTTAGATCTGACTGTGGAGGTGAATACTATGGCATATATGATGATTCAGGTGAACAACGTCTTGGACCATTTGCTAGATATTTGGAGTAGTGTGAAATTGTTCCACAATACACTCTACCAGGTTCTCCTCATATGAATGTTGTGGTTGAAAGAAGAAATCGTACTCTTAAAGATATGGTAAGGAGTATGGTTAGTCATTCTACGTTGCCAGAATCATTATGGGGAGAAACACTTAAAACAATAACTTACATTTTAAGTAGTGTGTCAACTAAAGCAGTTCCAAAAACACCTTATGAGCTTTGGACTGGAAGGAAACCCAGTTTAAAGCATTTTAGTGTTTAGGGATGTCTAGCTGAGGCTAAGCCTTACAGGCCACATGAGAAAAATATGGAATCCCAAACAATTAGCATCTACTTTCTTGGTTATGCTGAGCGATCCTAGGGGTATACGTTTTATGATCCCACATTTAAGAAAATTTCTTAAACAAGAACCTCAACATTTTTTGAGGATGTTGAGTTGGGGAGAAATCAAGTGAGAAACATTATTTTTTATGAGGAGGAATTAGTTGCCAATCCTACTATTGCTTTTGATAATGTACATGTTCCTATACTTGTCATTAATGAAGAAACATATCAGGAACCTCAACCAAATAATGTTGAACAAACTTCTATTCAAAATGAGGTAATTGTTCCTCAAGAGCAAACTCAACAACCTTTAGAACCAATACCTTTAAGGCGAACAATAGAGAAAGAATAAGCGCTATTCTAGATGATTTCATTGTCTTCCTTCAAGAGCATGAAGATAATAGTGGAATGATGGAAGATGATCCAATCAACTTTCATCAAGCCATACAAGGTTCAAGTTCTCAAAAGTGGATTGAGGCCATGAATGAGGAGTATAAGTCCATGCAAGACAATGAAGTTTGGAAACTCATCCCATTACTAGAAGGTGCAAAACCTATTGGTTGTAAGTGAATTTTGAAACCAAGAGGGATGCAAAAGGTAATGTGGAAATGTATAAAACACGTCTTGTAGCTAAAGGTTATACTCAAAAGGAAGGAATTGATTATAAAGAGAACTTCTCTCCAGTTTCATCGAAAGACTCTTTCAGGACTATCATGGCACTTGTTGCACATTTTGATCTAGAGGTTCATCAAATGGATGTTAAAACAACATTTCTCAATGGTGACCTTGATGAGACAATATATATGGTACAACCAGAAAATTTTGTATTAGGAGACCAAAAGAAAATGGTTTGTAAATTAACAAAATTCATTTATGGGCTTAAACAAGTTTCTCGTCAATAGTACTACAAGTTTCATCAAGTGATTCTGTCATTTGGTTTTGAGATGAATATAGTTGATGATTGTGTGTATCAGAAGTTCAGTGGGAGTAAATATACATTTCTAGTTTTGTATGTCGATGACATATTACTTGCTACAATGACACAAGTTTATTGTATGACACCAAGAGATTTTTATCTAAGAATTTTGAAATTGTTGGGGTTTGTGCCCTAAAACTCGTAGTTTGTAATTTTTGTTCTAATTATTGTAATAAAGAGTTATTATTTCAATAAAGAATTCTTGTTACTGTGTTGTTGTGCAAAAAGGAGAAGGAAGTTGCTGCGTATTTAGAAAACTACAAAGGTAATACATACTTTTTTCCTTTTAGTTTTAGAACTTCTACACAATGTGTTTGCATATTTAATCCATGCCTAATTAGATTAGTTTATGTTGCTTATTCTCTGTTTTTATCAATGTATTTGTATTTGAAGTAAACCAAAATAAACTAGCAAATCGATCTTTAATCACGTTTCCGCTGCTCAAGGGGATCCGATTCCCATCAGAAATGAAAGATGTTGGTGAAGCTTCTTTTGTATTAGGAATTCAAATACATCGAGATCGTTCTCGAGGTGTCCTTGGATTATCACAAAGGAGCTATATTGATAAATTACTAAAAAGATTTGGCATGTAGGACTGCAAACCTAGTGATGATACCCTTGTCTCTAAAGGAGACAAATTCAGTCTTAGTCAATGCCCTAAAACCAATCTAGAAGTTAAAGAAATGGAAAAGAATCCGTAATCATCTGCAGTTGGGAGTCTAATGTATGCTTAAGTATGTACGCGCTCAGATATTTCTTGTATTGTTAGGATGTTAGGCAGATACTTGAGTAACACTGGGTAGGGATCATTGGAAAGAAGCAAAACAAGTTATGAGATATTTACAAAGGACAAAAGATTACATGGTCACATATCAGAGATCGGATCAGTTAGAGATCATTGGGTACTCCGACTCTGATTATGTTGGATGAAAAGATAGTAGAAGATCCAATTCAGGTTATCTTTATATATTGGTTGGTGGAGCTATATCTTGGAGAAGTGCTAAACAAACACTTGTAACTTCTTCTACAATGGGTGCATAATTGTAGCGTGTTCTGAGGCATCTAATCATTGAATATGACTACAAAACTTTGTCAAGGGGATGCATATTTTAGATAGTGTAGAAAGACCACTCAAAATTTATCGTGATAATAAATCAACAGTGGTTTATTCCAATAACAATAGCAGTTCATCTAAGTCTAAACATATAGACATAAAGTTCCTGGTTGTGAAGGAAAGAGTACAGAGTAAACACATATCCATAGAGCACATTGGGAAAAGCTCCATGATAGCGGATCCGCTTACAAAGGGCTTACCACCCAAGTTCTTTCATGAGCATACTACTCATATGGGGCTTATTTTTCAAGAGGATATCATGTTTTAGTGGGAGTTTGCATTATTTTATGTTTGATATGGACATTTATGTTATGTATTTTTGATAGCACACAAAATGTGCTATCTTTAGGCTTAATTATTGCTAGTTTTATGATAATTTCAGGGCTTTGATGTGTTTAAATCACTCAATTTCAGGTTAAGAGCTTAAACATGACAATTGGAGACATTTTGGATCATTCGGGATCAAATCGAGGCTTTTTGGAGCTACAAATAATACCAATTGGAAGTAGAAGGACCAATCCAAGCTAAAGGACCCGAGGTGATGGCGTTGCAACGCCGAGTGTGCTATTTTCATGCATAAAGAAGCCATGTCGATAGCGTTGTTACGCTACCTTGCAGCATCACAACGCTATCTCGATAGGAAGACTCATATGAAGACCCGTGCAAAGGGCGTTGCAACGCTGCCTTGCAGCGTCGCAACGTCAGATCGATAAGGACGCGCGCGTTAAGGTAGTGGTGTTGCAACGCTGCCCTCAGCGTTGCAATGCCATCGATACATTCCATATATGCTACGCGTTTAGGGTACAACGTTGCAACGTTGTCCTTCGCGTTGCAACGCTGTGCCGATTATGCCTATAATACAACCTTACATCTTCTTGCAAAGAGAGCTGAATTTGATAGAGAATTCACCCTAATTTCAAAATACACTTTGTGAGAAGAGAAAAGAGAGCATTCCTTGGGAGGCAAAGCATTCGTGGAGGTTCGAGATCGAGACGGGAGCTCGGAGACGAAGGACCGACATCGATACATAAGTTTAATTTCTTTTTCTTTCAGATTGTAACATCATTTTAAGACGATTTCTACACTTTTTGTTTGGGTTTATTGTGATTTAGAGTAGCTAAATGTTGTAGTTAGGATTTGATTAATTTGTTTAAAACTTGTTTTCCATGTTTTGTTATTTATTTTTGACAACTCGTCCTTGAATTCTTTGATATTATTGGTTTACGTGGACTCGAGAGAAAAAGCTTAGATTAGAGTAAAGTTGTTAAAACTCTTAGAAGTCTTGCATTAGAATTGTTGGGATTTATGCCCTAAACTTGTGTAATTTTGATCAAATAAATAAAGGATTATTTGCTTTGATGAAATTATAATGCTTGCTTCATAAATCCAATAAACTAAGCTCCAAGGTTATAATATATCTTGAACATCAGTGTAGTGGACACTATTTGGATTGTGTTCAAGAATATAATCTAAATGGTCTATGGTATAAGAATAAGGTTGGAAACCTTATTATGGTAACACCATGAATGCGACCCACTTTGTAATTAGTACAAATGAGGTAATCCAACTTATTCATGTAGTTGACATGCGAGTGGGGGCATCCTGTATGAAGAGTTCATACAAGATCGATTTGTAAATTATTAGTCTAACCGAAGATAACAATCGTTAATGTGGTAAGACCGATAATTTATAGATTGTCATTAGTGACTCGACCTGAATCCTGAGCAAGTTAAGAACTCCTGCTTATAGGGGTTTGTCCTTAGACTAGTATGGGTGAGAGTGGCCTGTAGCCGACTCAATAAACCTACCTTCTCAGGGACAGAATCTCGTAGGTAGCTGGGGACTTAACTTTGCAAGATGGAATTCACTCATTCCTACACTAAGGAATTAGATAGGTTGTTCCCTTAAGAACTGACTCCAGGTCTTGAACAACGGGGCCCCGCCCTCAATGAGGGATGAGTCTATGGTAGGACCTTAGACTTGTTGTTCATTAGAGGATCAGTGGTGCTTAAGGAACAAAGAGGTAATCACAGGGGTAAAACTGTAATTTGACCCCGTAGTGATTACGAACAACCTGTGAAGGGTCGACTCATGGGTAATGATTATATCAGTGGACACAATATAATCTATAGTGAGGAGAGTGCAGCTACAAGTCTATAGTGGAGTGACTTGTAGTTAATGAATATTGATTAACTGGATCAAAGAGTTTGATCAGTTAATCTCACATCATTGGAGCCCATGAACTGTAGGTCCATTAGATCCCTACGTTGGCTCAACATGGTTATATTAAGGGTATAAAGTTAGGAATGAAATTGAAGTGTTCAATTTCATATATGAGATGTCATATCAGTTATATATGATATAATTGATATAATATATAGTTTTGATGTGAATTAGATTCACATATTAACTATATACTAAAGAGAGAAAAAAGAGGGATAGGATGGTAATTTCCATCTCTATCGCCTTATATATATAGTTGCATAAGATGCAACTAGGTCAAGTGATTCAAGTTAACCTAAGCTTTTGTTGTGTTGTTGGAAAGGTTCCAAAACACACACTCTCTCTAAAAAATATCTCATCTCACCTAAAGGGAACCCACATTCCTCCCTCATCTAGAGAACAACGGAGAAGATCCGGTGGTAGTGTCTTCATCCGTTCGGGTTCCAGTTTCTGAGATCGTGATCGTGGGAGAAGGAGCACTTGAAGAAAGAGTTCTTCAAAGGTAATATCTCGCTGTCCATATTGTCTTTATATGCTTAATCTAGTTAATTTGTTCTTGAATGTAATCCATGTAATGAAATTAAGAACGCGCGATTTACAATCGCTTCCGCTGCGGGATTCAATTCCCTTCAATTGGTATCAGAGCCCAATTGCGTTCTTAATTTACGTTCTGGATTTTTCAAGAACAAGGTGAGATTTACTATTTTTAATGAGATGAGTAAACGGTTTGCAAATTAGATGGTTTCAATTTTGGCACTTAGATTTACATAATTTCGTTGAATTGTTCAATGTAAGGACCTATTGTTTTGGGAATTTTATTATGTAAATCGAGTCTGTAAGTCCGTGTCGATCGAGGCAAGGTGGTTGCTGAGAAGATCGGAGCGAAAACGAGCAAGAAATGGAGACCATAGGTTTTGTTTTCACTAAACCTGCTCCGGGAAGTTCACACCGTGAGACTCATACTTGGCCTCGTGGCGCAAACGGGAGCGTCCCCCTTCGGATGGTGTTTGTATGAGTCAATATCAAGGTGAATGGAGAGGGTACTTATTGTGAGTGAGAGCAGGTTTAGTGAAAACAAAACCTAAGGTCTCTTCAGTCGGTTTACACTGTAAGATCACTATGGTCAGCCTGGTAGTTTGGCCCGGACCAGACAATCCCTTCGGAGGGCTTGATCATAGGGGATCGAACACAGTAGACACCCGAAAGTGATAAAGACCTCCTTAGTTTGTTTTTCAATCTAGTCCTCCCTTCGGCATATTTTATTGGATGGGGACTCTGGGATCTAAGGATAGAGGGTTACACTCACAAGGTACATAAGATGTGTATGTATCCTGACCGAATAATGGTAACTAAAGCCTATTGGAATAAGAGTTATTCTGGCATTAGGTTTTGGTCAAGAGTGCCTTGATCTAGAAGAGGAGTGTTTTTTATTACCCTTCGGTGTCATACATTCTAAACCTTTGGAGTATCATTGAAAATTATAAATGACCTATGAATCATTTGATAATTAGCTAAAACATGATTGGATTAGACAATTATAGCAAGAAACTCATACAAGTTTGTTTGTAAACTTTCAGCAAAAACGTCTAGCTCTATTATTTTCTTATTGGGTGCAGAAAAGTTAACCGGAGAGATTATGATGACTTGAAAAAGCAAACTCAACACTATATTGGTAGTGGATGATCTGAAGTTTGTGCTAACTGAGGAGTATCCTCAGGTGCCAGGCTCGAATGCATCACGAAATGTTCGTGATGCATATGATCGATGGATCAAGGCCAATGATAAAGCCAAGGTTTACATGCTTGCAAGTATGTCTGACATATTAGACAAGAAGCATGAGGGCATGATAACCGCCAAGAAAATCATGGATTCTGTATGGGGTATGTTTAGACAACAATCCATATAGGCCCGACACAATGCCCTAAAGTACATATTCAACTCAAGGATGCCAGAGGGTACATCTGTTTGGGATCATGTCCTGGATATGATGGTGCACTTTAACATCGCAGAGTCGAATGGTGTTTCCATCGATGAGTCAAGGCAGGTCAGCTTCATTCTGGAAACCCTTCCAGATATTTTGCTACAGTTTAGAAGTAATGTTGTTATGAACAAGCTTACTTTTAACCTTACCTCCCTTCTGAATGAACTCCAGACCTTTCAATCTTTGATGAAAATTCAGGGATCGAAAGGTGAGGTAAATATTGCCAGTATGAGTTATCACAGAGGTTCGACCTCTGGGACAAAAACAATGGCTTCATTTTCTTCTAACCTGAAAGGGAAGAAGAAGAACATGAATATGGTTGGCAAAGGGAAACGAGCTGACAAAGCTGCTGCCTAGAAGGGCAAGAAAGTAAAAAAAGTTGCTGACAAAGGAAAGTGTTTCCACTGCAACGAACACGGGCATTTGAATGGAACTGTCCGAAGTACATTGCAGAAAAGAAGAAGAAAGGTAAATATGATTTAGTTTGCCTAGAAGCTTGTTTAGTGGATAATGATAAAATTGCTTGGATACTTGATTCAGGCGCCACTAATCATGTTTGCTCTTCTTTTCAGGGAATTGATTCCTTGCAGCAGCTATAGAAAGGAGAGATAACGCTTCGGGTTGGAAATGAAAAAGTCGTCTCAGCTGTAGCAGTAGGCACGATGAAGCTTTATTTTGGCAAGAAATATAAGTTGTTGGACATTATATTAGTGATACCAGGGTTTACTAGAAACCTTATTTCAATTTCTTGCCTTATAGAACAGTGTATTTCTGTTTCCTTCTTTATGAATAAAGTGTTTATTTTGAAGAAAGGTACGAAAATATGTTCAGCTTCATTAGAAAATGAGTTGTATGTTTTAAGGCCTAATTCAGTCAAAATGGTTTTGAACACAGAATTATTTAAAACTGCAAACGCACAAACTAAGAAACGTAAAATTTCTTCTAAAGAAAATGCTCATCTTTGGCATCTTAGATTGAGTCACATTAATCTCAATAGGATTGAGAGATTGGTAAAGAATGGACTTTTAAATGAGTTAGAAGAAAATACTTTACATGTATGTAAATCCTGCCTAGAAGGCAAAATGACAAAAAGACCTTTTATTGGAAAAGGTTATAGAGCCAAAAAACCTCTTGAGCTTATACATTCAGACCTTTGTGGTCCGATGAGTGTTAAAGCCAGGAGGAGGTTATGAATATTTCATCTCCTTTGTAGATGATTATTCCGATTTGGGCATATTTACCTAATACAACATAAGTCTGAAACACTTGAAAAGTTCAAGGAATTCAAGACTGAGGTTGAAAATCAGTTGGGTAAAACAATTAAAACATTTCGATCAGATCGAGGTGGAGAGTATATGGATTTAAAATTCCAGAACTATATGATAGAACATGGAATAACATCCCAACTCTCAGCTCCTGGTACGCCACAACAAAACGGTGTATCGGAAAGGAGAAATACAACCTTGTTGGACATGGTTCGATCAATGATGAGTTATGTTCATCTCCCTAGTTCATTTTGGGGTTACGCAGTAGAGACTGCGGTATACATTTTGAACAATGTGCCCTCAAAAAGTGTTTCTAAAACACGTTTTGAACTCTGGAAAGGACGTAAAGGTAGTTTATGTCATTTCATAATTTGGGGTTGTCCAACACATGTGCTTGTGACAAATCCAAAGAAGTTGGATTCGCGTTCAAAATTATGCCTATTCATAGGATACCCAAAAGAAACAAGAGGTGGTTTATTCTATGATCCTGAGGAAGATAAGGTTTTTGTGTCGACAAATGTCATTTTCTTAGAAGAGGACCACATAAGGAACCACAAACAAAGAAGTAAAATTGTGTTGAGTGAGTTAGACGGAACAATAGAAAAAGTTGCTAGTAAAACTAGTACGTCAACAAAAGTTGTTGATACTAGCTTGT
Organism: Trichosanthes cucumerina; assembly: GCA_036507285.1. Classification (NCBI taxonomy): domain Eukaryota; kingdom Viridiplantae; phylum Streptophyta; class Magnoliopsida; order Cucurbitales; family Cucurbitaceae; genus Trichosanthes; species Trichosanthes cucumerina. Next base: position 83,421,426 of record CM071835.1, on the reverse strand, counting down.
CTAGTCAAGAGAGTCCATCTGAAGAGTTGAGTATGCCTCGACGTAGTGGGAGGGACGTAGTGAGAGGGTTATAACACAACCTGACCGTTACATGGGTTTATCTGAAACCTAAGTTGTTATACCAGATAACAACTGCGAGGATCCATCGACTTATAATCAAGCGATGGTTGACAAAGAAAAAGACAAATGGGTCATAGCCATGGACCAAGAAATGGAGTCTATGCAATTCAATTCTGTTTGGGATCTTGTAGATAAACCTGATGGGGTAAAACCTATAGGTTGTAAGTGGATCTACAAGAGAAAGCGTGGTGAAGATGGGAAGATGCAAACCTTTAAAGCTAGACGAGTAGCAAAGGGTTATACCCAGGTTGAAGGGGTTGACTATGAGGAAACCTTTTCACCTATTGCTATGGTAAAGTCTATCCGTATCCTACTTGCCATTGCCGCATATTATGACTATGAGGTATGGCAAATGGATGTCAAGACAACCTTTTTGAATGACAATATTGAGGAAAACATCTACATGGACCAACCCAAAGGGTTCGTTAAACCAGGACAAGAGCAAAAGGTTTGCAGGCTTTAAAGGTCAATTTATGGACTGAAACAAGCCTCTAGGTCCAGGAATATAATATTTGATGAGGCAATCAAATCTTATGGTTTTGACCAGAATGATGATGAACCTTGTGTCTACAAGAAGATCATCAATAGTTTTGTTGCATTCTTAGTTCTATATGTGGATGATATCCTACTCATTGGGAATGATGTAGGATATCTTACTGACATTAAAACTTGGCTAGCTACGCAATTCCAAATGAAAGATTTGAGTGATGCGTAGTTTGTTTTTGGGATCAAGATTATCCGGAACTGCAAGAATAAAACACTAGCCTTGTCTCAAACATCTTATATAGACAAAGTGTTGTCAAAGTTTAAGATGCAAGACTCCAAAAAGGGCTTATTGCCTTTTAGACATGGAGTCCATTTGTCTAAGGAACAGTGTCCTAAGACACCTCAAGAGGTTGAGTATATGAGACGAATTCCTTATGCATCAGCTGTTGGGAGTCTGATGTACGCCATGTTGTGTATTAGGCCTGACATCTGTTTTGCAGTTGGAATGGTCAGTAGGTATTAATCCAATCCAGGACTTGAACACTGGACAACGGTTAAAACAATCATTAAGTATCTTCGGAAAACAAGGAACTATTGGGATATATGTCCTCATCTCGTGTAGTTTGTAATATTCCAAGTTGTAAATGAATAAGAGTTATTTATTTCAACATTGTGTAATAAATAAGAGTTATTTATTTAAACTTTGTGTCTCGCATTTTTCATAAACTTAATCCAATAAACTAAGCTCCAGGGTCATTGTATTATGAGAGAACTAAGAACTTGAACGGTGTGTAGTGGACACACAGGGAAGATCACGCTCGAGTTAATGACCCGAACGGTCTCTGATATATGGATAGGGTTGGAGACCTAATCCACGGATACACCGTGGATGCGGCCTGCATTGTATTAGATACAAACGAGGTGATCGACTCGTTCATGTGGTTGACATGCGAGTGGGGCATCTGTGCAATGAGATTGTACAAGATCGGACCGTGAATTATTAGACTTCATCGATGTAACACCGATTAATGATGATAGAGCTAATAATTTCGTAGATGACCATTAGTGACTCGACCTTAATCCACGAGCGTGTTACGGACTCCTGTCTGCGGGGGTCTGTCCTTTGACTAGTACGGGTGAGAGTGGCCACTGTTGCTCGCCCAATCTGCCTATCTTCTCAAGGGCAGGACCACATGGGGAGCTGGGAACTTGACTACGCAAGAAGGAATTCACTTGTTCCCGACTTAGGGAAACTAGAGGGGTTGTTCCCTTAAGTCTTTGTCTCGGGGCTTGAACAACGGGGCCCCACTCTCTCATTGACCTGAGAGGGTTGTTCTTTATGGTTGGACCATGCAACGTAGTTGTTCATTAGAGGAGCAGTGAGACTTAAGGAGCAAGAGGTAGACACAGGGGTAAAACGGTAATTTGATCTAGCTGTGACGACGAACAACCTGTGAAGGGTCGACTCATGGGTATTGGTTATATCGATGGACACAACTTGTCCTACGGTGATGAGAGTGCAGCTACGGGCTTTAGTGGAGTGTTACCGTAGCTAATGAATATTGAATAATAGGGTCAAAGAGTTTGACAGGTTAGTCTCGGATTATTGGAGCTCATCACGTGTAGGTCCATTAGGTCCCTCGGTTGGCTCAAATTGGACAAATTGAGGGTTTACAGTTTGGTGTAAATTTGAAGTGTTCAAATTCATTATTTGGGTATTTATGTCATTTATATGAGATATAGATGACATTATATATAGTTTGATGTGAATGAGATTCATAATAAACTATAGTATAGCCTAATTGATTAATTAGTGCTAATTGGAGAAATTGAATTGAGAGAAATTAAATTGAATGTGATTCAATTTATAATTCCACATTTATGCAAATGAGATTTGTATAATAAGGTATGAGATACCTTATATTATATAATATGCAAATGTGATTTGTATATTATATGGTTGTGGTAAAATTGTGATTTGGTGGAGGTTTTAACTCCATCACACAATAGTATTTAAAGGCTTTGCAAGAAGCCTTTGGTGTGCCATTTGCCATTTGCCATTTATTGGATTTTCATCCAAAGAGAGCAAAAAGACTTTCTCTCATTCTCTCTCAATTCTCTTTAAAACTTCTCCTCACCCAAAACCAAAGGGAGTCCAACCTACTCTCCCTCAACCTCCCGAGAACAATCGGGAAGACCCTTTGGAGGTGTCTTCGTGTTCGGATCGAGGTTGGTGTTCGAGGAGATCGTTGGATCCAGAGAGATCGTGACCGGAGGAGAAAAGCGTTGAAGAAGAGTTCTTCAACAAGTAAGTATCTTATAATTCCTTACTGTTTTCTTCTCTTATTTGCATGTTTAGCTTAGGATCTATGAGATAGATTCAATTTTAAGACACGTTTTACACAACGGATCAACGACGTTTCACAACGTCTTCTGCTGCGGGAATTCAAAATTCCTTCAATTGGTACCAGAGTCAATCGTTGCTCTTCGTTGTGTATTCTGTGGATTCTTAAAATTAGGTGGGTAGCATTAATTTCCATGAGATGAATGTTAATGGTTTGCAATTTTGGATGTTTTCGGTTTTTGACACTAGTTTAGATTTACATTAAAGTTGATGAGATCAATGTAAGGGCCCGTTGTTTTGGGCATTTTTTTTAATGTAAATTTAGTCTGTAAGTCCGTGTCATTCGTGGCAAGAGTTCTCGTGAAGAAAACGGAGCAAAAATGGACGATTTCGGTGAAAAATAGCAAAAGTTGTGTTACTGGAAGTTCATCAGCGTTGCGACGCCATCCATCTTCTTTGGAGGTCGCTGCGATCTGCGCGGCGTTACAGTAACGCTAGCGGTGGCGTTGCAACGCCACAACGTTGAGAACGCTGGACGCGACGCTATACATTACAGCGTTGCAACGCAATAACAACGTTGTAACGCCGTGGCGTAGTGGTTATATATTTGTAAAATTGATTTTATAATTGTATTTTATTTAATTATTTTAATTAATATTAATATAAATGTTATATTAATGTTAATTAATTTAATTTTATGTCCCTAGGGTGCCAAAAATCGGTCCAATATTGCTATTTAATTATTTATGCATGAGATGTATGATTTAATTATTTCTATGTGCATAGAGTATGCCATATAGATTTAAAATCCCACCTTAGGTTAAACATTTCATGCATCATATTTATATTATAAGAGTTATAATATATAGTATGCATGATAGAATTATATTATAAGAGTTATAATATAATGTTTGCATGATTTAATTTATTTAATATAAGTATTATATTTTTAAATTAAAAGCATGCTCATGCATTTAATTCATGTGATGAATGTATGTTATAGTATAGTATTATTCATGTGATGAATGATCAAGCACTATAACATAGAAATGCATGTAACCTAAGTTAATTATTAGTTTTAAATGGTTTAGAACTTGAATAATTAGACTTAGGTTTTCTAGTTCTAATAAGATTAGAATTAGGAAATCAAATATGACCTTTGAATGGAGACCGATAAGTAACTCTATCTACGGAAAGTTTTGTCTAAAGGTAGGGGTATTTAAGTTGACGCCATGAACACCCTACTGAAAACCGACACGGGAGTGAATTCGGTCCAGGAGATTCTTAGGTTATATTCTCGTGAGTCTTAGATTAATTAAGAGTTAATTAATTTACTCACATAGACCTAAGTTAATAATGTGATTATAGACTTAGGCTAACCCAATATAAGAGTTATATTGGTAGACTTAGATAAATTTTAGCCGGTTCATCTAGGCCAATCCCGATTATTTTAAAGTGCTGAGTGGGAGGAAATAAAGTGTATGAGATACATTTAATTTTCAATCCACAAATCTCTATTAAGTTCACACTGTGAGATCCATGCTCGGCCTCGTGGCGCAAATGGGAGTGTCCCCCTACGGGTGGCATTTGTATGGGTCAATATCAACGTGAATGGAGAGAGTACTTATAGTGAGTGGGAGCGGGATCTGTGAAAACGGGACCCAAGGTCTCTTCTTTCGATTCACACCGTGACACGCCTATGATCCGCCTGCTAGTTTGGCCTGGACCAGACAATCCCTACGGAGGGCCTTGATCATGGGAGTCGGAACACCGTTAATTCTTGAAAGAGATACGATTTCCTTGTTGGTTTTCCTTCTTAGTCCTCCCTACGGCGGCTATTGTTTGGACGGATACTTGGAAATTTAAAGATTGAGTGTGACACTCACAGGATTCAGTAAGAGTTAATGGATTCTGACCGAAAAATGGTAGCTGGATGCCTAATGGAATAAGAGTTATTCTTGTATTAGGGTCTGGTCGAGAAAGTCTCGTCCTAGAGGAGGTGGCGTTCATTCTAAACCTTTAGGGTATCATTGTAAATTTTGAATGACCAAGGGATCATAGGATAAAAATTTGCTAAAACCTGATTGGATTTTCAAAAGTTTTTGCGAGACTAATACAAAGTTTTTCATTTTATTTCAGCAACAAAATGTCAAACGCTTTTAACGCCCCTTTAGCTTCCGTTAAGTTAGTCGGCGATAATATTTCGTGGAAAAACAATATAGACACGATTTTGGTAAATGACGACCAAGAGTTCGCGCTCAATGAGGAGGGTCCTCAGGTGCCTGGTTCAACAGTCCTATTCAACAATCTACAAACCTTTCAGTCCTTGGTGCAAACTAGGGGACAAGAAGCTGAGGCAAGTGTTGCCTTAAGACCTTTTCAAAGGGGTACGACTTCTGGGATAAAGTTTGTAGACTCTTCAGACCCTAAGGGGAAGAAAGAGAAGTTGAAGGAAGTTAAGGTTGACCGCGTTGCCGCCCTAAAACGCAAAGAAATCAAGGATGTTGCCAGAAAGTGTTTCTACTGCAACGAGGACGAACACCTGAAAAGGAGTTGTCCCAAGTTCCTTGATGAAAAGAAGAAGACAGGTAAATGTGATTTACTTGTCACATAAACTTGTTTAGTGGAGAGTAATGACTCTGCTTGGATATTGGATTCAGGCGCCACTAACCATGTTTGCTCTTCTTTTCAAGGATTAAGTTCCTGGCAGCGGCTGCAAGAGGGTGAGATAACACTCAAGATTGGATCTGGAGAAGTTGTCTCATTTGCAAAGAATAGGCACTGAAGAAATTTGTTCTTTGGCGAGAAGTACTTATTATTGGATAATATGTACATAGTTCCTGGGTTTACGAGAAACCTAGTTTCTATTTCCTGCCTTTTAGAACAAAATATTTTTGTTTCTTTCAAGAGTAATAAAGCGTTTATTTCTCGAAATAGAAATTTGATTTGTTCTGCTTTGCTTGAGAGCAATTTATATGTTTTGAACCCTAATTCGGTCAAAAGTGTTTTGAACACCGAATTGTTTAAAACAGCTGAAACGCGAACTAAGAGATTAAAAGTTTCTCCAAAAGAAAGTGCCCATCTTTGGCATCTACGGTTAGGCCACATTAATCTCAATAGGATTGAGAGACTAGTGAAGAGTGGACTTCTAAGCGAGTTGGAAGAAAACTCTTTACCGGTATGTGAGTCATGCCTTGAAGGCACAATGACCAAACGTCTTTTTAGTGGAAAAGGATATAGAGCCAAGGAGCCCCTTGAGTTTATACATTCTGACCTCAGTGGTCCGATGAATGTTCAAGCACGGGAGGTTACGAATACTTCGTATCTTTCATAGATGACTATTCGAGGTATGGGTACATTTACCTAATGCATAAGAAGTCTGAAACACTTGAAAAGTTCAAGGAGTTCAAGACTGAGGTTGAGAACCTGTTAGGTAAAACGATTAAAACACTTCGATCGGATCGAGGTGGAGAGTATATGGACACTGAATTCCAGGACTATATGATAGAACATGGAATTACGTCCCAACTCTCAGCACCTGGTATGCCACAGCAGAATGGTGTATCGGAGAGGAGAAACAGAACCTTGTTGGACATGGTTCGGTCGATGATGAGCTATGCTCGTCTCCCTGATTCTTTTTGGGGTTACGCAGTGGAGACTACGGTATACATTTTGAACACAGTTCCATCGAAAAGTGTTTGTGAAACACCTTTTGAACTCTGGCATGGTCGTAAAACCAGTTTACGCCATTTTAGAATTTGGGCATGCCCGACCCATGTGTTGGTGTCAAATCCGAAGAAGTTGGAACCCCGTTCAAAGTTGTGCCTCTTTGTAGGTTACCCAAAAGAGACTAGAGGTGGTTTCTTTTACGATCCTAAGGATAATAGGGTGCTTGTGTCGACAAACGCCACATTCCTTGAGGAAGACCACATCAGGGATCACTTACCAAGGAGTAAGATTGTGTTAAATGAAATGGACAGTACATCAACAAGAGTTGTTGATGGTGCTAGTACGTCAACAAGTGTTGTTGATCCTAGCTCGTCTAGTCAAGTCTGTTCCCAAGAATTGGGAATGCCTCGACGTAGTGGGAGGGCTGTGAGACAACCTGAACGTTACATGGGTTTAGTTGAAACCCAAGTCGTCACCCCTGATGATGACTGTGAGGATCCATTGACCTATGATCAGGCAATGGCTGACGTTGACAAAGACGAATGGATTAAAGCTATGGACCAAGAAATGGAGTCGATGTACTTCAATTCCGTCTGGGAGCTTGTGGACCAACCGGATGGGGTTAAACCTATTGGTTGCAAGTGGATCTACAAGCGTAAACGTGGCGTAGATGGGAAGGTACAAACCTTCAAAACCCGACTAGTGGCAAAGGGTTTTACCCAGGTGGAAGGGGTTGACTATGAGGAAACCTTTTCACCTGTTGCCATGGTAAAGTCGATTAGAATCCTTCTGGCCATTGCCGCATATTATGACTATGAGGTATGGCAGATGGATGTCAAGACCGCCTTTCTGAATGGCAACCTTGATGAGACCATCTACATGGACCAGCCCTAGGGGTTCATTGCCCAAGGCCAAGAGCAAAAGGTTTGTCGGCTTTAAAGGTCTATTTATGGACTGAAACAAGCCTCGAGGTCTTGGAATATAAGGTTTGATGAGGCGATCAAATCTTATGGCTTTGATCAAAATGTTGACGAGCCTTGTGTCTACAAGAAAATCGTTAACAGTAGTGTCGCATTTCTAATATTGTATGTGGATGATATCCTTCTCATTGGGAATAAGGTAGGATTTCTTACTGACATTAAGGAATGGCTTGCTTCGCAATTCCAAATGAAAGATTTGGGAGAGGCACAGTATGTTCTAGGTATCCAGATTGTCCGCAACCGGAAGAACAGAACGCTAGCCATGTCTCAGGTGTCTAATATTGATAAGATGTTGTCTAGATATAAGATGCAGAACTCTAAGAAGGGCTTGCTGCCTTTCAGGCATGGGGTTCACCTGTCTAACGATCAATGTCCTAAGACGCCTCAAGAGGTTGAGGATATGAGACGAATCCCTTATGCTTTAGCTGTAGGGAGCCTGATGTATGCCATGCTGTGTACTAGGCCCGACAATCGTTATGCAGTTGGGATTGTCAGTAGGTATCAAACCAATCCAGGATTATATCACTGGACAGCCGTAAAGGCAATCCTCAAGTATCTTAGGAGAACGAGGAACTACAACCTTGTGTATGAGAGTGGGGATTTGATCCTTACGGGATATACAGATTCTGACTTTCAGACAAATAAGGATTCTAGGAAATCCACTACGGGGTCAGCCTTCATTCTGAATGGAGGAGCTGTAGTGTGGCGAAGCATCAAGTAGGGATGCATCGCTGATTCCACGATGGAAGCCCAGTATGTTGCGGCTTGTGAAGCTGCAAAGGAAGCTGTTTGGCTCAGGAAGTTCATGACGGATTTGGAATTTGTTCCAAATATGAACTTGCCAATCACAATCGTTTTTTGTGACAACAAGCAGTGCAAAGAGCTAACTCGAGAGAACCTCGGAGTCATAAAAGGGGCAAGCATATAGAGCGTAAGTATCACTTGATACGGGAGATTGTGCACCGTGGAGACGTGACAGTCACGCAGATAGCTTGGAGCACAACGTTGCTGATCCATTTACAAAGGCCCTCACGCCTAAGGTGTTTGAGGGTCACCTAGAGAGTCTAGGTCTTCAAGTGCTTCCTGACTAGGGCAAGTGGGAGTATTGTAAAGGGGTATTCAATGTCCTAGTTTATTGTATTACTTTACTGTACATTTGAGAAATGTATCATGTACTCCACTAGCTTAGTCCAAGTGGGAGTTTGTTGGGATGTATGTCCTCATCTCGTGTAGTTTCTAATATTTCAAGTTGTAAATGAATAAGAGCTATTTATTTCAACATTGTGTAATAAATAAGAGTTATTTATTTAAACTTTGTGTCTCGCATTTTTCATAAACTTAATCCAATAAACTAAGCTCCATGGTCATTGTATTATGTGTCACACCCCCTCCCGAACTACCTGCTAACTCAGCTCGAAAGGCGGCGTGAAGCCAACAGACATTGTTTATCTCTTAACAATACCTGTTGACTCTGATCCACCTGATAAACATACTATGTTCGAAAATGGAACACTTAAACATGACATAGCGGAAACTGGACAACTATTAAACATATACAAGGAGAAACCCTTCACAAGTCTCTCTTAGAAACTAAAAGTCTAGTGCATCAGAAACAACACAAGACAAACCATTGTTTATACAACCTCTAATGTACAAACAACTATAACACCAAAGTCCTCTCAAAATAATTTACAACATAGAGACTTGCTAGACAAAACAAACCCACGTACAAAGTATTTAACTTATGAAGCTTCACAGACTATGCAAAGAACTCAAAGTGCAGGAGCTCGATCTCTACACGAAAAGTTTGAAAACATAGAAAGAATGAGCTATGAAGCTCAGTGAGTGACTGTGTTTAATATCTATAACTTGTAAAACATGTGACCTGAAAACCATGAGCATATGCATTTGTATTCAAGCATTGAAAGTAAACGTAGAATCATAATAGACTTTCAGAAAACCAACAAGTATATCATCAAAATCTCGTAAGGCATGTAAATGAGATAAACTCTTTTAAAAACATGTCACAATCCACGTTGTGTAGGGCACGCCCAGTACAACCAACGTTTACTTCTACGATGTAGTGGGGCCCGCCAAAGACTCCCATCTTCTTTGTCGTAGTGGGGCCCGCCCAAGAAGACTCACGACGATCTTTGTTGTCACGAGAGTACACTCAACGTCGACAACGAGACAAGACCTGTGTGTGCACACACGGTACCAAAAAGCCTCGGGCTCAATATCTCGTAAAATCACATGAAAACATTTGAACATGCCTCGCTTATCTTTTCTTTCATAAAACTCAAGCTTACTCAGCTTGTTCAGAAAACTCGAAATCTTTAAAACATACTTGCTAGTACATGCTTGCTTGAAATCATAACATTTCCATAAATTTTGGCAACCATTGAACATATGCTCATGTATAAACTTTATAAAGACTTTTAGGGTCACAATGAACACTTGAAACATTTCTAGGAAAACATGAATACTCATAAACATGTATTCAAAAGAAAGCATAATGCATTGAAAACTTTTATTCTAGCAAAACTTGCATTTCTTGAACATAATTCAAGCATATATACACTTTTGAAGTTCCTTTTATCACTCACAGTGTTTGAACTAGAATCTTAGCCCATACACTCGACCTATTTGCTCTTGGTCTGTCAAACAAACCAAATTCATGTATTAGAACCTCGAGCTCATGGTTTTTAACCTTAAAACTACAAGAAAACACACTTTCAAAAATTCCAGCATTTTTAGATTTTCTGCCCTGTTTTCAGACAGCCATAACTTCTTCATTACTTATCCAAAAAGAATGTACTTTATACCAAACTCTTCCTTTTTGAACCCTCTAAAACGCTTATGAAGACATGCAAATTAGATTCCTAACGTATTGGTTAGAAAATACCTCAGTAGCGTAACCCCTAAAATGATCCTGCTGCTGTTCCAGATTTCACTTCCTGCTACAACCCAAAACTTAACCTGAAGATTACAACATCTTCCAATCATTTTCTTCTCACGATTCCTTCACGAAACTTGTAGGAAATTCAATAAGCTTTCGAACCATACCAATTAGAGCTTCTAACTCCAAGTATACAGGTCAGAATAATCAAAACATCAGAGACTTCTCGGATTTGACAGCAAATTTTTGTCTTCTGCATTCCTCTTAACAAAACAGCAACTTAACATAAGAATTTGCTCGAGCTTCCTTCATAAACTTTGTTTAAAAATGAGTTAGCTTTCAAGAAAACTAAGCCTCAGCCCTTACCTCTTCCTGTGGAGCTCGAGAAGATCAAAACATCAGAACTGGTCTGAATTGATCAACTTGCTGCAATAAAGAATCCCCTTGAGTACTCCTCTTTTCTTCTGCAACTCCAGCTCAAAATCACCAAAAATGGCCTCCTTCTTCTTCCTTTCTCCTTCAACCACGAAGCTTCAGCCTTAATTTGTGATGAAAGAGAAGAAAATGGAGAGAAAACCCTTTTTAAAAAAAATCAATCGGTGGAAGAGGTATTCCTTTGTCTTTTTGCATTTTTGCTTTTTTTCATTTTCCATTTCTTTTTCCTTTTCTTTTCTTTCCTTTATCTTCTTTCTTTCTTTTCTTTTCTTTTCTTTTCTTTTCTTAACAAAACAAAATAACTTAATATATAAAACATTTGTTTCATTTCCTTTTCTTCTTTTGTCTTTAAAAGCAAACCAAACCAAAATGGTCTAAACTTTCTTTCCTTGTTTTCCTTTTGCCTTTCACTTCATTTCTTTTCTTTTTAAAACATGGGAAACCAAGTTTTAAACATTCATTTCTTCTTTCTTTTTGTTGTTTGTTAATAAGGAAGTTCCAAAGAAAGATCTCGGGTTTACATTATGAGAGAACTAAGAACTTGAACGGTGTGTAGTGGACACACAGGAAAGATCACGTTCGAGTTAATGACCCGAACGGTCTACAGTATATGGATAGGGTTGGAGACCTAATCCTGGATACATTGTGGATGCGACCCGCTTTGTATTAGATACAAACGAGGTGATCTGACTCGTTCATGTGGTTGACATGCGAGTGGGGGCATCCTGTGCAATGAGATTGTACAAGACCGAACCGTGAATTATTAGACTTACTGATGTAACACCGTTTACAGTATAGAGCTAATAATTTCGAGATGACCATTAGTGACTCGACCTTAATCCTGAGCGTGTTACGGACTCCTGTCTGCGGGGGTTTGTCCTTTGACTAGTACGGGTGAGGGTGGCCACTGTTGCTCGCCCAATATGCCTATCTTCTCAGGGGCAGGACTACGTGGGGAGCTAGGAACTTTACTACACAAGAAGGAATTCACTCGTTCCCGACTTAGGGAAACTAGAGGGGTTGTTCCCTTAAGTGCTGTATCCAGGGCTTGAACAACGGGGCCTCACTCACTCATTGACCTGAGAGGGTTGTTCTTTATGGTTGGACCATGCAACGTAGTTGTTCATTAGAGGAGCAGTGAGACTTAAGGAGCAAGAGGTAGACATAGAGATAAAACGATAATATGACCCAGCTGTGACTACGAATAACCTGTGAAGGGTCGACTCATGGGTATTGGTTATATCGATGGACATAACTTGTCCTACGGTGATGAGAGTGCAACTACGAGCTTTAGTGGAGTGTTACCGTAGCTAATGAATGTTGAATAACCGGGTCAAAGAGTTTGACAGGTTAGTCTCGAATGATTGGAGCTCGTCACATGTAGGTCCATTAGGTCCCTCGGTTGGCTAAAATTGGACAAATTGAGGGTTTACAGTTTGGTGTGAATTTGAAGTGTTCAAATTCATTATTTGGGTATTTATGTCATTTATATGAGATATAGATGACATAATATATAGTTTGATGTGAATGAGATTCATAATAAACTATAGTATAGGCTAATTGATTAATTAGTGCTAATTGGAGAAATTGAATTAAGAGAAATTAAATTGAATGTGATTCAATTTATAATTCCACATTTATGCAAATGAGATTTGTATAATAAGGTATGAGATACCTTATATTATATAATATGCAAATGTGATTTGTATATTATATGGTTGTGCTAAAATTGTGATTTGGTGGAGGTTTTAACTCCATCACACTATAGTATTTAAAGGCTTTGCAAGAAGCCTTTGGTGTGCCATTTGCCATTTTTTGGATTTTCATCCAAAGAGAGCCAAAATACTTTCTCTCATTCTCTCTCAATTCTCTCTAAAACTTCTCCTCACCCAAAACCAAAGGGAGTCCCACCTACTCTCCCTCAACCTCCTGAGAACAACTGGGAAGACCCTTTGGAGGTGTCTCCGTGTTCGGATCGAGGTTCGTGTTCGAGGAGATCGTTGGATCGAGAGAGATCGTGACCGGAGGAGAAAAGCGTTGAAGAAGAGTTCTTCAACAAGTAAGTATCTTATAATTCCTTACTTTTTTCTTCTCTTATTTGCATGTTTAGCCTAGGATCTATGAGATAAATTCAATTTTAAGACACGTTTTACACAACGGATCAACGACGTTTCACAACGTCTTCCACTGCGGGAATTCAAAATCCCTTCAGGAACTACATGCTTGTGTATGGGGTTAAGGATTTGATCCTTACAAGATACACGAATTCGTACTTTCAGACTGATAAAGATTCTCGATCAGGGTCAGTATTCACTCTTAACGGAGGAGTTGTAGTATGGCGAAGCGTCAAGCAAGGATGCATCGTCGATTCCACCATGGAGGTCGAATATGTAGCAGCTTGTGAAGCAGCTAAAGAGGCCATTTGGTTAAGGAAATTTATGCTAAATTTGGAAGTTGTTCCAAATATGACTTTGCCCATCACGTTGTATTGCGATAACAGTGGTGCAGTGACAAATTCGAAGGAACCCCGAAGTCACAAGAGGGGAAAGCACATTGAGCGGAAATATCATCTCATTAGGGAGATCGTGCATAGAGGAGACATGATTGTCACGAAGATAGCCTCAGAGCACAACATTGCTGATCATTTTACAAAGGCTGATCATTGCTGTCTTTATATGCTTAATCTAGTTAATTTGTTCTTGAATGTAATCCATGTAATGAAATTAAGAACGTGCGATTTACAATCGCTTCCGCTGCGGGATTCGATTCCCTTCAAGAATGACCTAGAAGTCTAAGGAAAAGACATAAAGAAGTTGCTTAATGTCGTGCATGGTTTAGATTCATATGGAGACTGTAGTATTCACTGTGTGTGCGAGGCTCACTAAGAATTGAGAGATTTTCTTGAGTATCTTACTTCTTGTTTATAAATTCATCACATTACTTCATTGCACGTGTCAATAGAGTTATTAACTTGTGAAGTCAATTTACTCCAAATCTATCAATTCGTGTCTCCACTTGTTTGTTTGTCTTTTGTCTTTACTTTCATCACCTATCCATGTTATGTTACTTTAGTTAAAATTGAGAATTAGTATCTTGACAATTAATTAATCTAGAAACCCTTTCCCGAGGACGATACTTGGACTCTCAAATCACTATACTAAAACTTGACTTGTACACTTGCGGTATTGCATTATTAAAATTATACGCCACAAGTTTTTATAATTATTTTGATAAAAAAATTAAGTTCTTTTTACTCTGACTCATCATGTCATGATCTCACTAAAGTAAGGAAAGACCAGTTGGAAATAGGCATGTACAGGTCACATTGCATGTAATTTCCATGTTATGCATCCATGACTTGATCTATGTCATTTAGCTATGTCTGTATTGTGACTACTGATGGGTTTAGTTGCTTTTGTTGTAACGAAGACCTCTTTGGTCCTTATCGATATAACTAATGGACCAGATTGTTTAAACTTACTCTATTTTACATAGAAATTTTGGAGCTCATAAGGTCAAACACAATTTTTAAGTTACATATGTGGTCTAGTGGGAGATTGTTGGAAATTTCTATAATATGGGACCACATGTGTAATTATTTAATGTGTTCTTTTGCTATTTTGATTAAACCTAAGAGAAATTATCTACTTATGAATATATTTATAAAAGAGTATTTACAAATTAGTCATGGGCAAAATGTGTAGATAATATTACTTTGTTTTCTAATTTGATGAGGGGCCAAATTAGAAATGAAAGTAGCTTACCAACCAATCGTTTTTTCTTTTAAAATTTAATGGTTGGTTATAGAATATTTATGATCCTCAACGTCAAATAAATTTAATTCATGTTAAGTTTTTTTCTTTCATCCCCATCGGAAAGAATCAAAATGACTTCTTCTCTTCCTATAAAAAGAGGAAAAGCGAACACTACTACAATTTTGACATTCTATGACACCATAGCTAAGCCAAATAAGACAGAGAGAGAAAAAAACTGTCATATATTGCTGGAGGCGCGTTTTTTGCAGGAAAAATGGAGATTTTCGTATTTTCAAAAATTCATGACAGTTTTTCAATTATGACAAATTTTCAACATCATAAATTCATGACTTAGATAAAAAGCTGTCATAGATGGCTAGAGGCGCATTTTTGACAGGAAAAATCGAAGATTTTCGTGTTTTTGAAAATTATGAAAGTTTTTAAACATCACAAATTTATGACAGTTTTCCAACATCATAAAATCTCCATTTGTCCCACATCGAAAAATTTGTATTTTGGACAACCATCTTCTCCTATAAAATGTCTCTCCCTCCTTCATTTAGCATCAAGTTAACCTGAACTTCTTACTGGGCTTATTTAGCTTAAGTAAACTGGGCCTTGAGTAAATTTTTTTTTGTTGACAACTACAAACTCTCATAGAAAACAAATACTAGGCACAAGAATATTGTCATTAACATTTTTTTGTTGTCATAGAAACAACATGCTTGATACTGAAATTCTGTCACAAATAGAATTTTTATGACCTTTAAAAATTGTCGTTAATATATATATTTTGACGGAAACGTTGGTTTTAGAAGGTATTTATTGACAATATTTAATTGTCATAAAAAGTTTTGCATGACTTTCAACAAATGTCATGAATACGTTTTTTTAATTGTCATAAAATAGTTAATTATGAAAGATTTTTAAATATATCATGTATATAGTTTTCTTGATGGTGGCTTCTACGACTAAAAAAAAAAGTTATAAAATGTGTTTATGACATTTTTTTAATGTCATAAAATCCCGAAATTGTACTAGTGTAAGGAAATAAACATCGAAGAAAAAACGTGATTTATCTAGACATGAAAGATCATACCTACTTTGTGGCTTTCGACAATGGATACAGGTATATTTTATCTTCCGCTTTTGAAGTTTATTTCTCTTGAATTTGACATGAAAAGTCTATTTGTAAGTCTATTGATTTAGAGTTTTTTCAGTATATCCCAACACTATCATCTATTTGGGATGAGTTAGCTTTCCTCTTTGGTCAAGCTATGATTTAGTTGTCCTACATATTTCATGAAATCGTGAATTAATGTGTAGGAATGTACATTAGCGGGGCTACTTATTGAATGTAATGCCCAACGTTTTTTTTAAGTAATTTAATTCCCACTTTTGGAGTTGATTTTGGATTAATTTCTCATTTAATTTAATTTTTGGTATGGTTTTGTTTTTATTGGCCTTGTTGGTTGTGTTGTTGAGGGTTTAAGTCTAAGGGAGATTTTTAGATAAGTCAAGCCAGTAAGATTAAAATTCGAAGTTTCATCAAAATTTAAAGTTCAAATGCTGTGATTTTTTTAATAGTGATTTCTTTGAAATTATTATTGGTTGGGGGAAAGATTATCTTAGAAGGAGATAACAATCTTTTTTTTTGTGTAGGATTCATAGCCAAGGTGAGTGGCTTTACTACTGGAATGCCTAGAGCTAGGTTGGGATTTGTGTACTAAAAATATGTTACGATTATATTTGTGAATGCATATGAAATTTGTATGTTGTGAGATGATGCAAGAAGATAATAATGTTACACAAGTGTATATGCGAAGTCGTAAATAACATTCATTAATAATAATTCCAAGTGTTTCTTATGTGGGACCTCGTGCATTTTATATGTCACATAATGTCATGAGAGGTATGTGATAATTGCGCTTCTTATCATTGTAGTCAATGTATATGATGTACATCAAACTGACATGCATAAAAGTGATGCATGTTTAGAGAGTTTAATGTATGCGAAAATGACGTAAATAGAGGTGAAGTACATGAATCTGATGCACAACTAGAGGGTTCAATATACATGAAAGTAATGTGCATAGGACTGATGTATATGAAAGCAAGGACATCTATATGATAAGAAAATAAAAAAAGCTTAAAGTTGAAAAGTTTCAGGTCCGACTAGAGGAAAAGTAACATATGTCATATTGCATGTGCTTGCATATTCTGACCTAGTAGTGTGGCTACTTACTGGGTATTTTAATACTCAACATTTTTTTTTAAAAAAAGTAAAGACAAAGGTATCCTAGGCGATTGTAGTGCCCTTTGTTGAAAAAGGTCATGGGTGGGGATCACAAAAATAACTTCAGGGTCACGTCTCTAGTTTGATAAGATATAGGAGTAAAATCAGGGATCTTTTTTTTTTGGGTCTTCAAACTTATTCAATCCCAAATTTAGGCAATTTCTTAAGGTGCCACACTTGCTCATAAAAATTAACTGAAAACTTTAAGCCCCTATTTTCATTATAGCCACTTACTTAATTAGGTCCCTTTTAGCTGAAAATAACTCCCATATAGATCCACTAACCAGTACATACTTCATAAATACAAATTCATACCTGCTTTCACAATTCACAAATTTTCAAACACAAACTAAATTCAAGCTTAGTCCAAATTACTACGTACCTTAGGGCAAAAAATAGCTAATAATCCAAGCACCCAAAAATAATCCTTTTTTGAGAGATTAATTAGCATCACCTAGCTAGCAATAAATAGATCAGCACCAAAATTAACTCAAGACTTGCCTAAAAATTACCAAATTAAATTCTAAAATTATTTTTGGGATTTTGCGTTAAAAGGTGGTGAAAAAAAAATCTCACATTTCCAACTCTTCCATAACCTAACCTACTGTGAATTGTGTCATAACATCTAAATCAAAAGTTTGGCCTTCAATTTACCATCACTAAAAATTCGCAGTAAATTCCTAAACACGCAACCACTTAAACCCAATTTATGTTTGGTCCTACGGTAAAAATAATTCATCAATAACTAATTTAATCTTACCCACACAATGTTGTGCAATCACTTAAAACATCTCCAAAACTGCCCCATATGACCTTCAATTTAGATATCCTATAAAATTAATCTAACGATCAATTGATCACTTTAAATTATCGTTTAATAAATCAATCAATATCAATTAATCCACATTAAATCTAGGGGTTTTCGTACGAATAACTTATTTTCACGCGCTTTAATGACGGATGACATGCATTCTGAAAATAATGAAATATGACTCATTCTGACGTGACAATACACATAAAATTACTCATAAGAGTAATATGAAGCCATATTTGTTGTTCACGCTCTCGTACGCGGAAACACTCTCACTCTCGTTGTCTCGCTCTCACTCTCGTTCAAATGAGTGGCCGAAAATATAGAGAAAAAAAGTCAAGGAAAAAAGTCAGAGAAGATTGCTAGAGTAGCAGAAGTAGAGCGAGAGCGAGAACTATAGTGTGATTTTTCTTGTTTTTTCTTTTCTCCAGAATTTCGACAACCTCATTACTATCATGAGTGAGAGAGAAACTTGAGCGAGAACGAAATTTGAGTGAGAGAGAACTAGAGTCAGAGTATGATGTCCTTACAGTAATTTGGATGGAATGCACAGTATAGAAAGAGTTATATATGTCATTAATTTCATAACATGTGTCAAATCACATCAATGTGCGTGAAAAATAGTCTTTCATACAAATTTCTCTTAAATCTATTGGTGAACGTTAAATAAATGTCAAAACCATACGAAAAAAAAAAAGAGTAAGAAAAACAACCCAAAACTTATTGTCTTGCAATTCGAATGGGAGAGAAGAGACTACTGGTGGGCGGCAGGGTTGGGCTAGCCGGCGAATCGATGACCAACGATATATGTAGATGGTGGGGGGAAGAAGAAAAGAAAAAGAATCGATAAAGGGGAGAGGTTTCCTTGCGTAGGAACGGGAGGAGAGAATGAAATAATTAAACAATTAAAAAACGTAAAGGGGGGAGATTGTATGGGAATGGGAAGGAATAAGGGAGAAAAATATTTGGAGGCAGTCTGAGCTGCACCGATCTAATAATAAAAAAAAAATTAGTGTTTTTAAATTTTTTTATAAAAAAAATTTGTAGTTGAAAAATGGGCTGCACCATAGATGTTAACTCAGAAGGGGATTTGACTTTCCTATTTTTTTTTCTTTTCAAAACAAAATTTTCAAACAAATCCCAACAACGATAACATTTTACTTTTCCCTTTTGCCCTTATTACTCACTTTCAAAATAGACAAACCCCAAAAATTCAAGAAGTATACATCTCAAATAACTTGAAATTCCAACAATAAAATGACCTAAAAAATGTTGAACATTATAGAAGATATGTGAATATGTTTATTCCTTCTGGAATCACATCTTAATTTTTGGATCGAATACCTGTGTTTGGTTTCATGGGGTCTGATATCATATTAAATGAAATATGAGGTTTTAATCTTAAAATCAATTGACAATTAAAAAAGTAACTCATGTATCTTATCCTTACAAAGAAAAAAATATCTACAGTAGCTTAGAAAAACACTACTATAGACCTTTCATAGCGTTTTCACAAAGTTGGGGTAACCTACACTATAACGTTTTATAAGTATTATAATAGGAGTCTTTCAATAGCATATTTTTCTATTTGTAAAAGGTATCTTAAAGTTATCGTTAGTTAAATGATAACATTTCTTTACCACTATAAATATTTATTTGTAGCTTTAAATATGAGAGTTATAATAAGCATTTCAATGACCACAAATTTCTATTTTATAGCTTTTTGAGCTCAACTTTTTTCAGAATTTGATGAATGTTATTATTCTATTTTTTATAACTTTTCAAATATGTTCATAATTCTATTCTCCATGTTTCATACCTCGTTACATAATTGTCAAAGAATAAATATATGACTTCAATAAAAATGTGTCTTTATTTAAATAAATATTCATACAAAATTCACATTACCCAATAAAAATAAATATGGTTATGAATATATCAACTTAGAGTGATACAAAATATAAACTTCAACCGTACACCTTTCAATCATTATAAAATATGTTTGGATTGGAAACTCAAATAATTCAGGTCAGTTGTGTTGTAGTCGAGACATTCCATTGTAGTGAAGTAACTCTTTTATCAACCTAAAAAAAAAATGTCAAGAACAAAATAAAAACACTGTATATTTAAATTTTATTCGGAGAGATTAAAAATAAGAGTTCCAAATTTTCATCTTAAGCTAAAACATCCTCATCAAGCCTAATTAAACAATAGATGAACTACAAGTCAAATAATTTTGACAAGTACCTGATTTGATTCCAATGTGTTCTCTTAATCTTCGGTACATTTAAGAATTGAATGTTTATATTGACTACAACATGTAAGTTTCAATATGCTTAGTCGAAATTGAAGTGAATAGTTATGCCTAAAATGATCAAAACTTTGATAACACAATATATAATTCTGGTTGGGTTTTATGTCCTAAAACTCATAGTTTGTAAATTGAATGTATATTATATTTTACCGTTACTGAGGTTTATTCAGTAAAATTATTATTGAATAAAGTGAATTACGTCCTTTTTAACCCAAATCCAATAAACTGGGAGCCTTTGACTATAGTATGTATACTTGAACTTCATGTGGAGACATGAATGTAGATCAAGTTTGAGTAATCGTCAGAATGATCTATAGTATAAGGATAGGGTTGGGTACAGTGGCGGATCCAGAACTTCAAGTTAGGGGGGGCTTGAATTCATATTAAAATTATTTTGAACGCATTAATATTGGTTTGTATATAGTCTCATTCTATTTTTATGGTTTACTAAAATTAAGAAATTGAACTTTGAAAGTATAGAGACTAAAATAAAACAAACCCCAAAGCACATGGATGAAAATGAAATCTTAATATAATAGTTTATATATTTTGATATAAGAAAAATGATTAAATTTGTTTACGTAAGTATACTATATATGAGAAAAAATTACAAATAATAAGATTTTTTTTTGTTTAATAAGAATTCATAAAATCATATTATCTTTTATGCAATTAACTTTTAAAAATAATTTATAAAAATTAAAAAATATTTACATTTAGTTTTATTTATATTTGATAAAAAATCTTTAACCATAAATATTTTTAAGAATAGATTACAACAAAAAGTATGAGAGAAAGAGACCATAACTCAACTGACATATCGAATCCTCTCAATCCCTATTGTACTTAAAAAAATAAAAATAAAAATAAAATTTATTATTTTTATTGAGTGAAAATAATAATTAGAGATGCTATCCAATGAATGTTGAACTTACTCAGATGGTTTTGAACTACACAAAGCTAGAGTTGTTAGAGCTTGATAATCACTACAATCAAGGTTCTTATTCAAGTTTTCTTTTGGCATTCTATCAAAGTAAAGAATAATCAAGTATCAAAGGAAAGTATATGAATGAGGAGTTTCTCAAATACATTAGAAAGATGAAATTTTAAATGATGGAATGAATTAGTAATACAATGATAGACAAAGTTATGTAAGAGAGTTGCATTTATTTCAAAATAAGACAACATTAAATTGAATGAAATACATTCTCCATGGATTAGGAAATTAGATGGCTTCGCCCTCAATGTCAAACTTCTGTGCAAACATTTGTATCAAATACATATATTCGACTACAACACTTCAAAGATAAGCTTTTCAAAACACGCAAGTGTTCGATAATATCAAAATTATATAGAAAAATGGAAGTGATTAAACAAAAAGTCAGAACTTAAGCCCCGTTTGATAACTATTTTGTTTTTGGTTTTTAGTTTTTAAAAGTTAAGCTTATTTTCACCTAATTTCTCTACCATACAGATCATCTCCCTTAAGTAAGCATTTGAACTTTTAGCCAAATTCTAAAAACAAAATCAAGTTTTTGAAAGCTACTTTTTTTAGTTTTCAAAAGTTGGCTTGGGTTTTTGAAAACATAGGTGCAAAATAGATAAGAATACATATAAACTCATTGGTATTTTTAAGTTTAAATTTCAAAAACTAAAAACAAAAAATAAATTGGTTATCAAACAGCGCCTAAGTTCTCTCAGACAGTTTTTTATACTAAAAATTTCTAATTGTCGATGATGATATACACACATTTTTGACAAAAAAAAAAAAGTAGTGCATCAAGGAAAAGAACCAACATTTCAAATTTTACAACAGTTGGCTAAATTATGATAATACATAAATCACAGTAAGATGTAATGAAGCTTTATATGAACTGAATTTAGATTACATAGACTATTAGAATATCATCTCTAATTAAATTATTTCCACTTGTTTTTCTCGAAGAACAAATCTAAGAAATTTAAATGCACACCACATTACTTCCACATCAAAACTAGGAGCAAGCCCCAAAATAGCCACAACATACTACCCAAATGATATGAATGAATCTCCATCGTGCACTATGAACTTCGAGGAAGATTATTTTGATGATATTTCAATGAAATTGGGTCTTTTGAGCCTAAAGGCCATGAACAACTTTCTTTGCATTGTCAACGGCTCATTAAAATACAATTTATATTTACCGATCTAAAATTAAATACTTCTATTACTTAATAGTAGATCAGGTCGAACTACAAAGAACCGAGCTAAATTTAATCTCTTGTAATTTGATTTTCTTATTGACACTGACTGACACACACATAGGGGTGTGTTCAAACATAAAAAGATAAGAGACAAACTGAAAGCTGTAAAGATAGGATCTCACCTAGGTACCAATTCGAAAGGGGTCACGTCAGAGTTTAGTGTACTAATGTTAATGGTAAGTTATCTTAATAAGAGTTTCTTGCTTTGACTTCACTCACGAAGGAATGAAAATCCTACGCAGCGGAATGACGATTGAATCGTCGTGGTATCATTGTGAAAAATGCTTTCTTAAAACTGTTTTTATCACATAAAAACTAGGCTAAACATGAATTAGAAGGTAAAACCAGTAAGAATTACTTACTTGTTGAAGAATCAGTCTTTACGTTTTCCTCCTCCGATCACGAACCCTTCGTGTTCACGATCTCAACGAACTCGATCTCCTTGAACAATGAATAACTCGGACACCTCTGATAGGCTTCTCGGTTGTTCTCCTTATGTAGAAGGAGAGTGTGCGGGACTCCTTTTTCGTGCAAGGGGAGGAGAGAATTGAGAGAAGGTTGAGAGAATTTTGCAATGCTCTTTTGGTGAGAAATCCAAAAAAATGAGCAACAAGCTTATGAAATCCTTCTTGCAAAGGGTTTATATAATGGTGATTGGTGGAGTTGAAATCTCTACCTATTTACCATTTAACCACAACCATAGGTTATACAAATCATATTTGCATAACCACATATAATAAGATATCTCATATATCATTATACAAATCACATTTGTATAGTTGTGGATTTTTAAATTGAATCACATTCAATTTAATTTCTCTAAATCCAATTTCTCCAAATTAGCCCTAATTAGACAATTAGGCTAACCTATAGTTTATTATGAATCTCATTCATATTAAACTATATAATATGTCAATCATATCTCATATAAATAACATAATTACCCTTTAATGAATGTGAACACTTCAAATCCACACCAAAACTGTAAACCCTCTATTAATACAGTTTGAGCCGACCGAGGGACCTAATGGACCTACACGTGACAAGCTCCAATAATCCGAGACTAACCTGTCAAACTCTTTGACCCGGTTAATCAACATTCATTAGCTACGGTAACACTCCACTAAAGCCCGTAGCTGCACTCTCATCACTGTAAGACAAGTTGTGTCAACTGATATAACCAATGCTCGTGAGTAGACCCTTCACTGGTTGTTCGTAGACACTATTGGGTCAAATTACCATTTTACCTCTATGTCTACTTCTTGCACCTTAAGTCCCCACTGCTCCTCCAATGAACAACAACGTTGTAACGGTCCAACCATACACAACTTCCCTCTCGGGCCAGTGACAGGGTAGGCGCCCGTTGCCAAAGCCCGGGAGAGAACACTTAAGGGAACAACATCTCTAGTTTCCCTAATGGCGGGAACGAGTGAATTCCATCTCGGGTATTTAAGTTCCCAGCTCCCCACGCGGTCCTGTCCCTGAGAAGATAGGCATATTGGGCGAGTAACTTTAACCATCCTCACCCGTACTAGTTAAAGGTCAGACCCCCGCAGACAGGAGTCCGTAACACGCTCAAGATTCAGGTCGAGTAACTAATGGTCATCTCTGAAGTTATTAGTCTCATACTGTTAAAGGTGTTACATTAGTAGGTCTAATAATTCACGGTCTGGTCTTGTACAATCTCATTGCATATGATGCACCCACTCGCATGTCAACCACATGAACGAGTCAGATCACCTCGTTTGTATCTAATACAAAGCGGGTTGCATATACAATGTATTCAGGATTAAGTCTCCAACCCTATCCATATACTGTAGACCGTTCGGTTCATTAACTCGAACGTGATCCCCCCTGTGTGTCCACTACACACCGTCCAAGTTCTAGTTCTCTCATAAATTCAATGACCATCGAGCTTAGTTTATTGGACAAAGTTTGTAAAATTGTGAGACACAAAAACGATGAAAGAAATAACTCTTATTTATTTCAAATAGTAATATTACAAACAAAACGAAATTAGGACATACATCCCAACAGACTCCCAGTTGGACTAAGCTAGTGGAGCAAACATACATTTCTCAAATGTACAATAGATTACAATAAAGTAATACAATAAACGAAGGCATTGAATACCCTTTACAATACTCTCACTTGCCCTAGTCAGGAAGCACTCGAAGACCTAGACTCTCTAGGTGACCCTCAAACACCTTAGTCGCGAGGGCCTTTATAAATGGATCAGCAACGTTGTGCTCCGATGCTATTTGCGTGACTGTCACGTCGCCGCAGTGCACAATCTCCCGTATCAGGTGATACTTTCGCTCAATGTGTTTGCCTCTCTTATGACTCCGATGCTCTCTGGAGTTGGCTACAACACCACTGTTGTCACAAAACAACGTGATCCACAAGTTCATATTTGGAACAACTTCCAAATCTATCATGAACTTTCTAAGCCAAACAACTTCCTTTGTAGCTTCACAAGCTGCAACGTACTAAGCTTCCATAGTGGAATCAGCGATGCATCCCTGCTTGATGCTTCGCCATACTACAACTCCTCCATTTAGAATGAAGGTTGACCCCGAAGTGGATTTCCTACAATCCTTATCGGTCTGAAAGTCAGAATCTGTGTATCTCGTAAGGATCAAATCCCCACTCCCATACACTAGGCTGTAGTTTCTCGTTCTCCTAAGATACTTGAGGATTGCCTTTACGGCAGTCTAGTGATCTAATCCTTGATTGGATTGATACCTACTGACAATCCCAACTGCATAACAGATGTCGGGCCTAGTACACATCATGGCATACATGAGGCTCCCCACAGCTGAAGTATAAGGGATTCGTCTCATATCCACAACCTCTTGAGAAGTCTTAGGACATTGATCCTTAGACAGGTGAACCCCATGCCTGAAAGGCAACAAACTCTTTTTGGAGTTATGCATCTTATATCTAGATAAAATTTTGTCAATATAAGACGCCAAAGACATGGCCAACGTTCTGTTCTTCCGGTTCCGGACAATCTGGATACCTAGAACATACTGTGATTCTCCCAAATCTTTAATTTGGATTTGCGAAGCCAGCCATTTCTTTATGTCAGTAAGAAATCCTACCTCATTCCCAATGAGAAGGATATCATCCACGTACAATATAAAAAATGCGACAGTTTTATCGACGATTTTCTTGTAGACACAAGGCTCGTCAACATTCTGATCAAAGCCATAAGATTTGATCGCCTCATCAAACCTTATATTCCAAGACCTCGAGGCTTGTTTCAGTCCATAAATGGACCTATAAAGCCAGAAAATCTTTTGCTCTAGGCCTTGGGCAATAAATCCCTTGGGTTGGACCATGTAAATGGTCTCGTTAAGGTTGTCATTCAGAAAGGTGGTCTTGACATCAATCCGCCATACCTCATAGTCATAATATGCGGCAATGGCCAGAAGGATCCTGATCGACTTTACCATGGCAACAGGTGAATAGGTTTCCTCATAGTCAACCCCTTCAACCTGGGTAAAACCCTTTGCCACTAGTCGTGCTTTGAAGGTTTGCATCTTTCCATCTACGCCACGTTTACGCTTGTAGATCCATTTGAAACCTATAGGTTTTACCCATCCGATTGATCCACAAGCTCCCAGACGGAATTGAAGTACATCGACTCCATTTCCTGGTCCATAGCTTTAATCCATTCGTCTTTTTCAACGTCTGCCATTGCCTGATCATAGGTCAATGGATCCTCACAGTCATCATCAGGGGTGACGACTTGGTTTCAGCTAAACCCATGTAACGTTCAGGCTGTCTCACAGCCCTCCCACTACGTTGAGGTATTCCCAACTATTGGGAACAGACTTGATTAGACGTGCTAGGATCAACAACACTTGTTGATGTACTAGCCCCATCAGCAACTCTTGCTGATGTACTGTCCATTTCGTTTAACACGATTTTGCTTCTAGGTAAATGATCCCTGACGTGGTCTTCCTCAAGAAAAGTGGCGTTTGTTGACACAAGCACCCTATTTTTCTTAGGATAAAAAAATAGACCACCCCTAGTTTCTTTTGGGTAACCTACAAAGAGGCACGACTTTGAACGGGGTTCCAACTTTTTCGAGTTTGACACCAACATGTGGGTCGGGCATCCCCAAATTCTGAAATGGTGTAAACTGCCTTTACATCCATTTCAGAGTTCGAAAGGTGTTTCACAAACACTATTTGACAGAACGTTGTTCAAAATATACACCGCAGTCTCCACTGCGTAACTCTAAAAAGAATTAGGGAGACGAGCATAGCTCATCATCGACCGAATCATGTCTAACAAGGTTCTGTTTCTCCTCTCCGATACACCATTCTGCTGTGGCATACTAGGTGCTGAGAGTTGGGACATAATTCTGTGTTATTTCATATAGTCCTGGAATTCTGTGTCCATGTACTCTCCACCTCGATCCGATCAAATTGTTTTTATAGTTTTACCTAACAGGTTCTCAACCTCAGTCTTGTACTCCTTAAACATTTCAAGAGTTTCAGACTTCCTATGCATTAGGTAAATATACCCATATCTCGAATAGTCATCTATGAAAGATACAAAGTATTCGTAGCCACCTCGTGCTTTAACACTCATCGGACCACAGAGGTCAGAATGTATAAGCTCAAGGGGCTCTTTCGCTCTATATCCTTTTCCACTAAAAGGACGTTTGGTCATTTTGCCTTCAAGGCATGACTCACACACCGGTAAAGAGTTTTCTTCCAACTCGCTTAGAAGTCCACTCTTCACTAGTTTCTGAATCCTATTGAGATTGATGTGGCCTAACCGTAGATGCCAAAGATGGAGATTTTCTTTAGGAGAAACTTTCACTCTCTTAGTTCGTATTTCTACCATTTTAAACAATTCAGTATTCAAAATACTTTTAATCGAATTAGGTTTCAAAACGTATAGATTAGACTCAAGAGAAGCAGAACAAAGTAAATTTCCATTTCTAGAAATAAACGCTTTATTGCCAGAAAATTCAACGGAAATACAATGTTCTAACAGGCAGGAAATAGAAACTAGGTTTCTAGTAAACCCTAGAACTATATACAAATTATCTAATAAAATATAATTCCTGCTGAAAAAGAGGTTCACCGTGCCGATCGCTGCAGTAGAGACAATCTCCCTGGATCCAACTCGTAGAGTCACCTCACCCTCTCACAGCTGCTGCTAGGAACTAATTCCCTGAAAAGAAGAACAAACATGGTTAGTGGTGCCCGAATCCAATATCCAGGTAGAGTCATTACTCTCCACTAAACAGGTTTCAGTTACCAGTAAATCCCATTTACCTGTATTCTTCCTGTTGGCTAGGAACTTGGGACAATTATGCTTCTAGTGGCCGTCTCCATTGTAGTGGAAACACTTTCCTTTCTCTGCAACTTCCTTTACCTTTTTGTCGTTCTAGGCGGCAGCACGGTCAACTTTACCCTTCTTCATCTTCTTTTTCTTCCTTTTTAGCTGAGAAGAAGCTACGAACCCCAGTGATAGGACCTGAAGGCAACATTTGCCTCAGCTTCTGGTGTCCTGATCCTCATCAAGTACTGGAAGTTCTATAGCTCGTTCAGAAGGGTGGTCAGAGTGTAGCTAATTTTGTTCATAACAACATTGCTACGAAACTGAAGGAAAACCACTCTGTATGCTTCTTGAACAATCCAGGCCCTGTGTTTTTTATGAAGAATGTGACAAGGCATTTATGAGTTTGAAGAAGGCTTTGGTGTCAGCTCCGTTGATTGTGGCTCTTGATTGGTCCCTACCTTTTGAAATGATCTGTGATGCTAGTGACTTTGCAGTGGGAGCCATTTTGGGGCAGCGAAGAGGCAAGGTGTTTCATTTCATTTATTACGTCAGTAGGACTTTGAATGATGCTCAAATCACTACACAACAACGGAGAAGTTCAATAGGACTTTGAATGATGCTCAAATCGACTTTGCAGTGGGATTCATTTCATTTATTACGCAGTGGTTTTCGCTTTTGATAAGTTCAAGGCATATCTGGTGGGTACAAAGGTAATAATCTTCACTGATCATTTGGCAATTAAGTACTTGATCTCAAAGAAGGATTCTAAGCCCAGATTAATTCGGTGGGTACTCTTGCTTCAAGAATTTGACTTGGAAATCAGAGATAGGAGTGGGGCACAAAACCAAGCTGCAGAATTTCCTGATGAACAACTTCTTGATGGAGATCTGATCCCCTTGAGCAGCGGAAACGTGTTTGGAATCGTAATTTGCAAGTTCGTTTTGGTTGAAAAACAAAAACCGATACATTGATAAAAGCAGAATAAACATATATTTTCTAATCTAATTAGACATGGAGTATAACATGCAAACATATTTTTGTTTAACCATTAAACTAAAAGGAAGAAAGAATACCTTTATAGATTTTCCTCAGCAACTCCTTGCTCCAAGCTTTTTACAAAGAACACAGAACTCTCTCGCTCGCTTCGCTTCTACAACAGGACACCACCAAAAGAGAGAACCTCCTATTCTTTAAGTGCTTAGACCTATTCCTTTGTTGGAAGGAATTCCAACAATTGGTACAATGTTTTTGGGAATAAAGAGAGTGAGAGAGAGAGAATTCTTGTGTCAGATCTTCAATCAAAAAAATCGATCAATTGATTTCTTCTCACCAGGAGAAGAAAAACAATACGGAGGGAAAACTTCCCTCACTCCCTATCGATGGGGAATTGGAGGGAAGTGGGAAACGTGTCACACGTTCCCCTCTTTTTTTATTTTTATTTAATAATTAATCGTATTAAATAATAAATCAATTAAATCTTATTTAATTTAATTTAATTAAATATCCTATATTTAATTTAGATTAAATCACATTTAATCATTTTTCCCTCTAACCTATAGTTTTAATGCACATCTAATGCACATTAAATCTTAACCTATAGTTTTCAAATATAAATCATATTCACATTTGAATCTAATATTTGAACTCTTTCAAATATTTAATTCTCTCACATAATTTAATATGAATCATATTCAAATTAAATTTATAATATAAAGATCCAAAACTTTATATTATAATGTATCCATATACATTAACATTCATTCCCTAATTGAACTTGAACATTTCAAATTCTAACGATCTAAGAACCCTTTATGAGATAGAAGGTGGACCTAATGGACCTACAGATTAGAAGCTCCAACGATACGAAATTGTTCGATTAATCTCGTTAACCTTCTAATCACCATTCGTTAACTGCGATAACACTCCACTAAAGTCCCATAGTTGCACTCTTCTCACTGCAGATATATTTATGTGTCCACGGATATTGACCAATAACAGCAAGTCAATCCTTCACGAATGTTCGTAACACCAACTGGGTCAAATTACCGTTTTACCCTTGGGTTACATCTTGTACCTTAAGTACCAGTGCTCCTCTAATGAACAATTTGTTTGTGGTCCTACCAACAAACAGAGTTCCTCTCGGGCCAATGAGAGGGTCAGGCCCTTTGTTCAAGTCCCAGAGACACCACTTAAGGGAACATTCCTCTACTTACCCTTGTAGGCGGGAAAGAGTGAATTCCATATTGCTAAGTTAAGTTTCCAGCCGCTCACTCGGTCTTGTCCCCAATAAGGTAGGCATATTGAGTCGGCGAAATCTGGCCACTCTCACCCATACTAGTCAAAGGACAATCCCTCGCGAATAGGAGTTCGTAACCATCTCAGGATTGAGATGAAGTTGCCTAGGTCATCCTAGTGAAATAGAAACCTAACTAGTCAACGGAGTTACATCTAGTGGTTACTATTTCGTGGTCCGGTCTTATGTAATCTTATTACATAGGGTATCCCCACTCACATGTCATATACACGCGAACACGTTAGGATCACAGTGTTTGTATCATATACAAAGTGGGTCA
The DNA here is from genome assembly GCA_036507285.1 of Trichosanthes cucumerina. Taxonomy (NCBI): domain Eukaryota; kingdom Viridiplantae; phylum Streptophyta; class Magnoliopsida; order Cucurbitales; family Cucurbitaceae; genus Trichosanthes; species Trichosanthes cucumerina. Next base: position 83,391,193 of record CM071835.1, on the reverse strand, counting down.
CATCCATAGTTTTATCAGGGTAAGGTACCCAAACCTTATCCCCTAACTATAGACCCTTTAGGCTGTATCTCTAACCGAGATCCTTTATATGTACACTACATTCAGTTAAAGATTCATATTACAGCCTTGGATGTTTAGTTTATTGGATTTAGGGTTTAAAACAAAAGCAATATCGAACAATAACTCTTTATTGAAAAAATAACAGTTTATTACAATAATTAGAACAAATTTACAAAGTACGAGTTTTAGGGCACAAACCCCCACACTTCTCAATGTGAGTGAGCATCTCCCATGGTATGTAGACCTAGTGAACTATTTGGTGAGTGGACTTCTACCTCCTGAGATGAGTAAACAGAACTTGAAGAGATTCATTGATAGCACACAAAATGTGCTATCCTTAGGCTTAACTATTGCTAGTTTTATGATGATTTTAGGGCTTTTACGTGTTTAAATCACTCAATTGAAGGCCTATGCAGGTAGCGTTATAACGCTGCCTTAAGGCGTTGCAACGCTATCTCGATAAGGGAACATGCATGAACAATCGTGTAGAGGGCGTTGCAACGCTGCCTTGCAGCGTCACAACGCCAGATCGATAGCAACGCGCGCGTTAGGGTAGCGGCATTGCAACGCTGTACCGATTGAGCCTATAAATACAACTTTATTTCATCTCTCAAAGGGAGCCGAATTTGATAGACTTTTGACGCTAATTTTGAAATACCCTTTGTAAGAAGAGAAAAGAGAGCATTCTTGAGAGCCAAAGCATTCGTGGAGGTTCGAGATCGAAGACGGGAGCTCGGAGACGAAGGACCGAATAAGTTTAATTTCCTTTTCTTTCAGATTGTAATACCGTTTTAAGACGTTTTCTACACGTTTGCATGTTAAGACTTATTTGCTATGTATTGAAGTATGTTTTTGAAGGGAATGAAATTCCGTGCAGCGGAAGGACAATCGAATCGTCGTGGTATCGTTGCGAAATTTATTTTCTTAAAATTGAACTAGCACATAGTATCTAGGCTAAACATGCAAATTAAGAAAAAAAACTATTAAGAACACTTACTTGTTGAAGAACCATCTTCAAGCTTTTCTTCTCCGTTCACGAACCTTTCGTGATCACGATCTCAACGTACTCGATCTCCTTGAACATTGAGTAACTGGACACTTCCACCAAGTTTCTCGGTTGTTCTTCCTTTTGTAGAAGAAGAGTAGTGGAACTCTTTTTTGGTGAGGGAAGGAGAGGTTGAGAGAAGAGATTTGAGAGAATTTGTAAAATGCTTTTTGGTGAGAACCCAAAAAATGAGCATTCAACCTTAAAACTCCTTCTTGCAAAGGAGTTTATATAATGGTGATGGGTGGAGTTGAAATCTCCACCTATTTACCATTTTACAACAACCATAGGTTATGCAAATCATATTTACATAACCACATATAATAAGATATCTCATATCTCATTATACAAATCACATTTTTATAATTGTGAATTTTTAAATTGAATCACATTCAATTTAATTTCGCTCAATCCAATTTCTCCAAATTAACCCTAATTAGACAATTAGGCTAACCTATAGTTTATTATGAATGTCATTCACATTAAACTATATAATATGCCATACATATCTCATATAAATGACATAATTACCCTTTAGTGAACTTGAACACTTTAAATTTACACAAAAACTGTAAACCTTCTATTAATCAAGTTTGAGCCAACCGAGTGACCTAATGAACCTACAGTGACGAGCTCCAATGATCCGAGATTAACCTGTCAAACTGTTTGACCCGATTAGTCAACATTCATTAGCTACGGTAACACTCCACTAAAGCCCGTAGCTACACTCCCGTCAGTGTAAGACAAGTTGTGTCCACTAATATAACCAATGCCCATGGTCGACCTATCAAAGGTTGTTCGTAAACATTGTTGGGTCAAATTACCGTTTTACCCCTGTGTCTACTTCTTGCTCCTTAAGTCCCCACTGCTCCTCTAATGAACAACAACATTGTAATAATCCAACCATACACAACACCCCTCTCGGGCTAGTGAGAGGGTGGGCGCCCGTTGTCCAAGCCCTGAAGACAACACTTAAGGGAACAACCCCTTTAATTTCCCTAAAGGCGTGAACGAGTGAATTTCATCTCGCATAGTTAAGTTCCAAGCTCCGCATGTGGTCCTGTCCTTGAGAAGATATGCATATTGGGCGAGTAACTGGACCATCCTCACCCGTACTAGTCAAAGGACAGACCCCGGTGGACAGGAGTCCGTAACACGCTCAGGATTCAGGTCGAGTCACTAATGGTCATCTACGAAGTTATTAGTCCATACTGTTAACGGTGTTACATTAGTAGGTCTAATAATTCACGTTCTGATCTTGTACAATCTCATTGCACAGGATGCCCCCACTCGTATGTCAACCACATGAACGAGTCAGATCACCTCGTTTGTATCTAATACAAAGCGGGTCGCATCCACAACGTACCCAGGATTTGGTCTCCAACCCTATCCATATATTGTAGACCGTTCGGGTCATTAACTCGAACGTGATACTCCCTGTGTGTCCACTACACACCATTCAAGTTCTAGTTCTCTCATAAATTCAGTGACCCTGGAGTTTAGTTCATTGGAAAAAGTTTGTAAAATTTGCGAGACACAAAGTGATGAAATAAATAACTCTTATTAATTTCAAATGGTAATATTACAAATAGAACGAGATTAAGACATACATCCCAACAGTTTTGTTCTTTATTTTTGGCAATTCGTTCTTTAACTCTTGATTTTGTTGGTTTAGGTGGACTCGAGAAATAAACCTTAGATTAGAGCAAAGTTGTCAAAACTCTTAGAAGTCTGGCATGAGAATGACCTAGAAGTCTAAGGGAAACATATAAATAAGTTGCTTAATGTCGTGCATGTTGTAGGTTCATATGGAGACTATAGAAATTATTGCATGTGCGAGGCTCACTAAGAATTGAGAGATTTTCTTGAGTATTTTACTTCTTGTTTATAAATTCATCACATTAGTTCATTGCATGTGTTAATTAAGTTATTAACTTGCGAAGTCACTTTCCTCTAAATCTATCAATTCGTGTCTCCACGTGTTTGTTTGTCTTTAATTCTTGTTTCACCACCTATCCATGTTATGTTTCTTTAACTAAAATTGAGAATTAGTATCTTGATAATTAATTAATCTAGAAACTCATTCCAGAGGACGATACTTGGACTCTTAAATCACTATACTAAAACTTGACTCGTACACTTGCGATATTGCATTATCAAAATTATACGCAACATTCATGCACAAGGTAAGATACTTTTATTGGGATGAACCATTCCTCTACAAGAAATGCATTGACCAAATTTTGAGGAGATGTGTTCCTGAAAAAGAAGTTCAGAATATTCTTCACCATGGACATTCAGCACCATATGGTGGCCATTTTGGTAGGGCTCGAACAACAACTAAAGTGTTACAATCTGGATATTTCTGGCCTTCAATTTTCAAAGACGCCCATCAGTTTGCTAAGAGTTGTGAACGTTTTCAGAGGGTGGGCAACATTTCGCAGAGACATGAGATGCCATTAAACAATATTCTCGAGATTGAGCTTTTTGATGTAGGGGATAGACTTCATGGGTCCATTCCCACCATCTCATGGGAACCTCAATATTTTGTTGGCGGTAAACTATGTTTCCAAGTGGGTCGAAACAATCACTTCGCCATCTAATTACTCCAATGTGGTGAGCAAGTTTTTGAAAAGGAACATTTTTACACGTTTTGGGACACCGAGAGCACTCATAAGTGACGAGGGAACTCATTTCGCAAGTAAAATGTTAGAGTCGATGCTAACAAAATATGGGGTCAAGCATAAAGTGGCTACTGCCTACCATCCTCAGACAAGTGGACAAGCTGAAGTGTCAAATCGTGAGATAAAGAGTTTTGGAGAAAATGGTGTGTTTATCACGCAAAGATTGGTCGATGAAGCTAGATGATGCTCTGTGGGCATACCGGACAACATTTAAAACACCAATTAGTATGTCACCATATAGGCTTGTGTTCGGTAAGGCGTGTCATTTTCCTTTGGAACTCAAACAAAAAGCCTATTGGGCTCTTAAGGAGCTAAATTTTGATCTCCAAGCATCAAGACATGAGAGAAAATTGCAGCTTGTGGAGCTTGAGGAGTTGAGGTACTTTTCCTACGAAAATGCCAATCTTTATAAGGAAAAGACCAAGGCTTGGCGCGACAGTCACATCCTTTCGAGAGAGCTCCTACCGGGACAACATGTGTTTCTTTTTAACTCACGATTGAAGTTGTTCCCGGGCAAGCTGAAGTCACGATGGTCAGGGCCCTTTCAGATTGTGAGTGTTTCCCCGTATGGAGAAGTGAAGCTTCTAGATAAAAAATCGGGAAGTACTTTTAAAGTGAATGGTCAACGTGTTAAGCACTATTGGGGAAGCACCATTGATAGAGGGAAGGTGTGTGTGTTATTTCAAGATGAAAAATGAACGAGAAAGAGTCAGGTTGAGGACATAAAACCAAGCGCTTGATGGGAGGCTACCCATGCGAGTAAACATTTTTTTAGTTTATTTTTGCTTTAGTTGAGTGGTTTTTGTTTTGCTTTTCTTTGTTGTTTGTTGTTAGCTTGAGTTTTTTTTTAGTGGGGGTACTTGTTACCTTTGTATTTTATGAGCTTTTGGTAGTTTGTTTGGTTTCAGGTGAAGAAAAGAGAAAAGAAAAGTAGAATTGGCAGAACCGAATTTTCAGCCCAAATGTGGTAGTAGTGTGGTAGTATTGTTGCTACACTGTAGCATGGGTCATTAGTAAGTTTGTTCAATGTGGTAGCAATGCTATAGCATTGTCACCACATTGAAACAGGGGAGTTTTAAAGCAATTAATCGAAACGGTGGCATTTTGCTTTAAAAAAAATCAAATAAAATTTGATTTTGAAGGTTAAAGCGGCGTCGTTTTAGAATTTTCTGCTTTCCCTCTCCTTGCATTTTTCTTCACATTATCGACTACCCTAATCCCTCTATTTTCACCATCTCCTTGTTTTGTCGAGCAGAAACAAAGAAAAAGCTCCGTGTCAGTTCGTCGGCCTCCTCTGTTGTTGCGATCGTCGGGTCACCGTTCTTGGTTGTCTTTTTGGTGTCGATTTCAGATTCATCAATCTGTTCGTCAAGGTGGGTTCACATCCGATTTATTTTGGGAGATAGAAGCTCAAATCCCCTTCTGTTCTTGTCGACAAAGCTGGCAGCAAGCTTTCTTCGGTTGTGGTGCATCCCTTTTGAACTGAAGTTGAGGAATTTTGAGTTGAAATGTTCTGTTTTGGACGGTCTATTGGGTCCCGTTTTCTCCCGATTGTTATCACAATTTAGCCATGTTGAACCTCTGTGTTTGTGCGCTTTGTTAGCATTGCGTTTTGTGTGTTCTTTGGGGGTTGTGTGTCGTGGTTTGGAAAGCAAAAAGGAGCATTAGAGGGCAGTAGCTTTAGTTGAAAAACAAAAAGAACAAAATTGACAAAATGCCGCATAGGTCTCGATCTAAAGCTAAAGTCGTTAGCTCCGAAATAGCACAACACCCTAGTCATCCAAGCCTTGCAGACATTATACCTACATTTGCTTCTCCAGAGGCTAAAGCTTCTTTTGTAGCGATCTCTGCAAGACAACCCTACATTGAAAAGGGATTCCTTTATTCTCAGGATGAAAACTATGGACTTCCTAATTTTGTTGTAGAGCCCATAGTAGAGAGAAATGGGCAGAGATTTTGTTCTCACCCGTATAGAGTGATTCTTCCACTGCTGCATGAATTCTTAGCAAATTTCAGTCATGCCACTAGCGACGGAGTTTTGGTGAGAAGGACACATGTTCCATTCCCTATCGTTCACATTAATGATCTGTTTCTTCTTCCTGATTTTCAAGATCAGTTTAGCCTATGGAAGGGGCCCTCAACTGATAGTCCAAGGTAGAGAGTACTGAAGAAGCTTACCATGCGGGTATCTTAATGGATCGTATCCCCCCATGGTGCACACACATGTTGGCGAAAATATCTTAAGCAAAATCACCACATTTGGTACCACTTCCTTCGAACCAAGTTAATGCCAACCACCCATGACAACATAATTTCAGAGGAAAGAATGTTTCTGCTCTATGCCTTGGTGAAGAGCAAAACAATTAATGTTGGAAGGGCTATTTACGAGCAACTCATGGAAGTTGCTTCAAAGAACAAAGGCAAATTATTCTTTCCAGCGTTGATTACTGAACTCTGTATTCAAGCTGAGGTCCCCATCATTGGATCTGAGGTAAGGCTACTGCAAAAACAGGGACCAATAGGATCGATTTCCATTGCACGATTACTTCGAGAGGATGTTGCCCCTGTTGAGCAACAAGTGGCTGCTCATGCTCTAGAAGCAGATAGGGGAGTTGAACACCAGCTTCTCCTTAGTGAAGTGCGGGAACTCAAGCAGAGAAAGGTGCAGTTGCAGAGTATGATGGTATCATTTGCCTCTACACTAGAGATTGGGATAGGGCATTGCACGCAACCATGAGCCAAACATCCAGGAAGCCTATCCTAGCGTTCCTCGAGTTCCCTAAAGAGATTTTGAGAGGATGGGAACGCTTAGAGGCTGCGAGAGCTCTCGAGGGCACATCTCTGATGATGAGGATGATGAGGATGATGAAGAGCAGCAGTAAGGGGAGTTTTACTTTCCTATTTGCATAGTTTTTATTTTGGATATTTTTTTTATTTGTAGTGCTCCTATATCTTTGTCTGTGATTGGTTACTTTTGAGTGTTGTTGAGATGTTTTCTGCCCCTTTTATATTTCTTGTGTTCTTTGTGGCGGTTGTTGTGAGGCCACAACGTGTCTTCAAGTTTGGGGGTGGATGCTTGTTTGTGGTTTGCTAGTTGTGGCGTAAGGTGTTTTTGCTTTTGTCTATTTGGTTGTTTGTTGGTGCGCTTGTGTGTTGTTGTTGTTGGGTGCTTTCGGCTGGTTAGTTTATTGCTAATGATAATACTTTAGATTCTCACCTTCTATTTGCATATCACACTTCAGGTTTGACAAATAAGTGATTGAGTTAAAGTAACCTTAACACTTAAATCTTAGCTACCGAGCTTGTGGATTCTAAAATGTTTTATAGTCTTAAAGAGAGCTTAGGGGCTAAAGTGAGTTGGCATGGTCTCTTGAATTGAGTCTTAAGGTATCTTGAGTGAGTAGTTAATATCTTTTATTTGTAAAGTCAAAGTTTGGGGGAGGTCTAATCTATGGAAATAAAAGGGGATACTCCTCAATCTCTTGTGGCTTAGTAAACCAGGGTTAGGCATGACACCCATGCTTAGTTTTGAGTCAAATGGTCACGGTAGATGTGAGTATGCAAAAGTAACCAATCTATGTGATAGTGCTCGTTGTTAGGCGTCTTCATCACCAATGTTGGCGTTTAGATCGAAGGTACAAATGACTAGAAAGGTTCTCTTGAAAAAAAAAGAGAAAAAAAAGAAATAAATGAAAGCAAAGAAGAAATAAGAAAAAAGAGAAAAAAAAAAAGATTGGCCTCCCATTGTTCTCCTTAATTGTGTTTTTGGTGGAGGAGTTGTATTCTCTTTAAGAAAAGAAAAAAAGGCGAGTTTATTTGGTTTTACATTTTGAGCTTGTTGTAAACTTTAGTCTCTTGAATTGATTCCGTGTTAAGTCATTTGACGCCCATTGAACTAAGTTATATGATTTAAGCTTTACAGCGGCTTAGATGTTGCAGGCAAGAGAGCTAAGACCTTGCACATACACATTTAAGGGGTTGCTTTAACTTATGAACGATTTTGTTGTGCCTTATTTGTGTTTATGCTTGTGAATTGTGGGAGTCTACCTGATGGTTTGATAATCTAAACCTCTGTAGCACCTATCTAGTTGTTTGTTTTTTATAGTAGTTGTTAGTGCATCACTCGAGGACGAGTAATGAGATAAGTTTGGGGGTGTGATATTGTGTATGCTTGCGTAGTGAGTTTTTGCCCAATAGTTTTCAACCTTATCCATGTACTGTAGACCGTTCGGGTCATTAACTCGAATGTGATCCTCCCCATGTGTCAACTACACATCGTTCAAGTTTTAGTTCTCTCATATAATATGACCCTGGAGCTTAGCTTATTGGATTAACTTTATAAAATGCGAGATACAAAGTTTAATAAATAAATAACTCTTATTCATTTAAATAAACTATATTACAAACTATAAGAGATTAGGCCAAAAACCTCAACAATATCAAGGACGGTCTTAGTACAAGGAATAAACAATTATAAAATATTTGTACCTGCAACCAATCCGGATACCCATGCTGAGGACATTTTCAACATCTCCTTATAACATTTTCAACTTTACAATTTTTCTCCATCGAGTTTGCGGAATGTTCCAATCTCTTTCTCAATTTCGTCGTCTTGGTTGTGTTGGGGTTTGTGCCCCAAAACTCGTACTTTGTAATTTTTGTTCTAATTAATGTAATAAAGAGTTATTTTTTTCAATAAAGAGTTATTGTTCGTTATTTACGATATTGCCCTTGTTTTATCCCTAAATCCAATAAACTACCATCCAAGGCTGTAAAATGTCTCTTGAACTGAATTTAGTGTACATATAAAAGATCTCGGTTCGAGATACAGCCTAAAGGGTCTATAGTAAGGGGATAAGGTTTGGGTACCTTACCCTTATAACACTATGGATGTGGCCGACTTTGTATATGATACAAACACTGTGATCCTAACGTGTTCATGTAGATGACATGTGAGTGGGGATATGCTATGTAATGAGAGTACATAAGACCGGATCGCGAAATAGTAACCACTAGATGTAACTCCGTTGACTACTTAGATTTCTATTTCACTAAGATGACCTAGGCAACTTGATCTCAATCCTGAGCAGGTTACGAACTCCTGTTTGCAAGGGATTGTCCTTTGACTAGTATGAGTGAGAGTGGCCAAATTCGTCGACTTAATATGCCTACCTTCTTGGGGACAAGACCTAGTGAGCGGTTGGGGACTTAACTTAGAAAGATGGAATTCACTCTTTCCCGCCTACTAGGGTAAGTAGATGAATGTTCCTTTAAGTGGTGTTTTCGAAACTTGAACAAAGGGCCCGATCCTCTCAATTGCCCGAGAGGGACTTCTGTTTGCTGGTTGGACAACAAACAAATTGTTAATTAGAGAAGCACTAGTACTTCACGTACAAGATGTAACCTGGAGGTAAAATGGTAATTTGACCCAGTTGGTGTTACGAACATTCGTGAAGGATTGACTTGCTGTTATTGATCAATATTCGTGGACACATAAATATATCTGTAGTGAGAAGAGTGCAACTGTGGGACTTTACTGGAGTGTTATCGCAGTTAACGAATGGTGATTAGGAGGTTAACGAGATCAATCGAATAATTTCGTATTGTTGGAGCTTCTGATCTGTAGGTCCATTAGGTGCACCTTCTATCTCATAAAGGGTTCTTAGATCGTTAGAATTTGAAATGTTCAAGTTCAATTAGGGAATGAATGTTAATGTATATGGATACATTATAATATAAAGTTTTGGATCTTTATATTATAAATTTAATGTGAATATGATTCATATTAAATAAAATGAGAGAATTAAATATTTGAAAGAGTTCAAATATTAATTTAAATGTGAATGTGATTTATATTTAAAACTATAGGTTAAAATTTAATGTACATAAGATGTGCATTAAAACTATAGGTTAAGGGGAAATATGATTAAAGGTGATTTAATCTTATTTAAATATAAGATATTTAAATTAATTAAATTTGATTTAATAATAATTAATTAGATTAATTATTATTAAATATATATTTAATTATTATTATTAAATATGTGGAAAAGTGTCAGAAGGACACGTTCCCCACTTCCCACCTTCTCCCTATCGTTAGGGAGTGGGAAGTTTCTCCTTTTGTCTTAAACTTCTTCTCGATTGAGAGAAGAATTGATCAATTGAGGCAATTAACGAATTGCTGGAATTTTTGCTCTCTCTCAGTATTCCCTCACCTTTTACCAAATTGTTGGTTCCTTCCCACCTAGGAATTGATCTAGGAACTCAGAGAATAGGAGGTTTGTTGAGTGGTAGTGTCTTATTGAAAGAACAGAGAACTTTATTTGGTTGTTATGTTGATGTGCAAATTGAAAGCAAGGTGTTGCTGTAATTGAAAAACTACAAAGGTAATTAAACCTCTTCCCTTTTAGTTTAAAACTTATACAACATGTCTCTGTTTAGTTCCATGCCTAATTAGATTAGATTTGAATTCTTGTCTCTGTATTTTTCCAATGTATTGGTATTTCTAGTAAACTAAAACAAACGAGCAAAATCGATCTTAAAACACGTTTTCGCTGCTCACGGGGATCAGATCCCCATCAATTGGTACCAGAGCAATGCTTGTTTTGTTTTGGTTGAAACAAATTTGCATTGGATAGGTGAGATTTGCGTATGGTTTGCTGTAAAACTGTTCAGGAAATTTTTGGCCTTAGTTTTAATTGTGATTTGATCAAATTAAATGTAAAGACCCCTGTGTTTTGGGCAATTAACTGCATAATCAAGTCTGTAATTGTGTTATGAGTCGTTCGTGACAAATTTCATGCAATTCGGATGAGATTCGAGGGAGAATTCACCATTGGAAGTTGTTGTTTTCGAAGGAATTAGTTGTTGTAGAAGCAACAGCGTTGCAACGCCATTCATCAGCGTTCCAACGCTGAGGAACGGCGTTGCAACGCCGAAGCCCTCATCGACAAGGAATTTCGAGGGGTCAACAGCGTTGCAACGCGACCCCGATACCTTATGCGAGCGCGAGAGGAATCGGCGTTGCAACGCCGTAGCAGCTGGTGGTTCAAGCATACCGGTTCAGGGGCGGTTCGAGCGGTTCAGGTCGTGGTTAGTCCAGTTCGAGCGGTCTGAGCCTGGTTCAAAGTGTTTTGGACCGGTTTTGTAATAAAATTAGTGTAATTTTATTATTTTTTGCACTTTAAAGGCCAAATGTTTTCTGTTTTACGACTATTTTCTTTATGAATGTCATTTAGAATTTTTCCCACCATAGGATAAGCATGTTCATGCATTTTATTTGTATAATTGTTATCTAAATATGAGAGAAATGCATGATATAATTTATTTTTCATGAGTAATTGATTGTAATTGTCATAATTGGATTATATGAAAAATAAATATCATGGAGCATGAAATTACTTAGTTTAAAATAAAGTATTATTATTTACGTAATTTTCATAATTAAAATTGTTGAATGTAATTTCAAGCAGAAATTGTTTGTTGGAGTTATAATAAAGTTTGTCGTCGTAGGTTAATTTTTTTTATAAAAGTTATCAAGGGATTTTAGAAACCATAACCTATAACATAGAATTGCATGCAAACATAGGAACTTGGATTAAATAAAAATTAGTTTAAAATTGTTTAAAATTAATTTAGACCTAAGTTTAATTTGTAATAGGATTAGAAGTTAGTCTTACATAGTATTTTAAATAGTTTAAAATATAGTAGGACAATAGGACATTGGTTATAAGGGAACTATACCAGTGATGTTCTGTCTAAGGCTGGGGGTACTTAAATTGACGGTTAACGGAACACCTCCTACCTAGGAACTTAGCTGAAACTTGAGTTGAATTAACCATAGTCCTATGTTATATCTAGGTAATTAAAATGTTTATTCCCCTAGACATAAGGTTAAAAGACCTAGTTATAAAAGATATAATAGGCATAGACTTAGATAGATTATTTTAGCCAGAATCTGACTAAGTTAAACCTATACCCTAACCTTAGAAGCTTCAGTGGGAGAAAACAAGACGTTCGCATCGAGTTTACTCTCACGTCCTCAAGAGTTCACACCGTGAGTTTCATGCTCGGCTACGTGGCGTCAATAGGGTGTCCCCCTACGGTAAGTGTTTGCATGGTTCAATACCACGGTGAATGAGGGAAGTATCCATAGTAAATGGGATCAGGATGCGTGTGAACATATCCTACGGTCTCCTCCATTAGGTCGCACCATGAGATTTCTATAGTCCACTCGCTAGGTTGTCTCGGGAATGACCAAACCCCTACGGAGGGCCCGACTATAGGGTCGTAACACCACGAACTCCAGAAATGGATAGGGTCTCTTAGGTAATTTGCCAACAGTTGTCTTTCTTAATAGTAGCCTGTTGGCTCAGACCTATTGGATCTGAAAATGGTAGGGTCACATTTACGGGATAAGTTAAGCTAGTTAACGAGTCCTTGACCAAACGAACGGTAGCTAAGAATCATTGGGATATGAGATCTTCTGGTAGTGAGAATTAGCTGAGATAGTCTCACTTGAAGTGAGGAGTGACTGACAACTCGAGGGTGGCTTTTGTTCTAAATCCTTGAAGTATCGTTGCAAAATTAAAGATTTAATTTAAACATTAGGGTTCTTTAATAATTTTGCTAAAATTGATTGGTTTGAAATGGGTTAAAGGCATAATTAATTAGAACTATTTTTTTTTTAAAATTTCAGCATGTTGTCCTCGATAATAGCCTTACTCAAAAGTGAACGTTTAACTGGCGAGAATTATACTACGTGGAAGTCCAACCTGGATGTGATTCTTGTTATGGATGACCTTTGGTTTGTAATAAATGAGGAATGTCCTCAGATCCTTGCTCAAAACGCACCTCAATCAGTTAAAAATGTGTTTGACCGCTGGTCCAAGGCCAATGAAAAGGCCAAGGCCTATATACTAGCTAGCATATCTGATGTTTTGCCCAAGAAGTTGGAAGGAATGGTCTCAGCTCGTGAGATCATGGGTTATCTACAGAGTTTGTCTGGACAACCGTTTGAACAAATTCGGCCCGAATCCTTCAAGTACGTTTATAACGCGCGCATGAAGGAGGGAACTTTAGTGAGAGAACATGTTCTCGATCTGATAGTTCACTTCAACGTGGCTAAAATGAACGGAGCGGTCTTGGATGAGCAAAGTCAGGTATTGTTTATCCTTGAATCTCTTCCGAAGAGTTTCCTGTCATTCCACAGCAATGCGGAGATGAACAAGAGGGAGTATAGCCTGACTTCCCTTCTAAATGAATTGCAGACTTACCAGTCTCTTATGGATAATAAGGGACAGGTTAATGGAGAGGCAAATCAGTTTGCCCATTCCAGAAGATTCCAGATGGGTTCATCCTCTGGAACCAAACCCAACGCTTCTTCTGGGATTAAGAAGACTCGGAAGAAGAGAAAAGAAGGAAAAGGAAAAGCTTATGCTACTGCAGACAGTGAGCTCAAAGAGAAGAAAGGTAAATTCGATTTACTTGTTCTTGAAACTTGTTTAGTGGAAAATGATGATTACCTGGATACTTTATTCAGGAGCCACTAATCATGTTTGCTCTTCTTTACAACAAACTAGTTCCTTCAAGGAGCTCGAAGAGGGTGAGATGACGCTCAGGGTCGGAATGGGAGACGTCGTCTTAGCTCGTGTAGTGGGAGATGCCAAGCTGTTTTTTAGAGATAGATTCCTATTTTTAGAAAATTTTTACATAGTTCCTACGATGAAGAGGAACTTGATATCTATCTCTTATCTAATTGAATGTGGATATTGTATTTCTTTTTCAATTAATGAAGTGTTCATTTCGATAAAGGGTGTCAATATTTATTCTGCTAGATTAGAAAACGGCTTGTATGTACCTAAACCGAATCAAACTAAGGCAATTTTGAATCATGAGATGTTTAAAACTGCTAATACTCAAAGTAAAAGGTAAAGAATTTCTCCAAGTAATAATACCTATCTTTGGCATCATAGACTTGGTCATATAAATCTCAATCGAATTGAGAGACTATCTAAGAATGAACTTCTAAACAAGTTAGAAGATGATTCTATACCTCATTGTGAATCATGCTTGGAAGGTAAAATGACTAAGCGATCTTTTACTGGAAAAGGTTATAGAGCCAAAGAACCCTTAGAACTTATACATTCGGATCTTTGTGGTCCAGTGAATGTTAAAGCTCGAGGAGGGTACGAATATTTCATCTCTTTCATAGATGATTATTAGAGATATGGTTATTTATACCTAATGCATCATAAGTCTGAGGCTCTTGAAAAGTTCAAAGAGTATAACGCTGAAGTAGAGAATGCATTAGGAAAAGCCATCAAGACACTTCGATCCGATCGAGGTGGAGAGTATATGGATCTAAGATTTTAGGACTATTTGATAGAACATGGAATCCAATCACAACTCTCAGCACCTAATACACCTCAGCAGAATGGTGTGTCTGAAAGGAGAAGTAGAACCTTGTTAGACATGGTTCGATCTATGATGAGCTATGCTCAATTGCCTGACTCGTTTTGGGGTTACGCAATAGAGACTGCAGTTCAAATCTTGAACATTGTTCCATCAAACAGTGTTTCAGGAACACCTTTTGAGTTGTGGAAGGGGCGTAAACCTAGTTTACAACACTTCAGGATTTGGAGTTGTCCGACACACGTGCTGGTGACAAACCCAAAGAAATTGGAACCTCGTTGAAGATTATGTCAATTTGTTGGCTATCCCAAAGAAACGAGAGGTGGCCTTTTCTACGACCCACAAGAAAACAAGGTGATTGTATCGACAAACACCACTTTCTTGGAGGAAGATCACATGAGGAATTATAAACCGCGTAGTAAGTTAGTATTAAATGAAGCTACAAATGAGTTAACAAGAGTTGTTGATCAAGCTGGACCTTCATCAAGAGTTGGTGAAGTGCCCGACACATCAAGTCAATCTCGTCATTCTCAATCGTTGGGAATGTCTCGACGTAGTGAGAGGGTTGTTTCCAAACCTGACCGCTACTTGGGTTTAGCTGAAACTCAAGTTGTCATACCGGATGACGGTGTAGAGGATCCATTGCCTTATAAACAGACAATGAATGACGTAGATAAGGACCAATGGATTAAAGTCATGGACCTTGAAATGGAGTCGATGTACTTCAATTCAGTTTGAGAAATTGTAGACCAGCCTGAAGGGGTAAGACCCATAGGGTGCAAATGGATCTATAAGAGAAAGAGAGATGCAACCGGAAAGGTACAGACCTTTAAGGCTAGACTTGTACCAAAAGGTTTTACCCAAAAGGAAGGAGTTGTCTGTGAGGAAACTTTTTCCTCTGTTGCTATGCTAAGTCTATAAGGATACTCTTGTCCATATCCGCTTTTTGTGATTATGAAATTTGGCAAATGGACGTAAAGACTACATTTTTTAATGGTATTATTGACGAAAGCATCAATATGACTCAGCCCGAAGGGTTCATAACCCAAGGTCAGGAGCAAAAAGTTTGCAAGCTCAATCGATCCATTTATGGGTTGAAACAAGCATCCAGATCTTGGAACATAAGATTTGATACTGTGATCAAGTCTTACGGCTTTGACCAAAACGTTTATGAGCCTTGTGTTTACAAGAGGATCATCAACAGCAACGTAGCTTTCTTAGTACTTTATGTGGATGATATCCTACTCATTGGGAATGATGTGGGATACCTAACTGACATAAAGAAGTGGCTGGTGACCCAATTCCAAATGAAAGATTTGGGAGAGGCGCAATATGTTCTTTGGATTCAAATTTTCAGGAATCGTAAGAACAAAATGCTAGGTCTGTCTCAAGCGTCGTATATCGACAAAATGTTGGCCCGATATTCGATGCAGAATTCCAAGAGGGGCTTATTACCCTTCAGACATAGAGTTTATCTGTCTAAGGAATAGTGTCCTAAGACACCTCAAGAAGTTGAGGATATGAGACGTATTCCCTATGCCTCTGCAGTAGGTAACTTAATGTATGTTATGCTATGCACGAGGCCAGACATTTGTTATGTAGTGGGGATAGTCAATAGCTACCAATCCAATCCAGGGTTAGACCATTGGACGACAGTTAAAAATATCCTCAAGTATCTAAGTAGAACGAGAGACTATACACTTGTGTATGGGACTAAGGATTTGATCCTTACTGGATACACTGATTCTGATTTTCAGACCGATAAAGATTCTAGGAAATTCACATCGGGATCAGTTTTCACCCTTAACGGGGGAGCTATAGTATGGTGTAGCTGTTGGGTTTTATGTCCTAAAACTTGTGAGTTTGTAAATTGATTGTATATTCTATTTTGCAATAAAGTTATTGAGATTTATTCAATAAAGGTGTTATTGAATAAAGTGAATAGTATATTTTGAAACCCTAATCCAATATAGAACCCATGGCTATAGGATGTATACTTGAACTTTATGTGTGACATAAAAGTTGATCAGGTTCAAGTTATAGCCAAAACGGTCTATAGTATAAGGATAGGACTAGGTATCTTATCCTGGGGACACTATGGACGCGACCCACTTTGTAAAGTACAAACGATGTAATCTTGAATCGTTCATGAGGAGACATGCGAGTGGGGGCGTCCTATGCAATGAGTTTCCATAAGACTGGACCGAGAAATAGTCACTTAGACTTTATAACACCGTTTACTGTCTTAACTGACTATATTCATACGATGACCAAGGTAACTCGATCTTAATCCTGAGCGTGCCATGAACTCCTGTTTATTCGGATTATCTTTAGATTTGCATGGGTGAGAGTGGCCTATGATTGTCGACTCAATAAGCCTCCCATTTCAGGGATAAGACCGGGTAGATAGCTAGGAACATAGTTCTGCAAGATGGAATTCACTCCTACCCGTTTTAGGGATTAGTAGAGAGGTTGTTCCCTTAAGTGCTGACTCCGGGTCTTGAACAAGGAGCCCACCCCTCTCATTGGCCCGAGAGGGATTCAGTTTGTTGGTTGGACCACAAACCAATTGTTCATTAGAGGATCAGTGGGACTTAAGGAACAAGATGTAAATGACAGGGGTAAAACGGTTTTTTGACCCAGTTGTAATTACGAACGACCTGTGAATGATCGACTTACTAATCATGGTTATATCGAGTGGACAGGAATATATCTACAATGAGGAGAGTGCAACCACTAGGCTTTAGTGGAGTGTCTCGGTGGTTAACGAATGTTGATTAGCTAGGTTAAAGAGTTTGGTTGGTTAATCTCGTATCGTTGGAGCTCATGATCTGTAGGTTCATTAGGTCCCCTTACTAGCTCGGACTAAGCCTTGTAACTTTTTTTAGAGAAAAGAATTTGAATTGTTCAAATTCAGTTTTGGGAGAAAACGTTAATTATATGTGATATACTTAACGTGTCACGGTTTAATTATGAATTAAACTATAATAAAGAAGAGGTGAAAATATTTAAATATGATTTAAATATTTGTTCGGTTTATAACATGAATAGGGATTCATGTTCAAACGGTCGATTTAAGAAATCGGGATTGATCCAATTATTTAATTTGATATTTGATGTTAAATTAAATAAATTATTTAAAATTAATTAATTTAATTAATAAATTGATTTTAATTTAAAATTAATTTTTTATTAAAATTAAAATGGAAATTCAAATTGAATTTGGGTTTTTCAATTGGACCAAAAATGAAGTGTGATTCACCATTCTTTTTTTTCAAATTCACACAAATTGAGCACCTCCTTCTTGCTAAATCCTCATCATCTTCATGTTGTCATCTTCTCCTAGCTTGAAGAAGTTTTTGGTTTCTTTAATTAAAGAAGAAACCATTAGATTAATAAGGATTTATCAGAATTTTTATTTTTCACGTTTTTCAAACCTTTCTCCCATCTCTCTTCAAATTCTCTCTATCAAAGATCCCACAATCTGTTCCAAGGCATGAGGATAGTAGGGAAGACACTAGAGGTTGTCCACAAAATATTTGTGACAAGAAATTGTCCACGAATTAGGAGAATTTTGAACAACAAAGGTATGTGTTCATACTCTCTGTTTTTCCAGATTTGAGCATGTTTTTATTATTTAAAATTGATCAACTTACAGTGTTCAAGATCCAAAATTACTTATGCTTTCTTAATCTACACTCTTTCAGTAGCATCAAGCAGGGATGCATCGTTGACTCCACGATTTTGGTTGAGTATGTTGCTGCTTGTGAAGCAGCTAAAGAGGTTGTTTGGCTAAGGAAATTCCTTATTGATTTGGAAGTTGTTACAAATATGAAATTTTCCATCACCTTATACTGTGACAACAGTGGTTCCGTAGCCAATTCGAAGGAACCTCGCAGCCATAAGCGAGGCAAGCACATCGAGAGAAAGTATCACCTAATACGAGAAATAGTGCAACGAGATGTGACAGTCACGAAGATCACTTCGGAGCACAACATTGTTGATCCGTTTACAAAGACTCTCAGGGCTAAAGTGTTCGAGGGTCATCTGGAAAGTCTACGTCTACGAGATATGTACATAGACTAATCTATGGCAAGTGGGAGATAAGTAATGAGTATATGGATGCACTAGTTTATTGTATTTGTATCTCTGTAACCACTGTTTAGATTCTGATTGAAGGAGATCTGATCTCCTTGAGCAGCGGAAACGTGTTTGGGATCGTAATTTCTTGATTCTTTTACTTAAAACAAAAATCAGTACATTGACCAAAAATACAAAACAAGCATGGAAATTCTAATTCTATTAGACAGGGATCTTTTACATGCAAACATGCTACAAGTTTAACAATTAAACTAAAAAGGAATGGAAAGGAAATTACCTTTGTAGTTTCCAATTCTCCAGCACAACAACTCCTTGCTTCAAGCCTTTCAACAATACAACAGAACTCCTCTGTTTCTCTCCAAGAAAGACACTACCACTTGGATCACCTCCTATATCTCTCGGTTCTACTTAGATCCTCCTTGGTGGGAAGGATTCCAACTTTTGGAAGAGCTTTGGGAATAAGAGAGTGAGAGAGAGAGTATTCTTGCAGCAATTCTCCTATCGCCAACCAATTGATCGATTTATTAAAATGCACACACCTTCTCCCTGTTAAGCTATCGATAGGGAGAAGGAAGGGGATAGTGGGAACGTGTCTGGAAGACACGTTCCCTTATTTTAGTATTAAAATAATAATAATAATAATAATTAAATCAAATTTAGTTATTAAATTAAATAATACAAATTAAATATCATATATTTAATTTGGATTAAATCTCATTTAATCATATCACCCATTTAACCTATAGTGTTAATGTACATCCAGTGCACATTAAATTTTAACCTATAGTTTTCAAATGTGAATCACATTCACATTTAATATAATATTTGAACTCTTTCAAATATTCAATTCTCTCATATAATTTAATATGAATCATATTCACATTAAATTTATAATATATAGTTTCAAAACTATATATTATATCGTATCTAAATACATTAAGTTTATTCCCTAATGAATTTGAACATTTCAAATTCAAATGATCTATGAACCCTTTACGAGCTAGAAGGTGGACCTAATGGACCTACAGATCAGAAGCTCAAACGATACGAGATTGCTCGGTTAATCTCATTAACCTCCTAATCAACATTCGTTAACTGCGGGAACACTCCACTAAAGTCCCACAATTTCACTCTTCTCACTGCAGATATATTTTTGTGTCCATGGATATTGACCAATAATAACAAGTCAATCCTTCACGAATGTTCGTAACACCAGCTTGGTCAAATTACCGTTTTACCTCTGGGTTACATCTTGTGCCTTAAGTACCAGTGCTCCTCTAATGAACAATTTGTTTGTGGTCCTACCAACAAACAGAATCCCTCTCGGGCCAATGAGAGGGTTGGGCCCTTTGTTCAAGTCTAGAGACACCACTTAAGGGAACATTCCTCTACTTACCTAGTAGGCGGGAAGGAGTGAATTCCATCTGCTAAGTTAAGTCCCAGTAGCTCACTCGGTCTTGTCCCCAAGAAGGTAGGCATATTGAGTCGGCGGATCGCCACTCTCACCCAAACTAGTCAAAGGACAATCCCGCATGACAGGAGTTCGTAAACTCGCCGAGATTGAGATCAAGTTGCCTAGGTCATCCTAGTGAAATAGAAACCTAACTAGTCAACGGAGTTACAGCTAGAGGTTACTATTTCATGGTCCGGTCTTATGTAATCTCATTACATAGGATATCCCCACTCACATATCATCTACACGAACACGTTAGGATCACAGTGTTTGTATCAAATACAAAGTGGGCCACGTCCATAGTCTAACCAGGGTAAGGTACCCAAACCTTATCCCCTAACTATAGACCCTTTAGGTTGTATCTCGAACCGAGATCCCTTTTATGTACATTACATTCAGTTCAAGATTCATTTAACAGTCTTAGATGTTTAGTTTATTGGATTTAGGGTTTTAAATAAAGGCAAACTCGTAGATAACGAACAATAACACTTTATTGAAATAATAACACTTTATTACATTAATTAGAACATAATTACAAACTACGAGTTTTAGGGCACAAATCCCAACACTAGAGTTTTAGTTCAAGTGGGAGTTTTTTGGGGTTTGTGCCCTAAAACTCGTAGTTTGTAATTTTTGTTCTAATTAATGTAATAAAGAGTTATTTTTTTCAATAAATAGATTGTTCGTTATTTGCAATATTGCCCTTGTTTTAATCCTAAATCAAATAAGCTAACATCCAAGGATATAACATGTCTCTTGAACTGAATGTAGTGTACATATAAAGGATCTCGGTTTGAGATACAACCTAAAAGGTCTATAGTAAGGGGATAAGGTTTGGGTACCTTACCCTGGTAACACTATGAATGTGACCCACTTTGTATATGATACAAACACTATGATCCTAACATGTTCGTGTAGATGACATGTGAGTGGGGATATCCTATGTAATGAGATTACATAAGACCGGACCGCGAAATAGTAACCGCTAGATGTAACTCTGTTGACTAGTTTAGTTTCTATTTCACTAGGATGACCTAGGCAACTTGATCTCAATCTTGAGCAGGTTATGAACTCCTATTTGCGAGGGATTGTCCTTTGACTAGTATGGGTGAGAGTGGCCAGATTCGCCGACTCAATATGCCTACCTTCTTGGAGACAAAACCGAGTGAGCGGCTGGGGACTTAACTTAGCAAGATAGAATTCACTCCTTCCCGCCTACTAGGGTAAGCAGATGAATGTTCCCTTAAGTAGTGTTTATGGGACTTGAACAAAGGGCTGGACCCTGTCATTGGCCCGAGAGGGACTTCTGTTTGTTGGTAGGACCACAAACAAATTGTTCATTAGAGGAGCACTGACACTTAAGGGTACAAGATGTAACCAAGGGGTAAAACGATAATTTGACCCAACTGGTGTTACGAACATTCGTGAAGGATTGACTGATTGTTATTGGTTAATATTCGTGGACACAAAAATATATCTGCAGTGAGAAGAGTGCAGTTGTGGGATTTTAGTGGAGTGTTCCCGCAGTTAACGAATGGTGATTATGAGGTTAATGAGATTAACCGAATAATTTAGTATCGTTGAACCTTCTGATCTGTAGGTCCATTAGGTCCACCTTCTAGCTCGTAAAGGGTTCTTAGATCGATAGAATTTGAAATGTTCAAATTCGATTAGGGAATAAATGTTAATGTATATGGATACATTATAATAAAAAGTTTTGGAATTTTATATTATAATTTAATGTGAATATGATTCATATTAAATTAAATAAGAGAATTAAATATTTGAAAGAGTTCAAATATTAATTTAAATGGGAATGTGATTCATATTTAAAACTATAGGTTAAAATTTAATGTACATAAGATATGCATTAAAACTATAGATTAAGGAGAAATATGATTAAATGTGATTTAATCTTCTTTAAATATAAGATATTTAAATTAATTAAATTTGATTTAATAATAATTAATTATTATTAAACATATATTTAATTATTATTAATAAATATGTGGGAACGTGTCAGAAGGACACGTTCCCCACTTCCCACCTTCTCCTATCGTTAGGGAGTGGGAAGTTCCCCCTTTTGTCTTGAACTTCTTCTTAATTGAGAGAAGAATCGATCAATTGAGGCAATTAACGAATTGCTGGAATTTTTGCTCTCTCTCATATTCCCCTCACCTTTCACCAAATAAATGGTTCCTTCCCACCTAGGAATTGATCTAGGATCTCAGAGAATAAGAAGTTTGTTGACTGGTAGTGTCCTGTTGAAAGAACAGGGAACTTTATTTGGTTGTTGTGTTGCTGTGGAAATTGAAAGCAAGGTGTTGCTGTAATTGAAAAACTACAAAGGTAATTAAGCCTCTTTCCTTTTAGTTTAGAACTTATACAGCATGTCTATGTTTAGTTCCATGCCTAATTAGATTAGATTAGAATGTTTGTCTCTGTATTTTTCCAATGTATTGGTATTTTTTGTAAACCAAAACAAACGAGCAAAATCGATCTTAAAACACGTTTTCGCTGCTCACGGGGATTAGATCCCCATCAGGTTGGAGGAAAAATTTTCATAAGGAAGGCTTGCACAAGCTCATCCCATGAAGTCATGCTACCAGGCTTCAGGGATGCATATCAATCCTTGGCTTTATCCTAAAATGAATGAGAAAAACTTAATTTTAATGGCATCAAGAGAGACCCCATTTAATTTTACCACTTCATAGGTCTCGAGGAAAGATCTAAGGTGAGAATGTGGATCTTCTGATGGATACCACTTAAATAAGTTATCTCGTGCCATCTATATCAGTCTCGTCTTTAGCTCAAAGTTGTTTGTCATAATGGGAACATGCACGATTCAAAAATGGTCTATCAGGAATATGGGTTGTGTGTAGTCACATATGAGCTTTTTTGCTTCTTCGTTGCGTTTTGTCATAGTGATGTTGTGAGCTTCTCTTCTCATTTTCTTGAAAGTTCTCTCAATTTATGGATCAATAGGTAAAAGATTAGCCCATTTTTCACTACGTATATAACAATAGAAGCCTCCTCAAAAAATTAAACAAAAAACACGCTAAAATAAAGGTAAACAAAAATCAATATAAAACGAAGCAAGCACAAATATGTACAAAAATACAAAAAAAAAAACCCTTTAAACTAATTCTTCCTACTTTCCTTTGAATTATCAATCAATAAAAGGAATTTCGCTGCTTCCTCTATAATAGTGCTAAAAAACATGATCTGGTGTATGATATACGTACAAGCGTACACAATCGTAGTAATAATAAAATGGTAACAAGTACCGAGTATCATAATCCCAAGGGAAGCGAAAATAGAGATTCTTTTTAATGACTAATTAACTATCGAAAATACTCAAAGGGTGAAATATCTAAGGAATAGAATAATAAGAGAAATTAAACTAAGAAAGAAATTAAAAGGGGTGGAGACACCAATTAGAGGGAAAGTTTAGGAAATCGAGCATGATTTAGGCTTAATTAATGGGAATTGGGTCTGATAGTGAATTACTCCATTCATTGCATAAGCCTAGAGTAAAATGGGTCGAAATCTTCTGTTGGTCTTATTCGAACGCACACTTAACCTATTGCTTTGTTGTGTGTCCTTAGCGCTAATTGAAACGTTAATTGATTATGCTCACTCAAAATTAGCCTCACCTGTCTGTTGTTACTCCTATGTCACATCGACAACTTAAGAGCGTTAATTGAAATTAGACTAGCCTAATTATCCTCTGTCGAGCTCAAATTAGGTGCTAGCTCAGTACTTTATTAAAACAGAGCATTGAGAGAATTCCAATTAAATGCAATTAAAACGGGTAATTCAAAGTCTACAATTACAATTACAATTACATCATAGTTTAATGTCTAATCATGCTCTAATCTCTAAACTAATTAAATCAACCCAACAATATTATCATGAATATAGAGCAAAACAGCGTGAAGAAACTGAAATAATACATAAATAGAAAAATAAATCCAGAAAAGACCGTCTAAGATCGAATAGAATTGGAATCCTTATACTCTACCTCGAATTCCATGATTTTTGAGCCCCAAGCACAACTCTCGGGCACCTCCTTATCAGTATCACAGTCCCCCAAAGTGTAGTTATCGAGATTAAGGTTGAAAACCCTTGAGTGACCTCCCCATTTCTGTAGAGAAAACGAAGAACATATATTGTCTATCGATATAGTGTCTAAACGCTACACAAAACGCAACGTTTCACTAATGTGCGCACGTCTTCAACGTCAAGACGCTGAAGACAACGTTGAGACACTACAGATAGAAATTCAGCGCACGTGTTTTATGTTAGCGACACTGGCCCTTTGGAGTTTGCTATCTATGCGTGTACAAGACAACGTCTTTGTGCTTTCCTCTGTTCTCAACGAGGAAGCTTTGGTCCGTCTTCTTTGTCCTTCACCATGACTGAAAACCGTCCAAATTGGCCTCAAACGCTTCCAAATGTCATTTTCCCCTCGAAATTCTCGATTTCTTGAAATTAACAATAATTCAACATAAAAACCCACAATTAAGTGCAAAACTAGCATAAAATAAGGCGAGAAAATAGCACTATATAATTTAGTGCAATCACCTCTCCCAAGCAACTCACTGACATTCTCACCAAACCACTCGCCAAAGCTCTCCATCTTGAAGTGACTAAAAAACTTGGCATTCAGGTTGATCTACCAGCTCTAGTTTGAGAACAAGTAAACACATAAAAAATCACAGCTTGAAGAATAATCCAAATCAAGGCTCCAATCATACTAATTAAAAGCACAATCATCACTGAGATTGATAGCGAGAATCAAGGCCAAACAATGAAGGAATCAGCTCACAATTGACGTATTTGAAATACTATCTACAACTGTCTTGGAAAAAATTGTGTAATTATTTCCTGTAATTATCCACCCTCTGACCGTATGTTTAGTATCTTTTATTACAAAATCAGATGATTTTACTTTTCCTTTTGTAGCTGGACTGAGTCCTCACCTTCTCGTATATTAACCGAAAGTCCAAAATCTTAGGCACTGTTTGATAACCATTTTATTTTTCGTTTTTAGTTGTTGAAAATTTAAGTTTATTTTCACATAATTCCTCTACAATAGGTATCATCTCCCTTACGTAAGCATTTGAACTCTTAACATTATTCTAAAAACAAAGTCAAGTTTTTGAAAGCTACTTTTTTTAGTTTTCAAAAGATGGTTTGGTTTTTGAAAATATGAGTATAAAGTAGATAACATAACATATAAACTCATTGGTAGAAGTAGTATTTTTAGGTTTAAATTTCAAAAACTAAAAACCAAAAACAAAATGGTTATGAAACGGAGCCTTATAAATTAATTTTCATCTTTGCATTCTTTGTTCTTGAATAGTGTGATTTACAGTATATTCATTCCATCCATCTCCCAATTTAATCATGGTAGAGAAGATATTAGGGAAAGGGAGACAAAGTGGTGGGAGAAGGGGAGGTAGAGAAGAGAGAAATGTAAATTTAAATGATTCAAATGTAAATTTTTTTCAAAAAAAAGTATGAACAACTGTTCTCAAGGGCTTGTTGTGAATGCCTTTCTAAATACTTAAAAAAGTATTTTTAAATGCACTTGAAAATAATTTCCAAATTACTGCATTGTAGATAACAATCTAATCTTTAAAAAAAAAAAAAAAAAAAAAAAATCTAATGTGTAAGATATAATCAGCAAAGTGAAAATGTGTTTCTTGACCAGACCGACCGTAACTTGTCAGTTTTAATTAATATGTAAAATGTTGACGCCGATTGAACTATTCGTCGATCGAGTTCGCTTTTCGGTATTTTGCTTTCACCCCTAGTTACTTTGGTAAAGTTCTCGACTAAGATAGAAAAATTTATTTAATCAAAGTTGCTACCATTTAAGTTATTTTGGTCTATGTACTTTAAAATATCTAATTTTAGTCTTTGTACTTTCAATAATACTTAAACTTGGTCTCTAATGTTAGTTTATGGTTGACTTTTCTTAAAAAAAAGTAGCCTCTATTAACTTACTTCTATCGATCTTAGAAATATATTCACATTATATCTTTTCTTATATTAAAATTATTATTATTAAATCAATATTATTTGATAAAAATGAACTTCAAACTTATCATATGGACTAATTTTAAGTTCTATTAAAAGTATGAGACTAAATTTAAGCATTTGAAAGTACATGAATCAAAATAAAACAAAATTCAAGGTAGAGAGACCAAAATGAAATTTTAACCTATTTTTTCAATAACCTTATAAGATTTAGAACTAGAATTTGCTTGACATAGGCTACAATTTAATTAGCTAAAACTAAGAGAATACATAAGCTTTTGTTTTTTAGTCCAATTTTATAACCATTTAATTTTTTGTTTTGAAAAATTAAGCCTAATTAAAAATACTACTTCTACCAATGAGTTTCTATGTTTTCTTATCGACTTCGTACCTATGATTTTAAAAACTAAGTTAATTTTTTTAAAACTAAAAAAAAAATTAGTTTTCAACGTCATAGACAATACATGCTGGAAGCACAAACACATTAGCCAAGTACACCTGAAGACTCTGTAGAACAAACTGAATTAATTGTATGCGACCTGCATAAGAAAGTGACCGAGTAGATAGACTTTTCATTCAGGAAATAATACGATCTAGCAACCACTTACAGTCTTGATATGCCAAATGACTTGGGATAAGAGGAAGTCTAAGATAACACACTAGAAGGAACGCTAGAGGGACCACAAATAACTCAACCAAAACAAGAGTAACCTGAGAACACACACCCGCGCGCATAGAGAAATGAACTCTAACTAGGATTTGCATGTAACGCTGAAAAATATTCAAACTTTTGTAAATCATTCGAAACAAAGTTTAATGAATTCCGATCAGCACATCTAAAAATCATTAAATCATCCGCAAACCATAAATGAGTCAAGTGAATCCTCTCATACCTGTGGTGAAACCCAAAACTCATAGGAGGATTATTCAATAAATGAGAGCACTTCCATCACCATCACTGTTGCGTAAATTTTGCAAGACCGCAAGTGTACGGGTCAAGTTTTAACATAGTGAATTTGAGTACGAGTATCGTCCACAGGATTGGGTTACTTAATTCAATTAATTCTTATCAATAACACCACTCAATTTTATCTAGAAAATTAGACTTAAGGTGAGGTGAAACACAAAATCAAAGAGTGAAACTTAAGAACAATCAGGAGAAACGAATATCTTAGGGACTAGATTTTACCAATTAATTAACTATTTTATTGAGATCATGCTAATGGGTTATTGCACTGCTTTTATAAACCAAGAAACTAATATAACAAATAACCTCTCTCGAGACAAGTGAATCTCATGCAAGACATAGAATTAAACATCTCTGTTCAACCTAAAAATCAAACATGGCACTAAGTTCAATTCTTATGGATTTCTAATATCACTTCAATCATTCTCATGTCAAAGTAACTATCAGTCATGCAATTGAGATCAGATCTAAAATATCTTTCACAAGAATAAATTCAGACCTAAGAACAAATAAACCGTGATCAAGAGTCTATAAGCATTGAGGATGCAATTGCATGAATAAAAGCATTACAATAAACCAAAAGCAGTCAATTCAACAAAATAACATAACTAAAAGGCTACATCTATCCCTAAGATAACAAGTTTAGCTACTCATGTCCACTATAAATCTTACTAAACATAAATACAAAACCATAGTTCAACAATCAAAGTGAAAAGAATGAAGAAAGAAGTCTCGTGGCGTGAACGACAACGATCCCAACACCTATCACGAACCCCGAGCTCTAAAAGGTCGTCTCCTTGAAATCTCTCCAAAGTCTTCTTACAACCTCTCACAATGATGTTTAGACAATGGTGTGAAAACTCCAAAAGGCTCCCCCCAAAACAAGAAGCATCACTTCCTTTTGATAATAACGACACGGCGTTGCAACGCTGGGCATGGCGTTGCAACGCCGTGCCCTAGGCGAATAAATAAAGAAGGAAAGTATCTAGCAGCGTTGCAACGGTGCTACCCTCGCGCGTGCCTTTGCTTATCGAAGTAGCGTTGCAACGCCATCGCTACGGATCTTCAAGGCGTAATTGTTGCGTGCTAGGGAGTTGCAACACTGCAAAGCAGCGTTGCAACGCCATCGACAAAATCTCTTGTGGTTGAGTGGCTGCACGCAGGGCGTTGCAACGCCATCTCCACGGATTTGATGGCTTGGTTTGGCCTTCCTTCTTACATTTAATGTCAATTTTGGCTCCTTTAGGCTATCTTTGGCTCCTTTTTCACCCATAATTCTCCATCCATCCTTATATTTCTCTTTCACCTGAAATTCAACAAATTAAGTACATGAAATCCCTGAAATTATCACAAAACTAACATAATTTAAGCCTAGGGATAACACATTTTGTGTGCAATCAAACACCCCCAAGCTTAAACAATTGCTAGTTCTCGAGCAAAAACAAGAAACAGAAGGATCATATCAGAGTAGGGTTCTTACTACAGACTCAAACCTCAGGAATTGTGTGAATCGAAGAATAAACTCATAAAAAAGGCAACATTGATTAAAAACTACATAATAAGATTTTAAAATTGAATCAAATTATTCCTTGAGTGGGTGTGTGCTAGCCTTTTCCAGTTTAGTCCTTATAAGCTCAAGATAACCTTATTGAGTCCTCTGTTCATTTTCCCTCTACACTGGCACTAGGCTCTAAATCTTTAGCTCATTTACACAATCAGAAAACTTTACCTTTTATTGTTGTTTTTCTTTCACCCCCAAACTTAAACTTTATTTCACTAACAAGATACTGATTATTTATTATTTTTTTTGGAGAGAATCCTTCAGTCGTCTATGCCTTCGCTCCAACATATTAAAACTTTGTGGTGAAAATAGTTGACTACGAGCACAAATACCACACAGATTGTCAAAGACAACTTGCATCCTAAGTTTAATCCTTCAAAAGACAAGTATTAGTTACAATACTTAGGATGTTGGAGTACCCTCTTGTTTATCATTATTTTTTTTTTAGTGGAAAAACTTTAAAAATGTATAATTTTTAATTAAGCAAACTTGCTCTTTCATCAGCTCCTAAGCCTATCGAGGTGACAATGATATTCTGGACAAAATAAACTTTTCCTAATCATTCAGAACCTTTCCGGTATGGGCTAAGTGAAAATAGCTTCAAGGAATTCTCTAAACAATTTTAAACATCCTAAAATTAGAATTTAATCAAGTTCTCTTAGCTGATGAACGTTATTCACAATTCTCAATTCAATTTCATCAGTGGTTATCATAGTGAATGTAGGAAAGACTTACCATGAGCAATCCATTCCATTAACCTGAAATCGATCAAATGCATAAAAAACAAACAACAGGAAAGAATATGATAGAATGTGGAATGGAGTCAGATAAATCTCATGCAGTAAACAATAATTAAAAAGTCATACAATCACCCCCAAACTTGAGAACAACATTGTCCTCAATGTGCAAATACATATCAAAAAATAACAAACAAATCAACTAGAGAAACAACGGGGGAGAGAAAAGAACTGTACTAGCCTGAGCTCGAAAAATTCTCATTCCTCATCAGAGGAGGCGTAAGGAGGCATGGGCCTGAAAATGCGGGATCTGAGCCATGAATGTGTTGGAGGCAGTCATATAGATGGCGGGTGGATGCTTCATTGTACTGCAAGTGCCGCATGATCCGACGCTCCTCACGACGACTCTAAGACTCATGTTGGTCGAAGCGCTGCTCTAGTCTGGCCATGGCATGAACCAGATCCTGGTAATCATGTGGGGCAGGGCGATGTGGAGACTCATGTTGCCCCTCCTCACTCATCTCACCCTCGACTGCGTCAAGGAAAAACTCTGGCTCGTCGCCTGACATCCCAGCAACCACTCCTTGGTCGTGATCTCGGAGTCCCATGATGTAGTTCTTATCCATCACCCCCTTGGGGTGAATCAACTCCTCCTCGGAGGTCCAGGTGACTCCGGCAAGGCGACATAGGGCGGTGATGAGAGAGGGATGCCCTAATCCACTAGTGGTCGTGCCTCTTCGCACGTGCCTGATGATGGAGATCTTATCTCCTTGAGCAGCGGAAACGTGATTGGGATCGTTAATTTGCTTGATTGTTTTGCTAAAAACAAAAACCAGTACATTGACCCAAAAATACAGAACAAGCATGAAATCAACTCTAATCTAATTAGGCATGGATTTAATGGCATACATGCAAACAAGTAAAGTTTAACAATTAAACTAATGGAGAGGAAGAGGAATTACCTTTGTAGACTTTCTCCAACAGCAACTCCTTGCTCCAAACAGTACAACAACCCAACTGTGGAACTTCTCTGTTTTTCTTCCAGCAAGAACACAACCAACAGGAGAACCTCCTATGTCTCTGAGTTCTGCTTAAATGAACCTTGGTGGGAAAGGTTTCCAACAATTGGAAGTTTTGGGAATGAGAGTGAGAGAGAGAGAATTTTTCTTGCAGCAATTCACCAATTGCAGAAAAAATCAATCGATCAATCCAAAAATTCACACCCCTTCTCCCCGTTAAGCGATCGATAGGGAGAAGGAAGGAGATAGTGGGAACGTGTCTGGATGACACGTTCCCTTATTTTATTATTAAAATAATAATAATAATAATAAATAATAATTAAATTAAATTTAATTATTAATTTAAATAATACAAATTAAATATCATATATTTAATTTGGATTAAATCTCATTTAATCATATCACCCCTTTAACCTATAGTTTTAATGTACATCCAGTGCACATTAAATTTTAACATATAGTTTTCAAATGTGAATCACATTCACATTTAATATTTGAACTCTTTCAAATATTCAATTCTCTCATAAAATTTAATATGAAGCATATTCACATTAAATTTATAATATATAGTTCCAAAACTATATATTATATCGTATCTAAATACATTAAATATATTCCCTAATGAATTTGAACATTTCAAATTGAAATGATCTAAGAACCCTTTACAAGCTAGAAGGTGGACCTAACGGACCTACAGATCAGAAGCTCCAACGATACGAGACTGCTCGGTTAATCTCATTAACCTCTCAATCAACATTCGTTAACTGTGGGAACACTCCACTAAAGTCCCACAGCTGCACTCTTCTCACTGCAGATATATTTCTGTGTCCATGGATATTGACCAATAACAACAAGTCAATCCTTCACAAATGTTCGTAGCACTAGTTGGGTCAAATTACCGTTTTACCCCTGGGTTACATCTTGCGCCTTAAGTATCAGTGCTCCTCTAATGAACAATTTGTTTGTGGTCCTACCAACAAACAGAGTCCCTCTCGGGAAAATTAGAGGGTCAGGCCTTTTGTTCAAGTCCCAGAGACACCACTTAAGGGAACATTCCTCTACTTACCCTAGTAGGCGGGAAGGAGCGAATTCCATCTTGCTAAGTTACGTTCCCAGCCGCTCACTCGGTCTTGTCTCCAAGAAGGTAGACATATTGAGTCGGCGAATCTGGCCACTCTCACCCATACTAGTCAAAGGACAATCCTCACGAACGGAGTCCGTAACTCCGCTCAGATTGAGATCAAGTTGCCTAGGTCATCCTAGTGAAATAGAAACCTAACTAGGTAAATAGAGTTCAAACTAGAGGTTATTATTTCGTGGTCCGGTCTTATGTAATCTCATTACATAGGATATCCCCACTCACATGTCATCTACACGAACACGTTAGGATCACAGTGTTTGTATCAAATACAAAGTGGGTCATATCCATAGTTTTACCAGGGTAAGGTACCCAAACCTTATCCCCTAACTATAGACCTTTTAGGCTGTATCTCGAACCGAGATATTTTTTATGTACATTACATTCAGTTAAAGATTCATTTAACAGCCTTGGATGTTTAGTTTATTGGATTTAGGGTTTTAAATAAAGGCAAACTCGTAATAACGAAGAATAACACTTTATTACATTAATTAGAACATAATTACAAACTACAAGTTTTAGGGCACAAATCCCAACACCTGATGTATCGACTGATGACTTTGCCTGCATCAATCGTCTTCCCAGGGACAATGGCGTATAAGAGGATGGCGCGATCCTTCGTCACGTCACTCATGTGGGCAACGGGCTGGAGTCTAGCAGAGATAAAACTATGCCACACTCGACCTGATACTGTGAGATCTGTTGTTCTGAGTTTGGAGACCTCTCCTCTACTAGTCACCCACTAAGCTCCAGCCCGTGCCAGGGTAGCAAGTATCTGTGTGGGGTCAAACTGTGTCCTGACATATATGGTAAACTCGTCAGTCTCATAATCAGGTAGATGAAAGTACCTGTTAATGGAGACGGAGTCGAACTGGATACGTTTCCCCTCGAACGGTGGTGTGGTCTGCCTCCATAGGCATGTTGGCGTAGAATTCGCGTACAAGGGGGACCACGCCTGCCTCAGGTTGCTGCACCAACAATGCCCAATGTCTCTGCTGAATGGTATGGTAAATGTCCTGGTGATGTGAGTCATCAGGGGCAATGCCCCGCTCAGGAACCAGAGCGCGGTTCACTACATAGCTCTGGTAGCGTCCTACATCGTCAACATCCACGAACCTCTGCTCATCATATGCCAAACTGGAACTGGCGGTCCTCTTTGTTCTCTTAGGTGCCATTTGTGACTAATGCAAAAAGAACTAAACCATGAAAAGCAATAAAGTCAGTGCAAAAAAATGGGGAAAACAATGAGATGGCCTATGGATGGTGTATGAGGTAGAAATGAAAATAAGCTTTTAAGTTCTCAACCCAAGGATGATGTAAACGGGGGAGAAAAATAGGAACCCAATGACTTTCGCCACCTATCAATCATGAACAAGGAGTGGAAATACAACACAAGGAAGCCATATACAAAAGTAGACTAATTCATCCTAGCCACACAAGAAGCAAGAGTAAAAATAGGCACAAACCCAAAGACAAACAAAGCAAGACAACGATATATGCCCCATCCAACAATAGGATAAAGTTCCCAATTAGCAAGGATCAAAGTAAGATACTAGAGCAACTACAAGGTCAACCAACTAATCACATGCTCATGTAGGAAGAATAGTCCAAGAAACCACAAACACACAACTAATTCATGTATCCATCAAAATGCACAACCAATGGGTAAGGATTTGTTTTACCAAAATCAATGATTTCAATACCCCCAAACTTATGATTAAGCCTCTCAAGAGTAATGATGCCTAAAGATGAGAAAAAAATGGAAACTAACATCAATACACCATGAAAACTCATCTAAGAACACAAGTGGGCACTTCCATCAAACAACCCAAATCCTCCATTATCAACAATAGGCTATGAAAGTTCATCTAAGGCCAAGATTCATTACACTAAAAAATAATATAGCCAAACACACAACAAATCCTAGGCCTAATCAAAGAAACACAACCAAAAAAATGAAAAGAAAAGGGTAGAGAAATAGTTACCCAAGGTGGATCTTCAAACGGGTATGAAATTTGCACCAAAATGTCCAATCTTGCACAAAAGAGAAAGAAAAATGAGTGGGTGTGAGTTAAAGTGAACAATCTTGGGGGGATAGTGAGAGAGATTGAAAGAAAGAAGAGAGAAAAGAGAGGAGAAGAAGAAAATTGGGGCAAATAAGAGCCCTAATCGCGAAATATAGAATTTTAAAATTCTAGATTTCGGGACAGCGTTGCAACGCTGTCCTCACGGGTCACGTGACAGGTAGAGCGCGTAGCGTTGCAATGCCAGCGCAAGGGTTGCAACGCTTGGTTAAGCGTTACGACGCCGTTTCGAGACTTTTTTTTTACAATTTCACCTGAAAAAAGAAAACAAAAAGATATCAAATAACTAAGAAAGAAATAAAATAAAATAAATGAATAAAAAGACGAAATAATTAAAATACAACGGGTTGCCTCCCGTTCATCGCTTTCTTTAACGTCTTTCAGCTAGACCACCTATAGATGGGTCACGTGGCATTTCCATCAGTAAGGACAACGTTCTCCAAATGTCGCTTCTCGTCACCACAATAATATTTCACACGCTGCACATTAACTTTGAACAGTGCTTCATCCTTGCCTTGCAACTCAATTGCCCCATAAGGAAATACTTCCTTCACAGTGAATGGACCCGACCACCTTGATTTCAATTTACCTGGAAACAAACGTAAACGAGAGTTAAAAAGGAGAACTTGCTGACCAGGAGAAAATGTTATATTTTTGATCTGTTGATCATGCCAACGAGTTGTTCTCTCTTTATATTACTTGGCATTCTCATAGGCTTGATTTCTGAACTCTTCCATCTCATTAATTTGCAGTAATCTTTGATCGCCCGCCTTCGGAAGGTCAAAGTTAAGAGTTCTGATGGCCCAGTAGGCTTTATGTTCCAGCTCCACATGTAAGTGACACGCCTTGCCAAACACCAATCGGTACGGTGATGCACCTATCGGTGTTTTGAAGGCCGTGCGATATGCCCATAGTGCCTCATCAAATTTTTGGGCCGAATCTTTCCTATTGGTCTTGACTGTTTTCTCCAAAATGAGTTTAATCTCCCTATTTGAGATCTCAGCTTAGCCATTTGTCTGAGGATAATATGCTAATGAGACCTTATGCCTAACTCCATACCTGGCTAACACAGAATCAAACAGTTTATTGCAAAATGAGTGCCTTCATCACTAATAATAGCTCGAGGGGTGCAAAATCTCGTGAAAATATTTTTGTGTAAAAAACTTAATAACAAAACGAGCATCATTTTTCTTAGTGGTAATGGCCTCTACCCACTTAGAAACATAATCTACTGCAACCAGGATATACAGATAACCATGTGAAGATGGAAAAGGCTCCATAAAAACGATTCCCCAAACATCAAATAATTCAACTTCGGGAATAGGGGTAAGGGGAAGTTCATGCTAACGTGAAATATTACCTGTGCGTTGGCATCGATCAGAAGTTCATACAAAAGTATAGCAATCTTTAAAAAGAGTAGTCCAATAAAAACCTGATTGTAGTACTTTAGCGGTTGTTCGAGTGGGCCCAAAATGTCCTCCATAAGGGGAGGCATGACAGTCATGTATGATTTTGCCCACTTCCTCTCGATGCACACACCTTCTGATAAGTTGATCTGTACAAACCTTGAAGAGCAATGGATCATCCCAAAGATAGGACTTCACATCATGTAGGAATTTCTTCCTTTGCTGAGATGTCAGATCTGGTTGCATAACTCCTCCTGCAAGATAATTCACATAGTCAGCAAACCATGGTAAGCTATCCTGTACCGTATAAAGTCTTTCATCAGGGAAATCTTTTGTGATAGGGAGAGAAGGTGAATTGTCCTCCATTTCTATCCTGGATAGGTGGTCAGCTACCACATTTTCACATTCTTTCCTATCCCTGATATCAAAGTCAAACTCCTGCAACAGAAGAATCCATCTAATCAGGCGAGGTTTAGCATCTTTCTTATAAAATAAATATCTAAGGGCAACATGATCAGTGTGTACAATGACTCTAGTCCATAACAGATAAGGTCTAAATTTATCAAAAGAAAACACAACAACAAACATCTCTTTTTCAGTGGTAGTGTAATTTTTTTGTGCATTATCTAAAGTTTTGCTTGCATAATAAATTGTTGGGTTTTGTGTCCTAAAACTCGTGGTTTTGTAAACTGAATGTGTACTCTATTTCACAATAAAGTTGTTATTGAAATTTATTCTGTAAAGGTGTTATTGAATATTGTGTATTGTGTAACCTTAATCCAATAAAGAACCCTCGGCTATATGATGAATACTTGAACTTTATGTGTGATATAAAAGTGGATCAAGTTCAAGTTATAGCCAGAACAGTCTATAGTATAAGGATAGGGTTGGGTACGTTATCGTGAGGACACTATGAACGCGACCCAATTTGTAAAATACAAACGATGTGATCCTAAATCGTTCATGTGGAGACATGTGAGTGGGGGCGTCCTATGCAATGAGTTTGCATAAGACTGGACCGCGAAATAGTCACTTAGACTTTATAACACCGTTTCTCGTCTTAACCGACTATATTCATATGATGACCTAGGTAACTCGATCTTAATCCCGAGCGTTCTATGGACTCCTCGCATTTATTCGGATTATCCTTAGATTTGCATGGGTGAGAGTGGCTCGAGACTGCCGACTCAATAAGCCTCCCATTTCAGGGATAAAACCGGGTAGATAGCTGGGAACATAGTTCTGCAAGATGAAATTCACTCCTACCCGCTTTAAGGATTAGTAGAGAGGTTGTTCCCTTATGTCATCGACTCGGGTCTTGAACAATGGGCCCACCCTCTCATTGGCCCGAGAAGGATTCGATTTCTTTGGTTGGACAACAAACCAATTGTTGAAGAGAGGATCGGTGGGACTTAAGGAACAAGAGGTAATTACAGGTGGTTAAAGCGGTAATTTTGACCCAATCAGAATTACTGAACGACTGTGAAGGATCGACTTACTAATCATGGTTATATCGAGTGGGACGTAAATATATCTACAAAGTGAGGAGAGTGCAACCACCGGGCTTTAGTGGAGTGTCCGGTGGTTAACGAATGTTGATTAGCTAGGCTAAAAGAGTTTGGCTAGGTTAATCTCGTGATCGTTGGAGCTCATGATCTGTAGGTCCATTAGGTCCCCCTTACTAGCTCGGACTAAGCCTTGTAACATTTGTGAGAAAAGAATTTGAATTCTTCAAATTCGAGTTTGGAAGAAAGCGTTAATTATATGTGATATATTTAACGAATCATAGCTTAATTATGAATTAAACTATGATCAATAGGAGGTGGATATATTTAAATACGATTTAAATATTAGATCGGTTTATAGCATGAATAATGAGTCATGTTCGGAAAATTGATCGGGATCGGACAATTTATTTAATTTAATATTTGATATTAAATTAAATTAAAAATTAATTAAATTAATTAATTTTGAATTATTTAATTAATTATATTAGTTTTAATTAAAAATAAATTTAATATTGATTTTAGAATTAAAATTAATTGTAAAATGAGGGATTTTCATGAAAATCAAATTGGCAACTTGCCCAATCCCTCTCATCTTCAAATTCACCAAATTTGGACACCTCCATCTCAAATTATCCTCATCACTATTGAGATGTCACTCTAATGAAACTTAATGAAGCTTTATTTAATGGTGATTTGAGGTATTTTGAGAGAATTTTGCAGAAATTAATAGAATTCTCATTTTTTGACCTTTGAAGTCTTTTCCTCCAAATTCTCTCTATCAAAGATCCCATAATCTGTTCCAAGGCCTGAGGATAGTAGGGAAGATACTAGAGGTTGTCCACAAAGTGTTTGTGACAAGAAATTACCCATGGATTAGGAGTATTTTGAACAACAAAGGTATGTGTTCATATTCTCTGTTTTTCCAGTTTTGAGCATGTTTTTTATTTTACAAAATTGATCAACTTAGAGTGTTCAAGATCCAAAATTGCTTCCGCTTTCTTAATCTAGACTCTTTCAATTGGTATCAGAGCAATTTTGAGCACTCAATTTGATCTATTTTGTTATGTGGTGGGTGTTTTTTGAAGTACAATTTTTCTAGGCGTCTAAAGTGTTCTTCTGGCTTTGGCATTTAAATTGAGCATCAATCTGTGCTTTGTTTTCAAATTGCTCAAGTGTGTTTGAGCATTAATGTGTGTAGAATAAGCTGTAAAAATTTCGGGTCGTTTGGAGTTCGGGAAGGCCTTCAATTTGAAGAGAGAAGCTCTAAAGGTCAAGAACAATGAAAACAGGGGCTGCTGGATTTTTTCTTCTTCTTCTGCTACAGTAATTACGTTCAGCCCGCGTGTTTTTTCATTTTGAAGAAGGAAGTGTGACGTCAGCATCATGTCATCATGCCCAATTCGTTGACTTTGACCTTCATTTGTTTGACTTGGACCGGTTAAATTAATTTTGGACCGGTTCAGCTCGATTTTGGTCCGGTTCAGGTGTTTTTAGACCGGTTCTAACTATTTCAAGGCCGGTGTTTCCATTTTAGAGGTCTGTTTCACCAATCGGAGGCCTGGTTCAGCCGTTTACAAGTCGGTTCAACTTTTTGAAGGTCCGATTCACACATTTGCAAGCCGATTCGACCCAAATTCGAAGTGTTCGAAGTTGTTCGATGTTAATCCTAGATTATTATTGTAATAATTTAGTAGTTTGCTTGCATTAGATGCCAAAACCAGTCCACTTTAGTGTGTTTAATTAATTATGCATTGTGAATGTATGTTTTAATTAAAATCCCTGATTATATGAGCATAAAGTATGCCATATAGTTTTTAAAATCCCACCATAGGAAGCATGCTCCATGCATTGAAAGTATGTTATAAGTATTATAATATATTGTATGCATGTTTATTGGTTTCATAAGAGTTAATATAAGTGTTATATTAATTTATGAAACAAATATTATATGTTTTAATTATAATTAATATAAGAGTTATATTAATTAAAAATTAAACATATAATTGCTATGCATTTTTCATGTGATGGATTTGTTATAAATGTATCTTTATTCATGTGATGAATGATGAAACAATTTATATCATAGAAATGCATGTAACTTAAGGTTAATTAATTAGTTTTAAAATGGTTTTAGAATTGGAAATTAATTAGACCTTAGGTTATCTAGTTCTAATAAGATTAGAATTAGGAAACCAATAATTTATAAACTTTGATTAAAGAGGGACTCTGACTAAGGAAGGTTCTGGCTAGGTTGGGTACTTAAGCTGACGGAAATGGAACACCCCTACCTGGGAACTGACCTGGGAGTGAATTTAATCCATAGGTTTATAAATTATCTTTCGTGAGTGGCGTTTATTAAAAGTTAATAAATTAAACTCATAGACCTAGGTTTATTAAAAGGTTAATAGACTTAGGTAATTCCAGTATAATTGTTATATTGGTAGACTTAGGTCATATTGTTTTAGCCAGAATATACCTAAGTAAAAGTATACCCAAACTGTTTAAATTACTTAGTGGGAGTGAAAAGGTATATATGATATATCAATTTCCTCTTACGCTCTCTGCGAAGTTCACACAGTGAGATTTATGCTCGACCTCGTGATGTCAATAGTGCATCCCCATTCGAATAGTGTTTGCATAAATCAAGAGCAAGGTGAATGGAGAAAGTATTTATAGTAAGTGGGAGAAGGAAGTGTGTCAACACATCCTACGGTCTCCTCCATTAGGTTGGACCGTGAGATTCTCATGTTGCGCCTGCAGGTTGCCCGAAGTAGCACCATCCATTCGGAGGGTTGTAACATAGGATTCGAAACAACACAAACTCCAGAAATGGATAGGGTCTCTTAGGTCCATTCCGAGCTTTGTCTCTCCAGTTCGGTAGCATTGTTGGGGTCGACCTCTGAGGTCTGAAAATGGAGGGTCACACTTACAAGAATTGCTAAGTGTTAGTAAGTTCTTGACCAAAGTAGCGATAAGTAGAATGTTATAGGAATAAGAGTTATTCCGGTATTAGCATTTAGTCAAGAATGTCTTGGTTCAGTGAAGGAGTGATTGACTGCCCCTCGGTAGCGGTTGCTCTAACTCACTGAAGTATCGTTGCAAAAACAATAATGAGTTTATGGGTACATTATTACTTTTGCTAAATTCTTAAATTGAATAGGATACAAACAATTCACTAATAGAATTCATTCTTTTTCAGCATGTCGAACTCTTTTATCCAGTTACTCGCCTTCAATAAACTCAGTGGCGACAATTATGGAACCTGGAAATCAAACTTGAATACGATTCTTGTTCTTGATGATCTAAGGTTCGTCTTAACGGAGGAATGTCCTCCCCCTCCTAGCTCGACAGCAAGCCGAATTGTTCGGGATGCTTAGGACAGATGGATTAAGGCTAATGAGAAGGCCCGAGTCTACATCTTAGCCAAAGATATCCGATGTCTTTGTCTAAGAAACATGAGAGCATGGTCACTCGCTAAGGAGATCATGGGATCATTACTGAGCGATGTTTGGACAACCGCCCCTCATCTCGGTCCATTATGATGCTCTCAAATACGTTTACAACTCCCGTATGAAGGAGGGAGCCTCATAGAGAACATGTCCTTGACATGATGGTCCACTTCAACGTGGCGAGGTAAATGGGGTCGCCATAGATGATGAAAAGTCGGGTAACCTTTATTATGCAATCTCTTAGAAGAGTTTCTTGCCATTCCGCACCAATGCGGTGATGAATAAAATAGAATATAACCTGACTACTCTCCTCAATGAGTTTCAGACTTTTGAATCCCTGATGAAATCAAAAGGAAAAGAGAAGGAGGCAAATGTTGTCACTTGAAGAAGTTCCTAAAAGGATCGTCCTCGGGGACCAAGTCCGGTCCTTCTTTACCAAGAATAAGGGTATTGGAAGAAGAAGAAGGACAAAGGAAGGGACCAGCTCCACCACGCAAGAAGGCTAAGGCCACGGGAAAATGTTTCCATTGTGGTGGTGACGGGCACTGGAAGAGGAATTGCCCAAAGTACCTTGCAGAAAAGAAAGCTGAAAAGGAAAAACAAGGTAAATATGATTTACTTGTTGTTGAAACATGTTTAGTGGAACATGATGATTTCGCCTGGATATTAGATTCAGGAGCCACTAACCATGTTTGTTCTTCTTTTCAGGAAACTAGTTCCTGGCAACAACTTGCAGATGGGGAGATAACTCTCAGGGTTGGAACGGGAGAGTTTGTCTCAGCCAAAACATTGGGAGCTGTGAAGTTGTTGTTTAGAGATAAATTTATTTTATTAGAAAATGTACTTTTGGTTCCTGGAATCAAAAGAAAGCTTGTATCTATCTCTTCTTTACTTGAACATATGTATAAAGTATCTTTTCATCATAATGAAGCGTTCATTTGCAAAAGAGGTGTACGAATATGTTCTGCTAAACTTGAAAACAACTTATACGTGTTAAGACCAACTGAAGTAAGAGCTATTTTGAACACCGAGATGTTTAAAACAGCTGATACTCAAAATAAAAGGTAGAAACTTTCTCCTAGTACCTATCTTTGGCACTTGAGACTAGGCCACATTAATCTCAATAGGATTGGGAGATTGGTCAAGAGTGGTCTCCTAAGTCAGTTAGAGGACAACTCTTTACCACCATGTGAGTCCTGTCTCGAAGGAAAAATGACTAAAAGACCTTTTTCTGAAAAATGTTATAGAGCCAAAGAACCCTTGGAACTCGTGCATTCAGATCTTTGTGGTCCTATGAATGTCAAAGCACGAGGAGGGTATGAATACTTCATCAGTTTTATTGATGATTATTCTAGGTATGGCTATATTTACCTAATGCATCATAAATCCGAAACCCTTGAAAAGTTCAAGGAGTATAAGACAGAGGTTGAGAACACATTAGGTAAAACGATTAAAACACTTCGAATGGATCGAGGTGGAGAGTACATGGATTTGAGATTCCAAGACTATATGATAAAACATGGAATTGTATCCCAACTCTCAGCGCCTTGTACACCTCAACAAAATCGTGTATCTGAGAGGAGAAATAGAACCCTATTAGACATGGTTCGATCCATGATGAGCTACGCTCAGCTGCCTAGTTCGTTTTGGGGATATGCAGTAGAAGCTGCTGCATATATTTTGAACATGGTTCCCTCTAAGAGTGTTTCAAAAACACCCTATGAGTTATGGAAAGGGCGTAAAGGGAGTTTACGTCACTTCAGGATTTGGGGATGTCCGACACATGTGTTGGTGTCCAATCCAAAGAAATTGGAACATCGTTCAAAATTATGCCTATTCGTAGGATACTCCAAAGAAACGAAAGGTGGTCTGTTTTATGATCCTCAAGAGGACAAGGTGCTTGTGTCGATAAACGCCACGTTCTTAGAGGAAGACCACATGAGAGATCATCAACCTCGTAGCAGGATTGTCTTAAGTGAAATTTCAAGGGAAGCTACAGATAAATCAACAAGAGTTGTTGATCA
Source organism: Trichosanthes cucumerina (assembly GCA_036507285.1). NCBI lineage: Eukaryota > Viridiplantae > Streptophyta > Magnoliopsida > Cucurbitales > Cucurbitaceae > Trichosanthes > Trichosanthes cucumerina. The sequence goes on along the minus strand of CM071835.1, from coordinate 83,349,496 downwards.
AGCTGGTCCTTCTCAAGAGTTGAGAATACCTCGACGTAGTGGGAGGGATGTTAGACAACCCGACCGTTACATGGGTTTGACTGAAACCCAAGTCGTCATACCTGATGATGGCGTTGAGGATCCATTGACCTATAAACAGACAATGAATGATATAGATAGGGACCAGTGAATTAAAGCCATGGACCTCGAAATGGATTGAATGTACTTCAATTCAGTCTGGGAACTTGTAGATCAACCAGAATGTGAAAGATCTATCAGGTTGTTCGTGTCTTCGTACGTTGGAGTTCCTGTTGCTGAGATCGTGATCGTGGGAGAGTGGAGCACTCGAAGAAAGATTCTTCAAAGATAATTCTCTTGCTGTCCATTCTATTTTACATGCTTAATCTAGTGTTTTATGTTCTTGAATTAATCGTTGTAACTAAATCAAGAGCGCGCGATTCGCAATCGCTTCCGCTGCGGGACTTCGATTCCCTTCCTAAACAACCTTCTAGGCACTAGGCAAAGTTAATCATATTTACCTTCCTTCTTCTTTTCTGCAATGTACTTCGGACAGTTCCGTTTCCAATGTCCGTCTTCGTTGCAGTAGAAACACTTTCCTTTGTCAGCAACTTCTTTGACTTTCTTGCCCTTCTGGGCGGCAGCTTTGTGAGCCTGTTTCCCTTTACCAACCTTCTTCATGTTCTTCTTCTTCCCTTTCAAGTTAGAAGAAAATGAAGCTGTTGTTTTTGTCCCAGAGGTCAAACCTCTGTGATAACTCCTACTGGCAACATTTGCCTCACCTTTCGATCCCTGAATTTTCATCAAAGATTGAAAGGTCTGGAGTTCATTCAGAAGGGAGGTAAGGTTAAAAGTAAGCTTGTTCATAACAACATTACTTCTAAACTGCAGGTAACTATCTGGAAGGGTTTCCAGAATGAAGCTGACGTGACTCGATTCATCGATGGAAGCACAATTCGACTCTGCGATGTTGAAGTGCACCATCATATTTAGGACATGATCCCAAACAAATGTACCTTCTAGCATCCTTGAGTTGAATATGTACTTTAAGGCATTGTGTCGGACCTGTGTGGACTGTTGTCCAAACATACCCTGCACGGAATTCATGATTTCCTTGGCGGTAATCATGCCCTCATGCTTCTTGGCTTATATGTCAGACATACTTGCCAGCATGTAGACCTTGGCCTTATCTTTAGCCTTGATCCATCGATCATATGCATCACGAACATTTCGTGACGCATTCGAGTCTGGCACTTGAGGACACTCCTGAGTTAGCACAAACTTCAGATCATCCACTACCAATATAGTGTTGAGTTTGTTTTTCCATGTCATCATATTCTCTCCGGTTAACTTTTCCGCACCCAATAAGGAAATTATAGAGCTAGACATTTTTGTTGCAAATTTACAAACAAACTTGTATGAGTTTCTTGCTATAACTCTAATCCAATCATGTTTTAGCTAATTATCAAAATGATTCCTAGGTCATTTATAATTTGCAATGATACTCCAAAGGTTTAGAATATATGACACCGAAGGGTTATAAAAAACACTCCTCCTCTGGATCAAGACACTCTTGACCAAAACCTAATACCAGAATAACTCTTATTCCTATAAGTTTTAATTACCATTTTTCGTTCAGGAGACATACATAACTTATGTACCCTGTGATTGTAACCCTCTGTCTTTAGATCCCAGAGTCTCCATCCAATAAAATCTGCCGAAGGGAGAACTAGATTGAAAAATAGTCTAAGGAAATCTTTATCCCTTTCGGGTGTCTACTGTGTTCGATCCCTTATGATCAAGCCCTCCGAAGGGATTGTCGGGTCCAGGCCAAACTAGCAGGCTGACCATAGTGGTGTAACGGTGTAAACCGACAAAAGAGATCGTACGTTTTGTTTTCACTAAACCTGCTCCCACTCACTATAAGCACCCTCTCCATTCACCTTGATATTGACTCATACAAACACCATCCGAAGGGAGACGCTCCCGTTTGCGCCACAAGGCCAAGTATGAGTCTTACGGTGTGAATTTCTCGGAGATAGCGTAGGTGGAAAAATATGTATCTCATACACTTTTCCTCCCACTGAATACTTTAAGGTTATAAGAATCTTACTTAGGCTAAAACCCGGCTAATGGTTTTACCTAACTCTATCAATATAACTCTTATATCGATAATCAATATAACTCTTTATATTAAACCTAGGATTTCTAGTTTATTAACCGTTAATAAACCCGCTGACGCTACTATAATTTATAAACTCTCTGATTAAAATTCACTCCCAGGTCAATTTCCAAGTAGGGATGTTCCGTTTCTGTCAGCTTAAATATCCCAGCCTAGACAGAACTTTCCTTAGACAGAGTTTCTCTTTTAATCATAGCTTATAAATTACTTGGTTCCTAATTCTAATCTAATTAGAACTAGATAACCTAAGGTCTATTATTTCCATGTTCTAAACATTTTAAAACTAATAATTAACCTTAGGTGACATGCATACCATGTTATAGTGCTTGATCATTCATCACATGAATAATAAGACATTCATAGCATAATCATCTCATGATATATAATGCATGTCAATGTTGTCCATAAATTAATATAACAACTTTATATTAATTAATGCAAACTATATAATATAACTTTTTATATTATAAATGATGCATTAAAATGCTTAACCTAAGGTGGGATTTCTAAAATAAAAGCATACATTATGCATGACAATAATTACACAACAATTGCATAATTTAAATAGCTTAGACCAATTTTGGCACCCTAAAATTAATTTCAATTAATATCATCTAATTATATTAATTAAAATTAATTAATTAAAAATATAAATTAAATATAAAATGTTTTTATATTTAATATATAATAAAAATCCGTTTACTTTCATTGTCGCTTTGTGTAAAACGCGTCTGCGCTGCGTAACGTCGCTGCGTTTGTCCTCTCATACCGGCTGAAACGCATCTCATCAGCAGCGTTGCACAACGCCTTAGCGCGTTACAGCGGCGATTCTGGCGTTTACAACGCCGTCGTCTCCTACGCGCTCTTCGCAGCGCGCAGCTGTTACAACGCCAATGAACAGCGTTGCAACGTTGCACACAGACAACACATGGAATCTGCTGTTCCTTGCTCGTTTTCGCTCCGATCTTCTCAGCAACCACCTTGCCTCGATCGACACGGACTTACAGACTCGATTTACAATTAAATTTGCCCAAAAATACCAGGCCCTTACATTGAACAATCAATGGAAAAGATTTTAAATCTAAGTGCCAAAATCGAAAACATCTAATTTGCAAACCGTTCATACATCTCATGCAAAACAATAAATCCCACGTCGTTCTTGAAAAATCCAGAACGTAAATCAAGAACGCAATTGGACTCTGATACTAATTGAAGGGAATCGAATCCCACAGCGGAAGCGATTGTGAATCGCGAGCTCTCGATTTAGTTACAACGATTTCATTCAAGAACGAAAACAACTAGATTAAGCATATAAAACTAGATGGTCAGCAAGAAATTGTACCTTTGAAGAACCTTTCTTCTAGCGCTCTTTTCTCCCACGATCACGATCTCAGCAACTGGAACACGAACGGACTAAGACACGACCACTTGATCTTCTCCGTTGTTCTCTAGGTGAGGGAGGAATGTGGGTTCCCTTTAGGTAAGATGAGATGTTGTGAGAGAGAGGATTGTGTTCTTCGAACCTTTCCATCAACACAACAAAGACTTAGGTTAACTTCTCTAGTTGCATCTTATGCAACTATATATACAAGGAGATAGAGATGAAAATTACCATCTTATCCCTCTTTCATTCTCTCTTTAGTATATAGTTAATATGTGAATCCAATTCACATTAAAACTATATATTATATCACATATAAGTGATATGACATCTCATATATGAAATTGAACACTTTAATTTCATTCATAACTTTTATACCCTCAATATTACCAGGTTGAGCCAACGGAGGGACCTAATGGACTTACAGTTCATGAGCTCCAATGATATGAGATTAACTGATCGAACTCTTTGATCCAGTTAATCAATATTCATTAACTATAAGTCACTCCACTATAGACTTGTAGCTGCACTCTCCTCACTATAGATAATATTGTGTTCACTGATATAGTCATTACCCATGAGTCGACCCTTCACAGGTTGTTCGTAATTACAGCTGGGTCAAATTACCGTTTTACCCCGGTAATTACCTCTTTGTTCCTTAAGCACCACTGATCCTCTAATGAACAACAAGTCTAAGGTCCTACCTTAGACTCATACCCTCATAGAGGACAGGGCCCCGTTGTTCAAGACCTGGAGTCAGTTCTTAACGGAACAACCTATCTAATTCCTTAGTGTAGTTTTGAGTGAATTTCATCTTGCACAGTTAAGTTCGCAGCTACCTACGAGGTTCTGTCCCTGAGAAGGTAGGCTTATAGAGTCAGCTACAGGCCACTCTCACCCATACTAGTGTAAGGACATACCCCTATAAGCAGGAGTTCTTAACTTGCTCAGGATTCAGGTCGAGTCACTAATGACCATCTATAAATTACTAGTCTTATCCACGCTAACGGTGTTGTTACCTTTGGTTAGACTAATAATTTGCGGTCCGGTCTTGTATGAACTCTTCATACATGATGCCCCCACTCGCATGTCAACTACATGAATGAGTTGGATTACCTTATTCGTACTAATTACAAAATGGGCCGCATCCATGGTGTTTCCAAAATGAGGTTTCCAACCATATTCTTATACCATTGACCATTTAGGTTATATTCTTGAACACATTCCAAATAGTGTCCACTACACTGATGTTCAAGATATATGTTATAACCTTGGAGCTTAGTTTATTGGATTTATAAAGCAAGACTGTAATTCCATCAGAACAAATAATCCTTTATTTAATTGATCAAAATTACACAAGTTTAGGGCATAAATCCCAACATTTACACCATCAAGTTTATCTACAAGATCCCAAACAGAATTGAAGTACATAGTCTCCATTTCTTTGTCCATGACTATGACCCATTTGTCTTTGTCTTTGTCAACCATCGCTTGATTATAAGTTAATGGATCCTCGCAGTTGTCATCGATATAACAACTTTGGTTTCAGATAAACCCATATAACGGTCAGGTTGTGTTATAACCCTCCCACTACGTCGAGGCATACTCAACTCTTGAGATGGACTCTCTTGACTAGACAAACTAGTATCAACAACTCTTGTTCTTTATAGTTTTATTAGCAACCTTTGCCATTGTTCTGTCTAACTCACCTAACACAATTTTACTTCTTGGTTTGTGATCCCTTATGTGGTGCTCCTCTAAGAAAGTGACATTTGTCGACACAAAAACCTTATCTTCCTTAGGATCATAAAATAAACCACCTCTTGTTTCTTTTGGGTAGCCTACAAATAGACACAATTTTGAACGTGAATCCAACTGCTCTGGATTTGTCACAAGCAAATGTGCTGGACAACCCCATATTCTGAAATGACATAAATTGCCTTTACGTCCTTTCCAGAGTTCAAAATGTGTTTCAGAAACACTTTTTGAGGGCACATTATTCAAAATGTATACCATGATCTCATCAGCTGCGTAACCCCAAAATGAACTAGGGAGATGAGCATAACTCATCATTGATCGAACCATGTCCAACAAGGTTCTATTTCTCCTTTTCGATACACCGTTTTTTTGTGGTGTACTGGGAGCCGAGAGTTGGGATGTAATCCCATGTTCTATCATATAGTTCTGGAATTTTAAATCTATGTACTCTCCACCTCGATCTGATCGAAGCGTTTTAATTGTTTTACCCAATTGATTTTCAACCTCAGTCTTGAATTCCTTGAACTTTTCAAGTGCTTCAGACTTATGTTGTATTAGGTAAATAGGCCCAAATCTGGAATAATCATCTATAAAGGAGATGAAATATTCATAACCTCCTCTGGCTTTAACACTCATCAGACCATAAAAGTCTGAATGTATAAGCTCAAGAGGTTCTTTGGCTCTATAACCTTTTGCACTAAAAGGTTTTTTAGTCATTTTGCCTTCTAGGCAGGATTCACATACAGGTAAAGTACTTTTTTCTAACTCATTTAGAAGTCCATTCTTTACCAATATCTCAATCCTATTGAGATTAATGTGACCCAATCTAAGATGCAAAAGATGAGCATTTTAATTAGGAGAAATTTTACGTTTCTTAGTTTGTGCATTTGCAGTTTTAAATAATTCAGTGTTCAAAACCATTTTGACTGAATTACGCCTTAAAACATACAACCCATTTTCTAACGAAGCTGAACATATTTCTATACCTTTCTTCAAAATAAACACTTTATTCATAGAGAAGGAAACAAAAATATATTGTTCTATAAGGCAAGAAATTGAAATATGGTTTCTAGTAAACCCTGGTATCACTAATATATTGTCCAACAACATATATTTCTTGCCAAAATAAAGCTCATCGTGCCTACTGCTACAGCTGAGACGACTTCTCCATTTCCAACCCAGAGCGTTATCTCTCCTTTCTGTAGCTGCTGCAAGGAATCAATTCTCTGAAAAGAAGAGCAAACATGATTAGTGGCGCCTGAATCAAGTATCCAAGCAGTTTTATCATTCTCATCTAAACAAGCTTCTAGGCAAAGTAAATCGTATTTACCTTCCTTCTTCTTTTCTGCAATGTACTTCGGACAGTTCCGTTTCCAATGCCCGTCTTCGTTGCAGTGGAAACACTTTCCTTTGTCAGCAACTTGTTTGACTTTCTTGCCCTTCTGGGCGGCAGCTTTGTCAGCTCGTTTCCATTTACCAACCTTCTTCATGTTCTTCTTCTTCCCTTTCAAGTTAGAAGATGATGAAGTCACTGTTTTTGTCCCAGAGGTCGAACCTCTGTGATAACTCCTACTGGCAACATTTACCTCACCTTTCAATCCCTGAATTTTCATCAAAGTAAGCTTGTTCATAACAACATTACTTCTAAACTACAGGAAACTATCTGGAAGGATGTCCAGAATGAAGCTTACCTGGCTCGACTCATCGATGGAAGCACCATTCGACTCTGCGATGTTGAAGTGCACCATCATATCCAGGACATGATCCCGAACAGATGTACCTTCTGGTATCCTTGAGTTGAATATGTACTTTAGGGCATTGTGTCGGGCCTATGTGGATTGTTGTCCAAACATACCCTGCACGGAATCCATGATTTCCTTGGCGGTTATCATGCCCTCATGCTTCTTGGCTAATATGTCAGACATACTTTCCAGCATGTAGACCTTGGCATTTTCATTGGCCTTGATCCATCGATCATATGCATCACGAACATTTCGTGACACATTCGAGCCTGACACCTGAGGACACCCCTCAGTTAGCACAAACTTCAGATCACCACTACCAATATAGTGTTGAGTTTGTTTTTCCAAGTCATCATATTCTCTCCGGTTATCTTTTTCGCACCCAATAAGGAAATGATAGAGCTAGACATTTTGCTGAAAAATTTACAAACAAACTTGTATGAGTTTCTTGCTATCTAATCCAATCATGTTTTAGCTAATTATCAAATGATTCCTAGGTCATTTATAATTTGCAATGATACTCCAAAGGTTTAGAGTGTATGACACCGAAGGGTAATCCATAAACACTCCTCCTGTAGATCAAGACCATATTGACCAAAACCTAATGCCAGAATAACTCTTATTCCTATAGGCTTTAGTTACCATTATTCGCTCAGGATACATACACAACTTATGTAACTCGTGAGTGTGACATTCTGTCTTTAGATCCCAGAGTCCCCATTCAATAAAATCCGCCGAAGGGAGGACTAGATTGAAAAATAGACTAAGGAGGTCTTTATCCCTTTCTGATTTCTACTGCGTTCGATCCCATATGATCAAGCCCTCCGAAGGAATTGTCTGCTCCAGGCCAAACTAGCAGGCTGACCATAGTGATCTTACGGTGTAAACCGACTGAAGAGACCATAAGTTTTATTTTCACTAAACCTGCCCCCACTCACGATAAGTACCCTCTCCATTCACCTTGATATTGACTCATACAAACACCATCCGAAGGGGGACGCTCCCGTTTGCGCCACGAGGCCAAGTATGAGTCTTACGGTGTGAACTTCCTAGAGATGCGTAGGTGGAAAAATATGTATCATATACATTTTTTCCTCCCACTGGATACTTTAGAACTATAGGAATCTTAGGCTAAACCCGACTAATGGTTTTACCTATAGTTATCAATATAACTCTTATATCGATAATCAATGTAACTCTTATATTGATTTTATCCAAAGTTTGCTAATATAACTCTTTATATTAAGCCTAGGATTTCTAGTTTATTAACCCCTTAATAAACCCGCTGACGCTACTATGATTTATAAACCTTCTGATTAAATTTCACTCCCTGTGCCGGTTCCCAAGTAGGGGTGTTGTTCCGCTTCCACACTTAAATACCCCAAATTTGGGACAGTAACTTTCCTTAGACAGAATTTCTCTTTTAATCATTGTTTATAAATCACTTGGTTCCTAATTCTAATCTAATTAGAACTAGATAACCTAAGGTATATTATTTCCAAGTTCTAAACATTTTAAAACTAATAATTAACATTAGGTGACATGCATACTATATTATAGTGCTTGATCATTCATCTCATCAATAATAAGACATACATAGCATAGTCATCTCATGAAAAATAATGCATGTCAATGTTGTCCATAAATTAATATAACACCTTATATTAATTAATCATGCAAACTATATAATATAACTCTTTATATTATAAATGATGCATGGAAATGCTTAACCTAAGATGGAATTTCTAAAATAAAAGCATACATTATGCATGACAATAATTACACAACAATTGCATAATTTATATAGCAAAATTAGACCAATTTTGGCACCCTAAATTCAATTTTGATTAATATAATCTAATTATATTAATTAAGATTAAATTAAAATAAATATATTAAATATAAAATATTTTTATAATTAATATATAAATTAATAAATTGAATTTCGCACGTTGCTCCTTCGCGTGAAATGCATGTGGCGTTGCAACGCTGATGGCAGCGTTGCAATATTGCCCCTTGTCAGTTTCTGCCCGTTGGAGCGCATTGCGAAATGCCTTGGCGTTGTTGCCAAGGCGGCGTTGCTGGTAACGCGCGCCTCTCGATCGCGCCTCCTTCCGCAAGCGCAGCGTTGCAACACCAATGAACAAAGTTGCAATCTTGCTCGTTTTCGCTCTGATCTTCTCAGCAACCATCTTGCCTCGATCGACAGGGACTTACAGACTCGATTTACATAATAAAATGCCCAAAACAATAGGCCCTTACATTGATAAATTAAACGAAATTATGTAAATCTAGGTGCCAAAATAAAAAACGTCTAATTTGCAAACCGTTCATACATCTCATGCAAAATAGTAAATCCCACCTTGTTCTTGAAAAATCCAGAACGTAAATCAAGAACTCAATTGGGCTCCGATACCAATTGAAGGGAATCGAATCCTGCAGCGGAAGCGATTGTGAATCGCGCGTTCTTAATTACATTATAAATATAACATTCAAGAACAATTCTACCTAGATTAAGCATATATTAACAATATGGACCGCGAAAGATTACCTTTGAAGAACTTTTCTTCGAGTGATCATTTCTCCCATGATCACGGTCTCAGCAACTGGAACACGAACGGATGAAGACACGACCACTGAATCTTCTCCGTTGTTCTCTAAGTGAGGGAGGAATGTGAGTTCCCTTTAGGTGAGATGAGATATTTTATTGTGAGAGAGAGATTGTGTTTTGGAACCTTTCCAACAACACACCAAAAGGCACACTAGGGTTTGCAAAAGCTTAGGTTGCTTCACTTAACCTAGTTGCATCTTATGCAACTATATATATAGGGAGATAGGGATGGAAATTACCATCTTATCCCTCTTTCATTCTCTCTTTAGTATATAGTCAATATGTGAATCTAATTCACATTAAAACTATATATTATATCACTTATATCACATATAATTGATATGATATCTCATATATGGAATTGAACACTTCAATTTCATCCCTAACTTTATAACCTCAATATAACCATGTTGAGCCAACGGAGGCACCTAATGGACCTACAGTTCATGAGCTCCAATGATGTGAGATTAACTGATCAAACTCTTTGATCTAGTTAATCAATATTCATTAACTACAAGTCACTTCACTATAGACTTGTAGCTGCACTCTCCTCATTGTAGATTATATTGTGTCCACTGATATAATCATTACCCATGAGTCGACACTTCACAAGTTGTTCGTAATCACGGCTGGGTCAAATTACTGTTTTACCCCTGTGATTACCTCTTTATTCCTTAAGCACCACTGATCCTCTAATGAACAACAAGTCTAAGGTCCTACCATAGACTCATACACTCATAGAGGGTGGGGCCTCGTTGTTCAAGACCTGGAGTCAGTTCTTAAGGGAACAACCTATCTAATTACTTAGTGTAGGAATGAGTGAATTTTATCTTGCTCAGTTAAGTCCCCAACTACCTACGAGATTCTGTCCCTGAGAAGATAGGCTTATTGAGTCGGCTACAGGCCACTCTCACCCATACTAGTGTAAGGACAAACCCCTATAAGTAGGAGTTCTTAACTTGCTCAGGATTCAGGTCGAGTCACTAATGACCATCTATAAATTATCAGTCTTACTCTGTTAACGGTGTTATACTTGTTAGACTAATAATTTACAGTCCGGTCTTGTATGAACTCTTCATACAGGATGCCCCCACTTGCATGTCAACTACATGAATGAGTTGGATTACCTCATTTGTACTAATTACAAAGTGGGTCGCATCCATGGTGTTTCCAGAATGAGGTTTCCAACCTTATTCTTATACCATAGACCATTTAGGTTATATTCTTGAACACAATCCAAATAGTGTCCACTACACCGTAGTTCAAGATATATTATAACCTTGGAGCTTAGTTTATTGGATTTATAAAGCAAGCGTTATAATTTCATGAAAACAAATAACCATTTATTTATTTGATCAAAATTACACAAGTTTAGGACATAAATCCCAACAAAAAGGAAGCATCATAGTTACAAATTCGATATGTTATTTAGTTTGCATCCCAATTGTTACACTTGACAAAACATTATTTATTATAATATTTGACTCTTAATGTTTGTAGATTGATACAAGAAACGCATACTCGCAATTGGAGTTAGATGAAGTGCGAGTGGAGTGGGCGGAATTTTTGGGTGGATACATATGATGAATTCTTGGGTGGATACTACTTTGGATTGTTCATGTCAATTTTTTGGGTAGCTATATATGAATGTACCAAATATTCTTTTGTGTAAATGTGGTTTGACATAGGATTGATAGTGGCATTTTTTGGATGGCTTCATGAATGTGCCTAGAAATTTTGTATAGATGTTTGCTTGAGATAGGATTGATAGTCACATTTTTTGGATGACTACCAAATATTTTTGTGTAAATGTTGTTCAGGCTAGGACCCATAGATTGACTAACTATGGTGGAGATGATTAGTGTTTGAACATATATGGTGGAGATAAGTGTAGTTTGTCATTTTGAACCATTATGAGAGTTACTAATGTTAGAATTGTTAAAAGTTGAACTTTCTTGTCATTTTACAAATGTTCATATGGGAAGAAGATTTGAATTGTTTTGGGTATTATTGATGGACGTTTATTTCATAGATCTTGAATATAATTTATTGGAATGCAATGCAGAAAATCCTAGATTTTAAGGAATAAATGATTGAAAAATAAAATCACTAACAAACAAGACATGTATAATGTGTCAAGAGCTAAATCAAATTGACACTTTTTAAATGTCAAAAAAGAACATTACATTTGACACTTTACAATTGTCAAAGTTTACTTTCAATTCGACGCTTTAGGATTGTCAAGATAAACTCATATTTGACACATCTTAAGCGTCAAGTAACTTTTATTTGACAATTTTGCAATGTCAAGATAAAAATATTTTTGACACAGAGAAAATGTCAAGTATTAACATTACGTTGAAACTTTTTCAGAGTCAAGATAAAACTACATTTGACGAATAAAATGTGTCAAGAGTGTCGTTCAAAATGAGACATTATAAGTGTAAAAAAAGAGTATACATAACACTTTATAAGTGTCAAGTATTGTATATTATTCTTGACGGTGGATTCCTTGACGGTTTGAAGAACGTCAAGTAAGGCAAAATTCGACATTTTATAAGCGTCAAGAAATCTAGTTTTTGAAGTAGTGAGGATTAGGTCTCCAACCCTATGCGTATACTGTAGACCGTTCGGGTCATTAACTCGAACGTGATCCTCCCGGTGTGTCCACTACACACCATTCAAGTTCTTAGTTCTCTCATAATACAATGACCCTGGAGCTTAGTTTATTGGATTAAGTTTATGAAATATGCGAGACACTAAGCATTGGAAAAATAACTCTTATTTATTTCAATTTACAATATCACAAACTACACGAGATTAGGGTATACACCCCAACAAACTCCCACTTGAACTAAGCTAGTGGAGTACATAATACATTTCTCAAATGTACAGTAATACAATAAAGTAATACAATAAATAGGGCATTGAATACCCTTTACAATACTCCCACTTGCCCTAGTCAGGAAGCACTCGAAGACCTAGACTCTATAGGTGACCCTCAAACACCTTAGTCATGAGGGACTTTGTAAATGGATCAGCAACGTTGTGCTCTGAAGCTATCTGTGTGATTGTCATATTCCGCGGTGCACAATCTCCCGTATCAGGTGATACTTACGCTCAATATGCTTGCCCTTCTGATGACTCTGAGGTTCTCTCGAGTTGGCTACTGCACCACTGTTGTCACAAAACAGGGTCACTGACAAGTTCATATTTGGAACAACTTCCAATTCTAGCATGAACTTCCTAAGCCAAACAACTTCTTTTGCAGCTTCACAAGCCGCAACATACTCGACTTCCATTGTGGAATCATCGATGCATCCCTGCTTGATGCTTCGCCACACTCAACCTCTTGTGGCAACTTAGGACATTGATCCTTAGACCGGTGAACCCCATGCCTAAAAGACAACAAACCCTTCTTAGAGTTCTGCATCTTATATCTAGACAACATCTTGTCAATATAAGATGTCTGAGACATGGCTAGCGTTTTGTTCTTCCGGATCCAGACAATTGGATACCTAGAACATACTGTGCCTCTCCCAAATCATTCATTTGGAATTGCGAAGCCAACCATTTCTTAATGTCAGTAAGAAATCCTACCTCATTCCCAATGAGCAAGATATCATCCACATAGAATATTAGAAATGCGACAGTACTGTTGACGATTTTCTTGTAGACACAAGGCTCATCAACATTATGATTAAAGCCATAAGATTTTATCGCCTTATCAAACCTTATATTCCAAGACCTCGAGGCTTGTTTCAGTCCATAAATAGACGTTTGAAGCTGACAAACCTTTTGCTCTTGGTCTTGAGCAATGAACCCCTTGGATTTGTCCATGTAGATGGTCTCGTCAAGGTTGCCATTTAGAAAGGCGGTCTTGACATCCATCTACCATACCTCATTGTCATAATATGCGGCAATGGCCAGAAGGATTCTGATAGACTTTACCATGGCAACAGGAGAAAAGGTTTCCTCATAGTCAACCCCTTCAACCTGGGTAAAACCCTTTGCCAGTGGTCTAACTTTGAAGGTCTGCACCTTCCCATCTATGCCACGTTTACGCTTGTAGATCCACTTGCAACCAATAGGTTTAACCCCATCTGGTTGGTCCCCAAGCTCCCAGACAGAATTGAAGTACATCGACTCCATTTCCTGGTCCATAGATTTAATCCATTCGTCTTTGTCAACGTTTGCCATTGCCTGATCATAGGTCAATGGATCCTCGCAGTCATCATCAGGGGTGACGACTTGGGTTTCAGCTAAACCCATGTAACGTTCAGACTGTCTCATAGCCCTCCCATTACGTTGAGGCATTCTCAACTCTTGAGAACGGACTTGACTAGACGAGCTAAGATCAACAACACTTGTTGACTGTTGCGTATTATTTGATGATAATGCAATACCGCAAGTGTACGTGTCATGTTTTAGTATAGTGATTTAAGAGTTCAAGTATCGTCCTCGGGAATGGGTTTCTAGATTAATTAATTACCAAGATACTAATTCTCAATTTTAGCTAAAGTAACATAACATGGATAGGTGATGGCAATAAAGACAAACGACAGACAAACAAGTGGGGATACGAATTGATAGATTTCAGGAAATTGACTTCACAAGTTAATAACTTAATTAACACATGCAATGAACTAATGTGATGAATTTATAAACAAGAAGTAAGATGCTCAAGATAATCTCTCGATTGTTAGTGAGCCTCACACATACAATAGATTCTATAGTCTCCATATGAACCTACAACATGCACGACATTAAGCAACTTCTTTATGTGTTTCCCTTAGACTTCTAGGGCATTCTCATGCCAGACTCCTAATGGTTTTGACAACTTTGCTCTAATCTAAGTTTTATCTCTCGAGCCTACATAAATCAACAAGATCAAGAATTAAAGAACGAATTTTCCAAAATAAAGAACAAAACATACTTCAATACATAGCAAATAAGTCTTATCAAACAAATCAAATCCTAACTACAACATTTAGCTACTCTAAATAGCAAGAAAACCAAGCTAAACGTGTAGAAAACATCTTAAAACGGAGTTACAATATGAAAGAAAAGGAAATTAAACTTATGTGTCGATGCCGGTCCTTCGTCTCCGAGCTCCCGTCTTCGATCTCGAACCTCCACGAATGCTTTGGCTCCAAAGAATGCTCTCTTTGCTCTTCTTACAGAGGGTATTTCGAAATTAGGGTCAAAAGTCTATCAAATTCGGCTCCCCTTGCAATGAAAACATAAGGTTGTATTTATAGGCTCAATTGGTACAACGTAGCAACGCTAGGGACAGCGTTGCAACGCTGTACCCTAACCGCGTGGTAAATATGGAAACAGTCGACAGCGTTACAACGCTAGGGACAACTTTGCAACGCTACTACCTTATCTTAGCGCGTTCCTATCGATCCGGCATTGCAACGCCCTTTGTGCGACCTTCCAGTTTGTATTCTTATCGAGATAGCGTTGTGACGCTGCCTTGCAGCGTTGTAACGCTATCAACATTAGTGTTCAACGCCTCTAAGCAGCACGCTCGACGTTGCAACGATTTGCATGGCGTTGCAACGCCATCACCTCGGGTCTTCATGCTTGGATTGATCCTTTCACTCCCAATTGATGTTAATTTTAGCTCCAAATAGTCGTGTTTTGATCCCCAGTGATCCAAAATGTCTCCAATTATTTTGTTTCAATTCTTAACCTGGAATTGAGTGATTAAAACAAGTAAAAGCCCTGAAATCATTGTAAAACAAGCAATAATTAAACCTAAGGATAGCACATTTTGTGTGCTATCAATCACCCCTAAACTTAACATTTTGCTAGTCCCGAGCAAAAACAGACAAAAACATGAGATTGGTCTTATACATACATTTTATTCAAGCCTCAAAGATTTAAGAGAAAATTTGATCATCACAAGAAACAGTCAAACATAATACTTCAATGAGAAATTTAAAACTTTTCCTAAGTGTTCCTGTCACACCCCGTCCCAGCTTACTTGCTTAACCTAGGAAGAGATGTAAAGACAGAGAAAACTGACCCTTTTACTGGCTCTCCCTGACTAACACAAAACTTAACCTAAAATTAAACGCAACACAACACGTTTGAACAAGCAAGATTTGACATTGAAATACACATATAAACGAAACACATTCACTTCCAGTAGTATGTTCTTTAGCTAGTCATAAAGCTGTCAAGTTTATTACAACTCATCTAATATGTTCCCACTTAACTACAGACCATATACAAAAGAAAGTGTATATACAAGGAGCTAAAACGGCGTGGTGGCAAACAGGTCTTGTCAAGGCTAAGCACCGAGAACTCGTCTGCTATAAGGGAAGAGTAAACATAATGAATACGTGAGCTGGGAAACCCAGTGAGTGTCTATTTTTAAAACATTATAAGCTCAAAGGTGAAGCATAATAATGGGCAGACTATAAGTAGAAAATAACTTAACATTTGTTTGTAAACATAATCAAGTCATGCTTTCATTTACAGGTTTAAGTCACCACTTATGTTTAGCATACAACTCATAGTGTAGTACTATATTGACGGTAGATAGATCAATAACGTAGAAGCTCATAACAATAAAACTCATGGCATGATACCACTTTCGAACCTTAGCGGTGGTAGTGTTGGGATTTATACCCTAAACTTGTGTAATTTTGATCAATTAAATAAAGTGTTATTTGTTTTGATAAGATTACAGTCTTGCCTTTATAAATCCAATAAACTAAGCTCCAAGGTTATAAAATTTATCTTGAAATCAGTGTAGTGGACACTATTTGGGTTGAGTTCAAGAATATCACCTAAATGGTCTATGGTATAAGTGGTAACACCATGGATGCGGCCCACTTTGTAATTAGTACAAATGAGGTAATCCAACAAAGTCATGTAGTTGACATGCGAGTGGGGGCATCCTGTATGAAGAGTTCATACAAGACTGGATCGCAAATTATTAGTCTAACCAGTGTAACACCGTTAACAGGATAAGACTAGTAATTTATAGACGGTCATTAGTGACTTGACCTGAATCCTGAGCAAGTTAAGAACTCCTGCTTATAGGAGATTTTCCTTAGACTAGTATGGGAGAGTGTGGCCTGTAGCCGACTCAATAAGCCTACCTTCTAAGGGAAAAAACCTCGTAGGTAGCTGGGAACTTAACTGTGCAAGATGGAATTCACTTATTCCTCTACTAAGGAATTAGATAGGTTGTTCCCTTAAGAACTGATTTCAGGTCTTGAACAATGGGGCCCCGCTCTCTATGAGGGTATGAGTCTAAGGTAGGACCTTTGACTTGTTGTTCATTAGAGGATCAGTTGGGCTTAAGGAGCAAAGAGGTAATCACAGGGGTAAAATGGTAATTTGACCCAACTGTGATTACGAACAACCTGTGAAGGGTCGACTCATGGGTAATGACTATATCAGTGGACACAATAATATCTACAGTGAGGAGAGTGTAGCTACAAGTGTCACACCCCCTCCCGAACTACCTGCTAACTTAGCCCGAAAAGTGGCGTGAAGCCAACAGACATTGTTTACCTCTTAACAATACCTGCTGACCCTATTTTACCTGATAAACATACTATGTTCGCTTATGGAACACTTTAACATAACACAGCGAAAACTTAACAACTACTAAACATACATAAGGAGAAACTCTTCATAAGTCTCTCTTGAAAACCTAAACGGAAAGTGCATCACAACTTAAAACACAACAACCACTGTTTATACAACCACTAATGTACAAACAGCTATAACTACATAATCCTCTCAAATAAACTATAACACATAAGGACTTGCTATACAACACCAGCCACGTACAAAGTATTAAGATCTAAGGAGCTTCCAGCAGGCTATGGCAGGATATTAGGTACCAGGAGCTCGATCTCTACCTGAAAAGTTTGAAAACATTGAAAGAATGAGCTATGAAGCTCAGTGAGTGACTGAGTATAAAATCTATAACTCATAAATCATATCACCTGGCAACATATGAGCATAAGCATTTGTAGCAAAGTTTTATAAGTAAACGTGTAATCATGGTAGCTTTTTCAGAAATCCAGCAAGCATGACATTAAATTTCATAAGGCATATCGATATTAATAATCCTTATAATAACATATAACATTCCACACAATGTAGGGCACGCCCAGAATAACCACAATTGCTCTACGATGTAGTGGGGCCCGCCCAGCAGTCCCATCGTCTTTGTCGTAGTGGGGCTTGCCCAGCACTCACGACAGCATTGTTGTCACGGAGTACACTCAACGTCGACAACAGAATATGACCTATGTGCACATGGTACTATAAAGCCTCGGACGCAATATCTTGGTTATTTACTCATTCGAGTCTCAGAAAATAACATAAAAATATTTGAACATGCCTGCTTATCTTTTCTTCCCTAAATCTCAAGCTTACTCAGTTCATCGTAAAAACTTGAAATTTCCATAAATTTCGGCAAACAATAAACATATGCTCATGTATAAATTTCATCAAAACATTTAGGCTCACAATGAGTACTTGAAATCATTTCTAGGAAAACATGAATGCTCATAAGTATGTGTTCAAGAAAAACAAGAAACATTGAAATCCTTTCATTCTAGCAAAACTTGTATTTCTCAAAGCGTATTTCAAGCATATAGATCGTTTCCAAAGTTCGTTTTGTCACTCACAGTGTTAAACTAGAACCTTGGCCTGTACACTCGACCTTTCTCCTCTTGGCCTGTCAAAAAAACCAAATCCATGTATTAGAGCCTCGAGCTCATGGTTTTTAACCTTAAAACTACAAGTAAACACTCCAACCAATTTTCCAGCATTTCACAGATTTTCTGCCCTGTTATCAGACAACCATAACTTCTTCATTACTTATCCAAAAATAATGTAATTTATACCAAACTCTTCCTTTTTGAACCCTCTAAAACTCTTATGAAGACATGAAAATGAGATTCCAAACGGAATTGTTCGACTTTACCTCGAAAGCTACTTTCCTCAAAACAACTTCCTGCTGTTCCAGTTTCGTTTTTCCTGTTGTACAACAAACTTAACCTGAGATTTAAGACATCTTCCAGACATTTTCTACTCACGACGTCTTCACAAAACTTGTAGAAAATTCAATAAGCTTTCGAACCATACAAATTAGAGCTTCTGATTCCAATTGTACAGATCAGTACAACCAAAATATCAAAGACTTCTCGGATTTGACAGCAAATTCTGTCTTCTGTCTTCCTCTTCACAAAACAACAACATAAGGTTAGAATTGGCTCAAGAATCCTTCACGAACTTTGTTCAAAAATGAATTAGCTTTCAATAAAAACAAGCCTCAACTCTTACCTCTTCCTGTGGAGCTCGAGATGAACAGAAAACCAGAACCGGGTGGAGTTGATCTCCTTGCTGCTAAACAACCAAGCTTTGAGCTCTCCTTCTTTCTTCTTCAACTTTAACTCATGAAAAGCTTCTTCTTCTTCCTTTCTCCTTCTCCCACGAAACCCTTGCTGCTCTTTGTTGAAAATGAGAAGGAAATCGATGGATACATGAGTTTTTAAAAAGAAAACTTAAGTGAGGGTCCCACCTTCCACTTTCCCCTTTTTCATTTTTCCTTTTCCTTCCTTTTCTTTTCTTTTCTTTTCTTTTCTTTTAAAAACAACCAACCAATAAATAATATCCTTTCCTTTCTTGTTTTCCTTTGTTTTTATTTTTTTTTTTTGAATTCCAAAGAAAGATCTCGGGTTTACAACTTACCTCCCCCTTAAGAAATTTTGTCCTCGAAATTTAGCAGTCTTTAAGTGAATATCATCGGGTACTTCCTCCTCATTTGGTCCTCTAACTCCCAGGTTGCCTCCTCCACTCCGTGATGTCTCCAACGAACCTTCACGAGTGGGATCGTCTTGTTTCTCAAGACATGTTATTTCCTGTCGAGGATTTGAACTGCATCCTCTACGTAACTCATGTCTTCTTTTAGCTCAACAGGTTGTGCTTGCAGCATATGTGTCGGATCTGGAATATACTTCCTCAACATGGACACATGGAAAACATCATGTACTCGAGATAGTTCTGCTGGTAACTCCAGTCTGTAGGCTGCTGGCCCAACTCGTCCCGTTATTGGACCAATAGATCTAGGGCTTAGCTTACCTTTCTTGCCAAAACGATGGACACCTCTCCACGGAGATAACTTCAAGAAAACTTGATCTCCGACTTGGAATTCTAAGTCCTTTTCGTCGCTTATCTGCGTAACTCTTCTGACGGTCTTGAGCTACCTTCAGATTCTCCCTGATTACCTTAATATTATCTGTCGTAACTTGCACCAACTCAGGACCGATAAGCTTCCGCTCTCCTACTTCGTTCCAACATATGGGCGTTCTACATGGTCTTCCATACAGAACCTCAAATGGTGCCATACCAATACTCGACTGATAGCTATTATTGTAAGCAAATTCCATAAGTGATAGGTGTGTATCCCAACTCCCTTTAAATTGAAGGACACATGCTCTCAACATGTCCTCTAAGGTCCGGATGGTCTCTCTCGATCGCCCATCTGTCTACGAGGATGGAAGCATGCACTAAAATTCAACTTTGTTCCCATAGCTTTCTGTAAGCTAGGCCAAAACTTAGAAGTAAATCTCGGATCTCTATCTGAAACTATGGACACTGGCACTCCGTATTGACTCACAATTTTATCGACGTATAGCTTAGCAAGCTGATCAAGCGTAAATGTCGCTTTAATCGGTACAAACCGTGCTGTCTTAGTGAGTCTATCTACTATTACCCAAATACCATCATGTCCACTTGAAGTACGTGGTAATCCAAATAGAAAATCCATAGTGATATGCTCCCATTTCCACTCTGGCACTGGCAGTGGATTTTGGAGTCCTCCTGGCCTCTGTCTAATTGGTTTAACCTGCTGGCAGATCAAACATCTATCAACATAATCAGCTATCTCTCGCTTCATCCTAGGCCACTAATACGTCCCCTTCAAAGTCTTATACATCTTGGTGCTTCCTGGATGCATAGCGTAAGCTGAACTGTGAACTTCCTCTAGAATAGCATCTTTAAGCTCACTAACACTCGAAACGCATAGTCTTCCCTGTTTCTCTATGGCTCCGTCTGATCTCATTTTAAATTCTGCTTCTGGGCTCTGTTTGGACTTTTCAAACATTTTCTGCAGGTTACTATCCTCTGGTTGTCTTCTCACAATCTCTGCTACGAGCGAAGACTTAACTTGGAATTGAGCTAAGAGACCCCCTGAACTCTCTGTAGTCACAGCTGCCTTAGAATCCCTTAGAGTACTTAAAAATGTTGCTCGAATACCACACAAGGCATCCCTAGGAAGTCTTGACTTCCTGCTCAATGCATCTGCTACCACATTCGCCTTACCAGGATGGTATTCTATGGTACAATCATAATCTTTAATCAGTTCTAACCATCTTCTCTGTCTCATATTCAACTCCCTCTGATCAAAGATATACTTCAGACTCTTATGGTCTTTAAAAATATGACACCTCTCACCAAACAAGTAATGTCTCCAGATCTTCAATGCTAAAACAACTGCTGCTAGCTCAAGATCATGGGTAGGGTTATTACACTCGTGCTTTTTCAATTGCCTTGATGCATAAGCTATTACTTTACCCTTTTGCATGAGCACACATCCCAAACCTTGCCTCGAAGCATCACGAAGAAATTACATACTCTTTTCTGTTACAAGAAGTGTCGAGAATAGGTGTTTGTAACTAATCTCTTTTTCACTCCAGAAAACTCGCATTCACACTTATCTCGACCATTCAAACTTAGCATTCTTCCTTGTCAAAGCCATTAGGGTAATGCTAATCGTGAGAAATCCTCAACAAACCGCTTTGTAGTATCTGCCAAGCCTAGGAAACTACGTACTCTGTCGCACTATTTGGTCTCTCCCGATTGACTACTGACTTTAACTTTATTTGGATCCACACTAACACCATTTGCTGAGACAACATGCCCCAAAAACACTACCTGATCCAACCAAAACTCACATTTGGTGAATTTAGCATATAACTGTTTATCACATAGTGTTTGCAAAATAATCCTCAAATGTTCCTCATGGGCTTTCCTGTCAACCGAGTAGACTAGTATATCATCAATGAATACTATCACAAACTGATCCAAATGCTGATGGAAAATCCTGTTCATGAGGTCCATGAAAACTGCTGGTGCATTAGTTAAACCGAATGACATTACTAAAAACTCATAATGCCCGTACCTCGTTTTGAATGTTGTCTTAGGAATATCTGATTCCCTTACCTTTAACTGATGGTATCCTGATCTCAAATCAATCTTAGAAAACACTGATGCTCCTCGTAACTGGTCAAACAAGTCATCTATTCGGGGTAAACGATACTTGTTACGTATCGTGACTTTGTTTAACTGTCTGTAATCAATGCATAATCTAAGGGTACCATCTTTCTTCTTTACAAATAACACTGGAGCTCCCCAAGGCGATACACTAGGTCTGATGTATCCCTTATCAACTAGTTCTTGTAACTGCATCTTCAGCTCTCTGAGCTCACTTGGAGCCATTCTATACGGCGCTTGCGAAATAGGTGTTGTTCCTGGTAGCAATTCAATAATGAACTCTACTTCCCTATCAGGCGGCAACCCTGACAGATCCGCTGGAAAAACATCAAGAAACTCGTTCACAACAAGAACATTTTCTGGTTTTAGCTTTTCCTCCTGAACCTCTACTACATGTGCAAGAAACGTCGTACAACCTTTCCTCAATAACTTCTCCGTTTTTAATGCTGAAATCAAACTTGTAGGAATAATCTTTCTTTCACCCCTGAAAATCACACTCACCAATCTGGTTTCTCAACACAAATTCCTTTCTATGGCAATCCATGGAAGCATAATGAGTGAATAAGAAATCCATCCCTAAGATTGCATCTAACACCTGCAACTCTAATGGTAAAAGATCCACTAACATATTGAGACCTTCTACTAAGACCTCACAATCTCGCAACACTGCCTCGACTAATAAAGCATCACCAACTGGCGTGTATATAACTAACCCCTCAAACAAATGCTCTAGCTTTTTATTCAGCTTAGTCAGGAATATACTAGAAACAAAGGAATGCGTAGCACCTGGATCTATTAAAACACGTGTAGGTACATTACAAATAGAAATCGTACAGATAATCACATCCGTGCATCCTCTCGCTTCTTCTTTGAGTCATAGCATAGACCTTTCCTCGTTGCCTAGGTCTCCTACAACTCCCTTCTCATTTGGAACCATTGGTTCCCTCTCTCCTGCAGACCTCTTTGAAACTCTCGGGCCGCTCAACCGCTCGGGACCCAACTCCCTCGTCCCCTCGTGCGGTTTGCTGCTCTAAGTTGTGGACAATCCCTCTTGAAATGCCCTGGTTGTCCACACTGGTAACACACACCGACTCCAACAAGACAGTGACCTCGATGACTCTTGCCACAATTTGCACAAGGTGTTCTCCTTGCTACACTAGCAATGAGACTCTGCATTGTTCGTGGTCTTCTTTGTGGATATGGCGCATCGACTAGGTGCTCTCGACTCGCCTCGATAGGCACCACTAACATTTATCTCGCCTCGATGCTCGGTCGCACTCGATTCTTAAAGTCTCGACGACTTGAAACATTCACTCAGTGTGAATCTCGCCATTCGCGACCCAGCTGCTCATTGTTGAAGGCCCTCGAGTTGGCTCCACTACTGACTGCGCCTCTGCTATACTCTGCTCAACACGTAGGGCAGTCTCTACCAACTGAGAAAAATCAGTCCACTTAGCAATGGTTGTAACTGGGGTACGTATCTCAGGTCGTAACCCTCTTTCAAATCTTCGACACCTGTCACTCTCAGATGCCACAATCACATCAGCATACCGCGACAACTCAGTATACCTTCTCTCATACTCAGCCACTGAAAGTGTTCCTTGCTTTAGTTCTAAAAATTCATCCCTCTTTGCCTCACGATACGTGCTAGGGTAATACTTATCCTCAAATATGCTTCTGAAAGTTTTCCAGTCGAGAGTACGTGCATCACTGCGCCTGGCTAGTATTGACTTCCACCAACCCTCTGCTTCCTTTTCTAGCAGAAATGTGGCCAACTTGACCTTCCGCTCCTCAGGGCAACTCATCACATCAAAGCATTTCTCAAGCTTGTTCAACCAAACCTCAGCATCAGCAGGATATATGGAACCCTCAAACACTGTGGCTCCTAGTTTCTTAGACGTTCTATTCCATACGTCTTCTCTGGATCACTAGGCCCTCTCTCGGCGGCCCGCCTACCTCCTCGTGAGGAACCAAAGACGACGCTCATCTCGGCCTCGACCACGGAGTATCGGGGCACTAGATTCCCTCTCAGATTGGCCTTGGGTAGGATCCTGCGTCCCGCCCTGATCCTGCCTGCATCGTCTGCTAGTACGTGGTGGCATGACTCCTATAACATTTCAACATATTAGACATACTATGGTTACTTAACATAAGTACACAGTACTAAACTTCTATTCACATTTTAGCCCTAACTGGACTTGCTCTTATCCTTACTTGAACCATACTCTACTAGTTCAATCTGAACTAACTCAATAACTTGCTATGACTTTTACTTTATTCTCAGAGCTAACTTGCCCTGTCTCATTCCCATGGAGCTAACTGCTCTGATACGAAGTAGTTGTAAACCCGAGATATTTCTTTGGAATTAAAAAAAAAACAAAAAACAAAGGAAAACAAGAAAGGAAAGGATATTATTTATTGGTTGGTTGTTTTTAAAAGAAAAGAAAAGAAAAGAAAAGAAAAGGAAGGAAAAGGAAAAATGAAAAAGGGGAAAGTGGAAGGTGGGACCCTCACTTAAGTTTTCTTTTTAAAAACTCATGTATCCATCGATTTCCTTCTCATTTTCAACAAAGAGCAGCAAGGGTTTCGTGGGAGAAGGAGAAAGGAAGAAGAAGAAGAAGCTTTTCATGAGTTAGAGTTGCAGAAGAAGGAAGAGGAGCTCAAAGCTTGGTTGTTTAGCAGCAAGGAGATCAACTCAACCCGGTTCTGGTTTTCTGTTCATCTCGAGCTCCACAGGAAGAGGTAAGAGTTGAGGCTTAGTTGTCTTGAAAGCTAATTCATTTTTGAACAAAGTTCGTGAAGGGTTCTTGAGCCAATTCTGATCTTAAGTTGCTGTTTTGTGAAGAGGAAGACAGAAGACAGAATTTGCTGTCAAATCCGAGAAGTCTCTTATGTTTTGATTGTACTGATCTGTACAATTGGAATCAGAAGCTCTAATTGGTATGGTTCGAAAGCTTATTGCATTTCCTACAAGTTTTGTGAAGAAATGATGAGTAGAAAATGTCTGGAAGATGTCTTAAATCTCAGGTTAAGTTTGTTGTGCAGCGGGAGGAAAAACGATCTTTGGGCAAAGAGGAAGTTGTTTTAAGGAAAGTAGTTTGTCGAGGTAAATTCGAACAATTTCGTTTGGAATCTCATTTTCATGTCTTCATAAGAGCTTTAGAGGGTTCAAAAGGAAGAGTTTGGTATAAATTACATTATTTTTGGATAAGTAATGAAGAAGTTATGGCTGTCTCGATAACAAAGGCGTAAAATCTGTGAAATCTTTGGAAAATTGGTTGGAGTGTTTACTTGTAGTTTTAAGGTTAAAACCATGAGCTCGAGAGGCTCTAATACATGGATTTGGTTTGTTTGACAGGCCAAGAGGAGATAGGTCGAGTGTACTGTGCCAAGGTTACGGTTTAACACTCGTGAGTGACAAAACGAACTTTGGAAACGATCTATATGCTTGAAATACGCTTTGAGAAATACAAGTTTTGCTAGAATGAAAGGGTTTCAATGTTTCTTGTTTTTCTTGAACACATACTTATGAGCATTCATGTTTTCCTAGAAATGATTTCAAGTACTCATTGTGAGCCTAAATGTTTTGATGAAATTTATACATGAGCATATGTTTATTGTTTGCCGAAATTTATGGAAATGTTATGATTTCTAGTAAGTGTGTTCTAGTAAGTATGATTTAAAGATTTCAAGTTTTTACGATGAACTGAGTAAGCTTGAGATTTAGGAAGAAAAGATAAGCGAGGCATGTTCAAATATTTTTATGTTATTTTCTCGAGACTCGAATGAGTAAATAACTAAGATATTACGTCCGAGGCTTTATAGTACCATGTGCACATAGGTCATATCTCGTTGTCGACGTTGAGTGTACTCCGTGACAACAATCTCGTCGTGAGTCTTTGGCGAGCTCCACTACGACAAAGACGATGGGAGTACTGGGCGAGCCCCACTACATCGTAGAGCAATTGTGGTTATTCTGGGCGTGCCCTACATTGTGTGGAATGTTATATGTTATTATAAGGATTATTAATATCGATATGCCTTATGAAATTTAATGTCATGCTTCTTTGGATTTACGAAAAAGCTACCATGATTACACGTTTACTTATAAAACTTTGCTACAAATGCTTATGCTCATATGTTGCCAGGTGATATGATTTATGAGTTATAGATTTTATACTCAGTCACTCACTGAGCTTCATAGCTCATTCTTTCAATGTTTTCAAACTTTTCAGGTAGAGATCGAGCTCCTGGTACCTAATATCCTTCCATAGCCTGTTGGAAGCTCCTTAGGTCTTGATACTTTGTACGTGGCTGGTGTTGTATAGCAAGTCCTTATGTGTTATAGTTTATTTGAGAGGATTATGTAGTTATAGCTGTTTGTACATTAGTGGTTGTATAAACAGTGGTTGTTGTGTTTTAAGTTGTGATGCACTTTCCGTTTAGGTTTTCAAGAGAGACTTATGAAGAGTTTCTCCTTATGTATGTTTAGTAGTTGTTAAGTTTTCGCTGTGTTATGTTAAAGTGTTCCATAACCGAACATAGTATGTTTATCAGGTAAAATAGGGTCAGCAGGTATTGTTAAGAGGTAAACAATGTCTGTTGGCTTCACGCCACTTTTCGGGCTAAATCAAGAGCGCGCGATTCGCAATCGCTTCCGCTGCGGGACTATGATTCCCTTGAATTGGTATCAGAGCCCAATTGCGTTCTTCATTTATGTTCTAGATTTTTCAAGAACAAGGTGGGATTTACTGTTTTGCATGAGATGTATGAACGATTTTGCAAATTAGATGGTTTCAATTTTGGCACTTAGATTTACAATTTCCATTGAAACGTTCAATGTTAAGGGCCCGATGTTTTGGGCAAATTTAATTGTAAATCGAGTCTGTAAGTCCATGTCGATCGAGGCAAAGTGGTTGCTGAGAAGATCGGAGCGAAAACGAGCAACGAATGGGGATTCCTAAGTGTTGTCTGTGTGCAGCGTTGCAACGCTTTTCATCGGCGTTGCAACGCTACGCTTGCGGGAGAAGGCGCGCACAGGAGCCAGCGTTGCAACGCTATGGCATTTCGCAACGCTCGGCAGAAGACGACAAGAAGCAGCGTTGCAACACTAGAGGCGTTTCGCGAATTTCAGCAACGGGCAAAAACGTTTTTTTTATTATATATTAAATATAAAAATGTTTTATATTTAATTTATATTTATTTAATTAATTTTAATTAATATAATTAGATTATATTAATTAAAATTAAAATTAGGGTGCAAAAATTGGTCTAATTTTGTTATTTTAATTATGCAATTGTTGTGTAATTATTGCCATGCATAGTGTATGCTTATATTTTAGAAATCCCACCTTAGGTTAAGCATTTTCCTGCATCATTTATAATATAAGGAGTTATATTATATAGTTTGCATGATTAATTAATATAAGGTTGTTATATTAATTTTTGGACAGCATTGACATGCATTATTTTTCATGAGATGAATATGTTATGAATGTCTTATTATTCATGTGATGAATGATCAAGCACTATAACATAGTATGCATGTCACCTAAGGTTAATTATTAGTTTTAAAATGTTTAGAACTTCGTTATAATAGACCTTAGGTTATCTAGTTCTAATTAGATTAGAATTAGGAACCAAGTAATTTATAAGCTATGATTAAAAGAGGAACTCTGTCAAAGGAAAGTTCTGTCTAGGCTAGGGTATTTAAGTCGATTTTAAACGGAACACACCCCTACGAGAACCGACTTGGGAGTGAAATTTAATCGAGAGAGTTTTATAAATTACAGTAGCGTCAGCGGGTTTATTAAGGGGTTAATAAACTAGATATCCTAGGCTTAATATAAGGAGTTATATTAACAAACTTAGGATAAAATCAATATAAGAGTTATATTGATTATCAATATAAGAGTTATGTTGATAGAGTTAGGTAAAACCATTAGCCGGGTTTTAGCCTAAGTAAGATTCCTATAAACTTAAAAGTATTGAGTGGGAGGAAAAAGTGTATGAGATACATATTTTTCCACCTACGCTATCTCCGGGAAGTTCACACCGTGAGACTCATACTTGGCCTCGTGGCGCAAACGAGAGCGTCCCCCTTCGGATGGTGTTTGTATGAGTCAATATCAAGGTGAATGGAGAGGGTACTTATAGTGAGTGGGAGCAGGTTTAGTGAAAACAAAACCTACGGTCTCTTTTGTCGGTTTACACCGTTAGACCACTATGGTGGTCACCGCTAGTTTTGCCAGGACTGGACAATCCCTGAGGGCTTGATCATAGTGGATCAAACACAGTAGACACCCGAAAGGGATAAAGATTTCCTTAGACTATTTTCCAATCTAGTCCTCCCTTCGGCGGATTTTATTGGATCGAGACTCTGGGATCTAAAGACAAAAGGTTACACTCACGTGGTACATAAGTTGTGTATGTATCCAGACCGAAAAATGGTAACTAAAACCTATAGGAATAAGAGTTATTTTGGTATTAGGTTTTGGTTAAGAGTGTCTTGATCTAGAGGAGGAGTGTTTTTTATTACCCTTCGGTGTCATACATTCTAAACCTTTGGAGTATCATTGAAAATTATAAATGGCCTAGGAATCATTTGATAATTAGCTAAAACACGATTGGATTTGAGTTATAGCAAGAAACTCATACAAGTTTGTTTGTAAATTTTTCAGCAAAAATGTCTAGCTCTATGATTTCCTTATTGGGTGCGAAAAAATTAATTGGGGAGAACATAGTGACTTGGAGGGATGAACTTAACATAATCTTGGTTACACATGATCTTAAGTTCGTTCTCAATGAGGAGTGTCCTCAATTTCTGCTCAAAATGCATCTCAAGTCATATTGAGGCGTATGACCATTTGGATTAATGCCAACGAAAAGGCGAAAGCCTATATCCTGGCTAGCATACCTGATGTTTTAGCCAAGAGGCTAGAGGGCAAGGTCTCAGCTCGAGAGATTATGAATTTCGTTCTAAATTTGTCTAGACAACCGTCCAAACAAATTCGACATGAAGCCCTTAAATTCATTTATAACGCACGTATCAAGAAAGGAACATCAGTGAGAGAACATGTTCTCAATCTGATTGTCCACTTCAACATAGCGGAATTAAACGGAGCGATCATAGATGAGAAATGTCAGATTTTGTTCATCCTAGAATCTCTTTTGAAGAGTTTTCAATGATTAAAGTAGCAATGCAATGCATGATGAACAACATAGAGTATGATCTGACTTCTCTGCTACATGAGCTGCAGAATTATCAGTTTCTTATGGATGATAAGAGACAACAAAATGGAGAGGCAAATTTGTTTGCTCATTCTAAAAGTTCTCATGAGGATTCATCCTCTAAGACAAAGAACTGCAGCCATACTCTGGAATTAAGAAGATACAAAAGAAGAGGAAAAGGAGCAGATAAAGAGCAATCGTCTGGCAAAGAAAAGCTGTTATTTGATAACATGTAGCTTAAGGGTTTATTAGAAACCTGATTTGTTGCCTTAGGGAACATTGTACTTCTTTGTCTTTTCAATTGAATAAAGTGTTAATTTCATTGGAAAAGTATTGTACTATGTGTTGCTCTTCTTGAGAATTATTCGCAAATAGTTTAATTCAGTTAAAAAAGTTTTAACAAGTCAATTCTACAAAATTGCAAGTACACGAATGAATTTCTCCTCAAGAAAATGCTCATCTTTGGCATCTAAGATTGGGTCACATTAATCTCAATAGGATTGAGAGATTGGTAAAGAAAGGACTTCTAAACGAGTTAGAAGAAAATTCTTTGCCAGTATGTGAATCATGCCTAGGAGGCAAAATGACTAAAAGACCTTTTAGTGTAAAAGGTTATAGAGCCAAAGACCCTCTAGAGCTTATACATTCAGACCTTTGTGGTCCGATGAATGTTAAAGCCAAGGGAGGATATGAATATTCCATTTCTTTTAGATGATTATTCTAGATATAGGCATATTTACCTAATGCACCACAAGTCTGAAGCACTTGAAAAGTTCAAGGAATTCAAGACTAAGGTTGAAAATCAATTAGGTAAAGCAGTTAAAACACTTCTATCAGATCGAGGTGGATAGTACATGGATTTAAAATTCGAGAACTATATGATAGAACATGGAATTACATCCCAACTCTCAACTCCCGGCACACCACAGCAAAACGGCGTATCGGAAAGGAGAAATAGAACCTTGTTGGACATGGTTCGATCAATGATGAGTTATGCTCATCTCCCTAATTCCTTTTGGGGTTACGCAGTGGAGACTGCAGTATACATTTTGAATAATGTGCCCTCCAAAAGTGTTTCTGAAACACCTTTTGAACTCTGGAAAAGACGTAAAGGTAGTTTATGTCACTTCAGAATATGGGGTTGTCCAGCACATGTGCTTTTGACAAATCCAAAGAAGTTGGATTCACGTTCAAAATTATGCCTATTCGTATGATACCCAAAAGAAAGAAGAGGTGGCTTATTCTATGATCCTAAGAAAGATAAGGTTTTTGTGTCGACAAATGCCATTTTCTTGGAGGAGGACCACATAAGGGACCACAAACCAAAAAGTAAAGTAGTGTTGA
The DNA here is from genome assembly GCA_036507285.1 of Trichosanthes cucumerina. NCBI lineage: Eukaryota > Viridiplantae > Streptophyta > Magnoliopsida > Cucurbitales > Cucurbitaceae > Trichosanthes > Trichosanthes cucumerina. The sequence continues at coordinate 83,318,936 of CM071835.1, read as the reverse complement.
GTGAGTTAGACGGAACAATAACAAAGGTTGCTAATAAGAACACTAGTACGTCAACAAGAGTTGTTGATACTAGTTTGTCTAGTCAAGAGAGTCCATCTCAAGAGTTGAGTATGCCTCGACGTAGTGGGAGGGTTGTGATACAGCCTGACCGTTACATGGGTTTACCTGAAACCCAAGTTGTTATACCAGATGACAACTGCGAGGATTCATTGACTTATGATCAAGCAATGGTTGACACATACAAAGACAAATGGGCCATAGCTGATAACTCGCCATAGAAGAGTTATTTTACTAGAATTTCAGTGCTTAATCAACTTGAATTGCATAGAATTCATTGAGCTTCATGTTATTTTATCCCTAAATTATGAATGTTAGTTGAAAATCTTGAATTTAAGCATTAGGTTCTAAAACAATTAATTTTGATGATTTTGTGCTTTAATTTGGAGAAATTAGCTAACAAGTAATTAAAGACCGCAATTTGAGATTTTTCTTAACTTTTACATATTTAGTTTGATTTATGATTGATAATGATGTATGAGGATTTTTCTGTGTGCAGGAGATGTGTAAAAGAAAAAAATTACAAAAACCCATAAGGGCATTTTAGACATTTTACCCGAAGGGCAAAATGGTCTTTATACCCTAAATGGCGTGTTTGTAATTATCAAACTAGGGCAACATCTTATTGTGATAAAAGGAAAAGAAAAGGGGAGCTGCAAGGGGGCATTTTTTCTTTGGCGAGAGGAGAGTCTTTGTTTTGCTGAAGCAATCACGAAAGAAGAAATTCGTAGGGCGTTGCTACAGCAAGGCCGAGAGACAGGAACGAGAGGAGCAGTGAGAACAAGGTGGTTACCGTCGATTGCTGAAGCAATCGTGAGGGGAGACTGAGGTTTGGCGTTTTGCTACAGCAAGGCCGAGGGGAGAAAAACGGGAAGGTATCGGGAGAGCCATCCACCATACTTTGCTGAAGCAATCGGAAGAAGGCGTCGTTGTGCTTGGCCCATCGATTGCTGAAGCAATCGCGAAGGAGGACCGAGGAGCTTTGTCGTGTGCGCGTGAGGTGCGAGGATCGCCCGCCGTTCTTCGCGCAGCATTCACGCCGCGTGGTGAGTGTGTTTACCGAGCATTCTTTGAAGCAATTGCGTGGCCGTGTGTAGCAAAGATGTCGGACGCCCCATTTCTTTGAAGCAATCGTGAGCGATGACTTCGGAAGGGCTTAATCAGAGACTCCCCCTTTCTTTGAAGCAAAAAAAATACTTTCTTCATCATCGTGTAACCGTTCCAATCTTGAATTTGCTCTCGTTATAATTTGTGTTAATTGCACGGTTTTTGCTTGATGCTTTTCATTAATTAGGAGTCAATTTGCTCACTGTTTTAGCCTAATTGTGTGGCTGTTTTGATTGACATTTTTATACGATTCCATCGATTAGTGAAAAGCATGTTTAACCTTAAGTTGTGTAATTTGACTCCAATCATGAGCTAAATTCTCCTAGGCACGGGTTAAGTTGTTCTTCAATGTATAAATTGTAATAAATTAATGGTTGATGTCATAGTTGAATTTATGAGATTTTAATGTTTACAACGATGCATGAGGGTTAAAATTTGGCCACTTTAACTTCTCTTTAAATTCATGAACTTGGAAAAGCTAGTGATTTAGGAAATTAAAATTTCATTCTAGGATCTTGAGTTAATTAGGGATAATTAACCCACCTGGAACCTTGAAATCATGAGCGTAATTTAGGTCTCAATTGGGAAATTGTTGGTCTTAAAATTTAGTGATTTTGGAAAAATTCACTTGATCACATGTGTAGGTAAATTCAAGGCATCAACCACATATTTGTTATTCTAATTATACATGAAACTTCAACTTAACCCTAGCCTATCTCTCAATCTAAAAGCCCTAGTTTTCTCTCGTCTAGTTTATGTTCTTAACGTTTTCACATACTTTGAATTATTGCATTAGTCTTCGTTATACTTAACTCATCCAAATAACAAGATAAAAAAAATCAAATTCTATTATTGCATTCATTGATTTTTTTTAACACAAATTTGCATGCCCATTGCATTGCACCAAAAAAATAATAAGGCGACAAATTTCTAGGACACTCATTGATTTAGATTCTACTAGTCCTCGTGGGATCGATACTTGCACGTCAAAGGAGAGTCAGAGTCTCATCCTAGTTGCATTACTTTAGGACACCTGACATTTTCTGCATCAATAGCCATGGACCAAGATATGGAGTCTATGTACTTTAATTCTGTTTGGGATCTTGTAGATAAGCCTGATGGGGTAAAACCTATAGGTTGTAAGTGGATCTACAAGAGAAATCGTGGTGTAGATGGGAAGGTGCAAATCTTTAAAGCTAGACTAGTAGCAAATGGTTATACCTAGGTTGAAGGGGTTGACTATGAGGAAACCTTTTCACCTGTTGCTATGGTAAAGTCTATTTGTAACCTTCTTGCCATTGTCGCATATTATGACTATGAGGTATGGCAAATGGATATCAAGACAGCCTTTTTGAATGGCAATCTTGAGGAAAACATCTACATGGACCAACCCAAAGGGTTCATTAAACCAGGACAAGAGCAAAAGGTTTGCAGGCTTAAAAGGTCAATTTATGGACTGAAACAAGCCTCTAGGCCCCGAAATATTAGATTTGATGAGGCAATCAGATCTTATAGTTTTGACCAGAATGATGATGAACCTTGTGTCTACAAGAAAATCATCAATAGTTCTGTCGCATTCCTAATTCTCTATGTGGATGATATCCTACTCATTGAAAATGATGTAGGTTATCTTACTGACATCAAGGAATGGCTAGCTACGCAGTTCCAAATGAAAGATTTGGGTGATGCACAGTTTGTTCTTGGGATCCAGATTGTCCGGAACCGCAAGAATAAAACACTAGCCTTGTCTCAAACATCATCCATAGACAAAGTGTTGTCAAGGTTTAAGATGCAAGATTCCAAAAAGGGCTTGTTGCCTTTTAGACATGGAATCCAATTGTCTAAGGAACAGTGCCTAAGACACCTCAAGGAGTTGAGGATATGAGACGGATTCCTTATGAATCGACTGTTGGGAGCCTGATGTACGCCATGTTGTGTACTAGGCCCGACATCTATTTTGCAGTAAGGATGGTCAGTAGATATCAATCCAATCCAGGACTTGAACACTGGACAGCGGTTAAAACAATCCTTAAGTATCTTTGGAGAACAAGGAACTACATGCTTGTGTATGGGGCTAAGGATTTGATCCTTACATGATACACGGATTCTGACTTTCTGACTGATAAAGATTCTCGGAAATCTACATCAGGGTCAGTATTTACTCTTAACGGAGGAGCTGTAGTATGACGAACCGTCAAGCAAGGATGCATCGCTGATTCCACCATCAGCTAAAGAGGCCGTTTGGTTAAGGAAATTCATGCTAAATTTGGAAGTTGTTCCAAATATGACTTTACCCATCACGTTGTATTGCGATAATAGTGGTGCAGTGGCAAATTCGAGGGAACCCCGAAGTCACAAGAGGGGAAAGCACATAGAGCGAAAGTATCATCTCATCCGGGAGATCGTGCATAGAGGAGACGTGATTGTCACGAAGATAGCCTCAGAGCACAACATTGTTGATCCTTTTACAAAGGCTCTCACGGCTAAAGTATTTGAGAGTCACCTAGAAGGTCTAGGTTTACAAGTCTTCCCCAACTAGGGCAACTGGGAGTATTTTGTACAAAGGGGTTTAAATGCCCTAGTTTATTGTATTTACATTACTGTAATGTTTAGTACTCCACAAGCTTTAGGTTAAGTGGGAGATTATTGGGATTTATGCCCTAAACTTGTGTAATTTTGATCAATTAAATAAAGTGTTATTTGTTTTGATAAGATTACAGTCTTGCTTTTATAAATCTAATAAACTAAGCTCCAAGGTTATAACATTTATCTTGAAATCAGTGTAGTGGACACTATTTGGATTGAGTTCAAGAATATAACCTAAATGTCTATGGTATAAGAATAAGGTTGGAAACCTTATTCTGGTAACACCATGGATGCGACCTACTTTGTAATTAGTACAAATGAGGTAATCCAACTCATTCATGTAGTTGACATGCGAGTGGGGGCATCCTGTATGAAGAGTTCATACAAGACTGGATCGCAAATTATTAGTCTAACTAGTGTAATACCGTTAACAGGATAAGACTAGTAATTTATAGATGGTCATTAGTGACTTGACCTAAATCCTGAGCAAGTTAAGAACTCTTGCTTATAGGAGTTTGTCCTTAGACTAGTATGGGTGAGAGTAGCCTGCAGCCGACTCAATAAGCCTACCTTCTCGTGTGACGGAACCTCGTAGGTAGTGGGAACTTAAGCTGTGCAAGATGGAATTCACTTATTCCTCTACTAAGGAATTAGATAGGTTGTTCCCTTAAGGCCCGACTCGTGTCTTGAACAACGGGCCCGCCTCTATGAGGGTATGAGTCTAAGGTAGGACCTTAGACTTGTTGTTCATTAGAGGATCAGTGGTGCTTAAGGAGCAAAGAGGTCATCACAGGTGTAAAACGGTAATTTGATCAAGTTGTGATTACGAATAACCTGTGAATGGTCGACTCATGGGTAATGACTATATCAGTGGACACAATAATATCTACAGTGAGGAGAGTGCAGCTACAAGTCTATAGTGGAGTGACTTGTAGTTAATGAATATTGATTAACTTGATCAAAAAGTTTGATCAGTTAATCTCACATCATTGGAGCTCATGATTTGTAGGTTCATTAGATCCCTCCGTTGGCTCAATATGGTAATATTGAGGGTATAAATTTAGGAGTGAAATTGAAGTGTTCAATTTCATACATGAGGTGTTATATCTATTATATATGATATAATTGATATAATATATAGTTTTAATGTGAATTAGATTCATATATAAACTATATACTAAAGAACGAATAAAGGAAGGGTAGGATGGTCATTTCCATCCCAATCTCCTATATATATGGTTGCATGAGATGCAACTAGAAAAAAGGTTATTGAAAAAGGTTCAACAAGCTCTCTTGTTGTGTTGTTGGAAGAGTTCCAAAGCACACATCTCTCTCAAAATACCTCACCTCCCCTAAAGGGAACCCACCTTCCTCCCTCACCTAGAGAACAACGGAGAAGATCCGGTGGTCGTGTCTTCATACGTTGGAGTTCCTGTTGCTGAGATCGTGATCGTGGGAGAGATGAGCACTCGAAGAAAGGTTCTTCAATGGTAATTTCTTGCTGTCCATTCTGATTTTATGCTTAATCTTGTTATGTATGTTCTTGAATTTATCGTTGTAACTAAATCAAGAGCGTGCGATTCGCAATCGCTTCCGCTGCGGGACTACGATTCCCTTCAGGTAGAGTTATATTTATACCAATAATGTTCATGCCTCTCTCACGTGCACGTGGAATGCCATTGGCACTTTGGTTTCCCCTAATACCTTCTCTATGTCTTTCAGTATTAAGGTAAGACCATTTACTACCCTAATACCTTCTCATTGTCCTTCAGTATCGGGAAATCATGATTCCTTCTCCCCTAAGTACCTTCTCGAATGTCCCTCAGTATTAGGGGTTAACAACAAACATGGGCATAATTTGTTTGCCATGAAAATCATGTTTTAATAATACATACAACAATTTCTCAACATTTGCATATTATTTTTTAAACATGTTCCCAAGTGGATTTACACAAGGCATTCTCTAGAGGAAATCATACTTCCATAATTTAGTTTCCATACATGGATTTATAGTTACAAACTAATTCAAAACATGCTTAGGTTCCATCAAGAACATTATGTTAAAAACTCCATGAAACTATACATAATTAATTCCAGCAAGATTCAATGATCAACATTTTTGTTTTTGAAGAAAAACAAAGGTCAAGTATAGTTCTAAAATAGAGTCACTCACAATCCCAAAAGAGTTCCAAGGATTATAAGCTATTCCTATCTCCATTTGCCCTGAAAATGAAATTAGTAACATTAATTCCTTCTTTCTGCACCTTAAAAACAGATCTAATTCAGTCTCATAACTCAATTCAGAATAGCCATACACACTTGGTTGTAAAGTATATAGAAATGGAAGAACATCTCCTTCAATCTCTTGCTAGCAGTTTTTCCCTTGTACCTAACATTTCAGGTTCAACTTTCAGCTTGGGTTCCTCAAAATTTATCAACACAACCACCAAATATTTTTTGATAAACCTCAAGTACAATATCTTAGCTTACTTACCTCAAAAGTTCAGCTTCTAATTCCTCCTCATGAGCTCAAAAGAGACTGATCTCCTCACACTATTCTGCTACCCGAGAACTTTGAACACCTCTCACTGTTCTCACTGTTTCGTCTTCTTCGCTCAATTTTTGAGATTTTGACTCAAAAATCATCGAATTTGGCTTAGTAAATTAAGAGATATGATCATTTGAAGATGACCCAGTTTTCAGCAGCTTGCTGTTTTCCTACGAATTTGACAGCACCTACTTGCAAAGTTTAACTCCGAGGCTTCACCTCCTTTTGCCAGCTCCTACTTTAATATTTACATCATAATCCCATTTTTAAACACCAAAATAGGTAAGTAAATAAATCGTAAGCATTTTAGCCAACTTACCCTAAGTTTGTGAGATATAAGATCTTCCATTCAATACATAATGCACCTAAAATTTCTCCAATTTGCTAATGATTTTAACTTACTTCAATTCAACTTTTAATATGCTTATTTCAATGGCTTACCTATCTCCTTATGAAGCTTTTACACATTGTAGCTCCCAATTCAATAGATTCCCAAATACAATCACGACATCCTTTAGTGCAACTTATATGATTTTGCATATTTAAAAACATCATATACGAGTGCAAAATGATAAAAGAAAATAGAGTTTAGGGCTTACAGTTCCTACGTGTGTGTGATTAGCCTATGTTCCCTTAAATTTTTACTAAGCTCGAATCAACTTTATTAGACTCTCCATTCAACTTCCCCCTACACTGGTCATGATTACTAATTCTTGAGCCTCCCAACATTCAAACAATAAACAACTTTACTTAGCACTTAATCATTTTTTTTGCTTTTTATTTTTATTTATTTTTATTTATTTTTTGTGCAAGGACACTAGCTTTCATACATCCACTGCAGGGACCCTTACCCAGAGCACTCGCTCAATGAGTGACCTTACTGATCACAGTGAAGGTAGCTCTTTTTACCCTCAGGAATTTTTTCTTCAAACAAACAAACAATAAAAACAAACTACTTCACATAGTATACATAACAGATCATGCACTTCATATTGTGATTTACCCTATACTGTAGTTTAGCTCTCAAATCAGCTCTTAGACCTATCGAGGTAACATTAAACATTTAAACCTAATAACTTTGTTCTAAGCATTTCAAAACTACAAGACACACAGGTTATGTGCATAATAGTGCAGGAAAAACTTCAAGAAAATTTTTAAATTAGCTCAAATTCATATCATGCTCTCAAGTTTCAGCAGAATTACAAAACATTTTCAATTAATTCTCATCCTAAGCTATCATAATTATACTTATGCAAAAGATCAATCAACAATTCAGCACTTATTTAAGACAGTCACAACAGATAAAAAACATCTCACCCCCAAACATAAACTAAACATTGTCCCCAATGTTTGCAAAAGTAAGCACAAAAACAAGTATAAGGGTAAAAGTGAACAATACTGTCCTCAGTTATGGAGATTATTATTATTTTCTGATTTCCTTAGATAGCCAAAACACGTGTGCTGGAGTTCCATAGAACGGGAGCATGGATTTCAACGAAGAAATACATCATCACAACCTATAAAGCAAAACAAACTAGTAAGTAAACTAAAAACTGAAAAACAACTAAAACAAACTAAAGATAGAAAACAACAAAAATGTAAAGCTTGGGTTGCCTCCCAAGAAGTGTTTTCTTTAACGTCTTTAGCTAGACTGTACTCCCTCAAGGTGTTTCTTTTGTATCTTGCAGCGCTCGGAGTGATGTGTTCATTTGGTTGATCTGGGTTTCTATATTCTTTATTGCAGCTCTATGACTAGTCACTATACCAGATAGACTGGTGACTGCATTCTCCAGCTGGTTGGACCTAGTTCTGGATTCAACTATGAAGGAGTGCATTGTTTCTTCAAGAGATGATTTCCTCTCAGATGTAGAAGCATACCCTGTAGAAGGATTCAACACATTTTTATTGTTAGCATCAGAGAAATTTTCATGATACCTCAAATTGGATTGTAAGGTGTTGGGAGATTATTCTGAGTTTGGTTTCCTCCATAGTTGTTGCTTCTGTTATTCAGGTAATGTATTTGCTCCAAAGAATCTCCATTGCGTTGGGAGCATTGAGAGGGAACCATTGTTTAGGGTGATCCTGCAAAATTATTCAGAGCATGAGTGAGGGATGCCATATGAGATCTAAGGGAGGTTACATCATCGAGTTCATACAATCCAACTACTGGCTTAGATCTGTCATTGTCTGTATGCCACTGGTAGCTGGCAGTTGACAGTTCCTCGAGGAGGGCACGTGCTGCTGGCACAGTCTTCGCCATGAAAGCTCCTCCAGTAGTGGCATCTAGAATGGTTATGGTCTTACGTTCCAGTCCATTATAGAATAGTTGTACCTGAAGCTAATCTGGATAAACATGTTGTGGGCACCTCCTGAGCATGTCTTCGTACCGTTCTCATGCCTCAAATAGTTGCTCTCCCTCATGCTGCCTTAATGTTCCTATCTCAGTCCTTAACTTTGCAGTTTTCACAAGTGGAAAGAATTTGGTCATAAAGGCTTGGGTCAGCTCCTCCCAAGAGGTGATACTGCTTGGTGGGAGAGATCCTAGCCATTCTTTAGCCTTACCCTACAAAGAAAAAGGAAAGAGACGTAAGCGAATACTATCAGCAGAGATACCATTCATTTTAAGTGTACCATAGATTTCTAAAAAAATTTGCAAGTGTGAATTAGGATCTTCTGTGGCTAGTCCTCTGAAAGCACATTCCCTAACCATCTGTATAAGCCCTGTTTTAAGTTCCAAGTTGTTAGCATTTATGGGGGCGTGGACAATTCAAGCCTTTTCAGAATTAAACAAAGGTTGGAAATACTCCCTGATGGGTTTAGGGTTATTGATTAACTCATGATCAGCCATAGTCTGAGGTTCTGCTCTTCCTTCCCTTAGGAGTCTCCTACAGGTCCTCTCGATCTCAAGATCAAAAGGGTGCAAGTCTGCAGCTCTACCCTTGAGCATACACCAGGAGGTACCAAAAAATAAGAATTAGAAAAATAACTAGGAAGAGAAAGAAAGCATAAAAGGAAAGAAAACAAAGAACATAAAACATAAACCTTGGGTTACCTCCCAAGAAGCGCTTTCTTTAACGTCTTTAGCTAGACGGTGACTTATCAGGGCACATAAATGAAGGGAATCGAAGTCCCCGCAGCGGAAGCGATTGCGAATCGTGCGCTCTAGATTTAGTTACGACGATTAATTCAAGAACATAAAACATAGATTAAGCATGCAAAACAGAATGGACAACAAGTATTTACCTTTGAAGAACCTTTCTTCGAGTGCTCCTCTCTCCCACGGTCACGATCTCAGCAACACGAACTCGTACGAACACCGACACTACCACCGGATCTTCTCCGTTGTTCTCTATGTGAGGGAGGAAGGTGTGTTCCCTTTAGGAATAGTGATGTGTTTTGTGAGAGAGATGTTTGTTGTCTTGAAACTTTTCCAACAACAACAAAAAGGCTAGGAATCACATAGAATGACTTCTCCTAGTTGCATATCATGCAACCATATATATAAGGGAATGAGATGGAAATGACCATCCTACCCCTCCTTTATTTTCTCTTTAGTATAGAGTTTATATATGAATCTAATTCACATTAAAACTATATATTATATCAATAATATATAATAGATATAACACCTCATGTATGAAATTGAACACTTCAATTTCACTCCTAACTTTATACCCTCAATATTACCATATTGAGCCAACGGAGGGATCTAATGGACCTACAGATCATGAGCTGCAATGATGTGAGATTAATGATCAAACTCTTTGATCCATTTAATCAATATTCATTAACTACAAGTCACTCTACTATAGACTTGTAGCTGCACTCTCCTCACTGTAGATATTATTGTGTCCACTGATATAGTCATTACCCATGAGTCGACCCTTCACAGGTTGTTCGTAATCTTAGCTGGGTCAAATTACCGTTTTACCCATGTGATTACTTCTTTGCTCCTTAAGCACCACTAATCCTCTAATGAACAACAAGTCTAAGGTCCTACCTTAGACTCATACCCTCATAGAGGGCAGGGCCCCGTTGTTCAAGACCTGGAGTCAGTTCTTAAGGGAACAACCTATCTAATTCCTCAATAGAGGAATGAGTGAATTCCTTCTTGCAGTTAAGTTCCCGGCTACCTACGAGGTTACTCGTCCCCGAAAAGGTAGGCTTATTGAGTCGGGCCATGTGCCACTCTCACCTGAGACTAGTCTAAGGACAAACCCCTATAGCGGGAGTTCTTAACTTGCTCGGGATTCAGTCGAGTCACTAATGACCATCTATAAATTACTAGTCTTATCCTCGTTAACGGTGTTATCTTTGGTTAGACTAATAATTTGCGATCCGATCTTGTATGAACTCTTCATACAGGATGCCCCCACTCGCATGTCAACTACATGAATGAGTTGGATTACCTCATTTGTACTAATTACAAAGTGGGTCGCATCCATGGTGTTACCAGAATGAGGTTTCCAACCTTATTCTTATACCATAGACTATTTAGGGTATAATCTTGAACTCAACCCAAATAGTGTCCACTACACTGATTTCAAGATAAACGTTATAACCTTGGAGCTTAGTTTATTGGATTTATAAAAGCAAGCTTATCAAAAACAAATAACACTTTATTTAATTGATAAAAATTACACAAGTTTAGGGCATAAATCCCAACAATCTCCCACTTGACCTAAAGCTTGTGGAGTACTAAACATTACAGTAATGTAAATATAATAAACTAGGGCATTTAAACCCCTTTGTACAAAATACTCCCACTTGCCCTAGTTGGGGAAGACTTGTAAGCCTAGACCTTCTAGGTGACTCTAAAAAACTTTAGTCGTGAGAGCCTTTGTAAAAGGATCAGCAATGTTGTGCTCTGAGGCTATCTTCGTGACAATCACGTCTCCTCTATGCACGATCTCCCGGATGTGATGATACTTCCGCTCTATGTTCTTTACCCTCTTGTGACTTCGGGGTTCCCTCGAATTTGCCACTGCACCAATGTTATCGCAATACAACGTGATGGGCAAAGTCATATTTGGAAAAACTTCCAAATTTAGCATGAATTTCCTTAACCAAACGGCCTCCTTAGCTACTTCACAAGCTGCTACATATTCGACCTCCATGGTGGAATCAGCAATGCATCCTTGCTTGATGCTTCGCCATACTACAGCTCCTCCGTTAAGAGTGAAAACTGACCATGATGTAGATTTCCGAGAATTTTTATCAGTCTGAAAGTCAGAATCCGTGTATCCTGTAAGGATCAAATCCTTAGCTCCATACACAAGCATGTAGTTCCTTGTTCTTCTAAGATACTTAAGGATTGTTTTAACCGCTGTCCAGTGTTCAAGTCCTGGATTGGATTGATATCTCATCGACCATCCCGATCGCAAAAGCAGGATGTCGGGCCTAGTACACAACATGGCGTACATCAGGCTCCGAACAGTCGATGCATAAGGAATCCGTCTCATATCCTCAACTCCTTGAGGTGTCTTAGGACACTGTTCCTTAGACAAATGGATTCCATGTCTAAAAGGCAACAAGCCCTTTTTGGAATCTTGCATCTTAAACCTTGACAACACTTTGTCTATGTAAGATGCTTGAGACAAGGCTAGTGTTTTATTCTTGCAGTTTTGGACAATCTGGATCCCAAGAACAAACTGCGCATCACCCAAATCTTTCATTTGGAACTGCGTAGCTAGCCATTTCTTGATGTCAAGAAGATACCCTACCTCATTCCCAATGAGTAGGATATGATCCGCATAGAGAATTAGGAAAGCGACAGAACTATTGATGATTTTCTTGTAGACACAAGGTTCATCATCATTCTGGTCAAAACCATAAGATCTGATAGCCTCATCAAATCTTATATTCAAGGACGTAAAGGCTTGTTTCAGTCCATAAATCGGCCTTTTAAGCCTGCAAACCTTTTGCTCTTGTCCTGGTTTAATGAACCCTTTGAGTTGGTTCATGTAGATGGTTTCCTCAAGATTGTCATTCAAAAAGGTTGTCTTGACATCCATTTTCCATACCTCATAGTCATAATATGCGGCAATGGCAAGAAGGATACAAATAGACTTTACCATAACAACATGTGAAAAGGTCTCCTCATAGTCAACCCCTTCAACCTGGGTATAACCCTTTGCTACTAGTCTAGCTTTAAAGGTTTGCACCTTCCCATCTACACCACGTTTTCTCTTGTAGATCCACTTACAACCTATAGGTTTTATCCCATCAGGCTTATCTACAAGATCCCAAACAGAATTGAAGTGCATAGACTCCATTTCTTGGTCTATGGCTATGACCCATTTGTCTTTGTCTTTGTCAACCATTGCTTGATTATAAGTCAATGGATCCTCGCAGTTTTTATCTGGTATAACAACTTCGATTTCAGCTAAACTCATGTAACGGTCAGGCTGTATCACAACCCTCCCACTACGTCGAGGCATACTCAACTCTTGTGATGGACTCTCTTGACTAGACAAACTAGTATCAACAACTCTTGTTGACGTACTTGTGTTCTTATTAGCAACCTTTGCTATTGTTCTGTCTAACTCACTCAACACTACCTTACTTTTTGGTTTGTGGTCCCTTATGTGGTCCTCCTCCTAAGAAAGTGGCATTTGTCGACACAAAAACCTTATATTTCTTAGGATCATAGAATAAACCACCTCTTGTTTCTTTTGGGTATCCTACGAATAGGCATAACTTTGAACGTGAATCCAACTTCTTTGGATTTGTCACAAGCACATGTGCTGGACAACCCTCTGAAGTGACATAAACTACCTTTACGTCCTTTCCAGAGTTCAAAAGGTGTTTCAGAAACACTTTTGGAGGGCACACTATTCAAAATGTATACTGCACTCTCCACTGCATAACCTCAAAACGAAATAGGGAGATGAGCATAACTCATCATTGATCGAACCATGTCCAACAAGGTTCTATTTCTCCTTTCCGATACACCATTTTGTTGTGGTGTGTCAGGAGCTGAGAGTTGGGATGTAATTCCATGTTCTATCATATAGTTCTGGAATTTTAAATCCATGTACTCTCCACCTCGATCCGATCGAAGTGTTTTAATTCTTTTACCTAATTGATTTTCAATCTCAGTCTTGAATTCCTTGAACTTTTCAAGTGCTTCAGACTTGTGGTGCATTAGGTAAATATGCCCATATCTGGAATCATCATCTATAAAAGAGATGAAATATTCATGTCCTCCCCTGACTTTAACATTCATCGGACCACAAAGGTCTGAATGTATAAGCGCTAGAGGATCTTTGGCTCTATAACCTTTTCCACTAAAAGGACTTTTAGTCATTTTGCCTTCTAGGCATGATTCACATACTAACAAGGAATTTTCTTCTAACTCGTTTAGAAGTCCGTTCTTTACCAATCTCTCAATCCTATTGAGATTAATGTGACCCAATGTTAGATGCAAAAGATGAGCATTTTCTTTAGGAGAAATTTTACGTTTCTTAGTTTGTGCGTTTGCAGTTTTAAATAATTCAGTGTTCAAAACCATTTTGACTGAATTAGGCCTTAAAACATACAATCCATTTTCTAATGAAGATGAACATATTTCTAACTTTCTTCAAAATAAACACTGTATTCATAGAAAAGGAAACAAAAATACATTGTTCAATAAGGCAAGAAATGGAAATGAGGTTTCTAGTAAACCCTGGTATCACTAATATATTGTCCAACAATACATATTTCTTACCAAAATAAAGCTTCATTGTGCCTACTGCTACAGCTAAGACGACTTCTCCATTTCCAACCCGGAGCGTTATCTCTCCTTGTTGTAGCTCTTTGCCAGAATCAATTCCACACGAAAGAAGAGCAAACATGATTAGTGGCGCCTTAATCAAGTATCCAAGTTGTTTTATCATTATCCACTAAACAAGCTTCTAGGTAAAGTAAATCATATTTATCTTCCTTCTTCTTTTCTGCAATGTACTTCGAACAGTTCCGTTTCCAATGCCCGTCTTCACTGTAGTGGAAACACTTTCCTTTATCAGCAACGTCTTTGACTTTCTTGCCCTTCTAGGCGGCAGCTTTGTCAGCCTGTTTCCCTTTACCAACCTTCTTCATGTTGTTCTTCTTACCTCTCAGGTTAGAAGAAGATGAAGCCATCATTTTTGTCCCGGCAGGTCGAACCTGCGTGATAACTCCTCACGGCAACATTTGCCTCACCTTTCGATCCTCAATTTTCATCAAAGAGTGAAAGGTCCGGAGTTGATCTGGAAGGAGGTAAGATTAAAAGTAAGCTTGTTCATAACAACATTACTTCTAAATGCTGAGAAACTATCTCGGAAGGGTTTCGAATGAAGTCGACTTGGCTCAACTCATCGATGGAAGCACCATTCGACTCGGCGATGTTAAAGTGCACCATCATATCCGAGGACATGATCCCTAACAGATGTACCCTCTGGCATCCTCGAGTTGAATATGTACTTTAGGGCAGGAAACTATCTGGAAGGGTTTCCAGAATGAAGCTGACTTGGCTCAACTCATCGATGGAAGCACCATTCGACTCAGCGATGTTAAAGTGCACCATCATATCCAGGACATGATCCCTAACAGATGTACCCTCTGGCATCCTCGAGTTGAATATGTACTTTAGGGCATTATATCGGGCTTGTGTGGACTATTGTCCAAACATACCCTGCACAGAATCCATGATTTCCTTGGCGGTAATCATGCCCTCATGCTTCTTGGCTAATATGTCAGACATACTTGCCAGCATGTAGACCTTGGCCTTATCATTGGCCTTGATCCATCGATCATATGCATCAAGAACGCAATTGGGCTCTAATACCAATTGAAGGGAATCGAAGTCCCCGCAGCGGAAGCGATTGCGAATTGCGCGCTCTTGATTTAGTTACAACGATTAATTCAAGAACATAAAACATAGATTAAGCACGCAAAACAGAATGGGCAGCAAGTATTTACCTTTGAAGAACCTTTCTTCGAGAGCTCCTCTCTCCCACGGTCACCATCTCAGCAACACAAACTCGTACGAACACCGACACTACCACCGGATCTTCTCCGTTGTTCTCTAGGTTAGGGAGGAAGGTGGATTCCCTTTAGGAATAGTGAGGTTTTTTGTGAGAGAGATGTTTGTTGTCTTGAAACTTTTCCAACATCAACAAAAAGGCTAGAAATCACTTAGAATGTCTTCTCCTAGTTGCATCTCATGCAACCATATATATAGAGGAATGGGATAGAAATGACCATCCTACCCCTCTTTATTCTCACTTTAGTATATAGTTTATATATGAATCCAATTCACATTAAAACTATATATTATATCAATTATATATAATAGATATAACAACTCATGTATGAAATTGAACACTTCAATTTCACTCCTAACTTTATACCCTCAATATTACCATATTGAGCCAACGGAGGGATCTAATGGACCTACAGATCATGAGCTCCAATGATGTGAGATTAACTGATCAAACTCTTTGATCCAGTTAATCAATATTCATTAACTACAAGTCACTCCACTATAGACTTGTAGCTGCACTCTCCTCACTGTAGATATTATTTTGTCCACTGATATAGTCATTACCCATGTGTCGACCCTTCACAGGTTGTTCGTAATCTCATATGGGTCAAATTATCGTTTTACCCCTATGATTACCTCTTTGCTCCTTAAGCACCACTGATCCTCTAATGAACAACAAGTCTAATGTCCTACCTTAGACTCATACCCTCATAGTGGGCGGGGCCCCGTTGTTCAAAACTTGGAGTCAGTTCTTAAGGGAACAACCTATCTAATTCCTCAATAGAGGAATGAGTGAATTCCATCTTGCATGTTAAGTTCCCAGCTACCTATGAGGTTTTGTCCTGAGAAGGTAGGCTTATTGAGTCGGCCAACAGCCACTCTCACCCATACTAGTCTAAGGACAAACTCCTATAAGCAGAAGTTCTTAACTTGCTCAGGATTCAGGTTGAGTCACTAATGACCATCTATAAATTACTAGTCTTATCCTGTTAACGGTGTTATACTGGTTAGACTAATAACTTGCGATCCAGTCTTGTATGAACTCTTCATACAGGATGCCCCCCACTCGCATGTCAACTACATGAATGAGTTGGATTACCTCATTTGTACTAATTACAAAGTGGGTCACATCCATGGTGTTACCAGAATGAGGTTTCCAACCTTATTCTTATACCATAGACTATTTAGGTTATAATCTTGAACACAACCCAAATAGTGTCCACTACACTGATTTCAAGAATAACGTTATAACCTTGGAGCTTAGTTTATTGGATTTATAAAAGCAAGACTGTAATCTTATCAAAACAAATAACACTTTATTTAATTGACAAAATTACACAAGTTTAGGGCATAAATCCCAACAATAAAATTGCTCATATTTCTTTGGGCCCTTCTTGCTTGAATCGATATAGCCTTCTAAGTCTAAAAGGCTATCCTGTTTCTCCTGGGCACAAGACAAATAACTATTTTTGGTATTTTTGTTTAATGAAATGAAAGAACAAAAATCAAAAAAGACTTGTGAGTATAGTACAAATGGTTATCAAGAATAAAGGAAATTTCTAGAGATAAAAGGGAAGAGGACTTCTCAGCCTCGAACTCTATCACTTGGATTTCCTCTATGGAAGTGATTATCTCACCATTGTCTATCTCACAAACCCATCTTTGGTGTGTTTCAGTCTCCTCCAACCCATCCTCACTATCGTACGAATCAGTCCTCCTAGGTGGCACCTCCTAAGTGGTAAGGATAAGAAATTGTTCCTGTAAGGCCTTAAGGGAAATTACTAGTTGATTAAGATAACGATCTCTATCCTATACTATTTCCCAAAGTCCTACCACCTCAGTTTCTAACCTATCCAACCTCTCTAATTCATTATGAACCAAATTTTTAATTTTAATTCTAAGGTATATTCCATTAATTGGTCCACAAGAGAAGATTTTTCTGTACGTTGGTCAGGGTACGAAAAATTATGGTTCCAAGTGCCTAAATAACTATCATCACGTGAAGTTTCATTAATTTCAGGTACAGAATGGTAAAAATTAGACAAACGATATTTAGAGAAATCATGATGCACATACCTAGGATCCTGAGAGGGACAGTACAATGGTGGAATATCAAAATCATGCAAAGACATACTTAAGAAATTAGTAATTCAAATTAAGACTTTTACACCATAGCAACACAACCAAAATCGGGGAAAAAGACTCAAAAACTCATAAAAATAAAATAGAACGAATAAGGAAAACGAATCAGGAAACAAACAAACACACAAAACCAAATAAGAAAAGACACACAAACAAACTTTAGTCTAAAACCTCAAATTTTGTCCTAATATTAATTAATCTAAATAATCGTCATTCCCCAGCAACGATGCCAAAAACTTGTTGCGTATAATTTTATGATAATGCAATACCGCAAGTGTACGGGTCAAGTTTTAGTATAGTGATTTGAGAGTCCAAGTATCGTCCTCGGGAATGCTAGATTAATTAATTACCAAGATACTAATTCTCAATTTTAGCTAAAGTAACATAACATGGATAGGTGATGGAAATAAAGACAGATGACAGACAAACAAGTGGAGATACGAATTGATAGATTTGAGGAAATTGACTTCATAAGTTAATAACTTAATTAACACATGCAATGAACTAATGTGATGAATTTATAAACAAGAAGTAAGATACTCAAGAAAACCTCTCGATTCTTTAGTGAGCCTCACACATGCAATAAATTCTATAGTCTCCATATGAACCTACAACATGCACGATATTAAGCAACTTTTTTATGTGTTTCCCCTAGACTTCAGGTCATTCTCATGCCAGACTCCTAAGGGTTTAGACAACTTTGCTCTAATCTAAGATTTATCTCTCGAGTCCACTTCAATCAACAAGATCAAGAATTAAAGAACGAATTGTCAAAATTAAAGAACAAAACATACTTCAATACATAGCAAATAAGTCTTAACAAACAAATCAAATCCTAACTACAACATTTAGCTATTCTAAATAGCAAGAAAACCAAGCTAAACGTGTAGAAAACGTCTTAAAACGGAGTTACAATCTGAAAGAAAAGGAAATTAAACTTATGTGTCGATGTCGGTCCTTCGTCTCTGAGCTCCCGTCTTCGATCTCGAACCTCCACGAACGTTTTGGCTCCCAAGAATGCTCTCTTTGCTCTTCTTACAGAGGGTATTTCGAAATTAGGGTAAAAAGTCTATCAAATTCGGCTCCCCTTGCAATGAAAACATAAGGTTGTATTTATAGGCTCAATCGGTACAGCGTTGCAACGGGAGAGTGTTGCAACGCTGCTACCTGAACTTAGCGCGTTCCTATCGATCCAGCGTTGCGACGCTGCAAGGCAGAGTTGCAACGCCCTCTGTGCGGCTTTCCAACTTGTATTCTTATAGAGATAGCGTTGCGACGCTGCCTTGCAGCGTTGCAACGCTATCGGCAGTAATCTTCCAACGCCTCTAAGCAGCACGTTCGGCGTTGCAATGCCATCACCTCGGATCTTCATGCTTGGATTGATCCTTTAACTCCCAATTGATATTTTTTTTAGCTCCAAATAGCCTCGTTTGGATCCCGAGTGATCCAATATGTCTTCAATTGTTTTGTTTAAATTCTTAACCTGAAATTGACTGATTAAAACACATAAAAGCCCTGAAATCATTGTAAAACTAGCAATAAATAAGCCTAAGGATAGCACATTTTGTGTGCTATCATTGACGTACTAGCTCCATCAACAACTCTTGCTGATGTACTGTCCATTTCATTTAACACAATCTTACTCCTTGGTAAGTGATCCTCGATGTGGTCTTCCTCAAGGAAAGTGGCGTTTGTCGACACAAGCACCCTATTATCCTTATGATCGTAAAACATACCACCCTAGTCTCTTTTGGGTAACCTACAAAGAGGCACAACTTTGAACGGGGTTCTAATTTCTTCGGGTTTGACACCAACACATGGGTCGGGCATCCCCAAATTCTGAAATGTCGTAAACTGGTTTTACGACCATGTCAGATTTCGAAAGGTGTTTCACAAACACTCTTCGACGGAACTATGTTCAAAATGTATACCGCAGTAACCCCAAAAAGAAGCAGGGAGACAAGCATAGCTCATCATCAACCGAACCATGTGTTGGGATGTATGTCCTCATCTCGTGTAGTTTGGAATATTCCAAGTTGTAAATGAATAAGAGTTATTTATTTCAACATTTGTAATAAATAAGAGTTATTTATTTCAACTTTGTGTCTCGCATTTTTCATAAATTTAATCCAATAAACTAAGCTCCAGGGTCATTGTATTAATGAGAGAACTAAGAACTTGAACGGTGTGTAGTGGGCACACGGGGAGGATCACGTTCGAGTTAATGACCCGAACGGTCTCACGATATACGGATAGGGTTGGAGACCTAATCCTCGGATACACATCGTGGATGCGGCCCGCTTTGTATTAGATACAAAGCGAGGTGATCGGACTCGTTCATGTGGTTGACATGCGAGTGGGGGCATCTGTGCAATGAGATTGTACAAGGCCGGGCCGTGAATTATTAGACTTTACGATGTAACACCGTTAATGATATAGAGCTAATAAATTCGTAGATGACCATTAGTGACTCGACCTTAATCACGGCGTGTCACGGACTCACTGCTCTGCGGGTCCGTCCTTTGACTAAATACGGGTGAGGGTGGCCACTTGTTGCTCGCCCAATATGCCTACCTTCTCGGGGCGGGACCACGTGGGGAGTCGGGAACTTGACTACGCAAGAAGGAATTCACTCGTCGTTCAGACTTAGGGAAACTAGAGGGTTGTTCCCTTAAGTCTTTGTCTCCGGGGCTTGAACAACTGAGCCCCACTCTCTCATTGGCACGAGAGGGTTGTTGTTTATGGTTGGACCATGCAACATACTTGTTCATTAGAGGAGCGGTGGGACTTAAGGAGCAAGAGGTATACTGTGAGGGTAAAGCGGTAATTTGACCCGGTTTGTGACTACGAACAACCCTGTGAAGGGTCGACTCATGGGTATTGGTTATATCGATGGACACAACTTGTCCCACTGGTGATGAGAGTGCGACTCACGGGCTTTAGTGGAGTGTTACCGTAGCTAATGAATGTTGAATACCAAGGTCAAAGAGTTTGTGAGTTAGTCTCGGATCATTGGAGCTCGTCACGTGTAGGTCCATTAGGTCCCTCGGTTGGCTCAAATTGGACAAATTGAGGGTTTACAATTTGGTGTGAATTTGAAGTGTTCAAATTCATTATTTGGGTATTTATGTCATTTATATGAGATATAGATGACATAATATATAGTTTGATGTGAATGAGATTCATAATAAACTATAGTATAGCCTAATTGATTAATTAGTGCTAATTGGAGAAATTGAATTGAGAGAAATTAAATTGAATGTGATTCAATTTATAATTCCACATTTATGCAAATGAGATTTGTATAATAAGGTATGAGATACCTTATATTATATAATATACAAATGTGATTTGTATATTATATGGTTGTGGTAAAATTGTGATTTGGTGGAGGTTTTAACTCCATCACACAATAGTATTTAAAGGCTTTGCAAGAAGCCTTTGGTATGCCATTTGCCATTTTTTGGATTTCCATCCAAAGAGAGCAAATGTTTTCACTCTAGAACTCTCTCAATTCTCTCTAATTCTCTCCTCACCCAAAATCAAAGGGAGTCCCACCTACTCTCCCTCAACCTCCCGAGAACAACCGAGAAGACCCTTGGGAGGTGTCTCCCTGTTCGGATCGAGGTTCGTGTTTGAGGAGAACGTCGGATCGAGAGAGATCGTGACCGGAGAAGGAGAAAACGTTGAAGAAGAGTTCTTCAAGAGGTTAGTATCTATTACTTACTATTTACTTCTTCTTCTTTGCATGTTTAGCCTAGGATCTATGAGATAGATTCAATTTTAAGATAGGAATTACACAACGGATCAACGACGTTTCACAACGTCTTCCGCTGCGGGAATTCAAAATCCCTTCAAATGGTATCAGAGCCAATCGTTGCTCTTCGTTGTGTATTCTGTGAATTCTTAAAATTAGGTGGGTAGCATTAATTTTCATGAGATGAATGTTAATGGTTTGCAATTTTGGATGTTTTCGGTTTTTGGCACTTTTTAGATTTACATTAAAGTTGATGAGATCAATGTAAGGGCCCGTTGTTTTGGGCATTTTTTAATGTAAATCGAGTTTGTAAGTCCGTGTCGTTCGTGACAAGAGTTGTCGTGAAGAAAACGGAGCAAAAACGGGGGATTTCGGTGAAAAACAGCAAAAGTGGTGTTGCTGGA
Organism: Trichosanthes cucumerina; assembly: GCA_036507285.1. Classification (NCBI taxonomy): domain Eukaryota; kingdom Viridiplantae; phylum Streptophyta; class Magnoliopsida; order Cucurbitales; family Cucurbitaceae; genus Trichosanthes; species Trichosanthes cucumerina. The sequence goes on along the minus strand of CM071835.1, from coordinate 83,297,328 downwards.
AGTTCATCAGCGTTGCGACGCCTTCCTTGCTGCTGGAAGCTGCTGCAGTGCAGTGTTGCGACGCTAGCGGTGGCGTTGCAACGCCACAGCGTTGAGAACGCTGGGCACGACGCTATAGATTTTAGCGTTGCAATTTAATAACAATGTTGGAACACCGTGGCGTAGTGGTTCGTGGAGTGCGGAAATTGCGAAGGCGTGCATTGTGGTCGGCGGTTCGAACAAGCTGTTATGCAACTGCCATTTATTTTCGGTCAGAATCGTGCGAGACTATACATATTAGCGTTGCAAGTTATTCTCAAGGTTGTTGCCTTCCGTAGTGGTCCTTGGAGGCGCGGATTTTGTGGGAAGTCGGTCGTGTGCATCTGTTCGATCCCCAGCTTCTGCAACTGCCGGTTTTGTTTTTTATTTTATTTATTTCTTTGTAAAAATGGTTTTATAATTGTATTTTATTTAATTATTTTAATTAATATTAATATAAATGTTATATTAATATTAATTAATTTAATTTTGTGTCCCTAGGGTGCCAAAAATCGGTCCAATATTGCTATTTAATAATTTTATGCATGAGATGTATGATTTAATTATTTATATGTGCATAGAGTATGCCATATAGATTTAAAATCCCACCTTAGGTTAAACATTTCATGCATCATATTTATATTATAAGAGTTATAATATATAGTATGCATGATAGGATTATATTATAAGAGTTATAATATAATGTTTGCATGATTTAATTTATTTAATATAAGTGTTATATTTTTTAAATTAAAAGCATGCTCATGCATTTAATTCATGTGATGAATGCATGTTATAGTATAGTATTATTCATGTGATGAATGATCAAGCACTATAACATAGAAATGCATGTAACATAAGTTAATTATTAGTTTCAAATGGTTTAGAACTTAAATAATTAGACTTAGTTTTTCTAATTCTAATAAGATTAGAAATAGGAAATCAAATATAACCTTTGAATGGAGACTGATAAGTAACTCTGTCTAAGGAAGGTTTTGTCTAAGGCTGGGGTATTTAAGTTGACACTTGCGGAACACCCTTACCTGGAAACCGACCTGGGAGTGAATTCGGTCCGGAGATTCGTAGGTTATATTCTCGTGAGTACTGTTAATTAAGAGTTAATTAATTTACTCACATAGACCTAAGTTAATAATGTGATTATAGACTTAGGCTAACCCAATATAAGAGTTATATTGGTAGACTTAGGTAAATTTTACCCGGTTTATCTAGGTCAATCCCGAATATTTTAAAGTGCTGAGTGGGAGGAAATAAAGTGTATGAGATACATTTATTTTTCCATCCACAAATCTCCGTTAAGTTCGCACCGTGAGATCCATGCTCGGCCTCGTGGCGCAAATGGGAGCGTCCCCCTACGGGTGGCATTTGTATGGATCAATATCAACGTGAATGGAGAGAGTACTTATAGTGAGTGGGAGCGGGACCTGTGAAAACGGGACCCACGGTCTCTTCTTTCGATTCACACCGTGAGACGCCTATGATCCACCCGCTAGTTTGGCTGGGACTGGACAATCCCTACGGAGGGCCTTGATCATGGGGGTGAACACCGTGAATTCCCAAAGGGATACGATTTCCTTGTTGGTTTTCTTTCTTAGTCCTCCCTACGGCGGCTATTGTTTGGGCGGATACTTGAAAATTTAAAGATTGAGGTGACACTCACGGGATTCATTAAGAGTTAATGGATTACGACCAAAAATGGTAGCTGGATGCCTAATGGAATAAGAGTTATTCAGTATTAGGGTGCAGTCGAGAGAGTCTCGTCCTAGAGGAGGAGTGGGTTTGTCTACCCTACGGTGGCGGTCATTCTAAACCTTTAGGGTATCATTGCAAATTTTTGAATGACCTAGGGATCATAGGATAAAATTTGCTAAAACCCGATTGGATTTTCAAAAGTTTTATGAGACTAATACAAAGTTTTTCATTTTATTTCAAAGAACAAAATGTCAAACGCTTTTTAGCGCTTCTTTAGCTTCCGTTAAGTTAGTCGACGATAGTATTTCGTGGAAAAATAATATAGACACGATTTTGGTAAATGACGACCAAAAGTTCGCTCGCTCACCGAGGAGGGTCCTCGTGTGCTTTGTTCAACGGTCCTATTCAACAATCTACAAACCTTTGGTCCTTGGTGCAAACTAGGGGACGGGAAGTCGAGGCAAGTGTTGCCTTAAGACCTTTTCACGGGGTATGACCTGCAGGATAAAGTTTTGTAGACTCTTGAGCCCTGGGGAAAGAAGGAGAAGTTGAAGGAAATTAAGGTTGGATGCGTTGCCACCCTAAAAGGCAAAGAAATCAAGGATGTTGCGAGAAAGTGTTTCTCTTGCACAGCGGGGATGGACACACGAAAAGGAGTTGTCCCAAGTTCCTTGATGAAAAGAAGATGGCAGTAAATGTGATTTACTTGTCACGAAACTTGTTTAGTGGAGAGTAATGACTCTGCTTGGATATTGGATTGAGCGCCACTAACCATGTTTGCTCTTCTTTTCAAGGATTAAGTTCTGGCAAGCAGTGCAAAGAGGGTGAGATAACACTCGGGGTTGGATCAGGAGAAGTTGTCTCGGCTACAAATAATAGGCACGTGAAGTTGTTCTTTGGCGGGAAGTACTTATTATTGGATAATATGTACATAGTTCTGGGTTTACGAGAAACCTAGTTTCTATTTCTGCCTATTAGAACAAAATATTTTGTTTCATTCAAGAGTAATAAAGCGTTTATTTCTCGAAATGGAAATTTGATTTGTTCGCTTCGCTTGAGAGCAATCTATATGTTTTGAACCCAAATTCGGTCAAAAGTGTTTTGAACACCGAATTGTTTAAAAGCAATTAAACGCATGAACTAAGAGATTAAAAGTTTCTCCAAAAGAAAGTGCCCATCTTTGGCATCTTGGTTAGGCTACATTAATCTCAATAGGATTGAGAGACTAGTGAAGAGTGGACTTCTAAGCGAGTTGGAAGAAAACTCTTTTTTAGGTGTGTGAGTCATGCCTTGAAGGCAAGATGACCAAACGTCCTTTTAGTGGAAAAGGATATAGAGCCAAAGAGCCTCTTGAGTTAGTACATTCTGACCTTGTGGTCCGATGAATGTTAAAGCTCGGGGCGGTTATGAGTATTTCGTATCTTTCATAGACAATTACTCCAGATATGAGTATATTTACCTAATGCACAAGAAGTCTGAAACTCTTGAAAAGTTCAAGGAGTACAAGACTGAGGTTGAGAACCTCTTAGGTAAATCGCTTAAAACACATCGATCGGATCGAGGTGGAGAGTATATGGACACTGAATTCCAAGACTATATGATAGAACATGGAATTACGTTCCAACTCTCAGCACCTGGTATGCCACAACAGAATGGTGTATCAGAGAGGAGAAACAGAACCTTGTTGGACATGGTTCGGTCGATGACGAGCTATGCTCGTCTCCCTGATTCTTTTTGGGGTTACGTAGTGGAGACTGCGGTTTACATTTTGAACATCGTTCCGTCGAAGAGTGTTTGTGAAACACCTTTCGAACTCTGGCATGGTCGTAAAACAAGTTTACGTCATTTCAGAATTTGGGGATGCCCGACCCATGTGTTGGTGTCAAACCCGAAGAAGTTGGAACCCCGTTCAAAGTTGTGCCTCTTTGTAGGTTACCCAAAAGAGACTAGAGGTGGTTACTTTTACGATCCTAAGGATAATAGAGTGCTTGTGTCGACAAACGCCACTTTCCTTGAGGAAGACCACATCAGGGATCACTTACCAAGGAGTAAAATTGTGTTGAATGAAATGGACAGTTCATCAGCAAGAGTTGTTGATGGTGCTAGTACGTCAATAAGTGTTGTTGATCCTAGCTCGTCTAGTCAAGTCCGTTCCCAAGAGTTGGGAATGCCTCGACGTAGTGGGAGGGCTTTGAGACGGCTGAGCGTTACATGGGTTTATTTGAAACCCAAGTCGTCACCCACGATGATGATCGTGAGGATCCATTGACCTATGATCGGACAATGGTCGGCGTTGACAAAGACGAATGGATTAAAGCTATGGACGAGAAAATGGAGTCGATGTACTTCAATTCCGTCTGGGAGCTTGTGGACCAACCGGATGGGGTAAAACCTATTGGTTGCAAGTGGATCTACAAGCGTAAACGTGGCGTAGATGGGAAGGTGCAGACCTTCAAAGCTCGACTAGTGGCAAAGGGTTTTACCCAAGTGGAAGGGGTTGACTATGAGGAATCCTTTTCACCTGTTGCCATGGTAAAGTCGATTAGAATCCTTCCGCCATTGCCGCATATTATGACTATGAGGTATGGCGGATGGATGTCAAGACCGCCTTCTACGAATGGCAACCTTGACGAGACCATCTACATGGACCACATTGAGGGTTCATTGCCCAAGGCCAAGAGCAAAGAGTTTGCCGGCTTAAAAGGTCTATTTATGGACTGAAACAAGCCTCGAGGTCTTGGAATATAAGGTTTGATGAGGCGATCAAATCTTATGGCTTTAATATTCAAAATGTTGACGAGCCTTGTGTCTACAAGAAAATCGTCGACAAAACTGTCGCATTTCTTATATTGTATGTGGATGATATCCTTCTCATTGGGAATGAGGTAGGATTTCTTACTGACATTAAGGAATGGTTGGCTTCGCAATTCCAAATGAAAGATTTGGGAGAGGCACGGTATGTTCTAGGTATCCAGATAGTCCGGAACCGGAAGAACAAAACGCTAGCCATGTCTCATGCATCTTATATTGACAAGATGTTGTCTAGATATAAGATGCAGAACTCCAAGAAGGGCTTGCTGCCTTTCAGGCATAGGGTAAACTTGTCTAAGGATCAATGTCCTAAGACGCCTCAAGAGGTTGAGGATATGAGGACAGATCCCCCTATGCTTCATTTGTAGGGAGCCTGATGTATGCCATGTTGTGTACTAGGCCCGACATTTGTTATGCAGTTGGGATTGTCAGTAGGTATCAATCCAATCCAGGATTAGATCACTGGACAACCGTAAAGGCAATCCTCAAGTATCTTAGGAGAACGAGGAACTACAACCTTGTGTATGGGAGTGGGGATTTGATCCTTACGGGGTACACAGATTCTGACTTTCAGACCGATAAGGATTCTAGGAAATCCACGCTCGGGGTCACCCTTCATTCGAATGGAGGAGTCGAGTGTGGCGAAGCATCAGCGAGGATGCATCGTTGATTCCACGATGGAAGCCGAGTATGTTGCGGCTTGTGAAGCTCCAAAGGAAGCTGTTTGGCTCAGGAAGTTCATGACGGATTTGGAAGTTGTTCCAAATATGAACTTGCCGATCACACTATTTTGTGACAAAGTGGTGGTGCGAGAGCCAACTCGAGAGAACCCCCGAGTCATAAAAGGGGCAAGCATATAGAGCGTAAGTATCACGACACGAGAGATTGTGCACCGCGTGAGGCGTGGCGATCCACGCAGATAGCTTTGAGCACAACGTTGTTGATCCATTTACAAAGGCCCTCACGGCTAAGGTGTTTGAGGTCACCTAGAGAGTCTAGGTCTTGAGTGCTTCTGACTAGGGCAAGTGGGAGTATTGTAAAAGGGGTATTCAATGCCCTAGTTTATTGTATTACTTTCTTTGTACATTTGAGAAATGTATCATGTACTCCACTATCTTAGTCCAAGTGGGAGTTTGTTGGGATGTATGTCCTCATCTCATGTAGTTTGTAATATTCCAAGTTGTAAATGAATAAGAGTTATTTATTTCAACATTGTGTAATAAATAAGAGTTATTTATTTCAACTTTGTGTCTCTCGCATTTTCATAAATTTAATCCAATAAACTAAGCTCCGGGGTCATTGTATTAATGAGAGAACTAAGAACTTGAGCGGTGTGTAGTGGACACACGGGGAGGATCACGTTCGAGTTAATGGACCCGAGCGATCCTATGATATACGGATAGGGTTGGAGACCTAATCACGGATACACACTGTGGATGCGGCCCGCTTTGTATTAGATACAAACGAGGTGATCCGACGCGTTCATGTGGTTGACATGCGAGTAGGGGCATCATGTGCAATGAGATTGTACAAGGCCAGGACCGTGAATTATTAGACTTCATCGATGTAACACCGCTAATGAGTATAAAGCTAATAAATTCATAGATGACCATTAGTGACTCGACCTTAATCACGGCGTGTCACGGACTCTCGTCTGCGGAGTCCGTCCTTTGACTAATGCAGGTGAGGGTGACCACCGTTGCTGCGCCCAATATGCCTACCTTCTTGGGGGCGAGGACCACGTGGGAAGGCGGGAACTTGACTACGCAAGAAGGAATTCACTCGTTCAGACTTAGGAAAACTAGAGGGTTGTTCCTTAAGTCTTGTCTCTCGGGGCTTGAACAAACGGGGCCCCACTCTTTCATTGGCACGAGAGGGTTGTTGTTTATGGTTGGACCATGCAACATAATTGTTCATTAGAGGAGCAAAGTGGGACTTAAGGAGCAAGAGGTAGACAAAGGTAAAGCGGTAATTTGACCCAATTTGTGACTACGAACAACTTTGTGAAGGGTCGACTCATGGGTATTGGTTATATCGATGGACACAACTTGTCCTACAGTGATGAGAGTGCGACTCACGGGCTTTAGTGGAGTGTTACCAGTAGCTAATGAATGTTGAATAACCGGGTCAAAGAGTTTGTGAGTTAGTCTCGGATCATTGGAGCTCGTCACGTGTAGGTCCATTAGGTCCTCGGTTGGCTCAAATTGGACAAATTGAGGGTTTCTGATTTGGTGTGAATTTGAAGTGTTCAAATTCATTATTTGGGTATTTATGTCATTTATATGAGATATAGATGACATAATATATAGTTTGATGTGAATGAGATTCATAATAAACTATAGTATAGCCTAATTGATTAATTAGTGCTAATTGGAGAAATTGAATTGAGAGAAATTAAATTGAATGTGATTCAATTTATAATTCCACATTTATGCAAATGAGATTTGTATAATAAGGTATGAGATACCTTATATTATATAATATACAAATGTGATTTGTATATTATATGGTTTGGTAAAATTGTGATTTGGTGGAGGTTTTAACTCCATCACACAATAGTATTTAAAGGCTTTGCAAGAAGCCTTTGGTATGTCATTTGCCATTTTTTGGATTTCCATCCAAAGAGAGCAAATGTTTTCTCTCTAGAACTCTCTCAATTCTCTCTAATTCTCTCCTCACCCAAAACCAAAGGGAGTCCCACCTACTCTCCCTCAACCTCCGAGAACAACCGAGAAGACCCTTTGGAGGTGTCTCCTGTTCGGATCGAGGTTCGTGTTTGAGGAGAACGTCGGATCGAGAGAGATCGTGGCCCAGAGAAGGAGAAAACGTTGAAGAAGAGTTCTTCAAGAGGTTAGTATCTATTACTTACTATTTACTTCTTCTTCTTTGCATGTTTAGCCTAGGATCTATGAGATAGATTCAATTTTAAGATAGGAATTACACAACGGATCAACGACGTTTCACAACGTCTTCCGCTGCGGGAATTCAAAATCCCTTCACCATGTCCAACAAGGTTCTGCTTCTCCTCTCCGATACACCATTCTGTTGTAGCATACCAAGTACTGAGAGTTGGGACGTAATTCCATGTTCTATCATATAGTCCTGGAATTCTGTGTACATATACTCTCCACCTCGATTCGATCGAAGTGTTTTAATCGTTTTACCTAACAGGTTCTCAACCTCAGTCTTGAACTCCTTGAACTTTTCAAGAGTTTCAGACTTCCTATGCATTAGGTAAATGTACTCATACCTCGAATAGTCATCTATAAAAGATACAAAGTATTTGTAACCTCCTCGTGCTTTAACATTCATCGGACAACAGAGGTCAGAATGTATAAGCTCAAGAGGTTCTTTGGCTCTATAACCTTTTCCAATAAAAGTACGTTTGGTCATTTTGCCTTCAAGGCATGACTCACAAACTGGTAAAGAGTTTTCTTCCAACTCACTTAGAAGTCCACTCTTCACTAGTCTCTCAATCCTATTGAGATTTATGTGGCCTAACCTTAGATGCCAAAGATTGACACTTTCTTTTGGAGAACCTTTTACTCTTTTAGTTCGTGTTTCTATTGTTTTAAACAATTTAGTATTCAAAATACTTTTGACTGAATTAGGCTTTAAAACATACAAATTACTCTCAAGCGAAGCAGAACACAACAAATTTCTATTTCGAGAAATAAACGCTTTATTACTCGTGAAAGAAACAGAAATATTTTGTTCTAATAGGCAGGACATAGAAACTAGGTTTCTAGTAAACCCTGGAACTATGTACATATTATCCAGTAATAAGTACTTCCCGCCAAAAAATACCTTCACCGTGCCAATTGCTGTAGCTGAGACAACTTCTCCAGATCTAACCCTGAGTGTTATCTCATCCTCTTGTAGCCGCTGCCAGGAACTTAATCCTTCAAAAGTAGAGCAAACATGGTTAGTGGCGCCTGAATCCAATATCTAGACAGAGTCATTACTCTCCATTAAACAAGTTTCTGTAACAAGTAAATCACATTTACCTGCCTTCTTCTTTTCTTCAAGGAACTTGGGACAACTTCTTTCCAGGTGATTGTCCATGTTGCAGTAGAAACACTTTCTTGCAACTTCCTTGATCTCTTTGCCCTTTAGGGCGGCAGCGTGGTCAACCCTAACCTCCTTCAACTTCTTCTTCTTCCCTTTCGGGCCTGAAGAATCTACAAACTTTGTCCCAGAGGTCGAACCCCTGTGAAAAGGTCTAAAAACAACACTTGCCTCAACTTCCTATCCCTTGATTTGCACCAAGGACTGGAAGGATTGTAGATCGTGAATAGGACTGTTGGACCGGGTACCTGCGGACCCTCCTCAGTGAACGCGAACTCTAGGTCGTCATTTACCAAAATCTCGTCAATATTGTCTTTCCACGTTTGAAAAATATCGTCGACTAACTTATCGGAAGCTAAAGGAGCATTAAAAGCGTTTGACATTTTGTTGTTGAAAAAATGAAAAACTTTGTATTAGTCTCGCAAAAACTTTGAAAATCCAATAAGGTTTTAGCAAATTTTTATCCTATGATCCCTAGGTCATTAAAAATTGCAATGATACCGCAAAGATTTAGAATGATCGCCACCGTAGGGTAGACAAAACCACTCCTCCTCTAGGACGAGACTTTCTCGACAAGGCCCTAATACCAGAATAATTCTTATTCCATTAGACATCTAGTTACCATTATTCGGTCTGAATCCATTAACTCTTAATGAATCATATGAGTTTCACCGTCTATCTTTAAATTTCAATCTATCAGTCCAAACAATAGTCGTTGTAGGGAGGACTATGAAGGAAAACCAACAAGGAAATCGTATCCCTTTTGGGAATTCATAATGTTTCGACGCCCATGATCAAGGCCCTCCGTAGGGATTGTCTGGTCTAGGCCAAACTAGCAGGCGGATCATAGGCGTCTCATGATGTGAATCGAAAGAAGAGACCGTGAGTCCCGTTTTCACAGGTCTCGCTCTCACTAACTATAAATACTCTCTCCATTCACATTGAATTTTGACCCATACAAATACCACCCGTAGGGGGACGCTCCCATTTGCGCCACGAGGCCGAGTATGGATCTCACGGTATGAACTTAACGGAGATTTGTGGATAGAAAATTAAATATATCTCATACACTTTATTTCCTCCCACTCAGCACTTTAGGTTAATTGGGATTGACCTAGATAAACCGGCTATAATTTACCTAAGTCTACCCATATAACTCTTATATTGGATTAGCCTAAGTCTTTAATCACATTATTAACTTAGGTCTATGTGAGTAAATTAATTAACTCTTAATTAACGAAACTCACAAGAATATAACCTATGAATCTTCGGACCAAATTCACTCCCAGGTCGGTTCCCAGGTAGGGGTGTTCCGCAAAGTATCAGCTTAAATACCTCAGCCTTAGACAAAACCTTCATTAGACAGAGTTACTAATTAGCCACTATTCATATGTCATATTGATTTCCTAATTCTAATCTTATTAGAACTACAAAACCTACGTCTAATTATTCAAGTTCTAAACAATTTAAAACTAATAATTAACTTAGGTCACATGCATTTCTATGTTATTGTGCTTGATCATTCATCACATGAATAATTAAATTATATAACATACATACATCTCATGTATAAATGCATGTCTATGCTTTTTATCTATGAAATATAACTCTTATATTAATTAAATTAAAATACATACATTATATTATAACTCTTATAATATAATCCTATCATGCATACCATATATTATAACTATTATAATATAAATATGATGCATGAAATGTTTAACCTATGTTGAGATTTTAATCTACATGACATACATTATGCACATAGAATAAATAAATAATACAACAATTGCATAATTTAATAAATAGCATAATTGGACCGATTTTTGGCACTCTAGGGACATTAATTTAATTAATTAACATTAATATAAAAATATATTAATATTAATTAAAAATAAATTAAATAAAATACTTTTTACAAATGAATTAAAATAAAAAATTAAAATAAAAACCGGCAGTTGAAATAAGGTCTCGAACCGCAGCACTCGTCCCACTTGCCACTACACGCGCGAAGTCCTCGCTGGAACTGCCCACTACGCTGCAACGTTCAGCATTGCACCTCGCGCGCCCAACGCCTCAGCGTTGCAACGCTACACCCAGCGTTGCAACGCTTACCTGCAGTACCGCCTGGATCCGCATGGACAACGTTGAGACGTCGAAGAACAGCGTCTCAACGCCGTCGACAGAACAACAAACTCTTTTGTTGTTCTTCGTCATTTTTCGCCCGATTCCGCTCCGTTTTCTTCACAACAACCCTTGCCACGAACGACATGAACTACAGACTCGATTTACATTAAAAAATGCCCAAAACACCGGGCCCTTACATTGATCTCATAAACTTTAATGTAAATCTAAACTAAGTGCCAAAAACCGAAAACATCCAAAAACGCAAACCATTAACATTCATCTCATAAAAAATTAATGTTATCCACCTAATTTTAAGATATTATAGAATACACAACGAAGAGAACCAACCTGGCTTTGATACCAATTGAAGGGATTTGGAATTCCCACAGCGGAAGACGTTGTGAAACGTCGTTGTTTCATTGTGTAATACGTATCTTAAAATTGAATTAAACTACTATAATTCTAGGCTAAACATTCACAAAGAGAAGAAAAACAGTGAGTAACTTGTTACTTACTTGTTGAAGAACTCTTCTTCAAAGCTTTTCCTCCTCCGGTCACGATCCCTCTCGAACCAACGATCTCTAGGAACTCGATCCTCGAACCGAACGGTAAGACACTTCCAAAATGTCTTCTCGCTTGTTCTAGGGAGGTTGAGGGAGAGTATATGTGGGACTCCATTTGGTTTTGGGTGAGGAGAAGAGGTAGACAGAATTGAGAGAGAATGAGAGAATTTTCTTTGCTCTCTTTGGATGAAAATCCAAAAAATGGCAAATGACTTACTAAAGGCTTCTTGCAAGCCCATTAAATATTAGTGTGTGGTGGAATTAAAACCTCCACCAAATCACAATTTTACCACAACCATTTGATATGTAAATCATATTTGCTTATCACATAATATAAGGTATCTCATACCTTATTATATAAATCTCATTTGCATAATTGTGGAATTTTAAATTGAATCACATTCAATTTAATTTTTCTCAATTCAATTTCTCTAATTAGCAGTAATTAATCAATTAAGCTATACTATACTTTATTATGAATCTCATTCACATCAAACTATATATTATGTCATCTATATCACATATAAATGACATAAATACCCAAATAATGAATTTGAACACTTCAAATTCACACCAAACTGTAAACCCTCAATTTCTCCAATTTGAGCCAACCGATGGACCTAATGGACCTACAGATGACGAGCTCCAATGATCCGAGACTAACCTGTCAAACTCTTTGACCCGGTTACTCAACATTCATTAGCTACGGTAACAATCTACTAAAACCCGTAGCTGGACTCTCATCACTGTAGGACAAGTTGTGTCCATCGATATAACCAATACCCATGAGTTGACCCTTCACAGGTTGTTCGTAGTCACAGTTAGGTCAAATTACTGTTTTACCCCTGTGTCTACCTCTTGCTCCTTAAGTCCCACTGCTCCTCTAATGAACAACTACGTTGCATGGTCCTACCTAAAACAACAACCCTCTCAGGCTAGTGAGAGGGTGTGGCCCCGTTGTTCAAGCCCTGAAGACCGCACTTAAGGGAACAACCCCTCTAGTTTTCCTAAATTGGGAACGAGTGAATTCCTTCTTGCGTAGTCAAGTTCCAAGCTCCCCACGTGGTCCTGCCCCTGAGAAGATAGGCGTATTGGGTGAGTAACTGTGACCACCCTCACCCGTACTAGTCCCAGGACACATCTTTGCAGACAGGAGTCCGTAACACGCTCAGGATTAAGGTCGAGTCACTAATGGTCTCCTACGAATTTATTAGTCCCATACTGTTAACGGTGTTACATCAGTAAGTCTAATAATTCACCGTCCGGTCTTGTACAATCTCATTGTACAGGATGCCCCCACTCGCATGTCAACCACAAGAACGAGCTGGATCACCTCGTTTGTATCTAATACAAAGCGGGTCGCATCCACAGCGTATCTAGGATTAGGTCTCCAACCCTATCCGTATACTGTAGACCGTTCGAGTCATTAACTCGAACGTTATCCTCCCTGTGTGTCCACTACACACCATTCAAGTTCTTAGTTCTCTCATAATACAATGACCCTGGAGCTTAGTTTATTGAATTAAGTTTATGAAATATGCGAGACACAAAGCTTTGGAAAAATAACTCTTATTTATTTCAATTTACAATATTACAAACTACACGAGATTAGGGCATACACCCCAACAACATAATTGTGGAATTTTAAAATTGAATCACATTCAATTTAATTTCTCTCAATTCCATTTCTCCAATTAGCACTAATTAATCAATTAGGCTATACTATAGTTTATTAGAATCTCATTCATGTCAAACTATATATTATGTCATCTATATCATATCAATGACATAAATACCCAAATAACGAATTTGAACACTTAAAATACACACCAAACTGGAAACCCTCAATTTGTCCAATTTGAGCCAACCGAGGGACCTAATGGACCTACTGATGACGAGCTCCAATGATCCGAGACTAACCTGTCAAACTCTTTGACCCGATTATTCAACATTCATTAGCTACGGTAACACTCCACTAAAGCACGTAGCTGCACTCTCATCACTGTTGGACAAGTTGTGTCCATCGATATAACCAATGCCCGTGAGTCGACCCTTCAAAGGTTTGTTTGTAGCCACAGCTGGGTCAAATTACCGTTTTACCCCTGTGTCTACCTCTTGCTCCTTAAGTCCCACTGCTCCTCTAATGAACAACTACGTTGCATGATCCTACCATAAATCACAACCCTTTCGGGCCAGTGAGAGGGTGGGGCCTCGTTGTTCAAGCCCTAGAGACAACACTTAAGGGAACAACCCCTCTAGTTTTCCTAAATTGGGAACGAGTGAATTCCTTCTTGCGTAGTCAAGTTCCAAGCTCCCCACGTGGTCCTGTCCCTGAGAAGATAGACATATTGAGCGAGTAACTATGACCACCCTCACCTGTACTAGTCAAAGAACAGACCCCTGTAGACAGGAGTCTGTAACACGCTCAGGATTAAGGTCGAGTCACTAATGGTCATCTACAAATTTATTAGTCCTATACTGTTAACGGTGTTACATCAGTAAGTATAATAATTCACGGTTCGGTCTATTACAATCTCATTGCACAGGATGCCCCCACTCGCATGTCAACCACATGAACGAGCTTGATCACCTCGTTTGTATCTAATACAAAGCGGGTCGCATCCACATCGTATCCAGGATTAGGTCTCCAACCCTATCCGTATACTGTAGACCGTTCGGGTCATTAACTCGAACGTGATCCTCTCCGTGTGTCCACTACACACTGTTCAAGTTCTTAGTTCTCTCATAATACAATGACCCTGGAGCTTAGTTTATTGAATTAAGTTTATGAAAAATGCGAGACACAAAGTTCGAATAAATAACTCTTATTTATTTACAACAATGAAATAATACAAACTACACGAGATTAGGGCATGCACCCCAATAAGTATAACTTGAGTCAGTGGAGTATGTAATTCACTATCCATATCACCGTGATTTTTCTGATGTAGTATTTTTCGTGTCTGTACTACCTTCCTGTTATAGCACGTATATCATATCATATAATCATATCAATATGATAATTACGCCATGATATATATTCCCATACCTCATATTCTATCTGGATAATCACATTTCATTCCCTTTTGTTGGTTCCTCCTAGAACTACCTACTAATCTTGCACTTCTCCTTAGATTTTGAATGTTTCCCATGTATCTATCTTTAGCCATTACCTATTATATATCATTTATTCAAGTATATAACAATTATTATCTTCGTAAAGTAGTGGAATATAACCTATATGCATTGTTATTTAATTACATAACTAAAAACGTCGAATATAATCATAAAGCTATTGATAGCACACAAAATGTGTTATCCTTAGGCTTAATTATTGCTAGTTTTATGATGATTTCAGGGCTTTTACGTGTTTAAATCACTCAATTTCAGGTTAAGAGCATGAACAGGACAATTGGAGACATTTTAGATCACTCGGTATCAAAACGAGGTTGTTTGAAGCTAAAAATAATACCAATTGGAAGTAGAAGAACCAATCCAAGCTAGTAGACTCGAGGTGATGGCGTTGCAACGCCGTGATTGCAGCTTTCAAGCATAGAAGAACCCTGTCGATAGCGTTGCAACGCTGCTTCGTCGCAACGCTATCTCGATAAGAGAATGAGCTGAAGATCCGTGGCGAGGGTGTTGCAACGCTGCCTTGCAGCGTCGCAACGCCAGATCGATAGCAACGCGCTTGTTAACGTAGCAGCGTTGCAACGCTGCACTTAGCGTTGCAACGCTGCACTTAGCGTTGCAACGTTATCGACTATTTCCTTATTCACCACGCGTTTAGGGTACAACATTGATGTTGTATCGATTGAGCCTATAAATAACACCTTACATCTTCTTGCAAAAGGAGTCGAATTTGATAGACTTTTGACCCTAATTTCGAAATATCATATGTAAGAAGAGAAAAGAGAGCATTTCTTGAGAGCCAAAGTATTCGTAGAGGTTCGAGATCGAGACGGGAGCTCGGAGACGAAGGACGACATCGACACATAAGTTTAATTTCTCTTTCTTTCAGATTGTAACATCGTTTTAAGATGTTTTCTACACTTTTAATTTGGTTATCTTGTGATTTCGAGTAGCTAAATGTTTTTGTTAGGAGTTGATTTGCATGTTAAGACTTATTTGCTATGTATTGAAGTATGTTTTGTTCTTTATTTTTGGCAATTTGTTCTTTAATTCCTTGATCTTTTTGGTTTAAGTGGACTCGAGAGAAAAAGCTTAGATTAGAGCAAAGTTGTCAAAACTCTTAGAAGCCTAGCATGAGAATGACCTAGAAGTCTAAGGGAAACACATAAACAAGTTTCTTAATGTCGTGCATGCTCTAGATTTAATAAGGAGACTTAGAATTTATTGTGTGTGCGAGGCTCACTAAGAATCGAGAGATTTTCTTGAGTATTCTACTTCTTGTTTATAAATTCATCACATTAGTTCATTGCATGTGTTAATTAAGTGTTAACTTGTGAAGTCAATTTCCTCCTAATCTATCAATTCGTTTCTCCATCTGTTTGTTTGTCTTTACTTTCATCACCTATCCATGTTATGTTACTTTAGCTAAAATTGAGAATTAGTATCTTGGTAATTAATTAATCTAGAAACCCATTCACAAGAACGATACTTGGACTCTCAAATCAGTATACTAAAACTTGACCCGTACACTTGCGGTATTGCATTATCATAAATTTTACGCAACAACTATTTCATAACTATTGTATTGAACGATATTCCTGTTCAAATTTACCATATTCCTCTGTATAAACACATTTCACCAAACCATCATTATAAACCACAGTTTACTAAAAGAAGATGTCATGCACCAGTATTTATCACTACAAATTTACATTTATCAATACAACTACACATCCCTTAGTGTTCATAATTTATATTTTTCCTATTTCATATTTCCTCTAAGTTGACATGCATCAATTTTTATTCATTCCACTCATAGTTCATGAAACCATAAACCTTTATAATGAGAAACGGAATAATACAAGTAACCCTCGAAAACATACAGATTTGAAAACATGTTTCCGTTGTATAAACCATACCAAACACAGTATTTACACAGAACCCCTTTAATGTATAAACAATATACAGTATTTACACTTACTGGAATGATGAAAGAGCAACAATGTAGGTCTTCGGTTTCCCTTTCCTTCGCAATCGAGTCGTGATTTTCTACGTCCTTCAATTTCGTTGAATGCACAGGGAGAGGAGGAAAGATTTCTACACCCATTGTTTTGGCGGAAACTTACCCTTAATTTTTGTCATTTACCTTTTCTAATAATTTCCATTTATAAAACCGTTCGACTGCCTTATTTTTTTTAAAAAAAAAATAACTGTACATCACATAACAGGATATATTCGTAAAAGCCCACTAACATTCATGTAAAAAATGACCCAAAATAGACATTTGTGTAAAAATTGGTGGATTATGTACAATTGTGTAAAATGGGCCTCAATTTTGGGCTATTCTTGTTAAAACCCCTTACTAAAAATGTCTTTAATATGAAGGAGTTGTTTTGTTTAAACACACATTGACCATTACATTTTTATTTTTTATTTTTGCAAAGGATCATTGTTTATTTACATTTGTTTAAATACACGTACTAAATTGAACACTTTAGAAAAGAGAATGTCAGTATTTTGCTTTTTCAAGATGACAAAAAAATGACAATATATTTCAACATTAGTGTCATGTAGGAGTGAAATATTCACAAAATATTAGTATGTTATAAAGGGTTATTTACATGATTTACAAAAAATGATTAAGGATCACGAAAAATAATTACGGTTCAAAAAATAATTAAGTAATCACCAATAATGGGGCGAGTTCGTAAGTCTAAAAAATATTTTTAGAGTAGAGAGTCAGACTAACTAAAGACATGTACATTTCATATTATTTTGAATCATGGGATTGTCATCGGTCGCTAAAAATTGTAACTGTAGACAGTTGCAGTTGGTGGGCGTCGGTTTCCCCCAGATATGGTCGCCAACAATTGTTACCAACCATTGGAGAGGGTAGCTGGAAATGGTTGTTGGTTGTCGAATATGGTCGTTGATCGCAAGAGAAGGTTGCTAGTAATTGACGCCGATTGTCGCATATGGTTGTCGAATATGGTCATTAGTCTCCAGAGAATGTTGTCGGCAGTTATTGTGATCACTAGAAAAGGTCGTCGGTTGTTGGAGAAACAATGATAAAATATGTTAATCGGGTTTCTATTCTAAACCCAATTGAGTTGGTAAATTATACTGGTGATAAAATATGTTAGAAGACAAGATATTGGATTGGCAAAAAAATTCAATCCAACTCAACCTAACTTAACCGGCTAAACAACCCGTTGATGAATTATATTACCTGCATAGAAAAGTATGACACTAAGATCTGGTTTTTTGCTAAAAAAATGATGAGATTTGAAATTATTATTCCATGGTTAATTTTGATTTTATGTTACTTTTTTGTTAAAATTAGTGGGCGACTAAAAAAAATTTTGAATAAGGTAAAAATGACCTCATTTGATTCCTAAATTAATTTAATAAAAGTAAAAAATTATAAGTTGAAAATTGATACGCTAAGAGTAAAAACTAAAAATTAAGGCACTGTATAACCATTTTGTTTTTGGTTTTTAGTTTTTTAAAGTTAAAAATTCTAAAAACAAAGTGAAGTTTTTAAAAGGTATTTTTTTTAGTTTTCAACGTTGGCTTGGTTTTTGAAAACATAGGTACAAAGTAGATAAGAAGACATATAAACTCATGGGTAGAAGTAGTATTTTTAGGTTTAAATTTTTAAAACTAAAAACAAAAAATAAAATGGTTATCTAATGGGGCCTAATATTTTCTTGCAAGTTTAAAAATTTAATTTTTTTTAAACTGCTAATCAAAATAATTCTAAAAATATTTTTTTCCTCTCTTTCATAATTAAATATTAAAATCGTTTTTAAACTATAACATAAAATCATACCATTGGCGAATTTCATTGGAACACAACTCAACTTAGTGAGGTATTAGAAGTATCTTTTAGACCTAAAATACTCAAATCATCACAGCTATATTTATGACATTATATATTAAAAAAAAAAATCATAGCAAGTGATCCCACGTGCCATTATTTGTCAACGAAGGTTGTACAAACTTGCAATTTTGCATTTTCCCCTAAGTTAATAATAAGTTAATAACTTTAACCAACTCTATCTCGCTTTCGTTCTGACTAATTTTCTAGGTTTCATCATTGCTTTTTATTCTTAATTGTCATTTATTGTTTTGTATGCACTAATGATTGTAAACGTGCAGTCGTATCTAAAATTCAATTCGATGTAAATATTACGTTTTTACTGAAAAAATCTTGTTTTTGACAACACAGACTTATTTTGCATTCATCCCTAAACTTTTAAACCTTTACTTTGATTGTTTAGGATATTTGATAATCATTTAGGCTGGTTTAATAGTTATTTGGTCTTAGTTTTTAATTTTTGAAAATTAAGTTAAATTCCATAAATAAAAATAATTTTTTTTAATTTTCAAAAATTTGTTTTTATTTTTAGAATTTAGCTAAAGATTCAATTGTTTTTTGTAAGAGTGATGAAAACTATTATAGAAAAAATAAGAGAAAATAAACTTAATTTTTAAAAGCCAAATGGTTATTAGACGAGTCTTTAAGTTTTTAGTTTTTGGTTTTTGAAAATCAAGGTTATAAATACTACTTCCATCTATGAGTTTATTTGTTTTGTTATCCACTTTTTACCTATGTTGTAAAAAACCAACCAAGGTTTTGAAAACTATAAAACCAACATATGTCTCAAAAAGTAGTTTTCAAAAACTTGTTTGTGATTTTGAAATTTGGCTTAAAATTCAAATCTTTTCTCGACAAAGATAATAATCATTGTAGAAATCGTAGAAGAATGATGAGAAAACAAGCACATTTTTAAAAAAACAAAAACGAAAAATCAAATAGTTATGAAATGAGACCTTAAGCCTCGAGGCCCTGTTTGATAATAACTTGAGCCCCGTTTGATAACCATTTTGTTTTTTGTTTTTAGTTTTTGAAAGTTAAGCTTATTTTCACCTAATTTCTCTACAATATAGATCATCTCCCTTAAGTAAGTAGTTGAACTCTTAGCTAAATTCTAAAAACAAAGTCAAGTTTTTGAAAGCTACTTTTTTTAGTTTTCAAAAGTTGACTTGGTTTTTGAAAACATAGGTATAAAGTAGATAAGAAGACATATAAACTCATTGGTAGAAATAGTATTTTTAGGTTTAAATTTCAAAAACAAAAAACAAAATGGTTATCAAACGGGGGCTTGATTTTTCGTTTTTAGTTTTTAAAAATTATGCTTGTTTTCTCACTATTTGTAACGACCCACCCTTGATCACCATTTAAACCTTACCCAACACGCTCTTAACTACGGAGAAGAAAGGCTTTTAAACACCTTTCAAATAAAAATAACATAAAATTTCATCCAAAAGAATCACTTATATTTCAGATTCCAATTCAAAACAAAATAAAATTACAAAACATTCCAGATTAAAGCCAAAATTCACTAAAGTTTAAAAGTAACAAAAAAATACAACTGAAAGACAAGGGAAAGGAAATAACATGGGATTTGTTTCAAACCCCCGTCTTAAGATGAATCGACTTTAAAATAATTGAAGGAGTTTCACTTCACTTTTATGGAATTTATAACATTAACTTGATTAACGATTTTGTTTTGTTCTTGTGATGAATGCAATATGAATTCTAAATTATGATTACACTTATACGACTGCCATGATTCGTTGCATCATTATAAAGATATAGATGTATATGTGAATAAATGAATGAGACCTCATGCATGATGCTTGTTCATGAAAACGATTACGAAAGTTGTGACAATTAATCTCATAATAAATTATTTCCTTTGGGTTTGATAGGACTCCATGTGAATTTAAACTGGGATTTTAGAGGACTCCATACGATTTAGAGTTTAAGAAAAGTCGAATTTATTTCTAAGTGTTTGAGAGAACCCTAACTGATTTTATCAGGATGAATTAATTATCCACAATAATCCGAACAGAAAAGTCATGACTTTATGAAAGGAAATTTTAGGTCCCATTGATGAAGGTTTTAAATTTACAATTTAATAGTCATGTTGCATGTGATTGCATCTCCTAACCCCAGTAGTGGGGTCACTTACGGAGTATTATTTTATAATACTCATTCTTCCTTTTGAAAATATTTTCAGGTAAAGGCAAGAGAATACTAAGTGAATAACGGGAAAGTACTACGAATGCTATGTGAATCACAAAGTCATGTTTTCCGCATTTATAGGGATCTGACTGTCTTTTAAATGATTTCTTTATTGAGTAGTAGATGTTTAGATACTAAATTATTTCAAAACACGAGACTTGAACTTTTCTAGTTATTTTAAATGTTTTGATTTTCTTCGGCATCCCAATTAAAGTGATTTGATTTCTTTTGGATTTTTACTTCTTTTAACCATATTTTATGGCCTCAAATGCATGCATGAGTAGTAATGTAACTAGGAAAAAGTATCCTAGAATTAGGGACGATACAATTAGTAACGAAGGCCAAGGTTATGGGTTTTGTGGAGTCGCTTAAATCGTAAGCATCAATAATCCCATTGCTAACTATCTTCAATGATCGCTAGGTATGCTTAAAAAAAATTATATATATTGTTCGATAATATTTCTTAAAAGCAAGTATATATATACTTATGCAGTTATGGATGTATGTGTTTGAACTGAAGTAAATAGTTGCACGTGGTTCCTATTATTAGTTAATGATTGAAAAGTCTGAGGTAGAATTATTATATTGTAATATATTGGAAAGATGCCACCAAGAGGACGAGCTAGAGAAAGAGGACGAGGTAGTGGACATGGCAAAAGACGAGGAACTAGAGGGGCAGGTGGATCGCCTTCAGAATCAGTAGATCAGAATGTGAATCCTTCAACCATGCGAAACCCACATGAGGAGCAACTAGGTAATCAGGGGAATAGTCCCCTTGCAGCACCAGCAACGAAACAATCGAACCCTAATATGATGACGGTGATGTTGGAAGCGATGTGAGCCCTTGTGCAAGCGACAATGACCACTCAGTTAGCTAGGCGGGTCAGGTACAAGCTAACATGTCAGTTGAGGTTAGATACTTAAAAGACTTCAGGAAGTATAGCCCGCGAACGTACGATGGGTCCTCAAATGACCCTACTGTAGCAGAGTTATGGTTATCATCTTTCGATACCATATTCATATTGATGAATTGCCCTGAGGGGCAGAAAGTGTCATGCGCAACCGTTATGTTGAAAGATAATGCGTACTTATGGTGGGAGTCCGTGTAGAGGATTATAAACACCAACGGAGGCTCAATGACATGGAATAAATTCAAGGAAGCGTTCTGGCAGAAGTTCTATCCTGCCACGGCCAGATATAGATAGCAAGTTGAGTTCTTACAACTTTGTCAGAATAGGAGATCCGTAGAGGTGTATGAGAGAGAATTAACAAGGCTGATGCATTTTGCCCCCGGGTTGGTGGATACTTAAGCCAAGAAGGCAGAACGATTCACGTTGGACCTTGATGAGGTTGTTTAAGGCATTGTGCAGGCATAAACACCTCCTAACTATGCTTCAGCAGTTAGAATAGCAGAATTCATAGGAGCTAGACAATAGTGTGGAAACCAGGTTATCCCAAATCCAGGACAGTCCCTCTCTGACCAGAAAAGGAAGTGAAACCAGAAGGGTTCTAACCCCCAACATTATGGATAGGTTTCACGACCCTCAAATAATTCATGTTCAGCCCCCAGTCAGAGACAACTGAGTAGATCAGAACATAATAGTGGCGAGAAGCCCTGATGTAGTGAACGTGGAGGACACCATTTAAGAATGTGTTTGGCTTGGTCCAGAGTATGTTTTAAACATAGGAGAGATGGGCACAAAGCTGAGAATTTTCCTAATTAGAATACTAGAGGTATTCAACCTTCGAGTTCAAATGGGATTGGATCTTTCAAGCAAATAACCAACCAAGGAGATTCATTGCAAGTATAAGTTGAGAGACTGATAACTTCAATTCAGCAATCACAGGTATGCTTCCAATGCTAAGATACTTTACCATAAGTATTTTGATTCAGGTTCTTTCTCTTCTTTATTGTTGTGGTGAGACAAGCGTAGTTAAAGCTAGAATTCTGGTCTTATGCCCTGTCTAATGTTCCTCGATAGTGGTGAGCCTGTTAGCTATGGAAATTGCTAAAGCCTGTAAGTCAATGATTCTCTTAGTAAGATTAAAGAAAATTTGACCTTCGAACAAAATTAACACAAAAAAAAGTTAAGGGATCTCAAGAGGAGGAAGCACGGGCTAGATATCCTAAGCTCTTACAAGATTAGGAACTATTTCGGACAAAAGTTCTTAAGGAGGGAGAGATATGATTAATTTATATATTAGATTAAAATTATTGGAAGAATGATAGGTGAGTTAAAATTTCATAGTTGGTTGTTGTAAATTTTGGAATAAAAATCTAGTTAGAATTAAACTTGGAATTTAGAATTTAAGGTTAATTTGTTTTATTTGTAAAATAAACAAGTAAATAAATAAATAAATGGTTGTGGGATTTGTTTTAATTGTAGAAATTTAATCTTATGACATTTTTATAGATGAAAATAAGGTTGATGGCCATTTTAGGAAAGAAAAGAAAATAGAAAATTAAGATTCCACATCTTTGTCGTTTAGCATACAGGCAACCCAAGGCACCTCCTTCTCCCTCATTTCCTCCACCTTCGCGATAGTAGACCACTATTGAAGTGTTGGAGTTTATGCCCGAAACTTGTGTACTTTTGTAAATTGTTAATCAAATAAATAAAAAGTTAATTATTTTGATAATTATTGTATTCTCGCACATAAAATTAAATCCAATAAACTAAGTTCCAAGGTTATAATGATAGATATTGAACAAATGTGTAGTGGACACAAGTTGGATGATGTTCAAGTACATAACGTAAATGGTCTATGATATACGCATGAGGTTGGGAACCTAATTCTGGTAACACCATGGATGCGACCCGCTTTGTATTCAGTACAAACGAGGTAATCCAACTCGTTCATGTGGTAGACATGTGAGTGGGGGCATCCTGTACGAATAGATTGTACAAGACCGGACTGCAAATTATTAGCCTATTAGTGTAACACCGTTAACAAGATAGATCTAACAATTTATAGATGATCATTAGTGACTTGCCCTGAATCCTGAGCAAGTTACGAACTGCTGCTTAAAGAGGTTTGTCCTTAGACTAGTATGGGTGAGAGTGGCCTGTAGTTGACTCAATATGCCTACTTTCTCTGGGTCAGAACCTTGTAGGTAGCTGGGGACTTAACTCTACGAGATGGAATTAACTCATTCCTCAATTAGGGAATCAAATAGGTTGTTCTCTTAAGAACTGAATCCAGGTCTTGACAACGAGACCCCACCTTCATATTTGCCTAAGAGGGATTATGTTTATGGTAGAACCATAAACTTGTTGTTAATTAGAGGATCAGTGGTGTTTAAGGAGTAAGAGGTGATCATAGGGGTAAAACGGTAATTTGACCCAGCTGTGATTACGAACAACCTGTGAAGGCTCAACTCACAGGTAGTGATTATATCAATGGACACAACACAGTCTACAGTGAGGAGAGTGCAGATACGAGTATTTAGTGGAGTGACTCGTAGTTAATGAATGTTGATTACTTAGATCAAAGAGTTTGATCGGTTAATCTCGTATCATTAGAGCTCATGATCTATAGGTCCATTTGGTCCCTCCGTTGGTTCAATATAGAAATATTGAGGGTATACAATTTGGAGTGAAATTGAAGTGTTCAATTTCACACATGAGGAGATTTATCAATCATATGTGATATAATTGATATAATCTATAGTTTAAATATGAATTGGGTTCATAGCAAAGTATACATACGAGAGATATGAAAAAATTATATAAATATTATTTATATAATAAGGTATAAGATACCTAATGAGTATTATATTATACAATATTGGATTTAATTATTGAAAAGTTTCATTCCTTCTTTCAAAATCTCTCCTAACTCCAAAACAAGGATTACCACCATCCTCCCTCTCGTATAGATACAACGGAGAAGATCTAATGGTGATATAGATTGCGCCGAGGTCGTTGAGAACGTGTTGATTTAGAGGTGCAAGGAGCACTAAGAGATTTAGATCTTCAAAGGTAATATGTTGTCCATATTTCTACTTATATTATATGCTTAATCGTTATTAGTATAATGTTCTTGTTTTGATTTATGTAACAAAATCTAAGAACTCGTTCCCTCTGTGAGATTCGATCCTATCAATTGGTATCAGAGACAATTGTGTTCTTGTTTTTGTTCTAGATCTATCAAGAACATAGGTGGGATTGCAATTTTATTCATGAGATGAATGTTGGTTTGCATAATTAGATGTTTCACTTTTGGCACTTAGATTTACAATTTTTATTGAATTGTTCAATGTAAGAGTCTGGTGTTTTGGAAAAAATGTATTGTAAATCGAGTCTATAAGTCCGTGTCGATCGAGGCAAAGAAGTTGTTGAGAAGAATGGAGCAAAATTGAGCAAACACAGAGGAAGGCATTTTTGTTCTGTGCTCGGCGTTGCGACGTTGCTCCTCGGTGTCTGGCTAGTGACGAACCAGCGTTCAACGCCGATACCATAACGCGTGCTGAGGGAGCATCAGTGTTGCAATGCCATTACCGGCATTGCAACGCCGAAGGAGAAATGCTTCCAGTAGTGGCAACGAGCGGAAAAACATAAATTTTCTTTAATATATTAAATTGTAAACATTTTTTAAATAATTTTATTTATTTTAATTAATATAATTAGATTATATTAATTGAAATTAATTTTAGGGTGCCAAAAGTTGTCTAATTTTGCTATTTAATTTATGCAATAGTTGTATGAATTATTTACATGCATAATGTATGGTATTTAGTTAAATCCCACCTTAGGTTAAGCATATTCATGCATAATTTATAATATAAGATGTTATATTATATACTTTGCATAATAAATTAGTATTAAGTGTTATATTAATTATGGATAGCATTGGCATGCATTATAATTCATGAGTTGAATATATTATCTATGTTTTATTATTCATGTGATGAATGATCAAACACTTATAACATAGTATTGCATGTCACCTAAGGTTAATTAATTAGTTTTATAATTTTTAGAACATGGTCTTAATAGACCTTAGGTTATCGAGTTCTAATTTGATCAGAATTAGAAATCGAATAGTTTATAGACTCTGATTAAAGAGGAACTCTGTCTATGGAAAGTTTTGTCTAGGTTGGAGTATTTAAGTTGATGGAAATGGAACACCCCTACCTGTGAACTGACCTTGGAGTGAATTTAATCTAGACTTTATAAATTATTAAAACGTCAGCAATGTTTATTAAGGGGTTAATAAACTCGAAAACCTAGGTTTATAGACTTAGGTAAAATCAATATAAAAGGGTTATATTGATAAACTTAGATAAAAATCATTAGTTGGATTTAACCTATGCCAATTTCCTAAATAGTTAAAGTACTTAGTGGGAGGAAAAGGTGTATATGATACATTAATTTTTTCACCCACATCTCTCCTGGGAAATTCACACCGTGAGATCCATACTTGGCCTCGTGGCGCAAACGGAAGTATCCCCCTTCGGATGGTGTTTGTATGGATCATTATTAAGGTGAATGGAGAGGGTACTTATAGTGACTAGGAGCAGGAATTGTTAAAACAAAACTCACGGTCTCTTCTGTCTGTTCACATCGTGAGATCACTATGGTCAGCCTGCTAGTTTTGCCTCGACAAGTCAGCCCCTTCGGAGGGCTTTGATCATAGGGTATCGAAACATAGTGAACACCTGAAAGAGATAAAAATTACCTTAGTATGTTTTCCAATTTATTCCTCCCTTCAGAGGATTTTTTTTTATCGGGACTCTGGAATCTAAGGATAGAGGGTCACACAAACAGGATACTTTAGAGAATAAGTGTATCCAGACCAAATAATGGTAACTAAAGCTTATAAGAATAAGAGTTATTTTGGTATTAGTTTTTGGTCAAGAATGTTTTGATCCAGAGTAGAAGTGTTTTTTTATTACCATTCGGTGTCATACATTCTATACCTTTGGAGTATAATTGCAAATTATTAATGACCTAGAGATCATTAGATAATTAGCTAAAACTAATTGAATTAGTTAAAGGTTTACCGAGAAACTAATGAAAGTAATTTATTTCTTTCAGCAAACATAAATAACTCAATTATTTCCTTGTTGGCTACGAAAAAACTATCCAGGAAAACAGGATGAAATGGAAGAACAACGTTAACATAATCTTGGTTGCGGATGATCTTATATTTTTGCTCACTGAGGAATGTCCTCAGGTGCCAGGCTCGAATGCAACACGAAATGTTCGTGATGCATATGATAGATGGATGAAGGCCAATGATAAGGTCAAGGTCTATATATTGGCAAGCATGTCTGACATACTAGCCAAAAAGCACTAGGGCATGAAAACCGCTAAGGAAATATGGAATCATTGCAAGGCATGTTTGGACAACAGTCTTTTCAAGTCAGGCACAATAACCTCAAGTACATCTTCAACGCCAGAATGATGGAGGGATCATCTGTTCAGGACCATGTTCTCGATATGATGGTTCACTTCAACACGGCAGAGTCGAATGATACTTCTATCGACGAGTCAAGTCAGGTCAGCTTTATACTGGAGATTATTCCAGAGAGTTTCCTACAGTTTCGAAGTAATGTTGTTATGAACAAGCTTACTTTCAATCTTACCTCCTTTCTGAATGAATTCCAAACCTTTCAGTCCCTGATGAAAATCAAGGGACCAAAAGGTGAGGCAAATGTTGTCAGTCGGAGTTTTCACAGAGGTTCTACATCTGGGACAAAACCAGTGGCCTCACTTTCTTCAAGCCTGAAAGGGAAGAAGAAGAAAATGAAGAAAGTTGGTAAGGGGAAACGAGCTGACAAAACTGACGCCCATAAAGACAAAAAGGTCAAGGAAGTTGCAAACAAACGGAAGTGATTCCATTGCAATGAGGACAAACACTGGAAATGGAACTGTCTGAAATACCTGGTCGAGAAGAAGAGAGAAGATAAATATGATTTATTTTGGTTAGAAACTTGTTTAGTGGATGATAATAATACAACCTGGATATTGGATTCGGGCGCCACTAACCAGGTTTGTTCTTCTTTTCAGGGAATTAGTTCCTGGCAGCAGCTACAAGAAGGGGAAATAACGCTCTGGGTTTGAATTGGGGAAGTTGTCTCAACTGTAGCGGTTGGCACCATGAAACAGTTACTTGGCAAGAAACATATGTTGTTATACAATGTATTAGTGATACCAGGGTTTACTAGAAACGTAATTTCCATTTCTTGCCTAATAAAATAATGTATTTCAGTATCTTTCTCTTTCAATAAAGTGTTTATCTTAAAGAAAGGTGTTGAAATATGTGCAGGTTCATTAGAGAATGGTTTATATATTTTAAGACCAAATTCAGTCAAAATGGTTTTGAATATTGAATTATTTAAAACTGCAAATACACAAACTAAGAAACGAAAATTTTCTCCTAAAGAAAATACTCATCGTTGGCATCTTAGGTTAGGTCACATTAATCTCAATAGGATTGAGAGATTGGTAAAAAATGAACTTCTAAATGAGTTAAAAGAAAGTACTTTACCAATATGTGAGTCCTGCCTTGAGGAAAAAATGACTAAAAGACCTTCTAGTGGTAAAGGTTATAAAGCCAAAGAACGCTTAGAGCTCATACATTCAGAACTTTGTGGTCCGATGAATGTTAAAGCTAGAGGAGGTATGAATATTTCATCTCTTTTATAGATGACTATTCTAGATATGGGCATAGTTACCTAATGCATCCCAAGTCTGAACCACTTGAAAAGTTCAAGGAATTCAAGGTTGAAGTTGAAAATCAATTGGGTAAAACTATTAAAACACTTCGATCTAATCGAGGTGGAGAGAATATCGATTTCAAATTCTAGGGCTATATGATAGAACATTGAATTACATCCCAACTCTCAACACCCGATATGTCTCAACAAAATGGTGTATCGAAAAGGAGAAATATAACCTGTTGGGCATGGTTCGATCAATGATGAGTTGTGCTCATCTCCCTAACTCGTTTTGTGGTTATGCAGTAGAGACTGCAGTTCATATTTTCAATAATGTTCCATCAAAGAGTGTTTCGAAACACCATTTGAACTCTGGCAAAGACGTAAATGTAGTTTACGTCATTTCATAATTTGGGGATGTCCAACACATGTGCTTGTGACAAACCCAAAGAAGTTGGATTCACGTTTGAAATTATGCCTATTTGTTAGCACACGAAACAAACGAGACGTGGATTATTCTATGATCCTAAAGAGGATAAGGCACTTGTATAGACAAATTTCACTTTCTTAGAGGAGGACCACATCAGAGACAACAAACCAAGAAGAAACGTTGTGTTAAGTGAGTTAGACGGAACAACAACAAAAGTTGTTGATAGTGCTAGTGCATCAACAATAGTTGTTGATACTAGTTTGTCAAGCCAAGAAAGCTCATCTCAAGAGTTGAGAGTGCCTTGACGTAGTGGGAAGGTTATAACACAACCTGACCATTAAATGGGTTTAACTGAAACCCAAGTTGTCATACCAGATGACGATTGTGATGATCCACTGACTTATAACCAAGCAGTGGTTGAAAAGAACAAAGACAAATTGGTCATAGCTATGAACCAAGAAATGGAATCAATGCACTTCAATTCTGCTTGGGATCTTGTAGACGAACACGATGGGGTAAAGCCTATAGGTTGTAAATGGATCTACAAGAGAAAACATGGTGTAGATGGGAACATGCAAACCTTCGAGGCTAGACTAGTAGCAAAGGATTATATCCAAGTATAAGGGGTAGACTATGAGGAAACTTTTTCGCCTGTTGCTATGGTCAAGTCTATATGTATCATACTCGCTATTACCACATATTCTGACTATGAAGTATGGCAGATGGATGTCAAGACTGCCTTCTTGAATGGCAACCTTGACAAAAACATCGACATGAACCAACCCAAAGGGTTCATTGAACCAGGGCAAAAACAAAAAGTTTGCAAGCTTAAAAGGTCCATTTATGGACTAAAACAAGCCTCTAGATCCTGGAACATAGATTTGATGAAACAATCAAATCTTAGGTTTTGACCAAAATGATGATGAATCTTGTGTCTACAAGAAAATCATCAATAGTTCTGTCGTGTTCTTAGTCTTATATGTTGATGATATCCTACTCATTGGGAATGATGTAGATTATCTTACTAAAAATTAGAACTAGCTAGCTACGCAATTCAAAATGAAAGATTTGGGAGAGGCACAATTTGTTTTTGGAATCCAGATTGTCCGGAATCGCAAGAATAAAATCTAGCATTGTCTCAAACATCTTACATAGACAAAGTGTTGTTACGATTAAAGATGCAAGACTCTAAGAAAGGTCTATTACCTTTCAGGCATGAGGTTTATTTGTCTAAGGAACAGTGTCCTAAGACACCTCAAGAAGTTGAGGACATGAGACGAATTACTTATGCATCAGCTGTTGGGAGCCTGATGTACGCTATATTGTGTACTAGGTCGGACATTTGCTTTGCAATAGGAATTGTCAGTAGATATCAATCTAATCAAGGACCAAAACACTGGATGGCGGTTAAGACAATCCTTAAGTATCTTCGGAGAACGAAGAACTACATATATAGAAAGTTTTATCCTGCCACGACCATATATAAAAATCAAACTGAGTTCTTACAACTCTGTCATAATAGGGGATCCGTAGAGGTGTATGAGAGAGAATTTACAAACCTGATGCATTTTGCCCCCAAGTTGGTGGATACTTAAGCCAAGAAGGCAGAACAATTCACGTTGGACCTTAATGAGGTTGTTGGAGGCATTGTGCATGCATTAACACCTCCCGACTATGCTTCAATGGTTACAATAGCAGAACTCATAGAAGCCAGATAATAGGGTGGAAACCAGGTTATTCCAAATCAAGGGCAGTCATTCTCCGGCCAGAAAAGGAAGTGAGACTAGAAGGGCTCTAACCCCCAACATTATGGATAGGTTTCACGACCCTCAGATAATTCACGTTCAGCTCCCAGTCAAAGACAACTTAGTAGATCAAAACATAATAGTGGCGAGAAGCCACGATGTAATGAATGTGGAGGACAATATTTGAGAATGTGTTTGGATTGGTCCATAGTATGTTTTAAATACAGGAGAGATGGGCACAAAGTTGAGAATTTTCCTAATCAGAATACTAGAGGTATTCAACCTTCGAGTTCAAATGGGATGGGATTTTTCGAGCAAATAACCCAACAAGGAGAGTCATTGCCAGTATAAGTTGAAATATCGGTAACTTCAATTCAACAATCACAGGTATGCTTCCAATATGCTAAGATACTTTACCTTAAGTATTTTGATTCAGGTTCTATGCTCTTCTTTACTGTTGTGGTGAGACAAGCCTAGTTAAAACTAGAATCGTGGTCTTATGCCCTGTCTAATGTTGTCCCGATAAGGGTGAGTCTTTTAGCTACGGAAATGTTTAAAGCTTGAAAGTCAATGATTCCCTTTGTAAGGTTAAAGAAATTTTTACTTTAGAACAAAATTAATACAAAAAAAAAAAAACTAGGGGATCTCAAAAGGAGGAAGAGGAGGCTAGATATCCTAAGCTCTTACAAGATTAGGAACTTTTTGGGACAAAAGTTCTTAAGGAGGGAAGATTGTTACACGAGAATTCCAGGTATGATTAATTTTGATATTAGGTTAAAGTTATTGGAAGAATGATAAGTGAGTTAAAATTTCATAGTTGGTTGTTATAAATTTTGGATTAAACTTGGAATTTAAAATTTAAGGTTAGGTTGTTTTATTTGTAAAATAAACAAGTAAATAAATAAATAATGTTGGATTTTATGTCCTAAAACTCGAAGTGTGTAATTGATAAACATTTTTTCGTGTTTCTTCTTCGATAAAATTGTTATTGAATTAGTATACCATAATCTTGAATCCAATAAACTAAGGTCCCGAGGCTATTTAATTTAGACTTGAACTTTATGTGATGACATAAAACATGGATCAAGTTCGAGTATATAGCCTAAAATGGTCTATAGTATAGGGATAAGGTTGGGCGCCTTATTCTGGGGACACGATGGATGCGGCCTACTTTGTAGTTAGTACAAACGATGCGATCCTGAATCGTTCATATAGAGATATGTAAGTGGGGGCATCCTATGTAATGAGTTTGTATAAGACTGGACCACGACTTAGTCACTTTTGCTTTATAACACCGTTTACTGTATAAAACTGACTAATTCAATTTTGATAACCTAGGTAACTCGATCTCAATCCTTAGCTAACTATGAACTCCTGTTTATTCGAGATTATCCTTAGATCTGCATGGGTGAGAGCAGCTCAACAACGCTGGCTCAATAAGCTCCCCCATTTGTGGGTAAGACCCAGTGAGATAAATTTGGGACATAGGGTGCAAGACAAAATTCACTCCTACCCGACTCTAGGGATAGTAGATAGGTTGTTCCCTTAAGTGCTGACTTCGGAACTAGAACAAGGGGCCCCACCCTCTCACTAGGCTGAGAGGGACTAGATTTGTTGGTTGGACCACAAATGAATTGTTCTATAGAGGTTTACTGGGACTTAAGAAACAAGAAGTGTTCTCGGGGGTAAAACGGTTTTTTGACCCAGTCGAGACCACGAACAACCTGTGAAGGATTGACTTCTAGTTTTACAGTTATATCGTGTGGACAGAAATATATCTACTGATGAGGGAGTACAACTACGAGACTTTAGTGGAATGACCCGTTAGTTAACAAATGTGGATTAATTAGGTTAAAGAGTTTGACCGATTAATCTCGAATTTTTGGAGCCCATGATCTGTAGGTCCATTAGGTCCCCCTGCTAGCTCATATGCATTAAACTTAGAATAGTATGATGGATTAATTCGAATTGTTCGAATTGGAAAGGAGTTTTAAACCGACAGGTATATGTGATATAACTATTGGTTTTTTATGACACAATATATTGAAATGTGATTTCAATTTCAAAAATATGAACGCGGATTCATGTTCGGGAGGTCAAAATTAGTTAAGAGGGTCAAAACCGTAAAAAGTCAAATGGTTGACTTTTTCGGCTCGGAAAAAGTCAAAGTTTGACTTTGACCAAATGGAAAAGACCATTTTACCCTTGACTAGAGTTAGTGGAATTATCCAAGTTTTTCTTGGACAATCCCACTAACTTAAGTAGATTATGTGTAAACATTATAGAATGACACATAGCCCACTTTAGTTAGTATTTTGTTAGGTGTTGCATTTTGGTGAGCCTTGGCATGCATTTGATGCATGTAATTTCTTTATAAATAGGTTTGTTTTCAAAACAAAGAGGTCTTTTTGCTGAATTTTGAATTTTTCCAAAAGTAGTCTCACCAAAATACTTCTTTTCCTTTCCTCACACAAAACTTTCAACCTCCCATTCTTTCCTTTCAATCCTTCATTCAACGGGTCCCACAACCCGGTTCTGAGTCCAGAGGATAGCGGGGAAGCTCTAGTGGTGGCCCGGTTGTGTTCGGTTTTTGCTTTGGTAAGGAGGAGAGAAGAAATTGAGCTACAAAGGTTGTATATTCTTCTCTTTTTTAGTTTACCGTTTTTTGTATGTTGGCATGTTAATTTCTATTAAGTTAGATGCAATTAGAGTGTCATTAGATCCTTATTCCACTGCGTATGTCTCGTGTTCCATCGTGTGGTATCAGAGCATGCTTTAATTTCACTCAATTGCATATGGTGGGTTGTTATTTTTCATGTGATGAAATTGTTGGAAGCTAAAATTGGTTCACTGTTTTGGCATCGTTTAGGCTTTAATTTCTTGTTATAATTTATAATTTGCTCAAGAGTTTTGAGCCTTAATGTGTGCCCAATGAGTCTGTGAAATTTTGGAGTCAATAGAGTTGAAATTAGGTTGTTATTGGAGATACAACGGGCGCGTTATAAGATCGGAAAAAGCGCCTGTGTCTTTGTTTTTTGGAGCGATTTTTCACCACGCCGCCGTGTGTTCTTCTTCTGCGTTTTCAAGCTTGTTCGGGCCAGTTTAATCATTTTACCCTTTATCCTATAGTTTAATGTACATCTTATGCACATTAAATTATAACCTATAGTTTTCAAATACAAATCACATTCACATTTGAATTTGATATTTGAACTCTTTCAAATATTCAATTCTCTCAAGTAATTTAATATGAATCATATTCACATTAAATTTATAATATATAGTTCCAAAACTATATATTATATCGTATCAATATACATTAAATATATTCCCTAATGAATTTGAACATTTCAAATTCAAATGATCTAAGAACCCTTTACGAGCTACAAGATGGACCTAATGGACCTACAGATTAGAAGCTCCAACGATACGTGATTGCTCGGTTAATCTCATTAACCTCCTAATCAACATTCATTAACTGCGGGAACACTCCACTAAAGTCCCACAGCTGTACTCTTCTCACTGCAGATATATTTATGTGTTCATGGATATTGACCAATAACATCAAGTCAATCCTTCATGAATGTTCGTAACACCAACTGGGTCAAATTACCGTTTTACCCCTGGGTTACATCTTGTGCCTTAAGTACCAGTGCTTCTCTAATGAACAATTTGTTTGTGGTCCTACCAACAAACAGAGCCCCTCTCGGGCCAATGAGAGGGTCGGGCCCTTTGTTCAAGTCTCGGAGACACCACTTAAGGGAACATTCCTCTACTTACCCTAGTAGGCGGGAAGGAGTGAATTCCATCTTGCTAAGTTATGTTCCCAACCGCTCACTCGGTCTTGTCCCCAAGAAGGTAGGCATATTGAGTCGGCGAATCTGGCCACTCTCACCTATACTAGTCAAAGGACAATCCCTCGGGAACAGGAGTTCGTAACCTGCTCAGGATTGAGATCAAGTTGCATAGGTCATCCTAGTGAAATAGAAACCTAACTAGTCAACAGAGTTACAGCTAGAGGTTATTATTTCGTGGTTCGGTCTTATGTAATCTCATTACATAGGATATCCCCACTCACATGTCATCTACACGAACACGTTAGGATCACAGTGTTTGTATCAAATAAAAAGTGGGCCACATCTATAGTTTAACCAGGGTAAGGTACCCAAACCTTATCCCCTAACTATAGACCCTTTAGGCTGTATCTCGAACCGAGATCCTTTTTATGTACATTACATTCAGTTAAAGATTCATTTAACAACCTTGGATGTTTAGTTTATTGGATTTAGGGTTTAAATAAAGGCAAACTCGTAGATAACAAACAATAACACTTTATTACATTAATTAGAACATAATTACAAACTACGAGTTTTAGGGCACAAATCCCAACAAACTCCCACTTGAACTAAAACTTTAGTGGGGTACATCATAATCTAAAACAGTGGTTACAAGAGATAGAAATACAATAAACTAGCGCATCCATATACCCCATTACATATCTCCCACTTGCCCTAGATTAGCTTATGTACATATCTCGTGAGACCGCACTTTCCGGATGACCTCGAACACTTTAGCCATGAGAGTCTTTGTAAACCGATCGAGCAATATTGTGCTGCTCAAGCGATCTTTGTGATCGCACATCTCCTCCTCATTGCACTATCTCTCGTATCAGGTGATACTTCCTCTCGATGTTCTTACCTCGCTTATGGCTGCGAGGTTCCTTCGAATTGGCTACCGCACCATTGTTGTCACAGTATAAGGTGATGGGAGATTCCATATTTGGAACAACTTCCAAATCGCAAGGAATTTCCTTAGCCAAACAAACCTTCTCCTTAGCCGCTTCTGGCAAAGAACATACTCGACCTCCATTGTGGAGTCGTGATGCATCCTTGCTTGATGCTTCGCCATACTATAGCTCCCCGTTCAGGTGAAAACCGATCCCGATGTGGATTTCGAGAATCCTTATCGGTGCGAAAATTAGAATCGGTGTATCCAGTGAAGGATCAGATCCTTGAGACCCATACACAAGCATATAGTCCCTCGTTCTCCTTAGATACTTGAGGATATTTTTAACTATTGTCCAGTGGTCTAACCCTGGATTTGACTGGTACCTACTGACTATTTCCACTGCATAGTAAATGTCCGGCCTCGTGCATAGCATAGCATACATTAAACTACCTACTGCAGAGGCATAGGGAATATGTCTCATATCCTCAACTTCTTGAGGTGTCTTGGGACACTGTTCCCTAGACAAATGAACTACGTGCCTAAACGGTAATATGCCCCTCTTGGAATTCTGCATCGAATATCTGGACAACATTTTGTCGATATAAGATGCTTGAGACAGTGCTAGCGTTGTGTTCTTGTGATTCCTAAAGATCTGAATCCCAAGAACATACTGCGCATCTCCCAAATCTTTCATTTGGAATTGGGTCGCCAGCCAATTCTTTATGTTAGTTAGGTATCCTACATCATTCCAAATGAGTAGGATATCATCCACATAAAGTACTAACAAAGCTACTTTGTCGTTGACGATCCTCTTGTAAACACAAGGCTCGTCAACGTTTTGGTCAAAGTCGTAAGACTTGATCGCAGTATCAAATCTTATATTCCAAGATCTTGATGCTTGTTTCAATCCATAAATGAATCGATTAAGCTTGCAAACTCTTTGCTCCTGACCTCGTGCTATGAACCCTTCGGGCTGAGACATATAGATGCTCTCGTCAAGATTACCATTCAAAAAGGCAGTCTTGACGTCCATTTTCTAAATTTCATAATCATAAAACGCGGCTATGGACAAGAGTATCCTTATAGATTTCAGCATAGCAACAGGGGAAAAAGTTTCTTCATAGTCAACTCCTTCCCTTTGGGTAAAACCCATTGCTACAAGTCTAGCCTTAAAGGTCTGTACCTTTCCGGCTGCATCTCTCTTTCACTTATAGATTCATTTACACCCTATGGGTCTAACCCCTTCTGGTTGGTCTACAAGTTTCCATACCGAATTGAAGTCCATTGACTCCATTTCAAGGTCCATGGCTTTGATCCATTGGTCCTTGTCTACGTCATTCATTGCCTGTTTATAAGACAATGGATCTTCTACGCCATCATCAGGTATGATAACTTGAGTTTCAGCTAAACCCACGTAGCGGTCAGGTTGGGAAACAATCCTCCCACTGCGTCGAGGTATTCCCAACGATTGAGAAGGACGAGACTGACTTTAGGTGCTGACTCCTCTATCAACTCTTGATGAGGGTCCAGCTTGATCAACAACTCTTGTTGGTTCATGTGTAGCTTCATTTAGTACTAATTTACTACGCGGTTTATGGTTTCTCATGTGATCTTCCTCCAAGAACGTGGCGTTTGTCGATACAATCACCTTATTTTCTTGTGGGTCGTAAAAAAGACCACCTCTTGTTTCTTTGGGATAACCAACAAATTGGCATAATCTTGAACGAGGTTCCAGTTTCTTTGGGTTTGTCACGAGCACGTGTGCCGGACAGCCCCAAATCTTGAAGTTTTGTAAACTAGGTTTACGCCCCTTCCAAAGTTCAAAAGGTGTTTCTGAAACACTTTTTGATGGAACACTGTTCAAGATTTGAACTGCAGTCTCTACTGTGTATCCCCAAAACGAGGCAGGCAATTGAGCATAGGTCATCATAAAACGAACCATGTCTAACAAGGTTCTATTTTTCCTTTTTACGACACACCATTTTCTTTGTGGTGTATTAGGTGTCGAGAGTTGAGATTTAATTCCATGTTCTATCATATAGTCCTGGAATCTCAAATCATATACTCTCCACCTCGATCGGATCGAAGTGTTTTAATGCTTTTCTCTAATGCATTCTCTACTTCAGCCTTATACTCTTTGAACTTTTCAAGAGTTTTAGACTTGTGATGCATTAGGTATAGATAATCATACCTCGAATAATCATCTATGAAAGAGATGAAATATTCGTACCCTCCACGAGTTTTAACATTCACCGGACCACAAAGGTCCGAATGTATAAGTTCTAAGGGTTCTACGGCTCTATAACATTTTCCAGTAAAAGGTCGTTTGGTCATTTTACCTTCCAAGCAAGACTCGCAAGGCGGTAAAGAATCATTTTCTAACTTGTTTAGAAGTCCATTTTGAGAAAGTTTCTCAATCCGGTTGAGATTAATATGACCAAGTCTAAGATGCCACAGATAGATATTATTGTTTGGAGAAATTCTTTACCTTTTATTTTGAGTGTTAGCATTCTTAAACATCTCATGATTTAAAATTGCTTTAGTTTTATTCGGTTTCAGTACGTACAAGCCATTTTTCAATTTAGCAGAACATATATTGACACCCTCTTTCAAAATGAACGCTTCATTGATTGAGAAAGAAATACAATAACCAAGTTCTATTAACAAGAGATAGAAATTAAGTTCCTTTTAAGCTTAGGAACTATATACAAATTTTTTAAAGAAAGAAATCTATCTCCGAAAAATAACTTGGCATCTCCCACTGCACGAGCTGAGACGACGTCTCCCGTTCTGACCCTGAGCGTCATCTCACCCTCTTCGAGCTCCTTGAAGGAACTAGTTTCCTGAAATGAAGAGCAAACGTGATTAGTGGCTCCTGAATCAAGTATCCAGGTTAAATCATCATTTTCCACTAAACAAGTTTCAAGAACAAGTAAATATAATTTACCTTTCTTCTCTTTGAGCTCAGCAAGGTATTTTGGGCAGTTTCTCTTCCAGTGCCCATCCATGTTGCAGTGGAAACACTTTCCTTTATCTGCAAGCTTGGCTTTTTCCTTGCCTTTGTGCGCAGCAGCAGGTGCCTTCCCTTTCCCTCCTATTTTCTTCTTTTGGGTCTTCTTAAGCCCAGAAGATGAGGTACAGGACTTGGTCCTAGAGGATGAACCCTTTTGGAACCTTCTGGAATGGGCAAACAGATTTGCCTCTCCATCAGCCTGTCCCTTATTCTTCGTAAGAGACTGGAAAGTCTGTAGTTCATTAAGGAGAGTAGTCAGGTTATACTCTATCTTGTTCATAACCGCATTGCTGCGGAATTGTAGGAAACTCTTCGGAAGAGATTCCAGGATGAACGATACCTGACTCTGCTCGTCAATGATCGCTCCATTCATCTCAACCACGTTGAAGTGGACCATCAGATCAAGAACGTGTTCTCTCACCGATGACCCCTCCTTCATATGGGAGTTATAAATGTATTTGAGGGATTCGTGTCGAATCTGTCCAGACGGTTGTCCAATCATTTCCTGCAGTGAACTCATGATCTCACGAGCTGAGACCATGCCCTCGTGCTTTTTGGCCAGAACTTCAGAAACACTAGCCAAAATATAGACCTTGGCCTTATCATTGGCCTTGATCCAGCGGTCGTACGCCTCCTTGACAGATTGAGGAGCGTTACGAGCAGGAATTTGAGGACATTCCTCAGTTAGTACGAACCGAAGGTCGTCAACAACGAGAATCGTATTCATGTTGGACTTCCACGTAGTAAAATTCTTACCAATTAAACGATCCCTTTTAAGTAAGGCTATTATTGAGGACGACATGCTGAAAATCCAAAATAGTTCTAATTAGTTATGCCTTTTAAACCCATTATAAAAACCAATCTAATTTAGCAAAATTATTAAAGAACCCTAGTGTTTAAACTAAAACCCATTGTTTAAGTTAAACCTTTAATTTTGCAACGATACTTCAAGGGTTTAGAACAAAAGCCTCCGTCAGGCGGTCAGTCATTCCTCCGTTGAATTGAGACTATCTCAACCAATTCCCACTACCAGAACATCTCATGTCCCAATGGTCCTTAGCTACCGTTTGTTAACTAACTTAACTCATCCCGTAAATGTGACCCTACCATTTTCGAGATCCAAGAGGCTTGAGCCAACAAAGCTACTATTAAGAAAGACAAGCTGGCGGCAAACAACCTAAGAGACCCTATCCATTTCTCGGAGTTCACGGTGTTCCGATCCCTATAGTCGAGGCCCTCCGTAGGGGTTTTGTCATTCCCAGACAACCTAGCAAAGTGACTATAGAAATCTCACTGCGACCTAATGGAGGAGACCGTGAGGATACGTTGACACGCGCGCCCCGCTCCCATTTACTATGGATACTTCCCTCATTCACCATGGTATTGAACCATGCAAACACATACCGTAGGGGGACGCCCTATTGACGCCGCGTAGCCGAGCATGGAACTCACGGTGTGAACTCTTGAGGACATGAGAGTAAACTCGATGCGAACATCTCGTTTTCTCCCACTGAAGTTCCTAAAATTAGGGTATGGATTTAACTTAGTCGGATTCTGGCTAAAAGAATCTATCTAAGTCTATGCCTATTATAACTATTATAACTAGGTCTTAAAACCTTATGTCTAGGTGAATAAACATTTAATTACCTAGAGATAAAACAGAACTGAGGTTAATTCAACTCAGGTTCCGTGTCAGTTCCCAGGTAGGAGGTGTTCCGTTAACCGTCAGCTTAAGTACCCCAGCCTTACACAGAACTTCACCGGTTGAATTCCCTTATAACCAAAGTCCTAAAGTCTTACTATATTTTAAACTATTTAAAATACTACGTAAGACTTATTTCTAATCCT
The DNA here is from genome assembly GCA_036507285.1 of Trichosanthes cucumerina. Lineage (NCBI taxonomy): Eukaryota > Viridiplantae > Streptophyta > Magnoliopsida > Cucurbitales > Cucurbitaceae > Trichosanthes > Trichosanthes cucumerina. The sequence continues at coordinate 83,257,372 of CM071835.1, read as the reverse complement.
ATTAGAAATTGAAACTTAGGTCTAAATTAATTTTAAACGGTTTAAAACTAATTAAATTTAACCCAAGTTCCTATGCTTGCATGCATTTGTTTATTATAGGTTATGGTTTCTAAAACCCTTTAATTTATAACTTTTATAAATTTTAATAATTAACCTATGATAAAGAAACTATATTATAAATCCAACAATCTATATTCAAATTGGAATTATAAAAAAAATTCAACTACTTGAATTATGAAATTACTTAAACAAAATAACATTTATTTTAAACTAAGTAATTTCATGCTCCATGCAATTTATTTTCCATATAATCTACTTATAACACTTATAATTAATTACTCATGAAAAAATAAATTAGTCATGCATTTAATCATATTCATATAACATTTATATAAATAAAATGTATGAACATGCTTATCCTAAGGTGGGAATAATCTAAATGACATTCATATAGATAAAAAGCTGTAAAACCGGAATAATTTGGCCCCTAAAGTGCAAAAAAAATAAATTACATTAATTTATTTCATGAAACCGGTCCAAAAACACCTTGAACCGACCTTGAACCGCTCGAACCGGACCAAAACCACCGAACCAACTCGAACCGGTCTGCTACTTCTTGAACCGCCTTACGGCATTGCAACGCTGATGCTAGCGTTGCAACGCCTTCTTCATCCTCGCGCGCGCCTGCTATCGGGATGGCGTTGCAACGCCGAGGCGCGCTGTAACGCCGCTACCCTTGATCGCCCGAGTCGATAGGGAATCTTTGGCGTTGCGACGACGTTTCTTGTTTCAGCGTTAACGCCGCCGTAGTTGCTTCGCCGGCAGCAGACTTTCTTCCACAAACACAGCAGCTTCAACCTTCGATTTCTCCTTCGATTCTCAACCGAAATGCATGAAATTTGTCCCGAACGTCTCGTAACTCAATTACAGACTCAATTTTGCACTTTATGTCCAAAAACGCAGGGGCCTTTACATCCAATTAGAACAAAAAAAGAAGTAAACTAAGGCCACAACATTCCTAAACTAGTTTTACAGCAAACCAAATGCATTTCCCACCAAATCAATGCAATTTTGTTTCAAAAACAAAACAATACAAGCATTGCTCTGATACCAATTGATGGAGATCTGATCTCCTTGAGCAGCGGAAACGTGTTTGGGATCGTTAATGTGCTTGATTGTTTTAATTGAAACAAAAACCAGTACATTGACAAAAAGAATACAGAACAAGCATGAATCTCTAATCATATTAGACATGTATAATAGCATACATGCAAACATGTAAAGTTTAACAATTAAACTAAAGGAGAGAAAGAAGAATTACCTTTGTAGACTTTCTCTAACAACAACTCCTTGCTCCAATCAGTACAGCAACCCAAGAAGCTTAAGTTTCTCTATTTTTACAGAACACCACCAATTGGATCACCTTCTATATCTCTGAGTTCTACTTAGATCTACCTTGGTGGGAAGGTAATCCAACATTTGGGAGATTTTGGGAATTCTAGAGATTGCGAGAGAGAGAATTTCTTCTGTGAGTTTCTCTAATTTATCGATCATCATTTTCTTCTTCTCACTAGGAGAAGAAGAACATTCAGTGGGCAACTCCCCACTTCCCTATCGAGAGGGAGATGGGGAGTGGTGGGAACAAGTCCTCTTGACACGTGCCCATTTAATATTATATTAATATTTAATTAATAATTAAATACATTAAATTAAATCATATTTAATTCATATATAATATTAAATAAATGATTAAATCACATTTAATCATTTTACCCTTTATCCTATAGTTTAATGTACATCTTATGCACATTAAATTATAACCTATAGTTTTCAAATACGAATCACATTCACATTTGAATTTGATATTTGAACTCTTTCAAATATTCAATTCTCTCAAGTAATTTAATATGAATCATATTCACATTAAATTTATAATATATAGTTCCAAAACTATATATTATATCGTATCAATATACATTAAATATATTCTCTAATGAATTTGAACATTTCAAATTCAAATGATCTAAGAACCCTTTACGAGCTAGAAGGTGGACCTAATGGACATACAGATCAGAAGCTCCAACGATACGAGATTGCTCGGTTAATCTCATTAACCTCCCAACCAACATTCGTTAATCATGGGAACACTCCACTAAAGTCTCTCACAAGTGCACTCTCTCTCTTTGTAGATATATTTCTCGTGTCCATGGATATTGACCAATAATAGCAAGTCAATCCTTCACGAATGTTCGTGAACACCAATTTTGGTCAAATTATCGCTTTAGCCCCAGGTTACATCTTGTGCCTTAAGTACCAAAGTGCTCCTCTAATGAACAATTTGTTTGTGGTTCTACCAACAAAACAGAGTCCCTCTCGGGCCAATGAGAGGGTCGGGCCCTTTGTTCAAGTCCCGGAGACACCACTTAAGGAAACATTCCCTTACTTACCCTAGTAGGCGGGAAGGAGTGAATTCCATCTTGTTAAGTTAAGTTCCCAGCCGCTCACTCGGTCTTGTCCCCAAGAAGGTAGGCATATTGAGTCGGCGAATCGCCACTCTCACCCATACTAGTCAAAGGACAATCCCTCATGAAGTAAGTTCAGTACACCGCTCGAGATTGAGATCAAGTTGCCTAGGTCATCCTAGTGAAATAGAAACCTAACTAGTCAATCTGAGTCTGACTAGAGGTTACTATTTCGTGGTCGATCTTATGTAATCTCATTACATAGGATATCCCCACTCACATGTCATCTACACGAACACGTTAGGATCACAGTGTTTGTATCAAATACAAAGTGGGCCACATCTATAGTTTAACCAGGGTAAGGTACCCAAACCTTATCCCCTAACTATAGACCCTTTAGGTTGTATCTCTAATCGAGATCCTTTTTATGTACATTACATTGATTAAAGATTCATTTAATGACCTTGGATGTTTAGTTTATTGGATTTAGGGTTTAAATAAAGGCAAACTCGTAGATAACAAACAATAACACTTTATTGAAATAATAACACTTTATTACATTAATTAGAACATAATTACAAACTACGAGTTTTAGGGCACAAATCCCAACAGTGTGTCAACGCATCCTACGGTCTCTTCCATTAGGTCGCACCGTGAGATTCCTATAATGCACCTGCATATCTGCCCGGGAGCGACCTTACCAATCGGAGGGTTGTATTATAGGATTCGGAACACCGCGAACACCAAAAATAGATAGGGTCTCTTAGATCCGTTTTCATTCTTGTCTTTCAAATTTCGGGAGCATAATGATCCTGATCTTTGAGTTTTGAAAATGGAAGGTTACACTTACAAGAATTACTAAGTGTCAGTAAATTCTCGATCAAATGAGCGATAACTAAGTTACTATAGGAATAAGAGTTATTCTAGAGATAGTATTTAGTCAAGATAGTCTTGGTTCAACGGAGGAATGATCGGTCACCCCTCGGTGAAGGTTATTCTGAACCGTTGAAATATCGTTGCAAACATAATAATGATGGGTACATTATTTTTTTGCTAAATTTGATATGATTATAAAGGTTAATATTTTTTACTAAAAATGATATGTTTTTTTTTCAACATGACAAGCTCTTTAGTTCAACTATTAGCTTCCGAAAAACATAACGGCGACAACTATACAACATGGAAAACAAATCTGAATACAATACTAGTAATAGATGACTTGAGATTTGTCTTAACTGAGGAATGTCCTCAGGCCCCTACCTCAAATGCTAACCGAACTAGTCGGGAAGCTTATGATCGATGGGTTAAGGCTAACGATAAAGTCCGTGTCTATATTCTTGCCAGCATGACTGATGTATTGGCTAAGAAATACGAATCCTTGGGCACAGCTAAGGCTATCATGGATTCGTTAAAAGAGATGTTCGGACAACCGTCATCGGTTCTAAGACACGAGGCTATTAAGTACATTTACAACAAGCGTATGAAGGAAGGGACCTCTGTTAGAGAACATGTCCTGGACATGATGGTCCACTTCAATATTGCTGAAGTAAATGGTGGCACCATCGACGAGGCAAATCGAGTTAGCTTTATAATGGAGTGCATTCAGAAGAGCTTTATACCATTTTGCATTTAATGCTTCTCGAATAAAATAGAGTTTAATCGACAACCCTTCTTAATGAGCTCCAACGTTTTCAAACTCTTACAAAAGCTAAGGGAAAAGAGGTGGAGGCAAATGTTGTCACCACCAAGAAAGTTTTAAGAGGATCGTCCTCTAAAACTAAAGTTAAACCTTCAAAGAACAAGAATGTTCAAATGAAAAAGAAGGGCAAGGGGAAGGCTCCCATGACAGACAAGGGAAAGAAAGTTGAAGAAAAAGGAAAATGTTTTCATCTGCGACAAAAACGGGCACTAGAGAGGCGCGAAGTACCTCTTTGAGAAAAAGCGGATAAAGAAGCACAAGGTAAATATGATTTACTAGTTGTTGAAACATGTTTAGTGGAGTATGATACCTCAACCTGGATATTGGATTCCGGGGCCACTAATCATATTTGCTTATTTTTTTAGGAAACTAGTTCCTGGAAAAAGCTAAAAGAAGGCGAGATCACCCTCAAGGTTGGAACAGGAGAGGTTGTCTCGGCCGATGCAGTGGGAGACTTGAAGTTGTATTTCGATGATAGATATATCATACTTAAAGATGTTTTGTATGCTCCTAAAATGAAACGGAACTTAATATCCATCACGTGTATATTAGAACAAATGTATAGAATATCCTTTGAAATCAATGAAGCGTTCATTTTCAGAAAAGGTATTCAAATTTGTTCTGCTATACTAGAAAATAACTTATATAAGTTAAGACCAACTAAAGCAAAATTTTCTTAAATACTGAGATGTTTAGAACAGATTCGTCGTACAAAAATGATAAACTAGCGAATCTGACATTAAAAAATCTCACTGTACACCAGATTTGACTGTTAATCTTGATTGGAACGAAACTCAGAATAAAAGACAAAAAGTTTCTTCCAATGCCTATTTATGGCACTTAAGACTTGGTCACATAAATCTCAATAGGATTGGGAGATTGGTTAAGAATGGACTCCTAAATCAGTTAGAAGACAATTCTTTACCTCCATGCGAGTCTTGTCTTGAGGGAAAAATGACTAAGAGATCTTTTACTGGAAAAGGTCTCAGAGCAAAAATACCCTTAGAACTCGTACATTCGAACCTCTGTAGACCAATGAATGTCAAAACTCGAGGTGAGTATGAATATTTCATCAGTTTCATTGATGATTATTCAAGGTATGCTCATATTTACCTAATGCATCACAAGTCTGATTCTTTTGAAAAGTTCAAAGAATATAAGTCTGAGGTTGAGAACCAGTTAGGTAAAACGATTAAGACACTTCGATCAGATCGAGGTGGGGAGTACATGGACTTAAGATTCCAAGACTATATGATAGAACATGGAACCAAGTCACAACTCTCTGCACCTAATATGCCTCAGCAGAACGGTGTATCTGAAAGAAGAAACAGAACCTTGTTGGACATGGTTCGCTCAATGATGAGTTTTGCTAAGTTACCCTGATTCCTTTTGGGGACATGCATTAGAAACTGTTGTCTATATTTTGAACTACGTTCCCTCTAAAAGTGTGTTAGACACACCTTATGAGTTATGGAATGGGGACATGCATTAGAAACTGTTGTCTATATTTTGAACAACGTTCCCTCTAAAAGTGTGTTAGACACACCTTATGAGTTATGGAAAGGGCGTAAAGGTAGTTTACGTCACATTAGGATCTAGGGATGCCCAGCGCACGTGTTGGTACAAAATCCTAAAAAATTAGAACGTCGTTCAAAGTTATGCCTATTTGTAGGTTATCCAAAAGAAACAAAAGGTGGTATGTTTTATGATCCTCAAAAGAATAAGGTTTTTGTGTCGACAAACGCAATATTCTTAGAGGAAGACCATATCAGAAGTCATCAACCTCGTAGTAGACTAGTATTAAATGAACTTTCCAAAGACGCTACAGATAAAGCTAGTTCATCTACTAAAGTAGTAGATAAAACTAGTACATCTGGTCAGTCACATCCTTCTCAAGAGTTTAGAATACCTCGACGTAGTGGGAGGGTTGTTCATCAACCTGACCGTTACTTGGGTTTAACTGAAACTCATGTCGTCATACCTGATGACGGCATAGAGGATCCATCGACTTATAAACAGACCATGAAAGACGTAGACTGTGACCAGTGGGTCAAAGCCATGGACGTCGAAATGGAGTCTATGTACTTCAATTCTGTCTGGATACTTGAAGATCAACCAAATGACGTAAAATCAATTGGTTGTAAGTGGATCTACAAGAGAAAACGAGACCAAGCCGGTAAAGTATAGACTTTTAAGGCTCGACTTGTGGCAAAGGGTTATTCCCAGAGAGAAGGAGTGGACTATGAAGAAACTTTTTCTTCCGTTGCCATGCTTAAGCCGATTAGAATACTCTTGTCCATCGCCACTTTTTATGACTATGAAATTTGGCAGATGGATGTCAAGACAGCCTTTCTAATCGGCGATCTTGAAGAGAGTATCTATATGACTCAACCAGAGGAGTTTATTGCACAGGGTCAAGAACAAAAAGTTTTTCGGCTTCAGAAATCCATTTATGGGTTGAAACAAGCTTCTAGATCTTGGAATATAAGATTTGATACTGCGATCAAATCTTATGGTTTTGAACAGAATGTTGACGAGCCTTGTGTGTACAAGAAGATCGTCAATTCTACTATAGTGTTCTTAGTTTTATATGTTGATGACATTCTACTCATTGGGAATGATGTAGGTTACTTGACTGACATCAAGAAATGGCTAGCTACACAATTCCAAATGAAAGATTTGGGAGATGCACAATATGTTCTAGGGATTCAAATTGTTCGGAACCGCAAGAACAGAACATAGCCATGTCTCAAGCAATTGATATAGACAAAATGTTGTCTAGGTATAAGATGCAGAATTCCAAAAGAGGTTTGTTACCTTACAGATATGGAATTCATTTGTCAAAGGAACAATACCCTAAGACACCTCAAGAGGTTTAGGACATGAGATGCATTCCCTATGCATCCGCAGTTGGGAGTCTGATGTATGCAATGTTATGTACTAGACCTGACATATGCTATGCAGTAGGGATAGTCAGTAGGTATTAGTCCAATCCTGGATATGATCATTGGACTGCCGTTAAGAACATCCTCAAGTATCTTAGGAGAACGAGGAACTACATGCTCATGTATGGTGCTAAGGATTTGATCCTTACTGGATACACTGACTCTGATTTCCAGACCAATAAAGATGCAAGAAAATCCACATCGGGATTAGTGTTCATTTTGAATGGAGGAGCAGTAGTATGGAGAAGTGTGAAGCAAAACTGTATTGCAGACTCCACAATGGAAGCTGAGTATGTAGCTGCATGTGAAGCAGCAAAGGAAGCAATATGGTTGAGGAAATTCTTGAAAGATTTAGAAGTTGTTCCAAATATGCATCTACCTATCACCCTATATTGTGATAACAGTGGCGCAGTTGCAAACTCAAGAGAACCGAGAAGCCATAAGCGCGGCAAGCATATTGAGCGCAAATACCATCTCATCCGGGAGATTGTACATCGTGGAGACGTTATAGTAACTCACATATCTTCCGAGCAAAACATTGCTGATCCTTTTACAAAGACCCTCACGGCTAAAGTGTTTGAAGGTCACCTACAGTCTCTAGGTCTACGAAGCTAGTAAACTAGGACAAGTGGGAGAATATTTGGGCATGTGCCCTAGTTTATTGTATTCATATGTTTATTGTACTCATATGTTTCTCACTTAAATTCAACATTGGGTTATTCCACTAGGAGTTTTAGTCCAAGTGGGAGTTTGTTGGATTTTATGTCCTAAAACTCGTAGTTTGTAATTGATAAACATTTTTTCGTTTTTCTTCTTCGATAAAATTGTTATTGAATTAGTATACCATAATCTTGAATCCAATAAACTAAGGTTCCGTGGCTATTTAATGTAGACTTGAACTTTATGTGATGACATAAAACATGGATCAAGTTCGAGTATATAGCCTAAAATGGTTATAGTATAGGGATAAGGTTGGGCGCCTTATTCTAGGGACACTATGGATGCGGCCTACTTTGTACTTAGTACAAACGATGTGATCCTGAATCGTTCATATAGAGATATGTAAGTGGGGGCATCCTATGCAATGAGTTTGTATAAGACTGGACCACGACTTAGTCACTTTTGCTTTATAACACCGTTTACTGTATAAAACTGACTAATTCAATTTTGATGACCTAGGTAACTCGATCTAAATCCTGAGCTAACTGTGAACTCCTGTTTATTCGGGATTATCCTTAGATCTGCATGGGTGAGAGTAGCTCAACAGCGTTGGCTCAATAAGCCTCCCATTTCAGGGGTAAGACCGGGTAGATAGCTGGGGACAAAGGGTGCAAGACGAAATTCACTCTTACCCGACTCTAGGGATAGTAGATAGGTTGTTCCCTTAAGTGTTGACTTCGGAACTAGAACAAGGGGCCCACCCTCTCACTAGGCTGAGAGGGACTAGATTTCTTGGTTGGACCACAAATGAATTGTTCTATAGAGGTTTAGTGGGACTTAAGGAACAAGAAGTGTTCTCGGGGGTAAAACGGTTTTTTGACCCAGCCGAGACCACGAACAACCTGTGAAGGATTGACTTACTGGTTACGATTATATCAGGTGGACATAAATATATCTACAGTGAGGGGAGTGCAACTACGGGACTTTAGTGGAATGACCCGTTAGTTAACAAATGTTGATTAATTAGGTTAAAGAGTTTGATCGATTAATCTCGGATTGTTGGAGCCCATGATCTATAGGTCCATTAGGTCCCCCTGCTAGCTCATATGGATTAAACTTAGAACAGTATGATGGATTAATTCGAATTGTTCGAATTGGAAAGGAGTTTTAAACCGACAGGTATATGTGATAAAACTATTGGTTTTTTATGACACAATATATTGAAATGTGATTTCAATTTCAAAAATATGAATGCGGATTCATGTTCGGGAGGTCAAAATTAGTCAAGAGGGTCAAAACCTTAAAAAGTCAAATGGTTGACTTTTTTTGCTCGGGAAAAGTCACAGTTTGACTTTGACCAAATAGAAAAGACCATTTTACCCTTGACTAGAGTTAGTGGAATTATCCAAGTTTTTCTTGGACAATTCCACTAACTTAAGTGGATTATGTGTAAACATTATAGAATGACACATAACCCACTTTAGTTAGTGTTTTGTGAGGTGTTGCATTTTGGTGAGCCTTGGCATGCATTTGATGCATGTAATTTCTTTATAAATAGGTTTGTTTTCAAAACAAAGAGGTCTTTTTGCTGAATTTTAAATTTTTCCAAAAGAAGTCTCACCAAAATACTTCTTTTCCTTTCCTCACACAAAACTTTCAACCTCCCATTCTTTCCTTTTCAATCCTTCATTCACCAGGTCCCATAACCCAGTTCTGAGTCCAGAGGATAGCGGGAAAGCTCTAGTGGTGGCCCGGTTGTGTTCGGTTTTTGCTTTGGTAAGGAGGAGAGAAGAAATTGAGCTACAAAGGTTGTATATTCTTCTATTTTTTAGTTTACCGTTTTTTGTATGTTGGCATGTTAATTTCTATTAAGTTAGATGCCATTAGAGTGTCATTAGATCCTTATTCCGCTGTGTATGTCTCGTGTTCCATCAAATAAATTGTTGAGGGGTTTGTTTTAATTGTATAAATTTAATCTTATGATATTTTTGTAGATCAAAGGAAAGTTGATGGACGTTTTAGGGAAGAAAAGAAAATAGAAAATTAAGGTTCCCCATCTTTGTCTTTTAGCATACACGCAACCCAAGGCACATTCTTCTCCCTCATTCCCTTCACCTTCACGATAGTATACCACCATTGAGGTGTTGGGATTTATGCTCTAAACTTGTGTAGTTTTGTAAATTGTTAATCAAATAAATAAATAGTTATTTATTTTGATAATTATTGTATTCTCGTACATAAAATTAAATCCAATAAACTAAGTTCCAAGGTTATAATGATAGATCTTGAACAAATGTGTAGTGGACACAAGTTGGATGATGTTCAAGTATATAACATAAATAGTCTATGGTATACACATGAGTTTGGAAACCATATTGTGGTAACACCATGGATGCTGCCCGCTTTGTATTCAGTACAAACGAGGTAATCCAACTCGTTCATGCAGTAGACATGCGAGTGGGGACATCATGTATGATGATATCGTACAAGACCGGATTACAAATTATTAGCCTATCAGTGTATAACACCGTTAACAAAGTAGGTCTAATAATTTATAGATGATCATTAGTGACCTGAATCCTGAGCAAGTTACGAACTCCTGCTTATAGAAGTTTGTCATTAGACTAGTATGGGTGAGAGTGGCCTGTAGCCGACTCAATATTCCTACCTTCTCAGGGACAGAACCTTGTAGGTTGTTGGGGACTTAACTCTACGAGATAAAATTCACTCATTCCTAAATTAGGGAATCAGATAGGTTGTTCTCTTAAGAACTGAATCCAGGGCTTGAACAACAGGGTCCCACCCTCTTATTGGCCTAAGAGGGATTATGTTTATGGTTGCCTTATAGACTTGTTGTTCATTGGAGGATCAGTGGTGCTTAAGGAGCAAGAGGTGATCACAGGTATTGATCATATCAATGGACACAACACAATCTACAGTAAGGAGAGTGCAACTACGAGTCTTTAGTGGAGTGACTCGTAGTTAATGAATGTTGATTAATTAGATCCAAGAGTTTGATCTGTTAATCTCGTATCATTGGACCTCATGATCTGTAGGTTCATTAGGTCCCTCCATTAGCTCAATATAAAAATATTGAGGGTATACAGTTTGGAGTGAAATTGAAGTGTTCAATTTCACACATGAGGAGATATATCAATTATATGTATATAATTGATATTATCTATAGTTTAAATATGAATTGGGTTCATAACAAACTATACATATGAGAGATATGAAAAATATTATATAAATGTGATTTATATAATAAGGTATAAGATACCTAATGAGCACTATATTATACAATAGAGATAGAATGGTAATTTCCATCCTATTTGCATATAAATAGATGCATGAGATGCACATTTTAAAATGAGGTAATTCTAAAGAAACCCTAGTGCTCACACTTTGCGGAAAAGTTTCATTCCTTCTCTCAAAATCACTCATAACTCCAAAACAAGGATTACCACCATCCCACCTCTCCTAGTGATACAACGGAGAAGATATAGTGGTGAGATCGATTGCGGCGAGGTCATTGAGAATGTGGAGCACTATGAGATTTAGATCTTCAAAGGTAATATGTTATCCATATTTCTACTGATATGCTTAATCGTTATTAGTATAATGTTCTTGTTTTGATTTATGTAATAAAATCTAAGAACACGCGATTAAACTCGCTTCTGCTGTGGGTTTCAATCCTATCATGAAGTCCTTGTTTTTTTTTAGGTTTCCGACCAACCACCTTCAACACACAGCGTCTGCACGCCTCTGTCCGTCAAAATAGAAGCTCATGGAATGTGTGCACAGCCCGACCGCAAACTACATCATTGAAAATCGCATCCCAACCGACATGTAGTCGTGTGACGTCCCTTGTTGGAGATTTATGATCATGGAGCACCAAATCTGTTTGCGATACGCGCCGCTTGCCGCCTATTCTACCAGCTTGACGTATCTTTCGCTGCCATGCACACAACTTCACTAGAGATTGTCGTTTTCACCATATCTAGAGTTGAACAGGCGATTTCCATCATGAGATAGTCAGTTTTGAATAGATTGACGGATCAACATCCCAAAATCGAGCAGAATGGGCTGCCACACGCTACCTCACGCGCCACCGTCGTTGGAATTAATTCGAAATCAGCTTGGATCCTCTGTTGGTGGTAATTTGGCCTAATTATTATTGAATTTTTAAAATAAGCTTAAATATGTGAGAATTAATTACGATTTTACTGAATTTGAATTAGGGGTGGATTATTGAATGCGATTGAGAGTAACAGTGAAGTAGGAACGAAATTTAGGAATCCTTCTAAACTAAAGTTAAGGTATTACGCTGATTTTTAAATCGGGAGCAAAAGATAACTTCAAGGGATTTGTTCAAACCCCCGTTTTAAGATTGATCGACTTTAAAAGAATTTAGAAAGAAATTTCACTTCGACTTTTATGGAATTTATAACATTTACTTGATTAAAAATTTTGTTATTTTCTTGTGATGAATGCAATATGAATTTCTAATTATGATTATGCTTATATGACTGTCATGATCCGTTGCATCATTGTAAAGGTATATGTGTGTATAGGAATGAATGACTAAGACATCATGCATGATGCTTGTTTATGAAAACGATTACGAAGGTTGTGACAATTAATCTCATAATAAATGATTTCATTGGGGTTTCATAGGACTCCATGTAAATTTAAACAGGGATTTGAGAGGACTCTGTACAATTTAGGGTTTGAGAGGACCCTGATTTATTTCCCTAAGGGTTTGAGAGGACCCATAGAACTTAAGGATTTGAGAGGACCCTAACTTATTTAATCAGGATGAATTAATTGTCCACAATAAGTCGAAAAGAAAAATCATTATTTTATGAAATGAAAGTTTTTGTCTCATAATTAATGAAAGTTTTAAAATTACAACTTAAAAGTCATGTTGCATGTGATTGCATCTTCCAACCCCGGTAGTGGGGTCACTTACTGAGTATTATTTATAATACTCACCCCTTCTTTTAAAAAAATTTTTAGGTAAAGGCAAAGGCATACTAGGGAATGACGGAAAAGTCCTACGTAGGCCATGGGAATCACAAAGTCATATTTTCTGCATTTATAGCGATTAGACTGTCTTTTAAATGATTTCTCTATTGAGTAGTAGTTGTTTAGATTTTAAATTATTTTGAAATTGAGGTTTGAACTTTTCTAGTTATTTTAAGTGTTTTAATTTTCTTTAGGATCCCAATTAAACTGATTTCATTTTTGTCGAATTTTTATTTCTTGTAAGGATATTTTATGACCTCAAATGCATGCATGAGTAGTAATGACCCTAGAAAAAATATTCTAGAAACAGGGACATTACGACCCCATTTGATAATGTTCCTCTTTCCTGTTTCCTGTTTCTTGTTCTTTGTTTCTTGTTTCTTGTTTCTCATTTTTTAAGAATAAGAAACAAGAATATGTTTGATAACTATTTCTGTTTCTTGTTTCTTTGAAAAAAAAAATAGAAACATAAATTTGTTTGATAACCCTTTCTTGTTTCTTTTTCTTGTATATATAAATATACAATTAATTATAACAAATTTATATTATCAAATACGAACAAATTTTGATGCAAAATTAACTAATAATAAAAGTAAATAAATAAAATTATTTTTATCGTTCAAATGTTGTTCAAATTTGAGTTGTAATCTCATCTCTTACTCGAGTCATTCGTCTTAAATGATGTCGACTTAGATCAAACTCAATTACATTGGTAAATGTTGTGGTTGTAAAATATTAAAATGAGGTTAAAGGCATATTTTAGTGAACAAAATTTATTACAATAATAAATAAATATAAAGATTGAAAAATTAAAATTCAAAATTCAAATATACATATATATATATATATATATAATTTTAAATTTTAAATTAAAATAATATAAATATACATGTGGTAAAATTAAGAAATGAAATAAAAATAAATAAATATATATAATAATAATATAAATTTATATATTATTGTTATTTATAAAAACTGAAACTATATATATATATTACAAAAATTCGAAATTGATAAAAGAATTTAAAGAAACTTATACACACCTAGGATCGAACGTGAGAGCTGTAAGGGAAGGGGAAAGGGTTAGAAACACTTTAAAACGACAAGCTGAACAATCAATGTGACAAAATTGGGAACATTTAAAAATAAAAAGAAACGGAACAGAAAGAAACTATTTTATGTAGTTTCTAAAATTTGTCCAAATTTTTGAAACGTTTCTCAAATTTTAGGAACAAGAAGCGGGATAGATTATCAAAAAAGTCTGTTTCTTAAAAGAGGAGAAACAGAAACAAGAAACGGGAAACGAGAACGTTATCAAACGGGTCCTACAATACTCATCTTATACTACACTATTTTTCTCTTTTCATGTCATTTGTGACTCGGAAGGCATGTTGCGGAGACATTCACTTTCCAAGGCATAAAAGTTTTCCAGTTTCATGTTGTTTCCATTTCCTCGTGCTTCACTTGTGTTTTTGGTTACTTTTAAACTTTGGGGATTTTTATTTTTAATTTGAAATGTTTTGCAACTTTATTTTGTTTTGAATTGAGTTCCCAATTAAAGTGAATCTTTGGGAAATGTTCCACTGTTCTTGTTTGAAAATTGTTTTAAGTAACGATTCAAGTTAAGAGCATGCTGAGTAAGTTTTTAAGTAACGATTCAAGTTGGGTTGTTACAGTGTGACCTTGACTAGAGAGTTTAGAGGTTCAAGTATGCCCACTCTCACTTATTGTTGAATAAAAAAAATTGAACTATGGCTAAACTAAAGACTAAATTAAAAGTTATAAAATTATAGAAACTAAATTGAAATGAAACGTTTATAAAACAAAATTGAAATGAAACGTCTTTAAAAAAAATTGAAATGAAGCACCAACTATGCTGATCAAATTGAAAGTTCTAAATTGATAGGTTTCAAATTGAAATTGTCTAAAGGAACAAATCTATAATTTAACCTAGAACTTTAGGGAAAGGAAAATGAGATGAGATAGGGTAAGACCTGAAACTTAGTTTGGTTTGGTAGACAATCTGAAAATAGAATTTTGAAACAAAAGGGATATTTCATGTTTTCAGTGTGTTTGGTAACAGATTCTGATATTGAATCTTTAAACAATTTTCAAGATGTGTTCTATAATTTATTCATAGACTATGAAACTAAATGTACTTGAAAACTAAATATTAGATTGAATATAAACCATTATTAATTAATGTATGAACATTTTTTTTTATCAATTTCGTATAATTAGTATTTTACAATATCATATTATTCATAATATATTCTATTTATGTATTTGAATTAAAAAAAAATAAATTGAGTTTAGATCGTGAAATATTATATTTATTAAAATTTTCATCTTTTTTAATATAATTATGCATTTTAAAATTATAAATTCAAAAATATGATACAATAAAAACATAAAAATGTTGTTTTCATAATTTAAATAATTTGGATAGAATTCAAAAACAGTTTTCGAAAATACATATGTTAAATGCATACTCACTAAACTCAGTAAATTTAAAAAAATTAAACAGAATCTAGACTGTCTACCAAACAAATCCTTCATTAAAAAATCGAGGGAAATATATATGTTATATTTTCAAAATGTCTCGAAACAATTTTGAATCTTTTTCTTTTTTTGAAAGGCAACTATTTCTTCTTGTAAGTTTCAAATCTTTTATTCCAAAATGTTATGGGTGTCCAGCCCATTTGTTAGATAAACATGGGTTTTCTTATGTTTGTGGACCCAAAATATTGGGTTATACGTTTAGCCCTTTGAGATTAAATGAGTTGGCTTATCTAGAAAACCTAGGGTTTTTTTAGGAGTAGATAACCTAAAAAGAAGGAAAGAAAATGGAAAAGGAATACAGAAAACGTTAGGACATTAGTGCAGTTAGGTTTTTCACGGCGTTTACGAAGCTGTCGTTTGCTAGAGTTTCAACCATTGGATTTTGCTGAAATTTTGTCTGCATGTTGGGGACACACAGGGCCTCGTTTTGAACTGTTGATCGTCATTCTGAGCTTCGGTTTATCGGATATTGCAGTCGGACAGAAGCTGCAGAAACTGGGTGATATTTATCATCTTTGATCTCTCAATTGTTGTTCTCTTATGTATGTAACTATTGGTGGGTTGTGAATCTTTGTAGGACTTTTTTGGGTTCTTTTTGCCTCAATTTTATCATAATAAGAGAAGGTGGTGGGTTGTGAATCTTTGTAGAACTTTTTTGAGTTCTTTTTCCCTCAATTTTATCATAATAAGAGAAGGTCACAAGGGTGGACTTCTCACAAGTCCAGTGGTTTTTACTCTTTACATCGAAGAGGTTTTCCACGTATAATTCGTGTGTTTTTTGCATTTAGTTTTCTGCATTTGTTTATGATTTGTTGTCTATTCCTGGTTGTTGCTTGAGAATTATTTGGTGAGTAATTTTTGGTGGATTGGAATACTATTTTTGGTTGATTGTCTAAGAGGAGATCTTTGTGGGTTATTAATTTACTATTTTGGCCCTATCACAAAATAAATACACCAAACATGTTCGTATTGTTTTTATAGTATTTATTATTTCGAAAATATAAAAATGAAAATCCACTGCGGACAAACGAAGCCTTAAACTTGGTTATTAATTGGAGTTTTAAAAGTAAAAATTCCTCAAGAAGAAAGAATGGGCTATCAAGTTTTGTAACGCGCGCAAAATAGATCAGGTATGTGCACCTTTAAAGTATAAATTATTCTCCTTTTGGTGGTGGTTAAAAAATAATAAATATATACATTTAGATTTGAGTTTTGACTTGGTTTAGGGTTTTTTTGTGGTTTTAAAAGGGTTGAGGGGCATTTTGGTAATCAAACCCCAATTAGGGTTTTGAAAGAGGTCCCCTTTTTTGTCTTCTTATGCACAAAAATCGAGGCCTCCAACCCATCCTCTCCTTCATCTTCTTCCTCACGCCACACGCCTACCCTTGCCGCCGGAGGACCTCACGCCGCACGTTGCTGTCGCCGTCCAGTCCGCCGCTCGTGCCGCCAGCAGCCGTGCTCCTCCGCGACGAGACGTAGCGCACGCCTCACTTGACAAGAACCGCGACGCTCGCTTGACGCAGCTGCGCGCCGTCGCGAGACCAAGTTTGATTTTCTTATTGATATACTTACGTTTTCAATTTTTATTTTGGGATCCCAATAAAATAAGTGTCTCGTTTTTTTTTTTTTCGTTTCCACAAGCTTTCATTTTAAATAACTACAGGTCTCAAGCCATGCATGTTAAGTAAAGACTCTAGGAACAGGTCTTGTTGACTTTGGGTCTTTACAAGATTGGTCAATATTCCTTTAAAAAGAACATCAAACGATTCATAAATTAAGTAAAAAATAAATTAAAGGTTTTTTTTTTTCTGAAAATTTAATTTAGTATATTTCCTGTTGGGAGTACGACCAAAGTTCCACATCGACTAGAGAAAGGAAAGATCATGGGTAATTAAGTGAGGGATAGTATCTCCATTTGTATGAGGCGTTTTAGGTGAAACCAAAAGCAAAGCCATGACGATTTATGCCCAAAGTCGACAATATTATAACAATGTAAAGGGTTGTTGTCCCTAACATTTTTCATATTAGTATGAGAATTTTCATGTTGGTTGTTTCAGACAAACTATAAAAATTGTAAAATGAGAATATCTCTCCAAATTGTTGTGATAAATATTTTGAATAACTGTGTGGTTTTTGTTGTACATTTCTCCAATGTTTGAAACCGTTTATAAGGAAATTTTATTACAATCTTTGTTCTAATTAATTTGAATTTCTCTCAATAGCGAACTCAAATATGAAGAAGAAGAATAATATAAATAAATAAATATTATTGTAAATATTACACATAATAGATGCTCATGCAATGTGCCCTTCAATACTCATGCCAAAAGGCAAAGCCTTCATAGCTATAGTGTACTCCATGTGTCCATCTCTTACCAATGCTTGGTGTCCAATTGTACCAACTCACCCTTGCCAAATTGCCTATAAATAGTTATTGTAATGGTCTTTGTAAGACACATCTATTAGTGAAATTTCCTCTCCAATTTAATTCATTCTCCCCCACTTTCTCTAATATATATTGTTATTTTATCTTTCCAACAAAGTCCACTATCTCATATTTATACTTTATATATATATTCTAATTTCCAAGCACTTACATTATTATCATTATTAATATTTTATACATATTAATATTAAATTCCTATTTCCTATTATTATTATTATTATATTATTCTTATTATATTATTCTTATTATTATGTTAGTATTTAAATATTGGTAAAATTATACCTGGTTTCCATCCTATTTTTACAACACGTTATCAGCACGAAGCTCTGCTGGTTTTTCCACTGAAGGTAGGTTCTCCGGGTAAGCCATTTTTTTTAATAATAAAATGTTATTTTGCATGTTTGATTGATTTCCTAATGTAAATGAGATCTCTTTTTATATAGTATTACTATGGCAAATCTTGCAAAATTAGAATTTGCGACCCTGGATATTAATGGAAATAACTACTTGTCATGGGTCTTTGATGCTGAGATCCATTTAGATTCCATGAATCTTGGAGAAACAATTAAAGAAGGAAATGATGCATCAAATCAAGAAAAAGCGAAAGTCATGATCTTCCTTCGCCATCATCTTCACGAGGGATTGAAAATGGAGTATCTTACAATAAAAGATCCCTACATTCTATGGTAAGGCTTGAAAGAAAGGTATGATCATCAAAAAATAGTTATTCTTCCAAAAGCTCGTTATGATTGGATGCACCTGAGGTTGCAAGATTTCAAATCAGTAAGTGAATATAATTCCGCACTATTCAGAATTAGTTCAAAATTAAAATTATGCGGAGAAAAAATTACTGATGTTGATATGTTAGAGAAAACATTCTCCACTTTTCATGTCTCGAATATGCTCTGCAGCACAATATCGAGAGAAAGGCTTTAAAAATACTCGTAACTAATTTCATGTCTTCTCGTGGCTGAACAAAATAACGAGCTATTAATGAAAAATCATGAATCTCGACTAAGCTGGAGCAACACCATTCCCTCAAGTGAATGCTGTGAATTTCAATAATCGTGGTCGAGGTCGTGGTCGTGGTCGAGGTCGGGACCGCGGTAGAGGAAGAAATACCTATTTTCGTGGTGGACATTATAATTTTAAGAAACCCATACGAACTGATGCTCATAAAGGAAAAGCTCCACAAGATAGAAGTTCAAAAGGTGATGAACATAAATGTTTTTGATGCGGAATGATCTGGCATCGATCACGTACTGTAAATGCGTCAAAACACTTTGTTGATCTCTATCAAGGTTCCCTGAAGGAAAAAGGAAAAGGGAAAAATGTGGAGGTGAATCTTGTCATTCAAGAAGATGATGTGTTCGATCCCTCCAATATGGTGCATCTTAATGTGGCTGATTATTTTGAATCTCCTGGAGAGAAAATTGATGCAATCAAACAAGTAGAGGATGTTTTGTACGAAGATATATAATTAAGTACTGCTTGTAATTATAGTATTTTTTTTTTGTTTTTGTATATATGTTTAGAACTTTTTGTAATCGCTTCTCCTTTCTTATCAATGATGAAATATGGACAATTTCAATATGTTGAGTAACCCGAAAATGAGCAATGAGGATTTATGTCTAGCAGATCGCAGCAACTACATCATACGATACTCATAAAGAAAATATTTTTCTAAATTGACAATCTTTGGAAGAAAAATCAATACTACTATCGAGTTCTGGACTGATTGAAGGTTTTGGAAAAGCAAGTTTTATCTTGCCTAGAGGAACAAAATTTTCATTTAATAATGCTTTCTTCTCTAGCAAATCAAAGAGAAATCTATTGAGTTTTAAAGATATACGTAATAATGGTTATCATGTTAAAACTGATCGTAAAAATAATATAGAGTATCTCTATATCACATCTATTGTTTCACATGAAAACGTATATTGGAAAACACCGCCGCTTTTTCTTACGGATTATATTATACTCATATACGAGTAATCGAAAGTTATGCAACAATGAACCAGATGTTCATGAATCCAGAAATATTCAGTGTTTGGCATGATCGACTGGGTCATCCAGGATCGATAATGATGAAGAAAATTATTGAAAATTCACATGGACATCCTTTAAAGAACTAGAAGATTCTTCAATCAAATGAGTCGTCATGTGATGCTTGCTCTCAAGGGAAATTAATTATTAGACCATCACCAGCTAAAGTGGGCATTGAATCACCTGCATTTTTAGAGCGAATTCAAGGTGATATTTGTGGACCCATTAACCCACCAAGTGGTCCATTTAGATATTTTATGGTATTAATTGACGCATCCAGCAGATAGTCACATGTATGTTATTATCAAGTCGAAATCTTGCATTTGCAAGATTACTTGCTCAAATAATTAAGTTAAGAGCACAATTTCCTTATTATACAATTAAGACAATTCGACTTGATAATGCTGGTGAATTTACATCTCAAATTTTTAATAATTATTGTATGTCAATTGGGATAAGTGTTGAACATCATGTAGCTCATGTTCATACACAAAATGGTCTAGTAGAATCATTTATACAACGTCTGCAATTAATTGCAAGACCATTGCTTATGAGAGCTAAACTCCCTACATCGGTCTGGGGTCCTGCTATTTTACACGCAATTAGCTTATAATAAATATTACGTATTAGGTCAGTAGCTTATAATAAATATTCCCCCATGCAATTAGCTTATGGCCAGCAGCCAAATGTATCCCATCTGAGAATTTTTGGATGTGCAGTATATGTTCCAATTGTTCCACCACAACGTACTAAGATGGGTCCTCAAAGGAGGTTAGGAATATATGTTGGATATGATTCCCCATCAATTATTAAATATCTTGAACCCCTGACGGGTGATGTATTTACTCCACGATTTATTGATTGTCATTTTAATGAAACAAATTTTTCAACATTAGGAGGGGGAATTAAGAAGTTGGAAAAAGAAATTACGTGGAATGCATCATTATTATCTCATTTAGATCCTCGAAGAGATCAATGTGAACTTGACGAAGTTCAAAAGATAATTCATTTGCAAAATATAGCAAATCAATTACTAGATGCATTCACAGATGCTAAAAGGGTGACTAAATCATATATACCAGCAGTAAATGCTCTATCAAAAATTGATATCCCAAAGGAACAAGTTGTCAATAATGAGTCTGGAGCACGTCAGAAGCGTGGTAGACCTATGGGTTCCAAAGATAAAAATCCTCGAAAAAGAAAAGTAGTTGAGAATCAAAATGATTCAATGAAAGGTATGGATGTTCCAAAAGAAATTCATAATACAACTACTCAAAAGAGTATTGATGAAAATCAAACGCTTGAGGATAATAATGAAATTTCTATAAACTATGTTACAATAGGAAAGAGAAGGAACCGAAATGATATTATTGTTGACAACATTTTTGCTTATAATGTTGCTCACGATATTATTCATGAAAGTGACGATTTTGATCCAAAATCTATCGATGAATGTAAACGTAGAAAGGATTGATAAAAGTGGAAAGAAGGAATCCAAGCAGAGTTGAACTCACTTTCAAAACGTGAGGTTTTTGGACCAGTAGTCCTAACACCAGAAGTTGTCAAAACTGTGGGATACAAATGGGTATTTGTAAGGAAAAGAAATGAAAAGAATGAAGTCACAAGATATAAAGCGAGACTTGTTGCACAAGGATTCTCGCAAAGGCCTGGTATAGATTATGAGGAGACATATTCTCCTGTGGTGGATGCAATAACGTTAAGATATTTGATTGGCCTGACTGTATATGAAAAACTTGATATGCATCTAATGGATGTAGTCACGGCGTATTTATATGGATCTCTGGATAATGACATTTATATGAAAATCCCGAAAGGATTTAAAATACCAGAAACATATGAATTACGTTCTCGGGAATTGTATTCAATAAAGTTACAAAGATCTTTATATGGATTAAAACAATCAGGACGAATGTGGTATAATCGCCTGAGTGAATATCTGTTGAAAGAAGGATATCAAAATAATCCAATATGTCCGTGTAAATAAAGAAATCTCAGTCAGGATTTGCTATTATAACTGTATATGTTGATGACTTAAATATAATTGGAACTCCTGAAGAGTTATCCAAGGCAATAGAATATCTTAACAAAGAATTCGAGATGAAAGATCTTGGAAAAACAAAATTTTGCCTTTGGTTGCAAATTGAACATTTAGCAGATGAGATATTTGTTCATCAATCAACTTATACAGAGAAAATCTTAAAAAGATTTTATATGGATAAAACACATCCATTGAACATTTCAATGGAGGTTCGTTCACTGGATGTAAAGAAAGATATATTTCGACCTCGAGATGATAATGAAGAACTTCTTGGTCCTGAAGTACCATATCTTAGTGCAATTGGTGCACTTATGTATCTAGCTAATAACACAAGACCAGATATCGCATTTTCAGTAAATTTATTAGCTAGATATAGTTCATATCCTACAAAAAGACATTGGAACGGAGTTAAGCATGTACTCCGGTATCTTCGAGGGACGATTGATATGGGTTTATTTTATTCTAACAAATCCAGTTTTGATCTAGTTGGTTATGCAGATTCTGGTTATCTATCTGATCCACACAAAGCTAGATCTCAGATAGGTTATCTATTTACATGTGGAGGAACTGCTATATCATGGCGATCAGTTAAACAGACCATCACGACCACTTCTTCGAATCATGCTGAAATCCTCGCAATTCACGAGGCAAGTCGAGAATGTGTATGGCTAAGATCGATGACACAACACATTCGTGAGACATGTGGATGGTCTTCTAGTAAACATCCTCCAACAATATTATACGAAGACAACACAGCATGTATAGCTCAAATCAAAGGAGGATATATCAAAGGAGATAGAACGAAGCATATCTCTCCGAAACTTTTCTACACTCATGACCTTGAAGAAAATGGCGAGATCTCAGTACAACAGATTTGTTCGAAGGATAACTTGGCGGACATATTTACAAAAGCATTACCAACTACAACATTTGAGAAATTGGTTCACAGTATTGGGATGCGAAGACTCAGAGATCTCAAGTGATGTCGTCATGAGGGGGAGTAAATGTATTATATAAAATATGTACTCTTTTTCCTTCACTAGGGTTTTTATCCCATAGGGTTTTTCCCTAGTAAGGTTTTAACGAGACATATTTTATATAAATGGGCATCTAAGGGGGAGTATTGTAAATATTACACATAATAGATGCCCATGCAATGTGCCCTTCAATACTCATGCCAAATGGCAAAGCCTCCATAGCCATAGTGTCCTCCATGTGTCCATCTCTTACCAATGTTTGGTGTCCAATTGTACCAACTCACCCTTGCCAAATTGCCTATAAATAGTTGTTGTAATGGTCTTTGTAAGACACATCTATTGGTGAAATTTCTTCTCCAATTCAATTCATTCTCCCCCACTTTCTCTAATATATATTGTTATTTTATCTTTCCAACAAAGTCCACTATCTCATATTTATATTTATATTTTATATATATATTCTAATTTCCAAGCACTTACATTATTATCATTATTAATATTTTATACATATTAATATTAAATTCCTATTTCCTATTATTATTATTATTATATTATTCTTATATTATTATTATTATTATTATATTAGTATTTAAATATTGGTAAAATTATACTCGGTTTCCATCCTATTTTTACAACATATATAAATTCTATAGCAAAAAGAACAACTTTGTTTTCATCCTCTCTCACTCCTAGATATGTATTTCTTATAAGAGTTTTATTTTTAATTATATAATTGGTATTGTATTATGACGTTTGTTGGGGGAAAAAACAACAATTCGAGTGTTTTGAGGATTATTTTTGAGAAAAAAGAATTATTTGAGAGTTTTGTTTTGAATTATATAATTGGTATTGTATTATAACGTTTGTTGGGGGAAAAACAACAATTCGAGTGTTTTGAGAAATATTTTTGAGAAAAAAAGAATTATCTCTATTTTCAGATTTGTGTTTATTTGGTCTCTAAACTTAAAAAATGTCAAATAAGTTCCTTAAACTTTCAATTTTATATTTAATAGGTCCTTAAGCTTTAAAAATGTCTAATTAATCCCTGAACTTTCAATTTTGTTTCTAATAAATACCTGAAATATTTATTTATTTTTAACTTAACTGATCTATTTGATATATAGTTGAATTTTATTTCTAAGAGAAATCTAAACTTTCAATTTTGTGTCTAGTAAGCTGATGAATTTTAAAAAACATCAATTAGGTCAAGGACCTATTAGACACATAATTGAAAATTAAATTTAGGTACCTATTGGATACAAGATTGAAAGTTAAGTACTTATCGGACACATTTCAAAATTCGGGGACCAAATAAACACAAATATGAAAATTAGAGATCTATTAGACAAGTTCAGGGACCAAATACACACAAATTTCAAAATTTAGGGACTAAATTTGTAATTTAACCCCTTTTTTCTGTTGTGGACTTTTTTTATTTTTTATTTTTCTAAAAAAATTGTAGCCAACATCTGTTGTATCTTGTACTAACTACATTTGTGATTGAATTAATCTGTACCTATAACTTGTAGATATAGTTAGAAACCAAACCACATTTTATATCATTGATCTCATTTACTATTTTACTTCTAAATTGTTAGCATAACATTCATCACCTATTTGTTCAGGCCAACTCGAACCTAAGTGAAATGATTAAAATATTATATCTTTGATTAGATTTAGGGTTGCACCATCCAAAATTGTCATAGCAATGGGAAAAGTTGATAAATTTTATGGCTATAAAAAAATTGTAGATTTATAATTCATTTTTTTTACTAATTTTAAGATGTTCAACAGTTTAACAAAATTAACTAGGAAAAATAATTAAACACATAGGGTTTGTATAAGCATGTTTTCTCATATTATTGAAATTTTTTCAAGTACTTTGATAGTACCAACTATTTTGATGCAACCAATTTATTAGATTATGGGGTTCCATCTCAAAACCAATTGACAATTAAAGGAATAACTCATATATCTTATATATTGTCCCAACATGCCCTCTGAAGATGGTGTCTCTTTGGGTTCACCATTCTTGAATCGGATCCCAATTTAAATTTTTTTGACCCAATACCCGTTTAGGTTTAATATGCTCTGATACCATATTAGATTATATGAAGTTTAATCTCAAAATCAATTCGTAATAAAAGAAGTAGCTCATATATCTTATACAAGGGCGGATCATAAAGGGGACAAGGGGGGCATCCCCCATTTTTGGAAATGTTTTTACTATATATAGCCCCAAATTTTAGGAAATTTTTTTACTATGTATAATATATATTTAAAGTTGGTAATTTGTAATAAAGAAAATAAAATTTTGAAAATTAGAAAGTATAAACTAGAAATAAGGAAAGTAGGAAGAAAATCATTCACTATATTATTTTTTTCCCTAATTAAACAAAAAAGATGAGCTAAAAAGTTAACAGTTGGGCTTATACAACTTTTACATTTAGGGTTTTTTAAAGCTAATATTCATATATCATTTGCTCGCTAATGAAGCTATACACTGTTTCAAATCAAATTTTAGTTCCATGGCTTGAATCCAACTTACACTCTACAAATAGGAGTCGATTTGTCCCTTACATATATCACATGTAAGTTTTTTCTACTATCATATTGATGTTGTTTAAAGTAATTCTTTTTATTTTTTCTTTTCTTTTTTATGAATCCATATCAGTGACATAAATTTATTTCTAATTTAAATTAGCAACAACAACAATCGGGAAAGCATTGCAATTGTCAATTGAAAATTGACATTCAACAATCAACAATTTGCATCTACAACCGGTAAGTATATGCATACTATTCTTTATTTTAATTTTTCTTTTCATATTTTGTTGTCTTAAAATTATGTTAAATCATGAATATAATTATATTTTAGTCAAATTAATTCGCAAATTCTCATTTGAATATTTGAACAATGGGCAAACCACAAAAAACTATCGATTCTTTTTTCAAGAAAAAAGATGTCGATAGGTTAGATCAATCTACAAATTCTAAAGCTCCTAGCGATACAATTCTGGAAGAGCAACAACCTTCTAAAATTCATAAAATAGGATGTGAAAGATATCAGGTATTTGATCAGCTTTTAGAATTAGAACGTGATCCAGGTTTACGACGTCAAATATGGGAATGTCCTATAGATTTACAAGATCAAATTCGACGAGCTTATATTAAGAAAGGACCTTATCAATTTATTCTTTCTGATTACTCACGTTCTGGATCAGAAAAACATCTTCGGAGATTTCAGTGTACTTGGTTCAAATTATTTTCTTGGTTAGAGTATTCACCAACAAAAGATGTTGCATTTTGTTTTCCATGCTTTTTGTTTTCTAAGAAACCAAGATGTCTTGGATCAAGTGCATTTACTATCGAAGGATTTCGAAATTGGAAGAAAGTTAATAATGGTAAGAAATGTGTTTTTCTTAGTCATATTAGTGATGATCCTTGTTCACCTACAAATATTGCAGTACAATCATGTGATGATCTCATGAATCAAACAAGACATATTGATAAAGTGATGAATGCCCAAACATCTAAGCAGATTTCTAAAAATAGGCTAAGACTTAAGGCCTCAATTGATTCAATTAGGAGGTTAACCTTACAGGGTTGTGCTTATAGAGGTCATGATGAAAGTTTGAGTTCTAGAAATCGAGGAAATTTCATTGAGATAATAGTGTTATTAGCAACATATAATGATGAAGTTGCTAAAGTTGTTTTACAGAATGCCCTAGCAAATGCAAAATATATTGCACCAAAAATTCAGAAGGAGATTTTACACATTCTCTCTGATAAAGTGAAAGATAAGATCCGTAAGAATGTAGGGGATGCAAAGTTTTGTATTATTGTGGATGATGCTCGAGATGAGTCAAGAAGAGAACAAGTTGCTCTTGTTTTAAGATTTGTTGATAGTGATGGTCATATACGAGAACGATTTTTTAGTCTATTTCGTGTTAATGATACTGCAACAATGATTTTGAAAAAAGAATTAGCATTTGTTCTTGCTCATCACAATCTTAGTATCAATGACATTCGAGACAAAGGATATGATGGTGCAAGTAATATGCGAGGTGAATGGAATAGTTTGCAACCATTATTTCTTAATGAGAGCTCTATAGATTGTTTTGCCCATCAATTGCAGCTAGCATTGGTAGCTGCATCAAGAGATATTATTCTTGTCCATCAATTTTTTTCAAAACTCATATTTGTCATCAATATCATCACGGCTTCTTGCAAACGGAATAGTGAATTGCAACTTGCTCACGTTGTTGAAATTGTACAACTAGTGGATATGGATGAACTTGAAAGTTGTAGAGAAGAAAACCAAGTTAGTACTTTATGTAGACCTGAAGATACTCGTTGGGGCTCTCATTTTCGCTCTATTTGTAGTTTAATAAAAATGATTGGTGCAACATGTTCAGTATTACAAAATGTAATTGATGAAGGATCCACTTATTCTCAACGTGAAGCTGTCGATGATGCTTATAAAGATATCACATCTTTTGAATTTGTCTTCATTTTGCATCTAATGAAACAAATCATGGGGATTACAGATGTTTATTGTCAAGCTCTTCAGAAAAAATCTCAAGATATCTTAAATGCTATGCAGTTAGTTTCAACTACAAAAGATCTAATTCAAAAATTGAGAGAAGATGGTTGTGATGATCTTTTTGAAAGTGTCAAGTTATTTTGTGATAGATATGAAATTGAAGTGCCTGATATGGATGTCTGATATATTAAAGGTCGAGGTAGAATTCTTCATGAACACGATCATATTACTATTGAACATCATTATCGAGTTGACATATTTACAGCAACAATTGATTCACAATTGTATTTATTGAACAATAGATTCAATGAGAAGACAATGGAACTTCTCATACTCAGCTCGATCGTCATTGGACCCAAAAGAAAATTATAAAGCATTCAATGATTCTATTCGTAAGTTTGCAGAGAAGTTTTATCCTCAAGATTTTAGTGAGCAAGAATTAATCCTTTTGCGGTTTCAGTTACAACATTATGAGTTAGATGTACCTCACCATCCAAGTTTAAAAAATATGTCCATAATTGCAAATCTATGTCGTGGCTTAGTTGAAACAGAAGAGTCAAAAGTTTATTATTTGATTGATCGACTAATTCGCTTGATTTTGACTTTGCCTGTATCAACAACAACCGAGCATTTTCTGCAATGAGAATTGTGAAAACAAGGTTTCGAAGTAAGATGGAAGATCAGTTTCTTGCAGATTACTTGAGTGTCTACATTGAAAAAGATATTTCTGAGACTTTTAGTTTTGATTCAATTATAGATGATTTTTACTCTATGAAAGAACGACGAACACAATTTTAGTTGGAATTATGATTTATTTTTATTTGTAATTGACATTTTAAATTATGTTATTTTATTTACATATTGCGTTTTTTCCTCCATGAGATGAGCTAGTGGTGAGCATTCTATAAGATTATGCTTAGTTGAGAGGTACAAATATACCGAATTCCTTTTTTCAATAATTTAGATATTACTTTTTATAATTTTATTTATATATTAAATGTGTTGGCCCTAACACATAATTCCTCGGTCCGCCCCTGATCTTATATATTGTCCTAACACGATTTGAGATTAGGACAAATATGGCAAAATATGGAAATTCATCCCAAAATTAAGGGAAAACTTTCAAAGAACAAAAGTTCCATTTCAACATGATATTAAAAAAGCCCCTTACAAATCTAACCGAAGACTATTTATATCCTTACACAGCAAAATAAGCAAATATCTAATTAAATTCAAAATTAGAAAATATCTAATTAAATTCAAAATACGAATTAAAAACTAATTAACCCAAAAGTAACAACTAAACTAGTTACTAATTAAACTATATTAATTCTCTAACCTTTCTTCCTAATACTTTATACACCATATTTTTTTTACAATGTGGTGTCAATTGTCATTGAGTATTATTTTATTTTATTTTATGGACATATAGGGCCCGTTTGATAACGTTCCCGTTTCCTGTTTCTTGTTTCCGCTTCTAATTTTTTAAGAAACAGACTTGTTTGATAATGCATCTCGTTTCTTGTTCCCAAACTTTGTGAAACGTTTCTAAAATTTGGACTAAATTTGAGAAACTTCAAATAGTAGTTTCTTCCTGTTTTGTTTCTTTTTATGTTATATGTTTCCATAATTTGCCATCCCCAACATTCAACTCAT
This sequence comes from Trichosanthes cucumerina, assembly GCA_036507285.1. NCBI lineage: Eukaryota > Viridiplantae > Streptophyta > Magnoliopsida > Cucurbitales > Cucurbitaceae > Trichosanthes > Trichosanthes cucumerina. Next base: position 83,228,286 of record CM071835.1, on the reverse strand, counting down.
TGTTGAAATGCATGTCAAAACAATACTCCTTCCAATTCATTTACCAAGTTCGATCCTTGGTCAATACGACCCTTTTATTTTCTTTTTTATCAATTCCGTTTTTTTGCAATATATATAGTTTTGATTTTTATACATAATAATAATATAAATATATAAATTTATATTATTATTATATAAATTTATTTTTAATTTCATTTCTTCATTTTACAATCTCCATATTTATATTATTTTAATTTGAAATTATATATATATATATATATATATATATGTATTATTTGAATTTTAAGTTTTAATTTTACAATCTTTATATTTATATATTATTGTAATTTTGCAATAAATAAATTTTGTTCACTAAAACATGCCTTTATCAATATAATTGAGTTTGATCTAAAGTCGACATCATTTAAGATTTAATGGTTGAGTAAGAGATAAGAGATTGAGATCAAATTTGAACAACATTTGAAGAATAAAATAATTTTATTTATTTACTTTTATTATTAATTAATTTTACATCGAGACTTGTTGGTATTTGATAATATAAATTTGTTATAATTAATTGTATATTTATATATTTTAATGCATGTTATATATTTTATATTATATAACTAAATTCTTTTTAAACTATAAAAAATGACAAAAAAAATGAGATAAAGAAAACATTCACGAACAAGAAACAAGAAAAGATTATCAAACAAGTTTATGTTTCTATTTCTTGTTTTCAAAGAAACAAGAAACAGAAATAGTTATCAAACATATTCTTGTTTCTTATTCTTAAAAAATGAAAAACAAGAAACAAGAAACATGGAACAAGAAATAGGAAACAAGAAACAGGAACGTTATCAAATGCTATCCCATATTACCTGAAGAACAATGTGTAATTTTAGAGCCAACCATCAATTCTTTTTTTTCTTCTTTTTTGATGAAACACAACCTCATCATCAAAGAGGAGGAGGATTCCCTCTCATCAAAGATATTAAAAGAACAAAAATTAATGCATAGAATTGATAGTGACTTTTCTTGTAAGGAAACCTCTAGTTTTTTTTGTTTTTGACAAAAGTAATAAGGAAAAGCCAATTTGAATTTTGAGCCTATTTATTTAGTAGAATAAATTTTAGTTATGAAATTTTCAACCATTGACTTCAAAGAAGAAAATATATGTCAATTATTGTAAAAAATATGCTTACTTTTTTAACCTTAGAGCTTATTAATAGAGTTAGTGTCTCGCCAAAGTAAAAATAGCTCAATAATAATTAGCGTGTATCCTCGACTAAGATATCAAAAGTTCAAATCCTCCACTTTATATATTATTGAACTAAAATGTTAGTGTCTCTCCTTATATTAAGGAAATACTAATGTTAATACTAACGTTAATGCACGAAATACAAAAAATAGAGAAGAAAAAGGGCAAATTAGATTGATGACAATTTTGTATTTTTAGATCTACTTAATAACAATTTCGTATATAAGTTTCTAATTATTAACAATAAGTTTATTAAAATTACTTATGCTTTAGTTATCTCATTTTTCACTCTTTGAAAATACATATATAAAAAATTTTAGGTTTTATAAAGAAAAGAAAAAGGGAACTGCAATAGGTAAAAAAAAAGATATTAGTATATTTGCAAATCTATCTATGAGTTTTTTTAATTTACATAGTAAATTTTCTAAAATCTTATTTTCATTTTTTTATTATTCCAATCATACACTCATTGACATATCAACAAGTATACCAATAGTATATTTGATATACTTTACATTTAGTATATTAGTAGTATATCAAATATATTTTATATTTATATATCATTCATTTAATATATAACTAAAATGAATTATATAAGTAGTATATTACTTATATACTACAAATACACTTCTTTTTAGGTATATTAGTTAAATGATATACTCTTTATATATGCGTCATATCAGAAATATTATGTACATTAGTATATCACCGGTATAACTCATTTTAGATGTGTTCATTTCAGTAATATACCTAGCATTGAGATTATTAATTAGTAGTATATTTGTGAAATGAGCATATATCATGTTGGGATTTAGGCCCTAAAGGCTCGTAAGTAATGTTTTATTTCATTATTAATATTTATTTTAATTAATTTATTTACAATATAATATTATCCATTGTATAAAAAAACCAACATTATTAGTGTAATTTAAACAGTATGTGGTTGACATACGAGAGAATCATGTTTAAGAAATAACCTAAAGAGTCATAGTATATAGATAATGTTCAGTGTCTTATCCTGGTGACACATTGATGCACCCCACTTTGTAATCGTTACAAATTATTTGATCCAAATTGTTCATGTGGAAACATGTGAGTGGGGATATCTTATACAATGAGTTTGTATAAGACTGGACCACGAAATATTTAATCTCTCTTTATAAATTTGTTAATTGAGAAGATTAATATTTTATCAGGATGATTATATGAGACTCGATCTTAATTCAAAGTGAGCTATAAACTCCAGCCTGTGAGTGTTTGTCTTTTGATTTGCATGAGTGAGAGTAACTTTTGTAGTCGATTCAATCAACCTACTACTTTGGGGACTTGATCAGGGAGCTGAGAACACAATCTCATAAGATGGAATTCATTCCTTCCTATAGGGTAAGGAAGATGAGTTGTTCCCTTAAGTGTTGATTTCAAGACTTGAACAATAGGGTCCCACCCTCTCACTGCCCCGAGAGGGACTTAATTTATAGTTGGAACATAAACAAATTGTTCATTAGAGAATTATATGGTACTTAAATTGCAAGATGTAATTGTAAGGGTAAAACAGACTTTTTACTCAACTGTAATTATGAACAACTCGTATGATTATATCCATAGACACAACTTGTTATACAGTGCATAAGAGTTCAACTCTAGTTTTATAGTGGAGTGACTGATAACGCTACATGCAAGCGCACGTGATCGAAATAATATTAAACTAAAAGTATTCTAGAGTATCGTATCTAAGGGAACAAATTTCAATAAAATCAATCGAGAAAAACATAATTTGTTGGCAAATTGCAATAAGAAAGTAACGAAAAGAGTAAAAATGATGTGATTGGTGGTTTTGACTTAAGTAAAAAGGATTTAAAAACAATGGAAAAAAATAAGGGATTCAAGAATGCTTATGCCATTTTTGGAAAGACAGTGCAGTTCCTATGCAATTGCATGGACTGCAACTATAATGCAATTGCATAGATTGCAGTTGCAACGCAATTGCAGTACACTTGTGATTCTCACCAACTTCAACAGAGTAAACCGAGTTCTACTTCTATTCGACCTTCTCTGAAGTATATTTAGGAGACTGAGTGATTAAACCTATATGTCATGGCTAATATAACTCAGGTGAATTGTAATACAACTCTAAGATTTTGGAGTCTCGCCCTATGTCTAGGGGTCGAAGTTTAAGGACTTATGTCTAAGTATATTGCTTTTGTGACATCCGCTTCACTTAATCTTTTCAATTTTAAGCATAAGCTCAACAAGCAACTCTAGATGGTCGACTAGGGTTATTGACATTAAATTCACCAAAATCAAACTCCGTTTAAAAGTTAGTTAAGTTGTTTTTGCTTTTGAGCTTTATGTCTTTCCTCTAGGGCATTCACATCTTGAATCCCCAAGGAAACTTAGCTCTCCATATGAAAATTAATTGAATATAATGAAATAAATCTGAAGGCATTCATTAACTAAAAGGAAGAAAACCATTTAAATATAGAATTAATTTAGCAACACTCTTACTGAAAGCAGAGACAATACAAAGCCAATTTAAGAATTCTAAAGCTAAAACTAACTCTACTTGCATAAATGAAATCATACCAAAGAAACACGAAAGAAAATTTCCTCGACCCCAAATCAATCGAGCAAGGATTTCTCATTACAACAACCAATTCTCATTGGAGTCGGATTGAGAAAGGACGAAAGAAGCAAAATGTTGTTGTTTTCGTAAATGAAAGAAAACCCATAAACTAAATTCAACAAAACTTCTAAAATCTAGCTCTTTATTCAACACCACCACAAACCTTCGTTGTGATGGGATTGAAGAAGAGAATCGGGATGAGAAGTAGAAGAAAATACAGCAACAACTAAAAAGAAAAATTACAAAACTTGAAAAATAATCTAAAACTAAAAAAATGGAATTGTCCTCCGGAGACGAGCTCCCTTTTGACGCTTCTCTCCTCCAAAATATATAGAGATTACATGCTAGGGTTTTCATCATGGAGGGTAATCTTGTAATCCCCCAAAATCAAGGAATTCTCGAATTTCCTACGTTTTCCAAATTTCCCAGAATTGTTATTGCTATACCATGCAATTGCGTAGCATTTGCACTCGACCCAAAATTAGGGTTTTCAATTCGCACTTCAACTTCAATTCCATGTGGTGCTTCCAACTCTTTAATCCGTGATTGATCATTATATTAAGTTTTGAGTCTGAGAGCACCATGCAACTGCTATGCAATTGCATAGCAATTGCGTTCCATTTGCATTCTACATTCAAAACTGAAAAATACTAGATTTTGTTTTCATGTTTGCTTATTTTCCCTCATACTTCAAGAATCTTTTTCTCTTCCTTAATTATATGTTGTTGACTCCACTTTATCCACTTTTTACCTAAAGAAATGAGGAAAGCATACAAGTATAACTAAGTTTAAAGGCTAAAGTGACCCTCAAGTTAATGAATAAAAATTGATTAATTAAAGAGTTTAATTAATTAATTTTGTGTCATTGGAACTTATAATCTTTAGGTCCATAAGGTCCCCTTGATAGCTCACAGTAATACTAAAAGATCAATTTAGTTGAAATAAATATTTTAAATGTTCAAATTAATGTTTTAATTTAAAGGGTTGAAATTAATATTTAATATGTATAAAATATATTAAATATAAAAGAGGAAAATATTTATTATATTTGATACATTAAATATTAAATTATTAATGTATTCAGATACATTACAGAAAATATATTTATTAAATTTGAATTAGATTCAAATTAGGAAATAAATATGGTAGGAGAATTTGGAAAGATTTTAATATGATACAAATTGGTTAGAAAATATATTAAAATATATTATTTAATTATTTTCACTAGGCCACTATAAATAGGACCCTAACGGTAAGCCATTTTGAACTTTTTGACTCACAATCTAAGTCATCTCCTCATTAGAGAATTGGAGAATTTTCTAGGCCTCTTCATCTCCAATCCGTCTGGAGATTTTCTTTGAGAAGGCTCTCACAAGTCATGGTGTGTTTGAGTCATAACTAGAAGACTTTCTGTAATGTCCGTTATTTCAAGTTTGGTTCGTTTAGAGTTTGGAGTAAAATTCTTGGAAAATGACTATGTTGGAATTAAAATCCTATGCTTGACTAGGTTAGTTGTGAAGGAAAATCGAATTAGAATGGTGTTGAAGATTAAGCTTTTATGTTTTCGGCCATTAAAATTGAGATTTATGGGATTTTGGTAGTTTAATAGACTGGAGAGGGACTAGTTGTAAAGCCGTTGTCGATTGCTCACCATCTAGACGCGTCCTTGTCGCCGAACAACGCTCGCCGTAAGCCCAACTGCTAGGTGCGTGGAGCTACGTCCGAAACCAAGTTGTTGTAGTCCTCTACAAGCCTTGCCATCGTGTAGTCTACACCGAGAAGTCGCCATTCGCTGGCGTGAAGGAGACGTTCACCGAACTCGCTACAACCAGTCACTCCTCTGCCAAATCAAATGCTCGGTCATCTGCTGTCAGTTGTCTCCAGTCATCGATCGAGTTGCGTAGACTCGAGGTCTATACCGTCGTTGGTTCAACTGGTTCACCTTGACTCCAATCGATTTTCACCATTTAGAGACCGGTTCTAAATAGATCAGCAACTGGGTGTTCCAAATCTATGGAGCACGCACTCTCACGCGCCCCACCACGAGCTGCCATCGCCAGCTACGCTACTCACCAAAATTTGTAACTTCAGCAAATTTGACTCATTAGCTCATTTGGGACCTCCGTTAGTAGTAATTTGGCCTAATTTCCTATTGAAATTCAAAAAAATATATATATGGATGAACTAATAAGGAAATTTTTGGATTTGATTTAGGGGTTCATTTATTGAGCTAGTTTGAGAGAGATGTTGAAGTAAGAACGAAATTTTAAAGAATTAAGAACTAAAGCTAAGGTGAGAGATCTCACGCCGATTTTTAAATCGGGGTGCAAAAGATGAGTTCAAAGACACATTTTAAAATGAATCGATTTTTAAAAGAATTTAGAAAGGAAATTCACTCCACTTTTGTGAAATTTATAATATTTGAAGGGATTGAGAATTCTTGTAGCGGAAGACGTTGTGAAACATCGTTGTTTCGTTGTATAATTCAAATCTTAAAACGAACCTATCTCATAGATTCCTAGGCTAAACATGCAATTAAGAAGAAAAACAGTAAGGAAACATGTTACTTACTTGTTGAAGAACTCTTCTTCAACGCTTTCCCCCTCCGGTCACGACCTCTCTCGAACCAACGAACTCCTCGAACTCGATCTTCGAACAGTGTTGCAAGACACTTCCAAAATGTATTCTCGGTTGTACTCGGGAGGTTGAGGGAGAGTAGGTGAGACTCTCTTTGGTTTTCGGTGAGGAGAATTCTTAGAGAATTGAGAGAGAGTTGAGAGAGAAGTGATTGCTCTCTTTGGATCAAAATCCAAAAAATGGCAAAATCCTTATGAGATGCCTTTAAATTCACCTATTTATAATGGTGTGTGGTGGAGTTAAAATCTCCACCAATTTACCATTTTACCACAACTAAATGATATACAAATCATATTTGCATATCACATAATATAAGGTATCGCATACCTTATTATACAAATCTCATTTGCATAAATGTGGAATTTTAAATTGAATCACATTTAATTTAATTTCTCTCAATTCAATTTCTCCAATTAGCACTAATTAATCAATTAGGCTATACTATAGTTTATTATGAATCTCATTCACATCAAACTATATATTATGTCATCTATATCACATATAAATGACATAAATACCCAAACAATGAATTTGAACACTTCAAATTCACACCAAACTGTAAACCCTCAAGTTGTCCAATTTGAGCCAACCGAGAGACCTAATGGACCTATAGATGACGAGCTCCAATGATCCGAAACTAACCTGTCAAACTCTTTGACCCGATTATTCAACATTCATTAGCTACAGTAAAACTTCACTAAATCCCATAGCTGCACTCTCATCACTGTGGGACAAGTTGTGTCCATCGATATAACCAATACCCATGAGTTGACCCTTCACAGGTTGTTCGTAGTCCCAGCTGGGTCAAATGACCGTTTTTGTAACGATTGGTGCCTTTAAAAAAAAAAAAAAAAAAAAAAAAGAGGAAATCGTCTTCTTCTTCTCTCCTCGCGCACAACTGAATGGCAGCGGCTGGCCAAGCTCGTTGCGGCAGAGCAACGCGAGCACCACCCACCTCTCTCTCTCTCTTTTTTCCTCTCTCCCCCTCCCTCTCGGCTTTCCTTTTTCCTTCTTCTCCTTCCTTTCCGTTTTTCTGTCCTCTCTCACGTTCGGTTCTCTCTCTCTCTCTTTCTCTCGCAGCCTACTCCGAGCAAGCAAGGAGTCGCCGACGCCTCCCTTCTCCTGCAGTGAAGCCACCGACGCCCGCCCATCACGGTACCAAGTCGACGCGGCGAGATCCGCGAGACCCGCGAGCTTCTTCCTTCCGGTTCAGGCGATTTTTGGCGGGTTTTTGACGAACGGCCGGTTTCGGGTAGATCGAAGCCGAGGAGGCGGATCTAGTTCTTCGCAGCCGTCGGCGATTCCACGCGCCGCCGCCGCCGTCTGCAGGTCCGCGACTGTACCCTTCCGTGCAGTCGCCTCGGCTCATTCCTTAGTTCGTTTCGGGTCTCCGTTGGGTAAGTTTCTGCCCCTCGAAAGCGTTTAAGGTATCATTTGTGTTTCGAGTTACTAATCTGTGTGTGTTTCTACGTTAGGGACTAATTGGAATAGGAAGTACCTTGGTGCACACGTCGTTTTCCTCTTTTCGCTCGATTGTTGGAGTTCAGGTAAGTAGTCATTGGACTATCCCACCCTTAAGTGTAGGGCTTAGGGATTTCAGTATGTATATGCCACGACTTTCGTGGTTTGTGTATGACTGTGATCTTGATAATTGAATGTTAGATCATAGATGTAGTTCGGCTCTAGGCCTTGTAGAAATTCATGTCTTGCTTGCTTATTCCCATATGACGGAACTCGAAATATCCTTTTATGTTTGATGTAGACCTCGTGGCAAATTATAAGCATGATGATTGTGAATGTGTGTACCCTCAAGCATGGGCGTGTGTAGAGATATGTTTAGTTCCTGTGATGGCCGAGGAGACGTTGTGTACCCTAGGTTAGGTTAATACATCCAGACGCGTTACAGACCGAAGTCCCTGTATAACCCTTAGCAGGCTGTGACTCTAGGTTGGCAAGTTGACATGGGATGTGGGGTTTGCCCTCCATCTAATAGAAGAGCTTGAGGAGTGATTCCCAGAGTGCAGGGGGTAGTGGATACGTTCCTTGCCCTAAGTTCGTGGCTCAGGGAGTGATTCCCAGAGTTGCAGAGGGGTTGGACATGTTCCTTCACCCTAGATGAGACCCGGGAGAGCCCCGTGGTCGTGAGTTTGTGGGCGGTAGCACCGCTATTGTTGCCAACTTAGTCCAGAAGCCAAGGGTAGGACAGAGTTAGAAAGTAAGTAAGTCGAGGTCGAGAGAAGTTTGAAAATCAGGGATGTAACGAGTCATGTACCACCTGAGTCAGGGACTCGACCTTGTTTTCTTTGTACTGTTTTACGTTGGACGAAGCGGGTTACTTACTGAGTATTTTATACTCACCCCCTCGTTTTGTGTGTTTTATTTGCAGGTAAGGCGAAACACTGAGATGACCAGGGTGTTGGCGGGACTTTGCAAGGCTATGGATGGACGTGTTAGGCTTAGTTAGACTTAGGGTTGTTCTCTTGTTTTAAGGGTTCGTCGTTGCTTTTTTTTTTTTCTATGTTGTTCTTTTGTTGGATCGTTTAAATTATTAAGATAAACTTGCATGTGTCGTTTTGTTCGTACTTTTAAGTATATTTGAGAATGACTGTCTGATTTTTGTCAACTAAGCTAGAAAGCATGTTTTAAGTAAGTATGGTTGTTTGTGGACTCCGGGGATCTGGAACCCAGCCTCTGTGTTTATTGTAGTTCGGTGGAGGCTGGTACCCCGTGAGGTCGTGTTTTGGAAGTGTTTAGCTTATCCAGGTGACAGGAAATTTTTTTGGAATAGTCCTAGTTATGCCAGTTATTTCGAATTTTTGTGCAAGCAAGATAACTGGAGTATCACCCCTTGTAGTATAGTTGCGTTTTTTTGGGGTGTTACAGTTTTACCCATGTGTTTATCTCTTGCCCCTTAAGTCCCACTACTCCTCTAATGAACAACTACGTTGCATGGTCCTACCATAAACAACAACCCTCTCGTGCCAATGTGAGGGTGGGGCCCCGTTGTTCAAATCCTGGCGACAACACTTAAGGGAACAACCCCTCTAGTTTCTCTAAGTCGGGGACGAGTGAATTCCTTCTTGCGTAGTCAAGTTCTCAGCTCCCCACGTGGTTCTGTCCTTGAGAAGATAGGCATATTGGGCGAGCAACAATGGCCACTCTCACCCGTACTAGTCAAAGGACAGACCCCCGCAGACAGGAGTTCGTAACACGCTTAGGATTAAGGTCGAGTCACTAATGGTCATTTACGAATTTATTAGTCCTATACTGTTAACGTTGTTACATTAGTAAGTCTAATAATTCACGGTCCGGTCTTGTACAATCTCATTGCACATGATGCCCCCACTCGCATGTCAACCACATGAACGAGCTGGATCACCTCGTTTGTATCTAATACAAAGCGAGTCGCATCCACAGTGTATCCAGGATTAGGCCTCCAACCCTATCCATAAACTGTAGACCGTTGGGGTCATTAACTCGAACGTGATCCTCCCCGTGTGTCCACTACACACCGTTCAAGTTCTTAGTTCTCTCATAATGCAATGACCTTGGAGCTTAGTTTATTGGATTAAGTTTATGAAAAATGCGATACAAAAAGTTCAAATAAATACCTCTTATTTATTTACAACTTGGAATATTACAAACTACACGAGATTAGGACATACATCCCAACAAACTCCCACTTGGACTAAGTTAGTGGAGTACATAATACATTTCTGAAATGTACAGTATAGTAATACAATAAAAGTAATACAATAAACTAAGGCATTGAATACCCCTTTACAATACTCCCACTTTCCCTAGTCAGGAAGCACTCGAAGACTTAGACTCTTTAGGTGACCCTCAAACACCTTAGCCGTTAGGACCTTTGTAAACTGATCAGCAACGTTGTGCTCCGAAGCTATCGGCGTGACTGTCACGTCTCCACGATACATAATCTCCCGTATCAGATGATACTTTCGCTCAATGTGCTTGCCCCTTTTACGACTCTGAGGTTCTTTCGAGTTGGCTACTGCACCACTGTTGTCACATAACAAGGTCACTGGCAAGTTCATATTTGGAACAACTTCCAAATCTAACATGAACTTGCTAAGCCAAACAGCTTCCTTTGCAACTTCACAAGCCGCAACATACTCGACTTCCATCGTGGAATCAGTGATGCACCCCTGTTTGATGCTTCGCCACACTATAACTCCTCCATTCAGAATGAAGGTTGACCCCGAAGTGGATTTCCTAGAATCCTTTCGGTCTGAAAGTCAGAGTCTGTGTATCTCGTAAGGATCAAATCCCCACTCCCATACACAAAGCTGTAGTTCCTCGTTCTCCTAAGATACTTGAGGTTTGCCTTTACAGTTGTCCAGTCATCTAATCCTTGATTGGATTGATACCTACTGACAATCCTAACTTCATAACAGATGTCGGACCTAGTACACAACATGGCATACATCAGGCTCCCTACCGCTGAAGCATAGGGGATTCGTCTCATATCCTCAACCTCTTGAGGTGTCTTAGGACATTGATCCTTAGACAGGTGAACCCCATGCCTGAAAAGCAACAAGCCCTTCTTGGAGTTCTGCATCATATATTTAGACAACATCTTTTCAATGTAAGATGCCTGAGACATGACTAGCGTTCTGTTCTTCTGGTTCCGGACAATCTGGATACCTAGGACATATTGTGCCTCTCCCAAATCTTTCATTTCGAATTGCGAAGCCAACCATTCCTTAATGTCAGTAAGAAATCCTACCCCATTTCCAATGAGTAGGATATCATCCACATACAATACTAGAAAAGCGACAGTACTGTTGACGATTTTCTTGTAGACACAAAACTCATCAACATTTTGATCAAAGCCATAAGATTTGATCGCCTCATCAAACCTTATATTCCAAGACCTCGAAGCTTGTTTCATTCCATAAATAGATCTATGAAGCCGGCAAACCTTTTGCTTTTGGCCTTGGGCAATGAACCCCTTAGGCTGGTCCATGTAGATGGTCTCGTCAAGGTTGCCATTTAGAAAGGCGGTCTTGACATCCATCTGCCATACCTCATAGTCATAATATGCGACAACGGTCAGAAGGATTCTAATCGACTTTACCATGACAACAGGTGAAAAGGTTTCCTCATAGTCAACCCCTTCAACCTTGGTGAAACCTTTTGCCACTAGTCGTGCTTTGAAGGTCTGCACCTTCCCATCTACGCCACGTTTACGCTTGTAGATCCACTTGCAACCAATAGGTTTAACCCCATCCGGTTGGTCCACAAGCTCCTAGACGGAATTGAAGTATATCGACTCGATTTCCTGGTCCATAGCTTTAATCCATTTGTCTTTGTCAACGTCTGCCATTGCCTGATCATAGGTTAATGGATCCTCGCAGTCATCATCAGGGGTGATTACTTGGGTTTCAGCTAAACCCATGTAACGTTCAGGTTGTCTCACAACCCTTCCACTACGTCGAGGCATTCCCAACTTTTGGGAACGGACTTGACTAGACGTGCTAGGCTCAACAATACTTGTTGACGTACTAGCCCCATCAACAACTCTTGCTGAAGTATTACCCATTTCGTTTAACACGATTTTTCTTCTAGGTAAATGATCCCTGGCGTGGTCTTCCTCAAGGAAAGTGGCGTTTGTCGACACAAACACCCTATTTTCCTTAGGATAAAAAAAATAGACCACCCCTAGTCTCTTTCGGGTAACCTACGAATAGGTACAATTTTGAACGGGGTTCCAACTTCTTCGGGTTTGACACCAACGCATGGGTCGGGCATCCCCAAATTCTGAAATGATGTAAATTGGTTTTACGACCATACCAGAGTTTGAAAGGTGTTTTACAAACACTTTTCGACGGAACTGTGTTCAAAATGTAAACCACAGTCTCCACTACGTAACTCCAAAAAGAATGAGGGAGACGAGCATAGCTTATCATCGACCGACCCATGTGCAACAAGGTTCTGTTTCTTCTCTCCGATACACCATTCTACTGTGGCATACCAGGTGATGATAGTTGGGACGCAATTCCATGTTCTATCATATAGTCCTGGAATTTAGTGTCCATATACTCTCCACCTCGATCCGATCGAAGTGTTTTAATCATTTTACCTAACAGGTTCTCAACCTCAGTCTTGAACTCCTTGAATTTTTCAAGAGTTTCAGACTTCCTATGCATTAGGTAAATGTACCCATACATCGAATAGTCATCTATGAAAGATACAAAGTATTCGTAACCTCCTCGTGCTTTAACATTCACCGGACCACAGAGGTCAGAATGTATAAGCTCAAGGGGCTCTTTGGCTCTATATCCTTTTCCACTAAAAGGACGTTAGGTCATTTTGCCTTCAAGGCATGACTCACAAACCGGTAAAGAGTTTTCTTCCAACTCGCTTAGAAGCCCACTCTTCACTAGTCTCTCAATCCTATTGAGATTTATGTGGCCTAACCTTAGATTCCAAATATGGGCACTTTCTTTTGGAGAAACCTTTAATCTCTTAGTTCGTGTCTCTGCTGTTTTAAACAATTCGGTATTCAAAACACTTTTGATCGAATTAGGGGTTCAAAACATACAAATTACTCTCAAGCGAAGCAGAACAAATCAGAAAGAAACGGAAATATTTTGTTCTAATAGGCAGGAAATAGAAACTATGTTTCTAGTAAACCCTGGAACTATGTACATATTATCCAATAATAAGTACTTCCCACCAAAGAACAACTTCACCATGCCTATTGTTGCAGCTGAGACAACTTCTCCGGATCCAACCCTGAGTCTTATCTCACCCTCTTGCAGCCGCTGCCAGGAACTTAATTCTTGAAAAGAAGAGCAAACATGGTTAGTGGCGCCAGAATCCAGTATCCAGGCAGAGTCATTACTCTCCACTAAACAAGTTTCTGTGACAAGTAAATCACATTTACCTGTTATCTTCTTTTCGTCAACGAACTTGGGACAACTCCTTTTCAGGTGTCTGTTCCCGTGGCAGTAGAAACACTTTCTGAGAACTTCTTTGAGGGTAGCAACGAGGTCAACCCTAATATCCTTCAACTTCTCCTTCTTCCTTTTCGGGCCTGAAGAATCTTCAAACTTTGCCCCATAGGTCAAACCCCAGTGAAAAGGTCTAAAGGCAACACTTGCCTCAACTTCCTGTCCCTTGATTTGCACCAAAGACTGGAAGGTTTGTAGATCGTTGAATAGGACTGTTGGACCGGGCACTTGAGAACCCTCCTCAGTGAGCGCGAACTCTAGGTCGTCATTTACCAAAATCGTGTCAATATTGTTTTTTCACGAATAATTATCGTCGACTAACTTATCGGAAGCTAAAAGAGCGTTAAAAGCGTTTGACATTTTGTTGCTGAAAAATGAAAAACTTTGTATTAGTCTCGCAAAAACTTTTGAAATTCCAATCAGGATTAAGCAAATTTTTATCCTATGATCCCTAGATCATTTAAAAAATTGCAATGATACCCCAAAGGTTTAAAATGACCACCACCGTAGGGTAGACAAAGCCACTCCTCCTCTAGGACGAGACTTTCTCGACCAGACTCTAATACCAAAATAACTCTTAATCCATTAGGCATCCAGTTACCATTTTTCGTTATGAATCCATTAACACTTAATGAATCCTGTGAGTGTCACCCTCAATCTTTAAAATTTTCAAGTATCCGCCCAAACAATAGCCGTCGTAGGGAGGACTAAGAAGGAAAACCAATAAGAAAATCGTATTCCATTCGGGAATTCACGGTGTTCCGACTCCCATGATTAAGGCCCTCCGTAGAGATTGTCTGGTCCAGGCAAAACTAGCAGGCGGATCATAGGCGTCTCACGGTGTGAATCGAAAAAAGAGACCGTGGGTCCCATTTTCACAGGTCCCGCTCCAACTCACTATAAGTACTCTCTCCATTCACATTGAATATTGACCCATACAAATGCCACCTGTAGGGGGACGCTCCCATTTGTGCCACGAGGCCGAGTATGGATCTCACGGTGTGAACTTACCGGAGATTTGTGGATGGAAAATTAAATGTATCTCATACACTTTATTTCCTCCCACTCAGCACTTTAAATTAATCGGGATTGACCTAGATAAACTGGCTAAAATTTACCTAAGTCTACCAATATAACTCTTATATTGGATTAACCTAAGTCTATAATCACATTATTAACTTAGGTCTATGTGAGTAAATTAAATAACTCTTAATTAACCGCATTCACGAGAATATAACCTATGAATCTCTGGATCGAATTCACTCCAAAGTCGGTTCCGAGGTAGGGGTGTTCCGCAAAGCGTCAGCTTAAATACACCAACCTTAGACAGAACCTTCCTTAGACAGAGTTACTTATCAGTCACCATTCAAATGTCATATTTGATTTCCTAATTCTAATCTTATTAGAACTAGAAAACCTAAGTCTAATTATTCAAGTTCTAAACATTTTAAAACTAATAATTAACTTAGGTTAGATGCATTTCTATGTTATAGTGCTTGATCATTCATCGCATGAATAACATTATGCTATAACATACATTCATCACATGAATTAAATGCATGAGTATGCTTTTAATCTAAAAAAAAAAAGTATAACACTTATATTTAAATAAATTAAAACATGCAAACTTTATATTATAACTCTTATAATATAAACCTATCATTCATACTATATATTATAACTCTTATAATATAATTATGATGCATGAAATGTTTAACCTAAGGTGGGATTTTAAATCTATATGACATACTATATGCATATAGAATAAATATTTCATACATCTCATGAATAAAATAAATAATTAGCATTATTGGATCGATTTTTTGGCACCCTAAGGACATAAAATAAAATTAATTAACATTAATATAACATTTATATTAATATTAATTAAAATAATTAATAAAATACAATTAATAAATACATTTTACATAAGAAAATAAATTAAAAATAAAACGTGCTGCTATTAGGGTTCGAACCGCCGCACAATGTCCCAACTGCCATTACACGCACGTCTCGCGCAACTGTTGCTGGAACTGCTCACTACGCGGTAGCTTTGCAACGCCGTGGCCAACGTTGCAAGGATGCAGCGTTCAGCGTTGCACCTCACGTGCGCAATGCCTCAACGTTGCAACGCTACACCCATCATCGCAACACTGACCTGCAACAGCGCCTTGATCAGCATGGACAACGTTGAGATGCCGATGAACAGCGTCTCACTGCCGCTGACAGAATAACAAACACCTTTGCTGTTTTTCGTCGTTTTTCCCCGTTTTCGTTTCGATTTCATTAGAACATCTCATACTCGATTTACATAAAAAAATGCCCAAACACTGGGCCCTTACATTGATCTCATCAACTTTGAATGTAAATCTAATTAAGTGCCAAAAACCGAAAACATCCAAAACGCAAACCATTAACAATCATCTCATGAAAATTAATGCAACCCACTTAATTTTATGATATCACAAAATACATAACGAAGAGCAACGATTGACTTTGATACCAATTGAAGGGATTGAGAATTCCCGCAGCAGAAGACGTTGTGAAACGTCGTTGTTTTGTTGTGTAATTGGAATCATAAAACGAACCTATCTCATAGATTCCTAGGCTAGACATGCAATTAACAAGAAAAACAGTAAGCAAACATGTTACTTACTTGTTGAAGAACTCTTCTTCAACACTTTCCTCCTCCGGTTACGATCTCTCTCGAACCAACGAACTCCTCGAACTCGATCCTCAAACAGTGTTGCAAGACACTTCCAAAATGTCTTCTCGATTGTTCTTGGGAGGTTGAGTGAGAGTAGGTGAGACTCCATTTGCGGTGAGGAGAATTCTTAGAGAATTGAGAGAGAGTTGAGAGAGAAGTGATTGTTCTCTTTGGATCAAAATCCAAAAAATGGCAAAATCCTTATGAGATGCCTTTGAATGCACCTATTTATAATGGTGTGTGGTGGAGTTAAAATCTCCACCAATTTACCATTTTACCACAACTAAATGATATACAAATCATATTTGCATATCACATAATATAAGGTATCTCATACCTTATTATACAAATCTCATTTTCATAAATGTGGAATTTGAAATTGAATCACATTCAATTTAATTTCTCTCAATTCAATTTCTCCAATTAGTACTAATTAATCAATTAGGATGACGAGCTCCAATGATCTGAGATGACGAGCTCTAATGATCTAAGACTAACATGTAAAACTCTTTGACCCGGTTATTCAACATTCATTAGCTACGGTAACACTCCACTAAAGCCCGTAGTTGCACTCTCATCACTATAAGACAAGTTGTGTCCATCGATATAACCAATACCCACGAGTTGACCCTTCACAGGTTGTTCGTAGTCACAGCTAGGTTAAATGACCGTTTTACCCCTATGTTTACCTCTTGCTCCTTAAGTCCCACTGCTCCTCTGATGAACAACTACGTTACATGGTCCTACTGTTGGGATTTATGCCCTAAACTTGCGTAATTTTGATCAATTAAATAAAGTGTTATTTGTTTTGATAGAATTACAGTCTTGCTTTATAAATCCAATAAACTGCCCAAGGTTATAACATTTATCTTGAACATCAGTGTAGTGGACACCATTTGGGTTGAGTTCAGAATATAACCTAAATAGTCTATGGTATAAGAATAAGGTTGAAAACCTCATTCTGGTAACACCATGGATGCGGCACACTTTGTAATTAGTACAAATGAGGTAATCCAACTCATTCATGTAGTTGACATGCGAGTGGGGGCATCCTGTATGAAGAGTTCATACAAGACTAGATCAAGAAATTATTAGTCTAACCGGTGTAACAGTTAACGAGGATAAGACTAGTAATTTATAGATGGTCATTAGTGACTCGACTGAATCTGAGCAAGTTAAGAACTCGCTTATAGGGGTTTGTCCTTAGACTAGTATGGGTGAGAGTGGCTGAGTCGACTCAATAAGCCTACCTTCGGGGGACGAGAACCTCGTAGGTAGCTAGGAACTTAGCTGTGCAAGATGGAATTCACTCATTCTTACACTAAGGAATTAGATAGGTTGTTCCTCAAGAACCGACTCGTGTCTTGAACAACGGGCCCCGCCTCTATGAGAGGTATGAGTCTAAGGTAGGACCTTAGACTTGTTGTTCATTAGAGGATCGGTGGTGCTTAAGGAGCAAAGAGGTAATCACGGGGTAAAAGCGGTAATTTGACCCAGCTGTGATTACGAATAACCTGTGAAGGGTCGACTCATGGGTAATGACTATATCAGTGGACACAATATTATCTACAGTGAGGAGAGTGCAGCTACAAGCCTATAGTGGAATGACTTGTAGTTAATGAATATTGATTAATTAGATCAGAGAGTTTGATCAATTAATTTCACATCATTGGAGCTCATGAACAGTAGGTCCATTAGATCCCTCCGTTGGCTCAACATGGTAATATTGAGGGTATAAAGTTAGGAGTAAAATTGAAGTGTTCAATTTCATACATGAGGTGTTATATCAATTATATATGATATAATTGACATAATATATAGTTTTAATGTGAATTAGATTCATATATAAACTATATACTAAAGAGAGAATAAATGAGGGGTAGGATGGTCATTTTCATCCTATTTCCCTATATATATGGTTGCATGAGATGCAACTAGGTGAAGTGTTTTTTACAAGCTCTTTTGTTGTGTTGTTGGAAGGGTTCCAAAACAAACATCTCTCTCACAAATACCTCACCTCTCCTAAAGGGAACCCACCTTCCTCCCTCACCTAGAGAACAATGGAGAAGATCCGGTGGTAGTGTCGGTGTTCTTCGAGTTCGTGTTGCTGTAATCTTGATCGTGAGAGAGGAGGAGCACTTGAAGAAAGGTTCTTCAAAGGTAACATTTCTTGTTGTCCATTATATTCATCTGCTTAATATAGTTATATTTGTTCTTGAATTTATCGTTGTAACTAAATCAAGAGCGAGCGATTCGCAATCGCTTCCGCTGCGTGACTCCGATTCCCTTGACCTACCATAAACAACGACCCTCTCGGGCTAGTGAGAGGGTGGGGCCCCGTTGTTGAAGCCCTGGAGACAACACTTAAGGGAACAACCCCTCTAGTTTCCCTAAGTCGGGAACGAGTGAATTACTTCTTGCGTAGTCAAGTTCCCAGCTCCCCACGTGGTCCTGTCCCTGATAAGATAGGCATATTGGGCGAGCAATAGTGGTCACCCTCACCCGTACTAGCCAAAGAACAGACCCCCGCAGACAAGAGTCCGTAACACACTCAGAATTAAGGTCGAGTCACTAATGGTCATCTACGAATTTATTAATCTCATACTATTAACGGTGTTACATCAGTAAGTCTAATAATTCACGGTCCGATCTTGTATAATCTTATTGCACAAGATGCCCCCACTCGCATGTCAACCACATGAACAAGCTGGATCACCTTGTTTGTATGTAATACAAAGCGGGCCGCATCCACAGTGTTGAAGGGATCGAATCTCGCAGCAGAAACGATTGTGAATCGCGTGTTATTTACTTTGTTACATAGATTTCAATCAAGAACGAAACATATAAGATTAAGCATGTAATTCTACATAGGACAACAATAAAATTACCTTTGAGGATTGATTTCTTCACGAATCCCTCCTCAATAGATCACGATCTCAACAATAATTCGAATTTGTGAAGTTCCACCACCAGATCTTCTCCGTTGTCCTCTAGGTGAGGGAGGAAGGTGAGTTTCTTTAGGATGAGGTTAGATGATCTTATGGAATTGTGTTTGGAACTCCTTCCAACACAATTTGAGAGAATACTAGGGTTTTGTCAAAAAAAGCCTTCAACCTTAAATTATAGGGAAATAGGATAGAAATTACCATCATATCACTCATTCATTCTCTCATTAGTATATAGTTAATATGTGAATCTAATTCACATTAAAACTATATATTATATCAATTATATCAAATATAATTGATATAACACCTCATATATGAAATTGAACACTTCAATTTCATTCCTAACTTTATACCCTCAATTTTACCATGTTGAGCCAACGGAGGGACCTAATGGACCTACAGTTCATGAGCTCCAATGATGTGAGATTAAGCGATCAAACTCTCGATCCGATTAATCAATATTCATTAACTACAAGTCACTCCACTATAGACTTGTAGCTGCACTCTCCTCACTGTAGATTATATTGTGTCCATTGATATAATCATTACCCATGAGTCGACCCTTCACAGGTTGTTTGTAAACACAGTTGGGTCAAATTACCGTTTTACCCCTGTGATTACCTCTTTGTTCCTTAAGCACCTATTGATCCTCTAATGAACAACAAGTCTATGGTTCTACCATAGACTTACCCTCTTAAGTCAGTTTAGAGGTTGGGGCCCCGTTGTTCAAGACCTGGACCCAGTTCTTAAGGGAACAACCTATCTAATTCCTTAGTGTAGGAATGAGTGAATTCCATTTTGCATAGTTAAGTCCCCAACGACCTACGAGGTTCTGTCCCTAAGAAGGTAGGCATATTGAGTCGGCTACAGACCACTCTCACCCATATTAGTTTAAGGACAAGCCTCTATAAGTAGGAGTTCTTAACTTGCTTAGGATTCAGGTCGAGTCACTAATGACCATCTATAAATTATCGGGTCTTATCACGTTAACGACGTTATCTTTGGTTAGACTAATAATTTCTTGATCGATCTTGTATGAACTCTTCATATAGGATGCCCCTACTCGCATGTCAACCACATGAATGAGTTAGATTACCTCATTTGTATTAATTATAAAGTGGGTCACATCCATGGTGTTACCAGAATAAGGTTTCCAACCTTATTCTTATACCATAGACCATTTAGGTTATACTCTTGAACACAATCCAAATAGTGTCTACTCCACTGATGTTCAAGATACATTATAACCTTGAAGCTTAGTTTATTGGATTTATAAAGTAAGAATATAATTTTACCAAAATAAATAACTCTTTATTTATATGATCAAAATTACATAAGTTTAGGGTACAAATCCCAACAATCTCCCACTTGGCCTAAAGCTTGTGGTGTACTAAAACATTACAATAATGTAAATACAACAAACTAGGGCATTGAAACCCTTTGTACAATATACTCCCACTTGCCCTAGTTGGGGAAGACTTGTAAACCTAGACCTTCTAGGTGAATCTCAAATACTTTAGCAGTGAGAGCCTTTGTAAAAGGATCAGCACTGATGTACTCTGAGGCTATCTTCGTGACGATCGCGTCTCCTCGATGCACGATCTCCCGGATGAGATGATATTTTCGCTCAATATGCTTTCCCCTCTCGTGACTTCGGGGTTCCCTTGAATTTGCCACGACACCACTGTTATTACAATACAGCATGATGGGCAAACTCATATTTGGAACAACTTCCAAATCTAACATGAATTTTCTTAACCAAACGACCTCTTTAACTGCTTCACAAGCTGCTACATATTCGGCCTCTATGGTGGAATCAGCGATGCATCCCTACTTGACGCTTCGCCATACTACAACTCCTCTGTTAAGAGTAAATACGAACCCTGATGTAGATTTCCGTGAATCCTTATCAGTTTGAAAGTCAGAACCGGTGTATCCTATAAGGATCAAATCCTTAGCCCCATACACAAGCATGTAGTTCCTTTTTCTTCGTAGATACTTAAGGATTGTTTTAACCGTTGTCCAGTGTTCAGGTCCAAGATTGGATTGATACCTACTGACCATTCCAACTGCAAACACAAATGTCTGGCCTAGTACACAACATGTTGTACATCAGGCTCCCAACAGTTGATGCATTAGGAATCCGTCTCAATCCTCAACTCCTTGAGGTGTCTTAGGACACTGTTCCTCAGATAAATGAACTCCATATCTAAAAGGCAATAAACCCTTTTTGGAATCTTGGATCTTAAACCTCAACAACACTTTGTCGATGTAAGATGTCTGAGACAGGGCTAGTGTCTTGGATATAAGATGTCTGAGACAGGGCTAGTGTCTTGGATCTTAAACCTCACAACATGGGTATGTTCTTGTTAGTTGAATGCAGTTGAAGAAAAGAATTCTCCTAATTTGTGGCATCGAAGGCTAGGGCATATGAGTGACAAGGGGATTAAACTGTTGGCAGGTAAATCTCTTATTCTTGTTGATGAAACAGTTTCTCTTGACCCTTGTGATAATTGCTTGGCAGGTAAACAACATAGAGTTTCCTTTGCTAAAAAGTCCATTAGAAGGCAAGGGAAATTAGAGTTAGTCCACTCTGATGTTTGTGGTCCTATTGAGGTAGAATCACTTGGTGGCAATAAATATTTTGTCACTTTTATTGATGATGCTACTCGCAGAACTTGGGTGTATATGTTGAAAACAAAAAGCCAAGTGTTTGAGATTTTCAGAAATTTTCATGTTATGATAGAAAGAGAGACTGAAAGAAAGTTGAAGTGTCTTCGATCTGACAATGGTGGTGAGTATACTTCGAACGAGCTTAAGTATTATTGCTCACAACATGGCATTAGGCATGAGAAGACAAAGCCTGACACACCACAACACAATGGAGTTGCTGAAAGGATGAACAAAACCATTGTAGAGAAGGTGAGGTGCATGCTTAGAATGTCTGATCTTTCTAAGACATTTTGGGTTGAAGCAGTGCAATGTGTCGTGTATTTGATTAATCGATCTCCATCGATTCCTCTTCGTTATGACATTCCAGAGAGAGCATGGAAGGGGCGTGATCCCACTTATTCGCATTTGAGAGTCTTTGGCAGTAAGGCATACATGCATGTGCCTAAAGAACAAAGGTCAAAGGTTGATTCGAAGACTAATCCATGTGTATTTGTTGGGTATGAGGATGAAGAGTATGGTTACAGGCTCAACGATTCAGAAAAGAAAAAGGTAGTGAGAAGTAGAGATGTAGTATTCTTTGAGTACAAGAAGGGTTCAGATCTTCTGAGTAAGAGGTACACTTTTATTTCAAAATTGTCTTTTGATACTACTAATGATCTTTCTTTTACTCCTATTATTTAGTCGTCGAATGAGAATGTTGAGGATGTACTTGATGATGTACATGATGATGTTGGTGAGGTAGAACCTGTTGGTAATGTACCAGATTATGTTAATGATGATGATCTTGATGAGTCTTCATCTGATGAAGAAATCCATGAGGAAGTGATTCATGAAAAAGTTCATGAGTAGGGGGAGCAACCTATCCCTCAAGTGGAGGATACACAGGTTCGAAGGTCCACTAGAGAGCGTAAACCTTCAACAAAGTATCCAAGCTCAAAGTTCATTATAGTTAGTGATGATGGAGAGCCAGAGAACTATCAAGAGGTCTTGTCTCATGATGAAAAAGACAAGTGGCTTGATGCAATGAATGGAGAAATGAATTCCCTGAAAAAGAATGAAACCTATGAGCTAGTGCAGCTTCAAAAGGACAAGAAAGTCTTGAGAAACCAGTGGGTTTTCAAGTATAAAAAGGATGGCGAGAAGATAGTAAAGTTCAAAGCCAGATTAGTGGTAAAAGGATGCAACCAGAAAAAGGGCATTAACTTTGATGAGATATTCTCTCCAGTAGTCAAAATGACATCTATCATAACAATTTTGGGTTTAGTAGCAAGTATAGATCTTGAATTGGAGCAACTTGATGTAAAAACTACATTTTTACATGATGATTTATATGAAAGAGATCTACATGGAGCAACCTGAAGAATTTGAAGAAAAGGGGAAAGATAAACTTGTTTGCAAGTTGAAAGAGAGTCTTTATGGGCTTAAACATGCACCAAGACAGTCGTACAAGAAATTTGATTCGTTTATGATAAACAACTATTATAAACAACCTACAGCTGATTCCTATGTGTATTTCAGAAAGTTCCCTGGAGGTAAATTCATTATTCTTCTTTTATATGTAGATGATATGTTGATAGTTGGACAAAATGCAGATATGATTCAAAGTTTGAACAAAGACTTGTCCAGGTCATTTGACATGAAAGATTTAGGCCCTGCGAAGCAAATCTTAGGCATGGAGATTACTCGTGACAGGAAAGTTGGGAAATTGTGGTTATCCCAGGAGAAGTATATTGAACGGGTACTTGGATTAATATGAAGCATATTAAGCCTGTTGGTACACCATTAGCAACTCACTTCAAGCTAGATAAGAGAGCTTGTCCTACAACAGAGAAGGAGAAAGAAGCAATGTCAATCATTCCTTACTCTTCTGCAGTTGGTTCTCTGATGTATGCTATGGTGTGTACTAAACCTGATATTACACATGCAGTCAGTTTAGTGAGTCGTTTCTTATCCAATCCAGGTAAGGCTCACTTGGAAGTAGTGAAGTGGATCTTCAGATACTTGCGAGGCACCTCCAAATTGAGTTTGTGTTATGGAGGTGGTAAACTTATACTTCAAGACTATACTGATGCGAGATATGGCGGATGATCTTGATATGAAAGTCTACCTCGGGTTATGTGTTTACATTTTCGAGGGGAGCCATCTCATGGCAATCCAAGCTACAAAATGTGTAGCATTGCCTACAACCGAGGCGAGGAATATTGCCTTGATGGAAGCAAGCAAGGAGATGTTATGGCTTAAAAGATTCCTTCAAGAGTTAGGTTTGAAGCAAGATGAGTATGTAGTCTTCTGTGATAGTTAGAGTGCTATGGATTTGAGCAAGAATTCAATGTATCATGCTCGCACCAAACACATTGACATTAGATATCATTGGTTGCAAGATGTGATTGAAGAGAAGATAATCAAACTGAAGAAAGTCCACACCGACAAGAATAGTACAGATATGTTGACTAAAGTAGTTCCTGGGAGCAAACTTGAGCTTTGTAGTAAGCTAGTCGGGATGAAGTTTAAGTGATAATGAATGTGATTGTGTCTTCCCCACAACAATGGGGCTAGAGGGGGAGATTATTATGGGTATCCAACCCATTTGTTAGACAAACATGAGTTTTCTTATGTTTGTGGGCCAAAAATATCGGGTTATACGTTTAGCCCATTTGAGGTTAAATGAGTTGGCTTATCTAGAAAGCCTAGGGTTTTTTTTTAGAAGGATATAACCTAAAAGGAAAAGAGAAAACGGAAGGAGAATACATAAAACGTTGGGAGATCAATGTAGTTCAATTTTTTACCGACGACGTTCACAAAGTTGTCGTTTGTCGTTGTTTCAACCGTTGGATTTTGCAAAACTTTTATCAGTTTGTTGAGGACTCACAGAGCCTTGTTTTGAACAGTTGCATCGTCGTTCTAAGCTTCGGTTTATCGGATATTGCTGTCGGACAGTACCTGCAAAAACTGGGTGATATTTATCATCTTTCATCTCTCAATTATTGTTCTCTTATTTATGGAACTATTGGTTGGTTGTGAATCTTTGTAAAACTGATTTGGGTTCTTTTCCCTCAATTTTATCATAATAAGAGAAGGTGACAAGGTTGGACTCCTCACAAGTCCCGTGGTTTTTACTCTTCACATCGAAGAGGTTTTCCACGTATAATTCATGTGTTTCTTGCATTTAGTTTTCTGCACTTGTTTATGGTTTGTTGTTGTACATTACTGGTTGTTGCTTGAGAATTATTTGGTGAATAATTTGTGGTGGATTGAAGTACTATTTTTTGTTGATTGTCTTAGAGGAGATCTTGGTGGGTTATTAATTTAGTATTTTGGCCCTATAAAATTGTATAAGGGATGTTTGTTGTAACGCCCCTACTTTTAAAACATAATTTCCTAGGGCATTACTACTCATGCATGACTTTGAGGCCTTAAATAACGGTAACTAGGGAAACTTGGTGATTAAATTCACTTTATGTTGGGATCCCAAAAATATAAAACATTTAAAAAACATAACTAAGTTCGGCCTCTGGTTTCAAACTTCTATAATACATAGCGGAAAACAATAGTATGACAAAAAAATATTATCTAAAACATATG
The DNA here is from genome assembly GCA_036507285.1 of Trichosanthes cucumerina. Lineage (NCBI taxonomy): Eukaryota > Viridiplantae > Streptophyta > Magnoliopsida > Cucurbitales > Cucurbitaceae > Trichosanthes > Trichosanthes cucumerina. The sequence goes on along the minus strand of CM071835.1, from coordinate 83,202,899 downwards.
CGCGGAAAACTATGACTTGGTTCCCATGGCTTCTGTAGCGCATCTCCGTCACTCGCCTGGTATGCCCTCGCCTTTACCTGAAAACATTTTTAAAATGGAGACACAAAACAAAGGTAAAGGAGTGAGTATTATAAAATACTCAGTAAGTGGGGGTCGGGAACTGCAAACACATGCAACATGACTTTCCTGTAAACATGACTTTTATACATGACTGTTATTCGTGACTTTTGAGATCATAAAACTTTATGTTGTGGGACCTAAAACTCCTTTCATAAAATCATGACTTTTCTCTTTGGCTATGCGTGGTCAATTGAGTCTACCTGAGTCTTTTCATATTGAGTCCCTCACAGACCCCTATAGGTTTGAGTCCCTCATAGACCCCTATAAGATTTTGAGTCCCTTACAGACCCCTATAAGTTTGAGTCCCTCACAGACTCCTATAAGTTTGACCCATAGCGTCTCTGATGCATGTTTTACCATGCATAAATTCTCAGGAGACCAATTGCCACAACCTACATGACATGTTCATATACATACAATATGCATGAGGTCCCATTCTTCAAACACATGTACATATACAATCAGAATGATACAACAATCACATAAAACATAAAATCATGGCATAACTTTCATAGCTTTAAAACCTGAGTCAATCAATCATAAAGCATAAATACATTTACATTTTCAAATACGTATTCATCACAATAGCATAACTGAACATCTCACTATATGTAAATATACATAACTGTGTAAAAGAAGCTCATTTTCAAATACTTTAAAAATCATTTCTATTCGGGTCCCCTCAGACCCTTACATCACTTGGAACCCTCTCAAATTCCAAGATTAAGTTCTTTTCTAAATCTTTTGGAAATCATTTACTTAGGGTCATTTCAAATCCCTTTGAAATATTTCTTTTCTGAGTTCAAGTCTTAAGCATAAATCCTGGGGCACCATTCTTTGAAATAAATCCATGATAATACTCTTTTTGGAGTAACCTTTGAATTTCATCTTTTGCAATAAATATTTCATAAAATACGCTAACTCCCATTTTCAAAATCATTTATAGAAAATCCCTTACCTTAGCTTGAAACTCCTTAAATTCCGTTCCTAACTCAAGGTTTCGCTCAGTCGTGCTCGATAGTCGAATCCCCTAAATCAATTTCATCAATTCCTTAATTAAATCACATAATTAGAAACTTATTTTGAATCCAATCATAGTTAGGCTAAGTTACCACAAACGGATGCTTAAAACAGACTTGGGAAACGAAACGGATGCGAACGGGAGAGTTCCGGCGAACGGTGGCGCGTGACCGGTTGGCGACGGCGCGTGGCCGGCCGGCAGCGGTCAATGGCGGCGCGTGGTGGCGGCGCGACGGCGCATCTCGGAGTGTGGAGCATACCATTGGAAAGCATGTGGCCCGATCTATCCAAAACCAATCTCTTCTCTTTGAAAACCGGTCGAAAAAGTGATGAATCGGTCGAACCAAACATCAAGCGGCGATTCACAACTCAGACTTCTGGCGGCCTGATTTGTAGTGCTCGATCTGGTGGCTTGCGGTTTGGCGTAGTGATCACTGACGTCGCGCAGTGACGCGCGCGATCGATCGGAAGGCTGACGGCGCACGCAGCATCCCAATTACCGGCGGCTTCGCGTGATGGAGGTTGCAGTCCTGATCGTGAGTTCCTTCGCTACAGACCTGGCGTCCCCGGCGGCAAAACCACCCTACGACGAGGTGAGGCGTTTGACGGCTGCAGCTACGACTCCATTGATCGACCAACTTACCGGCAGCACGTGATGTGTTCAACTGCGTGATGCAAGGACGGTGAAGCTGGAACTCTCGCCGGCGGATGGGCAAACACCTTCACGGTGGTTGTGCAGGATTGTCGATAGAGAGGGTTGAGATGGTGACCTCGAAAATTGTGTCCCCTCAAAGCTAACCCTAGTTAGACTTCTTTATTAGAAAAATACAAAAATGTCCTTTCTCTTCTTATTAACCACAAGAATGCCCCAACTAAATTAAATGTTTTCAAAATGTCTTTAATTACACAAAATCCTTCATTTTCATAACCTTTCAACGAAATACAAAGACTTAAGGCCCAATTAATCCAATTCCAAATAAATTAATTCAAACACACCAATTAATATGTACTTAAAGTTCTGGGGTGTTACATTTGCATTGATGTATGATTACCAAACACGAATATTACACAAGACAGTTTAAACGAACATGTACTTTCACTCAAATTATCGTAACTAATATTATATCAAAATTATAGAGCAAATGTGAAAGGGTGAAACGTATTTAGAGAAACGAATGAACTTAGAAACATCTAAAAGACAGGGAATAACCAAGAGTTCAATATCACAAAAAATGGTAAATTCCTAGGTTTGCAGTTGAAGAAGTTTCAACTGAAAAAGATTTTTTAGCAAATTGAATTGAAACACTCTGTGAAGTAGAGAAATAATATATCAACACAGTTTGTGATGTTGTACATGAATAATAAGAGCAGAATTCTATAATCCTGATATTAGCTACTACCTTACTGTTTTATACTATCCTAAAATGACTTAAGTGAGAAAAACTAATAAAGAAAGGGATGAATGACAGAATATTTAATTACATTCACATCATAACAAACGTGAGGTAAGAAAGAAGATAATTGACCAACGATAAATGAATAATTCAAAGATAGAATATTTCTAATTGAAGAGCAAAAATCCCATGTCTGCTAAATTCATCTTAGGGCTAATTTGTGTTATTGAAACTCGAAACGGATATATTTCTAGAAGTATATAAAAAATCGATCAAGTTTCCTCATTGAAGATCCTCGATCAAAGTAGTGACCACAAGTTTGAAGAAGGGTGATAATCATCCATATGTGGAAAGTGACCTCAGGTGGATCTAATACATCTTGCTATAAGCAACAAAGATCAATCACATTAACCTTGTAACAAAATATTCATTTTGCCATGTACACTGAAACAAAGTTGTACTCCATAAAACAAGACTCGGTAGTCATACAAAAGAGCAAAAAATAAATCAACAAAGTCAATTTAATTTGATAAAAGGGCAAACCAGATCATCTGTTCACTGGATGAGATTGAACACCATCAAACCTTCAACAACCAATGTTAGTATTTAGCAATAAATAACAAGAACATGACCTTCCTACTTGTCTTACATCAGAAAAAGCATTTTAACCTAACAAAAATCCATCGATCTCTCCTCTGCAATTGGAAACGGGATTTTCCTCTACAATTTCTTCATCTAACTGCAATTGGAAATTGACTTCTAAAAAAATCTCATTGATCTCTCTTCTGCAATTGGAAGCTGACTTCTCCTCTACAATTTCTTCGACTGAGTGAAATTGAAAACTGACTTCTCCTCTACCCTAGTTGATCATTTTAACCTAAAAAAAACCATTGATAATTCAGTTGAGTGTGTTCTTTTTAAAAAAAAATTGCCAACTCATCACAAGTTAACGGTGTTTAAGGTTAAGTTAACACCAGGAACCATTTTTAAGCTTGTTTGGAAAGTACAAGGACTAAAAATGGACATTTGAAAGTACAGGGACTAAAATAGAACATACATCAAAGTACATGAACCAAAATAAAAACAGAAAACAAAATAATAGTTACCAAATTGCATTTTAAGATTTTGAATGAAAAATAAAGTTGTATTCCATATTTAAAGTGTTTTCAAATACATGTTTAAGAAAAAATTTAGACCCTATTTAATAGTGATTTTGTTTTTTTGTTTTTGATTTTATATAAAATTATGTTTCTCAACCTTACTACCATTATTTGTTTTCTTTTTTTTAATCTATTTTTTTACAAATGTTTTTAAAATTTAAGGCAAATTTGAAAAAAAAAAAATTGTTTTTTTAAATTTTGTTCTTAGGGCTGAATTTGATTAAGAATTCAAAATTTTCATAATTAAGATGGAAATAATGGTAAAAAAAGTGACAAAATAAATGGAATTTTCAAAAACCAAACGAGACGTTAAATTTGTATCTCAAATTTAAAAATATTTTTAATAATATATTTATTTTGCCAACTAAAACATCTCAAATATCGTCAATTTATTTATGTTATAAATTTTGCATACTATATATTCTTTCTTAAAGTATTTTTATATTATTAAATTCAAATTTTCAAATTTAAAAACCCTACATGATATATATAAAAAAAAAAAGTTTAGAATTTCCATTGTTTGGATGGTAGAATAAAAACATTTTCAAAAACAAATTTACCAATAAATATATTCATTCAATTCTTTGATTCAGTTAGCCTAAAAACAAGAAATAGAATCTAAATTCCATATGCAAACCAATACTTGATTTAAAAAAAATGTTTCAAACAAGTATATTAAAAAAATAAAAAATATATATATTAAGGCATAAACATGACTTTTTAAAAAAATTAAAAACTAAACACAAACACTATGAAACAAGTTCCTTCCCTTTTTTATTTGTTAAAAAAGGTTGTCATAGCAATCCAACAAACAAATTTGGATTACTCAAATTCCTATAATAATAATAATAATATTGCAAACTATTTTAGAAGTTGAGAAACTTGCCTCTAACGATGGTTTTGAATGATAATCCAATTAAAAATAAATTCTCTATTGTCTTTATGGTTATTGCTGTCCTAATTCCACGTTGGTTAGGCAATATTAATCTTTGGAATTAATTTGCAATTTAAAACGACTTGATTAGCATTGGAGGAGTAATAAAAGAACTCGAACCTATATAAAGGCCGACGGGGGTTCAATTCAAAATCAGAACTAAGAAGGAAAACCCAAATAATAATAAGCAATATGGGTTCTCCTTTAGTGGTGTCCCTTATTATCGCAATTTTGGTGGCAACTCTAAGCTTGCCATTTACCATTGGCGAGGGCTATGAACCTTTCTTTACCCCTCCACCTCCTCCTGACTATTCCCTTGAACCGGTTGTGGCATCGACCTATGACTCTCCTCCACCACCTGACTATGTCATCGACTCTCCACCGCCTGACAATAACTTTACTCCACCACCTGATTATGTTATCGACTCTCCACCGCCATACTATGATTCTATCCCACCACCCGACTATGTTATCGACTCTCCACCGCCGGACTATAACTCTCTTCCACCACCCAATGTTAATGACTCTCCACCGCCAGAATATGACTCTACTCCACCACCCGAATATGTTATTGACTCTCCACCACCAAATTATGACTCTCCTCCATCACCTGACTCTGTTATTGACTCTCCACCGCCAGACTATGACTCTCCTCCTCCACCCGACTTTATTATTGACTCACCACCACCTGACTATGACTCTCTTCCACCACCTGACTCTGTTATTGAATCTCCACCTCCAGACTCTGTTATTGACTCTCCTCCACCACCCGACTATGTTATCGACTCTCCTCCACCAGATTATGACTCTCCTTCTCCGCCAATTGGTTATTATGATCCTCCCCCACCATCAAAGAAGTCACCTCCTCCACCATTGTCACCTAAGACGTCACCACCGCCACAACCACCAAAGAAGTCACAATCGCCCCCACCGCCAAAGAAAAAAATACCTCCCCCACCTCCAACACAGAAGAAGTCACCCCCTCCTCCACCACCTAAAAAGAAGAAGTCGCCTCCTCCACCATCGCCACCACCACCAAAGAAAAAGTTACCTCCCCCACCTCCAGCAAAAAGAAGTCACCCCCTCCTCCACCACCTAAAAAGAACAAGTCTCCTCCTCCACCAAAGAAGAAGTCATCTCCACCACCACCAAGGAAAAGGTTGTCGCCGCCGCCGCCACCACCAAAGAAGGGATACAAGTCGCCGCCGCCACCAAAGAAGGGAAGCAAGTCGCCGCCACCACCACCAATATACAAGTCGCCCCGTACCCCTCCACCTCCTTACGGATATTAGGTCAATATATCATCTACTTTAAACTAAGCAAAGGTGAGCTCCTTACCAGATACATAATTCAATTCATTAATCAAACATCCTAATATATCTCAACATGCATTTTACATTCTTGCAGAAAAAAATAAAGAACTACGCATTCACATCAATGAAGGGGACGGCCTCATTGCTATATTAAAGAAGGCTCTTTCAACTGTTTGCTTCTATGATTTATAGTTGTTTCAACGTGTACTGGTTCTCATTTAGTATGCCATTGATCAATAAAATTAAACTGTTTGTGATTGTTCGTACTAAAAGCTCCAAATCTTCATTTCATTAAAAGGATTAAATATGTCTTCACCAATTATCTTAAAGTTTTAGTTTAGTAATAATTTAACATTGTATGAAGGAAGAATAATGGATTCTAACTCCTACCATGTTATTCTTCTTCACTTAATATATTATATTGTCAACTTGAGGAGAAATTATTGGAGGAAGCCGGAACATTGAGACTCTATCCTAATTTTATGCTTCCAGTTATGGTTAACTTAATTTTTTTTTTATTATTTTTAAATTGCATATATAGATTTCACGTTAGTTACATATTTTGTTTTTCAATCTAATTTTTTGGAGACCAAGATGATTATTTATTTCTTTTTCAACAATTTATTTTTTTATGTTTTATACATTTTTTTTAATTTAAAATTTTCATGCTAAGCACTTTTAAAAAAAAAAAACGATTCAGCTAAACTAATTTGAATGTTATCTTTTAATCTATTTTTTATAAATTTATTAGATCAATTCAAGATTAATAAATAAAATGTTATGTCTGCTAAAAATAATATTTAATAAATTATTTAGTTGGCAAAATTCAAGTATTACAATTAGTAGAATCACATTTAAAATTTTATTTAAAATACGAACACTATCTACAACAATAACTGTGGTTTATTATATTCCAACTTAGCGAAAATATATGAAATAAAAATGAAAACAATACTCGCTAGCAAGTTTCATATCTTCGAAATATCAATGTTCATCATCATTTTCAAAATTACATAAACCAGTAGAACTTGCATCCTGCATAATAAAAAAAATAGGTAAAATTAATATGGCAAATATTAAAAAGCATAATATTAATTATTAAATAAAATAATCTTTGTATACCTAATTTACATGAGACAAATTTATGCCAACGTTGTTCCCTCTCGAGGTACTTCCATCCAAATTATTAAATGATGAGTTCTAATAAATAAAATCAACTAGGATTAATTTCATAAATAATAAAAGAAAAGAAAGTAAAATTATTGTTATTGTGTTCAACATATTAAAATATAATTTAAAAATGATACCTGAAATGTATTGGGCATTTGAGTACACATCTGCGTTAAAGCTGTAAAACTTGAAGAAGAGGAAGTGTTCATAGCCTACATTGTATCAATATACAATTTGTGAACTAACAAAGATAATGAAAGTAACATTTCAAAAAAATTGAGACTACCTGGTTATTGGTGAAACTAAAACCATCATTAACAGAAAATTGCCGTGGTAACACGTGACTTGTAATCAAACTATTATGTTGATCTTCTAAACCTACTTTTATATATAAATTAAACATAAAAAAACAAAAATTAATATCGCAAACGTTCACAAACTTAAATTATATATATATATAAGAAAATGTAAAAGAATGAAAGTAATACTAACCTCTTATTTTTTCACTAGACACAATCTTCTTCTTCTTCTTACTTTTTTCCATATTGCTTTTCAATCTTGCATTTGATACTCCCTTTGGCCTTATAAATGAAGGATCCAATACATGTGCCTTATGAAATTTAGAAGATAATTCATGGGGTACGTTATTTTTAGTGCATTGGTTGAGATCAACATTTTTCATTTTCATATGATGTGTCTCTTGTTCAAGAAGATACAGTGCTTCTGAGATTTTTTCCTTCACAATTTAAGCACCTATAGATGTCTCTGCTCCAACTATACCCAGTTTATAAGCATCACGCATCATCTCATTAAACCGTAATGTCTTAATTTCTTTTTGGTCCATTGTTGACTTCATATGACTTACTTTTAGCATTCTTTTTTTGCCATTTTAGTTCATCTTGACAAGATATATTGAGCAGGTATCATATCTACATTCTTTGCTATTAATACTCTTAGTGCATGTCGACATAAAATGCCAAATGATTCAACCCTATAACAAGAGCAATTGATGGCTTCTGATGATTGGTCATATGAAACCTCCCGTAACTTGTTCGCTCCATATAACCCAACTTCAAAAGAATAGCAAGAACCTCGAAGACATTCCTTACTCATAAATGTAGTTAAGATCGTTGATATCTCATGCTCAAAATTCTTAAACATTGTACGTGTATATACTCTTGCTGCTTGAGCTACCAAGGTCCACGTTCATTTGTATGTGGAGGTATGTCTTGGTTGCAACGAAAATCTTCCTCCAACTCGGCTTCTCTCATTTGCTCAGCCATTCTCTTCTAGTGTACTACAAATTCAATAAGACACATTGTCTTTGTAGAAATATGATGAAATACATTGTTTACACTCTCACTTCATTGAGTTGATTTAATTCCAGCAGAAAATGTATCCATACTAAAAGCAGGACACCATTTATCTCTCAAGTCATAAAGGTTTTTCAACCATTTATTCTCTTCGAGATTAAATTTAGTAATCATAGATTGTCATTGTACCTCAAACTCATCAACTGTATCTAAAAAGTGGAGACATTCATTAAAACATCTCTTAAATTCTTGATTTGCATATAATGATGAAAGGTGTTGTGTGACATTTTTTGAAATATGCCAGATACAAAGACGATGTCTTCATGTATAAAAAATTTGAGAAATTGCATTTGACATAGCTTGATCTTGGTCTGTGAAAATTGTCTTTGGTTGTCAACTTCCCATTGATTCCAAAAATGTCTCAAATAACCAAACAAAAGAGGCAATCGTTTCATCTAATAGAAAAACACATCCAAAAAGAACATTTTTCCAATGGTGATTGATTCCCACAAATGGAGCACATACCATATTATACTTGTTAGTACAGTATGTGGTATCAAATACCACAACATCTCCAAAACTATCATAATCAAGTCTTGATCTACCATCTCTCCAAAAAATATTTGTTAGCCTATTTTCATGATCTACTTGGACTGAATAAAAAAACAATGGGTCATTCTCTTGTCTATATCTAAAAAGATTCACAAGACTTTGTGTATCTCCTGGCTCAATTAATTCTAACCTCTGTGAGTTCACAAAATTATAACAATCTCTCTTAGTAAAACCAACATTCTCTGAACCTCCAGATTCTCGAGCCATAAATGAGTATGTTTGTATTGTTTTCAATCCTTAATCAATCATTGTCTTCATAATACCTTTTTGTGAATCAGTAATGTTCCGCGCAGATCTCAAAAAACGTATTTCATCAGGTTTTGCCAATTTATGATTATGCTCTAGACTAAAATTGATAATCTTCCAATTTCCATTTCCATCATGCTGAAATCTAATATTTGCCTTACATCCAGTTCTAGTTTCAAGCCTTTCTATTTTTCTCTCCTTTAAGGAAGTATTATGTGTCGTGTAATCTTCTTTTGAACATACATAATTCACAATAGTTGTATTTCCAAACTTGTCTAATCTCCGCTTCGTTTTTCTAATGTTGAACCCAACACGCATAGCATACTTGTTATAGAAATCATAACTTTGTTCCATGCTATTAACAATCAACCCAATATATGGCTCACACATGTCATTTTTTTCTTCCATCAATTCTGATTCTCTTTCATTATCACTCCTATTAACACAAGTTGAAATGAATAGATATAACTATTCTTAAAAAAAATTAACTGTTAATCCATACACATAGAGACAAAATCTCTTGCCTTCTAAATTTTTGGATTGTATTTATGTTTCAACATTCGTAATGCATTTAATTGCATTTACTATATCAATTTAAATAATATTAGTTAAATTTTATTTTTTTAATATATAAATTAAAATAATACGTATATTCATTTTCAAAAAGGTATTGTCTTCATGTGTAAAATTTTCTCGTTTGTTTTTTCTTTTTCATTAATATGACATTATAACGCTCAACAATTGATATTTTTTTCAAATAAAATTATTATTATAACTTTTGTATGTTATAGTATAGTTATCCATAATAAATTAACTCGTGCTTTAATTCATTGGTTAAAGTTAAAATCTAATTTAAGTAGGATAATAAATTCTAATTATTTCAAATTTATCATATTAATTTTAAGAACTAAGTTATTCATTAAAGAGAATAAGTCTTTGAGATTTTAAATAATATATTTATTATTAATAATTAATGTTTATGACATGCTTGTAATTAAGAAAAAAATTAAAGAAATATCATAATACATGATTTTTTTTTTTTGCAACAACTATATCTGTAATATATTATAGATTATAGTTATTGGTATTTAAAAAATAAAAAGATTAAACACATGGAAGAAAATTAATTTAAAATTTAACACATTTTGTTATTAATATATAAAAAGAGAAAGAAATTTAAATTCAAATACATTTAACTATTTTTCATTTTTAAAAGTTGTCTATAATAAAGAACCACAATTTTATGTTATTGATAATGGTTGAGTTTCAGAGAATAGATTCATTCATTTCTCCATTAAAATAAAATTTATGCTAAAGATATTTATTGAGTGATTAGAATAATAATGAACAACAATTTTTTGGTCAATTATTGGTGATTAGAATAATAATAATAAAAAAAATCAGTTCATTTTTTTAAATCCATTTTCATTTCTAAAACGATTTCATGCAATATTTCATTAGATTTTCTAAACAAAATTCAAAACAATTAGAAGAAGAAAAAAAAAAAGATAGAGTAAATTAAATCAACATTGACTTACATGTGAGTGTTTTCCTCTACTGTTCAATCTTGTGCTCACTATTATATGTGAATAAAGAATCTACGAGAAAAAGAATGGAAAAGAAGGTAAACCTAGAAGAAAAAAAAATCTCAGCTTAATTTGAAAATATCAAAAGAAAGGAGAAAGAACATAAAAAAATTTTAAATAGAAATGAAACTACCAAAAAAGATAAAATAAAAAAAGAAATTGTTGAAAAAGAAATGAATAATCATCTTGGTCAAAAAAAAATCTTAACCAACCTCAAGAGAAAGAAAACAAACTTAGAGACATAAATGGAAATCCAAAAATTAGATTGAAAAACAAAATATGTAAGCCCCATTTGATAACGTTCCTGTTTCCTATTTTCTGTTTCTTGTTTCTTGTTTCTTGTTTCTTACTTCTCATTTTTTAAGAATAAGAAACAATAATATGTTTTATAACTATTTCTGTTTCTTGTTTCTTTGAAAACAAGAAATAGAAACATAAATTTGTTTGATAACCATTTCTTGTTTCTTGTTTCTTGTATACATAAATATACAATTAATTATCACAAATTTATATTATCAAATACGAACAAATCTCGATGCAAAATTAACTAATAATAAAAGTAAATAAATAAAATTATTTTATCCTTCAAATGTTGTTCAAATTTGAGTTGTAATCTCATCTCTTACTCGAGTCATTCGTCTTAAATGATGTCGACTCATATCAAACTCAATTATATTGCTAAATGTTGTGGTTGTAAAATATTAAAATGAGACTAAAAACATGTTTTAGTGAACAAAATTTATTTATTGCAAAATTACAATAATATATAAATATAAAGATTGAGAAAAAAAAATTCAAAAAATATATATATATATATATAATTTTAGATCTTAAATTAAAATAATATAAATATACAGATGGTAAAATTAAGAAATGAAATAAAAATAAATAAATTTATATAATAATAATATAAATTTATATATTATTGTTATTTATAAAAACTGAAACTATATATATATATTGCAAAAATTCGAAATTGATAAAAAAATAATAATAATAAAATAATAATAAACAATCATTGGTAAACACCATGGATCGAACTTGAGACCAAGAGCGAAGGAGAAGGGGTCAAATGCACATTGAACCAACAAGTTAAAGAGTAAACTTGTGAAATTAGGAACATTTAAAAGTAAAAATAAACAGAACAGAAAGAAACTATTTTATGTAGTTTCTAAAATTTAGTCCAAATTTTAGAAACGTTTCTCAAATTTTAGGAACAAAAAACGGGATGGATTATCAAACAAGTCTGTTTCTTAAAAAATGAGAAACAGAAAGAAGAAACGGGAAACAAGAACGTTATCAAACGGCCCCGTAACTAACGTGAAATCTATATATGCAATTTAAAAATAATAAAAAAATTAATTAGGGTGGTTAACCATTTGGTTAACCATAACAGGTGGCATAAAATTAGGAGAGAGCCTCAATGTTCCGGCCTCCTCCAATAATTTCTCCAACTTGAGGCTTTCATACTAATTTTTTATAATCAGTTGGTTCTAAATTTTATAAAATTAAGCATATAATACTATTTCCCAACTATGGATTGCCATATGTTATTGTCTATTTGGATTTCCATATATTATTATCTACTTCTTACATATATTTTAAAAACTCAAGTCAAGTTTTGAAAAACTAAGTCTCGTTTGATAACCATTTGGTTTTTGATTTTTGGTTTTTGAAAATTAAACTTAAAAATACTACTTATACTAATGGATTTGTATTCTTCTTATCTAGTTTGTACCTATGTTTTTAAAAACTATGCTAAATTTTGAAAACTAAAAAAAATAATTTTCAAAAACGTGTTTTTGTTTTTGAAATTTGACAAGAAACTTAAATGACACTTCGAGAAAAATGGAAATCATTTTAGAGAAGATGAAGAGAAATTGAAGAAAAAACAAGAATAATTTTAAAAAACTAAAAAACAAAAAATATGGTTATCGAATGGAGCCTAAAAGAAGTAGTTTCAAAAATTTGTTTTTATTTTTGGAATTTGGCTAAAAACTCAAATATTTCATTAAGAAACATGAAAACTTTTGTAGAGAGAACATGAAAACCATTGTAGAAGAGAAAAATATTTAGAAAACCAACACAAATTCTAAAAATAAAAAACAAAAATAAAAAATCAAAAGACAAAAAATAAATTAGTTATCAAACAGGACCTTAATATTAAAAATTTATAATCTTTATCTATAGTTATATATAAAAGAGAACAACTATATGTGAACAATCACTCAAGGTTGCAAGGGAATTTCTATGCAAACCTTGAAATGAAATGCTCTATGTATTCAAATCTGAAAACAAAACCATAAGAATTTAATACCCAGAAAATATGTTAAACAACAACCAAATAACCCAACTCTAATAGGATTCCTAATTAATAGCTTGCTGGAATTTAAAGGTATGAATACTACATGACGATTCCCTCTTCCCCAGGTCAACCAAACAAAGGGTGTTCCTTAAAACTACAAATTCTTATTGGAGTCAGATTGAGAGAAGTTATTGGGAGATATAGAACAGATGAAGAACAATACAATAAAGAAACAGATGGAAAATTACAAAGATAAAAACTACAGAGATGAAGTCCAAAAAATCAAAAATCTAAAGCGTAAATTTTCTTAAAAAACGTGCTATTAATTGAACCCCACAAAAAAAAATTGTGATGTGATTGAAAAAGAGAATCGGGCTGAGAAATAGACGAAAATATAGCACTAGCTATTGGTAAAAAAAAAACAAAAGTGCAGTAACGTGAATGAAACCCAAAGAAAAATTGAACTCTTCTTCTCTCTAATCGAGCTCATTTTGATGGCTTCCTCCTCCAAAAATATACAAGATTTACATGCTAGGATTCCATATTGGTTGATGGACAATTACAACTCATAATTCCTCTCAAATTTCATGGGTATTTCCTTCTCGATGTTTTGATTTCCATTTTTCCATTTTTTCAAAACTGCAAGAAAAGCAATTGCAATGCAATTGCATTTCTTGTTCATTATTCAAATTCCTCCACAACAACATCAAGTAAGTGTGATTTTCATTTTCTTTTGCTTTCTTTTCTCAACTTACTTAATTGAAGGGTGTTCCAACCATGATATCAATAAACTCAACTCTTTTTCTAAACTCAACCCTTTTGAGGGTGTGATAATTTCCGTTTATGAGTTATTGCTTGTCCTCAAGACATCACAATCACAACATGTAGACATGAATTTCAATAGCAAACCCAAGTTCATATCAAAATAATAATCCTCCTAGGAGACATTTGAAGCTCGTAACACTTGTTTAACATTTTCAACTCTAATCCTCCCTTAGACATAACCTTACCACTGTTAACCCATACTCCCCTAAAAATTGCATCCCTACTATTCTAGTTTTCTCTTACTTGCTTCCTACGTAGACCATCTCAAGAGCCCAACATGACTTAACAAAAGAAAATTTTCTCCAAACTTATTTCTTTTCACTTCCAAGCTATTCGATCTTTTCTTTTATGTTCTTTTCTTGTGTGTTCTTTTCTTTTTTTTAGAGGGGGTTCCTTAGTCAATTGTACTTTCGTTCCAAGTTACCAACACTTTGTGGTGAATGTAGTTGACTACGAGTACACGTCACTATTTGAAACTATTTTTTTTCTTACTTATTTCCTGAATCAACCTTTCATGCAGAGGCAATCATGGGTATCATGACTTTTCCTGGTTATTCGATTAATTATGGGAAAGATGAGTATCCCTCTTTGTTTTTTCAAACTTGACAACCTTTGTACAACATGTTTACATTACATGAATTGCAAAAAAAAAAAAAAATGAATATACAAGGATGTGTGGTCAACAAAAGTAATGTAAGGTGTCTATCCCCTCGAACTTTAAGATTTGGCAATGTCGTCATTGACTAGTTAGGCTTTTGGGTTGTTGATATGGCATACATATTTAATAATTAGGCTTAATAATTCTAGAATTATAGAAACACAAGCTAACGTGCAGGGTGATAAGATATTAAGGTGAATAAAGAAGTCATAAAATTAGATTGACAACTATGAAGTGTTTAATGAGTTGAGCATATTCCAAATATCATTATTAAGGATTTTTTTTTTAAAACATACTTGGGACATGCAAAAAGTAGGGATCAAACTTAGCTGACACAAAAGTACTTCAAACAACTTGAAAGTTAATGAAGACAACATAATAAAATGCAAGGGACAAGGACAAACGACAATCTACACTATTATAGGCTTAAGAGGCAAAGTTTAAAGTTCAAAGAGCAACTCCCCTTATCATCAAAGGCTCAGTCATCATCTTCTATTTTATTTGAAATTCTCCTCTTGTTCTGGACACTTTACTCGTGCTTATGCAATTGCCTTCCTGTTTTCATTTGTTGTGTTTGATATCGTGCTTCGTAACGCAATTTCATCCCATTTGCGTTCATGCCCTTTGATTTTTCCTCATTCTTCGCAAATGTCATTGCCTTGTAATTTCAATTTTATTCCTTATCATTCGATTTTCATTTCTCATTTTCAACTAAACTCAAAACGAAATAGTCAAAAAGTTCACACATTCTCGAAAGAGAGTTATTAATATTTTTTTTCTTTCTTTTTTTTTTACCTTATTTTCTTTTGAAATTTTGAAATTCTCAGACAATTTCCCAAGTAGATCCCCAAGTAGACGGTCAACTTAAGTACCTCAGCCTAGGCAGGATCCGTCCTTAGACAAAATTTGTCCAATAATTTCTCAATTGATAACAATAAGGATTTTTTTTATTCTTTTATTTTGTGTTTTTAATTAAAAAAAAAGAAGAAAAAGAAAAAGATAAACCTATCTTATTCGAGTGGGGAGACCGCAACCATGTTCCTTCATTTTGCACCTTGGTCTTGATAATTGGTGAGATTGCAGGCTTTGTTGAGGTGCTTTCATCATAATAGGTTTTGCCTGCTCAAACGATTTACATTTTTCTTTTGAAGTAAAAATTGTAGTTGTAATTTGTATGGCATCTTGTGACATTTCATTCCGACGAGTAATTGCACCTGTTTGTTGACATTTATCACAATATTTATAGAATTGGTAAGCATCCCTGAATAAGGTTTCCCAGTATAATCCATAGTCTAAGACTTTCCTAACTTTTCTTTTTGGACCAAAGTGCCATCCACATGCATAATCATGACAGAAAGCTAGAATAGACCCAAACTCGTCATCAAATACACATCTCCTAACTACTTTATCAACACAAAATTTCTATATAAGGGCCATCCTAGATATAAAATTTGGAATTGATCTTTAACTTACACTTTCTGGATAATGAGAATGTAGGAGGAAACGTACCTGTTAGTAGATAGTTTACCATATCAGCATACCAGGGTGTTAAATTGTGGTTTGGAATAGTTCATCGGGAAATTCGTCTATTAGTGGTAACTAGTTTTCTTCTTTGATTATCCTGCTTAAGTGATCAGCTATTGAATTCTCCGCGTCTTTTCGGTCTTTGATTGTCACGTTGAATTCTTGAAGGAGCAGTATCCATATGAGCAGTCTTGGTTTTTTATTCTTTCTTTGCTATGAGATACCTTAGAGTTGCATGATCAGAGAAATAAACTACTTCAGAACTAAGAATATATGATCAAAATTTATCTAAGGCAAAAACAATAGACAAAAATTCTTTTTTTGTTATGGAATAGTTGCACTGCACAGAGTTTAGTGTTCTAGAGGAAAAATAGATGATGTGACTCTTTTTGCCAATACGCTGCCCTAGCAGTGCTCCAACTACGTAGTTGTTGGCATCCCACATGATTTCGATAGGAAGGTCCCATTGAGGTGGATGAATTATTTGTGCATTAGTCAGGTTCCTTGAGTAAATCAAATGCTTCCTTGCCCTCCTTCCCAAATTCGAAGGTAGCATATTTCTGAAGCAAATTGGTCATCGGTAGGGCTACCTTAGAGAAATCTTTGATGAACCTGTGATAAAAATCTACATGGGCAAGAAAAGCTCGTACTGAAGGGAATAAAACTCCCCGTGCAGCGGAAGACGATCGAATCGTCGCGGTGAAGTTGTGCAACTAAATTTCATTAAAATTATCTAACACTTAGATTTAGGCTAAACATGCATAAAATGAAAGGAATACAACAAGTTTTTGTTACTTACTTGTTGAAGACGTTCTTCAAGGCTTCCTTTCCGTTCACGAACTATTTGTGCTTCCTCGATCTCTACGATCTCGAACTCTTCTCACGAACAAGAACACCACCACTTGGCTTCTCGGTTGTTCTTCTTTTGGAAGAAGGAGAATGGTGGGATTCTAGGTTTTGGTTAGGGAGGAGAGGAATTTGAGAGAGAACTTGAGAGAGAGTTTTTGCTTCTTTTGGTGAGAATTCCAAAAATGAGCTTTCAACCTTACAACCCTTCTTGCAAAAGGGGTTTAAATAATGGAGATAGGTGGAGTTGAAATCTCCACCTATTTACCATTTTACCACAACTATAGGTTATGCAAATCATATTTGCATAACCACATATTATAAAATATCTCATATCTCATTTTACAAATCACATTTGCAATATTGTGGATTTTTAAATTGAATCACATCCAATTTAATATCTCTCAATCTAATTTCTCCTAATTAGCCCTAATTCAACAATTAGGCTAACCTATAGTTTATTATGAATCTCATTCACATTAAACTATATATTATATCATTCATATCTCATATAAATGGCATAAATGCCCTTTAGTGAACTTGAACACTTCAATTCACACCAAAACAGTAAACCTTCTTTTAATCCAGTTTGAGCCAACAGAGGGAGCTTATGAACCTACAGTGACGAGCTCCAATGATCCAAGATTAACCTATTAAACTCTTTGACCCAGTTAATCAACATTCATTGGCTACGGTAACACTCCACTAAAGCTCATAGCTGCACTCCTGTCAGTGCAAGACATTATGTGTCCACTCATATAACCAATGCCCATGAGTCGACCCTTCACAGGTTGTTCGTAGACACTGCTGGATCAAATTACCGTTTTACCCCTGTGTCTACTTCTTGCTCCTTAAGTCCCCACTGCTCCTCTAATGAACAACAACGTTGTAATGGTCCGACCATACACAACAACCCTCTCGTGCAAGTGAGAGGGTGGGCGCCCGCTGTCCAAGACCTGGAGACAGCACTTAAGGGAACAACCCCTCTAGTTTCCCTAAAGGCGGGAATGAGTGAATTTCATCTCGCGTAGTTAAGTTCTCAGCTCCCTACTTGATTCTGTCCCTGAGAAGATAGGCATATTGGGTGAGTAACTATGAAAACCCTCACCCGTACTAGTCAAAAGGATCGACCCCACGCATGAGGAGTGAGTCCGTGAACACGCTCGAGATTGGTCGAGTCACTAATGGTCATCTACGAAGTTATTAGTCCCACCGCATTAGCGGTGTTACATCGTGAGGTCTAATAAATCACAGACCGGTCTTGTACAATCTCATTGTACAGGATGCCCCCACTCGCATGTCAACCACATAAACGAGTCAGATCACCTCGTTTGTATCTTAATACAAAGCGGGTCACATCCACAGCGTATACAGGATTAGGTCTCCAACCCCATCCATATACTGTAGACCGTTCGGGTCATTTACTCGAACGTGATCCTCCCTGTGTGTCCACTACACACCGTTCAAGTTTTAGTTCTCTCATATATTCAATGACCTTGGAACTTAGTTTATTAGATAAAGTTTGTAATAAATGCGAGACACAAAATGATGAAATAAATAACCTTTATTAATTTCGAACGTATATTTACAAACAGAGCGAGATTAGGACAAACATCCCAACAACCTCCCACTTGGACTAAGTGTAACGCCCCAGGCCCAGGATCTCCTGCCACCTGGTTGCGTCACTATATCATCCATGACTGCTTGTAAGAGTGAAGACACTATCCCCACAAACCAACACGAGGTCCTTTCAGCATGTTTTGTCCTCACTCACATGCTCCCTAGGAAAATTCTCAGTGGGTCACCCAACATAGAATTGCTCCAAGCTAAGCACGCTTAACTATAAAGTTCCTATGATTGAGCCACCGAAAAAGAAGGTGCACCTTGTTTATATAGGTAGCAGCTATCAATTCTTTTAAGCCTTTATCAATTATACTTTCACATCCTCATGTACCTCTTTTCCTCGGGCACCATACTTTTCATATCCTCAGGATCCCTCTCATTCAGATGTGGGCTCATTTCATTCATGTACTCCTCTTCCTCGGGCATCACATGCCCACCAGCTTCCGTCTTGGTTCGTCCCGAACCACATCTTACTGGGAGAGGTTTCGCTCTGATACCATTTGTAATGCCCCAGACCCAGGATCTCCTGTAACCTGGTTGCGTCACTATATCATCCATGACTGCTTGTAAGAGTGAAAACACTATCCCCACAAACCAACACGGGGTCCTTTCAACATGCTTTGTCCTCACTCATATGCTCCCTAGAAAAATTCCCAGGAGGTCACCCAACATAGAATTGCTCTAAGCTAACCACGCTTAACTGTGGAGTTCCTATAATTGAGCCACCGAAAAGGAAGGTGCACCTTGTTTGTATAGGTAGTAGCTATCAATTCTTTTAAGCCTTTCTCAATTATACTTTCACATCCTCATGTACCCATTTTTCTCGGGCACCATACTTTTCATATCCTCAGGATCCCTCTCATTCAGATGTGGGCTCGGTTCCTTCATGTTCCTTCATCTGGTATAACAACTTGGGTTTCAGCTAAACCCATGTAACGGTCAGGCTGTATCACAACCCTCCCACTACGTCGAGGCATACTCAACTCTTGAGATGGACTCTCTTGACTAGACAAACTAGTATCAACAACTCTTGTTGACATACTAGTGTTCTTATTAACAGCCTTTGCTATTGTTCCGTCTAACTCACTCAACACTACCTTACTTTTTGGTTTGTGGTCCTTCTCCAAGAAATTGGCATTTGTCGACACAAAAACCTTATCTTCCTTAGGATCATAGAATAAACCACCTCTTGTTTCTTTTGGGTATCCTACGAATAGGCACAACTTTGAACGTGAATCCAACTTCTTTGGATTTGTCACAAGCACATGTGCTGGACAACCCCATATTCTGAATTGACATAAACTACCTTTACGTCCTTTCTAGAGTTCAAACGGTGTTTCAGAAACACTTTTGGAGGGCACATTATTCAAAATGTATACTGCAATCTCCATAGCATAACCCCAAAAGGAACTAGGGAGATGAGCATAACTCATCATTGATCGAACCATGTCCATCAAGGTTCTATTTCTCCTTTTCCGATACTTTGTTTTCTTTGTGTGGTGTGTGGAGTCGAGAGTTGGGATGTAATTCCATGTTCTATCATATAGTTCTGGAATTTTAAATCCATGTACTCTCCACCTCGATCCGATCGAAGTGTTTTAATTCTTTTACCTAATTGATTTTCAACATCAGTCTTGAATTCCTTGAACTTTTCAAGTGCTTCAGACTTGTGGTGCATTAGGTAAATATGCCCATATCTGGAATAATCATCTATAAAAGAGATGAAATATTCATATCCTCCCCTGACTTTAACATTCATCGGACCACAAAGGTCTGAATGTATAAGCTCTAGAGGATCTTTGGCTCTATAACCTTTTCCACTAAAAGGTCTTTTAGTCATTTTGCCTTCTAGGCAGGATTCACATACTGGCAAGGAATTTTCTTCTAACTCGTTTAGAAATCCGTTCTTTACCAATCTCTCAATCCTATTGAGATTAATGTGTCCCAATCTTAGATGCCAAAGATGAGCATTTTCTTTAGGAGAAATTTTACGTTTCTTAGTTTGTGCGTTTGCAGTTTTAAATAATTCAGTGTTCAAAACCATTTTGACTGAATTAGGCCTTAAAACATACAATCCATTTTCTAATGAAGCTGAACATATTTCTAAACCTTTCTTCAAAATAAACACTTTATTCATAGAAAAGGAAACAAAAATACATTGTTCAATAAGGCAAGAAATGGAAATGAGGTTTCTAGTAAACCCTGGTATCACTAATATATTGTCCAACAATACATATTTCTTGCCAAAATAAAGCTTCATTGTGCCTCTTTGCTCTGATTGATTGAGACGACTTCTCCATTTCCAACCCGGAGCGTTATCTCTCCTTCTTTGTAGGCTCTTTGGGAGAATCAATTCCCGTAAAAGAAGAGCAAACATGATTAGTGGCGCTGAATCAAGTATATCAACTGCTTTATCATTATCCTCTAAACAAGCTTCTAGGAAAAGTAAATCATATTTACCTTCCTTCTTCTTTTCTGCAATGTACTTCGGACAGTTCCGTTTCCAATGCCCGTCTTCGTTGCAGTGGAAACACTTTCCTTTATTAGCAACGTCTTTGACTTTCTTGCCCTTCTGGGCGGCAGCTTTGTCGATCTCTTTTCCTTTACCAACCTTCTTCATGTTCTTCTTCTTACCTCTCAAAGTTAGAAGAAGATGAAGCCATATTTTTGTCCCGCAGGTCGAACCTCTCGTGATAACTCCTACTGGCAACATTTGCCTCACCTTTCGATCCCTAAATTTTCATCAAAGACTGAAAGGTCTAGAGTTCATTCAGAAGGGAGGTAAGATTAAAAGTAAGCTTGTCCATAACAACATTACTTGTAAACTGCAGGAAACTATCTGGAAGGGTTTCCAGAATGAAGTTGACCTCGCTCAACTCATCGATGGAAGCACCATTCCACTCCGCGATGTTAAAGTGCATCATCATATCGAGGACATGATCCCGAACAGATGTACCCTCTGGCATCCTCGAGTTGAATATGTACTTTAGGGCATTATGTCGGGCTTGTGTGGTGGTGTTGTCCAAACATACCCGCATGCAGAATCCATGATTTCCTTGGCGGTAATCATGCTCTCATGCTTCTTGGCTAATATGTCAGACATACTTGCCAGCATGTAGATCTTGGCCTTATCATTGGCCTTAATCCATCGATCATATGCATCACGAACATTTCGTGACGCATTCAAGCCTTGCACCTGAGGACACTCCTCAGTTAGCACAAACTTCAGATCATCCACTACCAAAATAGTGTTGAGTTTGTTTTTTCATGTCATCATATTCTCTCCGGTTAACTTTTCTGCACCCAATAAGGAAATTATAGAGCTAGACATTTTTGCTGAAAATTTACAAACAAACTTATATGAGTTTCTTGCTATAACTCTAATCCAATTATGTTTTAGCTAATTATCAAATGATTCCTAGGCCATTTATAATTTGCAATGATACTCCAAAGGTTTAGAATGTATGACACCGAAGGGTAATAAAAAACACTCCTCCTCTAGATCAAGACACTCTTGACCAAAACCTAATACCAGAATAACTATTTTTCCTATAGGTTTTAGTTACCATTTTTCGGTCTGGATACATACACACCTTACGTACCCCGTGAGTGTAACCTTCTGTCTTTAGATCCCAGAGTCTCGATCCCATAAAATCCGTCGAAGGGAGGACTAGATTGGAAAATAGTCTAAGGAAATTTTCATCCCTTTCGGGTGTCTACTGTGTTAGATCCCCTATGTCAAGCCCTCCGAAGGGATTTTCTGGTCCAGACCAAACTAGCAGGCTGACCATAGTTGTCTAACGGTGTAAACCGACAAAAGAGACCGTAGGTTTTGTTTTCACTAAACCTGCTCTCACTCACTAAGAGGGACGCTTGTTAGTACTTTATGTGGATGATATCCTACTCATTCGGAATGATGTAGGATACCTAATCGACATAAAGAATTGGTGGTGCGACCCAATTCCAAATGAAAGATTTGGGAGAGCGCAGATGATGTTCTTGGTTTTGAGATCTTTAGGAATCGCAAGAAGCGAACGCTAGCACTTGTCTCAAGCGTTTTATATCGACAAAATGTTGTCCAGATATTCGATGCAGAATTCCAAGAGGGGCTTATTACCCTTCAGGCACAGAGTTCATCTGTTGCAGGAGGCAGTGTCACAAGACACCTCAAGAAGTTGAGGATATGAGACATATTCCCTATGCATGCGATGAGGTAGCTTAATGTATGCTATGCTATGCACGAGGCCGGACATTTGTTATGCAGTGGGAATAGTTAGTAGGTACCAGTCCAATCCAGGGTTAGACCACTGGACAACAGTTAAAAATATCCTAAAGTATCTAAGGAGAACGAGGGACTATATGCTTGTGTATGGGTCTAAGGATCTGATCCTTACTGGATACACTGATTCTGATTTTCAGACCGATAAGGATTCTCGGAAATCCACATCCGGATCAGTTTTCACCCTTAACGGGGGAGCTATAGTATGGCGAAGCATCAAGCAAGGATGCATCGCTGACTCCACAATGGAGGCTGAGTATGTCGTTGCTTGTGACGCAGCTAAGGAGGCTGTTTGGCTAAGGAAATTCCTTACTGATTTAGAAGTTGTTCCAAATATGGAATTTCCCATCACCTTATACTGTGACAACAGTGGTGCGGTAGCCAATTCGAAGGAACCTCACAGCCATAAGCGAGGAAATCACATCGAGAGGAAGTATCACCTGATACGAGAAATAGTGCAACGAGGAGATGTGACAGTCACGAAGATCGCTTTGGAGCACAATATTCTTGATCCGTTTACAAAGACTCTCACGGCTAAAGTGTTCGAGGGTCATCCGGAAAGTGCGGGTTCACGAGATATGTACATAAGCTAATCTAGGGCAAGTGGGGGATATGTAATGGGGTATATGGATGCCCTAGTTTATTGTATTTATATCTCTGTATACACTGTTTTAGATTTAGTTATGGATGCCCTAGTTTATTGTCTATGGATGCCCTAGGTTATGGATGCCCTAGTTTATTGTATTTATATCTCTGCCCACTTGATGACGCCGCGTCGATAGGGATTTGGCGTTGCGGCATTGTATTCTTCACGTTACAGTAACGCTCGCCGCTTTCGGCAGCGACAACTTTCTTCCACGAACACAAAATGACTTCAAACTTCAATTTCTCCTTCGATTCTCAACCGAAATGCATAAAACTGGTCCCGAACGACTCGTAACTCGATTACAGACTCAATTTTGTACTTTTTGCCCAAAAAAGCAGGGGCCTTTACATCCAATTTGAACAAAAATCGAAGTAAACTAAGGCTAAAACATTCCTAAACAAGTTTTACAGCAAACCAAATGCATTTCCCACCAAATCAATGCAATCTTGTTTCAAAACAAAACAATACAAGCATTGCTCTGATATCAATTGATGAAGATCTGATCTCCTTGAGCAGCGGAAACGTGTTTGGGATCTTGATTACTTGATTGTTTTGCTTAAAACAAAAACCAGTACATTGACAAAAAGAACAGAACAAGCATGCTAATTCTAAACTAATTAGGCATGGATTAATTGCATACAAACATACTAAGTTTAACGATTAAACTAAAGAGAATAGAAGGAATACCTTTGTAGTTTCCAATTCTCCAGCACAGCAACTCCTTGCTCCAAAAGAAATCAGCAACACAGAAACTTCAAAAGTTCTCTGTTTGTCTCTATGAAACAACACCACCACTTGGATCACCTCCTATATCTCTGAGTTCTACTTAGATCCTCCTTTGTGGGAAGGATTCCAACAATTGGGAAAATTTGGAAAGGAGAGTGTGAGAGAGAGAGAATTCTTTTAATTGGAAATCAAATCGATCGATCTTCTACTTCTCACCAGGAGAAGAAGAACCTTCAGTGGGTAACTCCCCACTCCCTATCGAGGGGGAGTTGGGAGTAGTGGGAACGTGTCCTTCTGACACGTTCCCAATTAATATTATATTAATTAATCAAATTAATTAAATCAAATCACATTTAATTCAATTATAATATTAATTAAATTGATTAAATCATATTTAATCATTTTACCCTTTAACCTATAGTTTAATGTACATCTCATGCACATTATGTTTTAACCTATAGTTTTCAAATATGAATCACATTCACATTTGAATTTAATATTTGAACTCTTTCAAATATTTAATTCCCTCAAGTAATTTAATATGAAACCTATTCACATTAAATTTATAATATATAGTTCCAAAACTATATATTATATCGTATCAATATACATTAAATATATTCCCTAATGAATTTGAACATTTCAAATTAAAATGATCTAAGAACCCTTTACGAGCTAGAAGGTGGACCTAATGGACCTACTGGATCGAAGCTCAATGATACGAGAGGCGCTCAGTTAATCTCATTAACCTCCCAATCAACATTCGTTAAGCTGCGGGGAACACTCCACTAAAGTCCCACATTTGCACTCTTCTCACCGCAGATATATTTACGTGTCCATGGATATTGACCAATAACAGCAAGTCAATCCTTCACGAATGTTCGTAACACCAACTGGGTTAAATTACCGTTTTACCCCTGGGTTAGATCTTGCGCCTTAAGTACCAATGCTCCTCTAATGAACAATTTGTTTGTGGTCTTACCAACAAACAGAGTCCCTCTCGGGCCAATGAGAGGGTCGGATCCTTTATTCAAGTTCCGGAGACACCACTTAAGGGAACATTCCTCTACTTACCCTACTAGGCGGGAAGGAGTGAATTCCGTCTTGCTAAGTTAGGTTCCCAGCCGCTCACTCGATCTTGTCCCCAAGAAGGTAGGCATATTGAGTCGGCGAATCTGGCCACTCTCATCCATATTAGTCAAAGGACAATCCCTCGTAAACAGGAGTTCGTAACCTGCTCAGGATTGAGATCAAGTTGCCTAGGTCATCCTAGTGAAATAGAAACCTAACTAGTCAATGGAGTTACAGCTAGAGGTTACTATTTCGTGGTCTGGTCTTATGTAATCTCATTACATAGGATATCCCCACTCACTTGTCATCTACACGAACACGTTAGGATCACAGTGTTTGTATCAAATACAAAGTGGGCCACATCCATAGTTTAACCAGGGTAAAGTACCCAAACCTTATCCCCTAACTATAGACCCTTTAGGCTGTATCTCGAACCGAGATCTTTTTTATGTACATTACATTCAGTTAGAGATTCATTTAACAACCTTGGAT
The DNA here is from genome assembly GCA_036507285.1 of Trichosanthes cucumerina. Classification (NCBI taxonomy): domain Eukaryota; kingdom Viridiplantae; phylum Streptophyta; class Magnoliopsida; order Cucurbitales; family Cucurbitaceae; genus Trichosanthes; species Trichosanthes cucumerina. Next base: position 83,177,036 of record CM071835.1, on the reverse strand, counting down.
GTTTAGTTTATTGGATTTAGGGTTTAAATAAAGGCAAACTCGTAGATAACGAACAATAACACTTTATTGAAATAATAACACTTTATTACATTAATTAGAACATAATTACAAACTACGAGTTTTAGGGCACAAATCCCAACACTCCCACTCACTATAAGTAGTCTCTCCATTCACCTTAAATTTTTATCTATACAAAACCATTCGAAGGGGGACACTCTCATTTTCGCCACGAGGCCGAGTATGAAACTCACGGTGTGAACTTAACAGAGATTTATAGGTGGAATTTAAATGTATCTCATGCACTTTAATTCCTCCCACTCAACACTTTAGTTTAACGGGATTCACCTAGATAAACCGGCTATATTTACCTAAGTCTACCAATATAACTCTTATTTTGGATTAGCCTAAGTCTATAATCAATTATTAACTTAGGTCTATGTGAGTTTGATTTAATTAACGCCACTCACGAGAATATAACCTATGAGCCTTTGGACAAAATTCACTCTCAGGTTGGTTCCCAGGTAGGGGTGTTCCGCAAAGCATTAACTTAAATACCCCAGCCTTAGACAAAACCTTCCTGAGACAGAGTTACTAATTAATCACCATTCATAAGTCATATTTGATTTCCTAATTCTAATCTTATTAGAACTAGAAAACCTAACTCTAATTAATCAAGTTCTAAACATTTAAAACTAATTAATTAACTTAGGTTACATGCATTCTTTGTTATAATGCTTGATCATTCATCACATGAATAATATACTTTATAACATACATACATCACACGTATAAAATGTATGTCAATGTTTTTTATCTAATTAATTAAACATGCATACATTATATTATAACACTTGTAATATAAATATGATGCATGATATGCTTAACCTAAGGTGGGATTTTAAAATATATGACATACATTATGCATATGATATTTCATACAACACTTGCATAAAATTAAATAGAAAATTGGATCGATTTTGGCACCCCTAGGGATATTAATTTAATTAATTAACATTAATATAATATTTATATTAATATTAATAAAAATTAAATTAATTAAAACCTGATTTTACAAAATAAATAATTAAAATAAAAACAATTTTTGGTAAAATAACTCCTTCAGCCTGCCCTTGATGCCACTACCCACAGAAATCTCTCGCACGCCTGCCACTATCGATGCAGCGTTGCAACGTTGTGGCTAGCGTTGCAACGTTGCGCTGCTCAACGCCTTGGCAGAGTCTCAACTCTTACGGCGTTACAACGCTGACCTGCAACACACCTCATTTCCGCAAGCATGGCGTTGCTGTTGGGATATTTGTCCTAATCTCGTGTTTGTAATTTATTGTTTGAAATTAATAAGAGTTATTCATTTCATCACTTTTTGTCTCGCAATATTCATAAACTTTTCCAATAAACTAAGTTCCAGGGTCATTGAATTTATGAGAGAACTAAAACTTGAACGATGTGTAGTGGACACACAGGGAGGATCACGTTCGAGTTAATGATCCGAACGATCTACAGTATATGGATAGGGTTGGAGACCTAATCCTAGATACACTGTCGATGCGGCCCGTTTTGTATTAGATACAAAAGAGGTGATCTGACTCGTTCATGTGGTTGACATGCGAGTGGAGGCATCCTGTGCAATGAGATTGTACAAGACCGAGCCGTAAATTATTAGACCTACTGATGTAACTGAAAGAGTGTAGATTAAGAAAGCGGAAGCAATTTTGGATCTTGAACACTCTAAGTTGATGAATTTTACAAAACAAAAACCATGCTCAAATCTGGAAAAACAGACTAATCCGTGGGGAATTTCTTGTCAAAATACTTTGTGGACAACCTCTAGTGTCTTTCCTACTATCCTCAAGCCTTGGAACAGATTGTGGGATCTTTGATAGATAGAATTTTAAGAGAGATGGGAGAAAGGTCTTAAAAACGTGAATCCTATCAATTCTGAAAAATCCTACTTAATCTAATGGTTTCTTCTTCAATTAAAGAAACCAAAAGCTTCTTCAAGCTAGGAGAAGATGACAGCAAGAAGATGAGAAGAATTTAGCAAGAAGGAGGTACTGAATTTGAGTGAAATTTGAAAAAGTAGTAAGCTTGCTCATGCTTTTTCCTTTGGTCCAATTGAAATTCAAAATAAAAATTTGAATTTTCATTTAATTTTAATTCAAAATTAATATAAAATTAATTTTAAATTAAAAATAAATTTATTAATTTAATTAATTAAATAATTTAATTAATTAATTTTAAAAAATTTATTTAATTTAATATCAAGTATTAAATTAAATAATTGGACCAATCCCGATTTCTTAAATCGATCATTTAAACATGAATCCCTATTCATGTTATAAACCGAACAAATATTTAAATCACATTTAAATATTTCCACCTCTTCTTTATTATAGTTTAATTCATAATTAAACTGTGACACATTAAGTATATCACATATAATTAACGTTTTCTCCCAAAACCGAATTTGAACAATTCAAATTCTTTTCTCTCAAAATGTTACAGGGCTTAGTCCGAGCTAGTAAGGAGACCTAATGGACCTACAGATCATGAGCTCCAACGATACAAGATTAACCGGCCAAACTCTTTAGCCTAGCTAATCATCATTCGTTAACAATCGGGACACTCCACTAAAGGCCAGTGGTTGCACTCTCCTCACTGTAGATATATTTCTGTCCACTCGATATAACCATGATTAGTAAGTCGATCCTTCACAAAGTTGTTCAGTTTTACTGGTGGGTCAAAATTACCGTTTTACCCCTGTAATTACTTCTTGTTCCTTAAGTCTCACTGATCCTCTAATGAACAATTGGTTTGTGGTCCAACCAACAAACCGAATCCCTCTCGGGCCAATGAGAGGGGTGGACCCTTTGTTCAAGACTCGGAATCAGCACTTAAGGGAACAACCTCTCTACTAATCCCTAAAGCGGGTAGGAGTGAATTCCATCTTGCAAAACTATGTTCCCAGCTATCTACCCGGTTTTATCCCTGAAATGGGAGGCTTATTGAGTCGGCAATCTCAGGCCACTCTCACCCATGTAAATCTAAGGATAATCCGAATAAACAGGAGTTCATGGCACGCTCAGGATTAAGATCGAGTTACCTAGGTCATCGTATGAATATAGTCGATTAAGGCGATGGCGGAGTTATAAAGTCTAAGTGACTATTTCTCGATCTAGTCTTATGCAAACTCATTGCATAGGACGCCCCCACTCACATGTCTCCACATGAACGATTCAGGATCACATCGTTTGTACTTTACAAAATGGGTCGCGTCCATAGTGTCCCCAGGATAACGTACCCAACCCTATCCCTATACTATAGACCGTTGTGGCTATAACTTGAACCTGATCTACTTTTATGTCACACATAAAGTTCAAGTATACATCCTATAGCCATGGGTTCTTTATTGGATTAGGGTTTCAAAATATACAATTCACTTTATTCAATAACACTTTTACTGAATAAATCTCAATAATAACTTTATTGCAAAATAGAATAATACATTCAATTTACAAACTCACGAGTTTTAGGACATAAAACCCAACAAACTCCCACTTGGACTAAAACGTCGGTGGAGTCAAACATGTTGGGCAAGAAAACTGTCCTATTGTACAACCCGAAGTCCTAGACTCTCTAGGCGTCCCTCAAATACTTTAGCCGTGAGGGGCTTTGTAAACGAATCAACAATGTTGTGCTCCGAAGCAATCTGCGTGACGATCACGTCTCCTTGTTGCATAATTTCCCTGATGAGATGATATTTGCGCTCTATGTGCTTTCCGCGCTTATGGCTTCTAGGTTCTTTAGCATTTGCCACTACACCACTATTATCACAATAAAGAGTGATAGGCAAATTCATATTTGGAACAACTTCCAAATCTGTACGTAAAGAATTTTCTAAGCCATACAACCTCCTTCGCTGCTTCGCAAGCTGCGACATACTCAGCTTCCATGGTGGAGTCAGCAATACAACTTTGCTTTATACTCCTCCATACTATAGCTCCTCCGTTAAGAGTGAAGGCTGATCCTGATGTGGATTTCCTCGAATCTACATCAGTTTGAAAATCAGAGTCAGTGTATCCTGCAAGGATCAAATCCTTTGCGCCATACACAAGCATATAGTCTCTCGTTCTCCTAAGATACTTGAGGATATTCTTAACGGCTGTCCAATGATCATATCCAGGATTGGACTGATACCTGCTGACAATTCTCACTGCATAGCATATGTCGGGTCGAGTACATAGCATGGCATACATCAGACTACCGACAGCTGATGCATAGGGAATGCGTCTCATATCCTCAACTTCTTGAGGTGTCTTAGGACATTGTTCCTTAGACAGATGAATTTCATGCCTGAAAGGTAATAAACCCTTTTTGAAATTCTACATCTTATATCTAATCAACATTTTGTCAACATAAGATGCCTGAGACAGCGCTAGCCTTTTGTTCTTGCGATTTCGAACAATTTGGATTCCAAGGACAAACTGAGCTTCTCCCAAATCTTTCATTTGGAATTGGGTCACTAGCCATTGCTTAACGCCAGTCAGGAATCCCGCATCATTCCCAATGAGCAGGATATCGTCTACGTATAAGACTAAGAAAGCTACAGTAGTATTGACTATCTTCTTGTAGACACAAGGCTCGTCAATATTCTGTTCAAAACCATAAGATTTGATCGCAGTATCAAATCTTATATTCCAGGATCTAGATGCTTGTTTCAATCCATAAATGGACCGTTTAAGCTTGCAAACCTTTTGCTCTTGACCCTGAACTTTGAACCCCTCTGGTTGATCCATATAGATACTCTCTTCAAGATTGCCATTCAGAAAGGCTGTCTTGACATCCATTTGCCAAATTTCATAATCATAAAACGTGGCAATGGACAAGAGTATTCTAATCGACTTAAGCATGGAAATAGGGGAGAAGGTTTCTTCATAGTCCACCCCTTCCCGCTGGGTATAAATCGTCGAGCCTTAAAGGTTTGCACCTTACCGGCTTGATCTTGTTTCCTCTTGTAGATCCACTTACAACCGATAGGTCTTTCACCATCTGGTTGATCTACAAGTTTCCAGACTGAATTGAAGTACATTGACTCCATTTCGAGGTCCATGGCTTTAATCCACTGGTCTCTGTCTATATCATTCATTGCCTGTTTATAGATCAATAGATCCTCTATGCCATCATCGGGTATGACGACCTGAGTTTTAGTTAAACCCATGTAACAATCGGGTTGTCTAACATCTCTCCCACTACGTCAAGGCATTCTTAACTCTTGAGAAGGACCAATTTGATCAACAACTTTTGTTGATTTATCTGTAGCTTCCTTGGAAATTTCACTCAAGACTATTCTGCTACGAGACTGATGATCTCTCATGTGGTCTTCCTCTAAGAACGTGGCATTTGTTGACACAAGCACCTTGTCCTCCTGAGGAACATAAAACAGACCACCTTTCGTTTCTTTGGAGTATCCTACGAATAGGCATAATTTTGAACGATGTTCCAGTTTCTTTGGATTGGACACTAGCACATGTGCCGGACATCCCCAAATTCTGAAGTGACGTAAACTACCTTTACGCCCTTTCCATAACTCATAGGGTGTTTCTGAAACACTCTTAGAGGGAACCATGTTCAAAATATATGCAGCAGCTTCTACTGCATATCCCCAAAACGAACTAGGCAGTTAAGTAGCTTATCATAGATCGAACCATGTCTAACAGGGTTCTATATCTCCTGTCAGATACACCGTTCTGCTGAGGTGTACCAGGCGCTGAGAGTTGGGATATGATTCCATGTTCTATCATATTGTCTTGGAATCTTAAATCCATATACTCTCCACCTCGATCTGATCGAAGTGTTTTAATCGTTTTGCCTAACGTGTTCTCAACCTCTGCCTTATATTGCTTGAACTTTTCAAGGGTTTCGGACTTATGATGCATTAGGTAAAGATAGCCATACCTAGAATAATCATCAATGAAACTGATGAAATATTCATATCTTCCTCGTGCCTTAACATTCATCGGACCACAGAGATCCGAATGTACGAGTTCCAAGGGTTCTTTGGCTCAATAACCTTTTTCAGAAAAAGGTCGTTTAGTCATTTTTCCGTCAAGACAGGACTCACATGGTGGTAAAGAGTTGTCCTCTAACTGACTTAGGAGACCACTCTTAACCAATCTCTCAATCCTATTGAGATTAATGTGGCCTAATCTCAAGTGCCAAAGATAGGTACTTGGAGAAAGCTTCTGCCTTTTATTTTGAGTATCAAGCTGTTTTAAACGTCTCAGTGTTCAAAATAGCTTTTATCTCTGTTGGTCTTAACACATATAAGTTGTTTTCAAGTTTAACAGAACATATTCGTACACCTTTTTTGCAAATGAACGCTTCATTATAATCAAAAGACACTTTATACATATGTTCAAGTAAACAAAAGATAGATACAAGATTTCTTTTGATTCCAGAACCAAAAGTACATTTTCTAATAAAACGAATCTATCTCTAAATAACAACTTCATCGCTCCCATCGCTCTAGTTTGAGACAACCTCCTGTTCCAACCCCGAGAGTTATCTCACTATCGCAAGTTGCCTCCGTGAACTAGTTTCTGAAAAGAAGAACACACATGGTTAGTGGCTCTCGAATCTAGTATCCAAAGGAATCATCATGTTCCACTAAACATGTTTCAACAACGAGTAAATCATATTTACCTTATTTTTCTTTCTCATCTTTCTTTTCCGCAAGGTACTTCGGGCAGTTTCTCTTCCAGTGCCCATCTTCGCCACAATAGAAACATTTTTCTGTGGCTTTACCCTTGCGAATGGGAGCTTTTTCCTTCCTTTTATCCTTCTTCTTCTTCTGAATACCTTTATTGTTAGAAAAAGAAGAACCAGACTTAGTCCCTGAGGATGATCCTCTCAGGAACTTCCTTGAAGTGACAACGTTTGCCTCCTTCTTTTTTCCCTTTGATTTCATCAGGGACTCAAATGTCTGGAGCTCGTTAAGTAGAGTAGTCAGGTTATACTCTATTTTGTTCATCACCGAGTTTGTGTGGAACTGCAGGAAACTCTTCAGAAGAGATTCCATTATAAAGCTGACCTGAATGTTCTCATCTATGACAACCTCGTTTACCTCTGCCACGTTGAAGTGGACCATCATATTAAGGACATGCTCCCTAACAGAAGTTCCCTTCTTCATTCGAGAGTTGCAAACGTACTTGAGAGCATCATAACGGATCGATGAGGACGGTTGTCCAAACATGGCCTGTAATGATCCCATGATCTCTTTTGCGGTGATCATGCCTTCATGTTTCTTAGACAACACATCAGATATGCTGACTAAGATGTAGATCCGAGCTTTATCATTAACCCTAGTCCATTTGTCAAATGCATCCCGAACTATTAGGGTTGCAGACGAGCTGGGAGGGGGAGGATATTCTTCCGTCAAGACGAACCTTAGATCATCAATTACAATAATCGTATTCAAGTTTGATTTCCAAGTTCCAAAGTTATCGCGGTTAATTTTGTTTGAGAAGTAGTAATTGAATAAAAGAGCTCGACATCTTTGAAAATAGAACATATTCTATTAGTGAATTGCTTTTAACCCATAACATGCATCCAATTAAGAATTTAGCAAAAGTAATAATGTACCCCTAATCTCATTATTTGTTTTTGCAACGATACTTCAGTGAGTTAGAGCAATCGCTACCGAAGGGCAGTCAATCACTCCTTCACTGAACCAAGACATTCTTGACTAAATGCTAACACCGGAATAACTCTTATTCCTATAGCATTCTAGTTATCGCTACTTTGGTCAAGAATTCACTAACACTTAGTAATTCTCGTAAGTGTGACCCGCCATTTTTAGACCTTAGAGGTCGGCCCCAACAATGCTACCGAATTGGAAAGTCAATGCTGGGAATGGACCTAAGAGACCCTATCCATTTCGGGAGTTTGAGTTGTTCCGAATCTCATGTTACATCCCTCCGAATGGATGGTGCTACTACGGGCAACCTGCAGGCGCAACATGGGAATCTCACGGTCCAACTTAATGGAGGAGACCATAGGAGGTGTTGACACACTTCCTTCTCCCACTTACTATAAATACTTTCTCCATTCACCTTGCTCTTGATTTATGCAAATACCATCCGAATGGGGATGCCCTATTGACATCACGAGGCCAAGCATAAATCTCACGGTGTGAACTTCACGAAGAGCGTAAGAGGAAATTGATATATCATCTATACCTTTTCACTCCCACTAAGTATTTTAAACAGTTTGGGTATACTTTCACTTAGGCATATTTCGGCTAAAATAATATGACCTAAGTCTACCAATATAACTATTATACTGGATTTACCTAAGTTTATTAACCTTTTAATAAACTTAGGTCTATGAGTTTAATTTATTAACTTTTAATAAACGCCACTCACGAAAATAATTTATAAACTTCTGGATTAAATTCACTCTCAGGTTAGTTCCAAGGTAGGGGTGTTCCGTTTCCGTCAGCTTAAGTACTCCAGCCTAGCCAGAAACTTCCTTAGACAGAGTCCCTCTTTAATCACAGTTTATAAATTATTGGTTGCCTAATTCTAATCTTATTAGAACTAGATAACCTAAGGTCTAATTAATTTCCAGTTCTAAAACCATTTTAAAACTAATTAATTAACCTTAAGTTACATACATTTCTATGTTATAAATTGCTTGATCATTCATCACATGAATATACACACATTTATAACAAATCCATCACATGAATAAATGTATAACAATTATATGTTTAATTTTTAATTAATATAACCCTTATATTAATTATGATTAAAACATATAATATTTGTTTCATAATTTAATATAACACTTATATTAAATCCTATGAAACTCTAATTCATGCATACTATATATTATAACACTTATAACATATTTTCAATGCATGGAGCATACTTCCTATGGTGGGATTTTAAAATCTATATGGCATACGTTATGCACATTTAATCAGAGAATTTAATTAAAACATACATTCACAATACATAATTAATTAAACACACTAAAGTGGACTGGTTTTGGCATCTAATGCAAGCAAACAACTAAATTATTACAATAATAATCTAGAATTAACATCGAACCACTTCGAACCAGCTTGCATATGTGTGAACCGGACCTTCAAAAGGTTGAACCGGACAGTAAAAGGCTGAATCGGGCCTCCAAATGGTAAAACGAACCTCCAAAATGGAAAAATCGGCCTCGAAATAGTCAAAACCGGTCTAAAAACACCTGAACTGGACCAAAATCGAGTCGAACTGGTCCAAAATTAATTGAACCGGTCAAAGTCAACATCAACCAGCAAGGATGACATCACAAACCACTTCACTGACGTCACTCTTCTTCTTAAAATTGAAAACACGCGCGTACTGTAGGTGTTTTAATTTTCAAATTGAAGAACAACAACCACACTCTATTTTAATTTTCAGTGACCTTTCGAGCTTCTCTCTTCAAATTGAGGACCTTTCCGAACTCCAATCGACTTGAAATTTTTACAGCTTATTCTACACACATTAAAGCTCAAACAAACTTGAGCAATTTGAAAAAAAATACAAATTGATGCTCAATTTAAATGCCAAATCCAGAAGAATACTTTAGACGCCTAGAAAATTGTATTTCAAAAAACACCCACCACAGAACACAATTGATCAAATTGAGTGCTTAAAATTGCTCTGATACCAATTTAAAGAGTGTATATTAAGAAAGCGGAAGCAATTTTGGATCTTGAACACTCTAAGTTGATGAATTTTACAAAACAAAAAACATGCTCAAATCTGGAAAAACAGAGAGTATGAACACATACCTTTGTTGTTCAAAATTCTCCTAATCCGTGGGGAATTTCTTGTCAGAAATACTTTGTGGACAACCTCTAGTGTCTTCCCTACTATCCTCAGGCCTTGGAACAGATTGTGGGATCTTTGATAGAGAGAATTTTAAGAGAGATGAGAGAAAGGTCTTAAAAACGTGAATCCTATCAATTCTGAAAAATCCTACTTAATCTAATGGTTTTTTCTTCAATTAAAGAAACCAAAAGCTTGTTCAAGCTAGGAGAAGATGACAACAAGAAGATGGGAAGGAATTAGCAAGAAAGAGGTGCTCAATTTGAGTGAAATTTGAAAAAGTAGTAAACTTGCTCATGCTTTTTCCTTTGGTCCAATTGAAATTCAAAATGAAAATTTGAATTTTCATTTAATTTTAATTCAAAATTAATATAAAATTAATTTTAAATTAAAAATAAATTTATTAATTTAATTAAATAATTTTAAATAATTTATTTAATTTAATATGAAATATTAAATTAAATAATTGGACCAATCCCGATTTCTTAAATCGATCGTTTAAAGATGAACCCCTATTCATGTTATAAACCGAACAAATATTTAAATCACATTTAAATATTTCCACCTCTTCTTTATTATAGTTTAATTCATAATTAAACTGTGACACGTTAAGTATATCACATATAATTAACGTTTTCTCCCAAAACCGAATTTGAACAATTCAAATTCTTTTCTCTCAAAATGTTACAAGGCATAGTCCGAGCTAGTAAGGGGACCTAATGGACCTACAGATCATGAGCTCCAACGATACAAGATTAACTGGCCAAACTCTTTAGCCTAGCTAATCAACATTCATTTACCACCGGGACACTCCACTAAAGGCCAGTGGTTGCACTCTCCTCACTGTAGATACATTTCTGTCCACTCGATATAACCATGATTAGTAAGTCGATCCTTCACAGTCGTTTCAGATTTACTGTTTGGGTCAAAATTATCGTTTTACCCTGTAATTACTTCTTGTTCCTTAAGTCCCACTGATTCTCTAATGAACAATTGGTTTGTGGTCCAACCAACAAACCGAATCCCTCTCGGGCCAATGAGAGGGGTGGGACCTTTGTTCAAGACCCGGAGTCAACACTTAAGGGAACAACCTCTCTACTAATCCCTAAAGCGGGTAGGAGTGAATTCCATCTTGCAGAACTATGTCCCCAGCTATCTACCCGGTTTTATCCCTGAAATGGGAGGCTTATTGAGTCGACAATCTCAGGCCACTCTCACCAATGCAAATCTAAGGATAATCTGAATAAACATGAGTTCATGGCACGCTCAGGATTAAGATCGAGTTACCTAGGTCATCGTATGAATATAGTCAGTTAAGACAGTAAACAAAGTTATAATGTCTAAGTGACTATTTCTCGATCCAGTCTTATGCAAACTCATTGCATAGGACGCCTCCACTCGCATGTCTCCACATGAACAATTCAGGATCACATCGTTTGTACTTTACAAAGTGGACCGCGTCCATAGTGTCCCAAGATAAGGTACCCAACCCTATCCCTATACTATAGACCGTTGTGGCTATAACTTGAACCTGATCCACTTTTATGTCACACATAAAGTTCAAGTATACATCCTATAGCCATGGGTTCTTTATTGGATTAGGGTTTCAAAAAATACAATTCACTTTATTCAATAACACATTTACTGAATAAATCTCAATAATAACTTTATTGCAAAATAGAATATACATTCAATTTACAAACTCACGAGTTTTAGGACATAAAACCCAACAGTAACACCGTTGACAGTAAGGACTAATAACTTCGTAGATGACCATTAGTGACTCGACCTAAATCCTGAGCGTGTTACGGACTCCTGTCTGCGGGGGTCTGTCCTTTGACTAGTACGGGTGAGGGTGGTCACAGTTACTCAACCAATATGTCTATCTTCTCAAGGACAGAACCAAGTAGGGAGCTGGGAACTTAACTACGCGAGATGGAATTCACTCGTTCCCGCCTTTAGGAAAACTAGAGGGGTTGTTGCCTTAAGTGCTGTCTCCAGGGCTTGGACAACGGGCACCCACCTTCTCACTTGCCCGAGAAGGGAGTTGTGTATGGTTGGACCATCACAATATGTTGTTCATTAGAGGAGCAGTGGGGACTTAAGGAACAAGAGGTAGACACAGGGGTAAAACGGTAATTTGACCCACCCGTGTCTACGAACAACCTGTGAAGGGTCGACTCATGGGCATTGGTTATATCAGTGGACACGTAATTTTCTGCACTGACGGGAGTGCATCTACGGGCTATAGTGGAGTGTTACCGTAGCTAATGAATGTTGGTTAACCGGGTCAAAGAGTTTGACAGATTAATCTCGGATCATTGGAGCCCGTCACTGTAGGTCCATTAGGTCCCTCGGTTGGCTCAATCTGGGCTAAAAGAAGGGTTAATGTTTTGGTATGAAATTGAATTGTTCAATTTCACTTTAAGGGCATTTATGTCATTTATATGAGATATGAATGATATAATATATAGTTTAATGTGAATGAGATTCATAATAAACTATAGATTAGCCTAATTGTTGAATTAGGGCTAATTGGAGAAATTAATTGAGAGGAATTAAATTGAATGTGGATCAATTTAATTTATCCACAATTAATGCAAATGAGATTTACATTATGAGATATGAGATATCTTATATTATGTGGTTATGCAAATGAGATTTGCATAACCTATGGTTGTGGTAAAGTGGTAATAATGTGGAGATTTTAACTCCATCATTTCCACTATATAATCCCTTGTTGCAAGAAGGAATGCAACATTTTCTCTCATTTTTTGATTTTCATCAAAGAAGAGAAGAAGAATTCTCTCTATTCTCTCTCAATTCTCCTCCCTCTCCAAAATTCCAAAAGTTCCCACAAACTTCCCTTTTCCAAAAGAGAACAATCGAGACTCCAAGTTGTGGTGTTCGGGTTCCGTTCGTGAGAAGAGTTCGTTGAGATCGAGAAGCATGAAGAGTTCGTGATCTGAGGAAGAAACCTTGAAGAAAGTCTTCAACAAGTAAGTACGTCTAATCTTACTGTTTTTCTTTCTTTTCAGCATGTTTAGCCTAGATCTATAGTAGATCCTTTTTAACAAATCTGAGTTGCGTAATGATACCATGACGAAGATCGTCTTCCGCTGCGCGGGGATTCTCATTCCCTTCAATTGGTATCAGAGCCATTTCGATGGTTCTTCATTTATGCACTGTATTTGTTAAAATTAGGTGGGTAATTTGCCTTAATTTCATGAGATGAATGTTTGTTTGCTTAAATGGATGTTTTGGTTTTTAACATTTTAGATTTATTTTCTGTTTGATGAGATCAAATGTAAAGGGCCCGTGCTTTTGGACATTTTAGAAAATAAATCGAGTCTGTAAGTCCGGGTCGTTCGTGGCAAGAGTTGTTGTGAAGAAATCGAGCAAAAACAGGCGAAAATTCGGTGAAAAACAACAAAGAGTTTGTTGTTCTGTCGATGGCGTTGAGACGCTGCCCTTTGGCGTCTCAACGCTATCCTTGCGGACGGAGGCTCTGCAGCAGAGCAGCGTTGCAACGCCGCTGGCGTTGAGAACGCAGCTTGACGCTGGAGGCGACAGCGTTGCAACGCTGCACGCGTTGAGGAACAGTTGCTGGAGGCGGTTTCGCGAGACGTGGACGTGTTTCTTCATTGTGGGCAGTTTATTTTCGAATTTATTTTATTTTATTATTTGTAAAATGTATTTAATTTATGTATTTAATTATTTTATTAAATAATGTTAATATAAGTGTTATATTAATGTTATTTAATTAAATAATTGCCCCTAGGTGCCAAAAACCGGTCCATTTTTGCTGTTTAATTATTTTATGCATGAGATGTATATTTTAATTAATTTCTATGTGCATAATGTATGTCATATAGATTTAAAATCCCACCTTAGGTTAAACATTTCATGCATCATATTTATATTATAAGAGTTATAATATATAGTATGCATGATAGAATTATATTATAAGAGTTATAATATAATGTTTGCATGATTTAATTTATTTTAATATAAGTGTTATATTTTTAAATTAAAAGCATGCTCATGCATTTAATTCATGTGATGAATGTATGTTATAATATAGTATTATTCATGTGATGAATGATCAAGCACTATAACATAGAAATGCATGCAACCTAAGTTAATAATTAGTTTTAAAGTGTTTAGAACTTGAATAATTAGACTTAGGTTTTCTATTTTTTAATGAGATTAGAAATTAGGAAATCAAATATAACCTTTGAATGGAGACTGATTAGTAACTCTGTCTAAGGAAGGTTTTGTCTAAGGCTGGGGTATTTAAGTTGACGCTTGCGGAACAACCCTACCTGGAAACCGACCTGGGAATGAATTCGGTCCGAAGATTCTTAGGTTATATTCTCATGAGTGTCGTTAATTAAGAGTTAATTAATTTACTCACATAGACCTAAGTTAATAATGTGATTATAAACTTAGGCTAAATACCATATAAGAGTTATATTGGTAGACTTAGGTAAATTTTAGCCGGTTTATCTAGGTCAATCCCTATTAAAATTAAAGTGTTGAGTGGGAGGAAATATAGTATATGAGATACATTTAAATCTCCAACCAAAAATCTCCTTTAAGTTCGCACCGTGAGATCTATACTCGGCCACGTGGCGCAAATGGGAGCGTCCCCTTCGGGTGGCATTTGTATAGGTCAATATCATCGTGGATGGAGAGAGTACTTATAGTGAGTGGGAGCGGGACTTGTGAAAACGAGACCCACGGTCTCTTCTTTCGATTCACACCGTGAGACGCCTATGATCTGCCCTGCGAGTTTGGCTGGACCAGACAATCCCTTCGGAGGGCTTGATCATGGGAGTTGGAACACTGAATTCCCGAAGGGGATACAGTTTCCTGGTTGGTTTTCCTTCTTGGTTCACCCTTCGGTGGCTATTGTTTGGACGGATGCTTGGAAACTTAAAGATTGAGGGTGACACTCACAAAATTCGTTAAGTGTTAATGAATTGGGCCGAACAATGGTAATTGGACGCCTAATGGAATAAAAGTTATTCTGGGATTAGGGTCTGATCGAGAAAGTCTCGTCCTAGAGGAGGAGTGTTCTGTTCATCCTTCGATGGCGGTCATTCTAAACCTTTAGGGTATCATTGCAAAATTTTGAATGACCTAGGGATCATGAAATTTTTTTGCTAAAACTTGATTGGTTTTCAAAGTTTTTTGCGAGACTAATACAAAGTTTTTCTTATTTTTCAGCTAAAAATGTCTAGTGCAATTATAGCATTACTCGCATCCGATAAGTTAGTGAGAGATAATTACGAAAGTTGGAAAAACAACATTAACACGATTTTGGTAACTGACGACATCAAGTTCGTGCTGTCTGAGGAGTGTCCTCAGATGCCGGGCTCGACCGCGTCGCAAAGTGTTCGCGATGCGTACGATCGGTGGATTAGGGCCAATGAAAAGGTAAAGGTCTACATAATTGCCAGCATGCCTGATGTCTTGGCAAAGAAGCATGAGCTGATGGTTTCCGCCAAGGAGATCATGGAGTCCTTGCAGGAAATGTTTGGACAACAGTCCTTTCAGGTCCGGCATGACTCGTTCAAGTACGTCTTCAACGCACGGATGAAAGAGGGGTCGCCTGTCCATGAACATGTTCTAGACATGATGACCCACTTTAATCTGGCCGAGATGAACGAGGCTTCGATCGACGAGTCGAGCAGTCGATTTTATTTTGGAGACTCTTAGAAGAGTTTCTTCGGGCCAGATAGCAATCTTTGTTATGAACAAAATTAGCTACACTCGACTACCCTCCTCAATGAGCTACAAAATTTTCAATCCTTGAATAGCGTCAAGGGAATGCGAGGCAAATGTTGCCTACTGTGTCTTATCACGGGGTTCGACCTGCGGGACGAAACTCATTGCTCCTTCACGCCCAAAGGGAAGAAGAGGATGAAGAGGGGTAAGCCCGGCCGAGCCGCCGCCCACAAGGGCAAGAAGGTCAAGGACGCTGAGAGAAAGGAAAGTGTTTCCACCGCAATGGGGCGGACAACTGGAAGAGGGCGTCCCAAATTCACGGCCGAGAGGAAGAATCAAGGTAAATGTGATTTACTTGTGATAGAAACATGTTTAGTGGAGAGTAGTGACTCTGCTGGATATTGGATTGGGCGCCACTAACCACGTTTGTTCTTCTTTTGAGGATTGATTCTCGCGCGCGGCGCGAGAGGGTGAGGTTACTCTACGGGTTGGATCCAGGGAGCTTATCTCTGTTGCAGCGATCGGCACGGTGAACCTACATTTTGGCGGGAAGTACTTATTGTTGGATAATTTATACATAGTTCCAGGGTTTACTAGAAACATTGTTTCCATTTCCTACTTAATTGAACATTGTATATCTGTTTCCTTTGAATCAAGTAAAGCGTTTATTTCTTTCAAAGGCAATCTTATTTGTTCAGCTTCACTCGAACATAATCTGTATGTTTTGAAACCTAATTCGGTCAAAAGTGTTTTGAATACTGAATTGTTTAAAACTGCAGAAACACGAACTAAGAAAGCAAAAGCTTTTCCAAAAGAAAATGTCCATCTTTGGCATCTACGGTTAGGCCACATTAATGTCAATAGAATTGAGAAACTGGTGAAGAGTGGACTTCTAAACGAGTTGGAAGAAAACTCTTTGCCGCTGTGTGAGTCATGCCTTGAGGGCAAAATGACCAAACATCCTTTTAGTGAAAAAGATATAGAGCCAAAGAGCCTCTTTAGTTAGTACATTCAGACTCTCGTGGTCCAGATGAATGTTAAAGCTCGAAGGCGGTTATGAGTATTTCGTGTCTTTCATAGACGATTACTCGGATATGGGTATATTTACCTAATGCACAAGAAGTCGAAACTCTTGAAAAGTTCAAGGAGTACAAGACTCGAGGTTGAGAACCTCTTAGGTAAATCGCTTAAAACACTTCGATCGGATCGAGGTGGAGAGTACATGGACACTGAATTCCAAGACTATCCGATAGAACACGGAATTACGTTCCAACTCTCAAGACCGGTATGCCACAGTGAGAATGGTGTATCGGAGAGGAGAAAGCAGAACCTTGTTGGACATGGTTCGGTCGATGATGAGCTATGCTCGTCTCCCTGATTCTTTTTGGGGGTACGCATTGGAGACTGCGGTTTATATCTTGAACAACGTTCCGTCGAAGAGTGTTTGTGAAACACCTTTCGAGCTCTGGAGTGGACGTAAAGGCAGTTTACATCACTTCAGAATTTGGGGATGCCCACCCACGTGTTGGTGTCAAACCCGAAAAAGTTGGAACTCCGTTCGAAATTGTGCCTATTCGTAGGTTACCCTAAAGAGACTAGGGGTGGTCTGTTTTACGATCCTAAGGAAAATAGGGTGCTTGTGTCGACAAACGCCACTTTCCTAGAGGAAGACCACGTCAGGGATCATTTACCAAGGAGTAAAATTGTGTTAAATGAAATGGACAGTACATCAGTAAGAGTTGCTGACGGGGCTAGTACGTCAACAAGTGTTGTTGATCCTAGCACGTCTAGTTAAATCCGTTCCCAAGAGTTGGGAATGCCTCGACGTAGTGGGAGGACTGTGAGATAGCCTGATCGCTACATGGGTTTAGCTGAAACCTCAGTTGTCGCTCATGATGATGACTGTGAGGATCCATTGACCAATGATCAGGCAATGGTTGATGTTGACAAAGACGAGTGGATTAAAGCTATGGACCAGGAAATGGAGTCTATGTACTTCAATTCTGTCTGGGAGCTTGTGGATCAACCGGATGGGGTCAAACCTATTGGTTGCAAATGGATCTACAAGCGTAAACGTGGCATAGATGGGAAGGTGCAAACCTTCAAAGCCCGACTAGCGGCAAAGGGTTTTACCCAAGTTGAAGGGGTTGACTATGAGGAGACCTTTTCACCTGTTGCCATGGTAAAGTAGATCAGGATCCTTCTGGCCATTGCCGCGTATTATGACTACGAGGTTTGGCAGATGGACGTCAAGACAGGCTTTTTGAATGGCAAACTTGATGAGACCATCTACATGGACTAGCCCAAAGGGTTCATTGCCCAAGGCCAAGAGCAAAAGGTTTGCCGGCTTCATAGGTCCATTTATAGGCTGAAACAAGCTTCGAGGTCTTGGAATATAAGGTTGGATAAGGCGATCAAATCTTATGGCTTTGATCAAAATGTCGACGAGCCTTGTGTCTACAAGAAAATCGTTGACAAAACTGTCGCATTTTTTGTGTTGTATGTAGACGATATTCTTCTTATTGAAAATGAGGTAGAATTTCTTACTGACGTTAAGAAGTGGCTAGCTTCGCAATTCCAAATAAATGATTTGGGAGAAGCTCAGTCTGTTTTAGGTATCCAGATTGTCCGGAACCGGAAGAACAGAACGCTAGCCTTGTCTCAGGCGTCTTATAATTACAAGATGTTGTCTATATATAAGATGCAGAATTCCAAGAAGGGCTTGCTCCCTTTCAGGCATGGGGTTCACTTGTCTAAGGATCAGTGTCCTAAGACTCCTCAAGATGTTGAGGATATGAGACGGATTCCATATGCTTCGGCTGTAGGGAGCCTGATGTATGCCATGTTGTGTACTAGGCCCGACATCTGTTATGCAGTAGGAGTTGTCAGTAGATATCAGTCCAATCCAGGATTAGATCACTAAACAGCCGTAAAGGCAATCCTCAAGTATCTTAGGAGAACGAGGAACTACAACTTAGTGTATGGCAGTGGGGATTTGATCCTTACCGGATACACGAATTCTGATTTTCAAACCGATAAGGATTCTAGGAAATCCACCCGGGTCACCTTCATTTCGAATGGACGAAGTCAGTAGTATGGCGAAGCATCAGCGAGGATGCATCACGATTCCACTATGGAAGCGGAGTATGTTGCGGCTTGTCAGAAGTCGCAAAGAAGTCGTTTGGCTTAGGAAGTTCATGATGATTTGGAAGTTGTTCCAAATATGAACTTGCCAATCACACTCTTCTATGATAACAGTGGTACAGTAGCCAACTCACGTGAGCCTCGGAGCCATAAGAGAGGCAAATAAATTGAGCGCAAGTATCATCTGATACGGGAGATTGTGCACCGCGAGACGTGGCGGTCACGCGAGATAGCATCGAGGACACAACGAAGGTGATCCATTTACAAAGCCCCTCACGGCTAAGATGTTTGAGGGTCACCTAGAGAGTCTAGGTCTTCGAGTGCTTCCTGACTAGGGCAAGTGGGAGATGTGTAAACGGGTATTCAATGCCCTAGTTTATTGTATTACTTCATTGTAATTTATGTACATTTCAGAAATGTATTTTCTCCACTAGCTTAGTCCAAGTGGGAGTTTGTTGGGATATTTGTCCTAATCTCGTGTTTGTAATATATTGTTTGAAATAAATAAGAGTTATTCATTTCATCACTTTGTGTCTCGCAATATTCATTAACTTTTCCAATAAACTAAGCTCCAGGGTCATTGAATTTATGAGAGAATTAAAACATGAACGGTGTGTAGTGGACACACAGGGAGGATCACGTTCGAGTTAATGACCCGAACGGTCTACAATATATGGATAGGGTTGGAGACCTAATCCTAGATACACTGTGGATGCAGCTCGCTTTGTATTAGATACAAACAAGGTGATCTGACTCGTTCATGTGGTTGACATGCGAGTGGGGGCATCCTGTGCAATGAGATTGTACAAGACCGGACCGTGAATTATTAGACCTACTGATGTAATACCGTTGACAGTAAGGACTAATAACTTCGTAGATGACCATTAGTGACTCGACCTGAATCCTGAGCGTGTTACGGACTCCTATCTGCGGGGTCTGTCCTTTGACTAGTACGGGTGAGGGTGGTCACAGTTACTCGCCCAATATGCCTATCTTCTCAGGGGACGTAACCAAGTAGGAGTGGGAACTTAACTACGCGAGATGAAATTCACTGCTCCCGCCTTTAGGGAAACTAGAGGGTTGTTCCCTTAAGTCTTTGCTCTCGTGGCTTGGACAACGGGCGCCCGCCTTCCACTGGCCCGAGAAGGGAGTTGTGTATGGTTGGACCATCACAATATGTTGTTCATTAGAGGAGTAGTGGGGACTTAAGGAACAAGAGGTAAACATGTGTGTAAATCGTAATTTGACCCACCGTGTCTCACGAACAACTTTGTGAAGGGTCGACTCATGGGCATTGGTTATATCGGTGGACACGTAATTTTTCTCTTGACCGACGGGAGTGCAGCTACGGGCTATAGTGTAGTGTTACCGTAGCTAATGAATGTTGGTTAACCGGGTCAAAGAGTTTAACAGGTTAATCTCGGATCATTGGAGCCCGTCACTGTAGGTCCATTAAGTCCTTCGGTTGGCTCAATCTGGGTTAAAAGAAAGGTTAATTGTATTGGTATGAAATTGAAGTGTTCAATTTCACTTTAAGGACATTTATGTCATTTATATCAGATATGAATGATATAATATATAGTTTAATGTGAATGAGATTCATAATAAACTATAGATTAGCCTAATTGTTGAATTAGAGCTAATTGGAGAAATTAATTGAGAGCAATTAAATTGAATGTGATTCAATTTAATTTATCCACAATTAATGGAAATGAGATTTGCATTATGAGATATGAGATATCTTATATTATGTGGTTATACAAATGAGATTTGCATAACCTATGGTTGTGGTAAAGTGGTAATAATGTGGAGATTTTAACTCCATCATTTCCACTATATAATCCCTTCTTGCAAGAAGGAATGCAACATTTTCTCTCATTTTTTGATTTTCATCAAAGAAGAGAAGAAGAATTCTCTCTATTCTCTCTCAATTCTCCTCCCTCTCCAAAACTCCAAAAGTTCCCACAAACTTTCCTTTTCCAAAAGAGAACAGCCGAGACTCCAAGTGGTGGTGTTCGAGTTCCGTTCGTGGGAAGAGTTTGTTGAGTTCGAGAAGCACGAAGAGTTCGTGATCTGAGGAAGAAACCTTGAAGAAAGTTTTCAACAAGTAAGTACGTCTAATCTAACTGTTTTTCTTCCTTTTCAGCATGTTTAGCCTAGATCTATAGTAGATCGTTTTTAACAAATCCAAGTTGCGTAATGATACCATGACGATTCGATCGTCTTCCGCTGCGCGGGGATTCTCATTCCCTTCAGTTGCAACGCTGTTTTTCTCCCGTTTCCACTCTGTTTCTTCACAGCAACGACTTGCCACGAATGACATGGACTTACAGACTCGATTTACATTAAATAATGCCAAAAAACAACGGTCCCTTGCATTGATGACATCAACATTAAATGTAAATCTAACTAGGTGCCAAAGAACTGAAAACATCCAATCGCAAAACCACTAATTATCATCACATGAAAATTAATGCAACCCACCTAATTTTGAGAAAATTACAAAACATTTAACGAATTGCAATGTACGACTCGGATACCAATTGAAAGAAATAGATTTCACACAGCGGAAGTGTGATGTGAATCGTCGTTGTTTCGTTGTTGTTCTAATTTTGTTAAAATTGAAAAAATCACATTCTATCTAGAGAAGAAAAACAACAAGGTTGTTTGAAACCTACCTCTTGAAGATCTCTTTTTCGTGTTTCCTTCTCCGGTCACGATCTCACGATCCAACGATCTCTCGAACAAGTCACGAACCGAAACTCGAATCAAGGACACACCTCCGCTTGATCTCTTTTGTTGTTCTCGAGAGGATGATGGAGAGTCGGTGGAACTCCCTTTTGATTTAGGATTGGAGAAGTGTTAGAGAGAAAAGAGAGAATTCTAGAGAGAATGTTAGTGATCTCTCGAGGTGAAATCTAAAAATGAAATCTTGGATTCCCAAAAAGCCTTTGATTCTACCTATTTATAATGGTGTGTGGTGGACTTAAAATCTCCACCAATTCACCATACTACAACAACTATATAATATGCAAATCACATTTGCATATTATATAATATAAGGTATCTCATACTATATCATACAAATCACATTTGCATAATTGTGGAATTAAAATTAAATCTCATTCAATTTAATTTCTCTCAAATCAATTTCTCCAAATAAGCCCTAATTAAATAATTAGGCTATGTTATAGTTTATTATAAATCTCATTCACATTAAACTATATATTATGTCAATCATATCTCATATAAATGACATAAATACCCTTTTAATGAATTTGAACACTTCAAATCTACTCCAAACTGTAAACCCTCATTTAGTCCAAATTGAGCCAACCAAGGGACCTAATGGACCTACAAATCATGAGCTCCAATGATTCGAGATTAACCAATCAAACTCTCTGACCCGGTTAATCAACATTCATTAACTATAGAGACACTCCACTATAGCCCTGTAGCTGCACTCTCCTCACTGTAGGATAAGTTGTATCCATCGATATAATCAATGGCGGTGAGTCGATCCTTCACTGGTTGTTCCTAGTCACAGTTGGGCCAAAATTCCTGTTTTACCCCTGTGTCTACCTCTTGCTCCTTAACTCCCACTACTCCTCTAATGAACAAGTTTGTTGTATGGTCAAACCATAAACAACATCCCTCTCGGGCAAGTGAGAGGGTGGGCCCCGTTGTCAAAGCCTTGGAGACAACACTTAATGGAACAACCGCTCTAGTTTTCCTAGCTCAGGAACGAGTGAATTTCTTCTGACATAGTTAAGTTCCTAGCTTCCCACGTGGTTCTATCCCAAGAAGATAGGCATACTAGGTGAACGACTCAGGCCACCCTCACTCGTACTAGTCAAAGGACAACCCCCCAAAAACAGGAGTCGTAACCCACTCAAGATTAAGGATGAGTCACTAATTGTCATCTACGAATATATTAGTCCTATACTGTTAACGGTGTTACATCAGTAGGTCTAACATTTCACGATTCGGTCTTGTATAATTTCATTGCACAAAATGCCCCCACTCGCATGTCAACCACATGAACCAACTAGATCACCTCGTTTGTATCTAATACAAAGTGGGTCGCATCCACAGTGTTGCCAGGATGAGGTTCCCAACCCAATCCATATACTATAGACCATTTGGGTCAATAAGTCGAATGTGATCCTCCCTGTGTGTCTACTACACACCGTTCAAGTTCTCATAACTATGACCCTAGAGCATAGTTTAATGGATTAAGTTTATGA
This sequence comes from Trichosanthes cucumerina, assembly GCA_036507285.1. Taxonomy (NCBI): domain Eukaryota; kingdom Viridiplantae; phylum Streptophyta; class Magnoliopsida; order Cucurbitales; family Cucurbitaceae; genus Trichosanthes; species Trichosanthes cucumerina. The sequence continues at coordinate 83,154,025 of CM071835.1, read as the reverse complement.
AATGCGAGATACAAAGTTTGAATTATAAATAACCCTTATTCATTAATTGAACAAGTTTTACAAACTATACGAGATTAGGGCATACACCCCAACAATTGTATGCATTGTATGTTTTTTTAGACACATTCTTTAGTTGTACATTATGTGAATCTTTTTTATTTTGTTATTAATTTGAATATAGACTTTTTTTATGCATCTCGCATGGATGTCTTAACCTTAGGTCGAGGTTTTTGTATGTTTAACTAAACTTAACTTGGGAAAGTGGATTTAATTATAGAACATTAGATGCATGACTAGGTTTGATTTATTGTTTGAGAATGAGTAAATTCATCCTAGAATCTTAAGCAAACAAGTTAATGTCATGATTAGCAACGAAAATAGCCCGACGGGTTGGTTTGTTCCTATGGTTGTCAATATTAAATTAAATTATTAATTAATTCAAGTCAGATGTTATGTAACCAACCATATTTATTTCTCAAAATTAGACTCCAAAGCAGGTAAATATTAGTTAGGTTTTATTTATTCTTAAATTCTAAAGATTGATTTTCTAAATAAAATTGGGTATAAATTAATTGTTGTACTGAATTAATATACGAAATCATGCTCATGTGATTGATCTGGCCATTTTAATTGAAAATTTAAGAGGTCTAGGAAATTATAAATTCTATAATTTGATAGGCCCTTCGACAAGTCTTTTATCAAATTTGTGTTGTTGGGGGCTGGCGTAATTTTAGATTAATTGATATTGTGGTGAATATACCTGATCTTAATTTAGAGTGTAAATAATGTATAGTGTATAGATTTATTTTGGTATTTTCCTGAAAATTATGTATAATAGGATTGTATATTTTTGTCAATTTGTATAATATTTTTCCCATGTATAGAATGTATTTTTTGTACTTTGTAATTTAGTTTTTAATAGATTTTAATTCTTCCAATAATGTACTCACGAATTTTTATCGTTTTCATGCAATGGGACGACGAGAACAAAAGTTCGGAGAGAAGTTTGTAGTTAGGAATTTGTATTTAGTTTTTCTTTATTTTGTGTAAATTAATTAAAAAAATTGTTGTAGTCTATTTTCCCGTGAGGACAACGGGAAATCTAGGATTAAAATCCTAAAATTTGAGTTTAAAATCGCAAATTTCATATTTCAAAGAAAGAGAGATATATGCCCTAACCGAACACCATCTCTTATTTTATCTTCTCTCATTCATAATTTCTCCCTTCTAACTTTAATTTCTTCCATCTTTCACCACTCTTAACACTTCTAAACCTTGTTTGTCTCCTTATTTTGCAAGATTGACATCTTGTGGAGGAGAAATTTATCAAAATCTGTAGGTATTTGTCAAAAATCCGAGGGCCTCCCTTTGAGAAGAAATTGGTAACCTTCTTCATCTCTTGACTCTATTTGTGCACAGAAATGAATTTTAGCTGATTTAGAGTCATTAGACATACTTTGTTGTTAGACTTGATTAGTACATCTAGAATTCTTTGAGAAGAAAATGGAAGATAAGTTTTTGGGGAATCTTGAAGTGTTTTAGATTCGTAAAGTTTTTGATCTGCAAACTTGATTGGTTTGAATAACCTTGGTTGATTTGAAAAAATTAAAGTTGGGTTGCTTGATTTGCCACTCTGAATAAGAAATTATGCTTTGTGATATTTGAAGAAATTTGTATTGAGCAATTTAGTTTGGATTGAGCTTACTTAAATTTTGTTTGAAAAGAAGTTGGGAGAAGTGTGGTAGACATACATATTTGGAAGTGTTGGAATTTTTTATTTGTTAAAGAGTTTGTTCAACAAAGACATGAATTATGACTTCCAAAAGAGCTAAAGCATGGTCATCGTCTTCAAGCGAGTCGTTTGATGCTCGAATATTGTTAAGTAAAGAGGGGATAACAAAGATTGGTACAACATCTTCAAGTTGGAGTTATACCAATGGTTAGGGAATTTTATGCTAATATGAAGAGGAAGAATTTCACTCCTTTGTGAAAGGACAACGAATCAATTTTCTCCCACTATAATAAACAGATTTTATGGGGTTCTTGACTACGATAGAGATGAATACACTCGATGTACTAGTGAGCAGGCCAACCATGATTAGATAATTTCAATTTGGCACAACCAGGAACGACCTAGATCACTGAAAGAGGAGAGGTCAGCAAAATCAAAATAGTAGATCTCAAAGTGTCAAACAAGATCTAGCACAACTTTATCTATGCCAAATTTTATCTATGCCAAATTATAGTCGGTGACCCACATAAGTGATGTTACCAAAGAGAGGGTCATCCTTCTCTTTGCCATTGCTATTGGGAGGATTATAGATATGGGCAAGGTAATATATTAGTATATCCGCCACGTGAAGAGAGGTCGCATTACAGGTGTCACTCATCACCGCTCTGTGTCGGAAGGGGTCACTTTGACCCTTGAGGAGGAGCTAGTGTTGGGGTGTATGCCCTAAGCTCGGGTCGTTTGTAACAGCTCTTGCATTAATGAATAAAAGTTATTTATTATTAAAATTTTCTATCTCGCATTTTATAAACTTATCCAATAAACTAAGTTTTAGGGGCATACATATGAGAACTTGAACGATATGTAGTGAACACACAGGTAGGATAATGTTCGAGTTATTGACTCGAATGGTCTATAGTATATGGATAGAGGTGGGAAGCTCATCCTGACAACATTGTGGATACGACCCACTTTGTATTAGATACAAACAAGGCGATCCACCTCGTTCATGTGCTTAACATGCGAGTGGGGGCATCCTGTACAATGAGATTGTACAGGACTAGACTGCGAATTATTAGACCAACTGACGTAACACCGATAACAGTTTAGGATTAATAAATTCGTAGATGACCATTAATGACTCGTCCTTAATCCTGAGCGTGTTACGGACTCCTGTCTGCGGGGGTCTGTCCTTTGACTAGTATGGGTGAGAGTGGCATGTGTTGCTCGCCCAATATGCCTACCTTCTCATGGGCAAAACCACGTGGGGAGCTAAGAACTTAACTATGCAAGATGGAATTCACTCGTTCCCGAGCTAGGGAAACTAGAGTGGTTGTTCCCTTAAGGATTGTCTGTAGGGCTTGAACGACGGGGTCTCACCTTCTCATTGGCCCGAGAGGGATGCTGTTTATGGTAGGATCATGCAACAAAGTTTTTCATTAGAGGAGCAGTAGGGCATATGGAGCAAGAGGTAGACACAGGCGTAAAACGGTAATTTTGTTATATCAATGGACACAACTTGTCCTATAGTGAAGAGAGTGCAGCTACGGGGCTATAGTGGAGTGTCCCTGAAGTTAATGAATGTTTTGATAAACCGAATAAAAAAGGTTTGATCAGCTAATCTCGGATCATATAAGCTAGGGGTGATATTGGTTCGATTTTCATCGGTTTTAGGCCAAACCAAGAACCGAACCGATCCGACCGGTTTCATCAAAAGAGGAACCAAACCAAAGTCCAATAAATGACAAAACCATTGGTTCGGTTGTCCATTGGTTTGGTTCTTCATTGGTTCGGTTTTCAATTTTTTTTTTTTACAAATCTTATGTTATTTTATTTCTTAGTTTCATCTTATTTTAATATTTTTTGTCCCTAAATTTCTCAATACCTCAATAAGAACTCATAGAGCTAACAATCTCATTTTGTTATTTTAAAATTAATTAAAAAAAACGGATGAAACGATGCAATAATGGATAGGGATTCAATTTGAGGTTTTTTGAGGTACATATATATATACTTCGGTTTGCTTCGGTTTTTAATGATTTTTCTAAACAAAAATCGAATCAAACCAATATTTCTCGGTTTTTCTAAAATAAAAACCGAGATGTCCAATTTTCTTCTAAAAAACCAAACCAAACCATTGGATCGGTTTGGTTCGGTTTAATTTTATCGGTTTTCGGTTAAGACTATCACCCCTAATTTAAGCGCATTATCTATAGGTCCATTGGGTCACTTAGTTGGCTCAATTTGGACTTAATGATGGTATATAGTTTGGCGTGAATTTGAAGTGTTCAAATTCATGTAAAGGGTATTATGTCATTTATATGAGATATTATTGCTATAATATATAGTTTAATGTGAATGAGATTCATAATAAACTATAGTATATCCTAATTATAAAATTAGAGCTTATGTTGGGGAAATAGATTTGAGAGAAATAAAATTGAATGTGATTAATGAGATTTGTATAATAAGGTATGTTATACCTTATATTATATGGTATGCAAATATGATTTGCATATCATATAATTGTGGTAAAGTGGTAATTAGGTTGAGATTTCACCTCCACCATATTCCACTATTTAAAGATGGAATATGAAACATTCCAGATTTTGATCTCATTTTTGGAATTCTATACCAAAGAGTTCTCTTATTCTCTCTCAAATTCTCTCTTCCTCTCCATCACCCAAAACCAAAGGGAGTCCCACAACTCTCCCTCATCCACCGGAGAACAACCGAGAAAATGAAGTGGAGGTGTCTCAAGATCGGGGTCGGTTCGTGACTTGTAGAGAGATCGTTGAAATCGTGACCGGGAGGAGGAAAACGTGAAAAACGATTCTTTAAGAGGTAAGTACACTTTGCTGTACATTTTGCTTCTCTAAGCATGCTTAATCTAGAAATGTATGAGATGCATGCCAATTTTAAGAAAATCGGTAACACAAAGAAAAGCAACGCGATTCGCATCGCTTCTGCAGCGGGATTCAATCCCTTCAATTGGTATCGAAGCCAATTTTTTTTGCTTTCATTATCGGTTCTGTATTTTTTTAAAATTAGGTGGCTAGCCTTAATTTTCATGTGATGAATGTTAATTATTTGCAAATGGAATGTTTTCGTTTTGGCACGTAGTTTTGATTTACACTACCGTTGGTTAATTAAATGTAAGGGCCTGGTGTTTTATGCATTTTTTGTTGGAAATCGAGTCTCTAAGTCCGTGTCGTTCGTTGCAAGGCGTTGTTGTGAAAACACGGAGCAGAAACAGGCAAAAAATAAAAGAGTTTTGTTATGTACAGAACACGACGTTGCAACCTTGATGGTTAGAGTTGCGACGCCCTGTAGGCCGTCCATGGCATGTTGTAGGCGCGACGTCACAACACGAGATGTATCGTTGCAATGCCATGCACATTGAGACCCAGATCAAGCGTTGAGGCGCACAACGTTACAACGCCGCCCACAACGTTTCAACGTCGTGCATTAGTGAAGACGTTGTGCGAGGAAACTCCACGGAAAGAGTGGGCATGAAGAAAAATGGGACAATTATTTCCAAAAATAAAATGTAATTTAATTATTTTATTTATATATTAAGTTTTAATTACTTAATATTAATATATTTTATATATTAATGTTAATTAATTTAATTAATGTCCCTAGAGATGCCAAAATTTGTTCAATTTGCTATTTAATTTATGCAAGTGTTGTATAATTATTTATATGCATATGGTTTGTCATATAGATTTAAAATCTCACCTTAAGTTCAACATTTAATGCATCATATTTATATTAAAAGTGTGATAATATATAGTTGCATGATTAATTATATTATAAGTGTTGTAATATTAGGTATGCATGTTTAATTAAGGCTTAGATTGAAGAAACTGATTTGAGAGAAATAAAATTGAATGTGATTCAATTTTAATTCCACAATTATGCAAATGGGATTTGTATAATAAGCTATGTTGTACCTTACATTATATGGTATGCAAATATGATTTGCATATCATATAATTGTGGTAAAGTGGTAATTAGGTTGAGATTTCACCTCCACCATATTCCACTATTTATAGATGGAATATGAAACATTCCAGATTTTGATCTCATTTTTGGAATTCTATACCAAAGAGTTCTCTTATTCTCTCTCATATTCTCTCTTCCTCTCCATCACCCAAAACCAAAGGGAGTCCCACAACTCTCCCTCATCCACCGGAGAACAACCGAGAAAATGAAGTGGAGGTGTCTCAAGATCGGGGTCGGTTCGTGACTTGTAGAGAGATCGTTGAAATCGTGACCGGGAGGAGGAAAACGTGAATAACGATTCTTCAAGAGGTAAGTACACTTTGCTGTACATTTTGCTTCTCTAAGCATGCTGAATCTAGAAATGTATGAGATGCATGCCAATTTTAAGAAAATCGGTAACACAAAGAAAAGCAACGCGATTCGCATCGCTTCTGCAGCGGGATTCAATCCCTTCAATTGGTATCAAAGCCAATTTTTTTGCTTTCATTATTGGTTCTGTATTTTCTTAAAATTAGGTGGCTAGCCTTAATTTTCATGTGATGAATGTTAATTGTTTGCAAATGGAATGTTTTCGTTTTGGCACGTAGTTTTGATTTACACTACCGTTGGTTAATTAAATGTATGAGCCTGGTGTTTTATGCATTTTTTGTTGGAAATCGAGTCTCTAAGTCTGTGTCATTCATTGCAAGGCGTTGTTGTGAAAACACGGAGCAGAAACAGGCAAAAAATAAAAGAGTTTTGTTCTGTACAGAACACGACGTTGCAACCTTGTTGGTTAGAGTAACGACGCCGTGTAGGCCGTCCATGGTATGTTGTAGGCGCGACGTCACAACACGAGATGTATTGTTGCAATGCCATGCACATTGAGAACCTGATCAAGCGTTCAGGCGCACAACGTTGCAACGCCGCCCAAACTTTCAACGTCGTGCGTTAGTGAAGACGTTGTGCGAGGAAACTCCACGGAAAGAGTGGGCATGAAGAAAAATGGGACAATTATTTCCAAAAATAAAATGTAATTTAATTATTTGATTTATATATTAAGTTTTAATTACTTAATATTAATATATTTTATATATTAATGTTAATTAATTTAATTAATGTCCCTAGGGATGCCAAAATTTGTTCAATTTGCTATTTAATTTATGCAAGTGTTATATAATTATTTATATGCATATGGTTTGTCATATAGATTTAAAATCTCACTTTAAGTTCAACATTTAATGCATCATATTTATATTAAAAGTGTGATAATATATAGTTGCATGATTAATTATAATATAAGTGTTGTAATATAAGGTATGCATGTTTAATTAAGGCGTAGATTGAAGAAACTGATTTGAGAGAAATAAAATTGAATGTAATTCAATTTTAATTCCACAATTATGCAAATGGGATTTGTATAATAAGCTATGTGGTACCTTACATTATATGGTATGCAAATATGATTTGCATATCATATAATTGTGGTAAAGTGGTAATTAGGTTGAGATTTCACCTCTACCATATTCCACTATTTATAGATGGAATTTGAAACATTCTCGATTTTGATCTCATTTTTGGAATTCTATACCAAAGAGTTCTCTCATTCTCTCTCAAATTCTCTCTTCCTCTTCATCACCTAAAAATTAAACCAAAGGGAGTCCCATAACTCTTCCTCATCCGTAGGAGAACAACCAAGAAGATCTAGTGGAGGTGTCCCAAGATCGGGGTCGGTTCGTGACTTGTAGAGAGATAGTTGAAATCGTGACCGGGAGGAGAAAAACGTGAAGAACGATTCTTCAAGACGTACACTTTGTTGTACAAACTCTTTCTCTAAACATGCTTAATCTAGAAATGAATGAGATGCATGTAAATTTTAAGAAAATCTGTAACACAAAGAAAAGTAACGCGATTCGCATCGCTTCTGCTGTGGCTTTCAAACCCTTCAATTGGTATTGAGCCAATTTTTTTACTTTCGTTGTCAGTTCTGTAAATTCTTAAAATTAGGTGGCTAGCCTTAATTTTCGTGTGATGAATGTTAATTCCTTGCAAATTGAATGTTTTCGGTTTTGGCACATAGTTATGATTTTAACTACCATTGATTAATTCAATGTAAGGGCCCGGTGTTTTAGGCATTTTTGGATGGAAATCGAGTCTGTAAGTCTGTGTCGTTGTTGCAAGGCGTTATTGTTAACGGAGCAGAAACAGGCGAAAAATAAAAGAGTTTTGTTTTGTACAGAACACGACCTTTCAACATTGTTGGACAGAGTTGCGACACCTTGCAGGCGATCCATGGCATGTTGTAGGTGTGGCGTTGCAACGCGAGGTGTATCGCTGCAATGCCATGCGCGTTAAGACGCTGATCCAGCGTTGAGGCGCACAGCGTTGCAACGCCGCTCACAACGTTGCAACGTCGTGCATTAGTGGAGCAGTTATGCGAGGAAACTCTGTGGAAAGAGTGGGCATGAAGGCAAATGGGACAGGTATTTCCAAAATTAAATGTAAATTAATTTTTTTGTTTTATATACTATGTTTTAATTACTTAAAATTACTTAATATTAATATATTTTATATATTAATGTTAATTAATTTAATTAATGTCCCTAGGGGTGCCAAAATTTGTTTAATTTGCTATTTAATTTATGCAAGTGTTGTATTATTATTTATATGCATATGATATGTCATATATATTTAAAATTACACCTTAAGTTAAGCATTTCATGCATCATATTTATATTATAGGTGTTATAATATATAGTAGCATTATTAATTATATTATAAGTGTTATAATATAAGGTATGCATGTTTAATTAAGACATAGATTGAAGAAACTGATTTGAGAGAAATAAAATTGAATGTGATTCAATTTTAATTCCACAATTATGCAAATGGGATTTGTATAATAAGGTATGTTATACCTTATATTATATGGTATGCAAATATGATTTGCATATCATATAATTGTGGTAAAGTGGTAATTAGGTTGAGATTTCACCTCCTCCATATTTCACTATTTAAAGATGGAAAATACCAATTCATTGACAAAAACAGATAAGCAAGCAACCCAAAACAATTCAAAAAAGGGAATTGGCCATTATCTTTTGGACTCTAGAATTTCTACAGCAACAAATTCTTTCTGCAGGACACAATCTTCAAAAACCCAAACTCTTTTGGAATCTGATACGCACAACACTACCAGAAGAGCTACCTTCCTATATTTCTGAGAAATCTGAGATCATGATAGTGAGATCGTATCTCGATTGGAAGGATCTTTTTGTGGAGATTAAGAGAGATTGAGAGAAATTGAGAGAGGAGGCAAGAAACCAAAAGTCAACAACATCCTTACTGTCTTCCTCTACATTCTTAAAAGCAGTGTGAGAGGGGAAGGGAAAGAATTGTGGTTTCCCCATGTCTTCCCTAACTTCCAACAGTGTTGGAAGTTAAATTATTAAAATAAAAATAAATATAAAACTAATTTAATTAACAAATTAAATCAATAATAACTAATTCAATCAAATTTAATTAATATTCATCTAAATCATATTTAAATGATTATCTCTCACGAAACCTATAGTTTTAATTCAATTAAATTAATTTAATTTACTTTTACTAAATTCAATAATTAATTAATTACTAAATTAGATATCATATTTTTAATTTAGTCCATATAGTTTAATCATATTCAATTATTATTCTCTCATAACATATAGTTTTAATGTACACCTAATGCGCATTAAATTTAATCCATAGTTTTAATATGAATCTAATTCTCACTAAAATAATATTTGAACTCCTAAGAATATTTAGTTTTCTCATAAATTAATTTTGAATCATATCATTTATATTATAAAGTTTTAATCAACATGAAAACTTTATATTATAATGTATCTCCATACATTATAATGATTCCCTAAGTGAATTTGAACATTTCAAATTGCAATCAAGGTCAAATAACCTCAACACCCTTTATGAGCTAGGAATGAGACCTAATGAACCTACAGATTAAAAGCTCCAATGATACAAGATTAATTGGCCATTCTTATTAACCACATTAATCAACATTCGTTAAAGGCAGGTACACTCCACTACAGATCCACAACTACACTCTTCTCACTGCAAATATTTTCTGTGTCCACGGATATAGATCAATAATAGAAAGTTACTCCTTCACGAATATTCATAACGCCAGCTGGGTCAAATTACCATTTTCTCCTGGTTTACATCTATGACTTTAAGTACCAATGCTCCTCTAATGAACAACTTGTTATGGTCCAACCATTAAACAGAACCCCCTCTCGAGTTAATGAGAGGGTAGAGCCCTTTATTCAATTTCCGAAGACACCACTTAAGGGAACACTTATCTACTTACCCTAACTCGGGAAGGAATGAATTTCATCTTGTTTGATTATATTTCTAGCTCCCCACTCTTCTCGTCCTCAAAATGGTAGGCTTATTGAGTCGGCAATTTGGCCACTCTCACCCATACAAATCAAAGGATGATCCCTCATGAACAAGAGTACATAAGACACTCAGGACTAAGATTAAGTTGCCTAGGTTATCCTATTGAAATAGAAACCTAAATAGTCGACGAAGTTAAATCTACTAATTACTATTTAGCGGTCCGATCTTATGTAAACTCATTACATAGGATACCTGATGCAAAAATATCAGTGCCCTAAACTAATGTAAATTAGGATGAGACTCTGACTCTTGTATGGCGTGCAAGTATACACGGTCAAGTGCAACAAGTGATAAGATAAGTATCGATCCCACGAGAACTAGCAGAATCTAAACAAGTGAGTGTCCTAGAAATTTTTCTTGTTATTTTTGATGCAATGCATGGGCATGAAAATTTTTATTCTAAATAAAAAATTTGATGTGAAAATAGGTATTAGATTTTTTTGTTGTTTTTATGAGTTAAATGTAACTAAGACTAATGCAATAATTCAAAGTATGCGAAAAACATTAATGACAGAAACTAAACGAGATGATAGGAGGATGCAATGAGAGGAAAATAGGAAAAGATGAGATTTTATAATGAGAAATAGGCTTGGGTTAAGTTGAAGTTTCATGCATAATTAGAATAAAAAAAATGTGGTTGATGCCTTGAATTTACCTGCACATGTGGTCAAATGATTTTTTCCAAAATCACTCAATTTTAAAACCAACAATTTTTCAATTGAGACCTAAATTACGCTCATGATTTTTAGGTTCTAGGTGGGTTAATTATCCCTAACTACAAGTCCCTCCACTATAAATTTTAGGAATCTAATGTTGGGATTTATCCCTAAACTTGTGTACTTTTGATCAATTAAATAAAGGGTTATTTGTTTTTATAGAATTACGGTCTTGCTTTATAAATCCAATAAACTAAGCTCCAAGGTTAAAACATATATCTTGAACATCAGTGTAGTGGACACTATTTGGATTGTGTTCAAGAATATAACCTAAATGGTCTATGGTATAAGAATAAGATGGAAACCTCATTCTGGTAACACCATGGATGCGACCCACTTTGTAATTAGTACAAATGAGGTAATCCAACTCATTCATGTAGTTGACATGCGATTGGGGGCATCCTGTATGAAAAGTTCATACAAGACCGGACCGCAAATCATTAGTCTAACCAGTGTGACACCGTTAATAGGATAAGACTAGTAATTTATAGATGGTCATTAGTGACTCGACCTGAATCCTGAGCAAGTTAAGAACTCCTGCTTATAGGGGTTTGTCCTTAGACTAGTATGGGTGAGATTGGCCTGTAGCCGACTCAATAAGCCTACCTTCTTAAGGACAGAATCTCGTAGGTGGCTGGGAACATAATTGTGCAAGATGAAATTCACTCATTCCTACACTAAGGAATTAGATAGAATGTTCCCTTAAGAACTGACTCCAGGTCTTGAACAACTGACTCCAGGGTATGAGTCTAAGGTAGGACCTTAGACTTGTTGTTCATTAGAGGATCAGTGATGCTTAAGTGGCAAAGAGGTAATCACAGGGGTAAAACGGTAATTTGACCCAGTCGTGATTACGAACAACCTGTGAAGGGTCGACTCATGGGCAATGACTATATCAGTGGACACAATATTATCTACAGTGAGGAGAGTGCAACTACAAGTCTATAGTGGAGTGACTTGTAGTTAATGAATATTGATTAACTGGATCAAAGAGTTTGATCAGTTAATCTCACATCATTGGAGTTCATGAACTATAGGTCCATTAGGTCCCTCCATTGGCTCAACATGGTAATATTGAGGGTATAAAGTTAGGAATGAAATTGAAGTGTTCAATTTCATACATGAGGTGTTATATCAATTATATATGATATAATTGATATAATATATAGTTTTAATGTGAATTAGATTCACATATAAACCATATACTATAGAGAGAATAAAGGAGGGGTAGGATGGTCATTTCCATCCTATTTCCCTATATATATGGTTGCATGAGATGCAACTAGGTTAAGTGATTTAAGTTTTTGTTGTGTTGTTGGAAAAGTTCCAATACACAAACATCTCTCTCACAAGGAGGCGCGCACAGGAGGCAGCGTTGCAACGTCGAAGGCGTTTCGCAACGCGCTCCAACAGACATAAACGGACAAGGCGCAGTGTTGCAACGCTGCCATCAGCGTTGCAACGCCACATACGTTTCACGTGAAGGAGCAACAGGCAAAAATTTGTTTTTATTATATATATTAATTATAAAAATATTTTATATTTAATATATTTAATTAATATAATTATATTATATTAATTAAAATTATTTCTAGGGTGCCAAAATTGGTCTAATTTTGCTATTTTAATTATGCAATTGTTGTGTAATTATTGCCATGCATAATGTATGTTTTTATTTTAGAAATCTCACCTTAGGTTAAGCATTTTCATGCATCATTTATAATATAAGTAGTTATATTATATAGTTTGCATGATTAATTAATATAAAGTTGTTATAATAATTTATGGACAACATTGGCATGCATTATATATCATGAGATGATTATGCTATGAATGTCTTATTATTCATGTGATGAATGATCAAACACTATAACATAGTATGCATGTCACCTAAGGTTAATTATTAGTTTTAAAGTGTTTAGAACTTGAAAATAATAGACCTTAGATTATCTAGTTCTAATTAGATTAGAATTAGGAACCAAGTAATTTATAAGCTATGATTAAAAGTGGAACTCTGTCTAACGAAAGTTCTGTCTAGCCTGGGGTATTTAAGCTGACGGAAACGGAACACCCTTACCTGGGAACTGACCTGGGAGTGAAATTTAATCAGAGAGTTTATAAATTACAGTAGCGTCAGCGAGTTTATTAAGGGGTTAATAAACTAGAAATCCTAGGTTTAATATAAGGAGTTATATTAACAAACTTAGGATAAAATCAATATAAGAGTTATATTGATTATCGATATAAGAGTTATATTGATAGTGTTAGGTAAGACCATTAGCCGGGGTTTAGCCTAAGTAAGATTTCTATAACTTTAAAGTATTCAGTGGGAGGAAAAGTATATGAGATACATATTTTCCCACCTACGCTATCTCCGGTAAGTTCACACCGTGAGACTCATACTTGGCCTCGTGGCGCAAACGGGAGCGTTCCCCTTCGGATGGTGTTTGTATGAGTCAATATCAAGGTGAATGGAGAGGGTACTTATAGTGAGTGGGAGCAGGTTTAGTGAAAACAAAACCTACGGTCTCTTTTGTCGGTTTACACCGTTAGATCACTATGGTCAGCCTGCTAGTTTGGCCTAGACCAGACAATCCCTTCGGAGGGCTTGATCATAGGGGATCGAACACAGTAGACACCCGAAAGGGATAAAGATTTTCTTAGACTACTTTTCAATCTAGTCCTCCCTTCAGCGAATTTTATTGAATGGAGACTCTGGGATCTAAAGACAGAGGGTTACACTCACGGGGTACATAAGTTGTGTATGTATCCTGACCGAAAAATGGTAACTAAAACGTATAGGAATAAGAGTTATTCTGGTATTAGGTTTTGGTCAAGAGTGTCTTGATCCAGAGGAGGAGTGTCTTTGTTTACCCTTCGGTGTCATACATTCTAAACCTTTGGAGTATCATTGCAAATTATAAATGACCTAAGAATCATTTATTAATTAGCTAAAACATGATTGGATTAGAGTTATAGCAAGAAACTCATACAAGTTTGTTTGTAAATTTTTCAGCAAAAATGTCTAGCTCTATAATTTCCTTATTGGGTGCGGAAAAGTTAACCGGAGAGAATATGATGACATGGAAAAACAAACTCAACACTATATTGGTAGTGGATGATCTGAAGTTTGTGCTAACTGAGGAGTGTCCTCAGGTGCCAGGCTCGAATGCGTCACGAAATGTTCGTGATGCATATGATCGATGGATCAAGGCCAATGATAAGGCCAAGGTCTACATGCTGGCAAGTATCTCTGACATATTAGCCAAGAAGCATGAGAGCATGATTACCGCCAAGGAAATCATGGATTCATGCGCGGTATGTTTGGACAACGAGTCCACAGGCCCGACATAATGCCCTAAAGTACATATTTAACTCAAGGATGCCAGAGGGTACATCTGTTCGGGATCATGTCCTAGATATGATGGTGCACTTTAACATCGCGGAGTCAAATGGTGCTTCCATGATGAGTCGAGCCAGGTCAGCTTCATTTTGGAAACCCTTCCAGATAGTTTCCTGCAGTTTAGAAGTAATGTTGTTATGGACAAGCTTACTTTTAACCTTACCTCCCTTCTGAATGAACTCCACACCTTTCAATCTTTGATGAAAATTCAGGGATCGAAAGGTGAGGCAAATGTTGCCAGTAGGAGTTATCACAGAGGTTCGACCTCTTGGGCGAAACTTGATGGCTTCATCTTCTTATAACCTGAAAGGGAAGAAGAAGAACATGAAGAAGGTTGGTAAAGAAAACAGTGACAAAGCGCGCCTGAAGGGCAAGAAAGTCAAAGATGTTGCTGACAAAGGAAAGTGTTTCCACTGCAACGAAGACGGGTATTGGAAGGAACTGCCCGAAGTACATTGCAAAAAAAAAAAAGGAAGGTAAATATGATTTACTTTGCCTAGAAGCTTGTTTAGTGGATAATGATAAAACTGGTTGGATACTTGATTCAGGCGCCACTAATCATGTTTGCTCTTCTTTTCAGGGAATTGATTCGTGACAGCAGCTACAGCAAGGAGAGATAACGCTCCGGTTTGGAAATGGAGAAGTCGTCTCAGCTGTAGCAGTAGGGACGATGAAGCTTTATTTTGGCAAGAAATATGTAGTGTTGGACAATATATTAGTGATACCAGGGTTTATTAGAAACCTTATTTCCATTTCTTGTCTTATAGAACAATATATTTTTGTTTTCTTCTCTATGAATAAAGTGTTTATTTTGAAGAACGGTATAGAAAAATGTTCAATTTCATTAGAAAATGGGTTGTATGTTTTAAGGCCTAATTCAGTCAAAATGGTTTTGAACACTAAATTATTTAAAACTGCAAACACACAAACTAAGAAACGTAAAATTTCTCCTAAAGAAAATGTTCATCTTTGGCATCTAAGATTGGGTCACATTAATCTAAAAAAGATTGAGAGATTGGTAAAAAATAGACTTCTAAATGAGTTAGAAGAAAATACTTTACCTGTATGTGAATCCTGCCTGAAAGGCAAAATGACTAAAAGACCTTTTACTAGAAATGGTTATAGAGCCAAAGAGCCTCTTGAGCTTATACATTCAGACCTTTGCGGTCCGATGAATGTTAAAGCCATGGGAGGATGTGAATATTTCATCTCTTTTATAGATGATTATTCTAGATTTAGGCATATTTACCTAATGCACCACAAGTCTGAAGCACTTGAAAAGTTCAAGGAATTCAAGACTAAGGTTGAAAATCAATTAGGTAAAACTATTAAAACACTTCGATCGGATCGAGGTGGAGAGTACATGGATTTAAAATTCCAGAACTATATGATAGAACATGGAATTACATCCCAACTCTCAGCTCTCGGCACACCACACCAAAACAGTGTATCGGAAAGGAGAAATAGAACCCTGTTGGACATGGTTCGATCAATGATGAGTTATGCTCATCTCCCTAGTTCCTTTTGGGGTTACGAAGTGCAGACTGCAATATACATTTTGAATAATGTGCCCTCCAAAAGTGTTTCTGAAACACCTTTTGAACTCTGGAAAGAATGTAAAGGTAGTTTATGTCACTTCAGAATATGAGGCTGTCCAGCAAATGTGCTTGTGACAAATCCAAAGAAGTTGAATTCACGTTCAAACTTATGCCTATTCGTAGGATACCAAAAAGAAACAAGAGGTGGTTTATTCTATGATCCTAAGGAAGATAAGGTTTTTGTGTCAAAAAATGTCATTTACTTAGAGGAGAACCACATAAGGGACCACAAACCAAAAAGTAAAGTAGTGTTGAGTGAGTTAGACGGAACAATAGCAAAGATTGCTGATAAGAACACTAGTACGTCAAGAAGAGTTATTGATACTAGTTTGTCTAGTCAAGAGAGTCCATCTCAAGAGTTGAGTATGTCTCGACGTAGTGGGAGGGTTGTGATACAACCTAACCGTTACATGGGTTTAGCTGAAACCCAAGTTGTTATACCAGATGACAACTGCGAGGATCCATTGACTTATAATCAAGCAATGGTTGAAAAAGACAAAGACAAATGGGTCATAGCCATGGACCAAGAAATGGAGTCTATGTACTTCAATTCTGTTTGGGATCTTGTAGATAAGCCTGATGGGGTAAAACCTATAGGTTGTAAGTGGATCTACAAGAGAAAGCGTGGTGTAGATGGGAAGGTGCAAACCTTTAAGGCTAGACTAGTAGCAAAGGGTTATACCAAGGTTGAAGGGGTTGACTATGAGGAGACCTTTTCACCTGTTGCTATGGTAAAGTCTATCCGTATCCTTCTTGCAATTGCCGCATATTATGACTATGAGGTATGGCAAATGGATGTCAAGACAACCTTTTTGAATGGCCATCTTGAGGAAAACATCTACATGGACCAACCCAAAGGGTTCATTGAACCAGGATAAGAGCAAAAGGTTTGCAAGCTTAAAAGGTCTATTTATGGACTGAAACAAGCTTCTAGGTCATGGAATATAAGATTTGATGAGGCAATCATATCTTATTGTTTTGACCAGAATGATGATGAACCTTGTGTCTACAAGAAAATCATCAATAGTTCTGTCGCATTCCTGATTCTTTATGTGGATGATATCCTACTCATTGGGAATGATGTAGGTTATCTTACTGACATCAAGGAATGGCTAGCTACGCATTTCCAAATGAATGATTTGGCTGATGCACAGTTTCTTCTTGGGATCTAGATTGTCTGGAACCGCAAGAACAAAACACTAGCCTTGTCTCAAGCATCTTACATAGACAAAGTGTTGTCAAGGTTTAAGATGCAAGATTCCAAAAAGGGCTTGTTTCCTTTTAGACATGGAATCCATTTGTCTAAGGAATAGTGTCCTAAGACACCTCAAGGAGTTGAGGATATGAGACGGATTCCTAATGCATCAGCTGTTGGGAGCCTGATGTACGTCATGTTGTGTACTAGGCCTGACATCTGTTTTGCAATTGGGATGGTCAGTAGGTATCAATCCAATCCAGGACTTGAACACTGGACAACGGTTAAAACAATCCTTAAGTATCTTCGGAGAACAAGGAACTACATGCTTGTGTATGGGGCTAAGGATCTGATCCCTACAGAGGATACGGATTCGACTTTGGTGATAAAGATTCTCAGAAATCTACATCAGGGTCAGTATTCACTCTTAACGGAGGAGTTGTAGTATGGCGAAGCGTCAAGCAAGGATGCATCGCTAATTCCACCATGGAGGTCGAATATGTAGCGGCTTGTGAAGCAACTAAGGAGGCCATTTGGTTAAGGAAATTCATGCTAAATTTGAAAGTTGTTCCAAATATGACTTTGCCCATCACGATGTATTGCGATAACAGTAGTGCAGTGGCAAATTCGAGGGAACCCCGAAGTCACAAGAGGGGAAAGCACGTTGAGCGAAAATATCATCTCATCCGGGAGATTGTGCATAGAGAAGACGTGATTGTCACGAAGATAGCCTCAGAGCACAACATTTTTTATCTTTTTACAAAGGCTCTCACGGCTAGAGTATTTGAGAGTCACCTAGAAGGTCAAGGTTTACAAGTCTTCCCCAACTAGGGCAAGTGGGAGTATTTTGTACAAAGAGGTTTAAATGCCCTAGTTTATTGTATTTACATTACTGTAATGTTTTAGTACTCTACAAGCTTTAGGTCAAGTGGGAGATTGTTGGGATTTATGCCCTAAACTTGTGTAATTTTGATCAATTAAATAAAGGGTTATTTGTTTTGATAGAATTACAGTCTTGCTTTATAATTCCAATAAACTAAGCTCCAAGGTTATAACAGATATCTTGAACATTAGTGTAGTGGACACTATTTGGATTGTGTTCAAGAATTTAACCTAAATGGTCTATGGTATAAGAATAAGGTTGGAAACCTCATTCTGGTAACACCATGGATGCGGCCCACTTTGTAATTAGTACAAATGAGGTAATCCAACTCATTCATGTAGTTGACATGCGAGTGGGGGCATCCTGTATGAAGAGTTCATACAAGATCGGACCGCAAATCATTAGTCTAACCAGTGTGACACTGTTAACAGGATAAGACTAGTAATTTATAAATGGTCATTAGTGACTCGACCTGAATCCTGAGAAAGTTAAGAACTCCTACTTATAGGGGTTTGTCCTTAGACTAGTATGGGTGAGAGTGGCCTGTAGCCGACCCAATAAGCCCTTCTCAGGGACAGAACCTCGTAGGTAGCTGAGAACTTAATTGTGCCAGATGGAATTTACTCATTCCTACACTAAGGAATTAGATAGGATGTTCCCTTAAGAACTGACTCCAGGTCTTGAACAACGGGGCCCCACCCTCTATGAGAGTATCAGTCTAAGGTCGGACCTTAGACTTGTTGTTCATTAGAGGATCAGTGGTGCTTAAGGAGCAAAGAGGTAATCACAGGGGTAAAACGGTAATTTGACCCAACCGTGATTACGAACAACCTGTGAAGGGTCGACTCACGGGTAATGACTATATTAGTGGACACAATATTATCTACAGTGAGGAGAGTGCAACTACAAGTCTATAGTGGAGTGACTTGTAGTTAATGAATATTGATTAACTGGATCAAAGAGTTTGATCAGTTAATCTCACATCATTGGAGTTCATGAACTGTAGGTCCATTAGGTCCCTCCATTGGCTCAACATGGTAATATTGAGGATATAAAGTTAGGAATGAAATTGAATTGTTCAATTTCGTACATGAGGTGTTATATCAATTATATATGATATAATTGATATAATATATAGTTTTAATGTGAATTAGATTCACATATAAACCATATACTAAAGAGAGAATAAAGGAGGGGTAGGATGGTCATTTTCATCCTATTTCCCTATGTATATGATTGCATGAGATGCAACTAGGTTAGGTTAAGTGATTCCATGTTTTTGTTGTGTTGTTGGAAAAATTCCAAAACACAAACATCTCTCTCACAAAATACCTCACCTCTCCTAAAAGGAACCCACATTCCTCCCTCACCTAGAGAACAATGGAGAAGATTCAGTGGTCGTGTCTTCGTCCGTTCATGTTTCTGTTGCTGAGATCGTGATCGTGGGAGAGAGGAGCACTCGAAGAAATGTTCTTCAAAGGTAATATTTCTTGCTGTCCATTATGTTTATATGCTTAATCTACTTGTATATGTTCTTGAATAAAATCGTTTTACCTAAATCATGAGCGCGCGATTCACAATCGCTTCCGCTGCGGGACTCGTTTTCCCTTCATCTAATTCACTAGGTTTTCGAAGTTCATGAATTCAAAGAGAAGTTAAAGTGGCCAAATTATAATTCTCATGCATCGTTAAAAACAATAAAATTTCATAAACCCAACCTTGGCATTAACCATAAATTTATTCCAATTTATACATTGAAGAACAACCTAACCCTTGCCTAGGAGAATTTAGCTCATGATTGGAGTCAAATTACACATCTTTAAGTTGAGCATGCTTTCACTAATCAAGAGATTTATATATAAATATAAGCACAAAACAGCCACACAATTCGTCTAAACAATGAGCAATTTGACTTCTAATTAGTGTATAACAACCCAACAAAATAGTGTTAAATTGGCAATAATGATAAGCAATATCACTTTAATGTAAGGGATAGTTATACAACAGGTAGCTTGCTTTTTTTTTGCTTCAGCAATTGCCTAGCAGAACACCTCAACTTTGGTCTAAGGCAGGGTACTTTTCTTCAGCAAATTGCCTCAGTTGACCTCAGCATCGATCTGCCAGTTGCTTTAACAAATGGCTTCTCGGGTTACGTTCTTCACAGCTTACCACGCGATTGCTTTAGCAATAGTCGGGCGACTCCTCACGCCTGTTGGGATGTATGTTCTAATCTCGTTTTGTTTGTAATATTACCATTTGAAATAAATAAGAGTTATTTCTTTCATCACTTTGTGCCTCACAATTTTTTACAAACTTTGTCCAATAAACTAAGCTTCAGGGTCATTGAATATATGAGAGAACACGAATTTGAACGGTGTGTAGTGGACACATAGGGAGGATCGCGTTTGAGTTAATGACCTGAACGGTCTATAGTATATGGATAGGGTTGGAGACCTAACCCTAGATACGTTATGGATGCGACCCGCTTTGTATTAGATACAAACGAGGTGATCTGACTCGTTCATTTGGTTGACATGCGAGTGGGGGCATCCTGTGCAATGAGATTGAACAAGACCGGACTGTGAATTATTAGACCTACTGATGTAACACCGTTAACAGTATGGGACTAATAACTTCATAGATGACCATTAGTGACTCGACCTTAATCCTGAGCGTGTTACGGACTCTTGTCTGTGGGGGTCTATCCTTTGACTAGTACGGGTGAGAGTGGTCACAGTTACACACCCAATATGCCTATCTTCTAAGAGACAGGACCACGTGGGGAGCTGAGAATTTAACTATGCGAGATGGAATTCACTCGTTCCCGACTTTAGGGAAACTAGAGGGGTTGTTCCGTTAAGTGTTATCTCTAGGGCTTGGACAACGGGCGCCCACCTTCTCACTTGCCCCAGAGGGGTGTTGTATATGATTGGACCATTACAATGTTGTTGTTCATTAGAGTTGCAGTGAGGACTTAAGGAGCAAGAAGTAGACACAGGATAAAACGATAATTTGACCCAGCAGTGTCTACGAACAACCTATAAAGGGTCGACTCATGGGCATTGGTTATATCAATGGACACAACTTGTCTTAAAGTGACGGGAGTGCAGCTACGAGATTTAGTGGAGTGTTACCGTAGCTAATGAATGTTGAATAACCGGATCAAAAAGTTTAACAGGTTAGTCTCGGATCATTGGAGCTCGTCACCTATAGGTCCATTAGGTCACTCGGTTGGCTCAAACTTGATTAATAGAGCGTTTACAGTTTGGTGTGGATTTGAAGTGTTTAAATTCATTAAAGGTAATTATGTCATTTATATGATTGACATATTATATAGTAATGTGAATGAGATCCATAATAAACTATAGGTTAGCCTAATTATATAATTAGGGTTAATTTGAAGAAATTTGATTGAGAGAAATTAAATTGAATGTGATTCAATTTAAAATCCACAATTATACAAATGTGATTTGTATAATGAGAAATGATATATCTTATCATATATGGTTATGAAAATATGTTTTGCATAACTTATAATTGTGGTTAAATGGTAAATAGGTGGAGATTTCAACTCCACCTATCACCATTATTTAAACTCCTTTGAAAGAAGAATTTCTAAGTTGGTTGTTCATTTTTTGGAATCTCACCAAAAACAACATTAATTCTCTCTCAACTCTTCTCTCAATATGTCCTCCCCTTTCACCAAAAAGGAGTCCCACATACTCTCCTTCTACCTAAGGAAGAACAACCGAGAAGCCTATCGGAGGTGTCCAGGTTACTCATTGTTCGAGGAGATCGAGTTCGTTGAGATCGTGAACACGAAGGGTTCGTGACTGGAGAAGGAAAATGTGAAGAAGAGTTCTTCAACAAGTAAGTAGCATACTTCTCTTTTTGTTTTCTTTCCAATTGCATGTTTAACCTAGGATTTATATGATAGAATCAATTTTGAGAAAACATTTTTCACAACGATACCACGACGATTCAATTGTTTTTCCGCTGCGTAGAATTTTCAACCCTTGAATTGGTATCAGAGCCAAATCGTTGGCTTTTCGTTGTGCAAATGTTTTTCTTAAAATTAGGTGGGTATTACTTCAATTCATGAGATGTAATTGTGGTTTGGAAAAATTGGATGTTTTCGGTTTTGGCACTAGATTTAGGTTTATTTTCTGTTGATGAGATCAATGTAGAGGCCCGTGTTTTTGGGCAAATTAGAAAATAAATCGAGCTTGTAAGTCTGTGTCTTTGTCGGCAAGAGTTGCTATGAAGAAATCAGAGTAGAAACGGGCGAAAAACGACGAAAAACAACAAAAGAGCTAGTTGTTCTGTCGACGGCGTTGAGACGCTATTCTTTGGCGTTGAGACGCTATTCTTTGGCGTTGAGACGCTTTCCGTGCGGTATCAGGCTGATCTACAAGTCAGCGTTGCAACGCTGAGGCATTGGGTGCGCTGAGGACAATGTTGGACGCTGCAGCGTTGCTACGCTGCCCACGACGTTGCAATGCTGCGTGCGTTGAGGGGCAGTTCGCCAGCGGTTCGCGCGTACGTGGGATGAAGGTTGCTTCAACAATCGTAGGGGCAGTTTTAT
Organism: Trichosanthes cucumerina; assembly: GCA_036507285.1. Classification (NCBI taxonomy): domain Eukaryota; kingdom Viridiplantae; phylum Streptophyta; class Magnoliopsida; order Cucurbitales; family Cucurbitaceae; genus Trichosanthes; species Trichosanthes cucumerina. Next base: position 83,131,468 of record CM071835.1, on the reverse strand, counting down.
TAAATATTTTATTTATTTTTATTTGTAAAATGAATTTATATTTTATTAAATTAAATTAATTAATTAATATTAATATAACATTAATATAACTTTTATATTAATATTAATTAATTCATTTAATGTCCCCTAAGTGCCAAAACCAGTCTAATTTTTGCTATTTATTTATTTTATGCATGAGATGTATGAAATATTTAATTTTATGTGCATAATGTGTGTCATATAGATTTAAATCTCACCTTAGGTTAAGCATTTCATGCATCATATTTATATTATAAGTGTTATAATATATAGTATGCATGATAGGTTTATATTATAAGTGTTATAACATAAAGTTTGCATCTTTTAATTTATTTAATATAAATGTTATATTTTTAGATTAAAAGCATGCTCATGCATTTAATTCATGTGATGAATGTATGTTATAATATAGTATTATTCATGTGATGAATGATCAAGCACTATGACATAGAATGCATGTAACCTATGTTAATTATTAGTTTTAAAATGTTTAGAACTTGAATAATTAGACTTAGGTTTTCTAGTTCTGATAAGATTAGAATTAAGAAATCAAATATGACCTTTGAATGGAGTCTTATTAGTAGATCTGTCAAAGGAAGGTTCTGTCTAAGGCTGGGGTATTTAAGCTGACGCTTTGCGGAACACCCCTACCTGGGAACCGACCTAGGAGTGAATTCGGTCAGGAGATTCTTAGGTTATATTATCGTGAGTGGCGTTAATTAAAAGTTGATTAATTTACTCACATAGACCTAAGTTAATAACTTGATTATAAACTTAGGCTAAATCAATATAAGAGTTATATTGGTAGACTAAGGTAAATATTAGCCGATTTATCTAGGTCAATCCCGAAAAATATAAAGTACATAGTGAGAGGAAATAAAGTGTATAAGATACATTTGATTTTTCAACGACAAATCTCCAATAAAGTCCGCACCGTGAGATCAATACTCGGCCTCGTGGCGCAAATGGGAGCGTCCCCCTTTGGATAGTATTTGTATGGATCAATATCATAGTGGATGGAGAGTGTACTTACAATGAGTGGGAGCGGGACCTGTGAAAACGGGACCCACGATTTCTTCTTTCGATCCACACCGTGAGACCCCTATGATCCGCCTGCTAGTTTGACCTGGACCAGACAATCCCTTCGGAGAGCCTTGATCATGGGTGTCGAGACACCGTGAATTTTCGAAAGGGATACAGTTTTCTTGTTTGTTTTCCTTGTTGGTTCACCCTTCGGTGGCTATTGTTTTGAAGGATACTTGGAAACTTAAAGATTGAGGGTGACACACACGGGATTCATTAAGAGTTAATGGATTCTGATCGAAAAATGGTAACTGGACGCCTAATGGAAAAAGAGTTATTCGGCTATTAGGGTCTTGTCGAGATAGTCTCGTCCTAGAGGAGGAGTATTTTTGTTCACCCTTCGGTGGCGTTCATTCTAAACCTTTGGGATATCATTGCAATTTTTAATGACATAGGCTAATTTTTTGCTAAAATTTTATTGGATTTCAAAAGTTTTTTGCGAGACTGACACAAAATTTTTACTTATTTTTCGGCAAAATGTCTAGCTCAATTATAGCTTTACTAGCATCCAACAAATTAGTGGGAGATAATTTTCAAACTTGGAAAAATAATATAAACACGATTCTAGTAACTAACAACCTTAAGTTCGTGCTCACTGAGGAGTGTCCTCAGTTGCCGAGATTGATCGCGTCACGAAGTGTTCGTGATGCGTACAATCGATGGATCAAGGCCAATAAAAAGGCAAAGGTCTACATAATTTTCAGCTTGTCTGAAGTCTTTGTAAAGAAGCATGAGCTGATGATCACCGCTAAGGTGATCATGGAGTCCTTGCAGGAAACGTTTGGACAACAGTCCTTTCTGGTCCGACATGACTCGCTCAAACACGTCTTCAACATTCGAATGAAAGAACGGGCGTCTGTCCATGAACACGTTCTGGAAATGATGATCCACTTTAATCTGGCAGAGAAGAACGGGGCTTTGATCAATAAGTCGAGCTGGGTCAGCTTTATTCTTGAGACTCTTCCAAAGAGTTTTGTTTAGTTTCGTAGTAATGCTGTTATGAACAAAATTAACTACACTCGGACAACCCTTCTCAACGAGCTACAAAACTTCCAGTCCTTGATAAGGATCAGGACATCGAAAGCTGAGGCAAATGTTGCTTTCAGGTTCTATCACAGGGGTTTGACCTCTAGGACAAAATCTGTGGCTCCTTCTCACCCAAAAGGGAAGGAGAAGAAGATGATGAAGGGCAAAGCTGACCGCGTTGCCGCCCAAAAGGGCAAAAAGGTCAAGGAAGTTGCAGAGAAAGGAAAGTGTTTCCACTGCAATGGGGACGACCACTTTGGAAGCGTGTGATCCAAAGTTCCTCTTAAGCTGGGAAGAATACAAGTAAATGTGATTTAGTGGTAGCTGAAACCTTCTTAGTGGAGTGTAATGACTCTGCCTAGATTTTGGATTCGGGTGCCACAAACCATGTTTGTTCTTCTTTTTAGGGAATTAGTTCATGGCAGCAGCTGCGAGAGGGTGAGGTGACTCTACGGGTTTGATCCGGGGAGATTGTCTCTGCTGTAGCGATCGACACGGTGAAGCTCTATTTCAACAGGAATTACATTATATTAGATAATATGCATATAGTTCAAGGCTTTACTAGAAACCTAGATTCTATTTCCTGACTACTTGAACACTATATTTCTGTAAAGTTTTCTAGTAATAAAGTGTTTATTTCTAGAAATGGAAATTTCTTGTGTTCTGCTTCACTTGAATCTAATCTATAAGTTGTGAAACCTAACTCAGCAAAAGTGTTTTGAATACTGAATTATTTAAAACAGCAGAAACACAAACTAAGAGAGTGAAAGTTACTCCTAAAGAAAATGCCAATCTTTGGCATTTATAGTTAGGCCATATCAATCTCAATAGGATTGAGAGACTGGTGAAGAGTGGACTTCTAAGCGAGTTGGAAGAAAACTCTTTACCTGTGTGTGAGTCATGCCTCGAAGGCAAAATGACCAAACGTCCTTTTAATGGAAAAGGGTATAGAGCCAAAGAGCCCCTTGAGCTTATACATTCCGACCTCTATGGTCCGATGAGTGTTAAAGCACGAGGTGATTACGAATACTTTGTATCTTTTATAGATGACTATTCAAGGAATGGGTATATTTACCTAATGCATAGGAAGTCTTAAACTCTTGAAAAGTTCAAGGAGTACAAGACGGAGGTTGAGAACCTGTTAGGTAAAACTATTAAAACGCTTCGATCGGATCGAGCTGGAGAGTACATGCACATAGAATTCAAGGAATATATGAAAGAACATGGAATTACGTCCCAACTCTCAGCACCTGGTATGCCACAGCAGAATGGTGTATCGGAGAGGAGAAACAGATCCCTGTTGGACATTGTTCGTTCGATGATGAGCTATGATCGTCTCCCTGATTATTTTTGAGGTTATGTAGTGGAGACTGCAGTGTTTATTTTGAACAACGTTCCGTCGAAGAGTGTTTGCGAAACACCTTTCAAACTCCGGAACGGACGTAAAGGAAGTTTACACCATTTCAAAATTTAGGGATGCCCGCCTCATGTGTTGGTGTCAAACCTGAAAAAGTTGGAACCCCGTTCAAAATTGTGCCTATTTGTAGGTTAGCCAAAGGAGACTAGGGGTGGTCTATTTTTCGATCCTAAGGAAAATATGGTGCTTGTGTCGACAAACGCCACTTTCCTTGAGCAAGACCACGTAAGGAATCATTTACATTGAAGAAAAATCGTGTTAAACGAAATGGACAATACATAAGCAAAAGTTGTTGATGGGGCTAGTACGTCAACAAGTGTTGTTGATCCTAGCACGTCTAGTCAAGTCCGTTCCCAAGAGTTGGGAATGCCTTGACGTAGTGGGAGGGTTGTGAGACAGTCTGAACGTTACATGGGTTTAGCTGAAACCCAAGTCGTCACCCCTAATGATGACTGCGAGGATCCATTTACCTATGATCGGGCAATGACAGATGTTGACAAAGACGAATGGATTAAAGCTATTGACCAGGAAATGGAGTCGATGTACTTCAATTCCATCTGGGAACTTATGAATCAACCGGATGGGGTAAAACCTATAGGTTCCAAATGGATCTACAAGCGTAAACGTGGCGTAGATGGGAAGGTACTAGGCCTGACATCTGTTATGTAGTATGTTGGGATATTTGTCCTAATCTCGTTCTGTTTGTCAATTAACATTTGAAATTAAAAAAAGTTATTCATTTCATAATTTTTTGTCTCACATTTCTTACAAACTTTGTCCAATAAACTAAGCTCCAGGGTCATTGAATATATGATAGAACTAGAACTTGAACGGTGTGTAGTGGCCACATAGGGAGGATCACGTTCGAGTTAATGACCCAAACAGTCTATAGTATATGGATGGAGTTGGAGACCTAATTCTGGATACGTTGTGGATGCGGCCCGCATTGTATTAGATACAAACGAGGTGATTTGACTCGTTCATGTCGTTCACATGCGAGTGAGGGCATCTTGTACAAGGCCGGACCGCGAATTATTAGACCTACTGATGTAACACCGTTGACAGTATGGACTAATAACTTCGTAGATGACCATTAGTGACTCGACTTGAATCCAGAGCGTGTTACGGACTCCTATATGCGGGACTCTGTCCTTTGACTAGTATGGGTAAGGGTGGTCACAGTTACTCACCCAATATACCTATGTTCTTAGGGGCAGGACCAAGTAGGAGCTGGGAACTTAACTACGGGAGATGAATTTCACTCGTTCCTGCCCTTAGGGAAACTAGAGGGGTTGTTCCCTTGAGTGTTGTCTCAAGGGCTTGGACAACGAGCACCCACCTTCTCACTGGCCCAAGAAGGTTGTTGTGTATGGTTGGACCATTACAACGTTGTTGTTCATTAGAGTAGCAGTGAGGACTTAAGGAGCAAGAAGTAGACACAGGGATAAAACGGTAATTTGACACAACAATGTCTACAAACAACATGTGAAGGGTCGACTCATGGGCATTGGTTTTATTAGTGGACACATCTTGTCTTACACTGATGGGAGTGCAGCTACGAGCTTTAGTGGAGTGTTACCATAGCTAATGAATGTTGATTAACCGGGTCAAAGAGTTTGATAGGTTAATCTCGGATCATCGGAGCTCGTCACTGTAGGTCCATAAGGTCCCTCGGTTGGCTCAAACTTGTTTAATAGAAGGTTTACTATTTTGGTGTTAATTTGAAGTGTTCAAGTTCACTATAGAGTAATTATGTCATCTATATGAGATATGAATGATATATTATATAGTTTAATGTGAATGAGATTCATTATAAATTATAGGTTAGCCTAATTGTTGAATTAGGACTAATTTGGAGAAATTAGATTGAGAGAAAATAAATTAAATGAGATTCAATTTAAAAATCCACATAATACAAAGGTGATTTGTAAAATGAGATATGAAATATCTTATTATAAATTATTTGCATAACCTATAGTTGTGGTAAAATTCTATATAGGTGGACATTTCAACTCCACCTATCTCCATTATTTAAACCCCTTTACAAGAAGGGTTCTTTATTCATTTGCTCATTTTTGGAATTCTCACCAAAAGAAGCGTCCTTTTCTCTCTCAAAATCTCTCTTAAATTCTACTCTCAAAATCAAAAGAAGGATCCCACAATCCTCCTTCTACCTAAAGTAGAACAACCGAGAAACCAAGTGGAGGTGTTCGGTTCGTGTTAGTGTGAGGAGTTCGAGATCGTTGAAAACGAGGAAAGCCACGAAGAGTTCATGATCTTTGGAAGGAAAGCTTGAAGACCGTCTTCAACAAGTAAGTACCTTTCAACTTGCTGTTTTTCCTTATAGAAAAGCATGTTTAATCTATAACTATGTGATAGTTTAGTTTTAGCGAAATTGAATTGCACAACGATACCACGACGATTTGATCGTCTTCCGTTGCGCGTGGATTCTCATTCCCTTTAATTGGTATCCGAGACAATCGTTGGCTTCTTGTTGTACATTTAATTTTGTTAAAATTGGGTGGGTTTATGCTTTGATTCATGAGATGAATGATTGTTTGTGAAATGAATGTTTTCGGTTTTGGCATTGTTTTTAAATTTACATTTAAAGTTGATTCGATCAATGTAAGGGCCCGTATTTTGGGCATTTTTAAATGTAAATCGAGTCTGTAAGTCAGTGTCGTTCGTGGCATGAGATGTTGTGAAGACATCGGAGTGGAAAAGCGAGCGACGAAGAAGAAGAAAGTGGTGTTTCTTTCATTTCGCCGACAACGTTGAGACGATGTTCATCGGCGTCTCAACGCTGCAATTGTGGGCGGAGGCTTGGTTGCAGAGCAGCATTGCAACGCCGAGGCGTGGAGCACGCGGGGCGTGACGCTGGACGCTGCAGCGTTGCAACACTGCGCACGGCATTGCAAAGCTGCATGCGTAGTGGACAGGTGCAGCGGGCAGTTCGTGAGAAGTGGGCGGTTGAGAAGTTTCAACTTCGTGGGGCATTATCTTTTTTATTTTAATTTATTTTTCTTTTTGTAAATTGTAAATTCATTATTTTATTTTATTTATTTTATTAAATAATATTAATATAAATGTTATTTAATTAAATAAATGCCGCTAAGAGCCAATATCGGTCCATTTTTGCTATTTAATTATTTTATGCATGAGATGTATGATTTAATTAATTTTTATGTGCATAATATATATTATATATAGATTTAAAAATCCCATCTTAGGTTAAACATTTCATGCATCTTTTTTATTATAAGTGTTATAATATATAGTTTGCATGATAGGTTATATTATAAATGTTATAATATAATTAATTACATGTTTTAATTTAATTAAATATAAGTGTTATATTTTTTAGATTAAAGTATGCTCATGGATTTTGATTTCATGTGATGAATTATTATGTTATAGTATAGTTATTCATGTGATGAATGATCAAGCATTATAACATAGAAATGCATGTAACCTTAGTTAATTATTACTTTTAAAGTGTTTAGAACTTGAATAATTAGGCTTAGGTTTTCTAGTTCTAATAAGATTAGAATTAGGAATCAAAATGTAATCTTTAAATGGTGACTGATTAGTAACTCTATATAAGGACGGTTTTGTCTAAGGCTAGGGTATTTAAGTGGACACTTGCGGAACACCCCTACCTGGAAACCGACCTGGAAGTGAATTCGGTATGGAGAATCTTAGGTTATATTTTTCGTGAGTGCCGTTAATTAAAAGTTGATTAATTTGCTCACATAGACCTAAGTAATAATGTGATTATAAACTTAGGCCTAATTCAATATAAGAGTTATATTGGTAGACTTAGGTAAATTTTAGCCGGTCTATCTAGGTCAATCCCGAAATATATAAAGTGCTGGAGTGGGAGGAAATAAAGTGTACAAGATACATTTGATTTTCCGACCATAAATCTCCGTTACGTCCGCACCGTGAGATCCATACTCGGCCTCGTGGCGCAAATGAGAGTGTCCCCCTTCGGATGGTATTTGTATGGGTCAATATTAACGTGGATGGAGAGAGTACTTATAGTGAGTGAGAGCGGGACATATGAAAACGGGACCCACGGTCTCTTCTTTCGATTCACACTGTGAGACCCCTATGATCCACCTGCTAGTTTGGCCTGGACAAGACAATCCCTTCGGGGGGCCTTGATCATGGGAGGTTGAACACCGTGAATTCTTGAAAGGGATACAGTTTCCTTGTTGGTTTTCCTTCGTAGTTCACCCTTCGGTGGCTATTGTTTGGACGGATACTTGGAAACTTAATGATTGAGAGTGACACTCACGGGATTCGTTAAGTGTTAATGAATTCGACCAAATAATGGTAAATGGGCGCCTAATGGAATAAGACTTATTCTGGGATTAGGGTTTGGTCGAGAAAGTCTCGTCCTAGAGGAGGAGTGTTTCTGTTCACCCTTCGGTGGCGATCATTCTAAACCGTTAGGATATCATTGCAAATTTTAAATGATCTAGGGATCATAGGATTAATTTTTGTTAAAACTTGATTGGACATAAAATGTTTTTTGCGAGACTGACACAAAATTTTAATTTGTTTTTTTCACCAAAATATGTCTAGCTCAATTATCGCTTTTCTCGCTTCGGATAAGTTAGTGAGAGATAACTTCCAAACGCGTGGAAGAAGAATATTAACATGATACTTGTAACGGATAACCTTAAGTTCGTGCTTACTGAGGAGTGTCCTTAGTTACCGACCTCGACTGCATCACGAAATGTTCATGATGCATACGATCGATGGATCAGGGCAAATGAAAAGGCCAAGGTCTATATCATTGCCAGCTTATCTGAAGTCTTGGCAAAGAAGCACAAGTTGATGATCACCGCTAAGGAGATCATGGAGTCGTTGCAGGACATGTTTGGACAACAGTCCTTTTAGGTCAGACATGGCTCGCTCAAACACGTCTTCAACACCCAAATGAAAGTAGGGATGTCTGTCCGTGAACATGTTCTAGACATGATGACCCACTTTACCACTTGTCGGGCTTTGAAGGTCTGCACCTTCCCATCTACGCCACGTTTACGCTTGTAGATCCATTTGCAACCAATAGGTTTTACCCCATCCGGTTGATCCACAAGCTCCAAGACAGAATTGAAGTACATAGACTCCATTTCCTGGTCCATAGCTCTAATCCATCCGTCTTTGTCAACATCAACCATTATCTGATCATAGGTCAATGGATCCTCACAGTCATCATCAGGAGCGACAACTGAGGTTTCAGCCAAACCCATGTAGCGATCAGATTGTCTCATAGCCCTCCCACTACGTCAAGGCATTCCCAACTCTTGGGAACGAATTTGACTAGACGTGCTAGGATCAACAACACTTGTTGACGTACTAGCCCAATCAGCAACTCTTGTTGATGTACTGTCCATTTGATTTAACACAATTTTACTCCTTGATAAATGATCCCTGACGTGGTCTTCCTCTAGGAAAGTGGTGTTTGTCGACACAAGCACCCTATTTTCCTTAGGATCGTAAAATAGACCACCCGTAGTCTCATTAGGGTAACCTACGAATAGGCACAATTTCGAACGGGGTTCCAAATTTTTCGGGTTTGACACCAACAGATGACCCACTTTAATTTGGCGGAGATGAACGGGGCTTCGATCGATGAGTCGAGCCAGGTCAGCTTTATCTTACAGACTCTTTCGAAGAGTTTCCTTCAGTTTCGTAACAACGCTTTTATGAATAAGATAAGCTACACTCTGACCACCCTTCTGAATGAGCTACAGAACTTTCAGTACTTGATGAGGATCAGGACACCGGAAGCTGAGACAAATGTTGCCTAAAGATCATATCACAAGGGTTCAACCTTTGGGACTAAATCTGTTGCTCCTTCTCACCCGAAAGGGACGAATAAAATGAAGAAGGCTAAAGCAGACCGAGCTGCAACCCAAAAGGGCAAGAAGGTCAAGGAAGTTGCAGAGAAAGGAAAGTGTTTCCACTGCAATGGGGACGACCACTGGAAGAGAAACTGTCCCAAGTTCCTTGCGGGGAGAAAGAATCAAGGTAAATATAATTTACTAGTGACTGAAACTTGTTTAGTGGAGAGTAGTGACTCTTCCTAGATTTTGGATTCGAGCGCCACTAACCACGTCTGTTCTTCTTTTCAGGGAATTGATTCCTGGAAGCAACTGCAAAAGGGTGAGGTTACTTTACGGGTGGGATCCGGGGAGATAGTCTCTGTTGAACAATTGGCAAAGTGAAGCTTTATTTTGGTAGGAATTACATTTTGTTAAACAATATGTTCATAGTGTTGGGATTTTTATCCTAATCTCGTGTTTGTAAATTACTGTTTGAAATTAATAAGAGTTATTTATTTCATTACTTTGTGTCTCGCAATATTTACAAACTTTTCCAATAAATTAAGCTCAGGGTCATTGAATTTTTGAGAGAACTAGAACTTGAACGGTGCGTAGTGGACACACAGGGAGGATCACGTTCGAGTTAATGACCCGAACGGTCTACAGTATATGGATAGGGTTGGAGACCTAATCCTTGATACATCTGTGGATGCGACCCGCTTTGTATTAGATACAAACGAGGTGATCGACTCGTTCATGTGGTTGACATGCGAGTGGGGGCATCCTGTGCAATGAGATTGTACAAGACCGGACCGTGAATTATTAGACCTACTGGTGTAAAACCGTTGACAATAAGGACTAATAACTTCGTAGATGACCATTAGTGACTTGACCTGAATATTGAGCGTATTACGGACTCCTATCTGCGGGGGTCTGTCCTTTGACTAGTACGGGTGAGGGTGGTCACAGTTACTCGCGAAATATGCCTATCTTCTCAGGGACAAGACCAAGTAGGAGCTGGGAACTTAACTACGCAAGATGGAATTCACTCATTCACGCTTTAGGGAAACTAAAGGGGTTGTTCCTTATGTGTTTGTCTTGGGGCTTGGACACAGGCGCCCACCTTCTCACTTTGGCCCGAGAAGGGTGTTGTGTATGGTTGGACCATCACAACATGTTGTTCATTAGAGGAGCAGTGGGGACTTAAAGAACAAGAGGTAGAAACAGGGGTAAAATGGTAATTTGACCCAGCAGTGTCTACGAACAACCTGTGAAGGGTCGACTCATGGGTATTGGTTATATCAGTGGATACGTAATATTCTCGTGACCGACGGGAGTGCGCTACGGGCTATAGTGGAGTGTTACCGTAGGTAATGAATGTTGATTAACGGGTCAAAGAGTTTGTGAGTTAATCTCGGATCATTGGAGCAAATCACCGTGGCTCCATTAGGTCCCTCGGTTGGCTCAATCTGGGTTAAAAGAAGGGTTAATGTTTTGGTATGAAATTGAAATGTTCAATTTCACTTAAAGGAAATTTATGTCAATTATATGAGATATGAATGATATAATATATAGTTTAATGTGAATGAGATTCATAATAAACTATAAGTTAGCCTAATTGTTTAATTAGGGCTAATTGGAGAAATTAATTGAGAGAAATTAAATTGGATGTGATTCAATTTAATTAATCCACAATTATTGCAAATGTGATTTGCAATATGAGATATGAGATATCTTATTTTATATGGTTATGCAAATGAGATTTGCATAACCTATGGTTGTGGTAAAGTGGTAATAATGTGGAGATTTTAAGTCCATCATTTTTCACTATTTAAACCCTTTGCAAGAAGGGACTAGTAGTAACTCATTCTCTCATTTTTTGGTTTTCATCAAAGAGAAGAGATTAAGAATTCTCTCTATTATCTCAACTCTCCTACCTCTCCAAAACACTAGAATCCCACCATTCTCTTTCCTTCCAAAAGAAGAATCACGTTGTGTAGTGGACACACAGGGAGAATCACGTTCGCGTTAATGACTCGAACGGTCTACACTATATGGATAGGGTTGGAGACCTAATCCTGGATACACTGTGGATGCGACCCGCTTTGTATTAGATACAAACGAGGTGATCTGACTCGTTCATGTGGTTGACATGCGAGTTGGGGCATCCTGTGCAATGAGATTGTACAAGACCGGACCGTGAATTATTAGACCTAACGATGTAATATCATTGTGATGAAGGACTAATAACCGTGAGATGACCATTAGTGACTAGACACGAATCTCGAGCGTGTTACGGACTTACATCCGCAGAGTCCGCCCTTTGACTAGTACGGGTGAGGGTGGTCACAGTTACTCGCCCAATATGCCTATCTTCTCAGGGAAAGGACCAAGTAGGGAGCTGGGAACTTAACTACGCGAGATGGAATTCACTCGTTCCCGCCTTTAGGGAAACTAGAGGGTTGTTCGCAAGTCTTTGTCTCCGTGGCTTAGACAATGGCGCCCACCTTCTCACTGGCCCGAGAAGGGTGTTGTGTATGGTTGGACTATCACAATATGTTGTTCATTAGAGGAGTAGTGGGGACTTAAGGAACAAGAGGTAGACACAGGGGTAAAACGATAATTTGACCAAGTTGTGTCTACGAACAACCTGTGAAGGGTCGACTCATAGGTATTGGTTATATCAGTGGACACTTAATATTCTGCACCGATGGGAGGTCAGCTACGGGCTATAGTGGAGGGTTATCGTAGCTAATGAATGTTGATTAACCGGGTCAAAGAGTTTGACAGGTTAATCTCGGATCATTGGAGCCCGTCATTATAGGTCCATTAGGTCCCTCGGTTGGCTCAATCTGGGTTAAAAGAAGGGTTAATTTTTGGTATGAAATTGAAGTGTTCAATTTCACTTAAAGGGAATTTATGTCATTTATATGAGATATGAATGATATAATATATAGTTTAATGTGAATGAGATTCATAATAAACTATAGGTTAGCCTAATTGTTGAATTAGGGCTAATTGGAGAATTAATTGAGAGAAATTAAATTGGATGTGATTCAATTTAATTAATCCACAATTATTGCAAATGTGATTTGCAATATGAGATATGAGATATTTTATATTATATGGTTATGCAAATGAGATTTGCATAACCTATGGTTGTGGTAAAGTGGTAATAATGTTGAGATTTTAACTCCATCATTTTTCACTATTTAAACCCTTTGCAAGAAGGGACTAGTAGTAACTCATTCTCTCATTTTTTGATTTTCATCAAAAAGAAGAGAGTAAGAATTCTCTCTATTCTCTCAACTCTCCTCCCTCTCCAAAACACTAGAATCCCACCATTACCCTTCATTCCAAAAGAAGAACAACCAAGGTTCCAATTGGTGGTGTTGTGTTCTTGTTCGTGGGATTTGTTCGGGATCGTAGAGATCGTGATTGTTCGTGAAGTGTTCGTGATCTTTGGAAGAAATATTAAAGAGAGACTTCAACAAGTAAGTACAATTAATCTTGCTGTAGTTTCTTCCTTCTTTGCATGTTTAACTTAGATCTAAGAGTTAGATCGTTTTAACAAAATTCAAGTAGTATAACGATGCCTTGACGATTCGATCGTCTTCCGCTGCGCGGGGATTTTCATTCCCTTCACATAATTCCAGGGTTTACTAGAAACCTTGTTTCTATTTCCTGTCTTCTAGAACAATGTATATTCGTTTGTTTCAATGGCAATAAAACGTTTATTTCCAGAAATCGTAATTTGATTTGTTCTGCTCCACTTAATCCTAATTTTTTATGTTTTAAAATCTAATTCGGACAAAAGCGTTTTGAACACTGAATTATTTAAAACTGTAGAAACACGACCTAAAAGAGTTAAAGTATCTCCAAAATAAAATGCCCATCTTTGGCATCTAAGGTTAGGCCACATTAATCTCGAAGAGTGGAGTAATAGGATTGAGAGACTATTGAAGAGTGGACTTCTAAGTTAGTTGGAAGAAAACTCTATACCAGTGTGTGAGTAATGCCTCGAATGCAAAATGACCAAACGTCCTTTTAGTGGAAAAGGATATAGAGCAAATGAGCCCCTTGAGCTTATACATTCTGACATCTGTAATCCGATAAGTGTTAAAGCACGAGGTGGTTACGAATACTTCGTATCATTCATAGATGACTATTCGAGGTATGGGTATATTTACCTAATGCATAGGAAGTCTAAAACTCTTGAAAAGTTTAAGGAGTATAAGACTAAGGTTGAGAACCTGTTAGGTAAAACGATAAAAACACTTCGATCAGATCGAGGTGGATAGTATATGGACACTAAATTCCAGAACTATATGATAGAACACTAAATTACGTCCCAACTCTCAGCACTTAGTATGCCACAGCAGAATGGTGTATCAAAGAGGAGAAACAGAACCCTGTTGGACATGGTTCGGTGGATGATGAGCTATGCTCGTCTCCCTGATTCTTTTCGGGGTTACGGTAGTGGAGTCTGCAGTGTATATTTTAAACAACGTTCCGTTGAACAGTGTTTGTGAAATACCTTTCAAACTCTGGAATGGACGCAAAGGTAGTTTATAAGATTTCAGAATTTCGGGATGCCAGACCCACGTGTTGGTGTCAAACTCGAAGAAATTAGAACCCCGTTCAAAATTATGCCTATTCGTAGGATACCCAAAAGAGACTAGGGGTGGTCTATTTTTCGATCCTAAGGAAAATAGGGTGCTTGTGTCGTCAAACGCCACTTTCCTTGAGGAATACAATGTTTGGGATCATTTGCCTAGGAGAACAATCGTGTTAAACGAAATGGACAGTACATCAACAAAAGTTGCTGATGGGGCTAGTACGTCAACAAATGTTGTTGATCCTAGCACATCAAGTCAAGTCCGTTCCCAAGAGTTGGGAATGACTCGACGTAGTGGGAGGGCTGTGAGACAACTTGAAGGTTACATGGGTTTAGCTGAAACCCAAGTCGTCACTCCTGATGATGACTGTGAGCATTAATTGACCTATGATAAGGCAATGACTAATGTTGACAAAGACGAATGGATTAAAGCTATGGACCAGAAAATGGAGTCGATGTACTTCAATTCTGTCTGAGAGCTTGTGGATCAACCAGATGGGGTAAAACCTATTGGTTGCAAATGGATCTACAAGCGTAAACGTGGCGTAGATGGGAAGGTGCAGAGTTTCAAAGAAGGACTAGTGGCAAAGGGTTTTACCCAGGTCGAAGGGGTCGACTATGAGGAAACCTTTTCACCTGTTGCCATAATAAAATCGATTAGGATCCTTCTGGCCATTGTCTCCTATTATGACTACGAGGTAGGACAGATGGATGTCTAGACCGCCTTTTTAAATGGCAACCTTGACAAAACCATCTACATGGACCAGCCCAAGGGGTTCATAACCCAATGCCAAGAGCAAAAGGTTTGCCGGCTTCATAGGTCTATTTATTGACTGAAACAAGCCTCGAGGTCTTGGAATATAAGGTTTGATGAGGCAATCAAATCTTATGGCTTTAATCAGAATGTTGACGAGCCTTGTGTCTACGAGAAAATCGTCGACAAAACTATTGCATTTCTATTATTGTACGTGGATGATATCCTTCTCATTGGGAATGAGGTAGGATTTCTTACTGACGTAAAGAAATGGCTAGCTTTGTAATTCCAAATGAAATATTTGGGAGAAGCAAAGTATGTTCTAGGTATGCAGATTGTCAGGAACTGGAAATAAATGTCTCAAGCGTCTTATATTGACAAGATGTTGTCTAGATATAAGATGCAGAACTCCAAGAAGGGCTTGCTACTTTTCAGGTACAGGGTTCGCTTGTCTAAGGATCAATGTCCTAAGACTCCTCAAGAGGTTGAGGATATGAGACGGATCCCCTATTCAGCTGTAGGGAGCCTAATGTATGCCATGCTGTGTACTTGGCCCGACATCTGTTATGCAGTAGGCATTGTAAGTAGGTATCAATTCAATTCAGGATTAGATCACTGGACAACCAAAAAGGAAATCCTCAAGTATCTTAGGAGAACGAGGAACTACAGCTTGGTGTATGGCAGTGGGGACTTGATCCTTACGGGATACACAAATTCTGACTTTCAGACCGATAAGGATTCTAGGAAATCCACTTCGGGGCCAGCCTTCATTCTAATTGGAGCAGCTGTAGTATGGAAAAGCATCAAGCAGGGATGCATCGCTGATTCCACTATAGAAGCGGAGTACGTTGCGGCTTGTGAAGCTGCAAAGGAAGCTGTTTGGCTTCGGAAGTTCATGACTGATTTGGAAATTGTTCTAAATATGAACTCGTCGATCACGCTGTTCTGTGACAGCAATGGTGTTGTAGCCAACTCCAGAGAGCCTTGGATCCATAAGAGACACAAACACATTGAGCAGAAGAATCACCTGCTACAGGAGATTATGCATCGCGGCGATGTGACATTCACGCAAATAGCGTCAGAGCACCACATTGCCGATCCATTTAGAAAACTCCTCACGACTAAGGTGTTTGAGGGTCAGTAGAGAGTCTAGGTCTTCGAGTGCTTCCTGACTTGGGCAAGTGGGAGATATGTAAACGGGTATTCACTGCCCTAGTTTATTGTATTACTTCATTGTAATTTATGTACATTTCAAAAATGTATTTTCTCCACTAGCTTAGTCCAAATAGGAGTTTGTTGGGATGTTTGTCCTAATTTTTTGTCTCACATTTCTTACAAACTCTGTCCAATAAACCAAGCTCCAGGGTCATTGAATATATGAGAGAGCTAGAACTTTAACGGTGTATAGTTGAAAGAGTCTAGATTAAGAAAGCGGAAGCAATTTTGGATCTTGAACACTCTAAGTTGATCAATTTTGTAAAATAAAAAACATGTTCAAAGCTGGAAAAACAGAGGGATAGAAAACTCAACTTTGAAGATAAAATTCTCTTCACCCGGTTGATGGTTTTCAAAGACGAACACTTCGTGGACAAACAGTTAGAGTCTTCCCTACTACCCTCGGGCCTTAGAAGCGGATTGTGGGATCCTAGATTGAGAGAATTTGGAAGAAAAGATCTCAAAGGTCACTAATTCGGGAATATTGAATTTTCTGTGTAATTCTCTCTAAACACCCCAAATCACCATTATATAAAGCTTCAAAAAGCTTCAATGGAGTGACAACTCAAGGGTGATGAGGATGTTTTGAGATGGAGGTGACCAATTTTGGTGAATTTTGAAGATGAGTAAGATTGGGCAAGTTGGCAACTTGTTTTTATGAAAATCATGAAAATCCTCATTTTACATTTAATTTTAATTCAAAAATCAATATTAAATTGATTTTTAATTAAATTAATATAATTAATTAAATAATTCAAAATTAATTTAATTAATTAATTTTTTAATTTAATTTAATATTAAATATTAAATTAAATAAATTGTCCGATCTCGATCGATTTTTTTGAACATGAATCCTTATTCATGCTATAAACCGATCCCAATATTTAAATCATATTTAAATATATCCACCTCTTATTAATCATAGTTTAATTCATAATTAAGCTATGATTCGTTAAATATATCACATATAAATAACGCTTTCTCCCAAACTTGAATTTGAACAATTCAAATTCTTTTCTCTCAAAAAGTAATAAGGCTAAGTCCGAGCTAGTAAGGAGGACCTAATGGACCTCTGAGATCATGAGCTTCAACGATACGAGATTAACCGACCAAACTTTTAGCCTAGCTAATCAACATTCGTTAACCACGGGACATTCCACTAAAGCCCAAAGTGGTGCACTCTCCTCATTTGTGAGATATATTTATGTCCACTCGATATAACCATGATTAGTAAGTCGATCCTTCACAGGTCATTCGTAATTATTGGTTGGGTCAAAATTACCGTTTACCCCTGTATTACCTCTTGTTCCTTAAGTTCCACCGATCCTCTAATGAACAATTGGTTTGTGGTCCAACCAAGCAAACCAAATCCCTCTCGAGCCAATGAGAGGATGGGCCCATTGTTCAAGACCCGAGTCAAGATTTCAAGGGAAGAACCTTTCTACTAATCCCTAAAGCGGGTAGGAATGAATTCCATCTTGTCGAACTATGTTCCCTGACTATCTACCCGGTTTTATCCTTGAAATGGCAGCTTATTGAGTGTGGCAGTCTCGAGCCACTCTCACCCATGTAAATCTAAGGATAATTCGAATAAACAGGAGTCCATAGAACGCTCGAGATTAAGATCGAGTTACCTAGGTCATCGGATGAATATAGTCGATTAAGACGAGAAACGGAGTTATAAAGTCTAAGTGACTATTGCGCTGATCGATCTTATGCAAACTCATTGCATATGGCGCCCCACTCACATGTCTCCACATGAGCGATTAAGGATCACATCGTTTGTTCTCTACAAAGTGGGCGCGTCCATAGTGTCCCCGAGGATAAGGTCCCCAACCCTATCCTTATACTATAGATCTGCTCGCTATAACTTGAACTTGATCCACTTTTATGTCACACATAAAGTTCAAGTATTCATCCTATAGCCAAGGGTTCTTTATTGGATTAAGGTTACACAATACACAATAGTCAATAACACTTTTACTGAATAAATTTCAATAACAACTTTATTGTGATATAGAATATTCATTCAGTTTACAAAACCACGAGTTTTAGAACATAAAACCCAACAATAGTGGACACACAGGGAGGATCACGTTCGAGTTAATGACCTGAACGGTCTACAGTATATGGATGGGGTTGGAGACCTAATCCTGTATACGCTGTGGATGCGACCCGCTTTGTATTAGATACAAGCGAGGTGATCTGACTCGTTCATGTGGTTGTCATCCGAGTGGGGGCATCCTGTATAATGAGATTGTACAAGACCGGACCATGAATTATTAGCCCTACTGATGTAACACCGTTGATTAAGTATGGGCTAATAACTTCGTAGATGACCATTAGTGACTTGACCTGAATCTTGAGCGTGTTACGGACTCCTGTCTGCGAGGGTCTGTCCTTTGAGTACGGGTGAGGATGGTCACAGTTACTCGCCCAATATGCCTATCTTCTCAGGGACAATACCACGTGGGGAGCTGAGAACATAACTACGCGAGATGGAATTCACTCGTTCTTGAGTTTAGGGAAACTAGAGGGGTTGTTCCCTTAAGTATTGTCTCCAGGGCTTGGACAACGGGCGCCCACCTTCTCACTAGCCCGAGAAAGGTGTTGTGTATGGTTGGACAATTACAACGTTGTTGTTCATTAGAGGAGCAGTGGGGACTTAAGGAGCAAGAAGTATGCATAGGGGTAAAACGGTAATTTGACCCAACAAAGGCTACCAACAACCTGTGAAGGGTCGACTGATGGGCAATGGTTATTTCAGTGGACACATCTTGTCTTACACTTACGGGAGTGCAGCTACTGGTTTTAGTGGAGTGTTACCGTAGCTAATGAATGTTGATTAACCGGGTCAAAGAGTTTGATAGGTTAATCTCAGATCATTGAAGCTCGTCATTGTAGGTCCATAAGGTCCCTCGGTTGGCTCAAACTTGATTAATAGAAGGTTTACTATTTTGGTATGAATTTGAAGTGTTCAAGTTCACTATTGGGTAATTATGTCATTTATATGAGATATGAATGATATATTTGTTGGGATTTATGCCCTAAACTTGTTTAATTTTGATCAATTAAATAAAGTGTTATTTGTTTTGATAGAATTACACGCTTGCTTTATAAATCCAATAAACTAAGCTCCAAGGTTATAACTTTTATCTTGAACATCAGTGTAGTGGACACTATTTGGGTTGAGTTCAAGAATATAACCTAAATAGCCTATGGTATAAGAATAAGGTTGGAAACCTCATTCTGGTAACAGCATGGATGCAGCCCACTTTGTAATTAGTACAAATGAGGTAATCCAACTCATTTATGTAGTTGACATGCGAGTGGGCGCATCATGTATGAAGAGTTCATACAAGAATAAATTGCAAATTATTAGTCTAACCAGTGTAACAACGTTAACAGGATAAGACTAGTAGTTTATAGATGGTCATTAGTGACTCGTCCTGAATCCTGAGCAAGTTAAGAACACCTGCTTATAGGGGTTTGTCCTTAGACTTGTATGGGTGAGAGTGGCCTGTAGCCGACTCAATTAGCCTATCTTCTCAGGGACAGAACCTTGTAGGTAGCTGGGAACTTAACTGTGCAAGATGGAATTCACTCATTCCTACACTAAGGAATTAGATAGGTTGTTCCCTTAAGAACTGACTCCAGCTCTTAAACAACGGGGCCCCGCCCTCTAGGAGGGTATGAGTCTAAGGTAGGACCTTAGACTTGTTGTTCATTAGAGGATCAGTGGTGCTTAGGGAGCAAAGAGGTAATCACAGGGGTAAAACGGTAATTTGACCCGACTGTGATTACGAACAACCTGTGAAGGGTCGACTCATGGGTACTGACTATATCAGTGAACACAATATAATCTAGAGTGAGGAGAGTGCAGCTACAAGTCTATACTGGAGTGACTTGTAGTTTATGAATATTGATTAACTGGATCAAAGAGTTTGATCAGTTAATCTCACATCATTGGAGCTTATGATCTGTAGGTCCATTAGATCCCTCCGTTGGCTCAATATGGTAATATTGAGGGTATAAAGTTAGGAGTGAAATTGAAGTGTTCAATTTCATACATGAGGTGTTATATCAATTATATATGATATAATTGATATAATATATAGTTTTAATATGAATTGAATTCATATATAAACTATATACTAAAGAGAGAATAAAGGAGGGGTAGGATGGTCATTTCCATCCCATTCTCCCATATATATGGTTGCATGAGATGCAACCAGGTTAAGTGATTCTAAGACATTCTAAGGAATTACAAGCTCTCTCTTGTTGTGTTGTTGGAAGAGTTCCAAAGCACACATCTCTCTCAAAATACCTCACATCTCCTAAAGGGAACCCACCTTCCTCCCTCACCTAGAGAACAATGGAGAAGATCCGGTGGTCGTGTCTTCGCACGTTGGAGTTCACATTCTTGCTGAGATCGTGATCGTGGGAGAGTGGAGCACTCGATGAAAGGTTCTTCAAAGGTAATTATCTTGTTGTCCATTCTATTTTACATGCTTAATCTAGTGTTTTATGTTCTTGAATTAATCGTTGTAACTAAATCAAGAGCGCGCGATTAGCAATCGCTTTCGTTGTGGGACTTCGATTCTCTTCAATATTATATAGTTTAATGTGAATGAGATTCATAATAAACTATTGGTTGGCCTAATTGTTGAATTAGGGTTAATTTGGAGAAATTAGATCCAGAGAAAATAAATTGAATGAGATTCAATTTAAAAATCCACATAATACAAAGGTGATTTGTAAAATGAGATATGAGATATCTTATTATAAATGGTTGTGCAAATAGGATTTGCATAACCTATGTTTGTGGTAAAATGATAAATAGGTGGAGATTTCAACTACACGTATCTCCATTATTTAAACCCATTTCCAAGAAGGGTCTTTATTCATTTGCTAATTCTTGGAATTCTCACCAAAAGAAGCATCATTTTCTCTCTCAAAATTCTCTCTCAAATTCTCCTCTCAAAACCAAAAGAAGGATCCCACAATCCTTGTTCTACCTAAAGTAGAACAACTGAGAAACCAAGTGGAGGTGTTCGGTTCGTGTTCGTGTGAGGAGTTCGAGATCGTTGAGAACGAGGAAAGCCACGAAGAGTTTGTGATCTTTGGAAGGAAAGCATGAAGACCGTCTTCAACAAGTAAGTACCTTTCAATTTAACGAAATTGAATTGCACAACGATACCACGACGATTCAATCGTCTTCTGCTGCGCGGGGATTCTCATTCCCTTCACAATAGAGATTGTCAGTAGGTATTAATCCAATAAAGGATTAGATCACTGGAAAGCCGTTAAGGCAATCCTCAAGTATCTTAGGAGAACGAGTAACTACAACTTGGTGTATGGCAGTGGGGATTTGATCCTTACGGGATACAAAGATTCTGACTTTCAGACCGATAAAGATTCTAGGAAATCTACTTCGGGGCCAGCCTTAATTCTGAATGAAGGAGTTGTAGTATGGCGAAGCATCAAGCAGGGATGCATCGCTGATTCCACTATGGAAGCGGAGTACGTTGCGGCTTGTGAAGCTGCAAATGAAGTTGTTCGACTTAGGAAGTTCATGATGGATTTGGAAGTTGTTCCAAACAGGAACTTGCCAATCACACTTTTTTGTGACGAAAGTGGTGCAGTAGCCAACTCCAGAGAGCCTCGGAGCCATAAGAGAGGCAAACACATTGAGCGAAAGTATCACCTGATACGGGAGATTGTGCACCGCGGCGACGTGACATTCACAGAGAAATGAGATTGTACAAGACCAGACCGTGAATTATTAGACCTACTGATGTAACACCATTAACAGTATGGACTAATAACTTCGTAGATGACCATTAATGACTCGACCTGAATTCTTAGCTTGTTACGGACTCCTATCTGCGGGGGGTTTGTCCTTTGACTAGTACTGGTGAGGATGGTCACAGTTACTCGCCCAATATGCCTATCTTCTCAGGAACAGGACAAAGTAGGGAGCTGGGAATTTAACTACGCGAGATGGAATTCACTCGTTCCCGCCTTTAGGGAAACTAGAGGGGTTGTTCCCTTAAGTGCTATCTCCAGGGCAGGGACAACGGGCACCCACCCTCTCACTGGTACGAGAGGGTTGTTCTGTATGGTTTGACCATTACAACGTTGTTGTTCATTAGGGTAGCAGTGGGGACTTAAGGGGCAAGAAGTAGACATTGGGGTAAAACGGTAATTTGACCCAACAGTGTCTACGAACAACCTTTGAAGGATCGACTCATGGGCATTTGTTATATCAGTGGACACATCTTGTCTTACACTGACTGGAGTGCAACTACGAGCTTTAGTGGAGTGTTACCATAGCTAATGAATGTTGATTAACCGGATCAAAGAGTTTGATAGGTTAATCTCGGATCATTGGAGCTCGTCACTGTAGGTCCATAAGGTCCCTCGGTTGGCTCAAACTGGATTAATAGAAGGTTTACAATTTTGGTGTGAATCAAGTTCACTAAAGGGTAATTATGTCATTTATATGAGATATGAATGACATATTATATAGTTTAATGTCAATGAGATTCATAATAAACTATAGGTTAGCCTAATTGTTGAATTAGAGCTAACTTGGAGAAATTTGGTTGAGAGAAATTAAATTGAATGTGATTAATTTAAAAATAAAAAATAATATAAATGTGATTTGTAAAATGAGATATGAGATATCTTATTATATGTGGTTATGCAACTATGATTTGCATAACCTATGGTTGTGGTAAAGTGGTAAATAGGTGGAGATTTCAACTCCACCTATCGCCATTATATAAACTCCTTTGCAAGAAGGGGAAGGTGATCATTTGCTCATTTTTTGAATTCTCACCAAAAGAATCAAGTTCTATTCTCTCTCAAAAAGCTCTCTCAAACTCTCCTCCCAAAACCAAAAATAAAGATCCCACCATCCTCCTTCTACCTAAGGTAGAACAACCGTGTGACCAAGTGGAGGTGTTCAGATCATTATTTGTGTGAGGAGATCGAGATCGTTGAGAACAAGTACACGAAGAGTTCGTGATCTACGGAAGGAAAGCTTGAAAACGGTCTTCAACAAGTAAGTAACTTTAATTTTTTGTTTTTCCTTTCAAGAAAGCATGTTTAACCTATACTATTAGATAGTTAAATTTTAATGAAATCGAATTGTACAACGATACCACGACAATTAGATCGTCATTCGCTGCGCGGGGATTCTCATTCCCTTCAGGTTGAAGGGGTTGACTGTGAGGAAACCTTTTCACCAGTTGCCATGGTAAAGTCGATCAGGATCCTTCTGCCCATTGCCGCATATTATGACTATGAGGTATGGCAGATGGATGTCAAGACCGCCTTTCTGAGTGGCAACCTTGACGAGACCATCTACATGGACCAACCCAAGGGGTTCATAACCCAAGGCCAGGAGCAAAAGGGTTACCAGCTTCATAGGTCTATTTATGGACTGAAACAAGACTCGAGGTCTTGGAATATAAGGTTTGATGAGGCGATCAAATCTTATGGATTTGATCAGAATGTTGACGAGTGTTGAGTAAAATAATATTGCAATACCGCCGTGTACGAGTCAAGTTTTAGTATATTGATTTAAGAGTCCAAGTATCGTCCTTGGGAATGGTTTCTAGATTAATTAATTACTAAGATACTAGTTCTCAATTTTAGCTAAAGAAACATAACATGGATAGGTGATTGAAAATAAAAACTAACAACAGACTAACATATGAAGACACGAATTGATAGATTCGAGGAAAGTGATTTTACAAGTTAATGACTTAACTAAAACATGCAATGAACCAATGAGATGAATTTATAAACAAGAAGTAGAATACTTAAGAAAATCTCTCGATTCTTAGTGAGCCCGCACATGCAATAAACTCCATAGTCTCCATATGAACCTACGACATGCACGACATTAAACAACTTTTTGTGACCGACTGGTGACTGATGGACTTCTCCATCTGGTGTGACCGACTTCTGGATTCAGCTATGAAGGAGTGCAATGTCTCTTCCAGAGATGGTTTCCTCTCTGATGAAGAAGCATACCCTGTAGGAGGATTCAACACACTCTTGTTGTTCGCATAAGAAAAATTTTCATGATACCTTAAACCTGGATTATAATGTGTTTGGAGGTCAATCTGAGTCTGGTTTCCTCCATAGTTGTTGCTTCTGTTGTTCAGATAGTGTATTTGCTCCAAAGTGGATTCTCCATTAGGCTGGGAGCATTGAGAAGACATCCCTGTTTGTGGTAATACTATAAAATTATTCAGAGCATGAGTGAGAGATGCCATATGAGATTTAAGAGAAGTTACCTCATCAAGTTGATACAATCCAGCTACTGGCTCAGATCTGTCATTGTCTGTAAGCCACTGGTAGCTGGCAGTTGGCACTTCCTCGAGGAGGGCACGTGCTTTTGGCGCAGTATTCGCCATGAAAGCCCCTCCAGCAGTGGCATCCAAAATGGTCCTAGTCTTACCATCCAGTCCATTGTAGAACAGTTGTACCTGGAGCCAATCTGGGTAGCCATGATGTCGACACCTCCTGAGCATGTCCTTGTACCTTTCCTTGGCCTCAAATAGCTGCTCTCCCTCCTTCTGCCTAAATGTTCTTATCTCCTCCCAGGAAGTGATACTGCCTGAGGGAAGGGACCCTAGCCATTCCTTAGCTCTACGTGCAAAGGGAAATGAAAGAGACGTAAGCGAATGTTATCAGCAGAGATACCATTCATTTTAACTATACCACAGATTTCTAAAAAGTTCTGCAAGTGTGAGTTAGGATCTTCTGTTGCTAAGCCTCGAAAAGCACCTTCCCTAACCATCTGTATAACCGCTGTCTTAAGTTAAAATTGTTAGAATTTATAGGGGCATAGACTATTCCAGCCTGCTCAGAATCGAACACAGGTTGGAAATACTCCCTGATGGGTTTAGGGTAATTGATGAGCTCCTGATCAGCCATTCCCTGAGGCTTTGCTCTTCCTTCCCTTAGGAGTCTCCAACAGGCCCTCTCGATCTTAGGATCAAAAGGGTGCAAGTCTGCAGCTTTCCCCTTGGGCATACACCTGGAGGTACAAAAAGAAAGAATTTAGATAAAAACAACAAAACTAGATAATGAAATAAAACATAAAAAGAAGAAAAATAAAAAAAGACATGAAACATATAACTTTGGTTGCCTCCCAAGAAGCGCTTTCTTTAACGTCTTTAGCTAGACGGTGACTCATCAGGGCACATAAAACTGCTCATATTTCTTTCGGCTCTCCTTGCTTGAATCGATATAGCCTTCTAAGTCTAAAAGGTTATACTGCTTTTCATGGGCACCAAACAGATAACTATTTTTTGTATTTTTGTTTAATGAAATGAAATAACAAAAATCAAAGCAAGACTCATGAGTGTAAGACAATTGGTTATGTATATTAAGGGAAATTTCTAGAGACAAAAGGGGAAAGGACTCCTTAGCCTCAACCTCTATTACCTTAACCTCCCTGTGTGAATAATTGTATCAACTATGTCTACCTCACTATCCTGTTTGTGGTGTGTCTCAGTTTCCCCCAAACTATCCCCACTATCGTATGAATAAGTTCTCATAGGGTGCACATTCTCAGTGGTAAGGATAAGAAATTGTTCCTGTAAGGCCTTAAGGAAAATTACTTGTTGATTAAGATAATGAGCTCAATCCTGTACTATTTTCCAAAGTCCTACCACCTCGCACATGCAATAAACTCCATAGTCTCCATATGAACCTACGACATGAAGGGAATCGAGTCCCGCAGCGGAAGCGATTGCGAATCGCGCACTCTTGATTTAGTTACAATGATTTCATTCAAACACGAAAACAAATAGATTAAGCATATAAAACTAGATGGACAACAAGAAATATTACCTTTGAAGAACCTTTCTTCAAGTGCTTCTCCTCTCTCACGATCAGGATCTCAGTAACACGAACCACGAACGGACTAAGACACGACCACTGGATCTTCTCCGTTGTTCTCTAGGTGAGGGAGGAATGTGGGTTCCCTTTAGGTAAGATGAGATATTGTGAGAGAGAGAGATTGTGTTTTGGAACCTTTCCAACAACACAACAAAGGCTTGGTATTTCTTAACCTAGTTGCATCTCATGCAACCATATATATAGGGAAATAGGATGGAAATGACCATCCTACCCCTCCTTTATTCTCTCTTTAGTATATAGTTTATATATGAATCTAATTCATATTAAAACTAGGAATTATAATCATATATAATTGATATAATACCTCATGTATGAAATTGAACACTTCAATTTCATTCCTAACTTTATACCCTCAATGTTACCATGTTGAGCCAACGGAGGGACCTAATGGACCTACAGTTCATGAGCTCCAATGATGTGAGATTAACTGATCAAACTCTTTGATCTAGTTAATCAATATTCATTAATTACAAGTCACTCCACTATAGACTTGTAGCTGCACTCTCCTCACTGTAGATAATTTTGTGTCCACTGATATACTCATTACCCATGAGTCGACTCTTCACAGGTTGTTCGTAATCACGGTTGGATCAAATTACCGTTTTACCTTTGTGATTACCTCTTTGCTCCATAAGCACCACTGATCCTCTAATGAACAACAAGTCTAAGGTCCTACCTTAGACTCATACCCTCATAAAGGGCGGGGCCCCGTTGTTCAAGACCTGGAGTTAGTTCTTAAGGGAACAACCTATCTAATCCCTTAGTGTTGGAATGAATGAATTCCATCTTGCACAGTTAAGTTTCCAGCTAACTACGAGATTTTGTCCCTGACAAGGTAGGCTTATTGAGTCGGCTACAGGCCACTCTCACCCATACTAATCTAAGGACAAACCCCTATAAGCAGGAGTTCTTAACTTGCCCATGATTCAGGTCGAGTCACTAATGACCATCTATAAATTACTAGTCTTATCCTGTTAATGGTGTTACACTGGTTAGACTAATAATTTGCGTTCCGGTCTTGTATGAACTCTTCATAAAGGATGCCCCCACTCGCATGTCAACTACATGAATGAGTTGGATTACCTCATTTGTACTAATTACAAAATGGGACACATCCATGGCGTTTCCAGAATGAGATTTCCAACCTTATTCTTATACCATAGACCATTTAGGTTATATTCTTGAACAAAATCCAAATAGTGTTCGCTACACTGATGTTCAAGAAATATGTTATAACCTTGGAGCTTAGTTTATTGGATTTATAAAGCAAGACTGTAATTCTATCAAAACAAATAACCCTTTATTTAATTGATCAAAATTACACAAGTTTAGGGCATAAATCCCAACATGCATAAGACTGGACCGAGAAATAGTCACTTAGACTTTATAACTCCGTTGATTGTCTTAACTGACTATATTCATACGATGACCTAGGTAACTGGATCTTAATCCTGAGCGTGCAATGAACTCCCACTTGACCTAAAGCGTGTGGAGGACTAAAACATTACAGTAATGTAAATACAATAAACTAGGGCATTTAAACCCCTTTGTGTACAAAATACTCCCACTTGCCCTAGTTGGGGAAGACTTGTAATCCTAGACCTTCTTGGTGACTCTAAAAAACTTTAGCCGTGAGAGCCTTTGTAAAAGGATCAACAATGTTGTGCTCTGAGGCTATCTTCGTGACAATCATGTCTCCTCTATGTACGATCTCCCTGATGAGATGATACTTCCGCTCTATGTGCTTTCCCCTCTTGTGACTGTGGGTTCTCTCGAATTTGCCACTGCACCACTGTTATTGCAATACATCGTATGGGTAAAGTCATATTTAGAACAACTTCCAAATTTAGCATGAATTTCCTTAACGAAACAACCTCCCTAGTTGCTTCACATGCTGCTACATATTCGGCCTCCATGGTGGAATCAGCGATGCATCCTTGCTTGATGCTTCGCCATACTATAGGTCCTCCGTTAAGAGTGAATACTGACCCTGATGTAGATTTCTGAGAATCTTTATCAGTCTAAAAGTCAGAATCCGTGTATCCTATAAGGATCAGATCCTTAGCCCTATACACAAGCATGTAGTTCCTTGTTCTCCGAAGATACTTAAGGATTGTTTTAACCGCTCTCCAGTGTTCAAGTCCTGGATTGGATTGATACGTACTAACCATCCCAACTGCAAAACAGATGTCAGACCTAGTACACAGCATGGCGTACAACAGGCTCCCAACAACCGATGCATAAGGAATCCGTCTCATATCCTCAACTCCTTGTGGTGTCTTAGGACACTGTTCCTTAGACAAATGGATTCCATGTCTAAAAGGCAACAAGTCCTTTTTGGAATCTTGCATCTTAAACCTTGACAACACTTTGTCTATGTAAGATGTTTGAGACAAGGCTAGTGTTTTATTCTTGCGGTTTCGGACAATTTGGATCCCAAGAACAAACTGCGCATCACCCAAATATTTCATTTGGAACCGCGTAGCTAGCCATTCCTTGATGTCAGTAAGATAACCTACATCATTCACAATGAGTAGGATATCATCCACAAAGAGAATCAGGAATGCGACAGAATTATTGATGATTTTCTTGTAGACACAAGGTTCATCATCATTCTGGTCAAAGCCATAATATTTGATTGCCTCATCAAATATTATATTCCAGGACCTAGAGGCTTGTTTCAGTCCATAAATTGACCTTTTAAGCCTGCAAACCTTTTGCTCTTGTCCTGGTTCAATGAACCCTTTGGGTTGGTCTATGTAGATGTTTTCCTCATGATTGTCATTCAAAAAGGTTGTCTTGACATCCATTTGCCATACCTCATAGTCATAATATGCGTCAATGGAAAGAAGGATACGGATAGACTTTATCATAGCAATAGGTGAAAAGGTTTCCTCATAGTCAACCCCTTCAACCTGGGTATAACCCTTTGCTACTAGTCTAGCTTTAAAGGTTTGCACCTTCCCATCTACACCACGCTTTCTCTTGTAGATCCACTTACAGCCTATAGGTTTTACCCCATCAGGCTTATCTACAAGATCCGAAACATAATTGAAGTACATAGACTCCATTTCTTGGTCCATGGCTATGACCCATTTGTCTTTGTCTTCGTCAACCATTGCTTGATTATAAGTCAATGGATCCTTCCAGTTGTCATCTGGTATAACAACTTGTGTTTCAGCTAAACCCATGTAACGGTCAGGTTGCCTTACAACCCTCCCACTACGTCGAGGCATCTATATACCCCATTACATATCTCCCACTTGGGTTTCAGCTAATCTAGGGCAAGTGGGAGATATATAATGGGGTATAAGGATAACCTAGTTTGTTGTATTTATATCTCTGTAACCACTGTTTTAGATTATGTTGTGCCCTAAATTTCGTAGTTTGTAATTATGTTCTAATTAATGTGATAAAGTGTTATTATTTTCAGTAAAGTGTTATTGTTCATTATCTACGAGTTTGCCTTTATTTAAACCCTAAATCCAATAAACTAAACATCCAAGGTTTGTTAAATGAATCTCTAATCAATGTAATGTACATAAAAAGGATCACGGTTCGAGATACTGACCTAAAGGGTCTATAGTTGGGGATAAGGTTTGGGTACCTTACCCAGTTAAACTATGGATGTGGCCCACTTTGTATTTTATACAAACACTGTGATCCTAACGTGTTCGTGTAGATGACATGTGAGTGGGGATGTCCTATGTAATGAGATTACATAAGACCGGACCACGAAATAGTAACTTCTAGCTGTAACTCCGTTGACTAGTTAGGTTTCTATTTCACCGGTGACCTAGGCAACTTAATCTCAATCTCGAAGCAGTTACGAACTCCTGTTCGAGGGATTGTCCTTTGACTAGTATGGGTGAGAGTGGCGGATTTCGCGACTTAATATGCCTACCTTCTTGGGGACAAGACCGAGTGAGTGGCTGAGAACTTAATTTAGGAAGATGGAATTCACTTCTTCCCGCCTACTAGGGTAAGTAGAGGAATGTTCCCTTAAGTGGTGTCTACGGGACTTGAACAAAGGGCCCAACCCTCTCATTGGCCCAAGAGGGACTCTGTTTGTTGGTAGGACTAGAAACAAATTGTTCATTAAAGGAGCACTGGTACTTAAGGCACAAGATGTAACCCAGGGGTAAAACGATAATTTGACCCAGCTGGCGTTACGAACATTCGTGAAGGATTAACTTGCTGTTATTGGTCAATATCCATGGACACAGAAATATGTCTGCAGTGAGAAGAGTGCAACTGTGTGACTTTAGTGGAGTGTTCCCGCAGTTAACGAATGTTGATTGAGAGGTTAATGAGATTAACCGAACAATCTTGTATCGTTGGAGCTTCTGATCTGTAGGTCCATTAGGTCCACATTCTAGCTCGTAAAGGGTTCTTAGATCATTAGAATTTGAAATGTTCAAATTCATTTAGAAATATATTTAATGTATTTAGATACGATATAATATAAGTTTTGGAACTATATATTATAAATTTAATGTGAATATGATTCATATTAAATTATATGAGAGAATTGAATATTTGAAAGAGTTCAAATATTATATTAAATGTGAATATGATTCACGTTTGCAAACTATAGGATAAAATTTAATGTGCACTGGTTGTACATTAAAACTATAGGTTAAAGGGGTATGTGATTAAATGAGATTTAATCTAAATTAAATATATGATAATTATTTTGTATTATTTAAATATGATTTATATGAATAATTAAATTTGATTTAATATTATTATTATTATTTTAATAATAAATGAGGGAACGTGTCATCTAGACACGTTCCCCACTACCCCTCACCTTCTCCCTATCGACAGTTTAACAGGGAGAAGGGGGTTGCTCATTTTGAGTGATCGATCAATTAGATTGGTTTGAAAGAAGGAAAAATTCTCTTTCTCTCTCACTCTCATTCCCAAAATTCTTCCAATAGTTGGAATCCTTCCCACCAAGGAGGATCTAAGTAGAACTCAGAGATATAGGAAATGATCCAAGTGGTGGTGTTGTAACACAGGGAAAAACAGAGAAGTTCTTCATTGTTGATGTTTATCGTGGAGCAAGGAGTTGCTGCGAAAAAGCTACAAAGGTAATTTATTCACCTCTCTTCATAGTTTAATTATTAAACTTAACACGTTTGCATGTATGCTATTATCCATGTCTAATAGGATTAGAATTTAATGCTTGTTCTGTATTATTTATCAATGTACTGGTTTTTGTATTAAGCAAAACAATCAAGCACATTAACGATCCCAAACACGTTTCTGCTGCTCAAGGAGATCCAATCTCTATCAATTGGTATCAGAGCAATGCTTGATTTGTTTCGTTTTGAAACAGAATTGCATTGATTTGGTGGGAAATGCATTTGGTTTGCTGTAAAACTTCTTTAGGAATTTTTTGGCCTTAGTTTACTTTGATTTTGATCAATTAGTATGTAAAGGCCCCTGCGTTTTTGGGCATAAAGTGCATAATTGAGTCTGGAATTGAGTTATGAGTCGTTCAGGACCAGTTTCATTCAATTCGGTTGAGAATCGAAGGAGATATTGAAGAACGAAGCTGTTGTGTTCGTGGATTTCTTCCACTGTCGAAGCAGCAGCGTTGCAATGCTACCAGCAGCATTGCAATGCTACCAGCAGCGTTGCAACGCTGTTCATCAGCGTTGCAACGCTGAAGAACGGCGTCGCAATGCCAGCGTTCCCTATCGACGCGGGCGCTCAAGGGGACAGTGACGTTGCAACGCTGCCCCTCAGCGTTGCAATGCCATCCCGATAGCAGGCACGCATACGACAAAGTGGGCGTTGCAACGCTGGCATCAGCGTTGCAACGCCGTGGGACATTCCAGCAGCTGCAGACCGGTTCGGCTGGTTCATTGGTTTTTGTCCGGTTCGAGCGGTTCAAGGCCGGTTAAGGGTGTTTTTGGACCGGTTTCACGAAATAAAATTAATGTAATTTTATTTTTTGCACTTTAGGGGCCAAATTATTTCGATTTTACAGCTGTTTATCTTTATGAATGTCATTTAGATTTTTCCCACCTTAGGATAAGCATGATCATGCATTTTATTTATATGAATGTTATATGAATATGGTTAAATGCATGATTGATTTATTTTTCATGAGTAATTAATTATTATTGTTATGATTAGATTATATGGAAAATAAATTACACGAAGCATGAAATTACTTAGTTTAAAATAAATGTTATTTTGTTTAAGTAATTTTATAATTCAATTAGTTGAATTCCTTTTAATAATTCAAATTTGAATATTGATTGTTGGATTTATAATATAGTTTCTTTCATAGGTTAATTATTAAATTTATGAAAGTTATAAATTGAAAGGGTTTTAGAAACCATAACCTATAATAAAGAAATGCATGCAAACATAGGAACTTGGGTTAAAATTTAAATTAGTTTTCAATCGTTTAAAATTAATTTAGACCTAAGTTTTAATTTCTAATAGGATTAGAAATTAGTCTTACGTAGTATTTTAAATACTTTAAAATATAGTAGGACTTTAGAACTTTTGTTATAAGGAAACTCTACCGGTGATGTTCTGTCTAAGGCTGGGGGTTTCTTAAGCTGACGGTTAGCGGAACACCTCCTACCTGGGAACTGACTCGGAACCTGAGTTGAATTAACCTTAGTTCTATTTTATCTCTAGGTAATTAAAATGTTTATTCACCTAGACATAAGGTTTTAAGACCTAGTTATAATAGTTATAATAGGAATAGACTTAGATAGATTCTTTTAGCCAGAATCCAGCTAAGTTAAACCTATACCCTAATTTTAGGAACTTCAGTGGGAGAAAACGAGATGTTCGCATCGAGTTTACTCTCATGTCCTCAAGAGTTTACACCGTGAGTTCCATGCTCGGCTACGTGGCATCAATAGGGCGTCCCCCTACGGTATGTGTTTGCATGGTTCAATACCAAGGTGAATGAGGGAAGTATCCATAGTAAATGGGAGCAGGACGCGTGTCAACGAATCCTACGGTCTCCTCCATTAGGTCGCCAGTGAGATTTCTATAGTCCACCGCTAGGTTGTCCTGGAACAACCAAACCCTACAGAGGGTCTGACTATAGGGATCAGAACACCGCGAACTCCAGAAATGGATAGGGTCTCTTAGGTTGTTTGCCATCAGTTGTCTTTCTTAATAGTATCATGTTGGCTCGGGCCTATTGGATCTGAAAATGGTAGGGTCATATTTATGGGATGAGTTAAGCTAGTTAACAAGTCCTTGACCAAACAAACGGTAGCTAAGACCATTGGGACATAAGATGTTCTGGTAGTGGGAATTGGCTGAGAAAGTCTCAATTCAAGGAAGGAATGACTGACCGCCCGACGGAGGCTTTTGTTCTAAACCCTTAAAGTATCGTTGCAAAATTAAAGGTTTAGTTTAAACATTGGGTTTAGTTTAAATACTAGGGTTCTTTAATAATTTTGCTAAATATGATTTGTTTTACAATGGGTTAAAAGGCATATCTAATTAGAACTATTTAGGATTTTCAGCATGTCGTCCTCAATAATAGCCTTGCTTAAAAGCGACCGTTTAACTGGTGAGAATTTTACTACGTTGAAATCCAACCTGATACGATTCTGGTTGTTGATGACCTACGGTTTGTACTGTCTGAGGAATGTCCTCAGGTCCCTGCTCGTAACGCTCGTCAATCTGTTAAGGAAGCGTACGACCGCTGGATCAAGGCCAATGATAAGGCCAAGGTCTACATTTTGGCTCATTGTTTACGAAGTTCGCAAAAAGCACGAGGGCATGGTCTCAGCTCGTGAGATCATGAGTTCGTTGCAGGAAATGTTTGGACAACTGTCTGGACAGATTCGGCACGAATCCCTCAAATACGTTTATAACTCCCGCATGAAGGAGGGGTCATCGGTGAGAGAACACGTTCTTGATCTGATAGACCACTTCAACGTGGCTGAGATGAACGGAGCGGTCATTGACGCGAGCAAAGTCGGGTATCATTCATCCCGGAATCTCTTAGAAGAGTTTCTCGCATTCGCAAACAATGCGGTGATGAATAAGATAGAGTATAACCTGACTACTCTCCTTAATGAACTACAAACTTTCCAGTCTCTTATGAAGAATAAGGGACAGGCTGATGGAAAGGCAAATGTGTTTGCCCATTCTAGAAGGTTCCAGAAGGGTTCATCCTCTGGGACTAAGTCCTGTAGCTCATCTTCTGGGCGTAAGAAGACCCAAAAGAATAAAATAGGAGGGAAAGGGAAGGCGCCTGCTGCTGACAAAGGCAAGGGAAAAACCAAGGTTGCAGATAAAGAAAAATATTTCCACTGCAACGTGGATGAGCACCGAAGCTTAAAGCGCCCAAAATACCTTCTTTGAGCTCAAAGAGAAGAAAGGTAAATCAGATTTACTTGTTCTTGAAACTTGTTTAGTGGAAAATAATGATTTTACCTAGATACTTGATTTAGGAGCCACTAATCATGTTTGCTCTTCATTTCAGGAAACTAGTTCTTTCAAAGAGCTCGAAGAGGGTGAGATGACGCTCAGGGTCGGAACGGGAGACGTCGTCTCGGCTCGTGTAGTGGGAGATGCCAAGCTATTTTTTCGGAGATAGATTTGTTTTATTAAAAAATCTGTATATAGTTCCTAAGCTTAAAAGGAACTTAATTTGTATCTCTTGTTTAATAGAACTTGGATATTGTATTTCTTTTTCGATTAATGAAGCGTTCATTTTTAAAGAGGGTGTCAATATTTGTTCTGCTAAATTCAAAAATGGCTTGTATGTACTGAAACCGAACAAAACCAAAGCAATTTTAAGTCATGAGATGTTTAAAAATGCTAGTACTAAAATAAAAGGCAAAGAATTTCTCCAAATAATAATACCTATCTATGGCATCTTAGACTTGGTCATATTAATCTCAACCTGATTGAGAGGCTCTCTAAGAATAGACTTCTAAACAAGTTAGAAGATGATTCTTTACCTCCTTGCGAATCATGCTTGGAAGGTAAAATGACCAACGCGACCTTTTACAGGAAAAGGTTACAGAGCAATAGAACCCTTAGAACTTGTACATTCGGATCTTTGTGGTCCGGTGAATGTTAAAGCTCGAAGAGGGTACGAATATTTCATCTCTTTCATAGATGATTATTCGAGGTATGGTTATCTATATCTAATGTATCACAAGTCTGAGGCTCTTGAAAAGTTCAAAGAGTATAAGGCTGAAGTAGAGAATGCTTTAGGGAAAACCATTAAAACACTTCGATCCGATCGAGTTGGAGAGTATATAGATTGTAGATTCCAGGACTATATGATAGAACATTAAATTAAATCTCAACTCTCAGCGCCTAATACACCACAACAAAATGGTGTTTCAGAAAGGAGAAATAGAACCTTGTTGGACATGGTTCGTTCTATGATGAGGTATGCTCAGTTGCCTGCCTCGTTTTGGGAATACGCAGTAGAGACTGCATATCAAATCTTGAACAGTGTTCTATCAAAAAGTGTTTCAGAAAAATCTTTTGAACTGTGGAAGGGGCGTAAACCTAGTTTACAACACTTCAGGATCTGGGGTTGTCCAGCACACGTGCTCGTGACAAACCCAAAGAAGTTGGAACATCGTTCAAAATTGTGTCAATTTGTTGGTTATCCCAAAGAAACGAGAGGTGGTCTTTTCTACGACCCACAAGAAAACAAGGTGATTGTATCGACAAACGCCACGTTCTTAGAGGAAGATCACATGAGGAACCACGTATCGCGTAGTAAATTTGTACTAAATGAAGCTACACATAAACCAACAAGAGTTCTTGATCAAGCTGGACCTTCATCAAGAATTGATGGAAGAGCCAGCACCTCAAGTCAGTCTCGTCCTTCTCAATCGTTGGGAATGCCTCGACGCAGTGGGAGGATTGTTTCCCAACCTGACCGCTACTTGGGTTTAGCTGAAACTGAAGTTGTCATATCTAATGACGACGTAGAAGATCCATTGTCTTATAAACAGGCAATGAATGACGTAGACAAGGACCAATGGATCAAAACCATGGACCTTGAAATGGAGTCAATGGACTTTAATTCAGTATGGGAACTTGTAGACCAACCTTAAGGGGTTAGACCTATAGGGTGTAAATGGATCTATAAGAGAAAGAGAGATGCAGCCGGAAAGGTACAGATCTTTATATTGACAAGATGTTGTCTACATATAAGATGCAGAACTCCAAGAAGGGCTTGCTGCCTTTTAGGCATGGGGTTCACTTGTCTAAGGATCAGTGTCCTAAGACTCCTCAAGATGTTGAGGATATGAGACGCATTCCATATGCTTCAGCTGTGGGGAGCTTGATGTATGCAATGCTGTGTACTAGGCCCAACATTTGTTGTGCAGTAGGAATTGTCAGTAGATATCAGTCCAATCGAGGATTAGATCACTGGACAGCCGTAAAGACAATCCTCAAGTATCTTAGGAGAACGAGGAACTACAACTTAGTGTATGGGCGTGGGGATTTGATCCTTACAGGATACACGGATTCTGATTTTCAGACCGATAAGGATTCTAGGAAATCCACTTCGGGGTCAGCCTTCGTCTTGAATGGAGGAGTTGTAGTATGGCGAAAGATCAAGCAGGGATGCATTGCTGATTCCACTATGGAAGCAGAGTATGTTGCGACTTGTGAAGCTGCAAAGGAAGCTGTTTGGCTAAGAAAGTTCATGATGGATTTGAAAGTTTTTCCAAATATGAACTTGCCAATCACGCTTTTTTGTGATAACAGTGGTGCAGTAGCCAACTCATGTGAACCTCGAAGCCATAAAAGAGGTAAACACATTGACCGCAAGTATCATCTGATACGGAAAATTTTGCACCGCGGAGACGTGACAGTCACGCAGATAGCATCGGAGAACAATGTAGCTGATCCATTTACAAAGCCCCTCACGGCTAAAGTGTTTGAGGGTCACCTAGAGAGTCTAGGTATTCGAGAGCTTCCTGACTAGGGCAAGTGGGAGATGTGTAAACGGGTATTCAATGCCCTACTTTATTGTATTTTTTTTGTAACTCAAATACATTTTTGGAAATGTATCTTCTCCACTAGCTTAGTCCATGTGGGAGTTTGTTGGGATTTCTGTCCTAATCTCGTGTTTGTAAAATATTGTTTTGAAATTAATAAGAGTTATTCATTTCTTTACTTTGTGTCTCGCAATATTTTAAACCTTTCCAATAAACTAAGCTCCAGGGTCATTGAATATATAAGAAAACTAGAACTTGAACGGTGTGTAGTTGACACACAAGGAGGATCACGTTCGAGTTAATGACCCAAACGGTCTACAGTATAAGGATGAAGTTGGAGACCTAATCCTCGATACACTGCGGATGCGGCCCGCTTTGTATTAGATGCAAACGAGGTGATCTGACTCGTTCATGTGGTTGACATGCGAGTGGGGGCATCCTGTACAATGAGATTGTACAAGACCGGACCGTGATTTATTAGACTTACTGATATAACACCTTTGACATTAAAGACTAATAAATTCATAGATGACCATTAGTGACTCGACCTGAATCCTGAGCGTATTACGGACTCCTCGCCTGCATGCGAAGTGCGCTGTTTGACTAGTACGGGTGAGGGTGGTCTCAGTTACTTGCTCAATATGTCTATCTTCTAAGGGACAGAACCAAGTAGAGAGCTAGGAACCTAACTACGCAAGATGAAATTCACTCGTTCCTGCCTATAGGGAATCTAGAGGGGTTGTTCCCTTAAGTGTGGTCTCTAGGGCTTGGACAACGGGCACCCACCTTCTCACTTGCCCGAGAAGGGTGTTGTGTATGGTTGGACCCAGCCAGGTCTACGAACAACCTGTGAAGGGTCGACTCATGGGCATTGGTTATATCAGTGGACACGTAATATTCTACACTGATGGGAGTACAGCTACAGGCTATAGTGGAGTGTTACTGTAGCTAATGAATATTGGTTGACTAGGTCAAAACGTTTGACTGGTTGACCTCATATCATTGGAGCCCGTCACTGTAGGTCCATTAGGTCCCTTGGTTGGCTCAATCTGGAATAAAATAAGGGTTAATATTTTGGCATGAAATTGAAGTCAATTTCACTTTATGAGTATTTATATCATTTATATGAGATATAGATGATATAATATATAGTTTAATATGAATGAGATTCATAATAAACTATATGTTAGCCTAATTGTTGAATCAAGGCTAAATGGAGAAATTAATTGAGAGAAATTAAATTGGATGTGATTCAATTTAATTAATACACAATTATTGAGATATGAGATATCTTATATTATGTGATTACGTAAATGAGATTTACATAAACTATAGTTGTGGTAAAGTGGTAATAATGTGAAGTTTTGAACTCCATCATTCCACTATTTAAACCCCTTTGCAAAAGGGTTTTGGTAAGCTTAGTGAAGCCAAGTGGTGATTTTGGATTTTGGCCTAAGAATCCAAAAGTCATATTCTCTCTACTCTCTCAATTCTCTTCACCTTCCAAAACACAAAAGTTCCCACCAACTTCCCTTCTCCAAAAGAGAACAACCAAGAAGATCTATTTTGGTAGTGTTTGGGATCCGATCGTGGGAAGAGTTCGTTGAGATCGAGGAGCACGAAGAATCGTGATCTGCAGGAGAGATTGCTGAATTGGTCTACAATAAGTAAGTATGTTCTTCTTGCTGTACAATTTAGCATGTTTAGCGTAGTTCTAATAGTTAGATCATTTTAATAAACACATGTTGCATGATGATACCATGAGATTCTCATTCCCTTCAATAACATCGTAGATGACCATTGGTGACTCGACCTTAATCATGAGCGTGTTACGGACTCTTGTCTGTG
This sequence comes from Trichosanthes cucumerina, assembly GCA_036507285.1. Lineage (NCBI taxonomy): Eukaryota > Viridiplantae > Streptophyta > Magnoliopsida > Cucurbitales > Cucurbitaceae > Trichosanthes > Trichosanthes cucumerina. The sequence goes on along the minus strand of CM071835.1, from coordinate 83,092,731 downwards.
GGGGTCTGTCCTTTTACTAGTACGGGTGAGGGTGGTCACAGTTACTCGCCCAATGTGCCTATCTTTTTAGGGACAAGACGACGTGGGGAGCTGGGAACTTAACTACGCGAGATGGAATTTACTTACTCCCGACTTTAGGAAAACTTGTGGGGTTGTTCCCTTAAGTGTTGTCTCCAGGGCTTGGACAACGGGCGCCCGCACTTTCACTGCCCCGAGAGGGGTGTTGTATATGGTTGGACCATTACAATATTGTTGTTCATTAGTGGAGTAGTGGAGACTTAAGGAGCAAGAAGTAGACACAGGGGTAAAACTGTAATTTGACCAGCAGTGTCTACGAACAACATGTGAAGGGTCGACTCATGGGCATTGGTTATATCAATGGATACAACTTGTCTTACAGTGACGGGAGTGCAGCTACGGGCTTTAGTGGAGTGTTACTGTAGCTAATGAATGTTGATTAACAAGATCAAAGAGTTTGACAGGTTAGTCTCGAATCATTGGAGCTCGTCACCCGTAGGTACATTAGGTCCCTCGGTTGGCTCAAACTGGATTAATAGAGGGTTTACAGTTTGGTGTGGATTTGAAGTGTTCAAATTCATTAAAGGGTAATTATGTCATTTATATGAGATATGATTGACATATTTTATAGTTTAATGTGAATGAGATTCATAATAAACATTAGGTTAGTCTAAGTGTTTAATTAGAGCTAATTTGGAGAAATTGGATTGAGAGAAATTAAATTTAATGTGATTCAATTTAAAATCCACAATTATACAAATTTGATTTGTATAATGAGATATGAGATATCTTATTATATATGGTTATGCAAATATGATTTGCATAAGCTATGGTTGTGGTTAAATGGTAAATAGGTTGAGATTTCAACTCCACCTATCACCATTATTTAAACTCCTTTGCAAGAAGACTTTCTAAGTTGGTTGTTCATTTTTTGGAATCTCTCCAAAAAAAACAAGAATTCTCTCTCAACTCTTCTCTCAATCTCTCCTCCCCTTTCACCAAAAAGGAGTCCCACATACTCTCTTTCTACCTACGGAAGAACAACCGAGAAGCCTATCGGAGGTGTCCGGGTTACTCATTGTTCGAGGAGATCAAGTTCGTTGAGATCGTGAACACGAAGGGTTCATGACCGGAGAAGGAAAATGTGAAGAAGAGTTCATCAACAAGTAAGTAGCATACTTATCTTGTTGTTTTCTTTACATTTGCATGTTTAACCTAGGATTTATATGATAAATTCAATTTTGAGAAAACATTTTTCACAACGATACCACGGTGATTCAATCGCTTTTCCACTGCATAGGATTTTCATCCTTTCAACGCCAATGCCTAGCAGACAACTCCTCTGACCTTCCTTTGCAATTGCTTCAGCAAATCAATAGGTCAACTCTCCCGATGTCGTCCCTCGCAAATGCTACAACAAATCTCAGTGCCCTTGTCCTCCGAATGCTTCAGCAAAGTGGTAGGTTGGCTCTCCTGATCCCCTCACGAATCCTCCCTCTCGGCCTTGCTGTAGTAACGCCCTTCAAGAATTCCTTCTCTCTCGGCTTTGTTGTAGCAACCAAAAGCTCCTCTCGGTCTGCCTCTCACGATTGCTTCAACAATCCTCTTTTCCAATTTCTCTCCTTGGCAAGCGACACCCCCAACAACTCCCATTTTCTTTTCTTTTATTTTCTTCTTTTCCTATTGTCACAAGGAGATGTTGCCCTAGTTTGATAATTACGAAAATGCCATTAAGGGTATAAAGACCATTTTGCCCTTCGGGTAAAATGTCTAAAATGCCTTTAGGGGTTCTTGTAATATTTTTTTTTTACACATCTCTTGCACACAGAAAAATTCGGATGTATCATTATCAATCATAAATCAAACTAAATATGAAAAAGTTAAGAAAAATCTTAAATTTCGGTCTTTAATTACTTGTTAGCTAATTTTTCCAAATTTCTTAAATTAAAGCACAAAAACATCAAAACTAATTATTTTAGAACATAATGCTTAAATTCAAGATTTGCTAACTAACATTCATAAAATAGGGATAAAATAACATGAAGCTCAATGAATTCTATGCAATTCAAGTCGATTAAGCACTGAAATTCTAGTAAAATAACTCTCCTATTGCGAGTTATCAATACCCCCACTCGCATGTCACCTACATGAATGTGTTTGATCATTGTGTTTGTACCAAATACAAAATGAGTCGTATCCATAGTGTCACCAGGATAAGGTACCCAACCTCGTCCCTATACTATAGACGATTTAGGTTTTTTCTTAAAAAGTTATCCCCGTATGTCTCCACATACTGTTCAAGACACATAATAAAACCTAGGATGTTAGTTTATTTGATTTAGGGTTATTTTAAAGCAAAACTAATATAAAATTCAACAACGCTTATTGAATAAATGCAATAACACTTTATTGATAATAATGAACAATTTACATTTATCATCTTTGAGGTTAGGGCATAAAATCTAACAACGACAACAATTGATGAATGGTACAAAAGGCAGGAGGAACGTTTTCAGAGGCAGGAGGAGCGATTCACCCAATATAAGGAGAGAGAAGTCGACGAGATCGACGTATGAGATGCAACCAGTAGCACAATGAGGTGCATGATCAACATCTATACGAGTGCATGCGTATGATGGCAGGCATGAATATGGAGCTCATCCAACCACCAGAGCCCTACATGTCCTCAAAGGAAGAATGAGAGCATTGCATTAGCCACGAAGTACTGCATGCTCTCTTTCTTTTCTTGTTATTTCACTTTCTACATCACCCCAATTTGTTATTATTGTATTATTATTCTTGCTTTCTTTTTGTTTTAGGTTTTTTTTTATTTCTCATCTTTTGATTGACTACATAGAGGACAATGTAAATTTTAAGTTTGAGAGTGTAAGTCTTGATTTGATTTTATCTATAGTTAAATTAATTTGAGATTAACTGTTGATGATGATTGAAGAGCTTTATGATTTGTTGATCTTGTTCAAAATTTTTGGAAACACAAATTTGGAAAATTAGAAAATTTTTGACTTTTTTATCAGTGTCTAGCTTCATTTGATTTGCTATGACTACGATAGGCCCTGATGATACTTAGTTATGAAATAAAGATAATTACATTACTAGGAATTATGGTTAGGGAATGGATGCAAGATAAAGATAAATTGGATCATGTTTTTCCTTGATCTTTTTATTGCACTTAGCTTATGCTTGGTTGGTCATCCATGCTTCAATTAGTGTTATTGTGTCTAGAAATTTGTTGTCACTCCGATAGGTTTAAGATTTGATTAGGAGGTGGTCTTGCATGATTAGGAGAATAAGCTGAACATAGGAAGTCATAAATAAAAATAAGTAATAAATAAATAAATAAATAATAAAAATTTATAACGATATGAAATAAATAAATAAATAAAGTTAAAGTGGAAGGTACTTCTATTTCCAGGAGTGGATTGGGTAATCAGGGGAAGTCATGACACCCGTTATTTCCAGTGCATGAAAAATTTACTTAGGATGTGAGTATGTAGGCAATTTATAAGTGAATTGTACTCGTAGTCAGCTACTTTCACCACAAAGTGTTAGTATGTAGAAGCGAAGGTGCATGTGACTAAAGGATTCTTTCGAGATTAGAAGTGCAAATAAAATTAAAAAAAAACAAGTTTAGGCTTCAAAAATGGGTAATTACCTGGGTAGAAGTTAATTCTATTAATCGTGACAGTAAACTGAAAAATTGAATCTTAGAACGAGTGTAGGGGAAGATGAATGGACTTAATAAAACTATTTCAGGGATTGTGAAGACTATTCGAAGAAAATCTATCACACCCCCTCCCGAACTATAGGGAATCGAATCCCGCAGCGGAAGCGATTGTTAATCGTGCGTTCTCAATTTCGTTACTTAGATTACATTCAAGAACAAATTTAACTAGATTAAGCATATATTAACAACATGGATAGAGGAAGATTACCTTTGAAGAACCTTTCTTCGAGTGCTCTTCTCCCACTGCTACAATTTCAGCAACACGAACCCAAGCGATCACGGACACTACCACCGGATCTTCTCCGTTGTTCTCTAGGTGATGGAGGAATGTGGGTTCCCTTTAGGTGAGATGAGATATTTTTGTGAGAGAGAGATTGTCTTAAGGAACATTTCCAACAACACAACCAAATGGCACACTTACCTAGTTGCATCTTATGCAACTATATATATATGGAGATAGGGATGGAAATTACCATCCTATCCCTGTTTCATTCTCCCTTTAGTATATAGCTAATATGTGAATCTAATTCACATTAAAACTATATATTATATCAATTATATCGCATATAATTGATATGATATCTCATATATGAAATTGAACACTTCAATTTCATTCCTAACTTTATACCCTCAATATAACCATGTTGAGCCAACAGAGGGACCTAATGGACCTACAGTTCATGAACTCTAATGATGTGAGATTAACTGATCAAACTCTTTGATCTAGTTAATCAATATTCATTAACTACAAGTCACTCCACTCTAGACTTGTAGTTGCACTCTCCTCACTGTAGATTATATTGTGTCCACTAATATAATCATTACCCATGAGTCGACCCTTCACAGGTTGTTCGTAATTACAGTTGGGTCAAATTACTATTTTACCCCTATGATTACCTCTTTGTTCCTTAAGCACCACTGATCCTCTAATGAACAACAAGTCTAAGGTCCTACCATAGACTCAAACCCTAATAGAGGGTGGGGCCCCATTGTTCAAGACCTGGAGTCAGTTCTTAAGGGAGCAACCTATCTAATTCCTTGGTGCAGGAATGAGTAAATTCCATCTTGCACAGTTAAGTCCCCAGCTACCTACGAGATTCTGTCCCTTAGAAGGTAGGCTTATTGAGTCGGCTATAGGCCACTTTCACCTATACTAGTCTAAGGACAAACCCCTATAAGTAGGAGTTCTTAACTCGCTCATGATTCAGGTCGAGTCATTAATGACCATCTATAAATTATCGGTGTTACCCTGTTAATGATGTTATACTTGTCAGACTAATAATTTGCAGTTCGGTCTTGTATGAACCCTTCATACATGATGCCCCCACTCGCATGTCAACTACATGAATGAGTTGGATTACCTCATTGGTACTAATTACAAAGTGGGTTGTATCCATGTTGTTACCAGAATGAGGTTTCCAACCTTATTATTATACCATAGACCATTTAGGTTGTATTCTTGAACACAATCCAAATAGTGTCCACTACACTGATGTTCAAGATATATAACCTCGGAGCTTAGTTTATTGGATTTATAAAGTAAGTATTTAATTTTATCAAAACAAATAACCCTTTATTTATTTGATCAAAATTGCATAAGTTTAGGGCATAATTCCCAACAATCTCCCACTTGACCTAAAGCTTGTGGAGTACTAAAACATTACTGTAATATAAATATAATAAACTAGGGCATTTAAACTCTTTGTACAAAATACTCTCACTTGCCCTAGTTGGGGAAGACTTGTAAACCTAGACCTTCTAGGTGCCTCTCAAATACTTTAGCCATGAGAGCCTTTGTAAAAGGATCAGCAACGTTGTGCTCTGAGGCTATCTTTGTGGCAATCACGTCTCCTCTATGCACGATCTCCCGGATGAGATGATACTTCCGCTCAATGTGCTTTCCCCTCTTGTGACGTCGAGCTTCCCTCGCATTTGCAACTGCACCACTGTTATCCCAATACAGCGTAATGGGCAAAGTCATATTTGGAACAACTTCCAAATTTAGCATAAATTTCCTTAACCAAACAGCCTCTTTAGCTGCTTCACAAGCTGCTACATATTCGGCCTCCATGGTGGAATCTGCGATGCATCCTTGCTTGACGCTTTTCCATACTACAACTCCTCCGTTAAGAGTAAATACTTACCCTAATGTAGTTTTTCGAGAATATTTATCAGTCTAAAAGTCAGAATCCTTGTATCCTGTAAGGATCAAATCCTTAGCCCCATACACAAGCATGCAGTTCCTTGTTCTCAAGATACTTAAGGATTGTTTTAACCGTTGTCCAATGTTCAAGTCCTAGATTTGATTGATACCTACTGACCATTCCAACTGCAAAACAGATGTCAGGCCTAGTACACAACATGGCGTACATCAGGCTCCCAACAACTGATGCATAAGAAATCCGTCTCATATCCTCAACTCCTTGAGGTGTCTTAGGACTTTGTTCCTTAGAAAAATGGACTCAATGTCTAAAATGCAATAAGCCCGTTTTAGAGTCTTGCATCACTTTGTATATGTAAGATGTTTGAGACAATGCTAGTGTTTAATTCGTGCGGTTCCGGACAATCTGGATCTCAAGAACAAATTGGGCATCACCCAAATCTTTCATTTGGAATTGCGTAACCAATCAATTTTTAATGTCAGTAAGATATCCTACATCATTCCCAATGAGTAGGATATCATCCACATATAGAACTAGGAATGCGACCGAACTATTGATGATTTTCTTGTAGACACATGGTTCATCATCATTCTAGTCAAAACCATAAGCTTTGATTTCCTCATCAAATCTTATATTCCAGGACCTAGAGGCTTGTTTCAGACCATAAATTAACCTTTGAAGCCTGCAAACCTTTTGCTCTTGTCCTGGTTCAATGAACCCTTTGGGTTGGTCCACGTATATGTTTTCCTCAAGATTGTCATTCAAAAAGGTTGTCTTGACATCCATTTGCCATACCTCATAGTCATAATATGCGGCAATGGCAAGTAGGATACGGATAGGCTTTACCATAGCAACAGGTGAAAAGGTTTGCTCATAGTCAACCACTTCAACCTGGGTATAACCCTTTGCTACTAGTATAGCTTTAAAGGTTTGCACCTTCCCATCTACACCACGCTTTCTCTTGTAGATCCACTTACAACCTATAGGTCTTACCCCATCAGGATTATCTACAAGATCCCAAACAGAATTGAAGTGTATAAACTCCATTTCTCGGTCCATGACTATGACCCATTTGTCTTTGTCTTTGTCAACAATCGCTTGATTATAAGTCAATGGATCCTCGCAGTTGTCATCTGGTATAACAACTTGGGTTTCAGATAAACTTATGTAACAGTCAAGTTGTGTTATAACCCTCCCACTACGTCGAGGCATACTTAACTCTTGAGATGGACTCTCTTGACTAGACGAGCTAGTATCAACAACTCTTGTTGACGTACTAGTTTTATTAGTAACCTTTGTTGTTGTTCCGTCTAACTCACTCAACACAATTTTACTTCTTCGTTTGTGGTTGCTTATGTGGTCCTACTCTAAGAAAGTGGCATTTGTCGACACAAAAACCTTATCTTCCTTAGGATCATAGAATAAATCACCTCTTGTTTCTTTTGGGTAGCCTACGAATAGGCACAATTTTGAACGTGAATCCAACTTCTTTTATTTGTCACAATCACATGTGTTGGACAACCCCAAATTCTGAAATGACATAAACTAACTTTACGTCATCTCCAGAATTCAAAAGGTGTTTCAGAAACACTTTTTGAGGGTACATTATTCAAAATGTATACCGCAGTCTCTACTGCGTAACCCCAAAATGAACTAGGGAGATGAGCATAACTCATCATTGATCAAACCATGTCCAACAAGGTTCTATTTCTCCTTTCCGATACACCATTTTGTTGTGGTGTACCGGGAGCCGAGAGTTGGGATGTAATTCCATGTTCTATCATAGAGTTCTGGAATTTTAAATCCATATACTCTCCACCTTGATCTGATCGAAGCGTTTTAATTGTTTTACCCAACTGATTTTCATCCTGAGTCTTGAATTCCTTGAACTTTTCAAGTGCTTTAGACTTATGTTGTATTAGGTAAATATGCCCAAATCTGGAATAATCATCTACAAAGGAGATGAAATATTCATAACCTCCCCTGGCTTTAACACTCACCAGACCACAAGGTCTGAATGTATAAGCTCAAGAGTTTCTTCGGCTCTATAACCTTTTCCACTAAAAGATTTTTTAGTCATTTTGCCTTCTAGGTAGGCTTCACATACAGGTAAAGTATTTTCTTCTAACTCATTTAGAAGTCCATTCTTTACCAATCTCCCAATCCTATTGAGATTAATGTGACCCAATTTAAGTGCCAAAGATGAGCATTTTCTTTAGGAGAAATTAGTTTGTGTCTTACAATTTTGTATAATTCACTGTTAAAAACTATTTTAACTGAATTAAACCATTGTAAACAATTCTCAAGAAGAGCAACACATAGTACAATACTTTTCCAAAGAAATAAACACTTTATTCAATTGAAAAGAAAATGAAATACAATATTCGCCGGCAAGAAATATAAATAAGGTTTCTAATAAACCCTTAAGCTAAATGTTATCAAATAACAACTTTTTCTTGCCAGACGATTGCTCTTTATTTACTTATTTTCCTCTTTTTCTGTATCTTCTTAAGTTCAGAAGTATGGCTGCAGTCCTTAGTTCTAGAGGATGAACCCTCCTGAGAACTTTTGGAATGGGCAAACAGATTTGCCTCTCCATACTGTTGTCTCTTAACATCCATAAGAAACTGATAATTTTGCAGCTCATTTAGCAGAGAAGTCAGATCATACTCTATGTTGTTCATCGCTGCAGTGCTACGAAATTGCAGAAAACTCTTCGAAAGAGATTCTAGGATGAAAAAAACCTGACATTTCTCATCTATGACAGCTTCGTTTAATTCCGCTATGTTGAAGTGTGCAATCAGATTGAGAACATGTTCTCTCACTTACGTTCCCTCCTTCATGTGCGCGTTGTAAACAAATTTTAGGGCTTCATGCCGAATTTGTTTGGACGGTTGTCTAGAAAAGTTTAGCACAAAATTCATGATCTTACGTGCTGAGACCTTGGCCTCCAGCCTCCTAGCAAAAACATCAGGTATGCTAGCTAGGATATAGGCTTTTGCCTTTTCGTTGGCATTAATTCAGCGATCATATGCACTATCAACAGTTTGAGGTGTGTTTTGAGCAGGGAATTGAGGACACTCCTCATTGTGAACGAACTTAAGATCATGTCCTACCAAGACAATGTTGAGCGTATTCCTTCAAGTTATTATGTTCTCCCCGGTTAATTTTTCAACACCCAGTAAGGAAATAATAGAGCTAGACATTTTTGCTGAAAATTTACAAATAAACTTGTATTAGTTTCTTGCTATAACTCTAATCCAATCATGTTTTAGCTAATTATCAAAGGATTCCTAGGTCGTTTATAATTTGCAATGATACACCAAAAGTTTAGAATGTATGACATCAAAGGGTAATAAAAAACACTCCTCCTCTGGATCAAGACATTCTTGACCAAAACCTAATGCAAGAATAACTTTTATTCCTATAGGCTTTAGTTACCATTATTCGGTCAGGATACATACACAACTTATGTACCTCGTGAGTGTTACCCTCGGACTTTAGATCCTAGAGTCTCCATCAAATAAAAATTGCCGAAGGGAGGACTAGATTGAAAAATAGACTAAGGAGGTCTTTATCCCTTTCGGGTGTCTACTGTGTTCGATCCTCTATGATCAAGCCCTCCGAAGGGATTGTCTGGTCCAGGCCAAACTAGCAGGCTGACAATAGTGATCTTACGGTGTAAACCGACTTAAGAGACCATAGGTTTTGTTTTCACTAAACCTACTCTCACACACTATAAGTACCCTCTCCATTCACCTTGATATTGACTCATATAAACACCATCCGAACGAGGCCATGTATGAGTCTCACGGTGTGAACTTCCCGGAGATACATAGGTGAAAAAATATGTATCATATACACTTTTCCTCCCACTGAATACATTATATCTTTATGAATCTAACTTAGGCTAAACCCGACTAATTGTTCTACCTAAAGTTATCAATATAACTCTTATATCGATAATCAATAAAACTCTTATATTGATTTTATCCTAAGTTTGCTCATATAACTTTTATATTAAGCCTAGGATTTCTAATTTATTAACCCCTTAATAAACCCGCTGACACTACTCTTATTTATAAACCCTCTAATTAAATTTCACTCCCAGGTTAGTTCCCAGGTAGGGATGTTCCGTTTTCGTCAGCTTAAATACCCAAGCCTAGACAGAACTTTCCTTTGACAGAGTTACTCTTTTAATCATTGTTTATAAATCACTTGGTTTCTAATTCTAATCTAATTAGAACTAGATAACCTAAGGTATATTATTTCATAGTGCTAAACATTTTAAAACTATTAATTAACCTTAGGTGACATGCATACTATGTTATAGTGCTTGATCATTCATCTCAAGAATAATAAGACATACATAGCATAATCATCTCATGAAATATAATGCATGTCAATGCTGTCCGTAAATTAATATAACACCTTATATTATTTAATCATGCAAACTATATAATATAACTCTTTATATTATAAATGATGCATGGAAATGCTTAACCTAAGGTGGGATTTCTAAACTAAAAGCATACATTATGCATGACAATAATTACACAACAATTGCATAATTTAAATAGCAAAATTAGACCAATTTTGGCACCCTAAATTCAATTTTAATTAATATAATCTAATTATATTAATTAAAATTAAATAAATTAAATATAAAATATTTTTATATTTAATATATAATTAAAAAATCTGTTTCTGTCGGTTGCATCTTTGAGTGAAACATCTATGGCATTGCAACGCTACGGTTTGTCCTCTTTTGTCGGCTGAATGCATCTCATCAGCACCGTTGCGAAAGGCCTGACCATTGCAACGATGTCCTCACCTGCGCGCTCCTTCCGCAAACGCAGTGTTGCAATGCCAATGAACTGCGTTGCAACGCTACACACAGATAGCAAAGTGAAATCTCCATTTCTTGCTCGTTTTCGCTCCGATCTTCTCAGCAACCACCCTGCCTCGATCGATACGGACTTAAAAACTCAATTTACAATTAAAATTGCCTAAAACACCGGGCCCTTACATTGAACGAGTCAATAAAAATTGTAAATCTAAGTGCCAAAATTGAAAACGTCTAAATTGCAAACCGTTCATACATCTCATGAAAAACAGTAAATCCCACCTCGTTCTTGAAAAATCCAGAACGTAAATCAAGAATGCAATTGGGCTCTGATACCAATTGTAGGGAATCGAACCCCGAAGTGGAAGCGATTGTTAATCGCGCGTTCTCAATTTTGTTATTTAGATTACATTCAAGAACAAATTTAACTAGATTAAGCATATATTAACCAGCGAAAGATTACATTTGAAGAACCTTTCTTCGAGTGCTCCTTCTCCCACTGCTACAATCTCAGCAACACGAACCCAAGTGATCACGAACACTACCACCGGATCTTCTTCATTGTTCTCTAGGTGATGGAGGAAGGTGGGTTCCGTTTAGGTGAGATGAGATACTTTTGTGAGAGAGAGATTGTATTTTGGAACCTTTCCAACAACACAACCAAATGGCACACTTAGGTTTGAAAAAGCTTAGGTTGCTTCTCTTTTACCTAGTTGCATCTTATGCAACTATATATATAAGGAGATAGGGATGAAAATTACCATCTTATCCCTGTTTCATTCTCTCTTTAGTATATAGTTAATATGTGAATCTAATTCACATTAAAACTATATATTATATCAATTATATCACATATAATTGATTTGATATCTCATATATGAAATTGAACACTTCAATTTCATTCCTAACTTTATACCCTCAATATAACCATGTTGAGCCAACGGAGGGATCTAATGGACCTACAGTTCATGAGCTCCAATGATGTGAGACTAACTGATCAAACTCTTTGATCAAGTTAATCAATATTCATTAACTACAAGTCACTCCACTATAGACTTGTAGTTGCACTCTTCTCACAGTAGATTATATTGTGTCTAGTGATATAATCATTACCCATGAGTCGACCCTTCACAGGTTGTTCGTAACTACAGCTGGGTCAAATTACCAGTTTACCCCTATGATTACCTCTTTGTTCCTTAAGCACCACTAATCCTCTAATGAACAACATGTCTAAGGTCCTACCATAGACTCAAACCCTCATAGAGCGTGAGGCCCCGTTGTTCAAGACCTAGAGTCAGTTCTTAAGGGAACAACCTATCTAATTCCTTGATATAGGAATGAGTGAATTCCATCTTGCACAGTTAAGTCCCCAGCTACCTACGAGATTCTGTCCCTGAGAAGGTAGGCTTATTGAGTCGGCTACAGGCCACTCTCACCCATACTAGTCTAAGGACAAACCCCTATAAGCAAGAGTTCTTAACTCGCTCAGGATTCTAGGCGGGTCATTAATGACAATCTATAAATTATCGGTCTTACCCTGTTAACGGTGTTACACTGGTTAGACTAATAATTTGTTGTCCGGTCTTGTATGAACTCTTCATACAGGATGCCCAAATTCGCATGTCAACTACATGAATGAGTTGGATTACCTCATTTGTACTAATTACAAAGTAGGACGTATCCATGGTGTTACCAGAATGAGATTTCCAACCTTATTCTAATACCAAAGACCATTTAGGTTATATTCTTGAACACAATCCAAATAGTGTCCACTACACTGATGTTCAAGATATAATATAACCTCAGAGCTTAGTTTATTATATTTATAAAGCAAGTATATAATTTTATCAAAACAAATAACCCTTTATTTATTTGATCAAAATTACACAAGTTTAGGGCATAAATCCCAACACGAACTACCTGTTAACTTAGCCCGGAAGATGGCGTGAAGCCAACAGACATTGTTTATCTCTTAACAATACTTGTTGACTCTATTTTACCTGATAAACATACTATACATGCACATGGAACACCATAAACATAAACACAGCGGAATAGTGACAATTACGAAACCTACGTAATGAGTAACCCTACTTAAGACTCTCTTGAAAACTGAGACGGGTATGAGCATCACAACCAAAAACATACCCAACCATGGTTTACACAACCACAACCTCTAAAGCACATATAACTATAACTACATTGTCCCCTCAAAATTAACTACACCATATACGTACTTGCTATACAACACCACCCACATACAAAATATCAACTCATGGAGCTTTCAGCAGACTATAGCAGGATTTCAGGCACAGGGAGCTCGATCTCTACTTGAAAAGTTTAGAGCACTGAAAGTATGAGCTATGGAGCTCAGTGAGTGACTGAGTTTAAGATTTAAAAACTGGTAAATCATATCACCTGACCATCTATGAGCATATGCATCTGTAATCAAGCATTAAATATAAACGTGTAATCATAATAGCTTTTCAGAAAACCAACAAGTATGTCGTTAAAATCTCATAAGGCATATAAATAATATTAACCCTTATAAAAACATATACAATCCAAGTTGTGTAAGGCACACCTAGTACAACCAATGTTTACTCTACGATGTAGTGGGGCCCGCCCAACACTCCCATCGTCTTTGTTGTAGTGGGGCTCGCCCAGCATTCACGACAACATTGTTGTCACGGTGTACACTAAACGTCGACAACAAAATATGACCTGTGTGCACACGGTACTATACAACCTCAGGCTCAATATCTTGGTCATTTACTTAATCGAGTCTAAAAAAATCACATAAAAATATTTGAATATGTCTGCTTATCTTTTCTTTCGTAAAACTCAAGCATACTCAGCTCGTTCATAAAAACTGGAAATGTTTAAATTATACTTGTTAGTACATGCTAGCTTGAAATCATAACATTTTCACTAAATTTCGGTAATCAATAAACATATGCTCACGAATGAATGATTATAAATATGTGTTTCAAAGGAAAACAATAAGCATTGAAACCATTTCATTCTAGCAGAATTTTGTATTTTCATAGGCATAATACAAGCACATAAATTATTTCTTCTTGGCCTGTTAAACAAACCAAAACCAAGCTTTAGAACCTCGAGCTCATGAATTTCACACCTCCTCCCGAACTACCTGCTAACTTAGCCCGGAAGACGACGTGAAGCCAACACACATTGTTAAGAGGTAAACAATGTCTGTTGGCTTCACGCCGTCTTCCAAGCTAAGTTAGCAGGTAGTTCGGGAGGGGGTGTGACAAAAGCTATCACACACACACTCAAAAAAGGATTGAATTCAATTTTTAGCTTCTTGAGAATATTTTCTTATCATGAATCTTGATTATGTAATTTCTGAGATTGGAGTCAATATCATCATCTATTGCGTTGATGTTTATTCTAGGATTTTCTCGAGGACTAACAAATATTTATGTTTAGGGGTATTTGATAAATGTAATTCATGATACATTTGTATGGTTAATCTGTTGTAGTTCTGTAGACATTATCAAATACTATCATACGTTTCGACCTTTGTTTTGTAGGAATCAAGCATTCTAGGATAAACATGTTAGAATTGAGGGCAAAAGAGTCATTTTGGTGGCATTAATTGGTATGTGGGCAAGATAATAATGAAGATCAAGTCGTTTGACCCATAGGGTAGTATTGCAACTCTACCTCAATGTTGAGTAAATATGGGAATCCGGACAACGTTGCAATGTTGTCCTTGTAGCATTGCAACGTTGTCCTAGCGTTAGCATTGCAACACTACCACGTGTATAAAAGGGAAGCTTTTCATTCAGAAAAAAAAAGAAGTTGTTTTGAGATGCAACAAACTCTAAAATTGATACTAATGTTGTCCCGAGAAGAATTTTGAAGAGCCAAGAAGGGGACTAAAGGCTCGTGATCGTGAACAACGTGTCGGAACTGAGTGTTGACAAGTGACCTAAGTTTCTTTTCTATTTCCTTCTCTTGTGACCTAAGTTTCTTTTCTATTTCCTTCTCTACTTCTTGAGTTTTAGGCATGGTTGATAAATTGTTTGCATTGTATATTTGTGTTTTAAACGTTTTCTATGGTCATATATTATGTGAATCTTGTTTATTTGTAATTAATTTGAATATAGACTTCTTTTATGCATCTCGCTTTGATGTCTTAACCTTAGGTCGAGGTTTTGCATGTTTAACTAAACTTTGCTTAAGAAAGTGGGTTTCGTTATAGAACATTAGATGCATGACTAAGTTTGATTTATTGCATGGGAATGAACGACAGGTTGATTTGTTTCTATGCATGTGTTTAATTGGGCTTGAAAAAGTCAAATGATTGAATAGGAATTCGTTGTTAAGTTATCAATATTAAATTAAATTATTAATTAATTGAAGTTGCATGTAATGTAGCCAACCATATTTATTTTTCAAACTTAGACTCCAAAGCATGTAAATATTAGTTAGGTTTTATTTATTCTTAATTCTAAAGTTTGGTTCTCCAAATAAAATTAGGTACAATTAATTGTGATACTTAATTAATCTATGAAATCAAGTTCCAGTGATCGATCATAGCCACTTTTATCTAAAATCTTAAGTGGTCTATGAAATTATAAATTCTATCATTTTATAGGGCCTTCGAAAAGCCATATATAATCTTTGCCTTAGAATGAAAATTATGCTTGTCGAAGATCCTATCAAATTGTAACGCCCGCAATATTCAACTATCATTGAATTCGAGGTTTGAATTTAAATTCTCAAAAAAAAATCACATAAGAATTCAGTTTGGAGAGTTTATTTAATTGTTTTGGGCCTTTCAATGGTTGGAATTTTGGTTTGTTGCATTATTGTAATTAATTTAAAGATGATGGACAAGTTTGAAAAAGAGAGAGAGAAATTTAAATTAGGGTTTGAAGAGACCCTTCATTGTCCTTTAGTGGGTACACAAATCGAGGCATCTTCTTCCTCTTTCTCCTCTATATCAATGAGAAGGCCTCCCCCATGGAAGACCTTCAACCGTCGCCTCCCTCCGACCCATGAACGCAGCAACAACAACAAGCCGATGACGTTGCGTCTATTGTATCATGTGCGTCGTGCCTCGGATCTACCATCTATTGCGTCGAACTGAACAACAACCCTCATCGAAACGACTCCGCCGCTCGTTGTCAGCTGAGAACTGAAGCCGACGTGGTCCGTCGCATGCCCTGGAACAATGAACCCTCGTTGGAATCGTAGCTTTCGCCCAACCTTACAGCCACTGATTCAACGTTTGGTTCGAGCTTTTGAGGGAGTTTCAGACCAGTTTTGACTAAGATAGGACTGGTTCTGGATAGATCGGCAAGTGGGCATTCCAAAAACATATTCAACGTGCCAAGACGTGTCGTCGCTGCCTTCGCACGCGCCACCTCTCGTCGATGTTAGCCATTTCGATTAGTTTCGATCCTCGATTCCGTTTTGAGCTTCCATTGTGGTAAATTCGATTAATTATTGCTAGTGTTTAAGCAACCCATGTACGGTTTTAGTAATTAAGAATTTTCTTATTTAATAGGAAATAAAGGGTACCAAAGGGGAGTAAAAAACATGGAAGTAAAATGAGATCACAGGATTAAGAAACTCTCGAGCTTAAATCACCAAAGGATTTAAAGTAAAGGTAAATTGGAAAAAATAATAAAGACCTCTAAGTCCTTAGATTTAAGGATTCATTGGATTTTAAGTAAAATTCTTATTGTTTGACTGTAATGTAATTTAGGAGAAGTGTTGATTGAACAGGTTCACAGGAATTAGGAGAAGAAGGATATTTAGGATTTTGAAGCTAAAAGTCTAAGGTAAGGGAACCCACGCCGACTTTCTTTTTAAATTTGGATTTTATGTTTTAAAACTATGATTTATAAACAACGTTTGAATGTTAATTTTACCTTTAAATGTCATGTCTTGTTCTGAAATCTTTTGATTTTTAATACTTGTGAAATTCCTAAGCCATGAATGTTGCATCGTTATTTGAACGAAAATGTATTGTCTAATCTTATGTATACTGTGATTATTGCATTATGATTTACTGGTCATGTTGAGACCTCATCCATGTATGCATGTTTCATGTAAAATTGTTTACACAAGCTGTGACAATTAAGCTACTGATTAGTTTTATAAAATGAAAGCCATGAATGTAAAAGGGTCTAAGGGACTCAAATATAAAAAAGGTATGTGAGGTACTAAAACGAAAAAGCCATGAATCAGGATAACTTAATTGACCACTAGAAGCCAAAGAGAAAGGTCATGTTCTTTTTAAAGAAAATGTTAGGTCATGCTTATGAATGTTTAAAGCCATGATTGTATGTGATTGCATGTCCCAAAACCCCAGTAGTGGGGTCACTTACTGAGTATTATTTACAATACTCACCCTTCCTTTTAAAAATGTTTTTAGGAAAAGCAAGAGCATACAGGGCGAATGATGAGGATGCGCTACGAAAGTCATGGGGATAGACAGGGTGACCCATATACTAATGAAAAGTTAAATTACAAGTTAGTCCGTAAACTTTTAAGTTCTAAGAAATGCAGCCAGTAGAATTCGAACATGGGCACGGGTGTAACTAGATTGAGTGTTTTACCACTGGAGAAACAAAACATTTCTTTAGATTAGATGCATTATAAAAAAATATAATTATATGTTGTTATTTTGTTTAAAACCAAATCGTTACATATTATAGGGTACTAAATTTTAAAATTTTTGGGAGGGCCATGTCCCCATATAGATCCGCCCATGGGGATAGAAGTCATGTCTTCCGCATTCTTTAGAACTATCATGTTTTATTTTTATTATTTTTTATAAAGAGAATTACTGGTTTAAATGTTATATTTGTTCTGAAAACCGAGGTTGAACTTGATCTATAATTATTTTAAATGCATTGGTTTTGTGGGATCCCAAATTAAAAAGGTTTTATTTTTGACGAATTTTACTCCTCTAATCTTATTTTACGACCTCAAGTACATGCATGAGTAGTAATGGCCCTAGGGAAAGGTGTAGTCGTTACAGTTGGTAGTAGAGCCTGAGGTTATGAGTTCTGTAGACTCGCTTATAACGTAAGCAAACAAGTATCCCATGGCTAAGTAGCAATTCCCAGTCATCGGCAGGTATGCCCTTGAAAGAAAGTTTCGTTTCATTCATGAAAAGTATGTAGATTTATATGTAAAGCCATATGTATATAAGATTTGAGCATAATGTATTTCTGAGCTATGAAAGAATGAAAATATGTGATTTCTACTGCTTGTTCATAGAAAGAAAATGGCTATATATGAAGCTATATGTATATATGATATGAAAATGATGTATTTCTATGTTGAGGAAAAAGAATGCGTGTGATCTCTACGGTTGGTGGTAGAAAAGAAAGACTTGAGTTAAGAATGTTATTACCTAAAGGAAGTTTTGTAACATGAGACACTTGTGTGTTATTGAAAAGATTTTGATTTAGACAAAAGAGGGAAGAGTATGTCTTAAGAGACTGAAGTTGTTTCAGGGTCGCTAAGAAATTAAGTTCATTAAGTAGAACTTTGAAAGATAATGTTATTGAAGGGAATGAGAATACAAGCGCAGCGAAAGACGATCGAATCGTCGTGGTATTGTTGTGCAATTCAATTTCATTAAAACTAAACTATCACATAGTATAGGCTAAACATGCTTTTCTAGAAGGAAAACAACAAGTTAAAGTTGTACTTACTTGTTGAAGACGGTTTTCAAGCTTTCCTTCCAAAGATCACAAACTCTTTGTGGCTTCTCAACGATCTCGATCTCCTCTCGTGAACAACGAACTGAACACCTCCACTTGGTTTCTCGGTTGTTCTACTTTAGGTAAAAAGAGGATTGTGGGATCATTCTTTGGTTTTGGGAGGAGAATTTGAGAGGGAATTTTGGTTGCTTCTTTTGTTGAGAATTCCAAAAATGAGAAAATGGTTAATGAACCCTTCTTGCAAAGGGGTTTAAATAATGGAGATAGGTGGAGTTGAAATCTGCACCTATTTACCATTTTATCACAACCATAGGTTATGCAAATCATATTTGCATAACCATTTATAATAAGATATCTCATATCTCATTTTACAAATCACATTTGTATTATTGCGGATTTTTAAATTGAATCACATCCAATTTAATATCTCTCAATATAATTTCTCCAAATTAGCCCTAATTCAACAATTAGGCTAACCTATAGTTTATTATGAATCTCATTCACATTAAACTATATAATATATCATTTCTATCTCATAGAAATGACATAATTACGCTTTAGTGAACTTGAACACTTCAAATTCACACCAAAATTGAAAACCTTATATTCATCCAGTTTGAGCCAACCGAGGGACCTTATGGACCTACTGTGACGAGCTTCAATGATCTGAGATTAACCTATCAAACTCTTTGACTCGGTTAATCAACATTCATTAGCTACGGTAACACTCCACTAAAGCCCGTAGTTACACTCTCGTCAGTGTAATACAAGATGTGTCCATTGATATAACCAATACCCATGAGTCGACCCTTCACAAGTTGTTCGTAGACACTGCTGGGTCAAATTACCATTTTACCCCTGTGTCTACTTCTTGCTCCTTAAGTCTCCACTGCTCCTCTAATGAACAACAACGTTGTAATGGTCCAACCATACACAACAACCCTCTCGTGCCAGTGAGAGGGTGGGCGCCCGTTGTCCAAGCCCTGGAGACAACATTGAAGGGAACAACCCCTCTAGTTTCCCTAAAGTCGGGAACGAGTGAATTTCATCTCGCGTAGTTAAGTTCCCAGCTCCCTACTTGGTCCTGTCCCTGAGAAAATAGGCATATTGGGCGAGTAACTGTGAAGACCCTCACCCATACTAGTCAAAGGACAGACCCCCACAGACAGGAGTCCGTAACACGCTCAGGATTCATGTCGAGTCACTAATTGTCATCTACGAAGTTATTAGTCCATACTGTTAACTGATGGGAATAAACGTCCCAATGCATTGGAAGACGATCGAATCATCGTGGTTATGTTATGCAATTTAATTTCGTAAAAAAACTAATTATTATATAATTTAGGCTAAACATACAACCGATGAAAGGAAAAACAGCAAGTACTTACTTGTTGAAGACGTTCTTCAATGTTTCCTTTCCGTTCACGAACTCTTCGTGGTCTCCTTGACCTCAATGACCTCAATCTCTTCACACGAACACCGATCGGACACTTCCACTAGGTTACACGGTTGTTCTATTTTAGGAAGAAGGAGGATTGTGGGATCCTTCCTTTTGGTTTGGGAGGAGAAATTTAGAGAGAGTTCGAGAGAGAAGATAGTGCTTCTTTTAGTAAGAATTCCAAAAATGAGCTTAAGTCTTATGAACCCTTCTTGCAAAGGGGTTTATATTGTGGTGATAGGTGGAGTTGAAATCTCCACCCATTTACCGTTTTACCACTACTATAGGTTATGCAAATAATATTTGCATAACCACATATTAAAAGATATCTCATATCTCATTTTACAAATCATATTTGCATTATTGTGGATTTTTAAATTGAATCACATCCAATTTAATATCTCTCAATCTAATTTCTCCAAATTATCCCTAATTCAGCAATTAGGCTAAAATATAGTTTATTATGAATCGCATTCACATTAAACTATATATTATATCATTCATATCTCATATAAATGAAATTAATACCCTATAGTGAATTTGAACACTTCAATTCACACCAATATAGTGAACCTTCTTTTAATCTAGTTTGAGCCAACCGTGGGACCTTATGTACCTATAGTGATGAGCTCCAATGACTCGAGATTAACCTATCAAACTCTTTGACCCAATTAATCACCATTCATTAGTTACAGTAACACTCCACTAAATCCCGTAGTTGCACTCCGGTCAGTGTAAGAGAAGTTGTGTCCACTGATATAACCAATACCCATGAGTCGACCCTTCACAGGTTGTTCGTTGACATTGTTGGGTCAAACTACCGTTTTACCCCTTTGTCTACTTCTTGCTCCTTAAGTCCCCACTGCTCGTCTAATGAACAACAACGTTGTAATGGTCCAACCATACACAACAACCCCTCATGCCAGTAAGAGGGTGGGCGCCCGTTGTCCAAACCCTGGATACAGCACTTAAGGGAACAACCCCTCTAGTTTCCCTAAATGCGGGAACGAGTGAATTCCATCTCGCGTAGTTAAGTTCTCAGCTCCCTACTTGGTCTTGTCCCTGAGAAAATAGGCATATTGGGCGAGTAACTGTGACCACCGTCACTCGTACTAGTCAAAGGACATACCTCTGCATACAGGAGTCCGTAATACGCTCAAGATTCAGGTCGAGTCACTAATGGTCATCTACGAAGTTATTAGTCCATGTTGTTAACGGTGTTACATCAGTAGGTCTAATAATTCACGATCTGATCTTGTACAATCTCATTGTACATGATGCCCCCACTCGCATGTAAACCACATGAACGAGTCAGATCACCTCGTTTGTATCTTAATACAAAGGGGGTCGCAGCCACAACGTATCCTGGATTAGGTCTCCAACCTCATCCATATACTGTAGACTATTTGGGTCATTTACTCGAACGTGACCTCCCTGTGTGTCCACTACACATCGTTCAAGTTCTAGTTCTCTCATATATTCAATGACCCTGGAGCTTAGTTTATTGGACAAAGTTTGTAATAAATGCGAGACACAAAATGATGAAATAAATAACTATTTATTAATTTCAAATAGTAATTTACAAACAGAACGAGATTAGGACAAGCATCCTAACATACTCCCACTTGGACTAAGCTAGTGGAGTAAATACATTTCTGATATGTACATAAATTACAATGAATTAATACAATAAACTAGGGCATTGAATACCCGTTTACATATCTCCCCCTTGCCCTTGTAACGAAGCACTCGAAGACCTAGACTCTCTAGGTGGCCCTCAAACACCTGAGTCGTGAATGGCTTTCTAAATGGATCAGCTACGTTGTGCTCTGACGCTATCTTACGTGACAAACGCTATCTGCGTGACTATCACGTCTCCGCAGTGCACAATCTCCCATATGAGGTGATGCTTCCGCTTAATATGTTTGCCTCTCTTATGCCTCCGAGGCTCTCTAGAGTTGGCTACTGCACAACTTTTGTCACAAAATAGTGTGATTGGCAAGTTCATATTTGGAACAACTTCCAAATCTGTCATGAACTTCCTAAGCCAAACAGCTTCCTTTGCAGCTTCACAAGCCACAACGTACTCCGCTTCCATAGTGGAATTAGTGATGCATCCCTGCTTGATGCTTCGCCATACTACAGCTCCTTCATTCAGAATGAAGGTTGACTCCGAAGTGGATTTCCTAGAATCCTTATCGGCCTGAAAGTTAGAATCTGTGTATCCCGTAAGGATTAAATCCTTACCGCCATACACTAGGTTGTAGTTCCTCGTTCTCCTAAGATACTTGAGGATTGCTTTTATGGTTGTCCAGTGATCTAATCCTGGATTGGATTGATACCTACTTACTATCCCTACTACATAACAGATGTCGGGCCTAGTACACAACATAGCATACATCAAGCTCCCTACAGCTGAAGCATAGGGGATCCGTCTCATATCCTCAACCTCTTGAGGAGTCTTAGGACACTTATCCTTAAACAGGTGAATCTCGTGACTGAAAGGCAACAAATCCTTCTTGGAGTTCTGCATCTTATATCTAGACAACATCTTGTCAATATAAGACTCTTGAGACATAGCCAGCGTTCTGTTCTTCTGGTTTTGGACAATCTGGATACCTAGAACATACTGAGCTTCTCCGAAATCTTTCATTTGAAATTGCGAAGCTAGCCATTTCTTTACGTTAGTAAGAAATCCTACCTCATTCCCAATGAGAAGGATATCATCCATGTATAATATCAGAAATACGACAGTTTTGTCAATGATTTTCTTGTAGACACAAGGCTCATCAACATTCTGACCAAAGCCATAAGATTTAATTGCTTCATCAAACCTTATATTCCAAGACCTCGAGGCTTGTTTCAGTCCATAAATAGACCTATGAAGCCTGCAAACCTTTTTCTCTTGGCCTTGAGTTATGAACCCTTTAGGCTGGTCCATGTAAATGGTTTCATCAAGGTTGCCATTCAGAAAGGCGGTCTTGACATCCATGTACCATACCTCGTAGTCATAATACGCGGCAATGGTCAGAAGGATCTTGATCGACTTTACCATGGCAACAGGTGAAAAGGTTTCCTCATAGTCAACCCATTCGACCTTAGTAAAATCCTTTGCGACTAGTCGTGCTTTGAAGGTTTGCACCTTCCCATCTACGCCACGTTTACGCTTGTAGATCCATTTGCAACCTATAGGTTTTACCCCATCCGGTTGATCCACAAGCTCCCAGACATAATTGAAGTACATCGACTCCATTTCTTGGTACATAACTTTAATCCATTCGTCATTGTCAACATCTGCCATTGCCTGATCATAGGTCAATGGATCCTCGTAGACATCATCAGGATTGACGACTTGGGTTTCAGCAAAACCCATGTAACATTCAGGCTATCTAACAGCCCTCCCATAACGTCGAGGCATTTCCAACTTTTGGGAACGGACTTGACTTGACGTGTTAGGATCAACAACACTTGTTAACGTACTAGCCCCATCAGCAACTCTTGTTGATGTACTGTCCATTTCGTTAAATACGATTTTGCCCCTAGGCAAATGATCCCTGATGTGGTCTTCCTCAAGTAATGTGACGTTTATCGACACAAGCACCCTATTTTCCTTAGGATCGAAAAATAGTCCACCCCTAGTCTCTTTTGGGTTACCTACGAATAGGCACAATTTTGAACGGGGTTCCAATTTCTTCGGATTTGACACCAACACGTGGGTCGGGCATCCCCAAATTCTCAAATGGTGTAAACTACCTTTACGGCCATTCCAGAGTTCAAAAGGTGTTTCACAAACACTCTTCGACGGAACATTGTTCAAAATGTAAACCGGAGTCTCAACTGCGTAACCCCAAAAAGAATCACAGCTCATCATCGACCGAACCATGTCCAACTAGGTTCTGTTTCCCCTCTCCGATACACCATTCTGCTGTGGCATACCAGGTGCTGAGAGTTGGGGCGTAATTCCATGTTCTATCATATAGTCCTTGAATTCAGTGTCCATATACTCTCCACCTCGATTCGATCGAGGTGTTTTATGGTTTTACCTAACAGATTCTTAACCTCAGTCTTGTACTCCTTGAACTTTTCAAAAGTTTCAGACTTCCTATGCATTAGGTAAATATACCCATACCTCGAATAGTCATCTATGAAATATACGAAGTATTTGTAACAACCTCGTGCTTTAACACTCATCAGACCGCAGAGGTCAGAATGTATAAGCTCAAGGGGCTCCTTGGCTCTATATGTTTTTCCACTGAAAGGACGTTTGGTCATTTTGTCTTCGAGGCATGACTCACACACCGACAAAGAGTTTTCTTCTAACTGACTTAGAAGTCTACTCTTCACTAGTCTCTCAATCCTATTGAGATTAATGTGGCCTAACCATAGGTGTGAAAGATGGGCATTTTCTTTTGGAGAAACTTTAACTCTTTTAGTTCGTGTTTCTGCATTTTTAAATAACTCAGTGTTCAAAACACTTTTGACCGAATTAGGCTTTAAAACATACAAATTTGACTTAAGTAAGCAGAACAAATTAGATTACCATTTCTGGAAATAAATACTTTATTACCATGAAAAGAAACGGATATACATTGTTCTAAAAGACAGGAAATAGAAACGAGGTTTCTAGTAAACCCTGGAACTATATACATGTTGCTAACAAAATGTAATTGCTGCCAAAGAAAAACTTCACTTTGTCGATAGCTGCAGCAGAGACGATCTCCCTAGATCCAACTCGCAGAGTCTGTTGGGGTTTGTGCCCTAAAACTTGTAGTTTGTAATTATGTAATAAAGTGTTATTATCAATAAAGAGTTATTGTTCGCTATCTATGAGTTTGCCTTTATCTAAACCCTAAATCCAATAAACTAAACATCCAAGGTTGTTAAATGAATCTTTAACTGAATGTAGTGTACATATAAAGGATCTCGGTTCGAGATACAGCCTAAAGAGTCTATAGTTATGGCATAAGGTTTGGGTACCTTACTCTGGTAAAACTATGGATTTGGCCCACTTTGTATTTGTACAAACACTGTGATCCTAACGTGTTGCTATAGATGACATGTGAGTGAGGATATCTTATGTAATGAGATTACATAAGACCGGAGCACGAAATAGTAACCTCTAGTTGTAACTCCGTTGACTAGTTAGGTTTCTATTTCACTAGGATGACCTAGGCAACTTGATCTTAATTCTGAGTAGGTTACGAACTCCACATTCATGAGGGATTGTCCTTTGACTAGTATGGGTGAGAGTGGCCAGATTCGCCGACTCAATATGCCTACCTTCTTGGGGACAAGACCGAGTGAGCAGCTGGGAACTTAACTTAGCAAGATGAAATTCACTCATTCACGCCTACTAGGGTAAGTAGAGGAATGTTCCCTTAAGTGGTGACTCCGGGGCTTGAACAAAGGGCCCGTCCCTCTCATTGGCCTGAGAGGGACTTTGTTTGTTGGTAGGACCACAAACAAATTGTTCATTAGAGGAGCACTGGTACTTAAGGAACAAGATGTAAATTAGGGGTAAAACAGTAATTTGACCTAGCTGGTGTTACGAACATTCGTGAAGGATTGACTTGTTGTTATTGGTCAATATCCGTGGACACAGAAATATATCAGCAGTGAGAAGAGTGCAGTTGCGGGACTTTAGTGGAGTGTTCCCGTAGTTAACGAATGTTGATTGGGAGGTTAATGAGATTAACCGATAAGTCTCGTATCGTTGGAGCTTCTGATATGTAGGTCCATTAGGTCCACCTTCTAGCTCGTATAGGGTTCTTAGATCATTTGAATTTGAAATGTTTAAATTCATAAGGGAATAAACTTAATCTATATGGATACGATATAATATATAGTTTTGGAACTATATATTATAAATTTAATGTGAATATGATTCATATTAAATTATGTGAGATAATTAAATATTTGAAAGAGTTCAAATATTAAATTCAAATGTGAATGTGATTCATATTTGAAAATTATAGGTTAAATTTAATGTGCATTAGATGTGCATTAAGACTATAGGATTAGGGGATAAATGATTAAATGTGATTTAATCTAAATTAAATATAAGATATTTAATTAATTAAATATGATTTAATTAATGATTAATTAGATTAATCAATTTTATTAATTTAATTGTTAAATTAATGGGAACGTGTCAGGAGGACACGTTTCCACTTCCCTCCAACTTCCCATCGATAGGGAGTGGGAGAAGTTGATTCCTCTTACGTGCTTCTTCTCTAATTGTTAGAGGTGAAGCAAATGGATGAATGATGAACGATCGATCAAATTCACAAAAGAAGAAAAATTCTCTCATCTCTCTCATTCTCAAAATCTTTCAATTGTTGGAATCCTTCCCACAAAGGAGAGGTCTAAGCACTCAGAGATATAGAAGGTGCTCTCTGTTGGTAATGTCCTGTTCTGTAGAAGAAGAGAATCAGAGAAGTTCCTCAGTTGTTGAAATCTCGTGGAGCAAGGAGTTGCTGTTTCCTGTGAAAATCAACAAAGGTAATACTTCTATTCCTTTTAGTTTAATTGTTAAACTTATGTATGTTTGTATGCAACTATCCATGTCTAATTAGATTAGAATTTCCATGCTTGTTCTGTTTTATCAATGTAAGAGTTTTTGCATTTCAACCAAAACAAACTTACAAATTACGATACCAAACTCGTTTTCGCTGTTCAAGGAGATCAAATCTCCATCAATTGGTATCAGAGCAATTCTTATTTTGTTTTGTTTGAAGCAAAATTGCATTTATTTGGTGGGCATTTGCATTTGGTTTGCTCTAAAACTAGTTTAGCAATATTTTGGTCTTAGTTTACTTTTGATTTGATCAATTTAAGTGTAAAGGCCTTTGCGTTTTGGGCAATTAAGTGCTTTATCGAGTCTGTATTCGAGTTAAGAGTCGTTCGGGACCAGTTTCATGTAATTCGATTGAGAATCGAAGGAGAATTTGTTGATTCATGCTGTTGTGTTAGAACAAGAAAGGCCACTGCCGAAGCAGCAGCGTTGCAACGCCGTTCTTCAGCGTTGCATCGCTGAGGAACGGCGTCGCAACGCTAGACTCCCTATCGATGCGGGAGCTCCAAGGGTCAACGGCGTTGCAACGCTGCCCCTCATCGTTGCAACGCCACCCCTAAAGAAAGTGCGCGCGCGGACGAAACGGGCGTTGCAACACTCACATCAGCGTTGCAACGCCGTGATGGCATTCCAGCAGCTACAGACCAGATCAGCAGTTTGGTTTATTTTTGGTCCGGTTCGAGCGATTCAAGTCCGGTTCAAGGCGTTTTGGACCGGTTTTATGTAAGAAAATTATTGTAATTTTATTTTTTTGCACTTTAGGGGCCAAATTATTCCGATTTTACAACTATATTACTTTATGAATGTCATTTAGATTATTCCCACCTTAGGATAAGCATGTTCATGCATTTTATTGGTATAATTGTTATATGAATATGGTTAAGATGCATGATTAATTTATTTTTCATGAGTAATGAATTATAATTGTTATAATTAGATTATATGGAAAATAAATTGCATTGAGCATGAAATTACTTAGTTTAAAATAAATGTTATTTTATTTTAAGTAATTTAATTATTCAATTAGTTGAATATTAATTTTATTTATAATTCCAACAATGGTTTTATAATATAGTTTCTTTATCATAGGTTAATTATTATATTTATAAAAGTTATAAATTAAAGGAGTTTTAGAAACCATAACCTATAATAAAGAAATGCATGCAAACATAGGAACTTGGGTTAAAATTTAAATTAGTTTTAAATTGTTTAAAATTAATTTAGACCTAAGTTTTAATTTCTAATAGGATTAGAAATTAGTCTTACGTAGTATTTTAAATAGTTTAAAATATAGTATGACATTAGGACTTTTGTTATAAGGGAACTCTACTGGTGAAGTTATGTCTAAGGTTGGGGGTACTTAAGCTAACGGTTAACGGAACACCTCCTACCTGGGAACTTCAGTTGAATTAACCTTAGTTCTATTTTATCTCTAGGTAATTAAAATGTTTATTCACCTAAACATAAGGTTAAAAGACCTAGTTATAATAGTTATAATAGGCATAGACTTAGATAGATTCTTTTAACCATAATCCGACTAAGTTAAACCTATACCCTAATCTTAGGAGTTTCAGTGGGAGGAAACGAGATGTTCACATCGAGTTTACTCTCACGTCCTCAAGCGTTCACACCGTGAGTTCCATGTTCGGCTACATGGCGTCAATAGAGCGTCCCCCTACGTTATGTGTTTATATGGTTCAATACACTAGAAGAAAAAAGGATTTTAATGACGGGCATTACCCGTCATTAAAGTGTTTTGATGACGGGCGCGCCCGTCATCTATGCGAGTGTCATTGTATGTTACAATGACGAACATTGTCCGTCATTAAAAAGCGACTGTCATTGTAACATATAATGACAGACATTTTTAATGACGGGCAATGTCCGTCATTAAAGGTCTTTGACCGTCATTAAAAGTGTTTGTCATTATAGCCTATAACGACAGACACTTTTAATGACGGGCATTGCCCGTCATTGTTTTGTTCGTAATTTAAGAAAAAAAAAATTGTTGTTTGCTTCAATGGCTCTAACAAAGAATATTAATATTTCGCAAAATTCGTACACAAAAATCTCAATACTAATATATTTTTACACAAGTAATCTTACCAACTTAACTTTAATTAATAAAATATAAAGTACGTACTAAAAGAAGTGTATTACATATCAGAAAAATATATATACAACTACATTTCAAAGATAAGAAAAATTGCTTAACAAAATAAAGAACCCAACTTCTACTTCATGCTCTTCTTCCTCTTATCATCAGCTAATTGATCTTCATACCTGAAACTTTCCATATCGCAATTGTTGGGATTTTTGTTCTAAACTCGTGTTTGTAAATTACTGTTTGAAATTAATAAGAGTTATTTATTTCATTACTTTGTGTCTCGCAATATTTATAAACTTTTGCAATAAACTAAGCTCCAGGGTCATTGAATTTATGAGAGAACTAGAACTTGAACGGTGTGTAGTGGACACACAGGGAGGATCACGTTCGAGTTAATGACCCGAATGGTCTACAGTATATGGATAGGGTTGGAGACCTAATCCTTGATACACTGTGGATGCGGCCCACTTTGTATTAGATACAAACGAGGTGATCTGACTCGTTCATGTGGTTGACATGCGAGTGAGGACATCCTGTGCAATGAGATTGTACAAGACCGGACTGTGAATTATTAGACCTACTGATGTAACACCATTGATAGTAAGGATTAATAACTTCGTAGATGACCATTAGTGACTCGACCTGAGTCCTGAGCATGTTACGGACTCCTATCTGCGGGGGTCTATCCTTTGACTAGTACGGGTGAGGGCGGTCACAGTTACCCGCCCAATATGCCTATCTTCTCAGGGACAGGACCAAGTAGGGAGCTGGAAACTTAACTACACGAGATGGAATTCACTCGTTCCCGCCTTTAGGGAAACTAGAGGGGTTGTTCCCTTAAGTGTTGTCTCCAGGGCTTGGACAACGGGCGCCCACCTTCTCACTGGCCCGAGTAGGGTGTTGTGTATGGTTGGACCATCACAATATGTTGTTCATTAGAGGAGCAGTGGGGACTTAAGAAACAAGAGGTAGACACAGGGGTAAAACGGTAATTTGACCCAGCCGTGTCTACGAACAACCTGTGAAGGGTCGACTCATGGGCATTGGTTATATCAGTGGACACGTAATATTCTCTTGACCGCGGGAGTGCGGCTACGGGCTATAGTTGAGTGTTACCGTAGTAGCTAATGAATGTTGATTACTTAGGATCAAAGAGTTTGTGAGTTAATCTCGGATCATTGGAGCCCGTCACTGTAGGTCCATTAGGTCCCTCGGTTGGCTAAATCTGGGTTAAAAGAAGGGTTAATGTTTTTGTATGAAATTGAAGTATTCAATTTCACTTTAAGGGCATTTATGTCATTTATATGAGATATGAATGATATAACATATAGTTTAATGTGAATGAGATTCATAATAAACTATTGGTTAGCCTAATTGTTGAATTAGGGCTAATTGGAGAAATTAATTGAGAGAAATTAAATTGGATGTGATTCAATTTAATTAATCCACATTTATTGCAAATGAGATTTGCAATATGAGATATGAGATATCTTATATTATGTGGTTATGCAAATGAGATTTTCATAACCTATGGTTGTGGTAAAGTGGTAATAATGTGGAGATTTTAACTCCATCATTTCCACTATTTAATCCCTTCTTGCAAGAAGGAATGCAAGCTTTCACTTTCATTTTTTGGATTTCACCCAAAAAGAAGAGTTTTTCTCTCAACCTTTTTCTCTCAATTCTCCTCCTTTTTTTCAAAACAAAAGTCCCACCACTTTTCTTCTTCCTAAGGAAGAACAACCGAGAAGGTCGTTGGTGGTGTTCGTTTTGTACGAGAGAAGCGATCGTTGAGAAGCACGAAGTGTTCGTGACCAAGGAAGAAACCTTGAAGTTTTTGTCTACAACAAGTAAGTAAACTTCTCCTTACTGTTTTTCTTCCTCTTTTGCATGTTTAGCCTAGATCTAAGAGTTAGATCATTTTAACAAGATCAAGTAGTATAATGATACCTTGACGATTCGATCGTCTTCCGCTGCGCGGGGATTTTCATTCCCTTCAGCAATAGCTACGGTATTGACATAAAAATCAATTAAGATTGTCACCATTAACCTTAAAATGTAGAAGTTTGTAAATAGCAAAAATGTAAACTAGTTTTCAATTTTTCCCTTCAGTGCTTTCAAATACAATTAATTTGCAACAAAATTCTTCCACAATCTAACCTTTTGGTACAGTTCAGTAACAAAAGACTAAAGAAATAATTTGGTAAGCAACACATTTAGCACAAATAACAAACTGTCCATTTTCATTTTGTCTTACTTGAAGAACTGCAAATCACCAAAAGCCTCCAATAAATGGGTATGTTTGACATCAAACAATATGGACAAAGAACCTATAAATAATAATTTGTTGTCATGATGGAAACACTTACCTCCTCCACACGTATTGCCCTTGAAAAATCATAAGTATGCAACTCTAACTACAAGAGAGAAAATCTTTCCTTGAAAAATAAAAAAAGCAAGCTCAAGCTACCAACTTACTAGTAAAAAACAATAAAAATCCAATTACTGACCCTTAGATAATGGAAATAAAAAAAGCATATCCTTTTATTAACTAGTATTCTTTATATAAACAAGCATTTATACATTTATCTAAACCATCTTAAATAAGTAATCAACTCAAATTTTTACTAAGTACCTTGTTCAAACAATGAAATTACAGTCAAGCCACCTCATTATATTCATGTGTTTATTTGAATCACTCAAAACAAAATATTCATAATTATATAAATCATAAACTTAGAACCACTATGTCATAGGTGATCTGTACACCAACCACTATGTCACACTCAACAATTATGCATATTGTAAAAACATCAAAAGCAAACAAACACATATTAATTATATAACCTTAAACCAAAAAAAAAAATGAAAGAAGAACCAAAGATTTGAACGCAAAATAAAATCATTGGCCATTGGCCATTGAAGATCTGCAACTTTTTATTTTTCATTGTAAACAATGGCTGAGAGGCAAAACAAAAATGAATCAAATGAAATTAACTTAAATAAAAATCCAAATAGATTAAGTAGTCTTGAGCCTTAGAATGCTCTATTAGCTAAAGACATGTAAAACTAAATAAGTCATTCAACAATTAAAACAACTTATCATGACTTACTTGATTATTGTTAATGCTCTCAGTTTGTTGTTCGACAATGCTCCCATCACAAACAATGACGTTTCCACTGCTAGAATTATCCTTAGAAAAAACAAAAACAAAATGAAACTATGTAATCCTTGACCGCAATTCGATTTCTAAATCAAGAACAAAATTTTGGTTGGAACAAAGGCACATTCTCAGGGGAAAATGGGGCAAACAATGAAGATTTATCTATTTATAAGAGACTTTTTCAGCTCTTTCTTGGGAGAATGCAATAACCACAATGATAAATGCACAAACATACATCAAGTAAAAATAATAATATTTCAAAGATAATTTTCTATGTTAGTTTTTTTTTAGTTTTTTTTCTAAACTAAACTCACCTCCTCAATAAAACTAAACTCAACCCTCAATCAAACCAATGGCAACAATCCATCAAACTAAACTCAAACATTAAGTTTTTTCCTACAAACAACATATTTTTTTTTCTCCTAAACTAGCAACAAAAACATCCATGTTATAGATCAATGTACATTTTTCCCTAAACTAGATTAACACACATAATTTTAATAAAAAAAGTTCCTAAACTAACAGTAACACAACATCCATGATTTTAATAAAAATTTCCCTAAACACAACATACAAATTTTTAATAAAATTTTTGGTTACAAACAACCTTCGGTGAGCCCGACAAAGGTGAACTCCTACAAAGGCTGACTGATCGGTGTAGATCTGGCCCTCAATGAAGTAGATCTGCAAACGAAGGACCGGATCTGCAAGTTTTAGACTCCGACAGCGACTGCCAAGAACCGGACGACAGCGACACTTGTAATCGGCGACTCCCAAACACTGGACGACGGCGAAGAAGATCAGCAGATCTGTGGGCGGCGAAGAGAGTGAGTCGGAACGAAGGAGAGTGTTGAGAGAGAGAAATCGAGGGAGACGGTCGGAGACGAACGACCCGATGGCAGCGGCAAAGCGATTCGGCGAGAGTTCGCGTTCGGCCAAGGAGAAGGAGAGGCGGCCGACGGCGGCGACGAGGTGATTCCCGTTAGCTAGCTGAGAGAGGGTTTCTGTGGAGAGAGAAATCGAAAGAGAAGAAGAGTGGAAAGAGAGAGAGTGTGAGCTAGGGGGTTGTCGAAATGTTTTTTTTTTAAATGCCCTATAATGACGGGCAATACCCGTCATTAAAACAAACTTACAATGACGGACAATGTCCGTCATTGTATGTCTCCACCATTTTCACTGACGTGCGTTTTGGCCACCCGTCATCATTTTTTGCCCTTTTTTTTTTGTCCGTCATTAAAGGTATAATTTGTAGTAGTGATACCAAGGTGAATGAAGGAAGTATCCATAGTAAATGGGAGCAGGACGCGTGTCAACGTATCCTACGGTCTCCACCATTAGGTCGCACCGTGAGATTTCTATAGTCCGCCTGCTAGGTTGTCCTGGAATAGCCAAACCCTACGGAGGGTCTAACTATGGGGATCAGAACACCGCGAACTCCAGAAATGGATAGGGTCTCTTAGGTAATTTTCCAACAGTTGTCTTTCTTAATAGTAGCCTGTTGGCTCGAACCTATTGGATCTGAAAAGTGTAGGGTCACATTTACGGGATGAGTTAAGCTAGTTAACAAGTCCTTAACCAAACAAATGGTAGCTAAGGACCATTGGGACATGAGATGTTCTGGTAGTGAGAATTGGCTGAGAAAGTCTCAATTTAGGGGAGGAATGACTGACCGCCCGACGGAGGCTTTTGTTCTAAACCCTTGAAATATCGTTGCAAAATTAAAGGTTTAACTTGAACATTGAGTTTAGTTTAAATACTAGGGTTCTTTAATAATTTTGCTCAATTTGATTGGTTTTATAATGGGTTAAAAAGCTTAACTAATTAGAACTATTTTGGATTTTCAGCATGTCGTCCTCGATAATAGCCTTACTAAAAAGTGATCGTTTAACTGGTGAAAATTTTACTACGTGGAAGTCCAACTTGAATACGATTCTTGTTGTTGACTACCTACAGTTTGTACGGACTGCGGAATGTCCTCAGGTCCCTGCTCGAAACGCTCCTCAATCTGTTAAGGAGGTCGTACGACCGCTGGATAAAGGCCAATGATAAGGCCAAGGTCTACATTTTGGCTAGTGTTTCTGAAGTTATAGCCAAAAGCACGAGGGGGCATGGTCTCAGCGTGAGATCATGAGTTCGCTTGCCAGGATATGTTTGGACAACCTTTTGGGACAGATTCGGCACGAATCCCTCAAATACGTTTATAACTCTCGTATGAAGGAGGGATCATCAGTGAGAGAACACATTCTCGATCTGATTGTCCACTTCAACGTGGCTAAGATGAACGGAGTGGTCATTGACGAGCAAAGTCAGGTCTCGTTCATCCTGGAATCTCTTCCGAAGAGTTTCCTGCAATTCCGCAGCAATGCGGTGATGAACAAGATTGAGTATAACCTAACTACTCTCATTAATGAACTATAAACTTTCCAGCCTCTTATGAAGAATAAGGGACAGGCTGATGGAGAGGAAAATTTGTTTGCCCATTCCAGAAGGTTCCAGAAGGGTTCATCCTCTGGGACTAAGTCCTGTGGTTCATCTTCTGGGCTTAAGAAGACCCAAAATCAGAAGATAGGAGGGAAAGAGAAGGCATCTACTACTGACAAAGGCAAGGGAAAAGCCAAGGTTTTAGATAAAGGAAAATGTTACCACTGCAACGTGGATGGGCACTGGAAGCGAAACTGCCCAAAATACCTTGCTGAGCTCAAAGAGAAGAAAGGTAAATTAGATTTGCTTATTCTTGAAACTTGTTTAGTGGGAAATCATGATTTTTTACCTGGATACTTGAGGAGCCACTAATCATGTTTGTTCTTCGTTTCAGGAAACTAGTTCCTTCAAGGAGCTCGAAGAGGGTGAGATGATGCTCAGTGTCGGAACGGGAGACGTCGTCTCAGCTCATGCAGTGGGAGATGCCAAGCTGTTTTTCGGAGATAGATTTATTTTATTAAAAAATCTCTATAGTTCCTAAGATTAAGAGGAACTTAATTTCTATCTCTTGTTTAATAGAACTTGGATATTGTATTTCATTTTCATTGAATGAAGCGTTCATTTTAAAAGAGGCTGTCAATATTTGTTCTGCTAAATTGAAAAAAGGCTTGTATGTACTTAAACCGAATCAGGCTAAAGCAATTTTAAATCATGAGATGTTTAAAAATGCTAATACTCAACGTAAGAGCAAAAAGAATTTTCCAAATAATAATACCTATCGATGGCATCTTAGACTTGGTCATATTAATCTCAACTGGATTGAGAGACTCTCTAAGAATGCACTTCTAAACAAGTTAGAAGATGATTCTTTACCTCCTTGCGAGTCTTGCTTCGAAGGTAAAATGACCAAGCGACCTTTTTACTAGAAAAGGTTACAGAGACATAGAGCCCTTAGAACTTGTACATTCGGATCTTTGTGGTTCGGTGAATGTTAAAGCTCGAGGAGGGTATGAATATTTCATCTCTTTCATAGATGATTATTCGAGGTATAGTTATCTATATCTACTGCATCATAAGTCTGAGGCTCATAAAAAGTTCAAAGAGTATAAGGATGAAGTAGAGAATGCATTAGGGAAAACCATTAAAACACTTCGATCCAATCGAGGTGGAGAGTATATGGATTTGAGATTCCAGGACTATATGATAGAACATGGAATTAAATCTCAACTCTCAGCACCTAATACACCACAGCAAAATGGTGTATCAGAAAGGAGAAATAGAACCTTGGTTGATGATAGCATGCAAATATGCTATCTTATTTCTATATTTTAGCTAGTTTTAATACTTAAAACATAAGCTTTCATGGCATTTTATGGTTAATTTCAGGAAACTGAGCTTGAGAAGCAAGAATTGAGTGTTTTGAGGCTATTTTGGTGCAATTTGGAACATGTGTATGATTAATTGAAGACCCAAGAAAACTCTAGATGTATTTTGAGTATAAATAATATACTGAGAGATTCTACATCGAATCATGATTCCAACGCATCAAACCGGAGGTCATTTGGACACCCGAGTGAAAAGATATGATAAAAATGGTGGAGGAAATTTTGGTGGCGGTGAGCGCTGCGTTGCAACGCCATGACCAGCGTTGCAACGTCGTACCGAAAAGCCCTATAAATACAACATGTTGTTTTCATTGCAAAAGGAGCCGAATTTGGTATTTTTTAGCCCTAGCTTCGAAATACACACTCTAAGGGGAGAAAAAAGAGCATTCCTTGGGAGCCAAAGCGTTTGTGGAGGCTCGAGATCGCACTGGAGCTCGGGAGCGAGAGAGACCGACTTCGACACATAAGTTTATTTCTCTTTCTTTTAGTTTGTAATTGAGTTTAAAGACTTTTCCTATGACTTTAGCTTATTTTTATGGTGATTTTGAGTAGCTAAACGTTGTAGTTGGAATTTGATTAGCATGTTTTAGATTTATTTGATTATGTATTGAACTTTGTTATGCTATTTATTTTTGGCAATTCGTTCTTAATTTCATAAATCTTGTTGGTTTAAGTGGACTCGAGAGAAAGAAACTTAGATTAGAGCAAAGTTGTCAAAATCCTTAGAAATCTGGCATGAGAATGACCTAGAGTTCTTTGGGAAATACATAAAGAAGTTGCTTAATGTCGTGTATGCTTTTAAAATTCATAAGGAAACTTTAGACTTTATCGTGTGTGCGATGCTCACTACGGATCGACAGATTCTCTTGAGTATTTTCACTTCTTGTTTATAAATTCATAATATTAGTTCATTGCATGTGTTAAATAAGGAATTATCTTGTGAAATCAACTTCCTTCAATTCTATCATATTCGTGTCTCCAATTGTACATTTATTTTCTATCTTTCTTTTCACTATCCATCAAAGTTTTGTTGCTTTAGCTAAAATTAAGAAAAAGTATCTTTGTAATTCTAGAAAATCCATTCCTGACGACGATACTCTGTACTCAAATCACTATACTAAAACTTGACCCGTACACTTGCTATATTGCATTATCATAATATTGCGCAACAAGTTTTTGGCGTCGTTGCCGGGGAATGGGGATTATTTAGATTGATTAATATTGGGAGAAAATTCGAGATTTTAGACTAAAGTTTTTTTTTTTGCTTTTTTTTTTCTTATTTTTTTTTCTTTTTTTCTTTTGGTTTTTTTCCTTATTTGTTTTTTTGGTTTTTTTATTTTTTCTTTATTTATTTTTTTCTTATTTATTTTTTCCTTATTTATTTTTTTCCTTATTTGTTTTCTTTCATTTTGTGTTTTGTTTTCTTACTTGTTTTTTTCTTATTTGTTGTTTTTTCTTATTTTTTTATTTTTTATTTTTTATTTTTTCCTTTTGTATTTTTTTCTTTTTTTGTTTGTTTCCTTATTTGTTTTTTTTTCTTATTTTTTTTTCCTTTTGTGTTTAGTTTCCTTATTTGTTTTTTGATTTTATGTGTTTCTTTTCCTTTTTTGTTTCTTTTCTTTTTTTGTTTTTTCTCCTTATTTATTTTTGTGTTTTTCTTTTTTGTTCTTAATTTAGTCTTGTGTGTTGCTCGCGTGTTTGTCTCCTATTTTGGTTGTGTTGATTTTGAGTAAAAGTTTAGTTTTGAATTGTTGTGATTTAAAGTATGACTTTTCAAGATTTAAATTTTTCGCCAATGTACTATTCTTTTCAGGACCCTAGGTATGTGAATCATGAATTCTCTGGCTACCAAATGTCTAATCCTTACCATTATGAATATATGATTTATGAAAATTCTTTTGATGGTAATCATATAGGCATTTGGAACCAAAATTTTTCCTACCCCAACCAATCTATAGAAAACTCTTCTCTTGTGATTTTATTAATGGAATATACTTTGGAGTTGAGGGTTAAAATTTTTTGTCATGCTGAATTAGAAAGGTTGGATAGGTTAGAAGCTAAAGTGGTAGAACTTGGAGAAATAATACATGAAAGGACTCATCATCTTAATCAACTGGTAGAATCCCTTAAGGCCCTACAGGAGCAAATTCTTATTCTTACCACTGAGAAAGAACAACCTATGAGGACTTATGCATATGATAGTGAGGATGAGTTGGAGGAGACTGAAACACACCAAAAATAGGTTTGTGAGGCCGAGCATGGTAATGCAATCACTTCCACAAAAGAAATCCAGGTGATAGAGTTTGAGGCTGAAAAGTCTCCCTTCCCTTTATCTCCAAAAGTTTCTTTTAATCTTGATAACCATTTTTCCTATACTCACGAGTCTTGTTTTGAATTTTGTTCTTTTATTTCAAACAAAAATAACAAAAATATTTATCTTTCAGGTGCCCAAGAAAAACAAGAGAGCCTTTTAGACTTAGAAGGCTATATTGACTCAAGCAAGAAGGGCCCGAAGAAATATGAGCAATTTTACGTGCCTTGATGCCAACCATGGGTCCAGTCTAGCTAAAGACGTGAAAGAAAGCGTTTCTTGGGAGGCAACCCAAGCTTTACATTTCATTTACGTTTTTGTTTTTGCTTTAGTTATTTTATTTCTTTGCTTAGTTCTTAGTTTTCGTTGTTTTTGTTTTGTTAGGTTGTGTTGATGTCTCCCTCGTGAAACCCATGCTCCCGTTCTGCAGTACTTCATCTTACGTAACTTTGTCGCCCAAGGAATTCAAAAGAAAAATGAAAATCTCCATTACTCAGGACAGTATTGTTCACTCTTACCCTTCTTACTTTCTTTGAGCTTATTTTGCAAACATTGAGGACAATGTTTAGTTTAAGTTTGGGGGTGGATTTGCTTATCTGTTGTGACTGTCTTGAGTATGTGTTGAATTGTTGATTGATCTTATGCATAAGTATGATTATGATGGCTTAGGATGAGATTTAATTGAAAATTTTTGTGATTCTGCTGAAACTTTAGAGCATGATATGAATTTGAGTTAATTTAAAAATTTTCTTGAGCTTTTCCTGCACTATTATGCACATAACCTGTGTTCCTCTAATTTTAAAATGCTTAGAACAAAGTTATTAGGTTTAGAAGTTTGATGTCACCTCGATAGGTGTGAGAACTGATTTGAGAGTTAAACTGCAGGATAGGGTGAATGACAATATGAAGTGCATGATCTGTATAATATGTGCATTATGTGAAAGAGTTGTCGTCTATTTTTGTTGTTATGTTTGTTAAAGAAAAAACATCGTGAGGACAAAAAGAGCTACCTTCACTGTGATCAGTTAAGTCACTCATTGAGCGAGTGCTCTGGGTAAGGGTCCCTGCAGTGGATGTGTGAAAACTAGTGTCCTTTCACAAAAAAAAATAATAAAAAAGTGACATCAAAATAGTGATTAAGTGTCGAGTAAAGTTATTTATTTCTTGAATGTGGGGAGACTCAAGGATTAGAAACTATGACCAGTGTAGGGGAAGTTGAATGGAGAACCCTAATAAAGTTGTTCCGGGCTTAGTAGAGATTAAAGGAACGGAGGCTAATCACACACACATGTAGGAACACTTAGAAAAAGTTTTAAATTGTTTGTTGAAGTATCATGTTCGAATGTTTCTCGTTATTGTTAAAATTTCCTTTTTAATCTCTGAGGCTTGAGTCCGATATATGCATAAGAAAGATCTTATAGTTTAATTTTGTTTTGCTCGAGTCTAGCAAAAGCTTAAGTTTGGGGGTATTTGATAGCATGTAAATATGCTATCTTATTTCAATGTTTTAGCTAGTTTTTATACTTAAAACATAAGCTTTCATGGCATTTTATGGTTAATTTCAGGAAACTGAGCTTGAGAAGCAAGAATTGAGTGTTTTGAGGCTATTTTGGTGCAATTTGGAACATCTGTATGATTAATTGAAGACCCAAGAAAACTCTAGATGTATTTTGAGTATAAAAAATATACTGAGGGATTCTACATCGAATCACGATTCCAACGCATCAAACCGGAGCTCATTTGGACACCCGAGTGAAAAGATATGACAAAAATGGTCGCAGTGGGCTTGCTGGCAGCAGGCACAACGTTGCAACGCCATGACCAGCGTTGCAACGCCGTACCGAAAAGCCCTATAAATACAACATGTTGTTTTCATTGCAAAAGGTGCCGAATTTGGTAGTTTTTAGCCCTAGTTTCGACATACACACTCTAAGGGGAGAAAAAAGAGCATTCCATGGGAGCCAAAGCGTTTGTGGAGGCTCGAGATCGTGACGGGAGCTCGGGAACGAGAGACCGACTTCGACACATAAGTTTATTTCTCTTTCTTTTAGTTTGTAATTGAGTTTAAAGAATTTTCCTATGACTTTAGCTTGTTTTTATGGTGATTTTGAGTAGCTAAACGTTGTAGTTGGAATTTGATTAGCATGTTTTAGATTTATTTGATTATGTATT
This sequence comes from Trichosanthes cucumerina, assembly GCA_036507285.1. Classification (NCBI taxonomy): domain Eukaryota; kingdom Viridiplantae; phylum Streptophyta; class Magnoliopsida; order Cucurbitales; family Cucurbitaceae; genus Trichosanthes; species Trichosanthes cucumerina. Next base: position 83,052,673 of record CM071835.1, on the reverse strand, counting down.
GAACTCTGTTATGCTATTTATTTTTGAAAATTCGTTCTTAATTTCATAAATCTTGTTGGTTTAAGTGGACTCGAGAGAAAGAAACTTAGATTAGAGCAAAGTTGTCAAAATCCTTAGAAATCTGGCATGAGAATGACCTAGAGTTCTTTGGGAAACACATAAAGAAGTTGTTTAATGTCGTGTATGCTTTTAAAATTCATAAGGAAACTTTAGAATTTATCGTGTGTGCGAGGCTCACTACGGATCGAGAGATTTTCTTGAGTATTTTCACTTCTTATTTATAAATTCATAATATTAGTTCATTGCATGTGTTAAATAAGAAAATATCTTGTGAAATCATCTTCCTTCAATTCTATCATATTCGTGTCTCCAATTGTACATTTATTTTCTATCTTTTTTTTCACTATCCATCAAAGTTTTGTTGCTTTAGCTAAAATTGAGAAAAAGTATCTTGGTAATTAATTAATCTAGAAAACTCATTCCCGAGGACGATACTTTGTACTCAAATCACTATACTAAAACTTGACTCGTACACTTGCGGTGTTGCATTATCATAATATTGCGCAACAGTTGACATGGTTTGTTCTATGATGAGTTATGCTCAATTGCCCTGCCTCGTTTCGGGGATACACAATAGAGACTGCAGTTCAAATCTTAAACACTGTTCCATCAAAGAGTGTTTCAGAAACACCTTTTGAGTTGTGGAAGGGGCGTAAACCTAGTTTACAACACTTCAGGATTTGGAGTTGTCCGACACACGTGCAAGTGACAAACCCAAAGAAATTGGAACCTCGTTCAAGATGGTGTCAATTTTTTGGCTATCCCAAAGAAACGAGAGGTGGTCTTTTCTACGACCCACAAGAAAACAAGGTGATTGTATCAACAAACGCCACATTCTTGGAAGAAGATCACATGAGGAACCACAAACCGCGTAGTAAATTAGTACTAAATGAAGCTACAGATGGACCAACAAGAGTTGTTGATCAAGCTGGACCTTCATCAAGAGTTGATGGAGGAGCCAGCACCTCAAGTCAGTCACGTCCTTCTCAATCGTTGAGAATGCCTCGATGCAATGGGAGGGTTGTTTCCCAACCTGACCGCTACTCGAGTTTAGCTGAAACTCAAGTCGTCATACCTGATGATGGCGTAGAAGATCCATTGTCTTATAAATAGGCAATGAATGACGTAGACAAGGACCAATGGATCAAAGATATGGACCTTGATATGGAATCAATGGACTTCGATTCAGTATAGGAACTTGTAGACCAACCAGAAGGGGTTAGACCCATAGGGGTAAATGGATCTATAAGAGAAAGAGAGATGCAGCCGGAAACGTACAGACCTTTAAGGCTAGACTTGTAGCAAAGGGTTTTACCCAAAGAGAATGAGTGGATTATGAAGAAACTTTTTCCCATGTTGCTATGCTGAAGTCTATAAGGATACTCTTGTCCATAGCCGCGTTTTATGATTATGAAATTTGGCAAATGGACGTCAAGACTGCCTTTTTGAATGGTAATCTTGACGAGAGCATCTATATGTCTCAGCCCGAAGGGTTCATAACCCAAGGTCAAGAGCAAAAAGTTTGCAAGCTCAATCGATCCATTTATGGGTTGAAACAAGCATCCAGATCTTGGAATATAAGATTTGATACTGCGATCAAGTCTTATGGTTTTGACCAAAACATTGATGAGCCTTGTGTTTACAAGAGGATCATCAACGACAAAGTAGCTTTCCTAGTACTTTATATGGATGATATCCTACTTATTGGGAATGATGTAGGATACCTAACTAACATAAAGAATTGGTTGGCGACCCAATTCCAAATGAAAGATTTGGGAGAGGCGCAATATGTTCTTGGGATTCAGATCTTCAGGAATCGCAAGAACAGAATGCTAGCACAGTCTCAAGCATCTTATATCGACAAAATGTTGTTCCGATATTCGATGCAGAATTTCAAGAGGGGCTTGTTGGGCTTCAAGCATGGAGTTCATCTGTCTAAGGAACAGTGTCCTAAGACACCTCAAAAAGTTGAGGATATGAGACGTAGTCCCTATGCCTCTACAGTAGGTAGCTTAATGTATGCTATGTTGTGCACGAGGCTAGACATTTGTTATGCAGTGGGAAAAGTCAGTAGGTTCCAGTCCAATCTAGGGTTAGACCACTGGACAACAGTTAAAAATATCCTCAAGTATCTTAGGAGAATGAGGGACTATACGCTTGTGTATGGGACTAAGGATTTGATCCTTACTGGATACACTGATTCTGATATTCAAACCGATAAGGATTCTCGCAAATCCACATCTGGATCAGTTTTCACCCTTAACGAGGGAGCTATAGTATGGCGAAGCATCAAGCAAGGATGCATCGCTGACTCCACGATGGATGTTGAGTATGTCACTGCTTGTGAAGCAGCTAAGGAGGTTGTTTGGCTAAGGAAATTCCTTACTGATTTGGAAGTCGTTCCAAATATGAAATTTCCCATCACTTTATACTGTGACAACAGTGGTGCGGTAGCCAATTCGAAGGAACCTCACAGCCATATGCGAGGCAAGCACATCTAGAGGAAGTATCACCTGATACGAGAAATAGTGCAACGAGGAGATGTGACAGTCACAAAGATCGTTTCGGAGCACAATATTGTTGATCCATTTACAAAGACTCTCACGGCTAAAGTATTCGAGGGTCATCTGGAGAGTCTAGGCCTACGAGACATGTACATGGGCTAATCTAGGGCAAGTGGGAGATATGAAATGGGGTATATGGATGCCCGAGTTTATTGTATTTCTATCTCTTGTAACCACTGTTTTAGATTATGATGTACCCCACTAGAGTTTTAGTTCAAGTGGGAGTTTGTTGGGTTTGTGCCCTAAAACTCGTAGTTTGTAATTATGTTCTAATTTATGTAATAAAGTGTTATTATCAATAAAGAGTTATTGTTCGTTATCTACGAGTTTGCCTTTATCTAAACCCTAAATCCAATAAATTGAACATCCAAGGTTGTTAAATGAATCTTTAACTGAATGTAGTGTACATATAAAGGATCTTAGTTCGAGATACAACCTAAAGGGTCTATAGTTAAGGGATAAGGTTTGGGTACCTTCCCCTAGTAAAACTATGGATGTGGCCCACTTTGTATTTGATACCAACACTGTGATCCCAAAGTGTTCGTGTAGATGACATGTGAGTGGAGATATCCTATGTAATGAGATTACATAAGACCGGACCACGAAATAATAACCTCTAGTTGTAACTCCGTTGACTAGTTAGGTTTCTTTTTCACTAGGATGACCTAGGCAACTTGATCTCAATCTTGAGTAGGTTACGAACACCTGTTCGCGAGTGATTGTCCTTTGACTAGTATGGGTGAGAGTGGCCAGATTCGCCGACTCAATATACCTACCTTCTTGGGGACAAGACCGATTGAGCGACTAGGAATTTAACTTAGCAAGATGGAATTCACTCCTTCCCACCTACTACGGTAAGTAGAGGAATGTTCCCTTAAGTGGTGTCTCCGGGACTTGAACAAAGGGTCCGACCCTCTCATTGGCCCGAGAGGGACTCTGTTTGTTGGTAGGACCACAAACAAATTGTTCATTAGAGTAGCACTGGTACTTAAGGCACAAGATGTAAACCAGGGGTAAAACGGTAATTTGTCCCAGCTGGTGTTACGAACATTCGTGAAGGATTGACTTGCTGTTATTGGTCAATTTTCGTGGATACAGAAATATATCTGCAGTGAAAAGAGTGTTGCTGCAGGACTTTAGTGGAGTGTTCCTGCAGTTAACGAATGTTGATTGGGAGGTTAATGAGATTAACCGAGCAATCTTCTATCGTTGGAGCTTCTTATTTGTAGGTGCATTAGGTCCACCTTCTAGCTCGTAAACGGTTCTTAGATCATTTGAATTTGAAATGTTCAAATTCATAAGAGAATAAACTTAATCTATATTGATACGATATAATATATAGTTTTGGAACTATATATTATAAATTTAATGTGAATATGATTCATATTAAATTATGTAAGATAATTAAATATTTTAAAGAGTTCAAATATTAAATTCAAATGTGAATGTGATTCATATTTGAAAATTATAGGTTAAATTTAATGTGCATTAGATGTGCATTAAGACTATAGGATTAGGGGATAAATGATTAAATGTGATTTAATCTAAATTAAATATAAGATATTTAATAAATTAAATATGATTTAATTACTGATTAATTAGATTAATCAATTTTATTAATTTAATTATTAAATTAATGGGAACGTGTCAGGAGGACACATTCCCACTTCCCTCCAACTCCGCATCCATAGGGAGTGGGGGAAGTTGATTCCTCTTACGTGCTTCTTCTCTAACTGTTAGAGGTGAAGCAAATCGATGAATGATGAACGATCGATCAAATTCACAGAAGAAGAAAAAATTCTCTCATCTTTCTCATTCTCAAAATCTTCCAATTGTTGGAATCCTTCCCACAAACGAGAGGTCTAAGCACTCAGAGATATAGAAGGTGCTCTCTGTTGGTAGTGTCCTGTTCTGTAGAAGAAGCGAATCAGAGAAGTTCCTCAGTTGCTGAAATCTCGTGGAGCAAGGAGTTGTTGTTTCCTGTGAAAATCAACAAAGGTAATACTTCTATTCCTTTTAGATTAATTGTTAAACATAAGTATGTTTGTATGCAATTATCCATGTCTAATTAGATTAGAATTTCCATGCTTGTTCTGTTTTATCAATGTATGGGTTTTTGCATTTCAACCAAAACAAACTTGCAAATTACGATTCCAAACTCGTTTCTGCTGCTCAAGGAGATCAGATCTCCATTAGAGTCACCTCACCCTCTCACAGCTGCTGCCAGGAATCAATTCCCTTAAAAGAAGGACAAACGTGGTTAGTGGCGCCCGAATCCAATATCCATTCAGAGTCATTACTCTCCACTAAACAAGTTTCAGTTACCAGTAAATCATATTTACCTTGATTCTTTCTCTCGGCAAGGAACTTTAGACAGTTTCTCTTCTAGTGGTTGTCCCCATTGCAGTGGAAACACTTTCCTTTCTCTGCAACTTCCTTGACCATCTTGCCCTTTTGGGCGGCAGCTCGATCAACTTTACCCTTCTTCATCTTCTTCTTCCCTTTTGGGCGAGAAGGAGCAACAGATTTGGTCTCAGAGGTCGAACCCCTGTGAAATGACCTGTAGGCAACATTTGCCTCACCTTCCGGTGTCTTGATCCTCATCAAGGACTGGAAGTTCTGTAGCTCGTTAAGAAGGGTGGTTAGAGTGTAGTGAATTTTGTTCATAACAGCATTGCTACGAAACTGAAAGAAACTCTTCGGAAGAGTCTCCAAAATAAAGCTGACCTGGCTTGACTCATCGATCGATGCCCCGTTCATCTCTGCTAGATTAAAGTGGGTCATCATGTCCAGATCATGTTCACGGACAAAGGTCCCATCTTTCATTCGTGCGTTGAAGACGTGTTTGAGCGAATCGTGCCTGACCTGAAAGGACTGCTGTCCAAACATGTCCTGCAACGACTCCATGATCTCCTTAGCGGTGATCATCAACTCGTGCTTCTTTGCCAAGACTTCAGATAAGCTGGCAATAATATAGACCTTGGCCTTTTCATTGGCCCTGATCCATCGATCGTATGCATCACGAACACTTTGTGATGCTGTCGAGGTCGGCAACTGAGGACACTCCTCAGTAAGCACGAACTTCAGGTCGTTAGTTACAAGAATCGTGTTTATATTATTGTTCCACGTTTCGAAGTTATCTCCCACTAACTTATCAGAAGCGAGTAAAGCGATAATTGAGCTAGACACTTTTGCTGAAAAAAAAATCAAATATAATTTTGTGTCAGTCTCGCATAAACTTTTTGAAATCCAATCAAGTTTTAGCAAAATTTTATCTTTTGATCCCTAGGTCATTTAAAAATTGCAATGATATCCTAAAGGTTTAGAATGACCGCCACTGAATGGTGAACATAAACATTTCTCCTCTAGGACGAGACTTTCTCGACCAGACCCAAATCCCAAAATAACTTTTATTCCATTAGGCATCAAGTTACCGTTATTTGGTCGAATTCATTAACACTTAACGAATCTCATGAGTGTCACCCTCAATCTTTAAGTTTCCAAGTATCCATCCAAACAATAGCCACTGAAGAGTGAACCACGAAGGAAAACCAACAAGGAAACTGTATCCCTTTCAGGAATTCATGGTGTTCCGACTCCCATGATCCAGGCCAAACTAGCTGGCAGATCATAGGGGTCTCATGGTGTGAATCGAAAGAAGAGACCGTGGGTCTCGTTTTCACAGGTCCCGCTGCCAGTCACTATAAGTACTCTCTCCATCCACTTTGATATTGACCCATACAAATAACATGCGAAGGGGACGCTCCCATTTGCACCACGAGGCCGAGTATGGATCTCACAGTGCGGACTTAACGGAGATTTGTGGTCGAAAAATTAAATGTATCTTATACACTTTATTTCCTCCCACTCAGCACTTTATTATTTTCGGGATTGACCTAGATAAACCGGCTAAAATTTACCTAAGTCTACCAATATAACTCTTATATTGTATTAGGCCTAAGTGTATACATTATTACTTAGGTCTATGTGAGTAAATTAATCAACTTTTAATTAACGGCACTCACAGAAAAATATAATCTAAGAATTCCCAGGTCGGTTTCTAGGTAGGGTTGTTCCGCAAGCGTTAACTTAAATACCCCAACCTTAGACAAAACCTTCCTTAGACAGAGTTACTTATCAGTCACCATTCAAATATTATATCTTGATTTCCTAATTCTAATCTTATTAGAACTAGAAAACCTAAGTCTAATTATTCAAGTTCTAAACACTTTAAAATTAATAATTAACATAGGTTGCATGCATTTCTATGTTATAGTGCTTGATTATTCATCACATGAATAACTATACTATAACATAAATATTCATCACATGAAATTAAATGCATAAGCATACTTTAATCTAAAAATATAACACTTATATTTAATTAAATTAAAATATGCATTTAATTATATTATAACACTTATAATATAACATATCATGCAAACTATATATTATAACACTTATAATATATATGATGCATGAATATGTTTAACCTAAGGTGGGATTTTAAATCTATATGACATACATTATGCACATAGAATTGAATTAAATCATACATCACATGCATAAAATAATTAAATAGCAAAAATAGACCGGTTTTGGCACTTAGGGGCATTTATTTAATTAAATAACATTAATATAACATTTATATTAATATTATTTAATAAAATAAATTAAATAAGTAAAAACTAATTACAATTTTACATTTAAAATAAAAAAAATGTTGAAGAACTGTTGCCCACAACTCCTCAAAGGAGAGTGCCCACGTTTCTCGCGTGCGCGCTGTTGCGTAAAATTATATTGCAATACCGCAGTGTACGGGTCAAGTTTTAGTATAGTGATTTATGAGTCCAAGTATCGTCCTCGGGAATGGGTTTCTAGATTAATTAAGTACTAAGATACGAATTCGAAAATTTAGCTAAAGCAACAAAACATGGATAGGTGTTTAACTAATACGACAACCAAACAAACAAACATGTGGAGAGACGAATTGATAGAATTAATGGAAGTGATTTTACAAGTTAATAACCTAATTACTCATGCATTGACCTCATGAGATGAATTTATAAACAAGAAGTAAATTACTCAAGAAAACCTCTCGGTTCTTAGTGAGCCTCACACATGCAATAGAATTCATAGTCTCCATACGAACCTACAACATGCATGGCATTAAGTAACTTCTTTAAGTGTTTCCCTAAGAATTCTAGGTCACTCTCGTGCCAGACTACTAAGGGTTTTGACAATTTTGCTCTAATTCAAGCTTTATCTCTCGAGTCCACTTGAATCAACAAATTAAGAAGTAAAGAACGAATTGCCAAAAATAAGGACAAAACATGCTTCAAAACATAGCAATAAAGTCACAACAAGTAAATCAAATCCAACTACAATGTTTAGCTACTCAAAATCACCATAAAAACAAACTAAACAAGTAGGAAACGTCTTAGAACGCTGTTACAAATTGAAAGAAAGAGAAATAAACTTAGGTGTCGATGCCGGTCCTTCGTCTCCGAGCTCCCGTCTTCGATCTCGAACCTCCACGAATGCTTTGGCTCTCAAAATCACTCTTTTCTCTCTTCTTACAAGGTGTATTTCGAATTTAGGGAAAAACTCTACCAAATTGTGCTCCTTTTTGCAAGAATCATAAGATTGTATTTATAGGCATCAATGGGGCAGCGTTGCAACGCTGTACCCTAGGCGCGTATCAAATATGGAAACTATCGACGACGTTGCAACGCTGCTACCTTAACGCGCGCACTCCTTATCGAAGTACCGTTGCGACGCTGCAAGGCAGCGTTGCAACGCTACCTGCACGGTCTTCATAAGCGTCTTCTTATCGAGATGGCGTTGCAACGCCATCGCCTGTAGCCTTCAAAGCCTTTAAAGCGGCAAGCATGGCGTTGTACGCGCTCGCATGGCGTTGCAACGCCATCACCTCGGGTCATCATGCTTGGATTGGTTCTTTTTCTTCCAATTGATGTTATCTTTCGCTCCAAATAACTCCGTTTTGATCCCGAGTGATCCAAATTGTCTTCAATAGCTCCGTTTAAGCTCTTAACCTGAAATTGAATAAATTAACCACGTAAAAGCCCTGAAATCATCATAAAACTAGCAATAATTAAGCCTAAGGATAGCACATATTGTGTGCTATCACGCGCCTCGCCAAACTGCCCACTACGCTTGCGGCATTGATTGTAACGTGGCGGCGCGCTGTAACGCGGCGTCGGCGCCACACCCGCGTGCTCCACTCCAGTGGCGTTGCAACGCTGTCCTGCAGCTAAGCCTCTGCCCGCATGCACCGCGTTGAGACGTTGATGAACTGCGTCTCAACGTTGTCGACCGAACAACACGCACCTCTTGTTGTTCTTCGTTGTTTCTCGTCCGTTTTCGCTCTGATTTCTTCATAGAATCTCATGCCACGAACGACACAGACTTATAGACTCGATTTACATTAAAATTTGCCCAAAACATGAGCCTTTACATTGATCAATTCAACATAAAATGTAAATCTAAAAACAGTGTCAACACCGAAAATGCCGATTTTGCAAACCAACTTTTATCTTATGAATAATAGCAAATACCCACTTAATTTTAACAAAATTAAGTGCAACAATAAGAACCAACAACTTGGCTCTGATACCAATTGATGGGAATAAAAGTCCCAATGCAGCGAAAGATGATCGAATCGTCGTGGTGATGTTCTGCAACTTAATTTCGTAAAAAAACTAATTATCATATAATTTAGGCTAAACATACAACCTTTGAAAGGAAAAACAACAAGTACTTACTTGTTGAAGACGTTCTTCAAAGTTTTCTTTTCGTTCACGAACTCTTCGTGGTCTCCTAGATCTCAACAACGTTGATCTTTTCACACGAACACCGATCGGACACTTCCACTAGGCTACACGGTTGTTCTACTTAGGAAAAAGAGAATTGTGGGATCCTTCCTTTTGGTTTGGGAGGAGAAATTTAGAGAGAGTTTGAGAGAGAAGATATAGCTTCTTTTGGTGAGAATTCCAAAAATGAGCTTAAGCCTTATGAACTCTTCTTGCAAAGGGGTTTATATAATGGTGATAGGTGGAGTTGAAATCTCCACCTATTTACCATTTTACCACAACTATAGGTTATGCAAATCATATTTGCATAACCACATATTATAAGATATCGCATATCTCATTTTACAAATCATATTTGCATTATTGTGGATTTTTAAATTGAATCACATCCAATTTAATATCTCTCAATCTAATTTCTCCAAATTAGCCCTTATTCAGCAATTAGGCTAACCTATAGTTTATTATGAATCTCATTCACATTAAACTATATATTATATCATTCATATCTCATATTAATGACATAAATACCCTATAGTGAATTTGAACACTTAAATTCACACCAAAATAGTAAACCTTCTTTTAATCAAGTTTAAGCCAACCGTGGGACCTTATGGACCTACAGTGAGGAGCTCCAATGATCCGAGATTAACCTATCAAACTTTTTGACCCGATTAATCACCATTCATTAGTTACGGTAACACTCCACTAAAGCCCGTAGCTACACTCCCGTCATTGTAAGACAAGTTATGTCCACTAGTATAACCAATGCCCATGAGTCGAACCTTCACAGGTTGTTCGTAGACACTACTGGGTCAAATTACCGTTTTACCCATGTGTCTACTTCTTGCTCCTTAAGTCTCCACTGCTCCTCTAATTAACAACAACGTTGTAATAGTCCAACCATATACAACAACCCTCTCGTGCCAGTGAGAGGGTGGGCGCCCGTTGTCCAAGCCTTGGAGACAGCACTTTAGGGAACAACCCCTCTAGTTTCCCTAAAGGCTAGAACGAGTGAATTCCATCTCGCGTAGTTAAGTTCCCAGCTCCCTACTTGGTCCTGTCCCTTAGAAGATAGGCATATTGGGCGAGTAACAGTGACCACCCTCACCTGCACTAGTCAAAGGACAAACCCCGCAGACAGGAGTCCGTAACACGCTTCGGATTCGGATCGAGTCACTAATGGTCATCTATGAAGTTATTAGTCCATACTGTTAACGGTGTTACATTAGTAGGTCTAATCATTCACGGTCTGGTCTTGTACAATCTCATTTACAGGATGCCCCCACTCGCATGTCAACCACATAAACGAGTCAGATCACCTCGTTTGTATCTTAATACAAAGCGGGTCGTATCCACAGCGTACCTAGGATTAGGTCTCCAACCCCATCCATATAGTGTAGACTGTTTGAGTCATTTACTTGAACGTGATCCTACCTATGTGTCCACTACACACCGTTCAAGTTCTAGTTCTCTCATATATTCATGACCCTGGAGCTTAGTTTATTGGACAAAGTTTGTAATAAATGCGAGGCAGAAAATGATGAAATAAATAAGTTTTATTAATTTCAAATGATAATTTACAAACAGAACGAGATTAGGACATACATCCCAACAGTTATGACAACTCTTGAGAAGTTCAAGGTTTGAATGAGTTAGGTAAAATGTCTGTGACCTTATTTATGTATGGATGTTTTGTCATAATCTCGTGTTTGTAAATTACTATTTGAAATTAATAAAGAGTTATTCATTTCATCATTTTCTGTCTCGCATTTTATACAAACTTTGACCAATAAACTAAACTCCATGGTAATTGAATATTTGAGAGAACTAGAACTTGAACGGTGTGTAGTGGACACACAGGGAGGATCACGTTCGAGTTAATGACCCGAACGGTTTACAGTATATGGATGGAGTTGGAGACCTAATCTGGATACAGTGTGGATGCGGCCCGCTTTGTATTAAGATACAAACGAGTTGATCCGACTCGTTCATGTGGTTTACATGCGAGTGGGGCATCCTCGCATAATGAGATTGTACAAGACCGGACCGTGAATTATTAGACCTACTGATGTAACACCGTTGACAATAAGGACTAATAATTTCGTAGATGACCATTAGTGACTCGACCTGAATCCTGAGCGTATTACGGACTCTTGTCTGTGGGGGTCTGTCCTTTGACTAGTACGGGTGAGGGTGGTCATAGTTACTCGCCCAATATGCCTATCTTCTCAGGGACAGGACCAAGTAGTGAGCTGGGAACTTAACTACGCGAGACGAAATTCACTTGTTCCCACCTTTAGGGAAACTAGAGGGGTTGCTCCCTTAAGTGATTTCTCCAGGGCTTGGACAACGGGCGCCCACCCTCTCACTGGTCCGAGAGGGTTGTTGTGTATGGTTGGACCATAACAACGTTGTTCTTCATTAGAGGAGCATTGGGGACTTAAGTAGCAAGAAGTAGACACAGGGGTAAAACAGTAATTTGACCCAACAATGTCTACGAATAACCTGTGAAGGGTCGACTCATGGGTATTGGTTATATCAGTGGACACGTATTATTCTGCACTAACGGGAGTGCAAATACGGGCTTTAGTGGAGTGTTACCGTAGCTAATGAATGTTGATTAACCGGATCAAAGAGTTTGATAGGGTAATCTCGGATCATTGGAGCTCGTCACTGTAGGTCTATTAGGTCACTCACTTGGCTTAATCTTGGTTAAAAGAAGGGTTACTATTTTGGTGTGAATTGAAGTGTTCAATTTCACTAAATGGCATTTATGTCATTTATATGAGATATGAATGATATAATATATAGTTTAATGTGAATGAGGTTCATAATAAACTATAGGTTAGCCTAATTGTTGAATTATGGCTAATTTGGAGAAATTAGGTTTAGAGATATTAAATTGGATGTGATTCAATTTAATACATCCACAATATTGCAAATGTGATTTGTGATATGAGATATGAGATATCTTATAATATATGGTTATGCAAATATAATTTGCATAACCTATAGTTGTGGTAAAATAGTAAATAGGTGGAGATTTCAACTCCACCTATGTCCATTATTTGAACCCTTCTTGCAAGAAGGGTTGTATGTCAATTCTCTCATTTTTTGAATTCTCACCAAAAGAAGAGAAAGCTCTCTCTCAATTCTCTCTCAATTCCTTTCCTCCCTAACCAAAACATCAAGTTCCCACCAACTTCCTTCTTCCAAAAGAAGAACAACCGAGAAGCTGATTGGTGGTGCTCTTGTTCGTGAGAAGAGTTCGAGTTCGTAGAGATCGAGAAGCACACAAAGAGTTCGTTAATCTGGAAAGGAATCCTTGAAGAAGGTTTTCAACAAGTAAGTAACTAGAACTTGCTGCAATTTCTTTCCTTTTATCCATGTTTAACCTAGATCTAATTGTTAGATTAATTTTAACGAAAAAATAGGTTCACAACATCACCATGACGATTCGATCATCTTCCGCTGCGTGGGAGTTTCATTCCCTTCAATTGGTATCAAAGCCATACGTTGGTTCGATGTTGTGCACTATTTTTCGTTAAAATTAGGTGGGTATAGCCTTAATTTATGAGATAAATTGTTGGTTTGCAATTATGGATGTTTTCGGTTTTAGCATGTGTTTAGATTTACAATTTATGTTGATGTGATAAATGTAAGGGCCCGTTGTTTTTGGGCATTTTGTTGCAAACCGAGTCTGTAAGTTCGAGTCGTTCGTGGCAAGAGTTGCTGTGAAGAAATTGGAGCAGAAACGGGCGAGAATCGACGAAAAATAGCAAGAGGTGCTTGTTGTTCTGTCGACAGCGTCTCAACGCTGTTCTTCGGCGTCTCAACGTTGCGCATGCGGTCGGAGGCCTTGCTGTAGGACAGCGTTGCAGCGCTAGGCGTAGTGTTGCAACGCTGAGGCGTGGAGCACGCGGGGTGTGACGCTGGAGGCTGCAGCATTGCAACGCTAAAGCATAGTGGGCAGTTAGTTGAGGCGCGCGCGAGAAAGCAGGAAGTGGCTTCATGAGAGGCAGTTTTCAAACGTGTTTTAATTGTTTTTATTTTATAAAATGTAATTTTATTTTTTTAATTTATTTTATTAAATAATATTAATATAATTGTTATATTAATGTTATTTAATTAAATAAATGCCCATAAGTGTCAAAACCGATCCATTTTTGCTATTTAATTATTTTATGCATGTGATGTATGATAACTCACCATAAGTGAGTTATTTTACTAGAATTTTAGTGTTTAATCCACTTGAATTGCATTTAATTTAGTGATCCTCATGTTATTTTATCCCTAAATTATGTGTGTTAGTTTTAAAATCTTGAATTTAAGCATTCGGTGAAAAAAGAATTAATTTTGATGTTTTTGTGTTTTAATTCAAGAATTTAGGAAAATAAGCTAACGGTTAATTAAAGACCAAAATTTGAGATTTTTCTTAACTCCAAAAATCCTCGGTGTTGGTGTCAAACCCGAAGAAGTTGGAACTTCGTTCAAAATTGTGCCTATTCGTAGGTTACCCAAAAGAGACCAGAGGTGGTCTGTTTTATAATCCTAAGGAAAATAGGGTGCTTGTGTCGACAAACGCCACTTTCCTTGAGGAAGATCATATCAGGGATCATGTGCCTAGGAGCAAAATCGTATTAAACGAAATGGACAGTAAAACATTAAGAGTTGCTGATGGGGCTAGTATGTCAACAAGTGTTGTTGATCCTAGCACGTCAAGTCAAGTCCATTCCCAAAAGTTTGGAATGCCTCGACGTAGTGGGAGGGTTGTGAGACAGCCTGAACGTTACATGGGTATAGCTGAAACCCAAGTCGTCAATCCTGATGATGACTGCGAGGATCCATTGACCTATGATCAAGCTATGGCTGATGTTGACAAGGACGAATGGATTAAAGCTATGGACCTGGAAATGGAGTCGATGTACTTCAATTCTGTCTTGGAGCTTGTGGATCAACCAGATGGGGTAAAACCTATTGGTTGCAAATGGATCTACAAGCGTAAACGTGGCGTAGATGGGAAGGTGCAGACCTTCAAAACACGACTAGTGACAAAGGGTTTTACCTAGGTCGAAGGGGTTGACTATGAGGAAACGTTTTCACCTGTTGCCATGGTAAAGTCGATCAGGATCCTTCTGGCTAGTGTCGCGTATTATGACTACGAGGTATGGCAGATGGATGTCAAGACTGCCTTTCTGAATGGCAACCTTGACGAAACCATCTACATGGACCAGCCCAAGGGGTTCATAACCCAAGGCCAAGAGAAAAAGGTTTGTCGGCTTCATAGGTTTATTTATGGACTGAAACAAGCCTCGAGGTCTTGGAATATAAGGTTTGATGAGGCAATCAAATCTTATGGCTTTGATCAGAATATTGACGAGCCTTGTGTCTACAAGAAAATCGTTGACAAAACTGTCGCATTTCTGATATTATACGTGGATGATATTCTTCTCATTGGGAATGAGGTAGAAATTCTTACTGACGTAAAGAAGTGGCTAGCTTCGCAATTCCAAATGAAAGATTTGGGAGAAGCTCAGTATGTTCTAGGTATCCAGATAGTTTGGAACCGGAAGAACAGAACGTTGGCCATGTCTCAAGCGTCTAATATTGACAAGATGTTGTCTAGATATAAGATGCAGAACTCCAAGAAGGGGTTGCTGCCTTTCAGGCACGGGGTTCACCTGTCTAAGAATCAATATCCTAAGACTCCTTAAGAGGTTGAGGATATGAGACAGATCCCCTATGCTTCAGTTGTAGGGAGCCTGATGTATGTCATGGTGTGTACTAGGCCCGACATCTATTATGCAGTAGGGATTGTCAGTAGGTATCAATCAAATCCAGGATTAGATCACTGGACAGCCGTAAAGGCAATCCTCAAGTATCTTAGGAGAACGAGGAACTACAGCTTAGTGTATGGAGGTGGGGATTTGATCCTTACAGGATACACGGATTCTGACTTTCAGACCGATAAGGATTCTAGGAAATCCACTTCGGGATCATCCTTCATTCTAAATGGAGGAGTTGTAGTATGGCGAATCATCAAGCAGGGATGCATCGCCGATTCCACTATGGAAGCAGAGTACGTTGCGGCTTGTGAAGCTGAAAAGGAAGCTGTTTGGCTTAGGAAGTTCATGACAGATTTGGAAGTTGTTCCAAATATGAATTTGCCGATCACACTGTTTTGTGACAACAGTAGTGCAGTAGCCAACTCCGGGGAGCCTAGGAGCCATAAGAGAGGCAAACACATTGAGCGGAAGTATCACTTGATATGGGAGATTGTGCACCGCGACAACGTGAGAGTCACGCAGATAGCGTCGGAGCACAACGTAGCTGATCCATTTACAAGGCCCCTCACGGCTAAGGTGTTTGAGGGTCACCTAGAGAGTCTAGGTCTTCGAGTACTTCCTAACTAGGGCAAGTGGGAGATATGTAAACGGGTATTCAATGCCCTAGTTTATTTATTACTTCATTGTAATTTATGTACATTTCATCATTTTGTGTTTCGCATTTTATACAAACTTTGACCAATAAACTAAGCTCCAGGGTCATTGAATATTTAAGAGAACTAGAACTTGAACGGTGTGTAGTGGACACACAGGGAGGATCATGTTCGAGTTAATGACCCGAACGGTTTACAGTATATGGATGAGGTTGGAGATCTAATCCTGGATACACTGTGGATGTGGCCCGCTTTGTGTCAAGATACAAACAAGGTGATCTGACTTGTTCATGTGGTTGACATGGGAGTTGGGGCATCCTGTACAACGATATTGTACAAGACCGGACCGTGAATTATTAGACCTACTGATGTAACACCATTGACAGTAAGAACTAATAATTTCGTAGATGACCATTAGTGACTCGACCTGAATCCTGAGCGTGTTACGGACTCCTGTCTGCGGGGGTCTGTCATTTGACTAGTACGGGTGAGGGTGGTCACAGTTACTCGTTCAATATGCCTATCTTCTCAGGGACAAGACCAAGTAGGGAGCTGGGAACTTAACTACGCGAGACAGAATTCACTCATTCCCGTCGTTAGGAAAACTAGAGGGGTTGTTCCCTTAAGTGCTTTCTCTAGGGCTTGAACAACGGGCGTTCACCCTCTCATTGCCCCGAGAGGGTTGTTGTGTATGGTTGGACCATAACAACGTTGTTGTTCATTAGAGGAGCAATGGGGACTTAAGGTGCAAGAAGTAGACACAGGGGTAAAACGGTAATTTGACCCAGCAGTGTCTATGAACAACCTGTGAAGGGTCGACTCATGGGTATTGGTTATATCAGTGGACACGTAATATTCTACACTGACGGGAGTGCAGCTACGGGCTTTAGTGCAGTGTTACCGTAGCTAATGAATGTTGATTAACGGGTCAAAGAGTTTGATAGGTTAATCTCGGATCATTGGAGCTCGTCACTGTAGGTCCATTAGGTCCCTCGGTTGGCTCAATCTTGGTTAAAAGAAGGGTTACTGCTTTGGTGGAATTGAAGTGTTCAATTTCACTAAAGGGCATTTATGTTAATTATATGAGATATGAATGATATAATATATAGTTTAATGTGAATGAGTTTCATAATAAACTATAGGTTAGCCTAATTGTTGAATTAGGGCTAATTTGGAGAAGTTAGGTTGAGAGATATTAAATTGGATGTGATTCAATTTAATAAATCCACAATATTGCAAATGTGATTTGTGATATGGGATATGAGACATCTTATAATTTATGGTTATGCAAATATGATTTGCATAACCTTTAGTTGTGGTAAAATGGTAAATACGTGGAGATTTCAACTCCACCTATGTCCATTATTTAAACACTTCTTGTATGCCAAATCTCTCATTTTTGGAATTCTCACCAAAAGAAGAGAAAGTTATCTCTGAATTCTCTCTCAATTTCTCTCCTCCCTAACCAAAACATCAAGTTCCCACCAACTTCCTTCTTCCAAAAGAAGAACAACCGAGAAGCTGATTGGTGGTGTTCTTATTCGTGAGAAGAGTTCGAGTTCGTAGAGTTCAAGGAGGACACGAAGAGTTCGTGAATCTGGAAAGGAATCCTTGAAGAAGGTCTTCAACAAGTAAGTAACTAGAACTTGCTGCAATTTCTTTCCTTTTATGCATGTTTACCCTATATCTAATTGTTAGATTAATTTTAACGAAACAATAGTTGCACAACTTCACCATGACGATTCGATCGTCTTCCGCTACGTGGGAGTTTCATTCCCTTCAATTTATACATGTCGAGCCAAAAGGATTAAGATGTTATGTAGTGTAGTATGCATGCCATTATGGCGAACTTAACTTTGTTAGTGATAAAAAAAATTCTTGCACTTTTAAGCGTATACACGAACTTAGTATTTAAAGAGTTGAGAGGTAAAGAAAAGAAGAGTTATAAAAGATTGAAGTTTGTTTTTCGAAGGGATACGTGATATAGAAGTTTATGTCTTTTGGGTGAGACTCTTAAAGAGGTAATGTGTATGACTACTATGGCATGTCAAAAGAATAGAAAAGTTAAAGATAGAATATGAGTGACATTACGAAGAGCTCTTTTTAAAAGATCCATACCTAGTTGATGCAAGGTAAAGAGAGCCAAGGTAATTTAAAAAGGGGCTTGAGACTTAAATGGAAAAACAAGTTGTTAACTTTGGAATGGAAGTTAAATTTTCAAAGTATTTCGAAATACTTGGATCTCATCCATGGCGAGTAATGCAAATAGAAACAACTTAGGTATTATTGAGTATGGGCATGGTACAAAGTTTCAAAGGTGATACCATAAGCTTAATGATCTTAATAAAGACAAGTATGAAGAGGAAAAGTAAAGAGTTAGAGTTTTAGTTTGAGAACATAAGAGAGTTGTTTGTCTGAACTTCGGATACTTGTGCACAATTTGACATTCACATGGTCATTTGTCTGTTTAAGCTTTTGGAGTTTGTATAAAGAACTTTGCTACTAATTCGAACTTTATGTTTGGTATATATAAGTTGAGAGAAAGTGTATAAGACTTCAACTTTGAAATTCCTATTTGGCTTAAAGTTCTTTTTTCCTCGAGTAGAGGACTAAACAGGGATGATTTGAATATTAGAGGAAAGTTTTGGAGAGATTCGTCTTTGTCATGTAAGAGTTAAACTGATAAACCTCTTTAATTTTGAAATTCACACAGTCATGGTGGTCAAGAACCATTAGAATGAAACTAGAAAATTTATTTAGTAAAGGATAGGTTGATGGTCTCTTATGTGAAGTTTTAGAGGTTTTTGATTTTAGAACAAAATTAGTACAAGAAACTGAAAAGGGTCTCAATTTGACTGAAGGATAAAAGATCAAGTTCGAGAAAAGTAAGTTTGATCTTTCGGGACTACCATTAGCATAGGAAGTAAACTTGAGAATGAAGTTAAGGTAGAAAACATAAGTTATTTCTAATATTCTTTACAGGATGATTCAATAGAGTCAAAAGAGCTCAAGGTATAAGTACAGGATCTTTGGGATAAAGAGATTCTATTAGTGTATCGCCCTAAAGCTAAGGTTGATCGTAAAGGGGAAAGGTGTATCTATGTGTTTGTGCATAGATTACAGAGAATTGAAGAAAGTCGCTGCTAAGAATAAATATCTTCTTCCTTGAATGAGCGATCTTTTCAATCAATGACACGAAGCAACAATATACTCTAAAAGGAATTTGAGGTCAAGTTATTGCCAGTCAGGAATCAGAAATTGTTACATCCTACAACAACTTCCATATCGCATTATGGACATTATGGATGTACAGTGATGATATTTGGGTTGACTAATGCACCCACAATGTTTATAGATCTAATGAATTGTGTACTCAAGGAAATCTCTGATATTTTGGTGATGTTTAACGATAGCTTGACATATTCTATGTTTGATGAGGAACATGAAGAGCAACTTAAAAGGGTTTTGTTATTTTTGTGGGGATAAGCGAGTTGTATGTAAAGTTCTTTAAAAATGAATCTTGACTTAGACAAGTGTCCTTCCTAGGATGCGTAATGTCAAGGGTTGGAGTCGTTCTGAGTTCTGCGAAGGTGAAGGTAGTGACACGGTGGCTTCATCCAACCATTGTCACTAAAGTAAGAAGTTTTCTAGGTATAGTAGGTCATTAAAGATAATTCCTCAGAATTTCTTGAAAATAGTCATTCTCAAACAAAGTTTATTCAAAAAGACAACTCATTTGTGTTGGGTGAGCCTTGTGAAATAAGTTTCTAGAATCTCAGACCGCAAGAGTTTGAGATGTTTAGTTTGTCAGTAAGTAAAAACACCAAGATACAAACCAACAGAGTTATTGCAACCTATATGTAGAAATGAGATGAAACCTTTATAGACTTCATAGTCAAGCAAGTTACAAGTTCAGAAAAGTTGGAAATAAAACTTATCCAAGGTTATTAAAAGTAAGAAGAATAATTGCCTCTAATCTTTAGAATTGATTGTTTTACTTGTACAAAAGCTTAGGGTTCACAGGGATATTGCTAAGAAGAGATTAGCCTATGCCTTAGCATAATGCTAAAGAGTTAATTTCTATGTCTGGTACAAGGTAGAGAGGCATAGGTTAAGCTTCTCCATGCAGGGTCAAGAGCTTTCAATAAAAATGGTTGACATTTAGCATGATATTTCACATTTGGTTAAACACTAGAGCAAAGTAGATCAAGAAGGTTTTATCAGACTCTTTTATATTTCTTTTTTTCGAGTTGAAACCATAACAAAGTTGCTAAGATTATCTTGCCTCTTAAGCTTTATTGTTTGAAGTTGTTAAACAAGCTTAGTTTCTCTTGTGTTTTAGTTTGTCAACATTTTTGCATATTGTGAATTTCTGAATCCTGGGTAGTCTTGAGTTGAAGTTTGGAGGCATGATTGTTTGGTTTTCTAACTTTAGAAGTGCAACCTTTATGTTAAACAGGTACCTGGGAAATTTTGGCATCGTTGTGATTATGCTCTTATGCTGTCGAAATTTTTGGGGCATTTTGGTAGTAACATTGGTAAAGTTTCTGTAGAATGATTAATGCGTCACGACAATCAAATAGACCTACGTTTAAGTTACTCCTATCATGACTTAGAGCTTACAGTGACTTGTTGATGTTCAATAGAAAAACGCAAAGTTAAATAAATGCATGAGTGAGGTCAATCAAAAAGATATTTCTCTGTCAATAACTAACTATCGTCCATTGTACCAAGCTATGAGGCAACGATCTTTTGGTTCATTGCAACCCTTAAGTGTTTTTATTTGAGAGTGAGACTGTCACTACAACGTTTACTATAAGGCTACCAAGGACCGTGAAAGATTACCCAACAATTAAAAGAATCTAGAACCACCTCACAAGGTTGCTAACTCTATCCTTAATAAAGTCACATCTCTTGGAAAAGTAATAAGTCAATTGAGTCAATGGTCAGACAGAGCTATTGAGTCATGCCTTGAAGATAATGCTAACAGCTTGTACAATAGACGTTGAATGGAGTCTTGAGGTCCGTTTAGAAAGGAAAGCTAAGTCCATGCTCTTTAAGGCCACTTAAAAATCTTGAGCGAATTAGCCCTGAAGCCTTATGGATTGGCGTTACTGCCATCTCTCTATGCAGTCCATAACGTATTCCATGTCTCCATGTTTAGAAAGTACGTATCAGATCCATCTCATGTGATTGACTTTGAACACTTACAGTTGTTAGAGGATTTGAGCTACGATGAACAACCTGTGCAAATTCTCGCGAGAGATCGAAAGACCCTTTGTAACCGGGAGATAAGTTTGGTCAAAACGTTATGGCAAAACCACCGTACGGAGGAAGCTACCTGGGTACAAGAAAAAGAAGTGTGAGTTAAATATCCGGAGCTATTCAAGGATAAGTAACTTACGAGGATGAAAGTTCTTGAGGAGGGAAGATTGTAACGCCCGCAATATTCAAGTATAATTGAATTCGAGGTTTGAATTTAAATTCACAAAAAAAAACTTCACATACGAATTCAGTTTGGAAAGTTTATTTAATTGTTTGGGGTCTTTCAATGGTTGAAATTTTGGTTTTTGGCATTGTTGTAATTAATTTAAAGATGGAGGACAAGTTGGGAAAAGGGAGAGAAATTTGAATTAGGGTTTAAAGAGACCCTTCATTGTCCTTTAGTGGGCACACAAATCGAGGCATCTTCTTCCTCTTTCTCCTCCATATCTACGAGAAGGCCTCCCTCATGGAAGACCTTCAACCGTCGCCTCCCTTCGACCCACGAACGCCGCAGCAGCATCTCCACCGTCGTCAACCACATTGCAACCAACCACTCGCCAACGTCACGTCTACCGTGTCGTGTGCATCGTGCCTCAAATCTACAATCTGCAGTGTTGACCGGAACAACAACCCTTTCCGAAACGACTCCACCATTCGTCGTCAGCTGAGAACCGAAGTCATCGTGGTTTGTCACAAGCGCTGGAACCGCGAACCCTCGCTGGAATCACAACTTTCACCCAAAACAACCACCAGTTCAATGTTTGGTTCGAGCTTTTAAGGGTGTTTCCGTCCAGTTTTGACTGAGTTAGGATCGATTTTGGATAGATAGACGAGTGGGCATTCCAAAAACGTGCTCCACGTGTCATGAAGCGTCGTCTCCAGCTCCGCACGTGCAACCACACGTCGAAGTTAGCCAATTCGATCATTTTCGATCACCGAGTCCGTTTTGAGCTTCTGTGGTGATAAATTCGATTAATTATTGCTAGATGTTTAAGTAACCGATGTATGGTTTTCGTTATTGAGAATTTGCTTCTTCAATAGGAAATCAAGGGTACCAAAGGTGAGTAAGGGACTTGGAAGCAAATTAAGACCACAGGATTAAGAAACTATTCGATCTTAAATCACCAAAGGATTTAAAGTCAAAGGTAAATTGGAAAAAATATTAAAGACCTCTAAGTCCTTGGATTTAAGGATTCATTGGATTTTAAGTAAGATTCTTATTTTTTACTGTAATGTAATTTATGAGAAGTGTTGATTGAACACGTTCGCAGGGATTAAGAGAATAAGGAAATTTAGGATTTTGAAGCTAAAAGTCTAAGGTAAGGGAACCCACGTCGACTCTCTTTTTAAATTGAGATTTTATCTTTTAAAACTATGATTTATAAAGAACGTTTGAATGTGAATTTCGCTTTTAAATGCCATGTCTTGTTCTAAAATCTTTTGATTTCTAATACTTGCAAAATTCCTGAGCCATGAATGTTGCATCGTTATTTGAACATAAATAATTGGTTGATCTTATGCTCACAGTGATTATTGCATTATGATTTACTGATCATGTTGGGACCTCATCTATGTATGCATGTTTCATGTAAAATTGTTTACGAAGGTTGTGGCAATTAAGCTCCTCATTAGTTTTAAAAATGCAAGCCATGAATGAAAAAAGAGTTTGTGAGGGACTCAAACGTAAAAAGGGTCTGTGAGGGACTCAAACGAAAAAGTCATGAATCGGGACAACTTAATTGACTACTAGAGCCTGAAGAAAAAAGTCATGTTGTTGTTAAAGAAAATGTTAGGTCTCGCTTATGAAAGTTTAAAGCCATGATTGTATAGGATTGCATGTCCCAAAAACCTCGATAGTGGGGTAATTTACAGAGTATTCTTTACAATACTCACCCTTCCTTTTTAAAATGTTTTCAAGAAAAGCAAAAGCATACAGGGCGAATGATGAGCATGCACTACGAAAGTCATGGAGATAGAAGTCATGTCTTCTGCATTCTTTAAAACTATCATGTTTTATTTTTATGATTTTTTCTTATGAGAATTACTGGTTTCAATGTTATATTTGTTCTAAAAACCGAGGTCGAACTTGAACTATAATTATTTTAAATGCTTTGCTTTTGTGGGATCCCAAATTAAAAAGGTTTTATTTTTGATAAATTTTACTCATCTAATGTTATTTTAAGGCCTCAAGTACATGCATGAGTAGTAATGACCCTAGGAAATGTGTCTTAGGATTAGGGTCGTTACACTATCAAAGTTAAGTTTATAATACCAAACCATCTAAAGATTTGCAGTGATTAGTGGTTAGGGTCATCCACAGGGAGTTCTTAGTATTGATTAAGTACCATAATTACTCATGCCTAATTTTACTTAGAGAAAACATAACTACAGGGTGATTATCAAAACTATAAAATAAAATCTAAACTATTATGTACAAAGGTGGAGTCCAATTCTTGAGAAACATAACAATTGATTGAATAAGCATAATCTTGTAGATAAATAATTGATTTCATGCAATTAATCTTAAGACAATAATTACTAATAATCAATATCCTCTCTCGAGCTCAGTTGTGCTCATGCTTGACAATAAATCAACCTCTCGATCTATTTTTATTTCTAAATTAAACATGACATTGGCTTCTAGATTTAATCGATTCACGCTCCCGTGCAATAAACTAAATCTAGTCATACATCTATTGTTCTATGGATAAATTTACTCTCTCGAGCTAAATCAAACCAAACATACAAAACCATGGCCAAAAGTTTAAACAATGAAATCAAGATGCATAAAAGATGTAAATACAAAAATTAATTACAAAACCATCATATTTCTAAGCATACAATATTTCTTGTCTAGATACAAAGATGTATAAGGCCATAAAAAAACTCCTAAATCTAAAAGAAAAGAAAAACAAAGGGAAAGAGATTAGACTAAGGTCGCACACTAACACTCGTTTTCGACGTGAATTCCAATGATCTCGAGCTTTGAGTCCCCTCATTTAACTCTCCAAAACTCTCATCCAAGCCTTTAGATAGTGTAGAAATCGAGATTAGGGTTGTGGTCTCTAAAAATAGGCTCCCCAATCGAATACACATCTTTTCCTTTTATAGAGTCGAAGACAACGTTGCCACGTTTTGCAACGTAGTAAGCAGGATTGCAGCGTATGTCTGTAAATTTTCAAGGTTGAAAGGATCCTCAATGACATTGCAACTTTATGCCCTTGGGTCCAATTGCTTGTTTCCTTCTCTTCAACACTTAGATCCTCAAATATAGCTCAATTTGCTCCAAATTCATCTAAATACTCTATAATTCTCTAGTTTTGCTCCAATTTCTCGGTTTATGAAAAATAGACATAAAAAAAAATGAAAGCATACACAATCCTAACAAAACTAGCACAAAATTAAACTAAGAAATAACACTATTTTTCCCACTATCATCCTTTCCCCAAAAAAAAAATTAGAAAAAAAATTGAATGTTAAAAATACTTATAACTTGAGACATGATACTCTAACTGATGGGACATAAATATTTTCATCAATTTAAAATGTTTTCTTATACTTTTTTTCTCTTCGCGACTGAACATGAACAATTAACCGAACCTCTCATAATCTTTTCCTTTTCAACTCTTCGGTACTTTGTGGGCCCTCATTGAGAGTTTACTTCATTTGTGGTTAGTTGACATCTAGGTAGCAGAACTAAGCTTTGACCGACAAACCCTCAGTTTTTTTTCAAGTAGTACATCAACATGGTGAGAGGAGGGTAATTGTCACAACCTCGGTAAACCTCACATTTATGCAATCATACATATATGCATCAGGTCCCACAACATTTTCAATTTTCATCTAATCATATAACATAGAAAACTTTCAAAACAATCACATAAACATTCAAGATTAAGAACAATTTCAGTCATCATACAATATTCAAACCAAGCACTGGCACACATTCTAATAGCAGAGCCTAATTAGTAATACTTTAAACGAGTTTGAAAGTGATTAAAACGAGTCATTACTCATTGGTTCTTATTGAAAAGATTTTGGCTCTTGTTAATTTGTGTTCGAACTCACAGATTTGGCTCCTACGTGTAATGCTCGAGTAGAAGAGGGGTATATGAATAACTTGAAAGCCACATCAAAATGATAGGATCTTTGAGGCTATGCAAGACAGGATTAAGAAAGATTTCAAATAATTCATATATAGGTACTACCAATACTAACAAGGTGTATCTTCTTTTTTAGTGGCACAACTGTAGGAACTCTAAAGTTAAGCATGCGTCGCTTGGAGCAATCCAATGTCGGGTGAGCTCCTGAAAATTTTCTTATGAAGTATGTGAGCGAGGACAAAACATGTTGAAAGGACACAAGTTGGTTTGTAGGGACAATTTTTACTCTCGAAAGAAACTTAAGACTAGTAGGTAGCATGACCAGGTCGTAGGGGATTCAGGTGAAAGTCAAAACCGTCAAGTGTTGAATCTAACGTTCTAGATGGTATTAGAAATGAGTCTCTCCCAATAAGGTGTGGTTTGGTGACGAACCAAGACGAAAGATGGTGGGCATGTAACACCCGAGTATAAGAGAGGTACAAATAAATGAACTAACACCACATCTTAATGAGAGATCTTGAGGCTATGCAAGACATAGTTAAGAAACACTTAAAAGAATGGATAGTTATTACCTATACCAATAAGTTGCATTTTCCTTTTCGGTGGCTCAACCCTAAGAAATCTAAAGTTAAGCGTGTTGTTGGGTGGCGTCCTAAAAATTTTCTCAAGAAGTATATGAGTGAGACATAACATGTTGAAAAGACTTGTGTTGGTTTGTGAGAACAGTCTTCACTCTTGAAAGCAGTTCAAGACTAATAGGTAGCGTTGTCAGGTCACATGGAATCATCAGGTGCCGAATCGAAATTCTAAATCATGGGTGTGGGGCATTACACTATGTGCTATGGATTATCCAAAACATGACTTGGATGGGATTCAAATATAACTTAAAACTCCCAATAGGATTTCCTAATTCGAATTCTAACTTCCAATAGGATTTTCTAATTCGAATTCCAACCTCTAGTAGGATTTGCTTTTTGTTTTTGTTTTTTTTTTGTTTTTTCCTCTTCTTATCCGTATCTTTTCGCCTTTTCTTTTTTTTTCTTTTCTTTTTTCTTTTTCTCTTTCTTTTTCCTAAATTTAAAACTCTAATTAAACTCTAGATTAACTTCAGTTTGGGAAAAATCTTATAAAGAAACCGTAAGAGATAAATTTGGGCCTTTTAAACTTAAACTACAATCCGATGAAAACTTAAAATTTCAAAATAATTAATTTTTCAGACTTAATTAAAAAACACTCATCCAAAATTTCAAAAATTTAATTCATTTAAAATCTAATTTACTCAAATTAGATTCCAAGCAACAACTTTAATAGTCCAATCAAATCCAAATTAACGTGATGTGATAAAATTGAAACTAATCTTTCAAAAGAATATGATCATTGTTTCAAAAAATATATATATATATATATGATCAGTCTCACGACTCTCACCTTCAAATGTGGAGTGTTACGGTAATAAACTAATAAATTATAAAATAATAAAGGATGGGTAATTTGTTCATTTTTTTTCTCCTATTTCTTTTTCTCATATCTAATTTTTAAGAAAATGTTCCCAAAATTGTAAACAACTTGAAATTAAAAATAAAATTAATGTCTTGTTTCTTACTGCATGTTTTTAGTTTTTCCAAAAACAAAAATAGTAGAATTAATTAATCATGATTTACTTATAAATTAAATAAAAAATTATGAATTTTATTTTTCGAAAAATTATTTTCAAGTAGAAATAATATTTTTATATAAATTTTGGAGTAACGAGAAATAATGAAGTTTTGGCAAATTCCTTTTGTTAAACTTGTAACTAAAAAATAAAGCACAACAAGAAGCAAGAAATATGGAACCATCACCAAATATAAATAGGGAAAAAAAAAGAAAACAAATAGTAAACAAAAAACGAGAAATAAGTGGAAAAAATTATCATAGAGCATGTTTGATGTGCTTTTATGCCAACATATTTCTATTTATTTTTAATTTACTTTTTATTTTTTTTAAAGAAAAGTGTCTCTGAAATCCTAGTCAAAATTTGAAAACTAGCCACAATTATTAAATAAAATTACTCCAAAATGTTTAATAATTTATTTTTTATTTTTATTTTTAAATAATTTTTTAGTACATAAAGTATGAGATATGAGAGACTCTAACCTTCAATCTCAAAAAGAGGGATGTATATATCAATTACGACTCACTTTACCTTTTAATCTTTAAATGTTTAATCCATTACAATTGTTTTGGTAATATTATTTTCAATAAATTCTTTTATAACAATGAGGTAGCCTCATGAATTTATCATCCACATTAGCAAAAATAAACATATTTTTTAAATACTTCAACAGGCACTATATTTTAAAAGGTTATTAAAACTTTTTTATTTAATAAAAAACTGTGTAATTTTTCAATATTCATATTTTTTCTCTTAATATGTTGTTCAATATTCTAGACATTTTTTATTAATATGGTAAGATTTTAAATTTATTGTAAAAATATAGCATGTTTCAAACTATTTAGAAAAATATTGCAATTTTAATTACGCACAAGAGAGACAAATTATGAAAGGTCATATTTTTACAAAATACTCTCTAGTGTTGCAACGGCTTAAGCATTAGGTTGGAATGCGTAGAGGCGTGGGTTTGAACTTGGTGTTAGTGTAGTTTTTTTTTTTCTCTCTTTTTTCATTTTTTTTACCCTATTTTATTTTTTCTTTTATTTTTCTCTCTTTTTTTTTTCCGTTTCTTTCCTATTTTATTTCTTTTAAAATTTACGTCATTATAGTTTTTTCATCCATAACTACCTTTTTTTAATACTTTAATTTTAATTTAAATTTTTAAAATTTATTTCTTTTAAAATAAAGTTATTCTTTTTTAATCATGTGATAACTTTTATTATTGCTTGAGTTTGGGAGGAGAATAATTTTTTTAGTTGATTTTAAGTTGATTTTAAATGAAAGTATAAAAAAAAGAAAAAATCAAATGAAAATAATTATATTTTGATTTTTCCCTTGAATGGAACTTTTTATAGTTTTTTTTAGTAATATTAATTTATTTTAATTTTAGAAAATATTTGAATAATTAATACTTAATTAAAATATTAAAAAAATATAAGTAAAAAATTAAAAAATTAGAAAAATGGTAGTTAATTACGAATAAAAAAACTATAATGACGTATAATTTTAAAAGAAATAAAATAGGAAAAAAAAAAGAAAAAAGAGAAAAAGAAAACAAAAATGGAAAACAAACAAAATATGTAATACTAAGATTGAACCCACACCCCAACATTCCCATCTAAT
The DNA here is from genome assembly GCA_036507285.1 of Trichosanthes cucumerina. Lineage (NCBI taxonomy): Eukaryota > Viridiplantae > Streptophyta > Magnoliopsida > Cucurbitales > Cucurbitaceae > Trichosanthes > Trichosanthes cucumerina. Next base: position 83,024,132 of record CM071835.1, on the reverse strand, counting down.
GTTTAAGCCACTGAACCACTTAGAGTGACTTTTAAAAGTTTGTAAAGGTTGTTTCTTGAAGATACGACTTTTGATAATTTTTTTTTAGTAAATTTATGACAATTGCCAACATGTGGAGATGACATGCTGCCACGTGGGAAAGGTAGTCTCTTGACGTTCAACCACTTAATTAAAATTGCAATATTTTTCTAAATAGTTTGAGAGAGGATGCATTTTTACCATAAGTTTGCAAACTTACCCTAATGATAAAAAATATCCTTCAAATTTACCCCTTAGATATTATTATTTAATGCTTTTGAGACGACTGTTGGGATTTTTGTCCTAATCTCGTGTTTGTAAATTACTATTTGAAATTAATAAGAGTTATTACTTCGTGTCTCACAATATTTACAAAGTTTTTAAATAAACTAAGCTCCAGGGTCATTGAATTTATGAGAGAACTAGAATTTGAACGGTGTGTAGTGGACACATAGGAAGGATAACGTTCGAGTTAATGACCTAAACGGTTTACAGTATATGGATAAGGTTGGAGACCTAATCCTGGATACGTTGTGGATGCGGCCCAGTTTGTATTAGATACAAACGAGGCGGTCTGACTCGTTCATGTAGTTGACATGCGAGTGGGGGCATCCTGTACAATGAGATTGTAAAAGACCAGGACCATGAATTATTAGACCCACACGATGTAACACCGCTTGTGATGGGACTAATAACTTCGTAGATGACCATTAGTAACTCGACCTGAGTCCTGAGCGTGTTACGGACTCCGGTCTACGGGGTCTGTCCTTTGACTAGTACGTGTGAGGGTGGTCACAGTTACTCGTCCAATATGCCTATCGTCTCAGGGAAAGGACCAAGTAGGGAGCTGGGATATTAACTACGTGAGATGGAATTCACTCGTTCCCGCCTTTAGGAAAACTAGAGGGGTTGTTCCCTTAAGTGTTGTCTCCAAGGCATGGACAACGGGCACTCATCTTCTCACTGGTCCGAGAAGGGTGTTGTGTATGGTTGGACCATCACAATATCTTGTTCATTAGAGGAGCAATGGGGACTTAAGAAACAAGAGGTACATACAGGGGTAAAACGGTAATTTGACCCTGCCATGTCTACGAACAACCTGTGAAGGGTCGACTCATGCGCATTGGTAATATCAGTAGACACATAATATTCTGCATTGACGGAAGTGCAGCTACGGGCTATAGTGGAGTGTTATCGTAGCTAATGAATGTTGATTAATCGGGTCAAAGAGTTTGACAGATTGATCTCGGATCATTGGAACCTGTCACTGTAGGTCCATTAGGTCCCTCGGTTGGCTCCATCTGGGTTAAAAGAAGGGTTAGCGTTTTGGTATGAAATTGAAGTGTTCAATTTCACTTAGAGTAATTTATATCATTTATATGAGATATGAGTGATATAATATATAGTTTAATGTGAATGAGATTCATAATAAACTATAGGTTAGCCTAATTGTTGAATTAGGGCTAATTGGAGAAATTAATTGAGAGAAATTAAATTGGATGTGATTCAATTTAATTAATCCACAATTATTGCAAATGTGGTTTATAATATGAGATATCAGATATCTTATATTATATCGTTATGAAAATATGATTTGCATAACCTATGGTTGTGGAAAAATGGTAACAATATGGAGATTTTAACTTCATGATCATTCCATTATTTAAACCCTTCTTGCAAGAAGGATTGCAACTCAATCACTCATTTTTTGATTCTCACCCAATAAGAATAGAATACTCTCTCATTTTCTCTCTAATTCTCTCCTAACCAAAACACATAGAATCCCACCATTCTCCTTCTTTCCAAAAGAAGAACAACCGAGATTCCAATTAGTGTTGTTTGTTCTTGATCGAGAGTTCGAGAAGTTCGAGATTCGCGAAGTTTTCGTGACCATTGGAAGAAAACTTTGAAGAGAGTCTTCAACAAGTAAGTATGGTTTTTACTTAGTGTTTTTCTTCCACATAGTATTGTATGTTTAACTTAGATCTAAGTGTTAGATCGTTTTAATAAAACTATAGTTGCACATTTTCACCACGACGATTCAATCGTCTTCCGCTACGTGGGACTTTTATTCCCTACAATTGGTATCAAAGCCATACGATTGGTTCGATTTTTTGTACTTTTTTTCGTTAAAATTAGGTGAGTACAACCTTAATTTATGTGATAAATTGTTGGTTTGCAAATTTGGATGTTATCAGTTTTGGCATTTTAGATTTAAAATTTTATGTCGATGTGATCAATGTAAGGGTCCGTTGTATTTGGGCATTTTTTTGTAAATCGAGTCAGTATGTCCGAGTCGTTCGTGGCAAGAGTTGATGTGAAGAAATCGAAGCGGAAACGGGCAAAAATCGATGAAGAACAATAAAGGAGTTTGTTGTTCTATCGATGGCGTTGAGACGTTGTTCATCGGCGTCTCAACGTTATCCTTGCGGGCGCTGGTTTGGCTATAGAGCATCGTTGCAACGCTAGGCGTAGCGTTGCAATGCCATGGCGGGAGCACGCTGACCTCAATGCTGGACGCGGTTGCGTCGCAACGCTGCCCACGACGTTGCAACGTCGCACGCGTAGTGGGCAGTTTGCGAGGAGTTACAAGACGTGGGTGGTTGATGGAGAAAATGGGGCAATTATTTACGTTTTTTTTTAAATGTAAAATTTGTATTTTATTTATTTATTTATTTATTTTATTAAAAAAATATTAATATAAATGTTATATTAATGTTATTTAATTAAATAATTGCCCCTAGTTGCCAAAACCGATCCATTTTTGCTATTTAATTATTTATGCATGTGATATATGATTTAATTAATTTTCTATGTACATAATGTATGTCATATAGATTTAAAATCTCACCTTAGGTTAAACATATTCATGCATCATTTATATTATAAGAGTTATAATATATAGTTTGCATGATAGGTTATATTATAAGAGTTATAATATAATTAAATTGCATGTTTAATTTAATTAATATTAGTGTTATATTTTTTAGATTAAAGTATGCTCATGCATTTTATTCATGAGATGAATTATTATGTTATAGTATATAATTATTCATGTGATGAATGATCAAGCACTATAATATAGAAATGCATGCAACCTAAGTTAATTATTAGTTTTAAAGTGTTTAGAACTAGAATAATTAGACTTAGGTTTTCTATTTTCTAATAAGATTAGAAATTAGGAAATCAAATATGACCTTTGAATGGAGACTGATTAGTAACTCTGTCTAAGGAAGGTTTTGTCTAAGGCTGGGGTATTTAAGTTGACGCTTGCGGAACACCCCTACATAGAAACCGACCTGGGAGTGAATTCGGTCCGGAGATTCTTAGGTTATATTATCGTGAGTGTCGTTAATTAAAAGTTGATTAATTTACTCGCATAGACCTAAGTAATAATGTGATTATAAACTTAGGTAAATACCATATAAGAGTTATATTGGTAGACGTAGGTACATTCTAGCCGGTTTATCTAGGTCAATCCCTAATAAAATAAAGTGTTGAGTTGGAGGAAATAAAGTGTATGAGATACATTTGATTTTCCAACCACAAATCTCCGTTAAGTCTGCACCATGTGATCTATACTCGGCCTCGTTGCGCAAATGAGAGCGTCCCCCTTCGGGTGGCATTTGTATGAGTCAATATCATCGTGGATGGAGAGAATACTTATAGTGAGTGGGAGCGGGACCTGTGAAAACGGGACCCACGGTCTCTTCTTTCGATTCACACCGTGGGACGCCTATGATCTGCCTACTAGTTTAGCCTGGACCAGACAATCCCTTCGGAGAGCCTGATCATGGGAGTCGGAACACCGTGAATTCTCGAAAGGGATACAGTTTTCTGGTTGGTTTTCCTTCTTGGTTCACCCTTCGGTGGCTATTGTTTGGACGGATACTTGGAAACTTAAAGATTGAGGATAACACTCACAGAATTCGTTAAGAGTTAATGAATTCGACCGAACAATGGTAATTAGACGACTAATGAAATAAGAGTTATTCTGGGATTAGGGTCTGATCGAGAAAGTCTCGTCCTAGAGGAGGAATGTTCTGTTCACTCTTCGGTGGCGGTCATTCTAAACCTTTAGGATATGATTGCAAATTTTGAATGACCTAGGGATCATGAAACATTTTTTGCTAAAACTGATTGGATTTCAAAAGTTTTTGCGAGACTAACACAAAGTTTTATGATTTTTCAGCAAAAATGTCAAGCTCAATCATCGCTTTACTTGCTTCCGATAAACTAGTGGGAGATAATTACCAAACATGAAAAACAACATAAACACAATTTTGGTAACTGACGACATTAAGTTTGTGCTCTCTGAGTAATGTCCTTAGATGTCGGGCTCGACTGTGTCGGGAAGGGTTCGCGATGCATACGATCGATGGATCAGGGCTAATGAAAAGGCCAAGGTCTATATCATTGCTAGCATGTCTGATGTTTTGGCAAAGAAGCATGAGTTGATGGTCACCGCTAAGGAGATCATGAAGTCATTGCAAGATATGTTTGGACAACAGTCGTTTCAAGTCCGACATGACTCACTCAAATACGTCTTCAACGCATGGATGAAAGAGGGGTCGTCTGTCCGTGAACATGTTCTAGACATGATGACCCACTTTAATCTAGCGGAGATGAAGCAGGGCTTCGATCGACGAGTCGAGCAGTCGATTTTATCTTGGAGACTCTTAGAAGAGTTTCCTTGGGCCAGTAGCAATCTTTGTTATGAACAAAATTAGCTACACTCTGACTACCCTCCTCAATGAGCTACAGAATTTCCAATCCTTGATGAGGATCAGGGCACCGGAATCTGCGGCACTACAGGTCTTATCATAGGGATTTGACCTCTGAGACTAAACCTGTTGCTCCTTCACGCCCGAAAGGGAAGAAGAAGATGAAGAGGGATAAAACTGACCGAGCTGTTGCCCAGAAGGGCAAGAAGGTCAAGGACGTTGCAGAGAAAGGAAAGTGTTTCCACTGCAATGGGGAAGAGGAACTGTCCCAAATTCCTAGCCGAGTGGAAGAATCAAGGTAAATGTGATTTACTTGTGACAGAAACCTGTTTAGTGGAGAGTAGTGACTCTGCCTGGATATTGGATTCGGGCGCCACTAAACATGTTTGTTCTTCTTTTCAGGGGGATTGATTCCTGGCAACAGCTGCGAGAGGGTGAGGTGACTCTACGGGTTGGATCCGGGGAGCTTGTCTCTGTGCAGCGGTCGACACGGTGAAGCTACATTTTGGCAAGAATTACATTTTGTTGGACAACATGTATATAGTTCAAGGGTTTACTAGAAACCTCGTTTCTATTTCCTGCCAATTAGAACAGTGTATTTTCGTTTCTTTCCAAGGCAATAAAGCGTTTATTTTCGAAATGGAAACTTAATTTGTTCTGGTTCACTTGAGAATAATTTGTATGTTTTAAAGCCAAATTCAGTCAAAAGCGTTTTGAACACTGAGTTATTTAAAACTGCAGAAACACGAACTAAAAGAGCGAAAGTTTCTCCTAAGGAAAATTCCCATCTTTGGCATCTAAGGTTAGACCACATTAATCTCAATAGGATTGAGTGACTAGTGAAGAGTGGACTTCTAAACGAGTTGGAAGAAACTCTTTACAGGTGTGTGAGTCATGCCGTGAGGGCAAAATGACCAAACATCCTTTTAGTGGAAAAGGATATAGAGCCAAAGAGCCCCTTGAACTGGTACATTCTGACCTTTGTGGTCCGACGAAGCTCGAGGTGGTTATGAATACTTTGTGTCTTTCATAGACGATTACTCGAGGTATGGGTATATTTACCTAATGCATAAGAAGTCTGAAACTCTTGAAAAGTTCAAGGAGTACAAGACTGAGGTTGAGAACCTGTTAGGTAAATCACTTAAAACACTTCGATCGGATCGAGGTGGAGAGTATATAGACACTGGATTCCAGGACTATATGATAGAACACGGAATCAAGTCCCAACTCTCAGCACTTGGTATGCCACAGCAGAATGGTGTATCGGAGAGGAGAAACATAACCTTGTTGGATATGGTTCAGTCGATGATGAGTTATGCTCGTCTCCCTAATTCTTTTTGGGGTTACGCAGTAGAGACTGCGGTCTATATTTTGAACAACGTTCCGTCGAAGAGTGTTAGTGAAACACCTTTCGAACTCTGGAGTGGACGTAAGGGTAGTTTACATCCCTTCAGAATTTGGAGATGCCCGACCCATGTGTTGGTGTCATACCAGAAGAAATTGGAACCCCGTTCGAAATTGTGCCTATTCGTAGGTTACCCTAAAGAGACTAGGGGTTGTCTGTTTTTCGATTCTAAGGAAAATAGAGTGCTTGTGTCGACAAACGCCACTTTCCTAAAGGAAGACCACGTCAGGGATCATTTACCAAGGAGTAAAATTGTGTTAAATGAAATGGACAGTACATCAACAAGAGTTGTTGATGGGGTTAGTACGTCAACAAGTGTTGTTGATTCTAGCACGTCTAGTCAAATCCGTTCCCAAGAGTTGGGAATGCATCGACGTAGTGGGAGGGCTGTGAGACAGCATAATCGTTACATGGGTTTAGCTGAAACCTCAGTTGTCACTCCTGATGATGACTGCGAGGATTCGTTGACCTATAATCGGCAATGGTTGATGTTGACAAAGACAAATAGATTAAACCTATGGACCAGAAAATGGAGTCGATGTACTTCAATTATGACTGGGAGCTTGTGGATCAACCGGATGGGGTGAAACCTATTGGTTGCAAATGGATCTACAAGCGTAAACGTGGCGTAGATGGGAAGGTACAGACCTTCAAAGCACGACTAGTGGCAAAGGGTTTTACCCAGGTCGAAGGGGTTGACTATGAGGAAACCTTTTCACCTGTTGCCATGGTAAAGTCGATCAGGATCCTTCTGGCCATTGTCACGTATTATGACTACGAGGTATGGCAGATGGACGTCAAGACAGCTTTTCTGAATGGTAAACTTGATGAAACCATCTACATGGACCTACCTAAAGGGTTCATTGCCCAAGGCCAAGAGCAAAAGGTTTGCCGGCTTCATAGGTCGATTTATGGACTGAAACAAGCTTCGAGGTCTTAAAATATAAGGTTTGATGAGGCGATCAAATCTTATGGCTTTGATCAAAATGTCGACGAGCCTTATGTCTATAAGAAAATCGTTGACAAAACTGTCGCATTTTTAGTGCTGTATGTGGATGATATTCTTCTCATTGGAAATGAGGTAGAATTTCATACTAACGTGAAGAAATTGCTAGCTTCGTAATTCCAAATGAAAGATTTGGGTAAGCTCAGTATGTTCTAGGTATCCAGATAGTCCGGTACCGGAAGAACAGAACGCCAGCCTTGTCTCAGGCGTCTTATATTAACAAGATGTTGTCTAGATATAAGATACAGAACTCCAAGAAGGCTTTGTTGCCTTTCAGGCATGGGGTTCACTTGTCTAAGGATCAGTGCCCTATGACTTCTCAAGAGGTTGAGGATATGAGACGGATCCCATATGCTTCAGCTGTAGGGAGCCTGATGTATGCCATGCTGTGTACTAGGCCCGACATCTGTTATGCAGTAGGGATTGTCAGTAGGTATCAATCCAATCCAGGATTAGATCACTGGGCAGCCGTAAAGGCAATCCTCAAGTATCTTAGGAGAACGAGAAACTACAACTTAGTGTATAGCAGTGGGGATTTGATCCTTACGGGATACACAGATTCTGACTTTCAGACCGATAAGGATTCTAGGAAATCCACTTCGTGGTCATCCTTCATTTTAAATGGAAGAGGTGTAGTATGACGAAGCATCAAGCAGGGATGCATCGTTGATTCCACTATGGAAGCGGAGTATGTTGCGGCTTGTGAAGCTGCAAAGGAAGCTGTTTGGCTTAGGAAGTTCATGACAGATTTGGAACTTGTTCAAAATATGAACTTGCCGATCACACTGTTCTGTGATAAACGTGGTGCAGTAGCCAACTCCAAAGAGTCTTGAAGCCATAAGAGAGGCAAACACATTGAGCGGAAGTATCATATGATATGGGAGATTGTGCACTACAGAGACGTGACAGTCACGCAGATAGCGTCGGAGCACAACGTAGCTGATCCATTTACAAAGCCCCTCATGGCTAAGGTGTTGGAGAGGCACCTAGAGAGTCTAGGTCTTCGAGTGCTTCATGACTAGGGCAAGTGGGAGATATGTAAAAGGGTATTCAATGCCCTAGTTTATTGTATTAATTCATTGTAATTTATGTACATTTCAGAAATGTATTTTCTCCACTAGCTTAGTCCAAGTGGGAGTTTGTTGGGATATTTGTCCTAATCTCGTGTTTGTACATTATTATTTGAAATTAATAAGAGTTATTACTTCGTGTCTCGCAATATTTACAAGTTTTTTCAATAAACTAAGGGTCCTTGAATTTATGAGAGAACTAGAACTTGAACCGTGTGTAGTGGACACATAGAGAGGATCACGTTCGAGTTAATGACCCAAATGGTGTACAGTATATGGATAGGATTGGAGACCTAATCTGGGATACGTTGTGGATGCGACCCGCTTTGTATTAGATACAAACGAGGCGGTTTGACTCGTTCATGTAGTTGACATGCGAGTGGGGGCATCCTGTACAATGAGGTTGTACAAGACCGGACCGTGAATTATTAGACCTACTGATGTAACACCGTTGACAGTAAAGACTAATAACTTCGTAGATGACCATTAGTGACTTGACCTGAATCCTGAGCGTGTTACGGACTCCGATCTGCGGGGGGTCTGTCCTTTGACTAGTACGGGTGAGGGTGGGCATAGTTACTCGCCCAATATGCCTATCTTCTCAGGGAAAGGACCAAGTATGAAGCTGGATAATTAACTACACGAGATGGAATAAACTCGTTCCCGCCTTTAGGAAAACTAGAGGGGTTGTTCCCTTAACTGTTGTCTCCAGAGCTTGGACAACGGACGCCCACCTTCTCACTGGCCCGAGAAGGGTGCTGTGTTTGGTTGGACCATCACAATATGTTGTTCATTAGAGGAGTAGTGGGGACTTAAGGAACAAGAGGTAGACATAGGGGTAAAACGGTAATTTGACTCAGCCGTGTCTACGAACAACCTGTGAAGGGTCGACTCATGGGCATTGGCTATATCACTGGACACGTAATATTCTACACTGAAAGGAGTGCAGCTACGGGCTATAGTGGAGTGTTACCGTAGCTAATGAATGTTGATTAACCGGGTCAAAGAGTTTGATAGTTTGATCTCGGATCATTGGAGCCTGTCACTGTAGGTCGATTAGGTCCCTCAGTTTGCTCCATCTGGATTAAAAGAAGGGTTAGAGTTTTGGTATGAAATTGAAATGTTCAATTTCACTTAGAGTAATTTATATCATTTAGATGAGATATGAGTGATATAATATATAGTTTAATGTGAATGAGATTCATAATAAACTATAGGTTAGCATAATTGTTGAATTAGGGCTAATTGGAGAAATTAATTGAGAGAAATTAAATTGGATGTGATTCAATTTAATTAATTCACAATTATTGCAAATGTGATTGCAATATGAGATATGAGATATCTTATATTATATGGTTATGCAAATATGATTTTCATTACCTATGGTTGTGGTAAAATAGTAATAATGTGGAGATTTTAACTTCATGATTATTCCACTATTTAAACCCTTCTTGCAAGAAAGATTGTAACGCAATCTCTCATTTTTGGATTCTCACCCAATAAGAAGAGAATACTCTCTCATTTTCTCTCTAATTCTCTCCTTACCAAAACACATGGAATCCCACCATTCTCCTTCTTTCCAAAAGAAGAACAACCGAGATTCCGATTCGTGGTGTTCGTTCTAGATCGAGAGTTCGAGAAGTTCGAGATTCGCGAAGTGTTCGTGACCATTAGAAGAAAACTTTGAAGAGAGTCTTCAACAAGTAAGTATGGTTTTTACTTACTGTTTTTCTTCTATATAGTATTGTATGTTTAACTTAGATCTAAGTGTTAGATCGTTTTAATGAAACTCTAGTTGCACATTTTCACCACGACGATTCAATCGTGTTCCGCTGCGTGAGACTTTTATTCCCTTCAACGACGTCTTAATAAAACTGAAACTTCTAAAACATTGAAACTAAAATGTAGGTTAGTTTTTAAAATTTTGCTAAAATTTCAAAAGTTAAGAATTAGCCAAAGAAAAAACATTGATAATGACTGAATATTTTTAAGATCAATTTTCAAAAAAAAAAGAAAATAAAAGATAAAATCGTTATAACATGACGTAATAGCTTTCAACGCTCTACTTTTATTTTTTTTATTTTTTAAATTATGAATAAGATCGAAAAAGAAGATTTAAGAAGGGAAAAGTCTAGAAGATAATTTATATACATTTGTACGCACATTCAAAAACCAGAACAAAAAAAAAGTTAATACAAACATTAAAAAAAAGGCAAAAAAACAAAAACTTCATCAACCAAGTTTCTATTTTTGTTTTTTATATATAGTACCGAACAGGAACAAGTTTCTAAGGACCCGTTTGATAATTTTCGTTTCTTGTTTCTTGTTTCTGTGTCTCATTTTTTAAGAAACATACTTATTTGATAATCAATCCCGTTTCTTGTTCTCAAAATTTGAGAAATATTCCCAAAATTTGGACAAAAAATTGAAAACTATAAATAGTAGTTTCTCTTTATTCCGTTTCTTTTTTTTAAACGTTCCTCAGTTTTACAATCTATTGGCCTGTTGGTGAAATGCTTCTTTATAATTTATTAACTAATGATAGGTCACGAGTTCGATTCCCATGTGTACCAAATTCCCAATTATGTTACTTTTTTCCTTTAATTTTGATTCTTTGTAATATATATATATATATTTAATATGTTTATTTATAGATTATGTGTATTTTGAATTTTAAATTTTGCCATACATATTTATATAATATTTTAATTTTTGATTTGTCAATATATATATATATATATATATATATATGATTTTAATTTTGAATTTTAGATTTTAATATTTGTATTTATATATTGTTTTAATTTCTATTTTTTATTTTTGTAATATATATTTTTGTAATTTTTAGTACACTAAGAACTCATTAGATTTTGCCATAAATAAAAGTTGTTCACTCAAAGAACTACATGCATCCACTTTGATATTTTACAACCACAACATTTAACAATATAATTGAGTTTGATCTGGTTCGATATCAATTAAGACCAAGGACAAATTGACTCTGACTGACCACCTCCCTTAAAATCGACTCGATCGGTTTTGAACGGTCATGTCAAATTTCTATGTTTTTTTGCTCACCCTTAATGCATGTTATCTATCTTGTATTATATAATTAAATTCTTTTTTTAGTACATAATTAAATTCTTTTTAAACTATAAAAATGAGGAAAAAAAGGAAAAAAATATTCAAGAACAAGAACAAGAAATAGTTATCAAACAAGTTTTTGTTCCTATTTCTCATTTTCAAGAAACAAGAAACAGAAATAGTTATCAAACACATTCTTGTTTCTTATTCTTAAAAAATGAGAAAAAAAAAACAGGAAACAAGAAACAAGAAACGAAAACATTATCAAACGGGACCTAACTTTTTTTATTTCCACAAGGTTTTAAGGGATAATTCCCAACTCACAAATTCGCTCTATTGACTATGTCAAGTCAACGCTTTGATAATCCACGTTTGGTTGGATAATATTAATCTTTTAAATAAATTAACAATTTACAACCACTTGGCTAGGTATTAGAGTAGTAATCAAGGAACTTGAAGTGCTCTATAAAGCCTAAGGGAGTTCAATTCAAAATGAGAATTAAAAAGAAAAACCGATTTTATAAGCAAAGATGGGTTCTTCTTCTCTAATGGCCTTCCTTGTTATCGCAGTTTTGGTCGCAACTCTAAGCTTGTCATCCGCAATAACCGCAGAAGGCGCCGATGAATACATGTTTCCTCCACCACCACCAAAATTCTTCATAGCACCTCCTTCACTACCAGCACCAAGGAGGCCTCCTCCACCGCCACCACCAAGGAACTCACCACCTCTACCGCCACTAAAGAAGTTTCCTCTACCACCACCGCCGCCAACGGACCCAGCTCCTCCACCACCACCGTCGCCATATATTTCAACATGATTACTAAAACGTATGTTTTAGTAAGCAAGTAACTTTATTGATTACTAAAAAATATGCATATATTTCAATGTAAACTTTATGTTGCTTTTGTAGGAAAAAAGAAGAAAGAAAAAGAAAGAGGTATTTAGATCAATAAAGGGAAAGACAAATGAAGACATCTCCATTATAGATCATATTTTTTTATGTTAAAGAAGGCTTTGTTATATCCTTTTACTTGGTTTTCATTTAGTGTACCATTGATTAATAAAATTAAACTTGTTGTGTTTCTTCATAGAAAAGCACCAAAACTTCCTATATTCTTTTAAAGACATATGAATGAGATATTACTTACACTATAAGAAAAAGGTTTTTCTATAGCTTTAGTATATAGAATTATTGAATATAGGCTATAAAAAAAATTAGATCAAGCTTTCATATATACATGAATCAGTTCTCATAAGTACTGGTAAAAATGCTTTCTTCTTCATTAGCCAATTTTTTTTTTCTTCTCTCCTTTTGTTTGGCGCATACGAAAAAATTTTCATCTCCAAAATTAGTTCCCGCTTTTAGATATATACATGAATCAGTTCTCAAGGTAGAGATATACAATTTTAATCTTGACCCTTTCAAAGATTTTAAGGAGTTTTCTAAGATCTGAGAGATTGCATTTTATTTGGTTAAAGTTTTTTTATTCAGAGTTTTGTTTTTTAGGGCTTAGAAGTGTGTGTTAAAAATTGGTTGACTTTTAACGGAATCAATTCCTAGTTTCACTCCAGAGCCCATTGGCAGTTTTTGGTGTTGAGAATGATGCTAGACCCGTTATACGTGGGCTATTCTCGATCACGAAGTTGAATTTTAAAAAATAGAGTATTTCAATTGTTGGGTTCTTTTTTTTTTTTTCTATTAAGATTTGTTTACTATTTTAAGGTTTGTTTGATTTAAATAACATGGGTTGACCTTTGGAAAAAAGATATTATAGGCCTTTTAGGCCCCGTTTGATAACGTTTCTGTTTCTTGTTTCTTTTTTCCTATTTCTCATTTTTTAAGAATAAGAAACAAGAATATGTTTGATAACTATTTGCTTTCTTTTTAAAAAAACAAGAAATAGAAACAAAAGCTTGTTTGATAACTATTCTTTATTTCTTGTTCTTGAATTTTTTTTCTTCTTATTTTTTTTTCTAATATTTTATAATTTGAAAAGAATTTAGTTATATAATATAAAATGTATAACATGCATTAAAGCATATAAAAATATAATTACTTATAAAAAAAATTATATTATCTAATATCAAGGAGTCTCAATAGAAAATTAACAACAATAATAAAAGTAAATAAATGAAATTGTTCTATCCTACAAATGTTGTCTATATTTTATTTTCAATGTTATCTTTTACTCGAGTGATTCGTCTTAAATGATGCCAACTCATATCAAACTCAATTATATTGCTAAATGTTGTACTTGGTAAAATATTAAAGTGAGGCTAAATACATGTTTTAGTGAGTAAAATTTACTCGTTGCAAAATTATAATGGGTTCTTAGTATACTAAAAATTAAAATAATATATATTACAAAAACAAAAATAAAAATTAAAACAATATATAAGTACACATATTAAAAATTCAATATATATATATATATATAAAAAAAAAATTAAAATAATATATAAATATATGTATGGCGAAATTTAAAATTCAAAATAAAAATAATATATAAAATTCAAAATAACAATAATATATAAATTTAAAATAAAAAATAAAATATAAATTTAAGTATTAAAAAAATAATATATAAATTTAAAATAAAAAATAAAATATAAATTTAAGTATTAAAAAAATATAAATCACAATGGTTGTCTTGGAGAGTTGAACACAGGACGTGAGACGGGAAGGGCTGGAGTTCCGCGTGATTTTGCCAATAGACCAATGATCTAACTTGAATGTAACGAGAAACACATACATATAAGTAGAAACGAAACGGTTAGAAACTACTATTTCTAGTTTCTAAAATTTTGCCCCAATTTTAGAAACGTTTCTCAAATTTTGAGAACAAGGAACGAGATGGATTATCAAACAAGTCTGTTTCTTGAAAAATGAGAAACAGAAACAGAAAACGGAAAACGAGAACGTTATCAAACGAGCCATTAGGGATTGCTTGGCACAAGAAATAGGAGTTAGGATGTATGAAGTTGTTTTGTGTTGAGAGTTGAAAAATGAGTTAATAAGGGGCTATTTGGTAAGCAATCTAAAAACAGAAATTTGAAAACAAGAAATTTAATAAAAACAGAGTTGTATTTCATGTTTTCAAATATGTGTTTGGTAGCAGATTTAAAAATTTGATTCCATTCTAAACAGTTGTTTAAAGTGTGTCCTATAACATACTTATAGATCATGAAATTAATTGTAGTTGCAAAACTAATTATTAGATTGAATATAATTCATTATTAATTAATTTATGAACATGATTTTATAAATTTTATAGAATTATCATTTTATAATATAATATTATATATTTTATAATATATTATATTATAATATTTTAATTTAACAAAAGTAAATTAAGTTTATAACATGAAATATTGTATTTATTAAGAATTTATCTTTGTTTAATATAATTCTGCATTTTAAAATTTTAAATTCAGAATCTGGATACAATGAAAACATAAAAATGTTGTTTTCAGAATTTCTACTATTTGGATCCCATAATCCAAAAACAGTTTTCAAAAACACGTCTGTCAAACACATATGCATTGAATTCAGTCAATCAGAAAACATAAAACAGAATTCAGATTGCATACTAAACATACCCTAAGTTTGTGGTGTTCACAAGATAGAATTGAAGGACGAATGAATAAGTTTGCAGAGCACATTATAGAAATTAAAAAATTCTTGGCCAAACAAGAAGTTGGGGGAGTTGTTAACTCCCTCCCAAGTTTATCCCCAATCCAAACACCTCTTATAATTTTTTTTTCTGTTAGCTATTGTATCTATTATTTCTTATAGTGTTAGATGTAAGTTGTATTAAAAGAATAATAAAATATACTAAAATGATTAAAGTAGCATTCTTCCGATCATCTTTAAGTTGTTTAGATTTAGTGATAAATTATTTAAATAACATAAAAAATACTATATTTGTGTCATTTTTGGCAAAATATTTGATAAAGTAATATATGTGCTATTATAGAAGTAAGATACACTACTATCTTGAGAAAATGCCCCCCGGAAGATGGTAAAATTAAAAAAAAAAAAGCATTGTTATGGGTCAAATCAGGCCATCGAGGATGGACAGGTCAAATGACCAAGACAAAAGGTCCGATTGAATAAAGAAATCTAGCGTGGGGCCAAAGCGGGTCGAAACTGAGCATAACCAGGCAAAAGAAAACGTGAGTGGGCTTCGACCCGAGCGTGTGGTCGGCCTCGGCATAGGCCGAGGCCGACCAGGACAAAAGCCTACCCGTTTGGGCTCTACCCTCGCCTACCGCCCCAAGAAGAGAGTATGGGCTTGGTCCTCGGTCCAAGCTCGGGGTCGGCCTCAGACGAGGCCGAGGCCGACCAGGTGCAAGGCCATACTACGGACCTTGCACCAACTCCTCGAGGCCCGAAAACGCACATCCAACCCCTCTCTCAACTTCTCCTTTTCCCAAGAGAACAAGGAAAGCCCGGGAGGGACCGAGAAGAGACTATTTAAACTCTCCCAGGGGAGGAGAGAAAGGGAAGTAAATTCTAACTATCTCAATACAAGAGCTTCCCCATAGTTCTCTCTGAAAACAGGACTAACTTAGGCATCGGAGCTTGTGTGGCTTACACCACACCAGTGTCCAGGTTTTCTTTGTCTTGCAGGCTGCGTTCTTCCCCCAAGAATTATAAATTTACCGTCGTTGTCACGTGAAGGTCAGGTGCATTCTCCTATCCGGATTTTGGCAACAACAGTTGGCGCCGTCTGTGGGGAACAAACAAAGTTTGCTTAGAAAGCTGTAAACCTAAGCCAAGTAACTGAAGAAGCGTGAGTCGATTCATAGGGAACAAAAGCCGAAACGAAGGCGAGGAAGAATCCGATCCTGACCGACACCCCCCGGAGAATCCGAACAATCTCCTCTCCTCGGCCTCCTACTGACACAGGCCGACCACACGAGGAGATTGTTGAATTAAAGGAGAAGGTCGACAAGATGGACGAATGCTTGTGGAAGATTTTGGAAAAGCTCGACCACCAAGATCAACACCAGGGAAAAGCGAAGGTTGCAGAAGGGATGGGAGAGTCAAAATCTCCAACCCAAAAGCACACCGATAAGCTGATCCCTGGAAGAAACAACAGACCGCGTCGATCCTATGCCAAGAGCAAAACAAGCAAAGCTAGCAAATTAAAGTCCATCGTGCGAATTGACCCGCGCACTTACCACCAAAATCAACCAGGAAACTCAAGGTCAGTAGCCGCAAGAAGCTCCGGGACAACGTCAGACCTAAGAGAAATAATTAACCAGAAGCGGAAAGCACAGGCCGAGGCCGACCCGTTCGCAACCTAGGCCGAGCAGGTGACGGACGAGGCCGATTCGAGGAGAGCAGAGGACGACGCAGCTGAAGCGACACCACCCTGGAAGGCCGACATCCGCAAAATGCAGAAAGAGTTTGGCGATCTTCAAGGAAACCTCTTGAAGGTTCGAGAAGTCGAGAGGTGGGATCTTGAGGCTCTTATCGAGCAAGTTGATCCCCCTTTCACCGACAAAATAATGAACGAGAGGATTCCAGAGAAATTCAAAGTACCTGCCATCACCCCTTACGACGGAAGCTCGGACCCCGTAGAACACCTAGACACATACAGGTTGCGCATGGAATTGCACAGAGCATCAGAGGTACTTAAATGCAGAGCTTTCTCCTCAACACCAACAGGGCCGGCCCAAGATTGGTACAAAAAATTGAAAAGAAAGTCTATCAATTCCTTCAAAGAACTTGCCAGGGCATTCGTATCACAGTTTCTAGGAGGACGAGACCAACGAAAGCCCCAAATGCACTTGCTTACAATCAAGCAAGGACCGAAAGAAAGCCTACGCGACTACGTCTCTCGTTTCAATAAAGAGACTCTACAGGTCGAAGGTTTCACAGATACTACGACATTAATTGCCATAGTTGCAGGTCTGCAAGATAAAGGCTTATTGAGATCAATTGGCAAGAAGGAACCAGCATCATACGTTGAATTCATAGCAAGAGCACAAAAGTACATGAGTGCGGAAGACCTGTTGCGATCCAAAGAAATACCCGACCAAGAAAAGAACGACAAGAGCACGGATCAAGCCGGGGCACAGAGGAGTATCGAAGCCGACCAGATCATCGAATGACCCCAAGTCAGTCATTCGAGAGATACACCTCCACAACTCTTCCTCCTGAAAAAATCTTAATGGAGATCCGCCATTTAAATCTTGTGAAGTTCCTCGAAAGAATGAGAGTTCCACCTGGAAGAAGGGACCCAGCTAAGTATTGCATGTTTCACAGGGACCATGGGCACGCGACCTCCAATTGTTACCAGCTCCGCGACGAGATCGAGGCCCTGATCAGAGAAGGATACTTGAAAGAATACATTCAAGACGAGACTCCACCCACGCCATCCAGAAACGGTCGAGGCCGACCAGAATCGAGCCGAGGCCGAGCCGACGATGGCCGAAGCCGAGCCGAGGACGAACAACCTCGAGAGATCCAAACAATTTTTGGAGGACCGGCGGGAGGCGAATCCAGTAGAAAGAGGAAGGCAATTGCTCGCGAAGCCCGACAAGATCCCTATTTCAAAGGTGTTTTCTCAGTCCGTCCAGGAATAGAGAGGCAAACCCTCGAGTTCACAGAGACTGAAGCTAGAACAGTCCACCAACCCCACAATGACGTGTTGGTAGTAACCCTTGCCATGGCCAATGTAAAAGTCCATAGAATACTCATAGACGGAGGGAGCTCAGCAGATGTCCTATCTCTAACTGCTTTCAACGCCATGAAATTGGCAAGGGGGCTTCTAAACGAAAATCTAACTCCCCTCGTGGGATTTGGAGGAGAAAGAGTTACCCAGAAGGCAGCATAGAGCTCCCAGTCACCTTTGGCGAAGGGACGAACTCAGTAACTCAAATAATTAACTTCCTAGTAGTGGAATGCACTTCTGCCTACAACGCCATCCTTGGAAGACCAACGCTTCATCAGTTAAGGGCAGATGCTTCCACATACCATCAGTTGTTGAAGTTTCCAACCACCAACGACATTGGGATCGTTAGAGGACAACAAAAAGCTTCAAGGGAATGCTACTTCACTGCGCTAAAAGAGACAAGGAAACGAAGCTGCAAAAAAGACCTCGACCCCAACATGGCCGAGGCTGACCACGAGATGGTCGAGGCCGACCATGAGATGGCCGAGGCCGATGTGGTCTGAAGCCGAAGCCCACGAGCAAACACAGGCGCCCCATCTTTTTTTCAGTAGATAGGTTTATTTCCATGCGAAACTCCCGTGTAAAGATTAAATTCTTCTTTTAAATAAAAGACGTCTATTTTTTAAGAAAGCATAACTCAAGCGTGACCATCAAACTGATTTTCCCACTTGAGTAGGGGGCTACAATGGAGGTATACTTTACACACTTCCTCACACCTTGTTCTCCTTACACATAAAAATGTAAAAGGAAATACACATGTAAACCTCAAAACCGCCAAGGCCGACCACATGTGATCCTCGGTCGAAATCGAGCACATTATAGCCGAGGCCGACCACATGAGATCCCAATATAAGGGATCAATCCTTCTGCAACAAGGGATCCCGAGTCAACCAAGGCCGAGCACATCACGACCAAGGCCGACCACACGAGATCCCAAAGTCAAGGATTGATCCCTCCGCGGCTAAGGATCTAGATTCAACCGAGGCCGAGCACGTCACGGTCAAGGGCGACCACGCGTGATCCCAAAAGCAGATGATCATTTTTCTCCCCCAGATAAGCGAAAACACTTCGTCTAAGTTTGATAAAACGGTTCAATCTGCCTAAACCTATGTCCTCCCACATATGAAAAAGAAAAAGAGAGCAATGGATAGAAAACACACGTTCATTCGTTCCAAAGAAACTACATGGCAGGATTACATCAAACTTAGAAGAAATAAAGAAAGCAAGAACTACAAAGAAATTAAGATTCATCCACTCCAGCTCCACCACTACTGTTCGAATCCTCAGAATCAGGGAAAGCACTAGGGTCATTTTTGAAAGTGGCATAATCCTCCTCAAGAATCACAAAGTCTATATCCTTGAATCGCCTAGAAGCACGCTTGATAGCCCAGCTGCAACTGCCGTCGAAAATATTGTTTTGAAGAGTTGTAAACTCTTCTGTCTTCTTAAACCCTTCAGCCAAATATTCGACATTGGCCAAGTGGGCTTGCGCCTCGCTCAGCTGGTTACGAAGAGTGTGAATTTCAATCTTGGCAGAGTTGAGTTCAGTTTGACTCTCTGAAGAAGACGATTGACTTGACTCAAACTGGTTTGAGCTTGAATCAGCTGAGATCTGGGAACAGAAGTGTGCTGGAAGTTGTTAATAGTCTCTGCCATGGCCATAGCAGCCATACTCGAGACAAGAGAAAAAACAACTTAAACACCCAAAAAGTAGGAAAGTGCAAAAGGCACATAAATGAAAAAAAGCTTACATGACGAAGTTCGACAATCCCTTTATTAAAACCTCTCATGGGGTCATTAGCCACAAACCCTGCAGGATGACTTTGGCTTACCCCTCTCCAAAGTTCGAAGCTCCGACTAAGCAACTCAACCTCAGTGGCCGGAGAAGTATAACTTTGGGAAAGAGAGAAGGCCCCGGGAAGTGAAGGATTCTCTCCTTCTGAGGAAGAAGGAACGTTCCTTCTGGTACGACGCGTGCTAACTCCAACGGGACCGGGAGATCATGAGCTCCAGGGGGTGGCACCTCACCCCTGGAAGGGCTGGAATCTTCGGCCCTTGAAGGCCCAACTCCACTACGGGTTTTCTTTTTCTTCCTCAGCTCCATAACCTCGTACAAGGAAGCACTTCGGGGTGGCATTTCTGAGAAAACAAAACAATAACCAGTGAGTCAGATTACAAAAAAAAAAAAAAAAGAGAAGAGAAGAGGCGCGGCCGAGGCCGACCAGCGGACCAGCGCGGTCGAGTCCAACCACCGGACCAGCGCGGCCGAGGCCGACCAGCGGATCAGCGCGGCCGAAGCCGACCAGAGGACCAGTACGGCCGAGGCCGACCAGAGGACCAGCACGACTGAAGCCGACCAACGCGCCAACCTTCAGAGAGGGGAGGAGGTGCAAAGTCGATCCTCTCAAGATTTTCTTGGCTAACGAGGGTAGGCACAAGGCGAGAAGGAGCACCCAAACTCTTCACAGCCCTAACGAAAACTCGAGCAGCAGCAGGACGACGGAATTCCAAAGGAACTGAAGAAACAAGGAAAAGGAATGCAACATTGTTAGGCAGAACATACAAATGCAGCTTCCAGAAAAAGAGAGGAATACTCACCGTAATTCCTAAACTTAGTAGAAACCGCATATGTGGCATTTTGGGAACCACGAGACAACCAATTCCCACTCACTAGAAACCATTGGGATTTCCAGTTATGAACGGAGCTCGGATTATTGATTAATTTCCCACAAGAGGAGCTTAGATAATAAAAGAAACGACCAAAAGAAGGATTTCGACTCAAGATGTAGAGAGACATAAAAACATGTGGACTAAGTGGGCTCCCATCGCCATAAGTTTCCCATAATACGTAACAACCGATGATGTGAATCCAGCTGTTTGGGGCAATTTGAGCAGGGGCCAACCCAACCAACACTAAAAAGCTTTGCAAAAATAAAGGAAGAGGAAGACGAAAGCTAAACTTGAACATTGCAGAATAAAGAGCTACTTCACCAAGGAGGGTCATCAATCCGATCATTTAGTCCAGGAACTCTAATTTGCTCGTCTAAGGGAATATCATACTTGTACCGTAATCGCTCAAGTTGAGCTCCGGTCACGAAGGATGATATAACCTCATGACTTGCACGGGATCCCTCGAAAGAATGATCAGACGGTTGAGGAGCCTCATAACAACTTGTGTCATAAGATTCCTCACCAAGAGAAGACTCGTCAGCCTCAGGAGATGTAGTAGACCAACTACCTTCCATTTAACACAAAATTAAAAGAAAAGAAAACAACTCAGCAACACAACAAAAAAAAAGGGGAAAGAACTACCTTAGAGAAAAGGGAAAGATGAGAAGATTGGTGTGAAGAGAAAAGGGGAGGAAGTGTTCTATTTATAGGAGAAGTTGAAGACCAAATTGGAGGGAAAACTTGAAATGAAAATTTGAATTTCAAAAGTGAAATATAAAAAAGGAGAGAAAAAGAGAGAAAAGAAAAATGATGGGAAGGGTCGGCCTCGGCCGACCCGTGAAGCTGCCGAGCGGCAGACCTGCCACGCACGCCACAAGCCAGACCTACAGACGTCAGAAGCCGCAGGCGCGCCTCGGCCTCGGCGACGGTCTGGCCGAGGCCGACCAGACCGAACCGGACGAGGTCGACCAGACCAGTTCATGAGAGTCTGGGCCAACCTGTGAAGGGTCGTCATCCTCCGTAGCTCCCCCGCACTCCTACAATGAAAAGTTATTTAACTTTACCTCCTGCTTACATTACCAAACCTTCAGCGTCTTGCAAGCTTCAACAACGACGTGACTTATTGGACAACAACTCCAGATGGACATGCACTATCCAAGAGAACGACAGGAATCGTGGATCTGGGTACTAGCATGCTTTTGAAAGAACAACAGACACATAAATATAATCGCTGGAGAACGACACAAGTCGTGAATCCGGATGAGAATTTAAACCCAAGAGAAACAATCTTGGGACGACCCAAGGAATGGGGAACACCTGAAATGCAGAATAAGCATGACAGATGGCCTAAGATCCTAGTGGTTAACAAAAATTAACTCCTTAGTAGACTGAATATCCTCACAAGGATGGACAACAGAAACTGGAGAAAACTCGAAGCAACCTTCGAAAAAAAAAAAAAAAGTCTAAAAAAGACCCTAAAAAAAACCTTGCCAAGAGAATCGAAGCGCAAAATAAGCTTGACGAGATCTTGACATCCATATTAAATACTGAAGAAATCAAACGTAAAAGCTTAGTGAGCTACTCCCAAGTCAGTTCCCATGCGATTGACTCACAAGCTCCCCAATCTCAAATCCTAACTAGGGAGTGGGGGCTAATGTTATGGGTCAAATCAGGCCATCGAGGATGGACAGGTCAAATGACCAAGACAAAAGGTCCGATTGAATAAAGAAATCTAGCGTGTGGCCAAAGCGGGTCGATACCGAGCATAACCAGGCAAAAGAAAACGTGAGTGGGCTTCGACCCGAGCGTGTGGTCGGCCTCGGCATAGGCCGAGGCCGACCAGGACAAAAGCCCACCCGTTTGGGCTCTACCCTCGCCTACCGCCCCAAGAAGAGAGTATGGGCTTGGTCCTCGGTCCAAGCCCGGGGTCGGCCTCGGACGAGGCCGAGGCCGACCAGGTGCAAGGCCATACTACGGACCTTGCACCAACTCCTCGAGGCCCGAAAACGTACATCCAACCCCTCTCTCAACTTCTCCTTTTCCCAAGAGAACAAGGAATGTCCGGGAGGGACCGAGAAGAGACTATTTAAACTCTCCCAGGAGAGGAGAGAAAGGGAAGTAAATTCTAGCTATCTCAATACAAGAGCTTCCCCATAGTTCTCTCTGAAAACAGGACTGACTTAGACATCGGAGCTTGTGTGGCTTACACCACACCGGTGTCCAGGTTTTCTTTGTCTTGCAGGCTGCGTTCTTCCCCCAAGAATTACAAATTTACCGTCGTTGTCACGTGAAGGTCATGTGCATTCTCCTGTCCGGATTTTGGCATCAACAAGCATGAAATATATATCTCACAAATTAGCTTTTGTCTTACAATATAATTATGTTTTTTTCCTTTTCCAACTATGTCAATTATGTTTAAATATAAAATTCCATTTCCATTAATTATTAAATTAATAGGATATAAGTCATCTTGTACTTGGTTATTAATTTTTGTTTAATTATTTTGTAGTATCGTAAGATAAAAAAAATTACGAAGTTTATTTTCAAAGAAATTGCTCCTTGTTAAAGATAAATGATGTTTTCAATTTTCTATTTAAAATAAAATACTTTAAAAGTGTTGCCATATTTCGTTGGTTGTTGATTATTTTTTATTTAATATTACAAAAACAATTACTAATATTCATTAAAAGTACGTCTTAAAAGTCTTTAAAAAAGAAAAGAAATTACCTCTAAAAGGGAGATGATATGATAGTAATTTTGTTTTAAGGATATTATGTGTGGTTATTCGTATTAGAGAAAGAGAAAAATCAATTTGATAAATGATATAATCTTGCTATGTTTAAATAATGTTAAAAACCTAATAGGAATTTAATTAAATCACACACCTGGACAGTTAAGAAAAGAAACTAATTAGTTCAACAGAAAGAAACAGATATAACCTCTGGTTTTGAAAAACAGAAGTTAAAAGGGTGTAATTATCTTTTCTGTCATACGTATGTGAAGAGTGTGAGGGTGATTGTATTCGAAAATAGTATTTTTGCTTAGCTTGAATCTGAAAAAGAATAATAGAATGGGTTACCTTTTTTGAACAGTTGATGTAAGCCATCTTGGCCGAACCACAAAATTCTGAGTTGTCTCCTTTCTTCTTCATCCTTTTGTCTGTTATCTTCTTCGTTGGTTCTGTAATCGATAAAGATTCACAAGATGGCTTCAACAAACTATGAAATAGGGAAATTTAATGGTGCTAGAGACCATACCTTGTGGACTAAGAAGATTACGATCATCCTTATTACACAAGAAGTCGAAAAAGCAATCCAAGAACCGAAATCCATATCAAAACAAATCTCAGAAGAAAACCCATACCTTGTGGGTTGGGTTGGGTTATTTTGTGGAAGAACCAAAATTTTCAGTTCGGTTCCGGGTTGCCTGATTTTTTGGCTCAATTCAACCCGAACTGAACCGAATTTACATATATTTTTTTTAAAATACACACACATATAAATTAAAACTAAACCTAATCGATGGAGGCTAACCCTAAAATTAAAGGAGATCTCGTGCCTTCCTGTCAACTCTTCCTTTCCTCTACCTTGTCGTTTCGTTCCCCTTCACGATCGTGAAATGAGTGTCCAGTGATCTTCCTCTCCTCTCCCTCATCGTTTCGTTCGCCGATCGTGAGTGTCCAGTGATCGTCGTCGACTCTTCCTCTCCCTCGTATCGTAGTTGTTTCGTTTTGTTCTCCCTCGTCTTTTCGTTCTCGAATCGACTCCCTCAGCTTCAGCTACTCTTGCTCTATCGAGTTGACTCCCTCGACTACTCATGCTCTTTCTCTTCCTTTCCCTCGAAGTTCTTTGCTTCTTTTCGCCGCTCGTGAGTGATATCTCAACATATCTGTTGAATCTCGTGGTCGAAGTTTGAATCCCTTGCAGCAGGTCTCAGATCCGTTGATTCGTGCTCGATTGCTCGTTGTTGTGAGGTGAGATCTTAGATCAGGAATCTTTTTTCAGTCCATAAATGGACCTCGTCAAACCTTATGTTCCAGGATTTAGAAGCTTGTTTCAGTCCATAAATGTGTTGGGTTTTTGGCAATATATTAGAAGTGAAATTGTCCCACATCTGAAAGATGCAAGGAAGTGATGTGCTCCTGGCACTATAAAAGGAGCCTATGGCTTTGGTTTCAAGGCATCCCAGTTAGAAACACTTTAAATTTTGTGTACTAGCTCTAGTTAAATTCCCTCCTTATATTCTCTAGTCTGAGAGTGGGAAGAAGGGTGTGAGTGGTATATGCTTTGGGAGAGTATTTTTGTAATTGGGGTCGGGGAGAGAATTCTATGTGATTGTAACAATTTTTCACATAGTGGAAATTTCTTTCTGTTTGTGGTTCTTTTCTCCGGGTTTGGAGTTTTTCCACGTAAATTCTTGTGTCTCTTATTTTGTTGGTATCTTTTAATTTCTCAGTCTATTTCTGCTTATTCCTAGTGGTGGGAGGTTTTTTCCCAACAATTGGTATCAGAGCTTTAGGTTTGTAGTTTCTTGCTCTGTGGTTGCAGCATTGTCTGAGCTTCCACATCAGAAAAGATTTCTTGAAACGGGTTATAGTTGTTCACTATTTGCAGATTCACTAGGAGGGAAGCAGATATGTCAAGTTTTATGAGTCCGGTAAAGATTGATGTGGAGAAATTTGACGGAAGGATGAACTTTGGCCTGTGGCAAGTGCAAGTCAAAGATGTGTTGATACAATCTAGGTTACACAAGGTTTTGAAGGGAAGACCAAGTTGTGGTGTTCCTGAAAATTAAGCAGTGATGGTGATCCAACGGAGTCCAGTGGTGGTTCCAGCAAAGGTTCTAAGAAGTCTAGCATGACAATCTGGAATTGGAAGAAGAAGAAGAAAAACTTCGTGCAGAAGAAAGGTTGCTGGGAAGGTGGGCAGTCTGGACACATGAAAAAGAATTGTCCTAACAGAGCAAGTTCGTCAAAAGGCTCTGGGTCGGATGCTAACATGGTCTCTCTCGTCAGGGGAGATGGTGACATCTTCTGAAGAAAGAGAATTCATCTCTATGGTATGTCCGCTTTGCCATGATAGAGGATGTGATGTTAGCGGTTCCACAAGTTTGCACACGGGCATTGACTTGGCGGCTATGCAAGGTGTGTGGTGGAAGTTATGTCGATGGTCAAGAACTTAGGGTGAGCAAGTAGGTAGGGAAGTTGCACCATAAATTTCAGCTGGGTATATCGGCATGTGACGAAAAAAGAAAAGTCTTGGGAGGTGGCATTCCAAGTGGTCTACTTTTATGGTGAAGTAGGTTATAATTCTCTGTGTTGAGGATTATGATTGTCGGTAAAGACAATGATGCAACAACGAGATGTGGATTCTTCAAATATCTTGCCAAGGTGGAAATTGTTGGGTTTTTGGCAATATATTAGAAGTGAAATTGTCCCACATCTGAAAGATGCAAGGAAGTGATGGGCTCCTGACACTATAGAAGGAGCCTATGGCTTTGGTTTCAAGGCATCCCAGTTAGAAACACTTTAAAATTTGTGTACTAGCTCTAGTTAAATTCCCTCCTTATATTCTCTGGTCTGAGAGTGAGAAGAAGGGTGTGAGTGGTATAAGCTTTGGGAGAGTGTTTTTGTAATTGGGGTCGGGGAGAGAATTCTATGGGATTGTAACAATTTTTCACATAGTGGAAATTTCTTTCTGTTCGTGGTTTTTTTCTCCGGGTTTGGAGTTTTTCCACGTAAATTCTTGTGTCTCTTATTTTGTTGGTATCTTTTAATTTCTCAGCTTATTTCTGCTTATTCCTAGTGGTGGGAGGTTTTTTCCCAACAAAATAAACCTTTTAAGCTTGTAATCTTTTTGCTCTTGTCCTGGTTTTATGAACCCTTTGGGTTGATCCCTGTAGATGTTTTCGTCAAGATTGACATTCAAGAATGTTGTCTTGGCATCCATGTGTCATACCTCATAGTCATAATATACGACAATGACAAGTAGGATACAAATAGACTTTACCATTGCAACAGGTGAAAAGGTTTCCTCATAGTCCACCCCTTCTACCTGGGTATAACCATTTGCTACTAGTCTAGCCTTGAAAGTTTGCACTTTTCCATCTACACCACGTTTTTTATGGAACACAAGACATACGCAGCGGAAAAAGGATCTAATGACACTCTCATTGCATCTATCTTAATAGAAATTAACATGCAAACATACAAAAACAGTAAACTAAAAAAGGGAAGAAAATACAACCTTTGTAGCTCAATTTCTTCACGATCTCCTTGCCAAAGCACAAATCGGGCCACCACTAGAGCTTCCCCGCTATCATCTGGACTCAGAATAGGGTTGTGGCACCCGGTGAATGAAGGATTGAACAGGAAAAATGGGAGATTCAAAGTATTAAGTAAGGAAAAGGAAAATAAGTAAGTTTTGATGAGACTTCCTTTTTACAAACTAAATCTTCAGCAAAAGCAACCCTTTGTTTTGGAATCAATCCTATTTATAAAGCAATTACATGCATCAAATGCATGTTAAAGCTCACCAAAATGCAACACCTCACAGAACACTAACTAAAGTGGGCTATGTGTCATTCTATAGTGTTTACACATAGTCCACTTAAGTTAGATTGTGCAACAAAAACTTGGATAATTCCACTAACTCTAGTCAAGGGTAAAATAGTTTTTTCCATTTGGTCAAAGTCAAACTTTGACTTTTCTCGAGCCAAAAAGTCAGTCAACTCTTTGACTTTTTACGATTTTGACCCTCTTGACTAGTTTCGACCTACCGAACATGAATCCGCATTCATATTTTTGAAATTCAAATCACATTTGAATATATTGTGTCATAAAAAGCCGATAGGTATATCACATATACTTGTTGGTTTAAAACTCCTTTCCTAATTGGAACAATTCAAATTAATCCAATATACTGTTCTAAGTTTAATTCATATGAGCTAGCAGGGGGACCTAATGAACCTACAGATCATTGGCTCCAACAATTCCAGATTAACCGGTCAAACTCTTTAACCTAATTCATCAACATTTGTTAACTAACGGGTCATTCCACTAAAGTCTCGTAGTTGCACTCCCCTCACTGTAGATATATTTCTATCCACCTGATATAACTGTAACCAGTAAGTCAATCATTCACAGATTGTTCGTGGTCTCAGCTGGGTCAAACGTTTTATCTCCGAGAACACTTCTTGTTCCTTAAGTCCCACTAAACCTCTATAGAACAATTGATTTGTGTTCCAACCAACAAAGGTAGTCCATTTCAGCCTAGTGAGAGGGTGGGGCCCCTTGTTCTATGTCCAAAGTTAGCATTTTAGGGAACAACCTATCTACTATCGCTAGAGTCGGGTAGGAGTGAATTCCGTCTTGCACTCTATGTCCCCAGCTATCTACCCGATCTTACCCCTGAAATGGGAGGCTTATTGAGTCAGCCTTGTTGAGTTGCTCGCACCCATGCAGATCTAAGGATAATCCCGAATAAACAAGAGTTCATAGTTAGCTGAGGATTGAGATCGAGTTACCTAGGTCATCAAAATTGAATTAGTCAGTTTTATAAAGTAAACGGTGTTATAAAACAAAAGTGACTAAGTCGTGGTCCAGTCTTATACAAACTCATTGCATAGGATGCCCCCACTTACATATCTCTATATGAACAATTCAAGATCACATCGTTTGTACTAACTACAAAGTAGGTCGCATCCATAGTGTCCCCAAAATAAGGCGTCCAACCTTATCCCTATACTATAAACCATTTTAGGCTATATACTCGAACTTGATCTATGTTTTATGTCATCACATAAAGTTCAAGTCTACATTAAATAGCCTCAGGACCTTAGTTTATTGGATTCAAGATTATGATATACTAATTCAATAACAATTTTATCAAAGAAGAAACACGAAAAATGATTATCAATTACAAACTACGAGTTTTAGGACATAAAATCCAACAAACTCCCACTTGGACTAAAATTCCAATCATTGTAGATATATTTCTGTCCATCTGATATAACTGTAACCAGTAAGTCAATCCTTCACAGGTTGTTCGTGGTCTCGGTTGGGTCAAAATACGGTTTTCCCCTCGAGAACAGTTCTTGTTCTTAAGTCCAACTGAACCTCTATAGAACAATTGATTTGTGGTCCAACCAACAAATCTAGTCCCTCTCAGCCTAGTGAGGAGGGTGGGGCTCATCGTTCTAGTTCCAAACTCAGCACTTAAGGGAACAACCTATCTATTATCCCTAGAGTCAGGTAGGAGTGAATTTCGTCTTGCACTCTATGTCCCCAGCTATCTACCCGGTCTTACCCCTGAAATGGGAGGCTTATTGAGTCAGCGCTTTTGAGCTACTCTCACCCATGCAGATCTAAGGATAATCCCGAATAAACAAGATTTCATAGTTAGCTTAGGATTGAGATTGAGTTACCTTGGTCATCAAAATTGAATTAGTCAGTTTTATACAGTAAACGGTGTTATAAAGCAAAAGTGACTAAGTTGTGATCAAGTCTTATACAAGTTCATTGCATAGGATGTCCCCACATACATATCTCTATATGAACGATTCAGGATCACATCGTTTGTACTAACTGCAAAGTAGGTCATATCCATAGTGTCCCCAAGATAAGGCGTCCAACCTTATCCCTATACTATAGACCATTTTAGGCTATATACTCGAACTTGATCCATGTTTTATGTCAACACATAAAGTTCAAGTCTACATTAAATAGCGTCGGGTGCTTAGTTTATTGGATTCAAGATTATGGTATACTAATTCAATAACAATTTTATCGAAGAAGAAACACGAAAAATGTTTATCAATTACAAACTACAAGTTTTAGGACATAAAACCCAACAAACTCCCACTTGGACTAAAACTCCTAGTGGAATATCACAATGTTGAATTTAAGTGAGAAATATATGAGTACAATAATCATATGAATATAATGAACTAGGGCATATACCCAAAAGTTCTCCCACTCGTCCTAGTTTACTAACTTCGTAGACCTAGAGACTGTAGGTGACCTTCAAACACTTTAGCTGTGAGGGTCTTTGTAAAAGGATCAACAATGTCTCATTCTTGGTCCTCTTGAATTTGCAACTGCACCAATGTTATCACAATATAGGGTGATAAGCAGCTGCATATTTCGAACGACTTCCAAATCTTTCAAGAATTTCCTAAACCATACTATTTCTTTGTTGCTTCACATGCAACTACATACTCAGCTTCCATTGTAGAGTCTACAATACAATTTTGCTTCACACTTATCCACACTACTACTCCTCCATTTAGAATGAACATTGATCCCAATGTGGATTTTCTTGCATCTTTATCGGTTTGGAATCAGAGTTAATGTATCTAATAAGGATGAAATCCTTAGCACCATACACGAGCATGTAGTTCCTCGTTCTCCTAAGATACTTGAGGATATTCTTAACGACAGTCAAATGATCATATCCAAGATTTGACTCACAAACCCAAGTAACGGTTAGGCTGATGAACAACCCTCCCACTACATCGAGGTATTCTCAACTCTTGAGAAGGATGTGACTGACCAGATGTACTAGTTTTATCTACTACTTCAGTAGATGAACTATCTCTACTTTAGTAGATGACTTTTGATGTGGTCTTCCTCTAAGAATGTATCATTTGTCGACACAAACACCTTATTCTCTTGAGGATCGTAAAAAAGACCACCTTTTGTTTTTATTGAATAACCTACAAATAGGCATAACTTTGAACGACGTTCAAATTTTTTAGGATTTTTCACCAACACGTGTGTCAGGCATCCCTAAAACCTAAAGTGACGTAAACTGCCTTTACGCCATTTCCATAGCTCATAAGGTGTTTCTAAAAAACTTTTTAGAGGGAACATTATTCAAAATATAGACAACACACTAGAAGAAAAAAGAGTTTTAATGACGGGCATTGGTCGTCATTAAAGAGTTTTGATGACGGGCGCGCGTCCATCATCTATGTGAGTGTCATTGTATGTTACAATGACAGACGGTTTTTAATGACGAACATTGCCCGTCATTAAAAAGCGACTGTCATTGTAACATATAATGACAGACATTTTTAATGATAGGAAATGCCCGTCATTAAAGGTCTTGACCGTCATTAAAAGTGTCTGTCATTATAGCCTATAATGACAGACACTTTTAATGACGGGCATTGCCCGTTATTGTTTTGTTCGTAATTTAAGAAAAAAAATTGTTGTTTGCTTCAATGGCTCTAACAAAAAATATTAATATTTTGTA
Source organism: Trichosanthes cucumerina (assembly GCA_036507285.1). Lineage (NCBI taxonomy): Eukaryota > Viridiplantae > Streptophyta > Magnoliopsida > Cucurbitales > Cucurbitaceae > Trichosanthes > Trichosanthes cucumerina. Next base: position 82,993,212 of record CM071835.1, on the reverse strand, counting down.
AATTTTGTACAAAAAAATCTCAATACTAATATATTTTTACACAAGTAATCTTACCAACTTAACTTTAATTAATAAAATATAAAGTATGTATTAAAAGAAGTGTATTACATAATAGAAAAATATATATACAAACTACATTTACTTTACAAAAATAAGAAAAATTGCTAAACAAAATAAAGAACTCAACTTCTACTTCATGCTCTTCTTCCTCTTATCATCAACCGATTGATCTTCAAGCCTGAAACTTTTCATATCGCAATAGCTACGATATTGACATAAAAATCAATTAAGATTGCAACCATTAACCTTAAATGGTAGAAGTTTGTAAATAGCAAAAATGTAAACTAGTTTTCAATTTTTTGAACTTCACAGTTAGGAATCTTTAATAGCAGCAAATAAGAATAACAAATTAGAATATATATTTCCCTATATATTAGCTTTGCAACTTCACAATTAGGAACCTTTAATAGCAGGCCATGAATATCTAGAAAATAGTTTGGGTTAGTTAGCAATGGGTGTAGCGACTTACATAACCATTAAATATGAACATAAATTCTAACCTCTCAAGTCTCGACTTCAATGGTCTAAAGCACTCGAAACTAATCTGGAGAGCAAGTAACCATAGTCCAGCTACATGGGTCAATCATCCCTATTCTCAAGCACACCATGGGAATCTTGAAGGGAAGCTTTTATACCTATCAAAGCTTGAACTGAAATGAAACAACTGAAATAATCAAATCCGACTTAATTGGATATCAGCCACGTAGAACAAACTCCTGCTTAATTTTTGTATAAAGGTTTTGCAGTATGAACTGATTCAAATTTGCTCTTATAACACACTTCTAAAGTTTTCATACTTCACAAGTAAACAAAGAACTAAGAAATCAATAGATCAACCAAAAAAATCAGAGACAAGTCTATCATAACACAAGTGTCAATGACAATATTTGCATAACATAACATTAAACATGGACATAAATTATTAAACAAAATACAAAAAATCAAGAAAGAGATCCAAGAGGCCCAAAGTAGCAAATCAGGTACAGATAGAATAAATTGAGACCTCATAACTTGGAAAGCACACATTCGATGTAAAAGCTAAATTCAAAACATAGAGAATCATTAATGCTTACAGATTTAATGGGATGCTTGAGAATCTTCTTTACATCATGAACATAAACAAAGTGTTGATAATTGTGAAGAACGTTTTCTAAATAAAATAATCATGAACATACCCAACGGCTAAACTCATCAAATAATCACATAACCATTTAAACTTATCAAACTTAGGAACAATAAAATTATCATCAAAACAACTAAAAGAAGCTTATCAGAACATAAGATAGGGTTTAACCTCTTTTTGATCTACATTTTCTCGACTACCTTCAAGCAACCATGTCTACTTGGAAGTAGAATAAGCAACAACTATGCCTGCAATATAAGTTAAGTGATTAATAAATAGGAGAAACTAACCAACTCCATTTCCATTATTTTTATTAATTAAAAAATAATATAAAAGTAAAAAGCACGAAGAATGGACCTCTGTAGCCAAGTAGTGTCCATTTCCATTATTTATAGGATAGTTTCAATTTAGAGTTACAATTATGACTAGGCTACAGACAATTTATTGATAGAAAGAGTTCTAAAACACCATGCATATTGTTTGCTTAATTTTAGACTTACAACAGAGGTTGCAGATTGTTATTTCTTCCATTTGTAGAGGCTAACTATTTCAATGCTACAAAGATATTATTTCATTCTATCAATTTATGCACAGAAAAAATGACACGTTTTGAATTAATTCATTCAATACAAATATGGCAAACACTAGCATGAAGGATTGTAGCACTAAGCACCTTGACATGATAAATTAAAAATTGGTGATGATGCGAGAGAAGAGAAGCCATGTACTAGAAGAAGATAAAGAATGATATAAATATAATTGAAACAAAATGAATGGCAAAACAAAGGGGCAAAAAGAGAAGAAGAAGATAATTAAGAAGAGAAACATTAGTCATGTTGTCAACAACAAAACGGTCCAAAGATTAAAATGAATTAATAGACAACATCAAAATGGAAGTTCCTAGTCTCTTAGAAGCTCTATCATCCACATGCCCTAACAATTTCAAAGAGAAGAATGAAACAACTAATAAAAGAAAATTATATTCAACAACAGAAGAAAGTGCACCACAAACTAATGTCTATATCTTTGAAGTAATATCTATCTTTAGGATTCAAAAAATCAAAGTAGATATATATTATTCAAACTAATACAAATAATTGAGTTATCTGGATTTAGGATTCAGGAAATCAAGGCATATATATAAATTTTAAATTATCTCTCAGATTTCAATACTTAAACAAATAAACTTAGTAAAGAGACAAAAAAATTGGTAAAAGATACTCATTATTAAGCTACAATAGAAGGAACAAAAAAGAAAGCAAACCAGTGTAAAATAATGGAATAACAAGCAGTATATTGATTTTTAGAACTAAATGACATTATATTAGGTAAAGAAAACCTATGAACCTTACATGAAAACATATGAACCATAAATAAAATTGAATAATATACCTTAATATCCTAATTGTAATATTATTAACTCACATCCGAATGATATTCTTATTTAAACTTATATGAAGAAAGTTAAAACAAAATTTACCCTATAAAAAAAGAGTAACTACAAACTCTCCTATGTCATTAGTTAAATATACCTATGAAACTTTCTTCACTAAACTTGGGGGTACTTTGGTCATACTAACCCACTAAAACTCTAAAATAGAAAAGGAACCAAAGAAAGGTGTTGTCTGCAACACAGGTCAAAAGTGCTTAAGTTTTTCATGAGTATACCTCATGAAATATTAACACATCATTCATTTTCTCGCTTTTTTGGAGAGAGAGAAAGAGACTCATTCATTTTCACCATCACTCATGTTAGAAATAATATTAATCGAAGGACACCTTCGAACTCAATGATTGGGTGAATGACCTAACAAGAAACTTAAATAAACCTTCCATTATTCCATATGCATTTCTAAACACATAAAATCAATTCAACCATGGTAGAAGTATAAACAGAGTATTAAAATCAAAATAAACAAAACATTTCCTTCAACCTTCTATAATCATAACAACAATCCGCATAACATAAATAAGCGCATTAGAAATAAAACTCAGAAGGCGACATAAATCCTCAAGCTCCATCATTATTCAATTCTCAGAAACCAATTCAAGCTCGAACGTTCAGAAATGCGAAGAAACAACAGAATCCTCAGCCAATCAATCAAACACGCGGAAACACAAATACAAAAGTGAGAAAGAATATTACAACCAACGATATTGCCGAGGTAAGGAACGTTATTGACGTATGGAAGAGCGTTGGTGATGAGAATATTCCTCTTTCCTTGAATCGAAAGCTTTGTGGCCTTGATTCCGACGTCGCTTGAGACGTCTCCCATCCCTATCAATCAGCAGGAAAATCAAAGAATTACAGGGAAAAATAAAGGGCTTGCTTGAGAACAATTTTGAAAATATTTTTCTGTTCACGGAATTACAGGGGAAAATATTTTTAGGAAAATTCATACATCGAGTTGCAGGGAAGGTCTAGATCCAGTCATCTATTCTTCCGGTGTAATGGTGAAGCTCCAGCGTGAAGCTCCGGCCGATCTGCCTTTGACGACGAACGATGCTTTCGAACTTTTGGCAACAGATCTCACAACAGAGTTCCATGATGACCGACGACGATGAACTGACCTGCGACTTCAACGAACGGTGACGATGAACTCTACTTTGGCAAACGATGGCGATAAAGTGAGAGTTAGGGTTTCGGGTAGAGAGAACCAGCGTGAGGGAGAGATAACTGCACGAGTAAAGTGAAAATGAAATTTAAAGGATTAAAATTAAAAAGGCATTTTAAAAGCACTTTCAATGTCGGGCAACACCCGACATTGTAACATTTGTTTTTAATTTTTGCGTTCTTTTTGTCTGTCATTATTTCCTAGGCGCGTTTTTTCCTGTCTGTCATTGTTTCCCTGATTTGTTGTAGTGACAGTTTCTAATGCATGCCCCAAAAGGAATCAGGTAACTTAGCAAATCTCATAATTGAGCGAACCATGTCCAACAAGGTTTTGTTTATTCTTTAAGATAAACCGTTTTGCTGACGCATATTAGGTGTAGAGAGTTGTGACTTGATTCCATGTTCTATCATATAGTCTTGGAATCTTAAGTCCATGTTGAAGGGATTTGGAATTCCCGCAGCAGAAGACGTTGTGAAACGTCGTTGTTTCGTTGTGTAATTCTTATCTTAAAATTGAATTAATCTCATTAATCCTAGGCTAAACATGCATTAAAGAGAGGAAAATCAATAAGGTCGAGTTACTTAGTTGTTGAAGAACACTTCTTCAAAGCTTTCCTCCTCTGGCAACAATCTCTCTCGAACCAACAATCTCCTCGAATCGAGCCTCGAACAATGTTGCAAGACACTTCCAAAATGTCTTCTCGGTTGTTCTAGGGAGGTTGAGGGAGAGTAGGTGCGACTCTATTTGGATTTTGGGTGAGGAGAGATTTGAGAGAGTTGAGAGAGAATGAAGGTCTCTTGGGACTTTTCCAAAAATGAGAACCAACCTTTTCCAAAGGCTTCTCACCAAGGCTTTAAATAATGGTGAGAGGTGGAGTTAATATCTCCATTAAATTACCATTAAACCACAACTATATGATATACAAATCATATTTGCATATCACATAATATAAGGTATCTCATATCTTATTATACAAATCCCATTTGCATAATTGTGGATTTTTAAATTGAATCACACTCAATTTAATTTCTCTCAATTGAATTTCTCCAATTAACACTAATTAATCAATTAGGCTATGCTATAGTTTATTATGAATCTCATTCACATTAAACTATATATTATGTCTTCTATATGTCCTATAAATGACATAAATACCCAAATAATGAATTTGAACACTTCAAATTCACACCAAACTGTAAACCCTTAATTTGTCCAATTTGAGCCAATCGAGGGACCTAATGGACCTACATCTGACGAGCTCCAATGACCCGAGACTAACCTGTCAAACTCTTTGACCCGGTTATTCAACATTCATTAGCTACTGTAACACTTCACTAATGCCCGTAGCTGCACTCTCATCACTGTATGAAAGTTGTGTCCATCGATATAACAAATACCCGTGAGTCGACCCTTCACTGGTTGTTCATAGACACTGTTGGGTCAAATTACCGTTTTATCCCTGTGTCTACTTCTTGCTCCGTAAATCCTACTGCTCCTCTAATGAACAACTACGTTGCATGGTCCAACCATAAACAACAACCCTCTCAGGCCAATGAGAGAGTGGGGCCCCGTTGTTCAAGCCCTGGAGGTAGCACTTAAGGGAACAACCCCTCTAGTTTTCCAAAGTCGGGAACGAGTGAATTCTTTCTTGGGTAGTCAAGTTTCCAGCTCCCCACGTGGTCTTGTCCATGAGAAAATAGGCATATTCGGCGAGCAACAGTGGCTACCCTCACCCGTACTAGTCAAAGGACAGACCCCCCGCAGAAAGAAGTCCGTAACACGCTCAGGATTAAGGTCGAGTCACTAATGGTCATCTACGAAATTATTAGCCTTATACTGTTAACAGTGTTATATCAGTAAGTCTAATAATTCACGGTCCGGTCTTGTACAATCTCATTGCAAAGGATGCCCCCACTCGCATGTCAACCACATGAACGAGTTAGATCACCTTGTTTGTATCTAATACAAAGCGGGCCGCATCCACAGTGTATCCAGGATTAGCTCTCCAATCCTATCCATATACTGTAGACCGTTCGGGTCATTAACTCGAACGTGATCCTCCCTGTGTGTCCACTACACACCGTTCAAGTTCTTAGTTCTCTCATTAATACAATGACCCTTGAGCTTAGTTTATTGGATTAAGTTTATGAAATATGCGAGACACAAAGTTCAAATAAATAACTCTTATTTATATCACAAGGCTCAAATAAATAACTCTTATTTATTTACAACTTGGAATATTACAAACTACACGAGATGAGGACATACATCCCAACACATGTACTCCCCACCTCGATCTGATCGAAGTTTCTTAATCGTTATTCCTAACTGGTACTCAACCTCAGTCTTATATTCTTTGACCTTTTCAAAAGAATCAGACTTGTAATGCATTAGGTAAATATGACCATACCTTGAATAATAATCAATGAAACTGATGAAGTATTCATACCCACCTCGAGTTTTTACATTCATCGGTCCATAGAGGTCTGAATGTACGAGCTTTAAGGGTATTGTTGCTCTGAGACATTTTCTAGTAAATGATCTCTTCGTCATTTTTCCCTCAAGACAAGACTCACATGGAGGTAAAGAATTGTCTTCTAACTGATTTAGGAGTCCATTCTTAACCAATCTCCCAATCCTATTGAGATTTATGTGACCAAGTCATAAGTGCCATAGATAGGCATTGGAAGAAACTTTTTGTCTTTTATTCTAAGTTTCGGCTGTTCTAAACATCTCAGTATTTAAGACAAATTTTGATTTAGTTGGTCTTAACTTATATAAGTTGTTTTCTAGTATAGTAGAACAAATTTGAATACCTTTTCTAAAAATGAACGCTTCATTGATTTCAAAGGATATTTTATACATTTGTTCTAATATACATGTGATAGATATTAAATTCCGTTTCATTTTAGAAGCATATAAAACATCTTTAAGTATGATATATCTATCTTCGAAATACAACTTCAAGTCTCCCACTGCATCGGCCGAGACAACCTCTCCTATTCCAACCTTGAGGGTGATCTCGCATTCTTCTAGATTTTTCTAGGAACTAGTTTCCTGAAAAAATAAGCAAATATGATTATTGGTCCCTGAATCCAATATCAAAGTTGAGGTATCATACTCCACTAAATATGTTTCAACAACTAGTAAATCATATTTACCTTGTGCTTCTTTATCTTCTTTTCCTCAGCAAGATACTTCAGACAGTTCCTCATCCAGTTCCCGTTTTGGTTGCAGTGAAAACATTTTTCTTTTTCTGCAATTTTCTTTCCCTTTATTGTCATGGGAGCCTTCCCCTTGCCCTTCTTTTTCATTTGAACACTCTTGTTCTTTGAAGGCCCAACTTTAGTTTTAGAGGACGATCCTCTTAAAACTTTCCTTGTGGTGACAAAATTTGCCTCCACCTCTTTCCCTTTAGCCTTTGTAAGAGTTTTAAAACGTTGGAGCTCGTTAAGAAGGGTTGTCAGATTAAACTCTATTTTATTCAGAGAAGCATTCCTCTGAAATGGTATGAAGCTCTTCGGAAGAGACTCCATAATAAAGCTAACCTGATTTGCCTCGTCGATGGCACCACCATTTACTTCAGCACTATTGAAGTGGACCATTATGTCCAGGACATGTTCTCTAACAGAGGTCCCTTCCTTCATACGCTTGTTGTAAATGTACTTAATAGCCTCGTGTCTTAGAATTGATGACGGTTGCCCGAACATCTCTTTTGGCGAATCCATGATAGCCTTAGCCATGCCCAAGGATTCGTATTTCTTCGCCAACACATCAATCATGCTGGCAAGAATATAGACACGGGCTTTATCGTTAGCCTTAACCCATCGATCATAAGATTCCCGACTAGTTCGGATAGCATTTGAGGCAGGGGCCCAAGAACATTTCTCAGTTAAGACAAATCGCAAGTCATCTATTACTAGTATTTTATCCAGATTTGTTTTCCATGTTGTGTAGTTGTCGCCGTTAAGTTTTTCGAAAGTAATAGTTGAACTAAAGAGCTAGTCATGCTGAAAAAATATCATTTTTAGTAAAAAAAAACATTAACCTTTAAAATCCAATCAAGTTTAGCAAAAAATAATGTGCCCATCATTATTATGTTTGCAACGATATTTCAACGGTTTAGAATAAACTTCACTAAGGGGTGACCGACCATTCCTCCTTTGAACCAAGACTATCTTGACTAAATACTATTACCAGAATAAGTCATATTCCTATAGTAACTTAGTTATCGCTCTTTTGGTCAAGAATTTGCTAACACTTAGTAATTCTTGTAAGTGTAACCTTCCATTTTCAGACCTCAAAGATCAGGATCATTATGCTCCCGAAATTGGAAAGACAAGAATGAAAACGAACTTGAGAGACCCTATCTATTTTTTGAGTTTGCGGTGTTCTGAATCCTATAATACAACCCTCTGATTGGTAAGGTCCCTCAAGGGCAGACATGCAGGTGCATTATAGGAATCTCACGGTGCGACCTAATGGAAGAGACCGTAGGATGCGTTGACACACTTTCTTCTCCCACTTACTATAAACGACTTCCCTATTCACCTTGATATTGACTCATGCAAACACTCTCCGAATGGAGTCCGCTCCCAGGGCGGCCCAAAGCAAAACATGAATCTCACGGTGTGAACTCTTAGGGACGCTAGAGTTAAAAGTACATTACTTCTCTCCAGCTAAAGTGTTCTAGACGTGTTGGGTACAAATTACTTAGCAATATATTTCGGCTAACTAAAACATATCCTAAGTCTAGGTGAAACATCCGAGTATAACATTTATACTTGATTTTAACCTACGATGTCTAGGTGATAAACAAATTTTATTACCTCACATCGCTCACGCATGCACATAAAATCGATTTAACCTAACTCAGACGTCGGCTCGATCTCTAGGTAGAAGGTGTTCCGTGAACCGTCAACTTAAAAACCTTTCAACCTTAGTCATCTTATCTGACTTTTTGTCAAGATCTTGCCAGGTGATTTTTCTTGTAACTTCGATTTTACAAGATATCGACCTAATTTCAATGAAAAATAGATTGTCGATTTGATTTAAGAAGTTTAATTGATTTTATAACACTGATAAAAATAATTGACAAATCTATAACATACATTCCACATTCATTACATATAAATTATATAATGAAAATTTAATATGGATTTGATTTACTTTATTTAATTAAATTAAATAAAAAAATTAAATTAATTAATTAAACATTTAATTAATCAATTACCATATTAAGTTACTTAAAGAAATCATGAATTATATATAACGATTACATTAATCAATGAAATTCAACATGTATACTATAAATATTATAATCATCATAACATACTTTCAATGCATGTGCATGTAAACCTATTGTGGAATTTAAATCTACATGGCATACTTTATGCACAATAAAGATTTAAACAATTAAACACATTCATAATGCACAAAGAAAACAAAACATATAATTGTACTCGTTTTGGAATACTAAACAAGCGATTAACTAAATTATTACAATAATAATTTGAAAATCAGCTCTGAACCAATCTCGAACACTTCGAAGCAGTCCGAACCAGCTTGAAAACTTCAGAAACATCACACGGACAACGGCTGAAAAAACGATCTAAAAAAAAACAGACAATGCGCTTTTTTTTGAAGATCTGCAACGCGTCGGTTGAAACTCCAATTACAACCTAATTTAAACTCTATTGACTCCCAAATTTTACATATTCCTTAAGCACACATTAAGACTCAAAATCTTTGATCAAATTACAGATTTTAACAAGAAATTAAAGTCTAAAAGATGCCTAAACAGTGAGCCAATTTTAGCTTCCAACAATTTCATCACATGAAAAATAACAACCCACCATATGCAATTGAGTAAAGTTAAATCAGTCTCTGATACCACATGATGGAACACGAGACACACACAACGGAAAAAGGAACTAATGACACGCTAATTGAATCTAACTTAATAGAAATTAACATGCAAACATACAAAAAACAGTAAACTAAAAAAGGGAAGAAAATACAACTTTTGTAGCTGAATTTCTTCACGATCTCCTTGCCAAAGCACAAATCGAACACAAACCGGACCATCACTAGAGCTTCTCCACTATTCTCTGGACTCAGAACCGGGTTGTAGGACCCGGTGAATGAAGGATTGAAAAGGAAGAATGGGAGGTTCAAAGTATTAAGTGAGGAAAAGGAAAATAAGTAAGTTTTGATGAGACTTCCTTTTTAAAAATAAAAATTCAGCAAAAGGAACCCTTTGTTTTGAAATCAATCCTATTTATAAAGAAATTACATGCATCAAATGCATGTCAAACCTCACCAAAATGCAACACCTCACAAAACACTAACTAAAGTGGGCTATGTGTCATTCTATAATGTTTACACATAGTCCACTTAAGTTAGTAGGATTGTCCAACAAAAACTTGGATAATTCCACTAACTCTAGTGAAGGGTAAAATAGTCTTTTCCATTTGGTCAAAGTTAAACTTTGACTTTTCTCGAGCCAAAAAGTCAACTCTTTCACTTTTTACGATTTTGACTCTCTTGACTAATTTTGACCTCCCGAACATGAATCCAGATTTATATTTTGAAATTCAAATCACATTTGAATATATTGTGTCAAAAAACCGATAGCTATATCGCATATACTTGTTGGTTTAAAACTCTTTTCCTAATTCGAACAATTCAAATTAATCCAACATACTGTTCTATGTTTAATCCAAATGAGCTAGCAAGGGGACCTCATGAACCTACAGATCATGGGCTCCAACAATCTGTGATTAACCGGTCAAACTCTTTAACCTAATTGATCAACATTTGTTAACTAACGAGTCATTCCACTAAAGTCCCGTAGTTGCACTCCCCTCACTATAGATATATTTTTGTCCACCTGATATAACTGTAACCAGTAAGTCAATCCTTCACAGGTTGTTCCTGGTCTCGACTAGGTCAAAATACCGTTTATCCCCGAGAACACTTCTTGTTCCTTAAGTCCCACTGAACCTCTATAGAACAATTGATTTGTGGTCCAACCAACCAATCTAGTCCCTCTCAGCCTAGTGAGAGGGTGGGGCCCCTTGTTCTAGTTCCAAAGTTTGCACTTAAGAGAACAACCTATCTACTATCGCTAGAGTCGGGTAAGAGTGAATTCCGTCTTGCACTCTCTGTTCCCAACTATCTACTCGGTCTTACCCCTGAAATTGGAGGTTTATTGAGTCAACGTTGTTGAGCTGCTCTCACCCATGCAGATCTAAGGATAATCCCAAATATACAGAAGTTCATAGTTAGCTCAGGATTGAGATCGAGTTACCTAGGTCATCAAAATTGAATTAGTCAGTTTTATACTGTAAACGGTGTTATAAAATAAAAGTGACTAAGTCGTGGTTCAGTCTTATACAAACTCATTGCATAGGATGCCCCCACTTACATATTTCTATGTGAACGATTCAAGATCACATCGTTTGTGCTAACTACAAAGTAGGTAGAATCCATTTTGTCCCCAAAATAAGGCGCCCAACCTTATCCCTATTCTATAGACCATTTTAGGCTATATACTCGAACTTGATCCATGTTTTATGTCATCACATAAAGTTCAAGTCTACATTAAATAGCCTCGGGATCTTAGTTTATTGGATTCAAGATTATGGTATACTAATTCAATAACAATTTTATCGAAGAAAAAATATGAAAAATGTTTATCAATTACAAACTACGAGTTTAAGGACATAAAATCCAACAGTTTTCTCTTGTAGATCCACTTACAACCTATAGGTTCTACCCCATCCGGTTTATCAACAAGATCCCAAACAGAATTGAAGTGCATAGACTCCATTTCTTGGTCCATGGCTATGACCCATTTCTTTTTGTCTTTGTCAACCATTGCTTGGTTATAAGTCAATGGATCCTCACAGTCATCACCTGATATGACAACTAGGGTTTCAGTTAAACCCATGTAACGGTCAGGTTGTGTTATAACCCTCCCACTACGTCGAGTCATCCTCAACTCTTGAGGTGGACTTGACAAACTAGTATCAACAACCCTTGTTGATGGACTATCAGCAACTTTTGCTGCTTTTCCGTCTAGTTCACTTCACACAACTTTACTTCCTAGTTGGTGATCCCTCATGTGGTCCTCCTCTAAGAAAGTAGCATTTGTCGATTCAAGTACCTTATCTTCCTTAGGATCATAGAATAACCCTCCTCCTGTTTCTTTTGGGTAGCCTACAAATAGGCATAATTTTGGAGGTGATTCAAATTTCTTTGGATTTGTCACCAGCACATCTGCTGGACATCCCCAAATTCTGAAATGACGTAAACTACCTTTACGTCCTTTCTCGAGTTCAAATGGTGTTCCTGAAACACTCTTTGATGGAACATTGTTCAAAATATAAACTGCAGTCTCTACTGCATATCGCCAGAACGAGTTAGAGAAATGAGCGTAACTCCTCATTGATCGAACCATGTTCAACAGGGTTCTATTTTTCCTTTCTGATACACCGTTTTGTTCAGGCATACTAGGGGTTGAGAGTTGGGATGTAATTCAATGTTCTATCATATAGCCCTGGAATTCCAAATCCATATACTCTCCATCTTGATCAAATCAAAGTGTTTTAATAGTTTTACCTAATTGATTTTCAACTTCAACCTTGAATTCCTTGAACTTTTCAAGTGCTTCAGACTTGTGATGCATTAGGTAAATATGCTCATATCTTGAATAATCATCTATAAAAGAGATGAAATATTCATACCCTCCTCTAGCTTTAACATTCATCGGACCACAAAGGTCTTAATGTACAAGCTCTAAGGGTTCTTTGGCTCTATAACCTTTTACACTAAAAGGTCTTTTAGTCATTTTACCCTCTAGGAAGGACTCACATATTGGTAAGGCATTTTCTTCTAACTTATTTAGAGGTCCAGTTCTTACCAATCTATCAATCCTATTGAGATTAATGTGGCCTAACCTAAGATGCCAAAGTTAAGCATTTTCTTTAGGAGAAATTTTACGTTTCTTAGTTTGTATGTTTGCAGTTTTAAAAAATTCAGTGTTCAAAACTATTTTGACTGAATTAAGCCTTAAAACATACAACCCATTTTCTAATGAAGTTGCACATATTTCAACACCATTCTTTAAAATAAACACTTCATTAGAAGAAAAAGATATTGAAATACATTGTTCTACTAGGCAAGAAATTGAAATTAGGTTTCTAGTAAACCCTGGTATCACTAATACATTGTTTATGAACATATGTTTCTTCCCAGACAACAGCTTCATGGTACCCATTGCTACACCTAAGACAACTTTCCCATTTCCAACACGGTGTGTTATCTCCCTTCTTGTAGCTGCTGCCAGGAACTAATTCCCTGAAAAGAAGAACAAACATGATTAGTGGCGCCCGAATCCAATATCCAGGCAGTGTTATCACCATCCACTAAACAAGTTTCTAAGCAAAGTAAATCCTATTTACCTTCTTTCTTCTTTTCTGCAATGTACTTCGAACAGTTCCATTTCCAATGTTCGTCTTCATTGTAATGGAAACATTTTCCTTTGTCTGCAACTTCTTTGACTTTCTTTCCCTTTTGGGCAGCAACTTTGTCAGCCCGTTTTCCCATACCAGCCTTCTTCAATTTCTTCTTCTTGCCTTTTAGGCTTGAGGAAGATGAAGCCACTAATTTTGTTCCAGAGGTCGAACCTCCTTGATGTCTCCTACTGACAACATTTGCCTCACCTTTCGATCCCTTAATTTTCATCAGAGATTGGAAAGTTTGGAGTTCATTCAGAAGAGTGGTATGGTTGAAAGTAAGCTTGTTCATAACAACGTTACTTCAAAAGTGTAGAAAAATCTATGAAAGAGTTTCTAATATAAAGCTGACTTGGCTCGATTCATCGATAAAAGCACCTTTGGCTCCGCTGTGTTGAAGTGAACCATCATATCGAGAAGATGATCCCGAACAGATGATCCCTCTGCCATTCTAGCGTTTAAGATGTACTTGAAGGAATTGTACCTGACCTGAACAGACTATTATCCGAACATGCCCTGCAACGAATCCATGATTTCCTTGGCAGTCATCATGCCATCGTGCTTCTTGGCTAATATGTCTGACATACTTGTCAAGATGTAGACCTTGGCCTTATCATTGGCCTTGATCCATCTATTGTATGTATCACGAAAATTTCGTGACGCATTCAAGTTTGACACCTGAGGACAGTCCTCAGTAAGCACAAACTTAAGATCGCCCGCAACAAAAATGATATTAAGATTGTTTTTCCAGGTCACCATATTTTCCCTTGTTAATTTCTCAGTAGCCAATAAGGAAATGATTGAGTTATTCATTTTGCTGAAATACAAAATACGTGTAATAGTTTCTCGCTAAATCTTTAACTAATCCAATCATTTTTAGCTAATTATCTAATGATTCCTTAAGTCATCCATAATTTGAAATGATACTCCAAAGGTTTAGATTGTATGACACCGCAGGGTAATCATAAACACTCATTTTCTAGATCAGGACATTCTTGACCAAAACCTAATGCCATAATAACTCATATTCCTATAGACTTTATTTACCATCTTTCGGTCAGAATAAAATTACAACTAATGTATCCCATGAGTGTAACATTCTATCTTTAGATTACAGAGTCCGGATCCAGCAAAATCCGTCGAAAGGAAGACTAGGTTGGAAAATAAACTAAGGAAATCCTTATCCTTTTAAGGTGCTCACTATATTCTGTTGCGTATAATTTTAATTGTGCAATACCGCAAGTGTACGAGTCAAGTTTTAGTATATTGATTTGAGAGTCCAAGTTGTTGGGGTTTGTGCCCTAAAACTCATAGTTTGTAATTATATTCTAATTAATGTAATAAAGTGTTATTATTTTCAATAAAGAATTATTGTTCGTAATCTACGAGTTTGCCTTTATTTAAACCCCAAATCCAATAAACTAAACATCCAAGGCTATTAAATGAATCTTGAACTGAATGTAGTGTACATATAAAGGATCTCGGTTCGAGATACAACCTAAAGGGTCTATAGTTAGGGGACAAGGTTTGGGTACCTTACCCTGGTAAAACTATGGATGTGGCCCACTTTGTATTTGATACAAACACTATGATCCTCACGTGGTCGTGTAGATGACATGTGAGTGGGGATATCCTATGTAATGAGATTACATTAGACCAGATCACGAAATAGTAACCTCTAGCTGTAACTCCGTTGACTAGTTAGGTTTCTATTTTACTAGGATGACCTAGGCAACTTGATCTCAATCCTGAGTAGGTTACGAACTCCTGTTCGCGAGGGATTGTCCTTTGACTAGTATGGGTGAGAGTGGCCAGATTTCCAACTCAATAGGCCTACCTTCTTGGGGACAAGACCGAGTGAGCGGCTGGGAACTTAACTTAGCAAGATGGAATTCACTCCTTCCCGCCTACTAGGGTAAGTAGAGGAATGTTCCCTTAAGTGGTGTCTCCGAGACTTGAACAAAGGGCCCGACCTTCTCATTGGCCCGAGAGGGACTCTGTTTGTTGGTAGGACCACAAACAAATTGTTCATTAGAGGAGCACTGATACTTAAGCAACAAGATGTAACCTAGGGGTAAAACGGTAATTTGACCCAGCTGGTGGTGAAAGATTGACTTGCTGTTATTGGTCAATATCCGTGGACACAGAAATATATATGCAGTGAGAAGAGTGCAGCTGCGGGACTTTAGTGGAGTGTTCCCGCGGTTAACGAATGTTGATTGGGAGGTTAATGAGATTAACCGAGCAATCTCGTATCATTGGAGCTTCTGATCTGTAGGTCAATTAGGTCCACTTTCTAGCTCGTAAAGGGTTCTCAGATCATTTGAATTTAAAATGTTCAAATTCATAAGGGAATAAACTTAATGTATATTGATACGATATAATATATAGTTTTGGAACTATATATTATAAATTTAATGTGAATATGATTCATATTAAATTTTATGAGAGAATTAAATATTTGAAAGAGTTCAAATGTTAAGTTCAAATGTGAATATGATTCATATTTGAAAACTATAGGTTGAATTTTAATGTGCATGAGATGTACATTAAAACTATAATTTAAGGGGTAAAATGATTAAATGAGATTTAATCATTATTTATTAAATTAAATATGATTTAATGAAAATAATTTGATTAATTAAATTAATTAAGTAATTTTGAATTAATTAATTAATGGGGAACGTGTCACGATGACACGTTCCCATCACTCCCCATTCCCTTGTCGATAGGGAGTGGGGAGTTACCCCTGATAATTTCTTCTTCTTCTCCAATGGAGAAGGGGAAAGAGATTGATCGATCATTCTGTGGTTGAATGGTTAGACAAAGAATTCTCTCTCTCTCTCAATCTCTCAAATTCCCAACTCTTCCAACTGTTGGAACCCTATCCACCTATGGAGGTGTAAGAACTTAGAGATATAGAAGGTGCTCTCTGTTGGTGGTGTTCTGTTGGAGGAAAACAGAGAACTTTGGAAGTTCCTGTGTTGCTGCATTGTTGATTTCTTTTGGAGCAAGGAGTTGCTGTGCTGGAAATTGAAACTGGAAAGGTAACATCCTTTTCCCTTTTAGTTTAACAGTTAAAATTATCATGTTTGTATGCATTTAATCCATGCCTAATTAGATTAGAATTTGCATGCTTGTTCTGTTTTGTTTTATCAATATATGGATTTTTGCATTTCAAGCAAAACAAACTTGCATATTACGATGTCAAACACGTTGATCAGATCCCCATCAATTGGTATCAGAGCAATGCTTGTATTGTTTTGTTTGAAGCAAAATTGCATTGATTTTGTGGGAATTTGCATTTGGTTTGCTGTAAAACTTGTTTAGGAATATTTTAGCCTTAGTTTACTTTGATTTGATCAATTTATATGTAAAGGCACCTGTGTTTTTGGGCATAAAGTGCATTATCGAGTCTGTATTCGAGTTAAGAGTCGTTCGAGACCAGTTTCATGTAATTCGGTTGAGAATCGAAGGAGTTTTTGCTGTTTGATGCTGTTGTGTTCGAAGAAGAATGACACTGCCGAAGCTTCAGCGTTGCAACGCTGAGCAACGACATTGCAACGCCTTTCGTCCCTATCGACGCGGGGCTCCAGGGGTTTGCGGCGTTGCAACGCTGCCCCTCAGCGTTACAACGCCACCCCGATAGAAGACGCGCGCGGGGACGAAGAGGGCGTTGCAACGCCATGACGATTTTCCAGCAGCTGCAGATAGGTTCATTTTTTGGTTCAATTTCGGTCCGGTTCGAGCAGTTCAAGTCCGGTTCAAGGTGTTTTGGACAGGTTTTATGTAATAAAATTAATGTAATTTTATTATTTTGCACTTTAGGGGCCAATTTATTTCGATTTTACAGCTTTATGTCTTTATGAATGTCATTTAGATTATTCCCACCTTCGGATAAGCATGTTCATGCATTCTTTTATTTGTATAATTGTTATATGAATATGGTTAGATGCATGATTAATTTATTTTTCATCAGTAATTAATTATAATTGTTATGATTAGATTATATGGAAAATAAATTGCATAGAGCATGAAATTACTTAGTTTAAAATAAATGTTATTTTATTTAAGTAATTTTATTATTCAATTAGTTGAATATTTTATAATTCCAATTTGAAAATTAATTGTTGGATTTATAATATAGTATCTTTATCATAGGTTAATTATTAAATTTATAAAAGTTATAAATTAAAGGAGTTTTAGAAACCATAACCTATAAAAAAGAAATGCATGCAAACATAAGAACTTGAGTTAAAAATTTAAATTAGTTTTAAAATGTTTAAAATTAATTTAGACCCAAGTTTTAATTTCTAAGGATTAGAAATTAGTCTTACATAGTATTTTAAATAGTTTAAAATATAGTAGGACTTTAGGACTTTGGTTATAAGGGAACTCTACCGGTGAAGTTCTGTCTAAGGATGGGGGTACTTAAACTGACGGTTAACGGAACACCTCCTACCTGGGAACTGACCCGAAGGTTGAGTTGAATTAACCTTAGTTTAATTTTATATCTAGGTAATTAAAATGTTTATTCACCTAGACCTAAGGTTAAAAGACGTAGTTATAATAGTTATAATAGACATAGACTTACATCTATACCCTATTCTTAGGAAATTTAGTGGGAGAAAACGAGATGTTCGCATCAAGTTTACTCTCACGTCCTCAAGAGTTCACACCATGAGTTCCATGCTCAGCTACGTGGCATCAATAGGGCGTCCCCCTACGGTATGTGTTTGCATGGTTCAATACCAAGGTGAATGAGGAAAGTATCCATAGTAAATGGGAGCAGGACGTGTGTCAATGTATCCTACGGTCTCCTCCATTAGGTCGAGCCTTGAGATTTCTATAGTCCGCCTGCTAGGTTGTCCTTGAACAGCCAAACCCTACGGAGGGTCTGACTATAGGGATCAGAACACTGCGAACTCCAGAACTGGATAATGTCTCTTAAGTAATTTGCCAACAGTTGTCTTTCTTAATAGTAGCCTGTTGGCTCGGAACTATTAGATCTGAAAATGGTAGGGTCACATTTACAGGATGAGTTAAGCTAGTTAACAAGTCCTTGACCAAACAAACGGTAGCTAAGGACCATTGGGACATGAGATGTTCTAGTAGTGAGAGTTGGCTGAGAAAGTCTCAATTCAGGGGAGGTATGACTGACCGCCCGACGGAGGCTTTTGTTCTAAACCCTTGAAGTATTGTTGCAAAATTAAAGGTTTAATTTAAACATTAGGTTTAGTTTAAACTCTAGGGTTCTTTCATAATTTTGCTAAATTTGATTGGTTTCCCAGAGATATGAAGGAGAAAAATTGATGTATCATATACACCTTTTTCCTCCCACTAAGTACTTTAAGTGTTATATGAATTTTACCTAGGTTAAATTCGGCTAAAGATTTTACCTAAGTCTATCAATATAACCCCTTATATTTAATTTTACCTAAGTATGTAAACCTAGGGTTTCTAGTTTATTAACCCCTTAATAAACCGTGCTGGAGTTTTAATAATTTATAGACACTTAGATTAATTCACTCCCAGGTCAATTTCCAGGTAGGGGTGTTCCGTTTTCGTCACCTTAAATTCCCCAGTTTAGACAGAACCTTCCTTAGACAGAGTTCTTCTTTATCATAGTCTATAAATCATTCGGTCCCTAATTCTAATATAATTAGAACTAGATAACCTAAGGTCTATTAATTCCAAGTTCTAAACATTTTAAAACTAATAATTAACCTTAGTGACATGCATACTATGTTATATTTTCTTGATCATCCATCACATGAATAATAAAACATACATAACACATACATCTCATGAATTATAATGCATGTCAATAATATCCAAAAATTAATATAACAGTTTATATTAATTTATCATACATGCTATATATTATAACACCTTATATTACAATATGATGCATGATCATGCTCAAGCTAAGGTGAGAATTTTGAAATAGCATACATTATGCATGGAAATAATTATATAACAATTGCATAAATATAAATAGCAAAATTAGACCACTTTTGGCATCGTAAAATTAATTTTAATTAATATAATCTAATTATATTAATTAATATTAATAATAATAAATAAAAATAATAAATAAAACGTTTACAAAATAAATCATAATTAAAAACTATTTTCTGCCCGTTGCTTAGCCCTCTGTGAAACGCCTATGACGTTGCAATGCTGAAACCAGCGTTGCAACGCTGAAACCAGCATTGCAATGCTGAGTTTCGTCCGTTGGAGCGCCTTGCGAAACACCTTCGGCGTTGCAACGCCGAGGGTGACATTGCAACGTTGTCGTCTTCTCAGCCACATGCCTGCTGCAGTGGCATTGCAATGCCCATGAACAACGCTGCAATGCTACTAACAAAACAACACTGCCATTTTTTTTTATTTTTTCTCGTTTTTGATCCGTTCTTCTCAGCAACCACTTTGCCTCGATAGACACAGACTTACAGACTGGATTTACAATTTAAAATGCCGAAAACACCAGGCCCTTACATCGAATGATTCAATGAAAAATTGCAAATCTAAGTGCCAAAAAGGAAAACATCTAATTTGCAAACCGAACATTCATCTCATGAATTTCATGGAATCCCACCTATGTGTTTGATAGATCTAGAACAAAAACAAGAACACAATTGGCTCTGATGCCAATTGATGGGATAGAATCCTGCAGCGGAAGCGATTTGAATCGCGTGTTCTTGTAATGTGTTACATAGATCTAATCAGAAACATGTATATAAAGCAATTAAGCATGGTCTTTAAGATTGGACAACAAGAATTTTACCTTTGTAGAATGAGATCTCCTTGTGCTCCTTGCTCCTCACGATCTCACGATCTCAACGATCCCGACGCAACCAATTTGCACCACTAAGTCTTCTTCGTTGTATCTCTAGGAGAGGGTGGAAGGTAGGATTCAATTTTGGAGTATAGGAGACTTTTCAGAGTGATGAGTGTTACGAAACTTTTTCCAACAACCCAAGAAAGCACTTTTAGGGTTTTTCACCATTGCTTTGGAATGCTTATAAAATTTGCTTCTCATGCACATATTTATAGGGGAATAGGATGAAAATGACCATCCTACCCCTATAGTGCTCTTATAGTGTATTTCTCATTTACTAAATAGATTGAACTATATACTATATCAATTATATCATATATAATTGATATATCTCCTCATATATAGAATTGAACACTTCTATTTCACTTCAAAATATAAACCCTCAATATTTCCATGTTCAGCCAACGGAGGGACCTAATGGATCTACAGATCATGAGCTCCAATGATACGAGATTAATCGATCAAACTCTTTGATCTAATTAACCAATATTCATTAACTACGAGTCACTCCACTACAGAATCGTAGTTGCACTCTCCTCACTGTAGACTATGTTGTGTCCACTGATATAATGAATACCCGTGACTTGACCCTTCATAAGTTGTTTGTAATCAAAGCTTGGTCAAATTACCATTTTACCCCTGTGATTGCATCTTGCTCCTTAAGCTTCACTGATCCTCTAATGAACAACAAGTCTATGGTCCTACCATAAACTTAATCCTTCTTAGGCCAGTAAGAAGGCGGGACCCGTTGTTCAAGACCTGGATTCAGTTTTTAAGAGAACAACCTATCTTATTACCTAATTTAGGAATGAGTGAATTTCATCTTGCATAGTTAAGTTCTCAGCTACCTATAAGGTTATGTCCTTGAGAAGGTAGAGTTATTGAGTCGGCTACAAGCCACTCTCACACATACTAGTCTAAGGACAAACCCCATAAGCAGGAGTCCGTAACTTGCTTAGGATTCAGGTCAAGTCACTAATGATCATCTATAAATTATTAGACCTATCTTGTTAACGGTGTTACACTGGTAGGTTAATAATTTGTGGTTCGGTCTTGTATAATCTCATTATTCAGGATGCCCCACTCGCATGTCTACCACATGAACGAGTTGGATTACCTCGTTTGTCCTAAATACAAAGCGGGTGGCATCCATGGTGTTACCAATATAAGGTTCCCAACGTTATGCATATACCATAGACCATTCAGGTTATACTTGAACAACTTTATCCAACTTACGTCCATTACATAATTGTTCAAGATCGATCATTATAACATTAGAACTTATTTATTGGATTTAGGTTTATGTGCGAGAATCTAATAAATAACATCTTTATTTATTTGAAATATGATTATTGCAAAACTACACTTGTTTAGGGCATAAACCCCAACATAAGCTACTACAACATGCACCGAAGTAAGTCAAGCTCACAACCAAATCATCCCAAGAATCTTATCACGCCCAGGCACCACTCGCACATACCCCACTCTAAGTCCTATCGGCGATCTAGGAACCTAGGTGCCAATAATGGGGGTGCACCCCAACGCGAAAGAGTGAGCGCTCTAACGCCCACACAAAAATGCAATAGAGGCAACTACTCAGCCCACATAGATCACACAAGGGTGGCGAACCCAAGTGCCCACACAGATCGAAAGAGGATGCTCAACCCTAATGCCACCCAACTCGTATTATGATGTTAGACCCTAATGACACACAACTCGCAATAGGATGCTCGAACCTAATGCCACACAACACACAATAGGATGTTTGTGCCTAAAGCCACACAACTCGCATTAGGATGCTCGACCCTCATGCTGAAGGGAATGTGAATCCCGCAGCAAAAAATGACATGAACCATCGTAGTGTTCATTATGCAATTTCTTTCTAAAAATTGAATTAAACTACTTTAATCCTAGGCTAGACATGCTGAAGTAGAAGAAAACAGAAAGTAAATCATGGTACTTACTTGTTGAAGAACACTTCTTCAAGTTTTCTTCTCTGATCACGAACTCTTCATGCCTTTCGATCTCTACACACGATCTCCCGAACCGAACAGTTTGGACACCTCCAAATAGTCTTCTCGGTTGTTCTCGATCAGTTGAGGGAGAGTTGTGGGACTCCCTTTGGCTTTTGGGTGGAGAGATTTTTTTAGGGAATTGAGAGAAGAGAGAGCTCTTAGGATGAAATTTCCAAAAAATGAAACCATGTCTCCCTAAAGGCTTCTTTCAAAGCCTTTATATAATGGTGAGTGGTGGAGTTGAAATCTCCACAAAATCACCACTTTACCATAACCTTATAATAAGCAAATCATATTTGCATATTACATATAATAAGGTATCTCATACCTTATTATACAAATCTCATTTGTATAATTGTGGAATTTTAAATTGAATCACATTCAATTTAATTTCTCTTAATCAAATTTCTCAAAATTAACACTAATTAATAAATTAGGCTAACCTATAGTTTATTATGAATCTCATTCATATCAAACTATATGTTATGTCAATTATATAACATATAAATAACATAAATACCCAAATAACGAATTTGAACACTTCAAATTAACATCAAACTATAAACCCTCAATTTATCCAGTTTGAGCCAATTGAGGGACCTAATGGACCTACAGATGACGAGCTCCAATGATTCGAGATTAACCGTCAAACTCTTTGACCCGATTATTCAACATTCATTAGCTACGGTAACACTCCACTAAAGCCCATAACTCCCATCATTGTGGGACAAGTTGTATCCATCGATATAACCAATGCCCGTGAGTCGACCCTTCATAGGTTGTTCGTATACACTATTGGGTCAAATTATCGTTTTACCCTGTGTCTACTTCTTGCTCCTTAAGTCCCACTGCTCCTTTAATGAACTACTACGTTGCATGGTCCGACCATGAACAACATCCCTCTCGAGCTAGTGAGAGGGTGGGTGCCGGTTGTCCAAGCCCTGGAGAAAACACTTAAGTGAACAACCCTTCTAGTTTCCCTAATTCGGGAACGGGTGAATTCCATCTCGCGTAGTCAAGTTCTCAGCTCCCCACGTGATCCTGTCCCTGAGAAGATATACATATTGGGTGAGTAACTGTGACCACCCTCACCCGTACTAGTTAAAGGACAAACCCTCGCAGACAGGAGTCTGTAACATGCTCAGGATTAAGGTCGAGTCATTATTGGTCATCTACGAAGTTATTAGTCCTATACTGTTAATGGTGTTACATCAGTAAGTCTAATAATTCATGGTCCGGTCTTGTACAATGTCATTGCACATGATGCCCCCAGTCGCATGTTTACAACATGAACGAGCTGGATCAACTCGTTTGTATCTAATACAAAGCAGACGACATCCACAACGTATGCAAGATTAGGTCTCCAACCCTATCCGTATACTATAGACCGTTCGGGTAATTAACTCTAACGTGATATTTCCTATGTGTCCACTACACACCGTTCAAGTTCTAGTTCTCTCATAATTTAATGACCTTGGAGCTTAGTTTATTGGATTAAGTTTATAAATATGCGAGACTCAAAGTAATGAAAAAATAACTCTTATTTATTTCAGTAAGGAATATTACAAACTTACACGAGATTTGGACATACATCCCAACACATGCCACACAACACGCATTACGATGCTCGACCCTAATGTCACACAGAATCACCAACGTAGAGGTTCAGACTCGCTCGGGGTTACATAGGGGATTGGTGATACTAACCTAACGGGTTAGGCTCTCTCATGACTCTCAATGCCCCTCATACGCCTCTTCTAATCGTTATTTTCGGTGCCTATTCCAAGAGTCCTAATCACCGACCCAACCTAACCAGGCACTCAACTCAGGCGATCCATCCTGACCTAGCTAACCACTCGGCTCGAAGCCATTCAACTTCAGGCGAGGCCAACCACATACCTCACACCATTGCACCGAGTCCCCTAATTTTGCACCCAAAACCCACGCAAAAAAAACCGATCGAGAAGCCACATGCACCACTGATAGCACACAAAATGTGTTATCCTTTGGCTTACTCATTGCTAGTTTTATGATAATTTCATGGCTTTTATGTGTTTTAATCATTGAATTTCAGGTTAAGAGCTTAAATAGAACATTTGGAGACATTTTGGATCACTCGGGATCAAATCGGGGCTTCTTGAAGCTTAAAATAACATCAAATAGAAGTAGAAGGAGCAATTCAAGCCAATTGACTCGAGGTGATGGCGTTGCAACGCCCTGCATAGCGTTGCAATGCCATCCGTGCTACCTTGATGCGTTGAAGGCCCGTGCAGGTAGCGTTGCAACACTGCCTTGCAGCGTCGCAACGCTACTTCGATAAGGAAGGGCGCACACAAGGATAGCAGCGTTGCAACACTGCTCTCAGTGTTGCAACGTCGTCGATAGTTTCCTTATATGCCTGCCGCTTAGGGCACAACGTTGCAACGCTGTGTCGAGAATGCTTATAAATAGAACATGATGTTTTCATTGCAAGGGGAGCCAAATTTAATAGTTTTTGCACCCTAATTTCGAAATACACTCTTCAATAAGAAAAAAGAGAGCATTCATTGGGAGCCAATGATAGGATTTAATTCCGTAGCGGAAGGGATTTGAATCGCGTGTTCTTCTAATGTATTACATAGATCAAATCAAAACATACATAAAATGATTAAGCATGCATATTAGATCATATGGACAACAAGTGTATTACCTTTGTAGACAAAACAACACGTGCTCTTCTTGATCCTCACGTTCTCAACGATCTCGCGTACTCCACAACCTACGAAGTAGTTTTTAATCCGTCTGATAGATCTTCTCCGTTGTATCTCTAGGAGAGGGAAGGTGGTGGAACCTTTTTTGGAGTTGGGAGGTCTTTTTAGGAAGACAAGTGCTTTGGAACTTTTCCAACAAAAACACTTGTCAAAAGAGCACTAGGGTTTCCTTTTTGAATTTGGTTAACAAATGTGCATCTCATGCTCATATTTATAGAGAAATGAGAAGGAAATGCCCATCCTACCCTTATAGTGCTCTTATGATATATTTCTCATGGATGGAACCATATGTTATATCAATTATATCATATATAATTGACATATCCCCTTAAACATGAAATTGAACATTTCAATCTCACTCCAAACTATAAACCCTTTCTTATTTCCATGTTGAACCAACGAAGGGACCGAATGGATCTACAGATCATGAACTCCAATGATGCAAAATTAATCGATCAAACTCTTTGATTCAATTAATCAACATTCATTAACTATAAGTCATTCCACTATAGACTCATAGTTGCACTCTCCTCACTGTAGACTATGTTGTATCCACTGATATAATCAGTACTTGTGAGTCGACCCTTCATAGGTTGTTCGTAATCACAACTGAGTAAAATTACCGTTTTACCCCTGTGAATACATCTTGTTCCTTAAGCTCTACTGATTCTCTAATGAACAATCAGCCTATGGTCCTACCATAAAACTTGATCCTTCTTGAGCTAGTAAGAAAGCAGGGCCCCATTGTTCAAGACCTTGATTCAGTTTTTAAGAGAACAACCTATCTGATTCCCTAATTCAGGAATGAGTGAATTCCTTCTTGCATAGTTAAGTTCCAAGCTACTTACAAAGTTATGTCCTTGAGAAGGTAGGCTTATTGAGTCGGCTACAAACCACTCTCACCCATACTAGTCTAAAGACAAACCTCATAAGTAGGAGTTCGTAGCTTGCTCAGGATTCAGGTCAAGTCACTAATGATCAGCTATTAATTATTATACCTATCTTGATAACGATGTTTACTCTAGTAAGTTAACAACACGCAGTCCAGTCTTGTATAATCTCATTATACAGGATGCCCCCACTCGCATGTCTACCACATGAACGAGTTGTATTACCTCGTTTGCACCAAATACAAAGCAGGTTGCATCCATGCTGTTACCAGTATAAGGTTTCCAACCCTATGCATATACCATAGACCTTTTAGGTTATACTTGAACAACTTAATCCAACTTATGTCTACTACAAAAATGTTCAAGATCTATCATTATAACCTTGGAACTTAGTTTATTGGATTTCGATTTATGTGCAAGAATATAATAAATAACAACTTTATTTATTGTGCAATGATAATTACAAAACTACACTTGTTTAGAGCATAAATCCCAACAGCCAAACCATTTGTGGAGGTTCGAGATCATGACGGGAGCTCGGGGACAATGGACCAACATCGACACATAAGTTTATTTTCTCTTTCGTTTAGATTGTAACACCATTTAAAGACATTTTCTATAACTTTAACTTTGTTTTATTGTGATTTAGTGTGGCTAAACGTTGTAGTTTGAATTTGATTCTCATGTTTTAGACTTATTTGCTTATATATTGAACTATATTTTGTTATTCATTTTTGGAAATTCATTCTTCAATTCTTTGATCTTGTTGGTTTAAGTGGACTCGAGAGAAAGAAACTTAGATTAGAGCAAAGTTGTCAAAACTCTTAGAAGTAAGGCATGAGAATAAGCTAGAAGTCTAAGGGAAACACATAAATAAGTTGCTTAATGTCGTGCATGCTTTAAAAATTCATAAGGAAACTTTAGAATTTATCGTGTGTGCGAGGCTCACTAAAGGTCGAGAGATTCTCTTGAGTATTTTCACTTCTTGTTTATAAATTCAATATGTCAGTTCATTGCATGTGTTAAATACGGTTTTAACTTGTCAAATCATCTTCCTCCAATTCTATCATATTCGTGTCTCCAATTGTATATTTATTTTCTATCTTTGTTTCCTATCTATGCATCACGTTTTGTTACTTTAGCTAAAATCGAGGATTAGTATCTTAGTAATTAATTAATCTAGAAACCTATTCCCAAGGACGATATTTGGAACTCTAAAATCACTATACTAAAACTTGACCCGTACACTTGCGATATTGTAATGTAAATTTTACGCAACAAGTTTTTGGAGTCGTTATCGGGGAGTGGCGATTATTTAGATTAATTAATATTAGGAGAAGATTCGAGATTTTAGACTAAAGTGTTTGTTTTATATTTTGTTCTTTTCTCTTATTTGTGATTTTTCTTATTTGTGTTCTTTCTTTTCCTAGTTTTCTTTCCCTTTCTAGTTTTTGTGTAATTCTTGGTTCTTTTGGGTACCTCAAGTTGTATGCCCAAGGATAGAGTTGCAGACTTGCACCCTTTTGAGCCTGAGATTGAGAGGACTTGTAGGAGACTCCTAAGGCAAGGGAGAGCTGAAATTAAGACAATGACATATCAGGAGCTAATCAATAACCCTAAACCCATCAGGAAGTATTTCCAACCTGTGTTTAATTCTGAGCAGGCTGGAATTGTCCATGCCCCGATAAATGCTATAATTTTGAACTGAAAATAGGGCTTATCCAAATGGTTAGGAAGAATGTCTTTAGAGGGCAAGCACATAGGATCCAAATTCACATTTGCAAAACTTTCTAGAAATCTGTGGTACAATCAAATTGAATGGGATTTCTACTGATAGTATTCACTTACGTCTCTTTCCTTTTCCTTTGCAGGGTAAGGCTAAGAAGTGGCTAGGGTCCCACTAATCAGGAAGTATTACTTCTTGGAAGGAGTTGAATCAAGCCTTCATGACCAAATTCTTTCCACATGTGAAGGCTGCAAAACTAAGGACTGAGATAGGAACATTCAGGCAACAAGAGGGAGAACAGTTATTTGAGGCATGGGATGTTGGGGTTTGTGCCCTAAAACTCGTAGTTTGTAATTTTGTTCTAATTATTGTCATAAATTGTTATTACTTCAATAAAACGTTATTGTTCTATATTGCCATTGTTTTACCCCCAAATCCAATAAACTAAACATCCAAGGCTGTAAAATGTATCTTTAACTGAATGTAGTGTACATTTAAAGGATCTCGGTTCAAGATACAACCTAAAGGGTCTATAGTAAGGGGATAAGGTTTGGGTACCTTACCTTGGTAAAACTATGGATGTGACCCACTTTGTATATGATACAAACACTGTGATCCTAACGTGTTCGTGTAGATGACATGTGAGTGAGGATATCCTATGTAATGAGATTACCTAAGACTAAACCATGAAATAGTAACCTCTAGATGTAACTCTGTTGACTAGTTAGGTTTCTATTTCACTAGGATGACCTAGGCAACTTGATCTCAATCCTGAGCAGGTTACGAACTCCTGTTTGCGAGGGATTGTCCTTTGACTAGTATGGGTGAGAGTGGCCAGATTCGTCGACTCAATATGTCTACCTTCTTTGGGACAAGACCGAGTGAGCTGCCTGGGACTTAGCCTAACAAGATGGAATTCACTCCTTCCCACCTACTAGGGTAAGTAGAGGAATGCTCACTTAAGTGATGTCTCCGAGACTTGAACAAAGGGCCCAACCCTACTCTGTTTATTGGTACGACCACAAACAAATTGTTCATTAGAGGAGCACTGGTACTTAAGGTACAAGATGTAACCCAAGGGTAAAACGGTAATTTAACCTAGCTGGTGTTACGAACATTCGTGAAGGATTGACTTGCTGTTACTGATCAATATCCATGGACACAGAAATATATCTGCAGTGAGAAGAGTGCAACTGTGGGACTTTAGTGAAGTGTTCCCGTAGTTAACGAATGTTGATTAGGAGGTTAATGAGATTAACCAAGTAATCTCGTATCGTTGGAGCTTCTGATCTGTAGGTCTATTAGGTCCACCTTCTAGCTCGTAAAGGGTTCTTAGATCGTTTGAATTTCAAATGTTCAAATTCATAAGGCAATAAATTTAATGTATATAGATATGATATAATATATAGTTATTGTCACACCCCCTCCCGAACTACCTGGTAACTTAGCCCGGTAGACGGCGTGAAGCCAACAGACATCGTTCACCTCTCTAACGATACACATGCGACCTGTTTTTTTACCTGATAAGCATATTAAACTTGTATAAGAAACACTTAAACATAACACAGCGGAATAGTGACAATTACATAACCTACGTAAGGGGTAACCCTACTTATGGCTCTCTGGAAAACTGAAACAAATATGAACATCACAACTAAAAACATACCCAACCATGGATCACACATGCCACAACCTAAAATGTACACATAAACATAACTTTATAGTCCTTCTACAATACGCAAAGACTTCCTATACATCTCCACCAACGTACAAAGTATCAAACTCTTGGAGCTTCCAGCAGACCATGGCAGGTTTTCAGGCACCGGGAGCTCGATCTCTACCTGAAAAGTGGGAAAAACACTGAAAGAATGAGCTATGAAGCTCAGTGAGTGACTTGAGTTTAAAAGAAAGCTATTAACTCGTAAATCATATCACCTGGTCATCTATAAGCATATGCATCTGTAATCAAATGTTAAAAGTAACTGTGTAATCATAATAGCTTTTCATGAAAACCAGCAAGTATATCGTTAAAATCTCGTAAGGCATGTAAATGATATTAACTCTTTTTAAAACATGTCACAATCTACGTTGTGTAGGGCACGCCCAGTACAACCAATGTTTATTCTACGATGTAGTGGGGCCCGTCCAGCACTCCCATCGTCTTTGTCGTAGTGGGGCTCGCCCAAAGACTCACGACACGGGCCACTGTTGTTACGAGAGTACACTCAACGTCGACAACGAGAATAATAATACTGTGTGCACACTGCGATGCGATATAGCCTCGGGCTCAATGTCTCGATCATTTACTCATTCAAGACTCGAGAAAAACACATAAAAACATTTAAACATGCCTACTTATCTCTCTCTTTCATAAAACTCAAGCTTACTCAAATTTTGTTCATAAAATCGAAAAACTTTAAAACATACTTGCTAGTACATACTTGCTCAAAATCATAACATTTCCATAAATTTTTGGCAATCATTAGACATATGCTCATGTATAAATTTCTTCAAGACATTTAGGCTCACAACGAGCACTTGAAATCATTTCTTAGAAAATATGAACACTCATAAACATGTGTTTCAAGGAAAACATTAAACATTGAAACCATTTCGTTTTAGCAAAACCCTGCATTTTCATAAGCATAATATAAGCCTATAAACCATTTTCAAGGTTCGTTTTATCACTCACCGTGTTAGAACTAGAACCTTGGCCTGTACACTCGACCTATCTCCTCTTGGACTGCCAAACAAACCAAAACCATGTTTTAGAACCTCGAGCTCATGGTTTTTAACCTTAAAACTAAAAGAAAACACTCCAACAAAAATTCCTTCATTTATCAGATTTTATACCCTGTATTCAAATACTCATAACTTCTTCATTACATAGCAAAAAAGGATGTACTTTATACCAAATTCTTCCTTTTTGAACCCTCTAAAAATAATATGAAGACATGAAGTTGAGATTCCTAACAGATTGATTCGAAAATACCTCAAGTCTTCTTTCCCAGAACCAACTACGCTATTCCAGATTCCATTTTCTCACAGAACCCGAAACTTGACACGATATTTACAACATCTTACAATCATTTCCTATTCATGATTTCTTCACGAGAATTGTAGGAAATTCAATATGATTTCCAACCATACCTAAGCTTCGGATTCCAACTCTACAGATCAGTACAACCAAGACATCGAGAGACTTTCTGATTTGACAAAGAAATTCTCTTCTTCATCTTCCTCTTCACAAATCAAGAGCTTAAGATCCGAATTTGCTCGAGCTTCCTTCACAAATTTTGTTCCAATATGAGTTAACTTGCACGAAACAAAACCTCAACTCTTACCTCTTCCTGTGGAGCTCGAGATGAACAAAAAACCAGAATAGGATTGAATTGATTAGCTTGCTTTTATAAAGACATACCTTTAGTTCTTCTCTCTCTCTCGCGCAACTTCAAAGCACCAAAAACCACCTTCTTCCTCTTCCTTTCTGCTTCTCCCACGAAAACTCTTGCTTTACTTTTGATAAATGAAGAAGAAGATCGATGGAATAAGTTTCTTTAAAAAGAAAATAAAGGTGGGGGTCCACCATCCACTTTCTTTCTTGTTTTTCCTTTTCCTTTCTTTTCCTTTCTTTTCTTTTCTTTCCTAAACAAAACATAATATAATAACCATTCCTTTCATTTTCTTTTCTTCATTATTCTTAGAGCAAACCAGACCAAAATGGTTTAAGCTTTTCCTTCCTTGTTTTCCTTTTATCTTTCACTTCCTTTCTTTTCTTTTTAAAACAAGGAAAATCAAGTTTTAAGCATTCATTTCTTCTTTTCTTTTGTTTTTTCTTTATAAGGAAATTCCAAAGAATGATTCTCGGGTTTACAACTTACCTCCCCCCTAAGAAATTTCGTCCTCGAAATTTAGTAGTCCTTAGGTGAAAATCGGACACTTCCTACTCATTTGGTCTTTTAACTCACAGGCTGTCTTCCCTACTCCATGATGTTTCCAATGAACCCTCACGAGTGGGATCGTCTTGTTTCTCAAAACTTGTTCTTTTCTGTCGAGGATTTGAACTGCATCCTCTACGTAACTCATGTCTTCTTTCAACTCAACGGGTTGTGCTTGCAGCACATGTGTCAGATCTAGAATATACTTTCTCAACATGGACACATGAAAAACATCATGTACTCGAGATAGTTCTACTGGCAACTCTAGTCTATAGGCTGCTGGCCCAACTTGACCCGTTACTTGATAAGGACAAATATACCTAGGGCTTAGCTTACCCTTCTTGCCAAAACGAAGGACACCTCTCCAAGGAGATAACTTCAAGAAAACTTGATCTCCGACTTGGAATTTTAAGTCCTTTCATTGCTTATATTCGTAACTCTTCTGACGGTCTTGCACTATCTTCAAATTCACCCTCATTACTTTAATATTGTCCGTAGTAACATGTACTAACTCAGGACCAATTAACTTATGCTCTCCTAGTTCGTTCCAACATACGAGCGTTCTACACGGTCTTCCATATAAAGCCTCAAATGGTGCCATGCCAATACTCGACTGATAGCTGTTATTATAAGCGAACTCCATAAGTGATAGGTGTGTATCCCAACTTCCCTTAACTTGAAGGATACATGCTCTCAACATGTCCTCTAAGGTCTGGATGGTCCTCTCTGACTGCCCATCTGTCTGAGGATGGAACGCTGTACTAAAATTCAACTTTGTTCCCATAGCCTTCTGTAAGCTAGACCAAAACTTAGAAGTAAATCTTGGATCTCTATCTGAAACTATGGACACACGCACTTCATATTGACTCACAACCCTATTGACGTATAGCTTAACAAGCTGATCAAGGGTAGACATCGATTTTAATCGGTATAAACCTTGTTGTCTTAGTGAGTCTATCGACTATTACCATATACCATCATGACCACATTAAGTACGTGGTAATCCAAAAAGAAAATCTATAGTGATATGCTCCCATTTCCATTCCGGCAATAGCAATGGATTAAGGAGTCTTTCTGGTCTCTGTCTAACTGGTTTAACCTGTTGGAAGATCAAACATCTATCCACATAGTCAGCTATCTCCCGCTTCATCCCAGGCCACCAATAAGTCCCCTTCACAGTTTTACACATCTTGGTGCTTCCTGGATGCATAGCGTAGCTGAATTGTGAGCTTCCTTTAGAATAGAATCTTTAAGCTCACTAATACTCGGGACACATAATCTTCTCTGCTGAACTATGGTTCCATCTGTTCTCATTTTGAATTATGCCTCTGGGCCCTGTTTGGACGTTTCAAACATTTTCGACAAGTTACTATTCTCTGATTGTCTTCTCACAATCTCTATTACGAGTGAAGACCTGATCTGGAATTAAACTAAAGGACTCCCTGAATTCTCTTCAGTTACAACTGCCTTATAATCGCTTAGAGTACATAAAAATGTTGCTCGAATACCACACAAGGCATCCTTAGGAAGTCTTGACTTCCTGCTCAATGCATCTGCTACCACATTCACCTTACCAGGATGGTATTCTATGGTACAATCATAATCATTAATCTGTGCTAACCATCTTCTCTGTCTCATAATAAACTTTCTTCATCAAAGATATACATCAGACTCTTATGATCTGTAAAGATATGACACCTCTCACCAAACAGGTAAGTCTCCAGATCTTCAATGCTAGAACAACTGTTGCTAACTCAAGATCGTGGGTAGGGTAATTACACTCGTGCTTTTCAATTGCCTTAACGCATAAGCTATTACTTTTCCTTCTTGCAGGAACACACACCCTAATCCTTGTCCTGAAGCATAATGAAGAAATCACATATTCTTTCCAAGCATAGAAGTGTTAGAATAGGCATTGCCATCAACCTTGTTTCAAATTTCTCTGAAAAACTCTATTCACACTTATCTAACCATTAAAGCTTAACATTCCTCCTTGTTAAAACTGTTAAGGGTAATACTAATCGTGAGAAGTTCTCAACAAATCATCTGCAGTGTCCTGCCAAGCTTAGGAAACTACGTACCTCTATCGCAATAGCTGGTCTCTCTAAGTTGACCATAGCTTTTACCTTTATGCGGATCCATACCAACTCCATTTGTTGAAACAACTTACCCCAAACACTACCTGATTCAACCAAAACTCACATTTGGTGAATTTAGCGTACCACTGTTTATCGCATAGTGTTTGTAGAATTATACTCATGTGTTCCTCGTGGGCTTTCCTGTCAACCGAATAAACTAGTATATCATCAGTGAATACTATCACAAACTTGTCCAAATACTGGTGGAAAACTTGTCCATGAGGTCCATGAAAACTGCTAGTGCATTGTTAAACCGAATGACATTACTAAACACTCATAATGCTCGTACCTCATTCTGAATGTTGTCTTAGGAATATCTGATTCCCTTACCTTTAACTGATGGTATCCTAAACTCAAATCAATCTTAGAAAACACTGATGCTTCTCGTAACTAATCAAACAAGTCATCTATATGGGACAAAGGATACTTGTTACGTATTGTGACTTTCTTTAACTGTGTATAATAAATGCATAATCTAAGGGTACCATCTTTCTTCTTCACAAATAACACTAGAGCTCCCCAAGGCGATACACTAGGTCTGATGTATCCCTTATCAACTAATTCTTGTAATTACATCTTAGCTCCTTGAGTTCACTTGGAGCCATTCTATACGGCGCTTGCGAAATAGGGGTTGTTTCTGGTAGCAATTCAATAGTGAACTCTACTTCCCTATCAGGTGGCAACCCCTGATAGATCTGCTGGAAAAAAAAACATCTAGAAATTCATTCACAAATAAAACATTTTCTGGTTTTAGCTTTTCCTCCTACACCTCTTCTACATGTGCAAGAAACGCCGTGCAACCTTTCCTCAATAACTTCTCAGCTTTTAATGCTGAAATCAAACTCGTAGGGATAATCTTTCTTTCATCCCATAAAACCACTTCAGCTAATCCTGGTTTCTTGAAAACAACTTCCTTTATATGGCAATCTCTGGAAGCATAATGAGTAAATATGAAATCCATCCTTATGATTGCATCTCACATCTGCAAGTCTAGTAGAAGAAGATCCACTAACATATTGAGACCTTCTACTAAGACCTCACAGTCCCACAGCACTGCATTAACTAGTAACACATCACCAACTAGAGTGTATATAACTAACCTCTCCAATAAAGGCCCTAGCTTCCTATTCAGCTTAGTCAGGAATATACTAGAAACAAAGGAATGCGTAGCACCTGGATCTATTAACACACGTGCAGGTACATTACAAATAGTATTCATACCAGTAATGACATCTGGTGCATCTCCTGCTTCTTACTGAGTCATAGCATAGAGCTTTCCGTGTTGCCTAGGTCTCCCTACAATTCTCTTTAGTCTGACACCGCTGGTGCCTTCTCTTGCATCTACTGGAACTCTCGGCTGCTCAACTGTCTGGGACTCAACTCCCTTGTCCCTTTGTGCGGCTCTCAACGACTGTGGATAATCTCTCTTGACATGTCCTGGTTGTCTACACTGGTAACACACATCAAGACAAACAAGACAGTGATCTCATTAATTCTTTAAGTCATGACGACTTAGAACATTTACTTTAGGTGAACCTCCTCTGTTCACGACCGCAGAAACTGTTTGTTGTCGAAGCCCCACAACTAGGCTTCAATACTGACTTCTCCTTTACTATAGTCTGCTCAACATGTAGAGCAGTTTCTACTAACAGGGAAAAAAAATCACTCCTCTTTGCAATAGTTGTGACTGGGGTACGTATCTAAGGACGTAACCGTTTTTCAAATCTTCGACACCTGCCACTCTCAGATGCCACAATTACTTTAGTATACCGCGACAACTCAGTATACTTTCTCTCATACCCAACCACTGAAAGTGTCCCTTGTTTCAATTCTAAAAATTCATCCCTCTTTGCCTCTCGGTACGTGCTAGGGTAATATTTATCTTCAATATACTTCTCAAAGTTTGTCAATCTAGAGTGCGTGCATTACTGCACCTGGCTAGTATTGACTTCCACCAACCCTCTGCTTCTTTCTCTAGTAGGAATGTGGTTAGCTTGACTTTACGCTCCTCACGACAGCTCATCACATCAAAACATTTATCGAGCTTATTCAGACAAACCTCAGCTTCAGCTGGATCTTTGGAAGCCATAAACACTGTGGCTCCTAATTCTTTTAGGTGATCTATTCTATATGTCTTGTCAGGATTACTTAGCCCTGCTCTCTATTGCTTACCTACCTCCTGTGAGGAATTAACATGCTGCTTAATTCTGGCCCCTATCTGGACTCTCAGGGCACTAGATCCCCTCTCAGAATGGCCTTGGGTAGGATCCTGCGTCCCATCCTGATCCTGCCTGCATCGTCTGCTAGTACGTGGTGGCCTGGCTTCTATTACATATCAACATACTAGACATGTAATGAATACATTCAAATGCACAATTCTAGACTTGTATTTACATTCTAGTCCTGACTGGACTTACCATTATTCTTACTTGGACCATACTCTACTAGTTCGATCTGAACTAACTCAATAACTTGCTATGACTTTTTAATTTATTCTCAGAGCTAACTTGCCCTGTCTCATTCCCATGGAGCTAACTGCTCTGATACCAAGTTGTCACACCCCCTCCCGAACTACCTGGTAACTTAGCCCGGTAGACGGCGTGAAGCCAACAGACATCGTTCACCTCTCTAACGATACCTGTCGACCCTGTTTTACCTGATAAGCATACTAAACTTGTATAAGAAACACTTAAACATAACACAGCGGAATAGTGACAATTACGTAACCTACGTAAGGGGTAACCCTACTTATGGCTCTCTGGAAAACTGAAAGAGATATGAACATCATAACTAAAAACATACCCAACCATGGATCACACATGCCACAACCTAAAATGTACACATAAACATAACTTTATAGTCCTTCTACAATACGCAAAGACTTCCTATACATCTCCACCAACGTACAAAGTATAAAACTCTTGGAGCTTCCAAAGATTATATGGCGGTTTTCGTGCACCAGGAGCTCGATCTCTACCTGAAAAGTGGGAAAAACACTGAAAGAATGAGCTATGAAGCTCAGTGAGTGACTTGAGTTTAAAAGAAAGCTATTAATTCGTAAATCATATCACCTGATCATCTATAAGCATATGCATCTGTAATCAAATGTTAAAAGTAACTGTGTAATCATAATAGGTTTTCATGAAAACCAAAGCAAGTATATCGTTAAAATCTCGTAAGGCATGTAAATGATATTAACTCTTTTTAAAACATATCACATCTACGTTTGTGTAGGGCACGCCAAAGTACAACCAATGTTTATTCTACGATGTAGTGGGGCCCGCCCAAAGACTCCCATCGTCTTTGTCGTAGTGGGGCACCGCCAAAGACTCAAGACAACGCCGTTGTTACTGAGTACACTCAACGTCGACAACAGAATAATACTGTGTGCACACTGCAGATGCGATATAGCCTCTGCTCAATGTCTTAGTCATTTACTCATTCAAGACTCGTAAAAAACACATAAAAACATTTAAACATGCCTACTTATCTTCTCTTTCATAAAACTCAAGCTTACTCAGCTTGTTCATAAAACTGAAAAACTTTAAAACATACTTGCTAGTACATACTTGCTCAAAATCATAACATTTCCAAACATTTCGGCAATCATTAGACATATGCTCATGTATAAATTTCTTCAAGACATTTAGGCTCACAACGAGCACTTGAAATCATTTCTTAGAAAATATGAATGCTCATAAACATGTGTTTCAAGGAAAACATTAAGCATTGAAACAATTTCGTTTTAGCAAAACCTTGCATTTTCATAAGCATAATACAAGCCTATAAACCATTTTCAAGGTTCGTTTTGTCACTCACCGTGTTAGAACTAGAACCTTAGTCTATACACTCGACTTATCTCCTCTTGGACTTCCAAACAAACAAAAACCATGTTTTAGAACCTCGAGCTCATGGTTTTGAACCTTAAAACTACAAGAAAACACTCCAACAAAAATTCCAGCATTTAACAGATTTTATACCCTGTATTCAAATACTCATAACTTCTTCATTACTTAGCCAAAAAGGATGTACTTTATATCAAACACTTCCTTTTTGAACCTTCTAAAAATCATATGAAGACATGAAGTTCCGATTCCTAACAGATGGGTTCGAAAATACCTCGAAGTCTTCTTTCCCAGGAACCAACTTCTGCTATTCTAGATTCCATTTTCTGCTACAACCCGAAACTTGACCTGATATTTACAACATCTTCCAATCATTTTCTATTCACACTTTCTTCACGAGAATTGTAGAAAATTCAATAAGCTGTCCAACCATACCTATTAGAGCTTCTGATTCCAACTCTACTGATCAGTACAACCAAAACAACATAGACTTCTCGGATTTGACAGCAAATTCTATCTTCTGTCTTCCTCTTCACAAATCAGTAGCTTAAGATCCGAATTTCCTCGAGCTTCCTTCACGAATTTTGTTCCAATATAAGTTAACTTGCACGAAACAAAACCTCAACTCTCACCTCTTCCTGTGGAGCTCGAGATGAACAAAAAACCAGAATAGGATTGAATTGATTAGCTTGCTGTTATAAAGACATACCTTTAGTTCTTTTCCTCTCTTCTGCAACTTCAGCACCAAAAACCACCTTCTTCCTCTTCCTTTCTGCTTCTCCCACGAAAACCCTTGCTTTCATTTTGATAAATGAAGAAGAAGATCGATGGAATAAGTTTCTTTAAAAAGAAAATAAAAGTTGGGGTCCACCATCCACTTTCTTTCTTGTTTTTCCTTTTCCTTTCATTTCCTTTCTTTTCTTTTCTTTTCCTTTCTTTTTTTTCTTTCCTAAACAAAAC
The DNA here is from genome assembly GCA_036507285.1 of Trichosanthes cucumerina. Classification (NCBI taxonomy): domain Eukaryota; kingdom Viridiplantae; phylum Streptophyta; class Magnoliopsida; order Cucurbitales; family Cucurbitaceae; genus Trichosanthes; species Trichosanthes cucumerina. The sequence continues at coordinate 82,954,787 of CM071835.1, read as the reverse complement.
ATAATATAATAACCATTCATTTCATTTTCTTTTCTTCATTATTCTTAGAGCAAGCCAAACCAAAATGGTTTAAGCTTTTCCTTCCTTGTTTTCCTTTTATCTTTCACTTCATTTCTTTTCTTTTTAAAACAAGGAAAACCAAGTTTTAAAAATTCATTTCTTCTTTTCTTTTGTTTTTTCTGTATAAGAAAATTCCACGAATGATTCTCGGGTTTACAGTTATGGACCTATATATTATAAATTTAATGTGGATCTGATTCATATTAAATTATATGAGAGAATTAAATATTTGAAGGAGTTCAAATATTAAATTCAAATGTGAATGTGATTCATACTTGAAAACCATAGGTTAAAATTTAATGTACATTAGATGTACATTAAAACTATAGGTTAGAGGGAAAAATATGATTGAATATGATTCAATCTTAATTAAATATAAGATATTTAATTTGATTAATTAAATATGATTTAATTAATATATATAATAATTAATTAGATTAATTATTATTATTATTTAATTTTAATTAATGGGAACGTGTCAGGAGGACACGTTCCCCACTTCCCTCCCACTCCCTATCGATAGGGAGTGGGAGAAGTTATCCCTCGAGATAAGGCCTCTTCTCTTCTGGGAGAAAGAGAGGAAGATCGATCATGCTGCACTGTGCAATTGTGAATTGCCAAAATAGAAACTCTCTCTAAAATTCCCTACTTTCTCCAATTGTTGGATCCTTCCCACCTAAGGAAGATCTAAGTGGAACTCAGAGCCTTAGGAGGTTTTCTTACTGGTTGTTGAAGGGAATCGAAGTCCCCGCAGCGGAAGCGATTGCGAATCGCGCACTCTTGATTTAGTTACAACGGAAAATTCAAGAACGTAAAACATAGATTGAGCACATATAATAAAATGGACAACAAGTATTTACCTTTGAAGAACCTTTCTTCAAGTGGACCTCCTCTCTTCACGATCAAGATCAACGCAACACGAACTCGTACGAACACCGACACCACCACCGATCTTCTCCGTTGTTCTCTAGGTGAGGGAGGAAGGTGGGTTCCCTTTAGGAGTGGTGAGGTATTTTGTGAGAGAGATGTGTGTTTTGGAACTCTTCCAACAACATAACAAGGAGGCTAGGAATAGCTTAGAATGATTTCCAAAATCACATAACCTAGTTGCAGCTCATGCAACCATATATATAGGGAAATAGGATGGAAATGACCATCCTACCCCTCCTTTTATCTCTATTTAGTATATAGTTTATATATGAATCTAATTCACATTAAAACTATATATTATATCAATTATATCGTATATAATTGATATAATTCCTCATGTATAAAATTGAGCACTTCAATTTATCTCCTAACTTTATACCCTCAATATTACCTTGTTGAGCCAACGGAGGGATCTAATGGACCTACAGATCATGAGCTCCAATGATGTGAGATTAACTGATCAAACTCTTTGATCTAGTTAATCAATATTCATTAACTACAAGTCACTCCACTATAGACTTGTAGCTGCACTCTCCTCACTGTAGATATTATTGTGTCCACTGATATAGTCATTACTCATGAGTCGACCTTTCACAGGTTGTTCGTAATCACAGCTGGGTCAAATTACCGTTTTACTCGTGTTATTACCTCTTTGCTCCTTAAGCACCACTGATCCTCTAATGAACAACAAGTCTAAGGTCCTACCTTAGACTCATATCCTCATTGAGGGCGGGGCCCCGTTGTTCAAGACCTGGAGTCAGTTCTTAAGGGAACGACCTATCTAATTCCTCAGTAGAGGAATGAGTGAATTCCATCTTCCACAGTTAAGTTCCCGACTACCTCACGAGGTTTCGTCGCCCGAGAAGGTAGGCTTATTGAGTCGGCTACTGAGCAACTCTCACCCATACTAGTCTAAGGACAAACCCCTATAAGAGGAGTTCTTAACTTACTCGAGATTCAAAGTCAAGTCACTAATGACCATCTACAAATTACTAGTCTTATCACATTTAACTGTTATCTTTGGTTAGACTAATAATTTGCGCGATCCGATCTAGTATGAACTCTTCATACAGGATGCCCCCACTCGCATGTCAACTACATGAATGAGTTGGATTACCTCATTTGTACTAATTAAAAAGTGGGTCGCATCCATGGTGTTACCAGAATGAGGTTTCAAACCTTATTCTTATACCATAGAATATTTAGGTTATAATCTTGAATTCAACCAAAATAGTGTCAACTACACTGATTTCAAGATAAACGTTATAATCTTGGAGCTTAGTTTATTGGATTTATTAAAGCAAGACTGTAATCTTATCAAAACAAATAACACTTTATTTAATTGATCAAAATTACACAAGTTTGGGGCATAAATTTCAACAATCTCCCACTTGACCTAAAGCTTGTGGAGTACTAAACATTACATTAATGTAAATACAATAAACTAGGGCATTTAAACTCCTTTGTACAAAATACTCCCACTTTCCCTAGTTGGGGAAGACATGTAAACCTAGACCTTCTAGGTGACTCTTTAATACTTTAGCCATGAGAGCCTTTGTAAAAGGATCAACAATGTTGTGCTCTGAGGCTATCTTCGTGACAATCACGTCTCCTCTATGCACGATCTCCCAGATGAGATGATACTTCTGCTCTATGTGCTTTCCCCTCTTGTGACTTCACGGGTTCCTCGAATTTGCCTTTGCACCACCTTTGTTATCGCAATCTGATTGTGATGGGCAAAGTCATATTTGGAACAACTTCCAAATTTAACATAAATCTCCTTAACCAAACGACCTCCTTAGCTGCTTCACAAGTTGCTACATATTCGGCCTCCATGGTGGAATCAACGATGCATCCTTGCTTGACGCTTTTCCATACTACATCTCCTCCGTTAAGAGTGAAACTGACCCTGATGTAGATTTTCGAGAATCTTTATCAGTCTGAAAGTCAGAATCCGTGTATCCTGTAAGGATTAAATCCTTAGCCCCATACACAAGCATGTAGTTCCTTGTTCTCCGAAGATACTTAAGGATCGTTTTAACAGCTGCCCAGTGTTCAAGTCCTGGATTGGATTGATACCTACTAATCATCCCAACTGCAAAACATATGTCGGGCCTAGTACACAACATGGCGTACATCAGGCTCCCAACAGCTGATGCGTAAGGAATCCGTCTCATTTCCTCAACTCCTTGAGGTGTCTTAGGACACTGTTCCTTAGACAAATGGATTTCATGTCTAAAAGGCAACAAGCCCTTTTTGGAATCTTGCATCTTAAATCTTGACAACACCTTGTCTATGTATGATGCTTGAGACAAGGCTAGTGTTTTATTCATGTGGTTCCGGACAATCTGGATCCCAAGAACAAACTGCGCATTCACCGAAATCTTTCATTTAGAATTGCGTTGCTAGCCATTCCTTGATGTCAGTAAGATAACCTACATCATTCCCAATGAGTAGGATATCATCCACATAGAGAATTAGGAATGCAACAGAACTATTGATGATTTTCTTGTATACACAAGGTTCATCATCATTCTGGACAAAACCATAAGATCTGATAGCCTCATCAAATCTTATATTCCAGGACCTAGAGGCTTGTTTCAGTCCATAAATCGACCTTTTAAGCCTGCAAACCTTTTGCTCTTTTCCTGGTTTAATGAACCCTTTGGGTTGGTCCATGTAGATGGTTTCTTCAAGATTGTCATTCAAAAAGGTTGTCTTGACATCCATTTGCCATACCTCATAGTCATAATATACGACAATGGCAAGAAGTATACGAATAGACTTTACCATAGAAACAGGTGAAAAGGTTTCCTCAAAGTCAACCCCTTCAACCTGGGTATAACCCTTTGCTACTAGTCTAGCTTTAAAGGTTTGCACCTTTCTATCTACACCACGTTTTCTCTTGTAGACCCATTTACAACCTATAGGTTTCACCCCATCAGGCTTATCTACAAGATCCCAAACAGAATTGAAGTACATCGACTCCATTTCTTGGTCCATGACTATGACCCATTTGTCTTTGTCTTTGTCAACCATTGCTTGATTATAAGTCAATGGATCCTCGCAGTTGTCATCTGGTATAACAACTTGGGTTTCAGCTAAACCCATGTAACGGTCAGGCTGTATCACAACCCTCCCACTACGTCGAGGCATACTCAACTCTTGAGATGGATCCTCTTGACTAGACAAACTAGTATCAACAACTCTTGTTGACGTACTAGTGTTCTTATTAGCAACCTTTGCTATTGTTCCGTCTAATTTACTCAACACTACCTTACTTTTTTTTTTGTGGTCCCTTATGTGGTCCTCCTCCAAGAAAGTGGCATTTGTCGACACAAAGACCTTATCTTCCTTAGCATCATAGAATAAACCACCTCTTGTTTCTTTTGGGTATCCTACGAATAGGCACAACATTGAACGTGAATCCAACTTCTTTGGACAAGCACATGTGTTGGACAACCTCATATTCTGAAGTGACATAAACTACCTTTACGTCTTTTCCAGAGTTCAAAAGGTGTTACAGAAACACTTTTGGAGGGCACACTATTCAAAATGTATACTGCAGTCTCTACTGCATAACCCCAAAAAGGAACTAGGGAGATGAGCTTAACTCATCATTGATCGAACCATGTCCGACAAGGTTCTATTTCTCCTTTTCGATACACCGTTTTGCTGTGGTGTGCCGGGAGCTGAGAGTTGGGATGTAATTTCATGTTCTATCATATAGTTCTGGAATTTTAAATCCATGTACTCTCCACCTCGATCCGATCGAAGTGTTTTAACACTTTTACCTAATTGATTTTTAACCCCAGTCTTGAATTCCTTGAACTTTTCAAGTGCTTCAGACTTGTGGTGCATTAGGTAAATATGCCCATATCTGGAATAATCATTTATAAAGGAGATGAAATATTCATATCCTCCCCTGGCTTTAACATTCATCGGACCACAAAGGTCTAAATGTATAAGCTCTAGAGGATCTTTGGCTCTATAACCTTTTCCACTAAAAGGTCTTTTAGTCATTTTCCCTTCTAGGCATGATTCACATACTGGCAAAAAATTTTCTTCTAACTCGTTTAAAAGTCCTTTCTTTACCAATCTCTCAATCCTATTGAGATTAATGTGACCCAATCTTAGATGTCAAAGATGAGCATTTTAGGAGAAATTAGTTCGTGTACTTGCAATTTTGTAAAATTCACTTGTTAAAACTATTTTAACTGAATTAAACCATTTGCAAATAATTCTCAAGAAGAGCAACACATAGTACAATACTTTTCTAATGAAATAAACACTTTATTCAATTAAAAAGATAGAGAAGTACAATGTTCGGTAAGGCAAGAAATGAGGTTTCTAATAAACCCTTAAGCTACATGTTATCAAATAACAGTTTTTCTTTGCCAGACGATTGCTCTTTATCTGCACCTTTTCCTCCTCTTCTGTATCTTCTTAAGTCCAGAAGTATGGATGCAGTTCTTTTTCCCAGAGGATGAATCCTCCTGAGAACTTTTGGAATGAGCAAACAAATTTGCCTTTCCATTTTGTTGTCTCTTATCATCCATAAGAAACTGATAATTCTGCAGCTCATATAGTAGAGAAGTCAGATCATACTCTATGTTGTTCATCGTTGCATTGCTACGGAATCGCTGAAAACTCTTCGAAAGAGATTCTAGGATGAACAAAATCTGACATTTCTCATCTATGACCACTCCGTTTAATTCCGCTATATTGAAGTGGGCAATCAGATTGAGAACATGTTCTCTCACCGATGTTCCTTCCTTCATACGTGCGTTATAAACGAACTTTAGGGCTTCATGTCGAATTTGTTTGGACGGTTGTCTAGACAAATTTAGCACAAAATCCATGATCTCTCGAGCTGAGACCTTTCCCTCCAGCCTCCTGGCTAAAACATCAGGTATGCTAGCAAGGATATAGGCTTTTGCCTTTTCGTTGGCATTGATCCTGCGGTCATATGCATCCTCAACAGCTTGAGATGCGTTTTGAGTACGAAATTGAGGACATTCCTCATTGAGAACGAACTTAAGATCATGTGTAACCAAAATTATGTTGAGTCCATTCCTCCAAGCCATTATGCTCTCTCCGGTTATCTTTTTCGCACCCAATAAAGAAATCATAGACCTAGACATTTTTGCTGAAAATTTACAAATAAACTTATATGAGTTTCTTGCTATAACTCTAATCCAATCATGTTTTAGCCAATTATCAAATGATTCCTAGGCCATTTATAATTTGCAATGATACTCCAAAGGTTTAGAATGTATGACACCGAAGGGTAATAAAAAACACTCTTCTTTCGATCAAGACACTCTTGACCAAAACCTAACACCAGAATAACTTTTATTCCTATAGGTTTTAGTTACCATTTTTCGGTCTGGATACATACACAACTTATGTACCCCGTGAGTGTAACCCTTTGTCTTTAATCCCAGAGTCTCGATCCAATAAAATCTGTAGAAGGGAGGACTAGATTGGAAAATAGTCTAAGGAAATCTTTATCCCTTTCAGGTGTGTCTCGTGTGTTAGATCCCCTATGATCAAGCCCTCAGAAGGGATTGTGCAGTCCGAGCCAAACTAGCGGGGTGACCATAGTGGTCTAACGGTGTAAACCGACAAAAGAGACCGTAGGTTTTTGTTTTCACTAAGCCTGCTCCCACTCACTAAAAGTACCCTCTCCATTCACCTTGGTATTGACTCATACAAACACCATCCGAAGGGGGACGCTCCCGTTTGCGCCACGAGACCAAGTATGAGTCTCACAGTGTGAACTTTCCGGAGATAGCGTAGGTGGAAAACTATGTATCTCATACACTTTTCTTCCCACTGAATACTTTTAGTCTATAGGAATCTTTCTTAGGCTAAAACCCGGCTAATGGTTTTACCTAACTCTATCAACATAACTCTTATATTGATGATCGATATAACTCTTATACTGATTTTATCCTAAGTTTGTTTATTTAATTCCTTATATTATACCTAAGATTTCTAGTTTGTTAACCCCTGAATAAACCCGCTGACGCTACTGTAATTTATAAGGCTCTCTGATTAAATTTCACTCCCATGTCAGTTCCCAGGTAGGGGTGTTCCGTTTTCCTCAGCTTAAATACCCCAGCCTAGACAGAACTTTCCTTAGACAGAGTTCCTCTTTTTATCATAACTTATAAATTATTTGATTCGTAATTCTAATCTAATTAGAACTAGATAACCTAAGGTCTATTATTTCCAAGTTCTAAACACTTTAAAACTAATAATTAACCTTAGGTTACATGCATACAATGTTATAGTGCTTGATCATTCATCACATGAATAATAAGACATTCATAGCATATTCATCTCATGAAAAATAATGCATGTCAATGTTGTCCAAAAATTAATATAACAACCTTATATTAATTAATCATGCAAACTATATAATATAACTCCTTATATTATAAATGATGCATGAAAATGCTTAACCTAAGGTGGGATTTCTAAAATACAAGCATACACTATGCATGGCAATAATTACACAACAATTGCATAATTAAAATAGCAAAAATTAGACCAATTTTGGCACCCTAGAAATAATTTTAATTAATATAATATAATTATATTAATTAAAATTAAAATTATTAAATATATTAAAATAAAACATTTTTATAATTAATATAAATAATAAAAAAATATTTCTGCCCGTTGCTCCTCGGATGAAACGTATCCGACGTTGCAATGCCGATAGCAGCGTTGCAACGCTGCTTTTGTCATTTTCTGTCGAGCGTTACAACGCTAGAGGTTGCGTTGCAACGCTGCCACCTGCACGCGCCTTCTCCCGCAAGCGTGGCGTTGCAACGTCGATGAACAACGTTGCAACGCTACACACAGATAGCATTGAGAATCACCATTCCTTTGCTTGTTTTTGCTCCGTTCTTCTAAGCAACCGCCTTGCCTCGATCGACACGAACTTACAGACCCGATTTACAATTAAATTTGCCCAAAACACTGGGCCCTTACATTGAACATTTCAATGGAAATTGTAAATCTAAGTGTCAAAATTGAAAACATCTAATTTCGCAAAAATCGTTCATACATCTCATGCAAAAACAGTAAATCCCACCTTCTTCTTGAAAAATCCAGAACATAAATCAAGAACGCAATTGGGTTCTGATACCAATTGAAGGGAATCGAAGTCCCCGCAGCGGAAGCGATTGCGAATCACGCGCTCTTGATTTAGTTACAACGGAAAATTCAAGAACGTAAAACATAGATTAAGCACATGTAATAAAATAGACAACAAGTATTTACCTTTGAAGACCCTTTCTTCAAGTGCTCCTCCTCTCTTCACGATCAAGATCAACGCAACACGAACTCGTACGAACACCGACACCACCACCGGATCTTCTCCGTTGTTCTCTAGGTGAGGGAGGATAGTGGGTTCCCTTTAGGAGTGGTGAGGTATTTTGTGAGAGAGATGTGTGTTTTGGAACTCTTCCAACAACACAACAAGGAGGCTAGGAATAGCTTAGAATGATTTCCAAAATCACTTAACCTAGTTGCATCTCATGCAACCATATATATAGGGAAATAGGATGGAAATGACCATCCTACCCCTCATTTTATCTCTCTTTAGTATATGGTTTATATATGAATCTAATTCACATTAAAACTATATATTATATGAATTATATCGTATATAATTGATATAATTCCTCATGTATAAAATTGAACACTTCAATTTATCTCCTAACTTTATACCATCAATATTACCATGTTGAGCCAACGAAGGGATCTAATGGACCTACAAATCATGAGTTACAATGATGTGAGATTAACTGATCAAACTCTTTGATCCAACTAATCAATATTCATTAACTACAAGTCACTCCACTATAGACTTGTAGCTGCACTCTCCTCACTGTAGATATTATTGTGACCATTGATATAGTCATTACTCATGAGTCGACCTTTCACAGGTTGTTCGTAATCACAGCTGGGTCAAATTACCGTTTTACTCGTGTTATTACCTCTTTGCTCCTTAAGCACCACTGATCCTCTAATGAACAACAAGTCTAAGGTCCTACCTTAGACTCATATCCTCATTGAGGGCGGGGCCCCGTTGTTCAAGACCTGGAGTCAGTTCTTAAGGGAACGACCTATCTAATTCCTCAGTAGAGGAATGAGTGAATTCCATCTTCCACAGTTAAGTTCCCAGCTACCTACGAGGTTCTGTCCCTAAGAAGGTAGGCTTATTGAGTCGGCTACAGGCCACACTCACCCATACTAGTCTAAGGACAAACCCCTATAAGCAGGAGTCCTTAACTTGCTCAGGATTCAGGTCAAGTCACTAATGACCATCTATAAATGAATAGTCTTATCCTATTAACGGTGTTATACTGGTTAGACTAATAATTTGCGATCCAGACTTGTATGAACTCTTCATACAGGATGCCCCCACTCGCATGTCAACTACATGAATGAGTTGGATTACCTCATTTGCACTAATTACAAAGTGGGTCGCATTCATGGTGTTACCAGAATGAGGTTTCCAACCTTATTCTTATACCATAGACTTTTTACGTTATTATCTTGAATTCAACCCAAATAATGTCCACTGCACTGATTTCAAGATAAACGATATAACCTTGGAGCTTAGTTTATTGGATTTATAAAAGCAAGACTGTAATCTTATCAAAACAAATAACACTTTATTTAATTGTTCAAAATTACACTAGTTTGGGCATAAATCCCAACAGTTGTGTCCTGTTGGAGAAAACAGAGAAAATAGAGTGGGGGAAGCTTAGTGTGATTACACTCTTCTGCAAAAGGAGCAAGAAGTTGTAGGGTGAAACACTACAAAGGAAATTATGAATTCCTTTTATTTGTAGTTAATTTCTAAAGCATGTTTGCATGTTTACTCCATGTCTAATTAGATTAGAATGTATGCTTGTTCTGTTCTTTTTCCAATGTACTTGTTTTTGTATTTCAACCAAAACGATCTTGCAATTACGATTCCAAAAAACGCGTTTCCGCTGCTCAAAGTGATCAAATCTCCATCATGGGATCGTTATAAGGGCATGTTAAGGAGGTGCTCACATCATGGTTATCCAGATTGGCTCCAAGTTCAATTATTTTATAATGGACTTGCAGGTCAAACGAGGACCATTTTGGATGCCACTGTTGGAGGAACTTTCATGGCCAAGACAGTGCCTGAAGCACAAACCCTCCTATAGGATGTGTCAACTGCCAGCTACCAGTGACCCACAGACAATGACAGATCCAAACCAGTAGTTGGACTGTATCAACTGGATGAGGTAACTACTCTTAAATCTCATATGGCATCTCTCACTCACGCCCGGAAGAAACTTGTAGGAACTCCCTAATCAGTGGTCCCCTCTCAATGCTCCCAGCTGGATGGAGCATCTACTATGGAGCAAGCACATTACCTGAATAATCGAGGTAATACCTATGGAGGAAATCAGACTCAGAACACTCTTCCAACACATTATAATCCATGTTTGAGATATCATGAAAATTTTTCCTATGCTAACAATAAAAATGTGTTGAATCCTACTACAGGTTATGCTTCTCCATCTGAGACGAAGCTATCTTTGGAAGACACAGTGCACCCTTTTATTGCTAAATCCAGAAATAGGTCTAACCAGCTAGAAAATGCAGTCACCAGTCTAACTGGTGTTGTGACAAGTCATGAAGCTGCCTTGAAGAATATAGAGATTCAGATCAGCCAAATAAGTGTAACAATTCGTACATTGCAGAAAGGTAAGTTCCCTAGTGATACATAAGTAAATCCAAGGAAAACCTGCAATGCAATCACACTAAGAAGTGGAAGGAACATCATGAGGGAAAAGGCAGAAAACAAAAAGGCTTTTGAGATGGTATAAAAAAGTCACAACCTGCCAGTGACAACAAATAGGACAAACAAAAACTAAGTCTTCTATCTCTTCTCATTTTAATTCTATTCCTTATCCACAACGATTTGCAAAGAAAAATGATGATCTGCAGTTTCATAAATTTTTAGATGTTTTAAGAAAGCTGAATGTGAGTATTCCTTTTTCTGATGCCTTGTAACAGGTACCCAACTATGCAAAGTTTATGAAACAGATCCTGTCCAAAAAGCAGAAGTTGAAGGAGTACGAAACCATCAAGCTATCTGAGGAATGTACTGCCATCATACAACAAAAGTCGCCCTAAAATTTGAAGGACCCATGGAGTTTTACTGTTTCATGCTCTATAGGTAACTTTAGTTTTAATGTTTCATCTGATTTGGGTGCTAGTATAAACTTAATGCCTTACTCTGTGTTTAAAAGATAAAGTTTGGGGGAGGTAAAACCCACCACAGTGTCTTTGCAGCTAGCAGATAGGTCTATCACATACCCATGGGGAATAGTGGAGGACATCTTAGTCAAGGTCGATAAGTTTGTATGCTCTATGGACTTCCTTGTCCTGGACATGGAAGAGGATGCAAAGATCCCCATTATCTTGGGAAGACCATTCCTGGCCACCAGTAAGGCATACATAAGCTTGCATGAGGGCACCCTAAAGCTGCATGTAGGGCAAGAGGAGGTTAAATGTCAAATCTTTACCCCTCAGAAAGAAGAGTCTGAAATGAATTCCTATTTAAATGTCGAATCTAGGGACTGACATTCTTTTGAGTGATTCCTTAGACAGGGTAGCAAAGGAAACAAGAAAGGGTCTGAAAGACAATGAGCTACACGATTTAAAGAACACACCTTGAGGTCGTACAATCTAGCTAAAAACGTTAAAGAAAGCGTTTCTTGGGGGGCAACCCAAGCTTTAAGTTTTAGTCCTTTGTTATTTCTTTTTTAGTTTAGTTATTTGTTTATTTATTAGTTTGTTCGTTTTGCTTTATTAGGTTGTTGTTGATGTCACTCCTCGTTGAAACCCATGCTCCCGTATAGTGGAACTTCAACTCACGTGTCTTCGCTATCCAAGGAACTAAGAAAATAATAATGATCTCCATCACTCAGGACAATATCGTTCACTCTTACCCTTATACTTGCTTTGAGCTTATTTTGCAAACATTAAGGACAATGTTTAGCTTAAGTCTGGGGGTGGGACGTTGTTTATCTGTTGTGACTCTCTTGAGTATATATAAAATTGTTGATTGATCTTATGCATAAGTATGATTATGATAGCCTAGGATGGGATTTAATTGATTTTTTTTGTGATTCTGCTAAAACTTGAGAGCATAATATGAATTCGAGCTAATTTAAAAATTTTCTTGAGTTTCTCTGCACCATTGTGCACATAGCCTATGTTCCTGTATTTTTTAAATGCTTAGTACAAAGTTATTAGGTTTAGAAGTTTGATGTCACCTCGATAGGTCTGAGAACTTATTTGAGAGTTAAACTGCAGGATAGGGTGAATGACAATATGAAGTGCATGATCTGTATAATATGTGCTTTATGTGAAAAAGTTTGTTTTTGTTGTTTGTTTGTTAATGAAGGAAAAAAATCGTGAGGACAAAAATAACTACTTTCACTGTGATCAGTTAGGCCAGTCATTGAGCGAGTGCTCTGGGTAAGGGTCCCTGCAGTGGATGTGTGAAAGCTAGTGTCCTTGCACAAAAAAAAAAATAGAAAAAGTGATTAAGTGATGAGTAGAGTTATTTATTTATTGAATGTGGGGAGGCTCATGGATTAGTAATTATGACCAGTGTAAGGGGAAGTTGAATGGAGAGCCTAATAAAGCTAATCCGGGCTTAGTAAAAATGAAGAGAACATAGGCTAATCACGCACACATGTAGGAACACTTAGAAAGAGTTTTAAATTGCTCATTGAAGTACTATGCTTGAGTTTTTCCTATGATTGCCAAAATTTTCTTTTAAATCTTTGAGGCTTGAATCAAATGTATGTATAAGAACAATCTCATGTTTAATTCTGTTTTTGCTCGGGACTAGCAAAAGTTTAAATTTGGCGGTATTTGATAACACACAAAATATGTTATCCTTAGGCTTACTTATTGCTAGTTTTATGATAATTTCAGGACTTTTATGTGTTTTAATCATTGAATTTCAGGTTAAGATCTTAAACATAACATTTTGAGACATTTTGGATCACTCAGAATCAAATCAGGGCTTCTTGAAGCTTAAAATAAAATCAAATAGAAGTAGAAAGAGCAATTCAATCAAATTGACCCGACAACGTTGCAACACTACCTGCACCGGGCTTCAACGCATCAAGGTAGCACAGATGGTGTTGCAACGCCCTGCATAGCGTTGCAACACCATCTGTGCTACCTTGATGCGTTGAAGCCCGGTGTAGGTAGTGTTGCAACGCTACTTCGATAAGGAAGGGAGCGCACAAGGGTAGCGGCATTGCAACGTTGTCCTCAGCGTTGCAACGTCGTCGATAGTTTCCTTAAATGCCTGCCGTCTAGGGCACATCGTTGCAACTCTGTGCCGAGAATGTTTATAAATAGAACATGTTGTTTTCATTGCAAGGGGAGCCGAATTTGATAGTTTTTGCACCCTAATTTCGAAATACACTCTTCATGAAGAGAAAAGAGAGCATTCCGTGGGAGCCAAAGCATTTGTGGAGGTTCGAGATCGTGACGGGAGCTCGGGGACGAGGGACCGACATCAACACATAAGTTTATTTTCTCTTTCTTTCAGATTGTAACACCGTTTAAAGACGTTTTCTATAACTTTAGCTTGGTTTTATTGTGATTTAGAGTGGCTAAACGTTGTAGTTAGAATTTGATTCGCATGTTTTAGACTTTTTTGCTTAGGTATTGAACTATGTTTTGTTATTTATTTTTGGCAATTCGTTCTTCAGTTCTTTGATCTTGTTGGTTTAAGTGGACTCGAGAGAAAGAAACTTAGATTAGAGCAAAGTTGTCAAAACTCTTAGAAGTCTAGCATGAGAAGGACCTAGAAGTCTAAGGGAAACACATAAAGAAGTTGCTCAATGTCGTGTATGTTCTTAAAATTTACAATAAAACTTTAGAATTTATCGTGTGTGCGAGGCTCACTAAGGGTCGAGAGATTTCCTTGAGTATTTTTACTTCTTGTTTATAAATTCATTATGTTAGTTCATTACTTGTGTTAAATACGGTTTTAACTTGTGAAATCATCTTTCTCCAATTCTATCATATTCGTGTCTCTAATTGTACATTTATTTTCTATCTTTGTTTCCTATCTATCCATCATGTTTTGTTACTTTAGCTAAAATTGATTATTAGTATCTTGGTAATTATATAATCTAGAAACCCATTCCCGAGGATGATAATTGAAACTCTAAAATCACTATACGAAAACTTGACCCGTACACTTGCGATATGGCAATATAAATGTTACGCAACAACCACACCCCTACGACCAACCACAAGATCCACCAACATGTTTATGCCACATACATAGCACATAAACAAGCGCATTACAAGCAAGAAGTTCAGAGATTCATGCAATCCAACACTACCGAGTTATTGCCCAAAATCAACACAACATGAAAAGATATCTCGTAAGAAGTAAACAACGTGCACCATGCTCTTTCACTAATGAGCTCGATGCTTTAACCAATTACTACTTACCTCTCGACCCACCCAAAAATTGATAACGTTCCCAACCCTTTGACCGTCTTTGCACACTCGAAGAACGGACGATGACCATGTGCATTGCATACCTTAAGGTGTTTCAAATAAGCCACCAACCCAAACCGAAACTCCATCGCCCTGCACTCAGTCTACGCGTCCACACCCCAAGAAAATTACACTAATCCAACCTTTTGAGGATTATTGGCGTTCGAGTAAATGAATAACCTTTGCCCAAGTACTTTTAGAGGTCTATCCTAAACTCATGAATAATGCATTTCAACCACAACCCCATTCATAACACAATGAGCACAACTAAATCGAGGCTTTTCACATTGGCCATAACGACCAACACCTTACTTTGCAACTTTGAATCCTCAACACGACTAACCATTTAACAAGGTATCTTTTAGCCCAACCCGACAAACCTTACATTGAGTCCGCCATCCATACCTAATACCGCCAACACATTTAGGCTTGACTATTTGTTCAGAATTTTCCCCAACCATAAACCCAACTTGTCTAGCCTCATCCTTGGAAACTTCTTGAGGTGCCACCGAAGCTAGCCACACCTAATTTGAAACTAAGATCCCTACTCCCACACTAGCTATAAGTTAATGTCACTTTTAACTCACTAGACTTCCCAAGGCCCCTAAGCACATATCGTATAAACACAATTCAAGCACGCTTATACAATTTGTGCAATTATAACCATATTTTAAGTTTCACTTGGTACTTAGAGTGGCTTACTTAAATCCAAAAAGTGTTGGGATTTTTGTCCTAATCTCGTGTTTGTAATATATTGATTGAAATTAATAAATGTTATTTATTTCATCACTTTGTGTCTCGCAATATTTATAAACTTTTCCAATAAACTAAGCTCCAGGGTCATTGTATACATGAGAGAACTAGAACTTGAACGATGTGTAGTGGACACACAGGGAAGATCACGTTCGAGTTAATGACCGAATGGTCTCTGATATATGGATAGGGTTGGAGACCTAATCCTCGGATACACTCGTGGATGCAACCCGCTTTGTATTAGATACTACGCGAGGTGATCGACTCATTCATGTGGTTGACATGAGAGTGGGGGCATCCTGTGCAATGAGATTGTACAGAGCCAGGACCGTGAATTCTTAGACCTCACCGATGTAACACCGTTGTGGTGAGGACTAATAATTTCGTAGATGACCATTAGTGACTCGACACGAATCACGAGCGTGTTACGGACTCCGTCTGCTGAGGTCTGCTTTTTGACTAGTGCGGGTGAGGGTGGTCACGATTACTCGCCCAATATGCCTATCTTCTAGAGGACAGAACCAAGTAGGGAGCTGGGAACTTAACTACGCGAGATGGAATTCACTCGTTCTCGCCTTTAGGGAAACTAGAGGGGTTGTTCCCTTAAGTGCTGTCTCCGGGGCTTGGACAACGGGCGCCCACCTTTTCACTGGCCCGAGAAGGTTGTTGGGTATGGTTGGACCATCACAATATGTTGTTCATTAGAGGAGCAGTGGGGACTTAAGGAACAAGAGGTAGACACAGGGGTAAAACGGTAATTTGATCCAGTCGTGTCTACGAACAACCTGTGAAGGGTCGACTCATGGGTATTGGTTATATCGGTGGACACGTAATATTTACGTGACCGCGGGAGTACGACTCACGGGCTATAGTGGAGTGTTACCGTAGCTAATGAATGTTGGTTAACCGGGTCAAAGAGTTTGGCAGGTTAATCTCGAATCATTGGAGTCCGTCACTGTAGGTTCATTAGGTCTCTCGGTTGGCTCCATCTGGATTTAAGAAGGGATAAAGTTTTGGTATGAAATTGAAGTGTTCAATTTCACCTTAAGGGCATTTATGTCCTTTATATGAGATATGAATGATATAATATATAGTTTAATGTGAATGAGATTCATAATAAACTATAGGTTAGCCTAATTGTTGAATTAGGGTTAATTGGAGAATTTGATTGAGAGAAATTAAATTGGATGTGATTAAATTTAATAAATCCACAACTATTGCAAATGAGATTTGCAATATGAGATATAAGATATCTTATATTACGTGGTAATGCAAATGAGATTTGCATAACCTATGATTGTGGTAAAGTGGTAAATATGTGGACATTTTAACTCTACTAATCCACTATATAAACCCTTCTTTCAAGAAGGATGGCACTTCACTCTCTCATTTTTTAGTTTTACACAAAAAAGAGAAGAGAAACTCTCTCTATTCTCTCTCAAATTCTCCTCTCCAAAACCAAAAACGTTCCCACAAGCCTCCTTTCTCCAAAAGAGAACAACCGAGAAGGCTTCTTGGTAGTGTTTGACCCACAATCGTTGGAGGAAATCGTTGTGTACGAGGAGCACGAAGAGTTCGTGGACTTGAAGAAGATATTGTGAAGAAAGTCTTCAACAAGTAAGTAAAATCCTTTCTTACTGTTTTTCTTCTTCTTAATTGCATGTTTAGCCTAGATCTATGTATTAGATCAATTTTAACAAAGACGGTTTGCGTAATTGATACATCGACGATTCAATCGTCTTCCGCTGCACGGGATTTTCATTCCCTTCAATTGGTATCAGAGACATTTCGATGGTTTCTTAATCATGCACTGTTTTGTTAAAATTTGGTGGGTATTTTACCATAATTCATGAGATGAATGTCTTGGTTTGCAAAATAGATATTTTCGGTTTTTGGCACTTTTAGATTTATTTTCTGTTTGATGAGATCAAATGTAAAGGGCCCGTGTTTTTTGAGCATTTTAGAAAATAAATCGAGTCTGTAAGTCCGTGTCGTTCGTGGCAAGTGTTCTTTGTGAAGAAAATCGAGCGAAAGCAAAGTGAATCGACGAAGAACAAAGCAAAGGAGTTTCTTTCGTTTCGCCGATGGCGTTGAGACGCTGCCCAATGGCGTCTCAACGCTATCCTCGCGGATGGAGGCCCTGCAGCAGAACAGCGTTGCAACGCCGCTGGCGTTGAGAACGCGGGTCGACGCGAGAGACGGCAGCAGCGTTAACGCGCGCAGCGTTACTGTAACGCTGCACGCGCGTTGAGCGATTCGAGGCGATTCTGCTGCGCGTGGGTTCAAGCCTCCACTTGGGCAGTTTTCACACGTTTTATTTATTTTTTTTCTAAAATGTAATTTATTTTTATATTTAATTATTTTATTAAATAATATTAATATAAATGTTGTATTAATGTTATTTAATTAAATAATTGCCCCTAGGTGCCAAAAATCGGTCCATTTTTGCTATTTAATTATTTTATGCATGAGATGTATATTTTAATTAATTTCTATGTGCATTATGTATGTCATATAGATTTAAAATCCCACCTTAGGTTAAACATTTCATGCATCATATTTATATTATAAGAGTTATAATATATAGTATGCATGATAGGATTATATATAAGAGTTATAATATAATGTATGCATGTTTTAATTTATTTAAATATAAGTGTTATATTTTAAATTAAAAGCATGCTCATGCATTTAAATTAGTGTGATGAATTATATTATGTTATAGTATATAGTATTATTCATGTGATGGATGATCAAACACTATAACATAGAAATGCATGCAACCTAAGTTAATTATTATTTTTAAAGTGTTTAGAACTTGAATAATTAGACTTAGGTTTTCTAATTTTCTAATGAGATTAGAAATTTAGGAAATCAAATATAACCTATGAATGGTGAGTGATAAGTAACTCTGTCTAAGGAAGGTTTTGTCTAAGGTGGGGTATTTAAGTTGACGCTTATGAACACTCCTACTCGAAACCGACACGGGAGTGAATTCGGTCAGGAGATTCTTAGGTTATATTCTCGTGAGTCTTAGAATTAATTAAGTGTTAATTAATTTACTCACATAGACCTAAGTTAATAATGTGATTATAAACTTAGGTTAATACCATATAAGAGTTATATTGGTAGACTTAGGTAAATTTTAGCCGGTTTATCTAGGTCAATCCCTAATAAAGTGCTGAGTGGGAGGAAATAAAGTGTATGAGATACATTTGAATTTCCAGCCACAAATCTCCTTTAAAGTCCGCACCGTGAGATCTATACTCGGCCTCGTGGCGCAAATTGGAGCGTCACCCTTCGGATGGCATTTGTATAGGTCAATATCATCGTGGATGGAGAGAGTACTTATAGTGAGTGGGAGCGGGACTTGTGAAAACGAGACCCACGGTCTCTTCTTTCGATTCACACCGTGAGACTCCTATGATCTGCCTACTAGTTTGGCCTGGACCAGACAATCCCTTCGGAGGGTTTGATCATGGGAGTCGAAACACCGTGAATTCTCGAAAGGGATCTGATTTCTGGTTGGTTTTCCTTCTTGGTTCACCCTTCGGTGGCTATTGTTTGGGCGGATGCTTGGAAACATAAAGATTGAGGTGACACTCACGAGCATCGTTAAGTGTTAATGAATTCGACCGAACAATGGTAATTGGACGCCTAATGGAATAAGAGTTATTCGGGATTAGGGTCCGATCGAGAAAGTCTCTGCCCTAGAGGAGGAGTGTTCATTCACCCTTCGGTGGCGGTCATTCTAAACCTTTAGGGTATCATTGCAAAATTTTGATTGACCTAGGGATCATGAAACAAATTTTGCTAAAACTTGATTGGATTTCAAAAGTTTTTTGCGAGACTAATACAAAGGTTTTCTTGATTTTTCAGCTAAAAATGTCTAGCCCAATAATAACTTTACTAGCTTCGGACAAATTAATGGGAGATAACTATCAAAGTTGGAAAAACAACATAAATACAATTTTGGTACAAGATGACATTAAGTTCGTGATATCGAGAGAGTGTCCTCGGATGTCAAGGCTCGACAAGCCAGCGAAGTGTTCGCGATGCGTACGATCGATGGATCAGGGCCAATGAAAAGGCCAAGGTCTATATAATTGCCAGCATGTCTGATGTCTTGGCAAAGAAGCACGAGCTGATGGTTTCCGCTAAGGTGATCATGGAGTCTCTGCAGGAAATATTTGGACAGAAGTCCTTTCAGGTCCGGCATGACTCGCTCAAATACGTCTTCAACGCACGGATGAAAGAAGGATCGTCTGTCCGTGAACACGTTCTAGACATGATGACCCACTTCCATCCGCCGAGATGAACGGGGCTTCGATCGATGAGTCGAGCAGTCGATTTATTTTGGAGACTCTTTAAAAGCGTTTCCTTGGGCCAGTAGCAATCTTTGTTATGAACAAAATTAGCTACACACCGACAACCCTCCTCAATGAGCTACAGAATTTGTCACACACCCTCCCGAACTACACCGCTAACTCAAGACGAAAGCGGCGTGAAGCCAACAGACATTGTTTAGCTCTTAACAATACCGTTGACCCCGATTCACGATAAACATACTATGTTGAAAATGGAACACTTAAACATGACATAGCGGAAAGCTGGACAACTATTAAACATATACAAGGAGAAACCATTCACAAGTCTCTCTTGGAAACTAAAAGTCTAGTGCATCGAAACAACACAAGACAAACCCGGTGTTTATACAACCTCTAATGTACAACAACTATAACCCCAAAGTCCTCTCAAAATAATTTACAAACATAGAGACTTGCTAGACAAAACCCGACCACGTACAAAGTATTTAACTTATGAAGCTTTAGCGGACTATGGCAAGAACTCGGTGCGGGAGCTCGATCTCTACCAAAAGTTTGAAAACATAGAAGGAATGAGCTATGAAGCTCAAAGTGAGTGACTGTGTTAAATATCTCAGTAACTTGTAAAACATGTGACACAAAACTATGAGCATATGCATTTGTATTCAAGCATTGAAAGTAAAGCGTGGAATCATAATAGACTTTGAGAAAACCAACAAGTATATCATCAAATCTCGTAAGGCATGTAAGTGAAATAAACTCTTTTAAAAACATTTCACAATCCACGTTGTGTAGTAGGCACGCCCAAAGACAACCAACGTTTACTCTCACGATGTAGTGGGGCCCGCCCAAAGACTCCCATCGTCTTTGTCGTAGTAGGGGCCCGCCAAAGACACTCACGGCAATGGCTGTGTATCACGAGTACACTCAACGTCGACAACGAGAATAAGACCCGTGTGCACACGGTACCATAAAGCCTCGGGCTCAATATCTCGAATTTCACATGAAAACATTTGAACATGCACGCTTTATCTTTTCTTTCATAGACTCAAGCTTACTCAAACTTTGTTCATAAAATTGGAAAACTTTAAAACATACTTGCTAGTACATGCTTGCTTGAAATCATAACATTTCCATAAATTTTGGCAACCATTGAACATATGCTCATGTATAAACTTTATAAAGACTTTTAGGGTCACAATGGACACTTGAAACATTTCTAGGAAAACATGAATAGTTATAATCATGTACTCAAAAGAAAGCATAATGCATTGAAAACTTTATTCTAGCAAAACGTGCATTTCTTGAACATAATTCAAACATATATACACTTTTGAAGTTCCTTTTATCACTCACAGTGCTTGAACTAGAATCTTAGCCCGTACACTTGACCTATTTGCTCTTGGCCAGTCAAACAAACCAAATTCATGTATTAGAACCTCGAGCTCATGGTTTTTAACCCTAAAACTACAAGAAAACACACTTTCAAAAATTCCAGCATTTTCAGATTTTCTGCCCTGTTTTCAGACAGCCATAACTTCTTCATTACTTATCCAAAAAGAATGTACTTTATACCAAACTCTTCCTTTTTGAACCCTCTAAAACTCTTATGAAGACATGAAAATGAGATTCCTAACGTATTGGTTAGAAATTACCTCAGAAGCGTAACCCCTAAATTGATTCTGCTGCTGTTCCAGATTTCACTTCCTGCTGCAACCCGAATCTTAACCTGAAGATTACAACATCTTCCAATCATTTTCTTCTCACGATTCCTTCATAAAACTTGTAGGAAATTGAATAAGCTTTCGAACCATACCAATTAGAGGTTCTAACTCCAAGTATACAGATCAGAACAACCAAAACATCAGAGACCTCTCGGATTTGACAGCAAATTTCTGTCTTCTGCCTTCCTCTTAACAAAACAGCAACTTAACATCAGAATTGGCTCAAGCTTCCTTCACGAATTTTGTTCCAATATGAGTTAACTTTCATGAAACAAAAGCTCAACTCTTACCTCTTCTTGTGGAGCTCGAGATGAACAGAAAATCAGAGCTTGCCTGAGTTGATTCCCCTGCTGCAATAATGAATTCCCTTGAGTTTTCCTCTTTCCTTCTGCAACTCCAGCCCAAAATCACCAAAAATGGCCTCCTTCTTCTTCCTTTCTCCTTCAACCACGAAATTTCAGCTTGGTTTGTGATGAAAGAGAAGAAAATGGAGAGAAACTCTTTTAATAAAAAGTCAAACGGTGGAAGAGGCATTCATTTGTCTTTTGTACTTTTGTTATTTTCTTTTCTATTTCTTTTTCCTTTTCTTTTCTTTCTTTCCTTTATTTCTTTCTTTCCTTTCTTTTCTTTTCTTTTCTTTTCTTAACAAAACCAAAATAACTTAATATAAAACATTTGTTTCATTTCCTTTTCTTCTTTTGTGTTTAAAAGCAAACCAAACCAAAATGGTTAAACTTTTTCTTCCTTGTTTTCCTTTTGTCTTTCACTTCATTACTTTTCTTTTTAAAACATGGGAAACCAAGTTTTAAACATTCATTTCTTCTTTCTTTTTGTTGTTTGATAATAAGAAAGTTCCAAAGAAAGATCTCGGGTTTACAATTTCCAATCCTTGCATAGGGTCAGGGAATCTTAGGCAAATGTTGTCTAGAGGTCTTATCACAGGGTTCGACCTCTGGGACGAAACCTGTTGCTTCTTCACGCCCGAAAGGGATGAAGGGGATGAAGAGGGGTAAAACTGATCGTGTTGCCGACCACAAGGGCAAGAAGGTCAAGGGCGTTGCGAGAGAAAGGAAAGTGTTTCCACTACAATGGGGCGTCATGGAAGAGAAAGCGTCCCAAATTCCTTCTTGAGAGAAGAAGAATCAAGGTAAATGTGATTTACTTGTGGATGAAACTCATTTAGTGGAGAGTAGTGAGTGACTCTGCTGGATCTTTGGATTCGGGCGCCACTAACCACGTTTGTTCTTCTTTTCGAGGATTGATTCTTGGCGTGCATTGCGAGAGGGTGAGGTGACTCTACGGGTTGGATCAGGGAGCTTTTTCTCTGCTGTGTGATCAAAGACAGTGAAGCTAAACTTTGGCGGGAAGTACTTATTGTTGGACAATCTGTACATAGTTCTAGGGTTTACTAGAAACCTTGTTTCAATTTCCTGCCTTATAGAACAATGTATTTCAGTTTCTTTTGAATCGAATAAAGCGTTTATTTCTTTCAAAGGGAATGTGATTTGTTCAGCTTCACTTGAAAATAATCCGTATGTTTTGAAACCTAATTCGGTCAAAAGTGTTTTGAATCTTGAATTATTTAAAAAGCTATGAAACACGAACTAAGAAAGCGAAAGTTTCTCCAAAAGAAAATTCCCATCTTTGGCATCTTGGTTAGGCCACATTAATCTCAATAGGATTGAGAAACTAGTGAAGAGTGGACTTCTAAACGAGTTGGAAGAAAACTTTTTACCGGTGTGTGAGTCATGCCTTGAGGGCAAAATGACCAAACGTCGTTTTAGTGGAAAAGGACATAGAGCCAAAGAGCCTCTTGAGTTAGTGCATTCTGAGCTCTGTGGTCCGATGAATGTTAAAGCTCGGGGCGGTTATGACTACTTTGTGTCTTTCATAGACGACTACTCTAGAATTGGGTACATTAACCTAATGCATAAGAAGTCGAAACTCTTGAAAAGTTCAAGGAGTACAAGACTGAGGTTGAGAACCTCTTAGGTAAATCGCTTAAAACACTTCGATCGGATCGGGGTGGAGAGTACATGGACACTGAATTCCAGGACTATATGATAGAACACGGAATTACGTCCCAACTCTCAGCACCTGGTATGCCACAATGAGAATGGTGTATCGAGAGGAGAAACAGAACCTTGTTGGACATGGTTCGGTCGATGATGAGTTATGCTCGTCTCCCTGATTCTTTTTGGGGGTACGCAGTGGAGACTGCGATTTATATTTTGAACAACGTTCCCTCGAAGAGTGTTTGTGAAACACCTTTCGAGCTCTAGAGTGGACGTAAAGGTAGTTTACATCACTTCAGGATTTGGAGATGCCCGACCCATGTGTTGGTGTCAAATCCGAAAAAGTTGGAACCCCACTCGAAATTGTGCCTATTCGTAGGTTACCCTAAAGAGACTAGAGGTGGTCTGTTTTATGATCCTAGGGAAAATAGGGTGCTTGTGTCAACAAACGCCACTTTCCTAGAGGGAGACCACGTCAGGGATCATGTACTAAGGAGTAAGATTGTATTCAATGAAATGGACAGTTCATCAGCAAGAGTTGCTGATGGGGCTAGTACGTCAACAAGTGTTGTTGATCCTAGCACGTCTAGTCAAATTCGTTCTCAAGAGTTGGGAATGCCTCGATGTAGTGGTAGGGCTGTGAGACAGCCTGATAGCTACATGGGTTTAGCTGAAACCTCAGTTGTCGCTCCTGATGATGACTGTGAGGATCCATTGTCCTATGATCAGGCAATGGTTGATGTTGACAAAGACGAGTGGATTAAAGCTATGGACCAAGAAATGGAGTCTATGTACTTCAATTGCGTATGGGAGCTTGTGGATCAGCGGATGGGGTAAAACCTATTAGTTGCAAATGGATCTACAAGCGTAAACGTGGCGTAGATGGGAAGGTGTGAGACCTTCAAAGCCCGACTAGTGGCAAAGGGTTTTACCAGGTTGAAGGGTTGACTATGAGAGACCTTTTACCGCTGTTGCCATGGTAAAGTCTATCAGGATCCTTCGGCCATTGTCGCGTATTATGACTACGAGGTATAGCGGATGTCAAGACGACCTTTACGAATGGCAAACTTGATGAGACCATCTACATGGACCATTCAAAGGGTTCATTGCCCAAGGCCAAGAGCAAAAGTTTGCGGCTTCATAGGTTCATTTATGGTCAAAAAGCAGAGCGAGGTCTTGGAATATAAGGTTTGATGAGGCAATCAAATCTTATGGCTTTGATCAAAATGTCGATTTGAGCGTTGTGTCTACAAGAAAATCGTTGACAAAACTGTCGCATTTTTGGTGTTGTATGTGGACGATATTCTTCTCATTGGGAATGGGGTAGAATTTCTTACTGACGTTAAGAAGTGGCTAGCTTCGCAATTCCAAATGAAAGATTTGGGAGAAGCTCAATATGTTCTAGGTATCCAGATAGTCAGGAACCCGAAGAACAGAACGCTAGCCTTGTCTCAGGCGTCTTATATTGACAAGATGTTGTCTAGATATAAGATGCAGAACTCCAAGAAGGGCTTACTGCCTTTCAGGCATGGGGTTCACTTGTCTAAGGATCAATGTCCTAAGACTCCTCAAGATGTTGAGGATATGAGACGGATTCCATATGCTTCAGCTGTAGGGAGCCTGATGTATGCCATGCTGTGTACTAGGCCCGACATCTGTTATGCAGTAGGAATTGTCAGTAGATATCAGTCCAATCCAGGATTACATCACTAGACAGCCGTAAAGGCAATCCTCAAGTATCTTAGGAGAACGAGGAACTATAGCTTAGTGTATGGGAGTGGGGATTTGATCCTTACGGGATACACAAATTCTGATTTTCAGACCGATAAAGATTTTAGGAAATCCACCTCGGAATCAGCCTTCATTCTGAATGGTGGAGCTGTAGTATGGTGAAGCATCAAGCGAGGATGCATCGATTCCACTATGGAAGCGGAGTATGTTGCGGCTTGTGAAGCTACAAAGGAATTTGTTTGGCTTAGGAAGTTCATGATGATTTGAAGTTGTTCCTAACATGAACTTGCCCATCACAATCATTCGTGATAACGGGTGGTGCGAGAGCCAACTCACGTGAGCCTCGGAGCCATAAGAGAGGCAAACACATTGAGCGCAAGTATCATCTGATACGGGAGATTGTGTACCGCGGAGACGTGATAGTCACGCAGATAGCGTCGAAGCACAACGTAGCTGATCCATTTACAAAGCCCCTCACGGCTAAGGTTTTAGAGGTCACCTAGAGAGTCTAGGTCTTGAGAGCTTCACGACTAGGGCAAATGGGAGATGTGTAAACGGGTATTCAATGCCCTAGTTTATTGTATTACTTCGTTGTAATTTATGTACATTTCTCAAATGTATTTTCTCCACTAGCTTAGTCCAAGTGGGAGTTTGTTGGGATTTTTGTCCTAATCTCGTGTTTGTAATATATTGATTGAAATTAATAAGTGTTATTTATTTCATCACTTTGTGTCTCACAATATTTATAAACTTTTCCAATAAACTAAGCTCCAGGGTCATTGTATACATGAGAGAACTAGAACTTGAACGGTGTGTAGTGGACACACAGTGAAGATCACGTTCG
Organism: Trichosanthes cucumerina; assembly: GCA_036507285.1. Lineage (NCBI taxonomy): Eukaryota > Viridiplantae > Streptophyta > Magnoliopsida > Cucurbitales > Cucurbitaceae > Trichosanthes > Trichosanthes cucumerina. The sequence goes on along the minus strand of CM071835.1, from coordinate 82,928,797 downwards.
AGTTAATGACCGAATGGTCTCTGATATATAGATATGGTTGGAGACCTAATCCTCGGATACTGCTTGTGGATGTGACCCGCTTTGTATTAGATCTGACGAGGTGATCGACTCGTTCATGTGGTTGACATGAGAGTGGGGGCATCTGTGCAATGAGATTGTACAAGGCCAGGACCGTGAATTATTAGACCTCATCGATGTAACACCGATTGTGGTGAGGACTAATAATTTCAGTAGATTACCATTAGTGACTCGACACGAATCACGAGCGTGTTATGGACTCTCGTCATGCTGCGAGTGCGTTCTTTGACTAGTACGAGTGGACGGTGGTCACGATTACTCGGCCAATATGCCTATCTTCTAAGGGACGAGAACCAAGTAGGAGTCGGGAACTTAACTACGCGAGATGGAATTCACTCGTTTCGCCTTTAGGGGAAACTAGAGGGGTTGTACCCTTAAGTCTAAGCGTCTCCAGAGGCTTGGACAACGGGCACCCACCTTCTCACCGCCCGAGAAGGGTGTTGTGTATGGTTGGACCATCACAATATGTTGTTCATTAGAGGAGCGGTGGGGACTTAAGGAACAAGAGGTAGACACAGGGTAACACGGTAATTTTACCCGGTGTCTCACGAACAACTGTGAAGGGTCGACTCATGGGTATTGGTTATATCGGTGGACACGTAATATTCTCGTGACCGACGGAGTACGACTACGGGCTATAGTGGAGTGTTACAGTAGCTAATGAATGTTGGTTAGCAAGGTCAAAAAGAGTTTGGCGAGTTAATCTCGGATCATTGGAGCAAATCCTTTGTAGGTCCATTAGGTCCCTCGGTTGGCTCCATCTTGATTTAAGAAGGGATAAAGTTTTGGTATGAAATTGAAGTGTTCAATTTCACCTTAAGGGCATTTATGTCAGTTATATGAGATATGAATGATATAATATATAGTTTAATGTGAATGAGATTCATAATAAACTGTAGGTTAGCCTAATTATTGAATTAGGGCTAATTGGAGAATTTGATTGAGAGAAATTAAATTGGATGTGATTCAATTTAATAAATCCACAACTATTGCAAATGAGAATTGCAATATGAGATATGAGATATGAGATATCTTATATTACGTGGTTATGCAAATGAGATTTGCATAACCTATGATTGTGGTAAAGTGGTAAATATGTGGACATTTTAACTCCACTAATCCACTATATAAACCCTTCTTTCAACAAGGATGGCACTTCACTCTCTCATTTTTTAGTTTTACACAAAAAAGAGAAGAGAAACTCTCTCTATTCTCTCTCAAATTCTCCTCCCTCTCCAAAACCAAAAAGGTTCCCACAAGCCTCCTTTCTCCAAAAGAGAACAACCGAGAAGGCTTCTTGGTAGTGTTTGACTCACAATCGTTGGAGGAAATCGTTGTGTATGAGGAGCACGAAGAGTTCGTGGATTTGAAGAAGATATTGTGAAGAAAGTCTTCAACAAGTAAGTAAAATCCTTTCTTACTGTTTTTCTTCTTCTTAATTGCATGTTTAGCCTAGATCTATGTATTAGATCAATTTTAACAAAGACGGTTTGCGTAATTGATACATCGACGATTCAATCGTCTTCCGCTGCACGGGATTTTCATTCCCTTCAAAAAGCTACATACCTTGTTACTCGAAGGTTCAAGATAGACCAAGAACTGAGTGCGTGCTCCTCAGCAACACCTTTGATACCACTGATTTCCTATTAACAAAAAAACTTATGAAAAAAAGTCCATAATGAGTTACTTGAAATATCTTGCCTTAGATAATTAAATTTACCACAATGAAAGTCCAAAACAAGCTCGGGAGTTGTTGCACGAAATTGTAACCATGCAATACCGCAAGTGTACGGGTCAAGTTTTAATATAATGATTTGAGTTTCAAGTATCGTCCTCAGGAATGGTTTTCTAAATTAATTAGTTACTAAGATATTAATCCTAAATTTTATCTAAAGAAATCAAAATTTGTCAAAAGGTGAATTAAAAATAAAATAAATGTACAAGTGGAGATACAAAGATAATATAACCATTAGGGGAATTTATTTTACTAATTGTTTCCTTATTTTAGCACATGAAATTGACTATGGTTGTGAGATTATAAACAAGAAGTTAAAGATATTCAAAAGACTCTCTCAAGCTGTAGTGATTCTCATGCATAACACTAATCCTAATTAAGTCTCCTTATAGATTTTAAAAGCATGCAAGGTATTAAGCAACTTCTTAAAACGTTTACAAAAGAGCCCTTTACTCTCGTTTAAGGATTTACTAAGGGTTTCAGCCATTTTAATCTAATCTAAGTCTATTCTCTCGAAATCAACTTAAATAAATAACAACATGCTAATCTTTGCAAGAGAAAAATAAGCATTAAGTATGAACTACAAAAAATAACTTAACACAAACAAAAGTTCAATTTAGTAACTAAAATAATTTCATAACGAGCTACATCAATCCCCTAACTATGGAAATTAGGTACTCATAATCACCATAAAAATAAGCTAAATCCATAAAAGAGTACGTAAGCGAAACTACAAACTAAGAGGAAGAGAAAGAAAACTCGTCGGTGTCGATGTCGATCCTCGTCTCTGAGCACCCGTAACAATCTCGGGCCTCCACTCATGCTTGGCTGCATGGGAATCCTCTTCTATTCCATTTACAGTGTGTATTTCAAAAATAGGTGTAAGGATCTATCAAATTCCGATCCCTTTTCATATATAACATCATATTCTATTTATAAGAATTATCGGCATGGCGTTGCAACCCTAGGCACAACGTTGCAACGTGGTGCCCTAGACGCACATGTATTTAAGGAAAGTCACGCAACGTTGTGATGTCGTGCACAACGTAGCAAAGCTACGACCATAGCACGCGTACTGCACATCGAAACGACGTTGGGATGATGCAAACCAGCGTCTCAACGCCGCCACCATAGGTCTTCTAGGCCAAAATCCACGAGTATGGCGTCTCAACATCCAAATCACTGTCGCAACATTGTGGGCTTGGTTCCAAAGGCTTGTTTAGGCTCTCTCCTTTCATTTGCTTCAATTTTTGTGCTTCATTAGCCTCAATTTGAATCTAATACTTCAATATTAGTCAAAGTGTTCCGTTAATGCTCATGGCCTAAAATTCAATAGATTGAACATGTGAAAGCCCTTAAATTATCTAAAAAACTAGCAAAATCTAAGCCTAAGAATAACACATATTTTGTGCTATCAAATACCCCCAATATAAACTTTTACTAGTCCCGAGCAAAAACAGAACATAACGATGAATGATCATTCTCATGCACACATCAGACTGAAGCCTCAAAGATTAGAATGACAATCTAAATAATCACAGAAAACAATCGAACATGATACTTCAGCAAGCACTTTAAAAGTTTTCCGAAGTATCCGTACGTGTGTGTGCGATTAGCCTTCTTTCCCTTCATCTTTACTAGCCCGAAACAACTTTATCAAGTTCTCCATTCAACTTCTCTCTACACTGGCCATAAGTCCTAATCTTTAAGTCTCCCCACAATCAAGAAAGAAACAACTCATTTTAGCACTATATTTTTTTTCAACACATTTTTTCTATAAATATGGTCAAGGACACTAGCTTTCACATATCCACTGCAGGGCCCTTACCCAGAGCTCTCGCTCAACGAGTGACCTAACTGATCACAGTGAAAGTAGCTCTTTTTGTCGTTGCCTCTTTTAAGCACAATTCAAGAACAACAGATAACCAAGGTATACTTTTTTTCTCATTAAACACAACATTTTAGATCATATACTTCATATTGTCATTGATCTTATCATGCAGATTAAGTCTCAAATATCTCCTTACTTCTATCGAGGTGACATCAAACTTATGAACCCGATAACTCTGTTCTAAGCTTTCAAAACAACAGGAATAAAGGTTATGTGTATAAACATTTGCAGGAAAACTCAAGTAAATTTTTAAATTTACTCAGATTCATACCATGCTCTCAAGTTTCAACAAGATGACAAAAAATTCAATTAAATCTCATCCTAATCATACTTATGCATAAGATCAATCAACAAATCAACACATACTCAGGACTTTTCAAACAATAAAAAATAGTACACTCCCACCCCCAACTTAAACTAAACATTGCCCTCATTGTTTGCAAAGTAAGCTCAAGTACAGTTAGAAAGGGAAGAGAGTGAACAATACTGTCTTGAGTAATTGAAATCTATTTTTTTATGTTCATTGTCGGCCGAGTCACGGGAGGTAAACTGCTACTCGACGGGAGCATGGATTAGAGGAACGACAACAACACCAAAACTAAAACAAAAACATCAGAACACACTTAAGAAAAAATAAACAAACAAAACAAACAGAAGAAAAAAACAGAAAAATTTAAAAAAAAGCTTGCGTTGCCTTCCAAGAAGCGTTTTCTTTAACGTCTTTAGCTAGGCTTATTTTTTTTGCTCTTGTTTAAGGTGTCTCATCTTGTTTGCAGATTCCTTGCTCGTTCTTTTCTCACCTGCTCTAAAAAATCACTCACGATAATGTTAACAAACAAAGAGTTAAGCAATTCAATTCTTATATCAGATTAACATCCTTACTTGTCTCCCTTGGGTCAACCTTTGTGTCATTAGAGAATTACCTTTCTGCAGTGTATGGATCATTGTACCCATTTGGCTGATATGAGTCTCGATGTTCTTTGTGGCAGCTCCCTGACTGCTCACCACACCAGTCAAGTTGGTGAGTGCATTCTCCAACATGTTTTACCTATTTCTGGACTCAGTAATGAAAGAGCTTACTCTTTCCTCCAAAGACGACATCCTCTCAGCTTGGTAGGAAGTAAGAGCATAACCTGAAGGGGGATTCAACACATTCTTATTATTAGCATAGGAAATATTTTCATAGGATCTCAAACTTGGATTGTAATGTGTAGGGATGTTATTCTGATTTTGATTCCCTCCATACTTGTTGCTTTTATTGTTTAGAGAATGTACTTGCTCCATCTTAAATTCTTCGTTAGGTTGGGAGCACTAAGAGGTAGCCATAGAGGCTACATATTGTGAAGGTCCCGCAAGTTTAGAAAGAGCATGAGTAAGAGATGCCATTTGTGATTTCAATGCAGTTACCTCATCAAGTTCATAAAGACAAACTACTGGTCTTGGTTTCTCTCTTTCTGTGGGCCACTAGTAGCTGGCAGTTGACATCTCTTCTCGGAGGGCTCGAGCTTCTAGCACCGTCTTCGCCATGATAACACCTCCAGTAGTGGCATCCAAGATGGTCCTAGTCTTGCCTGCAAGTCCATTATAAAATAATTGATTTTGGATCTAATTTTAATTCCCATGTTGTGGGCACCTCCTCAGCATGCTTTGTACTACTCCTATGCCTCAAACAACTGCTCTCTCTCATACTGCCTGAACGCCCCTATCTCAGTCCACATCTTCATTGCTTTTATTGGTGGGAAAAATTTAGTCAAGAAGGTTTGGGCCAACTCCTCCCAAGAAGTAATACTTTCGTGATGGAGGGACCCCAGCAAATCCTTAGCTCTGCCCGGCAAGGAAAAAGTAAGGAGACGTAACCGAATACCGTCAGCTGGAATACCATTTAATTTAACTGTGCCAAAGATTTCAAGAAAATTCTGTAAATGAGAACTATGGTCCTCTGTGGCTAGCCCCCTAAAAGCATTCTCCGTAACTATCTGAATCAACCCTTTTTTCAACTCAAAATTATTAGCATTAATGGGAGCATGGACTATTCCAGCCTGCTCAGAATTAAACACAGGTGGGAAATACTCCCTGATGGGTTTAGGGACATGTTCAACTCCCTTGTCTGCCATTTGTCAATTTTCAGCTTTGTTCTCCTTTAGATGTCTTCAGCAGGTTCTTTCTATTTCATCATCAAAAGGTTGAAGGTCTGCCACCTTATCCATTCTCATAAACCTTGAGAAAAAATAAAGAAAAAAATAAAAAGGTTAAGAAAACAAAAAAAATACAAACCAAAGAAAATAAGAAAAAGAAAAGAAAATAAAGAAAACACAACTAATTACAAAAACAAAAGGTTTAGTCTAAAATTAAGAATTTTATCCTAATATTAATCAATCTAAATAATAACCATTCCCCGACAATGGTGACAAAAACTTGTTACACAAAATTGTAACCATGCAATACCGCAAGTGTACGGGTCAATTTTTAATATAGTGATTTGACTTCCAAGTATCGTCCTCAGGAATGGTTTTCAAGATTGATTAATTACTAAGATACTAATCCTAAATTTTATCTAAAGAAATCTAAATTTGTCGAAAGGTGAGTTAAAAATAAAATAAATGTACAAGTGGAGATACGAAGATGATATAACCGTTAGGGGAATTGATTTCACTAATTATTTCCTTATTTTAGCACATAAAATGGACTATGGTTGTGAGATTATAAACAAGAAGTTAAAGATATTCAAAAGACTCTCTCGAGCTCTAGTGATTCTCATGCATAGCAATTAATCCTTAAGTCTCCTTATAGATTTTAAAAGCATGCAAGGCATTAAGCAACTTCTTAAAACGTTTACCAAAGAACCCTTCACTCTCGTGTAAGGATTTACTAAGAGTTTGGCAATTTTAATCTAATCTAAGTCTATTCTCTCGAAAACAACTTAAATCAATAACAACATGCTAATCTTGGCCAAAGAAAAACAAGCATGAAGTATGAACTACTAAAAATAACTCAACACAAACAAAAGTTCCATTCAGTAACTAAAATAATTTAATAACGAGCAACATCAATGCCTTAAATATGGAAATTAGCTACTCATAATCACCATAAAAAGTTAAATCCATAAAAGAGTTTATAAACTAAACTACAAACTAAGAGGAAAAGAAAGAAAACTCGTCGGCGTCGATGCTAGTCTTCGTCTCCGAGCTCCCGTCACAATCTCGAGCCACCACTCTCGTGCTTGGGCCCCAAGGAATCCTCTTCTGGTCCTCTTATAGTGTGTATTTCGAAAATAGGTCTAAGAATCTATCACATTTTTCTCCATTTTCATATAGAACATCAAATTCTATTTATAAGAATTATCGGCATGGTGTTGCAACCCTAGGCAAATCTATGCAACGTCGTGCCCTAGGCGCAAATGCAATTAAGAAAAGTCGTGCAACGTTGCAATGTCATGCACAACGTTGCAACGCTGCTACAATAGCATGTGTACTACACATCGGAACGCTGCCACAAAAGGTCTTCTAGGCCAAAAGCCCGCGAGTATGGCGTTTCAACGCCCAAATCATCATCACAACGTCGTGGGCTCGGGTCCAAAGGCTTGTTTAGGCTCTCTCTTTCCATTTACTTCAATTTTTGTGCTTCATTAGCCTCAATTTGAATCTAATACTTCAATATTCCTCCAGGTGCTCCGTTAATGCTCATTACCTGAAGTTCAATAGATTAAACAGGTGAAAGCCCTGAAATTATCTAAAAAATAGAAAAATCTAAGCCTAAGAATAACACATTTTGTGTGCTATTAGGAGTCGAACCTGATTGGGTCAGACCTGTTGGGATTTATGCCCCAAACTCGTGCTTTTGTAATTATTTAAGGAAATGAATAAAAGTGTTATTTTTCCTTCTCTTGTATTCTCGCAGATTACAAACTTAGATCCAATAAACTAAGCTCCATGGTCACATTTAGAAGATCTTGAACAGTGTGTGGTTGACACACATCTAGGATCAAGTTCAACTAAAAGACCCGAATGGTCTATAGTACATGGATTGGGTTAGGAACCTCATCCTAGAAACACTAGTGATGCAAGCCACTTTGTATTTGATACAAACGAGGCCATCCAACTCGTTCATATAGTTGACATGCGAGTGGGGGCATCTTGTGCGATGAGATTGTAATAGACCAAACCGAGAATTATTAGACCACTCTAGTAACGTCGTTGACAGATTAGGGCTAATAATTCATTGATTACCATTAGTGACTCAACCTGAATTCTCAGTGCGTTGCGAACTCCTGTTTACGGGGGTTTACCCTTAGACTAGTACGGGTGAGAGTGGCCACAATGTTGGGATGTTTGTCCTAATCTCGTTTAGTTTGCAAATACAAATTTAAAATTAATAAAGGTTATTTATTTCATCATTTTGTGTCTCGCATTTATTACAAACATTGTCCAATAAACTAATCTCCAAGGTCATTGAATATTTGAGAGAACTAGAACTTGAACGGTGTGTAGTGGACACATAGGGAGGATCACGTTTGAGTAGATGACCCGATTGGTCTACAGTATATGGATAAGGTTGGACACCTATTCCTAGATACGCTGTGTATGCGACCCGCTTTGTATTAAGATACAAACGAGGTGATCTGACTCGTTCATGTGGTTAACATGTGAGTGGGGGCCTCCTGTACAATGAGATGGTACAAGACCGGACCGTGAATTATTAGACCTACTGATGTAACACCGTTAACAGTATGGACTAATAACTTCGTAGATGACCATTAGTGACTCAGCACAGATTACGAGCGTGTTACAGATTCACATGCGGGGTCTGTCCTTTGACTAGTACGGGTGAGAGTGGTCACAGTTACTCGCCCAATATGCCTATCTTCTCAGGGATAGGACCAAGTAGGGAGCTGGGAACTTAACTACGCGAGATGGAATTCACTCGTTCCCTCCTTTAGGGAAACTAGAGGGGTTGTTCCCTTATGTGTTGTCTCCAAGGCTTGGACAATGGGTACCCACCCTCTCACTGGCACGAAAGGGTTGTTGTGTATGGTTGGACCATTACAACGTTGTTGTTCATTAGAGAAGCAGTGGGGACTTAAGGAGCAAGAAGTAGACACAAGGGTAGAACTGTAATTTGTCCTAGCAGTTGTTGGGATGTTTGTCCTAATCTCGTTATGTTTGTAAATATACGTTTGAAATTAATAAAGGTTATTTATTTCATCATTTTGTGTCTCGTATTTACTACAAACTTTGACCAATAAACTAAGCTCTAGGGTCATTGAATACATGAGAGAACTAGAACTTCAACGGTGTGTAGTGGACACACAGGGAGGATCACGTTCGAGTAAATGACCCGAACGGTCTATAGTATATGGATGGGTTTGGACACCAAATCCTGGATACGCTGTGGATGTGACCTGCTTTATATTAAGATACAAACGAGGTGATCTGACTCGTTCATGTGGTTGACATGCGAGTGGGGGCATCCTGTACAATGAGATTGTGCAAGACTGGACCGTGAATTATTATACCCACTGATGTAACATCGTTAACAGTATGGACTTATAACATCGTAGCTGACCATTAGTGACTCGACCTGAATCCTTAGCGTGTTACGGACTCCTGTCTGCAGGAGTCTGTCCTTTTACTAGTACGGGTGAGGGTGGTCACAGTTACTCTCACAATATGCCTATCTTCCCAGGGACAGGACCGAGTAGGGAGCGGGGAACTTAACTATGCGAGATGGAATTCACTCGTTCCTGCCTTTAGGGAAACTAGAGGGGTTGTTCCCTTAAGTGTTGTCTCTAGGGCTTGGACAACGGGCACCCACCTTCTCGCTGGCACAAGAGGGTTGTTGTGTATAGTCGGACTATTACAACGTTGTTATTCATTAGAGGAGTAGTGGGGACATAAGGAGCAAGAAGTAGACGCAGGGGTAAAGCGGTAGTTGGACACAACAATGTCTACGAACAACCTGTGAAGGGTCGACTCATGGGCATTGGTTATATCAGTGGACACGTAATATCTTGCACTAACGGGAGTGCAGCTACGAGCTTTAGTGGAGTGTTACCGTAGCTAATGAATGTTTATTAACCGGGTCAAAGAGTTTGATAGGTTAATCTCGGATCAGTGGAGCTCGTCACTGTAGGTCCATAAGGTCCCTCGGTTGGCTGAAACTGGATTAAAAGAACGTTTACATTTTGGTGTGAATTGAAGTGTTCAAATTCACTAAAAGTTTAATTATGTCATTTATATGAGATATGGATGACATATTATATAGTTTAATGTGAATTAGATTCATAATAAACTATAGGTTAGCCTAATTGTTGAATTAAGGCTAATTAGGAGAAATTTGACTGAGAGAAATTAAATTGAATGTGATTGAATTTAAAAATCCACAATAATACAAATGTGATTTGTAAAATGAGATATGAGATATCTTATTATATGTGGTTATGCAAATATTATTTGCATAACCTATGGTTGTGGTAAAATGGTAAATAGGTGGAGATTTAAACTCCACCTATCTCCATTAAATAAACCCCTTTTGCAAGAGGGGTTGTAAGGCTTTTCTCTCATTTTTGGAAATCTCACCAAAAGAAGAGATCTCTCTCTCTCAATTCTCTCTCAAAAAATTTCTCCTCCCTAACCAAAGAAGGATCCCACAATCCTCTTTCTTCCAAAAGAAGAACAACCGAGAATCCAAGTGGTGGTGTTCGGTTGGTGTTCGTGAGAAGAGTTCGAGATCGTAGAGATCGAGGAAAGCACGAAGAGTTCGTGAACGGAAATGAAGCTTTGAAGAACGTCTTCAACATGTAAGTAACAAAGAACTTGTTGTTTTTCCTTTCATTATATGCATGTTTAGCCTATTCTAAGTATTAGATAGTTTTAATGAATTTAAGTTTCACAACTTCACCACGACGATTCGATCGTCTTTCGTTGCGTGGGGAGTTTCATTCCCTTCAATTGGTATCCGAGCCATTCGTTGGTTCTAGTTGTCCCCTGACTTTCGTTAAAAATAGGTGGGTATTGCCTTTATTTCATGAGATGAATGTTAGCTTGCATAATGGATGCGTTCGGTTTTGGCACTTTTAGAAGATTTACATTTCTATGTTGATGTGATCAATGCAAGCGCCCATTGTTTTGGGCATTTTAATGTAAATGGAGTCTGTAAGTCCGAGTCGTTCGTGGCAAGAGTTGCTGTGAAGAATCGACAAAGAACAGCAAGAGGAGCTTCCTGTTCTGTCGACAACGTTAAGACGTTGTTCATCGGCGTCTCAACGGTGCGCATGCGAATGGAGGCGTTGCTGCAGAGAGCGACATTGCGCGCCATCGCGGCGTGGAGCATGCGGGCGTGACGGCTGGGACGCCGCAGCGTTGCAACGCTACACAGCGTAATGCTTGATTTTGGCGAGGCGCGCGCACGAAATTGATGGGACATGGAGACGTGGGCAGTTTTAAGAGCGTGTTTTTGTTTATTTTTATTTGTAAAAATGTATTTATTTATTTTATTTTATTAAACAATATTAATATAATTGTTAGATTAATGTCATTTAATTAAATAAATGCCCCTAAGTGCCAAAACCAGTCCATTTTTGCTATTTAATTATTTTATGCATGAGATGTATGATTTAATTAAATTCTATGTGCATAATATATGTCATATAGACTTGAAATCCCACCTTAGGTTAAACATATTCATGCATCATTTATATTATATGTGTTATAATATATAGTTTGCATGATAGGTTATATTATAAGTGTTATAATATAATTAAATGCATGTTCTAATTTAATTAAATATAAGTGTTATATTTTTTAGATTAAAGTATGCTCATGCATTTTAATTTCATGTGATGAATTATTATGTTATAGTATAGTTATTCATGTGATCAATGATCAAACACTATAACATAGAAATGCATGTAACCTAAGTTAATTATTAGCTTTAAAGTGTTTAGAACTTGAATAATTAGACTTAGGTTTTCTAGTAGTAATAAGATTAGAAATCAAAATGTAATCTTTGAATTGTGACTGATTAGTAACTCTGTCTAAGGAAGATTTTGTCTAAGGCTAGGGTATTTAAGTTGACGCTTGCGGAACACCCCTACTTGGAAACCGACCTGGGAGTGAATTCGGTCCGAAGATTCTTAGATTATATTTTTCGTGAGTGTCGTTAATTAAAAGTTGATTAATTTACTCACTTTGACCTAAGTAATAATGTGATTATAAACTTAGGCTAAATACCTTATAAGAGTTATATTGGTAGACTTAGGTAAATTTTTAGCCGATTTATCTAGGTCAATCACAAAAATTATAAAGTGCCGAGTGTGAGGAAATAAAATGTATAAGATACATTTAATTTTTCGACCACAAATCTTTTTTAAGTCTGTAACGTGAGATTCATACTCAGCCTCGTGGCGTAAATGGAAGTGTCCCTCTTCGGATGGAGAGAGTACTTATAGTGAGTGGGAGCGGGACATGTGAAAACGAGAACCCACGGTCTCTTCTTTCGATTCACACCGTGAGATCCCTATGATCCGCCTGCTAGTTTGGCATGGACCAGACAATCCCTTCTGAGGGCCTTGATCATGGGAGTCGGAACACCGTGAATTCCCGAAACGGATACTGTTTCCTTGTTTGTTTTCCTTCATGGTTCACCCTTCAGTGGCTATTGTTTGGACGGATACTTGGAAACTTAAAGATTGAGGGTGACACTCACGAGATTCGTTAAGTGTTAATGAAATCGACCAAATGATGGTAACTGGACGCTTAATGGAATAAGAGTTATTCTGGAATTAGGGTATGGTCGAGAAAGTCTGGTCCTAGAGGAGGAGTGTTTTTGTTCACCCTTCGGTGGCGGTCATTATAAACCTTTAGGATATCATTGCAATTTTTAAATGACCTAGGGATCATAGGATTAAATTTTGCTAAAACTTGATTGGATTTCAAAAAGTTTATGCAAGACTAACACAAAATTTTAATTTGAATTTTTCAACTTAAAAATGTTTAGCTCATTATCGCTTTACTCGCTTCCGACAAGTTAGTGGGAGATAACTTCCAAACGTCGAAGAATAATATAAACACGATTCTTGTAACTGACTACCTGAAGTTCGTGCTTACTTAGGAATGTCCTCAGTTGCTGACATCGACTGCATCACGAAGTGTTCGTGATGCATACGATCGATGGATCAGGGCCATGATCTATATCATTGCCAACTTATCTGAAGTTTTGGCAAAGAAGCACGAGTTGATGATCACCTCTAAGGAGATCATGGAGTCGTTGCAAGACGTGTTTGGACAAAGGTCCTTTCAAGTCAGGCACGACTCGCTCAAACACGTCTTCAACGCACAGATGAAAGAAGGGGTGTTTGTCCGTGAACATGTTCTGGAAATGATGACCCACTTTAATCTAGCGGAGATGAACGAAGCTTCGATCGACGAGTCGAGCAAGGTCAACTTTATTTTTTAGACTCTTTCGAAGAGTTTCGTTCAGTTTCGTAGCAATGCTGTTATGAACAAAATTAGATGCACTCTGACTAACCTCCTTAATGAGCTACAGAACTTCTAGTCCTTGATGAGTATCAGGACACAAGAAGTTGAGGAAAATGTTGCCTACAGATCATATCACAGGGGTTCGACCTCTGGGACTAATCTGTTGCTTTTTCTCGCCCGAAAGGGAAGAAGAAGATGAAGAAGGGTAAAGCTGACCTAGTAGCCGCCTAAAAGGGTAAGAAGGTCAAGGAAGTTGCAGAGAAAGGAAAGTGTTTCCACTACAATGGGGATGGACACTGGAAGATAAACTGTCCTAAGTCCTTGTCCAGACGAAGAATCAAGGTAAATATGATTTACTGTTAACTGAAACTTATTTAGTGGAGAGTAGTGACTTTGGCTGGATTTTGGATTCGGGCACCACTAACCACGGTTTTTCTTCTTTTCAGGGAATTGATTCCTGGCAGCAGCTGCGAGAGGGTGAGATGCCTTTACGGGTTGGATCCGGGGAGATTGTCTCTGCTGCAGCAATCGACAAAGTGAAGCTTTTCTTTGGCAGGAATTACTTATTGTTAGACAATTTGTACTTAGTCCCAGGGCTTACTAGAAACCTTGTTTCTATTTCCTATCTTTTAGAACAATGCATCTCCGTTTCGTTTAATGGTAATAGAGCATTTATTTTCAGAAATGGTAATCTCATTTGTTCTGCTTCACTCAAGTCTAATTTGTATGTTTTAAAGCCTAATTCGGTCAAAAGCGTTTTGAACACTAAGTTATTAGAAACTGCAGAAACACGAACTAAAAGAGTAAAAGTTTCTCCAAAAGAAAATGCACATCTTTGGCATCAAAGGTTAGGCCACATTAATCTCAATAGGATTAAGAGACTAGTGATGAGTGGACTTCGAAGTTAGTTGGAAGAAAACTCTTTATCGGTATGTGAGTCATGTCTCGAAGGAAAAATGACCAAACATCCTTTTAGTGGAAAAGGATATAGAGCCAAAGAGCCCCTTGAGCTTATACATTCTGACCTCTGTGATCCGATGAGTGTTAAAGCACGAGGTAGTTACGAATACTTCGTATCTTTCATTGATGATTATTCGAGGAATGGGTATATTTACCTAATGCATAAGAAGTCTGAAACTCTTAAAAAGTTCAAGGAGTACAAGATTGAGGTTGAGAACCTGTTAGGTAAGACCATAAAAACACTTCGATCGGATCGAGGTGGAGAGTACATGGACACAGAATTCTAGGACTATACGATAGAAAATGGAATTACATCCCAACTCTCAGTACCTGGTATGCCATAGCAGAATGACGTATCGGAGAGGAGAAACAAAACCCTGTTGGAGATGGTTCGATCGATGATGAGCTATGCTCGTCTCCCTTATTCTTTTGGGGGTTAAGCAGTGGAGACTGCGGTGTACATTTTGAACAACGTTCCATCAAAGAGTGTTTGTGAAACACCCTTCGAACTCTAGAATGGACGTAAAGGTAGTTTACACCATTTCAGAATTTGGGGATGCCCGACCCACGTGTTGGTGTCAAATCCGAAGAAGTTGGAACCCCGTTCAAAATTGTGCCTATTAGTAGGTTTCCCAAAAGAGACTGAGGGTGGTCTGTTTTACGATCCTAAGGAAAATAGGGTGCTTGTGTCGACAAACGCGACTTTCCTTGAGATAGACCACATCAGGAATCATTTGCCTAGGAGAAAAATAGTGTTGAACGAAATGGACAGTACGTCAGCAAGAGTTGCTGATGGGGCTAGTACGTCAACAAGTGTTGTTGATCCTAGCACGTCAAGTAAAGACCGTTCCCGAGAGTTAGGAATGCCTCGACGTAGTGGGAGGATTGTGAGACAGCCTGAACGTTACATGGGTTTAGCTGAAACCCAAGTCGTCAATCCTGATGATAACTGCAAGGATCGATTGACCTATGATCAGGCAATGGCGGACGTTGACAAGGACGAATAGATTAAACCTATGGACAAGGAAATAGAGTCAATGTACTTCAATTATGTCTAGGAGCTTGTGGATCAACCAGATGAGGTAAAACCTATTGGTTGCAAGTGGATCTACAAGCGTAAACGTGGCGTATGTGGGAAGGTGCAGACCTTTAAAAGCACGACTAGTGGCAAAGGGTTTTACCCAGGTCGAAGGGGTTGACTATGAGGAAACCTTTTCACCTGTTGCCATGGTAAAGTCGATCAGGATCCTTCTGGCCATTGTCGTGTATTATGACTACGAGGTATGGGAGATGGATGTCAAGACCACCTTTCTTAATGGCAACCTTGACGAAACCATCTACATGGACCAGCCCAAAGGGTTTGTTGCCTAAGGCCAAGAGCAAAAGGTTGGCCGGCTTCAAAGGTCTATTTATGGACTAAGATTTGATGAGGCAATCAAATCTTATGGCTTTGATCAGAATGTTGACAAGCCTTGTGTCTATAAGAAAATCGTCGACAAAACTGTCGCATTTCTTATATTATACGTGGATGATATCCTTCACATGGGAATGAGGTAGGATTTCTTACTGACGTAAGGAAATAGCTAGCTTCGCAATTCCAAATGAAAGATTTGGGAGAAGCTTAGTATGTTCTAGGTATCCAGATTTTCCGGAACAGGAAAAACAGAACGCTAGTCATGTCTCAAGCGTCTTATATTGACAAGATGTTGTCTAGATATAAGATGCAGAACGCCAAGAAGGGCTTGTTACCTTTCAGGCACGGGGTTCATATGTCTAAGGATCAGTGTCCTAAGACTCCTCAAGAGGTTGAGGATATGTGACGGATCCCCTATGCTTCAGTTGTAGAGAGCCTGATGTATGCCATGTTGTTTACTAGGCCCGACATCTGTTATGCAGTAGGGGTTGTTAGTAGGTATCAATCCAATCCAGGATTAGATCACTAGACGGCCGTAAAGGCAATCCTCAAGTATCCTAGGAGAACGAGGAACTATAGCTTAGTGTATGGCGGTGGGGATTTGATCCTTACAGGATACACAGATTCTAACTTTCAGACCGATAAGGATTCTAGGAAATCCACTTCGGGGTCAACCTTCATTCTGAATGGAGGACCTGTAGTATGGTGAAGCATCAAGCAGGGATGCATCGCTTATTCCACTATGGAAGCAGAGTACATTGCAGCTTGTAAAGCTGCAAAGGAAGTTGTTTGGCTTTGGAAGTTGTTCAAAATATGAACTTGTCGATCACACTGTTTTGTGACAACAGTGGTGCAGTAGCAAACTCCAGAGAGCCTCGAAGCCATAAGAGAGGCAAACACATTGAGCGGAAGAATCATCTAATACGGGAGATTGTGCACCGCGGTGACGTGATAGTCACACAGATAGCGTCGGAGCACAACGTAGTTGATCCATTTACAAAGCCCCTCACGGCTAAGGTGTTTGAGGGTCACCTAGAGAGTCTAGGTCTTCGAGTACTTCCTGACTATGGCAAGTGGGAGATACGTAAACGGGTATTCAATGCCCTAGTTTATTGTATTACTTCATTGTAATTTATGTACATTTCATAAATGTATTTGTTCCACTAGCTTAGTCCAAGTGGGAGTTTGTTGGAATGTTTGTCCTATTCTCGTTTAGTTTGTAAATATAAATTTGAAATTAATAAAGGTTATTTATTTCATAATTTTGTGTCTTGCATTTATTACAAACTTTGTCCAATAAACTAAGCTTCAGGTTCATTGAATATATGAGAGAACTAGAACATGAATGGTGTGTAGTGGACACACTGGGAGGATCACATTTGAGTTAATGACCCGAACGGTCTACAGTATATGGATAGGGTTGGAAACCTAATCCTGGATACCTTGTAGATGCGGCCCGCTTTGTATTAAGATACAAACAAGGTGATTTGACTCGTTCATGTGGTTGACATGCGAGTGGGGGCATCCTGGACAATAAGATTGCACAAGACCGGACCGTGAATTATTAGACCTACTGATGTAACACCATTAACAGTATGGACTAATAACTTCGTAGATGACCATTTGTGACTCGACCTGAATCCTGAGTGTGTTACGGACTCCTGTTTGCGGGGGTCTATTCTTTGACTAGTACGGGTAAGTGTGGTCATAGTTACTCGCGGAATATGCCTATCTTCTCATGGACAGGACCAAGTAGGGAGCTGGAAACATAACTATGCGAGATGGAATTCACTCGTTCCCGCCTTTCGGGAAACTAGAGGGGTTGTTCCCTTAAGTGTTATCTCTAGAGCTTGGACAACGGGCGCCCACCCTCTCACTGGCACGAGAGGATTGTTGTGTATGGTTGGACCATTACAACGTTGTTGTTCATTAGAGGAGCAGTGGGGACTTAAGGAGCAAGAAGTAGACATAGGGGTAAAGCAGTAATTCGACCCAGCAGTGTCTACGAACAACCTGTGAAGGATCGACTCATGGGCATTGGTTATATTAGTGGACACGTAATATCTAGCACTAACGGGAGTGCAGCTACAGGCTTTAGTGGAGTGTTACCATAGCTAATGAATGTTGATTAACTGGGTCAAAGAGTTTGATAGGTTATTCTCGGATCAATGGTGCTCATCACTGTAGGTCCATAAGGTCACTCGGTTGGCTCAAAGTGGATTAAAAGAAAGTTTACATTTTGGTGTGAATTGAAGTGTTCAAATTCACTAAAAGGGTAATTATGTCATTTATATGAGATATGGATGACATATGATATAGTTTAATGTGAATGAGATTCATAATAAACTATAGGTTAGCCTAATTGTTGAATTAGGGCTAATTAGGAGAAATTAGATTGACAGAAATTAAATTGAATGTGATTCAATTTAAAAATCCACAATAATACAAACTTAATTTGTAAAATGAGATATGAGATATCTTATTATATGTGATTATGCCAATATGATTTGCATAACCTATGGTTGTGGTAAAATGGTAAATAGGTAGAGATTTAAACTCCCCCTATCTTTATTATATAAACCCTTTTTGCAAGAGGGGTTGTAAGGCTTTTCTCTCATTTTTGGAAATCTCACCAAAAGAAGATATCTCTCTCTCTCAAATCTCTCTCAAAAAATTTCTCCTCCCAAACCAAAGACGGATCCCATAATCCTCCTTCTTCCAAAAGAAGAACAACCGAGAATCCAAGTGGTGGTGTTCGGCTGGTGTTCGTGAGAAGAGTTCGAGATCGTAGAGATCGAGGAAAGCACGAAGAGTTCGTGAACGGAAATGAAGCTTTGAAGAACGTCTTCAACAAGTAAGTAACAAAGAACTTGTTGTTTTTCCTTTCATTGTATGCATGTTTAGCCTATTCTAAGTGTTAGATAGTTTTAATGAATTTAAGTTGCACAACTTCACCACGACGATTCGTTGGTCTTCCATTGCGCGGGGAGTTTCATTCCCTTCACACAGCTGCCGACTCAATAAGCCTTCTTTGTCAGGTGTGAAAGCTCGTAGGGAGCTGGAGACTCAACTTCGCAAGAAGGAATGCACTCGTTTCCGAACTAGGGTAACCAGATAGGTTGTTCCCTTAAGAGCTTAATCTAGGTCCTGAACAACGGGGCCCCTCCCTCTTGCTATCTCGAGAGGAACATTGTTTATGGTCAAACCATAAACTTGTTGTTCATTAGAGGATCAGTAGTGCATAAGGTGCAAGAAGTAGTCATAGGGGTAAAACGGTAATTTTAACCAACTGTGACTACGAACGACCTGTGAAGGGTTGACTCACGAGCATTGGTTAAATCAATTGACACAACTTGTCCTACAGTGAAGAGAGTGCAGCTACGAGTCTTTAGTGGAGTGACTCGTAGTTAAACAAATGTTGATTGACGGGATCAATGAGTTTGATTAGTCAATCTCGTATAGTTGGACCTCATGATCTGTAGGTTTATTAGGTCCCTTGGTTGGCTCAACATGGAATTAATAGAGGGTGTAAAGTTTTGGAATAAATTTGAAGTGTTTGAATTCAATTTAATAGTTGAATATGAATATGATTCATAATGAACCATATTATGTCTAATTATGGAATTAAGGCATATATTATGGTAGTATTTTAAGAGTCATGAAATTGAATTTAACTAAATTTAATTTATCCTCATTATGTTAATATAATTTGCATAATAAGGTATTTGATACCTTATATTATGCATTTATGCATAATAAGTGTAGTTAGTGGCTTAATGGGTGGAGAATTTGTCTCCACCCACATTGCCTATAAAAGCATCTTTTTGGATGCATTTTGTAACAATTGAACCATTTGTGTAGTTTTGTATTTTGAGCAAACACAAGAGTTCTCTCTCAAGTTCTCTACAACAATTCCCTAATCCTAAAAGGAGATCACACCTCTCTCCCTCTCATAGAGAAGAACAGAGAAGGCTTTTTGGCTGCGTTCATGTATTCGATCGTAGAGGAAGAAGAGGTCGTTGACGACGATGGAATTACGTGAAGAATCAGCCTTCAAAGATAATCCCCTAATTCATTTTATGCTTTCAATATGTATGCTTAGCTAGTTTTCTGTTTTTGAGCATTTTCTATATAACAAATCGAGAACAACGACGATGGTTCGCTTCCGCACGAGATTCGATTCCCTTCAATTGGTATCAGAGCCATTCTTGCTCTTGATTGTGTTAGAAGTTTCTCAAAAACTAGGTGGGTATAACATTCAATTTAGAGAAATTGTATGTGGTTTGCAAAATGTATGATTTCATAATTTTGCAATTTTAGATTTACAGTTTCGTTGAAATGTTCAGTATAAGGGCCCGTTGTTTTGAGCAAAATGTATTGTAAATCGAGTCTGTAAGTCCATGTCGGTCGTGGAAAACAGTTGCTGTAAAGAAACTGTTTGGATGTATGTCCTATTCTCGTATATGGTTGTAATATTCATTATTGACATAAATAAGAGTAATTTTTTTCATCACTTTGTGTCTCACATATTTACAAAGTTTATCCAATAAAGTAAGCTCCAGGGTCATTGAATTATGAGAGAACTAGAACTTGAACGGTGTGTAGTGGACAAAGGGAGGATCACGGTCGAGTTTATGACCCGAACGGTCTACAGTATACGGATAGGGTTGGAGACCTAATCCTAGATACGTTGTGGATGCGACCCGCATTGTATTCAATACAAATGAGGTGATCCAACTCGTTCATGTGGTTGAAATGCGAGTGGGGGCATCCTGTACAATGAGATTGTACAAGACCGAACCATGAATTATTATACCTACTATTGTAACACCGTTAACAGTATAGGACTAATAACTTCGTAAATGATCAATAATGACTCGACCTTAATCCTGAGCGTGTTAGACTGATAAAGATTCTCTGAAATCTACATCAGGGTCAGTTTTCACTCTTAACGGAGGAGCTGTAGTATGGCGAAGCGTCAAGGAAGGATGCATCGCTAATTCCACCATGGAGGTCGAATATGTAGCAGTTTGTTAAGCAGCTAAGAAGGTCGTTTGGTTAAGGAAATTCATGCTAAATTTTGAAGTTGTTCCAAATATGACTTTGCCCATCACGCTGTATTGCGATAACAGTGGTGCAGTGACAAATTCGAGGGAACCCCGAAGTCACAAGAGGGGAAAGCACATAAAGCGGAAGTATCATCTCATCCGGGAGATCGTGCATAGAGGAGACGTGATTGTCACGAAGATAGCCTCAGAGCACAATATTGCTGATTCTTTTACGAAGGCTCTCACGGCTAAAGTTTTTTAGAGTCACCTAGAAGGTCTAGGTTTACAAGTCTTCCCCAACTAGGGCAAGTGGGAGTATTTTGTACAATGGGGTTTCAATACCCTAGTTTATTGTATTTACATTACTGTAATGTTTAGTACTCCACAAGCTTTAGGTCAAGTGGGAGATTGTTGGGATTTATGCCTTAAACTTGTGTAATTTTGATCAATTAAATAAAGTGTTATTTGTTTTGATAAGATTACAGTCTTGCTTTTATAAATCCAATAAACTAAGCTCCAAGGTTATAACATTTATCTTGAAATCAGTGTAGTGGACACTATTTGGGTTGAGTTCAAAATTATAACCTAAATAGTCTATGGTATAAGAATAAGGTTGGAAACCTCATTCTGGTAACACCATGGATGCAGCCAACTTTATAATTAGTACAAATGAGGTAATCCAACTCATTCATGTAGTTGACATGCGAGCATACAAGATTGGATCACAAATTATTAGTCTAACCAGTATAACACCGTTAACAGGATAAGACTAGTAATTTATAGATGGACATTAGTGACTCGACCTGAATCCTGAGCAAGTTAAGAACTCCTGCTTATAGGGGTTTGTCCTTAGACTAGTATGAGTGAGAGTGACCTGTAGCCGACTCAATAAGCCTACCTTCTCAAGGACAGAACCTCGTAGGTAGCTGAGAACTTAACTGTGCAAGATGGAATTCACTCATTCCTTTACTGAGGAATTAGATAGGTTGTTCCCTTAAGAACTGACTTCAGGTCTTAAACAACGGGGCCCCGCCCTCTATGAGGGTATGAGTCTAAGGTAGGACCTTAGACTTGTTGTTCATTAGAGGATCAGTGGTGCTTAAGAAGAAAAGAGGTAACCACGGTCTTTTCTTTCGATTCACACCGCGAGACGACTATGATCCGCCTACTAGTTTGGCCTGGACCAGACAATCCCTACGAAGGGACTCTATCATGGGAGTCGGAACACCGTGAATTTCCGAAAGGGATACGATTTCCTTATTGGTTTTCCTTCTTAGTCCTCCCTACGATAGCTATTGTTTGGACGGATACTTGAAAATTTAAAGATTGAGGGTGACACTCACAAGATTCATTAAGAGTTAATGGATTCAGACCGAAAAATGGTAACTGGATGCCTAATGGAATAAGAGTTATTCTGGTATTAGAGTCTGGTCGAGAAAGTATCGTTCTAGAGGAGGAGTGGGTTTGTCTACCCTACGGTGGAGGTCATTCTAAACCTTTAGGTTATCATTGCAATTTTTAAATGTCCTAGGGATCATAGGATAAAAATTTGTTAAAACCTGATTGGATTTTCAAAAGTTTTGCCAGACTAATACAAAGATTTTTCTATTTTTCCAGCAACAAAAAAATGTCAAACGCTTTAACACTCATTTAGCTTTCGTTAAGTTAGTCGGTGATAGTATTTCGTGGAAAAACGATATATATATGATTTTGGTAAATGACAACCAAGAGTTCGCCCTCACTGAGGAGGGTTCTCAGGTGCACGGTCCAACAACCCTATTCAACGATCTACAAACCTTCCAGTTCTTGGTGCAAACAAGGGGACAGGAAGTTGAGGCAAGAGTTTCCTTAAGACCTTTTCACAAGGGTATGACCTCTGGGACAAAGTTTGTAGGCTCTTCAGGCCCTAAAGGGAAGAAAGAGAAGTTGAAAGAGGATAGTGTTGACCGCGATGCCGCCCTAAAAGGCAAAGAAATCAAGGATGTTTCCAGAAAGTGTTTCTACTGCAATGGGGACGGACACCTGAAAAGGAGTTGTCCCAAGTTCCTTGATGAAAAGAAGATGACAGGTAAATGTGATTTACTTGTCACAGAAACTTGTTTAGTGGAGAGTAATGACTCTGCTTGGATATTGGATTTAGGCGCCACTAACCACGTTTGCTATTTTTTTCAAGGATTAAGTTCCTAGCGAATTACTGAAAAGAGGAGAGATAACACTACGGTTGGATCAGGGAGAAGTTGTCTCTACTGCAAACAATAGGCACATGTGAAGCTGTTCTTTGGCGGGAAGTACTTATTATTGGATAATATGTACATAGTTCCTGGGTTTACAAGAAACCCTAGTTTCTATTTCCTGCCTATTAGAACAAAATATTTCAATTTCTTTCAAGAGTAATAAAGCGTTTATTTCTCGAAATGGAAATTTGATTTGTTCTGCTTCGCTTGAGAGCAATTTATATGTTTTGAACCCAAATTCGGTCAAAAGTGTTTTGAATACAGAATTGTTTAAAACAGCTGAAACGCGAACTAAGAGATTAAAAGTTTCTCCAAAAGAAAGTGCCCATCTTTGGCATCCACGGTTAGGCCACATTAATCTCAATAGGATTGAGAGACTAGTGAAGAGTGGACTTCTAAGTGAATTGGAAGAAAACTCTTTACCTGTGTGTGAATCATGCCTTGAAGGCAAAATGACCAAACGTCCTTTTAGTGGAAAAGGATATAAAGCCAAGGAGCCCCTTGAGCTTATACATTCTAACCTTTGTGGTCTGATGACTATTCGAGGTATGGGTACATTTACCTAATGCATAGGAAGTCTGATACACTTAAAAAGTTCAAGGAGTTCAAGACTGAGGTTGAGAACCTGTTAGGTAAAACCAAAAAAACACTTCCCAACTCTCAGCACCCGGTATGCCACAGCAGAATGGTGTATCAGAGAGGAGGAACAGAACCTTGTTGGACATGGTTGGGTCGATGATGAGCTATGCTCGTCTCCCTGATTCTTTTTGGGGTTACGCAGTGGAGACTGAGGTTTACATTTTTAACACAGTTTTGTCGAAAAGTGTTTGTGAAACACCTTTCGAACTCTAACATGGTCGTAAAACCAGTTTACGTCATTTCAGAATTTGGGGATTCCCGGCCCATGTGTTGGTGTCAAACCCGAAGAAGTTGGAACCTCGTTCAAAGTTGTGCCTCTTTGTAGGTTACTCAAAAGAGACTAGAGGTGGTTTCTTTTACGATCCTAAGGATAATAGGGCGCTTGTGTCGACAAACGCCACATTCTTTGAGGAAGACCACATCAGGGGTCACTTACCAAGGAGTAAGATTGTGTTGAAAGAAATGGACAGTTCATCAGCAAGAGTTGCTGATGGTGCTAGTACGTCAACAAGTGTTGTTGATCATATCTCGTCTAGTCATGTCCGTTTCCAAGAGTTGGGAATCCCTCGACGTAGTGGGAGGGTTGTGAGGCAGCCTGAACGTTAAATGGGTTTAGCTGAAACCCAGGTCGTCACTCCTGATGATGACTGTGAGGATCCATTGACCTATGATCAGGCAATAAGTGACGTTGACAAAGACGAATGGATTCAAGCTATGGACCAGGAAATGGAATCGATGTACTTCAATTCCGTCTAGGAGCTTGTGGACCAACCGGATGGGGTTAAACCTATTGGTTGCAAGTGGACCTACAAGCGTAAACGTGGAGTAGATAGGAAGGTGCAGACCTTCAAAGCTCGACTAGTGGCAAAGGGTTTTACCCAGGTGGAAGGGGTTGACTGTGAGGAAACCTTTTCACCTGTTGCCATGGTAAAGTCGATTAGAATCCTTCTGGCCATTGCCGCATATTATGACTATGAGGTATGACAGATGGATGTCAAGACCGCCTTTCTGAATGGCAACCTCGACGAAACAATCTACATGGACCAACCCAAGGGGTTCATTGCACAAGGCCAAGAGCAAAAGGTTTGTAGGCTTCAAAGGTCTATTTATGGGCTGAAACAAGCCTCAAGGTCTTGGAATATAAGGTTTGATGAGTGATAGCACACAAAATGTGCTATCTTTAGGCTAAATTATTGCTAGTTTTATGATAATTTTAGGATTTTCATGTGTTTAAATCATTAAATTTAAGGTAAAGAGCTCAAACATGACATTTGAAGACAATTTGGATCACTCGGGATCGAAACCAGGCTATTTGGAGCTAAAAATAATAGCAATTGGAAAAGAAAGGATCAATCCAAGCATGATGACCCGAAGTTATGGCGTTGCAACGTCGTCCATAGCGTTGCAACGTCGAGCGTGTGTTTAAAGGCATTGAAGACCACTGCTGCTAGCATTGCAACGCTGCCTTGCAGCGTCGCAACGCTATCTCGATAAGAAAGCATGCATGAGGAGCCGCACAGAGGGCGTTGCAACGCTGCCTTGCAGCGTCGCAACGCCAAATCGATAAGGGGGCGCATGCGTTATGGTAGCAGCGTTGCAACACAGTTCTCATCGTTGCAACGCTGCCGACTGTTTCCTTATTTACCAGCCGCCTAGGGTACAACGTTGCAACGCTGCACCGATTAAGTCTATAAATAGAACCTTATGTTTTCATTACAAGGGAGCCAAACTTGGTAGATTTTCCACGCTAATTTTGAAATACACTTGTAAGAAGAGAGAAAAATAGCGTTTTTGGAGCCAAAGCATCCGTAGAGGTTTGAGATCGAAGACGGGAGCTCGAAGACGAAGGACCAGCATCGACACATAAGTTTAATTTCCTTTTCTTCAATTTGTAATAGTGTTCAAGTCGTTTTCTACTTGTTTAGCTTGGTTTTCATGTGATTTAGAGTAGCTAGACATTGTAGTTAGGATTTGATTTACTTGCTATGACTTTCTTACCATGAATTGAAGCATGATTTGTTCTTATTTTTCGCAATTCGTTCTTAACTCTTAATTTTTTGGTTTAAGTGGACTCGAGAGATAAAACTTGAATTAGAGCAAAATTGTCAAAACCCTTAGAAATCTGGCATGAGAATGATTTAGAAATCTTAGGGAAACACATAAAGAAGTTGCTTAATGCCATGCATGTTGTAGGTTCATATGGAGACTATGGAGTTTATTGTATGTGTGAGGCTCACTAAGAATCGAGAGATTTTCTTGAGTATTTTACTTCTTGTTTATACATTCATCTCATTGGTTCATTGCATGTGTTAATTGAGTCATTAACTTGTATGATCACTTCCCTCAATTCTATCAATTCGTGTCTCCACATGTTTGTTTGCTTGTCTTCACTTTCAACCAACTATCTGTGTCATGTTTCTTTAGCTAAAATTGAGAATTAGTATCTTAGTAGTTGATTAATCTAGATATCCATTCCCGAGGATGATACTTGGACTCATAAATCTCTATACTAAAACTTGACCCATACACTACTGTATTGCAATGTCATAAACATTATTTTACGCAACATGTTTTTGGCGCAGTTGAGGGGAATGACGATTAATTAGATTAATTAATATTAGGAGAAAAATTGAAATTTTAGACTAAAGATTGTTTTTGTATTTTTCCTTATTTGTTTTGTGTGTTTGTGTGTTTGTTTGTTTCCTTATTTGTTTTATTTTAGTTTTGTGTGTTTTTTAGTCTCTGTCCCTTGTTTTGGTTGTGTTGTTATTGTGTTGAAGTCTTGTTGTGAAATTCTGATTTTTCAAGTATGACTTTGCATTATTTTTCTCCACCATTCTATTGTCCCTCCCAGGACCTTAGGTATGTGCATCGTGATTTCTCTAAATACCATGTGTCTAATTTTTACCATTCTGTACCTGACATTTATGAAAATCCACGTGAGGGTAGTTATTTAGGCACTTGGGACCATAATGTTTTGCACCCTAACCAACAATTAGAAAAATCTTCTCTTGTGGACCAATTAATGGAATACACCTTAGAGTTGAAAATTAAAAATTTGGTTCATAATGAATTCGAAAGGTTGAATATGTTAGAAGCTGAGGTGGTAGGACTTTGGGAAATATTGCAGGATAGAGCCCAGTCTCTTAATCACCTAGTAATTTCCCTTAAGGCCTTACAAGAACAATTTCTTATCCTTAGTACTCAGGAGGTGCCATCTGGGAGGAGTTGTTCTTATGATAATGAAGATAGTTTGGGGGAGACTGAGGCACACCATAACCAGGTTAGTGAGGTACAAATTGTTGATATAGTCACTTCCATAAAGGAATCCCAGGTGATAGTGTTAGAGGCTAAGAGGTCTTCTTTCCGTTTATCCCCAAAAAATTCCTTTATTTTGATAACCATTTATCTTACACTCAGGAGTCTTGTTTTGATTTTTGTTCTTTTGTGTTATTAAACAAAAATACCAAAAATAATTTTCTTTCTGTGGCTCAAGAAAAGCAGGATAGCCTTTTAGAATTAGAAGGCTATATCGATACAAGCAAGAAGGGCCCAAAGAAATATGAGCAGTTTTATGTGCCCTGATAAGTCACTGTCTAGCTAAAGACGTTAAAGAAAGTGCTTCTTGGGAGGCTACCCAAGTTTTATGTTTCATGAATTTGTTTTTATCTTCTTTTATGTTTTATTTTATTTTCTAAGTTTTTGCTTGTATTTTTGTCTAATTTCTTTCTTTTTGTACCTCCAGGTGTATGCCGAAGGGGAGAGCTACAGACTTGCACCCTTTTGATCCTAAGATCGAGAGGACCTGTAGGAGACTCCTAAGGGAAGGAAAAGCAGAACCTCGGATTATGGTTGATCAGGAGCTCATCAATAACCTAAACCTATCAGGGAGTATTTCCAACCTGTGTTTAACTCTGAGCAGGTCGGAATAGTCCATGCCCCTATAAATGCTACAATTTTGAACTTAAGACAGGGCTGATACAGATGGTTAGGGAAGGTGCTTTCAGAGGCTTAGCCACAGAAGATCCTAACTCACACTTCATGTAATTTCTTAGAAACTCGTGGTACTGATTAAAATGAGCAGTATTTTGGTGATAATATTCGCTTACGTCTCTTTCCTTTCTCTCTGCAGGGTAGAGCCAAAGAATGACTAGGGTCCCTTCCCTCAGGTAATATCACTTCCTGGGAGAAGTTGGCCCAAGCCTTCATGACCAAATTCTTTCCACCCGTAAAGGCTACAAAGTTAAGGACTGAGATATGAACATTCAGGCAGCAGGAGGGAGAGCAACTATTTGAGGCATGGGAACGGTACAAGGAGATGCTCAGGAGGTGCCCACAGCATGGCTACCCAGATTGGCTCCAGGTACAATTGTTTTATAATGGACTGGAACGTAAGGCCAGGACCATTTGGATGCCACTGCTGGAGGGGCTTCATGGCGAAAGATCGTGCGCGAAGCACGTGCCTCTCCGGAGGAAGTGTCTCATCGCCACTACCGATGGCGTCACAGACAATGACAGATCTAAGCCAGTAGCTTGATTGTATCAACTGGATGAGGTAACCTCTCTTAGATCTCATATGGCATATCTCACTCATGCTCTGAATAATTTTGCAGGTTCACCACAAACAAGGATGTCCTCTCAATGCTCCAAGCCCAATGGAGAATCCACTACGGAGCAACTACACTACCTGAACAATAGAAGCAACAACTATGGAGGAAGCCAAACTTAGAATAACCTCCCAACACATTACAATCCAGCTTTGAGGTATCATGAGAATTTTTCTTATGCTAACTACAAAAATGTGTTGAATCCTCCTATGGGGCATGCTTCTACATCAGAAAGGAAACCATCCCTGGAAGAGACATTGCACTCCTTCATAGCTGAATCTAGAAGTCGGTCCAACTAGTTGGAAAGTGCAGTCACAACTCTATCTTGTATAGTGACAAGTCATGGAGTTGCAATAAAGAACATAGAGACCTAGATTGGCCAAACGAACACATCACTCCAGGCACTGCAAGCAAGAAAAGAAACACCTTGAGGGAGTACAATCTAGCTAAAGACGTTAAACAAAACGCTTCTTGGGAGGCAACCCAAGCTTTACTTACCTTTGTTTTTCTATCTTTAGCTTGCTTTAGTTTGTTTTAGTTGTTTTTCAGTTCTTAGTTTATTCACTAGTTGTTGTTTTCCTTTGTAGGTTGTGACGATGCCTTTCTTCGTTGAAATCCATGCTCCCGTTCTGAGGAACTCCAACACACATGCTTTCGCTATCCAAGGAACCCAGAAAGATCTGCATCACCCAGGACAGTATTGTTCACTATTACCCTTACACTTAATTCGTGCTTATTTTTGCAAACATTGGGGACAATGTTTCGTTTAAGTTTGGGGGTGGGATGTTGTTTATTTGTTGTGACTGTCCTGAGTATGTGTTGAATTGTCGATTAATCTTTTGCATAAGCATGATCAAGATAGCCTAGGATGAGATTTAATTGGAAATTCTTGTGATTCTGTTGAAACTTGAGAGCATGATATGAATTTGAGTTAATTTAAAATTTTTCTTGAGTTTTCCCTACACGATTATGCACATAGCCTGTGTCTTGTAGTTTTGAAATGCTTAAAACAAAGTTATTAGGTTTAGAAGTTTGATGTCACCTCGATAGGTATGAGAACTGATTTGAGAGTTAAACTGCAGGATAGGGTGAATGACAATATGAAGTGCATGATCTGTATAATATGTGCATTATGTCAAAGAGTTGTCGTCTGATTTTTGTTTGTTAGTTAAAGAAGAAATAATCGTGAGGGCAAAAACAACTACCTTCACTGTGATAAGTTAGGCCAATCATTGAGCAAGTGCTCTGGATAAGTGTCCCTGCAGTGGATGTGTGAAAACTAGTGTCCTTGCACACAAAAAAAATAGAAAAAAAAATGATAAAAAAGGATTAAGTGCTGAGTAGAGTTATTTAGTTATTGAATGTGGGGAGGCTCGAAGATTAGTAATTAAGACAAGTGTAAGGGGAAGTTGAATGGAGAGCCTAATAAAGTTGATCCGGGCTTAGTAAAAATGAAGGGAACATGGGCTAATCACACACATACGTAGGAACACTTAGGAAAAGTTTTAAATCGTTTGCTGAAGTGTTATGTTTGAATGTTTCCTGTGATTACTAGATTTCCTCTTAAATCCTTGAGGCTTGAATGAAATGCATGTATAAGAACAATCTC
Source organism: Trichosanthes cucumerina (assembly GCA_036507285.1). NCBI lineage: Eukaryota > Viridiplantae > Streptophyta > Magnoliopsida > Cucurbitales > Cucurbitaceae > Trichosanthes > Trichosanthes cucumerina. The sequence continues at coordinate 82,899,106 of CM071835.1, read as the reverse complement.
ATGTTTAATTCTTTTTTTGCTCGAGAGTAGCAAAAGGTTAAGTTTGAGGGTGTTTGATAGTACACAAAATGTGTTATCTTTAGGCTAAATTATTTCTAGTTTTATGATAATTTCAGGACTTTGATGTGTTTAAATCTTTGAATTTCAGGTAAAGAGCTCAAACAGGACATTTGAAGACAATTTGGATCACTCGGGATCGAAACGAGCCTATTTGGAACTAAAAATAATACCAATTGGAAGAGAAATGATCAATCCAAGCATGATGACCCGAAGTGATGGCGTTGCAACGCTGTCCATAGCGTTGCAACGCCGAGCGTGTTGTTTAAAAGCGTTGAAGACCACTACCGATAGCGTTGCAATGCAGCCTTGCAGCGTCACAACGCTATCTCGATAAGAAAGCATACATGAGGAGCCGCACAGAGGGCGTTGCAACGCTGCCTTGCAGCGTCGCAACGCCAAATCGATAAGAGGGCGCACACGTTAGGGTAGCAAGCGTTGTAATGCGTCCTCGGCGCCACAGTAACATCGCCGATCGCTTTCCTTATTTACCAGCCGCCTAGGGTACAACGTTGCAACGCTGCACCAATTAAGTCTATAAATAGAACCTTATATTTTCATTACAAGGTAGCCGAATTTGGTAGATTTTCCACCCTAATTTCGAAATACACTTGTAAGAAGAGAGAAAAAGAGCGTTTTTGGAGCCAAAGCATCCGTGGAGGTTCGAGATCGAAAACGGGAGCTCGGAGACGAAGGACCGGCATCGACACATAAGTTTAATTTCCTTTTCTTTCAATTTGTAATAGCGTTCTAAGACGCGTTCTACTTGTTTAGGTTGGTTTTCATGTGATTTATAGTAGCTAGACATTGTAGTTAGGATTTGATTTACTTGTTAAGACTTTCTTACCATGAATTGAAGCATGATTTGTTCTTATTTTTGGAAATTCGTTCTTAACTCTTAATTTGTTGGCTTGAGTGGACTCGAGAGATAAAGCTTGAATTAGAGCAAAATTGTCAAAACCCTTAGAAATCTGGCATGAGAAGGATTTAGAAATCTTAGGGAAACACATAAAGAAGTTGCTTAATTCCATGCATGTCGTAGGTTCATATGGAGACTATGGAGTTTATTGCATGTGTGAGGCTCACTAAGAATCGAGAGATTTTCTTGAGTATTTTACTTCTTGTTTATAAATTAATCTCATTGGTTCATTGCATGTGTTAATTGAGTCAGTAACTTGTATAATCATTTCCCTCAATTCTATCAATTCGTGTCTCCACATGTTTGTTTGTTTGTTTGCCTTCACTTTCAACCAACTATCCATGTCATGTTTCTTTAGCTAAAATTGAGAATTAGTATCTAAGTAATTGATTAATCTAGAAACTCATTCCCGAGGACGATACTTGGACTCATAAATCACTATACTAATACTTGACTCGTACACTGCGGTATTGCAATATCATAAATATTATTTTACGCAAAAATGAGGCGATCAAATCTTATGGGTTTGATCAAAATATTGGCGAGCCTTGTGTTTACAAGAAAATCGTTAGCAAAATTGTCGCATTTCTAATATTGTATGTGGATGATATCCTTCTAATTGGGAATGAGGTAGGATTTCTTACTGACATTAAGGAATGGTTAGCTTCGCAATATCATATGAATGATTTGGGAGAGACTTAGTATGTTCTAGGTATCCAGATAGTCCAGAACTGGAAGAACAGAACGCAAGCCATGTCTCAGCCATCTTACATTGACAAGAGGTTGTCTAGGTATAAGATGCAGAACTCCAAGAAGTGTTTGTTGCCTTTCAGGCACGAGGTTCACCTATCTAAGGATCAGTGTCCTAAGACTCCTCAAGAGGTTGAGGATATGAGACGAATCCCCTATGCTTCAGCTGAAGGGAGCCTGATGTATGTCATGTTGTTTACTAGGCCCGACATCTGTTATGTAGTTGGGATTGTCAGTAGGTATCAATCCAATCCAGGATTAGATCACTGGACAGTCGTAAAGGTAATCCTCAAGTATCTTAGGAGAACAAGAAACTACAGCCTTGTATTTGGGAGTGGGGATTTGATCCTTACGGGATACACAGATTCTGACTTTCAGACCGATAAGGATTCTAGAAAATCCACTTCGGGGTCAACCTTCATTCTGAATGGAGGAGCTGTAGTGTGGCGAAGCATCAAGCAGGGATGCATCGCTGATTCCACGATGGAAGCTGAGTATGTTGCGACTTGTGAAGCTGCAAAGGAAGTTGTTTGGCTCAGAAAGTTCATGACGGATTTGGAAGTTGTTCCAAATATGAACTTGCCAATCACGCTGTTTTGTGACAACAATGGTGCAGTAGCCAACTCGAGAGAACCTAGGAGTCATAAAAAGGGCAAGCGTAAGTATCAGCTGATATGGGAGATTGTGCACCGCGGAGACGTGACAGTCACGCAGATAGCTTTGGAGCACAACGTTGCTGATCCATTTACAAAGGCCCTCACGACTAAGGTGTTTGAGGGTCACCTAGAGAGTCTAGGTCTTCGAGTGCTTCCTGACTAGGGCAAGTGCGAGTATTGTAAAGGGTTATTCAATGCCCTAGTTTATTGTATTACTTTATTATATTACTTTACTGTACATTTGAGAAATGTATCATGTACTCCACTAGCTTAGTCCAAGTTGGAGTTTGTTGGGATGTATGTCCTCATCTCTTGTAGTTTGCAATATTTCAAGTTGAGTTGTGAATAAATAAGAGTTATTATTTGAACTTTGTGTGATAAATAAGAGTTATTTATTTAAACTTTGTGTCTCGCATTTTTTCATAAACTTAATCCAATAAACTAAGCTCTAGGGTCATTGTATTAATGAGAGAACTAAGAACTTGAACGGTGTGTAGTGGACACACAGGGAAGATCACGTTCGAGTTAATGACCCGAACGGTCTACAGTATATGGATAGGGTTGGAGGCCTAATCCTGGATACACTGTGGATGCCACCCGTTTTGTATTAGATACAAACGAGGTGATCTGATTCGTTCATGTGGTTGACATGCGAGTGGGGGCATCCTGTGCAATGAGATTGTACAAGACCGAACCGTGAATTATTAGATTTACAGATTTAACACCGTTAACAGTATAGGGCTAATAACTTCGTAGATAACCATTAGTTTAATCCTGAGCGTGTCACGGATTTCTGTCTGCGTGGGCCTGTCCTTTGACTTGTACAGGTGAGGGTGGCCACTGTTGCTCGCCTAATATGTCTATCTTCTAAGGGGCAGGACCACGTGGGGAGCTGGAAACTTGACTACGCAAGAAGGAATTGACTCGTTCCCGACATAGGGAAAGTAGAGAGGTTGTTCCCTTAAGTGCTGTCTCCAGGGCTTGAACAACGGGGCCTACTCTCTCATTGGCCTGAGAGGGATTTTGTTTATGGTTGGACCATGCAACGTAGTTGATCATTAGAGGAGCAGTGGGACTTATGGAGCAAGAGGTAGACAGAGGGGTAAAACGGTAATTTGATCCAAAGTGTCTACGAACAACCTTTGAAGGGTCGACTCGTGGGTATTTGTTATATCAATGGACATAACTTGTCCTATCGTAATGAGAGTGAAGCTACGGGATTTAGTGGAATGTTACCGTAGCTAATGAATGTTGAATAACCAGGTCAAAGAGTTTGACAGGTTAGTCTCGGATCATTGGAGCTCGTCACGTGTAGGTCCATTACGTCCCTCGGTTGGCTCAAATTGGAAAAATTTAGGGTTTACAGTTTGGTGTGAATTTGAAGTGTTCAAATTTATTATTTGGGTATTTATGTCATTTATATGAGATATAGATGACAAAATATATAGTTTGATGTGAATGAAATTAATAACAAACTATAGTATAGCCTAATTGTTTAATTAGTGTTATTTGGAGAAATTGAATTGAGAGAAATTAAATTGAATATGATTCAATTTATAAATCAACATTTATGCAAATGAGATTTGTATAATAAGGTATGAGATACCTTATATTATATAATATGCAAATATGATTTGTATATTATATAGTTGTGGTAAAATGGTGATTTGGTGGAGATGTTAACTCCACATCCCACCATTATTTAAAGGCTTTGCGCCTTTGGTGACACTTCTTGCCATTTTTGGATTTTCATCCAAAGATAGCAAGTGTTTTCTCTCAACTCTCTCTCAATTCTCCAAAATTCTCTCCTCACCCAAAATTCAAAGGGAGTCCCACACACTCTCCCTCAACCTCCCTAGAACAACCGAGAAGACGTTTTGGAAGTGTCTTGTTGTTCGGCTCGAGGTTCGTGATCGAGGAGAACGTTGGATCGAGAGAAATCGTGACCGAAAAAGGAGAAAACGTTGAAGAAGAGTTCTTCAAGAGGTTAGTATCTATTACTTACTGTTTTCTTCTTCTTCTTTGCATGTTTAGCCTATGATCTATGAGATAGATTCAATTTTACGATAGGAATTACACAACGGATCAACGACGTTTCACAACGTCTTCCGTTGCGGGAATTTAAAATCTCTTCATATTTTTCCACCTATGTTTCTCCAGAAAGTTCACACCGTGAGACTAATTCTTGGCCTCATGGCTCAAACGGGAGCGTCCCCCTTCGGATGATGTTTGTATGAGTCAATATCAAGGTGAATGGAGAGGGTACTTATAGTGAGTGGGAGCAGGTTTAGTGAAAACATAACCTATGGTCTCTTCTGTCGATGAACACCGTAAGATCACTATGGTCAGCTTGCTAGTCTTGCCTGGACCAGACAATCCCTTCGGAGGGCTTGATCATAAGGGATCGAACACAGTAGACACCCGAAAGGGATAAAGATTTCCTTAGTTTGTTTTTCAACCTAGTCGTCCCTTCGACGGATTTTTTTTTTATGGGGACTCTTGGGTCTAAAGACAGAGGGTTACACTCATAAGGTACATAAGAAGTGTATGTATCCTGACCAAATAATGGTAACTAAAGCCTATAGGAATAAGAGTTATTTTGGCATTAGGTTTTGGTCAAGAGTCTAGATTCAGAGGAGGAGTGTTTTTTATTACCCTTCGATTTCATACATTCTAAACCTTTGGAGTATCATTGCAAATTATTAATGACTTAGGAATCATTAGATAATTAGCTAAAATGTGATTGGGCTCGACAGTTTTCTTGCGAGAAACTTATACAAGTTTTTTTTTTTTTGTAAATTTCAGCAAAAGGTCTAGCTCTATTATTTTCTTATTGGGTGCGAAAAAATTAACCGGAGAGAACATGATGACTTGAAAAAACAAACTTCACACTATTTTGGTAGTGGATGATCTAAAGTTTGTGCTGAGTGAGGAGTGTCCTCAAGTGTCAGGCTCGAATGCTACACGAAATGTTTGTGATGTATGTGATCGATGGATCAAGGCAATTGATAAGGCCAAGGTCTATATGCTGGCAAGTATGTCTGACATATTAGCCAAGAAGTACGAGGGCATGATGACTGCTAAGAAAATCATGGATTCAGTGTAGGGTATGTTTGGACAACAGTCTACACAGGCCCGACACAATGCCCCTAAGAATATATTCAACTCGAGGATGCCAAAGGGTTCATCTGTTCGGGATCATGTCCTGGATATGATGGTACACTTTAACATCGCGGAGTCGAATGGTGCTTCCATCGATGAGTCGAGCCAGGTCAGCTTCATTCTGGAAATCCTTCCAGATAGTTTCCTGCAGTTTAGAAGTAATGCTGTTATGAAGCTTACTTTCAATCTTACCTCCCTTCTGAATGAACTCCAGACCTTTCAATCTTTGATGAAAATTCAGGGATCGAAAGGTGAGGCAAATGTTGTCAGTAGGAGTTATCATAGAGGTTCGACCTCTAGATCAAAAATAGTGGCTTCATCTTCTTCTAACCTGGAAGGGAAGAAGAAGAACATGAAGAAGGTTGGTGAAGGGAAAGGAGCTGACAAAGCTGCCGCCAAGAAGGGCAAGAAGGTCAAAGAAGTTGCAGACAGGAAAATGTTTCCACTGCAATAAAGACGGGCATTGAAAACGAAACTGTCTGAAGTACATTGCAGAAAAGAAGCTTATGTTTGGCAAGAAATATGATTTACTTTGCTTAGAAGCTTGTTTAATGGATAATGATAAAACGACTTGGATACTAGATTTAGGCGCCACTAATCATGTTTGCTCTTCTTTTCAGGGAATTGATTCCTGGCAGCATTATTAGAAAGTAGAGATAACACTCCGGATTGGTAATGGAGATGTCGTCTCAGCTGTAGCAATTGGCACCATGAAGCTTATGTTTGGCAAGAAATATATGTTTTTAGACAATGTATTAATGATACCAGGGTTTACTAGAAACCTTATTTCAATTTCTTGCCTTATAGAACAATGTATTTCTGTTTCATTTTATTTGAATAAAGTGTTTATTTTAAAGAAATGTGTGAAGTATGTTCAACTTCATTAGAAAATGGGTTGTATGTTTTAAGGCTTAATTCAGGCAAAATGGTTTTGAACACTGAATTATTTAAAACTTCAAACACACAAACTATTAACGTAAAATTTTATTGTAAAATTTAATTTCTGTTTCATTTTATGTTCTGACTTGGGCAAGTGGTAGTATTGTAAAGAGTATTCAATGCCCTAGTTTATTGTAATTTTATTATAAATTTGAGAAATGTATTTTGTACTCCACTAGCTTAGTCCAAATGGGAGTTTGTTGTGATGTACGTCCTAATCTCGTACATGTTTGTAATATTACTATTGAAATAAATAAGAGTTATTTTTTCATCACTTTGTGTCTCGCATATTTACATACTTTGTCCAATAAACTAAGCTCCAGGGTCATTGAATTATGAGAGAACTAGAACTTGAACGGTGTGTAGTGGACACACAGGGAGGATCAAGTTCGAGTAAATGAGTCGAACGGTCTAAAGTATACGGATAGGGTTGGAGACCTAATCCTTGATACGTTGTGGATGCGACGCGTTTTGTATTAGATACAAACGAGGTGATCCAACTCGTTCATGTGGTTTACATGCGAGTGGGGGCATCCTGTGCAATGAGATTATACAAGACCAGACCATGAATTATTAGACATACTAATGTAACCCGTTGACAGTTTAGGACTAATAACTTTGTATATGACCAATAGTGACTTGACCTTAATCCTGAGCGTGTTACAGACTCCTGCCTGTAGGGGTTTGTCCTTTGACTAGTACAGGCGAGGGTGGTCACAGTTACTCGCCCAATATGCCTATCTTCTCAGGGACAAGAGCACGTGGGAAGCAGGAAACTTGACTACGCGAGATGGAATTCACTCCTTCCCGACATTAGGAAAACTTGAGGGGTTGTTCCCTTAAGTGTTGTCTCTAGGGATTGGACAACAGGCGCCCACCCTCTTACTGGCCCGAGAGTGGTGTTGTTTATGGAGGGACCATACAACATTGTTGTTCATTAGAGGAGCAGTGGGGGCTTAAGGAGCAAGAGGTAGACACAGGGGTAAAACGGTAATTTGACCCAATAGTATCAACGAACAACCTGTGAATGGTCGACTCATGGGCATTGGTTATATCAACTGACACAACTTGTCCTACAGTGATGGGAGTGCAGCTACGGGCTTTAGTGGAGTGTTACCGTTGCTAATGAATGTTGATTAACTGAGTCAAAGAGTTTGACAGGTTAGTCAAGGATCATTGGAGCCCGTCATCTGTAGGTCCATTAGGTCACTCGGTTTGCTCAAACTGGATACATAGCGAGTTTACAGTTTGGTGTGGATTTGAAGTGTTCAAATTCATTAAAGGGGTATTTATGTCATTTATATGAGATATGATTGACATATTATATAGTTTAATGTGAATGCGATGAATAATAAACTATAGGTTAGCCTAATGGCTTAATTAGGGCTAATTTGGAGAAATTGGATTGGGAGAAATTAAATTGAATGTCATTCAATTTAAGATCCACAATTATACAAATGTGATTTGTATTATAAGATATGAGATATCTTATTTATATGTGGTTATGCAAATATGATTTGCATAACCTAAGCTTGTGGTAAAATGGTAAATAGGTGGAGATTTCAACTCCACCTATCACCATTATGTAATGTCTTTGTGAGAAGGCATTTGAAAGGTGATTGCTCATTTTTTGGATTCTCACCAAAAGAGCTCTCTCAAAATTCTCTCAACTCCCTCAAAGTTTCTCTCTACCCTAAACCAAAAGAGTCCCACCACTCTCCCTTTACCAAAGGAGAACAACCGAGAAGACCTTTCGGAGGTGTTCGAATCGTTCGTTGTTCAAAGAGTTCGTGATCGTAGAGATCGAGAGCACGAAGATTTCGTGACCGGAGAAGAATTTCGTGAAGAAGGGTTCTTCAACAAGTAAGTAGTTCTTCTTACTGGTTTTCCTTCATTTTACAGCATGTTTAATCTAAATTCTATAGGATAGAATTAATTTTAAGAATTGTTTTGAGAACGATCACCACGACGATTCAAAATTATTTTCCGCTGCAAGAGTTTTATTCCCTTCAATACAAACTTGGACCCGATGAAATCTGGAGAAGGTGTGTAGCAGAAGAAGATACGATGCAGGTACTTGAAGCTTGTCATACAACTCCATATGGAGGACACTTTGGATGTACAAAAACAGAAGCAAAGGTACTCCAAAGTGGATACTACTGGCCCACGCGTTGTTCAAGGATGCATATGAATATGTGAAGCATTGTGATCGTTGCCAACGAACTAACAATCTGTCAGTCGGAAATGAAATGCCAATGAATTACATACTGGAAGTAGAAATTTTCGATGTATGGGGGATCAACTTTATGGGTCCATTTCCCCCATCCTTTGGAAATGTTTATATTCTATTGGCAGTAGACTACGTGTCTAAATGGGTTCATGGAAACCACCACCAATGATACAAAGGTGGTGAAGAAATTCCTGCTGAAAAAAACATATTTTCAAGGTACGGAACCCCGAGAGTGTTGATAAGCGATGAAGGAACGCATTTTGTTAACAGAGCAATGGCAAGTCTTCTAGCAAGTATAATGTCAAACACAGGATTGCAATAGCTTACCATCCACAGACAAACAGACAAGCAAAAGTCTCCAACAGGGAAATAAAAACAATCGTAGAGAAGAAAATGGATCACTCTACAAGGGATTTGTTCTTACCGCTGGATGAAGCACTATTGGTACATAGGACAGCATTCAAGGCATATTTAGGAATGCCCCCAGACAGGTTGGTATTTGGAAAGGCATGGCACTTGCCTCTATTGCTTGAACACAAGGCATATTGGGAAATCAAAAGGCTGAACATGGATATGACAATGGCAGGAACTAAACGAAAACTCGAGTTGAATGAACTTGAGGAACTGAGACTTTCTTCTTATGAGAATGCAAAACTATACAAGGAGAAGATAAAAAGATGGCATGATCAGAAAATTCGTTAGAAGAATTTGTAGGTTGGTCAGCAGATTTTATTTTTAATTCAAGGCTGAAACTCTTCCTAGGGAAGCTTAAATCAAAATGGTTTGGACCTTTCATCATTGAAAAGATATACCCACATGGTGCAGTAGACCTAAGAGACAGGAAGGACAACATTTTTAAGGTAAATGGCCAACAGGTAAAGCCCTACTAGGGAGAGAACGTGAAGGTGGATAAGGTGTTTATCTCTCTAAGAGAGATCAACTAAAAAAAAACCCTTATTTCTATCAATTGAGAAATGATTGAGTAATTTCTGTCTAAGGAGGGATCCTACCTAGGCTAATGTACTTAAGATGACCGTTTAGGGAACACTATTTACCTGGGGATCTACCTGGGAAATTGCTTAAGAATTTCAAAAATTTAAAAGAAATAAGGAGGAGAGATTGAGCAAGTGAACTTTCTGATGATCTACTTTAAGTGTAGTAATGTAGAAGAAGAATGGCAGATCAAGGCGCATAGACAACTAAAGTTCAGAGGGAAAGACCTAAAAATGCCAACAACTTTGCAAGCAGCATTTCAAAGCTTTGCAGGGTAAAATGTCTAGCAACTTTGTAGACAACATTTTTGGGGCGTTAAATCTTGCAGGATAAAATGCTAGCAACATTGCAAGCAACATTTCTAAGCTTTGCAGGTTAAAAAATGCAAGCAACTTTGCCGGTAGCATTTTTGGACGTCAGAACTTTGCAGGTAAAAATGTTGGCAACTTTGCAACAACATTTTTAAGGGCAAAGGTCTTCCTTTAAATAGGCCTGCTTAAGAAGTTGGTCCCATTTTTTACCCAAATTTTCGTTCTTTCCCACTCATTCGAAGTGCAACCTTCTTCCTCGAACACTCCAAACTTCAAACTGCAAGGATGAAATCTCCAACGAAGTCCCACGCCGCCGAACAAACGGTTCTCTGACAGGTGAGGCATCGGAAACCCTCATACAACTTTCCAATTTACCCCCTAAGGCTACGTCGTCCAGTTCGGAGAAGGAGGAACCAGCGGAGAAGGATCTCTTCTCTCTCAAGCTGGGGTTGGGGAGTGGAAGGAGTAATTCCAGAAGCATGCCGATGACCGTTGGGAGTATGAGATGCGAATGGAAAAACCCTTTACGGCACAACAACCCTCAAGTTCGAAGAAGGGAAAAGAGCCCTCAGTGCTTGCGGAAACAAAAAGGGACACACAGGAATGGCGACACTTGATAAAGAAAAATCATGAGGAACGGAAGATTCGCTCGATTGAAAGAATACTTTTAGGAGAAAGTTGTGATTTGGAGGAAGAAGAAGTCGAGGAAGTGGGAGAAAAGTCCCAAGCCATGCTGCGCAGTTGAAATTGTTTACCTAATGTCGGGAACGAGTGAAGTCCTAAGCCATGTAACGAACCGACCAAAGAAAAAGTTGAAATTGTTGTAGGTAAAGAGGAAGAGCAATTGAAGAGTCCCAAGGCGTATGCAGTGTCCAATTCGAGAAGGAATAAATTTTTAGCCCGAAAGAGTGTGGTCCCTGTACACATGTTAACAAAGGAGAAGAAAGAGAAACCAAATGAGAGAAATAAGGCAGAACCAAAGGAGAATAAGAAAGATGAGGTGAAGGAACCTTCTCCTGAAGAATGGGCACGACAAGCTGTAGCCCAAGCAACAAATTTGGCAGCCAAATTCCACAAGGAACACTTAGATAATGGAGGCAACACCAAAAGACCAAGTCGATGGGCTCTTACCACTTCAGAACAAAAAAATGGAGAATGAGGTAGTAGATGAAGGTATAACCAAACCCCCTTTTGAAATGCAAACTGATGTGAATAACACTGAATTGGAGCCTAGAGATGTTTAATTCTCTAGCCCCCCATAATCTGAGATGGGGGCTGAAAGGGAAAATGTCGAAAAATAGGGGGCATGTTGCGCAGTTTTTGAAAACCAAGTGGACGAAGAGCTAGGGGACCAAAGGGCTGAATTCGAAGAGGAAAGGATAGAAGAAATGCAGGGGAAGAAACTCAAGATGAATTGCAGAGGGAAAAGTGGCAGGAAGAAGAGATTGATGATGAACAGGAAGAAGAAATCCATGAAGAAGAGGCTCCAAGGGAAGGCCCCGAGGAAGAGAAGAAAGATGGAGAAGAAGAATAGCACGAGGAGGAGAGAAAAACTAAAAAGAGAAAGAGAGAAACCGAGCTACAAAGGGCAACCCGAGAGAGGTATGAAAAGAGAGATTTTCAGAAAGTTGTCCTTGAATAGTTTGAGAGGATTCTCAACTACAACAGGGGACCTACCAGAATTCTTAACTTCAGTACTTAAAGCTAGGGGTTGGGAGGAGCTATGCAAATATCAAATGCCCGCTTGCCATGAGCTGGTGGTTGAATTCTATGGCCCATTGGGGAAGGAGTCAACCAACAAGGTGATAATAAAAGGTAAGTTAGTGATGTACTTGGCCAAGCACAACAATGACATTTACAGGTTGAAATCGACAAAGAACCCCAAGGGAAATGAGGCAATTGATAATCCCTCTAAAGAGCAGTTAGAAGAAGCCCTCGAATTGATAGCCAAAGAAGGAGCCGAATGGACAGTGGCAAGGCATGGGAGTCGCCACTTATCAGCAGGGTAAGTGAAGAATGAACCGGCGGTTTGGCTGAACTTTATAAAATACAGGATTATGCCAACAACCAATGGTTTGACGGTCTCACAGAAGAGAGTGATGTTGCTTTATGCCATCTACCAGGAGTTGGACATCAACATAGGGAAAATCATAAACGGTGAGTTGAATTTAAAAACCACGAAGAAGTCAGGAGGAATGTTTTCACCTTCATTCATTACTCGACTATGCACAAGGGCTAATCTGAAGATCAAGGGTGCTCCTGCGTCTATTCATCCTCTAGATGCCACAAGGATTCGAGCCTTGATGATCCATAATGCTAAGAATGTTAAGATTTATGCCCTAAACTTGTGTAATTTTGATCAATTAAATAAAGTGTTATTTGTTTTGATAAGATTACAGTCTTGCTTTTAGAAATCCAATAAACTAAGCTCCAGGGTTATAACATTTATCTTGAAATCAGTGTAGTGGACACTATTTGGGTTGAATTCAAGATTATAACCTAAATAGTCTATGGTAGGAAACCTTATTCTGGTAACACCATGGATGCGGCGCACTTTGTAATTAGTACAAATGAGGTAATCCAACTCATTCATGTAGTTGACATGCGGTGGGGGCTTCTGTATGAAGAGTTCATACAAGAATGGATCGTGAAATTATTAGTCTAACCAATTGTAACAATCGTTAATGAGGATAAGACTAGTAATTTATAGATTGTCATTAGTGACTCGACACAATCACGAGCAAGTTAAGAACTCCCGCTTATAGGGGTTTGTCCTTAGACTAGTATGGGTACACAGTGGCACATGGTGACTCACTAAGCCTACCTTCTCGGGTGACGGAAACCTCGCACGTAGCTGGGAACTTAATCGTGAAAGATGGAATTAACTCATTCCTCATCGAGGAATTAGATAGGTTGTTCCCTCAAGAATCGACTCTGTGTCTTGAACAACGGGCCCCGCCCTCTATGAGGGTATGAGTCTAAGGTAGGACCTTAGACTTGTTGTTCATTAGAGGATTAGTGGTGCTTAAGGAGCAAAGAGGTAATCACAGTGGTAAAATGGTAATTTTACCCAAATGTGATTACGAACAACCTGTGAAGGGTCGACTCATGGGTAATGACTATATCAGTGGACACAATGATATCTACAGTAAGGAGAGTGCAGCTACAAGTCTATAGTGGAGTGACTTGTAGTTAATGAATATTGATTAACTGGATCAAAGAGTTTGATCAGTTAATCTCACATCTTTGATGCTCATGATCTGTAGGTCCATTAGATCCCTCCGTTGGCACAACATGATAATATTGAAGGTATAAAGTTAGGAGTGAAATTGAAGTGTTCAATTTCATACATGAGGAGTTATAACAATTATATATGATATAATTCATATAATATATAGTTTTAATGTGAATTAGATTCATATATAAACTATATACTAAAGAGAGATTAAATGAGGGGTAGGATGGTCATTTCCATCCTATTTCCCTCTATATATATGGTTGCATGAGATTCAACGAAAAAAAAAAAGTGATTTTGGAAATCATTCTAAGTTATTCCTAGCCGCTTTGTTGTTGGTGGAAAGGTTCCAAGACAACAAACCATCTCTCTCACAAAACACCTCAATTTTCCTAAAGGGAACCCACCTTCCTCCCTCACCTAGAGAACAACGGAGAAGATCCGGTGGTAGTGTCGGTGTTCGTACAAGTTCGAGTTGTTGTGATCTTGATCGTGAGAGAGGAGGAGCACTTGAAGAAAGGTTCTTCAAAGGTAATTTCGTGTTGTCCATTCTATTATATATGCTTAATCTAGTTTTCATGTCCTTGAATTTACCGTTGTAACTAAATTAAGAGCGCGCGATTCACAATCGTTTCCGCTGCGGGGACTTTGATTCCCTTCAATTGGTATCAGAGCCCAATTGTGTTCTTGACTTATGTGCTGGATTTTTCAAGAACAAGGTGGGATGTACTGTTTTTGCATGAGATGAATGAACGATTTTTGCAAAATTAGATGTTTTCAATTTTCGCACTTAGATTTACAATTTCCATTGAAATGTTTAATGTAAGGGCCCGGTGTTTTGAGAAAATTTGATTGTAAATCGAGTTTTTAAGTCTGTGTCGATCGAGGCAAGACGGTTGGTGAGAAGATCAGAGCGAAAACGAGCTAGATTTGGAGAAATCAAAGTGTTGTCTGTGTGCAGCGTAGCAATGTTGTTCATCGGCGTTGCAACGCTGCGCTTGCGAGAGAAGGCGTGCACAGGAGGCAGCGTTGCAACGTTGTGGCGTTACGCAACGCTCGACAGAAGACGACAAAAGCAGCGTTGCAACGCCAAATACGTTTCACGCGAGGAGCAACAGGCAGAAAACGTTTTTTTATTATATATATTAATTATAAAAATGTTTTTGGACAGCATTGACATGCATTATTTTTCATGAAATGAATATGCTATGAATGTCTTATTATTCACGTGATGAATGTCAAGCACTATGACATAGTATGCATGTCACCTAAGGTTAATTATTAGTTTTAAAATGTTTAGAACATGGAAATAATAGACCTTAGGTTATCTAGTTCTAATTAGATTATAATTAGGAACCAAGTAATTTATAAGCTATGATTAAAAGAGGAACTCTGTCTAAGGAAAGTTTTGTCTAGGTTGCGGTATTTAAGCTGACGGAAACAAAACACCCCTACCTGGGAACTAACGTGGGAGTGAAATTTAATCAGAGAGTCTTATAAATTACAGTAGCGTCAGCGGGTTTATTAAGGGGTTAATAAACTAGAAATCCTAGGTTTAATATAAGGAGTTATATTAACAAACTTAGGATAAAATCAATATAAGAGTTATATTGATTATCAATATAAGAGTTATGTTGATAGAGTTAGGTAAAATAATTAGTCGGGTTTTAGCCTAAGAAAGATTTTTATAAACTTAAAGTATTCAGTGGGAGGAAAAAGTGTATGAGATACATATTGTTCCACCTACGCTATCTCTGGGAAGTTCACACCGTGAGACTCATACTTGGCTTCATGGCGCAAACGGGAGTGTCCCTATTCTGATGGTGTTTGTATGAGTCAATATCAAGGTGAATGGAGAGGGTACTTATAGTGAGTGGGAGCAGGTTTAGTGAAAACAAAACCTACGGTCTCTTTTGTCGGTTTACACCGTTAGACCGCTATGGTCAGCTTGCTAGTTTGGCCTGAACCAGACAATCCCTTCGAAGGGCTTGATCATAGGGGATCTAACACAGTAGACACCCGAAAGGGATAAAGATTTCCTTAGACTATTTTCCAATCTAGTCCTCCTTCCCTTGGATTTTATTGGATCGAGACTCGGGATCTAAAGACAAAGGGTTACACTCACTGTGGTACATAAGTTGTGTATGTATCCAGCATGAAAAATGGTAACTAAAACCTATAGGAATAAGAGTTATTCTGGTATTAGGTTTTGGTCAAGAGTGTCTTGATCCAGATGAGGAGTGTTTTTTATTACCCTTCGGTGTCATACATTCTAAACCTTTAGAGTATCATTGCAAATTATAAATGGCCTAGGAATCATTTGATAATTAGCTAAAACATGATTGGATTAGAGTTATAGCAAGAAACTCATACAAGTTTGTTTGTTAATTTTCAGCAAGTTAACCGGAGAGAATATGATGACATGGAAAAACAAACTTAACACTATTTTGGTAGTGGATGATCTAAAGTTTGTGCTAACTGAGGAATGTCCTCAGGTGTCAGGCTCGAATGCGTCACGAAATGTTCGTGATGCATATGATCGATGGATCAAGGCCAATGATAAGGCCAAGGTCTACATCCTAGCAAGTATGTCTGACATATTAGCCAAGAAGCATGAGGGCATGATTACCGCCAAGGAAATCATGGATTTCTGCAGTGGTATGTTTGGACATTGATCCACACAAGCCCGACATAATGCCCTAAATTACATATTCAACTCGAGGATGCAAGAGGGTACATCTGTTCGGGATCATGTCCTGGATATGATGGTGCACTTTAACATCGCGGAGTCGAATGGTGCTTCCATCGATGAATCGAGTCAGGTAAGCTTCATTCTGGAATCCTTCCAGATAGTTTCCTGTAGTTTAGAAGTAATGTTGTTATGAACAAGCTAACTTTTAATCTTACCTCCCTTCTGAATGAAGTCCAGACCTTTCAGTATTTGATGAAAATTCAGGGATCGAAGGGTGAGGCAAATGTTGCCGAAGAAGAGTTATCACAGCAGGTTCGACCTGCGGGACAAAATAAGATGGCTTCATCTTCTTTTAACCTGAGAGGCAAGAAGAAGAACATGAAGAAGGTTGGTAAAGGGAAACAGGCTGACAAAGCTGCCACCCAGAAGGGCAAGAAAGTCAAAGACGTTGCTGACAAACGAAAGTGTTTCCACTACAACGAAGACGGTCATTGGAAACGGAACTGTCCGAAGTACATTGCAGAAAAGAAGAAGGAAGGTAAATATGATTTACTTTGCCTAGAAGCTTGTTTATTGGATAATGATAAAACAGCTTGGATACTGGATTCAGGTGCCACTAATCATGTTTGTTATTTTTTTCAGGGAATTGATTCCTGGCAAGAGCTACAGCAAGGAGAGATAACGCTCCGGGTTGAAAATGGAGAGGTTGTCTCAGCTGTAGCAGTAGGAACAATGAAGCTTTATTTTGGCAAGAAATATGTATTGTTGGACAATATATTAGTTATACCAGGGTTTACTAGAAACCTTATTTTCATTTCTTTTCTTATTGAACAATGTATTTTTGTTTCCTTTTCTGTGAATAAAGTGTTTATTTTGAAGAAAGGTTTAGAAATATGTTCAGCTTCATTAGAAAATGGATTGTATGTTTTAAGGCCTAATTCAGTCAAAATGGTTTTGAACACTGAATTATTTAAAACTGCAAACGCACAAACTAAGAAACGTAAAATTTCCCCTAAAGAAAATGCTCATCTTTAGCATCTAAGATTGGGTCACATTAATCTCAATAGGATTGAGAGATTGGTAAAGAATGAACTTCTAAACGAGTTAGAAGAAAATTCTTTGCCAGTATGTGAATCCTGCCTAAAAGGCAAAATGACTAAAAGACCTTTTAGTGGAAAAGGTTATAGAGCCAAAGATCCTCTAGAGCTTATAGATTCAGACCTTTGTGGTCCGATGAATGTTAAAGCCAGGGGAGGATATGGATATTTCATCCAGGGGAGGATATGGATATTTCATCTCTTTTATAGATGATTATTCCAGATATGGGCATATTTACCCAATGCACCACAAGTCTGAAGCACTTGAAAAGTTCAAGGAATTCAAGACTGAGGTTGAAAATCAATTAGGTAAAAGAGTTAAAACACTTCGATCGGATCAAGGTGGAGAGTACATGGATTTAAAATTCCATAACTATATGATAGAACATGGAATTACATCCCAACTCTCAGCTCCCGGCACACCACAGCAAAACGGTGTATCGGAAAGGAGAAATAGAACCTTGTTGGACATGGTTCGATCAATGGTGAGTTATGCTCATCACCCTAGTTCTTTTTGGGGTTATGCAGTGGAGACTGCAGTCTACATTTTGAATAGTGTGCCCTCCAAAAGTTTATCTGAAACACCTTTTGAACTCAGGAAAAGACGTAAAGGTAATTTATGTCACTTCAGAATATGGGGTTGTCCGGCACATGTGCTTGTGACAAATCCAAAGAAGTTGGATTCACGTTCAAAGTTATGCTTATTCGTAGGATACCCAAAAGAAACAAGAGGTGGTTTATTCTATGATCCTAAGGAAGATAAGGTTTTTGTGTCGACAAATGTCACTTTCTTGGAGGAGGACCACATAAGAGACCACAAACCAAAAAGTAAGGTAGTGTTGAGTGAGTTAGATGGAACAATAGCAAAGGTTGCTAATAAGAACACTAGTACGTCAACAAGAGTTGTTGATACTAGTTTGTCTAGTCAAGAGAGTCCATCTCAAGAGTTGAGTATGTCTCGACGTAGTGGGAGGGTTGTGATACAGCCTGACCGTTACATGGGTTTAGCTGAAACCTAAGTTGTTATACCAGATGACAACTGCGAGGAACCATTGACTTATAATCAAGCAATGGTCGACAAAGACAAAGACAAATGGGTCATAGCCATGGATCAAGAAATGGAGTCGATATACTTCAATACTGTTTGGGATCATGTAGAGAAGCCTGATGGGGTAAAACCTATAGGTTGTAAATGGATCTACGAGAGAAAACGTGGTGTAGATGGGAAGGTGCAAACCTTTAAAGCTAGACTAGTAGCAAAGGGTTATACCCAGGTTGAAGGGGTTGACTATGAGGAGACCTTTTCACCTGTTGCTATGGTAAAGTCTATCCGTATCCTTCTTGCCATTGCCGCATATTATGACTATGAGGTATGGCAAATGGATGTCAAGACAACCTTTTTGAATGGCAATCTTGAAGAAACCATCTACATGGGCCAACCCAAAGGGTTCATTAAACCAGGACAAGAGCAAAAGGTTTGCAGGCTTAAAAGGTCGATTTATAGACTGAAACAAGCTTCTAGGTCCTGGAATATAAGATTTGATGAGGCTATCAGATCTTATGGTTTTGACCAGAATGATGATGAACCTTGTGTCTACAAGAAGATCATAAATAGTTCTGTCGCTTTCCTAATTCTCTATGTGGATGATATCCTACTCATTGGGAATAATGTAGGTTATCTTACTGTCATCAAGGAATGGCTAGCTACGCAGTTCCAAATGAAAGATTTCGGTGAAGCGCAGTTTGTTCTTGGGATCCAGATTGTCCGGAACTGCAAGAATAAAACACTAGCCTTGTCTCAAGCATCTTATATAGACAAAGTGATGTCAAGGTTTAAGATGCAAGATTCCAAAAAGGGTTTGTTGCCTTTTATACATGGAATCCATTTGTCTAAGGAACAGTGTCCTAAGACACCTCAAGAAGTTGAGGATATGAGACGGATTCCTTACGCACCAGCTGTTGGGAGCCTGATGTACGCCATGTTCTGTACTAGACCTGACATATGTTTTGCAGTTGGGATGGTCAGTAGGTATCAATCCAATCCAGGACTTGAACACTGGATAGCGGTTAAAACAATCCTTAAGTATCTTCGGAGAACAAGGAACTACATGCTTGTGTATGGGGCTAAGGATTTGATCCTTACAGGATACACGGATTCTGACTTTCAGACTAATAACGATTCTCGGAAATCTACATCAAGGTCAGTATTCACTCTTAATGGAGGAGTTGTAGTATGGCGAAGCGTCAAGCAAGGATGCATCGCTGATTCCACCATGGAGGCCAAATATGTAGCAACTTGTGAAGCAGCTAAGGAGGTCGTTTGGTTAAGGAAATTCATGCTAAATTTGAAAGTTGTTCCAAATATGACTTTGCCCATCACATTTGACATATTGCGATAACTTGGTGGTGCAATGGAAAATTCGAGGAACCCCAAGTCACAAGAGGGGAAAGCACATAAAGCGGAAGTATCATCTCATCCGGGAGATCGTGCATAGAGGAGACGTGATTGTCACGAAGATAGCCTCAGAGCACAATATTGCTGATTCTTTTACGAAGGCTCTCACGGCTAAAGTTTTTTAGAGTCACCTAGAAGGTCTAGGTTTACAATTTTTTCCCAACTAGGGCAAGTGGGAGTATTTTGTACAATGGGGTTTCAATACCCTAGTTTATTGTATTTACATTACTGTAATGTTTAATACTCCACAAGCTTTAGGTCAAGTGGGAGATTGTTGGGATTTATGCCCTAAACTTGTGTAATTTTTATCAATTAAATAAAGTGTTATTTGTTTTGATTAGATTACAGTCTTGCTTTTATAAATCCAATAAACTAAGCTCCAAGGTTATAACATTTATCTTGAAATCAGTGTAGTGGACACTATTTGGGTTGAGTTCAAGATTATAACCTAAATAGTCTATGGTATAAGAATAAGGTTCGAAACCTCATTCTGGTAACACCATGGATGCGGCCCACTTTGTAGTTAGTACAAATGAGGTAATCCTACTCATTCATGTAGTTGACATGCGAATGGGGACATCCTGTATGAAGAGTTCATATAAGACTGGATCGCAAATTATTAGTCTAACTAGTATAACACCGTTAACAGGATAAGACTAGTAATTTATAGATGGTCATTAGTGACGCCACCTGAATACTGAGCAAGTTAAGAACTCTTGCTTATAGGGGTTTGTCCATAGACTAGTATGGGTGAGAGTGGCTTGTAGCCGACTCAATAAGCCACCTTCTCAGGGAAAGAACCTCGTAGGTAGCTGAAAACTTAACAGTGCAAGATGGAATTACTCATTCCACTACTGAGAAATTAGATAGGTTGTTCCCTTAAGAACTGACTCCAGGTCTCTAACAACGGGGCCCCGCCCTCTATGAGGGTATGAGTCTAAGGGAGGACCTTAGACTTGTTGTTCATTAGAGGATCAGTGGTGCTTAAGGAGCAAAGAGGTAATCACAGGGGTAAAATGGTAATTTGACCCAGTTGTGATTACGAACAACCTGTGAAGGGTCGACTCATGGTTAATGACATTATCAGTGGACACAATGATATCTACAGTGAGGAGAGTGCAGCTACAAGTCTATTGTGGAGTGACTTGTAGTTAATGAATATTGATTAACTGGATCAAAGAGTTTAATCAGTTAATCTCACATCATTGGAGCTCATGATCTGTAGGTCCATTAGATCCCTCTGTTGGCTCAACATGGTAATATTGAGGGTATAAAGTTAGGAGTGAAATTGAAGTGTTCAATTTCATACATGAGGAGTTATATCAATTATATATGATATAATTGATATAATACATAGTTTTAATGTGAATTAGATTCATATATAAACTATACACTAAAGAGAGATTAAATGAGGGGTAGGATGGTCATTTCCATCCTATTTTCCTATATATATGGTTGCATGAGATGCAACTAGGTGAAGTGATTTTGGAAATCATTCTAATTTATTCCTAGCCTCTTTGTTGTTGTTGGAAAGGTTCCAAGACAACAAAGATCTCTCTCACAAAAATACCTCACATCTCCTAAAGGGAACCCACCTACCTCCCTCACCTAGAGAACAACGGAGAAGATCCGGTGGTCGTGTCTTCGTACGTCGGAGTTTTTGTTGCTTAGATCGTGACCGTGGGAGAGTGGAGCACTTGAATAAAGGTCCTTCAAAGGTAAATTCTTGTTGTCCATACTCTTATTTTATGTTTAATCTTTGTTATATGTTCTTGAATTAATCGTTGTAACTAAATCAAGAGCGCGCGATTCGCAATCGCTTCCGCTGCGGGGACTTAGATTCCCTTTATTAGATAGGTTGTTCCCTTAAGAACTGACTCCAGGTCTTGAACAACGGGGCCCCGCCCTCTATGAGGGTATGAGACTAAGGTAGGACCTTAGACTTGTTGTTCATTAGAGAATCAGTGGTGCTTAAGGAGCAAAGAGGTAATCACAGGGGTAAAACGGTAATTTGACCCAGTTGTGATTACGAACAACCTGTGAAGGGTCGACTCATGGGTAATGACTATATCAGTGGACACAATGATATCTACAGTGAGGAGAGTGCAGCTACAAGTCTATAGTGGAGTGACTTGTAGTTAATGAATATTGATTAACTGGATCAAAGAGTTTGATCAGTTAATCTCACATCTTTGATGCTCATGATCTGTAGGTCCATTAGATCCCTCCGTTGGCTCAACATGATAATATTGAGGGTATAAAGTTAGGAGTGAAATTGAAGTGTTCAATTTCATACATGAGGAGTTATAACAATTATATATGATATAAATGATATAATATATAGTTTTAATGTGAATTAGATTCATATATAAACTATATACTAAAGAGAGATTAAATGAGGGGTAGGATGGTCATTTCCATCTTATTTCCCTCTATATATATGGTTGCATGAGATTCAACGAAAAAAAAAAAGTGATTTTGGAAATCATTCTAAGTTATTCCTAGCCTCTTTGTTGTTGTTGGAAAGGTTCCAAGACAACAAACCATCTCTCTCACAAAACACCTCAATTTTCCTAAAGGGAACCCACCTTCCTCCCGCACCTAGAGAACAACGGAGAAGATCCGGTGGTAGTGTCGGTGTTCGTACAAGTTCGAGTTGTTGTGATCTTGATCGTGAGAGAGGAGGAGCACTTGAAGAAAGGTTCTTCAAAGGTAATTTCTTGTTGTCCATTCTATTATATATGCTTAATCTAGTTTTCATGTCCTTGAATTTACCGTTGTAACTAAATTAAGAGTGCGCGATTCACAATCGCTTCCACTGTGGGGACTTCGATTCCCTCCAAAAGAAGGCTATCTGACGCACTCGATTCCATGAAGATGTTGAAACAAACTTTGCAGGGAACTTTGCAGGTAAAAATGCCACAGAAAATGCAGGTGAGAACGCTGGAGACTTGGCAAGCAACTTTGCCGGAGACAATGCAGGACACAATGCAGCTGCAAGGCAACAACATTCTACAACCATGGAGGCAATACAAGTTGAACTAAAGAGAATGCAAGATGACAATAGGATGTACTGGGCCTATGTGAAGGAGATAGATGTTGCCATCAACAACACACTTGCGAGCCTGACTAAGGGCAAGGGGTCAGATTTCCTGAATTCCCTGATGACCTGCTCGCCAACCCGGCATGGATGAAGAAGATGCCACCAATTAGGGACTACAACCGACCTCGTCTCAAAATCATTTGTCTTTAATTATTTTTCAGACTTTGTGTTTGTTTATTTTATTTGCCTTGGATAATTTTTATTTCTGTTCCTTTGAATTATTATTATTTTGAACTTGCAATTTTTAGAATTTTTCTTTTTCTTTTTATTTATGAATTTATTTGCATGGAGTTTTTATGAGTTTAGTAGTTCGAAAGAAGCAAAACCTTTATGATGATAACTGGTGAAAACTCAACTCATTAAACATTCGATACTTTTTTGCAAATAACAACAAAACTGCTGAACTATCCTTAGCATATGTTTTTCTTCCTCATTAGGTCATGTCCTAGAACATAAGGAACGTCTTGTTTGCAGAATATATAGGCATTAAATCACCACTGTGATCATACTTAGTCAATGAGGACATTGCCTAACTTAAGTTCTGGGGGGAGAGTTTTGCTGGTAAAAATGCAGTTGCATTTTATCTTACATTTTCTGAATGACATGTATTGAAAATTTTTGTATTAAGTAGCCCCTCCTTTGTCCTTGTACTTTGCAACCCCAATCCAATGTAATAACTTCCAAAAAAAAATTCTTAGTTTTATCAATTGAGAAATGCTTGAGCAAATTCTGTCGAAGAAGGATCCTGTCTAAAGCTCAGGTACTTATGCTGGTCGTAGGAAACACCTGTACCTTGGGTTCTACCTAGAAATTTGTTTGAAAACTTCGAAAATTTGAAAGAAATAGGGATAAGGAGGGATACTCCATTGCCAGAAGCAACCAAGTAACCAGGGGAAGTCATGACACACATGATTGTCTCTCCATGAAGGATCGTTTCAAGGAATGAGTAATTACAATACGTGATGTGTGCTCATAGTCAGCCACCTTCACCATAAAGTGTCGGTGAGGTTGAGCGAAGGCACAATTGACTTAGGAAAAAATAAACACTCGCAAAAAAAAAAAAAACAAAGGCAGTAAGAGAAATCAAGTTTGGGGGAGAGTGTCATGAAACTTATATAGAAAGTAGACATGACCGAACAAAGGTGATAGTGGTGTAGTCATAATGAGAATTTGAGAGAAAAATACTAAGGCTAGTTAATTGGTGATGGCGTTGGTTGTGAAAGTCAATGTTATGAGTTTGAGACACCCCTGAGAACATGTTGTGGTTCTTTCTGATTACTAAACTTAAAGATTACCAAAGTTTGTTTGATTGCTTGTGATTGTTTGAGGACAAGCAATGGCTTAAGTTTGGGGTGTGATAATCCTCATTTATGTGGATTATTTAGTTATTTACTGAGTCATTTTTTGTCTAATTTATTCAAATTTTTATGTTATAGCAAGCTTAAATTATCTTTTGAAGTGAAATTACTAAAGTTTGCTAAATTATTGGGAAAATAAGAATTGAAAAAAAATGTGTGAAAACAAACTAATTTGAGGTGTTTTTGTAGGACAAGAATAGCAGAAAAAATGTCAGAGGAAATATAATTGCATTGTTACCAGCAAAGTTGAACAAAAATGCTAGACACAATGTTGGACAAAGTTGCTGTCAAAGTTCCAAACTTAAGGAGCACGCCTCAAATTTCAAATTTGCAAGATTCTTGGAGATTTCCACCCACTTTTGGAAAAAATATTGCGTAAACTTATACTCAATCAATTACCCACGATTTGAGGACGAAGTCTTAGATGAAAACCCTACTTTCTTCATCTACAAAAAGGCCACAGTCGAGGGTTTTGAGTAAGGCGAAGAGGAGATTCAAAGCTCAACTTCTCTCCAGTTTTTATTCTCATTTTCCTTCTATTTTTCTGCACATTTTTATACTCTTTTACAACAGCTATTTCATTCTTCTTCTAGCAAGTTGTACTCTTTTTTTATTTAGTTGTAAAAACCCGAGTTAATCCTTTTTTGAGAAAGCCTTAGAGGTTAAGATTTTAACCCAAGTGTGGGTAGAATCGATTAACGAAGGGGGTTAGAGTTGTTCTTTATTTTTTGTTGTCCTTACTGTTTATGCACTTTAAATTCACTAAAGTTTCAGTTTCCCTTCCTTCTATTTTGCAGTGTTCATACTTTGTTTGAAAAACTCGTTTTGGGAGCAAAAATAACAGGAAATCGAGAGCTTTCTTCCAACATACGTTACTGATTTTTCTCTTCCTTTTCCTTTATTATTTTTCTTCACTGTTTGGTTACTTACAGAAGTTTGGGTTCTTTGATTTTTTCGCAAATAAAAGGAAGAAACCGAGCCTCTTGTGTATTTTTTATTTTACCGTTTATTTTCATTTATTTCATTTCTGTTTTTCATTAATCTCCAACCTATAAAATTATGTTTTCTCTTATTTTATTCATGAGTTAATTTCCTCTTTAGGGGTTCAAGTGTGAATGCCCTAAAAGAGAGATGTCTAGCTAAAAGTAACAAGGTAGTTGTGTTTGTTGGGATTTATGCCCTAAAACTTGTAGTTTGTAAATAATGTTCTAATTAAATCAATAAAGAGTTATTGTTGTCAATAAAGAGTAATTGTTTATCATTATTTACTATACTTTCTTATCTTAACCCTAAATCCAATAAACTAACATCCAAGGTTGTTATATGTCTCTTGAACTGAATGTAGTGGACAGATAAGGATCTCAGTTCGAGATACAGCCTAAAGGGTCTATAGTAAGAGGATAAGGCTTGGGTACTTTATCCTGGTAATACTATGGATATGAACCACTTTGTATTTGATACAAACACAGTAATCCTAACGTGTTCATGTAGAGGACATGTGAGTGAGGATATCCTATGTAATGAGATTGCATAAGACCGGACCACGAAATAATAACCACTAGATGTAATTCCGTTGACTAGTTAGGTTTCTATTTCAATAGGATAACCTAGGCAACTTGATCTCAATCCTGAGCAGGTTACGAACTCCTGTTTGCGAGGGATTATCCTTTGACTAGTATGGGTGAGAATGGTCAGATTCGCCGATTCAATAACCCTACCTTCTTGGAGGACAAGACCGAGCAGGCGGCTAGGGACTTAACCTAGTAAGAAGGAATTCACTCCTTCTCGCCTATTAGGGTAAGTAGATAAATGTTCCCTTAAGTGGTGTCTCCGGGACTACAATAAAGGGTCCGACCCTCTCATTGGTCTGAGAGGGACTTATGTTTCCTAGTAGGATCACAAACAAATTGTTCATTAGAGAAGCTGATAGCATGCAAATATGCTATCTTATTTCTATATTTTAGCTAGTTTTTATACTTAAAACATGGGTTTTCATGGCATTTTATGGTTATTTTCAGGAAATTGAGCTTGAGAAGCAAGAATTGAGTGTTTTAAGACTATTTTGGTGCAATTTGGAACATGTGTATGCTTAATTGAAGACCCAAGAAAAATATAGATGTATTTTGAGTATAAAAAGTAAACTTAGAGATTCTACATCGAATCACGATTCCAACGCATCAAACCGGAGGTCATTTGGACAACCGAGCGAAAAGATATGACAAAAATGGTCATGATGGGTTGGTTAAAAGAGCACTGTACGCTGTTGCAACGCCATGACGACGTTGTTGCAACGCCGTACCGAAAAACCTATAAATACAACATGTTGTTTTCATTGCAAGGGGAGCCGAATTTGGTAGTTTTTAGCCCTAATTTTGAAATACACACTCTAAGGGGAGAAAAAAGAGCATTCCTTAGGAGCCAAAGCGTTTGTGGTGGTTCGAGATCGTGACGGGAGCTCGGGAACGAGGGACCAACATCGACACATAAGTTTATTTCTCTTCCTTTTAGTTTGTAATTGAGTTTAAAGACTTTTCCTATGACTTTAGCTTGTTTTTATGGTGATTTTGATAGCTAAACGTTGTAGTTGGAATTTGATTAGCATGTTTTAGATTTCTTTAATTATGTATTGAACTTTGTTATGTTATTTATTTTTGGCAATTCGTTCTTAATTTCATAAATCTTGTTGGTTTAAGTGGACTCGAGAGGAAGAAACTTAGATTAGAGCAAAGTTGTCAAAATCCTTAGAAATCTAGCATGAGAATGACCTAAAGCTCTTTGGAAAACACATAAAAAAATTGTTTAATGTCGTGCATGCTTTTAAAATTCATAAGGAAACATTAGAATTTATCGTGTGTGCGAGACTCACTACGGATCGAGAGATTCTCTTGAATATTTTCACTTCTTCTTTATAAATTCATAATATTAGTTCATTGCATGTGTTAAATAAGGAATTAACTTGTAAAATCATCTTCCTTCAATTCTATCATATTCGTGTCTCCAATTGTACATTTTTTTCTATCTTTGTTTTCACTATCCATCAAAATTTGTTGCTTTAGATAAAATTGAGAATAAGTATCTTGGTAATTAATTAATCTAGAAACCCCTTCCCGAGGACGATACTTGGAACACTAAATCACTATACTAAAACTTGACCCGTACACTTGCGGTATTTTAAAATTATTTTACGCAACAAGTTTTTCGCGTCATTGCCGGGGAATGGCGATTATTTAGATTGATTATATTGGGAGAAAATTCGAGATTTTAGACTAAAGTTTTTTTTTTCCTTTTGTGTTTTTTTTTCTTATTTATTTTTTCCCTTATTTATTTATTTTCCTTATTTATTTTTTTTTCCTTATTTGTTTTCTTTCCATATTTGTGTGTTTCCTTTTGTGTTTTTCTTACTTTAGTTTTTCTTTTTCTGTTTTTTCCTTAATTGTTATTTTTCTTTTTTGTTTCTTTTGTGTTTTTGTTTCTTTTTTTGTTTCTTTCCTTATTTTATTTGTTGTTTTTCCTCTTTTTTTTTCTTTTTCCTTATTTGTTTTTTCCTTATTTCTTCTTTTTCCTCTTTTTCCCTTTTTTTGTTTTCTTCCTTTTTTTCTTTCCTTATTTCTTTTTTTTCCTTCTTTATTTCTTTTTTTTCTTATTTGATGTTTTTCTTTTTTGTTTCTTTCCTTTTTTATTTTTTTCTCCTTATTTGTTTGTTTATTTTTTTTTCTTAATTTAGTCTTGTGTATTGTTCGAGTCTTTGTCTCCTGTTTTGGTTGTGTTGATTGTGTGTAAAGGTTTAGATTTGAATTGTCGTGATTTAAAGTATGACTTTTCATGACCATAATTTTTCGCCAATGTATTATCCTTCTCATGATCCTAGGTATGTGAATCATGATTTATCTTGATGCAAAATGTCTAATCCTTACCATTCTGAATCTATGATTTATGAAAATTCTTTTGATGGTAATCATATAGGCATTTAGAACCAAAATTTTTCCTACCCCAACCAATCTATAGAAAACTCTTCTCTTGTGGATTTATTAATGGAATATACTTTTGAGTTGAGAATAAAAAATGTGTTTCATGCTGAATTAGAAAGGTTGGATAGGTTAGAAGCTAAAGTGGTAGAACTTGGGGCAATAATACATGGAAGGACTCATATCTTAATCAATTGGCGGAATCCCTTAAGGCCCTACAAGAGCAAATTCTTTATCTTGCCACTGAAGAGGAGCAACCTAGGAGGACTTATTCATATGATAGTGAAAGTGAGTTGGAGGAGACAAAAACACACTGAAAAAAACAGTTTGTGAGGTAGACAATGGTAATACAATCACTTCCACAGAAGGAATTCAGGTGATAGAGTTTGAGGCTGAAAAGTCTCCCCTCCCTTTATCTACAAACGTTTCTTATAATCTTCATAACCATTTTTCTTATACTCACGTGTCTTGTTTTGATTTTTATTCTTTTATTTCGATCAACAAAAATAACAAAAACATTTTCCTTTCAGTTGCCCAGGAAAAAAAAGATAGCCTTTTAGACTTAGAAGGCTATATCGATTCAAGCAAAAAGGGCCCGAAGAAATACGAGCAGTTTTATGTGTCTTGATGTCAATCATAAGTTACAGTCTAGCTAAAGACGTTAAAGAAAGTGCTTCTTGGGAGGCAACCCAAGTTTTATGTTTTAGTTCTTTGAAACTTTTTTTCCGTTTTTGTTTTAGTTGTTGGCTTTCTTACTAGTTTGTTTGTTTTACTTTGTTAGGTGGTCGATGTCTTCCCACGTGAACCCCATGCTCCTGTTCCGCAATACTTCATCTCACGTGATTTAGTCATCCAAGGAATTCAGAAAAAAATAAAAATCTCCATTACTCAGGACAGTATTGTTCACTCTTACCCTTTTTACTTTATTTGAGTTTATTTTGCAAACATTGGGGGCAATGTTTAGTTTAAGTTTGGGGGTGGGATGTTGTTTATCTATTGTGACTGTCCTGAGTATGTGATGAATTACTGATTGATTTTATGCATAAGTATGATTAGGATGGCCAAGGATGAGATTTAATTAAAAAATTTTGTGATTCTGCTGAAACTTGAGAACATGATATGAATTTGAGTTAATTTAAAAATTTTCTTGAGCTTTTCCTGCACTATTATGCACATAGCTTGTGTTCCTGTAGTTTTGAAATGCTTAGAAAAAAGTTATTAGGTTTAGAAGTTTGATGTCACCTCGATAGGTCTGAGAACTGATTTGAGAAGTAAACTGCAGGATAGGGTGAATGACAATATGAAGTGCATGATCTGTAAAATTTGTGCATTTGTGAAAAATTTTGTTTTGTTTATGTTGTTTAGTTTGTTAAAGGAAAAAAATTGTGAGGACAAAAAGAGTTACCTTCACTGTGATCAGTTAGGCCACTCATTGAGCGAGTGCTCTGGGTAAGGGTCCCTATAGTGGATGTGTGAAAGCTAGTGCCCTTGCACACACAAAAAAAGAGAAGAAATTAGAAAAAGTGACAAAAAAAAGTGATCAAGTACTGAGTAAATTTGTTTATTTCTTGAATATGGGGAGACTCTAAGATTAGAAATTATGACCAGTGTAGGGGGAAGTTGAATGGAGAACCTAATAAAGTTGTTTCAGGCTTAGTAGAGATGAAAGGAAAGGAGGCTAATCACACACACACGTAGGAACACTTAGGAAAAGTTTTAAATTGATTGTTGAAGTATCATGTTTGATTGTTTCTCATGATTGTTAAATTTCCATCTAAATCTCTGAGTCTTGAATCTGATATATGCATAAGAAAGATCTTATAGTTTAATTTCATTTTGCTCGGGACTAGCAAAAGCATAAGTGTGGGGGTATTTGTTAGCATGAAAATATGCTATCTTATTTCTATATTTTAGCTAGTTTTTATACTCAAAACATGGGCTTTCATGGCATTTTATGGTTATTTTAAGGAAATTGAGCTTGAGAAGCAAGAATTGAGTATTTTGAGACTATTTTGGTGCAATTTGGAACATTTGTATGCTTAATTAAAAACCTAAAAAAATCTAGATGTATTTTGAGTATAAAAAGTATACCGAGAGATTCTACATCGAATCACGATTCCAACGCATAAAACCGGAGGTCATTTGGACACCCGAGTGAAAAGATATGACAAAAATGGTCGCAGTGGGTTGGTTGGCAGCAGGCACAGCGTTGCAACGCCGTACCGAAAAGCCCTATTAATACAACATGGTGTTTTCATTGCAAGGGGAGCCGAATTTGGTAGTTTTTAGCCCTAATTTCGAAATACAAACTCTAAGGGGAGAAAAAAGAGCATTCCTTAGGAGCCAAAGCGTTTGTGGTGGTTCGAGATCGTGACAAGAGCTTGGGAACGAGGGACCGACATCGACACATGAGTTTATTTCTCTTTCTTTTCGTTTGTAATTGAGTTTAAAGACTTTTCCTATGAATTTAGCTTGTTTTTATGGTGATTTTGAGTACCTAAACGTTGTAGTTGAAATTTGATTAGCATGTTTTAGATTTATTTAATTATGTATTGAACTTTGTTATGTTATTTAATTTTGGCAATTCGTTCTTAATTTCATAAATCTTGTTGGTTTAAGTAGATTCGGGGGAAAGAAACTTAGATTAGAACAAAGTTGTCAAAATCCTTAGAAATCTAGCATGAGAATGACCTAGAGCTCTTTGGAAAACTCATAAAAAAGTTGCTTAATGTCGTGCATGTTTTTAAAATTCATAAAGAAACTTTAGAATTTATCGTGTGTGCGAGGGTCACTACGGATCGAGAGATTCTCTTGAATATTTTCACTTCTTGTTTATAAATTCATAATATTAGTTCATTGCATGTGTTAAATAAGGAATTAACTTGTAAAATCATCTTCCTTCAATTCTATCATATTCGTGTCTCCAATTGTACATTTATTTTCTATCTTTGTTTTCACTATCCATCAAAGTTTTGTTACTTTAGATAAAATTGAGAATAAGATCTTGGTAATTAATTAATCTAGAAACTCATTCCCGAGGACAATACTTGGAACTCTAAATCACTATACTAAAACTTGACCCGTACATTTGCGGTATTGCAAAATTATTTTACGCAACAGGAGCACTGGGACATAAGGTAAAAGATGTAACCTAGGGGTAAAACGGTAATTTAACCCAGTTGGTGTTACGAACATTCAAGAAGGAATTGCTTGGTGCAATTGGTCAATATCCGTGAACACAGAAATATATCTGCAGTGAGAAGAGTGCAACTGCGGGACTTTAATGGAGTGTTCCCGCAGTTAACGAATGTTGATTAGGAGGTTAATGAAATTAACCAAATAATCTCGTATCGTTGGAGCTTCTGATCTGAAGGTCCATTAGGTTCACCTTCCAGCTCGTAAAGGGTTCTTAAATCATTTGAATTTGAAGTGTTCAAATTCAATTAGAGAATAAACATTCATGTATACAAATACATTATAATATAAAGTTTTAGAACTTTAAAGTATAAATTTAATTTGAATATGATTCATATTAAATAATATGAGAGAATTAAATATTTGAAGGAGTTCAAATATTAATTAAATGTGAATGACATTCATATTTAAAAAGTATAGGTTAAAATTTAATGTACATAAGATGTGCATTAAAACCATAGGTGAGAGGGAAAATTGATTAAATGTGATTTAATCTAAATTAAATATATGATATTTAATTTATTTTTAATTAAATGTGATTTAATTAATTTATTTAGTAATTAATATGATAAATTATTGTTTAAATAAAATAGAAAAATAAAAAGGAACGTGTCGGAGAACACGCTCCCCACTTCCCCTCTACTTCCTTATCGATAGGGTGTGGGTGGAAGTGTCCCTCTGGCTTTATCTTCTCGATATTGAAGAGAATAGGGGTTGATCGATCAGAGCACTTGATGCAATTGAGAATTGCAAAATACAAGAATTCTCTCTCAACAATAATTCTCTTCCTCTTCCAATTGTTGGCTCCTTCCCACAAAGGAGAGATCTAAGTAGACACTCAGAGATATAGATGGTTTTCCTATTGGTAGTGTCCTCCTGTATAGAGGAAGAACTTTACTGTTGTTGAACTGTACAATTTGGAGAAGCAAGGAATTGCAGTTGATAATGAGACTACAGAGGTAATCAAGTTTCTCCCTTTGGTCTAGATTGTACAGCATGTTAATTTAAATTTAATCCATGCCTTTCATATTGCTCATCTGTGTTTAATGTTGCAAATGTATGGGTTTTTGGAGTAAACCAAAAACAATCAAGCAAATACGATTTTAACACCACGTTTCTGAAAGAGTGTATATTAAGAAAGCGAAAGCAATTTCGGATCTTGAACACTCTAAGTTGATCAATTTTACAAATAAAAAGCATGCTCAAAACTTGAAAAACAGATGGATAGAAAACTCAACTTTGAAGATCAAATTCTCTTCACCCGGTGGACCATTTGCAACATAAACACTTCGTGGACCACCTCTAGTGTCTTCCCTACTATCCTCAGGCATTGGATTGTGGGATCCTAGATTGACAGAAATTTGAAGAGAAAGGGAGAAAGGTTCAAAACTGAGAACTCGGAAAGTTTTTCTCAAATTCTACTTAATCCACTCATTTCTTCTCTAATTAAAGGCCATATCTAGCTTCTTTAAGCTAGGAGAAGAAGGCAGCAAGAAGATGATGAGGATTAAGCAAGAAAGTGGTGGGCAATTTCGGTGAATTTGACTTTCAAAGAAGCTTATTCACCTATTTGTGTATTTGGTCCTTTTTTATTCAAAAATGAATTTGAATTTCTTTTTAATTTTAATTCAAAATCAACATAATATTAAAAATAAATTTATTAATTTAATTAAAAAAATTAATTAATTAATTATAAATAATTATTTAATTTAATATCAAATATCAAATTAAATAATTAGACTAATCCCGATTTCTTTAATCGACCGTTTGAATATGAATCTCTATTCATGTTATAAACCGAATCAATATTTAAATAATATTAAAATATGTCCACCTCTTCTTTATCATAGTTTAATTCATAATTAAACTATGAAACGTTAAATATATCACATATAATTAACGCTTTCTCCCAAAATCAAATTTGAACAATTCAAATTCTTTTCTCT
Organism: Trichosanthes cucumerina; assembly: GCA_036507285.1. Taxonomy (NCBI): domain Eukaryota; kingdom Viridiplantae; phylum Streptophyta; class Magnoliopsida; order Cucurbitales; family Cucurbitaceae; genus Trichosanthes; species Trichosanthes cucumerina. Next base: position 82,866,043 of record CM071835.1, on the reverse strand, counting down.
CAAATTGTTACAAGGCTTAGTCCGAGCTAGTAAGGGGACCTAATGGACCTAAATAGCATGAGCTCCAACGATACGAAAGTAACCGACCAAACTCTTTAGCCTAGCTAATCAACAATGGTTAACCACCGGGACACTCCACTAAAGCCTAGTGGTTGCACTCTCCTCACTTTAGATATATTTCTGTCCACTCGATATAACCATGATTAGTAAGTCGATCCTTCATATTACAGCTGAGTCAAATTATCGTTTTACCCCTGTAATTACTTCTTGTTCCTTATGTCCCACTGATCCTCTAATGAACAATTGGTTTGTGGTCCAATAAACCAAATCCTTCTCGGACCAATGAGAGGGGTGGGCCCTTTGTTCAAGACCCGGAGTCAGCACTTAAGGGAACAACCTCTCTACTAATCCCTAAAGCAGGTAGGAGTGAATTTCATCTTGTAGAACTGTGTTCCCAGCTTTCTAGCCGATCTTATCCCTGAAATGGGAGGCTTATTGAGTCGGCAATCTCATGCCACTCTCACCCATGCAAATCTAAGGATAATCTGAATAAACAGGAGTTCATGGCACGCTCAATATTAAGATCGAGTTACCTTGGTCATTGTATGAATATAGTAAGGTAAGACAGTAAACGGAGTTATAGAGTCTAAGTGACTATTTCTCGGTTCAGTCTTATGCAAGCTCATTGCATAGGGCGCCCCCACTCGCATGTCTGCACATGAACGATTCGGGATCACATCGTTTGTACTTTACAAAGTGGGTCGCGCCTATAGTGTCTCCAGGATAAGGAACTCAACCTTATCCCTATACAATAGACCGTTCTGGCTATAACTTGAACATGATTCACTTTTTTGTCACACATAAAGTTCAAGTATACATCCTATAGTCATGGGTTCTTTATTGGATTAGGGTTTCAAAATATACAATTCGCTTTACTCAATAACATCTTTATTTGAATAAATCTCAATAGCATCTTTATTGCAAAATAGAATATACTTTCAGTTTACAAACCCACGAGTTTTAGGACATAAAACCCAACAAACTCCCACTTGGACTAAAACGCCAGTGGAGTCAAACATGCGGAGTAAGAAAACTGCCCTACTGTACAACCCATAGTCCTAGACTCTCTAGGTGTCCCTCAAACACTTTAACCGTGAGGGGCTTTGTAAACGGATCAACACTGTTATGCTCCGAAGCAATTTGTGTGACAATCACGTCTTCTCGGGTCACAATCTCCCTGATGAGATTGTATTTGCGCTCAATATGCTTTCCGCAATAATGGCTTCTAGGCTCATTAGAATTTGTCACTGCACCATTATTATCACAATAAAGGGTGATAGGCAAATTCATATTTCGAACAACTTCCAAATCAGTAAAAAAATTTCTAAGCCATACAACCTCCTTCGCTGCTTCGTAAGTTGCGACATACTCAGCCTCCATGGTGGAGTCAGCAATACAACCTTTGTTTATACTCTTCCATACTATAACTCCTCCATTACGAGTGAACACTTATCCCTATGTGGATTTCCTCGAATCAACATTAGTCTGAAAATCAGAGTCAGTGTATCCTGCAAGGATCAAATCCTTTGTGTCATACACAAGTATATAGTCTCTTGTTCTCCTAAGATACTTGAGGATATTCTTAATGACAGTCCAATGATCATATCTTTGATTGGAATGATACCTGCTGACAATTCCCACTGCATAGCATATGTCGGGTTGAGTACATCATATGGCATACATCAGACTACCGACAACTGATGCATAGGGAATGCGTCTCATATCCTCAACTTCTTGAGGTGTCTTAGGGCGTTGTTCCTTCGACAAATGAATTTCATGCCTGAAAGGTAATAAACTCTTCTTGAAATTCTGCATCTTATATCTAATCAACATTTTGTCAATATAATGATGGGAATTACATTCCCTTGAGCAATGGAAACGTGATTAAAACCGTAATTGCTCGTTTTCTTTTGTTTACTTCAAATACCAATACATTGGGTAAAAACAGAGACAAGCATTTTAATTACTAATCTAATTTGGCATGGATCTAAACATGCAAACATATGCTGTAAAAGCTTAAACTAAAAGTAAGTAACAATTACCTTTGTAGTTTCTCAGCAGCAGCAACTCCTTACTCCTCCAAAATTTGCAGCAACACATCAAATTTTTTCTCCTCATTCTTTCAACAGGACACTACCACAAAGAGAACCTCCTATTCTCTGAGTTTCTAGATTTATCCTTGGTGGGATGGAATCAACAGTTGATCAAAGGAAGGGAATTAGAGAGAGACAATTTTTCTTTTGCAATTCACCGAATTACAAGAATGATCGATCGATAATCATCTAACAAAGGATTGTATCGAGAGATAACTTCCCCCACTCCCTATCGATAGGGAGTTGGAGGGAAGTGGGGAACCTGTCCTCCTGACACGTTTCCATTTATTTAATATTAAATTTAAATAATAATAATTAATCTAATTAATTATTATATATATTATTAAATGATATTTAATTAAGATTAAATCATATTTAATCATATTTTTCCCTCTAACCTATAGTTTTGATGCACATCTTAAGCACATTAAATTTTAACCTATAGTTTTTAAATATGAATCACATTCACATTTAAATTAATATTTGAACTCTTTCAAATATTTAATTCTCTCATATAATTTAATATGAATCATATTCACATTAAATTTATAATATAAAGTTCCAAAACTTTATATTATAACATATCTATATACATTAAATTTATTCCCTAATTGAATTTGAACATTTGAAATTCAAATGATCTAAAAACTCTTTAGAGCTAGAAGGTGGACCTAATGGACCTACAGATCAGAAGCTCCATCGATACGAGATTATTCGGTTAATCTCATTAACCTCCTAATCAACATTCGTTAACTGCAGGAACACTCCACTAAAGTCCCGCAGCTGCACTCTTCTCACTCCAGATACATTTCTGTGTCCACAGATATTGACCAATAACAACAAGTCAATCCTTCACGAATGTTTGTAACACGAGCTAGGTCAAATTACCGTTTTACTCGTAGGTTACATCTTGTACCTTAAATACCAGTGCTCCTCTAATGAACAATTTGTTTGTGGTCCTACCAACAAACAGAAGTCCATCTCGGGCCAATGAGAGGGTTGGGCCCTTTGTTCAACTCCCGAAGACACCACTTAAGGGAACATTCATCTACTTACCCTAGTAAGCAGGAAGGAGTGAATTCCATCTTGTTAAGTTAAGTCCCCAGCCGCTCACTCGGTCTTGTCGCCAAAAAGGTAGACATACTGAATCGGCGAATCTGACCACTCTCACCATACTAGTCAAAGGACAATCCCTCGCAAACAGGAGTTCATAACCTGCTCAGGATTGAGGTCAAGTTGCCTAGGTCATCCTAGTGAAATAGAAACCTAGCTAGTTAACGAAGTTACATCTAGTGGTTACTATTTCGCGGTCTGGTCTTATGTAATCTCATTACATAGGATATCCCTACTCATATGTCATCTACACGAACACGTTAGGATCACAGTGTTTGTATCATATACAAAGTGGGCCACATCCATAGTGTTATCAAGGTAAGGTACCCAAACCTTATCCCCTTACTATTGACCCTTTGGGTTGTATCTCGAACCGATATACATTATATGTACACTACATTCAGTTCAAGAGACATTTTACATCCTTGGATATTTAGTTTATTGGATTTAGGGTTAAAACAAAGGGCAATATCGTAAATAACGAACAATAGCTCTTTATTGAAATAATAACTCTTTATTACAATAATTAGAACAAAATTTACGAACTATGAGTTTTAGGGCACAAACCCAACAAACTCCCACTTGAACTAAAACTCTAGTGGGGTACATCAAAAACTAAAACAGTGGTTACAGAGATACAAAAACAATAAACTAGGGCATCCATATACCCATTACATATCTCCCACTTGCCCTAGATTAGCCTATGTACATATCTCGTAGACCTAGACTTTCCAGATGACCTTCGAACACTTTAGTCGTGAGAGTCTTTGTAAATGGATCAACAATGTTGTACACCAAAGCGATCTTCGTGACTGTCACATCTCCTCGTTGTACTATGTTCGTATCAGGTGATACTTCCTCTCGATGTGCTTGCCTCGCTTATGGTTGTGAGGTTCCTTTGAATTGGCTACCGCACCACTGTCGTCACAGTATAAGGTGATGGGAAATTCCACATTTGGAACAACTTGTAAATTAGTAATGAATTTTCTTAGCCAAATAACTTCTTTAGTTGTTTCACAAGCAGCGACATACTCAGCCTCCATCGTGGAGTCTGCGATGCATACTTGCTTGATGTTTTGCCATACTATAGCTCCCCCGTTAAGGGTGAAAACTGATCTCGATGTAGATTTCCTAGAATCCTTATCGGTCTGAAAATCAGAATCAGTGTATCCAGTAAGGATCAAATCCTTAGTCTCATACACAAGTGTATAGTCTCTCGTTCTCCTAAGATACTTGAGGATATTTTTAACTGCGGTCCAGTGGTCTAATCCCGAATTGGGTTGGTACCTACTGAATATTCCCACTGCATAACAAATGTTTGTCCTCGTGCATAGCATAACATACATTAAGCTACCTATTGCAGAGGCATAGGGAATACATCTCATATCCTCAACTTCTTGAGGTGTCTTAGGAGACTGTTCCTTAGACAAATGAAATTCATGCCCTCTTGAAATTTTGCATCGAATATCGGGCCAAGATTTTTTCGATATAAGATGCTTGTGACAGAGCTAGCGTTCTGTTCTTGCGATCCCTGAAAATTTGAATCCCAAGAACATACTGCGCCTCTCCCAAATCTTTCATTTGGAATTGGGTGGTCAGCCATTTCTTTATGTTAGTTAGGTATCCTACACCATTCCTAATGAGTAGGATATCATCCACATATAGTACTAAGAAAGCTACTTTGTCGTTGATGATCCTCTTGTAAACACAACGTTCATCAACGTTTTGGTCAAAGCCATAAGACTTGATCGCAGTATCAAATCTTATTTTCCAAGATCTGGATGCTTGTTTCAACCCATAATTGGATCGATTGAGCTTGCAAACGTTTTTCTCCAGACCTTGGGTTATGAACCCTTCGGGCTGAGACATATAGATGCTCTCATCAAGATTTCCATTCAAAAAGGTAGTCTTGACGTCCATTTTCCAAATTTCATAGTCATAAAAAGCAGTTATGGCCAACAATATCCTTATAGACTTAAGCATAGCAACAGGAGAAAAGGTTTCCTCATAGTCAAATCCTTCCCTTTGGGTAAAACCCTTTGCTACAAGTCTGGCCTTAAAGGTCTGTACCTTTCCGATTGCGTCTCTCTTTCTCTTATAGATCCATTTGCACCTAATGGGTCTTACCCCTTTAGGTTGGTCTACAAGTTCCCAAACTGAATTGAAGTACATTGGCTCCATTTTTAGGTCCATGGCTTTTATCCATTGGTCCTTATCTACGTCATTCATTGTCTGTTTATAGGACAATGGATCCTCTGCACCGTCATCAAGTATGACAACTTGAGTTTCAGCTAAACCCAAGTAGCAGTCAGGTTGGGAAACAACCCTCCCACTGCATCAAGGCATTCCCAACAATTGAGAAGGACGAGATTGACTTGTTGTGTCGGCTTTTTTATCAACTCATGATGAAGGTCCAACTTGATCAACAACTCTTGTTGTCTCCTCTGTAGCTTCATTTAATACTAACTTACTACGCGGTTTATGGTTCCTCATGTGATCTTCCTCTAAAAAAGTGGCGTTTGTCGATACAATCACCTTATTTTCTTGTGGGTCGTAGAAAAGACCACCTCTCGTTTCTTTGGGATAGCCAACAAATTGGTGTAATCTTGAACGAGGTTCCAATTTCTTTGGGTTTGTCACCAACACGTATGTCGGACAACCCCAAATCCTGAAGTGTTGTAAAGTAGGTTTAAGCCCCTTCCATAACTCAAAAGGTGTTTCTGAAACACTCTTCGATGGAACAGTGTTCGAGATTTGAACCGCAATCTCTACTGCGTAACCCCAAAATGAGGCAGGCAATTGAGCATAGCTCATCATAAATCGAACCATATCTAACAAGGTTCTTTTTCTCCTTTTAGATGCACCATTCTGTTGTGGTGTATTAGGTGTCGAGACTTGAGATTGGATTCCATGTTCTATCAAATAGTCCTGGAATCTTAGATCCATATACTCTCCACCTCGATCGAATCGAACTATCTTAATGGTTTTTCCTAATGCATTCTCTACTTCAACCTTATACTCTTTGAACTTTTCAAGAGCCTCAGACTTATGATGCATTAGGTATAGATAACCATACCTCGAATAATCACCTATGAAAGAGATGAAATATTCGTACCCTCCACGAGCTTTAACATTCACCAGACCACAAAGATTCGAATGTATAAGCTCCAAGGGTTCTTTGGCTCTATAACCTTTTCCAGAAAAAGGTCGCCTATCTTGGGATGTATGTCCTCATCTCAAGTAGTTTGTAATATTCCAAGTTATAAATAAATAAGAGTTATTTATTTAAACTTTGTGTCTCGCATATTTCATACACTTAATCCAATAAACTAAGCTCCAGTGTCATTGTATTATGAGAGAACTAGAACTTGAACGGGGTGTAGTGGACACACAGGGAGGATCACGTTTGAGTTAATGACCGGAACGGTCTACAGTATACGGATAGGGTTGGAGACCTGATCCTGGATACGTTGTGGATGAGTCTCACTTTGTATTAGATACAAACGAGGTGATCCAGCTCGTTCATGTGGTTGACATGCGAGTGGGGGCATCTTGTGAAATGAGATTGTACAAGACCGGACCGTGAATTATTAGACTTACTGATGTAACACCGTTAACAATATAGAACTAATAAATTCATAGATGACCATTAGTGATTCGACCTTAATCCTGAGCGTGTTACGGACTCCTGTCTGCAGGGTCTGTCCTTTGACTAGTACGGGTGAGGGTATCTTCTCACTGGCAGGACCACGTGGGGAGCTGGAAACATGATACGCGAGATGGAATTCACTCGTTCCCAATTTAGAGAAACTAGAGGGGTTGTTCCCTTAAGTGTTTTCACCAGGGCTTGAACAACGGAGCCCCAGCCTCTCACTAGCCCGAGAGGGTTGTTGTTTATGGTTGGAACATACAACGTTGTTTTTCATTAGAGGAGCAGTGGGACTTAAGGAGCAAGAGGTAGACACATGGGTAAAATGGTAATTTGACCCAACAATGTCTACAAACAACCTATGAAGGGTCGACTCACGAGCATTGGTTATATCGATGGATACAACTTGTCCTACAGTGATGAGAGTGCAACTCTGGGCTTTAGTGGAATGTTACAGTAGCTAATGAATGTTGAATAACCGGGTCAAAGTGTTTGATAGGTTAGTCTCGGATCATTGGAGCTCGTCATCTGTAGGTCCATTAGGTCCCTCGGTTGACTCAAATTGGACAAATTGAGGGTTTACAGTTTGGTGTGAATTTGAAGTGTTCAAATTCATTATTTGGGTATTTATGTCATTTATATGTGATATAGATGACATAATATATAGTTTGATGTGAATGAGATTCATAATAAACTATAGTATAACCTAATTGATTAATTAGTGCTAATTGGAGAAATTGAATTGAGAGAAATTAAATTGAATGTGATTCAATTTAAAATTCCACAATTATGCAAATGAGATTTGTGTAATAAGGTATGAGATACCTTATATTATGTGATATGCAAATATGATTTTCATATCATATGGTTGTGGTAAAATTGTGATTTGGTGGAGATTTTAACTCTATCACACAATAGAATTTAAAGGCTTTGCAAGAAGATTTTGGTGAAAGAATTTCCATTTTTTTGGATTTTCATCCAAAGAGAGCTTCTCACCTTTCTCTCATTCTCTCTCAATTCTCTCTAAGAATTCTCCTCACCCAAAACTAAAGGGAGTCCCACCTACTTTCCCTCAACCTCCCGAGAACAATCGAGAAGGCATTTTGGAAGTGTCACACTGTTCGGTTCGAGGATCGAGTTCGTGGAGACTGTCGGTTCGAGAGGGATCGAGATCGTGATCAGAGGAGGAAAGCTTTGAAGAAGAGTTCTTCAACAAGTAAGTAAGATGTTACTTTCTGTTTTTCTTCTCCATATGCATGTTTAGCCTAGGATTAATGAGATTAATTCAGTTTTAAGATAAGAATTACACAACGAATCAACGGCGTTTCACAACGTCTTCCGCTACAGGAATTCCAAATCCCTTCAATTGGTATCAGATCCAATCGTTGCTCTTCGTTGTGTATTCTATGAATTCTAAAAATTAGGTGGGTAGCATTAATTTTCATGAGATGAATGTTAATGGTTTGCAATTTTGGATGTTTTCGATTTTTGGCACTTAGTTTAGATTTGAATTAAAGTTGATGAGATCAATGTAAAGGCCTGGTGTTTTGGGCAACAAAGACAAGTCAAACAAAAGTAAAGTTAGCATTCATGGAAGTGCCGAAGAAGGAGAGAGCAGGCAGCTGTGGTGAAGCCGGATGCTCGAAGCCATTTCCAAATATCTTTAGCGGTCGCAAAAGAGGTGATGGTGTATATGGGGCTCAAAGGAAGTACACAAGTCATCTCATTTCTCAGTCTTGGAAAGGTGACCCGCCGAAGACGGGAGCCCTTTAACATGTTTACGAGCAAAAGCCAGTAGTAGAGCGCCTTCATCGAGATTAGTTGGGTCCGTGTCGTCTGTGGCATGAGATGCTGTGAAGAAATCGGAGCGAAATTGGGCGAAAACGACGAAGAACAGCAAAGAGGTTTGTTGTTCTTTCAACGGTGTTGAGACGTTGTTCATCGGTGTCTCAACGTTGTCCATGTTGATCAAGGCGCGCTGCAGGCACAACGTTGCGACGCCAGACGCGACGTTGAAATGTTGACGACATTGAGAATGCAGGTTCAACGCTGAACGCTGCAACGTTGCAACGCTGGCCACGGCGTTGCAACGTTGTCGCGTAGTGGACGGCTCTAGCGTGCAGATCGTGCGGTTAGTGGCGTTAAGGGATGCGTGTGTGCGATAGTTCGAGCCCCAGTTGCAGCACGTTGTTAATTTAATTTATTTTCTTTTGTAAATTATTTTTTATAAATGTATTTTAATTTATTTTCTTAATTAATATTAATATAATTGTTATATTAATGTTAATTAATTAAATTTATGTTCCTAGGGTGCCAAAAATCAGTCTAATTTTTCTATTTATTTATTTTATGCATAAGATGTCTGAAATATTTATTATATGTGCATATAGTATGTCATATAGATTTAAAATCCCACCTTAGGTTACACATTTCATGCATCATATTTAATTATAAGAGTTATAATATATAGTATGCATGATAGGATTATATTATAAGAGTTATAATATAATGTTTGCATGATTTATTTTATTTAATATAAGTGTTATATTTCTTAGATTAAAAGCATGCTCATGCATTTAATTCATGTGATGAATGTATGTTATAGTATAGTATTATTCATGTGATGAATGGTCAAGCACTATAATATAGAAATGCATGTAACCTAAGTTAATTATTAGTTTTAATTTGTTTGGAACTTAAATAATTAGACTTAGGTTTTCTAGTTCTAATGAGATTAGAATTAGGAAATCAATATGACCTTTGAATGGAGACTGATAAGTAACTCTGTCTAAGGAAGGTTATGTTTAAGGCTGGGGTATTTAAGCTGACGCTTTGCGAAACACCCCTACCTAGGAACCGGGGTGGGAGTTAATTTGGTCTGGAGATTCATGGTTATATTCTCGTGAGTGTGGTTAATTAAGAGTTAATTAATTTACTCACATAGACCTAAGTTAATAATGTGATTATAGACTTAGGCTAATCCAATATAAGAGTTATATTGGTAGACTTAGGTAAATTTTAGCTTGTTTATCTAAGTCAATCCCGTTTAATTTAAAGTGCTGAGTGGGAGGAAATAAAGTGTATGAGATACATTTAATTTTCCGTCCATAAATCCCCGTTAAGTTCACACCGTGAGATCCATACTCGGCCTCGTTGCGCAAATCTGTCCCCGCACGGGTGGTATTTGTATGGGTCAATATTCAACGTCCCTTCCCCTCGTTGACTCGGTAAAGTGGCTTCATCACCCAAACCAACTGAGGGAAGTCGCATCTGTCCCATCACAAGCACCTACAATGTCATGATCACATTGGTTTACCCCTTTTTCTTTGGTAGTTCAACGGGCGATCGCCCCTCCAATAAGAAAATGTATAAATATGGAAACTTCTCTGCCATTTGGATCATAGAATTTATGGAGGAAATTGGGTTCTAAATTTCCAGAAACCATACGATTATATAGCCAAAGAATGGAGAGAGTAATTATAGTGAGTGGGAGCGGGACCTGTGAAAACGAGACCCACGGTCTCTTCTTTAGATTCACACTGTGAGACGCCTATGATCCGCCTGCTAGTTTGGCATGGACCAGACAATCCCTACGAAGGGCCTTGATCATGGGAGTCGGAACACCGTGAATTCCCGAAAGGGATACGATTTCCTTGTTGGTTTTCCTTCGTAGTCCTCCCTACGGCGGCTATTGTTTGGACGGATACATGGAATTTAAAGATAGAGGGTGACACTCACAAGATTCATTAAGAGTTAATGGATTCATACCGAAAAATGGTAACTGGATGCCTAATGGAATAAGAGTTATTCTAGTATTAGCGTCTGGTCGAGAAAGTCTCGTCCCAGAGGAGAAGTGGCTTTGTCTACCCTACGGTGGCAGTCATTCTAAACCTTTGGGGCATCATTGCAATTTTTAATGACCTAGAGATCATAGGATAAAAATTTGCTAAAACCTGATTGGATTTTTAAAGTTTTGCGAGACTAATACAAAGTTTTTCATTTTTCAGCAACAAAATGTCAAACGCTTTACTGTTGCTTTAGCTTCCGTTAAGTTAGTTGGCGATAATTTTTCGTGGAAAAATAATATTGACACGATTTTGGTAAATGACGACCAAGAGTTCGTGCTCACTGAGGAGGGTTTTTAGGTGCCCGGTCCAACAGTCCTATTCAACGATCTACAAACCTTCCAGCCCTTGGTGCAAACTAGGGGGCAGGAAGTTGAGGCAAGTGTTCCCTTTAGACCTTTTCACAGGGGTTTAACCTCTGAGACAAAGTTTGTAGAATCTTCAGACCCGAAAGGGAAGAAGGAGAAGTTGAAGGAGGTTAAGGTTGACTGCGTTGCTACCCTAAAAGGCATAGAGATCAAGGAAGTTGCAAGAAAGTGTTTCTACTACAACGGGGACGCACACCTGAAAAGGAGTTGTCCCAAGTTCCTTGACGAAAAGAAGAAAACATGTAAATGTGATTTACTTGTCATAGAAACTTGTTTAGTGGAGAGTAGTGACTCTGTCTGGATATTGGATTCAGGCGCTACTAACCACGTTTGCTCTTCTTTTCAAGGATTAAGTTCCTGGCAGCGGCTGCAAGAGGGTGATATAACACTCAGGGTTGGATCCGGAGAAGTTATCTAAGCTGCAGCAATAGGCACGGTGAAACTGTTCTTTGGCGGGAATTACTTATTATTGGATAATATGTACATAGTTCTAGGGTTTACTATAAACCTAGTTTCTATTTCCTGCCTATTAGAACAAAATATTTCTGTTTCTTTCAAGAGTAATAAAGCGTTTATTTCTCGAAATGGAAATTTGATTTGTTCTGCTTCACTTGAGAGTAATTTGTATGTTTTAAACCCTAATTCGGTCAAAAGTGTTTTGAATACCGAATTGTTTAAAACAGCAGAAATGCGAACTAAGAGATTAAATGTTTCTCCAACAGATAGTGTCCATCTTTGGCATCTAAGGTTAGGCCACATAAATCTCAATAGGATTGAAAGACTAGTGAATAGTGGACTTCTAAGCGAGTTGGAAGAAAAACCTTTACCGGTTTGTGAGTCATGCCTTGAAGGCAAAATGACCAAACGTTCTTTTAGTGGAAAAGGATATAGAGCCAAAGAGCCCCTTGAGCTTATACAGTCTGACCTCTGTTGTCCGATGAATGTTAAAGCAAGAGGAGGTTACGAATACTTTGTATCTTTTATAGATGACTATTCGAGGTATGGGTACATTTACCTAATGCATAGGAAGTCTGAAACTGTTGAAAAGTTCAAGGAATTTAAGACTGAGGTTGAGAACCTCTTAGGTAAAACTATAAAAACACTTCGATCGGATCGAGGTGAAGAGTATATGGACACTTAATTCAACGACTATATGATAGAACATGGAATTACGTCCTAACTCTCATCACCTGGTATGCCACAGCAGAATGGTGTATTGGAGAGGAGAAACAAAACCCTGTTGGACATGGTTCGGTGGATGATGAGCTATGCTCGTCTCCCTGATTCTTTTTGGGGTTATGATAGCATGCAAATATGTTATCTTATTTCTATATTTTAGCTAGTTTTTATACTTAAAACATAAGCTTTCATGGCATTTTATTATATAACGCATGCCGATGTTGCCACCGACAAATGTTTAACTTTTCCTATGAAAAGCTTTGAAGAAAGGAGCATAGTTTAGAGTCGAAAGAGCTCGAAGTTGGAATTCAATAGTCTACATGGTTAATTTCAGGAATCTGAGCTTGAGAAGCAAGAATTGAGTGTTTTGAGGCTATTTTGGTGCAATTTGGAACATGTGTATGCTTAACTGAAGACCCAAGAAAACTCTAGATGTATTTTTAGTATAAAAAATATACGGAGAGATTCTACATCGAATCACAATTCCAACGCATCAAATCGGAGGTCATTTGGACACCCGAGCGAAAAGATATGACAAAAATGGTCGTAGTGGGTTGGCTGGCAGCAGGCACAGCATTGCAACGCCATGACCAGCGTTGCAACGCCGTACCGAAAAGTCCTATAAATACAACATGTTGTTTTCATTGCAAGGGGAGCCGAAATTGATAGTTTTTAGCCCTAATTTCGAAATACACACTCTAAGAAGAGAAAAAAGAGCATTTCTTGGGAGCTTAAGCGTTTGTGGAGGCTCGAGATCGTGACGGGAGCTCGGGAACGAGAGACCCACATCGACACATAAGTTTATTTCTCTTTCTTTTAGTTTGTAATTAAGTTTAAAGACTTTTCCTATGACTTTAGCTTGTTCTTATGGTGATTTTGAGTAGCTAAACGTTGTAGTTGGAATTTGATTAGCATGTTTTAGATTTATTTGATTATGTATTGAACTTTGTTATGTTATTTATTTTTGGCAATTCGTTCTTAATTTCATAAATCTTGTTAGTTTAAGTGGACTCGAGAGAAAGAAACTTAGATTAGAGCAAAGTTGTCAAAATCCTTAGAAATCTGGCATGAGAATGACCTAGAGTTCTTAGGGAAACACATAAAGAAGTTGCTTAATGCCATGCATGTCGTAGGTTCATATGGAGACTATGGAGTTTATTGCATGTGTGAGGCTCACTAAGAATCAAGAGGTTTTCTTGAGTATTTTACTTCTTGTTTATAAATTCATCTCATTGGTTCATTGCATGTGTTAATTGAGTCATTAACTTGTAAAATCACTTCCTTCAAATCTATCAATTCGTGTCTCCACATGTTTGTTTGTTTGCTTGTTTTTACTTTCAACCAACTATCCATGTTATGTTTCTTTAGCTAAAATTGAGAATTAATATCTTAGTATTAAATTAATCTAGAAACCCATTTCCGAGGACGATACTTGGACTCATAAATCACTATACTAAAACTTGACCCGTACACTGCGGTATTGCAATATTATCTTACGCAACAGGTTACGCAGTGGAGACTGCGGTATATATTTTGAACACAGTTTCGTCGAAGAGTGTTTGTGAAACACCTTTCAAACTGTGGCATGGTCGTAAAACTAGTTTACGTCATTTCAGAATTTGGAGATGCCCGACCCATGTGTTGGTGTCAAACCCGAAGAAGTTGAAACCCCGTTCAAAGTTGTGCCTTTTGTAGGTTACCCAAAAGAGACTAGAGGTGGTCTGTTTTTTTATCCTAAGGATAATAGGGTGTTTGTGTCGACAAACGCCACATTACTTGAGGAAAACCAAATAAGGGATCATTTACCGAGGAGTAAGATTGTGTTAAATGAAATGGGCGGTACATCAGCAAGAGATGCTAATGATGCTAGTACGTCAACAAGTATTGTTGATCTTAACTTTGTCTAGTCAAGTCCGTTCCTAAGAGTTGGGAATGCCTCGACGTAGTGGGAGGGTTGTGAGACAGCCTGAACGTTACATGGGTTTAGCTGAAACCCAAGTCGTTACTCTGGATGATGATTGCGAGGATCCATTGACCTATGATCAGGCAATGGCAGACGTTGACAAAGACGAATGGATTAAAGTTATGGACCAGAAAATGGAGTCGATGTACTTCAATTCCGTCTGGGAGCTTGTGGACGAACCGGATGTTGGTTGCAAGTGGATCTACAAGCATAAACGTGGCGTAGATGGGAAGGTGCAGACCTTCAAAGCTAGACTAGTGGCCAAGGTTTTACCCATGTTGAAGGGGTTGACTATGAGGAAACCTTTTCTCTTGTTGTTATGGTAAAGTCTATAAGAATCCTTCTGGCCATTACCTTATATTATGACTATGAGGTATGGCAGATGGATGTCAAGACCACCTTTCTGAATGGCAACCTTGACGAGACCATCTAACATGGACCAACCCAAGGGGTTCATTGCCCAAGGCCAAGAGAAAAGGGTTTGTCGGCTTCAAATGTCTATTTATGGACTAAAACAAGCCTCGAGGTCTTGGAATATAAGGTTCGATGAGGCGATCAAATCTTATGGCTTTGATCAAAATGTTGACGAGCCTTGTGTTTACAAGAAAATCGTTAACAGTACTGTCGCTTTTCTGATATTATATGTTGATGATATCCTACTCATTGAGAATGAGGTGGGATTTCTTACTTCATTAAGGAATGGTTGGCTTCGCAATTCCAAATGAAAGATTTGGGAGAAGCACAGTATGTTCTAGGTATCCAGATTGTCCGGAACCGGAAGAACAGAACGCTAGCCATGTCTCAAGCGTCTTTTATTGACAAGATGTTGTCTAGATATAAGATGCAGAACTCCAAGAACGGCTTGTTACCGTTCAGGCATGTGGTTCACTTGTCTAAGGATCAATGTCCTAAGACTCCTCAAGAGGTTGAGGATATGAGACGAATCCCCTATGCTTCAACTGTAGGGAGCCTAATGTATGTAATGTTGTGTACTAGGCCCGACATCTGTTATGCAGTTGGGATTGTCAGTAGGTATCAATCCAATCCAGGATTAGATCATTGGACAACCGTAAAGGCAATCCTCAAGTATCTTAGGAGAACGAGGAACTACAACCTTGTGTATGAGAGTGGAGACTTTATCCTTACGAGATACACAGATTCTGACTTTCAGACCGATAAGGATTCTAGGAAATCCACTTCGGGGTCAGCCTTCATTCTGAATGGAGGAGTTGTAGTGTGGCAAAGCATCAAGCAGGGATGCATCACCGATTCCACGATGGAAGCCGAGTATGTTGTGGATTGTGAAGCTGGAAAGGAAGTTGTTTGGCTTAGGAAGTTCATGCTAGATTTGGAAGTTGTTCCAAATATGAACTTTCCGATTACCCTGTTTTGTGACAACATTGGTGCAGTAGCAAACTCGAGAGAACCTCGGAGTCATAAGAGGGGCAAGCATAGTGAGCGTAAGTATCACCAGATACGGGAGATTGTGCACAGTGGAGACGTGACAGTCACGTAGATAGCTTGGAGCACAACGTTGCTGATCCATTTACAAATGCCCTCGCGGCTAAGGTGTTTGAGGGTCACCTAGAGAGTCTAGGACTTTGAGTGCTTCCTAACTAGGGCAAGTGGGAGTATTGTAAAGGGTATTCAATGCCCTAGTTTATTGTATTACACTTTTATTGTATTACTATACTGTACATTTGACAAATGTATTTGTACTCCACTAGCTTAGTCCAAGTGGGAGTTTGTTGGGATGTATGTTCTTATCTCGTGTAGTTTGTAATATTCCAAGTTATAAATAAATCAGAGTTATTCATTTGAACTTTGTGTCTCGCA
Organism: Trichosanthes cucumerina; assembly: GCA_036507285.1. Classification (NCBI taxonomy): domain Eukaryota; kingdom Viridiplantae; phylum Streptophyta; class Magnoliopsida; order Cucurbitales; family Cucurbitaceae; genus Trichosanthes; species Trichosanthes cucumerina. The sequence continues at coordinate 82,849,937 of CM071835.1, read as the reverse complement.
TATTTCATAAACTTAATCCAATAAACTAAGATACAGGGTCATTGTATTATGAGAGAACTAGAACTTGAACGTTGTGTAGTGGACACACAAGGAGGATCACGTTCGAGTTAATGACCCAAACGGTCTGTAGAATACGGATAGGGTTGGAGACATAATCCTGGATACGTTGTGGTGTGGCACGTTTTGTATTTGATACAAACGAGTTGATCCAGCTCATTCATGTGGTTGAGATACGAGTGGGGGCATCTTGTGCAATGAGATTGTACAAGATCCGACCGTGAATTATTAGACTTACTGATGTAACACCGTTAACAGTATAGGACTAATAAATTCGTAGATGACCATTAGTGACTAGACCTTAATCCTGAGTGTGTTACGGACTCCTGTTTGTGAGGGTCTGTCCTTTGACTAGTACGAGTGAGTGTGGCAACAGTTGCTCGTCCAATATCCCTATCTTCTCAGGGACTGGACCACGTGGGGAGCTAGGAACTTGACTACGCAAGATGGAATTCACTCGTTCTCAATTTAGGAAAACTAGAGGGGTTGTTCCCTTAAGTGTTGTCTCCAAGGCTTGAACAACGGGGTCCCACCCTCTCACTGGCCCGAGAGGGTTGTTGTTTATGGTTGGACAATACAACGTTGTTGTTCATTAGAAGAGCAGTGAGACTTAAGGAGCAAGAGGTAGACACAGGGGTCAAATGATAATTTGACCCAGTAGTGTCAACGAACAACCTGTGAAGGGTCGACTCACGGGCATTGGTTATATCGATGGACACAACTTGTCCTACAGTGACGAGAGTGCAGCTACGAATTTTAGTGGAGTGTTACCGTAGCTAATGAATGTTGAATAACTGGGTCGAAGAGTTTGACAGGTTAATCTCGAATCATTGGAGCTTGTCATCTGTAGGTCTATTAGGTCACTCGGTTGGCTCAAATTGGACAAATTGAGGGTTTAAAGTTTGGTGTGAATTTGAAGTGTTCAAATTCATTATTTGGGTATTTATGTTATTTATATGTGATATAGATGACATAATATACAGTTTGATGTGAATGAGATTCATAATAAACTATAGTATAGCTTAATCGATTAATTAGTGCTAATTGGAGAAATTGAATTGAGAGAAATTAAATTGAATGTGATTCAATTTAAACTTCCACAATTATGCAAATGAGATTTGTGTAATAAGGTATGAGATACCTTATATTATGTAATATGCAAATATGATTTGCATATCATATGGTTGTGGTAAAATTGTGATTTGGTGGAGATTTTAACTTTATCACACAATAGTATTTAAAGGCTTTGCAAGAAGTTTTTGGTGAAGGAATTGGCATTTTTTTGGATTTTCATCCAAAGAGAGCTTCTCACCTTTCTCTCATTCTCTCTCAATTCTCTCTAAGAATTCTCCTCACCCAAAAGCAAAGGGAGTCCCACATACTCTCCCTCAACCTCCTGAGAATAAACGAGAAGGCATTTTGGAAGTGTCACACTGTTCGGTTTGAGGATCGAGTTCATGGAGATCATTGGTTCGTGAGGGATCGAGATCGTGATCGGAGGAGGAAAGCTTTGAAGAAAAGTTCTTCAACAAGTAAGTAACGTGTTACTTTCTGTTTTTCTTCTCCATATGCATGTTTAGCCTAGGAATCTATGAGATAGGTTCATCTTTAAGATACGTTTTACACAACGAAATAACGACGTTTCACAACGTCTTCCGTTGTGGGAATTCCTTATCCCTTCAGCTTACCTTCCAAGCATGATTCACAAGGAGGTAGAGAATCATCTTCTAACTTATTTAGAAGTCCATTCTTTGATAGACTCTCAATCCGGTTGAGATTTATATTACCAAGTCTAAAATGCCAAAGATAGGTATTATTATTTGGAGAAATTCTTTGCCTTTTACTTTGAATATTTGCAGTTTTAAACATCTCATGATTTAAAATTGCCTTAGTTTGATTCGGTTTAAGTACATAAAAGCCGTTTTCTAACTTAGCAGAACAAATATTGGCACCTTTCTTTGAAATGAACGCATCATTACCAGAAAAGGAAATACAATAATGATGTTCAATTAAACAAGAGATAGATATCAAGTTTCTCTTAATCTTGGGAACTATGTACAGATTTTCTAAAAATATAAATCTATCTCTAAAAAACAGCTTGGCATCTCCCTTGTTTACGATATTACCCTTGTTTTAACCCTAAATCCAATAAACTAAACATCCAAGGTTGTAAAATGTATCTTGAACTGAATGTAGTGTACATATAAAGGATCTCGGTTCGAGATACAGCCTAAAGGGTCTATAGTAAGGGGATAAGGTTTGGGTACCTTACTCTGGTAACACTATGGATGTGGCTCACCTTGTATATGATACAAACATTGTGATCCTAACGTGTTCGTGTAGATGACATATGAGTGGGGATATCCTATGTAATAAGATTACATAAGACCGAATCGCGAAATAGTAACCACTTGATGTAACTCCGTTGACTAGCTAGGTTTCTATTTCACTTGGATGACCTAAGCAACTTGATCTCAATCCTAAGCAAGTTACGAACTCCTGTTTGTGAGGGACTGTCCTTTGATTAGTATGGCTGAGAGTGGCCAGATTCGCCGATTCAATATGCCTACCTTCTTGGGGACAAGACTGAGTGAACAGCTGGGGACTTAGCCTAGCTAGCAAGATGGAATTCCTCCTTCCCGCCTACTAGGGTAAGTAGATGAATATTCCCTTAAGTGGTTTCTCTGGGACTTTAAAACCCTCTCATTGGACCGAGTGAGACTTTTGTTTGTTGGTAGGACCACAAACAAATTGTCATTGGACGAGCACTGGTACTTAAGGTACAAGATGTAACCCAGGGGTAAAACGATAATTTGACCCAACTGGTGTTACGAACATTCGTGAATGATTGACTTGCTGTTATTGGTCAATATCTGTGGAGACAGAAATATATCTGCAGTGAGAAGAGTGCAGCTGCGGAACTTTAGTGGAGTGTTTCCGCTGTTAACGAATGTTGATTAGGAGGTTAATGAGATTAACCGAGTAATCTCGTATCGTTGGAGCTTCTGATCTATAGATCCATTAGGTCCACCTTCTAGCTCGTAAAGGGTTCTTAGATCGTTTGAATTTGAAATGTTCAAATTCATTAGGGAATAAATTTAATATATATACATACGATATAATATAAAGTTTTGGAACTATATATTATAAATTTAATGTGAATATGATTCATATTAAATTATATGAGAGAATTATATATTTGAAAGAGTTCAAATGTTAAATTTAAATGTGAATGTGATTCATATTTGAAAACTATAGGTTATGTTTTAATGTGTATAAGATGTACATTAAAACTATAGGTTAGAGAGAAAAATATGATTAAATATGATTTAATCTTAATTAAATATAAGATATTTAATTTGATTAATTAAATATGATTTAATTAATTAAATTAATTATTTTATTTAATTTTTATATTAAATAAATGGGAACGTGTCAGGAGGACACGTTCCCCACTTCCCTCCAACTCCCTATCGATAGGTAGTGGGGGAAGTGATCCCTCATTTAATTCTTCTCCAATGGAGAAGAAATGGTTGATCGATGCATTATGAGTGCAATTGTGAAATTGCCAAAAGATCACTCTCTCTCTTTTTCCACACCTTCCAAATTGTTGGCTCCTTCCCACAAAGGAGAGATCTAAGTAGAAACTTAGAGATATAGGAGGTTTTCCATATTGGTAGTGTCCTTCTTGGAAAAACAGAGGATGTTCTTATTTGTTGTTGTTGTGCAATTAGAGCAAGGAGTTGTTGTTGATTTGATCTACAAAGGTAACTAAACTTTTTCTTTTAGATTATATTATTCACAACATATGTTTGCATGTCTAGAATCCATACCTAATTAGATTAGGATTTGTTTGCTTATTCTCTATAATTTACCAATGTATTGGTATTTGTATTAAAACAAAACAAACAAGCATTTCGATCTTTTTAACACAGTTTCGTTGTTCAAGGAGATCGGATCTCCATCACCCTGAGCGTCATCTCACCCTCTTCGAGCTCCTTGAAGGAACTAGTTTCCTGTAACGAAGAGCAAACATGGTTAGTGGCTCCTAAATCAAGTATCTAGGTAAAATCATCATTTTCCACTAAGCAAGTTTCAAGAACAAGTAAAACGAATTTACCTTTCTTCTCTTTGAGCTTAGCAAGGTATTTTGAGTAGTTTCGCTGCAAGTTCCCGTCCATGTTGCAGTGGAAACACTTTTCTTTGTCTGCAACCTTGGCCTTTCCCTTGCCCTTATCAGCAGCAGGTGCCTTCCCTTTCCCTCCTATCTTCTTCTTTTGGGTCTTCTTAAGCCCAGAAGATGGACCACAGGACTTAATTCTAGAGGATGAACCCTTCTGGAACCTTCTGGAATTGGCAAATAGATTTGCCTCTCCATCAACCTGTCCCTTATTCTTCATAAGAGACTGGAAAGTCTGCAGTTCATTGAGGAGAGTAGTCAGATTATACTCTATATTGTTCATCACCGCATTGTTGCGAAATTGTAGGAAACTCTTCGGAAGAGATTCAAGGATGAACGACACCTGACTTTGCTCGTCTATGACCGCGCCGTTCATTTCAGCCACATTGAAGTGGACCATCAGATCGAGAACATGTTCTATCACTGATGATCCCTCCTTCATACGGGAGTTATAAACGTACTTGAGGGATTCGTGTTGAAGTTTTCCAGATGGTTATCCAAACATATTCTGCAACGAACTCATGATCTCAGGAGCTAAGACCATGCCCTCGTGCTTTTTGGCCAGAACTTTAGAAACACTAGCCAAAATGTAGACCTTGGCCTTATCATTGGCCTTGATCCAACGGTCATACGCATCCTTCATAGATTGAGGAGTGTTTCGAGCAGGGACCTAAGGACATTCTTCAGTCAGTACAAACCGAAGGTCGTGAACAATGAGAATCGTATTCAGGTTGGACTTCCACGTAGTATAATTTTCGTCAGTTAAACGTTCGCTTTTGAGCAAGGCTATTATAGAGGACGACATACTGAAATTTAAAAAGGTAGTTCTAATTAGTTATGCCTTTAACCCAACACAGACCAATCAATTTTAGCAAAATTATTAAAGAACCCTAGTGTTTAAATTAAAACTTTAATTTTGCAACGATACTTCAAGGGTTTAGAAGAAAAGCCACCGTCGGGTGGTCAGTCACTCATCCCCTGAATTGAGACTATCTTAGCTAATTCTCATTACTAGAACATCTCATGTCCCAATGATTCTTAGCCACCGTTTGTTTGGTCAAAGACTTGTTAACTAGCTTAACTTATCCCGTAAATGTGACCCTACCATTTTTAGATCCAATAGGTCCGAGCCAACAGGCTACTATTAAGAAAGACAACTGTTGGCAAATTAATAAGATACCCTATCAATTTCTGGAGTTTGCGATGTTCCGACCCCTATAGTTAGGCCCTCCGTAGGGATTGGCTGTTCCAGGACAACCTAGCAGGCGGACTATAGATATCTCACGGTGCGACCTAATGGAGGAGACCATAGGATACGTTGACACGCGTCCTGCTCCCATTTACTATGGATACTTCCCTCATACACCTTGTTATTGAACCATGCAAACACTTACCGTAGGGGACACCCTATTAACGCCACGTAGCCGAGCATGGAACTCACGGTGTGAACTTTTGAGGACGTGAGAGTAAACTCGATGCGAACACCTTGTTTTCTCCCACTAAAGCTCCTAAGGTTAGGGTATAGGTTTAACTTAGTCGAATTCTGGCTATTAGAATCTATCTAAGTCTATGCCTATTATAACTTTTATAACTAGGTCTTTTAACCTTATGTCTAGGTGAATAAACATTTTAATTGCGTAGATATAACATAGAACTATGGTTAATTCAACTCAAGTTCAAGGTCAGTTCCCAGGTAGGAGGTGTTCCGTTAACCGTCAGCTTAAGTGCCTCCAACCTTGGACAGAACATCACCGGTAGAGTTCCCTTATAACCAATGTCCTATTGTTCTACTATCTTTTAAACTATTTAAAATACTATGTAAGACTAACTTCTAATCCTATTAGAAATTAAACTTAAGTCTAAATTAATTTTAAACAATTTAAAATTAATTTAATTTAACCCAAGTTCCTATGTTTGCCTTGAATTCTTTGTTATAGGTTATGGTTTCTTAAACCCCTTTATTTATAACTTTTATAAATTTTTAATAATTAACCTATGACAAGAAACTATATTATAAAACCAACACACGATTTTAAATTGGAATTATAAAGACATTCAACTAATTGAATAAAGAAAATTACTTAAATAAAATAACATTTATTTTAAAATAAGTAATTTTATGCTCCATGCTCTTTATTTTCCATATAATCTAATTATCACAATTATAATTAATTACTCATGAAAAATAAATTAAATCATGTATTTCTACCATATTTATATAACACTTATAAAAATAAAAAAATGCATGAACATGCTTATCCTATGGTGGGAAATATTCTAAATGACATTCATAAAGAAAATAGCCATAAAACCAGAAAAATTTGGCCCCTAAAGTGCAAAAATAATAAAATTACATTAATTCTATTACAAAACCAATCCAAAACTCCTCGAACTGGGCTCAGACCGCTCGAACCGAATCAAAATTGACCCGAACCGCTTCTGAACCGGTCTGCACCTTCAGGTTGTCGTCACGACGTTGCAACGCTGAGAAGAGTGTTGCAACGCCGCCTCATCTCGCGCGCGCGCCTGGCATCGGGGTAGCGTTGCAACGTTGAGGGGAGCGTTGCAACGCTGCTGACCCCTCACAATTCGGTATCGATAGGGGCCTCGGCGTTGCAACGCTGCTAATAGCGTTGCAACGCTATTGCTTCTGCAACAGCTTCTTCATTCGAACAAAATAACTTCAAATGCAAAATTCTCACCCGAATCTCATTCGATTTGCACGAAATTTGTCACGAACCACTCATAACTTAATTACATACTCGACTCATAACTTAATTACATACACGATTATGCACTTAATTGCCCAAAACACAGGGGTCTTTAAATTTAATTTGATCTAATCAAAAATAAAACTTTGAAGTTCCTATGATTGAGCGATCGAAAAGGAAGGTGCACCTTGTTGGTATAGGTAGTAGCTATCAATTTTTTTAAGCTTTTCTCAACTATACTTTCATATCCTCATGTACCCCTCTTCCTTGGGCACTTTACTTTCATATCCTCAGGGTCCCTCTCATTCAGATGTGGACTCGGTTCATTCATGTACCCCTCTTCCTCGAGCGTCACACTTTGTCCTCACTCACATGCTTACTTAGGAAAATTCCAAGGAGGTCACCCAAAATAAGATTGCTCCAAGCCAAATACGCATAAGTTTGGAGTTCCTATGATTGAACAACCGAAAAGGAAGTTGCACCTTGTTGTTATAAGTAGTAGTTATCAATGCTTTTAAGCCATTCTCAACCATACTTTCATCTCTCTCAATCATATTTTCACATCATCGAGATCTCTCTTATTTAAATGTGGTCTCGGTGCATTCATGCACCCCTCCTTATCTCTGACGTCACAAGAATAAATTTGAAAATTTTAAAATGTCAAAGCAAAATTGAAACCAACTACATTAATTAAAGGCATTTTGTATAATTTAGACCATATTTAACAATCATTTTATTTGTTGTGTTATGTTTTCGAAAATTAACCTGTATTCACTATTTTCATCCCTAATTTTCTTGCTTTATTACCTTTTTTAAAAAATGTTTTAAAAATAATGGTAATTTTTTAAAATGTGATTTTCTTTTTGAAATTTCACTTAGAATCAAATATATTTTTAAGCGAAAGTTTACCATAAAAAAATTTGAAGAAACAATTAATTTTTTTTAAAAAAAAAACTAAAAATAAACTGGTCCGCATACACGCGTTATTTTTTTATTATTTTTTAATCTATAACTTAGCCATTAAACTTCTGAACGGCGCCTATATTTTAGTTATCAATTGTTAGATTCTAAGCTATGCTTGATTTAGAGAATTAATTTAAAAAATTGAAATCTGAATCTTTCGTGTTAACTTATATTAGCATAAATACTATTTATTATTAAATTATAAATAAATATTTAGAAAAAATGATAAAAGTTGCACTATTTATCATTAAATTATAAATAAATAGTTCTAAAAATAAAAACTGTCAGATTGGTGCAAAAATCAATTCTAAACTATTGTAATTATTACCATTACATCTCTACAAACTCTTGCATAGAGAAATTAAATACTTAAAAAATAAACTTAAAGAAATTAAATCCTTAGACTTGTATATAGATGTAAAAATTGATTTTATTTTTTAGTTCAACATGCGGGAATTCCCGCATTTGAATTCCTAACTTGTTGATCAATGAAATATATCTTAACTAGTTATACAATATTTAAGTTGGTCATTCTTCCATTATCTTTCATCTAAAATTTTTTCTCTCTTTCAAAAAATAATAATAATAATAATAATAAATATAAGATTTCTTTCTCACTTCACCATACTTTTCTCTCTAAAACGTCTCATTTTTATGTTCGACACTTCTAACTTCGAAGTTTTAAATCAACTCCAGCATTTTCCTCTCCAAAAGCATATGTTCCTTCATCCTAACTCAATCCACCAAGAATTTTTACATGTATGCAAGTCTAAGAGTTTGATTTTAGTATTATCATATTGTAAAGCTTTTTAGTTTTATAAAATTCAAATAGAATTTCAATTTAAAAATATTATAAAATAAAACTTAGGCTTTCAATGATATATACATACAAACTCTATTGATCTTTGTTGTCGAATTTTTTTTTTCTTTGTCCAACAATTAAGAAGTGTTTGGCTTGCGAAGGTTTTTTTTTTCCTTTTTCTTTTCTGAGTAATTGGGAATAAAAAGACAGCTTGTATTTCGTACTTAGAGTTGGTTATCTTAAACTACATGTTTTTTTGTCCTTTTTTTTTTTTTTAATTCCACTACAAGTTTATAGTTCAAGTACTCAAATATTAGTGAGGTCCTAAATTTGAATTCTAAATTCTATTTTTTATTTTTTGATTGAGTGTTCAATCACATTTGAGATGAAAGATTCCAAACTCTGTCATATTGGTCAATAATTTATATCATAAGTTTTTAACTGAGTTAATTATGTTTAGGTTGACCAAAAAATTCTTATTTTTTTAATTTATTTATTTTTTTAATATTATTAATGGCGGCGTACGTACTCTAACTTTCACATTATTCTTCGTGAAATAGTAAAAGGTGGAAGTTCTGGTAGATTTGAACTCCCACCCCTATTGGTAATGCAATATTCTAAAGAAATAGCAGCTTACAGAAAATCTTGTGGTTTATTATTTTCTTTGTTTTTTCTCTGGAAGGATCTAAATGCATGCTAATATAAAATCATGCCAAAATATTAAATTATAAAATCTATAGCTTTTTTTCTTTTAATGAAATCTATAGCTGTTTTCACAGTTGTAACAGCAAGTTTTAAAAGTAGATCAATAGGAGATGGATGTTTACGACAAGCAAGGAAATAAAACAGTTAACAAAGACAATAATGTTTGTATTGTAATTAAGTTTCCAAACCTATAGGGTCATATCTAGAGATAAAATTAACTCACAAATAAGGTTAGTACAAGAAGCAATAAAAGTTGACAATTTAAGTTGAGAATTTAAGCCTAATTTAATTAGTTAAAACATTATATTTTCGATTAAAAGATACCTTCGCTTGTTATTGTCCTAAAAAAATAATAAAAGTTGACTAGAACATAAATAAATAATAACTCATTTATTTTGGCATAGTGTCTAACTTTTATCTTTATTATATTAAACTTACTGTATTAAAAGATGAGATAGTTTATAATCATTTTTACACATATTTGACTTTTATATAATTTAGGCACCTCAAATGAAATTCTAGACACTTTAAATTTTGAGTCTAGTAGGTCGATAAATTTTAAAAAATTAAAAAGTTCAGATATTAAATTTGTAATTTTGAAAGTTGAAGAACGAATAGACACAAACCTTAAAGTTCTTGAAGTAATTATTAAAACTAAAATGATATATTTATATTCTAAAGTTAAATAGAATTCCATTAAATTAAAATGGTATTGAAATTTTAGTCCAATTTTAAAATGGAAAATTTAGCATTAAAAACCTATGTTTTGTTTTTCAAGTTGATTACGATTTTTAAAAAATAACCTTTTTTAAAAAAAATGCAATGACTATTAAAAAAAGGTTAGACTATGAAATCATACATTAAAATATATATTTTTAGTTTACATTTCACTACAATAATTTTCATCTTTTTTTAAGAAAAAAATAAATTTTTAAAATTATTTTTTTATATTTTTAAAACTTGGCTTGAATTTAAAAATTATATAGATTATACATGAAAGTAATTTTTAAAATTTTTTAAAAACTGGCCACCAAATTTGAAAAATGGAGCCTAAACGAGGACAAACTATTCAATGAAGCGGGTATAATGTGACTGTCTCATAATAACCGTTTGATATAAATCCAATAATTTTCATACCGCCTAATATCCCTTGGATCTAAATTTGAGATATTTCCCTCTTTTCATCCAACAGTAAAAAACTTTCGGCCATATTCAATCTCATCCAATAATTTATAAGAAACATTAATTTTTCAAATTAACATAAATTAGACAAACATTCGTTGAAAACCATTTCAACCATCGAATAATTTACAACAAAACCCACCTACTTTTCAAAATATTTACCGCACAACAATTTGGAGAATGTTATTTTTATTTATTTATTTATTTTAAAAAACATTACCCTAGTGGGGTAAAGTAGGTAAATTCGTCATATTTTAACATAGAAAATTTGGTATATTAATTTATTGAAAAAAAATGTTGTAAATATGGCCGGTAAAGTTTTATTTGAAGGCAAAGAAAATAAAAACTCTTTACTTCCAACCGCTAAGGTCCCGTTTAATAATCATTTAATTTTTACTTTTTTGTTTTTTAAAATTAAGCCTAGAAATACTACTTCTACTAATGAGTTTCTATGTCTTCATATCTATTTTGTACCTATCTTTTCAAAATCCAAGTTTCATTTTGAAAACTAAAAAAAATAGTTTTCAAAAACTTGTTTTTATTTTTGAAATTTGGCTAAAACTTAAATGCTATCTCAAGAAAGATGGAAATCATTGTAGAAAATGTGAAGGGAAAGAGTGAAAAACAAATATAATTTTCGAAAACAAAAAACTAAATGGTTATCCAATTGGTTAAATAGGTATTTTTCTTTTTCTTTTCCTTTCTTTCTTTTTTTTTTCAATTTTTTTTTAAAGAAAGCGAAAAACAATAGCAATTAAAAAGGTTCCAAACTTCCAAAGGCTGAACTGAACCCACCAACCTCTTTATCTTAATTTAGTTTCATATTTTAAAATACTTTTGAAATTTTTTGGCTATAATTTAAGGAACACAAAATAATAACAATAATAAGAATAAGAATAAAAGGATAAAAATAGGGGTGGCATTTTTTTTTCTCGTTCCCTATTTGTTGTCTCATTTCCAATTCTTTATGAAATTATCCAAAAATTTTATACAAATTTGAAACAAAAAAAATGATTTCTTGTTTCTTCCTCCACGTTTTTTTTTTTTTTTGTTTTTTCAAAGACAAATAATAGAATTATTTAATGAGGGTTTACTTCTAAATTAAGTATATGACAATAATTTTGAATTTTATATTTTTCAAAAAATCATTCCAAGTAAAAACAATATTTTAATTTAAAATTTGGAAAGATATATAATAAACAATAAAGTTTTAGCAAATTTATTATACGTTCACTTTTCAATAAAAAGAAATGACACAAAACAAAAAATAACAAATATGAAATCATTGTACAAAAAAAACTTTTATTCTCCTTTCATAAAAATATAAAATAGAAAATAGATAACAAGAAATGAAAAAAAAAAAAAAAGAACAAATGAAAACAAACATTATAACATGAAAACTATTTTTAGAGCATGTTTGATAATATTTTAGCTTTGGGTCTCTTTTTTCAAGTGTGCTTTTTGGTAACATTTTAATTTACTTTCTAATTTGATGTTCTTTTTGGTTAAGTGTCTTTGAAGTTCTTAGTGAAAATTCGAAAACTAGCAAAATTTGTTAGATAATATTTGCTCTAAAATGTTTAATCAATTATAATTGTTTTAGTAATATAATTTTTTTTTGCTAGATGCTTATCAATTTTTCATTGACATTAGAAAATAATTATATTTTTAAATACTTTAAATCCACTATATTTTAAGAATACTATTAAAATGTTTTAAAAAAAGTAATGAGACTGTTTAATTTTTTTGGATTTAAAAAAAAAAGACTTTAATTTTTTCAATATTCAAATTTTCTCCCTAGCATTTTGTTCGATTTTCAATCTTACCCCTTACATCTTACATATGAGTACTTGTCAACTTCATCGCTCTTATTAAATAACATTTTAAAGCGACATCAACGAGTTAATAAATTTAACGGTTTTGACAGTAAAACCTTAAATGAATTTTTGTTCCTACGTGAGATACAAAATTGAAAATTTTAGAACATTAGAGACAAAATTGTATGGTAGCCCTTAAAATTTAGCGAAGATTTCAAAAGTGTTTCTTAAAAGTTTTTTTTTTTTTTTTTTAAATTTCAAAACTAAAAAGGTGATAAATTGAACCATAAACGTTTGAGATATTAAGGAGTTGTTTGTGGCACTAAGTGGATTATAATAACAGGGGTTATAATAATATGTGGAACCATATCATATTATTTAAGATGTAGAGTAATATAGTATGGGGTTATAATAATTTGTAGTTGGGGTGCAGAGTATTCTATATATTATTATAACACAGGTTATTATAACATGTGTTCCAAACAACCCCTAATAGATGTCTTATTTACTCAGCTATGTGTAATAGTTGTGGAATTGAAACCAAGAGTTGGCCCAAAAATATGGTTGGGGCCAAATTTTGATAATGTTTTGGAATCAACATCATCATTTCATTATATTAACTAACGATCTTACTTTAATTTGAAACTTTTTAGCAACCATTTTCAAACTTCAAGTACCAATTAAAAATTAAATTAAAACTTTTGAGACCAAACATGTCATTGTTGAAACTACACTAACTAAATATAAATTAAATTCGAATGTCCAGAACAAAAAAAATGTTAGTTTTTGAAATCTAGGAACCAAATATAAATTAGTTTAAATTCCAAGAACCAAAAGTATTTTTTACCAAAAAAAAATTATAAAAATAATAGTTTAAAGAATTATTATAAATAAAAAAAAAAGTATTATTACATATGGTACAAAATTGAAAAGATTTTAAAGGAAACAATATTAGAGCTAAATTTTCAAAATTTGTGAGTTTTGTAAGAAATATTCCATTTTTAATTTGGGTATTAATTAAACTTAAATTTGTGTGTTTTGGTATAATTGAATTAAATGGGTGATTATACAAAAAATTTTACATTCTTTTAATCAAAACTAGTAGGTGATTAGCGAAAATTGAGTAGATCGTAGATATTGCAACATGTAATTTAGAGATAAAAATAAAATTTCCATAAAACTTAAATAACATTTTTTCTAAAAAAAAATTAATACACATGACAATTATTTAAAAAAAAAAAAAAAGACGACGAAAATTGGGGCCATGCCCCTCTAGTCGGTTAAAAATGATAATAACTATCTTATTTATTAATCATTTTGGTCTTTGAACCTTCAAAAATTTTGAGCCATTCATTTTCATTTCTTTTCACATTTTTCAATCATAATTTTAGTATAATAATTCACTTACTTAATTTTCTTGAATTGTAGTCATAAATTTGTATTAAAAAATTTCTATTATATATAAAATTTACGCATAAAATTTTTAAAAGTATAGAGAGCAAAATAAAAATAAGGACCAAAATAGTTTTTAATCCTTGAAATAATCGACCAATTACCACAACTTGCAGGAGTAATCAAGGAACTCAAAAGCTATATAAAGGTGGAGGGTTGAATTCAAAATCAGAATTAAAAGGAAAACCCTACTCTATATGCAAAAATGGGTTCTTCTTTAATGGCCTCCTTTGTTATTGCAGTATTGGTGGCAACTCTTAGCTTCCCATCCACAACCGGTCAAGGGTATGATAACTCTCCTCCCCCTCCTAAGGGGGATGACGGGTACAAGTCTCCACCACCACCAAAGTTGTCTCCTCCTCCACCGCCAATAAAAAGGTCGCGACCTCCACCACCACCAAAGAAGTCTCCTCCTCTACCACCGCCACCAGTCAAATCACCTCCACCACCAAAAAATAAATCGCCACCTCCACCACCACCAAAGAAGTCTCCTCCTCCACCACCGCCATCAGTCAAATCACCTCTTCCACCACCAATACCAAAGAAATCTCCTCCACCACCGCCACCAAAGAAGTCATCACCTCCACCACCGCCACCCAAAAAAGACGAGTATAAGTCACCGCCTCCTCCACCATCTCCATACTACTATTAGTCCAAAATTTCCACATCAACTATAAACTATAAGAAGGTAAACTTCCTATTAAGAGATCTATAACACTCAATTAGTTAATTAAAATATATTCATATATCTTAACATGTAATATTTAACATAACTTGAATGTTACTTTTGCAGGAGAAAATAATAAATAAAGAAAGAAAAATGTGTTCTGATCAATAAAGGGGACGCCCAAGTGATAAAGATCATATATATCCTATGCCATCTTAAAAAAAGATGTTTCTATCTGTTTACTTCTATGTTTTCTTGATGTTCCAATGTGTGGTAATGTGCCATTGATTAATAAAATTAAATCTTTCGTGTTTCCTTATAGAGAAGCTTCAAACCTTCATATTGTAAGACATACGAAGAAGAATGAAATATTATTTAAACTTGCATTGTGTTATGTAATCTATTTAAATGATATGAAATTGTCTCTATTGAACTGGTTTAAGCTTTTAATTTTATTAATAATTCTACATTAGAGAATCATGGATTTCTCCAATTCTTATAATGTCAATTTTCACTAATTAAACTTAAATTGATGGGTTAACTACTCAAATCCTTTTTGAGGACCCAAATAATTACTCCAATTTTTCCGTCCTTCACACCTAAGCAAAGTCTTGCACATCATATTCTCTAAAATTTTACCAAGCGTACATAGTCATGTGTTCAATTAGGACATATCATCAGGCGTACTTCAAATTTTTTGGTTGCCTGATTTTTGGGTTGCCAAGATTATTTGGAATCAACTATAGGCTTGCCAATTTTGGCATGTTGATCTCTCTAAGACCCTAGTTTAATTTAGGAGAATTGTAATGGGTAGCACAAAATATTAATATATTTGCAAACTTAGCTATGATTTTTTAAATTTGCAAATCTAGCAATTTTTTTTAAATCTGATTTTCGTTTTTTTTATTATTTCATATTAACCCTCATTAGTGTAGCAGCAGGTATATCAATAGTATATCTGATATACTTTACATTTGGTATATCAGAAGTATATCCAATATACTTTATTTTTATATACCAAGATATATCTAAAACGAAGTATGTTAATAGTATATTACTGATATACTACGGATACCCTTATTTTAGGTATATCATTTAGAGTGATATACTTCCTATATATTCGTAGCAAATTAGAGATATTTGCATATTAGTATATCACTATTGTACTTCATTTTAGATATGTTTATTTCACTAATATACCTAACATTTAGTATATCATTAGTATATCAGTGAAATGAACATATATTATATGCGAGTTACTGATATACTCTTAGTTAACTTTATATACATATATAGTAGTATATTAGTGATATACTATATACAATAACACATCTCACACAATAAGATATAACAATCCAATTTGGTTTTAAATTATGAATTCTACCTGAAATTTAAAAGCATAACCTGAAATTTACTCTACCTTAAATGTCAGACATTACAAATAGCTTTTGAGATCCTGTTGATATACTTAATATTACTGAATAAAGTATATCATCATAAATCACTATCAAGCATAAATCACTATTTGTGATATATCATTGATATACTGAATAAAGTATTTTGGTAGTATATCACACCGATATATACTCAATATTAGTGAAATCAACGGCTATAAGTTATTTTTTGGTTAGATATATCATTGGTATATCTGATCTATTGTTAACAAACTACTGATTTTTTCGATATTGAAAAACATGGGAGGGCATTTCCAAAACTAGCAATAGTTTTTGAGATCACGTTGATATACTTAATATTACTGAATAAAATATATCAGCATAAATCACTGTCAAGCATAAATCACCATTTGTGATATACCGTTGATATATTAAATAAAGTATATCGTTAGTATATCACCTTGATATATACTTAATTATATTAGTGAAATCAACAGATATCATATGTAGTTACTTTTTGGTTGGATATATAGGTATATCAGATCTATTATTGATAAACTACTTATTTTCTCGATATTGAAAACCACAAGGAGGACATTTGTAAATCTAGCAATAGATTTTGAGATTCCATTGATATACCTAATATTACTGAATAAAGTATGTCGGTATAAATCACTATCAAGCATAAATCCCTATTTGGGATATAATGTTGATATACTAAATAAAGTGTATCAGTAGTATATCACATTGATATATACTTAATATTAGTGAAATCAACAGAATCATTAATATATCACTTACGCAATTATTTTTTGGTTAGATATATCGTTGCTATATTAGATCTATGATAGACTACTAATTTTCTCGATATTGAACAACACGGAGAAAGTATTTGTAAATCTAGCAATAGTCTTTTAGATACAGTAGTATATCAACAGTATATCTGATATAATTTATATTTGGTATATCAGTAGTATATCAGTAGTATATTTCATATTAGGTATATCATAAGTACATCATCAGTATGTTTTTTAATTGATAAGTATGTTTTTTGATAGACTATTGATAGGCTATTAATATACTTCATATTGAAAAACGTGCGCGAAAAATATAAGAGTATTTTTTACTTTGCACGCTATCCGTTTAGGTTGGGCCTTTTTTTGTTGCTATTTTTGCAAATTGAATTAAGAAGTGACATGGGTGCAATATTTATATATTTTTTTTGCTATTTATGCAAGTGCCCCTTTAATTTATTTTCCAACTTTTTTACTTAGAAAATTGGTTGAGTCCCAATTCGATTTCCCAATAACAATTTTGTTTTTAAAGAATAACTTTGGTAGGCAATCTGAAAAAAGAATTTTGAGAATAAGGGATTCAATTAAAACATAGTTGTATTTCATGTTTTCAGATATGTGTTTGGTGGTAGATTTAGAAATTGAATTCTAATTCAAACAATCGTTCAAAATGTTTTATATAATATATGTATGGACGATAAAACTAGTTGTAGTTGCAAAACTAAATATTAGGTTGAATATAAACCATTATTAATTAATTTATGAACATGTTTTATGTTATAAATTTGTACAATTATTATTTTAATATCATATAATTTATAATATATTGTATTATACACCTTTTAATTTCACAAAAAAATTGAGTTTATTACATTAAATAGTATATTTATTACAATATTTATCGTGTTAATATAATTCTGCATTTTAAAATTCCAAATTCAAAATCGGAATACAGTGAAACATAAAAATGTTGTTTTTTTTTAGAATTTCCACTTATTTGGATCACAAAATATAGAAACAGTTTTCGAAAACACATCTCCTAAATAAATATTCACTGAACTTAGTGAATCTGAAAACATAAATCAAAATTCAGATTGCTTAGGCTCCATTTAATAACCATTTGGTTTTCAATTTTAGTTTTTGAAAATTAAACATGAAAGTACTAGTTCCACATGTGAGTTTCTATTTTTTTCTTATCTACTTTTTACCTATGTTTTTGAAAACCAAGCTCAAATTTAAAAACTAAAAAATGTAGTTGCAAAAACTTATTTTTGTTTTTAAAATTTGGCTAGAAAATCAATGGTTCCTCAAGAAATATGGAAATCATGGTAGAAAAAATGAAGAGAGATTGTGAAAAAAACAAGCATAATTTTCAAAAACCAAAAACTAAAAATTTAGGCCCCATTTGATAACCATTTTGTTTTTTGTTGTTAGTTTTTGAAAATTAAGCTTATTTTCAATTAATTTCTCTACAATAGAGATCATCTCTCTTAAGTAAACATTTGAACTCTTAGTCAATTTCTAAAAACAAAGTCAAGTTTTTGAAAACTATTTTTTTAGTTTTCAAAAATTAGTTTAGTTTTTGAAAACATAGGTACAAAGTAGATAAGAAGACATATAAACTCATTGGTAAAAGTAGTATTTTTAAGTTTAAATTTCAAAAACTGAAAATCAAAAATAAAATAGTTATCAAACGAGGTCTTAATGGTTATGAAACGAGGTCTTATCAAATAAAACTCTTAGTTTTCTTTTGAAGTTTTTAGCTAATTTGCCTTTTGTTTGAATAGGAGATATATCCCCTATTTTGTTTTTTTGTTCGATAGCGAGACCTATCACTTTTTCAGTCCACTCATCGATGAGGATTTTCCTTTCAAGGAAAAGTTGCATGAATATACATTTAAAATTTTATGGCCTCAGCTTGGTTTTTTGTTTGTTCCTCATTTATGCAAGTGAAATTTATAGTTCACTATGCTAATAAACTAGTTTAATCAACTATTTTGCATTTAAACTTTAATTTTTCATGAACCTGATATTTCTCATGTGATATCAAAAGCTCAATGAAAATACTTTTCAATTTGAAATTTAAGTGATTTGGTGCAGAAGAGGCATTGATTTAACTTAATGCAATATATCCATAATTCACACACGAGGAACTAAAATATATAGAGATTTCATAAAATAGGCATGCATTCAAATAACTTATAATATAAGTAATTAATCTGGTGATACTTATAGGTTAAAAATAAGAAAAAGAATTTCAGCCTAATGCCAGTGCACACTAACTATGCAAGTAACATAAAATTGAAAGCACTCTAAAGCATCGGTAACAAATTTTAACAAAAATGAAGAACAAAATAAGATATTAAAAAATTGCAACTGGATAACTGCTTACAGAAATTAAGGATTGTGAGTGAAAGTAAAATTTAGTTTGCAATGTTGATAAAAAGGGCACTCAAGCTTGTCATTTGCACTTGGGGTATAAATCGTAACTTAAATTGTAATTGCAATTCAAACTTCTATTCAACTTACCATCTAAATTTTTAGGAGACTAAGTGAGTAAATCATAGAAAGAATACGGTCACGATTGGTTGCGGTTTGTATGGCCTCGTCGGATTTGTATATAACGATGGACCACATGGATCAGTTGGATGGTTGGATAAACTAACCCTTACTGTGAAGAGGAAACCTTGGTAGATGTCAAGCTCGTTTCAAGGAGAACAATTGAAGCCTTATTGTAGGGTGTGAAAGAAATTGGCGCCTAGAATTATGTATGTTTGAGCCTGAGGCAATTCACAACACTTTCAAGACAGCTTGGAAAATATAGAAAGGTTTGGAAGTAGAGGTAATTGACAAAAACATTTTTATTTTTCATTTTCTGAACGATGTGGATAGAATTTGAGTAATTTGCAATGGTCCCTGGCTTTTTGGAGAAACCACAACTTTTTGTTAAACCTTTATGTTAAAAATGAAAGGAGTAGATAAACGAACAGAGTCACAGAAGAAAATCACACACAGTATTTACGTGGTTCACTAACGTTGTGTTAGTTACATTCACGGGCAGAGGGAGAGAGTAATTTTATTAACTGAGAAAACGAGAGAACCAAATTACACAGAGAAAAGATTAATTTCAGATAAGAGTTTAGGAGGTTTATATATGGCACCCCTCCTAAACCCTAATACACAGTCGACCCAATAGGCCCAATATACGAAAATATAAACTGATTTAGGTAGCGAGACCCCGTACTTGGTCATTCGAACCGGCAGATAACAGATTTAAAACATCTTTACACTTTAGAAATTGAGTTTTCTCATGTAGCTTTTTGGGTGCATTTCCTCGATATCCCTTTAGGATGTTATAACAAGGAGATGGAAGAACGATTGGGGAATGCGATGGTTGGGGACCTAGTATGAGAGTGAAAATAAAGAGAGATTTGCGAAGAAACTCGGCTTAGGGTTGAATGACGTTATGATTCCTATTTCAAACCTTAAAGGAGGTGTGCTTTGAAAGAGGGATCAAAGAATTATGGCAAGGGCTTTATGAACAACTGAGCTCATCCTAACAATGGAAAAAAAAAAACATACCAAACAGAACTATTGATTTCATCGAAATAATGTGGCAACAAAAGACTTAGAACCTCTTTTTTTCTCTCCTCCAAATTCAGTATTCAGACAACTATAAGAAATGATTCAGATTACAAAAGCAACCGAAACAAAAACAAAGCAAAACAAACTAACCTAACCACTAACTACTTAACTTAAACTAATACAACAAAAAATAAACATTGGCAGGTTAACAAGAACAAACATCAACAATTATTTCACAACCAACTACACAAAAGAACATAAACTTCCCTTTCTCGTCAATATTCATGCTCTTGGTCATCATCTTCTTCCTCTCCATGTAGTGATGATGGATTCCATGGATTCAACATCGAATCAGGAAAGGCAGGGAAGGCAACATAATTAAGGCTTGAAAAAATTGGCTTGCATAATTTTTTTAATAGAGATATGCTTGCTTTTAGCATAGTACTTCTCATATGCTTTTTGTTGATTGCCATAATATTCTCATCTCTTCATCAATTGATGTAGCTACTCCAACATTGTGTTTATTCCCACGACAAAGCCTCATTTTCCTTTGTTTTCACCTCTGCTTAACCACTCAATAGTGGTTGTGTGAAACATTGCTTGATCACTCAGCATATCTTCATATCGTTGGGAAAGGAACTTCTGCCTTTAATCGTGATAGTATTTAGGGAAAACAACTTCCCTGCCGCTTTCTTTGCATTACTTTTAATCTCCTTTGCTATAATTCAATAGAAAAATGGAGAAATTAACCCTCTATAAGATTGAAATATCCTCACGAGCATGGACAACAATAATTAGAGGGAATTCGAGACAACCCTCGAAATGTCACAATGGCTCTAAAATTTAATAGGCTACTGCCAAGTCAGGTTCCATGCATGCAATTATTTCACACGCTCTTTATCTTGAATCCTAACAAGAGAGTGGGGGCTAATGTTGTGGGTGAAATTGGATCAATAAGAATTAGTTGGCTAAAAGGCTACAATAAAGGACCAAACGAGTAAAGAGGTCAAAATAGGTTGAAACTAACATAAAACCAACCCACGAAGCTAGAGGGTGAAGAAACGGGCTTGGGCTAAAGTCGACCACATGGCAAGACCCTCTTTTGGGCCTTCCCATGGTCCCTCATGGCCCGTTCCAGCTCCATTCGGTCCTTTCATTCCCAAATGAAGATGGAAATCCACGAAAAATCCTAAATAGGAGGTAAGGTCTCTCGAGGGGGGAGCAAGGTAAACTAATTCTGAAGCTCATTCCAACCACCTAAGCTCTTTGCAGATTTCCAATTCTCTCTATAAACTCTCTCTAACTTTAACATTACAACATATGTGGCCTATACCATACCGACGTCTAGGTTTTCCTATCTTACTGGTCGCGTTCTTCACGCAAGATTAACAAATTCACTATCGTTGTCATATAAAGGTCAGGAGTGATTTCTCCTGCCCAAAATTTGGCAACAACCATATATATTCTTTATAGAGAGCTCTAATTTTCAATATAGGTTAAGTTACAAGTTTTATTCCTAAACTTTCAAAGTAATGTTTATATTAGTTGCCCTTAAAAGTTATTGTGACTAAATACTTTAAAAGTGCTTAATATGTCCCTTTAATTGTCAAATTTTGTGCGAATAGCTTCCTAACCTATTTCATATTTTAAGAAATGTAGTGTTCTATATAAGATACAACAATTCAATTTGTGTCAAATAAAAATTTGACCTTTCAATTTTATATAGGATAAGTTTGTGATTTTTTATTAAAAAATAATACTTTAAGAATATATTAAAAATAAAATTGGAAGTTTAAGATATTATAAGACACAAAGATATGGTTAGAAACTAAACTTGTAATTTAATATTTAATTTATCACAATGTATGTGACTTTAAGGAGTAATTAAATTCTAGTAGAAATTCAGAATTTTATGACATTGAAAAATTGTCATAAACACATTTTATGACTTCTTTTTTTTCCATCCTAGAAGTCACCATCAAGGAAACTCCATACATGACACATTTAAAATATTGTCTTAATTAACTATTCTATGATAATTTTCTCTTGTCGAAAAATCCGTAGACACGACATTTTTTAGGTGTCATGCTAAACTTTTGTATGACAATAAAACATTATCAAGAAATAGCTCGTCCATCCTAATTTTCCGTCAAGATATATCAAACAATGAAAGATTTTAAATGTCATAGAAATTATGTCTATGAAAGAAAATTAGTGTCGAACATGTTGTTTAGACGACAATATTTTCCTGTCAACTTTTTTCCTGTTTTGATAGATTTTAATTGTCATAAATGCTTTCAGTGACAGTTTTAAATTTTCATGTATTTAGTTACTTTGATAGTTTTAAGTGTCAAGAAAGAGCATTTATTGACATCTTCAATTTGCCAACATAAATATTATGACAGATTCCTTCTATCAAAGATTTATTTTCTTTGATGGTTTTTATTAGTCAACAAACAATAATGTATATGACATATTTCGCGTGTCAAAGATTTGTTTTCTTTTTTCGTAGTTGTCAACAAATGTCATGGAAGTGATTATAATCAAACGAAAGAGTTATCACTCATTAATTAAAAAATAATTCTGTTTACAATCAAACTATGATAAAATGTATATACTACATTAATGTATTTACACGTCATATGATTCTATCACTATGCGAGTGTTCCGCTCTACTTGATCCTGTAATGGACAAATCAATATTCATTTAAATATTGAACTTAACCCTTTAAAGAATACTAGACTCTCTTAAGAGAAAGAAATGATATCTAATTTGGTGTATCTACTTCTAATTACGTAATACCAAAATTTCGACAACATAACGACATAATTACAACAATACCCAAAATTTTTACAAGTGCCTGTTTAAGTAATTACACACTTATAATTGTTGGAAATTTGAAGTAACAGAGCTAATGAACTGACATTGCAGCAGAGAAATTAACTATATATTGCAGGAAATAGCTAAGTAATTTGATGCATAATATTCCACAAAAGAGAATGCCTTTATATAAGCTTACAACTAAACTGAAAAGATAAAAAGACTCAACTGACGTGAGATTTTATTGGCACTAAATCACCTAACTAACTCACAAAACAAAAAGGAATAACAATCTGAAAATTGACAGCAACACTAAAGATCAAGTCCAACTGAGACGTTGGTAACTTAGAATCAACCTTCAACACTCCCCCTTGATTCAAAGTTGCACACACCAAGCTTTGACCAAAAGTAGACATGCTTGTGACATGGAAGAGCTTTTGTGAATATATCTGCCAACTGTTCATCAGGGTTACAGAACTTCAACACAATCTCAGTTTTTGCAACCAAGTCACGAATGAAATGAAACCAAATGTCAATGTGCTTGGTTTTTCCATGGAAAGTAGGATTTTTTATCATTGCAATCGTGGCCTTCTTATCACAAAAAATTGTAGTTTCTTCTTGTTGCACTTGATGAAAATCAGCAAGTAATCTTCTCAGCCATACTGCTTGACATGCTGAAGAAGTGGCGGCAATGTATTCTGCCTCTGATGTAGAAAGTGCAGCTGTTGCTTGTTTTTTTTGAACTCCATGTGACAGCTCCTAACCCGAGATTGAATATATTTCCTGAGGTGCTCCTTCTATCATCCAAGGAACTCGCCCAATCGCTATCAGTAAAGCCAACTAGCTTGAACTCTGAAACTTGAGTGTACCAAATTCCAAATTCCAAAGTTCCAACTATGTACCGCAAAATCCTTTTTGCACCTTCGTAGTGATGTTTTGTAGGACTGTTCATAAATCTTGACACCATACCAACAGAGTATGAAATATTTGGTCGAGTATGACCCAAATAAATCAATCCTCCAACTAAGCTTTTGAAACTTCTTGCGTCGGCTTTTTCAGTACCATCTTCTAGCTGCAATTTTTCATTCATATTCATTGGAGTGGCTGCAACTTTGCAATTAAGCATGTTAAACCTTTAGTGAAGATCTGCTGCATACTTTCTTTGTGAAATAAACACCTCATCTTCTCTTTGTTTCACCTCAAGGCCAAGAAAATAATGCAGCAAACCCAAATCTTTCTTCTTCAAGTAAAGTGTAGGCTCATTCTCACTTGTTTCAAACCCATTTTGCAGAAAGTATGAGTCTATCTTGCTATACCATGCACGTGGAGCCTGTTTCAACCCGTAAAGTGCCTTTCGCAGCTTATACACCTTATCTTCTTTGCCTTCAATAATGAATCCTTCGGGTTGAGTAACATACACCTCTTCTTGCAACTCACCATTTAGAAATGCTGATTGAACATCAAATTGATACATAGGCCATTGTAATTGTGCAACCAAAGCGAAAAAAATTCGCACCGTTTCAAATCGAGCAACAGGAGAAAAAGTTTCTTCAAAATCGATACCCTGTTGTTGTGAGTATCCTTTCACCACCAATCAAGCTTTGTGTTTCTGTATGCTCCCATCTGCATGGTACTTTGTTTTGAACACCCACTTCAAGCCAATCACATTCTTATCATCGGGCAGATCCACTAGCTCCCAAGTTTCATTCCTTTGGATGGCCATGAGTTATTCTTTCATTGCATTTCTCCATTCCTCTTTTTCTGCTGCTTCTTTATAAGTAGTGGGTTCTGTAACAATTAAAGCAAATGCACAAGTTTCATAGATCTCTCTCAAGGATCTAAATTTTCTTGAAGGTGTCTCATCAAAAGACTCATTTACGGAAGATGAGCTGCTGCTACTTGGAGTATTTGGACTGGAGCTTGTGGAGTTGTTATTGTTTGATGTTGAGGGAGAGGAATTTAGTGAATTTGTTGGTGTGGGATATAAAACCTCATTTGTTAAGGCTTCAAGTTGAACTTCTTTACTGTTGCTACTCCAATTCCACTTTGCCTCTTCATCGAACACTACATTTCTGCTAATAATCACTTTGCCACTAAGAGGGTTATATATATGATATGCTTTGGATTGAAAACAATAGCCAATGAAAATATATTTTTCAGATTTCTCATCTAGTTTTTGATGCTTTTGTGAGTTTATCAAAGCATAGGCAATACAACCAAAAATTCGTAAGTGGCTTACTGAAGGCTTTGTACCTCTCCAAGTTTCAAATGGTGTTTGATTCAATACAGCCTTGGTGTGTGAAATATTCAACAAATGAACTGAGGTTGCAATTACTTCTGCCCAATACTGATTTGGAATCTCCATGGCTTTAAGCAAGCTTCTGGCCATCTCAACGACTGTACGATTCTTATGCTCTGCTACTCCGTTCTGCTCTAGTGTGTAGGGGGCTTTCAATTCCCTGCGAATGCCATTCTCTTCACAAAATTGGCTGAATTCTTTAGATAGGAATTCACCACCTCTATCTGTGCGGAGAGCTTTTATGCAAGTCCCACTTTGCTTCTCGACAAGAGCTTTGAATTTCCTGAAATTCTCAAAAGCTTCTGATTTGTTTTTCAAAAAATAAACCCAACTCATGCGACTAAAGTCATCAGTTAAGAGAAAAAAATAACGACTTCCTCCAAATGATTCAGTGTTCATTGGTCCACACAAATCAGCATGAACCAATTCAAGACAATTAGAGGCCCTCCAAGCACCTTCAACTGGAAATGATTTTCTTGTTTGTTTCCCATATATACACCCTTCACATAAATCAAAAGACTCAATTTTTGGAAATCCAAGAACCATACCTTTTTTATTCAACAACTTCAGCCCTTTGACATTCAAATGTCCATACCGCAGATGCCATAACTTAGACTCATCCTTTTCACCAACAGCTAACGCGAAATGCTCCACATTTGAAACTTCAAGTGGAAATATTTTGTTTTTGGTCATGTGAACATTAGCTATTGTTTGTCCTGATTGTTTGTCTTTAATAACACATGCTCCATCATCAAACATTACTAAGTATCTACTGACCATCAATTGCCCTACACTCAACAAGTTATGTGCCAAATTAGGAACAAATTGAACATCATGGAGAAGTTTCACTTGACCATAACTAGTTTTGATTGCTACTGTTCCTTTTCCTTCAACTTGAATGTCTTTATTATCTCCAAGTTTGACCTGCATCTTTTGAGTTTCATCAAGCTCTCTAAACATTTCCCTTATGCCTGACATATGATTGGAGCATCCACTATCTACAAACCAAACATCACCTGCAACATCATTATTCTCGAAATGAGCCATAAATAACTTACTTTCTTCATCTTCCAATTCTGCATAATTGACTTCATCATTCTTGTACCAGTAATCTGCTTTAACATGCCCATACTTATTGCAACGATAACATTAGATGCCACCCCTATTGCTTCTGCCTCTGCCACTACGAAATGAACCTCTGTCACCGCGATATGAACCTCTGCCATGTTCATTTCCAGTTGCTCTTTCAGACTCTTTTTGATTAGAGCTCTCCCCCTTCACTTGAAATGCCTTTTCTTCATGCGTCTCAATTGATCTGTTCAACCTTGCCTCATAGGCTTGCAAAGAACTCATTAGTTCATCAAATGAAAAAATTAACAAGTCCTTAGATTCCTCAATTGCAACTACTACATGATCAAACTTAGAAGTTAAACTTCTCAGTACCTTTGCAACAATAGTTTGATCTGAAACTTCTTCTCCATACGATCTCATTTGATTGACAATTGCAGCTACTCTTGTAAGAAAGTCTTGCACTGATTCTCTACCTTTCATTTGTAAAGTCTCAAAGTCACGACGAAGGGATTGCAATCTCACTGTGATCACTTTTGAGGAACTTTGAGATGCCATCTGCAATGTTGTCCAAGCTTCTTTGGATGTGGTTGCTGCTGAAAGTTTTGAGAAAATTGATTCATGAACAACTTGTTGAATGAAGAAAAGAGCTTTCGAGTCTTTCTTTATGTTCTCCTTCAACCGCTTCTCTTCCTCAAGATCAGCATACCCATTCACTACCAAGTCCCAAAGATCTTGAGACTTAAAGAAGGTCATCATTTTAATGCTCCAGAACTCATAACATTCTCCTTTGAAGATGGGAATGGCTGGTTGTGAAACACTAATTGAACTTCCATTAGCAGCCATGGTGTTCTTCTCTTTTTCACTCCAAATCACTCGCAAGGTCCAGATGAATCCGAACCTAGCTCTGATACCAGTAATGTTGGAAATTTGAAGTAACAGAGCTAATGAACTGATATTGCAGCAGAGAAATTTACTATATATTGTAGGAAATAGCTAAGTAATCTGATGCATAATATTCCACAAAAGAGAATGCCTTTATATAAGCTTACAACTAAACTGAAAAGCTAAAAAGACTCAACTGACGTGAAATTTTATTGGCACTAAATCACCTAACTAACTCACAAAAAAAAAGAAGGAATAACAATCTGAAAAATGACAACAACACTAAAGACCAAGTCCAACTGAGACGTTGGTAACTTAGAATCAACCTTCAATAATAACAACCCAATAACCAGATAACCAAACAAAACTCCATCGTCATAACCATTAAAGGTTCAAAACTTCTCATCAACAAAAATTCGAACCAATATTAGTTATGTAGAGATTATGTCGTTATATAACTTTCCTAAAGAAAAAGTTTACTAATACTTGTAACTAAGCATTCTATATTTCTAACTTTAAAAAGAAAAAGTTAGGCACATAACTAAGTTTAGGTAAGCAATGGGCAATAATAGAATCAGTACCTAAACACATAAAAGATGAACATAAACAAAATACTTACTAAACTTAACAAAACTTACAAACAACATTAAAAGAAAATCATGAACCCAACAACTAAACTTATAAAAATAAACATAAACCAATAAACTTACTGTAGAATACCAAGAGTAGAATGTATTATTTCTGTATATTTACTATGAGAAGGAAGGGTTTCTTATATAGGAGAGAACCCTTATTTAAAGAAAAGGAAATAATCTTCCAGTATATCTAATTCAAATAATATAAAAGATACTAGATAATATCTAATTCAAATAATGTAAAAGATACTAGAAAATATCAAATATTCTCATCAACAAATAAGGAAATAATCAACACTCCCCCTCAAGCTGATTTGAAGATATCTTCCATTGCCAGCTTGGTGATCATCTTGTCAAATTGTACTTTAGGAAGTCCCTATGTCAAAGACATCGCCTATTTGTTTCATCGTAGGGAGATAGAGAATGCATATGACTCCTGCATCAATCTTCTCCTTTATGAAATGTTTATCAACCTCAATATGTTTTGTCCTATCATGAAGGACTGGATTGTGGGCAATGGAAATTGCTTCCTTATTGTCACAATAAATACGCATTGGTTGTTTCTGACGAAACTTTAACTCTTCTAATAATCTTTTTATCCATATACCTTCTCAAATTCCATGAGCTAAGGCTCAGATTAAACCAAGACTACTACGCCACCACATTTTGTTTTTGCTACGCCTGTAACTAGGTTACCTCAAAAAAAGCGAGCAATATCCGTAGTAGATCGTCTATCTGTCGTACTCCACCTTGATCAAGATCGGTGTAAACTTCAACATGTAAGTTATCATGCTTCTTAAACAGTATACCTTTTCCAGGTGTTCCTTTTAAGTATCTTAGGATCATGTAGACTACTTCAAAATGAGAAGATCCTAGGGCATGCATAAATTGGCTTACTACCCTTACTGCGAATGCAATGTCAGGACGTGTGTGAGATAAATAAATGAGTCTTCCCACAAGTCTCTGGTATTTTTCTTTGTCCTTAACCTTGTTGGATTTTATGTCCTAAAACTCATAGTTTGTAATTGATAAAACTTTTTCCGTATTTCTTCTTCGATAAAATTGTTATTGAATTAGTATACCATAATCTTGAATCCAATAAACTAAGGTCCCGAGGCTATTTAATGTAAACTTGAACTTTATGTGATGACATAAAACATGGATAAAGTTCGAGTATATAGCCTAAAATGGTCTATAGTATAGGGATAAGGTTGGGCGCCTTATTCTGGGGACACTATGGATGCGGCCTACTTTGTAGTTAGTACAAACGATGTGATCCTGAAACGTTCATATAGAGATATGTAAGTGGGGGCATCCTATGCAAAGAGTTTGTATAAGACTGGACCACGACTTAGTCACTTTTGCTTTATAACACCGTTTATTGTATAAAACTGGCTAATTCAATTTTGATGACCTAGGTAACTCAATCTCAATCCTGAGCTAACTATGAACTCCTGTTTATTCGGGATTATCCTTAGATTGTCATGGTGAGAGAGCATTTCAGCAATGGTACTGGCTCAATAAGCCTCCCATTTCAGGGGGTAAGACCAGGGTAGATAGTGGGGACATAGGGTGCAAGACGGAATTCACTCCTACCCAACTCTAGGGATAGTAGATAGGTTGTTCCCTTAAGTGCTGACTTTGGAACTAGAACAAGGGGCCCCACCCTCTCACTAGGCTGAGAGGGACTAGATTTGTTGGTTGGACCAGAAATCAATTGTTTTATAGAGGTCTAGGGGGACTTGAGGAACAAGAAGTGTTCTCGGGGGTAAAACGATATTTTAACCCAGCCGAGACCACGAACAACCTGTGAAGGATTGACTTACTGGTTACGGTTATATCAGGTGGACAGAAATATATCTACAGTGAGGGGAGTGCAACTACGAGACTTTAGTGGAATGACCCGTTAGTTAACAAATGTTGATTAATTAGGTTAAAGAGGTTGACCGATTAATCTCGGATTGCTGGAGCCCATGATCTGTAGGTCCATTAGGTCCCCCTGCTAGCTCATATGGATTAAACTTAGAACAATATGATGGATTAATTCGAATTGTTCGAATTAGGAAAGGAGTTTTAAACCGACAGGTATATGTGATATAACTAT
Organism: Trichosanthes cucumerina; assembly: GCA_036507285.1. Taxonomy (NCBI): domain Eukaryota; kingdom Viridiplantae; phylum Streptophyta; class Magnoliopsida; order Cucurbitales; family Cucurbitaceae; genus Trichosanthes; species Trichosanthes cucumerina. The sequence continues at coordinate 82,819,816 of CM071835.1, read as the reverse complement.
TGGTTTTTTATGACATAATATATTCAAATTTGATTTGAATTTCAAAAATATGAATGCAGATTCATGTTCGGGAGGTCAAAATTAGTTAAGAGGGTCAAAATCGTAAAAAGTCAAAGGGTTGACTTTTTGGCTCGGGAAAGTAAAAGTTTGACTTTGACCAACTGGAAAAGACTTTTTTACCCTTGACTAGAGTTAGTGGAATTATCCAAGTTTTTCTTGGACAATCCCACTAACTTAAGTGGATTATGTGTAAACATTATAGAATGACACATAGGCCACTTTAGTTAGTGTTTTGTGAGGTGTTGCATTTTGGTGAGCCTTGACATGTATTTGATGCATGTAATTTCTTTATAAATAGGTTTGTTTTCAAAACAAAGGGTTCCTTTTTGCTGAATTTTGAGTTTTTTCAAAAGAAATCTCACTAAAACTTATTTCTTCTCCTTTTCTCACTTAATACTTTGAACCTCCCATTCTTCCTCTTCAAGTATAAATGTTATACTCGGATGTTTAACCTAGACTTAGGATATGTTTTAGTTAGCCGAAATATATTGCTAAGTAATTTATACCCTAACCGTCTAGAACACTTTAGCTGGAGAGAAGTAATGTACTTTTAACTCTAGGGTCCCTAAGAGTTCACACCGTGAGATTCATGCTTTGCTTTGGGCCGCCCTGGGAGCGGACTCCATTCGGAGAGTGTTTGCATGAGTCAATATCAAGGTGAATAAGGGAAGTCGTTCATAGTAAGTGGGAGAAGGAAGTGTGTCAACGCATCCTACGATCTCTTCCATTAGGTCGCACCGTGAGATTCCTATAATGCACCTGCATGTCTGCCCTGGAGCGACCTTACCAATCGGAGGGTTATATTATAGGATTCGGAACACCGCGAACTCCAAAAATAGATAGGGTCTCTTAGATCCGTTTTCATTCTTGTCTTTCGAATTTCGGGAGCATAATGATTCTGATCTTTGAGGTCTGAAAATGTAAGGTTACACTTACAAGAATTACTAAGTGTTAGTAAATTCTCGACCAAATGAGCGATAACTAAGTTACTATAGGAATAAGAGTTATTCTGGTGATAGTATTTAGTCAAGATAGTCCTGGTTCAACGGAGGAATGGTCGGTCACCCCTCAGTGAAGGTTATTTTAAACCGTTGAAATATCGGTGCAAACATAATAATGATGAGTACATTATTTTTTGCTAAACTTAATTGGATTATAAAGGTTAATATTTTTTTACTAAAAATGATATTTTTTTTTCAGCATGACAAGCTCTTTAGTTCAACTATTAGCTTCCGAAAAACTTAACGGCGATAACTACACAACATGGAAAACAAATCTGAATACAATACTAGTAATAGATGACTTGAGATTTGTCTTAAACTGAGGAATGTTCTCAGGCCCCTACCTCAAATATTAACCGAACTAGTCGGGAATCTTATGATCGATGGGTTAAGGCTAACGATAAAGCCCGTGTCTATATTCTTGCCAGCATGACTGATGTAGTGGCTAAGAAATACGAATCCTTGGGCACAACTAAGGCTATCATGGATTCGTTAAAAGAGATGTTAGCAACCATTACCGTCCGGTTCTAAGACACGAGGCTATTAAGTACATTTACAACAAGCGTATGAAGGAAGGAACCTCTGTTAGAGAATATGTCCGGACATGATGGTCCACTTCAATATTCTTTGAAGTAAATGGTGGCGCCATCGACGAGGCAAATCAAAGTTAGCTTTATTATGGAGTCTCTTGAAGAGCTTCATACCATTTCAGATTTAATGCTTCTCGAATAAAATAGAGTTTAATTTGACAACCCTTCTTAACGAGCTCCAACGTTTTCAAACTCTTACAAAAGCTAAGGGGAAAGAGGTTGAGGCAAATGTTGTCACCACCAGGAAAGTTTTAAGAGGATCGTCCTCTAAAACTAAAGTTGGACCTTCAAAGAACAAGAATGTTCAAATGAAAAAGAAGGGCAAGGAAGGCTCCCATGACAAACAAGGGAAAGAAAGAAAGTTGAGAAAAAGGAAAATGTTTTCACTCTGACCAAAAGCAGGCCTTTGGAAGAGAAACTTCCCGAAGTACCTTGCTGAGAAGAAAGCAGATAAAGAAGCACAAGGTAAATATGATTTACTAGTTGTTGAAGCATGCTTAGTGGAGTATGATACCTCAACCTGGATATTGGATTCAGGGGCCACTAATCATATTTGCTTCTCTTTTCAGGAAACTAGTTCCTGAAAAAAGCTGAAAGAAGGCGAGATCACCCTCAAGGTTGGAACAGGAGAGGTTGTCTCGGTCGATGCAGTGGGAGACTTGAAGTTGTATTTCGATGATAGATATATCATACTTAAAGATGTTTTGTATGCTCCTAAAATGAAACAGAACTTAATATATATCACGTGTATATTAGAACAAATGTATAAAATATCCTTTGAAATCAATGAAGCGTTCATTTTCAGAAAAGGTATTCAAATTTGTTCTGCTATACTAGAAAACAACTTATATAAGTTAAGACCAACTAAAGCAAAATTTGTCTTAAATACTGAGATGTTTAGAACAACCGAAACTCAGAATAAAAGACAAAAAGTTTCTTCCAATGCCTATTTATGGCACTTAAGACTTGGTCACATAAATCTCAATAGGATTGGGAGATTGGTTAAGAATGGACTCCTAAATCAGTTAGAAGACAATTCTTTACCTCCATGTGAGTCTTGTCTTGAGGGAAAAATGACTAAGAGATCTTTTACTGGAAAAGGTCTAAGAGCAAAAATACCCTTAGAGCTCGTACATTCAGACCTCTGTCGACCGATGAATGTCAAAGCTCGAGGTGGGTATGAATATTTCATCAGTTTCATTGATGATTATTCAAGGTATGGTCATATTTACCTAATGCATCACAAGTCGATTCTTTTGAAAAGTTCAAAGAATATAAGAGCGAGGTTGAGAACCAGTTAGGTAAAACGATTAAGACATTTCGATCAGATCGATGTGGGGAGTACATGGACTAAAGATTCCAAGACTATATGATAGAACATGGAATCAAGTCACAACTCTCTGCACATAATATGCCTCAGCAGAACGGTGTATCTGAAAGAAGAAACAGAACCTTGTTGGACATGGTTCGCTCAATGATGAGTTTTGCTAAGTTACCTGATTCCTTTTGGGGACATGCATTAGAAACTGCTGTCTATATTTTGAACAACGTTCCCTCTAAAAGTGTGTTAGACACACCTTATGAGTTATGGAAAGGGCGTAAAGGTAGTTTACGTCACATAAGGATCTGGGGATGCCCAACGCACGTGTTGGTACAAAATCCTGAAAAATTAGAACGTCGTTCAAAGTTATGCCTATTTGTAGGTTATCCAAAAGAAACAAAAGGTGATTTGTTTTATGATCCTCAAGGGAATAAGGTTTTTGTGTTGACAAATGCAACATTCTTAGAGGAAGACTACATCAGAAGTCATCAACCTCGGAGTAGACTAGTATTAAATGAACTTTCCAAATACGCTAGAGATAAAACTAGTTCATCTACTAAAGTAGTAGATAAAATTAGTACATCTAGTCAGTCACATCCTTCTCAAGAGTTGAGAATACCTCAACGTAGTGGGAGGGATGTTCATCAGCCAGACCGTTACTTGGGTTATCAGTCCAATCCTTGATATGATCATTGGACTGTCGTTAAGAATATCCTCAAGTATCTTAGGAGAAGAGGAACTACATGCTCGTGTATGGTGCTAAGGATTTGATCCTTACTGAATACACTGACTCTGATTTCCAAACCGATAAAGATGCAAGAAAATTCACATCGGTATCAGTGTTCATTCTGAATGGAGGAGCAGTAATGTGGAGAAGTGTGAAGAAAAACTGTATTGCATACTCCACAATGGAAGCTGAGTACGCAGTTGCATGTGAAGCGACAAAGGAAGTAGTATGGTTGAGGAAATTCTTGAAAGATTTGGAAGTCGTTCCAAATATGCATATGCTTATCACCCTATATTGTGATAACAATGGTGCAGTTACAAATTCAAGAGAACCAAGAAGCTCACATTGCGGATCCTTTTACAAAAACCCTCACGGCTAAAGTGTTTGAAGGTCACCTGCAGTCTCTAGGTCTACGAAGTTAGTAAACTAGGAAGAGTGGGAGAACTTTTGGGTATATGCCCTAGTTCATTATATTCATATGCTTATCGTACTCATATGTTTCTCACTTAAACTCAACATTGTGATATTCCACTAGGAGTTTTAGTCCAAGTTGGAGTTTGTTGGATTTTATGTCCTAAAACTTGTAGTTTGAAATTGATATAACTTTTTCCGTGTTTCTTCTTCGATAAAATTGTTATTGAATTAGTATACCATAATCTTGAATCCAATAAACTAAGGTCCCAAGTCTATTTAATGTAGACTTGAACTTTATGTGATGACATAAAACATGGATAACGTTCGAGTATATAGCCTAAAATGGTCTATAGTATAGGGATAAGGTTGGGCGCCTTATTCTAGGGACACTATGGATGCGGCCTACTTTGTAGTTAGTACAAACGATGTGATCCTGAATCGTTCATATAGAGATATGTAAGTGGGGGCATCCTATGCAATGAGTTTGTATAAGACTGGACCACGACTTAGTTACTTTTGCTTTATAACACCAAGCATTGTATAAAATCAAGCTAATTCAATTTTGATGACCTAGGTAACTCAATCTCAATCCTGAGCTAACTATGAACTCCTGTTTATTCGGGATTATCCTTAGATCAGAATGGGTGAGAGCAGCTCAACAACGCTGACTCAATAAGCCTCCCATTTCAGGGGTAAGACCGGGTAGATAGCTGGGGACATAGGGTGCAAGACGGAATTCACTCCTACCTAACTCTAGGGATAGTAGATAGGTTGTTCCCTTAAGTCTTGACTTTGGAACTAGAACAAGGCCCCACCCTCTCTCACTAGGTGAGAGAGGACTAGATTTGTTGGTTGGACCACAAATCAATTGTTCTATAGAGGTTGGTGGGACTTGAGGAACAAGAAGTGTTCTCGAGGGTAAAGCGGTATTTTGACCGATCGAGACCACGAACAACCTGTGAAGGATTGACTTACTGGTTACGGTTATATCAGGTGGACAGAAATATATCTACAGTGAGGGGAGTGCAACTACGGGACTTTAGTGGAATGACCCGTTAGTTAACAAATGTTGATTAATTAGGTTAAAGAGTTTGACCGATTAATCTCGAATTGTTGGAGCCCATGATGATCGTAGGTCCATTAGGTCCCCTGCTAGCTCATATGGATTAAACTTAGAACAATATGATGGATTAATTCGAATTGTTCGAATTAGGAAAGAAGTTTTAAACCGACAGGTATATGTGATATAACTATTGATTTTCTATGACACAATATATTCAAATGTGATTTGAATTTAAAAAATATGAATGCGGATTCATGTTCGGGAGGTCAAAATTAGTCAAGAGGGTCAAAATCATAAAAAGTCAAAGGGTTGACTTTTTGGCTCGGGAAAAGTCAAAGTTTGACTTTGACCAAATGGAAAAGATTTTTTTACCCTTGACTAGAGTTAGTGGAATTATCCAAGTTTTTTTTGGACAATCCCACTAACTTAAGTGGATTATGTGTAAACCTTATAGAATGACACATTACCCACTTTAGTTAGTATTTTGTGAGGTGTTGCATTTTGGTGAGCCTTGGCATGCATTTGATGCATGTAATTTCTTTATAAATAGGTTTTTTATCAAAACAAATGGTTCCTTTTTCTGAATTTTGAGTTTTTTCAAAAGAAATCTCACCAAAACCTATTTCTTCTCCTTTTCTCACTTAATACTTTGAACCTCCCATTCTCCCTCTTCAATCCTTCATTCACCGGGTCCCACAACCCGATTCTGAGTCCAGAGAATAGCGGGGAAGCTCTAGTGGTGGTTCGGTTGTGTTCGATTTTTTCTTTGGCAAGGAGGAGAGAAGAAATTGAGCTATAAAGGTTGTATATTCTTCCCTTTTTTAGTTTACCGTTTTTTGTATGTTGGCATGTTAATTTCTATTAAGTTAGATGCAATTAGAGTGTCATTAGATCCTTATTCCGCTGCGTATGTCTCGTGTTCCATCAAATATCTTTTCCCGTTGCAACTTGTAATCTCAAGTTTGGTTCGATAGGAGTTTCTGCTGTTCTGCAACCAAGTAGGCCTGTCTCTTCAAATAAATCAATGATATACTTCCTTTGATTTACAAGAATGCCCTTCTTTGACCTAGAAAATTCCATTTCTAGAAAGTACTTCAAGGTACCCAAGTCATGGATTTGGATTCATTAGCCAGGTTTTTTTTCAAAGTTGTCAATCCTTCCTCGTCATTTCTTGTAAGAACAATGTCATCGACATATACTATTAACACAACAATTTTGTTATTTTCAGTATGTCTATAGAAGATAGTATGATCTGCTTGACTTTGACAAAATCCATAATTCATGACTACTTTTCCAAACCGTTCAAACCATGCTTTAGGGGATTGTTTAAGGTTGTATAGAGATTTCTTCAACCTGCACACTTTGTTAAGTCCCAATTCTTCTTCAAATCCAGGGGGTAAATCCATAAATACATCTTCTTCAAGCTCCCCATTGAGAAATGCATTCCTTATATTAAGTTGATAGAGAGGCCAATCTACATTGACAGCAATTGATAACAAAACTCTAATAGAGTTAATTTTAGCAACAGGAGCAAATGTTTCCTGATAATCAATCCCATAGGTCTGAGTGAAGCCTTTAGCAACAAGTATAGCCTTGTATCTTTCAATACTGCCGTCAGCTTTACATTTTATGTTAAACACTCATTTACATCCTACTATCTTCTTACCTTTTGGTAATTCTGCTATGTTCCATGTGCCATTCTGTTTAAGAGCATTCATCTCCTCCATAACTGTTGATTTCCAATTCGAATCATTCAGGGCCTCCTGTATATTCCTTGGGACAAACAGATTGGTTATCCTAGATGTGAAAGCTTTGTGGTTATCAGACAGTCTATGGTAAGAGAGATAATTCGAAATAGGGTATTTGGTGCAATTACGAGTACCTTTCCTATGGGCTATCGGAATATCAAGATCAGGTAAATGATTCATACTAGAAAAAAATTTGGAATAGAAGATGTGTTACCTGGATCTTCAGAATCATTCATCGGAGTATCAGATTGGTTCTGTGACAAGTCTACTATCTTGTCCCGGTTCTTTTGATTCAATGTCCTCCTAGTATAAACCTGAAGTTTAGGTTTAACTTGTATTGTTTCTCCCCCTGAAGAAGAGGTTTCCATACGTGGCATTGGAGAACTAGAACTCGTAACCTCAGGATTAATAACTGTGGGAAGAGAAGACGTGTCCCATAAATTATCTTCTAAGTTAGGTGTTATCTCCCCCCTGAAGAGAATTTGAAAAAAAAGGTTGATTTTCCAAAAAGGAGATGTCCATGATTTCAAAGTATTTTTTGGTTATTGTGTCAAAACTTTTATAGGCTTTCTTGTTGGATGCATATCCTAAGAAAACACACTTAACAACTCTAGGATCAAGTTTAGACTGAGAAGGACTTGAAAGATGAACATAAGCAGTACACCCAAACACTTTGAGTGGTAAGTCAGAAAAACAATCGGACTGAGGGAAAAAAGGTTTTAAGTAAATCTAGGGGCGTTTTAAAATCCAACACTTTTGTGGGCATTCGATTAATAAGATATGCTGCCGTAAGATAGTCTCTCCCCACAAATAGGTCGGAACGTGCATAGAAAACATAAGGGCACGAACAACATCAAGCAAGTGTCTATTTTTTCTTTCAGCAATGCCATTTTGTTGTGGAGTGTCCCGACATGTAGATTGATGACAGATCCCTTTAAACTTTAAAAACCCATTTAAGTATTCGTTGAAATACTCTGTTCCATTATCAGAGTGCAAAATGCTAATTTTTGTTTGAAATTGATTTTCAATCATGTTGTAAAACTGAATAAAGATTTCCTTCACATTCGACTTTTTTTTTCAATAAATAAATCCAAGTTAAGCGGGTATGGTCATCAATGAAGGTAACAAACCATCGTTTTCCACTATGAGTTAAAACTTTAGACGGACCCCAAACATCACTATGAATCAAGTAAAAAGGAGCGGAAGCACGGTAAGGTTTGGGCAAATAAGTGGATCGATGATTTTTCGCAAAAATACAGCTTTCACAATGAAGAGCAGAACAATCAATTCCTTTAAATAAATTTGGAAACAAATGCTTTAAATAGAAGAAACTAGGATGTCCTAATCTACGATGGAAGAGCAATATAGTTTCTTGAACAGGGAAAGAACTAACACTACTCAAGCCCTGAGCTTTTTTATGACTAGTTGGAGATTCCTCAAAATAGTAGAGACCTTCAAGCATCTTAGCACGCCCAATCATCTCCCCCGATTCCTGATCCTGAAAAATACAATGGGAGTCACAAAAGATAACACGACAATTAGCATCTTTGGAGATTTTACTAACAGATAACAAATTACAGGCTAGTTTAGGAAAATGCAGAACAGAGTGTAGAGCAATTTTTTAGGACAATTTAATAGTTCCTTTCCCTGCAATTGAGTTAAAACTACCGTCTACAATTCAAATTTTCTTATTACAGTACATCGGGGAGTATGATTCAAATATTTTGGAGGAACTGGTCATATGATCAGAGGCCCCAGAATCTATGATCCATGAGGGTGAGTTAAGGCAAGAGAGGGCTCGAGGGTAATTACCTGTTTGTGCCAAGGAAATACTAGGATTACCAGGTGATGAAGTGGTCTTCAACAGTTTTAGGATTTGATCAACTTGCTCCTTGCTAAATGGATTAGAGTCAACAATATTAGCAGAAGATGAGTGTTGATTCATACCCTTTTCACCTTGCTTACAACTCTTCCAATTAGCAGGCTTTCCATGAATTTTACAACAAGTTTCACGAGTATGTCGAGGTTTGTTGCAGTAGTCACACAAAACTCTAGGTTTATCATTTGTCTTGGGTGTGTGGTCTGATGCCTTGAGAGCTGAAGCTTCAACTATTAACGCAGAACTTTCAACAGAATCAAACACTTTCTTACATATCATAACATTTCGACGACTCTCTTCCCTGCGAACTTCAGAATACACATCATTAATAGTAGGAAGAGTAGTCTTACCAAGTATTCTCCCTCTAACCTCATCAAATTCCACATTGAGGCCAGCGAGAAATTTATGAATTCGACGGTCTTCCACAACTTTTCTGTAGTGTTTTTGGTCATCAGTTGACTTCCATTCATAATAATCGAATAGATCAAGATCTTGCCAAATTCGCTTCAACAAATGAAAATATTGTGTAACCGAATTATTTCCCTGTCTAATGTCACTCAGTTTGAGATTGAGCTCAAATACCTATGACTGATTCCCTAAGTCGGAATACATCTGAGCCACGTTATCCCATAATTCCTTAGTAGTAGAATAACACATATAATTGCAACTAATCTCTTCTACCATGGAATTTACTAACCAGGTCATCACCATGGAGTTCTTAGCATCCCACCCACCAAATGAAGGATCATCTTTGGCAGGCATGAGCTTATCCCCAGTAAGGTAGCCAATCTTCCCTTGTCCTCGGATATACATTCGAACGCTCTGCGACCAACAAAGGAAATTATCGTCATTGAGTCGAATTGTAGTAATTTGGACAGTAGAGTTGTTGGAATGAATCCGACCATCCGAGCCTTTAATAACGGACAAAGATTTATTTTCTGACATCTTTCCTGAAGATCAATCAAGGACAGAGAAGTAGAGATAAAAATCACCAAAAGAAAACAAATAGTGCAGTCAACAAAAGGAGATCCAGTAACCCTGATACAGTGCACTATTTTTTAGAAAAAACAGAGGAAATCGGCCGGTAGAGGTGAAGTCGGCGGCGACGGCGAGGAGGCAACCAGAAAGGGAGACGGCGGCGAGAAAGGAACCGGCGGGCGACAACTCTACGAACAGGCTCTCACTCACGTGGGTCATGGGTCGCAAGTTCGTAGGACGCGGGTCACGGATCGCGGGTCGCAGACGTTCGCGAGTTTGCAAGTGTCGGATCGCAGGCGTCTATTATCTCCGGCAAGGGTTGGTTATCTCCGGCAAGGATCCTAGGGTTCAAAGCACCGGTCGGTTGGCAATGTCGCCGGCGATGTGGTGTCAAAGAAGGAGGCTAGGGTTTTTCTTTTGGTGTTTAGAAAGAAAAGAAATTAGGGTTTTGACAGAATTTAGGGTTTTTGCTCCGATACCATGTAGAATACCAAGAGTAGAATGTATTATTTCTGTATATTTACTATGAGAAGGAAGAGTTTCTTACTAATGCCGATAACATAGTAACAGTTTTACAACCTTTATATAGAGGTTTCTCGGCATTGTTAAGTAAGGTTTCAAAGCTATCTGTAGATTGAGAAAAATCTTCATGGGATGCTGGTACCATCTCACTTGTCTCATTAACATGATACTTTTCATCATTTTTTAATGTATTGAGATTCTTTGCGCTATCCGCATATGACTTTTCAGGAAGCTTTCCACCATGCAAAAACCATATAACATAACTCAAGTCCATTCCATTTATAATTAAATGGTTTCTAATTTCCTTTCCATCATGCCTATCAATATTTCATGATTTTAAACATGGACAACGTATTCTAGATGGGTCATCTCCATGACTTAAAGCAAATTCTATAAATCATTTTACACCCAACTCATATTCTTTTGACAATCTATTTGTTCTCATCCAAGATTTATCCATATCCTCCAATATGTGAAATCTGTCAAATATAATAAAAAAAATTAGAATATTTATATTATTGTAACACAATATATATTCTCTAATAGTCCAGACATATTAGAGGTCAAACAATGAACATAATCAAATTCATTAAAACGATCTACTTTGTTGCCTCGTGTGTTTAGTCTATCACATTTATAGTAAAATATAATTGCTATATGATAAAAAAACATAATATCATAACTAGGTTTAAAACTATAATAAAAATGATAAATTATAATTTAATTTTTTGATAAGAAAATAATGAACGAATTATAAATATTGAAAATTAAAGATCATAATTAAAGAAAAAAAGTGAAGGATCAACCAAGAAATTAAAATATAAGGAAGTAAATAATAATAATAATATACAAGTGATGTTATTTTATTTAACCGAATAGTTAGGAATATTTTGATTTTTTTTTTAAAAAAAATTGAATTCGCAAGTCTAAAAAACTAATATAAGCTAAATAAATTAATTCATAAGTTAATTAGATTAAAAAAGGCATTTGTACAAAGAAAATATAATATAAATTAATAATATTAGAGTAAAACTTTTCTAATGTCTTGGCAGTCGGAATTGCATGCTACAAAACATGTGTAGCAATGAAAGAGGACATATAACTTTATTAGACCTTGTAAATAAAAGAAATTACTTTTATTAGTTCATTATTTTAGTAACTTTTATTTTCTTTTCATTTAAGTTTTATTCCATTATACTTTGTTCTTTATTTTCCTTTTTTTATGATTCCTTTCTTTATAGTTTTTTTTTTATGGATGTCTTATTAAAATATATTTTTTTCATAATGTCATTTTGGTTGTTACTTTTATACATGCCCATGTGTTTCTAAAATTATGGTTCTATTTAAACTATTAATTTTATTTTTTTAAAAAAATTTCTTGGTCATTTTTTAATACCAAGAAATTAATTTTTTTTTTACTATTAACCTATTAAAACATTTTTAGAAACAATAATCAAAATTTTAAAATTAATATTTTTGTTATCTGATGGATTTGACCTGAAGATATTTAACTCGTTAAGATACTGTTATGGGTTAAATTGAACCAACAAGAATGGGCAGGGCAAATGACCAAGGCAAAAGGTCAGACAGAATAAGATACCCAATATGAAGTCAAAACGGGCCGAAATCGAACGGGGACCGAATCAAGGTGAAACGAGGCGAGAGGACCTGCTCGGGCTTCGACCCAAGCGCGTGGTCGGCCTCGGCAAAGGCCGAGGCCGACCAGGGTAGAACCCTCCCATTTGGTCTCTACCCTCGCCCAACATCCCAAGAAAGAAGTCTGGGCTTGGGCTTAAGCCGAATCCCGTGGTTAATCTCGGACGAGGCCGAAGAAGACCAGATTCAAGATCGTATTCTGGGCCTTGCATCAATCCCAGGTGGCCCATGGGTTTGTTTTCAGCCCACTCCCGACCTTTCCTATTCTCAATAGGCTAAGAAAACCCACAAAGTACCCAGAAGAAAGCTATATAAGCTCTCCCAAGAGGGGAGAGCAGGGTAAGTCATCTCTACTCACCAATATACTAAACTTCTCCATAATTCCTTCAGAAAGCCTTACTAACTTAAGCATCAGAGCTCGTGTGGTTTACACCATACCGGTGTCCAGGTTTTCCTTGTCTCACAGGCTACGTTCTTCCCCTAAGAATTATAAATTTACCGTTATTATCACGTGGAGGTCAGGAGAATTCTCCTCTCCAAAATTTGACAACAACAGTTGGCGCCGTCTGTGGGGATCGACAACGCTTGCCTAGGAAAACTGTGAATTTAAGCTAGGAAACTAGAGAAACATGAGTCGATTCGTAGGGAACCAAAGTCGGAGTGAGGACGGAGAAGAATCCGACCACGACCGCCATCCTCGGAGGACCAGAGTAGACTCCTCTCCTCGGCCTCATACTGACACAGGTCGACCACACGAGGGGATGGCCGAATTTAAAAAGAAGGTCGACAAGATGGACGAATGTCTGTGGAAAATCTTGGAAAAGCTCGACCATGAAGACCAGCTTAAAGGGAAAGCAAAGGCTGTAGAAGGGATGGGGGAGTCAAAATCCCCAACCCAAAAGCACACTGATAAGCTGACCCTTGGGGAAAACGAAAAACCGCGCCGATCCTTGGCCAAAAGCAAAGCAAGCAAAGCTGGCAGGTTAAAATCTATTGTGCAAGTAAGCTCACACACTCATCGGAGAGATCGACCAGGTGACTCGATAGCGACAACCGAGAAGAGCTCCGGAGAAACGTCAGACCTGAGAGAAATAATTAACCAAAAGCGGAAAGCACAGGCTGAGGCCGACCAGATAACGACCGAGGCCGACCCGAGGAGATCCGAGGACAATGAGTGTGAAGTTGAGGACGAAGATCCAAAGTTGCCGGCCGTAGCGACTCCACCCTGGAAGGCTGACATTCGCAAAATGCGAAAAGAATTTGGAGATCTCCAAGGGAACCTCTTGAAAGTTCGAGAAGTCGAAAGATGGGACTTTGAAACCCTCATCGAGAAGGTTGACCCTCTTTTCACCGACAAGATCATGGACGAAAAGATTCTAGAAAAATTCAAAGTACATTCTACCACCCATTACGATGGAAGCTCAAACCCCGTAGAACATTTAGACACATATAGGTCGCGCATGGAATTACATGGAGCATCAGAGGTGCTTAAGTGCAGAGTTTTCTCTTCCACACTAACGGGGCCAACACAAGATTTGTACAGGAAATTGAAGAGAAAGTCCATAAATTCCTTCAAAGAACTTGCCAGGGCATTCGTATCACAGTTTCTAGGAGGTCGAGACCAACGGAAGCCCCAGATGCACTTACTTACAATAAAGCAAGGAACTAAAGAAAGCTTGCGCGACTACGTCTCTCGTTCAATTAGGAGACTCTCCAGGTCGAAGGTTTCACAGACACTACGACATTAATTGCCATTGTTGCAGGTTTACAAGACAAGGGTTTATTGAGATCAATCGGGAAGAAGGAACCAGCATCTTATGTTGAGTTCATAGCAAAAGCACAAAAATACATGAGTGCAGAAGACCTATTGCGGTCCAAAGAAGCGCCTGACCAAGAAAAGAACGAAAAAAATATGGATCAAGTTGAAACACAGGGCAACCCTTCGGCAATCTCCAAAAGAAGAAGGGTCGAGGAAAGTGGCCGAGGCCGACCAGAGGAGTACCGAAGCAGACCAGATCGTCGAATGGCCCCAACTCAACCATTCGAAAGGTACACCTCCACGACTCTTCCTCCTGAAAAGATCTTAATGGAGATTCGCCAATTGAATCTCGTGAACTTCCCCGAAAAGATGATTGCTCCACCTGGAAGAAGAGACCCAACCAAGTACTGCATGTTCCACAGGACCATGGGTACGCAACCTCCAATTGTTACCAACTCTGAGACGAGATTGAAGCCCTAATCAGAGAAGGATACTTGAAAGAATACATTCAAGACGAGACCTCGCCCACGTCGTCCAAAAGCAGCCAAGGCCGACCGAAATCAAGCTGAGGCCGAGGAGATGATGGTCGAGGCCGAGCCGAGGATGAGCAACCCCGAGAGATCACGACAATTTTTGGAGAACCATCGGGGGGCGAATCTAGCAGGAAGAGGAAAGTAATTGCTCGTGAAGCCCGACAAGATCCCTACTACCAAGGTATCCTCTCAGTTCATCCAGGGATGGAAGGTCGAGCTCTAGAGTTCACAGAGACTGAAGCCAGAATGGTCCACCAACCCCATAATGATGCATTGGTAGTAACCCTTGCCATAGCCAATGTGAAAGTCCACAAAATACTCATAGATGGAGGAAGCTCGGTCGACGTCCTATCTTTGGCTGCTTTCAACGCCATGAGGCTGACGAGGGGGCTTCTAAAAGAAAATCTAACCCCCCTTGTAGGATTTGGAGGAGAAAGAGTTACCCCAGAAGGTAGCATAGAGCTCCCAGTCAGCTTTGGCGAAGGATCAAACTCAGTAACACTACTAATTAACTTCATAGTAGTGGAATGCACTTCTGCCTACAATGCGATCCTTGGGTGACCAACACTTCATCATTTAAAGGCAGTTGCTTCGACATACCATCAGTTGTTGAAATTTCCAACCACCAACGACATTGAGATCATTAAAGGGCAACAAAAAGCATCGAGGGAATGTTACTTCACTACATTAAGAGAAACAAGAAAAACAAGCTTCAAAGGGACCTCGGCCCCAACATGGTCGAGGCCGACCATGAGATGGTCGAAGCCGACGTGGTCTAAAGTCGAAGCCAAGAAATGAGCGCAGACGCTCTATTTTTATTTCAATAGATAGGTTTATCTTCATGCGAAACTCCTATGTAAAGATTGAAGTCTTTTTTTTTCTCTTTCCTTCATAAATGAAAGTTGTTCTTTTTCGTAAGAAAACACGACTCAAGTACGACCATCAACAAGAAATTCCTACTTGAGTGGGGGGCTAGAGTGGAGATATGCCTTGTACACTCTCTCACACATTCGATCCCTCCGCAACTGAGGATCGTGAATCGGTCGAGGCCCAGCAAATCACGGCCAAGGCCAAGCACACCACGACCAAGGTCGACCACACACGATTCCAGAACCAAAGTTCGATCCCTCAACGACGGAGGATCGTGGATCGGTCGAGGCCAAGCACATCACGGCCGAGGCCGAGCACACTATGGCCAAGGCCGTCCACACGCGATTCCAAAACCAAAGTTCGATCCCTCCGCGACTGAGGATCTTGAATCTCGAGGCTAAACACATCACGATCGAGGCCGAGCACACCACGACCAAGGCCGACCACACACGATCCCAGAAGCAAAGGATCAGTTTGCTCCCAACTAAAAAGAAGAGAACAATGGATAAAAGACGTACGTCCATTCATTCAAAAGGCAAAATTACATCAAACTTAGAGGAAGTAAAAAAGAGCTACATAAAAATTAAGATTGATCCACTCCAACTCCACCACTACTGTTTGAATCTTCAGATTCAGGGAAGGCAGTAGGGTCATTCTTGAAAGTGGCATAATCCTCATCAAGGATCCCAAAATCTATATCCTTGAACCGCCTGGAAGCACGCCTGATAGCCCAGTTACACCCACCGTAAAAAATGTTGTTTTGGAGGGCTGTAAACTCTTTTGTCTTCTTGAACCCTTCAGCCAAATACACAACATTGACCAAGTGGGCTTGTGCTTCACTTAGCTGATTACGAAGAGTTTGGATTTGAACCTGGGCAGAGTTGAGTTCAGTTTGACTCTCTGCAAGGAGATGATTAACTTGACTTAGACAGGCTTAGGCTTGAATCAGCTCAGATCTGGGAACAGAAGTATGTTGGAAATTGTTAATGGTCTCCCCCATAGCCACAGCGGCCATACTAATACAACCAAAGCTCTGAAAATAATAAGAAAGCAACTTACTTACCAAGGAATAAGAGAATGCAAGAGAACACACAAATAAAGAAAGCTTACATGACGGAGTTCAACAATCCCTTCGTTAAAGCCTTTCATGGGATCATTAGCCACGAACCCCGTAGGATGACTATTGCTTATCATTAGCCACGAACCCCGTAGGATGACCTTGAAATGGAGTCAATGGACTTCAATTCAGTATGGGAACTTGTAGACCAACCTGAGGGGGTTAGACCCATAGGGTGTAAATGGATTTATAAGAGAAAGAGAGATGCAGCCGGAAAGGTACAAACCTTTAAGGCTAGACTTGTAGCCAAGGGTTTTACCCAAAGGGAAGGAGTTGACTATGAAGAAACTTTTTCCCCTATTGCTATGCTTAAGTCCATAAGGATACTCTTGTCCATAGCCGCATTTTATGATTATGAAATTTGGAAAATGGACGTCAAAACTGTCTTTTTGAACGGTAATCTCGACGAGAGCATCTATTTGTCTCAGCCCGAAGGGTTCATAGCCCAAGGTCAGGAGCAAAAAGTTTGCAAGCTAAATCGATCCATTTATGGGTTGAAACAAGCGTTAAGATCTTGGAATATAAAATTTGATACTGCGATCAAGTCTTACGACTTTGACCAAAACGTTGATGAGCCTTGTGTTTACAAGAGGATCATCAACGACAAAGTAGCTTTTTTAGTACTTTATGTGGATGATATCCTACTCATTGGGAATGATGTAGGATACCTTACTGACATAAAGAATTGGCTGGCGACCCAATTCCAAATGAAAGATTTGGGAGAGGCGCAATATGTTCTTGGAATTGGATGTTCGGGAATCGCAAGAAGCGTAACGCAGCTGCTTCTCAAGCGTCTTATATCGACAAAATGTTGTCCAGATATTCGATGCAGAATTCCAAGAGGGGCTTATTACCCTTCAGGCATGGAGTTCATATGTCTAGGGAACAGTATCCCAAGACACCTCGAGAAGTTGAGGATATGAGACATATTCCCTATGCCTCTGCAGAGGTAGCTTAACGTATGTTATGCTATGCACGCAGGCCGGACATTTGTTATGCGGTGGAAATAGTCGATGAGGTACCGGTCCAATCCGAGGTTAGAAACTTTGGACAACGATTAAAAATATCCTCAAGTATCTAAGGAGAACGAAGGACTATACGCTTGTGTATGGGTCTAAGAATTTGATCCTTACTGGATACACTGATTCTGATTTTCAGTCCGATAAAGATTCTCGGAAAAACACATCGGGATAAGTTTTAACCCTTAACGGGGGAGCTAGAGTATGGCAAAGCATCAAGCAAGGATGCATCGCTGACTCCACAATGGAGGCTGAGTATGTCGCTGCTTGTGAAGCAAACTAAAGAGGTCATTTTGCTAAGGAAATTCCTTCTTGATTTGGAAGTTGTTCCAAATATGGAATCTCCCATCACCTTATACTGTGACAACAGTGGTGCCGTAGCCAATTCGAAGGAACCTCGCAGCCATAAGCGAGGTAAGCACATCGAGAGGAAGTATCACCTGATACGAGAAATAGTGCAATGAGGAGATGACAGCGATCCACGAAGATCGCTTGAGCACAATATTGCCGATCCGTTTACAAAGACTCTCACGGCTAAAGTGTTCGAGGGTCATCTGGAAAGTCTGGGTCTACGAGATATGTACATAGGCTAATCTAGGGCAAGTGGGAGATATGTAATGGGGTATATGGATGCCCTAGTTTATTGTATTTATATCTCTGTAACCATTGTTTTAGATTATGTTGTACCCCACTAGAGTTTTAGTGCAAGTGGGAGATTGTTGGGATTTGTGCCCTAAAACTCGTAGTTTGTAATTATGTTCTAATTATTGTAATAAAGTGTTATTATTTCAATAAAGTGTTATTGTTCGTTATCTACGAGTTTGCCTCTATTTAAACCCTAAATCCAATAAACTAAACATCCAAGGCTGTTAAATGAATCTTTAACTGAAGTAATGTACATAAAATGGATCTCGGTTCGAGATACAACCTAAAGGGTCTATAGTTAGGGGATAAGGTTTGGGTACCTTACCCTGGTTAAACTATGGATGTGACCCACTTTGTATTTAATACAAACACTGTGATCCTAACGTGTTGGTGTAGATGACATGTGAGTGGGGATATCCTATGTAATTGTTGGGTTTAATGTCCTAAAACTCGTGGTTTTGTAAACTGAATGTATATTCTATTTTGCAATAAAGTTGTTATTGATATTTATTCAGTAAAAGTGTTATTGAATGTTGTGTATTATATAACCTTAATCCAATAAAGAACCCTTGGCTATGGGATGAATACGTGAACTTTATGTGTGACATAAAAGTGGATCAAGTTCAAGTTATTGCCAGAATAGTCTATAGTATAAGGATAGGGTTGGGTACCTTATCCTAGGGACACTATGGACGCGACCCACTTTGTAGAGTACAAACGATGTGATCCTAAATCGTTCATATGGAGACATGTGAGTGGGGGCGTCCTATGCAATGAGTTTGCATAAGCCTGTGAAGGGAATGAAAATCCCCGCGCAGCGGAAGACGATTGAATCGAAGAGGTATCAATATGCAACTTGTATTTATTAAAATCGATCTAACACTTAGACCTAGGTTAAACATGCTTAAAGAAGAAGAAATTTACAACAAGAAGAAGTTTTACTTACTTGTTGTAGACAAACTCAGCAATTTCTTCCTCTGATCACGAACTCTTCGTGCTACTCGATCTCAACGAATTCTTCCCATAAATGGATACCGAACACCACCAAATGGTCTTCTCGATTGTTCTCTTTTGGAGAAGGGAAGTTGGTTGGAACTTGTTTGTGTTTTGGAGAGGGAGGAGAAATGAGAGAGTAGAGAGAATTCTAATTTCTTCTCTTTGATCAAAATCAAAAAATGAGAAGATAGCCTTCCAATCATTTCTTGCAAAGGGTTTAAATAGTGGAATGAGGGAGTTAATATCTCCTCATTATTACCACTTTACCACAACCATAGGTTATGCAAATCTCATTTGCATAACCACATAATATAAGATATCTCATATCTCATATTGCAAATCTCATTTGCAATAATTGTGGATTAATTAAATTGAATCACATCCAATTTAATTTCTCTCAATCAAATTCTCCAATTAGCCCTAATTCAAAAATTAGGCTAACCTATAGTTTATTATGAATCTCGTTCACATTAAACTATATATTATATCATTCATATCTCATATAAATGACATAAATGACATAAATGACCTTAAAGTGAAATTGAACACTTCAATTTCATACCAAAACATTAACCCTTCTTATAACCCAGATTGAGCCAACCGAGGGACCTAATAGACCTACAGTGACGGGCTCCAATGATCCGAGATTAACTTGTCAAACTCTTTGACCCGGTTAACCAACATTCATTAGCTACGATAACACTCCACTATAGCCCGTAGCTGCACTCCCGTCAGTGCAGAATATTACGTGTCCACTGATATAACCATTGCCCATGAGTCGACCATTCACAGGTTGTTCGTAGACACGGCTGGGTCAAATTACCGTTTTACCCCTGTGTCTACTTCTTGTTCCTTAAGTCCCCACTGCTCCTCTAATGAACAACATATTGTGATGGTCCAACCATGCACAATACCCTTCTCGGGCCAGTGAGAAGGTGGGCGCCCATTGTCCAAGCCCTGGAGACAACACTTAAGGGAACAACCCCTCTAGTTTCCCTAAAGGCGGGAACGAGTGAATTCCTTCTCGCGTAGTTAAGTTCCCAGCTCCCTACTTGGTTTTGTCCCTGAGAAGATAGACATATTGGGCGAGTAACTGTGACCACCCTCACCCGTACTAGTCAAAGAACAGACCCTCGCAGACAGGAGTTTGAAACACGCTCAGGATTCAGGTCGAGTCACTAATGGTCATCTACGAAGTTATTAGTCTTTACTGTCAACGGTTTTACATCAGTAGGTCTAAACTTCACGGCCCGGTCTTGTACAATCTCATTGCACAGGATGCCCCCACTCGCATGTCAACCACATGAACGAGTCAGATCACCTCATTTGTATCTAATACAAAGCGGGCCGCATCCACTGTATCCAGGATTAGGTCTCCAACCCTATCCATATATTGTAGACCGTTCGGGTCATTAACTCGAACGTGATCCTCCCTATGTGTCCACTACACACCGTTCAAGTTCTAGTTCTCTCATAAATTCAATGACCCTGGAGCTTAGTTTATTGAAAAAGTTTATAAATATTGCGAGACACAAAGTTATGAAATGAATAACTCTTATTAATTTCAAACAATATATTACAAACACGAGATTAGGACAAAAATCCCAACAAACTCCCACTTGGACTAAGGTAGTGGAGAAAATACATTTCTGAAATGTACATAAATTACAATAAAGTAATACAATAAACTAGGGAACTGAATACCCGTTTACACATCTCCCACTTGCCCTAGTCAGGAAGCTCTCGAAGACCTAGACTCTCTAGGTGACCCTCAAACACCTTAGCCGTGAGGGGCTTTGTAAATGGATCAACTACGTTGTGCTCTGACGCTATATGCGTGACCGTCACGTCTCCGCGGTGCACAATCTCTCGTATCAGATGATACTTGCGCTCAATGATACTTGCGCTCAATGTGTTTGCCTCTCTTATGGCTCCGAGGCTCACGTGAGTTGGCTACTGCACCACTTGTTATCACGAGCGAGTATGATCGGCAAGTTCATATTTGGAACAACTTCAAAATCATCATGAACTTCCTAAGCCAAATGACTTCCTTTGCGACTTCACAAGCGCGCAACATACCGCTTCCATAGTGGAATCATGCATCCACGCTTGATGTTTCGCCATACTACAGCTCCTCCATTCAGAATGAAGGCTGACCCCGAAGCGAATTTCCTAGAATCCTTATCGATCTGAAAATCAGAATCCGTGTATCCCGTAAGGATCAAATCCCCACTACCATACACTAGCTGTAGTTCCTTGTTCTTCTAAGATACTTGAGGATTGCTTTTACGGTTTGCCCGGTGATCTAATCTCGGATTAGGCGATATCACTCGACAATTCCCTCTTGCATAATGGATGTCGGGCCTAGTACACAACATGACATACATCGGGCTCCCCTACGGTGAAGCATATGGAATCAGTCTCATATCCTCAACATCTTGAGGAGTCTTAGGACATTGATCCTTAGACAAGTGAACCCCATGCCCGAAAAGGCACAGAACCGTTCTTGGAGTTACGTGATCTTATATCTAGACAACATCTTGTCAATATAAGACGCCGAGACAAAGCTAGCGTTACTGTTCTTCCGGTTAGGACTATCGGATACCCGGAACATACTGAGCTTCTCCCAAATCTTTCATTTGGAATTGCGAAGCTAGCCACTTCTTAACGTCAGTAAGAAATTCTTCCTCATTTCTAATGAGAAGAATATCGTCCACGTACAACACCAAAAATGCGACAGTTTTGTCAACGATTTTCTTGTAGACACAAGGCTCGTCGACATTTTGATCAAAGCCATAAGATTTGATCGCCTCATCAAACATTATATTCCAAGACCTCGAAGCTTGTTTCAGCCCATAAATGGACCTATGAAGCCGGCAAACCTTTTGCTCTTGGCCTTGGGCAATGAACCCTTTGGGTTGGTCCATGTAGATGGTCTCATCAAGTTTGCCATTCAGAAAGGCTGTCTTGACGTCCATCTGCCATACCTCGTAGTCATAATACGCGACAATGGCCAGAAGGATCCTGATCGACTTTACCATGGCAACAGGTGAAAAGGTCTCCTCATAGTCAACCCCTTCAACCTGGGTAAAACTCTTTGCCACTAGTCGGGCTTTGAAGGTTTGCACCTTCCCATCTACGCCACGTTTACGCTTGTAGATCCATTTGCAACCAATAGGTTTTACCCAATCCGGTTGATCCACAAGCTCCCATACAGAATTGAAGTACATAGACTCCATTTTCTGGTCCATAGCTTTGATCCACTCGTCTTTGTCAACATCCACCATTGCCTGGTCATAGGTCAATGGATCCTCACAGTCATCATCAGGAGCAACAACTGGGGTTTCAGCTAAACCCATGTAGCGATCAGGCTGTCTCACAACCCTCCCACTACGTCGAGGCATTCCCAACTCTTGGGAACGGATTTGACTAGACGTGCTAGGATCAACAACACTTGTTGACGTACTAGCCCCATCAGCAACTCTTGCTGATGTACTGTCCATTTCATTCAACACAATTTTACTTCTTGGTAAATGATCCCTGACGTGGTCTTCCTCTAGGAAAGTGGCGTTTGTCGACACAAGCACCCTATTTTCCTTAGGATCGTAAAACAGACCACCCTAGTCTCTTTAGGGTAACCTGCGAATAGGCACAATTTCGAACGGGGTTCCAACTTTTTCGGGTTTGACACCAACATGTGGGTCGAGCATCCCCAAATCCTGAAGTGATGTAAACTGCCTTTACGTCCACTCCAGAGCTCGAAAGGTGTTTCACAAACACTTTTCGACGGAACATTGTTCAAAATATAAACCGCAGTCTCCACTGCGTACCCAAAAAAGAATCAGGGAGACGTTCCCATTTGCGCCAAGAGGCCGAGTATAGATCTCATGGTGCAGACTTAAAGGAGATTTGTGGTCGGAAATTCAAATGTATCTCCTACATTATATTTCCTCCCACTCAGCACTTTAATTTTATTAGGGATTGACCTAGATAAACCGACTAAAATTTACCTAAGTCTACCAATATAACTCTTATATGGTATTAACCTAAGTTTATAATCACACTATTAACTTAGGTCTATGTGAGTAATTTAATTAACACTTAATTAACGACACTCACGAGAATATAACCTAAGAATCTCCAGACCGAATTCACTCCCAGGTCGGTTTCCAGGTAGGGGTGTTCCGCAAACGTCAACTTAAATACCCCAGCCTTAGACAAAACCTTCCTTAGACAGAGTTACTTATCAGTCTCCATTCAAAGATTATATTTGATTTTCTAATTTATAATCTTATTAGAAAATTAGAAAACCTAAGTCTAATTATTCAAGTTCTAAACTCTTTAAAACTAATAATTAACTTAGGTTGCATGCATTTCTATGTTATAGTGCTTGATCATCCATCACATGAATAATACTATACTATAACATACATTCATCACATGAATTAAATGCATAAGCATGCTTTTAATTGAAAAATATAACACTTATATTAAAATAAATTAAAACATGCATACATTATATTATAACTCTTATAATATAATCCTATCATGCATACTATATATTATAACTCTTATAATATAAATGATGCATGAAATGTTTAACCTAAGGTGAGAATTTAAATCTATATGACATACTTTATGCACATAGAAATTAATTAAAATATACATCTCATGCATAAAATAATTAAACAGCAAAAATGGACCGGTTTTTGGCACCTAGGGGCAATTATTTAATTAAATAACATTAATATAACATTTATATTAATATTATATAATAAAATAATAAAATAAATAAATAATTACATTTTATAAATCAAAAAATAAAAAAAAACACGTAAATAAACTGCTGCCCACTAAGTGAAGCTCCCACGTTCACGCGAAACCCCCTCAAGCAACTGCCCTCAACGCGTGCAGCGTTGCAACGCTGTCGCCTACAGCGTCGAGCCGCGTTCTCAACGCTACGCCCAACGTTGCAACGCTGCTCTGCAGCAATGCCTCCGCCTGCAAACACTTTGTTGTTCTTCCATCGACAGATCAACAAACACTTTGCTATTCTTCCATCGATTTCCGCCTGTTTCCGCTCCGATTTCTTCACAGCAACTCTTGCCACGAACGACCTGGACTTACAGACTCGATTTACAACAAAATGCCCAAAAATAACGGGCCCTTACATTGATCTCATCAACATAATTGTAAATCTAATCTAGTGCCAAAAAACGAAGAATCCATTATGCAAACCAAACAATCATCTCATGAAATTATGGCAAAATACCCACATAATTTTAACAAAACAGTGCTTAAACGAAGAACCATCGAGATGGCTCTGATACCAATTGAAGGGAATGAAAATCCCCGCGCAGCAGAAGACGATTGAATTGAAGAGGTATCATTATGCAACTTGTATTTATTAAAATCGATCTAACACTTAGACCTAGGTTAAACATGCTTAAAGAAGAAGAAATTTACAGCAAGAAGAAGTTTCACTTACTTGTTGTAGACAAGCTCAACAATTTCTTCCTCTGATCACGAACTCTTCGTGCTACTCGATCTCAACGAATTCTTCCCACAAATGGATCCCGAACACCACCAAATGGTCTTCTCGATTGTTCTCTTTTGGAGAAGGGAAGTTGGTGGGAGCTTGTTTGTGTTTTGGAGAGGGAGGAGAAATGAGAGAGTAGAGAGAATTCTAATTTCTTCTCTTTGATCAAAATAAAAAAATGAGAAGATAGCCTTCCAATCCTTTCTTGCAAAGGGTTTAAATAGTGGAATGAGGGAGTTAATATCTCCTCATTATTACCACTTTACCACAACCATAGGTTATGCAAATCTCATTTGCATAACCACATAATATAAGATATCTCATATCTCATATTGCAAATCTCATTTGCAATAATTGTGGATTAATCAAATTGAATCACATCTAATTTAATTTCTCTCAATCAAATTCTCCAATTAGCCCTAATTCAACAATTAGGCTAACCTATAGTTTATTATGAATCTCATTCACATTAAACTATATATTATATCATTCATATCTCATATAAATGACATAAATGACCTTAAAGTGAAATTGAACACTTCAATTTCATACCAAAACATTAACCCTTCTTATAAACCAGATTAAGCCAACCGAGGGACCTAATGGACCTACCACTACAGGAAAAAAGGTCTACGATAGCTTCGAAAAAATGTTGTAATAGACCTTTTATAGCTTTTTCTGCAGAGTCATGACAGCCCAAGCTATGAAAAGTCTGGGACTTTTTACAACATTTTATAAAAGTTTGTAAAAGATTAGATTTTTATAAACATTTTATAAAAGCTATAAAAATTAGACTTTTTATAGCATTTTATAAAAGTTATAAAAAATGTTATATCAAAAGTCTTTTAATAGCATAATTTCCTCTTTTTAAAATTAATGATAGCGTTTTATAAATGTTATAATATTATAGTAATCTACGATAGCATTTTAGTAATTATAGCATTTATTTGTAGCTATTTTTTTAACTTAAATTAAAGCTATAATATACATTTGAATTGTAAAATTTTTTTGCTATTGTTGTAACTTTGATGGCTTTTGAAATTATTCATAATGATATTATTCATACTTCCTCACTTAGTTCAAATTAGAATAGACATAAATGAAAATGTGTCTTAATCTAAACAAACATTCATTCAACGTTTACATTATCCCACACTTAATATTGATACAAAACATATCAATCTATTGTTCACAAAATAGATATAGTATTGAATATCAGCTTTGGTATGTCACTAAATATGACTTTGTCAATTACTATTCATTAAATTACAAAATGTTTCATTCATCAAAATCAAAATATACAACTCTCGAGCTAGTCGTTTTGGTGGCCAAGAAGTACTTCCAATGATATTCTTTCATCAACCTACAAAAGGTCATCAAGAAAGAAATGAAAAAGAATATTTACTTAAAGAAAACAATTATTAAACAAATCAATAATTTTAAATAATAATACATAAATGTACATACTGATTAAAACTTTGTCAGAAGGTCATGCAACTGTACTACCAATAGCATCTTCAATGTATATCATTTCTGAGTTGGGTCTCCATAAAAGTGCATCTGATTTCACTTGCAAGTCTACCCAAACTCTGACAGCATTGGACCAAGGGGTGCATGATGAACTAGAACTTTTGGATCATTTGATGACCATCGACCTTCAGCAACTACCTCCCCTGTACCACACCAATCTTGCAACCTGCACTTCCGAAGAGCATTAGTATCGTTAATGCTCTTTATCGACCAAGTAATATAAAATGCAACATAAAACATAATGAGAAACTTATGAATATTTTCGTCCAAAATAATTGAATGAACTAATATAATAAAATTGAAATATAAGAATAGAGTAATAAGTACTTTACCGTAGGTGAAGACACATTTGTATTAGTTGCATTGTTGTCAACCATGTGTTCATTTATATCATTAGAATGTTGTTCGCTAGTACTATTACCCTAAAATTAGAAGAATTAAAAAAAGTGTTAAATAATAAGTAAATATGAATATAAAGTTACATTAGTAGGACGTATTTCATACTTGGCATTTGAGTACGTGAGCCAACAAAGATCTCATTTCAGACATTTGCCCTTCCATCTTTTTATACTTTTCATCATGCTTGGCATAGTTGTCATCTCTGTGAGTCAATGCAGATAACTTCGAAGAGCTCACTCCAAATCCATGTCCTCTAATATGACCACGATCAAAACCAAGAACTTTACTTATTGCATCATTGGGCACATTATTTGAACAAGTGTTTGTCTCTTTTTTTTCGATTTGTTGAATACGTTCCTAGAATGCATTACATCAATTAGCAAACCAAAAGTAGTCAAGGATCTTAAAAATTTTAACCACATCCTCCCCACTCCCTCCCCTCCCCTACCCCCCCACCCTCAAGTATTTTCTATAACTTTCCCAAATTTTAACCTAATCTAGGGAAAGCCACTAAGTTCAACCTATATGCTCCAGAAAATTCGACAGCATAACGACGTAACTACAACAATACCAAAAATTTTACTTAGCACCTGTTCGTAAAAAAAGATAACACTTCTATATACAAAGTAGCCAAACACGACTTTCAGAACTCACGAAATTATAGAAGATTCACAAATGAACCAACATTCTAAATACGCAAAGTATTAGACTAATTCATTAATTTCCAACAAACACAATCCACAAGATAAAGTCTCTACGGCAGTCCAAGATATTAATTACTTGAAGGTTTAATTAAGTTTATAGTTATGTAACCATACCAATGTTTCTGCAACTTGTGAGTTAACAGGATTCCCATCCTTTTTCCTATGTGCTTTTGCCCATAACGCAACCCTTGTCACCGAAGATGAATCTGAACAACTCTTTTTCTTAAAAATAAAACATCCACATTCAGTTAGTAATAATTAAAATAATGTATGTAATTTGGAGAAATTCACAATATCTAATACCATTTCTTCGGCCAATCGAGCATAACCCTTACGGCTACATGTATGTGGAAGTTGCTTATTCTTCATGGATTTGAATTTTTCACTTTTTGCCTAATCAAGCATACATGTGATCCAAAATTTGGATAATAGACACTTTAGTTATAATAGTATGCAGTTAAAGTGAATGACATGAGATTACCTTGAACCTTGCACTCTTCTTTTCTTTCACAAAGTCCATCCAATCATGCATAGATTGTATATTGGTTGGCTTCAATTTAACAAGCTTCTCATCATTGGAGACTTTTTTCATTTGTGACACAATTCGAGATTTACCTGCCCTCCATAATCTACCCATCTTTTGAAAAATATACTTTCTTTTCCAATCTTCCTTCATCTTATATCTTGACTACAATAATATTTCAAACAAGTGAAAGTTTATACCATAAGATATAAGGTTAAAAAAATATTACAATCAATCAAAATATGAAATACATACTTGAATTGAAGTCCATAAAATTTCCTTCAATCGTGTAGACAATTTCCTCCAATCTTGTAAAGTCATAGGCACTACCTCTCTCACGAGTGAACCCAAAAATGAAGACATCCCAACTGAATCCTCTCCAATCGGTTGTCCATATTCATTGAATGTTATATCTACTTTTCTATGTTCCTCAACTGCAATAGCTTTCATTTTTGTAGGTCCTCTACATTTCTTGGAGGGATGTTTTAAAATTTGTTCAGATGCATCAATATTGACTTCTACATCCGAAGATCTTTCTACGTTTATGGGAGCTTTGAGTCATGTGTGTAGTATCACAATTATCTACATCATTCAATGACTCTTCCCCAGCTGGTGAGTAATCTTGAGATTGGTCAACACACAACTTATCAGTAACGTGATCTCCTTCCTTATCACACATTGTTCCATCACCAGCATCTTCTTTACTTGCTAGACCCACTGATAAGTTTTTCAATCGCTTAGACCGTCGTTTTCGTGGAGCATTTGAATCGAAGCTAAGACATTTGCTGGTATTAGTATCTTTCAGTTCCTTCTTCATTTCCTGTGAAACAAATTACCAACTAACTTTCTTTTAAGTTATCGTGAATATAAATGGATAAACTATGTAATGTAAGAGACATAAAAATGAAAGAAAGCTTATATTAATCTTACCAATGGAAGCAACATGTACCAAAATTCTTAGACATTACATGTAGATATAAAAATAAGATAAATTGATGGTTTTCACCAAATTACTTACAAAATACAGTGACCGCCAACAAATGCATCCAAAACATGGTTCTAATTCAAAGTTATAACTTCTACATCCGACATATAAATTTCAAATCAAGAGGCCTTCACAATCCTCTCTTGCATTGCTACATTTTTCGTGATCTTCATCTATGTTCTTGAATGGAGTAGAATCTAGTTCACCAACAAATGCATCATATTCTCCATCGTAAATCTCCAAATCATGAAATCTTCTGGGTGGTGCTTTTAGTACAATGTACCAATTGGATGTATCATTCTCCCTTGAAAAAATACTTGTTTCGCTTGTGATGCAAGAATAAACGACTCCTTGATAAATTGATGTTGGCTTTGATGTAAATTCACAAGTGTAAAACCATCATCAACTTTTACTCCATTTGGAATACTCGCCCAATCACATCTAAATGTAGGAATTTGATGGACATAGTAGTCGAACATAATAATTTGAGTTAACACACCATAATAAGTAACCATGTCAACAACTTGAGCTTCATCTCTAGAACTTGATCTACATAGTGTATTTGCTTGCATAGAGACACCACTATTTTGAGTCGATCTTTCAATACTCTTTACATGGAATCTTTGACCATTAATAATAAAACCAGTGTGTGCCACTACATATTTTCTAAGTCCATTTGCAAGCCATTTTACTAACTTTGAATCGCTAGTAATAGATGAATCAAGTTCAATCTGTCAAATTGAAATAAATGAATTAGTTTCTTTATAGTCTTACCAAGACTTTTTAGTTTAACGCTAATCAAGATATAAAACTAATAACATACCTTTGATTTTAACCATGATGGAAATTGTTCAGAGTGTATTTTTCACAATAAGCTACTATCTTTGGCAAGCCTTCTATTTGAAACAATGAAGTCATTCATATGCATCCTATATATATAGTAAATTAGTTCAAAGTTTATTCAAGAATTATAAAAACAATTACACTTCAATTTGAAACCCTTACTCTGCAAATGGTTGAATTTTAGCAGTGTTAAATAACACATATCGATGTGCATTAGCTAAATCATCATCACTAATCATAACTGGCATCCCTGCTGATATTGGACGACCTTCAAGAATGACGTCACTATCCAATTCTTCGTTGCGATGTTCTTTATGAAAACATCTAATGGCTCTTTAAAAAATCTACCGGAAAAGTCGACACATTCATCTGCTAAATAACATTCAGCAATACACCCTTCTGGTCGTGCTCGATTCCTAACGTATGATTTGAGTACCTTCATGTATCTAAATTAATGAATTTATTATAATTAGATCATGAAGATATTTTAAAGTTGTGTATAGGTATAAATGAAATACCTTTCAAATGGATACATCCAACGAAATTGGACTGTCCACATAATCGAGCTTCACGTCCCAAATGAACAACCAAATGTATCATGATGTCAAAAAATGAAGGAGGAAAATACCTCTCAAGAAGGCATAAGGTTTCAACAACTTCATTCTCGATCTCTACTAATTGCTCTCTATCAATCACTCGTTGACAAAGTCTATTGAACATAAAGCACAATCTCATTATTGTATTCCTTGGACCTTTTGGTAGTAATTCTCTCTCGCCACAGTAAAAGTTGTTGTATTAACACGTGATGATCGTGAGACTTCAACCCCATGATTTTTGAGTCATCAAGAGATATGCACTTTGAAATATTGGAACTATAACCATCAGGTAACTTTAAGTTGTACAATCTTTTAGAAAAAAACTTTTTTCTCTGATCTAGATAGTGTATACGGGACTACAGGAAGGTATATTTGATTACCTCTCTGTTCTAGATGTAAATCGACTCTTATACCCATTAACTCTAAATCTTTTCGTGCATTAACTCCATCTTTAGATTTCTTTTCAATGCTCAATAAAGTTCCCACAATGCTCTCACGGGCGTTCTTTTCAACATGCATGACATCAATATTGTGGCGTAACACTAGATCCTAGGTCAAGATAAAAAAAAAGGATAAATAGTTAGTCAAATAAAAGTTTATTTGCTCCATAACCCTAAAGACAAAATAGAGCACAAAGAAGTTACCTTCCAATATGGCAAGTCAAAGAAGATCGATCGCTTCTTCCACATCTCTTTCACTTTTATTTGCCTTTTCCTTTTATTACATTTTCCTCAACGATTTTCAAACTTAGTAAGATGAAGATAAAGCTTATGTCCACTCATCAACTTAGGTTGTAATCCTTCTTCTACTTTTCCATCAAACCATGTCTTCTTTCGTCTAAGTGAATGAGAAGATGGTAGAAATCGTCGATGACCCATGTATGAAAATTTTCTACTATTTTTCAACCAAATTGCATGGGTTCATCTCCACATATAGGACATGCAGTCTTTCCTTTCGTGGTGCACCCAGCAAGGTTTCCATATGCTGGAAAATCATTTATAGTCCACATGAGAATTGCTCTTAAATTAAAAGACGTTATGGAAACTATATCATAACATGATACTCCTTTCAACAATTCTTGAAAATCTTCAATAAGAGGTTGCAAAAAAAATATCAATATCATTACCAGGTTGCTTGGGACCTGGAATTAGCAACGTCAACATTATGTTTTCCTTTTTCATACATAACCACGGAGGTAAATTATATGTAACAAGCATTACTGACCAACAGTTGTAACTACTACTTAAGTTAGAAAATGGGTTAAAAGCATCTGTAGCAAGCCCAAACCTTAAATTACGCGGGTCCATAGAAAAATCAGGCCATTTCAGGTTGATTAATTCCCATGCTACTGAATCAACAGGATGATGCATTTTTCCATCATTGCTCTTCTGGTTTGAATGCCATACTAAGTTTTCAGCAACTTCGTATGTATTAAACATTAGTTTCAACCTTGATATGATAGGAAAGCATCTTAAGACTTTAGCAGGAACACCTTGTCTAATTCGTTTAGTGCGAGCATCCATCAACCATCTAGACGAATCACATGTGAGCATGTTTCTAACTTCTCATTTTCCTTTTGAAATAAACAACAGTCATTCACACATGCATGAATCTTTTGATATCCTAAATCAAATGTTTTGAAAATTTTCCTAACATCATAACGGAATCTTGGGATAACATTGTTTACCGGGAGCATATCATGCAATAATTCCAATAAAGCACTGAAACTTTTATCTGACCAACAATTTATCACTTTAAGTTTATATAACGCTACAATGGCTGACATCTTTGTGAATTTTGTACACCCTTGGTATAAAGGAATCTTCGCATTTTCCACTTTTTGATTACACTCATCATCAATACTTGATGAACAAGGATCACCATTTACTTCTTCTCTTTCATATGTAGACCTATACATGTTCAATGCATCAAACATATATACGTCTTCAAATTCTTGCCTTACAAAAACCTCCTCCCCATGATGATACCAAGTCTTATATGTTGGATCCATTCCTTTGATAACTAAATGCTCATAAACAATATCAAATCTTTGATGACTCATGTTCCTACAATCATTGCAAGGGCACATAATTGTTTCAACATCTCCGACATTTTTTTTCACTTTCTCCACAAAATCCCATGCCCCTTTCATATACTCATCCGTTGCTCTAAATATTAAGGTGAAAAAGTCAGTATGTAAACATGATAAATTATTACTAATTCATTGATACTTCAATTAAATAATAAATTTTGAACCTCGGTAGATGTATCCATTCCTTGTCAAACATTCTTCAAAATCAAGAACCTAAAAGTGTCAATTCCGCCCGTGAAACCTACAAAGTGGCAAAAAAATACCTAACCTGAAGAATAACAAAACTACAAACCCTTGATGCTATGAAAGTGTCTTAAATGTGCTTATGCATATACTTTGAGGACGAAAATAACTTAAAAGGACCTAAAAGTGTCAACTACGACCTTGAAACCTAGAAAGTAGCAAAAAAGTGGCTAAAAGGAGCTTACGTGTCATTTTCACTATAAACAAAACTTAGAAAGTACCTAAACTAAAGAATAAGAGAACTACGAACTCCCGATGCTATGAAAGTGTCTTAAATGTGCTTATACATATACTTTGAGGACAAAAATAACTTAAAAGGATCTAAAAGTGTCAACTACGCCCTAAAAACCTACAAAGAAGCAAAAAAGTGGCTAAAAGGAGCTTAAGTGTCATTTTCACAACAAACAAAACATAGAAAGTACATAAACTGAAGAATAAGAGAACTACGAACTCCCGATGCTATGAAAGTGTCTTAAATGTGCTTATACATATACTTTGAGGACAAAAATAACTTAAAAGGACCTAAAACTGTCAACTACGCCCTTGAAACCTACAAAGAAGCAAAAAAGTGGCTAAAAGAAGCTTAAGGGTCATTTTGAATTTAAGAGATGCTTAGAAAGTACCTAAACTGAAGATTAACAAAACTAAAAGCCCTCGATGCTGTGAAAGTGTCTTAAATGTGCGTATGCATATACTTTGAGGACAAAAATAACTTAAATGGACCTAAAAGTGTCAATTACGCCCTTGAAACCTACAAAGAAGCAAAAAAGTGGGTAAAAGGAGCTTAAGTGTCATTTTGAATCTAAGAGAAGCTTAGAAAGTACCTAAACTGAAGAATAAGAAAACTACGAACCCCCGTTGCTATGAAAGTGTCTTAAATGTACTTATGCATATACTTTGAGGACAAAAATTCCTCAAAAGTACCTAAAAGTGTCAACTACGACCTTGAAACCTAGAAAGTAGCAAAACAGTGGCTAAAAGGAGCTAAAGTGTCATTTTCACTATAAACAAAACTTAGAAAGTACCTAAACTGAAGAATAAGAGGACTACGAACTCCCGATGCTATGAAAGTGTCTTAAATGTGCTTATACATATACTTTGAGGACAAAAATAACTTAAAAGGATCTAAAAGTGTCAACTACGCCCTTGAAACCTACAAAGAAGCAAAAAAGTGGCTAAATGGAGCTTTAGGGTCATTTTGAATCTAAGAGATGCTTAGAAAGTACCTAAACTGAAGATTAACAAAACTACAAACCCTCGATGCTGTGAAAGTGTCTTAAATGTGCTTATGCATATACTTTGAGGACAAAAATAACTTAAAAGGACCTAAAAGTGTTAACTACGCCCTTCAAACCTACAAAGAAGCAAAAAAGTGGCTAAAAGGAGCTTAAGTGTAATTTTGAATCTAAGAGAAGCTTAGAAAGTACCTAAACTGAAGAATAACAAAACTACAAACGCTCGACTCTATGAAAGTGTCTTAAATGTGCTTATGCATATACTTTGAGGACAAAAATAACTTAAAAGGACCTAAAAGTGTCAACTACGCCCTTGAAACCTACAAAGAAGCAAAAAAATGGCTAAAAGGAGCTTAAGGGTCATTTTGAATCTAAGAGATGCTTAGAAAGTACCTAAACTAAATATTAACAAAACTACAAATCCTCGATGCTATGAAAGTGTCTTAAATGTGCTTATGCATATACTTTGAGGACAAAAATAACTTAAAAGGACCTAAAAGTGTCAACTACGCCCTTGAAACCTACAAAGAAGCAAAAAAGTGGCTAAAAGGAGCTTACGTGTCAATTTGAATCTAAGTGAAGCTTAGAAAGTACCTAAACTGAAGAATAACAATACTACAAACCCTTGATGCTATGAAAGTGTCTTAAATGTGCTTATGCATATACTTTGACGACAAAAATACCTTAAAAGGACCTAAAAGTGTCAACTACGCCCTTGAAACCTACGAAGAAGCAAAAAAGTGGCTAAAAGGAGCTTAAGGGTCATTTTGAATCTAAGAGATGCTTAGAAAGTACCTAAACTGAAGATTCACAAAACTACAAACCCTCGATGCTATGAAAGTGTCTTAAATGTGCTTATGCATATACTTTGAGGACAAAAATAACTTAAAAGGACCTAAAAGTGTCAACTACTTCCTTGAAACCTACAAAGAAGCAAAAAATTGGCTAAAAGGAGCTTAAGTGTCATTTTGAACTAAGAGAAGCTTAGAAAGTACCTAAACTGAAGAATAAGAACACTACGAATACCCGATGCTATGAAAGTGTCTTAAATATGCTAATGCATATACTATGAGGACAAAAATAACTTAAGAGGACCTAAAAGTGTCAACTACGCCCTTGAAACCTACAAAAAAGCAAAAGGGTGGCCAAAAGGAGCTTAAGTGTCATTTTGAATCTAAGAGATGCTTAGAAAGTACCTAAACTGAAGAATAAGAAAACTACGAATACCCGATGCTATGAAAGTGTCTTTAATGTGCTTATGCATATAGTTTGAGGATAAAAATAACTTAAAAGGACCTAAATGTGCCAACTACGCCCTTGAACCCTACAAAGAAGCAAAAAAATGGCTAAAAGGAGCTTAAGTGTCATTTTGAATCTAAGAGATGCTTAGAAAGTACCTAAACTGAAGATTAACAAAACTACAAACCCTCGATGCTGTGAAAGTGTCTTAAATATGCTTATGCATATACTTTGAGGACAAAAATAACTTAAAAGGACCAAAAAGTGTCAACTATGCCCTTGAAACCTACAAAGAAGAAAAAAAAATGGCTAAAAGGAGCTTAAGTGTCATTTTGAATCTACGAGAAGCTTAGAAAGTACCTAAACTGAAGAATAAGAAAACTACGAACCCTTGTTGCTATGAAAGTGTCTTAAATGTGCTTATGCATATACTTTGAGGACAAAAATACCTCAAAAGTACCTAAAAGTGTCAACTACGATCTTGAAACCTAGAAAGTAGCAAAAAAGTGGATAAAAGGAGCTTAAGTGTCATTCTCAGTATAAACAAAACTTAGAAAGTACCTAAACTGAAGAATAAGAGAACTACGAATTCCCGATGCTATGAAAGTGTCTTAAATGTGCTTATACATATACTTTGAGGACAAAAATAACTCAAAAGGATCTAAAAATGTCAACTACGACCTTGAAACCTACAGAGTAGCAAAAAAGTGGCTAAAAGGAGCTTAAGTGTCATTTTCACTCTAAACAAAACTTAGAAAGTACCTAAACTAAAGAATAAGAAAACTACGAACCCCCGATGTTATGAAAGTGTCTTAAATGTGCTTATGCATATACTTTGAGGACAGAAACAACTCAAAATGACCTTAAAGTGCCAACTACGACCTTGAAACCTACAAAGTAGGAAAGAAGTGGATAAAAGGAGCTTAAGTGTCATTTTCACTCTAAACAAAACTTAGAAAGTACCTAAACTGAAGAACAAGAAAACTACGAACCCCGATGCTATGAAAGTGTCTTAAATGTCCTTATGCATATTCTTTGAGGACAAAAATAACTCAAAAGGACCTAAAAATGTCAACTACGACCTTGAAACCTACAGAGTAGCAAAAAAGTGGCTAAAAGGAGCTTATGTGTCATTTTCACTCTAAACAAAACTTAGAAAGTACCTAAACTGAAGAATAAGAAAACTACGAACCCCCGATGCTATGATAGTGTCTTAAACGTGCTTATACATATACTTTGAGGACAAAAATAACTCAAAAGGACCTAAAAGTGTCAACTACGTCCTTGAAACCGACAAAGTAGCAAAAAAGTGGCTAAAAGGAGTTTAAGTGTCATTTTGACTCTAAGAGAAGCTTAGAAAGTACCTAAACTGAAGATTAAGAAAACTACGAACCCCGATGCTATGAAAGTGTCTTAAATGTCCTTATGCATATACTTTGAGGACAAACATAACTCAAAAGGACCTAAAAATGTCAACTACGACCTTAAAAACTACAGAGTAGCAAAAAAGTGGCTAAAAGGAGCTTAAGTGTCAGTTTGAATCTTAAAGAAACTTACAAAGTTCCTAAAGTTCCTAAACTGAAAATTATGAAAACTGTTGCTATGAAAGTGTCTTAAACGTGCTTAAGCATATACTTTGAGGACAAAAATAACTAAAAATAACCTAAAAGTGTGAACTTCACCCTTAAAACCTACAGAGTAACAAAAAAGTTACTAAAAAGAGCTTAATTGTCATTTTGACTACTAAAGAAAGTTAGAAAATACCTAAAGTGAAGATTAAGAAAACAACGAATCCTCGATGATACAAAAGTGTTATAAAGGTTCTTAAGCATATACTTTGAGGATCAGAGTAACTCAAAATGACCTAAAAGTTTCAACTTCACCCTTGAAACCTAAAAAGTGATAAAAATGATCTAAAAGTGTCAAGTTTTCCAAGATTCATTTCCATGGCGGAATCGATTTTATTAACCATTTCTCAAATTCAACCACAACAAGCACTTACACTAAAAGCAACATCAAAACATCAGAAACATTCTCAACAAAACATTATCTAAGAGTGGATCCTATAAGCCTTGCACCAATTCCATCAAGCTTCTTTAAAGATGTCACAACTTTCAAATTCCCCGAATGCCTTTTTTCAACTTTCACAAGGTAAATTTTATTGTTTTTTTAACAAGCAATCAACGCATTCCAATTTAACAAGATAAATTTCAACGGATAAAAACCATGCTTCTGCAACAAAAAAGCACAAGATAATTTCGCATAAACAACAAGTTTTCAGAGATTCATTTCCATGGAGGAATCGATTTTATTAACTAATTCTCAAATGCAGCCATAACAAACACTTACACTATGCAAGCATCAAAACACAAAAACATTCTCAACAAAACAGAGATACCTTCGATAGACAGATGGAGGGATTGAGAAACTTAGGTGTATGTGTCGGAGTGAAGCTGAGATAGATTGAAGTTGAGATCGAGACGTCTGCAGAGAGCAAATGGATTTGGGGGGATTTCCGACAGAGAGAGTGAGCTGGAGTGAACACCTGCAGGCCGGAGACGAGTGTGGAGGAATCGGGAAGAGAGTGCCGGAGCTGATTGAAAATGAACCTGTACTCGATCGATGGGAGGAAGACGAACTGGTGAAACGCGAACAGGGTGAAGACAAACTGATGAAACACGAACTATTGTGTACTCGATCGATGGGAGGAAGATGAACTGCTCACGAGCTACTGTGTATTCGATTGAAGATGACCGGTGAAACGATTGGGTGAAAACGCGAACTGGGAGGAAGACAAACTGGTACTCGATTGTACACGAACTGGTGAAACACACAAACTGGGAGGAAGACGAACGGATGAAACGCGTACGAGTGAAGATGAACAGATGAAACATGATTGAAGACGAACTGAGAAGGATGACAATCGCCGAATTTTGCTGTGTACTCGATCGATGGGAGGAAGATGATTTGGGTGGAACGCGAAGGTGAAACAATCGAATGGGTGTTGCTTTTTCTTTTATTTTTCGCAAATATAATTGCAGTGGCGACCAATTTACCGCCGAAATTTTTAATGTTTTTTAAAGCTTTTTGTAAAAAGGTTATTATTAAAAGCTATATTTGATATAATTTGTTGTAGTGTACAATGACGGGCTCCAATGATTCGAGATTAACTTGTCAAACTCTTTGACTCGGTTAACCAACATTCATTAGCTACGGTAACACTCCACTATAGCCCGTAGCTGCACTCCCGCCGCGGTCAGAGATATTACGTATCCATCGATATAACCAATGACCATGAGTCGACCTTCACAGTTGTTCGTGAGACACGGTGGGTCAAATTATCGTTTTACCCCTGTGTCTACTTCTTGTTCCATAAGTCCCCACTGCTCCTCTAATGAACAACATATTGTGATGGTCCAACCATGCACAACACCCTTCTCGGGCCAGTGAGAAGGTGGGCGCCCATTGTCCAAGCCCTGGAGGCAGCACTTAAGGGAACAACCCCTCTAGTTTCCCTAAAGGCGGGAACGAGTGAATTCATTCTCGCGTAGTTAAGTTCCCAGCTCCCTACTTGGTTTACATTCTCGAGAAGATAGACATATTGGGCAAGTAATCGTGACCACCCTCACCCGCACTAGTCAAAGAACGACTCGCAGATAGGAGTCCGTAACACGCTCGGGATTCGTGTCGAGTCACTAATGGTCATCTCACGAAGTTATTAGTCTCATTGTCAGCGGTGTTACATCGTGAGGGTCTAATAATTCACTATCCGGTCTTGTACAATCTCATTGCACAGATGCCCCACTCGCATGTCAACCACATGAACGAGTCAGATCATCTCATTTGTATCTAATACAAAGCGGGCCGCATCCACAGTGTATCCCAGATTAGGTCTCCAACCCTATCCATATAGTGTAGACCGTTCGGGTCATTAACTCGAACGTGATCCTCCCTGTGTGTCCACTACACACCATTCAAGTTCTAGTTCTCTCATAAATTCAATGACCCTAAAGCTTAGTTTATTGGAAAAGTTTATAAATATTGCGAGACACAAAGTGATGAAATGAATAACTCTTATTAATTTAAAACAATATATTACAAACACGAGATTAGGACAAAAATCCCAACAGACTGGACCGCAAAATAGTCACTTAGACTTTATAACTCCATTTACTGTCTTAACTGACTATATTCATACGATGACCTAGGTAACTCGTTCTTAATCCTGAGCGTTCTATGGACCCCTGTTTATTCGGATTATCCTTAGATTTGCATGGGTGAGAGTGGCTCGAGACTGCCGACTCAATAAGCCTCCCATTTTAGGGATAAAACCTGGTAGATAGTCTGGGAACATAGTTCGCAAGATAGAATTCATTCCTACCCGCTTTAGGGATTAGTAGAGAGGTTGTTCCTTTGGCATCGACTCGGGTCTTGAACAATGAGCCCACCCCTCTCATTGGCTCGAGAGGGATTTCATTTCTTTGGTTAGACCACAAACCAATTGTTCATTAGAGGATTAGTGGGACTTAAGGAACAAGAGGTAATTACATGAGGGTAAAAGCGATAATTTTGACCCAAATTGTAATTACTGAACGACTGTGAAGGATCGACTTACTAATCATGGTTATATCGAGTGGGATGTAAAATATATCTACAAAGTGAGGAGAATGCAGCCACTAGGCTTTAGTGGAGTGTCCTTGGTTAACGAATGTTGATTAGCTAGGCTAAAGAGTTTGGCCGGTTAATCTCGTATCGTTGGAGCTCATGATCTGTAGGTCCATTAGGTCCTCCTTACTAGCTCGGACTTAGCCTTATAACATTTTGAGAGAAAAGAATTTGAATTGTTCAAATTCGAGTTTGGAAGAAAGCGTTAATTATATGTGATATTTTTAACGAATCATAGCTTAATTATGAATTAAACTGTGATTAATAAGAGGTGGATATATTTAAATATGATTTAAATAACGGATCGATTTATAGGATGAATAAGGATTCATGTTCGGAAAATCAATCGCGATCGGACAATTTATTTAATTTAATATTTAATATTAAATTAAATTAAAAATTAATTAAATTAATTTTGAATTATTTAATTAATTATATTAATTTTAATTAAAAATCAATTTAATATTGAGTTTTGAATTAAAATTAAATGAAAAATAAATAGATGTTCATGTTTTTCATGAAAATCAACTTGACAAGTTGCCCAATCCTCATCATCTTCAAAATTGTACAAAATTAGCCACCTCCACCTCAAAGCATCCTCATCACCCTTGAGTTGTAACTTCATTGAAGCTTATTGAAGATTTATATAATGGTGATTTGAGGGATGTTGTGAGAATTTTACAAAAAATTTAATATTCCCGAATTAGTGACCTTTGAGGTCTTTTCTTCCAAATTCTCTCAACCTAGGATCCCACAATCTGTTCTAAGGCCTGAAGATAGTAGGGAAGACTCTAACGGTTGTCCACGAAGTGTTCGTGTTGAAAACCATCCACCGGGTGAAGAGAATTTTATCTTCAAAGTTGAGTTTTCTATCCCTCTGTTTTTCAAGCTTTGAGCATGTTTTTCATTTTACAAAATTGATCAACTTAGAGTGTTCAAGATCCAAAATTGCTTCCATTTTCTTAATCTAGACGCTTTCAGTAATGGATTACATAAGACCGGACCACGAAATAGTAATCTTTAGCTGTAACTCTGTTGACTAGTTAGGTTTCTATTTCACTAGGATGACCTAGACAACTTGATCTCAATCCTGAGCAGGTTACGAACTC
Source organism: Trichosanthes cucumerina (assembly GCA_036507285.1). Taxonomy (NCBI): domain Eukaryota; kingdom Viridiplantae; phylum Streptophyta; class Magnoliopsida; order Cucurbitales; family Cucurbitaceae; genus Trichosanthes; species Trichosanthes cucumerina. The sequence continues at coordinate 82,779,216 of CM071835.1, read as the reverse complement.
CTGTTCGTAAGGGATTGTCCTTTGACTAGTATGGGTGAGACTGACCAGATTCGCCGACTCAATATGCCTACCTTCTTGGGGACAAGACCGAGTGAGCGGCTGAGAACTTAACTTAGCAAGATGGAATTCACCCATTCCCGCCTCTAGGGTAAGTAGAGGAATGTTCCGTTAGGTGGTGTCTCCGGGACTTGAACAAAGGGCCCGACCCTCTCATTGGCCCGAGAGAGACTCTGTTTGTTGGTAGGACCACAAACAAATTGTTCATTAGAGGAGCACTGGTACTTAAGGCACAAGATGTAACCCAGGGGTAAAACGGTAATTTGACTCAGCTGGTGTTACGAACATTCGTGAAGGATTGACTTGCTGTTATTGGTCAATATTCATGGACACAGAAATATATCTACAGTGAGAAGAGTGCAGTTGTGGGATATTAGTGGAATGTTCCCGCAGTTAACAAATGTTGATTGGTAGGTTAATGAGATTAACCGAACAATCTCGTATCGTTGGAGCTTCTGATCTGTAGGTCCATTAGGTCCACCTTCTAGCTCGTAAAGGGTTCTTAGATCATTTGAATTTGAAATGTTCAAATTCATTAGGGAATATATTTAATGTATTTAGATACGATATAATATATAGTTTTGGAACTATATATTATAAATTTAATGTGAATATGATTGATATTAAATTATATGAGAGAATTGAATATTTGAAAGAGTTCAAATATTATATTAAATGTGAATGTGATTCACATTTGCAAACTATAGGATAAAATTTAATGTGCACTGGTTGTACATTAAAACTATAGGTTAAAGAGGTAATGTGATTAAATGAGATTTAATCCAAATTAAATATATGATATTTAATTTGTATTATTTAAATATGATTTAAATGAATAATTAAATTTGATTTAATTATATTATTATTATCATTATTATTATTATTATTTTAATAATAAATGAGGGAACGTGTCATCCAGACACGTTCCCCACTACCCCTCCCCTTCTCCCTATCAACAGTTTAACATGGAGAAGGGGGTCGCTCATTTTGGGTGATCAATTAATTAGATTGATTTTACAGAAGGAAAAATTCTCTCTCTCTCTCACTCTCATTCCCAAAACTCTTCCAATAGTTGGAATCCTTCCCACCAAGGAGGATCTAAGTAGAACTCAGAGATATAGGAGGTGATCCAAGTGGTGGTATTGTAACACAGAGAAAAACAGAGAAGTTCTTCATTGTTGTTGTTTATCGTGGAGCAAGAAGTTGCTGCGAAAAAGCTAAAAAGGTAATTTATTCACCTCTCTTCATAGTTTAATTGTGAAACTTAACATGTTTGTATGTATGCTATTATCCATGTCTAATAGGATTAAAATTTAATGCTTGTTCTGTATTATTTATCAATGTACTGGTTTTTGTTTTAAGCAAAACAATCAAGCACATTAACTATCCCAATCACGTTTTCGCTGCTCATGGAGATCAGATCTCCATCATAGTTAGCATAGACCTTCTGTATAAATACGTAGCTTTATATGAATGAAGTGTGAAGAATCATTCTCATAAAAAAATTAGGGTTTTTTGTAGCTCCACAAACAAAAAGAGTATAACTCTTAATAAGTAAATTTTTAAAGAAAAAATGATGTATTTCATATTTATATTCTATGTTTTTATTTCTATAATCTAGATTGATTCAAACTAAATCTATCCGCTTCTACAATCACATGAAAAATTCAGAATTTGTGCCCAAGAAAAATTTATTTGTTTTAGCAACACAATATAAAAAACGCATGATGATGAGAAAAGAGATGCCTACCTTCAATAATTCTCAATAAATACAATTCTCAGTAAGAAAATATCTAGGATGCATTTTTATAGCAGGAAAAAGTAGCAAGAACAAAATACTTGTATAACATGATAGAAGAAAAACCATCTTTTAATTAATATCACGCAAAGAACCAATGAAGGTTGTAAACAAACAGCTAAACACTAGAGTTTATTGAAAAAAAATCATGCTTTAAAAATACGATTCCTTGCCATTTCCTTAAGCTAAGGCTAAAGCTCTCCAATTGAAAAAGGTAAACCACAAGAGCAACAAAAAAAATGATGTACAACCAATGTAATCTCCCATTCCCAACAACAATTCTCCTTCTCTAAATTTTATTATTCAAAAAGATTTTTTGTTTATCACGGTCCCTTTTGAAAGTTTATCTTCTTCCTTTAGAATTGGTAGCAATAAAAATTAAAAAAACAAAACAAAAAAAATCAAATCAAATTACTTACCGTTGACGATGGCTCAGAAACCCAATTGCACAAAGACAACTCACAAATTGGGGAGACAAGTAAGTAATCAAAATAGACGACAACTAGACTTTGAAATCATACCAATTGCTCTCTCACAAAACTAATAATCTCACGACAAGTTTTTCTTCCGACTACTACACTTCTTCTCGTTATGCAAAAAATCCGTCACTGCAAATTGGAAATCTTCAAAAGCCTTCTCTTGCACGATAAACGCTCTATCACGATAAGGAGGGCAAAAAATTAAGGAGTGGTTATGGTTTTGATTTGTATTTTAATTTTTAATGTAGATTTTAAAATAATATTATTTGATTAAATTAATAATTAATTATAATGTTTATTGAAAAAATATATATATAATAATATTTTCTAATGTATATGGTTAGATTTTGAAATGTTTTAAATGATTTTATCAATATATAATAATTGATTTAATTTTTAATTATTTAAATTCATTATATTTTTAAACAAAAAAATTATGTGGAAAATTTTAAATTTAGATTTATAATATAAAATTTTTAAACTAAAATTGAGAGGTTAAATTAAAACTTTAGTTTCTAAATTTTCAAGTTTGTGTGTTTTTTAGAACACAAGTTTAAGTATCTTAAAACTCCTACGATTATTTAAAATTATAATTTATTAAAGTTTAAAAATGATTATTTAAAATAATTCATTCTTAATGTATATACGTTTATTAGCGCGTATATATGTATATATATATATTTATTTATTTATACAAATATTTTTAATATTATAATATTTTAAATGATTTTGTTTGATTTTTTATTTTTTTTAAATTAAAAAGTATTCACATAATGATATAGATTTAAGATATCATGTTTTTTAAATTAAATTTGAGATATTATCATAAATTAAAGATTTAGTACCTAATAGATTTTTTAAACTCTCCAAACTATTGTTACTATTATTTTTATAATCTCACAAAAAATGAAAAAAATATATATAGTTTATTAATTTTGAAAACAAATTCAAAATTAACTAATATTTAGTGTATTTAATATTTAAATTAATTATTTCCTAATATGTGTATATATATCTATTACACTGCAGATGACTTGATTTTAATTATTTTAAATTCATTACTTTGAAAATTAAAAAACAAATCACATAGAAATATTTCAAATTAGGTTATAAAATTTTAAATTAAAATTGAGGTATTAGATTAATTAAATTACAAGTTTAGTATCTACATCTTTGTGTTTTTGTCTAATAGCCTCTATAGTATGCTTTTAGACCATGATTTTTATTGAACATAGTATAAAGATAATATTTACACCACGATTTTAAAAACATGCAGTCTATAGCATGCTTTTAGACCATGGTTTTTATTAACCATGGTGTGAATTCAATATTTAGGCCATGGTTTTATATACATGTAGTCTATAGTATTCCTTTAGACTATAGTTTTTATTGATCATAGTGTAAAGATAATATTTACACTACGATTTTAAAAACATATAGTCTATAGCATGTTTTTAAACCATGGTGTAAATTTAATATTTAGAACATGGTTTTAAATACAGTAGTCTATAACATTCCTTTGGACAATGGTTTTTATTGACAATAGTGTAAAGATAATATTTACCCCACGGTTTTAAAAACATGTAGTCTATAGCATGCTTTATAACCATGGGTTTTATTGACCATGGTGTAAATTCAATATTTAGACCATGGTTTTATATACATGTAGTCTATAACATTCCTTTGGACTATGGTTTTTATTGACCATAGTGTAAAGATAATATTTACACCACGGTTTTAAAAACATGTAGTCTATACTTTATAAAAAAAACATGTAGTCTATTTCTCGTATCAGGTGATACTTCCTCTCGATGTCCTTTCCTCGCTTATGGCTGCGAGGTTCGTTCGAATTGGCTACCGCACCACTATTGTCACAGTATTAGGTGATGGGAGATTCCATATTTGGAACAACTTCCAAATCAGTAATTCCTTAGCCAAACAACCTCCTTAGTTGCTTCACAAGCAGCGACATACTCAACCTCCACTGTGGAGTCAGCGATGCATCCTTGTTTGATGCTTCGCCATACTATAGCTCCACCGTTAAGGGTGAAAACTGATCCCGATGTGGATTTCCGAGAATCCTTATCGGGTCGAAAATCGAATCGGTGTATCCGAGAAGGATCGAGATCCTTAGACCCATACACAAGCATATAGTCTCTCGTTCTCCTTAGATACTTGAGGATATTTTTAACTGTTGTCCAGTGGTCTAACCCTGGGTTGGACTGGTACCTACTGACTATTCCCACTGCATAACAAATGTCCGGCCTCGTGCATAGCATAGCATACATTACGCTACATACTGCAGAGGCATAGGGAATATGTCTTATATCCTCAACTTCTTGAGGTGTCTTGGGACACTGTTCCCTAGACAGATGAACTCCGTGCATGAAGGGTAATAAGCCCCTCTTGAAATTCTGCATCGAATATCTGGACAACATTTTGTTGATATAAGACGCTTGAGATAGTGCTAGCGTTCTGTTCTTGCGATTCCTAAAGATCTGAATCCCAAGAACATACTGCGCCTCTCCCAAATCTTTCATTTAGAATTGGGTCTCCAGCCAATTCTTTATGTCAGTTAGGTATCCTACATCATACCCAATGAGTAGGATATCATCCACATAAAGTACTAACAAAGCTACTTTGTCGTTGACGATCCTCTTGTAAACACAAGGCTCGTCAACATTTTGGTCAAAGCCGTAAGACTTGATCGCAGTATCAAATCTTATATTCCAAGATCTTGATGCTTGTTTCAACCCTTAAATGGATCGATTAAGCTTGCAAACTTTTTGCTCCTGACCTCGTGCTATGAACCCTTCGGGCTGAGACATATAGATGCTCTCGTCAAGGAAATTATTCAAAAAGGCAGTCTTGACGTCCATTTGCCAAATTTCATAATCATAAAATGCGACATGGACAAGAGTATCCTTATAGACTTGAACATAGCAACAGGGGAAAAAGTTTCTTCATAGTCAACTTCTTCCCTTTGGGTAAAACCCTTTGCTACAAGTCTAGTCTTAAAGGTATGTACCTTTCCGGCTGCATCTCTCTTTCTCTTATAAATCCATTTACACCTTATGGGTCTAACCCCTTCAGGTTGTTCTAAAAGTTTCCATACTGAATTGAAGTTCATTGACTCCATTTCAAGGTCCATGGCTTTGATCCATTGGTCCTTGTCTACGTCATTCATTGCTCGCTTATAAGACAATGGATCTTCTACGCCGTCATCAGGTATGACAACTTGAGTTTCAGCTAAACTCAAGTAGCGGTCAGGTTGGGAAACAACCCTCCCGCTGCGTCGAGGCATTCCCAACGATTGAGAAGGACGAGACTGACTTGAGGTGCTGACTCCTTCATCAACTCTTGATGAGGGTCCAGCTTGATGAACAACTCTTGTTGGTTCATGTGTAGCTTCATTTAGCACCAATTTACTACGTGATTTATGGTTTCTCATGTGATTTTCCTCCAAGAACGTGACGTTTGTCGATACAATCACCTTATTTTCTTGTGGGTCGTAGAAAAGACGACCTCTCGTTTCTTCGGAGTAGCCAACAAATTGGCACAATCTTGAACGAGGTTCCAGTTTCTTTGGGTTTGTCACGAGCACGTGTGCCGGACATCCCGAAATCCTGAAGTATTGTAAACTAGGTTTTCGCCTTTCGAAAGTTCAAAAGGTGTTTCTGAAACACTTTTTGACGGAACACTGTTCAAGATTTGAACTGCAGTCTCTACTGCGTATCCCCAAAACGAGGCAGGCAATTTAGCATAGCTCATCATAGAACAAACCATGTCTAACAAGGTTCTATTTCTCCTTTCTGACACACCATTTTGATGTGGTGTATTAGGTGCAGAGAGTTGAGCTTCAATTCCATGTTCTATCATATAGTCCTGGAATCTCAAATCCATATACTCTATACCTCGATCGGATCGAAGTGTTTTAATGCTTTTCCCTAATGCATTCTCTACTTCAGCCTTATACTCTTTGAACTTTTCAAGAGCTTCAGACTTGTGATGCATTAGGTATAGATAACCATACCTCGAATAATCACCTATGAAATAGATGAAATATTCGTACCCTCCTCGAGCTTTAACATTCACCGGACAACAAAGATCCGAATGTATAAGTTCTAAGGGTTCTACAGCTCTATAACCTTTTCCAGTAAAAGGTCGTTTGGTCATTTTACCTTCCAAGTAAGACTCACAAGGCGGTAAAGAATTATCTTCTAACTTGTTTAGAAGTCCATTCTTAGAAAGTCTCTCAATCCGGTTGAGATTAATATGACGAAGTCTAAGATGCCACAAATAGGTATTATTATTTGGAGAAATTCTTTGCCTTTTATTTTGAGTGTTAGCATTCTTAAACATCTCATGATTTAAAATTGCTTTGGTTTTATTCGGTTTCAGTACGTACAAGTCATTTTTCAATTTAGCAGAACAAATATTGACACCCTATTTCAAAATGAACGCTTCATTGATTGAAAAAGAAATACAATAACCAACTTCTATTAAACAAGAGATAGAAATTAAGTTCCTTTTAAGCTTAGGAACTATCTCCAAAAAATAACTTGGCATCTCCCACTGCACGAGCTGAGACGACGTCTCCCGTTCCGACCCTGAGCGTCATCTCACCCTCTTCGAGCTCCTTGAAGGAACTAGTTTCCTGAAATGAAAAGCAAACGTGATTAGTGGCTCCTGAATCAAGTATCCAGGTTAAATCATCATTTTCCACTAAACATGTTTCAAGAACAAGTAAATCTAATTTACCTTTCTTCTCTTTGAGCTCGCAAGGTATTTTGGGCGATTTCTCTTCCAAAGTGCCCATCCATGTTGCAAAGTGGAAACACTTTTCCTTATCTCGCAAGCTTGGCTTTTTCCTTGCCTTTGTCGAAAGAAGTGCCTTCCCTTTCCCTCCCATTTTCTTCTTTTGGGTCTTCTTAAGCCCGTAAGATGAGCTGAGGACTTAGTCCTGCAGAGGATGAATCCTACGGAACCTTACGGAATGGGCAAACAAATTTTTCTCTCCATCACCTGCCCCTTATTCTTCATAAGAGACCTGGAAAGTCTGTAGTTCATTAAGGAGAGTAGTCAAAGTTATACACTATCTTGTTCATCATCAGACATCTTTGGGAATTGCAGGAAACTCTTCGTAAGAGATTCCGGGATGAACGATACGACTCTGCTTCGCCACAATGACCGCTCCGTTCATCTCAACCACGTTGAAGTGGACCATCGGATCAAGAACGTGTTCTCTCACCGATGACCCCTCCTTCATACGGAGTTATAAATGTATTTGAGGATTCGTGTCGAATGGCCCGCATTTCGATTGTCCAAACATTTCTGTAGTGAACTTATGATCTCACGAGTGAGACCATGCCCTCGTGCTTTTTGCCGTAACTTCGTAAACACTAGCCAAAATGTAGACCTTGGCCTTATCATTGGCCTTGATCCGGCGATCGACGCCTCCCAATGCATTGAGGAGCGTTACGAGCGAGAATCGAGGACATTCCTCGCTTAGTACGAACCGAAGATCGCCAACAACGAGAATCGTATTCAAGTTGGACTTCCACGTAGTAAAATTCTCACCAGTTAAACGGTCGCTTTTAAGTAAGGCTATTATTGAGGACGACATGCTGAAAATCCAAAATAGTTCTAATTAGTTATGCCTTTAAACCCATTGTAAAAATCAATCTAATTTAGCAAAATTATTAAAGAACCCTAGTGTTTAAACTAAAACCCATTGTTTAAGTTAAACCTTTAATTTTGCAACGATACTTCAAGAGTTTATAACAAAAGCCTCTGTCGAGCAGAACATCTCATGTCCCAATGGTCCTTACCTACCGTTTGTTTGGTCAAGGACTTGTTAACTAACTTAATTCATCCCGTAAATGTGACCCTACCATTTTCAGATCCAATAGGCCCGAGCCAACAGGCTACTATTAAGAAAAACAACTGCTGGCAAACAACCTAATAGACCCTATCCATTTCTGGAGTTCGCGGTGTTCCGACCCCTATAGTCAGGCCCTCCGTAGGGTTTGGCTATTTCAGGACAACCTAGTAGGCGGACTATAGAAATCTCACGGTGTGACCTAATGGAGGAGACCGTAGGATACGTTGACACGCGTCCTGCTCCTATTTACTATGGATACTTCCTTTATTCACCTTGGTATTGAACCATGCAAACACATACCGTAGGGGGACGCCCTATTGACGCCGTGTAGCCGAGCATGGAACTCACGGTGTGAACTCTTGAGGACGTGAGAGTAAACTCGATACGAACATCTTGTTTTCTCCCATTGAAGTTCCTAAAATTAGGGTATGGATTTAAGTTAGTCGGATTCTGGCTAAAAGAATCTATCTAGAATCTATCTAAGTCTATGCCTATTATAACTATTATAACTAGGTCTTAAAACCTTATGTCTAGGTGAATAAACATTTTAATTACCTAGAGATAAAACAAAACTGAGGTTAATTCCAACCGAGTTAGGGTCGGTTTTCTGGTAGGAGGTGTTCAAGATTAACAGTCACTTAAGTACCTCAAACCTTAGACAGTAACTTCATAGGTAGAGAGTTCCCTTATAACTAAAGTCCTAAAGTCCTACTATATTTTAAACTATTTAAAATATTACGTAAGACTTATTTCTAATCCTATTAGAAATTGAAACTTAGGTCTAAATTAATTTTAAACAATTTAAAACTAATTAAATTTAACCCAAGTTCCTATGTTTGCATGCATTTCTTTATTATAGGTTATGGTTTCTAAAACCCCTTTAATTTTTAACTTTTATAAATTTTAATAATTAACCTATGATAACGAAACTATATTATAAATCCAACAATCAATATTCAAATTGGAATTATAAAAGATATTCAACTTCTTGAATCATAAAATTACTTAAAGAAAATAACATTTATTTTAATCTAAGTAATTTCATGCTCCATGCAATTTATTTTCCATATAATCTAATTATAACACTTATAATTAATTACTCATGAAAAAAATAAATTAGTCATGCATTCAACCATATTCATACAACATTTATATAAATAAAATGCATGAACATGCTTATCCTAAGGTGGGAATAATCTAAATGACATTCACATAAATAAATAGCTGTAAAATCAGAATAATTTGGCCCCTAAAGTGCAAAAAAATAAATAAATTACATTAAATATTTCATGAAACCGGTCCAAAAACACCCTGAACCGGCCTTGAACCGCTCGAACCGGACAAAAATCTTTGAACAATCGAGCCTGGTTCTCATATTGCTGAAAGCGCCATGACATTGCAACGCTGATGGCAGCGTTACAACGCCCGCTTCGTCGTCTTGCGCGCCTGGTATCGGGATGGCGTTGCAACGCCGCTCACCCCTTGAGCGCCCGCGTCGATAGGGAGCGCTGGCGTTGCGACGCTGTTCTTCAGCGTTGCAACGCTGCTGCTTCGGCAACAACATTCTTCTACGAACACAACAGCTTCATCTTGCAATTTTTCCTTCGATTCTCCACCGAATTTCTTGAAACTTGTCCTGAACGACCCGTAACTAACTTACAGACTCAATTTTGCACTTTTTGCCCAAAAATGCAGGGGCTTTTACATACTAATTGATCAAAATCAAAGTAAACTAAGGCCAAAACATTCCTAAACAAGTTTTACAGCAAACCAAATGCAATTCCCACCAAATCAATGCAATTTTGTTTCAAAACAAAACAATACAAGCATGCTATGATACCAATTGATGGAGATCTGATCTCCTTGAGCAGCAGAAACGTGATTGGGATCATTAATTTACTTGATTGTTTTGCTAAAAACAAAAATCAGTACATTGACAAAAAAATACAGAACAAGCATGAAATCAACTCTAATCTAATTAGGCATGGATTTAATGGCATACATGCAAACATGTAAAGTTTAACAATTAAACTAAAGGAGAGGAAGAGGAATTATCTTTGTGGACTTTCTCCAACAGCAACTCTTTGCTCCAATAAGGAGAGCAACCCAACTATGGAACTTCTCTGTTTTTCTTCCACCAAGAACAAAACCAACAGGAGAACCTCCTATGTCTCTGAGTTCTACTTAAATCAACCTTGGGGGGAAGGTTTCCAATAATTGAAAGTTTTGGGAATGAGAGTGAGAGAGAGAGAATTTTTCTTGCAACAATTCACCAATTGCAGAAAAAATCAATCGATCAATTAATGCAAAAATGCACACCCCTTCTCTATTATTAAAATAATAATAATAATAATAATAATAAATAATAATAATTAAATCAAATTTAATTATTAATTTAAATAATACAAAATAAATATAATATATTTAATTTGGATTAAATCTCATTTAATCATATCACCCCTTTAACCTATAGTTTTAATGTACATCCAGTGCACATTAAATTTTAACCTATAGTTTTCAAATGTGAATCACATTCACATTTAATATAATATTTGAACTCTTTCAAATATTCAATTCTCTCATAAAATTTAATATGAATCATATTGACATTAAATTTATAATATATAGTTCCAAAACTATATATTATATCGTATCTAAATACATTAAATATATTCCCTAATGAATTTGAACATTTCAAATTCAAATGATCTAAGAACCCTTTACGAGCTAGAAGGTGGACCTAATGGACCTAGAGATCAGAAGCTCCAACGATACGAGACTGCTCGGTTAATCTCATTAACCTCCCAATCAACATTCGTTAATCATGGAACACTCCACTAAAGTCCCACAATTTGCACTCTTCTCACCGCAGATATATTTACGTATCCATGGATATTGACCAATAACAAACAAGTCAATCCTTCACGAATGTTAAGTAACACCACTGGTCAAATTACCGCTTTACCACCGGGTTACATCTTGTGCCTTAAGTACTAGTGCTCCTCTAATGAACAATTTGTTTGTGGTTCTACCAACAAACAGAGTCCCTCTCGGGCCAATGAGAGGGTCGGGCCCTTTGTTCAAGTCCTGGAGACACCACTTAAGGAAAAATTCCTCTACTTACCCTAGTAGGCGGGAAGGAGTAAATTCCATCTTGCTAAGTTAAGTTCCCAGCCGCTCACTCGGTCCTGTCCCCAAGAAGGTAGGCATATTGAGTCGGCGAATCGCCACTCTCACCCATACTAGTCAAAGGACAATCCTCGCGAACGGTAGTTCAGAACTCGCTTTCGAGATTGAGATCAAGTTGCCTAGGTCATCCTAGAGAAATAGAAACCTAACTAGTCAACGGAGTTACAGCTAGAGGTTACTATTTCGTGGTCCGGTCTTATGTAATCTCATTACATAGGATATCCCCACTCACATGTCATCTACACGAACACGTTAGGATCACAGTGTTTGTATCAAATACAAAGTGGGTCATATCCATTGTTTTACCAGGGTAAGGTACCCAAACCTTATCCCCCTAACTATAGATCCTTTAGGCTGTATCTCGAACTGAGATCCTTTTTATGTACATTACATTCAGTTAAAGATTCATTTAACAACCTTGGATGTTTAGTTTATTGGATTTAGGGTTTTAAATAAAGGCAAACTCGTAGATAACGAACAATAACACTTTATTGAAATAATAACACTTTATTACATTAATTAGAACATAATTACAAACTACGAGTTTTAGGGCACAAACCCCAACAATGAGATTGTACAAGATCGGACCGTGAATTATTAAACCTACTGATGTAACATCGTTGACAGTGTGGGACTAATAACTTCGTAGATGACCATTAGTGACTCGACCTTATTCCTGAGCGTGTTACGGACTCCTGTCTGCGAGGGTCTGTCCTTTGACTAGTACGGGTAAGGGTGGTCACAGTTACTCGCCCAATATGCCTATCTTCTCAGGGACAGGACTACGTGGGGAGCTGGGAACTTTACGACGGGAGATGGACTTCACTTGTTCCTTACTTAGGGAAACTAGAGGGGTTGTTCCCTTAAGTGCTGTCTCCAAGTCTTGGATAACGGGTGTCACGGTCATGCTTGTCCAAGGCGTGTTGCCCATGGCCGCATGGTCGTCCCCATCCTTTTTCATTATGTTTTCATGTATGCTTTTGCTTTAGCATTGTTATTTCATTTCCATGTATTTTTGTGGGCGTATGACTCCTCGCCAAAATGACGTGCAAGGGGGTCATAGCCAAAATTCCTAGAATGTACTATAGGGGGATGCAAATATTCATCAATTCTCCCTACCAAGAGTTATATGCTAGATAAGTGTGGCTTTTTTTATTATTGCTTATCAGCTGTATAACTAACTTTCTAAACTCTCACAAACGCTTTCTAAAATGTTTTCCCAAATTCTCTCTGACCCCGTTTTCTAAAACCTTTTCTCAAGAACGGGGGTGGAGGTTGCGATATAGGCCCGTTGTGCCGCCGGCAATCCGAATTTGAGTTGGCTTACTTGCTTGTGAGCGAGAGCAAGTGTCGCACGGTCGTGTCAAGACCCTTTAAGAGGTGCGACCGTGACAACGGGCACCCACCCTCTCACTTGTCCGAGAAGGATGTTTTTATGGTTGGACCATACAACGTTGTTGTTCATTAGAGGAGCAGTGGGGACTTAAGGAGCAAGAAGTAGACACAAGGTTAAAACGGTAGTTTGACCCAGTAGTGTCTACGAATAACTTGTGAAGGGTCGATTCACGGGTATTGGTTATATCAATGGACAAAACATGTCCTAAAGTGATGGGAGTGCAACTACGGGCTTTAGTGGAGTGTAACCGTAGCTAATGAATGTTGAGTAACCGGGTCAAAGAGTTTAACAGGTTAGTCTCGATCATTGGAGCTCATCATCTATAGGTCCATTATGTAACGACCCTCCTTTTAGGACTCTTTTCCTAGGGTCACTACTAACCATGCACGCATTTGAGGCCATTAACTAACTTTAAAAGAATTAAACTTCGACGAAAACAAAAACTGATTTATTCGGGATCCCATAAAAACAAAATAATTTAAAACACATGAAATTAAAAATTTGGCCTCTAGTGTGTACACAGAAGAACTTAGTACTCAAATCAAACATCACATAATAGATAAAACATTTTTCTAATATTTCTCTAGTTTCTAAAATGCAAAAATCATGACTTTTGTAACCCCATGGCCTTCGTAGCATGTCCCCGTCACTCGCCAAGTATGTCTTTGCCTTTACCTGAAAACATTTTTTTAAAAAGAAAGGGTGAGTATTATGATAATACTCAGTAAGCGACCCCAGTGTCGAGGTTTGAAAACATGTTGTCATAACAAATCATGGCTTTATGTGAGACCCATAAACAATAAAACATATTTCATGGCTTTTTCTCTTCGGCTATTAGTGGGAAATTGAGACTTCCTGATCCATGGCCTCTTAGTCTAGGTCGACTCTAAGTCTTTCATGACTTACATTGTATTAAATACGTATAAACATAAATATTGGAAGTTTAGTTGCCACAGCCTTCGTAAGCATTTTTATTTTTTGTAGAATTTCTCTTCGGCCTTTAATGGACAATTAAATTCTCCCAGAACATGGCCTCTAATTCGAGTCGACTCTAACTCATTCATAAGATATATAATAAATATTATCAAGAAGATTTCACCACAACCTTTGCAAACATTTTCAACAAACACATGCTCAGGGTCCCAAATGAAATAGTAAAATTTGTTCAAAAAATTTTGTGGCATGAACATATATCAAAGATAATAAAAATGCTCAACTACAAGAAAACAACAATACATGACATTCATGGCCTTTGAATTAGACATTAATCCAACCGGATCATGGCATTTAAAACAAACCTTTCAAACAGATCACAACCTTTATACAAAACCTTTCATGGCATTAAAAAGAGGCTTTTCAGTCCAAACATGAAATTTAAATCGGACTTTAAAAAAAAACATGACATTTAAATCGGACTTTTCAACCTAAACATGGCATTTAAATCGGACTTTTCAAACCGAACATGACATTTTTCAAGCAAGTCCTTAAATTCTAAAGTTCTGAGTGTGGCGTGGGTTCCCTTACCTGGACATAACTCTCCAAAGTCCAAATCCTAATTCTTAACAGTGTATCCCCTTCAAACCTGTAACAACAAATTTCCTAAATTAAAAAGATATCACTAAACAACCTTAATCAGAGACTTTATGAGTCTAACGAACTCATTTCAATCAACTTAAAGCTAGATCGGCTCTTGAATTGTGACAAATCGACCAAATCTTGCTAATCATACATCGAACCACAAGGGATATCCTAATAGGAGTATAACATCCAAAAATTGTTTACTCAAAACATGAGTCATTCGAAATCTTGCGAAAACAATCTAAATTTACCCATAATTGAAGATCTGAATCGAAATCGATTCGAATTGAGCGGACTCCGAAGGAACGCTGCCAACAAATCTGCACCAGTAGTGGCGGCGCGACTCATCGACCGAAGGTGGTGGTTTTCACGAGTTTCAGATCGGAGGGAGAAAACTGGCAAAAGGTTTCAGCGTTAAACGACGTGCTTCGTTCGATGAGGAGAAAGGAAGACGAATCTGTAGCTCCGACGAGGACTCCGACGAATATGGTATGGTTGAAAATCGAGCAACTTCTAGCGAGAACCGAAAGCTCGCGATGTCGACTAAAACCGACAGAAGCAGATCGGGCGGAGTTGCTTCACGACAGTTGAGACCTCCGACGTGAGCGTCTGTGGCGGAATTTTTTTTGGTGTCCGAGACAGACCTTCACGAATCGACGTTCGTGGCTGCCAACGAGTTGTGCGACTTTGTCACACCCCCTCCCGAGCCGCCTGCTAACTTAGCCCGAAAGGCGGCATGAAGCCAACAGACATTGTTTACCTCTTAACAATACCTACTGACCCTGCTTTACCTGATAAACATACTATGTTCGCATAAGGAACACTTTAACACAACACAGCAGAAACTTGACAACTACTAAACATACATAAGGAGAAACTCTTCATAAGTCTCTCTTGAAAACTAAAACGACAAGTGCATCAGAAACCAAACAAGACAAACCATTGTTTATACAACCTTTAATGTACAAACAACTATAACTACATAGTTCTCTCAAAATAAACTATAACACATAAGGACTTGCTACACAACACCAGCCATGTACAAGGTATCAAGACTTAATGAGCTTCCAGCAGGCTATGGCAGGATATCAGGTACCAGGAGCTCGATCTCTACCTGAAAAGTTTGAAAACATTGAAAGAATGAGCTATGAAGCTCAGTGAGTGACTGTGTTCAAAATCTATAACTTGTAAAACATGTCACCTGAAAACTATGAGCTTATGCATTTGTATTCAAGCGTTCAAAGTAAATGTGGAATCATGATAGATTTTCAGAAAACCAACAAGTATGTCATTTAAATCTCGTAAGGCTTATAGGTGATATAAACACTTTTAAAAACATGTCA
The DNA here is from genome assembly GCA_036507285.1 of Trichosanthes cucumerina. Lineage (NCBI taxonomy): Eukaryota > Viridiplantae > Streptophyta > Magnoliopsida > Cucurbitales > Cucurbitaceae > Trichosanthes > Trichosanthes cucumerina. The sequence continues at coordinate 82,763,492 of CM071835.1, read as the reverse complement.
CAATCCACGTTGTGTAGGGCACGCCCAGTACAACCAACGTTTACTCTACGATGTAGTGGGGCCTGCCCAACACTCCCATCGTCTTTGTCGTAGTGGGGCCCGCCCAGCACTCACGACATCATTGTTATCACGGAGTACACTCAACGTCGACAACAGAATAAGACCTATGTGCACACGGTACCATAAAGCCTCGGGCTCAGTATCTTAGAAAACATCATAAAAATATTTGAACATGTCTGCTTATCTTTTCTTTCATAAAACTCAAGCTTACTCAGCTTGTTCATAAAACTGAAAAACTTTAAAACATACTTGCTAGTACATACTTGCTCAAAATCATAACATTTCCATAAATTTCGGCAAACATTTGACATATGCTCATGTATAAATTTCTTCAAGACATTTAGGGTAACAATGAATACTTGAAACCATATCTAGAAAAACTACAAGAAAATACTCCAACCAATTTTCCAGCATTTTACAGATTTTATACCCTGTCTTCAAACAGTCATAACTTCTTCATTACTCATCCAAAAAGGATGTACTTTATACCAAATTCTTACTTTTTGAATCCTCTAAAAAGCATATGAAGACATGAAATTGCGATTCTCAACAGATTGATTCAAAAATACCTCAACAGCTTCTTCCCTAAAATCCACTTGCTGCTGTTTCCAGAATCAAATTCCTGCTGCACAACAAATTTGTCCTCCGATTTAAAAAATATTCCAATCGTTTTCTACTCACGATTTCTTCACAAATATTGTAGAAAATTCAATAAGATTTCCAACCATACCTAATAGAGCTTATGATTCCAACGCTACAGATCAGGGCAACCAAAAAACAAGAGACTTCTCGGATTTGACAGCAAATTCTGTCTTCTGCTTTCCTCTTCACAAAACAGTAACTTAACTTACGAATTTGCTCGATCTTCCATCATGAACTTTGTTGAAAAATGCGTTAGCTTTCAGGAAAAGTAACTTTCAACACTTATCTCGTCTTGTGGAGCTCGTAATGTTCAAAACATCAGAACTGGTCTGAGTTGTTCACCTTGCTGTTATACCAACATCCTTTGAGTTCTATCCCTCTCTTCTGCAACTTCAACCCAAAAATTCACCTTCTTCTTCTTCCTTTCTCCTTCTCTCACGTAACTTCAGTTTTGGTTTTGTAAAGATAGAGAAGAAAATGAGTAAGAAAGGGCTTTTTAAAAAAAACTCAGGCGGTGGAGAGCAAAAAGAAAAAAGACAAATGTTTTGTCTTTTACCCCTTTTGCTTTTTACTTTTCTTTTCTTTTTCCTTTTTTTTCTTTCCGTTATCTCTTTCTTTCTTTTCTTTTCTTTTCTTTTCTTTACAAAACAAAACTTAATATAATAAACACTTCTTTCATTTTCTTTTCTTCTTTATCTTTAAAGCAAACCAAACCAAAATGGTTTAAACTTTTCCTTCTTTGTTTTCCTTTTGTCTTTCGCTTCATTTCTTTTCTTTTTAAAACAAGGAAAACCAAGTCTTAAACATTCATTTCTTCTTTTCTTTTATTTTTTTTATAAAAAAATTCCAACGAATGATCTCGGGTTTACAGACTTGCTGGTCGAACTTCGATGGTATGCTTGACGACGGCTGAACGGAAAAAAAAGGCCTTTAATGGAGGCTTGAAAGGAGAAAATAAGCTTGAAGTTCTTCTATGGAGGTTGGGTCTTGTCGTGAGGATAAGGGAGAAGGGAGAAGGATGTTGCCTTTGGGGTTGTGCCACTAAATGACAAAAAGACCTTCCATAAACCCTAATCCCATTCTCATCCATTTTCTATTCCAACAGTACCCCTTCCTCTAACATATAACCACAGTTATGCCCTTAACCATAATTAAATAGTCCAAAATAATATATATACATATATAGATATAGATATAGATAATTGCACCAAATTTAAAATAAATTACACGAATTCAAGGTTCGACTAACTATTTTATGTTAACTCGAAACAACATACAAATTAATGGTACTTGCAGTTTGGGGTGTTACACATTAGGTCCCTCAGTTGGCTCAAACTAGATACATAGCGGGTTTATAGTTTGGTGTGGATTTCAAGGGTTCAAATCATTAAAAGGGTATTTATGTCATTTATATGAGATATGATTGACATATTATACAGTTTAATGTGAATGAGATTCATAATAAACTATAGGTTAGTCTAATTGCTTAATTAGGGCTAATTTAGAGAAATTAAATTGAGAGAAATTAAATTCAATATGATTCAATTTAAAATCCACAATTATACAAATGTGATTTGTGTTTTAAGGTATAAGATATCTTATTATATGTGGTTATGCAAATATGATTTGGATAACCTATGGTTGTGGTAAAATAGTAAATAGGTGAAGATTACAACTCCACCTATCACCATTATTTAAAGCCTTTGTGAGAAGGCTTTTGACAAGTGAATGCTCATTTTTTGGATTCTCTCCAAAAAAGCTCTCAACAATACTCTCTTCTCTCTAAAAATTTTCTCTCCACCCTTACCCTTAAACCAAAGAAGTTCCACCACTCTCCCAGGAAGGTGCACCTTGTTAGTATAGGTAGCGAAGCACATCTTACTGGGAGAAGTTCCACTCTGATACCATTTGTAATGCCCCAGGCCAACAATCTCCTGCGACCTGGTTGCGTCACTATATCATCCAGGACTGCTTGTAAGAGCGAAGACACTATCCCACAAACCAACACGGGGTCCTTTCAACATGTTTTTTCCTCACTCACATGCTCTCTAGGAAAATTCCCTAGAGGTCACTCAACTTAGAATTGCTCCAAGCCAAGCACGCTTAACTGTGGAGTTCCTATGATTAAGCCACCGAAAAGGAAGGTGCACCTTGTTGGAATATGTAGTAGCTATCATTTCTTTTAAGCTTTTCTCCACTATACTTTCATATCCTCAAGGTCACTCGCATGTACCCTTTTTCCTGGGGCACCATACTTTAATTTACTCAGGATCCCTCTCATTCAGATGTGGACTCGGTTCATTCATGTACCCCTCTTCCTCGGGCGTCAAATGCCCACCAGCTTCTGCCTTGGTTCGTCTCCGAACCACATCTTACTGGGAGGGGTTCCACTCTGATACCATTTGTAACGCCCCAGGCCCAGGATCTCCTGCGACCTGGCTGCATCACTATATCATCCATGACTACTTGTAAGAGTGAAGACACTATCCCCACAAACCAACACGGGGTCCTTTCAGCATGCTTTGTCCTCACTCACATGCTCCCTTGAAAAATTCCAAGGAGGTCACCCAACATAGGATTGCTCCAAGCCAAACACGCTTAACTGTGGAGTTACTATGATTGAGCAACCGAAAAGGAAGGTGCACCTTGTTGGTATAGGTATTAGCTATCAATTCTTTTATGTTTTTCTCAACTATACTTTCATATCCTCAGGGTCACTCGCATGTACCCTTTTTCCTCGAGCACCATACTTTAATTTCCTCAGGATCCCTCTCATTCAGATGTGGACTCGATTTATTCATGTACCCCTCTTCTTCGGGCGTCACAGTTCATGAACGTGGAGATCGAGAGCACTAAGAGTTCGTGACCGGAGAAGGATTTCATGAAGAAGGGTTCTTCGACAAGTAAGTAAATTCATTACTATTTTCCTTCTTTAATGCATGTTTAATCTAAATTCTATAAGATAAAATTGGTTTTAACAATTATTTTCACAACAAAAACCATGACGATTCAATGTCATTTTCTGCTGCGGGAGTTTCATTCCCTTCAATTGGTATCAGAGCCAAGTTTTGGTTTTTTCGTTGTGCAAGTTAATTTTCACAAAGTAAGGTGGGCATGCTTCAAATTCATGAGATGAAATTGTGGTTTGCAAAATGAATGTTTCGGTTTTGGCATTTTTACTTAGATTTACTTTTCTGTTAATGAAATCAATGTAAAGGCCCGTGTTTTTTGGGCAATTAGAAAGTAAATCGAGTCTGTAAGTCCGTGTGTTGTATGGGAAGAGTTGCTGTGAAGAAATCAGTGCGAAATCGGGCGAAAAAAGACGAAGAACAACAAAGGAGTTTGCTGTTCTGTCGACGTCGTACAGATGTAGTTCTTCGACGTCTCAACGTTGTTCGTGCGGAACCAGGTTGAGCTGGAGGTCAGCGTTGCAACGCTAAGGTGTTGTGCGCGCAGAGAAAAATGTTGCACGCTGCAGCGTTGCAACGCTGACCACGACGTTGCAACGTTGCGAGCTTAGTGGGCAGTTAGTGAGGGCAGTTTGCGCGAGACATAGAGATCTGGCGCTTCAACATCGTGGGACATTAGTTTTATTTTTTTTTAAATTGTTTTTATTTTGTAAAATTTATTTTGAAATTAATTTTATTAAATAATATTAATATAAAAGTTATATTAATGTTAATTACTTCAATTAATGTCCCTAAAGTGCGAAAATCAGTCCAATTTTGCTATTCATTTATTTTATGCATGAGATGTATGAAATTAATTTATTCTATCTGCATAATCTATGTCATATAGATTAAAATCTCACCTTAGGTTAAACATTTCATGCATCAAATTTATATTATAAGAGTTATAATATATAGTATGCATGATACTTTATATTATAAGAGTTATAATATATAATATGCATGATAGGTTTATATTATAAGAGTTATAATATAATGTTTGCATGTTTTAATATATTTAATATAAGTGTTATATTTCTTAGATTAAAAGCATGCACATTCATTTAATTCATGTAATTCATGTATGTTATAGTTTATGATTCATGTGATGACTGATCAAACACTATAACATAGAAATGCATGTAACCTAAGTTAATTATTCGTTTTAATATATTTAAAACTTGAATAATTAGACTTAAGTTTTCTAGTTCTAATAAGATTAGAATTAGGAAATCAAATATGACTTATGAATGGTAACTGATAAGTAACTCTGTCTTAGGAAGGTTCTGTCTATGGTTAGGGTATTTAAGCTGACGCTTTGCGCAACACCCCTACTTGGGAACTGACCTGGGAGTGAATTTGGTCCGGAGATTCATAGGTTATATTCACATAGACCTAAGTTAATAATGTGATTATAGACTTAGACTGAAAATCTCCGTTAAGTTCGAAATAAAGTGTATAAGATACATATGATTTTTCGATCACAAATCTCCGTTAAGTTCACACCGTGAGATCCATACTCGGCCTCGTGGCGCAAATGGGAGCGTCCCCCTTCGGATGGTATTTGTATGGGTCAATATGAAAGTTGATGGAGAGAGTACTTATAGTGAGTGGGCACGAGACTTGTGAAAACGGGACCCACGGTCTCTTCTTTCGATTCACACCGTGAGACGCCTATGATCCGCCTGCTAGTTTGGCCTCGACCAGACAATCCCTTTGGAGGGCCTTGATCATAGGAGTCGGAACACCGTGAATTCCCGAAAGGGATACAATTTCCTTGTTTGTTTTCCTTCTGGGTTCACCCTTCGGTGGCTATTGTTTGGACGGATACTTGGAAATTTAAAGATTGAGGGTGACACTCACGGGATTCATTAAGAGTAAATGGATTTAGACTGAAAAATGGTAATTGGACGCCTAATGGAATAAAAGTTATTCTGGTATTAGGGTCTGGTCGAGAAAGTCTCGTCCCAGAGGAGAAGTGTTTTTGTTCATCCTTCGGTGGCGGTCATTCTAAACCTTTGGGGTATCATTGCAAATTTTAATGACCTAGGAATCATAGGATAAAATTTTGCTAAAACTCGATTGGATTTTCAAAAGTTTTTGCGAGACTGACAAATTTTTTTTACTTATCTTTTAGACAAAATGTCTAGCTCAATTATAGCCCTTTTAGCTTCCGACAAACTAGTGGGAGATAACTTCCAAACGTGAAAAAATAATATCAACACAATTCTAGGAACTGACGACCTAAAGTTCGTGCTCACTGACGAGTGTCCCTCAGGTGCCAGGCTCGACCGCCTCACGAAATGTTCGTGATACGTACGATCGATAGATCAGGGCTAATGAAAAGGCCAAGGTCTATATCATTGCCAGCTTATCTGAAGTCTTGGCAAAGAAGCATGAGTTGATGATCACCGCTAAGGAGATCATGGAATCCTTACAGGTAATGTTTGGACAACATTCCTTTCAGATCCGACATGATTCACTCAAACACGTCTTCAACGCGCGGATGAAAGAAGGGGCGTCTGTCCGTGAACATGTTCTGAAAATGATGACCCACTTTAATCTGGCTGAGATGAACGGGGCTTCGATCGATGAGTCGAGCCAGATAAGCTTTATACTCGAGACTCTTCCGAAGAGTTTCCTTCAGTTTCGTAGCAATGCTGTTATGAACAAAATTAGCTACACTCTCACAACCCTTTTGAATGAACTAAAGAACTTCCAGTCCTTGATAAGGATCAGGACACCGAAGCTGAGGCAAATGTTGCCTTCAAATTCTTTCACAGGGGTTCGACCTCTAGGAATAAATCTATAGGTTTTTCACACCCAAAAGGGAAGAAGAAGAAGATGAAGAAGGGCAAACCTGACCGTGTTGCCGCCCAAAAGGGTAAAAAGGTGAAGGAAGTTGCAGAGAAAGAAAAGTGTTTCAACTGCAATGCGGACGGACACTAGAAGCGTAACCGTCCCAAGTTCCTAGTTGACAGGAAGAAAGAAGGTAAATGTGATTTACATGTTACAGAACTTATTTAGTGGAGAGTAATGACTCTGCCTGGATATTGAATTCGGGCGCCACTAACCATATTTGTTCTTCTTTTAACTTCTTTTAAGGGAATTAGTTCGTGGCAGCAGCTGCGATAGGGTGAGATAACACTACGAGTTGGATTCGGGGAGGTTGTCTGTGTTGTAGCAATTGACACGGCGAAGCTGTATTTTGGCAGGAATTACATTTTATTACATAACTTGTATATAGTTCTAGGGTTTACTAGAAACCTAGATTCTATTTCCTGCCTATTAGAACACTGTATTTTTGTTTCATTTAGTGATAATAAAGCGTTTATTTCCCGAAATGGAAACTTAATGTGTTATGCTTCACTTCAGAATAATTTATACGTTTTGAAATCGAATTCGGTCAAAAGTGTTTTGAATACTGAATTGTTTAAAACGGCTGAAACACGAACTAAGAGAGTAAAGTGAAGAGTGAACTTCTAAGCGAGTTGGAAGAAATCTCCTTACCGGTTTATGAGTCATGCCTTGAAGGCAAGATGACCAAACATCCTTTTAGAAGAAAAAGATATAGAGCCATAGAGCCCATTAAGCTTATGCATTCTGACCTCTGTGGTCCGATTAGTGTTAAAGCACGAGGTGGTTACGAATACTTTGTATCATTTATAGATGACTATTCAAGGTATGGGTATATTTACCTAATGCATAGGAAGTCTTAAACTCTTGAAAAGTTCAAGGAATACAAGACTAAGGTTGAGAACCTGTCAGGTAAAACGATTAAAACACTTCGATCAGATTGAGGTGGAGAGTATATGGACACTTAATTCAAGGTCTATATGATAGAACATGGAATTACGTCCCAACTCGCGGCACCTCGTGCTTTAACATTCATCTGACCACAGAGGTCATAATGTATAAGCTCAACAGGCTCCTTGGCTCTATATCCTTTTCCACTAAAAGGACGTTTGGTCATTTTGCCTTCGAGGCATGACTCACACACCGGTAAAGAATTTTCTTCCAACTCGCTTAAACGTCCACTCTTCACTAGTCCCTCAATCCTATTGAGATTAATGTGGTCTAACCGTAGATGCCAAAGATGGACACTTTCTTTTTGAGAAACTTTTACTCTCTTAGTTCGCGTTTCTGCTGTTTTAAATAATTCGGTATTCAAAACACTTTTGATAGAATTAGGGTTCAAAACATATAAATTGCTCTCAAGCGAAGCAGAAGAAATCAAATTTCCATTTCGAGAAATAAACGCTTTATTACTCTTGAAAGAAACAGAAATATTTTGTTCTAATAGGCAGGAAATTGAAACTAGGTTTCTAGTAAACCCAGGAACTATTTACATATTATCCAATAATAGGTACTTCCCGCCAAAGAACGATTTCACTCAGTGCCAATTGTCGCAAATTTGAGACAACTTCTATAGGATCCAACCCTAAGTGTTATCTCACCTCTTGCAGCTATTGCGCCAGAACTTAATCGTTGAAAAGAAGAGCAAACGTGGTTAGTGGCGCTGAATCCGAGATCCGCATGAGTCTCTACTCTCCACTAAACAAGTTTCTGTGACAAGTAAATCACATTTACCAGTCATCTTCTTTTCGTCAAGTAACCTGGGACAACTCATTTTCAGGTGTCCGTCCTCGTTGCAGTAGAAACACTTTCTCGCAACTTCCTTGATTTCTTTGCCTTTTGGGGCGGCAACACGGTAAACTCTATCCTCTTTCAACTTCTCCTTCTTCCCTTCCGGGCCTGAAGAGCCTACAAACATTGTCACAGAGGTCAAACCCCTGTAAAAAGATCATAAGGCAACACTTGCCTCAGCTTCCTGTCCCCTAATTTGCACCAAAGAGTGGAAGGTTTGTAGATCGTTGAATAGGATTGTTGAGCCAGACACCTGAGGACCCTCCTCAGTGAGCGCGAACTCTTGGTCGTCATTTGCTAAAATCGTGTTAATATTATTTTTCCACGAAATATTATCACCGACTAACTTACCAGAAGCTAAAGGAGCGTTAAAAGCGTTTGACATTTTGTTGCTGAAAAAATTGAAAAACTTTGTATTAGTCTCGCAAAAACTTTTGAAAATCCAATCAGAATTCAACAAATTTTTACCCCATGATCCCTAGGTCATTCAATATTCGCAATGATACCCCAAAGGTTTAGAATGACTGCCACCGTAGGGTAGACAAACCCACTCCTCCTTTGGGATGAGACTTCTCGACCAGACCCTAATACCAGAATAACTCTTAGGCATCCAGTTACCATTTTTCGGTCAGAATTCATTAACTCTTAACGAATCATGTGAGTGTCACCCTCAATCTTTAAATGTCTAAGTATCCGTCCAAACAATAGCCGCCGTAGGGAGGACTAAGAAGGAAAACCAACAAGGAAATCGTATCCTTTCAGGAATTCACGGTGTTCCGATTCCCATGATCAAGGCCCTCCGTAGGAATTGTTTGGTTCAGGCCAAACTAGCAAGCGAATCATAAGCGTCTCACGGTATGAATCGAAAGAAGAGACCGTGGGTCTTGTTTTCACAGGTCCCGCTCCCACTCACTATAAGTACTCTCTCCATTCACGTTGAATATTGACCCATACAAATGCCACCCATAGGGGGACGCTCCCATTTGCGCCACGTGTCCGAGTATGGATCTCACGGTGCGAACTTAACGGAGATTCTTGGATGGAAAATAAAATGTATCTCATATACTTTATTTCCTCCCATTTACCACTTTAACTTAATCGGGATTGACCTAGATAAACCGACTAAAATTTACCTAAGTCTACCAATATAACTCTTATATTGGATTAGCCTAATTCTATAATCACATTATTAACTTAGGTCTATGTGAGTAAATTAATTAACTCTTAATTAACAACACTCACGAGAATATAACCTCAGAATCTCCAGACCGAATTCACTCCCAGGTCGGTTCTCAAGTAGGGGTGTTCCGCAAAGCGTTAGCTTAAATACCCCAGCCTTAGACAGAGTTACTTATCAGTCTCCATTAAAAAGTCATATTTGATTTCCTAATGCTAATATTATTAGAACTAGAAAACCTAAGTCTAATTATTAAAGTTTTAAACATTTTAAAACTAGTAATTAACTTAGGTTACATGGATTTCTATGTTATAGTGCTTGATCATTCATCACATGAATAATGCTAGTCTATAACATACAATCATCACATGAATTAAATGCATGAGCATGCTTTTAATCTAAGAAATATAACACTTATATTAAATAAATTAAATCATGCAGACATTATATTATAATTCTTATAATATAATCCTATCATGCATACTATATATTATAACTCTTATAATATAAATATGATGCATGAAATGTTTAACCTAAGGTGGGATTTTAAATCTATATGACATACATTATGCACATAGAAATAATTAAATCATACATCTCAAACCGGCAGTTGCGTCAAGCCAGACTCGAACCGCTGCCCATGATGCCACTCCCGCGCGGTTCTCGCGCACCATGCACCACTACGAAGAGCAATTGTAGTGTACAACGTCATGCCTAGCGTTCTCAACACTGCGCTGCAGCACCCTCTCCATCAGCATGGATGGCGTCGCAACGCTGAAGAACAGCGTCGTAAAGCTGATGAAATTCCAGCAAACCTCCTTCACTGTTTTCCCCCAAAAATACTCGTTTTTGCTCCGTTTTCTTCACGACAACTCTTGCCACAAACGACATGGACTTACAGACTCGATATACATTAAAAAAAGCTCAAAACAACAAACCCTTACATTCATTGATCTCATCAACTGTAATGTAAATTTAAACTATGTGCCAAAAACCGAAAACATCCAAAAATGCAATCCATTAACATTCTTTTAATGAAAATTAATGCTACCCACCTAATTTTAAGATGTTTACAGAATACACAACGAAGAGCAACGATTGGCTCTTATACCAATTGAAGGGATTTAGAATTCTCGCAGCGGAAGACGTTGTGAAACGTTGTTGTTTCGTTGTGTAATTCGAATCTTAAAATTGAACTAAACAATTTTCATTCTAGGCTAAACATGCATATAGGAGAGGAAAAACAGTAAGGTAATCGTTACTTACTTATTGAAGAACACTTCTTCAATGCTTTCCTCCTCCGGTCACGATCTCTCTTGAACGGATGAACTCCTTGATCTGGTTCCTCGAACCGAACAGTTAGACACCACCACAGGGTCTTCTGGGTTGGTCTCGGGAGGTTGAGGGAGAGTATGTGAGACTCCCTTTGGATTTTGGGTAAGGAGATTTTTGGAGAGAATTGAGAGAGAATGAGAGAAAGGTGAATGCTCTCTTTGGATGAAAATCCAAAAAAATGACAATTGCTTCACTAAAAGCTTCTTGCAAAGCCTTTATATACTATTTTTTGATGGAGTTAAAATCTCCACCAAATCACAATATTACCACAACTATATGATATACAAATCATATTTGCATATCGCATAATATAAGTTATCTCATACCTTATTATACAAATCTCATTTGCGTAAATGTGGAATTTTTAAATTGAATCACATTCAATTTAATTTCTCTCAATTCAATTTCTCCCATTAACACTAATTAATCAATTAGGCTATACTATAGTTTATTATGAATCTCATTCACATTAAATTATATATTATGTCAATTATATCCCATATAAATGACATAAATACCCAAATAATGAATTTAAACACTTCAAATTCACACCAAACTATAAACCCTCAATTTGTCCAATTTGAGCCAACCGAGGGACCTAATGGACCTACACGTGACGAGCTCCAATGATCCGAGACTAACCTGTTAAACTCTTTGACCTGGTTATTCAACATTCATTATCTACGGTAACACTCCACTAAAGCCTGTAGCTGCACTCTCATCACTGTAGGACAAGTTGTGTGCATCGATATAACCAATACTCGTGAGTCGACCCTTCACTTGTTGTTCGTAGACACTGCTTGGTCAAATAACCGTATTACCCCTGTGTCTACCTCTTGCTCCTTAAGTCCCACTGCTCCTCTAATGAACAATTACGTTGCATGGTCCAACCATAAACAACAACCCTCTCAGGTAATTGAGAGAGTAGGGCCCTGTTGTTCAAGCCCTAGAGACAACACTTAAGGGAAAAACCCCTCTAGTTTCCCTAAGTCGGGAACGAGTGAATTCCTTCTTGCGTAATCAAGTTCCTAGCTCCCCACGTGGTCCTGTTGCTGAGAAGATAGGCATATTAGGCGAGCATCAGTGGTCATCCTCACCCGTATTAATCAAAGGACAGACCCCCACAGACAGGAGTCCATAACACGCTCAGGATTAAGGTCGAGTAAGTAATGGTAATCTACGAAGTTATTAGCACTATACTATTAACTGTGTTACATCAGTACGTCTAATAATTCACGGTCCGGTCTTGTATAATCTCATTGCACAGGATGCCCCCACTCGCATGTCAACCATATGAACGAGTCAGATCACCTCGTTTGTATCTTAATACAATGCGGGCCGCAACCACAACGTATCCAGGATTAGGTCTCCAATCCTATCCATATACTGTAGATCGTTCGGGTCATTAACTCGAACGTGATCCTCCCTGTGTGTCCACTACACACCGTTCAAGTTCTAGTTCTCTCATTAATACAATGAACCTGAAACTTAGTTTATTGGATTAAGTTTATGAAATATGCGAGACATAAAGTTCAAATAAATAACTCTTATTTATATCACAAGGCTCAAATAAATAACTCTTATTTATTTACAACTTGGAATATTACAAACTACACGAGATGAGGACATACATCCCAACAACTCATTCCCGACTTAGAAAAATTAGAGGCGTTGTTCCCTTAAGTTATGTCTTTGGGGCTTGGACAACGGGCGGCCACCTTCTCACTGGCCCGAGAGGGATGTTGTTTATGGTTGGATCATACAACGTTGTTGTTCATTAGAGGAGAAGTAGAGACTTAAGGAGCAAGAATTAGACACAGGGGTAAAATGGTAATTTGACCCATCAGTGTCTACGAATAATCTGTGGAGGGTCGACTAACGGGTATTGGTTATATAAATGGACACAAATTGTCCTACAGTGATGGGAGTGCAGCTACGGGCTTTAGTGGAGTGTTACTGTAGCTAATGAATGTTGAGTAACCGGGTCAATGAGTTTGACAGGTTAGTCTCGGATCATTGGAGCTCGTCATCTGTAGGTCCATTTGGTCCCTCGATTGACTCAAACTAGATACATAGAGGGTTTACAGTTTGGTGTGGATTTGAAGTGTTCAAATTCATTAAAAAGGTATTTATGTCATTTATATAAGATATGATTGACATATTTTATAGTTTAATGTGAATGAGATTCATAATCAACTATAGGTTAGCCTAATTACTTAATTAGGGTTAATATAGAGAAATTGAATTGAGAGAAATTAGATTGGATGTGATTCAATTTAAAATCCACAATTATACAAATGTGATTTGTATTATAAAGGTATGAGATATCTTATTATTTGTGGTTATGCAAATATGATTTGCATAACCTATGGTTGTGGTAAAATGGTAAATAGGTGGAGATTTCAACTACACCTTTCACCATTATTTAATGCCTTTGTGAGAAGGCTTTTGGCAAGTGAATGCTCATTTTTTAGATTCTCACCAAAAGAGCTCTCAACAATTCTCTATTCTCTCTAAAAATTTTCTCTCCACCCCTAAACCAAAGGAGTCCCACCACTCTCCCTTTACCAAATGAGAACAATCGAGAAGACCTTTCGGAGGTGTTCGGATCGTTCGATTGTTCGGAGAGTTCGTGAACGTGGAGATCGAGAGCACGAAGAGTTCGTGACTGGAGAATGATTTTGTGAAGAAGGGTTCTTCAACAAGTAAGTAAATTCCTTACTGTTTTTCCCTCTTTAATGCATGTTTAATCCAAATTCTATAGGATAGAATTGATTTTAAGAATTATTTTCACAACGAAAACCACGATGATTCAAAGTCGTTTTCCCCTGCGGGAGTTTCATTCCATTCAAACCCTAGGTATAATTGTTTTCTTTTCCAAAAATGCCCCTTATTCCATAAGAAACTACACTAATGCACTATTCATAATTAAGTACTTCAAATTAGCATAATCTTCTCATGTTGCTCGACCTTAATTTCGTTCCTATATTCGAGGATCACTTAATATTTTTCATGAAACCACATATACAATTTTTAGTAGCACATGGAGTTCATGGGCGTTACACCTGTTATTCATGCCCCTGCTTTTGAACTAAAACCTATTATGTTTTAGATGCTTCAAACAATGGGAAAATTTCATGGTTTACCTATCGAAGATCGACATTTGGATTTGAAATCATTTTTAGGGGACAGTGACTCATTTATCATGACAAGGGTAGATAAGGATGCTCTTAGGTTGAGTTTGTTTCCTTACTACTTGTAATCAATTCTAAAGTGGAACTTGGTAAATCGACTTTCCTACCTTTTCCTAAAAGCAATAAAACATTAAAGAAACTAAGTTGAAAAAACTCAGTTTCCTCATTGCAATCACATAAGGTCCCTAACTCTTCCCTTTGGCAAGTTAGTTCATCATTGTGACAAAATAAATAAAAGAAATTTAATTTACAAGTCATTGAGGACTTCAGATACAAAGAGATACAAGTAAAACAAAATCAAAGACAAAACGGATGAGTGTAAACTTTTAATACGCAACAAAACAAAGATCCCACTAAGCTTTGGACTCCCTTTTTGTAATAACATTACCCATTTGAGCTCCTCAAATGTTCCTTGTCTTGCTTCACACCTTGTTCCTTCTAGTCTTATCAAGAAAATTAAACCCACAACAACTATCCTTCAAATGCCCAAATCAAGGCTTCTATATGCTCAAAATTCAGCTTAATTAGGGTTAGTCCAAGACCCAATCAGTCCCACACAAGCTTGGCCTTTACTTTATGTAAAAAAAAGACAATCCATGTGCTTAACACTTAAAAATCACGTGCAGTAGCTACAATACTGAAAATCTTGCTGAAGCGAAGCCTTAAACAAGATTGATTAAGCAATGTTGCACAAAACAACCCTTAGCTTCTTTTCTGCTTCTTTTTCCAACTTTTACCTTCCTAAACAAGAAAAATTAATCAAATAAGGCCTAAATAACAAACTTTCACTCAATGATAAGGTTTGGTTCAAGACTTGTCCACAACATGAGCAAAATGCACAAGTTAGTAGGTGAAAACACGAGAAAACAACACATAAACTCAAATAATGCAAAGTTTAACACCAAGATTAAAGGTAAATAACTTTTTGGTGAAGAGTTATCAGACCCCCAAACTTAAACCAGTCATTGTCCTCAATGAGTGCTAGCTCCTTAAGAAAAAATGAGAAACTTTGCAGCAATAAGCATTCCTACAAATCTTAGTTAAAGACGCATTGAAAGCAAGCTCATGTCAGCAAATTTCACTACTTTTTACTATTTTCCAAGTAGCTTTAGAAGGTTTCAACCAGCCAAACTTCACGTGCAAACAAAACTAAGCTCCAACACCCTTTCTCAACTTCAACCAACTAAGACTCTCAATCCTCCAGCTCAAAGAGCCTCACATCGTACATAGTGTGGCTTTAAAGTTTGCTCTTTAGTAAAAGAAATTGATCGTTTCCATCTATTAAGCAATGAATATTTTTTGTTCCTTCATTTTCTTAAGGTTATCATGAAAATAAAATCTCTTTCATATTTCTTAGCATGGCCACATTGGGTGACGAAGCACACGTAAGAAAATAGAAATATTAATTCTCTAAGGCTTCAATTCATTTTTAAACTTCGTATAGTTCTTAGAATGACCACATTGGTTATGAAGCACACTCAAGCGAGGAGGGAGTAGGGTTTTAGTTAAGGACCTTTGATTTAAATACCAACATAGTTAGTGAAGTGCACCTAACAACGAGCACAAGGCTAAAACTCTGAAACTTGCTCATTAGCCTAATAGAACTTTAGGTAAATGAAGAGTTTAATTCTTTGATTTTCCTTGTTTTTTTCACTGGAGATCTTTACCTCACCCCACAACTTAATTACTCAATGTCCTTATTTAGTTAGATGGATGGCACAAGACCCCACAAACTTGAATTGAATAACTACAAGGATGCAAGCTTTGGATCATTATGAATTATTAACACATTGTCGAAACTGTCATGGAGTCTAGCTTCCAAACTTATTGGATGAGTTGTTAAATCTTAGCTTGGTTTGATTAGTAGATTATTAAGAGAATGTCTAGCTTTGGATCCCTAAGGAAAATCATGAAACATATTTTCGCATATAAGAAAAAAGACAGCAAATAAAAATTCATTTTCATTTCAGCAACAACAAAAACACACATTCAAGCATCACTTTAGGCTGCTTGCCATAGAAACACAACACAACCACATGCACAACAAAAACATTAAAGAGTAGAAGCAACAACATTAAAATGGAAAAAAGAAGCAACAAATTTAGAAGAAAACAACAGCAAAAGAACAACCTTAAAAGGTGAAGGTCAAGTCAGTTCGAAACAAACTAAAAAACCAAAAAGTCTTCAAGTACTAAGGATGACTACAAAACTAAGACTTTATGTACAACCATTCAAAAACAACAACAAATAAACATATCACCATTTCAACACTAAAATTAATGGAAGCAAGGTTCAATGCACTAAAAATGAGGAAACTAACTAAAAGCAACAAAAAAACTAAACTAACGAAAAGAAACTAAATCAAACAACACAAAGAAAAATAGCCAACAAGAACAAAGTCAATGGATCCAAAGGAGCCTTCGAGTATGACACTCAATGTTTGACTCCTCACTTGCATCTTTTTCTTTCATGGTTCCTTTAGATGTAAAGAGGCAATGCCTCTTTGTAAATCTTCACCCAAATGATGCTTAAGTCCTACATCATTTACTTTTACTTCTGTCTCATCTTCACCAACGCATTGTCTACACAAAAATGGATAATCTAAAAAATAAAATGTAACGACCCTAATTTCTGATCAACATAAAACTAGGGACGTCACTGGGCAGCACCCCCTGCGCCGAAATTTCGACAGCATAACGACGCTACCCGGACAAGTTCAAAATTTTCCTTAACCTGAAATAGACTGTCAACACTTCAAAATTGTCCAACTACGCCCAACCACCTCCAAACTACAACAGATCACTAGGCTAGGCTTCATTAGAGTCACAAATATTAGGGAAAGCAAAACGACTAGAAGCAAGGCGGAACAACCCAACCTAAAACACCCTTACATACATGCTAATCCAAAGAAAAGAATGGTAAACATACATCCATAAACTCGGAGTTTTAGACTCCAAAAGCATCTCGAGTACGAACAACCAAAAGAAATAGAATCCTAAAACATGCCAAACTCTAAGAAAATAGTTTCTCAATCCAAAAGTAGGTCCTATAACCTCGCCAAGTCGCATCGTCGTCCTCCAAGCTCACTGCTTATTCTTACCTGCAACCAAAATAAGAAAAGTAGACGGGTGAGTATAAGAAATACTCAGTAAGTAGCCCACCCAAGTCCAAGTACAACAATGCGTCCACAAGCAGTAAAATACATCCTTACGGGAACATTAGCACACAAACCCCCATTCGAAGTCCTATGGCCCTAGCCTCCCATCACGCACTCTCTTCAATCCGGACCTTAAGAATTGGAACCCCCGACTCACAACCACCAAGGCCAACTCGCCACAAAGGCTATCTCGGTTTACCACAAAAGTTAACTCGCCACAAAGGTTATCTTAGTTTGCCAAAAAGGATAACTCGCCACAAAGGCTATCTCGATTTGCCACAAAGGCTATCTCAGTATGCCACAAAGGCTATCTCGATTTGCCACAAAGGCTATCTCAGTTGCCACAATGCCAATCGGAGGCTATGTCCTAGGTGGCCAGGAAAACACGAGACTCAACTTCCCTTCGTCAAAAACTTCAATGCTTCTCCCATCGGGGTTGCCTTTAGAAACATAAGGTCACTGACTACAGCCTCCACCTAACTCGACACCAAGCACTCTCACTAACTCAAACCACCTTCGCTGCCACATGCTCAACTCCCGAACGAAAAGTATTTTAGGCCTTGATGATCTATGATGCCCTGAACATTCTCCCCAAGCTAACAATATTAAGAAATCTCCCCGAGAACGACCATGGTTGCTAGAATCAACCCTTGGGTTGAGTAACCACATTTGTAGACTTTCCACTGTCATGAAAACAAACAATCACCTTACCGAGCTACATTACGACTCAACCAACCATTTCTTGAGAGCATCACCAGGGACAAGAACTCCTCAACTCAACAGTGAGCATTGATATTGAGCTCTACCTGTCTACATTCTTGGAACATTACTTCATAAGCCCCAATAAAAATGGACAACAACCGACCTTTATGAAATTACACACCTCACTGATTGCAACTGGTCAAGGTCGATTGGTTACCAATCCTACCTTTATTTGGACCATCGAAGACGAAACCTAGACACCACATGTCCTAAGAAGGTCATGCATCGAATCTAGAGCTCACACCTAAATGGGACATTACTCTCAATCACTGTCCCCATTCCCCAACGTTGCTGCACTAGTATTAAAGTATTTCTTTGTGACTTGGTTCACACTCCAACCCTTCCAACCTAATCCTTCACCACCAAACTTGTCACAACTAAATGCTCGACCTCCAACTCTGCCAGTCACTGCCCTCAACATTTCTTTGCTTCTAGAATCCTTGCATCGCCACCACCACTCAAATCTCTATTGTTACCAGAACGTACACCCCAAGCTGTGGGTTTATGCTCAATGTCACCATCGGTTGAATCAACACCTGGGTTTTCTTTTCCCATAGTCTAAGTCTCAAAATTCGTTTCTATCTAATCCAGATTTCCTGCGTGACTCCATCCATTGGAGTTACTAATTATTCAAACCGACTTTCTAGTTCCACTTCTATCTCTGTAGCAATCAAGGACAATCATTGTTTCCTAACTATAAGGTTGCTCCCTCCAACTCCTTTGCGTGCCTAACACGAAGTCTTAACGAAGTTCTTTTCCAAGATCCGAGTCCTGCAAGGCTAGACACTCACCTTAGGACAAAGTTCTCACATCCCAAGTTAGGTTTACTAACCCAGGCTTCATGCCCATCCCTTTAACTAACACTTACAAAGATCTGAGTTTCCACTGCTAACCATATCCCTTTCGTCGCATGTAAAATTCCTTAACAACAGATCGTTCCATACTCAAGTGCTAAGAACCGTAGTATGGTCATCCCCTTTCTTTCTCCTGGAAGGAACAATCCTTGCTTATAACCTCCCCCTTAAAACCATCAAACCTCTTCCAACTACAAGAATCATACCCCATAGTCTGTTTACTCTTGCAACTCATCAGACAGGTGAACAACGGCGTAAAGAACTCACTTGGTCCACAAATCTTAATCTCTTAAAGAAATTAAACCGAAAAGGTAGTTTCCAACTTGTGGCGATGATGGGGTGTGGTCATTTCCTCGCTCTGAAGAGTTCTCGTCCTACCCCGTCAACTCGTCGACGACTAGGGTATCACAATGAAGCTCCTCTTAATTTCCTCGCTCTGAAGAGTTCTCGTCCTACCCCGTTATCCGTTGGTTGGTCAACAACCGGGCCCGAACCACGAGCTCCTCGACCCCGATCTACGCTTTGTGTTACAACTACTAAGAAACCATAACATGGGAAAGAGGAGACCTAAAGCAGTAACATAGCATTTAAGGCATCCATACACAGATAACGTACTAAACGCGTACTACTTTACAAGTAAAAGCATACCTGGAGGTGACGAGGCGACGATTCTCGAGAGGCTATATGGACTGGTACCTACGATGTAGGCAAGTCTACAAAATCTAAAAACGTAAGCTCTGATACTAACTGTAACGACCAATAATTCAGTTATAACCACGTGCTTAGGTCATTTAGCTCAAACAACTTCCATTCAATTCCTCCAACCAACAAACGTATCATTAAGCACAATTTCAATCATACTATGACAACTCACCAAAGTTTTCACACAATCAAATCAACTATTGCTTAACGAGCCAAAATCCAAATGACTACTTACCTTCATAGCGAGTACAAGACACTTTAATAACATGTCGCCTAGAACTTCCTTGCACTCCTAAGGCAAATTTCAACAAACCACCACTACACACAAGCAAGATTCAAGTGAAGGGAATGAAACTCCCACGCAGCGAAAGACGATTGAATTGTCATGGTGAAGTTGTGCAATTGAATTTCATTAAAATTGATCTAACTCTTAAATCTAGGCTAAACATGCTTCAAATTGGAAGAAAAAACAGCAAGTTAAAAAAAACACTTACTTGTTGAAGACTTTCTTCAATGTTCCTTCCAACGAATCACGAACTCTTCGTGCAATCTCGATCTCTTCGATCCCAAACTCTTCTCATGAACACGAACGGACACAACCCTTCGGTTTCTCGGTTATTCTTCTTTTGGAAGAAGGAAGTTGGTGGGAACTTCTTTTGTTTTGGATTTGTGAGGAGAAAGGTAGAGAGAAAAATGAGAGAGAACTTTCTCTTCTTTCGGTGAAAATTCAAAAATGAGAGAATTGGCTTGCTACCCTTCTTGCAAGAAGGGTTTAAATAATGGAGAAAGGTGGAGTTGAAATCTCCACCTATTTACCATTTTACCACAACTATAGGTTATGCAAATCATATTTGCTAACCTTATTTTATAAGATATCTCATATCTCATATTACAAATCACATTTGCAATATCGTGGATTTATTAAATTGAATCACATCCAATTTAATATCTCTAAATCTAATTTCTCCTAATTAGCTCTAATTCAACAATTAGGCTAACCTATAGTTTATTATGAATCTCATACACCTTAAACTATATATTATATCATTCATATCTCATATAAATGACATAAATGTCCTTTTAGTGAACTTGAACACTTCAATTCACACCAAAACATTAACCGTTCTTTTAACCCAGTTTGAGCCAACCGAGGGACCTTATGGACCTAAAGTGACGAGCTCCAATAATCCGAGATTAACCTATCAAACTCTTTGACCCGGTTAATTAACATTCATTAGTTACGATAACACTCCACTAAAGCCCGTAGCTGCACTCCCGTCAATGAAGAATATTACGTGTCCACTGATATAACCAATGCCCATGAGTCGACCCTTCACAGGTTGTTCGTAGACACTGCTGGATCAAATTACCGTTTTACCCCTGTGTCTACTTCTTGCTCCTTAAGTCCCCACTGCTCCTCTAATGAACAACAACGTTGTAATGGTCAGACCATACACAATAACTCTCTCGTGACAGTGAGAGAGTGGGAACCCGTTGTCCAAGCCCTAGAGACAACACTTAAGGGAACAACCCCTCTTGTTTCCCTAAAGGCGGGAACGAGTGAATTCCATCTCGCGTAGTTAAGTTCCCAACTTCCTACTTGATCCTGTTCTTGAGAAGATACGCATATTGGGCGAGTAACTGTGACCACCCTCACCCGTACTAGTCAAAGGACAGACCCCCGCAGATAGGAGTCCGTAACACGCTTAGGACTAAGGTCGAGTCAATAATGGTCATCTACGAAGTTATTAGTTCATATTGTTAACGGTGTTACATCAGTAGGTCTATCAATTCACGTTCTGGTCTTGTACAATCTCATTGCACAGGATGCCTGCACTTGCATGTCATCCACATGAACGAGTCAGATCACCTCATTTGTATCTTAATACAAAGTGGGTCGCATCCACAACGTATCCAGGATTAGGTCTCCAACCCTATCCATATACTGTAGACCGTTCGGGTCCTTTACTCGAACGTGGTCCTTCCTGCGTGTCCACTACACACCGTTCAAGTTCTAGTTCTCTCATATATTCAATGACCCTGGAGCTTAGTTTATTGGTCAAATTTTGTATAAAATGCGAGACACAAAATGAAGAAATGAATAACTCTTTATTAATTTCAAACAATAATTTACAAACAATACGAGATTAGGAAAAATGTCCCAACATCAAGAATTAGCGATCCAACCAAAGCATAAGAAGAAAAGGAGAATGAATGATTTCAGAGGGAATTTACCCACAATTCCTTACCAAAAGGAGACTAGGAGCTTGGTGAATCCTTGTGTCGAAACAACCTTGAGTCTGAAATTGGCCTCCAACCACAATGGTTACACCCAAGACTAAGATCATATCCATCGAACAACAGCTCTAACGATCCAAAATCACCCAAAATGATGTGTTTGTAGGATGTCGATCAAAAGGGGAAGCAATCTTGATCCCGTCTCTCAACTAGTGGTCACTCACATCACGAGGGAGAGAGAGATAGAGAGGACGAGAGTGACGGTAGCAGATCCGAAACTCCACAACTAATGGCTGATCGATCTGGGAATCGTTAGGATTCCGTCAATCGGCACAGCTATGCGCTGTCCGTAGTGGATGTCCACGCTACTATAGAGCCTTACGAGCGGCTACAACACTCCAACGTGCAGCGGCTCACGTGGCTCGCAGATTTGGGCGAAGGTTGGGCACGAAGAAAGAGATCGGTCGGAAAGGGAGCACACGTGCGACGAAGACGTGAGAGAGGGACGACTCCGACAAAGCTGCTCGAGACGCGACGATCGACTGTCTGCAGGGAGACAACGTCTGCATGAGGCGCGATGGCTGATGTCGACGACACGGAGGGTGCTCGCGGTGGCTGTAGGGAAGGGTGAAGAAGAAAAACGGGAGACAGAGGGGAGAGAGAGGCGCACGAGGAGGGGTTCACGAAAGCTTTGTTTTCGTTTTCCCTTTTTTTTCCTTCTCTGTTTTTTCACTCCAAAATTTATAAATTAACGCCTTTGAAAAATTCGGGTGTTACATAAAACTTCCCCTTTTGAATAAAAATTTGAACTGTTGCTTCGATAAACCAGGGGGAAAAATTCCATAAGTAAGGTAGTTTTTAAGGTCATCATACCAAAGTTTATCCAATTTCTTAATGTGATGTATTATACTGAATTACTTATCAATGAAAGAGTTTCTAATCTGAGGTTGATGAAGCAAGTTCAATAGTGAAACGTTATCCTCCAGTACCAAATTTTCTAATGCGATGATTG
Organism: Trichosanthes cucumerina; assembly: GCA_036507285.1. Classification (NCBI taxonomy): domain Eukaryota; kingdom Viridiplantae; phylum Streptophyta; class Magnoliopsida; order Cucurbitales; family Cucurbitaceae; genus Trichosanthes; species Trichosanthes cucumerina. The sequence goes on along the minus strand of CM071835.1, from coordinate 82,740,764 downwards.
AAAAAAATTATTTCTCTCATAGATTAAAATACCTCGGATGTGTGGGCAAAGGTGGATTCATGTTCAGGAGGCCCTTTAATGGATGTTTGTCTAAATTTTTGTTTCCACCCACTAAGTGTCACACCCCCTCCCGTGCTACCTGCTAACTTAGCTCGGAAGACAGCATGAAGCCAACATACATTGTTACCTCTTAACAATACCTGTTGACCCTATTTTACCTGAAAAACATATTATGCTCGCATATGGAACACTTTAAACATAACAAAACAGAAACTTGATAACTACTAAACATACATAGGGAGAAACTTTTCCTAAGTCTCTTTTGAAACTTAAACGAGCAAGAGCATCACAACCTAAAACATGTCAAACCACTGTTTATACAACCTTTTATGTACAAACAACTATAACTACATATCGACTTGCTATACAACACCAGCCACGTACAAAATATCAACTCGTGGAGCTTTCAGCAGACTATGGCAGGATGTCAGGTACTAGGAGCTTGATCTCTACCTGAAAAGGTTTGAAAACATTAAAAGAATGAGCTATGAAGCTCAGTGAGTGACTGAGTTTAAAATCTTTAACTTGTAAAACATGTCACCTGAAAACTAATGAGTATATGCATTTGTAATCAAATGTTACAATAAACGTGGAATCATAATAGATTTTCAGAAGAACCAATAAGTATATCGTTAAAATCTCGTAAGGCATGTAAATGATATAAACTCTTTTTAAAACATGTCACAATCCACGTTATGTAGGGCATGCCCAGTACAACTAACGTTTATTCTACGATGTAGTGGGGCCCGCCCAACACTCCCATCGTCTTTGTCATAGTGGGGTCCGCCCTGCACTCACGACAGCATTGTTGTCACGGAGTACACTCAACGTCGACAACAGTATATGACCTGTGTGTATACGGTACCATAAAGCCTCTGGCTCAATATCTCAGTCATTCATATAATCGTGTCTCAGAAAAAATTTTAAAAATGTTTCAACATGCCTGCTTATCTTTTCTTTCATAAAACTCAAGCTTACTCAGCTTGTTCATAAAACTTGAAATCTTTAAATCATACTTGCTAGTACATACTTGCTGGAAATCAGAACATTTCCATAAATCTCGGTAATCTATAAACATATGCTCATGTATAAATTTCATCAAGACATTTAGGTTCACAATGAACACTTGAAAACATTTCTAGGAAAACAAGAATACTCATAGATATGTGTTCAAAGGAAAACAATAAACATTGAAACCCTTTCATTCTAGCAAAACTTGTATTTCTTACAGCATAATTCAACATAACGATCATTTTGGAAGTTCGTTTTGTCACTCACAGTGTTATAACTAGAACCTTGGCCCGTACACTCGACCTATTTCCTCTTGGCCTGTCAAACAAACCAAATCCAACCATTAGAACCTCGATCTCATGATTTTTAACCTTAAAACTACAAGAAAACACACTATCCAATTTTCCAGCATTTACAGATTTTATACCCTGTCTTCAAAGAGTCATAACTTCTTCATTACTAATCCAAAAATGATGTACTTTATACCAAATTCTTCTTATTTGAACCCTCTAAAAACTATATGAATACATTAAATTGAGATTCTCAACGGATTTGTTCAGAAATACCTCGAAATCTTCTTCCCTAAAAACAACTTCCTGCTGTTCCAGATTTGATTTCCTGCTGCAACCCGAAACGTGACCTGATAATTACAACGTCTTCCAATCATTTTCTACTCACGATTTCTTCATGAAAGTTGTAGGAAATTCAATAAACTTTCGAACCATACCTATTAGAGCTTCTGATTCCAACTCTACAGATCAGAACAACCAAAACACCAGAGGCTTCTCGGATTTGATAGCATATTCTGTCTTTTGCATTCCTCTTCACAAAATAGTAAGTTAACTTCAGAATTGGCTAGAGCTTCCTTCATAAACTTTGTTAAAAAAGAAATTAACTTTCAAGAAACAAAACCTCAACTCTTACCTCTTCTTGTTAAGCTCGAAATGATCAGAATATCAGAATAGGGTTGAGTTGATCACCTTGCTGCTATGGAACTTGTATAACCCTTCTCTCTTCTTCTTCAACCTCAAAACCGGAATGCTCCCCCCTCTTCTTCTTCCTTTCTCCTTCTCCCTCGAAGCCCCTCTTCTCTTTGATGAAAATGACAGCAAAATAGGGTCGAAATGAACTTAAATTGATTAAAATAATACCAATTGGTGGTGGCTTTTGTCCAACAACCATTTCCTTATTTTTTTATTATTTCCTTTGTCCTTTTCGCCTTTTCTTTTCTTTTCTTTTTCTTTTCTTTTCTTTTTAAAACAAAACCAAAGTATAATACATATTTCTTTCATTTTCTTTTCTTTTATTTTTTTTGTAAGGAAATTCCAAAGAAAGATATCGGGTTTACAACTTACCTTTCCGTTAAGAAATTTCGTCTTCGAAATTAGCAGTCCCTAAGTGAAAATCGTCGGATACTTCCTCCTCATTTGGTCCTCTAACTCCCAGGTTGCCTCCTCAACTCCTTGATGTCTCCAACGAACCTTCACAAGTGAGATTGTCTTGTTTCTCAAAACTTGTTCTTTCCTGTCGAGGATTGGAACTGCATCCTCTACGTAACTCATGTCTTCTTTCAGCTCAGCTGGTTGAGCTTGCAACATATGTGTCGGATCTAGAATATACTTTCTCAATATGGACACATGGAAAACATCATGTACTCGATATAGTTCTGCTGGCAACTCCAGTCTGTAGGCTGCTGGCCCAACTCGTCTCGTTACTTTATAAGGACCAATATATCTACGACTTAGCTTACCTTTCTTAACAAATCGAAGGACACCTCTCCACGGAGATAACTTCAAGAAAACTTGATCTTCGACCTGGAATTCTAAGTCTTTTCGTCACTTATCTGCATAACTCTTTTGACGGTCTTGAGCTACCTTCAGATTCTGCCTGATTACCTTAATATTATCTGTCGTAACTTGCACAAACTCAGGACCGATAAACTTCCGCTCTCCTACTTCATTCCAACATATGGGCATTCTACATGGCCTTCCATACATAGCCTCAAATGGTGCCATGCCAATACTTGACTGAAAACTATTGTTGTAAGCGAATTCCATAAGTGATAGGTGTGTATCCCAACTCCCCTTAAATTGAACGATACATGCTTTCAAAATTTCTTCTAAGGTTTGGATGGTCCTCTCCGATTGACCATCTGTCTTAGGATGGAACGCTGTATTAAAATTAAACTTTGTTCCCATAGCCTTACGTAAGCTAGGCCAAAACTTAGAAGTAAATCTTGGATCTCTATCTGAAACTATGGATACTGGCACTCCGTATTGACTCACAATTTTATCGACGTATAGCTTAGCAAGCTTATCAAGCGTAGATGTCGCTTTAATCGGTATAAACCGTGCTGTCTTAGTGAGTCTATCCACTATTACTCAAATACCATCATGTCCACTTGAAGCACGTGGTAATCCAAAAAGAAAATCCATAGTGATATGCTCCCATTTCCACTCCGACACTGGCAGTGGGTTAAGGAGTCCTCCTGGTCTCTGTCTAACTGGTTTAACCTGCTGGCAGATCAAACATCTATTAACATAATCAGCTATCTCCCGCTTCATTCCAGGCCACCAATACGTTCCCTTCAAAGTATTGTACATCTTGGTGCTTCCTGGATGCATAGCGTAAGCTGAACTGTGAGCTTCCTCTAGAATAGCATCTTTAAGCTCACCAACACTCGGAACGCATAGTCTTCCCTGTCTCTCTATGGCTCCGTCTGATCTCATTTTATATTATGCTTCTGGGCCCTATTTGGACTTTCCAAACATTTTCTGCAAGTTACTATCCTTTGGCTGTCTTCTCACAATCTCTGCTATAAGTGAAGACCTGACTTGGAATTGAGCTAAGAGGCCCCCTGAACTCTCTGCAGTCACAACTCCCTTAGAATCCCTTAGAGTACTTAAAAATGTTGCTCGAATACCACACAATGCATCCCTAGGAAGTCTCGACTTCCTGCTCAATGCATTTGCTACCACATTCGCCTTACCAGGATGGTATTCTATGGTACAATCATAATCTTTAATCAGTTCTAACCATCTTCTTTGTCTCATATTCAACTCTCTCTGATCAAAGATATATTTCAGACTCTTATGGTCTGTAAAAATGTGACACCTCTCGCCAAATAAGTAATGCCTCCCGATCTTCAATGCTAAAACCACTGCTACTAGCTCAAGATCGTGGATAGGGTAATTACACTCGTGCTTTTTCAATTGTCTTGATGCATAAGCTATTAATTTTTCTTCTTGCATGAGAACACACCCTAAACCTTGCCTCGAGGCATCACAGTAAACCACATACTCTTTTCCGTTACAGGAAGTGTTAGAATAGGTGTTGTAACTAATCTCTTTTTCAACTCCTGAAAACTCTGTTCACACTTATCTGACCATTCAAACTTAGCATTCTTCCTGGTCAAAGCTGTTAAGGGTAATGCTAATCGTGAGAAATCCTCAACAAATCGTCTGTAGTATCCTTCCAAGGCTAGGAAACTACGTACCTCTGTCGCACTAGTTGGTCTCTCCAAGTTCACTACAGCTTTCACTTTATTCAGATCCACACTAACTCCATTTGCTGATACAACATGCCCCAGAAACACTACTTGATTCAACCAAAACTCACATTTGGTGAATTTAGCGTACAACTGTTTATCACGTAGTGTTTGAAGAATAATCCTCAGATGTTCTTCATGGGCTTTTCTGTCAACCGAGTAAACTTGTATATCATCAATAAATACTATAACAAACTGATCCAAATACTGGTGGAAAATCCTAATCATGAGGTCCATGAAAACTGCTGGTGCATTCGTCAAACCGAACGACATTACTAAGAACTCATAATGCCCATACCTCGTTCTGAATGTTGTCTTAGGAATATCTGATTCCCTTACCTTTAACTGATGGTATCCTGATCTTAAATCAATCTTAGAAAAAACTGATGCTCCTCTTAACTGGTCAAACAAGTCATCTATATGGGGTAAAGGATAATTGTTACGTATCGTGACCTTGTTTAACTGTCTATAATCAATGCATAATCTAAGGGTACCATCTTTCTTTTTTACAAATAACACAGGAGCTCCCCAAGGCGATACACTAGGTCTGATGTATCCCTTATCAATTAGTTCTTGTAATTGCATCTTCAGCTCCCTGAGTTCACTTGGAGCCATTCTATACGGCGCCTGTGAAATTGGTGCTATTTCTGGTAGCAATTCAATAGTGAACTCAACTTCCCTATCAGGTGGCAACCCTGACAGATTTGCTGGAAAAACATCAAAAACTTCGTTCACAACAAGAACATTTTCTAGTTTTAGCTTTTCCTCCTGCACCTCTACTACATGTGCAAGAAATGTAGTGCAACCTTTCCTCATTAACTTCTCAGCTTTTAATGCTGAAATCAAACTCGTAGGAATAATCTTTCTTTCACCCCTGAAAACTACTTCAGCCAACCCTGGTTTCTTGAAAACAACTTCCTTTCTATGGCAATCCATTGAAGCATAATGAGTGAATAAGAAATCCATCCCTAAGATTGCATCTAACACCTGCAACTCTAGTGGAAGGAGATCCACTAAAATATTGAGACTTTTTACAAAGACCTCACAATTCCGCAACACCGCATCGACTAGTAAAGCATCTCCAACTAGCATCTATATAACTAACCTCTCAAATAAAGGCTCTAACTTTCTATTCAGCTTACTTAGGAATATACTGGAAACAAAGGAATGCGTAGAACCTGGATCTATTAAAACACGTGCAGGTACATTACAAATAGAAATCTTACCAGTAATCACATCTGGTGCATCCTCCATTTCTTGTTGTGTCATAGCGTAGACCTTTCCCTGTTGCCTAGGTCTCCCTACAACTCCTTTCTCTCTGGAACCACTGGTGTCCTCTCCTGCAGTTACTGGAACTCTTGGCTGCTCAACTGTCTGGGACCCAACTCCCTGGTCCCTCTGTGTTGCTGCTCTCAACCCTGGACAATCTCTCTTGAAATGCCCTGGCTGTCCACACTTGTAACACACACCGACACCAACAAGACATTGGCCTCGATAATTCTTACCACAATTTGCACATGGAGTTCTCCTTGCTACACTAGCAGAAGACTCCTGCATTGTCAGTGATCTTGCTGTGGATCTGGCCGATTGACTAGGTGCTCTTTGACTCTGCCTCTGATAGGCACCACTCACATTCATCTGCCTCGATGCCTGGCCGGCAACTCGACATTAAAGTCCAGACGACTCGAAACATTCCCGTGTGTGAATCGTCGCGCCACGACCCAAAGCGCTCGTTGTTGGAGGCCCACGAGTAGGCTCCACCATCGGTTGCGCTCTGTTATACTCGCTTCAACACGAGAGCGCTCTCTACCGATTGGGAAAAATCGGTCCCACTTAGCAATGGTCGTGGATCGGGAGTACGATCTCGTGTCAGTAACCCTCTTTCAAATCTTCGACATCCGCACTCTCGGATGCCACAATTACTTCAAAGATACCGCTGCGCGAAATTTCGGTATACCTTCTCTCATACTCAACCACTGAAAGTGTCCCTTGCTTCAGTTCTAAAAATTCATCCCTCTTTGCCTCTCGAAACGTGCTAGGGTAATACTTGTCCTCGAAGATGTTTCGAAAGTTTGCAAATCTTGAGTGCGTGCATCACTGCGCTGGCTAGTATTGACTTCCCCCAATCCTCTGCTTCCTTCTCAAACAAGAATGTGGCTAACTTGACTTTCCGCTCCTCAGGGCAACTCATCACATCAAAACATTTCTCAAGCTTATTCAGACAAACCTCGACGTCAGCTGGATCTATGGAACCCTGAAACACTGTGGCTCCTAATTTCTTCAGTCGTTCGATTCCATATGTCTTCTCTGTATCACTTGGCCCTGCTCTCTCTGTCCTACCTACCTCCTATGAAGAAATGGCATGCTGCTCATCTCTGGCCTCAGTTTGGATTCTCGGGGCACTAGATCCCCTCTCAGAATGGCCTTGGGTAGGATCTCTGCCCCCATACGATCCTCGCCTCCGCTGCCTCTAGCTAGTGCACGTGGTGGCATGACTCGTATAACATATCAACATATTAGACATACTATGGTTACTTAACATAAGTACACAATACTAAATTTCTATTCACATTTTAGCCCTAACTGGACTTGCTCTTATCCTTACTTGAACCATACTCTATTAGTTCAATCTGAACTAACTCAATAACTTGCTATGACTTTTAATTTATTCTCAGAGCTAAGTTGCCCTGTCTCATTCCCATGGAGCTAACTTCTCTGATACCAACAGACATTGTTACCTCTTAACAATACCTGTTGACCCTGTTTTACCTGAAAAACATACTATGCTCGCATATGGAACACTTTAAACATAACACAACGGAAACTTGATAATTACTAAACATACATAGGGAGAAACTTTTCCTAAGTCTCTTTTGAAACTTAAACGAGCAAGAGCATCACAACCTAAAACATGCCAAACCACTGTTTATACAACCTCTTATGTACAAACAACTATAACTACATATCGACTTGCAATACAACACCAACCACGTACAAAATATCAACTCGTGGAGCTTTCAGCAGACTATGGCAGGATGTCAGGTACCAGGAGCTCGATCTCTACCTGAAAAGGTTTGAAAACATTGAAAGAATGAGCTATGAAGCTCAGTGAGTGACTGAGTTTAAAATCTTTAACTTATAAAACATGTCACTTGAAAACTAATGAGCATATGCATTGGTAATCAAATGTTAAAATAAACGTGGAATCATAATAGATTTTCAGACGAACCAACAAGTATATCGTTAAAATCTCGTAAGGCATGTAAATGATATAAAATCTTTTTAAAACATGTCACAATCCACAATATGTAGGGCACGTCCAGTACAACTAATGTTTATTCTGCAATGTAGTGGGGCCCGCCCAGCACTCCCATCGTCTTTGTCGTAGTGGGGTCCACCCAGCGCTCAATACAAAATTATTGTCACGGAGTACACTCAACGTCGACAACAGTATATAACCTGTGTGTACACGGTACCATAAAGCCTCGGACTCAATATCTCAGTCATTCATACAATTGTGTCACAGAAAACTTTTTAAAAATGTTTGAACATGCCTGCTTATCTTTTCTTTCATAAAACTCAAGGTTACTCAGCTTGTTCATAAAACATGAAATCTTTAAATCATACTTGCTAGTACATACTTGCTAGAAATCAGAACATTTCCATAAATCTCGGTAATCAATAAACATATGCTCATGTATAAATTTCATCAAGACATTTAGGTTCACAATGAACACTTGAAAACATTTCTAGGAAAAAAAGAATACTCATAGACATTTGTTCAAAGGAAAACAATAAACATTGAAACCCTTTCATTCTAGCAAAACTTGTATTTCTTAAAGCAGAATTCAACATAACGATCATTTTGTAAGTTCGTTTTGTCATTCAAAGGGTTAGAACTAGAACCTTGGCCCGTACACTCGACCTATTTCCTCTTGGCCTGTCAAACAAACCAAATCCAACCATTAGAACCTCGAGCTCATGATTTTTAACCTTAAAACTACAAGAAAACACACTATCCAATTTTCCAGCATTTACAGATTTTATACCTTGTCTTCAAACAGTCATAACTTCTTCATTACTAATCCAAAAAGGATATACTTTATACCAAATTCCTCCTTTTTGAACCCTCTGAAAATCATATGAAGACATTAAATTGCGATTTCCAACAGATTTGTTCGGAAATACCTCGAAAGCTTCTTCCCTAAAAATAACTTCCTGCTGTTCCAGATTTGATTTCCTGCTGCAACCCGAAACTTGACCTGATAATTACAATATCTTCCAATCATTTTCTCCTCACGATTTCTTCACGAAAGGTGTAGGAAATTCAATAAACTTTCGAACCATACCTATTAGACCTTCTGACTCAAAATCTAAAGATCAGAACAACCAAAACACCAGAGGCTTCTCAGATTTGACAGCAAATTCTGTCTTTTGCCTTCCTCTTCACAAAACGATAAGTTAACTTCAGAATTGGCTCGAGCTTCCTTCATAAAATTTGTTCAAAAATGAATTAAATTTCAAGAAACAAAACCTCAACTCTTACCTCTTCTTGGTGAGCTCGAAATGATCACAATATCATAATAAGGTTGAGTTGATCACCTTGCTGCTATGGAACTTGTATAACCATTCTCTCTTCTTCTTCAACCTCAAAACCTGAATGCTCCCCCTCTTCTTCTTCCTTTCTCCTTCTCCCTTAAAGCCCTTCTTCTCTTTGATGAAAATGAAAGCAAAATGGGGGTGGAAATGATCTTAAATTGATTAAAATAATACCAATTGGTGGTGGCTTTTGTCCAACAACGATTTCCTTCTTTTTTTTTTATTATTTCCTTTGTCCTTTTCCCCTTTTCTTTTCTTTTCTTTTTCTTTTCGTTTCTTTTTAAAAGAAAACCAAAGTATAATACACATTTCTTTCATTTTCTTTTCTTTTATTTTTTTTTGTAAGGAAATTCCCAAGAAAGATCTCGGGTTTACACTAAGATCAAGTGACTCCAATGACATCTTAAGGTTAGACATTTCATCACCACTTTCCAATTTTAGCTTCAAGCAATTTTTCCTCAATTTCGATTGTTGCTTGTTCCTTTCCAATTAAAATTATCCTCAACCAACCCTTATTCAATCTGAATGAAACAACATTCCTCCATATCAGTAAGGTCTCTCATTGCATAAAAAATGCTAAACTTGATCTCTTTATCATGCACCCTCATTATAAGTTCATTCCCTATTGCCGACATGGGTCCCCCTAGGATAATAAGGGCATCTTTATCCACTTTATAATCCAAGATTATAAAATATGTCGAAAATATGAACTTATCCACTTACATCAAGATGTCCTCTATCTTCCTTTGAGGATAAGCCATGGATCGATTAGCTAATTGTATGGTGGCCGTGGTTTGCCATGCTAAACATATGCCTAATTTTTTGTAAATGAACAAAGGCATAAGGTTAATGCTAGCTCTTAAATCACACAAAGACCTAACTGCTTGCCTCCTATGGCAATGGGAATGACGAATGATCATGGGTCTTGAACTTTAGGGGGAATTTGGTTTCTTACAATGGAGCTACACTATGTCAAAGCAACAATCTCATACTCAATTGGTCTCCTCTTAGTCAACATATCTTTATGATGTTGGGGTTTGTGCCCTAAAATTCGTAGTTTAAAATTTTGTTCTAGTTAATGCAATAAAGAATTATTATTTTCAATAAAGGGTTATTTATCATTATTTACAATATTGCCCTTTTATTAACCTTAAATCCAATAAACTAACATCCAAGGCTGTAAAATGTCTCTTGAACATAATATAGTGTACATATAAAGGATCTCAGTTCGACATACAACCTAAAGGGTCAATAGTAAGGGGATAAGGTTTGGGTACCTTACCTTTGTAATACTATGGATATGGCTGACTTTGTATATGATACAAACACTGTGATCCTAAAGTCTTCGTGTAGATGACATGTTAGTGGGGATACCCTATGTAATGAGATTACATAAGACCAGACAAAGAAATAGTAACCACTAGGTGTAACTCCGTTGACTAGTTAGGTTTCTATTTCACTAGGATGACTTAGGCAACTTGATCTCAATCCTAAGTAGGTTATGAACTCCTATTTGCGAGGGATTGTCCTTTGACTAGTATGGGTGAGAGTGGCCAGATTCGTCGACTCAATATGCCTACCTTCTTGGAGACAAGACCGAGTGAGCAGCTGGGGACTTAACTTAACAAGATGGAATTCACTCCTTCCCACCTATTAGGGTAAGTAGATGAATGTTTCCTTAAGTGGTATCTTCGGGACTTGAACAAAGGGCCCAACCCTCTCATTGGCCCGAGACAAACTTATGTTTGTTGGTAGAACCACAAACAAATTGTTCATTAGAGGAGCACTGGTACTTAAGGTACAAGATGTAACCCAGGAGTAAAATGGTAATTTGACCCAGTTGGTGTTACGAACATTCGTGAAGGATTTACTTGCTGTTATTGGTCAATATCCGTGGACACAAAAATATATATGCAGTGAGAAGAGTGGAGCTGCAGGACTTTAGTGGAGTGTCACCGCAGTTAACAAATGTTGATTAGGAGGTTAATGAGATTAACCGAATAATCTCGTATCGTTTGAGCTTCTGATCTGTAGGTCCATTAGGGCAACCTTCTAGCTCGTAAAGGGTTCTTAGATCATTTGAATTTGAAATTTTAAAATTCAATTAGGGAATAAACATTAATGTATATAGATGCATTATAATATAAAGTTTTGAAACTTTATATTATAAATTTAATGTGAATATGATTCATATTAAATTATGTGAGAGAATTAAGTATTTGAAAGAGTTCAAATATTAAATTTAAATGTGAATGAGATTCATATTTAAAAACTATAGGTTAAAATTTAATGTGCATAAGATGTACATTAAAACTATAGGTTAGAAGAAAATTGATTAAATATGATTGAATCTAAATTAAATATATGATATTTAATTCGTTTATAAATTAAATATATGATATTTGATTTAAAGTTAATTAAATATGATTTAATTAATTAAATATATTATTTAATAATTAAATTGGTTATTTATTAAATAATATAATAAAATAAAAAGGAGGGAACGTGTCAGGAGGACAATATGATTAGAAGTTAGTCTTACATAGTATTTTAAATAGTTTAAAATATAGTAGGACAATAGGACATTGGTTATAAGGGAAATCTACCGGTGAAGTTCTGTCTAAGGTTTGAGGTACTTAAGCTGACCCAGAGCTTGAGTTCAATTAACCATAGTTCTGTTTTATATCTAGGTAATTAAAATGTTTATTCACCTACACATAAGGTGAAAAGACATAGTTATAAAAGTTATAATAGGCATAGACTTAGATAGATTCTTTTAGCAAGAATCCGACTAAGTTAAACCTATACCCTAACCTTAGGAGATTCAGTGGGAGAAAATGAGGTGTTCGCATCAAGTTTACTCTCACGTCCTCAAAAGTTCACACCATGAGTTCCATGATCAGCTATGAGACGTCAATAGGGCGTCCCCCTACGGTAAGTGTTTGCATGGTTCAATAACAAGGTGAATGAGGGAAGTATCCATAGTAAATGGGAGCAGGATACATGTCAACGTATCCTACGATGTCCTCCATTAGGTTCCAACGTGAGATTTCTATAGTCCACCTACTAGGTTGTCCTGGAACAACCAATCCCTACGGAGGGTCTGACTATAGGGATTGAAACACCGCGAAGTGTAGAATTGGATAGGGTCTCTTAGGTAATTTGCCAACAGTTGTCTTTCTTAATAGTAGCATGTTGGCTCAGACCTATTGGATCTGATAATGGTAGGGTAACATTTACTGGATAAGTTAAGCTAGTTAACAAGTCGTTGACCAAACAAACGGTACCTAAGAATCATTGGGACATGAGATGTTCTGGTAGTGAGAGTTAGCTGATATAGTCTCAATTTAGGGGAGGAGTGACAGACCACCCGACGGTGGCTTTTGTTCTAAATCCTTCAAGTATTGTTGCAAAATTAAAGGTTTAATTTAAACATTAGGGTTCTTTAATAATTTTGCTAAAATTGATTGGTTTGTAATGAGTTAAAGGCATAACTAATTAGAACTATTTTTGAAATTTCAGCATGTCGTCCTCAATTATAGCCTTACTCAAAAGTGAACGTTTAACTGGAGGAAATTATACTACGTGGAAGTCAAACCTGAATATGATTCTCGTTGTTGACGACCTTCGATTTGTACTGACTAAGGAGTGTCCTCAGGTCCTTGCTCAAAACGCTCCTTAATCAGTTAAGGATTCGTACGACCGCTGGATCAAGGCTAATGATAAGGCCAATGTCTACATTTTGGCTAGTGTTTCTGAAGTTCTAGCCAAAAAGCACGAGGGCATGTTCTCATTTCGTGAGATCATGAGTTCGTTGCTGAATATGTTTGGACAACCGTCTGGACATCTTCGTCATGAATCCCTCAAGTACGTTTATAACTCCCGTATGAAGGAGGGGTCTTGGTGAGAGAACACGTTCTCGATCTGATGGTCCACTTCAACGTTGCTAAAATAAATGGTGATGTCATAAACGAGCAAAGTCAGGTGTCGTTCATCTTGGAATCTCTTTCGAAGAGTTTCCTGCAATTCTGCAGCAATTTGGTGATGAACTAGATAGAGTACAACCTGACTACTCTCCTCAATGAACTGCAGACTTTCCATTCTCTTATGAAGAATAAGGGACATGCTGATGGAGAGACAAATTTGTTTCCCCATTCCAGAAGGTTCCAGAAGGGTTCATCCTCTAGGACTAACTCCTGTGGTCCATGTTCTGGGCTTAAGAAGACCAAAAAGTAGAAGATAGAAGGGAAAGGGAAGGCACCTGCTACTGATAAAGGCAAGAGAAAAATCAAGGTTGCAGAAAAAGGAAAGTATTTCCACTTCAACATGGACGAGCACTGGAAGGGAAACGACCCAAAGTACCTTGCTGAGCTCAACGAGAAGAAAGGTAAATCCGATTTACTAATCACGTTTGCTCTTCTTTACCAGAAACTAGTTCCTTCAAGGTGCTCGAAGAGGGTGAGATGACGCTTAGGGTCGGAAAGAGAGACGTCGTCTCAGCTCGTGCAGTGGGAGATGCGAAGCTGTTTTTTAGAGATAGATTTTTATATTTAAAAAATATGTACATAGTTCCTAAGATTAAGAGGAACTTAATTTCTATCTCTTGTCTGATTGAACATGGATATTGTATTACTTTTTCTATTAATGAAGCGTTCATTTTGAAAAAGGGTGTCGATATTTGTTCTGCTAGATTAGAAAATGGCTTGTATGTAGTTAAACCGAAACAAACTATAGCAATTTTAAATCAAGAGATGTTTAAAACTGCTAAAACTCAAAGTAAAAGGCAAAAATTTTCTCATTATAATACCTATCTTTGGCATCTTAGACTTGGTCATATAAATCACAACCGGATTGAGAGACTTTCCAAGAATGGACTTCTAAACAAGTTAGAAGATGATTCTTGACCTCCTTGTGAATCTTGCTTGGAAGGCAAAATGACTAAGCGACCTTTTAGTGGAAAAGGATATAGAGCTATAGAGCCCTTAGAGCTTATACATTCGGATCTTTGTGGTATGGTGAATGTTAATGCTCGTGGAGAGTAGAAATATTTCATCTCTTTCATAGATGATTATTCAAGGTATGGTTATCTATACCTAATGAACCATAAGTCTGAGGCTCTTGAAAAGTTCAAAGAGTATAAGGTTGAAGTAGAGAATGCATTAGGGAAAACCATTAAAACACTTTGATCCGATCGAGGTGGAGAGTATATGGATTTGAGATTCCAGGACTATTTCATAGAACATGGAATGAAATCTCAACTCTCAGCATCTAATACACCACAACAAAATGGTGTGTTAGAAAGGAGAAATAGAACATTGTTAGACATGGTTCGACCTATGATGAGTTATGCTCAATTGCCTGCCTCGTGTTGGGGTTACGCAGTAGAGACTGCGGTTCAAATCTTGAACACTGTTCCATCAGAGAGGTTTTACGAAACACCTTTTGAATTATGGAAGGGGCGTAAACCTAGTTTACAACACTTCAGGATTTGTGGTTGTCCGACACACGTGCTGGTGACAAACCTAAGGAAATTGGAACCTTGTTCAAGAATATGTCAATTTCTTGGCTATCCCAAAGAAACGAGAGGTGATCTGTTCTACAACCCATAAGAAAATAAGGTGATTGTATCGACAAACACCACTTTCTTGGAGGAAGTTCACATGAGGAACCATAAACCACGTAGTAAGTTAGTATTAAATGAAGCTACAAATGAGTCAAGAAGAGTTGTTGATCAAGCTGGACCTGCAGTAGGTAGCTTAATGAACAGTGTTCTAAGACACCTCAAAAGGTTGAGGATATGAGACGTATTCCCTATGCCTCCATAGTAGGTAGCTTAATGTATGTTATGTTGTGCACGAGGCCAGACATTTGTTATGCAGTGGGAATAGTCAGTAGGCACCAATCCAATCCAGGGTTAGACCACTGACCGTAGTTAAAAATATCCTCAAGTATCTTAGGAGAACCAGGGACTATACGCTTGTGTATGGGACTAAGGATTTGATCCTTAGTGGATACACTGATTCTTATTTTTGGACCGATAAGGATTCTTGGAATTCCACATCGGGATCAGTTTTCACCCTTAACGGGGGAGCTATAGTATGGTGAAGCATCAAGCAGGGATGCATCGCTGACTCCACGATGGAGGCTCAGTATGTCGCTGCTTGTGAAGCAGCTAAAGAGGTTGTTTGGCTAAGGAAATTCCTTCGATTTGGAAGTTGTTCCAAATATGGAATTTTCCATCACCTTATCTTTGTGACAACAAGTGGTCAGAGCTAATTCGAAGGAACCTCGCAGCCATAAGCGAGGCAAACACATCGAGAGGAAGTATCACCTTATACGAGAAATAGTGCAACGAGGAGATGTGAGAGTCATGAAGATCGCTTCAGAGCACAACATTGTTGATCTGTTTACAAAGACTCTCACGGCTAAAGTGTTCGAGGGTCATCTGGAAAGTCTAGGTCTACGAGATATATACATAGGCTAATCTAGGGCAAGTGGGAGATATGTAATGGGTATATGGATGCCCTAGTTTATTGTATTTGTATCTCTATAACCACTATTTTAGATTTTGTGTACCCCACTAGAGTTTTAGTTCAAGTGGGAGTTTGTGCCCTAAAACTCGTAGTTTGTAATTTTGTTCTGATTATTGTAATGAAGTGTTATTGTTTCAATAAAGAGTTATTGTTCGAGATTGCCCTTGTTTTAACCCTAAATCCAATAAACTAAACATCCAAGGCTGTAAAATGTCTCTTGATGTGAATGTAGTGTATATAAAAAGGATCTTTGTTCGAGATACAACCTAAAGGGTCTATAGTAAGGGGATGAGGTTTGGGTACCTTACCCTGGTAACACTATGGATGTGGCTCACTTTGTATGTGATGCAAACATTGTGATCCTAACGTGTTCGTGTAGATGACATGTGAGTGGGGAAATCGTATGTAATGAGATTACATAAGACGGGATCGCAAGATAGTAAACAACTAGATATAACTCTATTGACTAGCTAGGTTTCTATTTCACTAGGATGACCTAGGCAACTTGATCTCAATCCTGAGTAGGTTACAAACTCCTGTTTGCGAGGGATTGTCCTTTCACTAGTATGGGTGAGAGTGGCCAGATTCACCACTCAATATGCCTACCTTCTTAGGGACAAGACTGAGTGAGCGGCTGGAAACTTAACTTAGCAAGATGGAATTCACTCATTCCCGCCTACTAGGGTAAGTAGATGAATATTCCCTTAAGTGGTGTCTCCGGGACTTGAACAAAGGGCCCGACCTTCTCATTGGCCCGAGAGGGATTTCTGTTTGTTTGTAGGACCACAAACAAATTGTTCATTAGAGGAGCACTGGTACTTAAGGTACAAGATGTAACCAAGGGGTAAAGCAGTAATTTGACCAAGCTGGTGTTACGAACATTTGTGAAGAATTGACTTGCTGTTATTGGTCAATATCTGTGGACACAGAAATATATCTGCAGTGAGAAGAGTGCATCTGCGGGACTTTAGTAGAGTGTTCCCGCAGTTAACGAATGTTGATTAGGAGGTTAATGAGATTAACCGAATAATTTCGTATCGTTGGAGCTTCTAATTTGTAGGTCCATTAGGTCCACCTTCTAGCTCGTAAAGGGTTCTTAGATCATTTTAATTTTAAATGTTCAAATTCATTAGGGAATAAATTTAATGTATATAGATACGATATAATATAAAGTTTTGGAACTATATATTATAAATTTAATGTGAATATGGTTCATATTAAATTATATGAGAGAATTAAAAATTTAAAAGAGTTCAAATACTAATTTAAATGTGAATGTGATTCATATTTCAAAACTATAGGATAAAATTTAATGTGCATGAGATATACATTAAAACTATAGGTTAGAGGAGAAATAGATTAAATATGAGTTCATCTTAATCTATGATATTTAAAGATTAATTAAATATAAGATACTTAATTAATTGATTAAATTTGATTTAAGTATTTTAATAATTAATTAATAATTAATTATTGGAAACGTGTCAGGAGGACACATACCCCTCTTCCCACCTCACTCCCTATCAACAGTGAGTGGGGAAGCTCTCCTCTCCTAATCAACTTCTCGTTGGACAGAAGGTTGGAGGGATCGATCAATTGAGCAATTTGTTAATTGCTGTAACAAGAAATTCTCTCTCTCAAACCTTTCCCTTTTCATCTTCTAAAAGATGGATCCCTTCCCACCAAAGGAACCTATAGGTTCTCACTAGTGGTAGTGTTTTGTTAGAACAAAGGAACCTTGGTTGCTGTGTTACTGTCAAATTAGAGCAAGGAGTTGCAGGTGTGAAAACTACAAAGGTATTTGCCTATTTCCTTTTAGTTTAATCATTTTCACACAAAATGTTTGCATGTTTTAGTTCCATGCATAATTAGATTAGAATTTTATGCTTATTCTCTGTATTTTACCAATGTACTGATATTCGTATTAAACCAAAACAAACAAGCAAAAATTGATTTCTAATCACGTTTTCGCTGCTCAAGGGAAGCTGATTCCCATCAGGGATGTATGTCCTAATCTCGTGTAAGTTTGTAATATAATATATTGAAATAAATAAAAGTTATTTTTTCATTACTTTCTGTCTCGCATATTTATAAACATAATTCAATCAACTAAGCTCCAGGGTCATTGTATTATGAGAGAACTAGAACTTGAACGGTGTGTAGTGGACACACAGGGAGGATCACATTCGAGTGAGTGACCCGAATGGTTTACAGTATACAAATAGGGTTGGAGTCCTAATCCTCGATAAGATGTGGATACGACCCGCTCTGTATTAGATACAAACGAGGTGATCCAGCTCGTTCATGTGGTTGACATGGGAGTGGGGGCATCCTGTGCAATGAGAATGTATAAGACCGGACCGTGCATTATTAGACTTACTGATGTAACAATGTTAAGAGTATAGGACTAATACCTTCGTAGATGACCAATAGTGACTCGTCCTTAATTCTTAGGGTGTTACAGACTCCTGTCTGCGAGGTCTGTCCTTTGACTAGTACGGGTGAGGGTGGTCACAGTTACTCATCCAATATGCCTATCTTCTCAGGGGCAGAACCACGTGGGGAGCTGGGAACTTGACTACACGAGATGGAATTCACTCGTTCTCGAATTAGGAAAATAAGAGGGGTTGTTCAATTTAGTGTTGTCTCAAGGGCTAGAACAACGGAGCCCCACCCTCTCACTGGTCTGAGAGGGTTGTTGTTCATTAGTAGAGCACTGGGACTTAAGGAGCAAGAGGTAGATACATGGGTAAAATTGTAATTTGACCCAGTTGTGGCTATGAACAACCTGTGAAGGGTCGACTCACGGGCATTGGTTATATCGATGGACACAACTTATCCTACAGTGATGGGAGTGCAGCTACGGGCTTTAGTGGAGTGTTACCGTAACTAATGAATGTTGAATAACCGGGTCAAAGATTTTGACAGGTTAATCTCGCATCATTAGACCTCGTCATCTGTAGGTCCATTAGGTCCCTCGGTTGGCTCAAACTAGATAAATTGAAGGTTTACAGTTTGGTGTTGATTTGAAGTGTTCAAATTCATTAATTGAGTAATGATGCCATTTATATGTGATATAGTTTACATAATATATAGTTTGATGTGAATGAGATTCATAATAAACTATAGGATAGACTAATTGATTAATTAGTGCTAATTGGAGAAATGGATTTGAGAGAAAATAAATTGAATGTGATTCAATTTAAAATTCCACAATTATACAAATGTAATTTGTATAATAAGGTATGAGATACCTTATTATATATGATATGCAAATATGATTTTCATAACATAAGGTTGTGGTAAAATGGTGAATTAGAGGAGATTTCAACTCCACATCTCACCATTATTTAAAGGCTTGGTGAGAAGCCTTTTGTAAGGTTTGATCTTATTTTTTGGAAATGCAAGTTCCAAGAGATCTCCAAATTATCTCAAACTCTCTCAACTCTCTCTACCTCTTCTCCTCACCTAAAACCAAAGGGAGACTCTGAAGGGAATGAAATCCCGCGCAGCGGAAAGACGATTGAATCCTCGTGGTATCGTAGTGAAATTTGTTTTCTTAAAATTAAACTATCACATAGAATTAGGCTAAACATACAAATGAGAAGGAAAAAAAGTAAGAAACTTACTTGTTGAAGAACCTTTCTTCACGATTCCTTCCTTCGATCACGAACTCTTCATGTTGTTCTGAATGATCTCAAACTCCTTGTACGAACCAACGAACCAGACACTTCCACTGGATTTCTCAGTTGTTCTACGTTTGGTAGAAGAAGAATGGTGGGATTCTCTTCTTTGGTGTAGGGAGGAGAGTTTGAGAGAGAGAGGTGTATGAGAGAGAACTGCCAATTGCTTTTGGTGAGAAATGAAGGGAATTAGAATCCCCGCGCAGCGGAAGACGATTGAATCGTCATGGTATCATCATGCAATGTACTTATTAAAATCGATCTACCTATTAGATCTAGGCTAAACATGCTGAAAAGATTACAACGATGAGGATAACTTACTTGTTGTAGATCGATTCAGCAACCTCTCCTTGCAGATCACGAACTCTTCGCGCTCCTCGATCTCCACGAACTCTTCCCACGAACGGATCTCGAACACTACCAAAATAGATCTTCTTGGTTGTTCTCTTTAGGAGAAGGGAAGTTGGTGGGAACTTCTTTTTGTTTTGGAAGAGGTGGAGAAATGAGAGAATAGAGAGAAAGCACTTTTGGATTCTTAGGTCAAAATCCAAAAATGACAACTTGGCTTACCAAACCCATCTAACAAAGGGTTTAAATAGTGGAATGATGAAGTTCACAACTTCACATAATTACCACTTTACCACAACCATATGTTATGTAAATCTCGTTCACATAATTATATAATATAAGATATCTCATATCTTATGTTGCAAATCTCATTTGCAATAATTGTGGATTTAATCAAATTGAATCACATTCAATTTATTTTCTCTCTATCAATTTCTCCAATTAGCCTTTAATTCAACAATTAGGCTAACATATAGTTTATTATGAATCTCATTCATATTAAACTATATATTATACCATCCTTATACTGTAGACCGTTCGGGTCATTAACTCGAACGTGATCCTCCTTGTGTGTCAAGTACACACCGTTCAAGTTCTAGTTTTCTCATATATTCAATGACCCTCGAGCTTAGTTTATTGGAAAGGTTTAAAATATTTGCGGGACACAAAGTGAAGAAAATAATAACTCTTATTAATTTCAAAACAATATTTTACAAACACGAGATTAGGACAAAAATCCCAACAAGAAATCCAAAAATGAGCAATTAACCTTACCACCTCTTCTTGCAAAGGGGTTTATATAATGGTGATAGGTGGAGTTGAAATCTCCACCTATTTACCATTTTACCACAACCATAGGTTATACAAATCATATTTGCATAACCACATTTAATAAGATATCTCATATCTCATTTTACAAATCACATTTGCATAATTGTGTATTTTTAATTTGAATCATATTCAATTTAATATCTCTCAATCTAATTTCTCCAAATTAGCCGTAATTCAACAATTAGGCTAACCTAAAGTTTATTATGAATCTCATTCACATTAAACTATATAATATGTCAATCATATCTCATATAAATGAAATAATTTCCTTCTAGTGAACTTGAACACTTCAAATTCACACCAAAAATGTAAACCTTTTATTAATCCAGTTTGAGCCAACCGAGGGACCTAACAGACTTACAGTGACGAGCTCCAATGATCTGAGATTAACCTGTCAAACTTTTTGACCTAGTTAATCAACATTCATTAGCTACGGTAACACTCCACTAAAGCCCGTAGCTGAACTCCCGTAAGTGTAAGACAAAATGTGCCCATTGATATAACCAACGACCATGAGTCGACCCTTCATGGGTTGTTCGTAGGCACTGCTGGGTCAAATTACCGTTTTACACCTGTGTCTACTTATTACTCCTTAAGTCCCCACTGCTCCTCTAATGAACAACAACGTTGTAATGGTCCAACCATGCACAACACCTCTCTCATGCCAGTGAGAGGGTGGGCGCCCGTTGTCCAACCCCTGGAGAAAGCACTTAAGGGAACAACCCCTCTAGTTTCCCTAAAGGCTGGAACGAGTGAATTTCATCTCACATAGTTAAGTTCCCAGCTCCCTACTTGGTCTTGTCCCTGAGAAGATAGGAATATTGGGCGAGTAACTATGACCACCCTCACCCGTACTAGTCAAAGGATAGACCCCTTCAGACAGGAGTCCGTAACACGCTCAGGATTCAGGTCGAGTCACTAATGGTCATCTACGAAGTTATTAGTTCATATTGTTAACGGTGATACATCAGTAGGTCTAATAATTCACGGTCCGGTCTTGTACAATCTCATTGCCCTGGATGCCCCCACTCGCATGTCAACAACATGAACGAGTCAGATCACCTCGTTTGTATCTTATACAAAGCGGGCCACATCCATAGCGTATCCAGGATTAGGTCTCCAACCCTATCCATATACTGTACACCGTTCGGGTCATTAACTCGAATGTGATCCTCCCTGTGTGTCCACTACACACCGTTCAAGTTATAGTTCTCTCATATATTCAATTACCCTGGAGCATAGTTTATTGGACAAAGTTTGTAAAATTTGCGTGACACAAAGTGATGAAATAAATAACTCCTATTAATTTCAAATGTTAAATTACAAACAAAACGAGATTAGGACATACATCCCAACAAACTCCCACTTGGACTAAGCTAGTGGAGCAAATACATTTCTCAAATGTACAATAGATTAAAATAAAGTAATACAATAAACTAAAGCATTGAATAACCTTTTACAATACCCCTACTTGCCATAGTTAGGAAGCACTTGAAGGCCTCGACTCTCTAGGTGACCCTCAAACACGTTTGTGTTGGGATGTATGCCCTAAAACATGTGTAATTTTGATCAAAGAAATAAAGTGTTATTTATTTTGATAAAATTACAGTCTTGCTTTATAAATCCAATAAACGAAGCTCCAAGGTTATAATATATATCTTGATCATCAGTGTAGTGGACATTATTTGGATAGTGTTCAAGAATATAACCTAAATGGTCTATATTATAAGAATAAGGTTGGAAACCTCATTCTGGTAACACCATGGATGCGACCCACTTTGTAATTAGTACAAATGAGGTAATCCAACTCATTCATGTAGTTGAGATGCGAGTGGGGGCATCCTGTATTAAGAGTTCATACATGACCGGACCGCAAATCATTAGTCTAACCAGTGTAACAACGTTAACAGGATAAGACTAGTAATTTATAGATGGTCATTAGTGACTCGACCTGAATCCTGAGCGCGGTAAGAACTCCTGCTTATAGGGGTTTGTCCTTAGACTAGTATGGGTGAGAGTGGGCTGTAGCCGACTCAAATAAGCCTACCTTCTCAGGGATAAAACCTCGTAGGTAGCTGGGAACTTAACTGTTAAAGATGGAATTCACTCATTCCTATACTAAGGAATTAGATAGGTTGTTCCCTTAAGAACTGACTCTAGGTCTTGAACAACGGGGCCCCACCCTCTATGAAGGTATGAATATATGGTAGGACCTTAGACTTGTTGTTCATTAGAGGATCAGTGGTGCTTAAGGAACAAAGAGGTAATCACAGGGGTAAAACGGTAATTTGACAAAGCTGTGATCACGAACAACCTGTGAAGGGTCAACTCATGGGTAATGACTATATCAGTGGACACAATACAATCTACAGTGAGGAGAGTACAACTAAAAGTCTATAGTGGAGTGACTTGTAGTTAATGAATATTGATTAACTGGATCAAAGAGTTTGATCAGTTAATCTCACATCATTGGAGCTCATGAACTTTAGGTCCATTAGGTCCCTCTGTTGGCTCAACATGGTAATATTGAGGGTATAAAGTTAGGAATGAAATTGAAGTGTTCAATTTCATACATGAGGTGTTATATCAATTATATATGATATAATTAATATAACATATAGTTTTAATGTGAATTAGATTCACATCACATATAAACTATATACTAAAGAGAGAATAAAGGAGGGGTAGGATGGTCATTTTCATCCTATTTTCCTATATATATGGTTGCATGAGATGCAAGTAGGTTAAGAAATTTCAAGCATCTTTTGTGTTGTTGGAAGAGTTCCAAAACACAAACCTCTCTCTCACAACACCTCACATCTCCTAAATGGAACCCACCTTCCTCCCTCACCTAGAGAACAACGGAGAAGATCCGGTGGTAATGTCGGTGATCGTTCGAGTTCGTGTTGCTGAGATCTTGATTGTGGGAGAGGAGGAGCACTTGATGAAAGAGTTCTTCAAAGCTAACATTTATTGTTGTCCATATTATGTTTATATGCTTAATCTAGTCATTTTCGTTCTTGAATGTAATCGTTGTAACGAAATCAAGAGCGCGCGATTCCCAATAGCTTCTGCTGCAGGACTCGATTCCCTTTAATTTGTATCAGGGCCAGGTTGCGTTCTTCATTTGCGTTCTGGATTTTTCAAGGACGAGGTGGGATTTACTGTTTTGCATGAGATGTATGAACGGTTTTGTAAATTAGATGTTTTCAATTTTGCCACTTAGATTTACAATTTTTCCATTGAATCGTTCAATGTAAGGGATCGATGTTTTGGGCAATTTTAATAGTAAATCGAGTCTGTAAGTCTGTGTCGATCGAGGTAAAATGGTTGCTGAGAAAATCGGAGTGAAATCGAGCAAGAATTGGAGAATTCACATGCTGTCTGTGTGCAGCGTTGCAACGCTGTTCATTGGCGTTGCAACGCTGCGCTTGCGGAAGGAGGCA
Organism: Trichosanthes cucumerina; assembly: GCA_036507285.1. Taxonomy (NCBI): domain Eukaryota; kingdom Viridiplantae; phylum Streptophyta; class Magnoliopsida; order Cucurbitales; family Cucurbitaceae; genus Trichosanthes; species Trichosanthes cucumerina. Next base: position 82,716,706 of record CM071835.1, on the reverse strand, counting down.
CGCATCAGAGTCAGCGTTGCGACGCGCTCCAACGGGCAGAAACGGACAACATACAAGTTCGTTTGATAATTAGCTAAAACATGATTGGATTAGAGTTGTAGCAAGAAACTCATACAAGTTCGTTTGTAAATTTTTTAGCAAAAATGTCTAGCTCTATTATTTACTTATTGGGTGCGCAAAAGTTAACCGGAGAGAATATGATGACTTGGAAAAAAAACTCAACACTATATTGGTAGTGGATGATCTGAAGTTTGTGCTCACTTAGGAGTGTGCTCAGGTGCCAGGCTCGAATGCGTCATGAAATGTTCGTGATGCATATGATCGATGGATCAAGGCCAATGATAAGGCCAAGGTCTACATGCTGACAAGTATGTCTGACATATTAGCCAAGAAGCATGAGAGCATGATAACCGCCAAGGAAATCATAGATTCTGTGCAGGGTATGTTTGGACAATAGTCCACACAGGCCCGACACAATGCCCTAAAGTACATATTACTCAAGGATGCAAGAGGGTACATCTGTTCGGGATCATGTTTTGGATATGATGGTGCACTTTAACATCGTGGAGTCGAATGGTGCTTCTATCGATGAGTCGAGCCAGGTCAGCTTCATTCTAGAAATCCTTCCACATAGTTTCCTACAGTTTAGAAGTAATGTTGTTATGAACAAGCTTACTTTTAACCTTACCTCCCTTATGAATGAACTCCAGACCTTTCAATCATTGATGAAAATTCAGGGATCGAAAGGTGAGGCAAATGTTGCTAGTAGGAGTTATCACAGAGGTTCGACCTCTGGGACAAAAACAGTAGCTTCATCATCTTCTAACCTGAAAGGGAAGAAGAAGAACATGAAGAAGGTTGGTAAAGGGAAACAAGCTAACAAAGTTGTCGCCCAGAAGGGCAAGAAAGTCAAAGAAGCTGCTGACAAAGGAAAGTGTTTCCACTGCAACGAAGACGGGCATTGGAAACGGAACTGTCCGAAGTACATTGCAGAAACGAAGAATGAAGGTAAATATGATTTACTTTGCCTAGAAGCTTGTTTAGTGGATAATGATAAAGCTGCTTAGATACTTGATTCAGGCACCACTAATCATGTTTGCTCTTCTTTTCAGGGAATTGATTCTTGGTAGCAGGTACAGAAAGGTGAGATAACACTCCGAGTTGGAAATGGAGAAGTCGTCCCAGCTGTAGCAGTAGGCACGATGAAGCTTTATTTTGGCAAGAAATATATGTTGTTGGACAATATATTAGTGATACCAGGCTTTACTAAAAACCTTATTTCAATTTCAGAACAATGTATTCCTGTTTCTTTCTCAATGAATAAAGTGTTTATTTTGAAGAAAGGTGTAGAAATATGTTCAGCTTCATTAGAAAATAGATTGTATGTTTTAAGGCCTAATTCAGTCAAAATGGTTTTGAACATTGAATTATTTAAAACTGCAAACGCACATACTAAGAAACGTAAAATTTCTCCTAAAGAAAATGCTCATCTTTGGCATCTAAGATTGGGTCACATTAATCTCAATAGAATTGAGAGATAGGTAAAGAATGGACTTCTAAACGAGTTAGAAGAAAATACTTTACCTATATGTGAATCCTGCCTAGAAGGAAAAATGACTAAAAGACCTTTTAGTGGAAAAGGTTATAAAGCCAAAGAACCTCTTGAGCTTATACATTCAGACCTTTGTGGTCCGATGAATGTTAAAGCCAGGGGCGGATGTGAATATTTCATCTCTTTTATAGATGATTATTCTAGATTTGGGCATCTTTACCTAATGCACCACAAGTCTGAAGCACTTGAAAAGTTCAAGGAGTTCAAGACTGAGGTTGAAAATCAATTAGGTAAAACTATTAAAACACTTCGATCGGATCGAGGTGGAGAGTACATGGATTTAAAATTCCAGAACTATATGATAGAACATGGAATCACGTCCCAACTCTCAGCTCTCAGTACACCATAGCAAAAAGGTATATCGGAAAGGAGAAATAGAACCTTGTTGGACATGGTTCGATGAATGATGAGTTATGCTCATCTCCCTAGTTCATTTTGGGGTTACGCAGTAGAGATTGCGGTATACATTTTGAATAATGTGGCCTCAAAAAGTGTTTCTGAAACACCTTTTGCACTCTGAAAAAGACGTAAAGGTAGTTTATGTCATTTCAGAATTCGGGGTTGTCCAACACATGTGCTTGTGACAAATCAAATGAAGTTAGATTCACGTTCAAAATTATGCCTATTCGTAGGATACCCAAAAGAAACAAGAGGTGGTTTATTCTATGATCATAAGGAAGATAAACTTTTTGTGTCGACAAATGTAATTTTCTTAGAGGAGGACCACATAAGTGACCACAAACCAAAAAAGTAAAGTAGTGTTGAGTGAGTTAGACGGAACAATAGCAAAGGTTGCTAATAAGAACACTAGTACGTCAACAAGAGTTGTTGATACTAGTTTGTCTAGTCAAGAGAGTCCATTTCAAGAGTTGAGTATGCCTCGACGTAGTGGGAGGGTTATGACACAACCTGACCATTACATGGGTTTATCTGAAACCCAAGTTGTTATACCAGATGACAACTGCGAGGATCCATTGACTTATAATCAAGCGATGGTTGATAAAGACAAAGACAAATGTGTCATAGCCATGGACCAAGAAATGGAGTCTATGTCCTTTAATTCTGTTTGGGATCTTGTAGATAAGCCTGATGGGGTAAAACCTATAGGTTGTATGTGGATCTACAAGAGAAAGCGTGGTGTAGATGGGAAGGTGCAAACCTTCAAAGCTAGACTAGTCGCAAAGGGTTATACCTAGGTTGAATGGGTTGACTATGAGGAGACCTTTTCACTTGTTGCTATGGTAAAGTCTATGCGTATCCTACTTGCCATTGCCGCATATTATGACTATGAGGTATGGAAAATTGATGTGAAGACAACCTTTTTGAATGGCAATCTTGAGGAAAACATCTACATGGACCAACCCAAAGGGTTCATTGAACCAGGACAAGAGCAAAAGGTTTGCAGGTTTAAAAGGTCAATTTATGGACTGAAACAAGCCTCTAGGTCCTGGAATATAAGATTTGATGAGGCAATCAGATCTTATGGATTTGACCAGAATGATGATGAACCTTGTGTCTACAAGAAAATCATCAATAGTTCTGCCGCATTCCTAATTCTCCATGTGGATGATATCCTACTCATTGGGAATTATGTAGGATATCTTACTGACATTAAGGATTGGCTAGCTACGCAATTTCAAATGAAAGATTTGGGTGATGCATAGTTTGTTCTTGGGATTCAGATTGTCTGGAACTGCAAGAATAAAACACTAGCATTGTCTCAAACATCTTACAAAGACAAAGTGTTGTTGAGGTTTAAGATGCAAGACTCCAAAAAGGCCTTGTTGCCTTTTCGACATGGAGTCCATTTGTCTAAGGAACAGTGTCCTAAGACACCTCAAGGAGTTGAGGATATGAGACGGATTCCTTATGCATCAGCTGTTGAGAGCCTAATGTACGCCATGTTGTGTACTAGGCCTGACATACATTTTTTGCGATTGGAATGGTCGATGAGGTATCAATCCAATCGAGACTTGAACACATCGGGCAAGTGGTTAAAACAATCCTTAAGTATCTTCGGAGAACAAGGAACTACATTCTTGTGTATGGGTCTAAGGATTTGATCCTTAAAAGATACACGGATTCTGACTTTCAGACTGATAAAGATTCTCAGAAATCTACATCAGGGTCAGTATTTACTCTTAACAGAGGAGCTGTAGTATGACAAAGCGTCAAGCAATGATGCATCGCAGATTCCACCATGGAGGCCGAATATGTAGCATCTTGTGAAGCAGCTAAAGAGGTCGTTTGGTTAAGGAAATTCATGCTAAATTTGGATGTTGTTCCAAATATGACTTTGCCCATCACGCTGTATTGCGATAACAGTGGTGCAGTGGAAAATTCGAGGGAACCCCGAAGTCAAAAGAGGGGAAAGCACATTGAGCGGAAGTATCATCTCATCTGGGAGATCGTGCATAGAGGAGACATGATAGTCACAAAGATAACCTCAGAGCACAACGTTATTGATCCTTTTACAAAAGCTCTCACGGCTAAAGTTTTTTAGAGTCACCTAGAAGGTCTAGGTTTACAAGTTTTCCCCAACTAGAGCAAGTGGGAGTATTTTGTACAAAGGGTTTAAATGCCCTAGTTTATTGTATTTACATCACTGTAATAGTACTCCACAACACCTCACCTCTCATAAAGGGAACCCACCTTCCTCCCTCATCTAGAGAACAACGGAGAAGATCCGGTGGAAGTGTCGGTGATCGTTCGAGTCCGTGTTGCTGAGATCTTGATCGTGGGAAAGGAGGAGCACTTGAAGAAAGAGTTCTTCAAAGGTTACATTTCTTGCTGCCCATATTATGTTTATATGCTTAATCTAGTCATTTTCGTTCTTGAATGTAATCGTTGTAATGAAATCAAGAGCGCGCGATTCACAATCGCTTCCGCTGCGGGACTCGATTCCCTTTAGTTTTCCGTGAGGGCCTTTGTAAATGGATCAGCAACGTTGTGCTCCGACGCTATCTACGTGACTGTCATGTTACCGCGATGCACAATCTCCCGTATCAGGTGATACTTCCGCTCAATGTGTTGTTCGTGATCACAGTTGGGCCAAATTACCATTTTGACCCAACTGTGATCATGAACAAATGGTAATCACCAGCTCTCTGGAGTTGGCTACTGCACCACTTTTGTCACAAAACAACGTGATCGACAAGTTCATATTTGGAACAACTTCCAAATCTGTCATGAACTTCTTAAGCCAAACAACTTCCTTTGCAGCTTCACAAGCCGCAACGTAGTCAGCTTCCATAGTGGAATCAGCGATGCATCCTTGCTTGATGCATCGCTATACTACAGCTCCTCCATTCAGAATGAAGGCTGGCCCCGAAGCGGAATTCCTAGAATCCTTATAGGTCTGAAAGTCAGAATCTGTGTATCCCGTAAGGATTAAATCCCCACTGCCATACACTAAGCTGTAGTTCCTCGTTCTTCGTAGAGACTTGAGGATTGCCTTTACGGCTGTTCAATGATATAATCCTGGATTGGATTGATACCCACTTACAATCCCTACTGCAGAATAGATGTCGGGCCTAGTACACAACATGGCATACATCAGGCTCCCTACAGCTGAAGCATAGGGGATGCGTCTCATATTCTCAACCTCTTGAGGAGTCTTAGGACATTGATCCTTAGACAGGTGAACCCCATGCCTGAAAGGCAGCAAACCCTTCTTGGAGTTGTGTATCTTATATCTGGACAACATCTTGACAATATAAGACGCCTGAGACATGGTAAGAGTTATGTCTTCCGGTTTTGGACTATCTAGATCCCTAGAACGTACTGTGCTTCTCCCAAATCTTTCATTTGGAATTGCGAAGCTAGCCATTTCTTTATGTAAGAAATGCTACCTCATTTCCAATGAGAAGGATATCATCCACGTACAATACCAGACATGTGACAGTTTTGTCGACGATTTTCTTGTAGACCCAAGGCTCGTCAACATTCTGATCAAAGCCATAAGATTTGATCGCCTCATCAAACCTTATATTTCAAGACCTCGAGGCTTCTTTCAGTCCATAAATGTACCTATGAAGTCTGCAAACCTTTTTCTCTTGGCCTTGGGTTACGAACCCCTTGGGCTGGTCCATGTAGATGGTTTCGTCAAGGTTGCCATTCAGAAAGGCAGTCTGGATATTCATCTGCCATACCTCATAGTCATAATATGCGGCAATGGCCAGAAGGATCCTAATCGACTTTACCATGGCAACAGGTGAAAAGGTTTCCTCATAGACAACTCCTTCAACCTAGGTAAAACCCTTTGCCACTCGTCGTTCTTTGAAGGTCTGCACCTTCCCATCTACGCCACGTTTACGCTTGTAGATCCATTAGCAACCAATAGGTTTGACCCCATCCGGTTGATCCACAAGCTCTTAGACGAAATAGAAGTACATCGACTCCATTTCCTGGTCTATAGCTTTAATCCATTCGTCCTTGTGAACGTCTGCCATTGCCTGATCACAAGTCAATTGATCCTCACATTCATCATCAGAAGTGACGACTTGGGTTTCAGCTAAACCCATGTAACGTTTAGGCTGTCGCACAACCCTCCCACTGAAGGGAATCGAAGTCCCCACAGCGGAAGCGATTGCGAATCGCGCGCTCTTGATTTAGTGACAACGATAAATTCAAGAACATACAAAACTAGATTAAGCATAAAAGTGAAATGGACAACAAGAATTTACCTTTGAAGAACCTTTCTTCAAGTGCTCCTCTCTCCACGGTCACGATCTCAGCAATAAGAACACCAACGTGCGAAGACACGACCACCGGATCTTCTCTGTTGTTCTCTATGTTGGGATGTATGTCCCCATCTCGTGTAGTTTGTAATATTCCAAGTTGTAAATGAATAAGAGTTATTTATTTCAACATTGGGTAATAAATAAGAGTTATTTATTTAAACTTTGTGTCTCGCATTTTTTTTTCATAAACTTAATCCCATAAACTAAGCTCCAGGGTCATTGTATTATGAGAGAACTAAGACTTGAACGGTGTGTAGTGGACACACAGGGAAGATCACGTTCGAGTTAATGACCCGAACGGTCTACAGTATATGGATAGGGTTAGAGACCTAATCCTGGATACACTGTGGAAGCGGCCCGCTTTGTATTAGATACAAACGAGGTGATCTGACTCGTTCATGTGGTTGACATGCGAGTGAGGGCATCCTGTGCAATGAGATTGTACAAGACAGGACCGTGAATTATTAGACTTATCGATGTAACACCGTTAACGATGATAGAGCTAATAAATTCGTAGATGACCATTAGTGACTCGACCTTAATCCCGAGCGTGTTATGGACTCGTCTCATGGGTCCATCCTTTGACTAGTACGGGTGAGGGTGGCCACTGTTGCTCGCCCAATATGCCTATCTTCTCAGGGACATGACCACGTGGGGAGCTGGGGACTTGACTACGCAAGAAGGAATTCACTCGTTCCCGACTTAGGGAAACTAGATGGGTTGTTCCCTTAAGTGCTGTCTCCAGGGCTTGAACAACGGGGCCCCACTCTCTCATAGGCCTGAGAGAGTTGTTGTTTATGGTTGGACCATGCAACGTAGTTGTTCATTAGAGGAGCAGTGAGACTTAAGGAGCAAGAGGTAGACATAGAGGTAAAACGGTAATTTGACCCAGCTATGACTACGAACAACTTGTGAAGGGTCGACTCATGAGTATTGGTTACATCAATGGACACAACTTGTCCTACAGTGATGAGAGTGCAGCTACAGGATTTAGTGGAGTGTTACCGTAGCTAATGAATGTTGAATAACCGGGTTAAAGAGTTTGACAGGTTAGTCTCGGATCATTGGAGCTCGTCACGTGTAGGTCCATTAGGTCACTCGGTTGGCTCAAATTGGACAAATTGAGGGTTTACAGTTTGGTGTGAATTTGAAGTGTTCAAATTCATTATTTGGGTATTTATGTCATTTATATGAGATATAGATGACATAATATATAGTTTGATGTGAATGAGATTCATAATAAACTATAGTATAGCCTAATTGATTAATTAGTGCTAATTGGAGAAATTGAATTGAGAGAAATTAAATTGAATGTGATTCAATTTATAATTCCACATTTATGCAAATGAGATTTGTATAATAAGGTATGAGATACTTTATATTATATAATATACAAATGTGATTTGTATATTATATGGTTGTGGTAAAAATTGTGATTTGGTGGAGGTTTTAACTCCATCACACAATAGTATTTAAAGACTTTGCAAGAAGCCTTTGGTATGATATTTGACATTTTTTGGATTTCCATCCAAAGAGAGCAAGTGATTCTCTCTCAAATCCTCTCTCAATTCTCTATCATTCTCTCCTCACCCAAAACCAAAGGGAGTCCCACCTACTCTCTCTCAACCTCCCGAGAACAACCGAGAAGACGTCTTAGAAGTGTCTTGCTGTTCGGATCGAGGTTCATGTTCGAGGAGAACGTTGGATCGAGAGAGATCTTACCGGAGAAGGAGAAAACATTGAAGAAGAGTTCTTCAAGAGGTTAGTATCTATTACTTACTGTTTACTTCTTCTTCTTTGCATGTTTAGCCTAGGATCTATGAGATAGATTCAATTTTAAGATAGGAATTACACAACGGATCAACGACGTTTCACAACGTCTTCCGCTGCGAGAATTCAAAATCTCTTCAATTGGTATCAGAGCCAATCGTTGCTCTTCGTTGTGTATTCTGTGAATTCTTAAAATTAGGTGGGTAGCATTAATTTTCATGAGATGAATGTTAATGGTTTGCAATTTTGGATGTTTTCAGTTTTTGGCACTTTTTAGATTTACATTAAAGTTGATGAGATCAATGTAAGGGCCCGTTGTTTTGGGCATTTTTTAATGTAAATCGAGTCTGCAAGTCCATGTCGTTCGTGACAAGAGTTGTCGTGAAGAAAACGGAGTAAAAACGGGCATTTTCGGTGAAAAACAGCAAAAGTGGTGTTGCTGGAAGTTCATCAGCGTTGCGATGCCATCCTTGCTGCTGGAGGCTGCTGCAGTGCAGCGTTACAACGCTAGGGGTGGCGTTGTAACGCCACAACGTTGAGAACGCTGGGCGCGACGCTATACATTTTAGCGTTGCAACCTAGAATAACGTTACAACGCTGTGGCGTAGTGGTACGTGGAACGCAAAAATTGCGGAGGATTGCATCGTGGTCGGCGGTTGTGCAACTACCATTTATTTTCGGTCAGAATCGTGCGACACTATACATTATAGCGTTGCAACGCAATAAGAACGTTATAACGTCTGGCGTAGTTGTTCGTGGAGGCGCGGATTTTGTTTGAAGTGCGGTCGTGTGCACCAGTTCGATTCCCTGCTGTTGCAACTGCTGTTTTTATTTTTTAATTTATTTATTTATTTGTATTTTTGGTTTTTTAATTGTATTTTATTTAATTATGTTAATTAATTTAATTTTGTGTCCCTAGGGTGCCAAAAATTGATCCAATATTGCTATTTAATTATTTTATGCATGAGATGTATGATTTAATTATTTCTATGTGCATAGAGTATGCCATATAGATTTAAAATCTCACCTTAGGTTAAACATTTCATGCATCATATTTATATTATAAGAGTTATAATATATAGTAAGCATGATAGGATTATATTATAAGAGTTATAATATAATGTTTGCATGATTTAATTTATTTAATATAAGTGTTATATTTTTAAATTAAAAGCATGCTCATGCATTTAATTCATGTGATGAATGCATGTTATAGTATAGTATTATTCATGTGATGAATGATCAAGTACTATAACATAGAAATGCATGTAACCTAAGTTAATTATTAGTTTTAAATGGTTTAGAACTTGAATAGTTAGACTTAGGTTTTCTAATTCTAATAAGATTAGAATTAGGAAATCAAATATAACCTTTGAATGGAGACTGATAAGTAACTCTGTCTAAGGAAGGTTTTGTCTAAGGTTTGGGTATTTAAGTTGACGCTTGCGGAACACCCCTACCTGGAAACCGACCTGGAAGTGAATTCGGTCCGGAGATTCTTAGGTTATATTCTCGTGAGTGTCGTTAATTAAGAGTTAATTAATTTACTCACAAAGACCTAAGTTAATAATGTGATTATAAACTTAGGCTAATCCAATATAAGAGTTATATTGGTAGACTTAGGTAAATTTTAGCCGGTTTATCTAGGTCAATCCCGATTATTTTAAAGTGCTGAGTAAGAGGAAATAAAGTGTATGAGATACATTTAATTTTCCATCCACAAATCTCCGTTAAGTTCGCACCGTGAGATCCATGCTCGGCCTCGTGGCGCAAATGGGAGCGTCCCCCTATGGGTGGCATTTGTATGGGTCAATATCAACGTGAATGGAGAGAGTACTTATAGTGAGTGGGAGCGGGACCTGTGAAAACGGGACCCACGGTCTCTTCTTTCGATGCACACCGTGAGACGCCTATGATCTGCCTGCTAGTTTGGCCTGGACCAGACAATCCCTACGGAGGGCCTTGATCATGGGAGTCGGAACACCGTGAATTCCCGAAAGGGATACGATTTCCTTGTTGGTTTTTCTTCTTAGTCCTCCCTACGGTGGCTATTGTTTGGACGGATACTTGGAAATTTAAAGATTGAGGGTGACACTCACAGGATTCATTAAGAGTTAATGGATTCTTACCGAAAAATGGTAACTGGATGCCTAATGGAATAAGAGTTATTCTGGTATTAGGGTCTGGTCGAGAGAGTCTCGTCCTAGAGGAGGAGTGGGTTTGTCTACCCTACGGTGGCGGTCATTCTAAACCTTTAGGGTATCATTGTAAATTTTTTAATGACCTAGGGATCATAGGATAAAAATGTGCTAAAACCCGATTGGATTTTCAAAAGTTTTTGCGAGACTAATACAAAGTTTTTCATTTTATTTCAGCAACAAAATGTCAAACGCTTTTAACGCTCCTTTAGCTTCCGTTAAGTTAGTCGGCGATAGTATTTCGTGGAAAAACAATATAGACACGATTTTGGTAAATGACGACCAAGAGTTCGCGCTCACTGAGGAGGGTCCTCAGGTGCCCGGATCAACAGTCCTATTCAACGATCTACAAACCTTCAAGTCCTTGGTGGAAACTAGGGGACAGGAAGCTGAGGCAAGTGTTGCCTTAAGACCTTTTCACAGCGGTATGACCTCTGGGATAAAGTTTGTAGACTCTTCAGGCCCTAAGGGGAAGAAGGAGAAGTTGAAGGAAGTTAAGGTTGACCGCGTTGCGCCCTAAAAGGCAAAGAAATCAAGGATGTTGCCGAAAGTGTTTTTCTCTGCAGAACGGGATGGACACGAAAAGGAGTTGTCCCAAGTTCCTTGATGAAAAGAAGATGACAGTAAATGTGATTTACTTGTCACGTAAACTTGTTTAGTGGAAAGTAATGACTCGGCTTGGATATTGGATTCAGCGCCACTAACCATGTTTGCTCTTCTTTTCAAGGATTAAGTTCTGGCCGCGATCGCAAGAAGGTGAGATAACACTCGTGGTTGGATCAGGAGAAGTTGTCTCAATTTGCGGCAATAAACACAGTGAAGTCGTTTCTTCTTGGGAAGTACTTATTATTGGATAATATGTACATAGTTCCCGGGTTTACGAGAAACCTAGTTTCTATTTCCGCCTATTAGAACAAAATATTTCATTTCATTCAAGAGTAATTAAGTGTTTATTTCTAAATGGAAATTTGATTTGTTCTCGCTTCGGTTGAGAGCAATCTATATGTTTTGAACCCAAATTGTTCAAAAGTGTTTTGAACACCGAATTGTTTTAAAAGCAATGAAACGCGAACTAAGAGATTAAAAGTTTCTCCAAAAGAAAGTGCCCATCTTTGGCATCTTGGTTAGGCTACATTAATCTCAATAGGATTGAGAGACTAGTGAAGAGTGGACTTCTAAGCGAGTTGGAAGAAAAACTCTTTGCCGGTGTGTGAGTCATGCCTTGAGGGCAAAATGACCAAACGTCCTTTTAGTGGAAAAGGATATAGAGCCAAAGAGCCTCTTGAGTTAGTACATTCTGACCTCTATGGTCCGATGAATGTTAAAGTTTGGGGCGGTTATGAGTATTTCGTATCTTTCATAGACGATTACTCCAGATATGAGTATATTTACCTAATGCACAAGAAGTTTGAAACTCTTGAAAAGTTCAAGGAGTACAAGACTGAGGTTGAGAACCTCTTAGGTAAATCGCTTAAAACACTTCGATCGGATCGAGGTGGAGAGTATATGGACACTGAATTCCAGGACTATATGATAGAACATGGAATTACGTCCCAACTCTCAGCACCTGGTATGCCACAGCAGAATGGTGTATCGGAGAGGAGAAACAGAACCTTGTTGGACATGGTTCGATCGATGATGAGCTATGCTCGTCTCCCGATTCTTTTTGGGGTTACGCAGTTGGAGATCGCGGTTTACACTTTTGATCACGTTCCATCGAAGAGTGTTTGTGAAACACCTTTCGAACTCGGCATGGTCGTAAAACCGCTTTACGTCTATTTCGTAATTTGGGGATGCCCACCCATGTGTTGGTGTCAAACCAGAAGAAGTTGGAACCCTGTTCAAAGTTGTGCCTCTTTGTAGGTTACCCAAAAGAGACTAGAGGTGGTTACTTTTACGATCCTAAGGATAATAGGGTGCTTGTGTCGACAAATGCCACTTTCCTTGGGGAAGACCACATCAGGGATCACTTACCAAGGAGTAAAATTGTGTTGAATGAAATTGACAGTTCATCAGCAAGAGTTGCTGATGGTGCTAGTACGTCAACAAGTATTGTTGATCCTAGCTCGTCTAGTCAAGTCCGTTCCCAAGAGTTGGGAATGCCTCGACGTAGTGGGAGGGCTGTGAGACACGAACGTTACATGGGTTTAATTGAAACCCGTGGTTGTCACCCTGATGATGACTGTGAGGATCCATTGACCTATGATCAGGCAATGGCTGACGTTGACAAAGACGAATGGATTAAAGCTATGGACCATGAAATGGAGTCGATGTACTTCAATTTCGTCTGGGAGCTTGTGGACCAAGCGGATGGGGTTAAACCTATTGGTTGCAAGTGGATCTACAAGCGTAAACGTGGCGTAGATGGGAAGGTGCAGACCTTCAAAGCTCGACTAGTGGCAAAGGGTTTTACCCAGGTGGAAGGGGTTGACTATGAGGAAACCTTTTCACCTGTTGCCATGGTAAAGTCGATTAGAATCCTTATGGCCATTGCCGCATATTATGACTATGAGGTATGGCAGATGGATGTCAAGACCGCCTTTCTGAATGGCAACCTTGACGAGACCATCTACATGGACCACCTGAGGGTTCATTGCCCAAGGCCAAGAGTAAAGAGTTTGCCGGCTTAAAAGGTCTATTTATAGACTGAAACAAGCCTCGAGGTCTTGGAATATAAGGTTTGATGAGGCGATCAAATCTTATGGCTTTAATCAAAATGTTGACGAGCCTTGTGTCTACAAGAAAATCGTCGACAAAACTGTCGCATTTCTTATATTGTATGTGGATGATATCCTTCTCATTGGGAATGAGGTAGGATTTCTTACTGACATTAAGGAATGGCTGGCTTCGCAATTCCAAATGAAAGATTTGGGAGAGGCACAGTATGTTCTAGGTATCCAGATAGTCCGGAACCGGAAGAACAAAACGCTAGCCATGTCTCAGGCATCTTATATTGACAAGATGTTGTCTTGATATAAGATGAAGAACTCCAAGAAGGGCTTGTTGCCTTTCAGGCATGGGGTTCACCTGTCTAAGGATCAATGTCCTAAGACGCCTCAAGAGGTTGAGGATATGAGACGAATCCCCTATGCTTGGTGTAGGGAGCCCGATGTATGCCATGTTGTGTACTAGGCCCGACATCCGTTATGCGATTGGGATTGTCGGTGAGGTATCAATCCAATCTAGGATTAGATCACCGGGGTACCGTAAAGGCAATCGTCAAGTATCTTAGGAGAACGAGGAACTACTGACCTTGTGTATGGGAGTGGGGATTTGATTCTTATGGGATACACAGATTTCGACTTTCGCACCGATAAGGATTCTAGGAAATCCACTTCGAGGGTGGAGTCTTCATTCTCGAATGGAGGAGTCGTAGTGTGGCGAAGCATCAGCGAGGATGCATCGATTCCACGATGGAAGCCGAGTATGTTGCGGCTTGTGAAGCCGCAAAGGAAGTCGTTTGGCTCGGGGAAGTTTATGACGGATTTGGAAGTTGTTCCACATATGAACTTGCCGATCACACTCGTTTTGTGACAACAAGTGGTGCAAAGAGCCAACTCGAGAGAACCCTGAGTCATAAAAGGGCAAGCATATAGAGCGTAAGTATCACCCGACACGGGAGATTGTGCACCGCGAGAGGCGTGATGATCCACGCAGATAACCCGAGCACAACGTTGTCGATCCATTTACAAAGGCCCTCACGGCTAAGGTGTTTGAGGGTCACCTAGAGAGTCTAGGTCTTGAGTGCTTCCCGACTAGGGCAAGTGGGAGTATTGTAAAGGGGTATTCAATGCCCTAGTTTATTGTATTACTTTATTGTATTACTTTACTGTACATTTGAGAAATGTATCATGTACTCCACTAGCTTAGTCCAAGTGGGAGTTTGTTGGGATGTATGTCCCCATCTCGTGTAGTTTGTAATATTCCAAGTTGTAAATGAATAAAGGTTATTTATTTCAACATTGGGTAATAAATAAGAGTTATTTATTTAAACTTTGTGTCTCGCATTTTTTTTTCATAAACTTAATCCAATAAACTAAGCTCCGTGGTCATTGTATTATGAGAGAACTAAGAACTTTAACGGTGTGTAGTGTGGACACACAGGAAGATCACGTTCGAGTTAATGACCCGCAACTCTGATATATGGATAGGGTTGGAGATCTAATCACGGATACACTGTGGATGGGGCTTGCTTTGTATTAGATACAAACGAGGTGATCTCGACTCGCTCATGTGGTTGACATGCGAGTGGGGGCATCTGTGCAATGAGATTGTACAAGACCAGGACCGTGAATTATTAGACTTACTAATGTAACAGATTAATGAAGATAGAGCTAATAAATTCGTAGATGACCATTAGTCACTCGACCTTAATCCGAGCGTGTTACGGACTCGTCTGCGGGGTGTGTCCTTTGACTAGTACGGGTGAGGGGTGGCCACCGTTGCTCGCCCAATATGCCTATCTTCTCGGGGCGAGGACCACGTGGGAGGCTGGGGACTTGACTACGCAAGAAGGAATTCACTCGTTCCCGACTTAGGAAACTAGAGGGTTGTTCCCTTAAGTGGTGTCTCCAGGGCTTGAACAACGGGGCCCCACTCTCTCATGGGCCTGAGAGGGTTGTTGTTTATGGTTGGACCATGCAACGTAGTTGTTCATTAGAGGAGCGAGTGGGACTTAAGGAGCAAGAGGTAGACACAGGGTAAAAGCGGTAATTTGACTTGGTGTGACTACGAACAACTTGTGAAGGGTCGACTCATGGGTATTGGTTACATCAATGGACACAACTTGTCCTACATTGATGAGAGTGCAGCTACGGGCTTTAGTGGAGTGTTACCGTAGCTAATGAATGTTGAATAACAAGGTCAAAGAGTTTGTGAGTTAGTCTCGGATCATTGGAGCTCGTCACGTGTAGGTCCATTAGGTCACTCGGTTGGCTCAAATTGGACAAATTGAGGGTTTACAGTTTGGTGTGAATTTGAAGTGTTCAAATTCATTATTTGGGTATTTATGTCATTTATATGAGATATAGATGACATAATATATAGTTTGATGTGAATGAGATTCATAATAAACTATAGTATAGCCTAATTGATTAATTAGTGCTAATTGGAGATATTGAATTGAGAGAAATTAAATTGAATGTGATTCAATTTATAATTCCACATTTATGCAAATGAGATTTGTATAATAAGGTATGAGATACCTTATATTATATAATATACAAATGTGATTTGTATATTATATGGTTGTGGTAAAAATTGTGATTTGGTGAAGGTTTTAACTCCATCACACAATAGTATTTAAAGGCTTTGCAAGAAGCCTTTGGTATGCCATTTGCCATTTTTTGGATTTCCATCCAAAGAGAGCAAGTGATTCTCTCTCAAATCCTCTCTCAATTCTCTATCATTCTCTCCTCACCCAAAACCAAAGGGAGTCCCACCTACTCTCCCTCAACCTCCCGAGAACAATCGAGAAGACGTTTTGGAAGTGTCTTGCTGTTCGGATCGAGGTTCGTGCGAGGAGAACGTTGGATCGAGAGAGATCGTGACCGGAGAAAAAGAAAACGTTGAAGAAGAGTTCTTCAAGAGGTTAGTATCTATTACTTACTGTTTACTTCTTCTTCTTTGCATGTTTAGCCTAGGATCTATGAGATAGATTCAATTTTAAGATAGGAATTACACAACGGATCAACGACGTTTCACAACGTCTTCCGCTGAGGGAATTCAAAATCCCTTCACTCTAGGTGAGGGAGGAAGGTGGTTTCCCTTTAAGAGATGTGAGGTACATTGAGAGAGAGATGTTTTTGTTGTCTTGGAACTCTTCCAGCAACAACAAAAGAGCTTTTAAAAAATCCTTAACCTAGTTGCATCTCATGCAACCATATATATAGAGAAATAGGATGGAAATGACCATCCTACCCCTCATTTAATCTCTCTTTAGTATATAGTTTATATATGAATCTAATTCACATTAAAACTATATATTATATCAATTATATCATATATAATTGATATAACTCCTCATGTATGAAATTGAACACTTCAATTTCACTCCTAACTATATACCCTCAATATTACCATATTGAGCCAACGGAGGGATCTAATGGACCTACAGATCATGAGCTCCAATGATGTGAGATTAACTGATCAAACTTTTTGATCCAGTTAATCAGTATTCATTAACTACAAGTCACTCCACTATAGACTTGTAGCTGCACTCTCCTCACTGTAGATAATATTGTGTCCACTGATATAGTTATTACCCATGAGTCGACCCTTCACAGGTTGTTCGTAATCACAGCTGGGTCAAATTACCGTTTTACCCCTGTGATTACCTCTTTGCTTCTTAAGCACCACTGATCCTCTAATGAACAACAAGTCTAAGGTCCTACCTTAGACTCCTACCCTCATAGAGGGCGGGGCCCCGTTGTTCAAGACCAGGAGTCAGTTATTAAGGGAACAACCTATCTGATTCCTTAGTAGAGGAACGAGTGAATTTCATCTTGCACAGTTAAGCTCCCAGCTACCTACAAGGTTCTGTCCCTGAGAAGGTAGGCTTATTGAGTCGGCTACAAGCCACTCTCACCCATACTAGTCTAAGGACAAATCCCTATAAGAAAGAGTTCTCAACTTGCTCAGGATTCAGGTCGAGTCACTAATGACCATCTATAAATTACTAGTCTTATCCGGTTAACGGTGTTACACTGGTTAGACTAATAATTTGCGATCCAGTCTTATATGAACTTTTCATACAGGATGCCCCCAATCGCATGTCAACTACATGAATGAGTTGGATTGCCTAAATTGTACTAATTACAAAGTGGGTCGCATCCATGGTGTTACCAGAATAAGGTTTCCAACCTTATTCTTTTACCATAGACTATTTAGGTTATAATCTTGAAGTCAACCCAAATAGTGTCCACTACACTGATTTCAAGATAAACATTATAACCTTGGAGCTTAGTTTATTGGATTTATATAAGCAAGACTGTAATTTTATCAAAACAAATAATATTTTATTTAATTGATCAAAATTACACAAGTTAAGGGCATAAATCCCAACAATCTCCCACTTGTAGTAAATCTTGTGGAGTACTAAACATTACAGTAATGTAAATACAATAAACTAGGGCATTTAAACCGTTTTGTACAAAATACTCCCACTTGCCCTAGTTGGGGAAGACTTCTAAACCTAGACCTTCTAGGTGACTCTAAAAAACTTTAGCCGTGAGAGCCTTTGTAAAAGGTTCAACAATGTTGTGCTCTGAGGCTATCTTTGTGACAATCACGTCTCCTCTATGCACGATCTCCCGGATGAGATGATACTTCCTCTCTATATGCTTTTCCCTCTTGTGACTTGGGTTTTCCCTCGCACCTGCTTGTATCGCAATACATGTCTGACGTGATGGGGAAAGTCATATTTGGAACAACTTCCAAATTTAGCATAAATTTCCTTAACCAAACGACCTCTTATCTCGCTTCACAAGTCGCTACATATTCGGCCTCCATGGTGGAATCGCGATGCATCCTTGCTTGACGCCGCCATACTACGACTCCTCCGTTAAGAGTGGCCGGCCACGATGTAGATTTTCGAGAATCTTTATCGACCGAAAGTCGAGAATCCGTGTATCCTGTAAGGATCAAATCCTTAGCCCCATACACAAGCATGTAGTTCCTTGTTCTCAGAAGATACTTAAGGATTGTTTTAACCGTTGTCCGATGTTCAAGTCTGGATTGGATTGATACCTCTCGATCATCCCAACTGCAAAATGGATGTCAGGCCTAGTACACAACATGGCGTATATCGGGCTCCCAACAGATGATGCGTAAGGAATCCGTCTCATATCCTCAACTCGTTGAGGTGTCTTAGGACACTGTTCCTTAGAAAAATGGATTCCATGTCTAAAAGGCAACAAGCCCTTTTTGGAATCTTGCATCTCAAACCTTGACAACACTTTGTCTATGTATGATGCTTGAGACAAGGCTAGTGTTTTATTCTTGCGGTTAGGACAATGCGGATCCAAAAACAAAGCTGCGCATCACCCAAATCCTTCATTTTGGGCTGCGTAGCTAGCCATTCCTTGATGTCGATGAAGATAACCTACATCATTCCCAATGAGTAGGATATCATCCACATAGAGAATTAGGAAAGCGACAGAACCATTGATGATTTTCTTGTAGACACAAGGTTCGTCATCATTTTGGTAAAAACCATAAGATCTGATAGCCTCATCAAATCTTATATTCCAGGACCTAGAGGCTTGTTTCAGTCCATAAATCGTCCTTTTAAGCCTGCAAACCTTTTGCTCTTGTCCTGGTTTAATGAACCCTTTGGGTTTGTCCATGTAGATGGTTTCCTCAAGATTGCAATTCAAAAAGGTTGTCTTGACATTCATTTGCCATACCTCATAGTCATAATAAGCGGCAATGGCAAGAAGGATACGAATAGACTTTACCATAGCAACAGGTGAAAAGGACTCCTCATAGTCAACCCCTTCAACCTGGGTATAACCCTTTGCTACTAGTCTAGCTTTAAAGGTTTGCACCTTCCCATCTACATCACGTTTTCTCTTGTAGATCCACTTACAACCTATAGGTTTTACCCCATCAGGCTTATCTACAAGATCCCAAACAGAATTGAAGTGCATAGACTCCATGTCTTGGTCCATGGCTATGACCCATTTGTCTTTGTCAATGTCAACCATTGCTTGATTATAAGTCAATGGATCCTCGCAGTTGTCATCTGGTATAAAAACTTGGGTTTCAGCTTGTAAGCCCTAAACCCTATTCTCTTTTATCATTGAGCACTCGTTCATGATGTTTTGAAATATGCAAAATCGTATAGGTTGCACTAAACGATGTCGTGATCGAATTTGAGAATCTATTGAATTTGGAGCTACAATGTGTCTAAACTTCATAAGGGGATAGGTAAACCATTGAAATAAGCATATTAAAAGTTACATTGAAGTAAGTTCAAATCATTAGCAAATTGGAGAAGTTTTAGGTGCATCAAGTATTGAATGGAAGATCATATGTCTCACAAACTTAGGATAAGTTGGCTAAATGCTTAGGGTTTATTTACACACTTATTTTGTTGTTTTAAAAAGGTGATTATGATGTAAATACTGAAGAAGGAGCTGGCCAAAGGAGGTGAAGGCTCGAAGTTAAGTTTGGCAAGAAGGTGGTGTCAAATTCTTACTAAGACAGCAAGCAGCTGGAAAATGGGTCAACTTCAATCGATCATATCTCTCTGTCTACTGAACCAAATTCGATGATTTTTGTGTCAAAATCTCATAAATTGAGTTTAGAATACGAAACTGGTCGGCTTTGCAGAAAATACCAAGAGGACGAAAGAGAAAAGTGCAGAACAGTGAAGGGTGTTCAAGTTTCTCGGGTAGCAGAACAGTATGAGGAGATCAGTCTGTTTTGAGCTCTTGAGGAGGAATTAGAAGCTGAAATTTTGAGGTAAGTATGCTAAGATGTTGTCCTTGAGGTTTATCAAAAAATATTTGGTGGTTGTGTTGATAAATTTTGAGGAACCCAAGCTGGAAGTTGAACATGTAATTTTAGGTGAAAGGGAAAAATTTCTAGCAAGAGATTGAAGGAGATTCTCTTCCATTTCTATATACCTTACAACCAATTGTGTGTATGGCTATTCTTAATTGAGTTATGGGACTGAATCAGACCTGTTTCTTAGGTGCATAAGGAAAGGAATTGATGTTCTTGTTTTGTTAAGAGGAAGCGGGAAAAGAGTATAGTATCTTTGTCAAATCAGAAGTCTCTGATATTTTGGTTGTTTTGATCTGCATACTTGGAGTTAGTAGCTCTAATTGGTATGGTTCGAAATCTTGAATTTAATACAACTTTCATGAAGAAATCGTGAGTAGAAAATGTCTAGAAGATGTCTTAAATATCAGATTAAATTTATTGTGCAGCAGGAAATCCGAATCTGAAAACAGCAGAAGTCTGTTTTGAGGAAAGTAGCTTTCGAGGTACTTCTGAAAAAATCCGTATTGAATTTCAATTTCATGTCTTCATATGATTTTTAGAGGGTTCAAAAAGGAAGAGTTTGGTATACATTACATTATTTTTGGATAAGTAATGAAGAAGTTATGGCTGTCTGAATACAGGGCAGAAAATCAGAAAATGCTGGAAAATTTAAAAGTGTATTTTCTTGCAAGTTTTAAGGTTAAAAATCATGAGCTCGAGGTTCTAATGGTTGAGTTGGTTTGTTTGACAGGCCAAGAGAAAATAGGTCAAGTTTACAAGCCAAGATTCTAATTCTAATACTGTGAGTGACTCAATCTTAGAACTATGTTTGGCCTATGTTTTCCTTCAAAAACATATTTGTTGATCATTGAATTTTGTTTGAACTATTTATGTATAGCTTCATGAAGTTTCTAACATAAGGTTCATGATGGAGCCTAAGCATGCTTTGAATTAGTTGTAACTATAAATCCAAGTATGGAAACTAAATTATGAAAGTATGCTTTCCTTTAGAGAATTTTTTGTGTAAATCCACTTGGGAACATGTTTAGATGATAATATGAAAATGTCAGGAAATTGTTGTATGTGTTATAAAGACATGATTTCCATGGTAAACAAGTTATGCCCTTGATCATGGTTAACCCCTAATACTGAAGGACATTCGAGAAGGTATTTAGGGGGGAATGAATCATAATTTCCCGATACTGAAGGACAATGAGAAGGTATTCGGGTAGTAAATGGTCTTGCCTTAATAGTGAAGGACATAGAGAAGGTATTAGGGAAAACCAAAGGGCCAAAGGTATTCCACGTGCACGTGAGAGAGGTATGAACCTTATTGGTACAAATGTAACTCTACCACCTCTATGGTTCGAAAGTGGTATCATGCTATGTGTTTTATTGTTATGAGCTTCTACATTATTGATCTATCTACACTCAATATAATACTACATTATGAGTTATGTGCTATGCATAAGTGGTGACTTAAACCTGTAAATTGGAAGCATGGTTTGTTTATGTTAAGCTATTTTCTACTTATAATCTGCCATTATTATGCTTCACCTTTGAGCTTATAATAGACACTCACTGAGCTTCCTAGCTCACGTTTTCTTTATGTCTACTCTTCCTGCAGTGCATTTGACGAGTTTCAGTGCTTAGCCTTCACAAGACCTATTTGCCACCACGCCATTTAGCTCCTTGTATATACACTTTCTTTGTATATGGTTTGTAGTGAGAACATATTAGATGGGTTGTAATAAACTTGGAAACTTTATGACTATCTAAAGAACATAGTAAAGGAAGTGAATGTGTTTCATATATAAGTGTATATCAGTGCTTAACTTTGCTTATTCAAACATGATGTGTTACGTCTATTTTAAGTTAAGTCTTGGGTTAGTCAAGGAAAGCCAACAAGAGGTTTTGTTATCTTTGTCTTTGCATCTCTTCCTAGGTTAGGCAAGTAAGCTGGGACGGGGTGTGACACAGCTAAACCCATATAACAGTCAGGCTGTATCACAACCCTCCCACTACGTCGAGGCATACTCAACTCTTTAGATGAACCCTCTTGAGTAGACAAACTAGTATCAACAACTCTTGTTGACGTACTAGTGTTCTTATGAGCAACCTTTGCTATTGTTCTGTCTAACTCACTCAACACTACCTTACTTTTTGGTTTGTGGTCCCTTATGTGGTCCTCCTCCAAGAAAGTGGCATTTGTCGACACAAAGACCTTATCTTCCTTAGGACCATAGAATAAACCACCTATTATTTCTTTTTGGTATCCTACGAATAGGCACAACTTTGAACGTGAGAATCCAACTTCTTTGGATTTGTCACAAGTACATGTGCTGGACAACCCCATATTATGAAGTGACATAAACTACCTTAACGTCCTTTTCAGAGTTCAAAAGGTGTTTTAGAAACACTTTTGGAGGGCACACTATTCAAAATGAATACTGCAGTCTCCACTGCATAACCCCAAAAGGAACTAGAGAGATGAGCATAACTCATCATTGATCGAACCATGTCCAACAAGGTTCTATTTCTCCTTTCCGATACACCGCTTTCTTTGTGGTGTGCGGGAGTCGAGAGTTGGGATGTAATTCCATGTTCTATCATATAGTTCTGGAATTTTAAATCCATGTACTCTCCACCTTGATCCGATCGGAGTGTTTTACCTCTTTTACCTAGTTGATTTTCAACCTCAATCTTGAATTTCTTGAACTATTCAAGTGCTTCAGACTTGTGGTGCATTAGGTAAATATGCCCATATCTGGAATAATCATCTATGAAAGAGATGAAATATTCATATCCTCCTCTGGCTTTGACATTCATCGGACCACAAAGGTCTGAATGTATAAGCTTTAGAGGATCTTTGGCTCTATAACCTTTTCCACTAAAAGTTCTTTTAGTCATTTTGCCTTCTAGGCATGATTCACATACTTGCAAGGAATTTTCTTCTAACTCGTTTAGAAGTCCGTTCTTTACCAATCTCTCAATCCTATTGAGATTAATGTGACCCAATCTTAGATGCCAAAGATGAGCATTTTAGGAGAAATTAGTTCATGTACTTGGAATTTTGTAAAATTCACTTGTTAAAACTATTTTAACTGAATTAAACCATTTGCAAATAATTCTCAAGAAGAGAAACACATAGTACAATACTTTCCAAATAATTGTGCGTTTGCAGTTTTAAATAATTCAGTGTTCAAAACCATTTTGACTGAATTAGGCCTTAAAACATACAATCCATTTTCTAAAGAAGCTGAACATATTTCTAAACCTTTCTTCAAAATAAAAACTTTATTCATAGAAAAGAAAACAGAAATACATTGTTCAATAAGGCAAGAAATGGAAATAAGGTTTCTAGTAAACCACAGTATCACTAATATATTGTCCAACAATACATATTTCTTGCCAAAATAAAGCTTCATCGTGCCTACTACTATAGCTGAGACGACTTCTCCATTTCCAACCCGGAGCGTTATCTCTCCATGTTGTATTTCTTTGCCAGAATCAATTTCGTAAAAGAAGAGCAAACATGATTAGTGGCGCTGAATCAAGTATCCAAGTTGTTTTATCATTATCCACTAAACAAGCTTCTAGGCAAAGTAAATGATATTTACCTTCCTTCTTCTTTTCTCGCAATGTACTTTGGACGATTCGTTTCCAATGCTGTCTTCGTTGCGGTGGAAACACTTTCCTTTGTCAACAACGTCTTTGACTTTTTGCCCCTTCCACGGGCGCAGCTTTGTCACTGTTTCCCTTTACCAACCTTCTTCATGTTCTTCTTCTTACCTCTCGAGTTAGAAGAAGATGAAGCACTGATTTTGTCCCAGAGGTTGAACCTCTGTGATAACTCCTACTGGCAACATTTGTCTCACCTTTCGATCCCTGAATTTTCATCAAAAATTGAAAGGTCTGGAGTTCATTAAGAAGGGAGGTAAGATTAAAAGTAAGCCTTTTCATAACAACATTACTTCTAAACTGCAGGAAACTATCTGGAAGGTCTTCGAATCGAAGTCGACTGGCTCGACTCATCGATGGAAGCACCATTCGACTCTGCGATGTTAAAGTGCACCATCATATCCAGGACATGATCCCGAACAGATGTACCCTCTGACATCCTCGAGTTGAATATGTACTTTAGGGCATTATGTCGGGCTTGTGTGGACTGTTGTCCAAACATACCTAACACAGAATTCATGATTTCCTTGGCGGTAATCATGCCCTCATCCATCGATCATATGCATCACGAACATTTCGTGATGCATTCGAGCCTTGCACCTGAGGACACTCCTCAGTCAACACAAACTTCAGATCATCCACTACAAAAATAGTGTTGAGTTTGTTTTTCCATGTGATGTTCTCTCTTGTTAACTTTTCCGCACCCAATAAGGAAATTATAGAGCTAGACATTTTTGCTGAAAATTTACAAACAAACTTGTATGAGTTTCTTGCTATAACTCTAATCCAATCATGTTTTAGCTAATTATCAAATGATTCCTAGGCCATTTATAATTTGCAATGATACTCCAAAGTTTTAGAATGTACGACACCGTAGGGTAATAAAAAACACTCCTCCTCTGGATCAAGACACTCTTGACCAAAACCTAATACCAGAATAACTCTTATTCCTATAGGTTTTAGTTACCATTTTTTGGTCTGGATACATACACAACTTATGTACCCCGTGAGTGTAACCCTTTGTCTTTAGATCCCAGAGTCTCGGTCCAATAAAATCCGCCGAAGGGAGGACTAGATTGGAAAATAGTCTAAGGAAATCTTTATCCCTTTCAGGTGTCTACTGTGTTAGATCCTTTATGATCAAGCCCCTCAGAGGGATTTGTCAGTCTGGCCAAACTAGCGAGGTGACCATAGTGGTCTAATGGTGTAAACCGACAAAAGAGACCGTAGGTTTTGTTTTCACTAAACTTGCTCCCACTCATTATAAGTATCCTCTCCATTCACCTTGATATTGACTCATACAAATACCATCCGAAGGGGGACGCTCCCGTTTCCGCCACGAGGCCAAGTATGAGTCTCACAGTGTGAACTTCCCGGAGATAGCGTAGGTGGATAAATATGTATCTCATACACTTTTTCCTCCCACTGAATACTTTGAGTCTATAGGAATCCTTCTTAGGGTAAAACCCGGCTAATTGTTTTACCTAAGTCCATCAACATAACTCTTATATTGATAATCAATATAACTCTTATATTGATTTTATCCTAAGTTTGTTAATATAACTCTTTATATTAAACCTAGGATTTCTAGTTTATTAACCCCTTAATAAACCCATCGACGCTTCTTGTAATTTATAAGACTCTCGATTAAATTTCACTCCCAGTCGAGTTCCGTGTAGGAGTGTTAGTTCAAAGTCGACTTAAATACCCCAACCTAGACAGAACTTTCCTTAGACAGAGTTCCTCTTTTAATCATAGCTTATAAATTACGTGGTTCCTAATTCTAATCTAATTAGAACTAGATAACCTAAGGTCTATTATTTCCAAGTTATAAACGTTTTAAAACTAATAATTAACCTTAGGTGACATGCATACTATGTTATAGTGCTTGATCATTCATCACATGAATAATAAGACATTAATAGCATATTCATCTCATGAAAAATAATGCATGTCAATGCTATCCAAAATTAATATAACAACCTTATATTAATTAATCATGACAACTATATAATATAACTCCTTATATTATAAATGATGCATGAAAATGCTTAACCTAAGGTGAGATTTCTAAAATACAAGCATACACTATGCATGGCAATAATTACACAACAATTGCATAATTAAAATAGCAAAAATTAGACCAATTTTGGCACCCTAGAATTAATTTTAATTAATATAATCTAATTATATTAATAAAAATTAAATATATTAAATATATTAAATATATTAAATATAAAACATTTTTATAATTAATATATATGATAAAAAAACGTTTTATGCCCGTTGCTCCTCGCGTGAAACGTATCTGGCGTTGCAACGCTGATAGCAGCGTTGCAACGCTTTTTTTGTCGTCTTCTGCCGAGCGTTGCAATGCTAGAGGCTGCGTTGCAACGCTGCCTCCTCTGCGCGCCTTCTCCCGCAAGCGCGACGTTGCAATGCTGCACACAGACAACAATGTGAATCCACTATTCTTTGCTCGTTTTTGCTCCGTTCTTCTCAGCAACCGCCTTGCCTCGATCGACACGAACTTATAGACTCGATTTACAATTAAAATTTTCCCAAATCACCAGGCCCTTACATTGAACATTTCAATGAAAATTGTAAATCTAAGTGCCAAAATTGAAAACATCTAATTTTGCAAAACCGTTCATACATCTCATGCTAAAAGAGTTAATCCCACCTTGTTCTCTAAAAAGCCAGAACATATATCAAGAACGCAATTGGGCTATGATACAAATTGAAGGGAATCGAAATCCCCACAGCAGAAGTGATTGCGAATCGCGCGCTCTTTATTTAGTTACAACGATAAATTCAAGAACATACAAAACTAGATTAAGCATAAAAGTGAAATGGACAGCAAGAATTTACCTTTGAAGAACCTTTCTTCAAGTGTTCCTCTCTCCTGATCCACGATCTCAAAGAACAAGAACTCCAGCGTGCGAGAGACACGACCACCGGATCTTCTCCGTTGTTCTCTAGGTGAGGGAGGAAGGTGTGTTCCCTTTAGGAGATGTGAGGTATTTTGAGAGAGAGATGTTTTTGTTGTCTTGGAACTCTTCCAACAACAACAAAAGAGCTTTTCAAAAACCATTAACCTAGTTGCATCTCATGCAACCATATATATAGAGAAATAGGATGGAAATGACTATCCTACCCCTCATTTAATCTCTCTTTAGTATATAGTTTATATATGAATCTAATTCACATTAAAACTATATATTATTGTTGGGATTTATGCCCTAAACTTGTGTAATTTTGATCAATTAAATAAAGTGTTATTTGTTTTGATAAGATTACAGTCTTGCTTTTATAAATCCAATAAACTAAGCTCCAAGGTTATAACGTTTATCTTGAAATCAGTGTAGAGGACACTATTTGGGTTGACTTCAAGATTATAACCTAAACAGTCTATGGTATAAGAATAAGGTTGGAAACCTCATTCTGGTAACACCATGAATGCGACCCACTTTATAATTAGTACAAATGAGGTAATCCAACTCATTCATGTAGTTGACATGCGAGTGGGGGCATCTGTATGAAGAGTTCATACAAAGTGGATCGCAAATTATTAGTCTAACTTTGTATAACACCGTTAATGAGGATAAGACTAGTAATTTATAGATGGTCATTAGTGACTTGACCTTAATCTGAGCAAGTTAAGAACTCCTGCTTATAGGGGTTTGTCCTTAGACTAGTATGGGTGAGAGTGGCTGTGGCCAGGCTCAATAAGCCTACCTTCTGGGACGAGAACCTTGTAGGTATTTGGGAACTTAAGCTGTGCAAGATGGAATTCACTCATTCCTCACTAAGGAATCGGATAGGTTGTTCCCTTAAGAACTGGAGTCAAGACCTGGAGTCAGTTCTTAAGGGAACAACCTATCTAATTCCTTGGTAGAGGAATGAGTGAATTCCATCTTGCATAGTTAAGTTCCCGACTACCTACGAGGTTCTCGTCACTGAAGAAGGTAGGCTTATTGAGCTCGCACTGTGCCACTCTCACCCATACTAGTCTTAGGACAAACCCTTATAAGCAGGAGTTCTCAACTTGCTCAGGATTTAGGTCGAGTCACTAATGACCATCTATAAATTACTAGTCTTATCCTGTTAACGGTGTTACACTGGTTAGACTAATAATTTGCGATCCTGTCTTATATGAACTCTTCATACAAGATGCCCCCACTCGCATGTCAACTACATGAATGAGTTGGATTACCTCATTTGTACTAATTACAAAGTGGGTCGCATCCATGGTGTTACCAGAATGAGGTTTCCAACCTTATTCTTATACCATAGACTATTTAGGTTATAATCTTGAAGTCAATACAAATAGTGTCCACTACACTGATTTCAAGATAAACGTTATAACCTTGGAGCTTAGTTTATTGGATTCATAAAAGCAAGACTGTAATCTTATCAAAACAAATAACACTTTATTTAATTGATCAAAATTACACAAGTTAAGGGCATAAATCCCAACACCCACTACGTCGAGGCATTCCCAACTCTTGGGAACGAACTTGACTAGACGTGCTAGGATCAACAACACTTGTTGATGTACTAACCCCATCAGCAACTCTTGTTCATGTACTGTCCATTTCGTTTAACACGATTTTGCTTCTAGGCAAATGATCATTGACGTGGTCTTCCTCAAGGAAAGTGGCGTTTGTCGACACAAACACCCTATTTTCCTTAGGATCGAAAAATAGACCACCCCTAGTCTCTTTTGGGTAACCTACGAATAGGCACAATTTTGAATGGGGTTCCAACTTCTTCGGGTTTGACACCAACACGTGGGTCGAGCATCCCCAAATTTAGAAATGGTGTAAACTGCCTTTACGTTCATTCCACAACTCGAAAGGTGTTTCACAAACATGTTTGGATCTATGTCCTAATCTCGTTTGGTTTGTAAATTTACATTTGAAATTAGTGAGAGTTATTTATTTCATCATTTTTTGTCTCGCGAATTTTATAAACTTTGTCCAATAAACTAAGCTCCAGGGTCATTGAATATATGAGAGAACTAGATCTTGAACGATGTGTAGTGGACACACAGGGAGGATCACGTTCGAGTTAATGACTCGAACAGTCTAAAGTATATGGATAGGGTTGGAGACCTAATCCTTGATACATTGTGGATGCGACCCTCTTTGAATTAAGATACAAACGAGGTGATCTGACTTGTTCATGTGGTTGACATGCGAGTGGGGGCATCCTGTACAATGAGATTGTACAAGACCGAACCGTAAATTATTAGACCTACTGGTGCAACACCGTTAACAGTATGGACTAATAGATGACCATTAGTGACTCCACTTGAATCCTAAGCGTGTTACGCACTTCTGTCTGTAGGGGTCTGTCCGTTGACTAGTATGGGTGAGGATGGTCACAATTACTCGCCCAATATGCCTAACTTCTTAGGGACAGGACCAAATAGGGAGTTGGGAACTTAACTACGCGAGATGGAATTCATTCGTTCCCGCCTGTAGGGAAACTAGAGGGGTTGTTCCCTTAAGTGCTTTGTCCAGGGCTTGGATAACGGTCGCCAACCGTCTCACTGGCCCGAGAGGGGTGTTGCGTATAGTTGGACCATTACAACGTTTTTTTTTTCACTAGAAGAGTAGTGGAGACTTAAGGAGGAAGAAGTAGACACAGGGGTAAAACGGTAATTTGACCCAGCTGTGACTACGAACAACTTGTGAAGGGTCGACTCATGGTATTGGATACATCAATGGACACAACTTGTCCTACAGTGATGAGAGTGTTACCGGGCTTTAGTGGAGTGTTACCGTAGCTAATGAATGTTGAATAACCGGGTCAAAGAGTTTGACAAGTTAGTCTCGGATCACTAGAGCTCGTCACGTGTAGGTCCATTAGGTCCCTCGGTTGGCTCAAACTTGATTAATAGAAGGTTTACATTTTTTGTGTGAATTTGAAGTGTTCAAGTTCACTAAAGGGTAAGTATGTCATTTATATGAGATATGAATGATATATTATATAGTTTAATGTGCATGAGATTCATAAAAAACTATAGGTTAGCCTAATTGTTGAATTAGGGCTAACTTTGAGAAATTAGATTGAGAGAAATTAAATTGAATGTGATTCAATTAAAAATCCACAATTATACAAATGTGATTTGTAAAATGAGATATGAGATATCTTATAATGTGTGGTTATGCAAATATGATTTGCATAACCTATTGTTGTGGTAAAATTGTAAATAGATGGAGACTTCAACTCCACCTATCACCATTATTTAAACCCCTTTGTAAGAAGGGGAAGTATGTCATTTGTTCATTTTTTGAATTCTCATCAAAAGTAGCAAGTTGAATTTCTCCCTCAAAGCTCTCTTTCAAATTCTCCTCCCAAAACCAAAGGATCTGACCATCCTCCTTCTACCTAAGGAAGAACAACCGAGTAACCAAGTGGAGATTTCTGGTTCGTTGTTCGTGTGACGAGATCGAGATCGTTGAGAACGAGTACACGATGAGTTCGTTATCTAAGAAAGGAAAGCTTGAAGACCGTCTTCAACAAGTAAGTAACTTTAACTTGTGAATTTTCATTTCTAGCAAGCATGTTTAACCTATACTATTAGATAGTTTAATTTTAAGAAATCTAATTGCACAATGATACCACGACGATTAGATCATGTTCCACAGCGCGGGGATCTTCATTCCCTTCAAAACACTCTTCAACAGAACGTTGTTCAAAATATAAACCATAGTCTCCACTACGTAACCCCAAAAAGAATCAGGGAGACGAGCATAACTCATCATCAACTGAACCATATCCAACAGGGTTTTGTTTCTCCTTTCCGATACACCATTCTGCTGTGGCATACCAGGTGCTGAGAGTTGGGACGTTATTCTGTGGTCTATCATATAGTCCTAGAATTCGTTGTCCATATACTCTCCACCTTGATCCGATCTAAGTATTTTTATCGTTTTACCTAACAGGTTCCCAACCTCAGTCTTGTACTCCTTGAACTTTTCAAGAGTTTCAGACTTCCTATGCATTAGGTAAATATACCCATACCTTGAATAATCATCTATAAAAGATACAAAGTATTCGTAACAACCTCGTGCTTTAACACTCATCAGACCACAAACGTCAGAATGTATAAGCTAAAGGGGCTCTTTGGCTCTATACCCTTTTCCACTAAAAGGACGATTGGTCATTTTGCCTTCGAGGCATGAGTCACACACCGGTAAAGAGTTTTCTTCCAACTCGCTTAGAAGTCCACTCTTCACTAGTCTCTCAATCCTATTGAGATTAATGTGGCCTAACCTTAGATGCCAAAGATGGGCATTTTCTTTTGGAGAAACTTTTACTCTTTTAGTTCGTGTTTCTATTGTTTTTAATAATTCAGTGTTCAAGACGCTTTTGACCGAATTTGGTTTCAAAACATACAAATTATACTTAAGTGAAACAAAACAAATCAAGTTTCTATTTCAGGAAATAAACGCTTTATTACCACTAAATGAAACGGAAATACAATGTTCAAACAGGCAGGAAATAGAAACGAGGTTTCTAGTAAACCCTGGAACTATTTACAAATTATCTAATAAAATGTAATTCCTGGTGAAAAAGATCTTCCCTTTATCGATCGCTGCAGCAAAGACTATCTCCCCGGATCCAACCCCTAGAGTCACCTCACCCTCTCGCAGCTGCTGCCAGGAACTAATTCCCTAAAAAGAAGAACAAACGTGGTTAGTGGCGCCTGAATCCAATATCCAGGAACAGTCATTACTCTCCACTAAACAAGTTTCAGTTACTAGTAAATCACATTTACCTGTATTCTTCCTCTCGGCAAGGAACTTGGGACAGTTTTGCTTCCAGTGGTCGTCCCCATTGCATTCGAATCACTTTCCTTTCTCTATAACTTCCTTGACCTTTTTGCCATTTTGGGCGGCAGCTCGGTCAGCTTTACCCTTCTTCATCTTCCTCTTCCCTTTCGGGCGACAAGGAGCCACAGATTTTGTCCCAGAGGTCGAACCCCTGTGATAGGACCTGTAGGCAACATTTTCCTCAGTTTTCGGTGTCCTAATCCTCATCAAGGAGTGGAAGTTTTGTAGCTCATTCAGAAGGGTGGTCAGTGTGTGGCTAATCTTGTTCATAACAGCGTTGCTACGAAACTTAAGGAAACTCTTCGGAAGTGGATCATCATGTCTAGAACTCGTTCACAGACAGACGTCCCTTCTTTCATCCGGGCGTTGAAGACGTGTTTGAGCGAGTCGTGCCAGACTTGAAAGGACGGTTGTCCAAACATATCCTGTAGAGACTCCATGATCTCCATAGCGGTGACCATTAGTTCATGCTTCTTTGCCAGTAGTTTAGACAAGCTGGCAATTATGTAGACCTTGGCCTTTTCATTGGCTCTCATCCACCGATCGTATGCATCACGAACACTTCGTGATGTAGTCGAGCTCGATAACTGAGGACATTCCTCAGTAAGCACGAACTTAAGGTCGTCGGTTACAAGTATCGTGTTTATATTGTTCTGTCATGTTTGGAAGTTTTCTCCCACTAATTTATCGGAAGCTAGTAATGCTATTATCGAGCTAGATATTTTGCTGAAAAAATCAAATTAAAAATTTGTGTTAGTCTCGCAAAAAACTTTGTGAAATCCAATCATGTTTTAGCAAAATTCAAGCCTATGATCCCTAGGTCATATAAAATTTGCAATGATATCCTAAAGGTTAGAATGACCGCCACCGAAAGGTGAACATAAACACTTCTCTTCTAGGACGAGACTATCTCGACCAGACCCTAATCCTAGAAAAACTCTTATTCCATTAGGCGTCCAGTTACCATTTTTCGGTCTAATCCATTAACTCTTAATGAACACCGTGAGTGTCACCCTCAAGCTTTAAGTTTCCAAGTATCCATCCAAACCATAGCCATAGAAGGGTGAACCAAGAAGGAAAACCAACAAGAAATTTGTATCCCTTTCGAGAATTCACGGTGTTCCGACTACTATGATCAAGGCCCTCCGACGGGATTGTCTGGTCTAGACCAAACTAGCAGGCGGATCATAGGGGTCTCACGGTGTGAATCGAAAGAAGAGTCGTGGGTCCCATTTTTACAGGTCCTGCTCCCACTCACTATAAGTACTCTCTCCATCCACTATGATAATGATCCATACAAATACCATCCGAAGGGGGACGCTCCAATTTGCGCCACGAGGCCGAGTATGGATCTCACGGTGGGGAATTTAACAGAGATTTGTGGTCGAAAAATCAAATGTATCTTATGCACTTTATTTCCTCCCACTCAGCACTTTATATTAATCAGGATTGACCTAGATAAACCGGCTAAAATTTACCTAAGTCTACCAATATAACCCTTATATTAATTTAGCCTAAGTTTATAATCACATTATTAACTTAGGTCTATGTGAGTAAATTAATTAACTCTTAATTAATGACACTCACGAGAATATAACCTAAGAATCTCCGGACCGAATTCACTCCCAGGGCGATTTCCAGGTAGGGGTGTTCCACAAAGCGTCTTCTTAAATACCCCAGCCTTAGACAAAACCTTCCTTAGACAGAGTTACTTATCAGTCACCATTCAAAGGTCATATTTTGATTTCCTAATTCTAATCTTATTAGAACTAGAAAACTTAAGTCTAATTATTCAAGTTCTAAACTATTTAAAACTAATAATTAACTTAGGATACGTGCATTTCTATGTTATAGTGCTTGATCATTCATCACATGAATAACTTTATACTATAACATACATTCATCACATGAATTAAATGCGAGAGCATGCTTTTAATATAATAATATAACTCTTATATTAAATAAATTAAAAACATGCTTTAAAATTATATTATAACACTTATAATATAACCTATCATGCATACTATATATTATAACACTTATAATATAACATGATGCATGAAATGTTTAACCTAAGGTGGGATTTTAAATCTATATGACATACATTATGCACATAGAAATAATTAATTCATACATCTCATGCATAGAATAATTAAATAACAAGAATTGGACAGGTTTGGGCACTTAGGGGCATTAAATAGATTAATTAACATTAATATAAAAATTATATTAATATTAATTAATATATTTAATTAAAAGAAATAAATAATTACATTTGTAAACCAGAGATCATTCTTCGGAATTCAAGAAAAAAAAGGTTAATGTATTATGGTTGGATTTGTTATGAAAAGAAAAGAAAAGAAAAGAAAAGAAAGGAAAAAGGAAAATGATGAAAAAGGGAAAGTGGGAGGTGGGACCCCCACCATTGTTTTCTTTTTAAAAACACTTCCTCCAACGATCTTCTTCTTCATTTATCAAAAGAAAGGTAAGGGTTTCGTGGAAGAAGCTTAAAGGAAGAGGAAGAAGGAGACTTTGGAGCTGGAATTGCAGAAGAGAGGGAGGAGAACTCAAAGTTTGATTATATAGCAGCAAGGTGATCAACTCAACCCTGTTCTGGTTTTCTGTTCATCTCGAGCTCCACAGGAAGAGGTAAAAGTTGAGGTTTAGTTTTCTTGAAAGCTAATTCATTTTTTAACGAAGTTCGTGAAGGATTCTTGAGCCAATCTGACCTTAAGTTGTTGTTTTATGAAGAGGAAGGCAAAAGACAGAAATTTACTATCAAATCCGAGAAGTCTCTGGTTTTTTGGTTGTTCTGATCTGTATACTTGGAGTTAGAAGCTCTAATTTGTATGATTCGCAAGGTTATTGAATTTCCTACAACTTTCATGAAGAAATCGTGAGTAGAAAATGTCTAGAAGATGTTTTAAATATCAAGTTAAATTTATTGTGCAGCAGGAAATCTGAATCTGGAAACAGCAGAAGTTAGTTCTCTGGGAAAGAAGCTTTCGAGGTATTTTTGAACAAATCCGTTGAGAATCTCAATTTCATGTCTTCATATGATTTTTAGAGGGTTCAAAAAGGAAGAGTTTGGAATAAATTACATTATTTTTGGATAAGTAATGAAGAAGTTATGGCTGTCTGCAAACAGGGCATAAAATCTAAAAATGCTGGAAATTCTGAAACTGTGTTTTCTTGTAATGTTAAGGTTAAAAAGCATGAGCTCGAGGTTCTAATGGTTGAATTTGGTTTGTTTGACAGGCCAAGAGCAAATAGGTCGAGTGTACGAGCCAAGGTTCTAGTTTTAATACTGTGAGTGACAAAACGAACTTCAAAAGTGTTTATATGCTTGAATTATGTTTTAGGAAATGCAAGTTTTGCTAGAATGAAAGTTTTCAATGCTTTATGCTTTCTTTTTGAACACATGTTTATGAGTATTCATATTTTCCTAGAAATGTTTTCAAGTATTCATTGTGAGCCTAAATGTCTCGATGAAATTTATATATGAGCATATGTTCTTGATGGTCGAAATTTATGGAAATGTAATGATTTCAAGCAAGTATGTACTAGCAAGTATGATTTAAAGATTTTCAGTTTTATGAACAAGCTGAGTAAGCTTGAGTTTTATGAAAGAAAAGATAAGCCGGCATGTTAAAATGTTTTTATGATGTTCTCTGAGATATTGAGCCCGAGGCTATATGGTACCGTGTGCACACAGGTCATTTCTGTTGTCAACGTTGAGTGTACTCCGTGACAACAGCGTTGTCGTGAGTGTTGGGCGGGCCCCACTACGACAAAGACGATGGGAGTGTTGGGCGGGCTCCACTACATCGTAGAATAAGCGTTGGTTGTCTCTGGCGTGCCCTACACAGCGTAGATTGTGACATGTTTTAAAAAGAGTTTATATCATTTACATGCCTTACGAGATTTTAACGATATACTTGCTGGTTTTCATGAAAAGCTATTATGATTACACAGTTACTTTTAACATTTGATTACAGATGCATATGCTCATAGATGGCCAGGTGATATGATTTACGAGTTAATAGTTTTCTTTTAAACTCAAGTAACTCACTGAGCTTCATAGCTCATTCTTTAAGTGTTTTTCCCACTTTTCAGGTAGAGATCGAGCTCCCGGTGCCTGAAAACCTGCCATAGTCTGCTGGAAGCTTCAGAAGTTTGATTTGTTGTACGTGGGTGGACTTGTATAGAAAGTTTATATGTATAGAAGAAGGACTATGAAGTTATGTTTATGTGTACACTCTAGGTTGTGGTTGTGTAAACCATGGTTGGGTATGTTTTTGGTTGTGATGTTCACATACGTTTCAGTTTTCCCGAGAGTCTTAAGTAGGGTTACTCCTTACGTAGGTTACGTAATTGTCAATATTCCGCTGTGTTATGTTTAAAATATTTCTTATACAAGTATAGTATGCTTATCAGGTAAAGCAGGGTCAACAGGTATCGTTAGAGAGGTGAACGATGACTCTTGGCTTCACGCCGTCTGTCGGGCTAAGTTAGCAGGTAGTTTGGGAGGGGGTGTGACAACTTGGTATCAGAGCAGTTAGCTCCATGGGAATGAGACAGAGCAAGTTAGCTCTAGAAGAAACTTAAAAGTAAATAGCAAGTTATTGAGCTAGTTCAATAGAACTAGCAGAGCATGATCCAAGTAAGGATAATAGTAAGTCAAGTCAGGACTAAAATGTGAATACAAGTCTAGAATTGTGCATTTGAGGGTATTCATTATATGTCTAGTATGTTGATATGTTAGAGAAGTCATGCCACCACGTACTAGCAGACGATGCAGGCAGGATCAGGATGGGACGCAGGATCCTACCCAAGCCCACTATGAGAGGGGATCTAGTGCCCCGAGAGTCCAGATAGGGGCCAGAATTAAGCAGCATGCTAATTCCTCACAGGAGGTAGGTAAGTCATAGAGAGCAGAGCTATGTGATTCAGACAAGACATATAGAATAGATCACCTAAAAGAATTAGGAGCCACGGTGTTTGAGGGTTCCAAAGAATCCAGCTGAAGCTGAGGTTTGGCTGAATAAGCTTGATAAATGTTTTGATGTGATGAGTTGCTCTGAGGAGCGAAATGTTAAGTTTGCCACATTCTTGCTGCTAAAGAAGGCAGAAGGATGATGGAAATCGATGTTAGCCAGTTGTAGTGATGCACGTACTTTACACTAGCAAACTTTCAGAAGTATATTTGAAGATAAATATTACCCTAGCACGTACCGAGAGACAAAGAGGGATGAATTTTTAGAACTGAAACAGGGGACACTTTGGTGGTGAGTATGAGAGAAGATATACCGAGTTTTCGCGGTATGTTGATGTGATCGTGGCATCCGAGAGAGTGACAGTGTCGAAGATTTGAAAAGAGGTTACGACACGAGATACGCACTCCCGATTCATGACCATTGTTAAGTGGATTGATTTTTTCCGGTGGTAGAGAGAGCGCTCTACGTGTTGAGCGAGTATATAGCAGAGGCGCAATCAGTAGTGAAGCCTAGTTGTGGGGCTTCGACAACAAACAGTTTCCAAGGTCGTGAGCAGCGGAGGTTCACACTTGGAGTAAATGTTTCCCAGTCAATATGACTTTAAGGATCGAGCTAGTAGCCGGGCATCGAGGTAGATGAATGTGGGTAGTGCCTATCAGAGGTAGAGTTAAAGAGGACCTAGTTAGTTTGTTTGATTGGCAGCAAGTTGCAGCGAGGGCAAGAGTCTATTGCCAGTATAGTAAGGAAAACTCCATGTGTGATTTGTTGCAAGAATCATCAAGGTCATTGTCTTGTGAGTGTTGGTATGTGCTACCAGTGCGGACAACCCGGACATGTCAAGAGGGATTGTCCATAGCTATGGACAACCGCACAGAGGGACTAGGGAGTTGAGTCCTAGACAGTTGAGCAACCAAGAGTTTCAGTAGCTACAAGAGAGGGCACCAACGGTGCCAGACTAAAGAGAATTGTAGGGAGACCCAGGCAACACGGAAAGGTCACGCTATGACTCGAAGAAGAAGCGAGAAGATGCATCATATGTCATTACTGGTACGATTAGTATTTGTAATGTACCTGCACCTGTTTTAATAGAACTAGGTGCTACACATTTCTTTGTTTTTAGTATGTTATTGACTAAGTTGAATGGAAAGCTAGAACCTTTATGTAAAAGGTTAGTTATATACACTCTAGTTGGTGATGTGTTACTAGTCAATGCAAAGTGTCATGGATCGTGAGGTCTTAGTAAAGAGTCTCAATATGTTAGTGGATCTTCTTCCACTAGACTTGCAGGTGTGAGATGCAATCTTAAGGATGGATTTCATATTTACTCATTATGCTTCCAGAGATTGCCATAGAAAGGAAGTTGTTTTCAAGAAATCAGGATTAGCTGAAGTGGTTTTATGGGATGAAAGAAAGATTATCCCTACGAGTTTGTTTTCAGCATAAAAAGTTGAGAAGTTATTGAGGAAAGGTTGCACGGGGTTCTTGCACATGTAGTAGAGGTGCAGGAGGAAAAACTAAAACCAAACAATGTTCTTGTTGTGAATGAATTTCTTGATGTTTTTTCCAACAGATCTATCAGGGGTTGCCACCTGATAGGGAAGTAGAGTTCACTATTGAATTGCTACCAGAAACAACACCTATTTCGCAAGCGCCGTATAGAATGGCTCCAAGTGAACTCAAGGAGCTAAAGATGTAATTACAAGAATTAGTTGATAAGGGATACATCAGACCTAGTGTATCGCCTTGGGGAGCTCTAGTGTTATTTGTGAAGAAGAAAGATGGTACCCTTAGTTTATGCATTTATTATTCACAGTTAAACAAAGTCACGATACGTAACAAGTATCCTTTACCCTGAATAGATGACTTGTTTGACCAGTTAAGAGGTGCATCGGTGTTTTGTAAGATTGATTTAAGATCAGGATATCATCAGTTAAAGGTCAGAGAATCAGACATTCCTAAGACATTATTCAGAATGAGGTACGAGCATTATGAGTGTTTAGTAATGCCATTCGGTTTAACAATGCACTAGCAGTTTTCATGGACCCTATGGACAGGTTTTCCACCAGTATTTGGATAAGTTTGTGATAGTATTCAATGATGATATACTAGTTTATTCGGTTGACAGGAAAGCCCACGAGGAACACATGAGTATTATTCTACAAACACTACGCGATAAACAGTTGTACGCTAAATTCACCAAATGTGAATTTTGGTTGAATCAGGTAGTGTTTGGGGTAAGTTGTTTCAACAAATGGAGTTTGTATGGATCCGCATAAAGGTAAAAACTATGGTCAACTTAGAGAGACCAGCTAATGTTACAGAGGTACGTAGTTACCTAAGCTTGGCAGGATACTGCAGATGATTTGTTGAGAACTTCTCACGATTAGTATTACCCTTAATAGTTTTAACAAGGAGGAATGTTAAGCTTGAATGGTTAGATAAGTGTGAATAGAGTTTTTCAGGAGCTGGAAACAAGGTTGATGACAGTACCTATTCTAACACTTCTTGTAACGGGAAAAGAATATGTGATTTACTTTTATGCTTCAGGACAAGTATTAGGGTGTGTGTTCCTGCAAGAAGGAAAAGTAATAGCTTATGTGTTAAAGCAATTGAAAAGCAAGAGTGTAATTACCCTACCCACGATCTTGAGTTAGCAGCAGTTGTTCTAGCAATGAAGATCTGGAGACATTACTCGTTTGGTGAGAGGTGTCATATTTTTTTTTACAAATCATAAGAGTCTGAAGTATATCTTTGATCAAAGAAAGTTTATTATGAGACAAAGAAGATAGTTAGAACAAATTAAAGATTATGATTGTACCATAGAATACCATCCTGGTAAGGTGAACGTGGTAGCAGATGCATTGAGCAGGAAGTCAAGACTTCCTAAGGATGCCTTGTGTGGTATTCGAGCAACATTTTTATGTACTCTAAGGGATTCTAAGGCAGTTGTAACTATAGAGAATTCAGGGGGTCTTTTAGTTTAATTTCAGATCAGGCCTTCACTGTGAATGTGAGATTGTGAGAAGACAATCAGAGAATAGTAACTTATGAGAAAATGTTTGAAATGTCTAAACAGGGCCCAGAGGCATAATTTAAAATGAGAACAGATGGAACCATAGTTCAGCAGAGAAGATTATGTGTCCCGAGTATTAGTGAGCCTAAAGATGTTATTCTAGAGGAACCTCACAATTCGACTCACGCTATGCATCCAGAAGCACCAAGATGTGTAAAAGCGTGAAGGGGACTTATTGGTGGCACAGGATGAAGCGGAAGATAGCGACTATGTTGATAGATGTTTGATCTGCCAACAGGTTAAACCAGTTGGACAGAAGCAAGAAAGACTCCTTAACCCATTGCCAGTGTCGGAATGGAAATGGGAGCATATCACTATGGATTTTCCTGTTTAGATTACCACGTACTTCAAGGGGACATAATGGTATGTGGTAATTGTGGATAGACTCACTAAGACAACATGGTTTATACCGATTAAAGTGACGTCTATGCTTGATCACTAGCTAAGTCAGCACGCGTCGACAAAATTGTGAGTCAGTACGGAGTGCCAGTGTCCATAGTTTCAGATAGAGATCCGAGATTTACTTCTATGTTTTGGCCTAGCTTACAGAAAGCTATGGGGGACAAAGCTGAGTTTTAGTACAGCGCTCCATCCTCAGATAAATGGTCAGTCAAAAAGGACCATCCAGACCCTGGAAGACATGTTGAGAGCATGTGTCCTTCAAGTTAAGGGAAGTTGGGATACATACCTATCACTTATGGAGTTCGCTTACAATAACAGTTATCAGTCAAGTATTGGCATGGCACCATTTGAGGCTCTGTATGGAAGGCCATGTAGAACGCCCATATGTTGGAATGAACTAGGAGAGCGGAAGCTAATCGGTCCTCAGTTGGTGCAAGTTACGACAGATAATATTAAGGTAATCAAGGAGAATTCGAGGGTAGCTCAAGACCGTCAGAAGAGTTATGTAGATAAGCGACGAAAGGACTCAGAATTCCAAGTCGGAGATCAAGTATTTCTTGAAATTATCTCTGTGGCCAGGTGACCTTCGCTTTGGCAAGAAAGGTAAACTAAGCCCTAGGTATATTTGTCCTTATCAAGTAACGGGACAAATTGGGCCAGCAGCCTACAAACTGGAGTTGGCAGCAGAACTATCTCGAGTACATGATGTTTTTCAGGTGTCCATGTTGAGAAAGTATATTCTAGATCCGACACATGTGCTGCAAGCATAACCCGTTGAGCTGAAAGAAGACATGAGTTACGTAGATGATGCAATTTAAATCCTCGACATGAAAGAACAAGTTTTAAGAAACAAGACGTTTCCACTTGTGAAGGTTCGTTGGAGGCATCACGGAGTGGAGGAGGCAACCTGGGAGTTAGAAGACCAAATGAGGAGGAAGTACTCGACGATTTTCACTCAAAGACTGCTAAATTTCGAGGACGAAATTTCTTAAGGGGGAGGTAAGTTGTAAACCCGAGATCATTCTTCGGAATTCAAGAATGAAAAGGTTAATGTATAATGGTTGGATTTGTTATGAAAAGAAAAGAAAAGAAAAGAAAAGGAAAGGAAAAAGGAAAAGGATGAAAAAGGGAAAGTGGGTGGTGGGACCCCCACCATTGTTTTCTTTTTAAAAACACTTCCTCCATCGATCTTCTTCTTCATTTATCAAAAGAAAGGTAAGGGTTTCGTGGGAGAAGCTTAAAGGAAGAGGAAGAAGGAGATTTTGGAGCTGGAATTGCAGAAGAGAGGGAGGAGAACTCAAAGTTTGATTATATAGCAACAAGGTGATCAACTCAATCCTGTTCTGGTTTTCTGTTCAACTCGAGCTCCACAAGAAGAGGTAAGAGTTGAGGTTTGGTTTTCTTGAAAGCTAATTAATTTTTGAACAAAGTTCGTGAAGGATGCTTGAGCCAATTCTGACCTTAAGTTGTTGTTTTATGAAGAGGAAGGCAGAAGACAGAAATTTGCTGTGAAATCCGAGAAGTCTCTGGTTTTTTGGTTGTTCTGATCTGTATACTTGGAGTTAGAAGCTCTAATTTGTATGGTTCGCAAGATTATTGAATTTCCTACAACTTTCATGAAGAAATCGTGAGTAGAAAATGTCTAGAAGATGTTTTAAATATCAGGTTATATTTATTGTGCAACAGGAAATCTGAATCTGGAAACAGCAGAAGTTAGTTCTCTGGGAAAGAAGCTTTCGAGGTATTTTTGAACAAATCCGTTGAGAATCTCAATTTCATATCTTCATATGATTTTTAGAGGGTTCAAAAAGGAAGAGTTTGGAATAAATTACATTATTTTTAGATAAGTAATGAAGAAGTTATGGCTATCTGCAAACAGGGCATAAAATCTGAAAATGCTGGAAATTTTGAAACTGTGTTTTCTTGTAATGTTAAGGTTAAAAAGCATGAGCTCGAGGTTCTAATGGTTGAAATTTGGTTTGTTTGACAGGCCAAGAGCAAATAGGTCGAGTGTACGGGCCAAGGTTCTAGTTTTAATACTGTGAGTGACAAAACGAACTTCAAAAGTGTTTATATGCTTGAATTATGTTTTAGGAAATGCAAGTTTTGCTATAATGAAAGTTTTCAATGCTTTATGCTTTCTTTTTTAACACATGTTGATGAGTATTCATGTTTCCTAGAAATGTTTTCAAGTATTCATTGTGAGCCTAAATGTCTTGATGAAATTTATATATGAGCATATGTTCTTGATGGTCGAAATTTATGGAAATGTAATGATTTCAAGCAAGTATGTACTAGCAAGTATGATTTAAAGATTTTCAGTTTTATGAACAAGCTGAGTAAGCTTGAGTTTTATGAAAGAAAAGATAGGTCGGCATGTTAAAATGTTTTTATGATGTTCTATGAGATATTGAGCCTGAGGCTATATGGTACCGTGTGTGCACACAGGTCATTTCTGTTGTCGACGTTGAGTGTACTTCGTGACAACAGCGTTGTCGTGAGTGTTGGGCGGGCCCCACTACGACAAAGACGATGGGAGTGCTGGGCGGGCCCCACTACATCGTAGAATAAAGCGTTGGTTTATCTTGGCGTGCCCTACACAACGTAGATTGTGACATGTTTTAAAAAGAGTTTATATCATTTACATGCCTTACGAGATTTTAACGATATACTTGCTGGTTTTCATGAAAAGCTATTATGGTTACACAATTACTTTTAACATTTGATGACAGATGCATATGCTCATATTTGGCCAGGTGATATGATTTACGAGTTAATAGTTTTCTTTTAAACTCAAGTAACTCACTGAGCTTCATAGCTCATTCTTTAAGTGTTTTTCCCACTTTTCAGGTAGAGATCGAGCTCCCGGTGCCTGAAAACCTGCCATAGTCTGCTGGAAGCTTCACAAATTTAATATGTTGTAAGTGGGTGGAGTTGTATAGAAAGTTTATATGTATAGAAGAA
Source organism: Trichosanthes cucumerina (assembly GCA_036507285.1). Classification (NCBI taxonomy): domain Eukaryota; kingdom Viridiplantae; phylum Streptophyta; class Magnoliopsida; order Cucurbitales; family Cucurbitaceae; genus Trichosanthes; species Trichosanthes cucumerina. The sequence goes on along the minus strand of CM071835.1, from coordinate 82,673,931 downwards.
GGACTATGAAGTTATGTTTATGTGTACACTCTAGGTTGTGGTTGTGTAAACCATGGTTGGGTATGTTTTTGGTTGTGATGTTCACATACGTTTCAGTTTTCCCGAGAGTCTTAAGTAGGGTTACTCCTTACGTAGGTTACGTAATTGTCAATATTCCGCTGTGTTATGTTTAAAATGTTTCTTATACAAGTATGGTATGCTTATCAGGTAAAGCAGGGTCAACAGGTATCGTTAGAGAGGTGAACGATGACTCTTGGCTTCACGCCGTCTGCCGGGCTAAGTTAGCAAGTAGTTCGGGAGGGGGTGTGACAACATTTTACAAAAATAATTAAATAAAATAATATACAAAATTGGCACACGTTTCAAGAAATTCTTCACGCCCCACGTCTCGCGCTTGACCTCATGAAGCGCCCACTAACGCTCGCGCGCGTTGTGCGTGAGTGAAGTAAGCGTTAACGTATTTGCATCGACCAGCGTTCCTAACGCCAGCAGCGTTGCAACGCAACACCTTGCGTCGCAACACTATCCTGTAGCGCGCCTTGCTCCCGCGATGACAGCGTTGAGATGCTGAAGAACAGTGTCTCAACGCCATTGACCGAACAACAAGCTCCTCTTACTGTTCATCGTCGTTTCTTGCCCGTTTCCGCTCTGATTTCTTCACATCATCTCATGCCATGAACAACACGAACTTACAGACTGGATTTACATTAAAAATGCCAAAAACATCGGGCCCTTTCATTGATCTCATCAACATTAATGTAAATATAAAACTAGTGCCAAAACAGAAAACGTCCAACTATGCAAACCACAATTTATCACATAAATCGAAGCATTTACCCACCTAATTTTATGAAAATAAATGCACAACGAGAAGCCAACGATTGAGTTTGATACCAATTGAAGGGAATGAAATCCCGCACAGTGGAAGGACGATTGGATCGTCGTGGTATCATTGTGAAATTCATTTTCTTAAAATTAAACTATCACATAGAATTAGGCTAAACATACAAATGAGGAGGAAAACAGTACGAAATTTACTTGTTCAAGAACCTTTCTACACGATTCCTTCCTTCGATCACGAACTCTTCATGTTGTTCTCAACGATCTCGAACTCCTCGTACGAACCAACGAACCAGACACTTCCACTCGATTTCTCAATTGTTCTACGTTTGGTAGAAGGAGAATGGTGGATTCTCTTCTTTGGTGTAGGGAGGAGAGTTTAAATGAGAGAGGTGTTTGAGAGAGAATTGCCAATTGCTTTTTGTGAGAAATCCAAAAATGAGCAATTAACCTTGCCACCCCTTCTTGCAAAGGGGTTTATATAATGGTGATAGGCGGAGTTGAAATCTCCACCTATTTACCATTTTACTACAACCATAGGTTATGCAAATCATACTTGCATAACCACATATAATAAGATATCTTATATCTCATTTTACAAATCACATTTGCATAATTGTGGATTTTAAAATTGAATCACATTCAATTTAATTTCTCTCAATCTAATTTCTCCAAATTAGCCCTAATTCAACAATTAGGCTAACATATAGTTTATTATGAATCTCATTCACATTAAACTATATAATATGCCAATCATATCTCATCTAAATGACATAATTGCCCTATAGTGAACTTGACCACTTCAAATTCACACCAAAAATTTAAACCTTCTATTGATCTAGTTTGAGCCAACCGAGGGACCTAATGGACTTACAGTGACGAGCTCCAATGATCCAAGATTAACCTGTCAAACTCTTTGACCCAGTTAGTCAACATTCATTAGCTACGGTAAAACTACACTAAAGCCTGTAGCTGCACTCTCGCCAGTGTAAGACAAGATGTGTCCACTTATATAACCAATGCCCATGAGTTGACCCTTCACAGATTGTTTGTAGATACTGCTGGGTCAAAGTCCCCACTGCTCCTCTAATGAATAACAACGTTGTAATGGTCAAACCATACACAACACCCCTCTCGGGCTAGTGAGAGGGTGGGCGCCCGTTGTCCAAGTCCTGGAGACAGCCCTTAAGGGAACAATCCCTATAGTTTCCCTAAAGGCGGGAACGAGTGAATTCCATCTTGCGTAGTTGAGTTCCCAGCTCCCTACTTGGTCCTGTCCATGAGAAGATGGGCATATTGGGTGAGTAACTGTGACCACCATCACCTGTACTAGTCAAAGGACATACCCCCACAGGTAGGAGTCCATAACACGCTCAGGATTCAGGTCGAGTCACTAATGGTTATCTATGAAGTTATTAGTCCATACTATTAACGGTGTTACATCAGTAGGTCTAATATTTCACAGTCCGGTCTTGTACAATCTCATTGCACAGGATGCCCCCACTCGTATGTCAACCACATGAACGAGTCAGATCACATCGTTTCTATCTAATACACAGCGGACCGCATCCACAACGTATCCAGGATTAGGTCTCCAACCCTATCCATATACTGTAGACCGTTTGGGTCATTAACGCAAACGTGATCGTCCCTGTGTGTCCACTACACACCGTTCACGTTCTAGTTCTCTCATATATTCAATGACCCTGGAGCTTAGTTTATTGGACAAAGTTTGTAAAATTTGCGAGACACAAAGTGATGAAATAAATAACTCTTATTAATTTCAAATGTTAAATTACAAACAAAATGAGATTAGGGCATACATCCCAAAGGTTTCACACACTCTCCCTCAACCTCCCGAGAAGAATCGAGAAGACCCTTTGGAAGTGTCTTGTCGTTCGATTCGAGGATCGAGTTCGTAGAGATCGTTGGTTCGAAAGGATCGAGATCGAAAAGGAGAAAACATTGAAGAAGAGTTCTTTACGAGGTTAGTAGGTTTATTAATTGTTGTTTTCTTCTCAGTTTTATGAATGTTTAGCCTAGAATTAAGTAGTTTAATTCAATTTTAAGAAACAAATTGCACAACGACACAATGGTGTTTCACGATGTCTTCCGCTACGGGATTTCCGTTCCCTTCAATTGGTATCAGAGCCAATCGTTGGCTAATTCGTTGTGCATTCTGAATTTCTTAAAATTAGGTGGGATTTCCTTAAATTCATGAGATGAATTGTTGGTTTGCATGTTAGATGTTTTCGGTTTTGACACTAGATAGATTTAAATTAATTTCGTTGTTGTGATCAATGTAAGGGCTGGTTGTTTTGGGCATTTTTAATGTAAATTGAGTCTGTAAGTCCGCGTCGTTCGTGGCAAGAGTTGTTGTAAAGAAAACGGATCGAAAACGGGCGAAATCAGTGAATAACAACAAGTATTGGTTGGTTGAATTTCATTGTCGTCACGACGCTGTTATTCGCCGTCGCGACGCCAACCTTGCAGTAGAGAGGTTGTTGCAGTGCTGCGTTGCGACGAAAGGGGTTCTGTTGCAACACCGCAGCGTTGAGAATGCTAGCTTGACGCTGTACACTACAACATTGCAACGTCGCGACAGTGTAGTGGAGCATTTTCGCGAGAATTTCGCGGGGAGTGGCGACGTGGGACATTCAAGGGCAGCAGTTCGAGCCTTAGGTCGTGTAATTGTTTTATTTAATTTCATTTCATTTATGAAATTAAGTTTTAATTAATATTAATATAGATGTTATATTTGATGGATATCGGATCCCCTTGAGCAGCGGAAACGAATTTGGAACCGTAATATGCAAGTTTATTTTGCTTGAAAAAAGTAAAAACCCATACATTGATAAAAACAGAACAAGCATGAAAATCCTAATCTAATTAGACATGGATTAATGCATACAAACATACATAAGTTTAACCATTAAACTAAAAGGAATAGAAATGTTACCTTTGTTGATTTCCACAGGAAACAACAATTCCTGTTTTCTCCAGCAAGACACTACCAACAGAAATCAGTAACTCAGCAACACGACTTCTCTGCTTTCTCCAGCAAGACACTACCAACAGAGAGCACCTTTTATGTCTCAGAGTTCTACTTATACCTCCCTAGGCTGGTAGGGTTCCAACAATTGGAAGGTTTTTGGGAATTAGAGAGTTTGAGAGAGAGAGAGAATTCTATCTTCTGTCTAATTGCAATTCACCAATTGCAAGATGATCCATCGGTTGAACAATCAACCCACTTCTCCATGTTAAGCTATCGATAGGGAGAACGAGAGGGGTAGTGGGAACGTGTCTGGATGACACATTCCCTCATTTTATTATTAAAATAATAAAATATTAATTAAATTATATTTAAAGAAAACAAATTAAATATCATATATTTAATTTGGATTAAATCACATTTAATCAATATGTCCCTCTAACCTATAGTTTTAATGCACATCTAATGCACATTAAATTTAACTTATAGTTTACAAATATGAATCACATTCACATTTGAATTTAACATTTGAACTCTTTCAAATATTTAATTCTCTCACATAATTTTAATATGAATCATATTCACATTAAATTTATAATATATAGTTCCAAAACTATATATTATATCGTATCAATATACATTAAGTTTATTCGCTTATGAATTTGAACATTTAAAATTCAAACGATCTAAGAACCCTTTACGATCTAGAAGGTGGACCTAATGGACCTAAAGATCAGAAGCTCCAACGATGCAAGATTGCTCGGTTAATCTCATTAACCTCCCAATCAACATTCGTTAACTGTGGGAACACTCCACTTAAGTACCGCAGCTGCACTCTTCTCACTGCAGATATGTTTCTGTGTCCACGGAAAATGACCAATAACAGCAAGTCAATCCTTCACGAATGATCGTAACACTAGCTAGGTCAAATTACCGTTTTACCCCTTAGTTATCTCGTGCCTTAAGTACTAGTGCTCCTCTAATGAACAATATATTTGTGGTCCTACCAACAAACAGAGTCCCTCTCAGGCCAATGAGAGGGTCGGGCCCTTTGTTCAAGTCTTGGAGACACCACTTAAGTGAACATTCCTCTACTTACCCTAGTAGGCGGGAAGGAGCGAATTCCATCTTGTGAAGTTATGTTCCCAGCCGCTCACTCGGTCTTGTCCCCAAGAAGGTAGGCATATTGAGTCGGCGAATCTGGCCACTCTCACCCATACTAGTCAAAGGAAAATCCTCGCATGACAGGAGTTCGTAACACCTTTCGAGATTGAGATAAAGTTGCCTAGGTCATCCTAGTGAAATAGAAACCTAACTAGTTAACGGAGTTACAGCTAGAGGTTACTATTTCGTGGTTCGGTCTTATGTAATCTCATTACATAGGATATCTCCACTCACATGTCATCTATACGAACACGTTAGGATCATAGTGTTTGTACCAAATACAAAGTGGGCCACATCCATAGTTTTACCAGGGTAAGGTACCCAAGCCTGATCCCCTAACTATAGACCTTTCAGGTTGTATCTCGAACCGAGATCCTTTTTATGTACACTACATTCAGTTAAAGATTCATTTAACAGCCTTGGATGTTCAGTTTATTGGATTTAGGGTTTAGATAAAAGCAAACTCGTAGATAACGAACAATAACTCTTTATTGATAATAATAACACTTTATTACATTAATTAGAACATAATTACAAATTACGAGTTTTAGGGCACAAACCCCAACAATATTAATGTTAATTAATTAAATTAATGTCCCTTGGGTGCCAAAACCGGTCTAATATTGCTATTTAATTATTTTTATGCATGTGATGTATGAAAATTTCTATGTGCATAATGTATGTCATATAGATTAAAATCACACCTTAGGTTAAACATTTCATGCATCATTTTTTATATTATAAGAGTTATAATATATAGTATGCATGATTGGATTATATTATAAGAGTTATAATATAATGTTTGTTTTTAATTTAATTAATATAAGTGTTATATTTCTTAGATTAAAGGCACTAACATGCATTTATACATGAGATGTATGTATATTATATACTTTAATTATTCATGTGATGAATGATCAAGCGTTATAATATAAAAATGCATGTAACTAACTACTAAATCTGTCTAAGGGAGGTTCTGTCTAAGACTAGGGTATTTAAGCTGACGCTTTGCAGAACACCCCTACCTGGGAATCGACCTAGGAGTTATTTGGTCTGGAGATTCATAGGTTATATTCTCGTGAGCACCGTTAATTAAGAGTTAATTAAATTACTCACATAGACCTAAGTTAATAATGTGATTATACACTTAGGCTAATCCAATATAAGTGTTATATTGGTAGACTTAAGTCAATAATAGGCGATTTATCTAGGTGAATCCCGATTAATAAAGTGCAGAGTGGGAGGGAATAAAGTGTATGAGATTGTTGGGTTTTATGTCCTAAAACTCGTGGGTATGTAAATTGAATGTTTATTTTATTTTGCAATAAAGATGTTATTAAAAAAAAGGTGAATTGTATATATTTTGAAGTCCTAATCCAATAAAAAATTCATGGCTATAGGATGTATACTTGAACTTTATGTGTGACATAAAAGTGAATCCAGTTCAAGTTATAGCCAGAACGATCTATAGTATAGGGATAGGACTGGGTACCTTATCCTGGGGACAGTATGGACGCGACTCACTTTGTAAAATACGAACGATGTGATCCTAAATCGTTCATGTGGAGACATGCGAGTGGGGGCGTCCTATGCAATGAGTTTGCATAAGACTGGACCGAGAAATAGTCACTTAGACTTCATAACTCCATTTACCGACTTAACTAACTATATTCATACGATGACCTAGGTAACTCGATCTTAATCCTGAGCGTGCCATGAACTCCTGTTTATTCGGATTATCCTTAGATTTGCATGGTTGAGAGTGGTCTGAGATTGCCGAATCAATAAGCCTCTCATTTTAGGGATAAGATCAGGTAGATAGCTGGGAATATAGTTCTGCAAGATGGAATCACTCCTACCCGCTTTAAGGATTAGTAGCGAGGTTGTTCCCTTAAGTGTTGACTCCGGGTCTTGAAAAAAGGGCCCACCCCTCTCATTGGCCTGAGAGGGATTCAGTTTGTTGGTTGGACCACAAACCAATTGTTCATTAGAGGATCAGTGGGACTTAAGGAACAAGAAGTAATTACAGGGCTAAAACGATAATTTTTACCCAGTTGTAATTACGAACGACCTATGAAGGATCGACTTACTAATCATTGTTATATCGAGTGGACAAAAATATATCTACAGTGAGGAGGGTGCAACAACTGGGCTTTAATGGAGTGTCCCGGTAGGTAGCGAATGTTGATTAGAAAGACTAAAGAGTTTAGCCGGTTAATCTCGTATCGTTGGAGCACATGATCTGTAGGTCCATTAGGTCCCCTTACTAGTTCGGACTAAGCGTTGTAACATTTTGAGAGAAAAAAATTTGAATTCTTCAAATTCGGTTTTGGGAGAAAACGTTAATTATATGTGATATACTTAACGTGTCACGATTTAATTATGAATTAAACTATAATAAAGAAGAGGTGGAAATATTTATGTTCGAACGATCGATTTAAGAAATCGGGTTTGGTCCAATTATTTAATTTTATTTTTGATATTAAATTAAATAAATTAATTAAAATTATTTAATTAAATTATTTAATTAATAAAATCAATAAATTTATTTTAATTTAAAATTACATTTATATTAATTTTGAATTAAAATTAAATTGAAATTCAAATTGAAATTTGGGTTTTCAATTGGACCAAAATCATAAGTATGATTCACCATGCACTCTTCTTTTTCAAATTCATACAAACTGAGCACCTTCTTCTTACGAAATCCTCATCATTTTCATGTTGTCATCTTCTCTTAGCTTGAATAAGCTTTTGGTCTGCTTTAATTAAAGAAGAAACACATGAATTTTAAAGGATTTATCAGATTTTTTCTAATTCACGTTTTTTAAACCATTCTCGCATCTCTCTTCAAATTCTCTCTATCAAAGATCGCACAATCTGTTCCAAGGCCTGAGGTTAGTAGGGAAGACACTAGAGGTTGTCCACAAAGTGTTTGTGACAAGAATTTTCCCACAGATTAGGAGAATTTTGAACAACAAAGGTATGTGTTCATACTCTCTGTTTTTCTAGATTTGAGCATGCTTTTTATTTTGTAAAATTGATCAACTTAGAGTGTTCAAGATCCAAAATTGCTTCCGCTTTCTTAATTTACACTCTTTCAGAGATACATTTAATTTTTCCATCCACAAATCTTCCTTATGTTTACATCGTGAGATCCATACTCGGTCTCATGGCGAAAATGCGAGCGTCCCCCTAGGGTGGTATTTGTATGGGTCAAAATTCAATGTGAATGGAGAGAGTACTTATAGTGAGTGGGAGTGAGACCTATGAAAATGGGACCCATGGTCTCTTCTTTCGATTCACATCGTGAGAAGCCCATGATCCGCCTTGTAGTTTTGTCTGGACAAGACAATCAATACGGAGGGCCTTGATCATGGGAGTCGAAACACCGTGAAATCTTGAAAGGGATACGATTTACTTGATGGTTTTCCTTCGTAGTCCTCCCTACGACGGTTATTGTTTGGACGGATATTGTAAATTTAAAGATAGAGGGTGACACCCACAGAATTCATTAAGAGTTAATGGATTCAGACTGAAAAATGGTAACTGGATGCCTAACAGAATCAGAGTTATTCTTGTATTAGGGTTTGGTCGAGAAAGTTTCGTCCCATAGGAGGAGTGGCTTTGTCTACCCTACGGTGGCGGTCATTCTAAGCCTTTGGGGTATCATTGCAATTTTTAAATGACCTAGGGATCATAAAATTAAAATTTGCTAAAACCTAATTGAATTTTCAAATTTTTTGCGAGAATAATACAAAGTTTTCATTTTTCTAGCAAACTAGATGTCAAACGCTTTTATAATCCTGTTAGCTTCGGAATAGTTAGTTGGAAATAATTTTTAAATGTGAAAAAAAAATATTGACATGATTTTGGTAACTGACGATCTAAAGTTCGCGCTCACTGAGGAGTATCCTTAGGTGCCCGGTCGGACAACCGTACTCAACGAACTACAACCTTCCAAACCTTGATGCAAGTCAAGGGACAGGAAGCTGAGGCAAGTAAGTTGCCTTTAGATTTTTTCTTAGGGGTTCGACCTCTAGGACAAAGTCTGTAGGTTCTTCAGGCCCGAACGGGAAGAAGAAAAAGAAGTTGAAGGAGGTTGAGGTTGACTGCGCTGCCGCGCAAAAGGGCAAAGACATCAAGGAAGTTGCAAGGAAGTGTTTCTACTGCAACAAGGGCGGTCACTTGAAAAGGAGTTGACCCAAGTTCATTTTTGAAAAGAAGAAGGATGGTAAGTGTGATTTAATTATTACAAAAACCTGTTTAGTGGAGAGTAATGACTCTTTGGATATTGGATTCAGGCGCCACTAATCATGTTTGCTCTTCTTTTAGGGAATAAGTTACTGGCAGCGGCTGTAAGAAGGTAAGATAACGATCATGGTTGGATCCGAAGAAGTTGTCTTAGCTGCAGCGATCGACACAGTGAACCTATTTTTTGGCGGGAGTACTTATTATTAGATAATATGTACATAGTTTCACGGTTTACTAGAAACCTAGTTTCCATTTCGTGCCTATTATAACAAAATATTTTCGTTTTTGTTCACGAGTAATAAAACGTTTATTTCTCGAAATGAAAATTTGTTATTTTCTGCTTCGCTTGAGAGTAATTTGTATGTTTTAAAGCCTAATTCGGTCAAAAGTGTTTGGAATACTGAATTGTTTAAAACAACAGAAACGCGAACTAAGAGATTAAAAGTTTCTCCAAAAGAAAGTGTCGATCTTTAGGGTTGAGAGACTAGTGAAGAGCGGAATTCTAAGCGAGTTGGAAGAAAACTTTTTACCGGTTTGTGAGTCATGCCTTAAAGGCAAAATGATCGAACGTCCTTTTAGTGGAAAAGGATACAGAGCCAATGACCCTCTTGAGCTTATACATTCTGAACTTTGTGGTCTGAAGAATGTTAAAACACGAGGATGTTACGAATTCTTTGTATCTTTCAGACATGACTATTCGAGGTATGAGTACGTTTACCTAATGCATAGGAAGTTTGAAACTCTTGAAAATTTCAAAGAGTTCAAGATTGAGGTTGAGATCTTGCTAGGTAAAACGATCAAAACACTTGGATCGGATCGAGGTGGAGAGTACATGGACACTGAATTCTATGACTATATGATAGAACATGGAATTACGTCCCAACTCTCAGCACCTGGTATGCCACACCAGAATGGTGTATCAGAGAGGAGAAACATAACCCTGTTGGACATGGTTCGGTCGATGATGAGCTATGCTCGTCTCCCTGATATTTTTTAGGGTTACGCAGTGGAGACTATGGTATACATTTAGAACATGTTGAAACACCTTTCAAACTCTGGTATGATCGTAAAACAAGTTTACGACATTTCACAATTTGGGGATGCCCACCCATGTGTTGTTTTCAAACCCGAAGAAGTTGGAACCCCGTTCAAAGTTGTGCCTCTTTGTAGGTTACCCAAAAGAGATTAGGGGTGGTTTGTTTTACGATCCTAAAGATAATAGGGTTCTTGTGTCGACAAACACAACTTTCCTTGAGGAAGACCACATCAGGGATCACTTACTAAGGAGTAAGATAGTGTTAAACGAAATAGACAATTCATCAGCAAGAGTTGCTAATGGGGCTAGTATGTCAACAAGTGTTGTTGATCCTAGCTCGTCTAGTCAAGTACATTCTCAAGAGTTGAGAATGCCTCGATGTAGTGGGAGGGTTGTGAGACAACTTTGACGTTACATGGGTTTAGCTGAAACCCAAGTCGTCACCCCTGATGATGACTGCGAGGATCCATTGACCTATGATCAGGCAATGGCAGACGTTGACAAAGACGAATGGATTAAAGCTATGGACTAGAAAATGGAGTCGATGTACTTCAATTCCGTCTGGGAGCTTGTGGACCAATCGAATGGGGTTAAACCTATTGGTTGCTACTGGATCTACAAGCGTAAACATTGCGTAGATCGGAAGATGCAAACCTTCAAAGCCAGACTAGTGGCAAAGGGTTTTACCCAGGTTGAAGGGGTTGACTGTGAGGAAACCTTTTCTCCTGTTGCCATGGAAAAGTCTATCAGGATTCTTCTGGCCATTGCCGCATATTATGACTATGAGGTATGGTAGATGGATGTCATGACAACGTTTCGGAATGGCAATCTTCATTAGACCATCAATATGGACCAGCCCTAGGGGTTCATTGCCCAAGGCAAAGAGCAAAAGGTTTACTGACTTCAAATGTCTATTTATGGACTGAAACAAGCCTCAAGGTTGGAATATAAGGTTTGATGAGGCGTTCAAATCTTATGGCTTTTATCAAAATGTTGACGAGCCTTGTGTTTACAAGAAAATCATCAACATCATTGTCGCAATTCTGATATTGTATGTGGATGATATCCTACTCAATGGGAAATGAGGTTGGATTTCTTACTGACATTAAGGAATGGTTGGCTTCGCAATTCCAAATGAAAGATTTCGGAGAGGCTCAGTATGTTTTAGGTATCAAGATAGTCCGAAACCGGAAGTACAGAACGCTAGCCATGTCCCAGGCATCTTATATTGACAAGATGTTGTCTAGATATAAGATGCAAACTCCAAGAAGGGCTTGTTGCCTTTCAGGCATAGGGTTCACCTGTCTAAGGATCAATGTTCTAAGTGAAGGGAATAAGAATCCCCGCGCAGCGGAAGACGATTGAATCGTCGTGGTATCATTTTGCAACATGATTTTATTAAAACGATCTACAATAGATCTAGGCTAAACATGCTGGAAAAAGGGAAGAAAAACAGTAAGAATAAAGGTACTTACTTGTTGAAGACTTTCTTCAAAGTTTCTTCCTCAAAATCACGAACTCTTCGTGCTCCTCGAACTCAACGAACTCTTCCCACGAATGGTCTTGAACACCACCAATTGGCCTTCTCGGTTGTTCTCTTTTGGAGAAGGGAAGTTTGTGGGAACCTTTTGTGTTTTGGAGAGGGAGGAGATTAGAGAGAAAGTAGAGAGAACTTTCTTCTTCTCTTTTGTGAAAATCTAAAAAATTGAGAGAAGTGATTGCCAATCCCTTCTTGCAAAGGGTTTAAATAGTGGAATGAGGGAGTTAAAATCTCCTCATTATTACCACTTTACCACAACCATAGGTTATGCAAATCTCATTTGCATAACCACATAATATAAGATATCTCATATCTCATATTGCAAATCTCATTTGCAATAATTGTGGATTAATTAAATTGAATCACATCCAATTTAATTTCTCTCAATTAATTTCTCCAATTAGTCCTAATTCAACAATTAGACTAACCTATAGTTTATGATGAATCTCATTCACATTAAACTATATATTATATCATTCATATCTCATATAAATGACAAAAATGCCCTTAAAGTGAAATTGAACACTTCAATTTCATACCAAAACATTAACCCTTCTTTTAACCAGGTGGAGCCAACCGAGGGATCTAATGAACCTACAGTGACGGGCTCCAATGATCCGAGACTAACCTGCCAAATTCTTTGACACGGTTAACCAACATTCATTAGCTACGGTAACACTCCACTATAGCCCGTAGCTGCACTCCCGTCAGTGCAGAATATTACGTGTCCACTGATATAACCAATACCCATGAGTCGACCCTTCAGAGGTTGTTCGTAGACACGGCTGGATCAAATTACCGTTTTACCCCTTTGTCTAACTCTTGTTCCTTAAGTCCCCACCGCTTCTCTAATGAACAACATATTGTGATGGTCGAACCACACACAACACCCTTCTCGGGCGGTGAGAAGGTGGGCACCGTTGTCCAAGCCCGGAGACAACACTTAAGGGAACAACCCTCTAGTTTCCCTAAAAGCGGGAATGAGTGAATTCCATCTCGCGTAGTTAAGTTTCGGCTCCCTACTTGGTTACGTCACACGAGAAGATAGGCATATTGGGCGAGTAATCGTGACCACCCTCATCCGTACTAGTCAAAGAAGCGGACCCTCATGAGGTGAGTCCGTAACACGCTCGGGATTGGTCGAGTCACTAATGGTCATCTACGAAGTTATTAGTCCTTCATGTCAGCGGTGTTACATCGTGAGGTCTAATAAATCACGGTCCGGTCTTGTACAATCTCATTGCACGGGATGCCCCCACTCGCATCTCAACCACATGAACGAGTCGGATCACCTCGTTTGTATCTAATACAAAGCGGTCGGGTCGCATCCACGATGTATCGTGGATTAGGTCTCCAACCCTATCCATATATCATGTGAGACCGTTACGGTCATTAACTCGAACGTGATCCTCCCTATGTGTCCACTACACACCGTTCAAGTTCTAGTTCTCTCATAAATTCAATGACCACTGGAGCTTAGTTTATTGGAAAAGTTTATAAATATTGCGAGAGACACAAAGTGATGAAATGAATAACTCTTATTAATTTCAAACAATATGTTACAAACACGAGATTAGGACAAAAATCCCAACAAACTTCCACTTGGACTAAGCTAGTGGAGAAAATACATTTATGAAATGTACATAAATTACAATGAAGTAATACAATAAACTAGGGCATTGAATACCCGTTTACACATTTTCCACTTGCCCTAGTCAGGAAGCTCTCGAAGACCTAGACTCTCTAGGTGACCCTCAAACACCTTAGCCGTGAGGGGCTTTGTAAATGGATCGACACACGTTGTGCTCGACGCTATATCTGCGTGATCGTCACGTCTCCGCAGTGCACAATCTCCCGTATCAGATGATACTTGTGCTCAATGTGTTTGCCTCTCTTATGGCTCCGAGGCTCACGTGAGTTGGCTACTGCACCACTGTTGTCACAGAATAGTGTGATCGACAAGTTCATGTTAGGAACAACTTCCAAATCTGTCATGAACTTCCTAAGCCAAGCGACTTTCCTTTGCAGCTTCACAAGCCGCAACATACTCCGCTTCCATAGTGGAATCAGCGATGCATCCCTGCTTGATGCTTCGCCATACTACAGCTCCTCCATTCAGAATGAAGGCTAACCCCGAGGTGGATTTCCTAGAATCCTTATCGGTCTGAAAATCAGAATCCGTGTATCTCGTAAGGATCAAATCCCCACTTCAATACACTAAGCTGTAGTTCCTCGTTCTTTTAAGATACTTGAGGATTGCCTTTACCGTTGCATCCCGGTGATCTAACTGGATTGGGTGATATCTCATCGACAATTCCCTCTTTGCATAATGGATGTCGGGCCTAGTACACAGCATGGCATACATCAGGCTCCCTACAACTGAAGCATATGGAATCCGTCTCATATCCTCAACATCTTGAGGAGTCTTAGGACACTGATCCTTAGACAAGTGAACCCCATGCCTCGAAAGGCGGCAAGCCCTTCTTGGAGTTCTCGCATCTTATATCTAGACAACATCTTGTCAATATAAGGCGCTTTGAGGCAGGGCTAGCGTTACATTCTTCGATTCAGGACAACTGCGGATACCTAGAACATACCGAGCTTCTCCCAAATCTTTCACTTGGAATTGTGAAGCTAGCCACTTCTTAACGTCAGTAAGAAATTCTACCTCATTCCCAATGAGAAGAATGTCGTCCACGTACAACACCAAAAATGCGACAGTTTTGTCAACGATTTTCTTGTAGACACAAGGCTCGTCGACATTTTGATCAAAGCCATAAGATTTGATCGCCTCATCAAACCATATATTCCAAGACCTTGAAGCTTGTTTCAGTCCATAAATGGACCTATGAAGCCGGCAAACCTTTTGCTATTGGCCTTGGGCAATGAACCCTTTGGGCTGGTCCATGTAGATGGTCTCATCAAGTTTGCCATTCAGAAAGGCTGTCTTGACGTCCATCTGCCATACCTCGTAGTCATAATACGCGGCAATGGTCATTTTGCCCTCACGGCATGACTCACACACCGGCAAAGAGTTTTCTTCCAACTCGTTTAGAAGTCCACTCTTCACTAGATTCTCAATCCTATTGAGATTAATGTGGCCTAACCGAAGATGCCAAAGTTGGGCCTTTTCTTTTGGAGAAACTTTTGCTTTCTTAGTTCGTGTTCTCATAGATTTTAAACAATTCGATATTCAAAACACTTTTGACCGAATTGGGTTTCAAAACATACAGATTATTTTCGAGTGAAGCTAAACAAATAACATTCCCTTTGAAAGAAATAAACGCTTTATTCAAATCAAAAGAAACGAAAATACAGTGTTCAATTAAGCAGGAAATTGAAACAAGGTTTCTAGTAAACCCGGGAATTATGTACAGATTGTCCAACAATAAGTACTTCCCGCCAAAGTTTAGCTTCACCGTGCCGATCACTGCAGCAGAGACAAGCTCCCGGATCCAACCGTAGAGTCACCTCACCCTCTCACAATGTTTATCGGGAATCAATCCCACGAAAAAGAAGAACAAGCGTGGTTAGTGGCGCTGAATCCAATATCCAGGCAGAGTCACTACTCTCCACTAAACATGTTTCAGTCACATGTAAATCACATTTACCTTGATTCTTCCTCTCGGCCCGGAATTTGGGACAGCTTCTCTTCCAGTGACCGCCCCCATTGCAGTGGAAAAACTTTCCTTTCTCTGCAACCTCTTTGACCTTCTTGCCCTTGTGGGCGGCAGCACGATCAATTTTACCCCTCTTCATCCTCTTCTTCACTTTCAGGCGTGAAGGAGCAACAGGTTTCGTCCAAGAGGTCGAACCCCTGTGATAAGACCTGTAGGCAACATTTGCCTCAGATTCCTTGACCCTGTTCAAGGATTGGAAATTCTGTAGCTCATTGAGGAGGGTAGTCAGTGTGTAGCTAATTTTGTTCATAACAGCATTGCTACGAAACTGAAGGAAACTCTTCGGAAGAGTCTCCAAAATAAAACTGACCTGGCTCGACTCGTCGATCGAAGCTTCGTTCATCTCGGCTAGATGGAAGTGGGTCATCATGTCTAGAACGTGTTCACGGACAGACGACCCCTCTTTCATCCGTGCGTTGAGCGCGATTTCAAAGCAAGTCATGCCGGGACCGAAAGGATTGCTTTGTCCAAACATTTCCAGCAAGGACTCCATGATCTCCTTAGCGGAAACCATCAGCTCATGCTTCTTTGCCAAGACATCAGACATGTTGGCAATTATGTAGACCTTGGCCTTTTCATTGGCCCTGATCCAGCGATCGTACGTGTCGCAAACACTTCGCGACGCGGTCGAGCCCGACATCTGAGGACACTCCTCAGATAGCACAAACTTTATGTTGTCTTGTACCGAAATTGTATTAATGTTGTTTTTCCAACTTTGGTAACTATCTCCCACTAACTTATCCGAAGCAAGTAAAGCTATTATTGCGCTAGACATTTTTAGCTGAAAGATAAGAAAAACCTTTGTATTAGTCTCGAAAAAAACTTTTGAAAATCCAATCAAGTTTTAGCAAAAAATGTTTCATGATCCCTAGGTCATTTAAAATTTTGCAATGATACCCTAAAGGTTTAGAATGACCGCCACCAAGGGTGAGCAGAACATTCCTCCTCTAGGGACGAGACTTTCTCGATCGGACCCTAATTCGAATAATAACTCTTATTCCATTAGGCGCCCAATTACCATTGTTTGGTCGAATTCATTAACACTTAACGAATTCTGTGAGTGTCACCCTCAATCTTTAAGTTTCCAAGCATCCGTCCAAACAATAGCCACCGAAGGGTGAACCAAGAAGGAAAACCAACCAGGAAACTGTATCCCTTTCGAGAATTCACGGTGTTCCGACTCCCATGATCAAGCCCTCCGAAGGGATTGTGCGGTCGAGCCAAACTAGCAGGCAGATCATAGGTGTCTCACGGTGTGAATCGAAAGAAGAGACCGTGGGTCTCGTTTTCACAAGTCCCGCTCCCACTCACTATAAGTACTCTCTCCATCCACGATGATATTGACCTATACAAATGCCATCCGAAGGGGGACGCTCCCATTTGCGCCACGAGGCCGAGTATAGATCTCACGGTGCTGACTTAAAGAAGATTTGTGGTTGGAAATTCAAATGTATCTCATACACTTTATTTCCTCCCACTCAGCACTTTAATTTTATTAGGGATTGACCTAGATAAACCGGCTAAAATTTACCTAAGTCTACCAATATAACTCTTATATGGTATTAACCTAAGTTTATAATCACATTATTAACTTAGGTCTAGGTGAGTAAATTAATTAACACTTAATTAACGGCACTCACGAGAATATAACCTAAGAATCTCCGTACCGAATTCACTCACAGGTCGGTTTCCAGGTAGGGGTGTTCCGCAAGCGTCAACTTAAATACCCTAGCCTTAGACAAAACCTTCCTTAGACAGAGTTACTTATCAGTCTCCATTCAAAGGTTATATTTGATTTCCTAAATTTCTAATCTTATTAGAAAATTAGAAAACCTAAGTCTAATTATTCAAGTTCTAAACACTTTAAAAAACTAATAATTAACTTAGGTTGCATGCATTTCTATGTTATAGTGCTTGATCATCCATCACATGAATAATACTATATACTATAACATAATATAATTCATCACATGAATTAAATGCATGGGCATGCTTTTAATTTAAAAAAAAATATAACACTTATAATTAAATAAATTAAAACATGCAAACATTATATTATAACTCTTATAATATAATCCTATCATGCATACTATATATTATAACTCTTATAATATAAAAATGATGCATGAAATGTTTAACCTAAGGTGGGATTTTAAATCTATATGACATACATTATGCACATAGAAATTAATTAAAATATACATCTCATGCATAAAATAATTAAACAACAAAAATGGACCGATTTTTGGCACCTAGGGGTAATTATTTAATTAAATAACATTAATATAACATTTATATTAATATTATTTAATAAAATAATTAAATTACATTTTACAAATAAAAAATAAAATAATTTCGAAATGAAAAATAACTGTCCATGATGAGGCTTGAACCCATGTCCTCATAAACCGCTGTGGAATCGCTCCTCAACGCAGCGTGTGCGTTAACGCTGCGGTAAAGGCGTTGTAACGTTTGTCGCTAGAAGCGTCGACCGCGTTCGCAATGCCGTGGCGTTAACGCTGACTGCTGCAGGCCTCCGTCCGCAGGAGCGGCGTTGCTGAGACGCCGTTGGGCAGCGTCTCAACGCCATCGACAGAACAACAAACACTTTGTTGTTCTTCCATCGATTTTTGCATGTTTCCGCTTCGATTTCTTCACATCAACACTTGCCACGAACGACACGGACTTACAGACTCGATTTATTTTCTAAAATGCCCAAAAACACGGGCCCTTTACATTTGATCTCATCAAACAGAAAATAAATCTAAAATGCCAAAAACCGTAAACATCCATTTAAGCAAACGAAGAACTCATCTAATGAATTATGGCAAAATACCCACCAAATTTTAATAGAACATTGCATAAATGAAGAACCATCGAGATGGCTCTGATACCAATTGAAGGGAATAAGAATCCCCGCGTAGCGGAAGACGATTGAATCGTCGTGGTATCATTTTGCAACATGGTTTTATTAAAACGATCTACAATAGATCTAGGCTAAACATGCTGGAAAAAGGGAAGAAAAACAGTAAGAATAAAGGTACTTACTTGTTGAAGACTTTCTTCAAAGTTTCTTCCTCAAAATCACGAACTCTTCGTGCTCCTCGAACTCAACGAACTCTTCCCACGAATGGTCTTGAACACCACCAATTGGCCTTCTCGGTTGTTCTCTTTTGGAGAAGGGAAGTTTGTGGGAACCTTTTGTGTTTTGGAGAGGGAGGAGATTAGAGAGAAAGTAGAGAGAACTTTCTTCTTCTCTTTTGTGAAAATCTAAATAAATGAGAGAAGTGATTGCCAATCCCTTCTGGCAAAGGGTTTAAATAGTGGAATGAGGGAGTTAAAATCTCCTCATTATTACCACTTTACGACAACCATAGGTTATGAAAATCTCATTTGCATAACCACATAATATAAGATATCTCATATCTCATATTGCAAATCTCATTTGCAATAATTGTGGATTAATTAAATTGAATCACATCCAATTTAATTTCTCTCAATTAATTTCTCCAATTAGCCCTAATTCAACAATTAGACTAACCTATAGTTTATTATGAATCTCATTCACATTAAACTATATATTATATCATTCATATCTCATATAAATGACATAAATGCCCTTAAAGTGAAATTGAACACTTACATTTCATACCAAAACATTAACCCTTCTTTTAACCCAGGTGGAGCCAACCGAGGGACCTAATGGACCTACAGTGACGGGCTCTAATGAACCGAGATTAACCTGCCAAACTCTTTGACACAGTTAACAAACATTCATTAGCTACGGTAAAACTCCATTATAGCCCGTAGCTGCACTCCCGTCAGTGCAGAATATTACGTGTCCACTGATAAAAACAATACCCATGAGTCGACCCTTCACAGGTTGTTCGTAGACACGGCTGGGTCAAATTACCGTTTTACCCCAATGTCTACCTCTTGTTCCTTAAGTCCCCACTGCTCCTCTAATGAAAAACATATTGTGATGGTCCAACCACACACAACACCCTTCTCGGGCCAGTGAGTAGGTGGCCGCCCGTTGTCCAAGCCCTGGAGACAGCACTTAAGGGAACAACCCTGGAGACAACATCTCGCGTAGTTAAGTTCCCAGCTCCCTACTTGGTTCTGTCCCGAAGAAGATAGGCATATTGGGCGAGTAACTGTGACCACCCTCACCCGTACTAGTCAAAGAACAGACCCTCGCAGACAGGAGTCCGTAACACGCTCAGGATTCAGGTCGAGTCACTAATGGTCATCTACGAAGTTATTAGTCCTTATTGTCAACGGTGTTACATCAGTAGGTTTAATAAACACGGTCGGGTCTTGTACAATCTCATTGCACAGGATGCCCCCACTCGCATGTCAACCACATGAACGAGTCAGATCACCTCGTTTGTATCTAATACAAAGCGGGTCGCATCCACAGTGTATCCAGGATTAGGTCTCCAACCCTATCCATATACTGTAGACCGTTCGGGTCATTAACTCGAACGTGATCCTCCCTGTGTGTCCACTACACACCATTCAAGTTCTAGTTCTCTCATAAATTCAATGACCCTGGAGCTTAGTTTATTGTAAAAGTTTATAAATATTGCGAGACACAAAGTGATGAAATGAATAACTCTTATTAATTTCAAACAATATGTTACAAACACGAGATTAGGACAAAAATCCCAACACTAAGACGCTTCAAGAAGTTGAGGATATGAGACGAATCCCCTATGCTTCAGCTGTAGGGAGCCTCATGTATACCATTGTTGTGTACTAGCCCCAACATCTGTAAAGTAGTTGGGATTGCAATTTGGTATCATTCGAATCGAGGATTAGATAACTGGACGACCGTAAAGGCAATCCTCAAGTATCTAAGGAGAACGACGAAATACAACCTTGTATATGGAAGTAGGGATTTGATCCTTACGAGATACACAAACTCTGACTTTTAGACCGATAAGGATTCTAGGAAGTCCACTTCGGGGTCAGCGTTCATTCTGAACGGAGGAGGTATAGTGTGGCGAAGCATCAAGCAGGGATGCATCGCTGTTTGGCTAAGGAAGTTCATGCTTTATTTGGAAGTTGTTCCAAATATAAACTTGCCAATTACCCTGTTTTTTTACAACAATGGTGCAATAGCCAACTAGAGAGAACTTCGGAGTCATAAGAGGGGCAAACATATTGAGCGGAAGTATCACCTGATATGGGAGATTGTGCACCGCGGATACGTGACAGTCACGCAGATAGTGTCGGAGCACAACGTTGTTGATCCATTTACAAAGGCCCTCACGGCTAAGGTGTTTGAGGGTCAACTAGAGAGTCTAGGTTTTCGTGTGCTTCCTGACTAGGGCAAGTGGGAGTATTGTAAACAGGTATTCAATGCCTTAGTTTATTATATAACTTTATTGTATTACTGTACATTTGAGAAATGTATTACGCACTCCATTAGCTTAGTTCAAGTTGGAGTTTGTTGAGATGTATGTCCTAAACTGCAGGATCATTGTATTATGAGAGAACTAGAACTTGAACGGTGTGTAGTTGACACACAGGTAGGATCACGTTCGAGTCAGTGACCCGAATTGTCTACAGTATACGAATAGGGTTGGACACCTAATCTTGGATACGTTGTGGATGCAACCCGCTTTGTATTAGATAGAAACGAAGTGATCCAACTCGTTCATATGGTTGACATGCGAGTGGGGGCATCCTGTGCAATGAGATTGTACAAGATCAGATCGTAAATTATTAAACTTACTGATGTAACAACGTTAAGAGTATAGGACTAATAACTTCGTAGATGACCAATAGTTACTCGTCCTTAATCTGAGCGTGTTACGGACTCTTGTCTGCGGGGGTATGGCCTTTGACTAGTTCGGGTGAGGGTTGTCACAGTTACTCATCCAATATGCCTATCTTCTCAGCGACAGGACCACATGGGGAGCTGGGAACTTGACTACGCGAGATGGAATTTACTCATTCCCGAATTAGGAAAACCAGAGGGGTTGTTCCCTTAAATGTTGTCTTCAGGGCTTGAACAACGAGGCCCGACCCTCTCACTGGCCCGAGCGGGTTGTTGTTTATTGTTGGACCATGCAACGTAGTTGTTCATTAGAGGAGGAGTGGGACTTAAGGGAGCAAGAGACAGGCACATGGGTAAAATGGTAATTTGATGAAGCTCTGGCTATGAACAACATGAGAAGGGTTGACTCACGGGAAATTGTTATATCGATGGACACAACTTGTCCTACAGTTATGGGAGTGCAGCTAGGATTTAGTGGAGTGTTACCGTAGCTAATGAATGTTGAAAAAACGAGTCAAAGAGTTTGACAGGTTAATCTCGCATCATTGGAGCTCGTCATCTGTACGTCCATTAGGTCCCTCGGTTGGCTCAAACTGGATAAATTGAGGGTTTAAAGTTTGGTGTGCATTTGAATTGTTCAAATTCATTAATTGGGTAATTATGCCATTTATATGTGATAAAGTTGACATAATATATAGTTTGATGTGAATGAGATTCATAATAAACTATAGGATAACCTAATTGATTAATTAGTGCTAATTGGAGAAATTGAATTGAGAGAATTAAATTAAATGTGATTCAATTTAAAAATCCACAATTATACAAATGTGATTTGTATAATAAGGTATGAGATACCTTATTATATGCGTGATATGCAAATATGATTTGCATAAGATAAGGTTGCGGTTGTTGGGTTTTATGTCCTAAAACTCATGGTTTTGTAAACTGAGTGTATATTCTATTTCGCAATAAAGTTGTAATTGAAATTTATTCAGTAAAGGTGTTATTGAATATTGTGTATTGTGTAACCCTAATCCAATAAAGAACCCTTGGCTATAGGATGAATACTTGAGCTTTATGTGTGACATAAAAGTAGATCAAGTTCAATTTATAGGCAGAACGGTCTATAGTATACGGATAGGGTTGGGTACCTTATCCTGGGACACTATGGACGTGGCCCACATTGTAGAGTACAAACGATGTGATCCTAAATCGTTCATGTGGAGACATGTGAGTGGGGGCGTCCTATGCAATGAGTTTGCATAAGACTGGACCGCAAAATAGTCACTTAGACTTTATAACTCTATTTACTGTCTTAACTGACTATATTCATACGATGACCTAGGTAAGTCGATCTTAATCCTGAGCGTTCTATGAACTCCTGTTTATTCAGATTATCCTTAGATTTGCATAGGTGAGAGTGGTCCGAGACTGCCGACTCAATAAGCCTCTCATTTCAAGGATAAGGCTTGGTAGATAGCTGAGAACATAGTTCTGCAAGATGGAATTCACTCCTACCCGCTTTAGGGATTAGTATAGAGGTTGTTCCCTTAAGTGCTGACTCCGGGTCTTGAACAAAAGGCCCACCCCTCTCATTGGCGCGAGAGGGTTTCCGTTTGCTGGTTGGACCACAAACCAATTATTCATTAGAGGATCAGTGGAACTTAAGGAACAAGAGGTAATTACAGGGGTAAAATGGTACTTTTGACCTAGCTGTAATTACGAATGACCTGTGAAGGATCGACTTACTAATCATGGTTATATCGAGTGGACCGAAATATATCTACATTGAGAAGAGTGCAACCACTGGGCTTTAGTGGAGTGTCCTAGTGGTTAACGAATGTTGATTAGCTAGGCTAAACAGTTTAGCTAGTTAATCTCGTATCTTTGGAGCTCATGATCTGTTGGTCCATTAGGTCCTCCTTACTAGCTCGGACTAAGGCTTGTAACATTTTGAGAGAAAAGAATTTGAATTGTTAAAATTCGGTTTTTTAGAGAAATCGTTAATTATATGTCATATAAACGAATCATAGCTTAATTATGAATTAAACTATGAATAATAGGAGGTGGATATATTGGATCGATTTATAGCATGAATAAGGAATCATGTTCGGAAAAACGATCGGGATCGGGAAATTTATTTAATTTAATATTTGATATTAAATTAAATTAAAAATTAATTAATTAAATTAATATTTGAATTATTTCAATAATTAAATTAATTTTAATTTAAAATCAATTTAATATTAATTTTTGAATTAAAATTAAATAAAAATTAGTGGATTTTCATGGATTTTCATTAAAATGCAAATTGTAACTTGCCCAATCCCTCTCATCATCAAAATTGGCAAAAATTGGCCACCTCCACTTCAATCCATTTCCATCACTGTTGAGATGTCACTCTAATGAAGTTTATTGAAGCTTTATATAATGGTGATTTGAGGCATGTTGATTGGATTTTGCAAAAAAAAAGGTATTCCCGAATTAGTGTTCTTCGAGGTCTTTTCTTTCAAATTCTCTCAACCTAGGATCCCACAGTCCGTTCTAAGGCCTGAGGATAGTAGGGAAGACTCTAACGGTTGTCCACGAAGTGTTCGTTTTGATAATTTTCGACCGGGTGAAGAGAATTTGATCTTCAAAGTTGAGTTTTCTATCCATCTGTTATTCCAGCTTTGAGCATGCATTTTATTTTACAAAGTTGATCAATTTAGAGTGTTCAAGATCAAAAATTGCTTCCGCTTTCTTTATCTAGACACTTTAAATTGGTATTAGAGCAATTTTGAGCATTGAATTTGATTTATTTTGTTCTATGGTGGGTGTTTTTTTAAATCTATTTTTTCTAGGTGTCTAAAGTGAAATTCTTGTTTTAGCATTTAAATTGAGCATCAATCCTCGCTATATTTTCAAATTGCTCAAATGTGTTTGAGCATTGATTTGTGAAGAATAATTTGTAAAAGTTTCGGGTCGATTGGAGTTCGGGAAGGCCTTCGATTTGATGAAACAAGCCCGGAAGGTTGCTGAAAACCAAAAATAGAGTATGCCGATTTTTTTAAGCTACAGTAATCAAGAAGCAATCAGCCCGTGTTTTTCAAAAGGTAAGTGATGAAGTTGACTTTGACCACTTGTTTGGTTGCCTTTGACCGGTTCAATCTTTTTTGGACCGGTTCGACTCGATTTTTGTCTGGTTCAGGTTGTTTTAGACCGATTCTGCCTATTTCGAGGTCTGGTTTCACATTTTGGCGGTCTGTTTCACCAATTGGAGACCCGATTCAGCCTATTACAGCCCGGTTCAACCTTTTGAAGGTCCGATCAACACATTTGCAAGCTGGTTCGACCCAAAATTCGAAGAGTTCGAAGTGGTTCGATGTTAATCCTAGATTATTATTGTAATAATTTAGTAGTTTGCTTGCATTAGATGCCAAAACCAGTCCACTTTAGTATGTTTAATTAATTATGCATTGTGAATATATGTTTTAATTAAAATCCCTTATTGTATGTGCATAAAGTAAGCCATATAGATTTTAAAATCCCACCGTAGGAAGCATGCTCCATGCATTGAAAGTATGTTATAAGTGTTATAATATATAGTATGCATGTTTTTGGGTTTCATTAGAATTAATATGAGAGTTATATTAATTTATGAAACAAATATTATATGTTTTGATTATAAATAATATAAGAGTTATATTAATTAAAAATTAAACATATAATTGTTATGCATTTTTCATGTGATGGATTTGTTATAAATGTATGTTTATTCATGTGATGAATGATCAAGCAATTTATAACATAGAAATGCATGTAAGCTAAGGTTAATTAATTAGTTTTAAAATGGATTTAGAACTGGAATTAAATAGACGTAAGGTTATCTAGTTCTAATAAGATTAGAATTAGAAAATATATAATTTATAAACTTTGATTAAAGAGGGTCTCTTGCTAAGGAAGGTTCTGGCTAGGTTGGGGTACTTAAGCTGACGGAAACGGAACACCCCTACCTGGGAACTGACTTGGGAGTGAATTTAATCTAGAGGTTATAAATTATCTTTCATGAGTGGAATCTATTAAAAGTTAATCAATTGAACTCATAGACCTAGGTTTATTGAATGATTAATAGACTTCGGTAATTCCAGTATAATTGTTATATTGGTAGACTTAGGTCATATTGTTTTAGCCGGAATATGCCTAAGTAAAAGTATTCCAAAACTGTTTAAAATACTTAGTGGGAGTGAAAAGGTATATATGATATATCAATTTCCTCTTACGCTCTCCGCAAAATTCACATCGTGAGATTTATGCTCGGCCTCGTGATGTCAATAGGGCATCCCCATTCGGATGGTGTTTGCATAAATCAAGAGCAAGGTGAATGGAGAAAGTATTTATAGTAAATGGGAGAAGGAAGTGTGTCAACACATCCTATGGTCTCCTCCATTAGGTTGGACTGTGAGATTCCCATGTTGCTCCTGCAGGTTGCCCGAAGTAGCACCATCCATTCGGAGGGATATAACATGGGATTCGGAACAACTCAAACTCCAGAATTGGATAGGGTCTCTTAGGTCCATTCCCAACTTTGTCTCTCCAAATCGGTAGCATTGTTGGGGCCGACCTTTGAGGTCCGGAAATGACGGGTCACACTTACAAGAATTTCTAAGTGTTAGTAAATTCTTGACCAAAGTAGCGATAACTAGAATATTATAGGAATAAGAGTTATTCTAGTATTAGCATTTAGTTAAAAATGTCTTGGTTCAGTGAAAGAGTGATTGACTGCCCCTCGGTAGTGGTTGCTCTGACTCACTGAAGTATCGTTGCACAAACAATTATGAGTTTATGGGTACATTATTAGTTTTGCTAAAAATTCCTAAATTGGATAGGTTACAAACAATTCACTAATAGAATTCATTTTGTTCAGCATGTTGAACTCTTTTATCCAGTTACTTGCCTTCAATAAACTCAGCGGCGACAATTATGGAACCTTGAAATCAAACTTGAATACGATTCTTGTTCTTGATGATCTGAGCTTCGTCTTAACGGAGGAATGTCCTCCCCCTCCCAGCTCAACAACAAACCAAATTGTTCGGGATGCTTATGACAGATGGATTAGGGCTAATGAGAAGGCCCAAGTCTATATCTTAGCCAACATATCTGATGTGTTGTCTAAGAAACATGAAAGCATGGTCACCACTAAGGTGATCATGGGATCATTACAGGCGATGTTCGGACAACCGTCCTCATCGGTCCATTATGATGCTCTCAAATTCGTTTACAACTCGTGTATGAAGGAGGGAGCCTCTGCTAGGGAACATGTCCTTGACATGATTGTCCACTTCAACGTGGGTGAAGTAAATGGGGTTGTCATAGATGAGAAAAGTCAGGGAACCTTTATTATGGATTCTCTTCCAAAGAGTTTCCTGCCATTTCGCACCAATGCAGTGATGAAGAAATTAGAGT
Organism: Trichosanthes cucumerina; assembly: GCA_036507285.1. Taxonomy (NCBI): domain Eukaryota; kingdom Viridiplantae; phylum Streptophyta; class Magnoliopsida; order Cucurbitales; family Cucurbitaceae; genus Trichosanthes; species Trichosanthes cucumerina. Next base: position 82,647,192 of record CM071835.1, on the reverse strand, counting down.
ATAACCTGACTACCCTCCTCAATGGGCTTCAGACTTTTGAATCCTTGATGAAATCAAAAGGAAAAGAGAAGGAGGCAAATGTTGTCACTTCAAAGAAGTTCCTAAAATGATCGTCCTCAGGGACCAAGTCTGGTTCTTCTTTTACCAAGAATAAGAGTATTCAGAAGAAGAAGAAGGACAAAGGGAAGGGACAAGCTCCCACACGCAAGGCTAAGGCCACAGGAAAGTGTTTCCATTGTGATGGTGAAGACACTGGAAGATGAACTGCCCAAAGTACCTTGCAAAAAAGAAAACAGAGAAGGAAAAACAAGGTAAATATGATTTACTTGTTGTTGAAACATGTTTAGTGGAACATGATGATTACGCCTTGATATTAGATTCAGGAGCCACTAACCATGTTTGTTCTTCTTTTCAGGAAACTAGTTACTGGCAGCAGCTTGCTGATGGGGAGATAACTCTTAGGGTTGAAACGGGAGAGGTTGTCTCAGCCAAAGCAGTGGGAACAATGAAATTGTTGTTTAGAGATAGATTCATTTTATTAGAAAATGTACTTTTGGTTCCTGGAATCAAAAGAAATCTTGTAATCTATCTCTTGTTTACTTGAACATATGTATAAAGTATCTTTTGATCATAATGAAGCGTTCATTTGCAAAAGAGGTGTACGAATATGTTCTACTAAACTTGAAAACAACTTATATGTGTTAAGACCAATAGAAGTAAAAGCTATTTTGAACATGGAGATGTTTAAAACAACTGATACTCAAAATAAAAGGCAAAAGTTTTCTCCTAATATCTATCTTTGGCACTTGAGACTAGGCCACATTATTCTCAATAGGATTGGGAGATTGGTCAAGAGTGGTCTCCTAAATCAGTTAGAGAACAACTCTTTACCACCATGTGAGTCCTGTCTTGAAGGAAAAATGACTAAAAGACATTTTTCTGAAAATGGTTATAGAGCCAAAGAACCCTTGGAACTCGTGCATTCGAATCTCTGTGGTCCTATGAATCTCAAGACACGAGGAGGGTATGAATATTTCATCAGTTTCATTGATGATTATTCTATGTATGGCTATCTTTACCTAATGAATCATAAGTGCGAAACCCTTGAAAAGTTCAAGGAGTATAAGGTAGAAGGTGAGAACACATTAGGTAAAACGATTAAAACACTTCGATCAGATCGAGGTGGAGAGTATATGGATTTGAGATTCCAAGACTATATGATAGAACATGGAATTGTATCCCAACTCTCAGCGCCCGGTACACCTCAACAGAATAGTGTACTGAGAGGAGAAATAGAACCTTGTTAGACATGGTTCGATCTATGATGAGCTATGCTCAGCTGCCTAATTCGTTTTGGGGATATGCAGTAGAAGATGTTGTATATATTTTGAACATGGTTCCCTCTAAGAGTGTTTCAGAAACACCCTATGAGTTATGGAAAGGGCGTAAAGATAGTTTACGTCACTTCAAGATTTGGGGATGTCTGACACATGTGTTGGTGTCCAATCCAAAGAAACTGGAACATCGTTCAAAATTATGCCTATTCGTAGGATACTCCAAGGAAACGAAAGGTGGTTTGTCCTATGTTCCTAAAGAGGACAAGGTGTTTGTGTCGACAAACGCCACGCTCTTAGAGGAAGACTACATGAGAGATCATAGGCCTCGTAGTAGGACTGTCTTGAGTGAAATTTCTAGGGAAGCTACAGATAAATCAACAAAAGTTATTGATCAAGCTGGTCCTTCTCAAGAGTTGAGAATGCCTCGACGTAGTGGGAGGGATGTTAGACAACCTGACCGTTACATGGGTTTGACTGAAACCCAAGTCGTCATACCTAATGATGGCATTGAGGATCCATTGACCTTTAAATAGGCAATGAATGATATAGATAGGGACCAGTGGATTAATGCCATGGACCTCGAAATGGAGTCGATGTACTTGAATTCAATCTGGAAACTTGTAGATCAACGAGAATGTGAAAGATCTATCGGTTGCTACTGGATCTACAAGAGCAAGCGAGATCAAGCCGAAAAGGTGGAAACCTTTATGGCTCGACTTAGGGCAAAAGGTTATACTAAAAGGGAAGGGGTAGACTATGAAGAAACCTTCTCCCCTGTTGCCATGCTTAAGTCCATTAGAATACTCTTGTCCACTGCCACGTTTTATGATTATCAAATTTGGAAAATGGATGTCAAGACAGCCTTTCTTAATGGCAATCTTGATGAGAGTATCTATATGGATCAACAAGAGGGGTTCATAGTTCAGGGTCAAGAGCAAAAGGTTTGCAAGCTTAAACGATCCATCTATGGATTGAAACAAGCATCTAGATCCTGGAATATAAGATTTGATACTGCGATCAAATCTTATGGCTTTTAACAGAATATTGACGAGCCTTGTGTTTACAAGAAGATAGTCAATACCACTATAGCTTTCTTAGTTTTATACGTAGACAATATCTTGCTCATTGGGAATGATTCAAGATTCCTGACTGGCGTTAAGCAATGGCTAGCAACCCAATTCCAAATGAAAGATTTGGGAGAGACTCAGTTTGTTCTTGGAATCCAAATCGTTCGAAATCGCAAGAGCAAAACACTAGCACTGTCTCAGGCATCTTATATTGACAAGATGTTTGTTAGATATAAGATGCAGAATTCAAAGAATGGTTCATTACCTTTCAAGCATGGAATTCATTTGTCTAAGGAACAGTGTCCTCAGACACCTCAAGAAGTTGAGGATATGAGACGCATTCCCTATGCTTCAGTTGTCGATAGTTTGATGTATTCCATGCTATGTACTCGACCCGACATATGCTATGCAATGGGAATAGTCAGCAAATATCAGTCTAATCCAGGATATGATAAGCAGACTGCCGTTAAGAACATCCTTAAGTATCTTAGAAGAACGAGGGACTATATGCTTGTGTATGGTGCAAAGGATTTGATCCTTGTAGGATACATTGACTCTGATTTTCAGACTGGTGTAGATTCGAGGAAATCCACATCAGGATCAGTGTTCACTCTTATGGGAGGAGCTATAGTATAGAGGACTATAAAGCAAGGTTGTATTGCTGACTCCACCATGGAGAGGTGAGTAGTATGTCGACTTGCATGAGCAAATGAAGGAGGTTGTCTAGCTTAGGAAGTTCTTGACTGATTTGGAAGTTGTTCCAAATATGAATTTACCTATCACCCTTTATTGTGATAATAGTGGTGCAGTGGAAAATTCTAAAGAACCTAGAAGCGATAAGCGTGGAAAGCACATAAAGCGCAAATATCATCTCATCAGGGAGATTGTGCAACGAGGAGACGTGATCGTCACGCAGATCGCTTCGGAGCACAACATTGTTGATCCGTTTACAATGCCCCTCACGGCTAAAGTGTTTGAGGGACACTTAGAGAGTCTAGGACTACGGGTTGTACAGTAGGGTAGTTTTTCTTTGCTCAGCATGTTTTACCTGACAGACGTTTTAGTCCAAGTGCAAGCTTGTTGGGTTTTATGTCCTAAAACTCGTGGTTTTGTAAACTGAATGTATATTCTATTTCACAAAAAAGTTGTTATTGAAATTTATTCAGTAAAGGTGTTATTGAATATCGTGTATTGTGTAACCCTAATCCAATAAAGAACCCTTAACTATAGGACGAATACATGAGCTTTATGTGTGACATAAAAGTGGATCCAGTTCAAGTTATAGCCAGAACGGTCTATAGTATAAGGATAAGGCTGGGTACCTTATCCTTGGGACACTATGGACGCGACCCACTTTGTATAGTACAAACGATGTGATCCTAAATCGTTCACGTGCGGACATGCGACTAGGGGCATCCTATGCAATGAGTTTGCATAACACTGGACCGCAAAATAGTCACTTCAACTTTATAACTCCGTTTACTGTCTTAACTGACTATATTCATACGATGACCAAGGTAACTCGATCTTAATCTTGAGCGTTCTATGAACTCCTGTTTATTCAGATTATCCTTAGATTTGCATGGGTGAGAGTGGTTCGAGATTGCCGACTCAATAAGCCTCCATTTTCAGGGATAAGTCTTGGTAGATAGCTGAGAACATAGTTCTGCAAGATGGAATTCACTCCTACCTGCTTTAGGGATTAGTGGAGAGGTTGTTCCCTTAAGTGCTGACTCCGGGTCTTGAATAAAGGGCCCACCCCTCTCATTGGCCCGAGAGGGATTCGGTTTGCTGGTTCGACCACAAACCAATTGTTCAATAGAGGATCAATTGGACTTAAGGAACAAGAGGTAATTACAGGGGTAAAACGGTAATTTTTACCCACCTGTAATTACGAACGACCGGTGAAGGATCGACTTACTAATCATGGTTATATCGAGTGGACAGAAGTATATCTACAGTGAGGAGAGTGCAACCACTGGGCTTTAGTGGAGTGTCCCGGTGGTTAACGAATGTGAATTAGCGAGGCTAAAGAGTTTAGCCAGTTAATCTCGTATCGTAGGAGCTCATGATCTATAGGTCCATTAGGTCCTCCTTACTAGCTCGGACTAAGCCTTGTAACATTTTGAAAGAAAAGAATTTGAATTGTTCAAATTCGAATTTTGGGACAAATCGTTAATTATATGTGATATATTTAACGAATCATAGCTTAATTATGAATTAAACTATGATTAATAGGAGGTGGATATATTGGATCGTTTATAGCATGAATAAGGATTCATGTTCGAAAAAACGATCGGGATCGGGAAATTTATTTAATTTAATATTTTATATTAAATTAAATTAAAAATTAATTAATTTAATTAATTTTTAAATATTTAATTAATTAAAATCAATTTAATATTAATTTTAATTAAAATTAAATAAACATTAGTGGGTTTTCATGGATTTTCATTAAAATCCAAATTGCAACTTGCCCAATCACTCTCATCTTCAAAATTGGCCAAAATTTGCCACCTCTGCCTCAATCCATCCTCATCACTGTTGAGCTGTCACTCTAATGAAGCTTATTGAAGCTTTATATAATTGTGATTTGAGGTATGTTGATTGGATTTTGCAAAAAAAAAAAAGGTATTCCCGAATTAGTGACCTTTGAGGACTTTTTTTCCAAATTCTCTCAACCTAAGATCCCACAATCCGTTCTAAGGCCTGAAGATAGTAGGGAAGACTCTAACGGTTATCCACGAAGTGTTCGTGTTGAAAATCATCCACCGGGTGAAGTGAATTTGATCTTCAAAGTTGAGTTTTCTATCCCTCTGTTTTTCCAGCCTTGAGCATGCATTTTATTTTACAAAATTGATAAACTTAGAGTGTTCAAGATCCAAAATTGCTTTCGCTTTCTTAATCTAGACACTTTCAGCGATAAAATGGTGAATTAGTGGAGATTTCAACTCCACATCTCACTATTATTTAAAGGCTTGGGAAAAAGGCTTTGGTAAGGTTATCTCATTTTTTCGAAATTCAAGTACCAAGAGATCTCCAAATTCTCTCAAACTCTTTCAACTCTCTCTACCTCTTCTCCTCACCCAAAACCAAGGGGGTCCCACACACTCTTCCTTAACCTCCCGGGAACAAACGAGAAGACCCTTTGGAATTGTCTTGTCGTTCTGTTCGAGGATCGAGTTCGTAGAGATCGTTGGTTGGAGAGGGATAGTGATCGAGAAGGTTAAAACGTTGAAGACGAGTTCTTCAAGAGGTTAGTAGGTCTATTACTACTGTTTTCTTTTCAATTTTATGCATGTTTAGCCTTTAATTAAGTAGTTTAATTCAATTTTAAGAAACAAATTTCACAACAAAACAATCACATTTCACGACGTCTTCCGCTGCGGGATTTTCATTCCCTTCAAACCTTAGAGCATCCTTAGGTACTCCTAGCATTATAAATGAATCACTCACCCCTATAAATTATTTCAAATGCGAACGAGGGTCTTCAGCAGGTAGTCCATGAAATTGTCCAATTGTTTGGAGCATTTGAAACATGACAAGTTTAAGCTTAAAAGCAGGGCTTGGATAAAAGGTTTGATAATCCCTAGATTCAACTCATCAATAATGGGGTTTGCATATGTTCTAATGGCTCTCTCTCCGTCATCTGCCAATTGAACTCATCAATCATGGGTTTGATAATCTGTAGATTAAACTCATCAAGCAGGGGCTAGCTCATGTCCAAGCACATGTGGTTGCATATTCTCATGTTGGGGTCCAAAAGGATCTAAGGGTTCCCTAGAGCGTTGTTTGTCTGCCATAACTATTCTTTGTTCTCTCAAGCTTCTCCTATAAGTTCTCTCAATTTTAGGATCCAAAAGGAACTCTAGATGTGGACGCTCATTCATAAACAACCTAAATACCTGAAAAACAAAAAATACAACCTTAACAAGTTCTGAATGAAACTCAAATTCACTATAATCAACTCAAATGGGATAAAATCAAACTAGTCCTTGGCAAGAGCCAAAAGCTTGATGCATTGTTCAAGAGTTATAAAAATATGGCAATTACACCTGAGAATATGCAAGTATATATAGTCTTCATAGAGTGAGTGATAAGTATGTGAGTATCGTCCCCTCAGGGATTAGACAATGAAATTACCTAGTTTGTGCTTCTTATAGCGAATTGTGCAAGATAACCAAATGAAAATTACTAAGGAATTGATAATGAATTAATGATGTAAGGATTATTAAGTATGCTAAAACAAGAGACATGATGAAAGATGCACAAAAGTTTAGATTGCTTTGGTTAATATCAAGATGGGTAGGCTTAGGTTAGGGCCCCTTCATGCTCTTAGGGATCTTTACTTCGCCTTTGCAATGGTCACAATGTTACAACAAGGGTTCATAGCAATTTTTTCCAAAATCACCTAAATTTTCAATAGGTAAATTCTCATTTAAGTGCCTAATTAAGCTTGTTTCTTTAGTACCGTAGGAGAATGACTATCCCCAAGCTATCCAATTGATTGTAAGACTGCTCTTGTAATAATTTCTAGAAAGCCTAATTAAGTAAGGGTTAATGGTAAATATGCTTTCCTACCTTTTCCCAAAAGCAAGAAAACATTACAGAAACTAAGTTGGCCAAACTCAACTTCCTCATTAGCAATAAAAACCACATAATTCCAACATCATTATGGCAAACAAAAGATTAACATTAAATTCCAATCACATAAGGACCCCTAACCCTTGCCTATGGCCAGTTAGTTCATCATTTTGACAAATAAATAACGAAAATTCAATTTACAAGTCATTGAGGCCTTCGGGTTTAAGGAAGTACATGTAAAACAAAATGAAAGACAAAAAGGAGAAGTATAAATGTATAATAGAGAAAAAACAAAGATCCCTCTAAGCTTTGGACTACTTTTTTGTAGCAGTACGACCCACATGAGCTCCTCAAATCTTCCTTGTCTTTCTTCACACCTTGTTCCTTCTAGCCTTATCGAGAAAATGAAACCCACAGTAACTCTCCCTTTCCAATGGCCAAAACAAGGCTTATATATTCTCCGAATTAAACCTAACCCACGATAACTCTCCCAGTCAAGTGGCCAAAATAAGGCTTATATATGCTCCATATTAAGCCTAATTTAGGCTAGTCCAAGACCCATCAGTCCCACACGAGCATGGCCTTTAGTTTGTGTAAAAAAAGAATCCACATGGTTAACACATAAAAATCACTTGCAGTAGCTACAATATTGAAAATTCTGTTGAATCGTAGCCTCAAACTTGATTATAGAAGCAATGTTGCACAGAGTAACCCTTAGCTTCTTTTCTGCTTCTCTTTCCGACCTTCACCTTCCTAAACAAAATAAATCAAATAAGGCACAAAACACACAATTTCACTAAATGCCAAGGTTAGGTTCAAGATTTGTCCCCAACATGAGCAAAATGCACAAATTATGAGGTGAAAACACTAGAAGACAACTCATAAACTCCAAAACTTCAAAGTTTAACACCAATATTAGAGGTCAGTAATTCTTTGATGAAGAATTATCATCCAACAACTCGAATGTGGGTACTACATAAGCCCTGATTGCCATTTCCCACTCATTGGCTAAAAGAACAAGATTGTCATTCATATATCTTTGATTAGGTTGTTCTACTCTTGATTCAGGTCGTTTAATATTTCCTAGCGCTTCAGGCTGTATAAGATGTTCTTGTTTATCCATTGTATTCTATTTAGTTATTTGATTAGCCCTATGAATTCGTCTCCACAAATGAGATGACCTCTCAATCTCGGGATCAAGTTGAAATTTGAAGTCAGGAAACCCATTTATAAACCACTAAAAACACCTGAAATAAAAGCCAAACAACCAGATGAGATTCAATTCAACATCAGTTTACTAAGAATCAATTGAGTTAAAAAAGAAAATTAAAACTAGTCCCCGACAACGGCGCCAAGAACCTGATACTTTGCTAATGTCTTTGCTACAACAATATATATGATTTCGCTTTACATGTTGTCTTATGCACAAGTATACACATAAATTTTGTACCTAGCAACAAGTAAATTATCGTATCCACAAAGACTAGTAATCTTAGATTTTATCTAAATTAATACTTAGAAAACTCAAATTATAACCAAACAAGTTATCAAAGTAATCGATCAACATAAACTCATAAACTTAAGAATGGTGGAAAAAATTAAATGCAGAGACATAATGGAAAAAGAAGAAATAACAGAAAATGAAATAGAAAAGGATTAAGAGTACTAAATGGTAAGCGCGAGCCTCAGATAAGAGGCATTTATGTACTTAATTAAACTATTGTTAAGTAAACATTCACCTTAATCGAATAATTACTGTGGACAGCGTATTCTCTCCAATCAACAAATAAAGGCTTTTACATTTCAATTACTCCAACAAAATTAAACCCACTATATTTCTTGTGCATTAGGTGAGTGATTATTCCTAATCTCCTTACTTAACTAGTCGTTAACTCTAACTATGGAGCTAATGTAGTTTTTATGAAATCGACCCTCTATATTCTTCCTATAAATCAAGAGGACAAAGCTACAGAATAGTTGGGCAAACGAAATCGAGCTAGGATTAAGCACACAAAAAAATGAAATTGATTAAAAGGGAAGTTTACTTAACTTCAATGCAAGCAAAAATACATTCATCATGTAAACCAATTAGGGTTTGAAATGACCCCTCATATAACTTCATAGTTACAACTCTATTGAACGTACCTAATTAATTCTCAGTCTTCTGCCTACACTACTTTCTATAGCTAAACCTCTTTGATTTAAGCATTATAGTAGGTATGGCAAGCACCACATCGGTGTGCAGGTTTTCATCTTTATTTTGCAAGCCACCTCCTTCTGCTAGAATAAAAAAAATCACTATTGATCACACGTGCAAATCAAGTGCGTCTCTCTGTCTTGATATGTGCATCAACAAGATACAAATATTTTGTGGCTAAAACTTAAAAATATGGCTTGATCAAAACCCATGCATAAAAAATGACTAAATGTATGGTTGAAAATATTTTTGGCCCAAAAACTTATAAAAAAATATTGATTTCCAAATGAGAAATTTATTAATCTCCAAATGAGATATTTTTAGCCAAGCCATAAAAAAAGTTAAGGGAGCTCTTTACGCACTTGAAAAATTCCTGAAGAAGAAGGAGAGAAGAAGATGAATGTGGAAAGTGAACAAAAAGGATAAGCGAACCCTACGTAATAATCATCCGCAATTGAAATGCACACCTTTTTTAGTGTAATGCAATTACGGAACTTGTCAGTGGTGGGTCCCATAGCATTATAGGAGGTCGTAAATACATTCAATTGTAATAAAACAAGACCTACTTTTTAAAATTTCATTTCATTGATTAATTTGTGGGTATGTAAATGTACCCTTAGTCATTCCTTAGGTTAGTCCTATCAAAATTGTGACATTAAAGAGAGCATCACCAACTCTTCTCATAGCATGTTAAACAACCACTGAACTCAAAAGTTTTGGTGGATGATTTTGTATAAGTTTAATATTTTATTAGTACTTTAGTATATTTGACATTTTTTTCTTTGTTTTTTTTATGAAAAAGAGAACAAGTAACAAAAATAATCGGTTTTTTCTTTCAGTGTTCAAAAATAAAAAATGAATCAATGTGAGCATAACTCTATGGTAATTGACATGTACACTCGACGAATGGATCAAAGGTTTAAATGTGTCCCGCTTAAAAAAAAGAACATGATACGTGAGAGATAAGAAACAAGAGAAAAGGTAAATGGAAAATGATAATACTTTATGTCTTTTGGAGTGCTATAAAATATTGATACAAGTACAACTTTAGTTTTAGTTTTAATTTTAAAATAAAAAAATATATATAAAAGGAGAATTATAATGGTAGCAAAAAATATTGAGATAGTTACGAATTTAGCTATGGTTTATTGAGACTTGTCAATATAGCAAAAAATTTGAAACTAATTTTTTTTTATTATTCCAGTCTTACCCACATTAATATATAGCATATATATCAACAATATATTTTATGTGTTTTATATTTGGTATATCAATAGTATAACAATACTATATCTAATATACTTTACCTTTGATATATAAATCAACTTATTTTTAGATATTTTGTAAAGTGTGCATATCACAAATCTATATAACACTGAGTATATCGGAAGTATATCATTAATATACTTCATTCAATGATATAGTTCGTTACCTTTTATTTTAATAATGGTTTATTAGGCTAAGTAATGAATACTGTATAATTCATTCACTACTGATATAGTGTATGAACAAAAATTTAATGACAAAAATGATTCATAAAATAAAAAACTAAAATAAGGTACATCAGTGATATATCATTAATATAGCTTATATTATGTCGATTCATTTTACTGATATACTTGAACAAAGTATATTAGTAGTTTATCGATAATATTCTTCATATTAGATATATTTGATGAACGAAATATAAATTGTTGTCATACCCTTGATATATTGCACATTAGCTATTTTTGATATATTGTTGATGAATTAAGTATTTTAAAATTTCAACTTCATCGATATATTTAAATAACATACTTAAATAACGTATGCCAATAATATATAACCGATATACTTGATATTAGGTAAATTCAAAATATATCAACAATTTATCACTTATTATGGATAGGCGTCATATTGCAAACACGAGAATTAAACATAAAGATTATTTTCAATATTTTGCCATGTAAAGGTTATTTTGGATACTTTGCAAAATCGTTGACACGCCCGTAATTTTCAAAGAACTAATAACAGGCCTACAATTTGGCTTTCTTCTTTTGCTAAATATGCAACTCCCCTCTATAAAAATGATGTTATTTTAGTTAATAGTTCTTAATTAAAAAAATAAATAAAGCAACAAAATCAAAACAAAACAACCTATTTCTTAATAAATGTTCCTTTTCTATATTCGAAATTTTATTTAAAGAAAAAGTAAATAAAAAAACTTATAATTTTCTTTGCGGGGAAAATTCAAACCTTCAATATTTAAGAATATAATAGTTATCTTGAATAATTGTGTTGGGCTCATGTACATTACTTCCTATCCAACAACAAAGAATAAAACAATAACAACAATCATCAAATTTATTTTCATTACTTAATAGAAATTAAAACTACTAAAAAAAAATAGAAATTTTATGAAGCAAATCCGACCTACCAACTCAAATTCTCATATTATTTTATCTAAATAATAGTTTCTCTACCTCAAAAAATTTCCTATTAACTTCCTAAAAAATCACATATATTTTACTTGGAAAGGGTTGGGTGTCCATTGGCTAATATGGAGAATCAATAATTTAATTAAGACTTAGAATAATTCGATGCAAAAACGTGCATATCTATATACATATTACGTGGTTTAAAATGTAAAAATATCCAAATTGCAAACAACCTACCTAACTTAATATTAAACTTTCTTTATATTTGTTTTTTCCAAAACCATTACAAACTCAATAAAGAAGATTGAACCATATATATGCAAAGCATTTCATGACAAATATATATAGTATGCCTCCAAAATTATGCATTGAATTTACTATTAAAATGTGCACACGACAAATTTATATCGTGCAACAAATTTCGCCCATTAATGAATGAGTTCTTTCCTACCATTTTAAGCTACACTATTTAACTATAAATTGTTGTCCAATATGCATGCAAAAACATCACAAACAACGTAAAAGCTTTCAAATCATAAAATACTATCATCTAAAGATTAGATATGGAGAAGTCCTCTACTAAGTTGGCTTGTCTACTCCTGATGTTCTTCATTGTTTCTGGTATATAAATTAACTTTACTATTGTATATATCTTATTTTTCACAAAATCATGTAAGCTAACTTGAGTGACAATTATCAATGCAAATATTTCAGGATCGTTGTTCATGTCAGATGCAAGAAATGTAGTAATTCTTCGATGTGATGGTCCCGAGGATTGTTTCGATCCAACAACATGTGAATGCATAAACCGTCGATGTTCTTGCCCCCCATCACCTGAAATGAAATTGTTTGACAAAATCTTTCCGGAATATTTAGGAGAACACAAGGCAATTCCTTGAAGACTTAACTACAAATAAACCCTCCCTAAGCCCCTATTTAGATCAACATATACACAACACATGTTGTAGGAAGAAATATCTTTTCTTACTTTACACATAAATAGTATATGAAGTTCTTTCTCTCTAAGTACTTATTTTTCGACTTTATGTTGTTTAAAAAATCCCATAGTTCATATCAATTCAGTATATGGCCAATGCATTTTATACTACTAGTGGCAAAGGGTTGATCTTATGCATAGAGTTACTGATGGGGCTAGTACATCAAAAAGTATTACTGATGGGGCTAGTACATCAAAAAGTGTTGTTGATCCTAGCACGTCTAGTGAAGTCTGTTCCCAGGAGTTGGGAATGCCTCGACGTTGTGGGAGGGTTGTGAGACAGCCTGAACGTTACATGGGTTTAGCTGAAACCCAAGTGGTCACCCTTGATGATGATTGCGAGGATTCATTGACCTATAATCAAATAATGGCAGACGTTGACAAAGACGAATAGATTAAAGCTATGGACTAGGAAATGAAGTCGATGTACATCAATTCCGTCTGGGAGCTTGTGGATCAACCGGATGGGGTAAAACGTATAGGATGCAAATGGATCTACAAGCGCAAACGTTGTGTAGATGGGAAGGTGCAAACCTTCAAAACACGACTAGTGGCAATGGGTTTTACCAAGGTTGAAAGGGTTGACTATGAGGAAACCTTTTCGCCTGTTTCCATGGTAAAGTCAATTAGGATCCTTCTGGCCATTTGTCGCATATTATGACGGTGAGGTTTGACAGATGGATGTCAAGACTGCCTTTCTGAATTGCAAACTTGACAAGACCATCTACATGGACCAACCCAAAGGGTTCATTGCCCAAGGCCAAGAGCAAAAGGTTTGCCGACTTCATAGGTCTATTTATGGACTAATAGAAGCTTCGAGGTCTTGGAATATAAGGTGTGATTAGGCAATCAAATCTTATGGCTTTGATCAGAATATTTACAAGCCTTGTGTCTACAAGAAAATCGTCAACAACACTTTCGCATTTATGATATTCTATGTGGATGATATCCTGGTCATTTGGAATGAGATAGGATTTCTTACTAACATAAAGAAATGGCTTGTAACACCCTAGAACTCCAGTCACTCTTAAAATTGTGTTTGAATTAATTTAGTGCAAAATTAAATTAATCAAGCCCTGAAATTCTTACTTTAGTTTATGTTCTGGAAAATGTAAGAGATTTTATGGGCATAACTATTTATGAGTTAATTGGGATTATTTAAATTGGGTTAAGGACCTTCTGTAGTTAAGAGATAAAATAGGGGCATTCTTGTAATTTATTAGAAAAGAAAATTAGGGTTTCCATCACATCTTTTGTCCTATGATTGCACAGTTCCCAATAAGCCAATTTTCTCTTCTTCATTCTCTCAAACATCACGACAACCCAACCCCTCCAACCGCCGACCAGCTTCAGACCACCGAAACTCGACCGCCGCCAACAATCTTCAGACCGTCGTCTCCCGCCGTTAGATCGCCGTGAAGGGGCTCTCGCAGACGTCCAACTCCCTGACTCATCGGACCTCTACTGAACAGGCCGTGGTTTTAGTCACTAACTCCACGTCGTTGCAACTGTAGGCAAGTAGCACCCGACGCATCGCCGGTCGATCGTCTCTGCCTTGTCGTCGTGTATCTTGGAGTCGCTATGACGCCACTCGATCATTGTCGAAGCAAATCCAGACGGTCAGATCTACTAGTTCTTCACTGGAGTTGTCGACGCTGAAAGCGGAGAATGGGAAAATCAAGTGAACTGTTTGCCTTGGTTCACCGATTGAGCCTCTTTGTTGGTCGGTGCTTACATTTTGGAAGCCAGTTTCAAATAGATCGACTCACAAGCTATGCAGATCTGGCCTCTACACTCCGAGAGGCGCCACCACGTGCCGCCGTTTGTTGGAACTCGCCGATTGCATATGTTTCGTTCCCCGAGTCTGTTTCAAGCCTCCGTTAGTGGTAATCCGACCTAGTTATTGCCGAATTTTAAATATAAGTTATTTATGTGATTTAACTAAGGGATTAATGAACATGATTTAGGAAGCTCAAGTAGCGAGCACAATTGAAAGGATTGCAGGGTCAGAGATTTAATTATGGAATATCTCGGAACTAAGGCTAAGGTAAGGGATCATTATACAAATTATTTTAAAAATGGGAAGAAATTATGCTTTCAATAGATTTAGTTTAAAAAGAATGAATTCCAAGATTTATCTTAAAGACAGAATTTAGAAAAGTATTTCCCTCTGGAATTTTAGATGAATCCTCAAGTATCTTAGGAGAACGAGGAACTACAACCTTGTGTATAGGAGTGGGGATTTGATCCTTACGGGATACACAGATTCTGACTTTCAGACCGATAAGGATTATAGAAAATCCACTTCGGGGTCAACATTCAATTTGAATGGATGAGTTGTAGTATGGCGAAGCATCATGCAGGGATGCATCGCTGATTCCACTATGGAAGTTGAATATGTTGCCGTTTGTGAAGCTGCAAATGAAGCTTTTTGGCTTAGGAAGTTCATGGCAGATTTGGAAGTTGTTCCAAATATGAACTTGTCGATCACGTTGTTTTGTGACAACAGTGGTGCTGTAGCCAACTCGAGAGTGTCTCATAGTCATAAGAGGGGCAAGCACATTTAGCGGAAGTATCACCTGATACGGGAGATTGTTAACCGTAGCGACGTGACAGTCACGCTAAATCAAGAACGCAATTGGGCTCTGATACCAATTGAAGGGAATCGAACTCCCCGCTGCAGAAGCGATTGCGAATCGCGCGCTCTTGATTTAGTTACAAGGGAAATTTCAAGAATATAAAACATGGATTAAGCATAAAATAAGAGTTTGGACAGCAAGTAGATACCTTTGAAGAACCTTTCTTCAAGTGCTCCTCTCTCCACTGTCACGATCTCAGTAACAAGAACTCCAACGTGCGAAGACACGACCACCGGATCTTCTCCGTTGTTCACTAGGTGAGGGAGGAAGGTGGGTGCCCTTTAGGAGATGTGAGGCATTTTGAGAGAGATGTGTGTTTTGGAATCTTCCAACAACACAATGATAGCATGCAAATGTGCTATCTTATTTCTATATTTTAGCTAGTTTGTATACTCAAAACTTGACACGTACACTTGCGGTATTGCAATATAATTTTACGCAACAAGTTTTTGGCGCCGTTGTCGGGGAATGGCGATTATTTAGATTGATTAATATTGGGAGAAAATTCGAGATTTTAGACTAAAGTTTTTTTCCTTTTTGTGTTTTTTTCCTTATTGATTTTTTTCCTTATTTGTTTTTTTCTTTTCCTTATTTGTTTTCTTTCCATATTTATTTTTTTTCGTCATTTGATTTTTTTCCTTATTTGTTTTTTTTCATTTTGTGTTTTTTTCCTTACCGTTTTTTCTTTTTTCCCTTATTTATTTATTTTTTCTATTGTGTGTTTTCCTTTTTTGTTTCTTTTCTTTGTTTTCCTTATTCCTTTTTTCCTTACTTTTTTTTTTCTTTATTTGTTTTCTTTCCTTTTGTGTTTTTTTCCTTACTTGTTTGTTTTCATTTTTTTGTTTTTTCCTTATTTGTTGTTTTTTCTTTTTTTTTTGTTGTTACTTTTGTTTTTCTTTCTTTTCTTTTTTTCTTATTTGTTTTTTTCTTATTTGTTGTTTTTTTTTCTTTTTCCTTATTCGTTTTCTTATTTCTTATTTTTGTTTTCCTCTTTTTTCCTTTTTTTTCTTTCCTTATTTTTTTTTCTTATTTATTTTTTCCTAATTTATTTATTATTTATTTATTTGTTGTTTCCCTTATTTGTTTCTTTTCTTTTCTATTTTTTTCTTCTTGTTTGTTTTTTTTTTTTGTTCTTAATTTAGTCTCGTGTGTTGTTCGAGCCTTTGTGTCCTGTTTTGGTTGTGTTGATTTAGTGTAAAAGTTTTTATTTGAATTATCGTGATTTAAAGTATGACTTTTCATGACCATAATTCTTCACCAATATATTATACTTCTCAGGATCCTAGGTACGTGAATCATGATTTTTATGGATACCAAATGTCTAACCCTTACCATTATGAATCCATGTTTTATGAAAATTATTTTGATGGTAATCATATAGGCATTTGGAACCAAAATTTTTCCTACCCCAACAAATCTATAGAAAACTTTTCTCTTGTTGATTTATTAATGGAATATACTTTTGAGTTGAGGATAAAAAATTTGTTTCATGCTGAATTAGAAAGGTTGGATAGGTTAGAAGCTAAAGTGGCAGAACTTGTGGCAATAATACATGGAAGAACTAATCATCTTAATCAATTGGCGGAATCCCTTAAGGCCCTACAAGAGCGAAATCTTTATCTTGCCACTGAGGAAGAGCAACCTAGGAGAACTTATGCATATGATAGTGAGGATGAGTTGGAGGAGATTGAAACACACCAAAAACAGGCTTGTGAGGTCGAGCATGGTAATGCAATCACTTCCACAAAAGAAATCAAGGTGATAGAGTTCGAGGCTGAAAAATCTCCCTTCCCTTTATCTCAAAAAGTTTCTTTTAATCTTGATAACCATTTTTCCTATACTCACGAGTCTTGTTTTGAATTTTGTTCTTTTATTTCAAACAAAAATAACAAAAATATTTATCTTTCAGGTGCCCAAGAAAAACGAGAGAGCCTTTTAGACTTAGAAGGCTTTATTGACTCAAGCAAGAAGGGCCCCAAGAAATATGAGCAATTTTACGTGCCTTGATGCCAACCATGGGTCTAGTCTAGCTAAAGACGTGAAAGAAAACGCTTCTTAGGAGGCAACCCAAGCTTTACATTTCATTTACGTTTTTATTTTTGCTTTAGTTGTTTTATTTGTTTGCTTAGTTCTTAGTTCTCGTTGTTTTTGTTTTGTTAGGTTGTGTTGATGTCTCTCTCGTGAAACCATGCTCCCGTTCGCATGAGACTTCATCTCACGTAACTTGGCGCCAAGGAATTCAAAAGAAAAAGAAAATCTCTATTACTCGGGACATGATATTGTTCACTCTTACCCTTCTTACTTTCTTTGAGCTTATTTTGCAAACATTGAGGACTATGTTTAGTTTAAGTTTGGGGGTGGATTTGCTTATCTGTTGTGACTGTCCTGAGTATGTGTCGAATTGTTGATTGATCTTATGCATAAGTATGATTATGATGGCTTAGGACGAGATTTAATTTAAAATTTGTGATTCTGCTGAAACTTGAGAGCATGATATGAATTTGAGTTAATTTAAAAATTTTCTTGAATTTTTCCTGCAATATTATGCACATAGCATGTGTTCCTGTAGTTTTGAAATGCTTAGAACAAAGTTATTAGGTTTAGAAGTTTGATGTCACCTCGATAGGTCTGAGAACTGATTTGAGAGTTAAACTGCAGGATAGGGTGAATGACAATATGAAGTGCATGATCTGTATAATATGTGCATTATGTGAAAGATTTGTCGTCTGTTTTTGTTGTTATGTTTGTTAAAGAAAAAAAAAATCGTGAGGACAAAAAGAGCTACCTTCACTGTGATCAGTTAGGCCACTCATTAAGCGAGTGCTCTGGGTAAGGGTCCCTGCAGTGGATGTGTGAAAGCTAGTGTCCTTTCATAAAAAAAAAAGGAAAATAAAAAAATGACTCAAAATAATGATTAAGTGCCGAGTAAAGTTGTTTAATTCTTGAATGTGGGGAGACTCAAGGATTAGAAACTATGACCAGTGTAGGGGGAAGTTGAATGGAGAACCTAATAAGTTGTTCCGGGCTTAGTAGAGATTAAAGGAACAGAGGCTAATCACACACACATGTAGGAACACTTAGGAAAAGTTTTAAATTGCTTGCTGAAGTATCATGTTCAAATGTTTCTCGTGATTGTTAAAATTTCCTTCAAAATCTCTGAGGCTTGAGTCTGATATATGCATAAGAAAGATCTTATAGTTTAATTTCATTTTGCTCGGGACTAGCAAAAGCTTAAGTGTGGGGGTATTTGATAGCATGCAAATTATTTCTATATTTTAGCTAATTTTTATACTTAAAACATGGGCATTCATGGTATTTTATGGTTAATTTCAGGAAATTGAGCTTGAGAAGCAAGAATTGAGTGTTTTGAGACAATTTTGATGCAATTTGGAACATGTGTGTGCTTAATTGAAGACCCAAGAAAAATATAGATATATTTTGAGTATAAAAAGCATACTGAGAGATTCTACATCGAATCACGATTCCAACGCATCAAACCGGAGGTCATTTGGACACCGAGCTAAAAAGATATGACAAAAATGGTCGCATGGGTTGGTGGCAAAGAGCACAACGTTGCAACGCCATGACCAGCGTTGCAACGCCGTACCGAAAATCCCTATAAATACAACATGTTGTTTTCATTGCAAAAGGAGCCGAATTTGGTAGTTTTTAGCCCTAGTTTCGAAATATACACTCTAAGGGGAGAAAAAAGAGCATTCCTTGGGAGCTAAAGTGTAAACCCGATATCTTTCTTTGGAACTTTCTTATTATCAAACAACAAAAAGAAAGAAGAAATGAATGTTTAAAACTTGGTTTCCCATGTTTTAAAAAGAAATGAAATGAAGTGAAAGACAAAAGGAAAACAAGGAAGAAAAAGTTTAAACCATTTTTGGTTCGGTTTGCTTTAAAAGATAAAAGAAGAAAAGAAAATGAAACAAATGTAAATCATGTTAAGTTATGTTTTGTAAAGAAAAGAAAAGAAGGAAGGAGATAAAGGAAAGGAAAGAAAAGGAAAAAAAAGAATGTAAAAGGGAAAAGGAAAGTGGGTGGTGGATCCCACCTTAGTTTTATTTTTTAAAATAACCCATTCCATCGATTTCCTTCTCATTTTCAACAAGGAGCAGCAAGGGTTTCGTGGGAGAAGGAGAAAGGAAGAAGAAGAAGAAGCTTTTCATGAGTTAGAGTTGCAGAAGAAGGAAGGAGAGCTCAAAGCTTGGTTGTTTAGCAGCAAGGAGATCAACTCAACCCGGTTATGGTTTTCTGTTCATCTCGAGCTCCACAGGAAGAGGTAAGAGTTGAGGCTTGGTTTTCTTGAAAGCTAATTCAATTTTGAACAAAGTTCGTGAAGGATTCTTGAGCCAATTCTGACCTTAAGTTGCTGTTTTGTGAAGAGGAAGACAGAAGACAGAAATTGCTATCAAATCCGAGAAGTCTCTGATGATTTGGTTGTTCTGATCTGTATACTTGGAGTTAGAAGCTCTAATTTGTATGGTTCGAAATATTATTCAATTTACTACAAGTTTCGTGAAGGGATCGTGAGAAGAAAATGATTGGAAGATGTTGTAATCTTCAGGTTAAGTTTCGGGTTGCAGCAGGAAGTGAAATCTGGAATAGCAGAAGTTGGTTCCTGGGAAAGAAGACTTCGAGGTATTTCGGAACCAATCTATTGGGAATCTCATTTTCATGTCTTAGAGGGTTCAAAAAGGAAGAGTTTGGTATAAAGTACATTCTTTTTAGATAAGTAATGAAGAAGTTATGGTATGTCTCAAAGCAGATGAGAAAATCAAAATCTTTGGAATTTTTGAAAGTGTGTTTTCTTGTAGTTTTAAGGTTAAAAACCATGAGCTCGAGGTTCTAATACATGAATTTGGTTTGTTTGACAGGCCAAGAGAAAATAGGTCGAGTGTACGGGCTAAGATTCTAGTTCAAACACTGTGAGTGATAAAACGAACTTCAAAAGTGTATATATGCTTGAATTATGTTCAAGAAATGCAAGTTTTGCTAGAATAAAAGTTTTCAATGCATTGTGCTTTCTTTTGAACACATGTTTATGAGTATTCATGTTTTCCTAGAAATGTTTCAAGTGTTCTTTGTGACCCTAAAAGTCTTTATAAAGTTTATACATGAGCATATGTCCAATGGTTGCTAAAAGTTATGGAAAGTTTATGATTTCAAGCAAGCATGTACTAGCAAGTATGTTTTAAAGATTTCGAGTTTTATGAACAAGCTGAGTAAGCTTGAGTTTTATGAAAGAAAAGATAAGAAGGCATGTCCAAATGTTTTCATGTGATTTTCTGAGATATTGAGCCCGAGGCTTTATGGTAGTGCGTGTGCACACAGGTCTTATTCTCGTTGTCGACGTTGAGTGTACTCGTGATAACAGCGGCGTTGTCGTGAGTGAGCCGGGCGGGCCCCCCACTCGACAAAGACGATGGGAGAGGCCGGGCGGGCCCCACTACATCGTAGAGTAAACGTTGGTTGTATCGGGCGTGCCCTACACAGCGTGGATTGTGACATGTTTTTAAAAGAGTTTATCTCATTTACATGCCTTACGAGATTTTGATGATATACTTGTTGGTTTTTCAAAGTCTATTATGATTCTACGTTTACTTTCAATGCTTGAATACAAATGCATATGCTCATAGTTTTGTGTCACATGTTTTACAAGTTCTGAGATATTAAACACAGTCACTCATTTGAGCTTCATAGCTCATTCCTTCTATGTTTTCAAACTTTTCAGTGTAGAGATCGAGTTCGGCTTTTTTGAGTTATCGCCATAGTCTGCTTTGAAGCTTCATAAGTTAAGTACTTTGTACGTGGCTGGTTTTGTCTAGCAAGTCTCTATGTTTGTAAATTATTTTGTGAGGACTTGGTGTTATAGTTGTTTGTACATTAGAGGTTGTATAAACACTGGTTGTCTTGTGTTGTTTCTGATGCACTAGACTTTTAGTTTCCAAGAGAGACTTGTGAATGGTTTCTCCTTGTATATGTTTAATAGTTGTCCAGTTTCCGCTATGTCATGTTTAAGTGTTCCATTTTCGAACATAGTATGTTTATCGGGTGAATCAGGGTCAACAGGTATTGTTAAGAGATAAACAATGTCTGTTGGCTTCACTCCGCCTTTCGAGCTGAGTTAGCAGGTAGTTCGGGAGGGGGTGTGACATAAAGCGTTTGTGGAGGCTCGAGATCGTGACGGGAGCTCAGGAACGAGAGACCCACATCGACACATAAGTTTATTTCTCTTTCTTTTAGTTTGTAATTGAGTTTAAAGCCATTTCCTATGACTTTAGCTTGTTTTTATGGTGATTTTGAGTAGCTAAACGTTGTAGTTGGAATTTGATTAGCATGTTTTAGATTTATTTGATCATGTATTGAACTTTGTAATGTTATTTATTTTTGGCAATTCATTCTTAATTTCATTTATATCTTTGGTTTAAGTGGACTCGAGAGAAAAAGCTTAAATTAGAACAAGGTTGTCAAAACTCTTAGAATTCTGGCATGAGAATGACCTAGAAATCTTAGGGAAACGCATAAAGAAGTTGCTTAATGCCGTGCATGCTTAGATTTTATATGGAGACTATAGGATTTATTGTATGTGCGAGGCTCTTGAGAGATCGAGAGACTTTCTTGAGTAATTTACTTCTTGTTTATAAATTCATAATATTAGTTCATTGCATGTGTTAAATAAGGAATTATCTTGTGAAATCATCTTCCTTCAATTCTATCATATTCGTGTTTCCAATTGTACATTTATTTTCTATCTTTCTTTTCACTATCCATCAAAGTTTTGTTGCTTTAGCTAAAATTAAGAAAAAGTATCTTGGTAATTAATTAATCTAGAAAACTCATTCCTGAGGACGATACTCTATACTCAAATCACTATACTAAAACTTAACCCGTACACTTGCGGTATTGCAATATAATTTTACGCAACACACAACAAGGAGGCTACTGATTCTATGAAAAGACCCTTAACCTAGTTGCATCTCATGCAACCATATATATAGAGAATTGGGATGGAAATGACCATCGTACCCCTCGTTTAATCTCTCTTTAGTATATAGTCTAAATCACATTAAAACTATATATTATATCAATTATATCATATATAATTGATATAACTCCTCATGTATGAAATTGAACACTTCAATTTCACTCCTAAGTTTATACCCTCCATATTACCATGTTGAGACAACGGAGGGATCTAAGGAACCTACAGATCATGAGCTCCAATGATGTGAGATTAACTGATCAAACTCTTTGATCCAGTTAATCAATATTCATTAACTACAAGTCACTCAGCTATAGACTTGTAGCTGCACTCTCCTCACTGTAGATATTATTGTGTCCATTGATATAGTCATTGCCCATGAGTCGATCCTTCACAGGTTGTTCGTAATCACAGCTGGGTCAAATTATCGTTTTACCCCTATGATTACCTCTTTGCTCCTTAAGCACCACCGATCCTCTAATGAACAACAAGTCTAAGGTTCAACCTTAGACTCATACCCTCGTAGTGGGTGGGGCCCCATTGTTCATGACCTGGAGTCAGTTCTTAAGGAAACAACCTATCTAATTTCTCAGTAGAGGAATGAGTGAATTCCATCTTGCACAGTTAAGTTCCCAGCTACCTACAAGGTTTCGTCCCACGAGAAGGTAGGCTTATTGAGTCTGCCACATGTGCCACTCTTACCCATACTAGTCTAAGGACAAACCCTATATAGCGAGGAGTTCTTAACTTGCTCAGGATTCAGTCAAGTCACTAATGACCATCTATAAATTACTAGTCTGATCCTATTAACGGTGTTATACTGGTTAGACTAATAATTTGCGATCCAGTCTTGTATGAACTCTTCATACAAGATGCCCCCACTCGCATGTCAACTACATGAATAAGTTTGATTACATCATTTGTACTAATTACAAAGTGGGTTGTATCCATGGTGTTACCAGAATGAGGTTTCCAACCTTATTCTTATACCATAGACTATTTAGGTTATAATCTTGAATTCAACCCAAATAGTGTCCACTACATTGATTTCAAGATAAACGTTATAACCTTGAAGCTTAGTTTATTGGATTTATAAAAGTAAGACTGTAATCTTATAAAAAAAAATAACCCTTTATTTAATTGATCAGGAATACACAAGTTTAGGGCATAAATCCCAACAATTTTAACACTGTGATTGACAAAACGAACCTCGAAAATGGTTTATAGGCTTGTATTATGCTTATGAAAATGCAAGGTTTTGCTAAAACGAAATGGTTTCAATGTTTATTATCTTCCTTTGAACACGTGTTTATGAGTATTCATATTTTCTAATAAATGATTTCAAGTGCTCGTTGTGAGCCTAAATGTCTTGATGAAATTTATTTGTGAGCATATGTTCTTCATTGTCGGAATTTATAAAAATGTTATGATTTCGAGCAAGTATGTACTAGCAAGTATGATTTATAGATTTCCAGTTTTTAGTGTACAAGCTGAGTAAGCTTGAGTTTTACGAAAGAAAAGATAAGCAGGCATGTTCAAATATTTTTATGTGTTTTTATGAGTCTTGAATGAGTAAATGACTGAGACATTGAGCCCGAGGCTATGTAGTACCGTGTGCACACAGGTCATTTTTTGTTGTCGACGTTGAGTGTACTCCGTGACAACAATGTTGTCGTGAGTGTTTGGCGGGCCCCGCTACGACAAAGACGATGGGAGTGCTTGGCGGGCCCCACTACATCGTAAAGTAGACGTTGGTTGTATTGAGTGTGTCGTACACAACGTAGATTGTCATACGTTTTTAAATGGCTAGTAGTATCGATATGCCTTGCGAGATTTTAATGACGTCTTTGCTGGATTTCTGAAAAGTTATTATGATTACACAACGTAGATTGTCATTCGTTTTTAAATGGTTAGTATTGAGTGTGTCCTACACAACGTAGATTGTCATACTTGCTTGAACTTTATGTGTGACATAAAAGTGGATCAAGTTCAAGTTATAGCTAGAACAATCTATAGTATAAGGATAGGGTTGAGTACCTTATCCTGGGGACACTATGGACGCGACCCACTTTGTAGAGTACAAACGATGTGATCCTACATCGTTCATGGGGAGACATGTGAGTGGGGGCGCCCTATGCAATGAGTTTGCATAAGACTGGACCGCAAAATAGTCACTTAGACTTTATAACTCCATTTACTGTCTTAACTGACTATATTCATACGATGACCTAGGTAACTCGATCTCAATCCTGAGCGTTCTATCGACTCCTGTTTATTCGGATTATCCATAGATTTGCATGGGTGAGAGTGGCTCGAGACTGCCGACTCAATAAGCCTCCCATTTCAGGGATAAGTCTGGATAGATAGCTGGGAACATAGTTCTGCAAGATGGAATTCACTCCTACCCCCTTTAGGGATATGTAGAGAGGTTGTTTCCTTAAGTGCTGACTCCAGGTCTTGAACAAAGGGCCCACCCCTCTCATTGGCCCGAGAGGGATTCGGTTTGCTAGTTGGACCACAAACAAAATTGTTCATTAGAGGATCAGTGGGACTTAAGGAACAAGAGGTAATTACAGGGGTAAAACAGTAATTTTGACCCAGTTGTAATTCTAAACGACATGTGAAGGATCGACTTACTAATCATGGTTATATCGAGTGGACAGAAATATATCTACATTAAGGAGAGTGCAACCACTAGGCTTTAGTGCAGTGTTCCGTTGGTTATTGAATGTTGATTAGCTAGGTTAAAGAGTTTAGCCGGTTAATCTCGTATTGTTGGAGCTCATGATCTGTAGGTCCATTAGGTCCCCCTTACTAGCTCGTACTTAGCCTTGTAACATTTTGAGAGAAAATAATTTGAATTGTTCAAATTCGAGTTTGGAAGAAAGCGTTAATTATATGTGATATATTTAACGAATCATAGCTTAATTATGAATTAAACTATGATTAATATGAGGTGGATATATTTAAATATGATTTAAATATTTGATCGGTTTATAGCATGAATAATGATTAATGTTTGGAAAATCGATTGGGATCGGGTAATTTATTTAATTTAATATTTGATATTAAATTAAATTAAAAATTAATTAATTAAATTAATTATAATTAAAAATCAATTTAATATTAATTTTAGAATTAAAATTAATTGTAAAATTAGTGTTTTTTCATGGATTTTCATAATATCCAAATTGCAACTTGCCCAATCCCTCTCATCTTCAAATTCATCAAATTTGGCCACCTTCATCTCAAAGTATCCTCATCACCCTTGAGTTGTCACTCTATTAAAGCTTATTGAAGCTTTATATAATGGTTATTTGAGGGATGTTAAGAGATTTTTACAGAAAATTCTAAATTCTCGAATTAGTGACCTTTGAGGCCTTTTCTTCCAAATTCTCTCAATCCAGGATCCCACAATCCGTTCCAAGGCCCGAGGATAGTAGGGAAGACTCTAACGTTTGTCCACGAAGTATTCGTGTTGAAAACAATCCATCGGGTGAAGAGAATTTGATATTCAAAGTTGAGCTTTCTATCCCTCTGTTTTTCCAGCTTTTAGCATGTTTTTTTATTTTACAAAATTGATCAACTTAGAGTGTTCAAGATCCAAAATTGCTTCCGCTTTCTTAATCTAGACTATTTCACATACAAGTCGTTTTCTAACTTAACACAACAAATATTGACACCTTTCTTTAAATTGTGAACGCTTCATTAAATGAAGAGGTAATACAGTAGCAAAGTTCAATCAAACAAGAGATAGAAATTAAGTTTCTCTTAATTTTAGAAACTATATACATATTTTCTAAAAATAAAAATTTATCTCTAAAAATACCTTGGCATCTCCCACTGCACGAGCTGAGACGACGTCTCCCGTTCCGACCCTGAGCGTCATCTCACCCTCTTCGAGCTCGTTGAAGGAACTAGTTTCCTGAAACAAAGAGCAAACGTGATTAGTGGCTCATGAATCTAGTATCCAGGTAAAATCATCATTTTCCACTAAATAAATTTCAAGAATGAGAAAATATAATTTACCTTTCTTCTCTTTGAGCTCAGCAAGGTATTTTGGGCAGTTTCGCTTCCAGTGTCCATCAACGTTGCAGTGGAAACATTTTCCTTTATCTGCAATCTTGGCTTTTCCGTTGCCTTTGTCAGCATCATGTGCCTTCTTTTTTCCTCCTATCTTCATCTTTTGGGTCTTCTTAAGCCCATGAGATGAACCACAAGACTTAGTTCCAGAGGATGAACCCTTCTGGAACCTTCTGGAATGGGCAAACAGATTTGCCTCTTCATCAGCCTTTCCCTTATTCTTAATAAGAGACTGGGAAGTTTGTAGTTCATTAAGGAGAGTAGTCAGGTTGTACGCACTCTTGTTCATCACCGCATTACTGTGGAATTGCAGGAAACACTTCAAAAGAGATTCCTGGATGAACGAGACCTGACTTTGTTCGTCAATGACCGCTCCGTTCATCTCTGCCACGTTGAAGTGGACCATCAGATCGAGAACGTGTTCTCTCACCGATGATCCCTACTTCTTACGGGAGTTATAAATGTATTTGAGGGATTCATGTCGAATCTGTCCTGACGGTTGTCCAAATATATCCTGCAGCGAACTCATGATCTCACGAGCTGGGACCATGCCCTCGTGCTTTTTTTCCAGAACTTAAGAAACACTAGCCAAAATGTGAACCTTGGCCTTATCATTGGCCTTCATCCAACGGTCGTACGCCTCTTTAACAGATTGAGGATCGTTTTGAGCAGGAACCTGAGGACATTCCTTAGTCAGTACAAACTGTAGGTCGTCAACAATGAGAATCATATTCAAGTTGGACTTTCACGTAGTAAATTTGTCACCAGTTAAACGATCACTTTTAAGTAAGGCTATTATTGAGGACGACATGCTGAAAATCCAAAATAGTTTTAATTAATTATGCCTTTTAACCCATTATAAAACCAACCATATTTAGCAAAATTATTAAAGAACCCTAGTGTTTAAAATAAACCTAGTGTTTCAATTAAACCTTTAATTTTGCAACGATACTTGAAGGGTTTAGAACAAAAGCCTCTGTCGGGCGGTCAGTCATTCCTCCCTTGAATTGAAACTTCCTCAACGAATTCTCACTACCAGAACATCTCATGTCCTAATGGTCCTTAGCTACCGTTTGTTTGGTCAAGGTCTTGTTAACTAGCTTAACTCATCCCGTAAATGTAACCCTACCATTTTTAGATCCAATAGGTCCGAGCCAACAGGCTACTATAAAGAAAGACAACTGTTGGCAACTTACCTAAGAGACCCTATCCATTACTGGAGTTCGCGCTATTCCGATCCCTATAGTCAGGCCCACCGTAGGGTTTGGTTGTTCAAGGACAACCTAGTAGGCGGACTATAGAAATCTCACGGTGCGACCTCATGGAGGATACCGTAGGATACGTTGACATGCGTCTGGTTCCCATTTACTATGGATACTTCCCTCATTCACCTTCGTATTGAACCATGCAAACACTTACTGTAGGGGGACGCCCTATTGACGCCACGTAGCCGAGCATGGAACTCACGGTGTGAACTTTTGAGGACGTGAGAGTAAACTCAATGCGAACATCTCATTGTCTCCCACTGAAGCTCCTAAGATTAGGGTATAGGTTTAACTTAGTCGGATTCTGGCTAAAAGAATCAATCTAAGTCTATGCCTATTATAACTATTATAACTAGGTCTTTTAACTTTATGTCTAGGTGAATAAACATTTTAATTATCTAGAGATAAAGTAGAACTAAGGTTAATTCAACTCAAGTTCTGGATCAGTTCACAGGTAGGAGGTGTTCCGTTAACCGTCATCTTAAGAACCCCCAACCTTAGACAGATCTTCACCAGTAGTGTTCCCTTATAGCCAAAGTCCTAATGACCTACTATATTTTAAACAATTTAAAATACTACGTAAGACTAATTTCTAATCCTATTAGAATTTAAAACTTAGGTCTAAATTAATTTTGAACAATTTAAAACTAATTAAAAAGATAACCCAAGTTCCTATGTTTGCATGCATTTCTTTATTATAGGTTATGGTTTCTAAAACCCCTTTAATTTAAAACTTTTATAAATTTACCAATTAACCTATGATAAAGAAACTATATTATAAAACCAAAAATGGAATTATATAAAAAAATATTCAACTAATTGAATAAATAAATTACTTAAAATAAAATAAAATTTATTTTAAACTAAGTAATTACATGCTCCATGCAATTTATTTTCCATATAATCTAATAATAAGAATTATAATTAATTACTCATGAAAAATAAATTAATCATGCATCTTAACCATATTCATATAACAATTATATAAATAAAATGCATGAACATGCTTATCCTAAGGTGGGAAAAATCTAAATGACACTCATAAAGACATAAAACTGTAAAATCGGAATAATTTGGCCCCTAAAGTGCAAAATAATAAAATTACATTAATTTTATTTCATAAAACCGGTCCAAAACGACTTGAACCGGGCTTGAACCGCTCGAATCGCACCGAAAACCAAAAAAAACGAACTGGTCTTCAGCTTCTGGAAAATCGCCATGGCATTGCAACAGCCTTTTCGTTCGCGCGCGTGCCTTCTATCGGGGTGGCGTTGCAACGCTGAGGGGCACCGTTGCAACGCCACTGACCACTAGTGTCATTGCGTCGATAGGGATGAAGGCGTTGCAACGCCGTTCCTTAGCGTTGCAACGTTGATGAACGGCGTTGCAACGCTGCTGCTTCGGCAGTTGTTCTCTTCTTCGAACACAACATGCATACAAATGTTACCATTGTTGATTTCCACAGGAAACGACAATTCCTTTGCTCCAAAAGAAATCAGTAACTCAGCAACAGGACTTCTCTGCTTTCTCCAGCAAGACACTACCAACAGAGAACACCTTCTATATCTCTGAGTTCTACTTAGATCTTCCAAAAA
Source organism: Trichosanthes cucumerina (assembly GCA_036507285.1). NCBI lineage: Eukaryota > Viridiplantae > Streptophyta > Magnoliopsida > Cucurbitales > Cucurbitaceae > Trichosanthes > Trichosanthes cucumerina. The sequence continues at coordinate 82,618,020 of CM071835.1, read as the reverse complement.
TTTGAAGGTTTTAAGGAATTAGAGAGTTTGAAAGAGAGAGAGAATTCTATCTTCTGTCTAATTGCAATTTTCCAATTGCAAGATCAACCATCGGTTGAACCATCAACCCCCTTCTCCCTGTTAAGCTATCGATAGGGAGCAGGAGAGGGTTAGTGGGAACGTGTCTGGATGACATGTTCCCCCATTTTATTATTAAAATAAAAAATATTAATTAAATTATATTTAATTATTAATTAAATAATATTTAAATAAAACAAATTAAATATCATATATTTAATTTGGATTAAATCACATTTAATCAATATGTCACTCTAACCTATAGTTTTAATGCACATCTAATGCACATTAAGTTTAACCTATGGTTTACAAATATGAATCACATTCACATTTGAATTTAACATTTGAACTCTTTCAAATATTTAATTCTCTCACATAATTTTAATATGAATCATATTCACATTAAATTTATAATATATAGTTCCAAAACTATATATTATATCGTATCAATATACATTAAGTTTATTCACTTATGAATTTAAACATTTAAAATTCAAACGATCTAAGAACCCTTTACGAGCTAGAAGGTGGACCTAATGGACCTACAGATCAGAAGCTCCAACGATACGAGATTGCTCGATTAATCTCATTAACCTCCCAATCAACATTCGTTAACTGCGGGAACAGTACACTAAAGTCCCACAGCTGCACTTTTCTCACTGCAGATATGTTTCTGTGTTCACGAAAATTGACCAATAACAGCAAGTCAATCCTTCACGAATGTTCGTAATACCAGCTGTGTCAAATTATCATTTTACCCCTGGGTTACATCTTGTGCCTTAAGTATCAGTGCTCCTCTAATGAACAATTTGTTTGTGGTCCTACAAACAAACGGAGTCCCTCTCGGGCCAATGAGTTGGTCGGGCCCTTTGTTCATGTCCCAGAGACACCACTTAAGGGAACATTCCTCTACTTACCCTAGTAGGCAGGAAGGAGTGAATTCCATATTGAGTCGGCGAATCTGGCCACTCTCACTCATACTAGTCACAGGACAATCCCTCGCGAACAGGAGTTCGTAACCTGCTCAGGATTGAGATCAAGTTGCCTAGGTCATCCTAGTGAAATAGAAGCCTAACTAGTCAACGGAGTTACAGCTAGAGGTTACTATTTTGTGGTTCGGTCTTATTACATTAATTAGAACATAATTACAAATTACGAGTTTTAGGGCACAAACCCCAACAACTTCCTCTCGATGTGCTTGCCTCGCTTATGGTTGCGAGGTTCCTTCGAATTGGCTACCGCACCTTTATTGTCACAGTATAAGGTGATGAGAAATTCCATACTTGGAACAACTTCCAAATCAGTTAGGAATTTCCTTAGCCAAACAGCCTTTTTAGCTGCTTCACAAGCAACGACATACTCAGCCTCCATCGTGGAGTCAACGATGCATCCTTGCTTGATGGTTCGCCATACTATAGCTCTCCCGTTAAGGGTGAAAACTGATCCCGATGTGGATTTCCTAGAATCCTTATCGGTCTGAAAATCAGAATCAGTGTATCTAGTAAGGATCAAATCTCTAGTCCCATACACAAGCGTATAGTCCCTCGTTCTTATAAGATACTTGAGGATATTTTTAACTGTTGTCCAGTTGTCTAACCCTAGATTGGATTGGTATCTATTGACTATTCCCACTTCATAGCAAATTTCTGGCCTCATGCACAACATAGCATACATTATGCTACCTACTACAGAGGCATAGCGAATACGTCTCATATCCTCAAATTCTTGAGGTGTCTTAGGACACTGTTCCTTAGACTGATGAACTCCATGCGTGAAGGGTGATAAGCCCCTCTTGGAATTCAACAACGAATATCGTGAAAAAATTTTGTCCCTATAAGTGCCTGAAAAAGGGCTAGCGTTTTGTTCTTGCGATTCCTAAAAATCTGAATCCCAAGAACGTATTGCGCCTCTCCCAAATCTTTCATTTGGAATTGGGTCGCCAACCAATTCCTTATGTCAGTAAGGTATCCTACATCATTCCCAATGAGTAGGATATCATCCACATAAAGCACTAAGAAAGCTACTTTGTCGTTGATGTTCCTCTTGTAAACGCAAGGCTCATCAACGTTTTGGTCAAAGCCATATGACTTGATTGCAGTATCAAATCTTATATTCCAAGATCTAGATTCTTGTTTAACCCATAAATGGATTGATTGAGCTTGCAAACTTTTTGCTTTTGATCTTGGGTTATGAACCCTTTGGGCTGAGACATATAGATGCTCTCGTCGAGATTACCATTCAAAAAGGTAATCTTGACGACCATGTTCCAGATTTCATAATCATAAAATGTGGTTATGGACAAGAATATCCTTATTGACTTAAGCATAGCAACAGGGGAAAAAGTTTCTTCATAGTCAACTCTTTCCTTTTGGGTAAAACCCTTTGCTACAAGTCTAGCCATAAAGGTCGGTACCTTTCCGGTTGCATCTCTCTTTCTCTTATAGATCCATTTACACCCTATAGGTCTTACCCCTTCAGGTTGGTCTACAAGTTTCCATACTAAATTGAATCACATTGACTCCATTTCAATGTCCATGGCTTTGATCCATTGGTCCTTGTCTACGTCATTCATTTTCTTTTTATAAGACAACGGATCTTCTACGCCGTCATCAGGAATGAAGACTTGAGTTTCAGCTAAACCCAAGTAGCGGTAAGGTTGGGAAACAACCCTCCCACTTCGTCGAGGCATTCCCAACGATTGAGAAAGACAAAGCTGACTTGAAGTGTTGGCTTCTCCATTAACTCTTGATGAAGGTCCAGCTTGATCAACAACTCTTGTTGGTTCATCTGTAGCTTCATTTAGTACTAATTTACTACGTGGTTTATGGTTCCTCATGTGATCTTCCCCCAAGAAAGTGGGGTTTGTCGATACAACCACCTTATTTTCTTGTGGGTTGTAGAAAAGACCACCTCTCATTTCTTTGGGATAGCCAACGAATTGGCATAATCTTGAATGAGGTTCCAGTTTCTTTGGGTTTGTCACTAGCACGTGTGCCGGACAACCCCAAATCCTTAAGTGTCGTAAACTAGGTTTCTGCCCCTTTCACAATTCAAAAGGTGTTTCTAAAACACTCTTTGATGGAACAATGTTCAAGGTTTGAACTTTAGTCTATACTGCGTATCCCCAAAACGAGGCAGGCAATTGAGCATAGCTCATCATTGAACGAACCATGTCCAACAATGTTCTATTTCTCCTTTCTGGCACACCATTTTCCCGTGGTGTATTAGGTACTGAGAGTTGAGATTTAATTCCATGTTCTATCAAATAGTCCTGGAATCTCAAATCCATATACTCTCCACCTCGAACGGATCGAAGTGTTTTAATGGTTTTCCCTAATGCATTCTCTACTTTAGCCTTATACTCTTTGCACTTTTCAAGAGCCTCAGACTTATGATGCATTAGGTATAAATAACCATACCTCGAATAATCATCTATGAAAGAGATGAAATATTCGTACCCTCCTCGAGCTTTAACATTCACCGGACCACAAAGATCCGAATATATGAGTTCTAAAGGCTCTATGACTCTGTAACCTTTTCCAGTAAAAGGTCGCTTAGTCATTTTACCTTCCAAGCAAGATTCACAAGGAGGTATAAAATCATCGTCTAACTTGTTTAGAAGTACATTCTTGGAGAGTCTCTCAATCTGGTTGAGATTTATATGACCAAGTCTAAGATGCCATAGATAGGTATTATTTTGAGAAATTCTTTGCCTCTTACTTTGAGTATTAGCAGTTTTAAACATCTCATGATTCAAAATTGCTTTTGTTTTATTTGGTTTAAGTACATATAAGTCGTTTTCTAATTTAGCATAACAAACATTGACACCCTTTTTCGAAATGAACACTTCATTAAAAGAAAAGGAAATACAATATCTAAGTTCTATTAAACAAGAGATAGAAATTAAGTCCCTCTTAATCTTAGGAACTATATACAGATTTTCTAAAAACAAAAATCTATCTCTGATAAATAACTTGGCATCTCCCACTACACGAGGTGAGACGACGTCTCCCGTTCCGACCTTGAGCGTCATCTCACCTTTTCGAGATCCTTTAAGGAACTAGTTTCCTGAAAAGAAGAGCAAACGTGATTAGTGGCTCCGGAATCAAGTGTCTAGGTAAAATCATCATTTTCCACTAAGCATGTTTCAAGAATAAGTAAATCGGATTTACCTTTCTTCTCTTTCAGCTCAGCAAGGTATTTTGGGCAGTTTCGCTTCCAGTGCCCATCCATATTGCAGCGGAAATACTTTCATTTGTCTGCAACCTTGGGTTTTCCCTTGCCCTTGTCAGCAACAGGTGTGTTCCCTTTTCCTCCTATCTTCTTCTTTTGGGTCTTCTTAAGCCCAAAAGATGAACTACAGGACTTAGTCCCAGAGGATGAACCCTTCTAGAACCTTATGGAATGGGCAAACAGATTTGCCTCTCCATCAGCATGTCCCTTATTTTTCATAGAAGACTGGAAAGTTTGTAGTTCATTAAGGAGAGTAGTCAGGTTATACTCCATATTGTTCATCAACGCATTATTGCATAATTGCAGAAAACTCTTCGGAAGAGATTCCACGATGAACGAGACCTGACTTTGCTCGTCTATGACCGCGCCGTTAATTTCAACCACGTTGAAGTGGACCATCAAATCGAGAACATGTTTCTCTAACCGACAACACCATCTTCATACGCGAGTTATAAACGTATTTGAGGGATTCGTGCCAAAGCTGTCCATACGGTTGTCCAAACATATCCTACAATGAACTCATGATCTCACGAGCTGAGACCATGCCTCCATGTTTTTTGGCTAGAACTTCAGAAACACTAGCCGAAATGTAGACCTTAGCCTTATCAATGACCTTGATCCAGCGGTCGTACGCCTTCTTAACAGATTGAGGAGCGTTTCGAGCAGGGACTTGTGGACATTCCTCAGTCAGTACAAATCGAAGATCGTCAACAAGAAAAATCGTATTGAGGTTGGACTTCCACGTAGTAAAGTTTTCACCATAAAATGATCGCTTTTCAGTAAGGCTATAATTGAGAACGACATCTTGAAATTCCAAAATAGTTTTAATTAGTTGTGCCTTTAACGCATTATAAACCAATCAAATTTAGCAAAATTATTAAAGAACCGTAGTGTTTAAACTAAACTCAGTGTTTAAATTAAACCTTTAATTTTGCAACGATATTTCAAGGGTTTAGAACAAAAGCAACCGTCGGGTGGTCAGTCATTCCTCCCCTGAATTGAGACTTTCTGAGCCAATTCTCACTACCAGAACATCTCATGTCCAAGTGGTCCTTACCTACCATTTGTTTGGTCAAGGACTTGTTAACTAGCTTAACTTATCCCGTAAATGTGACCCTACCATTTTTGGATCCAATAGGTCCGAGCCAACAGGCTACTATTAAGAAAGACAACTGTTGGCAAATTACCTAAGAGACCCTATCCATTTCTGGAGTTCGCGGTGTTCCGATCCCTATACTCACGCCCTCCATAGGGTTTGGCTGTTCCAAGACAACCTAGCAGGCGGACTATAGAAATCTCACGGTGCGACCTAATGGAGGAGACTGTAGGATACATTGGCACGCGTCATGCTCCCATTTACTATGGTTACTTCCATCATTCACCTTGGTATTGAACCATGCAAACACTTACCGTAGGGGGACACCCTATTGACGCCACGTAGCCGAGCATGGAACTCACGGTGTGAACTCTTGAGGACGTGAGAGTAAACTCCGTTCGAACATCTCGTTTTCTCCCACTGAAGCTCTAAGATTAGGGTATAGGTTTAACTTAGTCGGATTCTGGCTAAAAGAATCTATCTAAGTCTATGCCTATTATAACTAGGTCTTTTAACCTTATGTCTAGGTGAATAAACAATTTAATTACCTAGATATAAAATAGAATTAAGATTAATTCAACTCAAGCTCTGGGTCAGTTCCTAGGTAGGAGGTGTTCCGTTAACTGGAAGCTTAAGTACCCCCAACCTTAGACAGAACTTCACCAGTTGAGTTCCTTTATAACCAAAGTTCTAATGTCCTACTATATTTTAAACTATTTAAAATACAATGTCAGACAAACTTCTAATCCTATTAGAAATTAAAACTTAGGTCTAAATTAATTTTAAACAATTTAATACTAATTTAATTTTACCCAAATTCCTATGTTTGCATGCAATTCTTTTTTATAGGTTATAGTTTCTAAAACCCATTTAATTTATAACACTTATAAATTTTAATAATTAACCTATGACAAGAAACTATATTATAAAACAAACAATTATTTTCAAATTGGAATTATAAAATTGTTCAACTAATTGAATAATTAAATTACTTAAATAAAATAAAAATTATTTTAAACTAAGAAATTTCATGCTCCATGCAATGTATTTTCCACATTTATCTAATTATAACTATTATAAATAAATACTTATGAAAAATAAATTAAATCATGCATTTCTACCATATTTATATAAAAGTTATACAAATAAAATGGATGAACATGCTTATCCTAAGTTGCAAAAAATTATAAATGACATTCATAAAGAAAAATAGCTGTAAAACCAGAATAATTTGGCCCCTAAAGTGCAAAAGTAATAAAATTACTCTAACTTTATTACAAAAACTGGTCCAATACACTTTGAACCGGGCTCGAACTGCTCGAATCGGACCGAAAACTAATCGAACCACCCAGACCGGTCTGCACCTTCAATTTTGGCATCACGGTGTTGCAACGCTGATGGGAGCGTTGCAACGTTGGCTTTGTCCGCGCGCGCGCCTGCTATCGGAGTAGCGTTGCAACGTTGCTTATCCCTTGGGATTCCTTATCGATAGGGAAGCTTGGCGTTGCGACGCCGTTCCTCAGTGTTGCAACGCTGTTGCTTCCACAACAGCTTTCTTCTTCGAACACAGTAACTTCAAAAATCGATTTCTCCTTCGATACTTATCCAAATTGCATGAAACTTGTCCCGAACGACTCTTAACTCGACTGCAGACGATTATGCACTTAATTGCCCAAAAACACAGGGGCCTTAACAATTAAATTGATCAAATTCAAAGAAAACCAAGACAAAAAAATCCTAAATTATTTTACAACAAACCAAATGCAATACCCACCTAATACAATGCAAGTTTGTTTCAATCAAAACAACTCAAGCATTGCTCTGATACTAATTTATGGAGATCTTATCCCCTTGAGCAGCGAAAAAGTGTTTGGAATCGTAATTGCAAGTTCGTTTTTGGTTGAAATACAAAAACCAATACATTGGAAAAAAGAACAGAACAAACATATACTTCTAATCTAATTAGACATGGATAATGATGCAAACATGCTTTAGAAAGAATAAACTAAACTATAAGGAAATTCGTGATTACCTATGTAGTTTTTCTCAACAACAACTCCTTGCTCCTTTTGCAGCAACACAGCAAGCAATAACCCTTCTCTGTTTTCTCCAACAGGACATCACCACTTCGAAAACCTTCTATCCACTGAGTATCCACTGAGATAATTTCGTTATGTGGGAAGGAATCCAGCAATTGGAGAATTGAATGAGAGAAAATTGAGAGGGAGAATTCTATAGAGAGCAATCGGAGAATTGCAGGATCGATTAACTGACCAACTGACACCCTTCTCCCTGTTAAGCTATCGATAGGCAGAAGGAGAGGGATAGTGAGAACGTGTCTTGATGACACGTTCCCTAAAAGTAATTTTAAATAATAAAATAATATAATTAAATCATATTTAATTATATAATTATTAATTTAAATCACATTTAAATAAAACAAATTTAATATCAGATATTTAATTTTGATTAAATCACATTTAATCAATTTTTCCCTCTAACCTATAGTTTTAATGTACATCTAATGCACATTAAATTTTAACCTATAGTTTTCAAATATGAATCACATTCATATTTGAATTTAATATTTGAACTCTATCAAATATTTAATTCTTTCATATAATTTAATATGAATCATAGTTTTCGAACCATACTAATTAGAGCTTCTAACGCCAAGTATACATATCAGAAGAACCAAAAAACCAGAGACTTCTCGGATTTGACAGTAAATTTCTGTCTTCTTCCTTCCTCTTCATAAAACAGCAACTTAAGGTCAGAATTGGCTCAAGAATCCTTCACGAATTTCGTTAAAAAATGAATTAGCTTTCAAGAAAACCAAACCTCAACTTTTACCTCTTTCTGTGGAGCTCGAGATGAGCAGTAAAACCGTAATGAGGTTGAGTTGATCACCTTAACGCTATATAATCAAACTTTGAGTTCTCCTCCTCTCTCTCGCAATTCCAGCTCCAAAGTCTCCTTCTTCCTCTTCCTTTAAGCTTCTTCCACGAAACTCTTACCTTTCTTTTGATAAATGAAGAAGAAGATCGTTGGAGGAAGTGTTTTTAAAAAGAAAACAATGGTGGGGGTCCCACCTCCCACTTTCCCTTTTTCATCCTTTTCCTTTTTCCTTTCTTTTCTTTTCTTTTCATAACAAATCCAACCATAATACATTAACCTTTTCTTTCTTGAATTCCGAAGAATGATCTCGGGTTTAGAAATGTAATTATTTATTTCTTTTAATTAAATATATTAATTAATATTAATATAATTTTTATATTAATGTTAATTAATCTATTTAATGCCCCTAAGTGCCCAAACCTGTCCAATTCTTGCTATTTAATTATTTTATGCATGAGATGTATGAATTAATTATTTCTATGTGCATAATGTATGTCATATAGATTTAAAATCCCACCTTAGGTTAAACATTTCATGCATCATGTTATATTATAAGTGTTATAATATATAGTATGCATGATAGGTTATATTATAAGTGTTATAATTTAATTTTAAAGCATGTTTTTAATTTATTTAATATAAGGGTTATATTATTATATTAAAAGCATGCTCATGCATTTAATTCATGTGATGAATGTATGTTATATTATAAAGTTATTCATGTGATGAATGATCAAGCACTATAACATAGAAATGCACGTATCCTAAGTTAATTATTAGTTTTAAATAGTTTAGAACTTTAATAATTAGACTTAAGTTTTCTAGGTCTAATAAGATTAGAATTAGGAAATCAAAATATGATCTTTGAATGGTGACCTTCGAGTTAATGACCCGAACGGTCTACAGTATATGGATAGGGTTGGAGACCTAATCTTGGATACACTGTGGATGCAATCCGCTTTGTATTAGATACAAACGAGGTGATCTGACTCGTTCATGTTGTTGACATGCGAGTGGGGGCATCCTGTGCAATGAGATTGTACAAGACCGGACCGTGAATTATTAGAACTATTGATGTAACACCGTTGCCAGAAAGGACTTATAATATCGTAGATGACCATTAGTGACTCGACACGAATCGAGCGGCGTGTTACGAATCTGCACATCGCGACAGTGCATCGTCCTTTGACTAGTACGGGTGAGGGTGGTCACAGTTACTCGCCCAATATGCCTATCTTATCAGGGTCAAGACCAAGAAGGGAGTTGGAAATTTAACGACGTGAGATGGAATTCACTCGTTCCCGCCTTTAAGGAAACTAGAGGGGTTGTTCCCTTAAGTGTTGTCTCCAGTGCTTCGATAACGGGAGCCCACCTTCTCACTGGCACGAGAAGGGTGTTGTGTATGGTTGGACCATCACAATATGTTGTTCATTAGAGGAGCAGTGGGTAAAACGGTAATTTAGCTCAGCCGTTTCTACGAACAACCTGTGAAGGGTCGACTCATGGGCATTGGTTATATCAGTGGACACGTAATATTCTGCACTGACGGGAGTGCAGCTACGGGCTATAGTGGAGTGTTACCGTTGCTAATGAATGTTGGTTAACCGGGTCAAAGAATTTGAAAGGTTAATCTCAGATCATTGGGGCCCATCACTATAGGTCCATTAGGTCCCTCGGTTAGCTCAATCTGGGTTAAAAGAAGGGTTAATGTTTTGGTATGAAATTGAAGTGTTCAATTTCACATTTAGGGCATTTATGTCATTTATATGAGATATGAATGATATAATATATAGTTTAATGTGACTGAGATTCATAATAAAATATAGGTTAGCCTAATTGTTGAATTAGGGCTAATTGGAGAAATTAATTGAGAGAAATTAAATTGGATGTGATTCAATTTAATTAATCCACAATTATTGCAAATGAGATTTGCAATATGAGATGTGAGATATCTTATATTATATGATTATGCAAATGAGATTTGCATAACCTATGGTTGTGGTAAAGTGGTAATAATGTGGAGATTTTAACTCTGTCATTCCACTATTTAAACCCTTTGCAAGAAGGGATATAGTTATTTATTCGACCACAAATCTCCGTTAAGTCCGCACCGTGAGATCCATACTCGACCTCGTGTCGAAAATGGGAGCGTCCCCATTCGGATGGTATTTGTATGGGTCAACATCAATGTGGATGGAGAGAGTACTTATAGTGAGTGGGAGCGGGACCTATGAAAACAGGACCCACGGTCTCTTCTTTCGATTCACACCGTGAGACCCCTATGATCCGCCTGCTAGTTTGGCCTAGACCAAACAATCCCTTCGGAGGGCCTTGATCATGGGAGTCGGAACACCGAGAATTCTCGAAAGGGGATACAGTTTCCTTGTTGGTTTTCCTTCGTGGTTCACCCTTCGGTGGCTATTGTTTGGACGAATACTTGGAAACTTAAAGATTGAGGGTGACACTCACGAGATTCATTAAGTGTTAATGAATTCGACAAAATAATGGTAACTAGACGCCTAATTGAATCAGAGTTATTCTGGAATTAGGGTTTGGTCAAGAAAGTCTCGTCCTAGGGGAGGAATGTTTTTGTTCATCCTTCGGTGGCGGTCATTCTAAACCTTTAGGATATCATTGCAATTTGTAAATGACCTAGGGATCATAAGATTAAATTTCTCTAAAACTTGATTGGTTTTCAAAAGTTTATGCGTGACTGACACAAAATTATTTGTTTTTTCAGCTAAAAATATCTCTAGCTCAATTATGGCTTTACTCGCTACCGACAAACTAGTGGGAGATAACTTCCAAACGTGGAAGAATAATATTAACACGATTCTAGTAACTGACGACCTGAAGTTCGTGCTTACTGAGAAGTGTCCTCAGTTGTCAAGCTCGACTGCATCACGAAGTGTTCGTGATGCATACGATTGATCGATCAAGGCCAATGAAAAGGCCAAGGTCTATATCGTTGCCAGCTTGTCTGAAGTATTGGCAAAGGAGCACGAGTTGATGATCACCGCCAAGGAGATCAGGGAGTAGCTGGAAGATATGTTTGGACAACAGTTGTTTTATGTCAGGCACGACTCGCTCAAACACGTCTTCAACGCACGGATGAAAGAAGGGACGTCTGTCCGTGAACACGATCTAGACATGATGACCCACTTTAATCTGGCGGAGATGAATAGGGCATCGATCGACGAGTTGAGCCAGGTCATCTTTATTCTGGAGACTCTTCGGAAGAGTTTCCTTCAGTTTCGTAGCAACGCTGTTATGAACAAGATAAGCTACACTCTGACAACCCTCCTCAATGAGCTACAGGACTTCCAGTCCTTGATGAGGATCAAGACACCAGAAGCTGAGGCAAATGTTGCCTACAGATCATATCACAAGGGTTCGACATCCGGGAATAAATCTGTCGCTCCTTCTCGCCCGAAAGGGAAGAAGAAGATGAAGAGGGGTAAAGCTGACCGAGCTGACACCCAAAAGGGCAAGAAGGTCCAGGAAGTTGCAGAGAAAGGAAAGTGTTTCCACTGCAATGGAGACGACCACTGGAAGAGAAACTGTCCCAAGTTCCTTGCCGAGAAGAAGAATCAAGGTAAATGTGATTTACTTGTAACTGAAACTTGTTTAGTGGAGAGTAGTGACTCTGCCTGGATATTGGATTCGGGCGCCACTAACCACGTTTGTTATTCTTTTCAGGGAATTTATTCCTAGCAGTAGCTGTGAGAGGGTTAGGTGACTCTACGGGTTGGATCTGGGGAGATAGTCTCTGTTGCAGCTATCAGCAAAGTGAAGCTCTATTTCGACAGAAATTACTTATTGTTGGACAATTTGTATATAGTCTCAGATTTACTCGAAACCTTGTTTCTATTTCATCTCTTTTTGAACAGTGTATTTCAATTTCCTTTGATTATAATAAAGCGTTTATTTCTTTCAAAGGCAATTTGATTTGTTTGGCTTCACTTGAGTCTAACTTGTATGTTTTGAAACCAAATTCAGTCAAAAGCATTTTGAACACTGACTAAGAGAGTTAAAGTTTATCCAAAAGAAAAATGCCCATCATTGGCATCTAAGGTTCGACCATATTAATCTCAATCGGATTGAAAGACTAATAAAGAGTGGACTTCTAAGGCAGTTGGAAGAAAAGAGCTTGTCGGCGTGTGAGTCATGCCTCGAAGGCAAAATTACCAAACACCCTTTTAGTGAAAAAGGATATAGAGCCAAGGAGCCCCATGAGCTTATACATTCTGACCTCTGTGGTCCGATGAATGTCAAGGCACGAGGTGGTTACGAATACTTCGTACCTTTCATAGATGACTAATCGAGGTATGGGTACATTTACCTAATGCATAGGAAGTCTAAGCTCTTGAAAATTTCAAGGAGTACAAGACTGAGGTTGAGAACCTGTTAGGTAAAACGATAAAAGCACTTTTATCGGATCGAGGTGGAGAGTATATGGACACTTAATTCCAGGACTATATGATAGAACACGGAATTACGTCCCAACTCTCAGCACCTGGTATGCAACAGCAGAATGGTGTATTGGAGAGGAGAAATAGAACCCTGTTGGATATGGTTCGGTCGATGATGAGCTATGCTCGTCTCCCTGATTCTTTTTGGGGTTACGTAGTGGAGACTGTGGTGTATATTTTGAACAACGTTCCGTCGAAGAGTGTTTGTGAAACACCTTTCGAACTCTGAAATGGTCGTAAAGGTAGTTACACCATTTCAAAATTTGGGGATGTGCGATCCACGTTTTTGTGTCACACTCGAAGAAATTGGAACCCCGTTCAAAATTGTGCCTATTTTTAGGTTACATAATAGAAACCAGAAGTGGTCTATTTTTCGATCCTAAGGAAAATAGGGTGCTTGTGTCGACAAACGCCACTTTCCTTGAGCAATATTGTGTTGAACGAAATGGACAGTACGTCAGCAAGAGTTGCTGATGGGGCTAGTACATTAGCAAGTGTTGTTGATCCGAGCACGCCAATTCAAGTCCGTTCCCAAGAGTTGGGAATGCCTCAGCGTAGTGGGAGGGCTGTGAGACAGCCTGAACGTTACATGGGTTTAGCTGAAACCAAAGTCGTCAATCCTGATGATGACTGCGAGGATCCATTGACCTATGATCAGGCTATGGCTGATGTTGACAAGGACGAATGGATTAAAGCTATGGACCAGGAAATTGAGTCGATGTACTGTAATTTTATTTGCGAGCTTGTGGATCAACCTGATGGGGTAAAACCTATAGGCTGCAAATGGATCTACAAGCGTAAACGTGGCATAGATGGGAAGGTATAAACCTTCAAAGCACGACTAGTGGCAAAGGATTTTACCCAGGTTGTAGGGGTTGACTATGAGGAAACCTTTTCACCTGTTGCCATGGTAAAGTCGATCAGGATCCTTCTGGCGATTGTCGCGTATTATGACTACGAGGTATGGCAGATGGATGTCAAGACCGCCTTTCTGAATGACAACCTTGACGAAACCATCTACATGGACCAGCCCATAGGGTTCATAACCTAAGGCCAAGAGCAAAAAGTTTGTCGACTTCATAGGTCTATTTATGGACTGAAACAAGCCTCGAGTTCTTGGAATATAAGTATTGATGAGGCAATCAAATCTTATGGCTTTGATTAGAATGTTGACGAGCCTTGTGTCTACAAGAAAATCGTCGACATTGGGAATGAGGTAGGATTTCTTACTGACGTAAAGAAATGGGTAGCTTCGCAGTTCCAAATGAATGATTTGGGAGAAACTCAGTATGTTCTAGGTATCCAGATTGTCCGAAACTAGAGGAACAAAATGTTGGCCATGTCTCAAGCGTCATATATTGACAAGATGTTGTCTAGATATAAGATGCAGAACTCCAAGAAGGGCTTGGTGCCTTTCAGGCACGAGGTTCATCTATTTAAAAATCAATGTCCTAAGACTCCTTAAGAGGTTGAGGAAATGAGACAGATCCCATATGCTTTAGTTGTAGGGAGCCTGATGTATGCCATGCTGTGTATTAGGCCCGACATCTGTTATGTAGTAGGGATAGTCAGTAGGTATCAATCCAATCTAGGATTAGATCACTAGACATCCGTAAAGGTAACCCTCAAGTATCATAGGCGAACGAGAAACTACAGCTTAGTGTATGGCAGTGGGGATTTGATCCTTACGAGATACACAAACTCTGACTTTCAGACCGATAAGGATTCTAGGAAATCCACTTCGGGGTCAACCTTCATTCTGAATGGAGGAGTTGTAGTATGGCGAGCATCAAGCAGGGATGCATCGCTGATTCAACTATGGAAGCGGAGTACGTTGCGACTTGTGAGCAGCAAAGGAAATTGTTTGGCTTTGGAAGTTCATGACGGATTTGGAAGTTGTTCTAAGTATGAACTTGCCGATCACACTGTTATGCGACACAGTGGTGCAGTAGAAAACTTCAGAGAGCCTCGGAGCCATAAGAGAGGCAAACACATTGAGCGGAAATATCACCTGATACGGGAGATTGTGCATCGTGGCGACGTGACAGTCACGCAGATAGCATCGGAGCACAACGTAGCTGATCTATTTACAACGCCCCTCACGGCTACGGTGTTTGAGGGTCACCTAGAGAGTCCAGGTCTTCGAGTACTTCCTGACTAGGGCAAGTGGGAGATATGTAAACGGGTATTCAATGCCCTAGTTTATTGTATTACTTCATTGTAATTTACGTACATTTCAGAAATGTATTTTCTCCACTAGCTTAGTCCAAGTGGGAGTTTGTTGGGATGTTTGTCCTAATCTCGTTCAGTTTATAAATTACTATTTGAAATTAGTAAAGAGTTATTCATTTCATCATTTTGTGTCTCGCATTTTATACAAACTTTGACCTATAAACTAAGCTCCAAAGTCATTGAATACATGAGAGAACTAGAACTTGAACGGTGAGTAGTGGACATACAGGGAGGATCACGTTCGAGTAAATGACCCAAACGGTCTACAGTATATGGATAGGGTTGGAGACCTAATCCTAGATACGCTGTGGATGCGACCCGCTTTGAATTAAGATACAAACAAGGTGATCTGACTCGTTCATCTGGTTGACATGCTAGTGGGGTCATCCTGTACAATGAGATTGTACAAGACCGGACTGCGAATTATTAGACCTACTGATGTAACATCGTTGATAGTAAGGACTAATAACTTCGTAGATGACCATTAGTGACTGGACCTGAATCCTGAGCGTGTTACGGACTCCTGTCTGCAGTTGTCTGTCCTTTGACTATTACAGGTGAGGGTGGTCACAGTTACGCGCCCAATATGCCTATCTTCTCAAGGACAGGACCAAGTAGGGAGCTGGGAACTTAACTACGCGAGATTGAATTCACTCGTTCCCGCCTTTAGGGAAACCAGAGGGCTTTTTCCCTTAAGTGTTGTCTCCAGGGCTTGGACAACGGGCGCCCACTCTCTCACTGATACGAGAGAGTTGTTGTGTATTGTCAGACCATTACAACGTTGTTGTTCATTAGAGGAGCAGTGGGGACTTAAAGAGCAAGAAGTAGACACAGGGGTAAAATGGTAATTTGACCCAACAGTGTCTACGAACAACCTGTGAAGTGTCGACTGATGAGCATTGGTTATATCAGTGGACACGTAATATCTTGCACTGATGGGAGTGCAGCTACGGGCTTTAGTGGAGTGTTACCGTAGCTAATGAATGTTGATTAGTCGGGTCGAAGAGTTTGATAGGTTGATCTCGGATCATTGGAGCTCGTCACTATAGGTCGATAAGGTTCCTCGGTTGGCTCAAACTGGGTTAAAAGAAGGGTTTAGTGTTTTGGTCTGAATTGAAGTGTTCAAGTTCACAAGAGGGTATTTATGTCATTTATATGAGATATGAATGATATAATATATAGTTTAATGTTAACGAGATTCATAATAAACTATAGGTTAGCCTAATTATTGAATATGGGCTAATTTGGAGAAATTAGGTAAAGAGATATTAAATTGGATGTGATTCAATTTAATAAATCCACAATTATACAAATGTGATTTGTAAAATGAGATATTAGATATCTTATCATATATGGTTGTGCAAATATGATTTGCATAACCTATACTTATGGTAAAATGGTAAATAGGTGGATATTTCAACTCCACCTATCTCCATTATTTAAACCCCTTTGCAAGAAGGGGAAGGTAATCATTCCCTCATTTTTGGAAATCTCACCAAAAGAAGAGATCTCTCTCTCTCACAAATTCTCTCTACATTTCTCCTCTCAAAACCAAAACACAAAGATCCCACCATCTTCCTTCTTCCAAAAGAAGAACAACCGAGAAACCAAGGGCTTGTGTTCGTTCTTGATCGTGAGAAGTGTTCGAGATCATTGAGTTCGAGAAAGCACGAAGAGTTCGTGAATCGTTGGAAGGAATCTTGAAGAGAGTCTTGAACAAGTATTGTGTTTAACTTACTGTTTTTTCTTCCAATTTTATGTATGTTTATCCTTAATCTAAGAGTTAGATTGTTTTAACGAAACTAACTAGCACAACAACACCGCGACGATTCCATTGTCTTCCGCTGCGTGGGACTTTTATTCCCTTCAACTCCTTCCCGCCTACTAGGGTAAGTAGATGAATGTTCCCTTATTGGCTCGAGAGCCCGACCCTCTCATTGGCCTGAGTGAGACTTCTATTTTTTTTGTAGCACCACAAACAAATTGTTCATTAGAGGAGCACTGGTACTTAAGGGAAACGATGTAACCTAGGGGTAAAACGCTAATTTGACCCATCTGGTGTTACGAACATTCGTGAAGGATTGACTTTTTGATATTAGTCAATAGCCGTGGACACAGAAATATATCTGCAGTGAGAAAAGTGTAGCTGCGGGACTTTATTGGAGTATTCCCGCCGTTAACGAATGGTTATTAGGAGGTTAATGAGAATGACTGAATAATTTCGTGTCGTTGGAGCTTCTGATCTGTAGGTTCATTAGGTTCACCTTCTAGCTCGTCAAGGGTTCTTAGATCGTTTGAATTTGATATGTTCAAATTCAATAAAGGAATAAATTTAATGTATTTAAATACATTATAATATAAAGTTTTGGAACATTATATTATAAATTTAATGTGAATATGATTCATATTAAATTATATGAGAGAACTAAATATTTGAAAGAGTTCAAATATTAATTTAAATGTGAAAGAGTTCAAAAATTATAGGTTAAAATTTAATGTGCACAAGATGTGCATTAAAAATTATAGCATAGAGGGAAAATTGAATGAATATGATTTAATTATAATTAAATATTTGATATTTAATTTAATTTTTGTTAAATGTGATTTAATTAAAATTAATATTAATTTATAATTAAATATAATTTAATTATTAATTTAATTAATTAAGGGAACGTGCCAGGGTGACACATTCCCACTTCCCATCTTCTTCTCCCTCTCTAAGAAATTGTCTCTGCATTTCTCCTCTCAAAACCAAAACACAAAGATCCCACCATCTTCCTTCTTCCTATAGAAGAACAACCGAGAAGCCTAGGGGTTGTGTTCGTTCTTGATCCTGAGAAGGGTTCGAGATCGTTGAGTTGGAGAAAGCACGAAGAGTTCGTGGACCGTTGGAAGGAATCTTGAAGAGAGTCTTCAACAAGTAAGTATTGTGTTTAACTTACTGTTTTTTCTTCAAATTTTATGTATTTTTAACCTTAATCTAAGAATTAGATTGTTTTAACGAAACAAAGTAGCACAACAACACTCGGACGATTCCGTCGTCTTCCGCTGCGTGGGAGTTTTATTCCCTTCAATTGGTATCAGACCCATTCGTTGGTTCGAAGTTGTGCACTATTTTTCGTTGAAATTAGGTGGGTATTGCCTTTAATTCATGAGATGAATTTTGGTTTGCAATTATGGATGTTTTCGGTTTTGGCATTAGAATAGATTTACAATTTTATGTTGATGTGATCAATTTAAGGGCCCATTGTTTTTGGGCTTTTTGTTGTAAATCGAGTCTGTAAGTCTGAGTCGTTCGTGGCAAGTGTTGTTGTGAAGTAATCTGAGCGGAAACGGATGAGAAACCACAAAGAACAGCAAGAGAAGCTTGTTGTTTTGTCCACAGCGTTGAGACGCTGTTCGTCGGCGTCTCAACGTTGCGCATGCGGTCGGAGGTCTTGCTGCAGAGCAACGTTGCAACGCTGAGGCGTGGAGCACGCGGGGCGTGACGATGGAGGCTGCACCGTTGCAACGCTACAACGTAATGGGCAGTTGGCCGAGGCGCGCACGCGAGAAAGTGGGAAGATGGCTTCATGGGGGCAATTTACAAAATGTATTATATTATTTAAATTATTTATTTTATTAAATAATATTAATATAATTGTTATATTAATGTTATTTAGTTAAATAAATGCCCCTAAGTGCCAAAATCGATTCATTTTTGCTATTTAATTATTTTATGCATGTGATGTATGATTTAATTAATTTCTATGTGCATAATGTATGTCATATAGATTTAAAATCCCACCTTAGGTTAAACATTTTTCATGCATCCTATATATTATAAGTGTTATAATATATAGTTTGCATGATAGGTTATATTATAAGAGTTATAATATAATTAAATGCATGTTTTAATTTAATTAATATAAGTGTTATATTTTTAGATTAAAGTATTCTCGTGAATTTTATTTTGATGTGATGAATTATTATGTTATAGTATAGTGATTCATGTGATGAATGATCAAGCACTATAAAATAGGAATGCATGTAACCTAAGTAAATTATTAGTTTTAAAGTGTTTAGAATTCGGATAATTGGACTTAGGTTTTCTAGTTCTAATAAGATTAGAATTAGGAAATCAAAATTTAATCTTTGAATGGTGATTGATTAGTAACTCTATCTAAGGAAGGTTTTGTCTAAGGCTGGGGTATTTAAGTTGACGCTTGCGGAACACCCCTACTTGGAAACCGACCTGGGAGTGAATTTGGTCCGGAGATTCATAGATTATATTTTTTTTGAGTGCCGCTAATTAAAAGTTGATTAATTTACTCACATAGACCTAAGTAATAATGTGATTATAAACTTAGGCTAAATACCATATAAGAGTTTTATTAGTGAACTTAGGTAAATTTTAGCCGGTTTATCTAGGTCAATCCCGAAAATTATAAAGTGTTTATTGGGAGGAAATAAAGTGTATAAGATACATTTATTTTTCTGACCACAAATCTCCGTTAAGTCCGCACCGTGAGATCCATACTCGGCCTCGTGGCGAAAATGGGAGCGTCCCCAATCGGATGGTATTTGTATGGGTCAACATCAACGTGGATGGAGAGATTACTTATAGTGAGTGCGGCGGGACCTATGAAAACGTGACCCAAAGTCTCTTCTTTCGATTCACACCGTGAGACCCCTATGATCCGCCTGCTAGTTTGGCCTGGACCAGACAATCCCTTTGGAGGGCCTTGATCTTGGGAGTCGGAACATCGGGAATACCCGAGAGGGATACAGTTTCCTTGAGGGTGACACTCACGAGTTTCGTTAAGTGTTAATGAATTCGACCAAATAATGGTAACTGGACGCATAATTGAATAAGAGTTATTCTGGGATTAGGGTCTGGTCGAGAAAGTCTCGTCCTAGAGGAGGAGTGTTTTTGTTCACCCTTCGGTGGCGGTCATTCTAAACCTTTAGGATATCATTGCAATTTGTAAATGACCTAGGGATCATAGGATTAAATTTTTCTAAAACTTGATTGGTTTTCAAAAGTTTATGGGAGACTGACACAAAATTATTTATTTTTTACAGCTAAAAATATGTTTAGCTCAATTATGGCTTTACTCGCTACCGACAAACTAGTGGGAGATAAATTCCAAACGTGGAAGAATAATATTAACACGATTCTAGTAACTGACGACCTGAAGTTCGTGCTTACTGAGGAGTGTCGTCAGTTGTCGAGCTCGACTGCATCACGAAGTGTTCGTGATGCATACGATCGATGGATCAGGGCCAATGAAAAGGCCAAGGTCTATATCATTGCCAGCTTGTCTGAAGTATTGGCAAAGAAGCACGAGTTGATGATAACCGCCAACGAGATCATGGAGTACCTAGAAGACATGTTTGGACAACAGTCCCTTCAGGTCAGGCACGACTCGCTCAAACACGTCTTCAACGCATGGATGAAAGAAGGGACGTCTGTGCGTGAACACGTTCTGGACATGATGACCCACTTTAATCTGGCAGAGATGAATGGGGCGTCGATCGACGAGTTGAGCCAGGCCATCTTTATTCTGGAGACTCTTCCGAAGAGTTTCCTTGAGTTTCGTAGCAACGCTGTTATGAACAAGATAAGCTACACTTTGACAACCCTCCTCAATGAGCTGTAGAACTTCCAGTCCTTGATGAGGATCAGGACACCGGAAGCTGAGGCAAATGTTGCCTACAGATCATATCACAAGGGTTCGACGTCCGGGACCAAATTTGTCGCTCCTTCTCGCCCGAAAGGGAAGAAGAAGATGAAGAGGGGTAAAACTGACCGAGCTGCCACCCAAATAGGCAAGAAGGTCAAGGAAGTTGCAGAGAAATGAAAGTGTTTCCACTGCAATGGGGACGACCACTTGAAGAGAAACTGTCCCAAGTTCCTTCCCGAGAGGAAGAATCAAGGTACATGTGATTTACTTGTAACTGAAACTTGTTTAGTGGAGAGTAGTGACTCTGCCTGGATATTGGATTCGGGCGCCACTAACCACGTTATTTCTTCTTTTCAGGGAATTTGTTCCTAGCAGCAGCTGCAAGAGGGTGAGGTGACTCTACGGGTTGGATCTGGGGAGATAGTCTCTGTTGCAGCTATCAGCAAAGTGAAGCTCTATTTCGACAGGAATTACTTATTGTTGGACAATTTGTATATAGTCTCAGGTTTACTATAAACCTTGTTTATATTTCCTGTCTTATTGAACATTGTATTTCAATTTTTTTTATTATAATAAAGTATTTATTTCTTTCAAAGTGAAGGGAATGAGAATCCCCGCGCAGCGGAAGGCGATCAAATTGTCATGGTATCATTACGCTACTCGATTTTGTTAAAACGATCAACTAAAAGATTTAGGCTAAACATGCTGAAAAAGGAAGAAATTTACAGCGAGAAGAAGTTTACTTACTTGTTGTAAACAAACTTCTAGAATTTCTTCCTCGGGCACGAACACTTCGTGCTTCTTGATCTCAACAAATGCTTTCCACGAATGAACCCAAACACTACCACTTGGAGTCTTGGTTGTTCTTCCTTTTGAAAAAGGAAAGTTTGTGGGAACTTTGGTGTTTTGCAGAGGGAGAAGAATTGAGAGAAAGTAAAGAGAGCTTTAGTTTTTCTCTTTTGTCAAAACCAAAAAATGAGAAAAGCCTTACCAATCCCTTCTTGCAAAGGGTTTAAATAGTGGAATGATGGAGTTAAAATCTCCACATTATTACCACTTTACAACAACCATAGGTTATGCAAATCTCATTTTAATAATCATATAATATATGATATCTCATATCTCATATTGCAAATCTCATTTGCAATAATTGTGGATTAATTAAATTGAATCACATCCAATTTAATTTCTCTCAATTAATTTCTTCAATTAGCCCTAATTCAACAATTAGACTAACCTATAGTTTATTATGAATCTCATTCACATTAAACTATATATTATATCATTCATATATCATATAAATGACATAAATGCCCTTAAAGTGAAATTGAACACTTCAATTTCATACCAAAACATTAACCCTTCTTTCAACCCAGATTGAGCCAACCGAGGGACATAATATGCCTATCTTCTCAGGGACAGACCCTCGCAGAAAGGAGTCCGAAACACGCTCAGTATTCAAGTCGAGTCACTAATGGTCATCTACGATATTATAAGTTCTTACTCTCAACGGTGTTACATCAGTATGTCTAATAATTCACGGTCCGGTCTTGTATAATCTCATTGCACAGGATTCCCCCACTCGCATGTCAACCACATGAACGAGTCAGATCACCTTGTTTGTATCTAATACAAAAAGGCTTGCATCCACAGTGTATCCAGGATTAGGTCTCCAACACTATCCATATACTGTAGACCGTTCGGGTCATTAACTCGAACGTGATCCTCCCTGTGTGTCCACTACACACTGTTCAAGTTATAGTTCTCTCACAAATTCAATGACCGTGGAGCTTAGTTTATTGGAAAAGTTTATAAATATTGCGAGACACAAAGTGATGAAATGAATAACTCTTATTAATTTCAAACAATATATTACAAACACGAGATTAGGACAAAAATGTAAAGGGCCCATGAGATCAAATGTTGGTTTGCTTAAATGGAAGAGTCTCCAGAATAAAATTGACTTGGCTCGACTCGTCGATCAAAGCCCCGTTCATCTCAGCCAGATTAAAGTGGGTCATCATGTCTAGAACACGTTCACGGACAGACGACCCCTCTTTCATCCGTGCATTGAAGACGAATTTGAGCGAGTCATCAGGACCTGAAAGGACTGTTGTCCAAACATTTCCTACAAGGACTCCATGATCTCCTTGGCAGAGACCATCAGCTCATGCTTTTTTGCTAATACATCAGACATGCTGGCAATTATGTAGACCTTGGCCTTTTCATTGGCCCTGATCCACCGATCGTATGCATCGCGAATACTTAGCGCGATTTGTCGAGCCCTTGATCTCGAGGACACTCCTCGGATAAACACGAACTTTATGTCGTCAGTAACTAAAATCGTGTTAATGTTGTTTTTCCAACTTTGGTAATTATCTCCCACTAACTTATCAGACGCGAGTAGAGCTATTATTGCGCTAGACATTTTTAAGCAGAAAAAATTAAGAAAAACTTTGTGTTAGTCTCGCAAAAAACTTTTGAAATCCAATCGAGTTTTAGCAAAATTGTTTTATGATCCGTAGGTCATTCAAAATTTTGCAATGATACCCTAAAGGTTTAGAATGACTGTCACCGATGGGTGAACAAAACACTCCTCCTCTAGGACGAGACTTTCTCGATCAGACCTTAATTCCTGAATAACTCTTATTCCATTAGGCGTCCAATTATCATTGTTCGGTCGAATTCATTAACACTTAACGAATTCTGTTAGTGTCACCCTCAATCTTTAAGTTTTCAAGCATCCGTCCAAACAATAGCCACCGAAGGGTGAACCAAGAAGGAAAACCAACCAGGAAACTGTATCCCTTTCGGGAATTCACGGTGTTCTGACTTCAATGATCAGGCCCTCCGAAGGGATTGTCTGGTCCAGGCAAAACTAGTAGGTGGATCATAGGGGTCTCACGGTGTGAATCGAAAGGAGAGACCGTGGGTCTCGTTTTCATAAGTCCCGCTCCCACTCACTATAAGTACTCTCTCCATCCACGATGATATTGACCTATACAAATGCAACCCGAAGGGGGACGCTCCTATTTGCGCCACGAGGCCGAGTATAGATCTGACGGTGCGGACATAAAAGAGATTTGTGGTTGGAAATTCAAATGTATCTCATACACTATATTTCCTCCCACTCAACACTTTAATTTTAATAGTGATTGACCTAGATAAACCGGCTAAAATTTACCTAAGTCTACCAATATAACTCTTATATGGTATTAACCTAAGTCTATAACCACATTATGACTTAGGTGTATGTGAGTTAATTAAACCACTTTTAATTAGCGGCACTCACGATAAGTATAATCTAAGAATCTCCAGACCGAATTCACTCCCAAGTCGGTTTTCATGTAGGGGTGTTCCGCAAACGTCAACTTAAATACCCCAGCCTTAGACAAAACCTTCCTTAGAGAGAGTTACTAATCAGTCTCCATTCATAGATTAAACTTTGAATTCCTGATTTATAATCTCATTAGAAAATAGAAAACCTAAGTCTAATTATTGAAGTTCTAAACTCTTTAAAACTAATAATTAACTTAGGTTGCATGCATTTCTATGTTATAGTGCTTGATCATTCATCACATGAATAACTATATACTATAACATAATACAATTCATCACATGAATAAAATGCATGACCATACTTTAATTTAAAAATATAACACTTATATTAATGAAATTAAACATGCATTTAATTATATTATAACTCTTATAATATAACCTATCATGCAAACTATATATTATAATTCTTATAATATAAAATGATGCATGAAATGTTTAACATAAGGTGGGATTTTAAATCTATATGACATACATTATGCACATAGAAATTAATTAAAATATACATTTCATTCATAAAATAATCAAAAAACAAAATGGATCGATTTTTGGCACCTAGGGGCAATTATTTAATTAAATAACATTAACATAACACTTATATTAACATTATTTAATAAAATAATTAAATAAGTTTTACAAATAATAAAATAATAAATTAAAAAAAAACAAAATTAACTGCCCACTATGAAGGAATAACGCCTACGTCTCGCGAAACTGAAGTTGCAACTGCTCCTCAACGCGTGCAGCGTTGCAACACCGTGGGCAGCGTTGGAACGCTGTCGCCTCAATCGTCGACCAGCGTTCTCAACGCTAGTGGCGTTGTAACGCTACGCCCAACATTACAACGCTGCTCTGCTGCAGGGCCTTTGTCCGCAAGGATAGCGTTGAGACGCCGAAGGGCAGCGTCTCAACGCCATCGGCGTAACAACAACAAACACTTTGCTTTGCTCTTCACCGATTCGCCGCCGCTCCGATTTCTTCACAGCAACTCTTGCCACGAACGACCCGGACTTACAGACTCGATTTATTTTCTAAAAAGCCCAAAAAACACGGGCCCTTTACATTTGATCTCATCAAACAGAAAAAAAATCTAAAATGCCAAAAACTGAAACATCCGTTTATGCAAACAATCATTCATCTCATGAAATTTAAGGCAATTTACCCACATATTTTAACAAAAACTGTGCATAATGAAGAACCATCGAAATGGCTCTAATACCAATTTGAAAAGAATGAGAATCCCGCGTAGCGGAAGACGATCGAATCGTCATTGTATCATTACGCTACTTGATTTTGTTAAAACGATCAACTAAAAGATCTAGGCTAAACATGCTGAAAAATGAAGAAATTTACAGCGAGAAGAAGTTTACTTACTTGTTGTAGACAAACTTCTAGACTTTCTTCCTCGGTCACGAACACTTCGTGCTTCTCGATCTCAACAAATGCTCTCCACGAACGGAACCCGAACACTACCACTTGGAGTCTCGGCTTTTCTTCCTTTGGAAAAAGGGAAGTTTGTGGGAACTTTGGTGTTTTGGAGAGGGAGGAGAATTGAGAGAAAGTAGAGAGAGTTTTAGTTTTTCTCTTTTGTCAAAACCAAAAAATGAGAAAAGCCTTATCAATCCCTAGCAAAGGGTTTAAATAGTGGAATGATGGAGTTAAAATCTCCACATTATTACCACTTTACCACAAGCATAGGTTATGCAAATCTCATTTGCATAATCATATAATATAATATATCTCATATCTCATATTGCAAATCTCATTTGCAATAATTGTTGATTAATTAAATTGAATCACATCCCATTTAATTTCTCGCAATTAATTTCTCCAATTAGCCCTAATTCAACAATTAGGCTAACCTATAGTTTATTATGAATCTCATTCACATTAAACTATATATTATATCATTCATATCTCATATAAATGACATAAATGCCCTTAAAGTGAAATTGAATATTGGGAGACACAAAGTGATGAAATGAATAACTCTTATTAATTTCAAACAATATATTAGAAACACGAGAGTAGGACAAAAATCCCAACAAACTCCCACTTGGACTAAGCTAGTGGAGAAAATACATTTATGAAATGTACATAAATTACAATGAAGTAATACAATAAACTATGGCATTGAATACCCGTTTACACATCTCCTACTTGACCTAGTCAGGAAGCTCTCGAAGACCTAGAATCTCTAGGTGACCCTCAAACACCTTAGCCGTGAGGGGCTTTGTAAATGGACCAGCTACGTTGTTCTCCGACGCTATCTGCGTGGCCGTCACGTCTCCGCGGCGCACAATCTCTCGTATCAGATGATACTTGCGCTCAATTTGTTTGCCTCTCTTATGGCTCCGAGGCTCACGTGAGTTGGCTACTGCACCACTGTTATCACATAACAGTGTAATTGACAAGTTCATATTTGGAACAACTTCCAAATCTGTCATGAACTTCATAAGTCAAACAGCTTCCTTTGCAGCTTCACAAGCTGCACATACTCCGCCTCCATAGTGGAATCAGTGATGTATCCCTGCTTGATGCTTCGCCATACTACAACTCATCCATCCAGAATGAAGACTGACCCCAAAGTGGATTTTCTAGAATCCTTAACGGTCTGAAAATCAGAATCCGTGTATCCCGTAAGGATCAAATCCCCACTGCCATACACTAAGTTGTAGTTCCTCGTTCTCCTAAGATACTAGGGGATTGCCTTTACGGCTGCCTAGTGATCTAATCCTTGATTGGGATGATATCTACTGACAATCCCTAGTGCATAACAGATGTCAGGCCTAGTACACAGCATGGCATACATCAGGCTCCCTACAACCGAAGCATATGGAATTCGTCTCATATCCTCAACATCTTGAGGAGTCTTAGGACACTAATCCTTAGACAAGTGAACTCCATGCCTGGAAGGCAGCAAGCCCTTCTTGGAGGTCTACATCTTATATCTAGACAACATCTTGTCAATATAAGACGCCTGAGACAAGGCTAGCGTTCTGTTCTTCCGGTTTCAGATAATCTGGATACCTAGAACATACTGAGCTTCTCCCAAATCTTTCATTTGGAATTGCGAAGCTAGCCACTTCTTAACGTCAGTAAGAAATTCTATCTAATTCCCAATGAGAAGAATATCGTCCACATACAACACCAAAAATGCGACAGTTTTGTCAACGATTTTCTTGTAAACACAAGGCTCGTCGACATTTTGATCAAAGCCATAAGATTCAATCGCCTCATCAAACCTTATATTCCAAGACCTCGAAGCCTGTTTCAGTCCATAAATGGACCTATGAAGCAGGCAAGCCTTTTGCTCTTGGGCTTGGGTAATGAACCCTTTGGGCTGGACCAAGTAGATGGTCTCATCAAGTTTGTCATTCAGAAAGGTTGTCTTGACGTCCATCTGCCATACCTCGTAGTCATAATACGCGGCAAGGGCCAGAAGGATCCTGATCGGCAATAGTCGACCCCTTCAACCTAGGTAAAACCCTTTGCCACTAGTTGGGCTTTGAAGGTCTGTACCTTCCCATCTACGCCATGTTTACGCTTGTAGATCCATTTGCAACCAATAGGTTTGACCCCATCCGGTTGATCCACAAGCTCCCAGACATAATTGAAGTACATAGACTCCATTTCCTGGTCCATACCTTTAATCCACTCGTCTTTGTCAACATGAACCATTGCCTGATGATAGGTCAATGGATCCTCACAGTCATCATCAAGAGTGACAACTGAGGTACTCATGTAGCGATTGGAGTGTCTCACAGTCCTCCCACTACGTCGAGACATTTCCAACTCTTGGGAACGGATTTGACAAGACGACGCAGTAGTATCAACAACACTTGTTGACGACTAGCCCCATCAAGACTCTCTCTGTCGATGTAACGCCCATTTCATTCATAACAATTTTACTCCTTGGTAAATGATCCATGACGTGGTCTTCCTCAAGGAAAGTGGCGTTTGTCGACACAAGCACCCTATTTTCCTTAGGATCGTAAAACAGACCACCCCTAGTCGCTTTAGGGTAACCTACGAATAGGCACAATTTCAAACGGAGTTCCAACTTTTTCGGGTTTGACACCACCACATGGGCCGGGCATCCCCAAATTTTGAAGTGATGTAAACTGGCTTTACGTCCACTCCAGAGCTCGAAAGGTGTTTCACAAACACTCTTCGACGGAACGTTGTTCAAAATATACACCGTAGTCTCCACTGCGTATCCCGAAAAAAGAATCAGGGAGACGAGCATAGCTCATCGTCGACCGAACCATGTCCAACAAGGTTCTGTTTCTCCTCTCCGATACACCATTCTGCTGTGGAATAACAGGTGATGAGAGTTGGGACGTAATTTCGTGTTATATCATATAGGCCTGGAATTCAATGTCCATGTACTCTCTACCTCGATCTGATCAAAGTGTTTTAAGCGATTTACCTAAGAGGTTCTCAACCTCAGTCTTGTACTCCTTGAACTTTTCAAGAGTTTCAGACTTCTTGTGCATTAGGTAAATATACCCAATCTGGAGTAATCGTCTATGAAAGACACGAAATACTCATAACCGCCTCGTGTTGGGATTTTTGTCCTAATCTCGTGTTTGTAATATATTGTTTTAAATTAATAAGAGTTATTCATTTCATCACTTTGTGTCTCGCGATATTTATTAACATTTCCAATAAACTAAGCTCCAGGGTCATTGAATTTATGAGAGAACTAAAACTTGAACGATGTGTAGTGGACACACAGGGAGGATCATGTTCGAGTTAGTGACCCGAACGGTCTATAGTATATGGATAGGGTTGAGACCTAATCCTGGATACACTGTGGATGCGGACCGCTTTGTATTAGAGACAAACGAGGTGATCTGAATCGTTCATGTGGTTGACATGCGAGTGGGGGCATCTTGTGCAATGAGATTGTACACGACCGGACCGTGAATTATTAGACCCTCGATGTAACACCGGGACAAGAAGGGACAAATAACTTCGTAGATGACCATTAGTGACTCGACCTGAATCCTGGAGCGTGGTACGGACTCCTGTCTGCGGGGATCGTCCTTTGACTAGTACGGGTGAGGGTGGCCACGATTACTAGCCAAATATGCCTAACTTCTCGTGTGATGAGAACCAAGTAGGAGCCGGGAACTTAACTACGCGAGATGGAATTCACTCGTTCTCCGCCTTTAGGGAAACTAGAGGATTGTTCCCTTAAGTGTCGTCTCTGTGGCTTGGACAACGGGCGCCCACCTTCTCATTGGCCCGAGAAGGGTGTTGTGTATGGTTGGACCATCACAATATGTTGTGCATTAGAGGAGCAGTGGGGACTTAAGGAACAAGAGGTAGACACAGGGGTAAAACGATAAATTGACCCAGTCGTGTCTACGAACAACCTGTGAAGGGTCGACTGATGAGCATTGGTTATATCAGTGGACACGTAATATTCTGCACTAACGGGAGTGCAGCTACGGGCTATCGTGGAGTGTTACCATAGCTAATGAATGTTGGTTAACCGGGTCAAAGAGTTTGACAGGTTAATCTCGGATCATTGGAGCCCGTCACTTTAGGTCCATTAGGTCCCTCAGTTTGCTCAATCTGGGTTAAAAGAAGGGTTAATGCTTTGGTATGAAATTGAATTGTTCAATTTCACTTTAAGGGCATTTATGTCATTTATATGAGATATGAATTATATAATATATAGTTTAATGTGAATGAGATTCATAATAAACTATAGGTTAGCCTAATTGTTGAATTAGGGCTAATTGGAGAATTTAATTGAGAGCAATTAAATTGGATGAGATTCAATTTAATTAATCCACAATTAATGCAAATGAGACTTGCAATATGAGATATGAGATATCATATATTATGTGGTTATGCAAATGAGATTTGCATAACCTATGGTTGTGGTAAAGTGGTAATAATGTGGAGATTTTAACTCCATCATTCCACTATATAATCCCTTCTTGCAAGAAGAAATGTAACCATTCGCTCATTTTTTTTATTTTCATCAAACAACAGAAGAAGAATTCTCTCTACTCTCTCTCAATTCTCCTTCCTCTCCAAAACACTAAAGTTCTCACATAACTTCCCTTTTTCCGAAAGAGAATAATCGAGACTCCAAGTGGTGGTATTCGGGTTCCGTTCGTGGGAAGAATTCGTTGATATCGAAAAGCACGAAGAGTTCGTGATCTGAGGAAGAAACATTGAAGAAAGTCTTCAACAAGTAAGTATCTCTAAACTTGTTTTTCTTCCTTTTCCAGCATGTTTAACCTAGATCTTTAGTAGATTGTATTAAGAAAACCTAGTTGCGTAATGATACCATGACCATTTGATCGTCTTCCGCTGCACGGGGATTCTCATTCCATTCAATTGGTATCAGAGCCATTTCGATGGTTCTTCATTTATGCACTGTTTTTTTTAAAATTAGGTGGGTAATTGCCTTAATTTCATGAGATGAATGTTGGTTTGCTTAAATGGATGTTTTTCAGTTTTTGTCATTTTAGATTTATTTTCGGTTTGATGACATCAAATGTAAAGGGCCCGTGTTTTTTGGGCATTTTGTTCATAACAGCATTGCTACGAAACTGAAGGAAACTCTTCGGAAGAGTCTCCAGAATAAAATTGACTTGGCTCGACTCGTCGATCGAAGTCCCGTTCATCTCAGCCAGATTAAAGTGGGTCATCATGTCAAGAACACGTTCACGGACAAACGACCCCTCTTTCATCCGTGCGTTGAGGACATATTTGATCAAGTCATGCCGGACCTGAACGGACTGTTGTCCAAACATTTCCTGCAAGGACTTCATGATCTCCTTGGCAGAGAGCATCAGCTCATGCTTCTTTGCCAATACATCAGACATGCTGGCAATTATGTAGACCTTGGCCTTTTCATTGGCCCTGATCCACTGATCATATGCATCGCGAACACTTCGCGACATTTGTCGAGCCCAGCATCGATGACACTCCTCTCGACAAAGACGTAACTTTATGTCGCCGATTACCAAAATCGTGTTAATGTTGTTTTTCCAACTTTGGTAATTATCTCCCACTAACTTATCAGACGCCAGTAGAGCTATTATTGCGCTAGACATTTTTAAGTAGAAAAAATTAAGAAAAACTTTGTGTTAGTCTCGCAAAAAATTTTTGAAATCCAGTCAAGTTTTAGCAAAATTGTTTCATGATCCCTAGGTCATTCAAAATTTTGCAATGATACCCTAAAGGTTTAGAATGACCGCCACCGAAGGGTGAACAGAACACTCCTCCTCTAGGACGAGACTTTCTCGATCAGACCCTAATCCCATAATAATTCTTATTCCATTAGGCGTCCAATTAACATTGTTCGGTCGAATTCATTAACACTTAACGAATTCTGTGAGTGTCACCCTCAATCTTTAAGTTTCCAAGCATCCGTCCAAACAATAGCCACCGAAGGGTGAACCAAGAAGGAAAACCAACTAGGAAACTGTATCCCTTTCGGGAATTCATGGTGTTCTGACTCCCATGATCAGGCTCTCCGAAGGGATTTTCTGGTCCAAGCCAAACTAGCAGGCGGATCATAGGGGTCTCACGGTGTGAATCCAAAGAAGAGATCGTGGGTCTCATTTTTACAAGTCCTGCTTCCACTCACTATAAGTTCTCTCTCCATCCACGATGATATTGACTTATACAAATGCCACCCGAAGGGGGACGCTCCCATTTGCGCCATGAGGCCGACTATAGATCTCACGGTGCGGACATAAAGGAGATTTGTGGTTGAAAATTCAAATGTATCTCATACACTATATTTCCACCCACTCAGCACTTTAATTTTAATAGGGATTGACCTAGATAAACCGGCTAAAATTTACCTAAGTCTACCAATATAACTCTTATATGGTATTAACCTAAGTCTATAATCACATTATGACTTAAGTCTATGTGAGTCAATTAAAACACTTTTAATTAGCGACACTCACGATAAGTATAATCTAAGAATCTCCGGACCGAATTCACTCCCAAGTCGGTTTTCATGTAGGGGTATTCCCCAAGCGTCAACTTAAATACCCCAGCCTTAGACAAAACCTTCCTTAGACAGAGTTACTAATCAGTCTCAATTCATAGATTAAACTTTGAATTCCTAATTTCTAATCTCATTAGAAAATAGAAAACCTATGTCTAATTATTCAAGTTCTAAACTCTTTAAAACTAATAATTAACTTAGGTTGCATGCATTTCTATGTTATAGTGCTTCATCATTCATCACATGAATAACTATATACTATAACATAATACAATTCATCACATGAATATAAATGCATGACCATACTTTAATTTAAAAATATAACACTTATATTAATTAAATTAAACATGCATTTAATTATATTATAACTCTTATAATATAACCTATCATGCAAACTATATATTATAACTCTTATAATATAAATGATGCATGAAATGTTCAACCTAAGCTGGGATTTTAAATCTATATGACATACATTATGCACATAGAAATTAATTAAAATATACATCTCATGCATAAAATAATTAAAAAATAAAATGGATCGATTCTTGGCACCTAGGGGCAATTATTTAATTAAATATCATTAACATAACACTTATATTAACATTATTTAATAAAATAATTTAATACATTTTGCAAATAATAAAATAATAAATAAAAAAAAAACGAAATTAACTACCCACTATGAAGGAATAATGCCCACGTCTCACGAAACACTGCAATCGACCAGCGTTCTCAACGCTAGCGGTGTTGCAACGCTATGCCCAGCGTTGCAACGCTGCTCTGTTGCAGGGCCTCCGTCTGCAAGGATAGCGTTGAGACGCCGAAGGGTAGCGTCTCAACGCCATCGACAGAACAACAAAAACTTTGTTGTTCTTCACCGATTTTCGCCTGTTTCCGCTCCAATTTCTTCACAGCAACTCTTGCCACAAACGACCTGGACTTACAAACTCGATTTATTTTCTAAAATGCACAAAAAACACGGGCCCTTTACATTTGATCTCATCAAAGAGAAAAAAAATCTAAAATGCCAAAAATCGAAACATCCATTTATGCAAACCATCATTCATCTCATGAAATTTAAGGCAATGCATAATGAAGAACCATTGAAATGACTCTGATACCAATTTGAAGGGAATGAGAATCCCCGCGCAGCGGAAGACGATCGAATCGTCATGGTATCATTACGCTACTCGATTTTGTTAAAACGATCAATTAAAAGATCTAGGCTAAACATGCTGAAAAAGGAAGAAATTTACAGCGAGAAAAAGTTTACTTACTTGTTGTAGACAAACTTCTAGAATTTCTTCCTCGGTCATGAACACTTCGTGCTTCTCGATCTAAACAAATGCTCTCCACGAATAGAACCCGAACACTACCACTTGGAGTCTCGGTTGTTCTTCCTTGGGAAAAAGAGAAGTTTGTAGGAACTTTGGTGTTTTGGAGAGGGAGGAAAATTGAGAGAAAGTAGAGAGAGTTTTAGTTTTTCTCTTTTGTCAAAACCAAAAAATGAGAAAAGCGTTATCAATCCCTTCTTGCAAAGGGTTTAAATAGTGGAATGATGGAGTTAAAATCTCCACATTATTACCACTTTACAACAACCATAGGTTATGCAAATCTCATTTGCATAATCATATAATATAAGATATCTCACATCTCATATTGCAAATCTCACTTGCAATAATTGTGGATTAATTAAATTGAATCACATCCAATTTAATTTCTCTCAATTAATTTCTCTAATTAGCCCTAATTCAACAATTAGGCTAACCTATATTTTATTATGAATCTCAGTCACATTAAACTATATATTATATCATTCATATCTCATATAAATGACATAAATGCCCTTAATGTGAAATTTAACACTTCAATTTCATACCAAAACATTAACCCTTCTTTTAACCCAGATTGAGCCAACCGAGGGACCTAATGGACCTATAGTGATGGGCCCCAATGATCCGAGATTAACCTGTCAAATTCTTTGACCCGGTTAACCAACATTCATTAGCAACGGTAACACTCCACTATAGCCCGTGAGTCGCACTCCGTCAAGTCAGTGCAGTATATTACGTGTCCACTGATATAACCAATGCCCATGAGTCGACCCTTCACAGGTTGTTCGTAGAAACGGCTGGGCCAAATTACCGTTTTACCAACTGCTCCTCTAATGAACAACATATTGTGATGGTCCAACCATACACAACACCCTTCTCGGGCCAGTGAGAAGGTGGGCTCCCGTTGTCCAAGCACTGGAGACAGCACTCAAGGGAACAACCCCTCTAGTTTCCTTAAAGGCGGGAACGAGTGAATTCCATCTCACGTAGTTAAATTTCCAACTCCCTTCTTGGTCTTGTCCCTGATAAGATAGGCATATTGGGCGAGTAACTGTGACCACCCTCACCCGCATTTTAGTCAAAGGGATGCACTGCCGCAGACAGGAGTTCGTAGCACGCTCAGGATTCAGGTCGAGTCACTAATGGTCATCTACGATATTATAAGTCCTTACTGTCAACGGTGTTACATTAATAGTTATAATAATTCACGGTCCAGTCTTGTACAATCTCATTGCACAGGATGCCCCCACTCGCATGTCAACAACATGAACGAGTCAGATCACCTCGTTTGTATCTAATACAAAGCGGGTTGCATCCACAGTGTATCCAGGATTAGGTCTCCAACCCTATCCATATACTGTAGACCGTTCGGGATCTTAACTCGAATGTGATCCTCTCTATGTGTCCACTACATACCGTTCAAGTTCTAGTTCTCTCATAAACTCAATGACCCTGGAGCTTAGTTTATTGGAAAAGTTTATAAATATTGCGAGACACAAAGTGATGAAATGAATAACTCTTATTAATTTCAAACATTATATTACAAACACGATATTAGGACAAAAATCCCAACACAAAGGCAATTTGATTTGTTTAGCTTCACTTGAATCTAACTTGTATGTTTTGAAACCAAATTCAGTCAAAAGCGTTTTGAACACTAAAATTATTTAAATCTGCAGAAACACGAACTAAGAAAGTTAAAGTTTCTCCAAAAGTAAATGTCCATCCTTGGCATTTAATGTTCGACCACATTAATCTCAATCGGATTGAAAGACTAGTGAAGAGTGGACTTTTAAGTCAGTTGGAAGAAAAGTCTTTGTCGGCGTGTGAGTCATGCCTCGAAGGCAAAATGACCAAACACCCTTTTAGTGGAACAGGATATAGAGCCATGGAGCCCCTTGAGCTTATACATTCTGACCTCTGTGGTTCGATGAGTGTCAAAGCACGAGGTGGTTACGAATAATTCGTATCTTTCATAGATGACTATTCGAGGTATGGGTACATTTACCTAATGCATATGAAGTCTGAAGTCCTTGAAAAGTTCAAGAAGTACAAGACTGAGGTTGAGAACCTGTTTGGTAAAACGATAAAAGCACTTCACTCGGATTGAGGTGGAGAGTATATGGACACTTAATTCCAGAACTATATGATAGAACATGGAATTACGTTCCAATTCTCAGCACCTGGTATGCAACAACAAAATGGTGTATCGGAGAGGAGAAACAGAACCCTGTTGGACATGGTTCGGTCGATGATGAGCTATGCTCGTCTCCCTGATTCTTTTTGGGGTTACGTAGTGGAGACTGCGGTGTATATTGTGAACAACGTTCCGTCGAAGAGTGTTTGTGAAACACCTTTCGAACTCTGGAATGGTCGTAAAGGTAGTTTACACCATTTCAGAATTTACGTGTTTGTGTCAAACTCGAAGAAATTGGAACCCCGTTCAAAATTGTGTCTATTTTTAGGTTACATAAAAGAGACCAGAGGTGGTCTATTTTTCGATCATAAGGAAAATAGGGTGTTTGTGTCGAAAAACGCCACTTTCCTTGAGGAAGACCATATCAGGGTTCATTTGTCTCGAAGCAAAATCGTGTTGAACGAAATGGACAGTACGTCAGCAAGAGTTGCTGATGGGGCTAGTACATCAGCAAGTGTTGTTGATCCTAGCACGCCAAGTCAAGTCTGTTCCCAAGAGTTGGGAATGCCTCGACGTAGTGGGAGGGTTGTAAGACAGCCTGAACGTTACATGGGTTTAGCTGAAATCAAAATCGTCAATCATGATGATGACTGCGAGGATCCATTGACCTATGATCAGGCTATGGCTGATTTTGAGAAGGACAAATGGATTAAAGCTATGGACCAAGAAATGGAATCGATGTACTTTAATTCTGTCTGGGAGCTTGGGGATCAACTTGATGGGGTAAAACCTATAGGTTGCAAATGGATCTACAAGCGTAAACGTGGCGTAGATGGGAAGGTGCAGACCTTCAAAGCACGACTACTGGCAAAGAATTTTACCCAGGTCGAAGGGGTTGACTATGAGGACCAGCCCAAAGGGTTCATAATCTAAGGCCAAGAGCAAAAAGTTTGTCGACTTCATAGGTCTATTTATGGACTGAAACAAGCCTTGAGTTCTTGGAATATAAGGTTTGATGAGACAATCAAATCTTATGACTTTGATTAGAATGTTGACGAGCCTTGCGTCTACAAGAAAAACGTCGACATTGGGAATGAGGTAGGATTTCTTACTGACGTAAAGAAATGGCTAGCTTCGCAGTTCGAAATGAAATATTTGGTAGAAGCTCAGTATGTTCTAGATATCCAGATTATCCGGAACCGAAGGAATAGAACGCTGGCCAAGTCTCAAGTTTCATATATTGACGAGATGTTGTCTAGATATGAGATGCAGAACTCCAAGAAGGGCTTGGTGCCTTTCAGGCACGAGGTTCACCTGTTTAAGGATCAATGTCCTAAGACTCCTCAAGAGGTTGAGGATATGAGACGGATCCCCTATGCTTCAACTGTAGGAAGCCTGATGTATGCCATGTTGTGTACTAGGCCCGACATCTGTTATGTAGTAGGGATAGTCAGTAGGTATCAATCCGTAAAGGCAATCCTCAAGTATCTTAGGAGAATGAGAAACTAAAGCTTAGTGTATGGCGGTGGGGATTTGATCATTACGGGATACACAGATTCTTACTTTCAGACCGATAAGGATTCTAGGAATTCCACTTCGGGGTCAACCTTCATTCTGAATGGAGGAGATGTAGTATGGCGAAGCATCAAGCAGGGATGCATCGCTGATTTCACTATGGAAGCGGAGTATGTTGCGGCTTGTGAGCTGCAATAGAAAACCTAAGTCTAATTAGTTAAGTTCTAAACTCTTTAAAACTAATAATTAACTTAGCTTGCATGCATTTCTATGTTACAGTGCTTGATCATTCATCACATGAATATAAATCCATGAGCATACTTTAATTTAGAAATATAACACTTATATTAATTAAATTAAACATGCATTTAATTATATTATAACTCTTATACTCTAACCTATCATGCAAACTATATATTATAACTCTTATAATATAAATGATGCATGAAATGTTTAACCTAAGGTGGGATTTTAAATCTATATGACATACATTATGCACATAGAAATCAATTAAAATATATATCTTATGCATAAAATAATTAAAAAATAAAATCGATCGGTTTTTGGCACCTAGGGGTAATTATTTAATTAAATATCATTAACATAACACTTATATTAACATTATTTAATAAAATAATTAAATACATTTTATAAATAATAAAATAATAAATAAAAAAAATGAAATTAATTGCCCACTATGAAGGAATAACGCCCACGTCTCGCGAAACTGAAGCTGCAACTGCTCCTCAACGCGTGCAGCGTTTCAACGCTGTCGCCTCCAGCGTCAACAAGCGTTCTCAACGCCAGGGGCGTTGCAACGCTGCTCTGCTACAGTGCCTCCGTCCGCAAGGATAGCGTTGAGACGCCGAAGGGCAGCGTCTCAGCGCCATCGACAGAACACCAAACACTTTGCTGTTCTTCATCGATTTCTGCCTGTTTCCGCTCCGATTTCTTCACATCAACTCTTGCCACGAACGACCCGGACTTACAGACTCGATTTATTTTCTAAAGAACCCAAAAAATACGAGCCCTTTACATTTGATCTCATCAAACAGAAAAAAAAAATCTAAAATGCGAAAAACCGAAACATCCATTTATGCAAACCATCATTCATCTCATGAAATTTAAGGCAATTTACCTACCTATTTTACCAAAAACAGTGCATAATGAAGAACCATCGAAATGGCTCCGATACAAATTTGAAGGGAATAAGAATCTCCGCGCAGCGGAAGACGATCGAATCGTCATCGTATCATTACGCTACTCGATTTTGTTAAAACGATCAACTAAAAGATCTAGGCTAAACATGATGAAAAAGGAAGAAATTTACAGCGAGAAGAAGTTTACTTACTTGTTGTAGACAAACTTCTAGAATTTCTTCCTCGATCACGAACACTTCGTGCTTCTCGATCCCAACAAATGCTCTCCACGAACGGAACTCGAACACTACCACTTGGCGTCGCGATTGTTCTTCCTTTGGAAAAAGGGATGTTTATGGGAACTTTGGTATTTTGGAGAGGGAGGAGAATTGAGAGAAAGTAGAGAGAGTTTTAGTTTTTCTCTTTTATCAAAACCAAAAAATTAGAAAAGCTTTACCAATCCCTTATTGTAATGGGTTTAAATAGTGGAATGATGGAGTTAAAATCTCCACATTATTACCACTTTACCACAACCATAGGTTATGCAAATCTCATTTGCATAATCTTATAATATAAGATATCTCATATCTCATATTGCAAATCTCATTTGCAATAATTGTGGATTAATTAAATTGAATCACATCCAATTTAATTTCTCTCAATTAATTTCTCCAATTAGCCCTAATTCAACAATTAGGCTAACCTATAGTTTATTATGAATCTCAGTCACATTAAACTATATATTATATCATTCATATCTCATATAAATGACATAAATGCCCTTAAATTGAAATTGAACACTTCAATTTCATACCAAAACATTAACCCTTCTTTTAACCCAGATTGAGCAACCCGAGGGACCTAATGGACCTACAGTGACGGGCTCCAATGATCTGAGATTAACCTGTCAAACTCTTTGACCCCGTTAACCAACATTCATTAGCTACCGTAACACTCCACTATAGCCCGTAGATGCACTCCCGTCAGTGCAGAATATTACGTGTCCACTAATATAACCAATGCCCATGAGTCGACCCTTCACAGGTTGTTCGTAGACACGGCTGGGCCAAATTACCGTTTTACCCACTGCTCCTCTAATGAACAACATATTGTGATGGTCCAACCATACACAACACCCTTCTCGGGTCAGTGAGAAGGTGGGTACCTGTTGTCCAAGCCCTGGAGACAGCACTTAAGGGAACAACCCCTCTAGTTTCGCTAAAGGCGGGAATGAGTGAATTCCATCTCGCGTAGTTATGTTCCCAACTCCCTTATTGGTCTTGTCCCTAATAAGATAGACATATTGGGCGAGTAACTGTGACCACCCTCACCCGTACTAGTCAAAGGACAGACCGTCGCAGACAGGAGTTCGTAACACGCTCAGGATTCACGTCGAGTCACTAATTGTCATCTACGATATTATAAGTCCTTACTTTCAACGGTGTTACATCAGTAGGTCTAATAATTCACGGTCCGGTCTTGTACAATCTCATTGCACAGGATGACCCCACTCGCATGTCAACCACATGAACGAGTCAGATCACCTCCTTTGTATCTAATACAAAGCGGGCTGCATCCACAGTATATCCAGGATTAGGTCTCCAACCTTATCCATATACTGTAGACCGTTTGGGTCATTAACTCGAACGTGATCCTCCCTATGTGTCCACTACACACCGTTCAAGTTCTAGTTCTCTCATAAATTCAATGACCCTGGAGCTTAGTTTATTGGAAACGTTTATAAATATTGCGAGACACAAAGTGATTAAATGA
This sequence comes from Trichosanthes cucumerina, assembly GCA_036507285.1. Lineage (NCBI taxonomy): Eukaryota > Viridiplantae > Streptophyta > Magnoliopsida > Cucurbitales > Cucurbitaceae > Trichosanthes > Trichosanthes cucumerina. Next base: position 82,578,136 of record CM071835.1, on the reverse strand, counting down.
ATAACTCTTATTAATTTCAAATAATATATTACAAACACGAGATTAGGACAAAAATCCCAACACAAAGGCAATTTGATTTGTTTAGTTTCACTTGAGTCTAACTTGTATGTTTTGAAACCAAATTCAGTCAAAAACATTTTGAACACTAAAATTATTCAAAACTAAGGAAACACGAACTAAGAGAGTTAAAGATTCTTCAAAAGTAAATGTCCATCTTTGGCATTTAATGTTTGACCACATTAATCTCAATCGGATTGAAAGACTAGTGAAGAGTCGACTTTTAAGGCAGTTGGAAGAAAAGTCTTTATCGGCGTGTGAGTCATGCCTCGAAGACAAAATGACCAAACGCCCTTTTAGTGGAACAGGATATAGAGCCAAGGAGCCCTGTGGTCCGATGAGTGTCAAAGCACGAGGTGGTTACGAATACTTCGTATCTTTCATAGATGACTATTCGAGGTATGGGTACATTTACCTAATGCATATGAAGTCTGAAGCTCTTGAAAAGTTCAAGGAGTACAAGACTGAGGTTGAGAACCTGTTAGGTAAAACGATAAAAGAACTTCGATCGGATCGAGGTGGAGAGTATATGGACACTTAATTCCAGGACTATATGATAGAACATGGAATTACGTCCCAATTCTCAGAGAGGAGAAGCAGAACCCTGTTGGACATGGTTCGATCGATGATGAGCTATGCTCGTCTCCATAATTCTTTTTGGGGTTACGTAGTAGAGACTGCGGTATATATTGTCAACAACGTTTCGTCGAAGAGAGTTTGCGTAACACCTTTCGAACTCTGGAATGGTCGTAAAGGTAGTTTACACCATTTCAGAATTTAGGGATGCCCGACCCACGTGTGTGTGTCAAACCCGAAGAAAATGTAACCCCGTTCAAAATTGTGTCTATTTTTAAGTTACATAAAAGAGAACAAAGGTGGTCTATTTTTCGATCATAAGGAATATAGGGTGTTTGTGTCGACAAACGCCACTTTCCTTGAGGAAGACCATATCAGGGATCATTTTCCTAGAAGCAAAATCGTGTTGAACGAAATGGACAGTACGTCAGCAAGAGTTGCTGATGGAGCTAGTACATCATCAAGTGTTGTTGATCCTAGTACGCCAAGTCAAGTCCATTCCCAAGAGTTGGGAATGCCTCGACGTAGTGGGAGGGTTGTGAGACTGCCTGAACGTTACAGGGGTTTAGCTGAAACCAAAGTCGTCAATCCTGATGATGACTGCGAGGATCCATTGACCAATGATTAGGCAATGGCTGATTTTGAGAAGGACGAATGGATTAAAGTTATGGACCAAGAAATGGAGTCGATGTACTTTAATTCTGTCTGGGAGCTTGTGGATCAACTTGATGGGGTAAAACCTATAGGTTGCAAATGGATCTACAAGAGTAAACGTGGCGTAGATGGGAATGTGCAAACCTTCATAGCACGACTAGTGGCAAAGAATTTTACCCTGGTCGAAGGGGTTGACTATGAGGAAACCTTTTTCACCTGTTGCCATGGTAAAGTCGATCAGGATCCTTATGGCGATTTCTGCGTATTATGACTACGAGGTATGGCAGTTGGATGTCAAAACCGCCTTTCTGAATGGCAACCTTGACGAAACCATCTACATGGACTAGCCCAAAGGGTTCATAACCTAAGGCCAAGAGCAAAAAGTTTGTCGACTTCATAGGTCTATTTATGGACTGAAACAAGCCTCGGGTTCTTGGAATATAAGGTTTGATGAGGCAATCAAATCTTATCACTTTGATTAGAATGTTGACGAGCCTTGTGTCTACAAGAAAAACGTCGACATTGGGAATGAGGTAGGATTTCTTACTGACGTAAAGAAATGGCTAGCTTCGCAGTTCTAAATGAAATATTTGGGAGAAGCTCAGTATGTTCTAGGTATCCAGATTATCCGAAAGCGGAGGAATAGAACGCTGGCCATGTCTCAAGCGTCATATATTGACAAGATGTTTTCTAGATATGAGTAGAACTCCAAGAAGGGCTTTGTGCCTTTCAGGCACGAGGTTCACATGTTTAAGGATCAATGTCCTAAGACACCTCAAGAGGTTAAGGATATGAGACGGATCCCCTATGCTTCAACTGTAGGGAGCCTGATGTTTGTCATGCTGTGTACTAGGCCCGACATCTGTTATGCAGTAGGGATAGTCAGTAGGAATCAATCCAATCTAGGATTAGATCACTTGCATCCGTAAAGGCAATCCTCATGTATCATAGGAGAACGAGAAACTACAGCTTAGTGTATGGCGGTGGGGATTTGATCCTTACAGGATACACAGATTCTGACTTTCAGGCCGATAAGGATTCTAGGAAATCCACTTCGAGGTCAACCTTCATTCATAATGGAGGAGCTGTAGTATGGCGAAGCATCAAGCAGTGATGCATCGTTGATTCCACTATGGAAGCGGAGTACGTTGCGGCTTGTGAGCTGCAAAGGAAATTGTTTGGCTTAGGATGTTCATGACGAATTTGGAAGTTGTTCCAAATATGAAATTACCGATCACACTGTTATGTGACAACAGCGGTGCAGTAGCCAACTTCAGAGAGCCTCGGAGCCATAAGAGAGGCAAACACATTGAGCGGAAATATCACCTGATACGGGAGATTGTGCACCGCGGCGACGTGACAGTCACGCAAATAGTATCGGAGCACAGCGTAGCTGATCCATTTACAAAGCCCCTCACGGCTACGGTGTTTGAGGGTCACCTGGAGAGTCCAGGTCTTCGAGTACTTCCTGACTAGGGCAAGTGGGAGATATGTAAATGGGTATTCAATGCCCTAGTTTATTGTATTACTTCATTGTAATCTACGTACATTTCAGAAATGTATTTACTCCACTAGCTTAGTCCAAGTGGGAGTTTGTTGGGATGTTTGTCCAAATCTCGTTCAGTTTGTAAATTACTATTTGAAATTAATAAAGAGTTAGTCATTTCATCATTTTGTGTCTCGCATTTTATACAAACTTTGACCTATAAACTAAGCTCCAAGGTCATTGAATACACGATAGAACTAGAACTTGAACGGTGTGCAGTGGACACACAAGGAGGATCACGTTCGAGTAAATGACCCAAACGGTCTACAGTATATGGATATGGATGGAGACCTAATCCTGGATACGCTGTGGATGCGGCACGCTTTGTATTAAGATACAAACGAGGTGATCTGACTCGTTCATGTGGTTGACATGCGAGTGGGGGCATCCTGTACAATGAGATTGTACAAGATGGGACCGTGAATTATTATACCTACTGATGTAACATCGTTGATAGTAAGGACTAAGAACTCCGTAGATGACCATTGGTGACTCGGCCTGAATCCTGAGCGTGTTACGGACTCCTGTCTGCGGGGGTCTGTCCTTTGACTAGTACGGGTAAGGGTGGTCACAGTTTCTCGCCCAATATGCCTATCTTCTCAGGGACAGGACATAGTAGGGAGTTGGGAACTTAACTACGCGAGATTGATGCACTCGTTCTCGCCTTTAGGGAAACCAGAGGGGTTCTTCCCTTAAGTGTTGTCTCAAGGGCTTGGACAACGGGCGCCCACTCTCTCACTGATACGAGAGAGTTGTTGTGTATGGTCGGACCATTACAACGTTGTTGTTCATTAGAGAAGCAGTGGAGACTTAAGGAGCAAGAAGTAGACACATGGGTAAAACACTAATTTGACCCAACAGTGTCTACAAACAACCTGTGAAGGGTCGACTCATGGGCATTGGTTAGACACGTAATATCTTGCACTGGAGGGAGTGCAGCTACGGGCTTTAGTGGAGTGTTACCATAGCTAATGAATGTTGATTAATCGGGTCGAAGAGTTTGATAGGTTAATCTCGGTTCATTGTAGCTCGTCACTGTACGTCGATAAGGTACCTCGGTTGGCTCAAACTGGGTTAAAAGAAGGGTTTACTGTTTTCGTGTGAATTGAAGTGTTCAAGTTCACAAAAGGGTATTTATGTCATTTATATGAGATATGAAGGATATAATGTGAATTAGATTCATAATAAACTATAGGTGAGCCTAATTGTTGAATTAGGGCTAATTTGGAGAAATTAGGTTGAGAGATATTAAATTGGATGTGATTCAATTTAATAAATCCTCAATTATACAAATGTGATTCGTGAAATGAGATATGTGATATCTTATAATATATGGTTATGCAAATATGATTTGCATAACCTATAGTTGTGGTAAAGTGTAAATAGGTGGAGATTTCAACTCCACCTATCTCCATTATTTAAACCCTTTTGCAAGAATGAGAAGGTAATCATTCTCTCATTTTTGGAAATCTCACCAAAAGAAGAGATCTCTCTCTCTCTCACAAATTCTCTCTACATTTCTCCTCTCAAAACCAAAACACAAAGATCCCACCATCTTCCTTCTTCCAAAAGAAGAACAACCGAGAACCCAAGGGGTTGTGTTCGTTCATGATCGTGAGAAGTGTTCGAGATCGTTGAGTTCGAGAAAGCACGAAGAGTTCGTGAATCGTTGGAAGGAATCTTGAAGAGAGTCTTCAACAAGTATTGTGTTTAACTTACTGTTTTTTCTTCTAATTTTATGTATGTTTAATCTTAATCTAAGAGTTAGATTGTCTTAACGAAACTAAGTAGCACAACAACACCGCGACGATTCCATCGTCTTCCGCTGTGTGGGAGTTTTATTCCCTTCAGCTCCTTCCCGCCTACTAGGGTAAGTAGATGAATGTTCCCTTATTGGCCCAAGAGCCCGACCCTCTCATTGGCCTGAGAGAGACTTCTGTTTTTTTGTAGCACCACAAACAAATTGTTCATTAGAGGAGCACTGGTACTTAAGGTAAAAGATGTAACCTAGGGGTAAAACAGTAATTTGACCCATCTGGTGTTACGAATATTCTTGAAGGATTGACTTTTTGATATTGGTCAATATCCGTGGACACAGAAATATATCTGCAGTGAGAAGAGTGCAGCTGCGGGACTTTATCGGAGTATTCCCGCAGTTAACGAATGGTTATTATGAGGTTAATGACATTGACTGAATAATTTCGTATCGTTGGAGCTTCTGATCTGTAGGTTCATTAAGTCCACCTTGTAGCTCGTTAAGGGTTCTTAGATCGTTTGAAATTGATATGTTCAAATTCAATAAGGGAATAAATTTAATGTATTTAGATACATTATAATATAAAGTTTTGGGACATTATATTATAAATTTAATGTGAATATGATTCATATTAAATTATATGAGAGAATTAAATATTTTAAAGAGTTCAAATATTAATTTAAATGTGAAAGAGTTCAAAAACTATAGCTTAAAATTTAATGTGCACAAGATGTGCATTAAAATTATAGCTTAGAGGAAAAATTGATTAAATATGATTTAATCATAATTAAATATTTGATATTTAATTTAACTTTTGTTAAATGTGATTTAATTAAAATTAAAATTAATTTATAATTAAATATGATTTAATTATTAATTAAATTAATTAATTAATTAATTAAGGGAACATACCAGGATGACACATTCCCACTTCCCATCTTCTTCTCCTTATCGATAGTTATACAGGGAGAAGAGAGATCAATTGGATTGATCGATCATTCCTGTGCAATTAGAAGAATTGTTGTGGTTTTCTCTCAAAAAACACATATTTCATTCTCCTTCTTTCCAATTGTTTGATCCATTCCCACCAAGGGTAGATCTAAGTAGAACTCTGAGATATAGGAGGTTTTCAATTTGTGTGGTGTCCTGTTGGAGAAGAAAGAACAAAAGAGCTTTTGTTGTTGTTGTGTTGCTGTACTCTTGGAGCAAGGAGTTGTTGTGGTGATTCGAAACTACAAAGGTAATTATTTATAATTCCCTTCTTAGTTTAAGTTTACACAACATGTTTGTATACCTTGTTAGTTTAAGTTTACGCACCACATTTTCGCTGCTCACGGGGATTAGATCTCCTTCAATTGGTATCCGAACAATGCTTGTTTTGTTTTGGTTGAAACAAATTTGCATTGAATATGTGGAAATTGCATAGGGTTTGCTGTAAAACTTGTTTACGAAATTTAGTCTTAGTTTTAATTGTGATTTAATCAAATTAAATGTAAAGGCCCCTGTGTTTTGGGCAATTAAGTACATAATCGAGTCTGCAATAGTATTATGAGTTGTTCGTGCCAAGTTTGAAGCATCTCAAATGAGTATCGGGTGAAAATTGTCCACTTGAAGCCACTATTTTTCGAAGAAAATAGCTTATGTAGAACCATTAGCGTTGCAACACCATTCATCAGCGTTGCAACACTGGAGAATGGCGTCGCAAGGCAAGCACCCCCTATCGATAAGGAATCAAGGGGTTAGCAGTTGTACAACGCTTTCCCATAGCGTTACAACGCTACTCCGATGGCAGGCGCGTACGCGAGAGGAGGCGGCGTTGCAACGCTCTCCTCAGAGTTGCAACGTCGTGGCAACAACTTGAAGACGCAGTACGGTTTGAGCGGTTCGGGTCGAAGTTGGTCCGGTTCGAGCGGTCTGAGCCCTGTTCAAGGTGTCAAATTTTTCAAGTTTTAAACTATTTTCTTTATGAATGTCATTTAGAATATTTCTCACCTTAGGATAAGCATGTTCATGCATTTTATTTGTACAATTGTTATATAAATACGGTAGAAATGCATGATTTAATTTATTTTTCATGAGTAATTGATTATAATTGTTATAATTGGATTATATGAAAAATAAATAGCATGGAGCATGAAATTACTTTGATTCAAATAAAGCATTATTTTCTGTAAATATTTAACATAATTCAATTAGTTGAATTACTTCCAATTTGAAATCCTTTGTTGGATTTATCATATAGTTCGTCATCATAGGTTAATTATTAATTGATAAAAGTTATAAAAGGGGTTTTAGAAACTATAAGCTATAACAAAGAACTGCATGCAAACATAGGAACTTGGGTTAAATGAAATTAGTTTTAAATTGTTTAAAATTAATTTAGACCTATGTTTTATTTCTAATAGGATTAGAAGTTAGTTTTACATAGTATTTTAAATAGTTTAAAATATAGTAGGACAATAGGACATTGGTATAAGGGAACTTTACCCGTGATGTTCTGTCTATGGCTGGGGTACATAAGCTGACGGTTAATAGAACACCTTCTACTTGGGAACTGACCTGGAACTTGAGATGAATTAACCATAGTCCTGCGTTATATCTAGGTAATTAAAATGTTTATTCACCTAGACAAAATGTTAAAAGACCTAGTTATAAGAGATATATTAGGCATAGACTAAGATAGATTCTTTTAGCCAAAATCCAACTAAGTTAAACCTATACCCTAACCTTAGGAGCTTCAGTGGGAGAAAATAAGGTGTTCGCATCGAGTTTACTCTCACGTCCTCAAGAGTTCATACCGTGAGTTCCATGCTCGGCTATGTGGCATAAATAGGGTGTCCCCCTACGGTAAGTGTTTGCATAGTTAAATACCGAGATGAATGAGGGAAGTATCCATAATAAATGGGAGCAGGACGCGTGTCAACGTACCCTACGGTCTCCTTCATTAGGTCGCACAGTAAGATTTCTATAGTCCGCTTGTTATGTTGTCCTGCAACAACCAATCCCTACGGAGGGCCTGACTATAGGGGTCCAAACACCAGGAACTCCAGAAATGGTTAGGGTTTATTAGGTAATTTTATTGCATGAGGTCCCAACAACATACAGTACAGGGTTATTAAACTTTTCAGTGCATAATCGAAATTAGAAAAATACAATAAAAAAACAACAATAACATGACATTCGTGGCCTTTAAGAAAAATATCCAAATCATGGCATTTAAAACAGACCTCTCAATCATATCATTGTATTTATAAAGGACTTTTTAACCAGGTCATGACATTTATAATGGACTTTGGCATTTAAAAGAGACTTCTCAGACCGATCATGGCATTTCTCGAACAAAGTCCTTAAATTCTGAATTTTAAAGTTGGAGTGGGTTCCCTTACCTTAGCTGCGATCAACAACTAAATCCTCAGCAGAATGGTGTATCTAAAAGGAGAAATAGAACCTTGTTAGACATGGTTTGATCTATGATGAGCTATGCGCAATTGCTTGCCTCGTTTACTGCGGTTCAAATCTTGAACACTATTCCATCAAAAGAGTGTTTCAGAAACAACTTTGGAGTTGTGGAAGGGGCATAAACCTAGTTTAAAACACTTCGGGATTTGTGGTTGTCTGGCACACGTGTTTTGACAAACCCAAAGAAGTTGGAACCACGTTCAATATTATGCCAATTTGATGGCTATCCCAAAGAAACGAGAGGTTGCCTTTTCTACGACCCACAAGAAAACAAGGTGATTGTATCGACAAACACCACTTCCTTGGAGGGAGATCACATGAGGAACCACAAACTGCGTAATAAGTAAGTATTAAATGAAGCTACATATGAGTCAACAAGAGTTGTTGATCAAGTGTGACCTTCATCAAGAGTTTGTGAAGAAGCTGGCACATCGAGTCAATCTCGTCCTTCTTAATCGTTAGGAATGCCTCGACGTTGTAGAAGGGTTGTTTCACAACCTGACCACTACTTGGGTTTAGCTGAAGCTCAAGTTCTCATAGATGATGACGGTGTAGAGGATCCATTGTCTTATAAATAGGCAATGAATGATGTAGATTAGGACCAATGGATCAAAGCCATGCACCTTGAAATGGAGTCAATGTACTTCAATTAAGTTTGAGAACTTGTAGACCAGCCTGAAGGGGTAAGACCCATAGGGTGCAAATGGATCTATAAGAGAAAGAGAGATGTAGCCGGAAAGGTACAAACCTTTAAGGCTAGACTTGTAGCAAAGGGTTTTACCCAAAGGGAAGGAGTTGACTATGAAGAAACTTTTTCCCATGTCTCTATGCTTAAGATAATTAGGATACTCATATCCATAGCAACATTTTATGGCTATGAGATCTGGCAAATGGACGTCAAGACTGCCTTTTTAAATGGTAATCTTGACAAGAGTATCTATATGTCAAATAAATTTAAAGTTTTGGAACTTTATATTATAAATTTAATGTATATAGATACGTTATAATATAACATATATAGATACGTTCTAATATAAAGGTTTTGAACTTTATATTATAAATTTTATGTGAATATGATTCTTATTAAATTATATGAGAGAATTAAATATTTTAAAGAGTTCAAATATTAATTTAAATGTGAATGAGATTCATATTGAAATACTATTTGAATGACAAATTTAAGATGTGCATTAAAACTATAGGTTATAATATAAAGTTTTGGAACTTTTTGAATGGCAAATTTAATGTATATAGATACGTTATAATATAAAGTTTTGGAACTTTATATTATAAATTTAATGTGTATATGATTCGTATTAAATTATATGAGAGAATTAAATATTTGAAAGAGTTCAAATATTTATTTAAATGTGAATGAGATTCTTATTTAAAAGCTATAGGTTAAAATTTAGTGTGCATAAGATGTGCATTAAAACTATACGGTAGAGGAAAAATTGATTAAATATGATTTAATAATAATTAAATATATGACATTTAATTTAATTGTTGTTAAAAGTGATTTAATTGAAATTATTATTAATTTATAATTAAATATGATTTAATTATTAATTAATTTAATTAATTTATTATTTATTAAATTCATTAAGGGAACGTGTCAGGATTACTTTGAGTTCACTAGAAAACAAGTTTCTATTTTCTCCTCTTATTGAACACTGTATTTCCGTTCATTTTGAATATAATAAAGCGTTTATTTCATTGAAAGGAAATGAGTTGTGTTCTGCTTCACTTGAGAATAATATATACGTTTTAAAACCTAATTCGGTTAAAAGTGTTTTGAATACTAAATTGTTTAAGACTGCTGAAACGCGAACGAAAAGGTTAAGAATTTCTCCAAAAAAGAATGCCCATCTTTGGCATCTAAGGTTCGACGACATAAATCACAATAGGATTGAGAGACTAGTGAAGAATTGACTTTTAAGAAAATTAGAAGAAAATTCTTTACTTGTTTGTGAGTCCTGCCTTGAAGGCAAAATGACCAAACGACCTTTTAGTGGAAAAGGTTATAGACCAAAGAGCCTCTGGAGCTTATACATTTTGACCTCTGTGGTTCGATGAGTGTTAAAGTATGGGGAGGTTACTACGGTTGTTGATGTAGTGGCACCTTCAACAACTCTTGCTGGTGACCTATCAATTTCGATTAACCCAATCTTACTACGTGGTTTATGATCCCTGATGTGATCCTCTTCAAAGAATGTGGCATTTATCGACACAAGCACCATATTTTCTTTAGGATCATAAAACTGACAACCCCTTGTCTCTTTTGGGTAACCCACGAAGAGGCATAATTTTGAACTGGGTTCTACGTTCTTCGGGTTTGTGACCAACACATGGCCCGGGAATCCCCAAATCTGAAAATAACGTAAAGTTCCTTTATGGCCATTTCAAAGTTCGAAAGGTGTTTCAGAAACACTCTTCGATGGAACATTGTTTAAAATATTTACCGCAGTCTCCACTACATAACTCCCAAATGAGTCAGAGTGACGAGCATAGCTCATCATCGACCGAATCATGTCCAACAAGGTTCTGTTTCTCCTCTCCGATACACAATTTTACTGTGGCATACAAGGTGGTGAGTGTTGGGACGTAATTCCATGTTCTATCATATAGTCATAGAATTCAGTGCACATATACGGTCCACCTCGATCCGATCGAAGTGTTTTAATCGTTTTACCTAATAGGTTTCAACTTCAGTCTTGTACTCCTTGAACTTTTCTAGAATGTTTCAGACTTTTGATGCATTAGGTAAACGCACCCACGCCTCCAATCGTCATCTATGAAAGATACAAAGTATTCGTAACCTCCTCGTTCTTCAACACTCATCGGACCACAGAGGTTAGAATGTATAAGCTCAAGAGGCTCTTTGGCTCTGTATCCTTTTCCACTAAAAAGACGTTTGGTCATTTTTCCTTCAAGGCATGACTTACAAACTGGTAAAGAGTTTTCTTCTAACTCACTTAGAAGTCCACGTTTCATTAGTCTCTCAATCCGATTGAGATTTATGTGGCCTAACCTTAGATGCCAAAGATGAGCGTTTTCTTTTCGAGAAACTTTTAATATTTTAGTTCGCGTTTTAGCTGTTTTAAATAATTTAAGTATTCAAAACACTTTTGACCGAATTTGGTTTTAAAACATATAGATTATTCTCATGTGAATAAGAACACAACACATTGCATTAATGAGAAATAAATTCTTTTTTTAACTTGAAGGAAATGGAAATACAGTGTTCAATAAGACAGGAAATAGAAATAAGGTTTCTAGTAAACCCTAGTGCTATGTACATGTTATCTAATAAAATGTACTTCCTGCCAAAGAAAAGCTTCACCTTGCAAACCGCGGCAGCTGAGACAACTTCTCTGGATCCAACCTTGAGCATTATCTCATCCTCCTACAGTCGCTGCCAAAAACTAATTCCCTTAAAAGGAGGAACGAACATGGTTAGTGGCATCTGAATCAAGTATCCAGACAGAGTGACTACTCTCTAGTAAACAAGTTTCAACAATTTACCTTCCTTCTTCTTCTCGGAAAGGAACTTGGGACAATTCCTCTTCCAGTGGTCGTCCCCGTTGGAGTGGAAACACTTTAGGTTTTCTGCAACCTCCTTGACCTTTATGCCCTTGTGGGTGGCAGCACGATCAGCTTTACCAACCTTCTTTAACTTCTTCTTTTTCCCTTCCGGGGCCTGAAGAACCTACAGATTTTGTCCTAGAGGTCGAACTCCTATGAAATGACTTGAAGGCAACATCTGCCTTAGCTTCGAGTCCCTTGACTCGCATCTTGGACTGGAAGGTCTGTAACTCGTTAAGAAGAGTGGTCAGATTGTAGCTAATTTTGTTCATAAGAACATTGCTACGAAACTGAAGGAAACTCTTCGGAAGAGTTTTCAAAATAAAGCTGATCTGGCTTGACTCATCGATCGAAGCCCCATTCATCTCAGCCATGTTGAGGTGGGTCATCATGTCGAGAACATTTTCTCTAACATATGTGCCATCCTTTATCCTAGCATTGAACACATATTTGAAGGAATCATGCCTAACCTGAAAGGACAGTTGTCCAAACATGTTTTGCAACGACTCCATGATCTCCTTGGCGTTGACCATGACCTCATGCTTCTTAGCCAAGACTTTAGATAAGATGCCTATTATTTAGACCTTGGCCTTTTCATTGGTCTGATCCATCGATCGTACACGTCACGAACACTTCACAATGCGATCGAGCTCGACACTTGGCCTTTTAAGGTCGTCAGTTACCAAAGTTGTGTTTATATTATTTTTTTCACGTTTAATAATTGCAACCTACCGGTTTGTTGGAAAGAGCAATTATAAAAGTCGACATTTTGCTGAAAGAAAAATCTTTGCATTAGTTCCCGCAAAAACTTTTGAAAAATCCAATCATGTTTTAGCAAATTTTATTTTCTGATCCCCAGGTCATTTTAAAACTGCAATGAATCCAAATTTTTAGAATGACTGCCACCGAAGGGTAGAAAAAATAACTCCTCCTCTGGGACGAGACTTTCTTGACTAGACCCTAATACAAGAATAACTCTAATTCCTATAGGCATCCAATTACCATTTTTCGATTTGAATTCATTAACTCTTAACGAATCCCGTGAGTGTAACCCTCTATCTTTAAATTTCCATAGTATCCGTCTATACGATAGCCACCGAAGGCCTGACTACGAAGGAAAACAATTAAGGAAATCGTATCCCTTTCTAAAATTCACGGTGTTCCGACTCCCATGTGTTGGGGTTTGTGCCCTAAAACTCGTAGTTTGCAATTTTGTTCTAATTTTTGTAATAAACCGTTATTGTTTAAATAAAGAGTTATTGTTCGTTATTTACGATATTGCCCCTCGTTTTAACCCTAAATCCAATAAACTAAACATCCAAGGCTGTAATATATCTCTTGAACATAATGTAATGTACATATAAAGGATCTCGATTCGAGATACAACCTAAAGGGTCTATAGTAAGGGGATATGGTTTGGGTACCTTACCCTGGTAATACTATGGATGTGGCCCACTTTGTATATGATACAAACACTGTGATCCTACAGGTTTGTGTAGATGACATGTGAGTGCAGATATCCTATGTAATGAGATTACATAAGACCGAACCGCAAAATAGTAACCACTAGATGTAACTCCGTTGTCTAGCTATGTTTCTATTCCACTAGGATGACCTACGCAACTTGATCTCAATCCTTAGCAGGTTACGAACTCCTGTTTGCAAGGGATTGTCCTTTGACTAGTATGAGTGAGAGTGGCCAGATTCGCCGACTCAATATGCCTACCTTCTTGGGGACAAGACCGAGTGAGCAGCTGGGTACCTTACTTAGCAATATGGAATTCACTTCTTCCCGTCTACTAGGGTAAGTTGATAAATGTTCCCTTAAGTGGTGTCTTCGGGACTTGAACAAAGGGTCCGAACCTCTTATTGGCCCGAGAGGATTTTTATTTAGGTAGGACCACAAACAAATTGTTCATTTGAGGAGCACTGATACTTAAGGTACAAGATCTAACCCAGGGGTAAAACGGTAATTTAACCCAACTGGTGTTACGAACAATCGTGAAGGATTGACTTGTTGTTATTGTTCAATATTTGTGGACACAAAAATATATCTGCAGTGAGAAGAGTACAGTCGTGGGACTTCAGTGGAGTGTTCTCGCAGCTAACGAATGTTGATTAAGAGGTTAATGAGATTACCCGAATAATCTGGTATCGTTGGAGCTTCTGATCTGTAGGTCCATTTGGTCCACCTTCTACCTCGTAAACGGTTCTTAGATCGTTTGAATTTGAAATGTTCAAATTCAATTAGGGAATAAACGTCAATGTATATAGATACATTATACTATAAAGTTTTCGAACTTTATATTATAAATTAAATGTGAATGAGATTCATATTTGGAAAACTATAGGTTAAAATTTAATGTGCATAAGATGTGCATTAAAACTATAGGTTAAGGGATTGTAATTAAATAATAAAATCAAACATATGATGTTTAATTAATTAATTAAGGAGTTAATTAAATTCATTAATGAAATATGATTTAAATAATGATTATTTATATAATATGATTTAATATGATTAAATTAATATTATTATTATTATTTAATTAATTAAAATGGGAAACGTGTGTGAGACATGTTTCCCACTACCCTTTTATCTCTCCCACTTCCATCGATAAGCATGGGAGGGAGGGGAGAGTTATGGTTAATCGATCATTTCTGGTTGCTGGTGAAAAAAACTCTCTCTCAAGATCTCAATTTCTCTCCTCGTTACCAAAGAGTTGGTTTCCTTCCCACCAAGGAACTGATCTAAGTTTCTTAGAGTCATAGAAGGTTTTCCTGTTGGTAGTGTTATGTTGGAATAGAGAAGCATCTTGTTACTGTGTTGTTGTGCAAAAAAGACCAAGGGGTTGCTGCGTATTGAGAAAACTAAAAAGGTAATACATACCTTTTTTTCCTTTTAGTTTTAGAACTTTTACAAGATGTGTTTTCATATTTAATCCATGCCTAATTAGATTAGTTTATGTTTCTTATTCTCTGTTTTTACCAATGTATTGGTATTTGAAGTAAACCAAAATAAAGAAGCAAATCGATCTTTAATCACGTTTCCGCTGCTTAAGGGGATTGAATTCCCATCAATTGGTATCAAAGAAATTCTTGTTTTCTTTTGGTTGAAATAAATTTGCATTTGATAAGTGGGAATTGCATTTGGTTTGCTGTAAAACTGTTTAAGAAAATTTTGGCCTTACTTTCATTTTTTGATTTGATCAAATTAAGTGTAAAGGCCCATGTCTTTTGGGCAATTAAGTGCATAATCGAGTCTGTAATTAAGTTATGAGTCGTTCGTGACAAATTTCGTGCAAATCGGATGAGATTCGGGTGAGAATTTTACATTTGAAGTTGTTGTTTTCGAAGGAAGAAGCTGCTGCAGAAGCAACAACGTTGCAATGCTACAAGCAGTGGTGCAACGCCGTTCATCAGCATTTCAACTCTGAGGACTGACGTCGCAACGCCGAAACTCCTATCGATATAGAATTGCAAGGGGTACGCAGTGTTGCAACACTGCCCCTCAACGTTGCAACGCTACCCCGATGCTAGGCGCGCGCACGAGATGAGGTGGCGTTGCAACGCTGTCCTCAGCGTTGCAACGCCGTGACGACAACCTGAAGGTGCAGACTGGTTCAAAAATTGTTCGAGTCGATTTTGGCCCGGTTCGAGCAGTCTGAGGCCGGATCAAGGAGTTTTGGATCGACTTTATAATAAAATTAATGTAATTTTATTAATTTACCACTTTAGGGGCCAAACTTTTCTGGTTTTACGACTATTTTCTTAATGAATTTCATTTAGAATATTTCCCAACCTAGGATAAGCATGTTCATGCATGTTTTTTCTATAAGTGTTACATAAATATGGTAGAATTGCATGATTTATTTTTCATAAGTAATTAATTATAATTGTTATAATTAGATTATATGGGAAATAAAGAGCATGGAGCATGAAATTACTTAGTTTAAAATAAATGTTATTTTATTCAAGTAATTTGCTTTGTTGAATCAGTTGAATGTCTTTTATAATTGCAATTTGAAATCGTTTGTTGGTTTTATAATATTGTTCCCTGTCGTAGGTTAATTATTAAAATTTCTAAAAGTTATAAATAAAGGGGTTTTAGAAGCCATAACCTATAACAAAGAATTGCTTGCAAACATAGGAACTTGGGATAAATTAAATTAGTTTTAAATTGTTTAAAATTAATTTAGACCTAAGTAAAATTTCTAATAGGATTAGATGTTAGTCTTACGTAGTATTTTAAATAGTTTAAAACATAGTAGGACAATAGAGCATTGGTTATAGAGAACTCTACTGGTAATATTTTGGCTAAGGTTGGGGGTAGTTAAGCTGACCGTTAACGGAACACCTACAACCTTGGAACTAACCTGGAACCTGAGTTGAATTAACCATAGTCCTGTGTTATATCAAGGTAATTAAAATTTTTATTCCCCTGTACATAAGGTTAAACGACATAGTTATAAAAGTTATAATAGGCTTAGACTTAGATAGATTCTTTTAGTCAGAATCCAACTAAGTTAAACCTATACCCTAACCTTAGGAGTTTCAGTGAGAGAAAACAAGGTGTTTTCATTGAGTTTACTCTCACATCCTCAAGAGTTAACACCGTGAGTTCCTTACTCGGCTACGTTGCGTCAATAGGGTGTCCCCTTATGGTAAGTGTTTGCATGGTTCAATAACAAGGTCAACAAGGGAAGAATCCATAGTAAATGAGAGCAGGGAGCGTGTCAACGTATCCTACGGTCTCCTCCATTAGGTCGCACCGTGAGATTTCTATAGTCCGCCTACTAGGTTGTCCTGGAACAACCAGTCATTACGGTGGGCCTGACTGTAGGGGTCGGAATACCGCAAACTCCGTAAATGGATAGGGTCTGTTAAGTAATTTGCCAATAGTTATCTTTCTTAACAGTAGCCTCTTGGCTCAGACCTAGTGGATTTGAAAACGATAGGTAAAATTTACTTTATAAGTTAAGCTAGTTAACAAGTCCTTGACCAAACAAACGATAGCTAAGAATCATTGGGACATCAGATGTTCTGGTAGCGAGAATTAGCTGAGATAGTCTCCATTTAGGGGAGGAGTGACTGACCACCCGACGCTGGCTTTTGTTCTAAACCCTTAACGTATCGTTGCAAAATTAAAGGTTTAATTTAAACACTTGGGTTCTTTAATAATTTTGCTAAATTTGATTGGTTTGTAATGGGTTAAAGGCATAACTTATTAGAACTACCTTTTAAATTTCAACATGTCCAACCTGGCGAGAGTTATACTACGTGGAAGTCCAACCTGAATACGATTGTAGTTGTTGACGACTTACGGTTTGTACTGACTATGGAATATCCTCAGTTCCCTTCTGGAAAGGCTCCTCAAGTTTCTAAGGATGCGTATGATCACTGGACCAACGCCAATGACAAGGCCAAGGTTACATCTTTGGCTAGTGTTTCTGAAGTTCTGGCCAAAAAGCACGAGGGCATGGTCTCAGCTCGTGAGATCATGAGTTCATTGTAGAATATGTTTGGGCAATCGTCTGGACAGCTTCGACACGAATCCCTCAAATACGTTTATAACTCTCGTATGAAGAAGGAATCGTCAGTGAGAGAACATGTTCTCGATCTGATGGTCCACTTCAACGTGGCAAAAATGAACTGCGCGGTCATAGACGAGCAAAGTCAAGTGTCGTTCATCCTGGAATCTCTTCCGAAGCGTTTTCTACAATTCCGCAGCAATGGGGTGATGAAAAGGATAGAGTACTACCTGACTACTCTCCTAAATGAATTGCAGACTTTCCAGTCTCTTATGAAGAATGAAAGACATTCTGGTGGAGAGGCAAATCTAACTGCCCAGGCCTGAAGCTTCAAGAAGGGTTCATCCTTTGAAACTAAGTCTTGTTGTCCATCTTAGGGGCTTAAGAAGATCCAAAAGAAGAAGATAGGAGGGAAAAAGAAGGAACCTGTTGTTGATAAGGGCAAGGGAAAGGCCAAGGTTGCAGACAAAGGAAAGTGTTTCCACTGCAACATGGACGGGCACAAGAAGCGAAACTGCCCAAAGTACATTGCTGAGCTCAAAGAGAAGAAAGGTAAATTCGATTTCCTTGTTCTTGAAACTTGCTTAGTGGAAAATCATGATTTTACCTGGATACTTGATTAAGGAGCCATTAACCATGTTTTCTCTTTGTTACAGGAAACTAATTCCTTTAAGGAGCTCGTAGAGGGTGAGATGACACTTTGGGTCGGAACGGGAGACGTGGTCTCAGCTCGTGCAGTGGGAGATGCGAAGCTATTTTTTAGAGATAAATTATTATTTTTAAAAAATTTGTACATAGTTCCAAAGATTAAGAGGAACTTGATATCTATCTATTGTATAATTGAACATCATTATTGTATTTCATGTTCTAGTAATGAAGCGTTCATTTCAAATAAAGGTGTCAATGTTTGTTCTGCTAAATTATAAAACGACTTATATGTACTTAAACCAAACAAAACTAAAGCAATTTTAAATCATGAGATGTGTAAAACTACAAATACTCAAAGTAAAAGGCAAAGAATTTCTCCAAATAATAATACCTATCTTTGGCATCTTAGACTTGGTCATATAAATCTCAACCGGATTGAGAGACAATCAAAGAATGGACTTAGAAATAAGTTAGAAGACGATTCTCTACCTCCTTATGAATCATGCTTGGAAGGTAAAATTACTAAGCGACCTTTTTCTGGAAAAGGTTATAGAGCCAAAGAACCCTTGGAGCTTATACATTCGGATCCTTGTGGTCCGGTGAATGCTAAAGCTCGTGGAGGGAATAAATATTTCATCTCTTTCATAGATGATTATTCGATGTATGGTTACCTATACCTAATGCATCATAAGTCTGAGGCTCTTGAAAAGTTCAAAGAGTATAAGGCTGAAGTAGAGAATGCATTAGGGAAAACAATTAAGACACTTCGATCCGATCGAGGTGGAGAGTATATGGATCTAAGATTCCAATACTATTTGATAGAACATGGAATCCAATCTCAACTCTCGGCATCTAATACACCTCAGCAAATTGGTGCATCTGAAAGGAGAAATAGAACTTTGTTAGACATGGTTCGATCTATGATGAGCTATGCTCAATTGCCTGCCTCATTTTGGGGTTACATAGTAGAGACTGCAGTTCAAATCTTGAACACTGTTCCGTCAAATAGTGTTTTAGAAACACCTTTTGAGTTGTGGAAGGGGCGTAAACCTAGTTTAAAACACTTCAGGATTTGGGGTTGTCCGACACACTTGTTGATGACAAACTCAAGGAAATTGGAACCTCGTTCAAGATTATGCCAATTTGTTGGCTATCCCAAAGAAACGAGAGGTGGTCTTTTCTACGACCCACAAGGAAACAAGGTGATTGTATCGGCAAACACCACTTTCTTTGAGGAAGATCACATGAGGAACCATAAACCGCGTAGTAAGTTAGTATTAAATAATGCTACAGATGAGTCAACAAGAGTTGTTGATCAAGCTGGACCTTGATCAAGAGTTTGATAAAGAAGACGGCACATCGAGTCAGTCTCGTCCTTCTCAATCGTTGGGAATACCTCGACGCAGTGGGAAGGTTGTTTCCCAACCTGACCGCTAGTTGGGTTTAGCTGAAACATAAGTTGTCATAATTGATGACGATGTTAGAGGATCCATTGTCCTATAAACAGACAATGAATGACGTAGATAAGGACCAATGGATCAAATCCATCGACTTTGAAATGGAGTCAATGTACTTCAATTTAGTTTGGGAACATGTAGACCAGCCTGAAGGGGTAAAACCCATGGGGTGCAAATGGATCTACAAGAGAAAGAGAGATGCAACCGAAAAGGTACTGACCTTTAAGGCTAGACTTGTAGCAAAAGGTTTTACCCAAACGGAAGGAGTTGACTATGAGGAAACTTTTTCCCCTGTTGTTATGCTTAAGTCTATAAGGATACTCTTGTCCATAGCCGCTTTTTATGATTTTGAAATTTGGCAAATGGACGTCAAGACTGACTTTTTGAATGGTAATCTTGACGAGAGCATCTATATGTCTCAGTGTTGCATAAAATTTAATATGCAATATCGCAAGTGTACTGATCAAGTTTTAGTATAGTGATTTGAGAGTTTCAAGTATCGTCCTCGGGAATGAGTTTTTAGATTAATTAATTACCAAGTTACTAATTCTCAATTTTAGCTAACGAAACATAACATGGATAGATGGTGAAAACAATGATAAAAAATAAACACACAATTGGAGACACGAATGTGATAGATTTGGAGGAAGTTGACTTCACAAGTTAATTACTTATTTGACACATGCAATGAACTAATGTGATGAATTTATAAACAAGAAGTAAGTTACTCAATAAAATCTCGATTCTTAGCGAGCCTCGCACACACAATAACTTCTATAGTCTCCATATGAATCAAAAAGCATGTACGACATTAAGCAACTTCTTTATGTGTTTCTCTTAGACTTCTAGGTCATTCTCATGCAAGACTTCTAAGAGTTTTAACAACTTTGCTCTAATCTAAGCTCTTCCTCTCGAGTCCACTTAAACCAATAAGATTAAAGAATTCAAGAAGAAATTGCCAAAAATAAGCAACAAAAAAATTTCAATACATAAGCAAAGAAGTCTAAAACAAAGAAATAAAATCCTAACTACAGCTTTTAGCCACTCTAAATCACAATAAAACCAAACTAAAAGTGTAGAAAACGTCTAAGAAATATGCTACAATCTGAAAGAAGGAGGAAATAAACTTATGTGTCTATGTCGTTCCCTCGTCCCCGAGCTCCCGTCACGATTTTGAACCTCCACGAATGCTTTGGATTCCAAGGAATGCTCACTTTTCTCTTCTTACATAGTGTATTTCGAAATTAGGGTGCAATCTCTGTCAATTTGGCTCCATTTGCAAGAAGAAATCATGTTCTATTTTTAGGGCTTCTCGGCACAGCGTTCCAACGCTGGGCCCTAGACGGGTATCAAATATGGGAAGTGTCGGAAGCGTTGCAATACTGATACCTTAACGCGTACGTCCTTATCGATCTGGCGTTGCAAGCTTCGCCACGACTCTTCACGCTAACCTTCCTATCGAGATAACGTTGCAACGTTATGGACATGATCGTTCAACGCACAAAATAATCAAGTTGGGCGTTGCAACGCTCTGCATGGCGTTGCAACGCCATCACTTTGGGTCTACTAGCTTTGGTAGGTCCTTCTACTTCCAATTGATAATATTTTTAACTCCAAAAAGCCTCGTTTCGATCCCGAGTGATCCAAAATGTCTCCAATTATCTTGTTTAAGCGCTTAACCTTAAATTCAATGATTAAGACACATAAAAGCCCTGAAATTATCATAAAACAAGCAATAATTAAGCCTAAGGATAACACATTTTATGTGCTATGAAACAACCCTAAACTTAAACTTTTGTTAGTCTCGATCAAAAACATAATTAAACATGAGATTGTTCTTATACATACATTTGGTTCAAGCCTCAAATATTTAAAAGAAAATTTTGGCAATCATAGGAAACACTCAAACATAATACTTCAATGAGCAATTTATAATTTCTAATTGTTCCTATGTGTGTGTGTGATTAGCCATGTTCGTTTATTTTTACTAACCCTGAATCAACTTTATTAGGCACTCCATTCAACTTCCCC
The DNA here is from genome assembly GCA_036507285.1 of Trichosanthes cucumerina. NCBI lineage: Eukaryota > Viridiplantae > Streptophyta > Magnoliopsida > Cucurbitales > Cucurbitaceae > Trichosanthes > Trichosanthes cucumerina. Next base: position 82,556,836 of record CM071835.1, on the reverse strand, counting down.
CTACACTGGTCCTAATTACTAATCTTTTAGCGTCCTCACATTCAATAAATAAATAACTCTACTTAGCACTTAATCACTTTTTATCACTTTTTTTTTCTATTTTCTTCTTTTCTTTTTGCAAGGACAATAGCTTTAAAACATCCACTGTTGGGACCCTTACCTAGAGAACTCGCTCAATGAGTGGCCTAACTGATCATAGTGAAGGAAAAATTTTTTGTCCTCATGATTTTTTTCGTTAACAAACAAAAGAAACAAACTACTCTTTCACAAATCGCACATATTATACAGATCATGCACTTCGTATTGCCATTCACCTTATTCTGCAGTTTAACTCTCAGATTAGCTCTTAGACCTATCGAGGTGACATTGAACTTCTAAACCTAATAACTTTGTTCTAAGCAATTCAAAACTACAGGAACACATGTTATGTGCATAATAGTGCAGGAACAACTCAAGAAAATTTTTAAATTGACTCAAATTCATATCATGCTCTCAAGCTTCAATAGAATCACAAAAATTTTGAATTAATTCTCATCCTAGGGTATCATGATCATAGTTATGTAAAAGATCAATCAACAATGCAGCATATACTCAGGGCAGTCACAACATATCAATAACATCCCACTCCCAAACATAAACTAAACATTGTCCCCAATGTTTGAAAAATAAGCTCAAATCAAGTAAAAATGGTAAGAATGAACAATACTATCCTGAGTAATGGAGATCTTCATTTTCTTTTTAGATTCCTTGGATCGCCAAAACACTTGTGTTGGAGTTCCACATAATGGGAGCATGGGTTTCTACGAGGGGTGGCATCCAAAGTAAACTAAGAAAGAAAAACAATCAAACTAGTAAGTAAACTAATAACTGAAAAAACAAACAGAAAACAGAAATAACAAAAATGTAAAGCTTGGGTTGCCTCCCAAGAAGCGTTTCCTTTAACGTGTTTATCTAGACTATGACTTATGATTGACATTAAGGCACGTAAAAGTGCTCATATTTCTTCGGGCCCTTTTTGCTTGAATCGATATAACCTTTTAAGTCTAAAAGGCTATCTTGTTTTTCCTGGGCACCTGAGAGATAATTATTTTAGTATTTTCGTGTATTGAAATAAAAGAACAGTGATCAAAACAAGACTCGTGAGTATAGGACAAATGGTTATCAATATTAAAGGAAATTTATGGAGATAAAAAGGGAAAGAACTTTTCAGCCTCGAACTCAATCACCTGAATTTCCTCCGTGGAAGTGATTGTATTACAATTGTCTACCTCGCAAACCTGTTTCTTGTGTGTTTCAGTCTCCTCCGACCCATACTCACTATCATACGAATAAGTCCTCCTAGGTGGCTCCTCCTAAGTGGTAAGAATAAGAAACTTTTCCTGTAAGGCTTTAAGGGAATTTACCAGTTGATTGAGATAATGAGTTCTTTCATGTACTATTTCCCAAGGCTCTATCACTTTAGCCACAAACCTATCAAACCTTTGTAATTCACCATGAACCAAATTTTTAATTTTCAACTCTAACGTATATTCCATTAATAGGTCAAGAAGAGAAGAGTTTTCTATAGGTTGGTCAGGCTAGGAGACATTTTGGTTCCAAGTGCCTATATGATTACCATCAAAATAATTTTCCTCAATCATAGCTTCAGAATGGTAAGGATTAGACAAATGGTATCTTGCAGAAAAGTCATGATGCACATACCTAGGGTCCTAAGAGGGGCAGTACTTTGGTGGAGAATCAAAATCATGAAAAGTCATACTTGAAAAATCAGTAATTCAAATCAAGACTTTTACACAATAGCAACACAACAAAAAACAGGAGACAAAAACTAAAAACACACAAGACAAATAAGGAAACAAACAACATACACAAAAAGAACAAATAAGGAAAGAAAACACAAAAAGAAAAAACAAATTTTAGTCTAAAATATCAAATTTCTCCTAATATTAATTAATCTAAATAATCGCCATTCCCAGGCAACGCCACCAAAAACTTGTTGCGTAAAATCTAATATGCAATACCGCAAGTGTACGGGTCAAGTTTTAGTATAGTGATTTGAGAGTTCCAAGTATCTGATGGAACACGAGACATACGCAGCGGAATAAGGATCTAATGACACTCTAATTGCATCTAACTTAATAGAAATTAACATGCCAACATACAAAAAATGGTAAACTAAAAAAGGGAAGAATATACAACCTTTGTAGCTCAATTTCTTCTCTCCTCCTTGCCAAAGCAAAAATCGAACACAATCGGACCACCACTAGAGCTTTCCCGCTATCCTCTGGACTCAGAACAAGATTGTGGGACCCGGTGAATGAAGGATTGAAGAGGAAGAATGGGAGGTTCAAAGTATTAAGTGAGAAAAGGAGAAGAAATAGGTTTTGGTGAGATTTGTTTTGGGAAAACACAAAATTCAGCAAAAGGAACCCTTTGTTTTGAAAACAAACCTATTTATAAAGAAATTACATGCATCAAATACATGCCAAGGCTCACCAAAATGCAACACCTCACAAAACACTAACTAAAGTGGGCTATGTGTCATTCTATAATGTTTACACATAATCCACTTAAGTTAGTGGGATTGTCCAAGAAAAACTTGGATAATTCCACTAATTCTAGTCAAGGGTAAAAAAGTCTTTTCCATTTGGTCAAAGTCAAACTTTGACTTTTCCAGAGCAAAAGAAGTCAACCCTTTGACTTTTTACGATTTTGACCCTCTTGACTAATTTTGACCTCCCGAACATGAATCCGCATTCATATTTTTGAAATTCAAATCACATTTGAATATATTATGTCATAAAAAACTAATAGTTATATCACATATACCTGTCGGTTTAAAACTCCTTTCCTAATTCGAACAATTCGAATTAATCCATCATATTGTTCTAAGTTTAATCCATATTAGCTAGCAGGGGGACCTAATGGACCTACAGATCATGGGCTCCAACAATCCGAGATTAATCGATCAAACTCTTTAACCTAAATAATCAACATTTGTTAACTGACGGGTCATTCCACTAATATCCCGTAGTTGCACTCTCCTCACTGTAGATATATTTATGTCCACCTGATATAACCGTAACTAGTAAGTCAATCCTTTACAGGTTGTTCGTGGTCTCGACTGGGTCAAAATACCGTTTTACCCCCGAGAACACTTCTTGTTCCTCAAGTCCCACTGAACCTCTATAGAACAATTGATTGTGGTCCAACCAGCAAATCTAGTCCCTCTCAGCCTAGTGAGAGGGTGGGGCCTCTTGTTCTAGTTTCAAAGTCAGCACTTAATCACCCATGCAGATCTAAGGATAATCCCGAATAAACAGGAGTTCATAGTTAGCTCAGGATTGAGATTGAGTTACCTAGGTCATCAAAATTGAATTAGCCAGTTTTATACAATAAACGGTGTTATAAAACAAAAGTTACTAAGTCGTTGTCCAGTCTTATACAAACTCATTGCATAGGATGCCCCCACTTACATATCTCTATATGAACGATTCAGGATCACATCGTTTGTACTAACTACAAAGTAGGCCGCATCCATAGTGTCCCCATAATAAGGCGCCCAACCTTATCCCTATACTATAGACCATTTTAGGCTATATACTCGAACTTGATCCATGTTTTATGTCATCACATAAAGTTCAAGTCTACATTAAATAGCCTCGAGACCTTAGTTTATTGGATCAAGATTATGGTATACTAATTCAATAACAATTTTATCGAAGAAGAAACACAGAAAAAGTTTTATCAATTACAAACTACGAATTTTAGGACATAAAATCCAACAAACTCCCACTTGGACTAAAACTCCTAGTGGAATATCCCAATGTTGAATTTAAGTGAGAAACATATGAGTACGATAAGCATATGAATATAATGAACTAGGGCAGATACCCAAAAGTTCTCCCATTCGTCCTAGTTTACTAACTTCGTAGACCTAGAGACTGTAGGTGACCTTCAAACACTTTAGCCGTGAGGGTCTTTGTAAAAGGATCAACAATGTGAGCTTCTTGGTTCTCTTGAATTTGTAACTGCACCACTGTTATCACAATATAGGGTGATAATCAGATGCATATTTGGAACGACTTCCAAATCTTTCATGAACTTCCTCAACCATACTACTTCCTTTGTTGCTTCACATGCAACTACGTATTCAACTTCTATTGTGGTGTCTGGAATACAGTTTTGCTTCATACTTCTCCACACTATTGCTCTTCCATTCCGAATGAATGAACACTGATCCTGATGTGGATTTTCTTGCATCTTTATCGGTCTGGAAATCAGTGTCAGTGTATCCAGTAAGGATCAAACCCTTAGCACTATACACGAGCATGTTCTTCCTCGTTCTCCTAAGATACTTGAGGATATTCTTAACGGCAGTGCAATGATCATATCCAGGTCTGGACTGATAAACCCAAGTAACGGTCAGGCTGATGAACAACCCTCCCACTACGTCGAGGTATTCTCGACTCTTGAGAAGGATGTGACTAACCTGATGTACTAGTTTTATTTACTACTTTAGTAGATGAACTAGTTTTATCTGTAGCGTCTTTGGAAAGTTCATTTAATACTAGTCTACTGCGAGGTTGATGACTTCTAATGTGGTCTTCCTCTAAGAATGTTGCATTTGTCGACACAAAAACCTTATTCTCTTGAGGATCATAAAACAAACCACCTTTTGTTTCTTTTGGATAACCTACAAATAGGCATAACTTTGAACGACGTTCTAATTTTTTAGGATTTTGCACCAACACATGCGTTGGGCATCCTCAGATCCTAATATGGCGTAAACCACCTTTACGCCCTTTCCATAACTCATAAGGTGTACCTAACACACTTTTAGAGGGAACGTTCTTCAAAATATAGACAACAGTTTCTAATGCATGTCCCCAAAAGGAATCAGGTAACTTAGCAAAACTCATCATTGAGCGAACCATGTCCAACAAGGTTATGTTTCTTCTTTCAGATACATCATTCTGCTGAGGCATATTAGGTGCAGAGAGTTGTGACTTGATTCCATGTTCTATCATATAGTCTTGGAATCTTAAGTTCATGTACTCCCCACCTCGATCTGATCGAAGTGTCTTAATCATTTTACCTAACTGGTTCTCAACCTCAGTCTTATATTCTTTGAACTTTTCAAAAGAATCAGACTTGTGAGGCATTAGGTAAATATGACCATACCTTGAATAATCATCAATGAAACTGATGAAATATGCATACCCACCTCGAGCTTTGACATTCATCGGTCCACAGATGTCCGAATGTACGAGCTCTAAGGGTATTTTTGCTCTGAGTCATTTTCTACTAAAAGATCTCTTAGTCATTTTTCCCTCAAGACAAGACTCACATGGAGGTAAAGAATTGTCTTCTAACTGATTTAGGAGTCCATTCTTAACCAATCTCCCAATCCTATTGAGATTTATGTGACCAAGTCTTAAGTGCCATAAATAGGCATTGGAAGAAACATTTTGTCTTTTATTCTGAGTTTCGGCTGCTCTAAACATCTGAGTATTTAAGACAAATTTTGCTTTAGTTAGTCTTAACTTATATAAGTTATTTTCTAGTATAGCAGAACAAATTTGAATTCCTTTTCTGAAAATGAACCCTTCATTGATTTCAAAGGATATTTTATACATTTGTTCTAAAATACACGTGATATATATTAAGTTCCGTTTCATTTTAGGAGCATACAAAAAATCTTTAAGTATGATATATCTATCATCGAAATACAACTTCAAGTTTTCCACTGCATCGGTCGAGACAACCACTCCTGTTCCAACCTTGAGGGTGATCTCGCCTTCTTTTAGCTTTTTTCAGGAACTAGTTTCCTGTAAAGAGAAGCAAATATGATTAGTGGCCCCTGAATCCAATATCCAGGTTGAGGTATCATACACCACTAAACATGTTTCAACAACTAGTAAATCATATTTACCTTGTGCTTCTTTATCTGCTTTTTCTCAAAGAAGGTACTTCCTAGCTTCCTCTTCCAAAGCCGCTTTTGGTCGCAAATGAAAACATTTTCCTTCTTCTGCAACTTTCTTTCCCTTGTTTGTCATGGGATCCTTCCCCTTGTCCTTCTTTTTCATTTGAACATTCTTGTTCCTTGAAGGTCCAACTTTAGTTTTAGAGGAGGATCCTCTTAAAATATTCCTTGTGGTGACAACATTTGCCTCCACCTCTTTCCCCATAGATTTTGTTAGAGTTTGAAAACGTTGGAGCTTGTTAAGAAGGGTTGTAAGATTAAACTTTATTTTATTCAGAGAAGCATTCATCTGAAATGGTATGAAGCTCTTCAGAAGAGACTCCATAATAAAGCTAACCTGATTTGCCTCGTCGATGGCGCCACCATTTACTTCCGCAATATTGAAGTGGACCATCATGTCCAGGACATGTTCTCTAACAGAGGTCCCTTCCTTCATACGCTTGTTGTAAATTTACTAAATAGCCTCGTGTCTTAGAACCGATGACGATTGCGCGAACATCTCTTTTAACGAATCCATGATAACCTTAGTTGTGCCCAAGGATTCGTATTTCTTAGCCAATACATCAGTCATACTGGCAAGAATATAGTCACGGGCTTTATCGTTAGCCTTAACCCATCGATCATAAGATTTCCGACTAGTTCGGTTAGCATTTGAGGCAGGGGCCTGAGGACATTCCTCAGTTAAGACAAATCTCAAGTCATCTATTACTAGTATTGTATTCATATTTGTTTTCCATGTTGTGTAGTTGTCACCGTTAAGTTTTTCGGAAGCTAATAGTTGAACTAAAGAGCTAGTCATGCTGAAAAAAACACATCATTTTTAGTAAAAAATATTAACCTTTACAATCCAATCAAGTTTAGCAAAAAATAATGTACCAATCATTATTATGTTTGCAACGATATTTCAACGGTTTAGAATAACCTTCACCGAGGGGTGACCGGCCATTCCTCCGTTGAACAAAGACTATCTTGACTAAATACTATCACCAGAATAACTCTTATTCCTATAGTAACTTAGTTATCGCTCATTTGGTCGAGAATTCGCTAACATTTAGTAATTCTTGTAAGTGTAACCTTTCATTTTCAGACCTAAAAGATCAGGATCATTATGCTCCTGAAATTGGAAAGACAAGAATGAAAACGGATCTAAGAGACCCTATCTATTTTTTGAGTTCGCGGTGTTTCGAATCCTATAATACAACCCTCCGATTGGTAAGGTCGCTTCAGGGCAAACATGCAGGTGCATTATAGGAATCTCACGGTGCGACCTAATTGAAGAGACCGTAGGATGCGTTGACACACTTCCTTCTCCCACTTACTATGAACGACTTCCCCTATTCACCTTGATATTGACTCATGCAAACACTCTCAGAATGGAGTCCGCTCCGAGTATGCCCAAAGCCAAGCATGAATCTCACGGTGTGAACTCTTAGGGACGCTAGAGTTAAAAGTACATTACTTATCTCTAGCTAAAGTGTTCTAGACGTTTAGGGTATAAATTACTTAGCAATATATTTCGGCTAACTAAAACATATCCTAAGTCTAGGCGAAACATCCGAGTATAACATTTATACTGGATTTTAACCTACGATGTCTAGGTGAAAAACAAATTTTATTACCTCACACCGCTCACGCATGCTCATAAAACCGATTTAACCTAACTCAGACGCCGACTCGATCTCCAGGTAGAAGGTGTTCCGTGAACCGTCAACTCAAAAACTTTCAACCTTAGTCATCGTATCTGACTTTTTGCCAAGATCTTGTCGGGTGAGTTTTCTTGTAAATTCGATTTTATAAGATATCGACCTTGTTTCTATGAAAAAGAGATTGTCGATGGTTAACCTAAGTGAGCATGCATGTTATCTTTGTTATAGATTTAAAAAGTCCAATTGATTTTATAACACTTATAAAAAAATTGAAAAATCTATAACATACATTCTACATTCATTACATAACAATTATATAATAAAAAATTTAATATGGATTTAATTTACTTAATTTAATCAAATTAAATTAAACAAATTAAATTAATTAATTAATATTTTAATTAATCAATTACCATATTAAGTTACTTAGAGAAATCATGAATTATATATAACTTTTACATTAATTCAAGAAATCCAACATGCATACTATATATATTATAACCATTATAACATACTTTAAATACATGTACATGTTAACCTATGGTGGAAATTTAAATCTACATGGCATACTTTATGCACAATAAAGATTCAAACAATTAAACAGATTCATAATGCATAAAGAAAACAAAGCATAAAATTGGACTCGTTTTGGCACCTAAACAAGCAACTAACTAAATTATTACAATAATAATTTAAAAAACAGCTCCGAACCAATCTCAAACACTTCGAACAAGCCCAAACCAGCTTGAAAACAGTAGCAAAATCACATGGGCAGTGACTAAAAAAACGCTCCAAACAAAATAGCACAGTGCAGTTTTTTTCGGCAGTGCGCAACGCCCGTTGTATCTCGAATTACAACCTAATTTAAACTCTATTGACTCCCAAATTTTACAGACTCGTTGGGAACACATTAAGGCTCAAAACCATTGAGCAAATTACAAATTATAACAAGAAATTAAAGCCTAAACGATGCCAAAACAGTGACCCAATTTTAGCTTCCAATAATTTAATCAGATGAAAAATAACAACCCACCATATGCAATTGAGTGAAATTAAAGCATGCTCTGATACCACATGATAGAACACGAGACATACGCAGTGGAATAAGGATCTAATGAAACTCTAATTGCATCTAACTTAATAGAAATTAACATGTCAAGATACAAAAAACGATAAACTAAAAAATGGAAGAATATACACCCTTTGTAGCTCAATTTCTTCTCTCCTCCTTGCCAAAGTAAAAATCGAACACAACCGGACCACCACTAGAGCTTCTCCGCTATCATCTGAACTCAGAACCGGGTTGTGGGACCGGTGAATGAAGGATTGAAGAGGAAGAATGGGAGGTTCAAAGTATTAAGTGGGAAAAGGAGAAGAAATAGGTTTTGGTGAGATTTGTTTTGGAAAAACTCAAAATTCAGCAAAAGGAACCCTTTGTTTTGAAAACAAACCTATTTATAAAGAAATTACATGCATCAAATGCATGCCAAGGCTCACCAAAATGCAACACCTCACAAAACACTAACTAAAGTGGGTTATGAGTCATTCTATAATGTTTACACATAATCCACTTAAGTTAGTGGGATTGTCCAAGAAAAACTTGGATAATTCCACTAATTCTAGTCAAGGGCAAAAAAGTCTTTTCCATTTGGTCAAAGTCAAAGTTTGACTTTTCTCGAGCCAAAAAGTCAACCCTATGACTTTTTACGATTTTGACCCTCTTGACTAATTTTGACCTCCCGAACATGAATCCGCATTCATATTTTTGAAATTCAAATCACATTTGAATATATTATATCATAAAAAACCAATAGTTAGATCACATATACCTGTCGGTTTAAAACTCCTTTCCTAATTCGAACAATTCGAATTAATCCATCATATTGTTCTAAGTTTAATCCATATGAGCTAGCAGGGGGACCTGATGGACCTACAGATCATGGGCTCTAACAATTCCAGATTAATCGGTCAAACTCTTTAACCTAATTAATCAACATTTGTTAACTAACTGGTCATTCCACTAAAGTCTCGTAGTTGCACTCCCCTCACGGTAGATATATTTCTGTCCACCTGATATAACCGTAACCAGTAAGTTAATCCTTCACAGGTTGTTCGTGGTCTCGGCTGGGTCAAAATATCGTTTTACCTCCGAGAACACTTTTTGTTCCTCAAGTCCCACTGAACCTCTATAGAACAATTGATTTGTGGTCCAACCAACAAATCTAGTCACTCTCAGCCTAGTGAGAGGGTGGGGCCCCTTGTTCTAGTTTCAAAGTCAGCACTTAAGGGAACAACCTATCTACTATCCCTAGAGTTGAGTATGTGTGATTTCCGTCTTGCACCCTATGTCTCCAGCTATCTACCCTGTCTTACCCCTGAAGTGGGACGCTTATTGAGCCAGCGTTGTTGAGTTGCTCTCACCCATGCAGATCTAAGGATAATCCTGAATAAATAGGAGTTCATAGTTAGCTCAGGATTGAGATTGAGTTACCTAGGTCATCAAAATTGAATTAGCCAGTTTTATGTAGTAAACGGTGTTATAAAGCAAAAGTGACTAAGTCGTGGTCCAGTCTTATACAAACTCATTGCATAGGATGCCTCCACTTACATATCACTATATGAACGATTCAGGATCACATCGTTTGTACTAACTACAAAGTAGGTCGCATCCATAGTGTCCCCAGAATAAGGCGCTCAACCTTATCCCTATACTATAGACCATTTTAGGCTATATACTCGAACTTGATCCATGTTTTATGTCATCATATAAAGTTCAAGTCTACATTAAATAGCCTCAGGACCTTAGTTTATTGGATTCATGATTATGATATACTAATTCAATAACAATTTTATCGAAGAAGAAACACGGAAAAAGTTTTATCAATTACAAACTACGAGTTTTAGGACATAAAATCCAACAGTATCGTCCTAAGGAATGGTTTTCTAGATTAGTTAATTACCAAGATACCAATTCTCAATTTTAGCTAAAGTAATAACATGGATAGATGGTGAAAACAAAGATAAAAGATAAACACACAGTTGGAGACACGAATGTGATAGATTTGGAGGAAATAGGTTTCACAAGTTAATTTCTTGTTTGACACATGCAATGAACTAATGTGATGAATTTGTAAACAAGAAGTATGATACTCGAGAAAATCTCTCGATTCTTAGTGAGCCTCGCACACACAATAAATTCTATAGTCACCATACGAATCTATAAGCATGCACGACATTGAGCAACTTCTTGATGTGTTTCCCTTAGACTTATAGGTCATTCTGATGCAAGACTTCTAAGAGTTTTGACAACTTTGCTCTTATCTAAGCTTTTTCCCTTGAGTCCACTTAAACCAACAAGATTAAAGATTTCAAGAACGAATTACCAAAAATAAACAAAAAAAAAAAAATTCAATATATAAGCAAAGAAGTCTTAAGAAAAGAAATAAAATCCTAACAACAACTTTTTAGCCGCTCTAAATATCAATAAAACCCAACTAAAAGTTTAGAAAACGTCCTAGAATGATCTTACAATCTGAAAGAAGGAGGAAATAAACTTATGTGTCGATGTTGGTCCCTCATCCCCGAGCTCCCGTTACGATCTCCATCCTCCACGAATGCTTTGGATTCCCATGAATGCTAACTTTTCTCTTCTTACAGAGTGTATTTCGAAAGTAGGGTGCAATCTCTATCAATTTCGGCTCCATTTAAAAGAAGAAATAATGTTCTATTTATAGGGCTCCCCGCTAAAGCATTGCAACGCTAGGGGCAACGTTGCAACGATGTGCCCTAGGCGGGTATCAAATATGGGAAGTGTGGGCAGCGTTGCAACGTTAGGGAAAGCGTTGCAACACTGCTACCTTAACGCACGCGTCCTTGTCGATCTGACATTGAAACGCCATCGCCACGACTCTTCACGCTAATCATCCTATCGAGATAGCGTTGTGACGCTGCAGAGTAGTCTCTCACCCCTCCCGAACTACCTACTAACTTAGCCCAGTAGACGGCGTGAAGCCAACAAACATCGTTCACCTCTCTAACGATACCTGTTGACCCTGTTTTACCTGATAAGCATACTATACTAATATAAGAAACACTTTAAACATAACACAATGGAATATCGACAATTACGTAACCTACGTAAGGAGTAACCCTACTTAAATCTCTCTTGAAAACTGAAACGGATATGAACATCACAACCAAAAACATACCCAACCTTTGTTTACACGACCACAACTTATAATGTACACATAAACATAACTTCATAATCCTTCGACAATACATAGAGACTTCCTATACAACTCCACCCACGTACAAAATATCAAACTCCTGGAGCTTCCAACAGACTATGGTAGGTTATCAAGCACCGAGAGCTCCAACTCTACCTGAAAAGTTTGAAAACACTGAAAGAATGAGCTATGAAGCTTAGTGAGTGACAGAGTTAAAGGTCTAATAACTCATAAATGATAACACCTGGAAACCTATGAGCATATGCATCTGTAATTAAGCATTAGAAATACATGTGTAATCATAATAACTTTTCAGAAATCTAGCAAGTACGTTATGAAAATCTCGCAAGGGATATCGATACTACTAACCATTTAAAAACGTATGACAATCTACATTATGTAGGACACACTCAATAAAACCAACGTTTACTCTACGATGTAGTGGGGCCCGCCCAACACTCCCATCGTCTTTGTCGTAGTGGAGCCCGCCCAACACTCACGACAACATTTTTGTCATGGAGTACACTCAACGTCGACAACAGAAAATGACCTGTGTGCACATGGTACTATATAGCCTCGGGCTCAATGTCCCAGTCATTTACTCATTCAAGACTCCGAAAAACACATGAAAACATTTTAACATGTCTGCTTATCTTTTCTTTCGTAAAACTCAAGCTTACTCAGCTTGTTCATTAAAACTGGAAATCTTTAAATCATACTTCCTCGAAATCATAAATTTTTCATAAATTTCGACAATGAAGAACATATGCTCACATATAAATTTCATCAAGACATTTAAGATCACAACGAGCACTTGAAATCATTTCTTAGAAAATATGAATACTCATAAACATGTGTTCAAAGAAAAACAATAAGCATTGAAACCATTTCATTTTAGCAAAACCTTGCATTTTCATAAGCATAATACCAGCCTATAAGCCATTTTCGAGGTTCGTTTTGTCACTCACAGTGTTAGAACTAGAATCTTGGCCCGTACACTCGACCTATTTTCTCTTGGCCTGTCAAACAAACCAAATCCAAGCATTGGAACCTCGAGCTCATGATTTTAAACCTTAAAATTACAAAAATCACACCATCCAATTTTCCAGCATTTTACAGATTCCATACCGTGACTTTAGACATCCATAACTTCTTAATTACTTGGTCAAATAGGATGTACTTTATACCAAACTCTTCCTTTTTTAACCCTCTAAAAATCAGCTGGCTAAGCTATACGTCGACAGAATTGTGAGTCAATACGGAGTGCTAGTGTCCATAGTTTCAGATAGAGATCCAAGATTTACTTCTAAGTTTTGGCCTAGTTTACAGAAGGCTATGGGGACAAAGTTGAATTTTAGTACAGCGTTCCATCCTCCGACAGATGGTCAGTCAGAGAGGACCATCCAAACCCTAGAGGACATGCTGAGGGAATGTGTCCTTCAATTTAAGGGAAGTTGGGATACCCACCTATCACTTATGGAATTCGCATACAATAACAGTTATCAATCGAGTATTGGCATGGCACCATTTGAGGCCCTGTATGGAAGACCATGTAGAACGCCCATATGTTGGAACGAAGTAAGAGAGAGGATGCTTATCGACCCTGAGTTGGTGCAGGTTACAAAAGACAATATTAAGGTAATAAGGGAGAATTTGAAGGTAGCACAAGATCGTCAGAAGAGTTATGCAGATAAGCGACGAAAGAACTTAGAATTCTAAGTCGGAGATCAAGTTTTCTTGAAGTTATCTCCGTGGAAAGGTGTCCTTCGCTTTGGCAAGAAAGGTAAGCTAAGTCCTAGGTATATTGGTCCTTATCAAGTAACGGGACGAGTTGGGCCAGCAGCCTACAAACTTGAGTTGCCAGCAGAACTATCTCGAGTACATGATATTTTTCATGTGTCCATGTTGAGGAAGTATATTCCAGATCCGACACATGTGTTGCAAGCACAACCAGTTGAACTGAAAGAAGACATGAGTTACATAGAGGATGCAGTTCAAATCCTCGACAGGAAAGAACAAGTTTTGAGGAACAAGATGATCTCACTCGTGAAGGTTCATTGGAGACATCACGAAGTGGAGGAGGCAACCTGGGAGTTAGAGGACCAAATGAGGAGGAAGTACCCGACGATTTTCACTTAAGGACTACTCAATTTCGAGAACGAAATTTCTTAAGGGAAGGTAAGTTGTAAACCCGAGATCTCTCTTTGGATTTTTCTTATTAAAAAAAAAAGAAAAGGAAAGAAAAGGAAAAGTTTAATATATGTTGGTGTTGTTTTGTTTTAAAAAGAAAAGAAATAAAGAGATAAAGGAAGGAAATAAAAAAGGAAGATGGTACCCGTGAATTATGCATTGATTATAGACAGTTAAACAAGGTCACGATACGTAACAAGTATCCTTTCCCCTAATAGATGACTTTTTTTTGACCAGTTAAGAGGAGAATCAATGTTTTCTAAGATTGATTTAAGATCAGATACCATCAGTTAAAGGTAAGGGAATCAGATATTCCCAAGACAACATTCAGAACGAGGTATGAGAATTATGAGTTTTTAGTAATGCCTTTCGGTTTGACGAATGCACCAGCAGTTTTCATGAACCTCATGAACAGGATTTTCCACCAGTATTTGGATCAGTTTGTGATAGTATTTATTGATGATATACTAGTGTATTCGGTTGAAAGGAAAACTCATGAGGAACATCTGAGGATTGTTCTACAAACACTGCGTGATAAATACTTGTACGCTAAATTCACTAAATGTGAGTTTTGGTTGAATCAGGTAGTGTTTCTGGGACATGTTGTCTCAGCAAATGGAGTTGGTGTGGATCAGAATAAAGTGAAAACACTAGTCAACTGGGAGAGACAGTTAGTGCAACAAAGGTACGTAGTTTCCTAGGCTTGGTCGGATACAACAGACGGTTTGTTGAGGATTTCTCACGATTAGCATTACCCTTAACAACTTTAACAAGAAAGAATGCTAAGTTTAAATGGTCAGATAAGTGTGAACAGAGTTTTCAGGAGCTGAAAAATAGATTAGTTACAACACCTATTTCGCAAGCGCCGTATAGAATGGCTCCAAGCGAGCTCAGGGAGCTGAAGATGCAGTTACAAGGACTGGTTGATAAGGGATACATTAGGCCTAGCGTATCGCCTTGGGGAGCTCCAGTGTTATTCGAAAAAAAGATAAGCAGGCATGTTTAAATGTTTTTATGTGTTTTTCTCAGTCTTGAATGAGTAAATGACTGAGACATTGAGCCCGATGCTATATAGTAAAGTGTGCACACATGTCATTTTCTGTTGTCGACGTTGAGTGTATGTTGGGATTTATGCCCTAAACTTGTGTAATTTTGATCAATTAAATAAAGGGTTATTTGTTTTAATAGAATTACAGTCTTGCTTTATAAATCCAATAAACTAAGCTCCAAGGTTATAACATATATCTTGAACATCAGTGTAGTGGACACTATTTTGATCGTGTTCAAGAATATAACCTAAATGATCTATGGTAAAAGAATAAGGTAGCAAACCTCATTCTGAAAACACCATGGATACGACCCATTTTGTAATTAGTACAAATGAGGTAATCCAACTCATTCATGTAGTTGACATGCGAGTGGAGGCATCCTGTATGAAGAGTTCATACAAGACCGGACCGCAAATTATTAGTCTAACCAAAGTAAACACCAAGTAACGAGGATAAAACTAGTAATTTATAGATGGTCATTAGTGACTCGACCTGAATCCTGAGCAAGTTAATAACTCCTATTTATAGGGGTTCGTCCTTAGACTAGTATGGGTGAGAGTGGCCTGTAGCCGACTCAATAAGCCTACCTTCTCAGGGACAGAGCCTCGTAGGTAGTTGGGAACTTAACTGTGCAAGATGGAATTCACTCATTCCTACACTAAGGAATTAGATAGGTTGTTCCCTTAACAACTGAGTCCAGGTCTTGAACAACGGGGCCCCGCCCTCTATGAGGGTATGAGTATAAGGTAGGACCTTAGACTTGTTGTTCATTAGAGGATCAGTGGTGCTTAAGGAACAGAGAGGTAATCAAAGGGGTAAAATGGTAATTTGACCGAACTATAATTACGAACAACCTGTGAAGGGTCGACTCATGGGTAATGACTATATTAGTGGACACAATATTATCTACAGTTAGGAGAGTGCAGCTACAAGTCTATAGTTGAGTGACTTGTAGTTAATGAATATTGATTAACTGGATCAAAGAGTTTGATCAGTTAATCTCATACCATTGGAGCTTATGAACTGTAGGTCCATTAGGTTCTTCCGTTGGCTCAACATAGTAATATTGAGGGTATAAAAGTTAGGAATGAAATTGAAGTGTTCAATTTCATATACGAGATGTCATATCAATTATATGTGAAATAATATATAGTTTTAATGTGAATTGGATTCACATATTAACTATATAGTAAAGAGAGAATGAAAGAGGGATAGGATGGTAATTTCCATCCCTATCTCCTTATATATATAGTTGCATATGATGCAACTAGTGAAGTTAACCTAAGCCTTTGTTGTGTTGTTGGAAAGGTTCCAAGAACACAATCCTCTCTCTCACAACATCTCATCTTACCCAAAGGGAACCCACATTCCTCCCTCACCTAGAGAACAACAGAGAAGATCCAGTGGTCGTGTCTTAGTCTGTTCGTGTTCCAGTTGCTGAGATCGTGATCATGGGAGAAAGGAGCGCTAGAAAAAAGGTTCTTCAAAGGTACAATTTCTTGTTGTCCATCTAGTTTTATATGCTTAATCTAGTTGTTTTCGTTCTTGAATGAAATCGTTGTAACTAAATCGAGAGTGCGCGATTCACAATCGCTTCGGCTGTGAGATTCGATTCCCTTCAATTGGTATCAGAGCCCAATTGCGTTCTTGATTTGCGTTATTGATTTTTCAAGAACGAGGTGGGATTTACTGTTTTGCATGAGATTCATGAAAGATTTGCAAATTAGATGTTTTCGATTTTGGCACTTAGATTTACAATTTTTTCCATTGAATCGTTCAATGTAAGGGCCCGGTGGTTTGGGCAAATTTAATTGTAAATAGAGTCTGTAAGTCCGTGTCGATCGAGGCAAGGTGGTTGCCAAGAAGAACGGAGCAAAAACGAGCCAAAACAATGGAGATTGTTGTTTTTCTGTGAATGGCGTTGCAACGCGCAACTGTAGAAGGCGACAGCGTTGCAACGCTGCCCTCAGCGTTACAAGGAACAACAGGCAGAAACGTTTGTTTTATTATATATTAAATATAAAAACGTTTTATATTTATTTATATTTAATTTAATTAATTTTAATTAATATAATTAAATTATATTAATTAAAATTAAATTTAGTGTGCCAATATTCGTCTAATTTTGCTATTTAAATTATGCAATTGTTGTCTAATTATTGTCATGCATAATGTATGCTTTTATTATAAAAATCTCACCTTAGGTTAAGCATTTTCATGCATCATTTATAATATAAAGAGTTATATTATATAGTTTGCATGATTAATTAATATAAAGTTGTTATATTAATTTATCGACAACATTGACATGCATTATAGATCATGAGATGATTATGCTATGAATGTCTTATTATTCATGTGATGAATGATCAAGCACTATAACATAGTATGAATGTCACCTAAGGTTAATTATTAGTTTTAAAATCTTTAGAACTTGGAAATAATAGAGACCTTAGGAGATTAGAATTAGGAACCAAGTAATTTATAAGCTATGATTAAAAGAGGAACTCTGTCTAAGGAAAGCTTTGTCTAGGCTGAGGTATTTAAGCTGACGGAAATGGAACACCCCTACGTGGGAACTGACCTGGGAGTGAAATTTAATCAGAGAGTTTATAAATTACAGTAGCGTCGGCGGTTTATTAAGGGGTTAATAAACTAGAAATCCTAGGTTTAATAAAAAGAGTAATATTAACAAACTTAGGATAAAATCAATATAAGAGTTATATCGATTATCGATATCAGAGTTATATTGATAGAGTTAAGTAAAATCATTAGCCGGATTTTAGCCTAAGTAAGATCCTATAACTTTAAAGTATTCAGTGGGAGGAAAAGTGTATGAGATACATATTTTCCCACCTACGCTATCTCTGGGAAGTTCACACCGTGAGACTCATAATTGGCCTCATGGCGCAAACGGGAGCGTCTCCCTTCGGATGGTGTTTGTATGAGTCAATATCAAGGTGAATGGAGAGGGTACTTATAGTGAATGAGAGCAGGTTTAGTGAAAACAAAAACCCACGGTCTCTTTTGTCGGTTTACACCGTTAGACCACTATGGTCAGCCTGCTAGTTTGGCCTGGATCAGACAATCCCTTCGGAGGGCTTGATCATAGGGGATCGAACACAGTAGACACCCGAAAGGGATAAAGATTTCCTCGGCGGATTTTATTGGATGAAGACTCCGGGATCTAAAGACAGAGAGGTACACTCACGTGGTACATAAGTTGTGTATGTATCCTGACCGAAAAATGGTAACTAAAACCTATAGGAATAAGAGTTATTCTTGTAGTAGGTTTTCGTCAAGAGTGTCTTGATCCAGAGGAGGAGTATTTTTTATTACCCTTTGGTGTCATACATTCTAAACCTTTGGAGTATCATTGCAAATTATAAATGACCTAGGAACCATTTTGATAATTTTCTAAAACATGATTGGATTCGAGTTATAGCAAGAAACCCATACAAGTTTGTTTGTAAATTTTCAGCAAAAATGTCCAGCTCTATAATTTCCTAATTGGGTGCGGAAAAGTTAACTGGAGAGAATATGATGACATGAAAAAACAAACTCAACACTATATTGGTAGTGGATGATCTGAAGTTTGTGCTAACTGAGGAGTGTCCTCAGGTGCCAGGCTCGAATGCGTCAGGAAATGTTCGTGATGCATATGATCGATGGATCAAGGCCAATGATTAGGCCAAGGTCTACATGCTGGCAAGTATGTCTGACATATTAGCCAAGAAGCATGAGGGCATGATTACCGCCAAGGAAATCATGGATTCTGTGCAGGGTATGTTCGGACAACAGTCCACACATGCCAGACACAATGCCCTAAAGTACATATTCAACTATAGAATGCCAGAGGGTAAATCTTTTCGGGATCATGTCCTGGATATGATGGTGCACTTCAACATTGCAGAGTCGAATGGTGCTTCGATCGATGAATCGAGCCAGGTCAGCTTCATTCTTGAAACCCTTCCAGATAGTTTTCTGCAGTTTTGAAGTAATGTTGTTATGAACAAACTTACTTTTAACCTTACCTCCCTTCTGAATGAACTCTAGACCTTTCAATCTTTGATGAAAATTCAGGGATCGAAAGGTGAGGCAAATGTTTCCAGTAGAAGTTATCACAGAGGTTCGACCTATGGGACAAAAACAGTGGCTTCATTTTCTTCTAACCTGAAAGGGAAGAAAAAGGACATGAAGAAGGTTGGTAAAGGGAAACAGGCTGACAAAGCTGTCGCCCAGAAGGGCAAGAAAGTTAAAGAAGTTGCTGACAAAGGAAAGTGCTTCCACTGCAACGAAGACGGGCATTGAAAACGGAACTGTCCGAAGTACATTGCAGAGAAAAAGACGGAAGGTAAAAATGATTTACTTTGCCTAGAAGCTTGTTTAGTGGATAATGATAAATTTGCTTGGATACTTGATTCAGGCGCCACTAATCATGTTTGCTCTTCTTTTCAGGGAATTGATTCCTGGCAGTAACTACAGAAATGAGAGATAACGCTCCAGGTTGGAAATGGAGAAGTCGTCTCAGCTGTAGCAGTAGGCACGATGAAACTTTATTTTGGCAAGAAATATGTATTTTTGGACAATATATTAGTGATACCAGGGTTTACTAGAAATCTTATTTCCATTTCTTGCCTCATAGAACAATGTATTTCTGTTTTATTCTCAATGAATAAAGTGTTTATTTTGAAGAAAGATATAGAAATATGTTCAGCTTCATTAGAAAATGGATTGTATGTTTTAAGGCCTAATTCAGTAAAAATGGTTTTTAACACTGAATTATTTAAAACTGCAATCGCACAAACTAAGAAACGTAAAATTTCTCCCAAAGAAAATGCTCACCTTTGTCATCTTAGGCTGGGTCACATTAATCTCAATAGGATTGAGAGATTGGTAAAGAACGGACTTCTAAACGAGTTAGAAGAAAACTCTTTGTCGGTATGTGAATCCTACCTAAAAGGCAAAATGACTAAGAGATTTTTTAGTGGAAAAGGTTATAGAGCCAAAGACCCTCTAGAGCTTATACATTCAGACCTTTGTGGTCTGATGAATGTTAAAGCCAGGGGAGGATATGAATATTTCATCTCTTTTATAGATGATTATTCTAGATTTGGGCATATTTACCTAATGCACCACTAGTCTGAAGCACTTGAAAAGTTCAAGGAATTCAAGACGGAGGTTGAAAATAAACTAGGTAAAAGTAACTATATACTAAAGAGAATATTGAGGGTATAAAAGTTAGGAATGAAATTGAAGTGTTCAATTTCATATATGAGATGTCATATCAATTATATGTGATATAATATACAGTTTTAATGTGAATTGCATTCACATATTAACTATATACTAAAGAGAGAATGAAAGAGGGATAAGATGGTAATTTCTATCCCTATCTCCTTATATATGTAGTAGCATAAGATGCAAGTAGTGAGTGAACCTAACCATTTGTTGTGTTGTTGGAAAGGTTCCAAGAACACAATCCTCTCTCTCACAACATCTCATCTTACCTAAAGGGAACCCACATTCCTCCCTCACCTAGAGAATGACGGAGACGATCCAGTGGTCGTGTCTTAGTCTGTTCGTGTTCCAGTTGCTGAGATCGTGATCGTGGGAGAAAGGAGCGACAGAAGAAAGGTTCTTCAAAGGTACAATTTCTTGTTGTCCATCTAGTTTTATATGCTTAATCTAGTTGTTTTCGTTCTTGAATGAAATCGTTGTAACTAAATCGAGAGCGCGGGATTCACAATCGCTTCCGCTGCGGGATTCGATTCCCTTTAGCGTACTTTGTGACAACAATGTTGTCGTGAGTGCTGGGCGGGCCCCACTACGACAAAGACGATGGGAGTGTTGGGCGGGCCCCACTACATCGTAGAGTAAACGTTGGTTTTATTGAGTGTGTCTTACACAACGTAGATTGTCATACGTTTTTAAATGGTTAGTAGCATCGATATGCCTTGCGAGATTTTCATGACGTACTTGTTGGATCTTTGGAGCCCTCAACAACTGTGGCTCCTAATTCTTTTAGGTGTTCTATTCTCTAAGTCTTGTCTGGATCACTTAGCCCGTCTCTCTATGGCTTACCTACCTTATGGGAGGAATTAGCATGCTGCTTAATTATGGCCTCTATCTGGACTCTCGGGGCACTAGATCCCCTCTCAAATTGGGCGTGGGTAGGATCCTGCGTCGTGTCCTGATCCTGCCTGCATCGTCTGCTAGTACGTGGTGGCATGGCTTCTATAACATATCAACATATTGGACATGTAATGAATACTTAACTCAAATGCACAATTCTAGACTTGTGTTCACATTCTAGTCCTGAATGGACTTACTCTTATCCTTGCATGGACCATGCTCTACTAGTTCTATTGAACTAACACAATAACTTGGTATTTACTTTTCAGTTTCTTCTAGAGCTAACTTGCTCTGTCTTATTCCCCCATGGAGCTAATTGCTCTGATACCAAGTTCTCACACCCCATCCCGAACTACCTGCTAACTTAGCCCGGCCGACGGCGTGAAGCCAACAGACATCGTTCACCTCTCTAACGATACTAGTTGACCCTATTTTACCTAATAAGCATACTATACTTGTAAGCCATAAAGAGAAGTGCTAAGTGATTCAGACAAGACATATAGAATAGAAGACCTAAAAGAATTAGAGGCCACAGTGCTTTAGGGTTCCAAAGATCCAGCAAATACGTCATGAAATTCTTGCAAGGCATATCGATACTACTAACCATTTAAAAACATATGACAATCTACGTTGTGTAGGACACACTCAATAAAACGAACTTTTACTCTACGATGTAGTGGGGCCTGCCCAGTGTTATAATCCATAATTTGGATTGAACCCCTGAGTATGTCATCGAGGACAATGACGAGATTAAGTGGGGGAGAATGTCACAATCATACTAGAAGAGCGTATGTTTGTGAACCTCACAGTGTCACGGTCGTACCTCTCGAACCGTGCGGCGGCATGATTCATCCCTCGAACATGGCCAGCCTTAAGGGGAACTCCTGCCCCATCGCTATGATCGCAACGCTTTGTGGCTTTGTCGGGCCTTAGGCGAGGTTCTTCAGTCCTCAACCAAGCATCAAGTAAATAAGCAGCGAAATATAACTTGGTCGTACACGTCGCCCGTCCGTGTACTTGCACTCGATCTTCCCATGAGTTGGCTTTGACGGGACATTCTCGGATCGCTTGCCGCTAACGGGCCTTATATCGGAACCTCCAACCCATGGGAAGGGGCGCAATGTCGGCACACCTGTGTCGTCCGACACTGTCGCTTGAAAACCCGTTACAAAGGAAACGCCCAAGAAACTTCTCTTGCGACGCTCGCCCCAGCCATGACACGCTAACGTGCCACGGGGTGACTCACTTAGGCCCACAAGCCCAGGAGTGGTGGAGAGTCGACACCATGGTACCCCCTATAGTATATTATGTGAAATATTGGGTCTTCCTCCTTTGCACGTCATTTTGGCGAGGAGTCATACGCTCATACATCGACCCCTACGACAACACGGTTGGCCCCAGTCTCACATGCCTTCAAGCCCACCTATCTTGGTGTGTTAGATGATGCACCGTCCTCCTCGATCGCATCATGGCACGACTTGTCACTGTGAGGTTCACAAACATACGCTCTTCTAGTATGATTGTGACACCCAACACTCCCATCGTCTTTGTTGTCACGGAGTACACTCAACGTCGATAAGAGAAAATGACCTATGTACACTCGGTACTATATAGCCTTAGGCTCAATGTCTCAGTCATTTACTCATTCAAGACTCAGAAAAACACATAAAAACATTTAAACATGCCTGCTTATCTTTTCTTTGGTAAAACTCAAGCTTACTCAGCTTGTTCACTAAAACTGTAAATCTTCAAATCATACTTGCTCGAAATCATAACATTTCCATAAATTTCGACAATGAAGAACATATGCTCACATATAAATTTCATCAAGACATTTAGGCTCACAACGAGCACTTGAAATCATTTCTTAGAAAATATGAATACAAAGCAAAACAATAAGCATTAAAACCCTTTCGTTTTAGCAAAACCTTGCATTCTCATAAGCATAATACAAGCCAATAAGGCATTTTTTAGGTTCGTTTTGTCACTCACAATGTGAGAACTAGAACCTTGGCCCGTACACTCGACCTATTTAAAAGATAAGCAGACATGTTTAAATGTTTTTATGTGTTTTTCTAAGTCTTGAATGTGTAAATGACTGAGACATTGAGCCCGAGGCTATATAGTACCGTGTGCACACAAGTCATTTTCGGTTGTCGACGTTGAGTGTACTCCGTAACAACAATGTTGTCGTGAGTGTTAGGCGGGCCCCACTACGACAAAGACGATGGGAGTGCTGGGCGGGCCCCACTACATCGTAGAGTAAACGTTGGTTTAATTGAGTGTGTCCTACACAACTTAGATTGTCATACGTTTTTAAATGGTTAGTAGTATCGATATGCCTTGCGAGATTTTTAAATGATCTTTGGAACCCTCAACCACTGTGGCTCCTAATTATTTTAGGTGTTCTATTTTATATGTCTTGTCTGGATCACTTCGCCCTGCTCTATATGGCTTACCTACCTGTTGTGAGGAATTAGCATGCTGCTTAATTATGGCCCCTATCTGGACTCTCGGGGCACTAGATCCCCTATCAGATTGGGCTTGGGTAGGATCCTGCGTCCTCTCCTAATCCTGCCTGCATCGTCTGCTAGTACATGGTGGCATGACTTCTATAACATATCAACATACTATACATGTAATGAATACTCAACTCAATTGCACAATTCTAGACTTGTGTTCACATTCTAGTCCTGAATGGACTTACTCTTATCCTTACATGGACCATGCTCTGCTAGTTCTATTGAACTAACTCAATAACTTGCTATTTACTTTTTAGTTTATTCTAGAGCTAACTTGCTCTACTTATTCCCCATGAAGCTGACTGCTCTGATACCAAGTTCTCACACCCCCTCCCGAACTACCTGCTAACTTAGCCCCGCAGACGGCGTGAAGCTAACAGACATCGTTCACCTCTCTAACGATACATGTTGACCCTATTTTACCTAATAAGCATACTATACTTGTAAGCCATAGAGAGCAGGGCTAAGTGATCCAGACAAGACATATAAAATAGAAGACCTAAAAGAATAAGGAGCCACAGTGCTTTACGGTTCCAAAGATCCAGCAAATACGTCATGAAAATCTCGCAAGGCATATCGATACTACTAACAATTTAAAAACATATGACAATCTACGTTGTGTAGGACACACTCAATAAAACCAACTTTTACTCTACGATGTAGTGGGGCCCGCCCAGCACTCCCATCGTCTTTGTCGTATTGGGCCCGCCCAGCCCTCACGATGGCATTGTTGTCACGGAGTACACTCAACGTCGACAAGAGAAAATTACCTGTGTACACACGGTACTATATAGCCTCGGGCTCAATGTCTCAGTCATTTACTCATTCAAGACTCAGAAAAACACATAAAAACATTTAAACATGCCTGCTTATCTTTTCTTTCGTAAAACTCAAGCTTACTCAGCTTGTTCATTAAAACTGTAAATCTTTAAATCATACTTACTCGAAATCATAACATTTCCATAAATTTCGACAATGAAGAACATATGCTCACATATAAATTACATCAACACATTTAGGCTCACAACGAGCACTTGAACTCATTTCTTAGAAAATATGAATACTCATAAACATGTGTTCAAAGGAAAACAATAAGCATTGAAACCATTTCGTTTTAGCAAAACCATGCATTTTCATAAGCATAATACAAGCCAATAAGCAATTTTTTAGGCTCGCTTTGTCACTCACAGTGTTAGAACTATAACTTTGGCCCGTACACTCGACCTATTTAAAAGATAAGTAGACATGTTTAAATGTTTTTATGTGTTTTTCTGAGTCTTGAATGAGGAAATGATTTAGACATTGAGCTCAAGGCTATATAGTACCGTGTGCACACAAGTCATTTTCGGTTATCGACTTTGAGTGTACTTCGTGACAACAATGTTGTCGTGAGTATTGGGCGGCCCCACTACGACAAAGACGATGGGAGTGTTGGGCGGGCCCCACTACATCGTACAGTAAACGTTGGTTTTATTGAATGTGTTCTACACAACGTAGATTGTCATACGTTTTTAAATGGTTAGTAGTATCGATATGGCTTGCGAGATTTTCATGACGTACTTGTTGGATCTTTGGAACCCTCAAACACTATGGCTCATAATTTTTTTAGGTGTTATATTCTATATATCTTGTCTGGATCACATAGCCCTGCTCTCTATGGCTTACCTACCTGTTGTGAGGAATTAGCATGTTGCTTAATTATGGCCTCTATCTGGAGTCTCGGGGCACTAGATCCCCTTTCAGATTGGGCTTGGGTAGGATCCTGCGTCTCGTCCTGATCCTGCCTGCATCGTCTGCTAGTACGTGGTGGCATGACTTCTATAACATATCAAAATACTAGACATGTAATGAATACTTAACTCAAATGCACAATTCTAGACTTGTGTTTACAATCTAGTCCTTAATGGACTTACTTTTATCCTTACATGGACCATGCTCTGCTAGTTCTATTGAACTAACTAAATAACTTGGTATTTACTTTTTAGTTTCTTCTAGAGCTAAATTGCTCTGTCTTTTTCCCCATGGAGCTAACTGTTCTGATACCAAGGACTATGAAGTTATGTTTATGTGTACATTCTACGTTGGCCATGTAAACCATGGTTGGATATGTTTTTGGTTGTGATGTTCATATCCGTTTCAGTTTTCAAGAGAGTCTTAAGTAGGGTTACTCCTTACGTACGTTACGTAATTGTCAATATTCCGCTGTGTTATGTTTAAAGTGTTTCATAGCAAGTATAGTATGCTTATCAGGTAAAACAGAGTCAACAGGTATCGTTAGAGAGGTGAACGATGTTTGTTGGTATTAGAGCAGTTAGCTCCATGGGGAATAAGACAGAGCAAGTTCGCTCTAGAAGAAACTAAAACGTAAATAGCAAGTTACTGAGTTAGTTCGATTGATTTAGCAGAGCATGGTCCATGTAAGGATAAGAGTAAGTCCATTTAGGACTAGAATGTGAAACAAGTCTAGAATTGTGCATTTGAGTTAAGTATTCATTACATGTATAGTATGATGATATGTTATAAAAGTCATGCCACCACGTACTAGCAGACGATGCAGGCAGGATCAGGACGGGACGCAAGATCCTACCCAAGCCCAATCTTAGAGGGGATCTAGTGCCCCGAGAGTCCAGATAGGGGCCATAATTAAGCAGCATGCTAATTCCTCATAGCAGGTAGGTAAGCCATAGAGAGCAGGGCTAAGTGATCCAGACAAAACATATAGAATAGAAAGCCTAACAGAATTAGGAGTCGCAGTGTTTGATGGTTCCAATGATCCAACAAGTACGTCATGAAAATCTCGCAAGGCATATCGACACTACTAACCATTTAAAAATGTATTACAATCTACGTTGTGTAGGACACACTCAATAAAACCAACATTTACTCTACGATGTAGTGGGGTCCGCCCAGCCCTCCCATCGTCTTTGTTGTAGTGGGGCCCGCCCAACACTAACGACAATATTGTTGTCACGGATTACACTCAACGTCGACAACAGAAAATGACCTGTGTACACACGGTACTATATGTCTCAGTCATTTACTCATTCAAGTCTCAGAAAAACACATAGAAACATTTAAACATGTCTGCTTATCCTTTCTTTCGTAAAACTGAAGCTTACTCAGCTTGTTCATTAAAACTGGAAATCTTTAAATCATACTTGGTCGAAATAATAACATTTTCATAAATTTCGACAATGACGAACATATGCTCACATATAAATTTCATTAAGACATTTAGGCTCACAACGAGCACTTGAAATCATTTCTTAGAAAATATGAATACTCATAAACATGTGTTCAAAGGAAAACAATAAGCATTGAAACCATTTCGTTTTAGCAAAACCTTGCATTTTCATAGGCATAATACAAGCCTATAAGCCATTTTCGAGGTTCGTTTTGTCACTCACAGTGTTAGAACTAGAACCTTGGCCCGTACACTCGACCTATTTATGCGTTGCAACGCTATTGACATGATCCTTCAACGCTCAAAATCAGAAAGTTGGGTGTTGCAATGCTCTACATGGCATTGCAACAACATCACTTCGGGTCTACTTGCTTGGTAGGTCCTTCTACTTCCAATTGCTAATATTTTTAGCTCCAAAAAGCCTTGTTTCGATCCCGAGTGATCCAAATTGTCTCCAACTGTCATGTTTAAGCTCTTAACCTGAAATTCAATGATTAACACACATGAAAGCCCTGAAATTATAAAAAAACTAGAAATAATTCAGCCTAAGGATAACACATTTTGTGTGCTATCATTCAACTCGAAGGGTTCATAACTCAAGGTAAGGAGCAAGAAGTTTGCAAGCTCAATCGATCCATTTATGGGTTGAAACAAGCATTCAGATCTTGGAACATAAGATTTTATATTGCGATAAAGTCTTATGACTTTAACCAAAACGTTGATGAGCTTTGTGTTTGCAAGAGGATCATCAACGACAAAGTAGCTTTCTTAGTACCTTATGTGGATAATATCCTACTCATTAGGAATGATGTAGAATACCTAACTGAGATAAAGAAGTGGTTGGCGACCCAATTCCAAATGAAAGATTTGGGAGTGGCGTAGTTTGGTCTTGGGATTCAGATTTTCAGGGATCGCGAGAACAAAATGCTAGCTTTGTCTCAAGCATCTTATATGAACAAAATGTTGACCCGATATTCGATGTAGAATTCCAAGAGGGGCTTATTAACCTTTAGGCATGGTGTTCATCTGTCTAAGGAACAGTGTCCTAAGACACCTCAAGAAGTTGAGGATATGAGACATATTTTCTATGCCTCTGCAGTAGGTAGCTTAATGTATGTTTTGTTGTGCACGAGGCCAGACATTTGTTATGTAGTGGGAATAATCAGTAGGTACCAATCCAATCCCGGGTTAGACCACTGGACCACAATTAAAAATATCCTCAAGTATCTTAGGAGAACGAGGGATTATACGCTTGTGTATGGGACTAAGGATTTGATCCTTACTAGATACACTAATTCTGATTTTCTGACTGATAAGGATTCTAGAAAATCCACATCGGGATCAGTTTTCACCCTTAACGGGGTAGCTATAGTATGGCGAAGCATCAAGCAAGGATGCATCGCCAACTCCACAATAGAGGTTGAGTATGTTGTTGCTTGTGAAGCAGCTAAAGAGGCTGTTTGGCCAAGGAAATTCCTTACTGATTTAAAAGTTGTTCCAAATATGGAATTTTCCATCACCTTATACAGTGAAAACAGTGGTGCGGTAGCAAATTCAAAGGAACCTCGCAGCCATAAGCGAGCCAAACACATTGAGAGGAAGTATCACCTGATACGAGAAATAGTGCAACGAGGAGATGTGACAGTCACGAAGATCGTTTCGGAGCACAACATTGCTGATCTGTTTACAAAGACTCTCACGGTTCGAGGGTCATCTAGAAAGTCTAGGTCTACGAGACATGTAGATAGGTTAATCTAGGGCAAGTGGGTGATATGCAATGGGTATATGGATGCCCTAGTTTATTGTATTTGTATCTCTGTAACCACTGTTTTATATTGTGATGTACCCCCCTAGAGTTTTAGTTCAGTTGGAGTTTGTTGGGGTTTGTGCCCTAAAACTCGTACTTTATAATTTTGTTCTAATTTTTGTAATAAACTGTTGTTATTTCGATAAAGAGTTATTGTTCATTATTTACGATATTGCCCCTCGTTTTAACCCTAAATCCAATAAACTAAACATCCAAGACTGTAAAATGTCTCTTCAACTGAATTTAATGTACATATAAAGGATCTCGGTTCGAGATACAACCTAAAGGGTCTATAGTAAGGGGATATGGTTTGGGTACCTTACCCTGGTAATACTATGGATGTGGCCCACTTTGTATATAATACAAACACTGTGATCCTATCGTGTTTGTGTAGATGACATGTTAGTGGGGATAACCTATGTAATGAGATTACATAAGACCGGACCGCGAAATAGTAACCACTAGATGTAACTCCGTTGACTAGCTACGTTTTTATTTCACTAGGATGACCTAGACACCTTGATCTCAATCCTGAGGAGGTTACAAACTCCTGTTTGCAAGGGATTTTCCTTTGACTCTTATGTGTGAGAGTGGCTAGATTCGTCGACTCAATATGCCTATCTTCATGGGGACAAGACCGAGTGAGCAGTTGGGGACTTAACTTAACAAGATGGAATTCACTTCTTCCCGCCTACAAGGGTAAGTAGATGAATGTTCCGTTAAGTGGTGTCTCCGTGACTTGAACAAAGGGCTCGACCCTCTCATTGGCCCGAGAGAGATTTAGTTTTTGTTGGTAGGACCACAAACAAAATGTTCATTACAGGACAACTAGTACTTAAGGTACAAGATGTAACCCAGGGGTAAAACGATAATTTGACCCAGCTGGTCTTACGAACATTCGTGAAGGATTGACTTCCTGTTATTGGTCAATATCTGTGGACACATAAATATATCTGCAGTGAGAATAGTGCGACTGTTGGACTTTAGTGGAGTGTTCCTGCAACTAACGAATGTTGATTAAAAGGTTAATGAGATTAACTGAATAATCTGGTATTGTTGGAGCTTCTGATCTGTAGGTCCATTAGGTCCACCTTCTAGCTCGTAAAGGGTTCTTAGATCTTTTGAATTTGAAATGTTCAAATTCAATTGCGGAATAAACGTCAATGTATATAGATACATTATAATATAAAGTTTTAGAAATTTAGATTATAAATTAAATGTGAATATGATTCATATTAAATTATGTGAGAGAATTAAATTTTTGAAAGAGTTCAAATAATAATTTAAATGTGAATTAGATTCATATTTGGAAAACTATAGGTTAAAATTTAACATGCATAAGATGTACATTAAAACTATATGTTAAGGGATTATAATTAAATAATAAAATTTAACATATGATGTTTAATTAAGTAAATACGGAGTTAATTAAATGCATAAATTAAATATGATTTAATTAATGATTATTTATATAATATGATTTAATATGAATAAATTAATATTATTATTATTATTTAATTAATTAAAATGGGAAACGTGTGTGAGACACGTTTCACACTACCCTTCTATCTCTCCCACTCCCATCGATAAGTATGGGGGGAAGGGAGAGTTATGGTTAATCGATCATTTCTGATTGCTTGTGAAAAAAACTCTCTCTCTCAAGATCTCAATTTCCCTCCTCCTCACAAAAGAGATGGTTTCCTTCCCATCGAAGAATTGATCTTAGTTTCTCAGAGTCATAGAATCTTTTCCTATTGGTAGTGTTCTGTTGGAATAGAGAAGCATCTTGTTACTGTGTTGCTATGTAAAAAGGAGCAAGTAGTTGTTGCGTATTGAGAAAACTACAAAGGTAATACATACATTTTTTTCCTTTTAGTTTTAGAACATTTACAGCATGTGTTTACATATTTAATCCATGCCTAATTAGATTAGTTTATGTTCATTATTCTCTATTTTTACCAATATATTGGTATTTGAAGTAAACAAAAATAAACAAGCAAATCGATCTTTAATCACGTTTCCGCTGCTCAAGGGGATATGATTCCCATCATCATGATCAAGCCCCTCTGAAGGGATTGTCTGGTTTAGGCCAAACTTGCAGACGCATCATGGGCATCTCACAGTGTGAATCGATAGAAGAGACCGTGGGTCCCGTTTTCACAGGTCCCGCTCCCACTCACTATAAGTACTCTCTCCATTCACCTTGAATATTGACCCATACAAATACCATCCGAAGGGAGACGCTCCCATTTGCGCCACGAGGCTGAGTATGGATCTCAAGGTGTGAACTTCAGAGAGATTTGTTGATGGAAAAATTAAATGTATTTTATACACTATAATTCCTCCCACTCAACACTTTCGATTAACAAAATTGACCTAGATAAATCGACTATATTTACCAAAGTCTACAAATATAACTCTTATATTGGTTAAACCTAAGTCTATATTCAAATTATAAACTTAGGTCTATTTGAGTATATTTAATTAACTCTTAATTAAAGACACTCACGAAAATATAACCTATGAATCGCCGGACAAAATTCACTCTCAGTTCGGTTTCCAGGTAGGGGTGTTCTGCAAAGCGTCAGCTTATACCCAAGCTTTAGACAAAACCTTCCTTAGACAGAGTTACTAATTAGTCACCATTCATAACTCACATATGATTTCCTAATTCTAATCTTATTATAAATAGGAAACCTAAGTCTAATTAATTCAAGTTCTAAACCATTTAAAACTAATTAATTAACTTAGGCTACATGCATTTCTATGTTATTGTGTTTGATGATTCATCACATGAATAATAAACCATATAACATACATTCATCACATGAATAAATGCATGTCAATGCTTTTAATCTAAAAAATATAACACTTATATTAATTAAATTAAAACATACATTATATTATAACACTTATAATATAAACATGATGCATGAAATGCTTAACCTAAGGTGGGATTTTAAAACTATATGACATACATTATGCATATAATTAGATCATACAACACTTGCATAAAATAATAAAATAGCAAATTGGACCGGTTTTGGCACCCTAGGGACATTAATTAAATTATTCGACAACAATATAACAATTATATTAATATTAAATAATAAAATTAATTAATAAACTTATTTTCTAAATTAATAGATAAATAAAATAAATTAAAAACACTTTTTTCGGCCAATAACCACCAAAAACTACCCCATAAAGCCACTTATCGCGTGAAATCCTCGCTAAAACTGGCCACTACACGACAGTGTGTCCAGCGTTGCAACATTGTGCTGCCCAACGCCTACAGCGTTGAACCAGCGTGCCTGGTGATGCAACGTTGTGCCTGCAACACGCGTCCTTCTGCTTGGACGACGTTGCAACGTCAATGAATAACATTGCAACGTTGTCCTCTGCCCAGCAACACTGTTTGCTTAATTTTGCACGTTTCCGCTCTGTTTCTTCACAACAACTCTTGCGACAAATGACCCAAAATTATAGAGTTGATTTACATTGAAAAATGCCCAAAAACAAAAGGCCATTACATTGATCTTATTAACGAAAAAATGTAAGTCTAGTCTAAATGCAAAATCAAAAACATCAATTTTGCAAACCATTAACATTCATTACATGAAATTAATGCTACCCACCTTAATTTTAAGAAACAATTATAGAATACATAACGAAGAGAAACGTTAGGCTCGAATACCAATCGAAGGGAATGGATTTCCGGATGTGGAAGCGTTGTAAAACGTCGTTGATTCATTGTGTTTCTATTTTGTTAAAATTGTATGCATCAACATACATTTCTAGATTAAGCATGTTGTTTTGAGAAGAAAAACAGTAAGTAATGTGTTACGAACCTCTTGAAGAACACTTCTTCGCATTTTCTCCTCGATCACGATCTCTCGAAATCATACCACAAAATAAACAAGGAGACGCTTCCATAAGATCTTCTCGATTATTCTCTGGACATACAGGGAGAATTGTGGGATTCCCTTTGGATTTGGGGTGTAGAGAAGTTTAGAGAGAATTAAGAGAGTGAGCTTGAGAGAGTAGACACTATTTGGATTGTGTTCAAGAGTATAGCCTAAAGGGTCTATGGTATAAGAATAAGGATGGAAACCTTATTCTAGTAACACCATGGATGCGACCCACTTTGTAATTAGTACAAATGAGGTAATCCAACTCATTCATGTGGTTGACATGAGAGTGGGGGCATCCTAAATGAAGAATTCATAAAAGACCAGACTGTAAATTATTAGTCTAGCAAGTATAACGCCCTTAAAAGGATAAGACTGATAATTTTTAGATGGTCATTATTGACTCGACCTGAATCCTGAGCAAGTTAAGAACTCCTACTTATAGGGATTTGTCCTTAAACTAGTATGGGTAAGAGTGGCCTGTAGCCGACTCAATAAGCCTACCTTCTCAGGGACAGAACCTCGTAGGTAGCTGGAGACTTAACAATATAAGATGGAATTCACTCATTCCTACACTAAGGAATTAGATAGGTTGTTCCCTTATGAACTGAGTCCAGGTATTGAACAACGGGGCCCCGTCCTCTAAACTGACTAAAGAGGGTATGAGTCTTTTGTAGGACCATAGACTTGTTGTTCATTACAGGATTAGTAGTGCTTAAGGAACAAAAAGGTAATCACGGGGTTAAAATTGTTATTTCACCCAACCGTGATTATGAACATGCTGTGAAGGGTCGATTCATGGGTAATGATTATATCGATGAACGCAATATAATCTACAGTGAGGAGAGTGTAGCTACAAATCTATAGTGGAATTATTTGTAGTTAATGAATATTTATTAACTGGATCAAAGAATTTGATTAGTTAATATCACATCATTGGAGCTCATGAACTGTAGGTCCATTAGGTCCCTCCGTTCGCTCAACATGGTAATATTGAGAGTATACAGTTAGGAATGAAATTGAAGTGTTCAATTTCATGTATAAGGTGTTGTATCAGTTATATGTGATATAATTGATAAAATATATAGTTTTAGTGTGAATTAGATTCACATATAAACTATATAATAATGAGAGAATTAAAGGAAGGATAGGATGATATTTTCCATCCTATTTCCTTATAAATAGTTGCATGAGATGCAACTTGGAGATGTTTTTTTTTGGGAAATCGTAGAGAATTACATAGTTGTGTTGCTGGAAGAGTTCCATACACAACCACTCTCACAACCCCTACACCTTACCCTAAAGGAACACACATTCCTCCCTCACCTAGAGAACAACGGAGAAGATATAGTGGTGTCAACTTCATTCGTTTGGATTCGAGTCGGTAAGATCGTGATCGTGGGAGAAGGAACACGTGAAGAAAGAGTTATTCAAAGGTAATCTCTTGTTGTCCTATGTAGAATTATATGCTTAATCGTAGTTGTTTGATCCTTGTTTCAATATGTGAGAAAAATTAAGAACACGCGATTCACCATCGCTTCCGTTGCGGGATTCGATCCCTTCAATTTGTATCAGAGCCCAATTGTGTTCTTGATCTTGTTATGAATTTATCAAGATCATAGGTGGGATTAACTGTTTTCAAATTAGATGTTTTCAATTTTTGCACTTAGATTTACATTTTTTCATTGAATCGTTCAATGTAAGGGCCCGGTGTTTTGGGCAATTTTAATTGTAAATCGAGTCTGTAAGTCAGTGTCGATCGAGGCAAAGCGGTTGTTGAGAAAAACGAAGCGAAAACGAAGCAGATTGGTGGAGGAAAGCTTGTTGTCTGCGTGCAGCGTTTCAACGTTGTTCATTGGCGTTGCAATGCCACGTTTGCGGGAGGAGGCGCACATCAGAGGTAGCGTTACAGTTTCAACCCATGGAAAAACGTTTGTTTATTTATATATATTAAATATAAAATCGTTTTATATTTAATTATATTTATTTTATTTAATTTTTATTAATATAATTAGATTATATTAATTAAAATTAATTTTTAGGGTGCCAAAATTGGTCTAATTTTGCTATTTATATTAGGCAATTGTTGTATAATTATTGCCATGCATAATGTATGCTTTTATTTTAGATATCCCACCTTAGGTTAAGCATTTCCATGCATCATTTATAATATAAAGTGTTACATTACATACTTTGCATGAATAATAATATAAAGTGTTATATTAATTTATGGACAGCATTGACATGCATTATAATTCATGAGATGATTATGCTATGTATGTTTATTATTCATGAGAAGAATGATCAAGCACTATGACATAGTATGCATGTCACCTAAGGTTAATTATGAAAGTGTATACATTAAGTAAGCGAAAGCAATTTTGGATCTTGAACACTCTAAGTTGGTCAATTTTGTAAAATAAAATGCATTCTCAAAATTGGAAAAACAGAGGGATAGAAAACTCAACTTTGGAGATCAAATTCTCTTCATTCGGTTGATGATTTTCAACACGAACACTTCGTGGACAACCGTGAGAGTCTTCCCTACTATCCTCAGGCCATGGAACGGATTGTGGGATCCTAGGTTGAGAGAATTTGGAAGAAAATACCTCGAAGGTCACTAATTCTGGAATTTAGAATTTTCTACAAAATTCTCTCAAATTACCTCAAATCACCATTATATAAAGCTTCAACAAGTTTCTTGATGAGGATGGTTTGAGACGGAGGTGGCTAATTTTGGTGAATTTTGAAAATAAGGAGGATTGGGCAAGTTGGCAACTTGGTTTTCATGAAAATCATGAAAATCCCTCATTTTACAATTAATTTTAATTCTAAAATCAATATTAAATAGATTTTTAATTAAAATTAATATAATTAATTAAATAATTCAAAATTAATTTAATTAATTAATTTTTAATTTAATTTAATATCAAATATTAAATTAAATAAATAGTTCTATCCCGATAGATTTTCCAAACATGAATCATTATTCATGCTATAAACCGATCCAATATTTAAATCATATTTAAATATATACACCTCCTATTAATCATAGTTTAATTCATAATTAAGCCATGATTCGTTAAATATATAACATATAATTAACGCTTTCTTCCAAACTCGAATTTGAACAATTCAAATTCTTTTCTCTCAAAATGTTACAAGGCTAAGTCCGAGCTAGTAAGGGGGACCTAATGAACCTACAGATCATGAGCTCCAACGATACAAGATTAGCCAGCTAAACTCTTTAGCCTAGCTAATCAACATTCGTTAACCACCGGGACACTCCACTAAAGTCCAGTGGTTGCACTCTCCTCACTGTAGATATACTTTTGTCCACTCGATATAACAATGATTAGTAAGTCGATCCTTCAGAGGTCGTTCGTGATTACAGCAGGGTCAAAATTACCGTTTTACCTATGCAATTACCTCTTGTTCCTTAAGTCCCACTGATCCTCTAATGAACAATTGGTTTGTTGTCCAACCAGCAAACCGAATCCCTCTCGGGCCAATGAGAGGGGTGGGCTCTTTGTTCAAGACCCGGAGTTACCACTTAATGAAACAACCTCTCTACTAATCCCTAAAGCAGGTAGGAGTGAATTCCATCTTGCAGAACTATGTTCCCAGCTATCTACCCGATTTTATCCCTCAAATTAGAGGCTTATTGAGTCGGCAATCTCGGGCCACTCTCACCCATGCAAATGTAAGGAATATCCGAATAAATAGGAGTTCATAGAACGCTCAGGATTAAGATCGAGTTACCTAGGTCATCGTATGAATATAGTTAGTTAAGATAGTAAACGGAGTTATAAACTCTAAGTGACTATTTCGCAGTCCAGTCTTATGCAAACTCATTGCATAGGATGTCCCCACTCACATGTCTCCACATGAATGATTTAGGATCACATCGTTTGTACTCTACAAAGTGGGTCACGTCCATAGTGTTCCCAGGATTAGGTACCCAACCCTATCCTTATACTATAGATTGTTTTGGCTATAACTTGCACTTGATCCACTTTTATGTCACACATAAAGTTCAAGTATTCATCCTATAGCCAAGGGTTCTTTATTGGATTAGGGTTACACAATACACAATTCACTTTATTAAATAACACCTTTACTGAATAAATTTGAATAACAACTTTATTGCGAAACAGAATATATTCAGTTTACAAAACCACGAGTTTTAGGACATAAAACCCAACAAACTCCCACTTGGACTAAAACATCTGTGGGGTAAAATATGTCGAGCAAGGAAAAACTGCCCTACTGTACAACCCGTGGTCCTAGACTCTCTAGGTG
Organism: Trichosanthes cucumerina; assembly: GCA_036507285.1. Taxonomy (NCBI): domain Eukaryota; kingdom Viridiplantae; phylum Streptophyta; class Magnoliopsida; order Cucurbitales; family Cucurbitaceae; genus Trichosanthes; species Trichosanthes cucumerina. The sequence continues at coordinate 82,519,878 of CM071835.1, read as the reverse complement.
TCCCTCAAGCACTTTAGCCGTGAGGGGCTTTGTAAACGAATCAACAATGTTGTGCTCCGAAGCGATCTACGTGACGATCACGTCTCCTCGTTTCATAATCTCCCTGATGAGATGATATTTGCGCTCTATGTGCTTTCCACGCTTATGGCTTCTAAGTTCTTTAGAATTTGCCACTGCATTACCATTATCACAATTAAGGGTGATAGGCAAATTCATATTTGGAACATCTTCCAAATCAATCAAGAACTTCCTAAGTCATACAGCCTTCTTCGCTGCTTCGCATGCTGCGACATATTCAGCCTCCATTGTGGAGTCAACAATACAACCTAGCTTTATACTTTTCCATATTATAGCTCCTCCGTTAAGAGTGAACACTGATCCCGATGTGGATTTCATCGAATCTACATCAGTCTAAAAATCAAAGTCAGTGTATCCTGCAAGGATCAAATCCTTTGCACCATAGACAAACATCGTTCTCCTAAGATACTTGAGAATGTTCTTAACGGCAGTCTAGTGATCATATCCTGGATTAGACTGATATCTGCTGACTATTCCCACTGCATAGCATATGTCGGGTCGAGTACATAGCATGGCATACATCAGACTATCGACAGCAGATGCATAGGGAATGCGCCTCATATCCTCAACTTCTTGAGGTGTCTTAGGACACTGTTCCATAGACAAATGAATTCCATGCCTTAAAGGTAATGAACCCTTCTTGGAATTCTGCATCTTATATCTAACAAACATCCTGTCAATATAAGATGCCTAAGACAGTGCTAGCGTTTTTTTCTTGCGATTCCGAATGATTTGGATTCAAAAAACAAACTGAGCCTCTCCCAAATCTTTCATTTGGAATTGGGTTGCTAGCCATTGCTTAACTTGGCCAGAACCCCCGCATCATTCTCAATGACCAAGATATAAATCTCACGTATAGAACTAAGAAAGCTACGATGGTATTGACTATCTTCTTGTAAACACAAGGCTCGTCAATATTTTGTTCAAAGCCATAAGATTTGATCGCAGTATCAAATCTTATATTCCAGGATCTAGAAGCTTGTTTCAATCCATAGATGGATCGTTTAAGCTTGCAAACATTTTGCTCTTGACCCTAAACTATGAACCCCTCTGGTTGATCCATATCGATACTCTCTTCAAGATTGCCATTCAGAAAGGTTGTCTTGACATTCATTTGCCAAATTTCACAGTCATAAAACGTGGCAATGGACAAGAGTATTCTAATGGACTTGAGCATGGCAACAGGAGAGAAGGTTTCTTCATAGTTCACCCCTTCCCTTTAAGTATAACCCTTTGCCACAAGTCGAGCCTTAAAGGTTTTCACCTTACCGACTTGATCTCGTTTCCTCTTGTAGATCCACTTGCAACCAATAGGTCTTTCACCATCTGGTTGATCTAAAAGTTTCCATACTGAATTGAAGTACATTGACTCTATTTCAAGGTCCATGGCTTTAATCAACCGGTCCCTAACTATATCATTCATTGCCTGTTTATAGGTTAATGGATCCTCAACGCCATCATCAGGTATGACGACTTGGGTTTCAGTCAAACCCATGTAACGGTCAGGTTGTCTAACATCCCTCCCACTACGTCGAGGCATTCTCAACACTTGAAAAGGACCAACTTGATCAACAACTTTTGTTGATTTATTTGTAGCTTCCCTGGAAATTTCACTTAAGACAATCCTGCTACGAGGCTGATGATCTCTCATGTGGTCTTCCTCTAAGAACATGGCATTTGTCGACACAAGCACCTTGTACTCGAGGATCATAAAATAGACCACCTTTCGTTTCTTTGGAGTATCCAACGAATAGGCATAATTTTGAACGATGTTCCAATTTCTTTGGATTGGACACTAACACATGTGTCGGACATCCTCAAATCCTGAAGTGACGTAAACTCCCTTTACCCCCTTTCCATAACTCATAGGGTGTTTCTAAAACACTCTTAGAGGGAACCATGTTCAAAATATATACAAATGAGCCTTCTCATTTGCATATCCAAAAAAACTAGGCTAGGCGGTGAGCATAGCTCATCATGGATCGAACCATGTCTAACAGAGTTCTATTTCTCCTCTCAGATACACCAATCTGCAGTGGTGTACCGGGCGCTGAGAGTTGGGATACGATTCCATGTTCTATCATATAGTCTTTGAATCTCAAATCCATCTACTCTCCACCTCGATCTGATCGAAGTGTTTTAATCATTTTACCTAATGTGTTCCAACTTCTGCCTTATACTCCTTAAACTTTTCAAGAGTTTCAGACTTATGATGCATTAGGTAAAGATAGTCATACCTAGAATAATCATCAATAAAATGGATGAAATATTCATACCCTCCTCGTGTTTTGACATTCATATGACCACAAAGATCCGAATGCACGAGTTCCAAGGGCTCTTTGGCTTATAACATTCTTCCGAAAAAGGTCTTTTAGTCATTTTTCCCACAAGACAGGACTCACATGGTGGTAAAGAGTTGTCCTCTAAGTGACTTAGGAGACCACTCTTGACCAATCTCCCAATCCTATTGAGATTAATGTGTCCTAGTCTCATGTGCCAAAGATAGGTATTAGGAGAAAGTTTCTTCCTTTTATTTTGAGTATCAGCGGTTTTAAACATCTCGGTGTTCAAAATAGCTTTTACTTCAGTTGGTCTTAACATGTATAAGTTGTTTTCATGTTTAGCAGAACATATTCGTACACCTCTTTTGCAAATGAACGCATCATTATGATCAAAAGATAATTTATACATATGTTGAAGCAAACAAGAGATAGATACAAGATTTCTTTTGATTCCTGGAACCAAAAGTACATTTTCTAATAAAACGAATCTATCTCTAAATAACAGTTTCACTGCACCCATTGCTTTGGCTGAGACAACCTCTCCCGTTCAAACCCTGAAAGTTATCTCCCCATCTGCAAGCTTCTGCCAGGAACTAGTTTCCTGAAAAGAAGAACAAACATGGTTAGTGGCTCCTAAATCTAATATCTAGGCGGAATCATCATGTTCCACTAAACATGTTTCAACAACAAGTAAATCATATTTACCTTATTTTTCCTTCTTAGCTTTCTTTTCTGCAAGGTACTTCGGACAATTCCTCTTCTAGTGTCGGTCAACACAACAATAGAAACACTTTCCTGTGGCCTTAGCCTTGCGTGTGGAAGTTTGTCCCATCCCTTTGTCCTTCTTCTTCTTCTTAATGCCCTTATTCTTGGTAAAGAAGGACCAGACTTGCCCCTGAGGATTACCCTTTTAGGAACTTCTTCGAAGTGACAACATTTGCCTCCTTCTCTTTTCCTTTTGATTTCATCAGAGATTCAAAAGTCTGAAGCTCATTGAGGAGGGTAGTCAGGTTATACTCTATTTTATTCATCACCCCATTGGTGCGGAATGGTAGGAAACTCTTCGGAAGAGATTCCATAATAAAGATTACCTGACTTTTCTCATCTATGACAGCCCCATTTACTTCAGCCACGTTGAAGTGGATCATCATGTCAAGGACATGTTCCCTAACAGAGGCTCCCTTCTTCATAGAGAGTTGTAAACGTATTTGAGAGCATCATAATGGACTGATGAGGACGGTTGTCCGAACATCTTCTGTAATGAACCCATGATCTCCTTAGCGGTGACCATGCTCTCATGTTTATTAGACAACACATCAGATATGCTGGCCAAGATATAGACTAGGGCCTTCTCGTTAGCCCTAATCCATTTGTCATAAGCATCCCGAAAATTTGGTTTGCTGTCGAGCTGGGAGGGGGAGGACATTCCTCCGTCAAGACGAACCTCAGATCATCAAGAACAAGAATCGTATTCAAGTTTGATTTCCAGGTTCCCTAATTGTCGCCGTTGAGTTTATTTAAGGCGAGTAACTGGATAAAAGAGTTCGACATGCTGAAAAAGAATGAATTTAAGAATTTAGCAGACGTAATGATGTACCCATAAACTCATTATTGTTTTTGCAATGATACTTCAGTGAGTCAGAGTAACCGCTACCGAGGGGCAATCAATCACTCCTTCACCGAACCAAGACATTCATAACTAAATGTTAATACTAGAATAACTCTTATTCTTATAACATTGTAGTTATCGCTACTTTGGTAAAAAATTTACTAACACTTAGCAATTCTTGTAAGTGTGACCTGCCATTTTGAGACCTCAGAGGTCGGCCCCAACAATGCTACTGATTTGGAGAGACAAAGCTGGGAATTGAGCTAAGAGACCCTATCCATTTCAGGAGTTTGAGTTGTTCCGAATCCCATGTTACATCCGTCTGAATGGATGGTGCTACTTCGTTTTCCCATTTACTATAATACTTTCTCCATTCACCTTGCTCTTGATTTATGCAAACACCATCCAAATGGGGACGTCCTATTGACATCACGAGGCCGAGCATAAATCTCCCGATGTGAATTTCGCGGAGAGCGTAAGAGACAATTGATATATCATATATACCTTTTCACTTCCACTAAGTATTTTAAACAGTTTTGGTATACTTTTACTTAGGCATATTCCGGCTAAAAAAATATGACCTAAGTCTACGAATATAATAATTATACTGGAATTACCTAAGTATATTAACCTTTTAATAAACCTAGGTCTATGAGTTTAATTTATTAAATTTTAATAAACGCCACTCACGAAAGATAATTTATAAACCTCTAGATTAAATTCACTCCCAGGTCAGTTCCCATGTAGGGGTGTTCCGTTTTCGTCAGCTTAAGTACCCCAACCTATCCAAACCCTTCCTTAGTCAGAGTCCCTCTTTAATCAAAGTTTATAAATTATTGGTTTCCTAATTCTAATCTTATTAGAAGTAGATAACCTTAGGTCTAATTAATTCCAGTTCTAAAACAATTTTAAAACTAATTAATTAACCTTAGGTTACATGCATTTCTATGTTATAAATTGGCTCATCATTCATCACATGAATTAACATACATTTATAACAAATCCATCACATGAAAAATGCATGGCAATTATATGTTTAATTTTTAATTAATATAACTCTTTTATTAATTATAATTAAAATATATAATATTTGTTTCATAAATTAATGCAACACTTATATTAATTCTTATGAAACCCAATAAACATGCATACAATATATTATAACACTTAAAACATACTTTCAATGCATGGAGCATGCTTCCTATGGTGGGATTTTAAAATCTATATGACATACTTTATGCACATACAATCCGGGATTTTAATTAAAACATACATTCACAATGCATAATTAATTAAACACACTAAAGTGGAGTTATTTTGGCATCTAATGCAAGCAAACTACTAAATTATTACAATAATAATCTAGAATTAACATCAAACCACTTCGAACACTTCGAATTTGGGTCGAACCGGCTTGCAAATGTGTGAACCGGACCTTTGAAAGGTTGAACCAGCCTGTAATAGGCTAAATCAGGCCTCCAATTGGTGAAACAGACCTCCAAAAAGGATAAATCGACCACGAAATAGTCAGAACCGGTCTAAAATCACCCAAACCGGACCAAAAACGAGCCGAACCGATCTAAAATTACTTGAACCGGTAAAAGTCAACTAGACCGGTCAAAGTCAACGTAAAAAAGTCAACTCTTTCTTCCTTCAAGTTGAATTCACTGACTAAAGCAATCAAATTACTGTAGCAGAAAATTAAAAAAATTACAGCAGCTACTTTGTTTCCAAATTTCTTGACCTTTCGAGTTTCTCTCGTCAAATTGAAAGTCTTCCTGAACTCCATTCGACCCGAAACTTTTACAGATTATTCTTCACACATCAATGCTCAAACACACTTCAGAAATTTTAAAATAAAGCACAAATTGATGCTCAATTTAAATGACAAATCCAGAAGAACACATTAAACGCCCAGAAAAAATAGATTTCAAAAAACACCCACCACAGAACAAAATAGATCAAATTGAGTGCTCAAAATTGCTCTGATACAAATTGAAAGTGTCTATATTAAGTAAGAGGAAGCAATTTTGGATCTTGAACACTCTAAGTTGATCAATTTTGTAAAATAAAACTCAACTTTGAAGATCAAATTCTCTTCACCCGGTGGATAATTTTCAACACGAACACTTCGTGGACAACCGTTAGAGTCTTCTGTATTATCCTCAGGCCTTGGAACGGATTGTGGATCTTAGGTTGAGAGAATTTGGAAGAAAATACCTCAAAAGCCACTAATTCGAGAATTTAGAATTTTCTACAAAATTCTCTCAGATTACCTCAAATCACCATTATATAAAGCTTCAACAAGCTTCTTTAGAGTGACAACACAAGGGTGATGAGGATAGTTTGAGATGGAGGTGGCTAATTTTGGTGAATTTTGAAAATGAGGAGGATTGGGAAGTTTTGCAACTTGATTTTCATGAAAATCATGAAAATCCCTCATTTTACAATTAATTTTAATTCTAAAATCAATATTAAAATGATTTTTAATTAAAATTAATATAATTAATTAAATAATTAAAAATTGGTTTAATTAATTAATTTTTATGTTAATTTAATATCAAATATTAAATTAAATAAATTATCCGATCCTGATCGATTTTTCAAACATGAATAATTATTCATGCTATAAACCGATCCAATATTTAAATAATATTTAAATATATCCACCTCCTATTAATCATAGTTTAATTAATAATTAAGCTATGATTCGTTAAATATATCACATATAATTAACGCTTTCTTCCAAACTCAAATTTAAACAATTCAAATTATTTTCTCTCCAAATGTTACAAGGTTATGTCCGAGCTAGTAAGGGGGACCTAATGGACCTACAGATCATGAACTCCAACGATACGAGATTAACTTAGCTAAACTCTTTAGCCTAGCTAATCAACATTCGTTAACCACCGCGACACTCCACTAAAGCCCAGTGGTTGCACTCTCCTCACTATAGATATATTTCTGTTCACTCGATATAACCATGATTAGTAAGTCGATCCTTCACAGGTCGTTCGTGATTACAGTTGGGTCAAAATTACAGTTTTACCTCTGTAATTACCTCTTGTTCCTTAAGTCCCACTTATCCTCTAATGAACAATTTGTTTGTGGTCCAACCAGCAAACCGAATCCCTCTCGAGCCAATGAGAGGGGTGGGCCCTTTGTTCAAGACCCGGAGTCAGCATTTAAGAGAACAACCTCTCTACTAATCTCAAAAACGGGTAGGAGTGAATTCCATCTTGCAGAACTATGTTCCCAGTTATCTACTCGATTTTATCCCTGAAATTGGAGGCTTATTGAGCAGACAATCTCGGGCCACTCTCACACATCCAAATCTAAAGATAATCCGAATAAATAAGAGTTCATAGAACGCTCAAGATTAAGATCGAGTTACCTAAGTCATCGTATGATAGTCAGTTAAGACAGTAATCGGAGTTATAAAGTCTAAGTGACTATTTCGCGGTTCAGTCTTATCTAAACTCATTGCATAGGGCGCCCCCACTCACATGTCTCCACATGAACGATTTAGGATCACATCCTTATACTATAGAGTGTTTTGGCTATAACTTGAACTTGATGCACTTTTATGTCACACATAAAGTTCAAGTATTCATCCTATAGCCAAGAGTTTTTTATTGGATTAGGGTTACACAATACACAATTCACTTTATTCAATAACACCTTTACTGAATAAACTTCAATAACAACTTTATTGCGAAATAGAATATACATTCAGTTTACAAAACAGCGAGTTGTAGGACATAAAACCCAACAAAATATTAGGATTAAAATGTTTAGAACTTGGAATTAATAGTCCTTAGGTTATCTAGTTCTAATTAGATTAGAATTAGAAACCAAGTAATTTATAAACAAAGATTAAAAGAGGAACTCTATCTAAGGAAGGTTGTGTCTAGGTAGGGGTATTTAAGCTGGCAGAAACGGAACACCCCTACCTGGAAACTGACTTGGGAGTGAATTTTAATTCGAGAGTTTATAAATTATAGTAGCGTCAGCGGGTTTATTAAAAAGGTTAATAAACTAAAAATCCTAGGCTTAATATAAATAGTTATATTGGCAAACTTAGGATAAAATCAATATAAGAGTGATATTGATTATCAATATAAGAGTGATATTGATTATCAATATAAAAGTTATATTGATAAGTTTAGGTAAACCATTAGCCGGGTTTCAGCCTAAGTAAATTTCCTATAGATTTAAAGTATCTAGTGGGAGTAAAAGTGTATATGATACATAATTTTCCACCTACGTATCTCTGGAAAGTTCACACCGTGAGACTCATACTTGGCCTAATGGCGCAAACGGGAGTGTCCCCCTTCGGATCGTGTTTGTATTAGTAAATATCAAGGTGAATGGAGAGGGTACTTATAGTGAGTGGGAGCAGGTTTAGTGAAAACAAAACCTATGGTCTCTTCTGTCGGTTTACACCGTAAGATCACTATGGTAAGCCTTCTAGTTTAGCCTGGACAAGACAATCCCTTCGGAAGGCTTGATCACAAGGGATCGAACACAGTAGACACCCGAAAGGGATAAAGATTTCCTTAGTCTGTTTTTCAACCTAGTCCTCCCTTCGGCGGTTTTTGTTGGATGGGGACTCTGGGGTCTAAAGACAGAGGGTTACACTCACAAGGTACATTAGAAGTGTATGTATCCTGACCGAATAACGGTAACTAAAGCCTATAAGAATGAGAGTTTTATTTTGGCATTAGGTTTTGGTCAAGAGAGTCTTGATGTAGAGGAGGAGTGTTTTTGATTACCCTTCGGTGTCATACATTCTAAACCTTTGGAGTATCATTGCAAATTATAAATGACCTAGGAATAATTTAATAATTAGCTAAAACATGATTGGATTAGACAATTATAGCAAGAAGCTTATACAAGTTTTTTTTGTAAATTTTCAGCAAAATGTCTAGCTCTATAATTTCCTTATTGGGTGCGGAAAAATTAACTTGAGAGAATATGATGACGTGGAAAAACAAACTTAACACCATATTGGTTGTGGATGATCTGAAGTTTGTGTTAACTGAGTAGTGTTCTCAGGTGTCGGGCTCGAATGCTTCACGAAATGTTTGTGATGCATATGATCGATGGATCAAAGCCAATGATAAGGCCAAGGTCTATATGCTGGCAAATATGTCTTACATATTACCCAAGAAGCACGAGGGCATGATGACCGCTAAGGAAATCATGGATTCAGTGCAGGGTATGTTTGGACAACAGTCTACACAGGCACGACACAATGCCCACAAGTATATATTCAACTCGAGGATGCTAGAGGGTTCATCTGTTTGGGATCATGTCCTTGATATGATGGTACACTTTAACATCGAAGAGTCGAATGGTGCTTCCATCGATGAATCGAGCCAGGTCAGCTTCATTCTGGAAACCCTTCCAGATAGTTTCCTACAGTTTAGAACTAATGTTGTTATGAATAAGCTTACTTTTAATCTTTCCTCCCTTCTTAATGAACTCAAGACCTTTAAATCTTTGATGAAAATTCAGGGATCGAAAGGTGAGGCAAATGTTGCCAGTAGGAGTTATCATAGAGGTTCGACCTCTAGATCAAAAACAGTGGCTTCATCTTCTTCTAACCTAAAAGGGAAGAAGAAGAACATGAAGAAGGTTGGTAAAGGGAAACAAGCTGACAAAGCTACCCCCCAGAAGGGCAAGAAGGTCAAAGAAGTTGCAGACAAAGGAAAGTGATTCCACTGCAATGAAGACGGGCATTGGAAATGGTACTGTCCGAAGTACATTGCAGAAAAGAAGAAGGAATGTAAATATGATTTACTTTGCCTAGAAGCTTGCTTAGTGGATAATGATAAAACTGCTTTGATACTTGATTCAGGCGAAACTAATCATGTTTGCTCTTCTGTTCAGGGAATTGATTCCTGGCAGCAGCTACAGAAAGGAGAAATAACGCTCCGGGTTGGCAATGGAGAAGTCGTCTCAGTTGTAGCAATAGCCTCGATGAACCTTAATTTTGGTAAGAAATATATGTTGTTAGATAATATATTTGTGATACCAGAGTTTACTAGAAACCTTATTTCAATTTCTTGCCTGATAGAATAATGTATTTCTGTTTCTTTTACTTTGAATAAAGTGTTTATTTTAAGGAAAGGTGTGGAAATATGTCCAGTTTCATTACAAAATGGGTTGTATGTTTTAAAGCATAATTCAATCAAAATAGTTTTAAACACTAAATTGTTTAAAACTGCAAACACACAAACTAAGAAACGTAAAATTTCTCCTAAAGAAAGTGCTCATCTTTGGCATCTTAGATTGGGTCACATTAACCTCAATAGGATTGAGAGATTGGTAAAGAATGGACTTCTAAATGACTTAGAAGAAAATACTTTACTTGTATGTGAATCCTCCCTAGAAGGCATAATGACTAAAAGACCTTTTAGTGGAAAAGGTTATAGAGCCAAAGAACCTCTTGAGCCTATACATTCAGACCTTTGTGGTCTGATGAGTGTTAAAGCGAGAGGAGGTTATGAATATTTCATCTCCTTTATAGATGATTATTCTAGGTTTTGGCATATTTACCTAATGCATCGTAAGTCTGAAGCTCTTGAAAGGTTCAAGGAATTCAAGTCTGAAGTTGAAAATCAATTAGGTAAAACAATTAAAACACTTCAATCAGATCGAGGTGGAGAGTACATTGATTTAAAATTCCAAAACTATATGATAGAACATGGAATTACATCAAAACTCTCAGCTCTCGGTACGCCACAATAAAACGGTGTATCGGAAAAGAGAAATAGAACTTTGTTGGACATTGTTCGATCAATGATGAGTCATGCTCATCTCCCTAATTCTTTTTGGGGTTACACAGTAGAGACGGCGGGATACATTTTGAACAATGTGCCATAAAAAAATGTTTCTGAAACACCTTTTGAACTTTGTAAATGACGTAAAGGAAGTTTATGTCATTACATATTTTGGAGTTGTCCAGCACACGTGCTTGTTACAAATCCAAAGAGGTTGGATTCACGCTCAAAATTATGCATGTTCGTAGGCTACCCAAAAGAAACAAGAGGTGGTTTATTCTATGATCCTAAGGAAGATAAGGTTTTTGTATCGACAAATGTCATTTTCTTATAGGAGGACCACATAAGGTACCACAAACCAAGAAGTAAAGTTGTGTAAAGTGAGTTAGACGGAACAATAGCAATGGTTGCTAATAAAACTAGTACATCAACAAAAGTTGTTGATACTAGCTTGTCTAGTCTAGAGAGTCCATCTCAAGAGTTGAGTATGGCTCGACCTAGTGGGAGGGTTATAACAGAACCTTACCGTTACATGGGTTTATCTGAAACCCAAGTTGTTATACCAGATAACGACTGTGAGGATCCATCGACATATAATCAAGCGATGATTGACAATGACAAAGACAAATGGGTCATAGCCATGGACCAAGAAATGGAGTCTATGTACTTCAATTCCGTTTGGGATCTTGTAGATAAACCTCATGGGGTAAAACCTATAGGTTGTAAGTAGATCTACAAGAGAAAGCGTGGTGTAGATGGAAAGGTGCAAACCTTTAAAGCTAGACTAGTAGCAAAGGGTTATGCCAAGGTTGAAGAGCTTGACTATGAGGATACCTTTTCACATGTTTTTATGGTAAAGTCTATTTGTATCCTACTTACCATTACCGCATATTATGAGGATGAGGTATGGCAAACGGATGTCAAGACAACTTTTTTGAATGGAAATCTTGACGAGAACATCTACATGGACAAACCCAAAGGGTTCATTGAACCAGGACAAGAGCAAAAGTTTTGCTAGCTTAAAAGGTCAATCTATGGACTAAAACAAGCCTCTAGGTCCTGGAATATATGATTTGATGAAGCAATCAAATCATTTGGCTTTGATCAGAGTGATAATGAACCTTGTGTCTACAAGAAAATCATCAATAGTTCTGTCGCATTCCTAGTTCTATATGTGGATGATATACTACACTTTGGGAAAGATGTAGGATATCTTACTAACATTAAGAATTGGCTAGCTACGCAATTCCAAATGAAAGATTTGGGTGAAGCGCAGTTTGTTCTTGGGATCCAGATTGTCCAGAACCGCAAGAAGAAAATACTAGTCTTGTCTCAGACATCTTACATCGACAAAGTGTTGTCGAGGTTTAAGATGCAAGACTCCAAAAAGGGTTTATTGCCTTTTAGATATGGAATTCATTTGTCTAAGGAACAATGTCCTAAGACACCTCAAGGAGTTGATGATATGAGACGGACTCCTTATGCATCAGCTATTGGGAGCCTGATGTACGCCATTTTGTGTACTAGGCCAGACATCTGTTTTGCAGTGGGAATGGTCAGTAGGTATCAATCAAATCAAAAACCTTAACACTGGACAATGGTTAAAAAAATTCTTAAGTATCTACGGAGAAAAAGAAACTACATGCTTGTGTATGGGGCTAAGGATTTGATCCTTACAGGATACACGAATTCTAACTTTCAGACTGAGAAAGATTCTCGAAAATCTACATTAGGGTCAGTATTTACTCTTAACGAAGGAGTTGTAGTATGGGGAAGCGTCAAGCAAAGAGGCATCGTTGATTCCACCATGGAGGCTGAATATGTAGCAGCTTGTGAGGAAGCAAACGAGGTCGTTTGGTTAAGGAAATTCATGTTAAATTTGGAAGTTGTTCCAAACATGAGTTTGCCCATCACGTTGTATTGTGATAACAGTGGTGTCGTGGCTCTTACGGGTAAAGTATTTGAGAGTCACCTATAAGGTCTAGGTTTACAAGCCTTCTCCAACATGGGCAAGTGAGAGTATATTGTACAAAGGGTTTAAATGCCCTAGTTTATTGTATTTACATTATTGTAATGTTTTAATACTCCACAAGCTTTAGGTCAAGTGGGAGATTGTTTGGATTTGTGCCTTAAACTTATGTAATTTTGATCAAGTTTTTTGTTTTCATAAAATTATATTCTTGCTCTATAAATCAAGTAAACTAAGCTTCAAGGTTATAATGTATCTTGAACATCAGTGTAGTAGACATTATTTGGGTTGTGTTCAAGTGTATTGTCTAAAGGGTCTATGGTATAAGAATAAGGTTGGACACCTTATCCTTGTAACACCATGGATGCAACCCACTTTGTAATTAGTACAAATGAGGTAATCCAACTCATTCACGTGGTTGACATGCGAGTGGGGGCATCCTGTATAAAGAGTTCATACAAGTCCAGACTGCAAATTATTAGTCTAGCTAGTATAACTCCGTTAACATGATAAGACTGATAATTTGTAGATGGTCATTAGTGACTCGACCTAAATCATGGGCAAGTTAAGAACTCCTGCTTATAGGGCTTTGTCCTTAGACTAGTATGGGTGAGAGTGGCCCTTAGTCGACTCAATAAGCCTACATTTTCAGGGACAGAACCTCATAGGTAGTTGGGGACTTAACTATGCAAGATGGAATTCACTCATTCCTACACTACGGAATTAGATAAGTTGTTCCCTTAAGAACTGAGTCCAGGTCTTGAACAACGGGGCCCTTCCCTCTGAACTGACTAAAGAGGGCATGAGTCTATGGTAGGACCATAGACTTGTTTTCATTAGAGGATCAGTAGTGCTTAAGGAACAAAGAGCTAATCACATGGGTAAGACGGTAATTTTATCGAGTCGTGATTATGAACAACCAATGAAGGGTCGACTCATGTGTAATGATTATATCGATGGATACAATATAATCTACAGTGAGGAGAGTGCAGCTACAAATCTATAGTGGAGTGATTTGTAGTTAATGAATATTGATTAACTGGATCAAAGAGTTTGATCAGTTAATCTCACTGAAGGGAATGAGAATCCCGCGCAGCGGAAGACGATTGAATCGTCGAGGTATCACTATGCAACTTGTGTTTATTAAAATTGATCTAACACTTAGATCTAGGCTAAACATGCTTAAAGAAGAAGAAATTTACAGCAAGTAGAGGTTTTACTAACTTGTTGTAGGCAAATTCAACAATTTCTTCCTCGGATCACGAACTCTTCGTGCTACTCGATCTCAACGGAATCTTCCCACAAATCGATCTCGAACACCACCAAATGATCTTCTCGGTTGTTCTCTTTTGGAGAAAAGATGTTGGTGGGAACTTGTTTTGTGTTTTGGTGAGGGAGGAGAAAATGAGAGAGTAGAGAGAATTCTCTTTTCTTCTCTTTGGTGAAAAACAAAAAAATGAGAAGAGAGCTTACCAAACCTTCTTGCAAAGGATTTAAATAGTGGAATGAGGGAGTTAATATCTCCACATTATTACTACTTTACCACAACGATAGGTTATGCAAATCTCATTTGCATAACCATATAATATAAGATACCTCATATCTCATATTGCAAATATCATTTGCAATAATTGTGGATTAATTAAATTGAATCACATCCAATTTAATTTCTCTAAATCAAATTCTCCAATTAGCCCTAATTCAACAATTAGACTAACCTATAGTTTATTATGAATCTCATTCACATTAAACTATATATTATATCATTCATATCTCATGTAAATGACATAAATGCCCTTAAAGTGAAATTAAACACTTCAATTTCATACCAAAACATTGACCATTCTTTTAACCCAGGTGGAGCCAATCGAGGGACCTAATGAACCTACAGTGACGGACTCCAATGATCCGAGATTAACCTGTCAAACTCTTTGACCCGGTTAACCAACATTCATTACCTACGGTAACACTCCACTATAGCCCGTAGCTGCACTCCTGTCAGTGTAGAATATTACGTGTCCACTGATATAACCAATTCTCATGAGTCGACCCTTCACAGGTTGTTCGTAGACACGGTTGGGTCAAATTGTCGTTTTACCCCTGTGTCTACCTCTTGTTCCTTAAGTCCCCACTGCTCCTCTAATGAACAACATATTGTGATGGTCCAACCATACACAACACCCTTCTCGGGCCAGTTAGAAGGTGGGCGCCCGTTGTCCAAGCCCTGGAGACAGCACTCAAGGAAACAACCCCTCTAGTTTCCCTAAAGGCGGGAACGAGTGAATTCCATCTCGCGTAGTTAAGTTCCCAGCTCCCTACTTGGTTCTCGTCACGAGAAGATAGGAATATTGGGCGAGTAAATCGTGACCACCCTCACCCGCACTAGTCAAAGGACGGACCTCCATGAGGCGGAGTCCGTAACACGTTCGGGATTCGGTCGAGTCACTAATGGTCATCTACGAAGTTATTAGTCCTTACTGTCAACGGTGTTACATCAGTAGGTCTAATAAATCACGGTCCAGTCTTGTACAATCTCATTGCACAGGATGCCCCACTCGCATGTCAACCACATGAACGAGTCAGATCACCTCGTTTGTATCTAATACAAAGTGGGCCGCATTCACATTGTATCCAGGATTAGGTCTCCAACCCTATCCATATACTGTAGACCATTCGGGTCATTAACTCAAACGTGATCCTCCCCGTGTGTCCACTAAACACCATTCAAGTTCTAGTTCTCACATAAATTCAATGACCCTCGAGCTTAGTTTATTGGAAAAGTTTATAAATATTGCGAGACACAAAGTGATGAAATGAATAACTCTTATTAATTTCAAACAATATGTTACAAACACGAGATTAGGACAAAAATCCCAACAAACTCCCACTTGGACTAAGCTAGTGGAGAAAATACATTTCAGAAATGTACATAAATTACAATGAAGTAATACAATAAACTAGGGCATTGAATACCTGTTTACACATCTCCCACTTGCCCTAGTCAGGAAGCTCTCGAAGACCTAGACTCTCTAGATGACCCTCAAGCAAGTTAGCCGTGAGGGGCTTTGTAAATGGATCAGCTACGTTGTGCTCCGACGCTATTTGCGTGACCGTCACGTCTCCGCGGTGCACAATCTCCCGTATCAAATGATACTTGCGCACAATGTGTTTGCCTCTCTTATGGCTCTGAGGCTCACGTGAGTTGGCTACTGCACCACTGTTATCACATAACAGTGTGATCGACAAGTTCATGTTTGGAACAACTACCAAATATGTCATGAACTTCCTAAGCCAAACAGCTTCCTTTGCAGCTTCACAAGCCGCAACATACTCCGCTTCCATAGTGGAATCAGTGATGCATCCCTGCTTGATGCTTCGCCATACAACAGGTCCTCCATTCAGAATGAAGGTTAACCTCGAAGTAGATTTCCTAGAATCCTTATCGGTCTGAAAATCAGAATCCGTGTATCCCGTAAGGATCAAATCCCCACTACCATACACTAAGTTGTAGTTCCTCGTTCTCATAAGATACATGAGGTTTTCCTTTACGGCTATCCAATGATCTAATCCTGGATTGGACTGATATTTACTGACAATTCCTACTGCGTAACAGATGTCGGGCCTAGTACACAGCATGGCATACATCAGGCTCCCTACAGCTGAAGCATATGGAATTCGTCTCATATCCTCAACATCTTGAGGAGTCTTATGACACTGATAGTTAAACAAGTGAACCCCATGCCTGAAAGGCAGCAAGCCCTTGTTGGAGTTCTGCATCTTATATTTAGACAACATCTTGTCAATATAAGGCGCCTGAGAAAGGGCTAGCGTTCTGTTCTTCCATTCCGGACAATCTGGATACCTAGAACATACTTAGCTTCTCCCAAATCTTTTTCATTTGGAATTGCGAAGCTAGCAACTTTTTAACGTCAGTAAGAAAATCTACCTCATTCCCAATGAGAAGAATATCGTCCACGTACAACACCAAAAATGCGACAGTTTTGTCAACGATTTTCTTGTAGACACAAGGCTCGTCGACATTTTGATCAAAGCCATAAGATTTGATCGCCTCATCAAACCTTATATTCCAAGACCTCGAAGCCTGTTTTACTCCATAAATGGACCTATGAAGCTGGCAAACCATTTGCTCTTGGCCTTTGGGAACGAACCCTTTGGGCTGGTTTATGTAGATGGTCTCATCAAGTTTGCCATTCAGAAAAGCTGTCTTGACGTCCATCTGCCATACCTCGTAGTCATAATACGCGGCAATGGCCAAAAGGATCCTGATCGACTTTACCATGGCAACAGGTGAAAAGGTCTCCTCATAGTCAACCCCTTCAACCTGGGTAAAACCCTTTGCCACTAGTCGGGCTTTGAAGGTCTGTAGCTTCCCATCTACGCCACGTTTACGTTTATAGATCCATTTTCAACCAATAGGTTTTACCCCATCCGGTTGATCCACAAGCTCCCATACAGAATTGAAGTACATAGACTCCATTTCCTTGTCCATAGCTTTAATCCACTCGTCTTTGTCAACATCAACCATTGCCTGATTATAGGTCAATGGATCCTCATGATCATCATCGGGAGCGACAAGCGAGGTTTCATTTAAACCCATGTAGCGATCGGTGTCTCTCACGACCCTCCACACTACGTCGAGGCATTCCCAACTCTTGGGAACGGATTTGACTAGACGTGCTAGGATCAACAACACTTGTTGACGTACTAGCCCCATCAACAACTCTTGCTGATGTTCTGTCCATTTCATTTAATACAATTTTACTCCTTGGTAAATGATCCCTGACGTGGTCTTCCTCTAGAAAAGTGGCATTTGTCGACACAAGCATCCTATTTTCCCTAAGATCGTAAAATAGACCACCTCTTGTCTCTTTGGGGTAACCTACGAATAGGCACAATTTTGAACGGGGTTCCAACTTTTTAGGGTTTGATACCAACACATGGGTCGGGCATCCCCAAATCTTGAAGTGATGTAAACTGCCTTTACATCCACTCCAGAGCTCGAAAGGTGTTTCACAAACACTCTTCGACGGAACGTTGTTCAAAATATAAACCGCAATCTCCACTGCGTACCCCCAAAAGGAATCAGGGAGACGAGCATAGCTCATCATCGACCGAACCATGTCCAACAAGGTTCTGTTTCTCCTCTCCGATACACCATTCTGCTGTGGCATACCAGGCGCTGAGAGTTGGGACGTCATTCCGTGTTCTATCATATAGTCCTCGAATTCAGTGTCCATGTACTCTCCCACCTCGATCTGATCGAAGTGTTTTAAGCGATTTACCTAAGAGGTTCTCAACCTCAGTCTTGTACTCTTTGAACTTTTCAAGAGTTTCAGACTTCTTATGCATTAGGTAAATATACCCATATATCGGAGTAATCGCTTCATGAAAGACACGAAATACTCATAACCGCCCCGAGCTTTAACATTCATCGGACCACAGAGGTCAGAATGTACTAACTCAAGAGGCCCTTTGGCTCTATATCCTTTTCCGCTAAAAGGACGTTTGGTCATTTTGCCCTCAAGGCATGACTCACACACCGGCAAAGAGTTTTCTTCCAACTCGTTTAGAAGTCCACTCTTCACTAGTTTCTCAATCCTATTGAGATTAATGTGGCCTAACCGAAGATGCCAAAGATGGGCATTTTCTTTTGGAGAAACTTTTGCTTTCTTAGTTCGTGTTTCTGTAGTTTTAAACAATTCAGTATTCAAAACACTTTTGACCGAATTAGGTTTCAAAACATACAGATTATTTTTAAGTGAAGCTGAACAAATAACATTCCCTTTGAAAGAAATAAACGCTTTATTAAATTCAAAAGAAACCGAAATACAATGTTCAATTAAGTAGGAAATGGAAACAAGGTTTCTAGTAAACCCTTGAACTATGTACAAATTGTCAAACAATAAGTACTTCCCACCAAAATGTAGCTTCACCGTGTCGAGCGCTGCAGCAGAGATAACCTCCCCGGATCTAACCCGTAGAGTCACCTCACCCTCTCGCAGTGGCTGCCAGGAATCAATCCCCTGAAAAGAAGAATAAACGTGGTTAGTGGCGCCCGAATCCAATGTCCAGGCAGAGTCACTACTCTCCACTAAACATGTTTCAGTCACAAGTAAATCACATTTACCTTGATTCTTCCTCTTGGCCAGGAATTTGAGACAGTTTATCTTCCAATGACCGCCCCCTTGTGGGCGGCAACACGGTTAGTTTTACCCCTCTTCATCCTCTTCTTCCCTTTCGGGCGTGAATGAGCAACAGGTTTCGTCCCAGAGGTCGAACCCCTGTGATAAGACCTGTAGGCAACATTTGCCTCGGATTCCTTGACCATGTTAAAGGAGTGGAAATTCTGGAGCTCATTGACGAGGGTAGTCAGAGTGTAGCTAATTTTGTTCATAACAGCATTGCTACGAAACTGAAGGAAACTCTTCGAAAGAGTCTCCAAAATAAAACTGACCTAGCTCGACTCGTCGATCGAAGCCCCGTTCATCTCGGTCAGATGAAAGTGGGTCATCATGTCTAGAACGTGTTCACGGACAGACGACCCCTCCTTCATCCGTGTGTTGAAAACGTATTTGAGCGAGTCATGCCAGACCTGAAAGGACTGCTGTCCAAACATTTCCTACAAGGACGCCATGATCTCCTTAGCGGAAACCATCAGCTCATGCTTCTTTGCCAAGACATCAGACATGCTGGAAATTATGTAGACCTTGGCCTTTTCATTGGCTCTGATCCAGCGATCGTACGCATCGCGAACACTTCGCGACGCGGTCGAGCCCGGCATCTGAGGACACTCCTCAGATAGCACGAACTTTATGTCGTCTTGTACCAAAATTGTATTAATGTTGTTTTTCCAACTCTAGTAATTATCTCCCACTAACTTATCTGAAGCGAGTAATGCTATTATTGCGCTAGACATTTTTAGATGAAAAATAAGAAAAACTTTGTATTAGTCTCGCAAAAAACTTTTGAAATCCAATGAAGTTTTAGCAAAATTGTTTCATGATCCCTAGGTCATTCAAAATTTTGCAATGATACCCTAAAGGTTTAGAATGATCGCCACCGAAGGGTGAATTGAACATTCCTCCTCTAGGACGAGACTTTTTCGATCAGACCCTAATCCCAGAATAACTCTTATTCCATTAGGCTTCCAATTACCATTGTTCGGTCGAATTCATTAACACTTAACGAATTCTTTGAGTGTCACCCTCAATCTTTAAGTTTTCAAGTATTTGTCCAAACAATAACCACCGAAGGGTGAACCAAGAAGGAAAACCAACCAGGAAACCGTATCCCTTTCGGGAATTCACGGTGTTCCGACTCCCATGATCAAGCCCTCCGAAGGGATTGTCTGGTCCAGGCCAAACTAGCAGGCAGATCATAGGCGTCTCACGTTGTGAATTGAAAGAAGAGACCGTGGGTCTCGTTTTCACAAGTTCCGCTCCCACTCACTATAAGTACTCTCTCCATCGACGATGATATTGACCTATACAAGTGCCACCCGAAGGGCGACGCTCCCATTTGCGCCACAAGGCCGAGTATAGATCTCACGGTGCGGACTTAAAGGAGATTTGTGGTTGGAATTTCAAATGTATCTCATACACTATATTTCCTCCCACTCAGCACTTTAATTTTTATTAGGGATTGACCTAGATAAACCGGCTAAAATTTACCTAAGTCTACCAATATACCCCTTATATGGTATTAACCTAAGTTTATAATCACATTATTAACTTAGGTCTATGTGAGTAAATTAATTAACACTTAATTAACGACACTCACGAGAATATAACCTAAGAATCTCCAGACCGAATTCACTCCCATGTCGGTTTCCAGGTAGGGGTGTTCCGCAAGCATCAACTTAAATACCCCAGCCTTAGACAAAACCTTCCTTACACAGAGTTACTTATCAGTCTCCATTCAATGGTTATATTTGATTTCCTAAATTTCTAATCTTATTAGAAAATTATAAAACCTAAGTCTAATTATTCAAGTTCTAAACACTTTAAAACTAATAATTAACTTAGGTTGCATGCATTTCTATGTTATAGTTCTTGATCATCCATCACATGAATAATACTATACTATAACATATATTCATCACATGAATTAAATGCATGAGCATGCTTTTAATTTAAAATATAACACTTACATTTAAATAAATTAAAACAGGCATACATTATATTATAACTCTTATAATATAATCCTATCATGCATATTATATATTATAACTCTTATAATATAAATATGATGCATGAAAGGTTTAACCTAAGGTGGGATTTTAAATCTATATGACATACATTATGCACATAGAAATTAATTAAAATATACATCTCATGCATAAAATAATTAAATAGCAAAAATGGACCGGTTTTTGGCACCTAGGGGCAATTATTTAATTAAATAACATTAATATAACATTTATATTAATATTATTTAATAAAATAATTAAAATAATTAAATAATTATATTTTATAAATAATAAAATTAATAAAAACACGTAATAACCGCCCACTAAAGTGAAGTGCACGTCCCACTCTCGCTAAATCGCCGCGAATCGCGCTCCTCGCGCTGCGTTGTAACGCGTGTGCGCTGTTCCAACGCTGTAAGCGCGTTGCTGTAATTTGCCGCGCCTCGGCGTCGAGCCACGTTCTCAACACCAGTGGCGTTGCAACGCTGCTCTACAACAAAGCCTCCGCCCGCGAGAACATCGTTGAGATGCCGTTGGACAGCGTCTCAACGCCATCGACAGAACAACAAACACTTTGCTTTTCTTCCATCGATTTCCGCCTGTTTCCGCTCCGATTTCTTCACAGCAACTCTTGCTACGAACGACCCGGACTTACAGACTCGATTTACAAAAAAATGCCCAAAAACAACGGGCCCTTACATTGATCTCATCAACATTATTGTAAATCTAAACTAGTGCCAAACATCGTAAACATCCATAATGCAAACCAAGCAATCATCTCATGAAATTATGGCAAAATACCGACCTAATTTTAACAAAACAGTGCATAAATGAAGAACCATCGAGATGGCTCTAATACGAATTGAAGGGAATGAGAATCTCGCGCAGCGGAAGACGATTGAATCGTCGAGATATCACTATGCAACTTGTATTTATTAAAATTGATCTAACACTTAGATCTAGACTAAACATGCTTAAGGAATAAGAAATTTACAACAAGTAGAGGTTTTACTTACTTGTTGTAGACAAATTCAGCAATTTCTTCCTCGAATCACGAACTCTTCGTGCTACTCGATCTCAACGGAATCTTCCCACAAATTGATCTCGAACACCACCAAATGATCTTCTCGGTTATTCTCTTTTGGAGAAGGGATGTTTGGGGGAACTTGTTTTGTGTTTTGGTGAGGGAGGAGAAAATGAAAGAGTAGAGAGAATTCTCTTTTCTTCTCTTTGGTGAAAAACAAAAAAATGAGAAAAGAGCTTACCAAAACCTTCTTGCAAAGGATTTAAATAGTGGAATGAGGGAGTTAATATCTCCACATTATTACCACATTACCACAACCATAGGTTATGCAAATCTCATTTGCATAACCACATAATATAAGATATCTCATATCTCATATTGCAAATCTCATTTGCAATAATTGTGGATTAATTAAATTGAATCACATCCAATTTAATTTCTCTCAATCAAATTATCCAATTAGCCCTAATTCAACAATTAGACTAACCTATAGTTTATTATGAATCTCATTCACATTAAACTATATATTATATCATTCATAACTCATATAAATGACATAAATGCCCTTAAAGTGAAATTGAACACTTCAATTTCATACAAAAATATTAACCCTTCTTTTAACCCGGGTAGAGCCAACCAGAGGGACCTAATGGACCCTCTGATGGCGGGCTCCAATGATCCGAGACTGTCAAACTCTTTGGTTAACCAACATTCATTAGCTACGGTAACACTCCACTATAGCAGTGACGGGCTCCAATGATCCGAGATTAACCTGTCAAACTCTTTGATCCAGTTAACCAACATTCATTAGCTACGGTAACACTCCACTATAGCCCGTAGCTGCACTCCCGTCAGTGAAGAATATTACGTGTCCACTGATATAACCAATTCCCATGAGTCGACCCTTCACAGGTTGTTCGTAGACACGGCTGGGTCAAATTTCCGTTTTAACCCTGTGTCTACCTCTTGTTCCTTAAGTCCCCACTGCTCCTCTCATGAACAACATATTGTGATGGTCCAACCATACACAACACCCTTCTCGGGCCAGTGAGAAGGTGGGCGCCCGTTGTCCAAGCCCTGGAGACAGCACTCAAGGGAACAACCCTTCTAGTTTCCCTAAAGGCGGGAACGAGTGAATTCCATCTCGCGTAGTTAAGTTCCCAACTCCCTACTTGGTTCTGTCCCTGAGAAGATAGGCATATTGGACGAGTAACTGTGACCACCCTCACCCGTACTAGTCAAAGAAAGTCCGTAACACGCTCAGGATTCAGGTCGAGTCACTAATGGTCATCTACGAAGTTATTAGTCCTTACTGTCAACGGTGTTACATTAGTAGGTCTAATAAATCACGGTCCGGTCTTGTACAAACTCATTGCACAGGATGCCCCCACTCGCATGTCAACCACATGAACGAGTCAGATCACCTCGTTTGTATCTAATACAAAGTGGGCCGCATTCACAGTGTATCTAGGATTAGGTCTCCAACCCTATCCATATACTGTAGACTGTTCGGGTCATTAACTCGAACGTGATCCTCCCTGTGTGTCCATTACACACCGTTCAAGTTCTAGTTCTCTCATAAATTCAATGACCCTGGAGCTTAGTTTATTGGAAAAGTTTATAAATATTGCGAGACACAAAGTGATGAAATGAATAACTCTTATTAATTTCAAACGATATGTTACAAACACGAGATTAGGACAAAAATCCCAACAATCACATCATTGAAGCTCATGAACTGTAGGTCCATTAGGTTCCTCCGTTGGCCCAACATGGTAATATTGAGGGTATAAGGTTAGGAATGAAATTGAAGTGTTCAATTTCATATATAAGGTGTTGTATCAATTATATGTGATATAATTGATATAATATATAGTAATTAGATTCACATATAAACTATATACTAATGAGAGAATGAAAGAAAGGATAGGATGGTAATTTCCATCCTATTTCCTTATGAATAGTTGCATGAGATGCAACTTGGAGATGTTTTTTTCTGGGAAACCCTAGAGAATTACATAGTTGTGTTGTTGGAAGAGTTCCATACACAACCTCTCTCACAACACCTACACGTTACCCTAAAAAAACCAACATTCCTCCCTCACCTAGAGAACAACAGAGAAGATCAAGTGGTGTCAACTTCATTCATTCGGATTCGAGTCGCTAAGATCGTGATCGTGGGAGAAGGAACACGTGAAGAAAAAGTTCTTCAAAAGTAATCTCTTGCTGCCCTATGTAGAATTGTATGCTTAATCGTAATTGTTTGATCTTGGTTGAAATATGTGAGACAAAATTAAGAACACCCGATTCACAATCGCTTCCACTGCGGGATTCGATCCCTTCATGATGTTATTAGTCCTATACTCTTAACGGTGTTACACTAGTAGGTCTAATAATTCACGGTCCAGTCTTCTGCAACCACATGAATGAGCTGGATCACCTCGTTTGTATCTAATACAAAGCGGGTCACATCCACTTTGTCACCAGGATGAGGTTTCCAACCCTATCTCTATACTGTAGACCGTTCGAGTCATTAACTCGAACGTGATCCTCCCCGTGTGTCAACTACACACTGTTCAATTTTTAGTTCTCTCATATAATATGAACCTAGAGCTTAATTTTTTGGATTAAGTTTATAAAATGAGAGATACAATGTTTGATAAATAAATAACTTTTATTCCTTTAAAACAAATGTATTACAAACTACACGGGATTAGGGCAAACACCCAAACACTTTCACCCATACTAGTCAATGGACAATCCCTCGCAAACAGGAGTTCCGAACCTGCTCAGGATTGAGATCAAGTTTCCTAGGTTATCCTAATGAAATAGAAACCTAACTAGTCAACGGAGTTACACCTAGTCGTTACTATTTCGTTGTCCGGTCTTTTGCAATCTCATCACATAGGATATCCCCCTCACATGTCGTCTGCACGAACACGTTAGGATCACAAAGTATGTATCACATACAAAGTGGGCCATATCCACAGTATTACAAGGGTAAGGTACCCTGTTCTTATCCCCTTAGTATAGACCATTTAGGTTGTATCTCGAGCTGAGATCCTTCTATGTACACTAAATTCAGTTCAAGAAACTTATTACGTCCTTGGATGTTAGTTTTGAAGGGAATGAAAATCCCACGCAGCGGAAAAGCGATTGAATCGCCGTGGTATTTGTGAAAAACGTATTCTTAAAATTGTTTCTATCACATAAAAACAAGATTAAACATGCTTTTAGAAGGAAACACAATAAGAATTACTTATTTGTTGAAGAACTTGTTTTCGCGTTTTGCTCCTCCGATTATGAACTCTTCATGAACATGATCTCAACGAACTCGATCTCCTCGAAGAACGAGTAACCCGGACACCTCTTTAAGGCTTCTCGATTGTTCTCCTTTAGATAGAAGTAGAGTAGGTGAGACTCCTTTTTGGTGAAAGGGGTGGAGAGAAATGAGAGAAGAGTTGAGAGAATTGCAGAGCTCCTTTGGCGAGAAATCCAAAAAATGAGCCAATTGCCTATGAAATCCTTCTTGCAAAGGGTTTATATAATGGTGATAGGTGGAGTTGAAATCTCCACCTATTTATCATTTAACCACAACCATAGGTTA
Organism: Trichosanthes cucumerina; assembly: GCA_036507285.1. NCBI lineage: Eukaryota > Viridiplantae > Streptophyta > Magnoliopsida > Cucurbitales > Cucurbitaceae > Trichosanthes > Trichosanthes cucumerina. Next base: position 82,494,312 of record CM071835.1, on the reverse strand, counting down.
TGCAAAGCATATACGTTTCTCAAATTTGTAATATTACAAACAAAACCAGATTATGACATACATTTGAACAAACTCCCACTTGGGCTAAGCTAGTGGAGTACAATATACATTTCTCAAATGTACAAGAAATTATAATAAAGTAATACAATAAACTAGGGCATTGAATACCCTTTACAACACTCCCATTTACCCTAGTCAGGAAGCACTCGAAGACCTAGACTCTCTAGGTGACCCTCAAACACTTTAGTCGTGAGGGCCTTTGTAAATGGATGAGCAACGTTGTGCTCTGACGCTATTTGGGTGACTATCACGTCGTCACGGCGCACAATCTCCCATATCAGTTGATACTTCCGCTCAATGTGTTTGCCCCTCCTATTACTCCGAGGCTCTCTTGAGTTGGCTACAACACCACTGTTGTCACAAAACAACGTGATAGAAAAGTTCATATTTGGAACAACTTTCAAATATGGCATGAACTTCTTAAGCCAAAAAGCTTCCTTTGTCGCCTCATAAGTCGCAACGTACTCAGCTTCCATAGTGGAATTAACGATGCATCCCTGCTTGATGCTTCGCCATACTACAACCTATTCATTAAGAATGAAGGCTGACCCCGAAGTGGATTTCCTGGAATCCTTATCGGTCTGAAAGTCAGAATCTGTGTATGACGTAAGGATCAAATCCCCACTCCCATACACAAGTCTTTAGTTCCTCATTGCCCTAAGATACTTGAGGATTGCCTTTACGGTTGTCCAGTGATCTAATCCTTGATTGGATTGATACCTACTGACAATCTCAACTACATAACAGATGTCGGGCCTAGTACACAACATGGCATACATGAGGCTCCCAACAGTTGAAGCATAAGGGATTCATCTCATATCCTCAACATCTTTAGAAGTCTTAGGACATTGATCCTTAGACAGGTGAACCCCATGTCTGAAAGGCAGCAAGGCCTTCATGGAGTTTTGCATCTAATATCTAGACAACATCTTCTCAATATAAGACGCCTGAGACATGGCCAACGTCTGTTTATTCCGGTCTCGTACTATCTGGATACCTAAAACATACTGAGCTTCTCCCAAATCTTTCATTTGGAATAGCGACAGTTTTGTCCTACCTCATTCCCAATGAGAAGGATATCATCCACGTACAATATCAAAAAATGCGAGAATTTTGTCGACGATTTTCTTATAGACACAAGGCTTGTCAACATTCTGATCAAAGCTATAAGATTTGATCGCCTCATCAAACCTTATATTCCAAGACCTCGAGACCTGTTTCAGTCCATAAATAGACCTTTGAAGCCGGCAAACCTTTTTCTCTTGGCCTTGGGTAATGAACCATTTGGGATTGTCCATGTAGATGGTCTCATCTTGTTTGTCATACAGAAAGACGGTCTTGACATCAATCTGCCATACCTCATAGTCATAATATGCGGCAATGGCCAGAAGGATTCTGGTCGACTTTTCCATGGCAACAGGCGAAAAGGTTTCCTCATAGTCAACCGGTTCAACCTAGGTAAAACCCTTTGCCACTAGTTGGGCTTTGAAGGTTTGCACCTTCCCATCTACGTCACGTTTACGCTTGTAGATCCATTTGCAACCTATAGGTTTTACCCCATCCGGTTGATCCACAAGCTCCTAGACGGAATTGAAGTACATTGACTCGATTTCCTTGTCCATAACTTTAATCCATTCGTTTTGTCAACGTTTGCCATTGCCTAGTCATAGGTCAATGGATCCTCGCAGACTTGGGTTTCAGCTTAACCCATGTAACGTTCCAGCTGTCTCACAACCCTCCCACTACGTCGAGGCATTCCTAACTCTTAGGAACGGACTTGGCTAGATGTGCTAGATCAACAACACTTGTTAACGTACTAGCCTCATCAACTCTTGATGATGTACTGTCCATTTCCTTTAACACGATTTTGCTTCTAGGTAAATGATTCCTGACGTGGTCTTCCTCAATGAAAGTGGTGTTTGTCGACACCAGCACCCTATTTTCCTTAGGATCGTAAAACATACCACCCCTAGTCTCTTTTGGGTAACCTACAAATAGGCACAATTTTGAACGGGATTTCAACTTCTTCGTGTTTGACACCAACACATGGGTCGGGCATCCCAAAATTCTTAAATGGTGTAAACTACCTTTACGTCCATTCCAGAGTTCGAAAGGTGTTTCACAAACACTCTTCGACGAGACGTTGTTAAAAATATACACTGGAGTCTCCACTTCGTATCCCCAAACAGAATCAGGGAGATGAGCATAGCTCATTATTGACCAAACCATGTCCAACAAGGTTCGGTTTCTCCTCTCCGATACACCATTCTGTTGTGGCATACCAGGTGCTGAGGGTTTGGATGTAATTCAATGTTTGATCATATAGTCATGGAATTCTGTGTCCATATACTCTCCACCTCGATCCAATCGAAGTGTTTTAATAGTTTTACCTAACAGGTTCTCAACCTCAGTATTGTACTCCTTGAACTTTTCAAAAGTTTCAGACTTCTTATACATTAGGTAAATATACCCATATCTCGAATAGTCATCTATGAAAGATACAAAGTATTCGTAACCACCTCTTGCTTTAACGCTCATCGGACCAGAGAGGCCAAAATGTATAAGCTCAAAGGGCTCTTTGGTTCTATATCCTTTTCCACTAAAAGGACGTTTGGTCATTTTGTCTTCGAGGCATGACTCACGTACCGGTAAAGAGTTTTCTTCAAACTCGTTTAGAAGTCCACTGTTCACTAGTCTCTCAATCCTATTAAGATTGATGTGGCCTAACCTTAGATGCCAAAGATGGGCATTTTCGTTAGGAGAAACTTTCACTCTCTTAGTTCGTGTTTCTGCCGTTTTAAATAATTCAGTATTGAAAACACTTTTGACTGAATTAGGTTCCAAAACGTATAGATTATTCTCAAGTGTAGCAGAACACAAGAAATTTCCATTTCTAGAAATAAACGCTTTATTACTAGAAAAAGGTACATAAATAAAGTTTTGAAGTAGGCAGGAAATAGAAACTAGGTTTCTAGTAACTCCTGTAACTATATACATATTATCTAATAAAATGTAAGTCTTGTCGAAATAGAGCTTCACCGTGCCGACCGCTGCAGCAGAGACAACCTCCTTGGATCAACTCGTAGCGTTATCTCACCCTCTCGCAGCTGCTGCAAGGAACTAATTCCCTAAAAAGAAGAAAAACATTGTTAGTGGCGCCCGAATCCAATATCCAGGCAAAGTCATTACTCTCCAATAAGCATGTTTATGTAACCAGTAAATCACATTTGCCTTGATTCTTCCTGTCGACAAGGAACTTGGGACAGTTACGCTTCCAGTGGTCGTCCCAATTGCAGTGGAAACACTTTCCTCTTTCTACAACTTCCTTGACATTTTTGCCCTTTTGGGCGGCAGCAAGGTCAACTTTGCCCTTCTTCATCTTCTTCTTATTCCCTTTCGGGTGACAAAGAGCTATAGGTTTAGTCCGAGAGGTCAAACCCCTGTGATAGGACCTGAAGGAAACATTTGCTTCAGCTTCTGGTGCCTTGATCCTCATCAAGGACTGGAAGTTCTGTAGCTCGTTCAGAAGGGTGGTCAGAGTGTAGCTAATTTTGTTCATAACAGCATTAATACGAAGCTGAAGGAAACTCTTCGGAAGAGTCTCCAAGATAAAGCTGACCTGGCTCGACTCATCGATTGAAGTCCCGTTCATCTCTGCAAGATTAAAGTAGGTAACCATGTCCAGAACGTGTCACTGACAAATGTCCTTTCTTTCATCCGGGCGTTGAAGACGTGTTTGAGCGAATCATGTCGGACCTGAAAGGACTGTTGTCCAAACATTTCCTGCAATGACTCCATGTTCTTCTTAGTGGTGATCATTAACTCATGCTTCTTTTCCAAGACTTCGGATAAGCTGGCAATGATGTAGACCTTGGCCTTTTCATTGGCCTTGATCCATTGATCGTACGCATCATGAACACTTTGTGACGTGGTCGAGCCCGACACCTGAGGAACCTCCTCAGTGAGCACGAACTTAAGGTCGTCAGTTACTAGAATCGTGTTTATATTGTTTTTCCAAGTTTGGTAGTTATCTCCCACTAATTTGTCGGAAGCAAGTAAAGTTATAATTGGGCTAGACATTTTGCTGAAAAATAAGTAAAAATTTTGTGTCAGTCTCGCAAAAAACATTTTGAAATCCAATCAGTTTTAGCAAAATTTTATCCTATGATCCCTAGGTCATTAAAATTTACAATGATATCACAAAGGTTTTGAATGACTGTGACCGAAGAGTGAACAAAAACACTCATTCTCTAAGACGAGACTTTCTCCACAAGACCCTAATACCAGAATAACTCTTATTCCATTAGGCGTCCATTTACCATTTTTCGGTCTCAATCCATTAACTCTTAATGAATCCCATGAGTGGTACACTGAATCTTTAAGTTTCCATGTATCCGTCCAAACAATAGCCACCGAAGGGTGAACCAAGAAGAAAAACAAACAAAAGATGAGACCGTGGGTCCCGTTTTCACAAGTCCCGCTCCCACTCGCTATAAGTAAGCTCTCCATCCACTTTGATATCGATCCATACAAATACCATCCGAAGGGGGATGCTCCCATTTGTGCCACAATGTCGAGTATGGATCTCACGGTGCGGACTTTAATGGAGATTTGTGGTCGAAAATTCAAATCTATCTCATACACTTTATTTCCTCCCACTCAACACTTTAGATTATTTGGGATAGACCTAGATAAATCACCTGATATTTACCTAAGTCTACCAATATAAGTCTTATATTTATTTAACCTAAGTTTATAATCACATTATTAACTTAGGTTATTAACTTAGGTCTATTTGAGTAAATTATTCAACTTTTAATTGACGACACTCACGATAATATAACCTAAGAATCTCCGGACAAAATTCATTCCCAGGTCGGTTCTCAGGTACGGGTGTTCCGCAAAGCATCAGCAGAAATACCCCATCCTTAGACAAAACATTCCTTAGATAGAGCTACTAATTAGTCTCCATTCAAAGGTCATATTTGATTTCCTAATTCTAACCTCATTAGAACTAGAAAACCTAAGTCTAATTATTCAAGTTGTAAACATGTTATTGTGCTTGATCATTCATCACATAAATAACATTAAACTATAACATACATTCATCACATGAAATAAATGCATGAGCATGCTTTTAATCTAAAAATATAACACTTATATTTAACTAAATTAAAACATGCATACTTTATATTATAACACTTATAATATAACCTATCATGCATACTATATATTATAACACTTATAATATAAACCTTATGCATGAAATGTTTAACCAAAGGTGGGATTTTGAATCTATATGACTTACATTATGCACATAGAATTAAATACTTCATACATCTCATGCATAAATTAAATAAATAGTAAAAATTCTACCGATTTTGGCACTTAGGAGACATTAAATGAATTAATTAACATTAATATAACTTTTATATTAATATTAATTAATTAATTTAATTTAATAAAAACTAAAATACATTTTACAATTTAAATAATTAAATAAAAAAAATAAACTGCCCCCACGTTGAAGGAAGTACCCTCACGCCCACGTCTCATGCGAAAAATCCTTTGGAGCCGCCCACTACGCACGTAACATTGCAACGTCGCAACGCTGCAGCGCTCGGCGTTGCAAGCCGCGTGTTCCACGCCTCGGTGTTGCAACGCTACTCTGAAACACAGCCTCCGCCCGCGCAGACAACGAGGAGACGCCAAAGAACAGGGTCTCAACGCCGTCGGCAGAACAACAAGCTCTTTTACTGTTCTTCATCGTTTTCGCCTGTTTCCGCTCCGATTTCTTCACATCAACTCTTGCCGACAAAGACTCGGACTTATAGACTCGATTTATTTTCTAAATGCCCAAAAACATGGGCCTTTACATTGATATAATCAACAAAAAATAAACCTAAAACTAGTGCCAAAACCGAAAATATCCAATTATGAAAAACAAACAATTTCATCTCATGAATTGAAGCAATACCCACCTAATTTTAAGACAAACATTTGCACAACGAAAAGACAACGATTGGCACTGATACCGGAATGAAAATCCCACGCAGTGGAAAAGCGATTCAATCGTCGTGGTATCGTTGTGAAAAACGTATTCTCAAAATTGTTTCTATCACATAAAAACTAGATTAAACATGCTTTTAGAAGGAAAAACAGTAAGAATTACTTACTTGTTGAAGAACTTGTCTTCACGTTTTCCTCCTCCGGTCATGAACTCTTCGCGAACACGATCTCAACGAATTCGATCTCCTCGAACGACGAGTAACCCGAACACCTCTGAAAGGTTTCTCGGTTGTTCTCCTTTAGGTAGAAGGAGAGTAGGTGGGACTCCTTTTTGGTGAAAGGGGAGGAGAGAATTGAGAGAAAAGTTAAGAGAATTGGAAAGCTCCTTTGGTGAGAAATCCAAAAAATGAGCCAATTGCCTATAAAATTCTTCTTGCAAAAGGTTTATATAATGGTGCTAGGTGGTGTTGAAATCTCCACCTATTTACCATTTAACCACAACCATAGGTTATGCAAATCATATTTGCATAACCACATATAATAAGATATCTCATATCTCATTATACAAATCACATTTGTATAATTGTGGATTTTAATTTGAATAACATTCAATTTAATTTATCTCAATCCAATTTCTCCAAATTAGCCCGAATTAGACAATTAGGCTAACCTATAGTTTATTATGCATTTCATTCACATTAAACAATATAATATGTCAATAATATCTCATATAAATGACATATTTACCCTTTAATGAATTTGAAAACTTCAAATCCACACCAAAACTGTAAATCTTCTATTTATCAAGTTTGAGCAAACCGAGGGACCTAATGGACCAACAGGAGACAAGCTCCAATGATCTGAGAATGTATTTCAGCGAGTCATGCCGGACCTGAAAATGTATTTGAGCGAGTCATGTCGGACCTAAAAGGACTGTTGTACAAACATTTCCTGCAAGGACTCCATGATTTCCTTAGTGGAAACGATCAGCTCATGCTTCTTTGCCAAGACATCAGACATGCTGGCAATTATGTAGACCTTGGCCTTTTCATTGGCCCTGATCCACCGATCGTACGTATCGCGAACGACTCGCGACGCGGTCGAGCCCGGCATCTGAGGACACTCCTCAGACAACACGAACATTATGTCGTCAGTTACCAAAATTGTATTGATGTTGTTTTTCCAACTCTGGTAGTTATCTCCCACTAATTTGTCGGAAGCAAGTAAAGCTATAATAGCGCTAGACATTTTTTTAGCTGAAAATTTATGAAAAACATTGTATAAGTCTCGCAAAAACCTTTTGAAAACCAATCTAGTTTTAGCAAAAAATGTTTCATGATCCCTAGGTCATTCAAAATTTTGCAATGATACCCAAAGGTTTAGAATAACTGCCACCGAAGGGTGAACAAAACACTCCTCCTCTAGGACGAGACTTTCTCGATCGGACCATAATCCAAGAATAACTCTTATTCCATTAGGCATCCAATTACCATTGTTCGGTCGAATTCATTAACACTTAACGAATTCTGTGAGTGTCACCCTCAATCTTTAAGTTTTCAAGTATCCGTCCAAACAATAGTCACCGAAGGGCGAACTAAGAAAGAAAACCAACCAGTAAACTGTATCCCTTTCGGGAATTCACTGTGTTCCGACTCCCATGATCAAGCCCTCCAAAGGGATTGCCTTGTCCAGGCCAAACTAGCAGGTAGATCATAGGTGTCTCACGGTGTGAATCAAAAGAAGAGACCGTGGGTCTCGTTTTCACAAGTCCCGCTCCCACTCACTATAAGTACTCTCTCCATCCACGATGATATTGACCTATACAAATGCCACCCGAAGGGGGACGCTCCCATTTGCGCCACGAGGCCGACTATATATCTCACGATGCGGACTTGAAGGAGATTTGTGGTTGGAAATTGAAATGTATCTCATACACTATATTTCCTCCCACTTAGTACTTTAATTTTAATAGGGATTGACCTAGATAATCGGCTAAAAAATTACCTAACTCTACCAATATAACTCTTATATGGTATTTAGCCTAAGTCTATAATCACATTATTAACTTAGGTCTATGTGAGAAAATTAATTAACACTTAATTAACGGCGCTCACGTAAATATAACCTAAGAATCTCCAGACCGAATTCACTCCCATGTCGGTTTCCAGGTAGGGGTGTTCCGCAAGCGTCAACTTAAATACCCAAGCCTTAGACAAAACATTTCTTAGACAAAACCTTTCTTAGACAGAGTTACTAATCAGTCTCCATTAAAAGATTATATTTGATTTCCTAAAATTCTAATCTTATTAGAAAATTAGAAACCCTAAGTCTAATTATTTAGGTTCTAAACACTTTAAAACTAATAACTAACTTAGGTTGCATGCATTTTTATGTTATAGTGTTTGAACATTCATCACATGAATAACTATATACTATAACATAATATCATTCATCACATGAATATAAATGCATGAGCATACTTTAATCTAAAATATAACACTTATATTAATTAAATTAAATATGCATTTAAATACATTATGACTCTTATAATATAATATATCATGCAAACTATATTATAACTCTTATAATATATATGATGCATGAATATGTTTAACCTAAGGTGGGATTTTAAAACTATATGACATACATTATGCACATAAAAATTAATTAAAATATACATCTCATGCATAAAATAATTAAATAGCAAATTGGACCGATTTTTGGCACCTAGGGGTAATTATTTAATTAAATAAAATTAATATAACATTTATAGTAATAATATTTAATAAAATAATTAAATAAATAAAAATAAAACATTTTTTATATAAAAAAACTGAAAAAAATAATAAATCAAACGTTCAGAAAGACGCCCACGTCGCCCGTAATAAATCTTCAACGCGTATACAGCGTTGCAACGCTGTCGCCCATAGCGTCGAGGCACGTTCTCAACGCGGTAGAGTTGCAACGCGCTATCGTCTGCGCAGGCCCTCGATCAAAGGGCGGCGATGAGACGCCGTTGGGAAGCGTCTCATCACCATCGACAGAACAACAAGCTTCTTGCTATTTTTCTCCAGTTTTTCTCCTGTTTCCGCTCCATTTCTCCACATCAACTCTTGCCACGAACGAGCCAGACTTACAGACTCGATTTACAATAAAATTGCCCAAAAAAATGGGCCCTTACATTGATCTCATCAACATAATTGTAAATCTAATCTAGTGCCAAAAAACGAAAACATCTATTTCGCAAACCAAACATTCATCTCATGAAAATATGGTAAAATACCACCTAATTCTTAATAAAACAGTGCAAAGATGAAGAACCATCGAAATGGCTCTGATACCAATTGTAGGGAATGTGAATCCCCGCGCAGCGAAAAACGATCGAATCGTTGTGGTATCATCATGCAACATGCTTATATCAATATTGATCTAACTATTAGATCTAGGCTAAACATGCTGAAATTTTACAGTAAGAAGAAAAACACTTACTTGTTGTAGACAAATTCAACAATCTCTCCCGTAGATCACGAACTCTTCGCACGAACTCTTCCCACGATCGGATCCCAAACACTACCAAATGACTTTCTTGGTTGTTCTCTTTTGGAGAAGGGAAGTAGGTGGGAACTTCTTTGTGTTTTGGAAAGGGAGGAGAAATGAGAGAGTGGAGAGAATTCACTTTTTGGATTCTTAGGTCAAAATCCAAAATGAGAATTTGGCTTGTATTAGATCACCAAAACCCTTTTGCAAAGGGGTTTAAATAGTGGAATGATGGAGTTCAAAACTTCACATTATTACCACTTTACCACAACTATAGGTTATGTAAATCTCATTTACATAATCACATAATATAATATATCTCATATCTCAATAATTGTGTATTAATTAAATTGAATCATATCCAATATAATTTCTCTCAATTAATTTCTCCATTTAGCCATTGATTCAACAATTAGGCTCCATTTAGCCATTGATTCAACAATTAGGCTAACATATAGTTTATTATGAATCACATTCACATTAAACTATATATTATATCATCCATATCTCATATAAATGATATAAATACTCTTAAAGTGAAATTGAACACTTCAATTTCATACAAAAACATTAACCCTTCTTTTATCCCATATTGAGCCAACTAAGGGACCTAATAGACCTACAGTGACAGGCTCCAATGATATGAGGTTAACAAGTCAAACTCTTTGACTCAGTCAACCAATGTTCATTAGCTACAGTAACACTCCACTATAGCCTGTAGCTGTACTCCCATCAGTGTAGAATATTACGTGTCCACTGATATAACCAATGTCCATGAGTCGACCCTTCGCAGATTGTTCGTAGACACGGTTGGGTTTAATTACCGTTTTACCCCCGTGTCTGCTTCTTGTTCCTTAAGTCCCCACTGCTCCTCTAATGAACAACATATTGTGATGGTCCTACCATACACAACACCCTTCTCGGGCCAGTGAGAGGGTGGGCGCCCGTTGTCCAAGCCACGAGAGGCGACTTAAGGGAACAACCCCTCTAGATTCCCTATAGGCGGAAGCAGTGAATTCCATCTCGCGTAGTTATGTTCCCAGCTCTCTACTTGGTTCTGTCCCTCAGAAGATAGGCATATTGGGCAAGTAATCGAGACCACCCTCACCCGTACTAGTCAAAGGACGGACTTCCCATGATGACGGAGTCCGTGCAATACGCTTTCGTGGATTCAAAGTCGAGTCACTAATGGTCATCTATGAATTTATTAGTCTTTACTGTCAACGGTGTTATATTAGTAAGTCTAATAATTCACGACCCGGTGTTGTACAATCTCATTGTACAAGATGCCCCCACTCGCATATCAACCACATGAACGAGTCAGATCACCTCGTTTGTATCTAATACAAAGCGGGCCGCATCCACAGTGTATCCAGGATTAGGTCTCCAACCCCATCCTTATACTGTAGACCGTTCGGGTCATTAACTAGAACGTGATCCTCCTTGTGTGTCAATTACACACCGTTCAAGTTCTAGTTCTCTCATATATTCAATGACCTTGGAGCTTAGTTTATTGGAAAGGTTTAAAATATTGCGAGACACAAAGTAAAGAAATGAATAACTCTTATTAATTTCAAAATAATATTTTACAAACACGAGATTAGGACATAAATCCCCACAAGAAGAACAATCGAGTCTCCGAGTGGTTGTGTTCGGGTTTTGTTCGAGAGTAGATTTCGTTGAGATCGAGAAGCACGAAGTGTTCGTGACCGAGGAAGGAACTTTGAAGAGAGTCTTCAACAAGTAAGTACTTTTATCTTGCTGTAATTTATTCCTTCTTTGCATGTTTAACTTAGATCTAAGAGTTAGATCGTTTTAACAAAATCAAGTAGCGTAATGATACCTTGACGATTCGATTGTCTTCCGCTGCGCGGGGATTTTCATTCCCTTCACTATGTGCATAATGTATGTCATATAGATTTAAAATCCCACCTTAGGTTAAACATTTCATGCATCATTTATATTATAAGAGTTATAATATATAGTTCGCATGATAGGTTATATTATAAGAGTTATAATGTAATTAAATGCATGTTTTAATTTAATAGATATAAGTGGTATATTTTTTAGATTAAAGTATGCTCATGCATTTATATTCATGTGATGAATTAATTTATGTTATAGTATATAGTTATTCATGTGATGAATGATCAAGCACTATAACATAGAAATACATGCAACCTAAGTTAATTATTATTTTAAAATTGTTTAGAACTTGAATAATTAGACTTAGGTTTTCTAGTTCTAATAAGTTTAGAATTAGGAAATCAAAGTATAGTCTTTGAATGGTGACTGATTAGTAACTGTGTCTAAGGAAGGTTTTGTCGAAGGCTTGGGTATTTAAGTTGACGCTTGCAGAACACCCCTACCTGAAAACCGACCTAGGAGTGAATTTGGTCCGGAGATTCTTAGATTATACTTATCGTGAGTGTCGTTAATTAAAAGAGTTTTAATTTACTCACATAGACCTAAGTAATAATGTGATTATAAACTTAGGTTAAATACCATATAAAAGTTATATTGGTAGACTTAGGTAAATTTTAGCCAGTTTATTTAGGTCAATCCCGAAAATTTTAAAGTGTTGAGTGGGAGGAAATATAGTGTATAAGATACATTTAATTTTCGACCACAAATCTCCGTTAAGTCCACGCAGTGAGATCAATACTCGGCCTCGTGGCGCAAATGGGAGCGTCCCGCTTCGAATGGTATTTGTATGGATCAATATCATAGTGGATGGAGAGAGTACTTATAGTGAGTGGGAGCGGGACCTGTGAAAATGGGACCCACGGTCTCTTCTTTCGATTCACACCGTGAGACCCCTATGATCCGCCTGCTAGTTTGGCCTGGACCAGACAATCCCTTCGAAGGGCCTTGATCATGGGAGTCGGAACACCGTGAATTCCCCAAAGGGATATAGTCTCCTTGTTCGTTTTCCTTCGTGGTTCACCCTTCGGTTGCTATTGTTTGGACGGATACTTGGAAACTTAAAGATTAAGGGTGACACTCACAGATTTCGTTAAGTGTTAATGAATTCGACCAAATAATGGTAACTAGACGCCTAATAGAATAAGGGATATTCTGGGATTAGGGTCTGGTCGAGAAAGTCTCGTCCAAGAGGACGAGTGTTTCTGTTCACCCTTCGGTGGCGGTCATTCTAAACCTTTAGGATATCATTTCAATTTTTATATGACCTAAGGATCATAGGATTAATTTTTGCTAAAACTTTATTGGTTTTCAAAAATTTTATGCGAGACTGACACAAAATTTTATTTTTTTTTCAGCTAAAAATATGTCTAGCTCAATAATAGCGTTACTTGCTTCCGGCAAATTAGTGGGAGATAACTTCCAAACTTGGAAGAATAATATCAACATGATCTTAGTAACTGACGACCTGAAGTTCGTGCTTACTGAGGAGTGTCCTCAGTTGTCGAGATCCACTACATCACGAAGTGGTCGTGATGCTTACGATTGATGGATCAGGGCCAATGAAAAGGCAAAGGTCTATATAATTGCCAGCTTATCTGAAGTCTTGACGAAGAAGCATGAGTTGATGGTCACCACAAAAGAGATAATGGATTCGTTGCAAGACATGTTTGGACAACAGTCCTTTCAAGTCTGGCACGATTCACTTAAACACGTCTTCAACGCCTGAATGAAAGAAGGGTCGTGTGTCCGAGAACACGTTCTAGACATGATGACCCACTTTAATTTAGCGGAGATGAACGGGGCTTCGAACGACCAGTGGAGCCAGGTAAGCTTTATTCTGGAGACTCTTCCCAAGTGTTTCCTTCAGTTTCGTAGCAATGCTGTTATGAACAAAATTACCTACACTCTGACTAGCCTCTTCAATGAACTACAGAATTTTCAGTCCTTGATGAGGACCAGGGCACTAGAATCTGAGGCAAATGTTGCCTACAGGTCTTATCACAAGGGTTCGATCTCTGGGACTAAACCTGTTGCTCATTCTCACCCAAAAGAGAAGAAGAAGAAGATTAAGAAGGGTAAAGCTGACCGAGCTGCCACCCAAAAGGGCAAGAAGGTCAAGGAAGTTGCAGAGAAAGTAAAGTGTTTCCACTGCAATGGTGATGGGCACTGGAAGAGAAACTGTCCCAAGTTCCTTGTCGTGTGGAATAATCAAGGTAAATGCGTTTTACTGGTAACTGAAACTTGCTTAGTGGAGAGTAGTGACTCTGCCTCGATTTTAGATTCGGGCGCCACTAACCATGTTTGTTCTTCTTTTCAAGGAATTGATTACTTGCAGCCGCTGCGAGAGGGTGAGGTAACTCTACTGGTTGGATCCAGGGAGATAGTCTCTACTACAGCAATTGACAAAGTGAAGCTCTATTTTCGCAGGAATTTTTTATTGATGGACAATATTTATATAGTCTCAGGGTTTACTAGAAACCTTGTTTCTATTTCCTGTCTCATTGAACATTGTATTTCAATTTCCTTTGATTCTAATAAAGTGTTTATTTCTTTCAAAGGCAATTTGATTTGTTCAGCTTCACTTGAGTCTAACTTGTATGTTTTCAAGCCAAATTTAGTCAAAAGCGTTTTGAACACTAAGTTATTTAAAACTGCAAAAATGCCAACTAAGAGAGTTAAGGTTTCTCCGAAAGAAAATGCCCATCTTTGGCATCGAAGGTTAGGCCACATTAATCTCAATCGGATTGGGAGACTAGTGAAGAGTGGACTTCTAAGACAGTTGGAATAAAACTCTTTACCGGTGTGTGAGTCATGCCTCGAAGGCAAAAAGACCAAACGTCCTTTTAATGGAAAAGGATATAGAACCAAGGAGACCCTTGAACTTATACATTATGACCTATGTGGTCCGATAAGTGTTAAAGCACGAGGTTGTTACGAATACTTCGTTTCTTTTATTGATGATTATTCGAGGTATGGGTATATTTACCTAATGCATAGGAAGTCTGAAACTCTTGAAAAGTTCATGGCGTACAAGACTGAGGTTGAGAACCTGTTAGGTAAAACCATAAAAACACTTCGATCGGATCGAGGTGGAGAGTATATGGACACTAAGTTCCAGGACTATACGATAGAACACTGAATTACGTCCCAGCTCTCAACACCTGGTATGCCATAGAATAATGGTGTATCGGAGAGGAGAAACAGAACCCTGTTGGATGTGGTTCGATCGATGATGAGCTATGCTCGCCTACCTTATTCCTTTTGGAGTTACGCAGTAGAGACTGCGGTTTATATTTTGAACAACGTTCCGTCGAAGAGTGTTTGTGAAACACCTTTCGAACTCAAGAATGGTCGTAAAGGTAGTTTACACCATTTCCGAATTTGGGGATGCTCGACCAACATGTTGGTATCAAACCCGAAGAAACTGGAACCCCGTTCAAAATTGTGCCTATTCGTAGGTTACCCAAAAGAGACCAGAGGTGGTATGTTTTTCGATCCTAAGGATAATTGGGTGCTTGTGTCGACAAACGCCACTTTCTTTGAGGAAGACCATATCATGGATCGTTTGCCTAGGAGCACAATCGTGTTAAACGAAATGGACAGTACATAAGCAAGAGTTCCTGATAGGGCTAGTACGTCAACAACTGTTGTTGATCCTACCACGTCAAGTTAAATCCGTTCTCAAGAGTTGGGAATGCCTCGACGTAGTGGAAGGGGTGTAAGACAACCTGAACGTTACATGGGTTTAGCTAAAACCCAAGTCGTCAATCCTGATGATGACTATGAGGATCCATTGACCTATGATCAGGCAATGGCTGATGTTGACAAGGACGAAATGGATTAAAGCTATGGACCAGGAAATGGAGTCGATGTACTCAAATTATGTCTGGGAGCTTGTGGATCAACCGGATGGGATAAAACCTATAGGTTGTAAATGGGATCAAGCGTAGGATGGCGATAAAACCTATAGGTATGGTCAAAACGACTAGTGGCAAGGGTTTTATCAGTTGATACTATGAGGAAACCATTTCACCTGTTGCCATGGTAAAGTCGATCAGGATCCTTCTGGCCATTGCCACGTTTTATGACTACGAGGTATGGTAGATGGATGTGAAGAGCGCCTTTTTGAATGGCAACCTTAACGAAACCATCTACATGGACCAGCCCAAAGGGTTCTTAACCCAAGGCCAAGAGCAAAAGGTTTGTCGGCTTCATAGGTCTATTTATGGACTGAAACTAGCCTCGAGGTCTTGGAATATAAGGTTTGATGAAGCGATCAAATCTTATGCCTTCGTTCATAATGTTGACGAGCCTTATGTCTACAAGAAAAATGTCGATAAAACTGTCGCATTTCTGATATTATACGTGGATGATATCCTTCTCATTGGGAATGAGGTAGGATTTCGTACTGACGTAAATAATTAGCTAGCTTCGCAATTCAAAATGAATGATTTGGGAGAAGCTCAGTATGTTATAGGTATCCAGATTTTCTGGAACCAGAAGAACCGAACGCTAGCCATGTCTCAAGCGTCTTATATTGACAAGATGTTGTCTAGATATAAGATGCAGAACTCCAAGAAGGGCTTGATGCCTTTCAGGCACGGGATTCACCTGTCTAAGGATCAGTGTCCTAAGACTCCTCAAGAGGTTGAGGATATGAGACGGATACCCTATGCTTCAGCTGTAGGGTGTCTGATGTATGTCATGTTGTGTACTAGTCCCGACATCTGTTATGCAGTAGGGATTGTCAGTAGGTATCAATCCAATCCAGGATTAGATCACTAGACGACCGTAAAAAGCAATCCTCAAGTATCTTAGGAGAAGGAGGAACTACAGCTTAGTGTATGGCGGTGGGGATTTGATCCTTATGGGATACACAGATTCTGACTTTGAGACCGATAATGATTGTAGGAAATCCACTCCGGGGTCAACCTTCATTCTGAATAGAGGAGTTGTAGTATGGCGAAGCATCAAGAAGGATGCATCGCAGATTCCACTATGGAAGCGGAGTACATTGCGGCTTGTGAAGCTGCAAAAGAAGTTGTTTGGCTTAGGAAGTTCATGACAGATTTGGAAGTTGTTCCAAATATGAACTTGCCGATCACACTTTTTTGTGACAACAGTGGTGCAGTAGCCAACTCCAGGGAGCCTCGGAGCCATAAGAGAGGAAAACACATTGCGCGGAAGTAACACCTGAGACGGGAGATTGTGCACCGCGGTATCGTGACAGTCACGCAAATAACGTCAGAGCACAACGTAGCTGATCCATTTACAAAGCCCCTCACGACTGAGGTGTTTGAGGGTCACCTAGATAGTCTAGGTCTTCGAGTACTTTCTGACTAGGGCAAGTGAGAGATATGTAAACGGGTATTCAATGCCCTAGTTTATTGTATTACTTCATTGTAATTTATGTACATTTCAGAAATGTATTTGCTTCACTAGCTTAGTCGAAGTGGGAGTTTGTTGGAATTTTTGTCCTAATCTCGTGTTTGTAAATTACTATTTAAAATTAATAAAGAGTCATTCATTTCTTCATTTTGTGTCTCACATTTTATACAACTTTGACCAATAAACTAAGCTCCAGGGTCATTGAATACATTAGACACTTAGAACTTGAACGGTGTGTCGTGGACACATAGAGAGGATCACGTTCAAGTAAATGACCCGAACGATCTACAGTATATGGATAGGGTTGGAGAGCTAATCTTGGATACACTGTGGATGCGACCCACTTTGTATTAAGATACAAACGAGGTGATATGACTCGTTCATGTGGTTGACATGCGAGTGGGGGCATCCTGTACAATGAGATTATACAAGACCGGACTGTGAATTATTAGACCTACTAATGTAACACCGTTGACAGTAAGGACAAAAAACTTCCTAGATGACCATTAGTGACTCGACCTGAATCTGAGCGTGTTACGGACTCCTGTCTCCGGGGGTCTGTCCTTTGACTAGTACGGGTTAGGGTGGTCACAGTTACTCGCCCAACATGCCTATCTTCTCAAAGAAAGAACCAAGTAGGGAGTTGGGAACTTAACTACGCGAGATGGAATTCACTCGTTCCCGCCTTTAGGGAAACTAGAGGGGTTGTCTCTTAAGTGTTGTCTCCAGGGCTTGGACAACGGACACCCACCCTCTCACTGGCCCGAGAGGGTTGTTGTGTATGGTTGGACCATTACAACGTTGTTGTTCCATAGAGTAGCAGTGGGGACTTACGGAGCAACAAGTAGACATTGGGGTAAAATAGTAATTTCACCCAACAGTGTCTACGAACAACCTGTGAAGGGTTGACTCATGGGCATTGGTTATATCAGTGGACACGTAATATTATGCACTGACGGGAGTGCACCTACGGGCTTTAGTGGAGTGTTACCGTAGCTAATGAAGGTTGATTAACCGGGTTAAAGAGTTTGATAGGTTAATCTCGGATCATTGGAGCTCGTCACTGTACGTCCATTAGGTCTCTCTGTTAGCTCAAACTGACTTAAAAGAAGGGTTAATATTTTTGTGTGTATTGCAGTGTTCAATTTCACTAAAAGGGTATTTATGTCATTTATATGAGATATGAATGATATAATATATAGTTTAATGTGAATGAGATTCATAATAAACTATAGGTTAGCCTAATTGTTGAATTAGGGATAATTGGAAAATTTAATTGAGAGAAATTAAATTGAATGTGATTCAATTTAATAAATCCACAATTATACAAATGTGATTTGCAAGATGAGATATGAGATATCTTATATTATATGGTTATGCAAATATGATTTGCATAACCTATGGTTCTGGTCAAGTGGTAATAATGTTGAGATTTTAACTCCATCATTTTCCACGATTTGAACCCTTCTTGCAAGAAGGGAATCATCTCATTTCTCTCATTTTTGGGATTTTCAACAAAAAGAAGAGAAAGTTCTCTCTCTCAATTCTCTCTCAATTCCTCTTCCCCCTTCACCAAAAACATAAGTTCCCGCCAACTTCCTTTTTCTAAAAGAAGAACAACCGAGAAGTCTTTGGTGGTGTTCTTGTTCGTGAGAAGAGTTCGAGTTTGTAGAGATCGAGATCGCATGAAGAGTTCGTGATTCGCTGGAAAGGAATTTAGAAGAGGGTCTTCAACAAGTAAGTGTCTAGTATTTATACTTTTTCTTTCCTTTCAAGCATGTTTACCCTAGTTCTAAGAGTTAGAATTATTTTTAACGAAAATCGAGTAGCATAACGATACAAGGACGATTCAATCGTCTTCCGCTGCGCTGGGATTCTCATTCCCTTCACATTCTTGCCATTGCCGCATATTATGACTATGAGGTATGGCAGATGGATGTCAAGACCGCCTTTCTGAATGGCAACCTTGACGAGGCCTTCTACATGGACCAACCCAAGGGGTTCGTAACCCAAGGCCAAGAGCAAAAGGTTTTCAGGCTTCATAGGTTTATTTATGGACTGAAACAAGCCTCGAGGTTTTCAAATATAAGGTTTGATGAGGCAATCAAATCTTATGGCTTTGATCATAATGGTTACAAGCCTTGTGTCTACAAGAAAATCATCGACAAAACTATCGCATTTCTTGTATTGTACGTGGATGATATCCTTCTAATTGTGAAATGAGGTAGGATTTCTTACTGACGTAAAGAAATGGCTAGCTTCGCAATTCCAAAGGAAAGATTTTGGAGAAACACAGTTCGTTCTAGATCTCCAGATAGTCCATAACCGGAAGAATAGAACGTTGGCCATGTCTAAAGCGTATTAAATTGACAAGATGTTGTCTAGATATAAGATACAAAACTCCAAGAAGGGCTTGCTGCCTTTCAGGCATGGGGTTCACCTTTTTAAGGATCAATCTCCTAAGACTCCTCAAGAGGTTAAGGATATGAGACGAATCCCTTATGCTTCAGCTGTAGGGAGCCTAATGTATGTCATGCTATTTACTAGGCCAGACATCTGCTATGCAGTTAGGAGAACGAGGAACTACAGCTCAGTGTATTGGAGTGGGGAGTTGATCCTTACGGGATACACAGACTCTGACTTTCAGACCGATAAGGATTCTAGGAAATCCACTTCCGGGTCAACGTTCATTCTGAATGGAGGAGCTGTAGTATGGCGAAGCATCAAACAGGGACGCATCGTTGATTCCACTATGGAAGCTGAGTACGTAGCGGCTTGTGAAGCTACAAAGGAAGTTGTTTGGCTTAGGATGTTCATGACAGATTTGGATGTTGTTCCAAATATAAACTCGTCGATCACGTTATTTTGTGACAACAGTGGGGTTGTCGCTAACTCGAGAGAGCCTCCGAGTCATAAGAGGGGCAAGCACATTGAGTGGAAGTATCACCTGATAAGGGAGATTGTGCACCGCAGCGACGTGGATGTCACGAAGATAGCGTCGGAGCACAACGTTGTTGATCCATATACAAAGGCCTTCATGGCTAAGGTGTTTGAGAGTCACCTAGAGTGTATAGGTCTTCAAGTGCTTCTTGACTAGGGCAATTGGTAGTATTGTATAGGGTATGCAATGCCCTAGTTTATTGTATTACTTTATTTCTTTCATCACTTTGTGTCTTGCAATTTTACAAACTTTGTTGAATAACCTAAGCTCCAGGGTCATTGAATTTATGAGAGAACTACAACTTCAACGGTGTGTAGTGTAAACACAGGGAGGATCACGTTTCGGTTAATGACCCAAACGGTCTAAAGTATATGGATAGGGTTGGAGACCTTATCCTGGATACACTGTGGATGTGGCCGCTTTGTATTAGATACAAACGAGGCAATCTGACTCGTTCATGTGGTTGACATGCGAGTGGAGGCATCCTGTGCAATGAGATTGTACAAGACCGGACCGTGAATTATAAGACCTATTGATGTAACACCGTTAACAACATGAGACTAATAA
The DNA here is from genome assembly GCA_036507285.1 of Trichosanthes cucumerina. NCBI lineage: Eukaryota > Viridiplantae > Streptophyta > Magnoliopsida > Cucurbitales > Cucurbitaceae > Trichosanthes > Trichosanthes cucumerina. The sequence continues at coordinate 82,473,884 of CM071835.1, read as the reverse complement.
CTTTGCAGATGACCAATAGTGACTCGACCTGAATACTGAGCGTGTTACGGACTCCTGTTTGCGACGATCTGTCCTTTTACTAGTACGAGTGAGGGTGGTCACAGTTACCCGCCCAATATTCCTATCCTCTCAGGGACAGGACCACGTCGGGAGCTTCGAACTTAGCTACGCGAGATGGAATTCACTCGTTCCCGACCATAGGGAAATTAGAGGGGTTGTTCCCTTAAGTGCTATCTTCAAGGCTTGGACAACGGGTGCCCTCCCTCTCACTGGGCGGAGAGGGGTGTTGTGTATGGTTTGACCATTACAACTTTATTGTTCATTAGAGGAGCAGTGGCGACTTAAGGACCAAGAAGTAGACAAAATGGTTAAACGGTAATTTTGACCAAGCAGTGTCTACGAACAACCTATGAAGGGTCGACTCATGGGCATTGGTTATATTAGTTGACACAACTTGTCTCTGATAGGAGTGCAGCTACAGGCTTTAGTGGAGTGTTACCGTAGTTAATGAAGTTTGATTAATCGGGTCAAAAAGTTTGAAAGGTTAATCTCGGATCATTGGAGCTCGTCACTGTAGGTCTATTAGGTCCCTCGGTTGGCTCAAACTTGATTAATAGATGGTTTACAGTTTTGGTGTGAATTTGAAGTGTTGAAGTTCACTAAAGGGTAATTATGTTATTTATATGAGATATGATTGACATATTATTTAGTTTAATGTGAATGAGATTTATAATAAACCATAGGTTAGCCTAATTGTCTGATTAGGGCTAATTAGGATAAATTGAATTGATGAGATAAATTAAATTGAATTTGATTCAATTTCAAAATCCACAATTATAAAAATTTCATTTTTAAAATGAGATGTGAGATATCTTATTATATGTGGTTATGCAGATATGATTTTACATAACTTATGGTTGTGGTTAAATAGTAAATAGGTGGAGATTTCAACTCCACCTATCACCATTATGTAAACACCTTTACAAAAAGGATTTGGTAACACAAGGCTCATTTTTTGGATTTCTCACCAAAAGAGCATTTGCATTCTCTCTCAAACATTCTCTCTATTTCTCCTCCCTTTCACCCAAAAAGAAGAGTCGCACAACTGTCCTTCTACAAAAAGTAGAACAACCGAGAAACTTTGTAGAGGTGTTTGGGTTTCTCACTGTTTGAGGAGTTCGAGTACATTGAGATCGTGATTATGAAGGGTTCGTGAACAGAGAAGGAAAACTTGAAGGACGATTTTCAACAAGTAAGTGTACTTGTTGTTTTTATTCTTAATTTTCATGTTTAGCCTAGTTTTATGAGATAGAAATTATTTTTAAGAAAATGAATTTCCCAACGATACCACGGTAATTTGATCACTCTTCCGCTGCGCGGGATTTTATTCCCTTCAGGGCACATATCCCAACAAGCTCCCACTTGAACTTAAACTCAAGTGGGGTACATTACAATGTTAAACAATGGTTACAGAGATAAAAAATATATTAAACTAGGGCATTACATATCTCCCACTTGCCCTAGATTAACGTATGTACATTTCTCGTTGACCCAAACTCTCCAGATGACCCTTAAACTCTTTAGCCGTGAGAGTCTTTGTAAATGGATTGGCTATGTTGTGCTCCGAAGCGATCTTCGTGACTATCACATCTCCTCGTTTCACTATCTCCCGAATGAGATGATACTTCCTCTCGATTTGCTTCCCTCGTTTGTGGCTACGAGGTTCCTTTGAGTTGCTACCGCACCACTGTTGTCACAGTATAAGGTGATGAAAAATTCCATATTTGGAACAACTTCCAAATCAGTAAGGAATTTCCTTAGCCAAACACCCTCTTTAGCTTTTTTGCAAGCATCTACAAACTCTGCCTCCATGGTGGAGTCGACAATGTATCCTTGCTTGATGCTATGCCATACTATAACTCCCGCGTAAAGGCTGAAAATTGATCCCGATGTAGATTTCCAAGAATCCTTATCTGTCTGAAAATCAAAATCAGTGTATCCAGTAAGGATCAAATCCTTAGACCCATACACAAACGTATAACCCTCATTCTACTGAGATACTTGAGGATATTTTTAACTGCGGTCTAGTGGTCTAAGCCTGGATTTGATTAGTACCTACTGACTATTCCCACTGCATAACAAATGTATGGCCTCGTGTATAGCATAACATACATTAAGCTACCTACTGCCGAGGCATAGGGAATGTGTCTCATATCCTCAACTTCTTGAGGTGTCTTCAGGCACTGTTCCTTAGGCAGATGAATTCCATGTCTGAAAGGGAATAAACCTCTCTTGGAATTCTGCATCGAATATGGGATCAATATCTTGTCGATATAGGATACTTGAGATAGAGCTAGTGTTATGTTCTTGCGATTCCTAAAAATTAAAATCCCAAGAACATACTGCGCCTCTTCCAAATCTTTCATCTGAAATTGGGTCAATAGCCATTTTTTTATGTCAGTTAGGTATCCTACATTATTCCGAATGAGTACTATATCATCCACATAAAGTACTAAGAAAGCTACTTTGTCGTTGTTGGTCTCTTGTAAACACAAGGCTCATCAACGTTTTAGTCAAAGCCATAAGACTTTATCGCAACATCGAATCTTATGTTCCAAGATCTGGATGCTTATTTCAACCCATAAATGGATGGATTGAGCTTGCAAATATTTTGCTCTTGACCATGGGCTATGAACCCTTCGGGCTGAGACATATAGATACTCTCGTCAAGATTACCATTCAAAAAGCCAGTCTTGATGTTCATTTGCCAGATCTCATAGCTATAAAATGTGGCTATGGACATGAGTATCCTAATTGACATAAACATAGAGACAGGGGGAAAAGTTTCCTCATAGTCAACTCCTTCCCTTTGGGTAAAACCCTTTGTTACAAGTCTAGCCTTAAAGGTTTGTACCTTTCCAGTTGAATCTCTCTTTCTCTTATAGATCCACTTGCACCCTATGGGTCTTACCCCTTCAAGTTGGTCTATAAGTTTCCAAATTGAATTAAAGTACATTGACTCCATTTCAAGGTTCATGGCTTTGATCGATTTGCCCTTATCTACGCCATTCATTATCGGTTTATAAGACACAGGATCCTCTACGTCGTTATCAGATATGACAACTTGAGTTTCAGTTAAACCCAAGTGGCGGTCAGGTTGGGAAACAACCCTCCCACTGCGTCGAGGCATTCCCAACGATTGAGAATGATGAGACTGACTTCATTGCCGACTTCTTCATTAACTTTTGATGAAGGTCCAACCTGGTCAAAAACTCCTGTTAGCCCTTCTGTAACTTCATTTAATACTAATTTACTACGCGGTTTATGGTTTAACTTTTAAGTTGTACAACTTTACTAATGTCGATAACTTAGTAAAAGTTTTACAACCTTTATATAATGGTTTCTCGGCATTGTTAAGTAAGGTTTCAAAACTTTTTACAGATTCAGAAAAATCTTCATGGGCTGCTTGTACCATCTCAATTGTCTCATTAACATGATATTTTTCATCATTTTTTTATTGTTTTGAGATTCTTTGCGCTATCCGTATATGACTTTTCAAGAAGCTTTTCACCAAGCCCAAACCATGTAGCATAACTCAAGTCCATTCCATTTTTAATTAAATGGTTTCTAATTTCTTTCCCATCATGCATATCAATATTTCCACATTTTAAACATGGACAACGTATTCTTGATGGGTCATCTGCATGACTTAAAGCAAATTTTATAAATCCATTTACACCCAACTCATATTTATTTGACAATCTATTTGTTCTCATCCAAGATTTATTCATATCCTCCAATATGTGAAATCTGTCAAATATAATAAAAAAAATTCAAATATTTATATTATTGTAACACAATACATATTCTCTAATAATCCTAACATATTAGAGGCCAAACAATGAACCAGATCAAATTCATTAAAACGATCTACTTTGTTCCTTGTGTGTTTAGTCTATCACATGTACGGTAAAATATAATTGTTATATGATAAAAAAAACATAATATCATAACTAGGTTTAAAACTATAATAGAAATGATAAATTATAATTTGATTTTTTGATAAGAAAATAATGTAAGAATTGTAAATATTCAAAATTAAATATCATAATTAAAGAAAAAAAATGAAGGATCAACGAAGAAATTAAAATATAAGGAAGTAAATAATAATAATAATATACTAGTGATGCTATTTTCTTTCACCGAATACTTAGAAATATTTTGATTTTTTTAAAAAATAAGAGTGAGTTTGCAAGTCTAAAAAAATAATATAAGCTAAATAAATTAATTTATAAGTTATGTAACGCCGCTAAACTTCAGGTACCTTTAGTTCGTCTTTTGAGATAATTTTAAGGGAAATTAATTTAATTGAGCCTCATAGTTCTTATTTATCTTGCAAGTTTTGAGAATTTAAGAGTAAGTATATAGTTATATGATTTAAGTTGGAATATTGTGGCTAAGGGTATTTTAGTAGTTTGGGTAAGAAAAAGGGCATTTTTGTAAATTGCTTAAAGAATAGGGAATTAGGGTTTATTATTTTTGGAAAGGCACATTTTTTGCGGCATGTACTTACCATCTTCTTCCCCAACTTCACGAGCACGGTATCCCAACCCAAACCGCCGGATTTCTCAGTGCAGACGTCGCTCTACCACCAGCAAAGCAACCATTCGTCCAAGCGCTCGAGCTTCTTCGGAATCCAGTCACCCTTTCACTTCCTCCCATCCGAGGAAGATAAGCACGCCACAACCGTCGTTTTCCCATCGTGCCGGTGAGCAGCCCTCGTCATTTTTCGAACACCAACCTGCAGAGTCATCTGAGTTCCTCGCCGGAAATTGCCGACAACAGAGTTGTGCAACCATCGAACGAGCCGAAACCTCCTGAGTTCGCCGACTCCCATACACATGGATTACAGTCGTTGACCACCTTTGCTCGAAGTCGTGGAGTTCGGTCGAACGCTCCTGAGGTCGCCAGAGGTCGGTTTCGTGGACTACCCGTCGCTTCGTCCGAGGTCGAGCACTGCAGCATGTCGTTGGAGGTCAGTTTGTGGGTTGGCGATCTGACTTTAGTTCAAGTTTTTGGAGAGGTGTTTGACCGAATTTCGAGATTTAGCAACCGGTTCTGAATAGATCAAGTCATGAGCTTCGCGAATCTGTACTTCACGCGTTGAACCACTGTCGTCCGCCATCGCTCGCTGAAATCAACCCAACCCGATCAGTTTCGAATCCCTAGTTCGTTTTGAGCGTCCATTTGGGGAGGCTCGAGTATTGACCACTTGAAAGGATTGTAGAGTCAGAGAGTTAATTATGGAATATCTCGGAGCTAACGCTAAGGTAAGGGATATTTTACAAAGTATTTTAAAAAGGGAACATTTTAAAGATATATTTAAAGTATGTTTTAAGGATTTCCCAAAAAGATGAATTCGAAGAACTTATTCCAATAAACGATATCTAGAGACTTTCTCCGAAGGATTTGATTTAGAAAAGTATTTCATTCTTGAATTTGAGAGGATTCTAGAAGATTTAACGGTTTGAGAGGACCCGAACAGAAATGACTTCAAAGTATTTGAAAGTGAGTTTTGACACAGTCAAGTATATTTGTGTATACTGAGATTTTCATTATTCCTTTGCGTTGAATACGTATTTTTGGTTGTAAATGTATTTATGATTTATGATTGAAAGTTATTCTATGAATATATGATTTATATGTTTGTTTGATCATTATAAATTCATATGTATATGTGATTGAAGAATGGGACCTCATGCATATTGTATGTATATGAACATGTAGGTTGTCGCAATCGGTCTCCTGAGGATTTATGCATGGTCAAACATGCATCACACACCCTATGGGTCAAACTTATAGGAGTGTGAGGGACTCAAACTTATAGGTGTCTGTGAAGGACTCAAAACTTATAGGGATCTATGAGGGACCAAATCTTATAGGGGTCTATGAGGAACATCACATGAAAAGACTCAAATAGACTCAATTGACCACGTATAGCCGAAGAGAAAAGTCGTGATTTTATGAAATGAAGTTTTAGGTCCCACAACAGAGAGTTTTATGATTATAAAAGTCACGATTACCAGTAATGTTGCATGTGTTTGCATTTTCCGACCCCCACTCATTGGGTATTATTATAACACTCACCCTTTATCTTCGATTTTTTTTCTCCATTTTTAAAATGTTTTCAGGTAAAGGTGAGGACATACCAAGAAAATGACAGAGATGCGGTACGGAAGTCATGGGAGCCGAGTCATGATTTCGCATACATGATTTAGAAAGCCTTTTTAAATGATTATAGTTTTTCGCTTATGTAGGATATAGATTTTAGATCTGAGGCCAAACTTATTTATGCTTTTAAAATATTTTATTTTTGTGGGATTCCAAATTAAAGTATGTTGAATTATCAAGTTTTACTTATTTAAACTTATTTATGGCCTCAATTGCATGCATGTTTAGTAATGATCTTAATAAAATGTGTCTGAAAAATAGGATCGTTACAAATTAATTAGATTCAAAAAAGACATTTATACAAAGAAGATATAATATAAATATATAATATTAGAGTAAAACTTGCCTAATGTCTTCGTAGTGGGAATTGCTTGATACCAAACATGTGTAGCAATGAAAGAGGACAAATGGCTTTATTAGACCTTGTAAATAAAAGAAATTACTTTTATTCGTTCATTATTTTAGTAACTTTTATTTTCTTTTCATTTAAGTTTTATTTCATTATACTTTTTTCTTTATTTTACTTTCTTTATGATTCCTTTCATTATAGTTTTTTTTTTATTGATGTCTTATTAAAATATTTTTTTTTTCAAAATGTCATTTTGGTTGTTACTTTTATACATGCCCATGTGTTTATAAAATTATGGTTCTATTTAAACTATTGATTTTATTAAAAAATAAAAATAAAAAATCTTGGTCATTTTCTAATGCCTACAAATTAATTTTTATTTTTTTTACTTTTAAACTATTAAAACTTTTGTAGAAACAATAATCAAAATTTTAAAATTAATATTTTTGTTATCTGATGGATTTGACCTGAAGATATTTAACTCGTTAAGATATTAATAACTCAAAAAGTTCTATGTTCAAATTCTCAAACTTTATGTGAAATATAAAAAGAAACCTATGAAAAATAAATTTGAATTTGAATTCATTTTTTTTCAAAAATTGGTATAAAATATTTTATTAATGATCATAAATGTCAATCCAATTCAAATATTAATTTAGAATTTTTTAAGGATTATATATACATTTTAAAAAACTTTAGAAATAATTAGTTAACAAACCTCAATATTTCAAAGTTTTCGAATAAAAAACGATATCTATCTATCTATGTGTGTGTATATATATATATCTATATATAACACCAATATTAAAAAGAGGAATGGAAAATTATTATAAAATAAATCTTAAAAAGATGGGTGGGTGACTAATTAGAAAGAAATAAAGTTAACCAAATATTAAAGAATTAAAATTTTGTTTTATTTTGATACAAAATCCAATAAAACCATATTTTTGTACTATCAAAATGTTCTTTGTGTATTTAATATGAAAAACAATAAATATTTGATTTAAAGTTTTATATGGTTTTCTTTAATTTTCTTTTATTTAAGTTTCGTTCCTTCTACTTTCTTATTTATTTTCTTTTCTTCGATTTTTTTTTATAGTTTTCCTAATTTTTTTTTTCAAAATGGATTTTGATTGATTCATTTATATACCCATGTGTTTTAAAAATTATTATTCTAAATAAACTCTTTTTTTACAGAATTTCTTGGATATCTATATTTTTTTTTTCTTTGAATCAGTTAAGACATTTTTTCAGAAAAAATAATCAAATTTTAAAATAAATATTTTTTATCTTATGAATTTTACCTGAGGAGACTTTAATTAGTTATGATACTAATAACTCGAAAGGTTATTTATTCAAATTCTCAAACTTTATTTGAATTAAAAAAAAATCTATGAATAATAAATTAGAATTTGGATTGACTTTTTAAAATGTTGGTGTAAAACATTTTAATTTAAGAGCTAAATGACAATTAAACCTTAATTTCACATTCTGTTTTTAAAATTTTGTAGATCTAACAATTTAACCATGGCAATCTTATATCTTTACTATTAGCTTAAAGAAAAGTTATATGAACTTTTGAAGAAAGTATGATAAATAAGTACAATAAACAAAAAGAGTATAATTCTTAATAAGTCAATTTTTAAAGAAAACATGATGTATTCCATATTTTATTCTAAGTATTTATTTCTATAATCTAGATTGATTCAAACTAAATCTATATACTTCTACAATCACATGAAAAATTTAGAATTTGTGCCGAAGAAAATTTATTTATTCTAGCAACAATATATAAAAAACGCATGATGATAAGAAAGAGATGTATATATGTTGTGTACTAGGCCCGACATTTGTTAAGCAGTTGGGATTGTCAGTAGGTATCAATCCAATAGAGGATTAGATCATTGGACGACCGTAAAGGCAATCCTCAAGTATCTAAGGAGAATGAGGAACTACAGCTTTGTGTATGGAAGTGGGGATTTGATCCTTACGGGATAAACAAACTATGACTTTCAGAACGATTAGAATTCTAGGAAACCCACTTCGGGGTCACAGTTCCTTCTGAACGGAGGGGCTATAGTGTGGCGAATATGTTGATTTATCGTTGATTCCACGATGGAAGCCGAATATGTTGCGGATTGTGAAGCTGCAAATGAAGCTGTTTGGCTAAGGAAGTTCATGCTTGATTTGGAAGTTATTCCAAATATTAACTTGTCAATTACCCTGTTTTGTGAAAATAGTGGTGCAGTAGCCAACTCGAGAGAACCTCAGAGTAATAAGAGGGGCAAGAAAATTGAGCGGAAGTATCACCTGATACGGGAGATTGTGTACCACGGAGACGTGACAATCACGCAGATAGCGTCAGAGCACAACGTTGTTGATCCATTTACAAAGGCCCTCACGTCTAAGGTGTTTGAGGGTCACCTAGAGAGTCTAGGTCTTCGACTGCTTCCTCACTAGGGCAAGTGGGAGTATTGTAAAGGGGTATTAAATACCCTAGTTTATTGTATTAATGTACATTTGAGAAATGTGTTATGTACTCCACTAGCTTTGTTCAAGTGAGAGTTTGTTGGGATGTATGTCCTAATGTCGTGTAAGTTTGTAATATTCTATATTTAAATAAATAAGAGTTATTTTTCCATTCCTTTATGTCTCATATATTTATAAACTTAATCCAATAAACTAAGCTTCAAGGTCATTGTATTATGAGAGAACTAGAACTTGAACGGTGTGTAGTGGACACACAGGGAGGATCAGGTTCGAGTGAGTGACCCGAATGGTCTACAGTATACGGATAGGTTTGGAGACCTAATCCTGGATACGTTGTGGATGCGACCCGCTTTGTATTTGGTACAAACTAGGTGATCCAGCTCGTTCATGTGGTTGACATGCGAGTGGGGGCATCCTGTCCAATGAGATTGTACAAGACCGAAACGTGAAATATTAGACTTACTGATGTAACACCGTTAAGAGTATACGACTAATAACTTCGTAGATTACCAATAGTGACTCGTCCTTAATTCTGAGCGTGTTACGGACTGCTGTATGCGAGGTCTGTCCTTTGACTAGTACGGGTGAGGGTGGTCACAGTTACTAATCAAATATGCCTATCTTCTCAGGGACAGGATCACGTGGGGAGCTGGGAACTTGACTACGCGAGATGGAATTCACTCGATCTCGAATTAGGTGCCTTTAATTTTATATTTTTGGATTATTTTAAGGGAAATTAGATTATTGGGCCTTGAGGCTTTGTAGTTCATTAGAAGGAAATTTAAATTAAGAATTTTGTGTAACTAAAGATATTTTTAAAATATTAAATTTTGATTAATGGCTTTTTGTTGTTTAACAAAGGTGAAAGGGCAGTCTGGTAATTTTGGATAAAGAGACTAGGGTTTCTTTTGTGTGCACGAATTTTAAGACCATCATCATCTTTCCCTCAGCCGACCAACATTCCCTTTAGTGCCCCGTTGACCACCGATGAACAACCTTCTCCGTTCAACCGTCGCTTTAAGCCGATCAGATCGCGAGTTGCAGCTCCATCGTAGCACGTCGAGCAACCGTCGTCAATGCCACCTTGTCACACAGCATGGAGATCGGAGTTGCCGCAGATGCCCTTTTCGTCGCATCCCAACCAAGTTACGAGCCATCGTCATTGTCCTCGCCAGACGATGCCGATTGGAAGTGAGATTACATAATCGCCAAGGTGCAACGCGAAGAATCCGAGGAGCTTCGTTGCAGTCAACCACCGTGCCTCGCCGGAGTCGTGTCGACAAATAACCTCCAAGGCAAGCAGAGTTGGTTCAATCGGTTCGCAACCTTTTCGAACGGTTCTCTCCAAACCGGCACCAGTTTCGGATAGATCAGGCCACGAGCTTTCCAACAGTATGCTTCAGGCTCTGAAGCATGCCGCCACACGCGCCACCACCGATCGACCACGCACATCCATTAGCCGGAACTCGCCCATTTTCATCCGTTTCGTTCTCTGAGACCGTTTTAACTCTCCGTTCGGGTAAATTCGCTTGATTATTGCTTGATGTTTCAAGTATTTGCTATTTAGGCTCTAAGTTATTGTTATGTGATTTAATTAAGGAATGAATGAAATTGATTTAGCAGACTCGAGTATTGACCACGATTGAATGGATTGTAGAGTCAGAGGTTTAATTACAGAATATCTCGGAGCTAAGAAGGTAAGGGATCTTTCTACAAATTATTTTAAAAGGGGATGAAATTATGCTCTCGAAAGATTTAGTTTAAAAAGAATGAATTCCCAAGATTTATCTTAAAAACAAAATTTAGAAAGTATTTCACTCTTGAATTTGTGATGAATCCAGAAGATTTAAGGGTTTCAGAGGACCCGAACATAAATAATTTCAAAGTATTTGAAAATGAATTTTGGCACAGTCATGTATAGTTATGTATTCTGAGATGTTTCATGTCGGCCATTGTGTTTTGATACGCATTTTAATTGTATATGTATTTATGATTTACGATTTAAAGTTATGTTATGATTATATGATTTAAATAATTGTTGCATCACAATGAATGCATATGTCTACGTGATCGAAAAATGGGGTCCAATGCATATTGTATGTATATGAACATGTTATGTTGATTGTGGCAATTGGTCTCCAGAGGATTTATGCATGGTCAAACATACATCAGAGACCCTATGGGTCAAACTTATAGGAGTCTTTGAGGGACTCAAACTTATAGTGGTGTGTGAGGGACTCAAATCTTATAGGGGTCTGTGAGGGACTCAACATTAAAAGACTCAGGTAGACAAAAATGACCACGTATAGCCGCAAAGAAAAGTCATGATTTTATGAAAGGAAGATTTAGGTCCCTGTAATGCCCCTACTTTTCTAAGACTCATTTCCTAGGGACATTACTATCATGCATGCATTTCAGGTCCTAAATCACTTTAAATAGATAAATCTTTATAATAAGAATAATTTTAATTTGGGATCCCATAAATACAAAACATTTAAAAATACATAATTAACTTTGGCCTCAATTTAAATATCATTAGGCTACATAAGTGAAAAACTAAAATCAATTAAAATATAGTTTCTAAATCATATATGCAGAAAATCATGACTTGGTTCCCATGGCTTCCGTAGCGCATCTCTGCCACTCGCTTGGTATGCTCTCGCCTTTACCTGAAAACATTTTTAAGATGGAGAAAAACAAAACAAAGGTAAAGGAGTGAGTATTACAATAATAGCCAATAAGTGGGGGTCGGAAAATGCAAACACATGCAACATGACTTTCTTTTAAACATGACTTTCTGTAGTGGGACCTAAAACTTCCTTTTGTAAAACCATGACTTTTTTCTTCGGCTATACGTGGTCAATTGAATCTACCTGGGTCTTCTCATGTTGTGTCCCTCACAGACTCCTATAGGTTTTTGAGTCTCTCACAGACCCCTATAAGATTTGAGTCTCTCACAAACCCCTATAAGATTTGAGTCCCTCACGGACTCCTATAAGTTTGACCCATAAGGTCTCTGATGCATGTTTGACCATGCATAAATCCTCAGGAGACCAATTTCAACAGCCTACATGACATGTTCATATACATACAATATGCATGAGGTCCCATTCTCCAATCAGATATACATATACATTCATATATATCCAACACAATGGCGGACATGAAAAGTCTCAGAATACATAACTATGCATGACTGTATCAAAATTCATTTCAAATATTTTCAAATCGTTTCTGTTTGGGCCCTCTCAAACCCTTAAATCCTTTGGATTCATCTCAAATTATAGAGTGAAATACTTTTCTGAATTCTGTCTTTATGATAGATCTTGGGAATTCGTTCTTTTTAAACTAAACCTTTCGAAAGCCTATTTACTTCCCCTTTTAAAATAATTTGTAGAAAATCCCTTACCTTAGCCTTCGTTCCAAGATATTCCATAATTAAATCTCGGACCCTGCAATCCTTTCAATTGTGTTAACTACTCGAGCTTCCTACGTCAATTTCATTAATCTCTTAGTTAAATCACATAGATAAACTTATATTTAAAATTAGACAATAACTATGTCGGATTACCACTAATGGAGGCTTGAAACAGACTCGAGGAACGAAACGGATGCAAACGGGCGAGTTCTGGCAAACGGCGGTGCGTGGCCGACCGACAGCGACCAACGGCGGCGCGTGGCATGGCACGACGCCGCGTCTCGGAGCGTGGAGCATACCATTGGGAAGCTTGTGGCCCGATCTGTCGAAAACCAACCTCTTCTCTCTGAAAACCGGTCGAAAAAGTGATGAACCGATCGAACCAAACATCAAACTGGTGGTTCGCAACTCAGACTTCCGACGACCTTATTCGTAATGCTCGATCTGGTGGCCTGCAGTTTCGGCGGGTACGACGTCTACAGCAAACGCGTGCATCGACTGAAGACCGACAGCGCGTGCAACAGTTCAACCACCGGCGATTTCGCGTGATGGAGGTTGCAGTATGGACGAGGGTGTGAGAACGAGGCTGAGAGACGTAGCTCGGAGTTGTAGTGATCGATGAGATCGACACCTCTTGTCCGCCAGTGGCTTGCGACGGCGACTAGACTAATTCCGACCACGGATGGCAGTTCGACGACGAACTGGAATGTTAGTCTTGCCGCGGGGACTTGCGGCGGCCGGTGCAACGAGTTGAGATGTTCCACATCGGCGGGGGCTGGGGGAAGATGGGAAAGGGAACGAAGGAGATTGTCGTGAGGAGGGAGGGAGAATGGAGGAAGAGGTTGCATCGATTTACGTGCTCCAAAGAGACAAAATCCTAGACTCTTTCCTAAATTCCAAAAATCCCCTCTTTCTTTCATGAAACTACACATTTGTCCTAAAACGTAATTAAAACTTCAATTTCTTTAAATTTTCCATTGAAATTTATCCAAACACGACAAATAGATACTTGAAAATTTCGAGACGTTACAGTCCCATTATAGAAAGTTGTATGATTTGAAAAGTCACGATTAAAAGTCATGTTTTAATAGTCATGTTGCATGTGTTGCATTTCCCGACCCCACTTACTGGGTATTATTTTAATACTCATCCCATTGCCTGTTTTGTTTTCTCCGTTTTCAAAATGTTTTTCAGGTAAAGGCGAGGACGTACCAGGCGAGTGACGGGGACGCGCTACGAATGCCATGGGAACCAAGTCATGATTTTCCGCACACATGATTTAGAATGTTTATTTTTAAGTGAGTTTAGTTTCCGCTTATGTAGCCTAACGATTTTTAAATTTAGCTCAAAGTTAGTTATGTTTTTAAATGTTTTTTATTTATGGGATCCCAAATTCAATTGATTTTTAATTACCATGTTTTACTTATTCAAAGTTATTTAGTGCCTCAAATCCATGCATGATAGTAATGATCTTTAGAAAGAGAGTTTTAAAAAGTAGGGTTGTTACAGTTCGTATCAGAGCCCTAAGTTAGGGTTCTGTAGACTTGCTTACATCGTAAGCACTAGTAATCCCAACGCTAAGTAGCAACTCCAATCATCGCAAGGTATGCCTTTGAAATAAAGTATTGTTTTGCTCATGAAAAGAAAATTATGTATATTTATATGTGAAGTTATGTGTATATGAAACTTGAGCATAATATATTTCTAAGCTTGATAAAGAATGAAAATATGTTTTCTACTACTTGGTTACAGAGGGAAAATGTTGATTTGTGAAACTCTATAAGTTATGTGTATGTGATATGTAGATAGATTATGAAAATGACATGTACCTACGTCAAAGAAAAAGTTACATGTGATTCCTACTGTTAATGGTAGAAGAGTAAAGAGCTAAAGGGAGCTTTGTAAACATGAGACACTTACGTGACTGAAAATAAGCATGGAGTGGAGTTTCAAAAGTGATACCATTGAAGGGAATAACAATCCCACGCAGCGGAAGACGATTGAATCATCGAGGTATCATTATGCAACATGATTTTGTTAAAATTGATCTAACAATTAAACCTAGGCTAAACATGCTTAAAGAAGAGAAAATTACAGCAAGAAGAGTTCTTACTTACTTGTTGTAGACAATTACAGCAATTTCTTCTTCGGGTCACGAACTCTTCGTGCTATTCGATCTCTACGGATTCTTCTCGCAAAACGATCTTGAACACCCCCAAGCGATCTTCTCGGTTGTTCTCTTTTGAAGAAGGGAAGTTGGTGGGAACTTGTAAGAGTTTTGGAGAGGGAGGAGAATTGAGAGAATAGAGAGAATTCTCTTTTCTTCTCTTTGGTGAAAAACAATAAAAAAATTAGAAGATTGATTACCAAAAAAATGAGAAAGTGTGTTACAATCCTTCTTGCAAGAAGGGTTTATATAGTGGAATTGATGGAGTTAAAATCTCCAAATAATTTCCACTTTACCACAACCATAGGTTATGCAAATCTCATTTGCATAACCACATAATATAAGATATCTCATATCTCATATTGCAAATCTCATTTGCAATAATTGTGGATTAACTAAATTGAATCACATCCAACTTAATTTCTCTCATTTAATTTCTCCAATTAGCACTAATTCAATAATTAGGCTAACCTATAGTTTATTATGAATCTCATTCAAATTAAACTATATATTATATCATTCATATCTCATATAAATGACATAAATGCCCTTAAGGTAAAATTGAACACTTCAATTTCATACCAAAACATTAACCCTTTTTTTAACCCAGGTGGAGCCAACCGAGGCACCTAATGGACCTACAGTGACGGGCTCCAATGATCCGAGATTAACCTACCAAACTCTTTGACCCGATTAACCAACATTCATTAGCTACGGTAACACTCCACTATAGCCCGTAGCTGCACTCCCGTCAGTGTAGAATATTACGTGTCCACTGATATGACCAATGCCCATGAGTCGATCCTTCACAGGTTGTTCGTAGACACGGTTGGGTCAAATTACCGTTTTACCCCTATGTCTACCTCTTGTCCTTTAAGTCCCCACTACTCCTCTAATGAACAACATATTGTGATGGTCCAACCATACACAACACCCTTCTCAGGCCAGTGAGAAGGTGGGCGCCCGTTGTCCATGCCTTGGAGTCAGCACTTAAGGGAACAACCCCTCTAGTTTCCCTAAAGGCGGGAACGGGTGAATTCCATCTTGCGTAGTTAAGTTCCCAGCTCCCTACTTGGTTTTGTCTCGAGAAGATAGGCATATTGGACGAGTAACTGTGACCACTCTCACCCGTACTAGTCAAAGAACAGACCCTCGTAGAGAGGAGTCCGTAACACGCTCAGGAATCAGATCGAGTCACTAATGGTCATCTACGAAGTTATTAGTCCTTGCTGTCAACGGTGTTACATCAGTAGGTCTAATTAATCACGGTTCGGTCTTGTACAATCTCATTGCACATGATGGCCCCACTCGCATGTCAACTACATGAACGAGTCAGATCACCTCGTTTGTATCTAATACAAAGCAGGACGCATCCACAGTGTATCCAGGATTAGGTCTCCAACCCTATCCATATACTGTAGACCGTTCGGGTCATTAACTCGAACGTGATCCTCCTTGTGTGTCCACTACACACCGTTCAAGTTCTAGTTCTCTCATAAATTCAATGACCCTGAATCTTAGTTTATTGAAAAAGTTTATAAATATTGCGAGACACAAAGTGATGAAATGAATAACTCTTATTAATTTCAAACAATATGTTACAAACACGAGATTAGGACAAAAATCCCAACAAACTCCCACTTGGACTAAGCTAGTGGAGAAAATACATTTAAAAAATGTACATAAATTACAATGAAGTAATACAATAAACTAGGGCATTGAATACCCGTTTACACATCTCCCACTTGCCCTAGTTAGGAAGCTCTCGAAGACCTAGACTCTGTAGGTGACCCTCAAACACCTTAGCTGTGAGGGGCTTTGTAAATGGATCAGCTACGTTGTGCTCCGACGCTATCTGCGTGACCGTCACGTCTCTGCGGTGCACAATCTCCCGTATCAAATGATACTTGCGCTCAATGTGTTTGCCTCTCTTATGGCTCCGAGGTTCACGTGAGTTGGCTACTGGACCATTGTTATCGCAGAACAGTGTGATCGACAAGTTCATATTTGGAACAACTTCCAAATCTGTCATGAACTTCCTAAGCCAGACAGCTTCCTTTGCAGCTTCACAAGCCGCAAGATAATCCGCTTCCATAGTGGAATCAACGATGCATCCCTGTTTGATGCTTCGCCATACTACAGCTCCTCCATTCAGAATGAAGGCTAACCCCGAAGTAGATTTCCTAGAATCCTTATCGGTCTGAAAATCAGAATCCGTGTATCCCGTAAGGATCAAATCCTCACTTCCATACACTTAGCTGTAGTTCCTCGTTCTCCTAAGATACTTGAGGATTGCCTTTACGACTGTCCAGTGATGTAATCCTAGATTGGACTGATATCTACTGACAATTCCTACTGCATAACAGATGTTGGCCCTAGTACACAGCATGACATACATCAGGCTCCCTACAGTTGAAGCATATGGAATCCGTCTCATATCCTCAACATCTTGAGGAGTCTTAGGACACTGATCCTTAGACAAGTGAACCCCATGCCTGAAAGGCAGCAATCACTTCTTGGATTTCTGCATCTTATATCTAGACAACATCTTGTCAATATAAGACGCCTGAGACAGGGCTAGCGTTCGGTTCTTCCGGTTCTGGACTATCTGGATACCTAGAACATACTGAGCTTCTCCCAAATCTTTCATTTGGAATTGTGAAGCTACCATTTTTTAACGTCAGTAAGAAATTTTACCTCATTCCCAATGAGAAGAATATCGTCCACATACAACACCAAAAATGCGACAGGTTTGTCAACGATTTTCTTGAAGACACAAGGCTCGTCGACATTTTGATCAAAGTCATAAGATTTGATCGCCTCATCAAACCTTATATTCCAAAACCTCGAATCTTGTTTCAGCCCATAAATGGACCTATGAAGCCGACAAACCTTTTCCTCTTGGCATTGGGCAATGAACCCTCTGGGTTAGTCCATGTAGATGGTCTCATCAAGTTTTCCATTCAGAAAGGCTGTCTTGACGTCCATCTGCCATACCTCGTAGTCATAATACGCGGCAATGGGCAAAAGGATCCTAATCGACTTTACCATGGGAACAGGTGAAAAGGTCTCCTCATAGTCAACCCCTTCAACCAGGGTAAAACCCTTTGCCACTAGTCGGGCTTTGAAGGTCTGCACCTTCCCATCTACGCCACGTTTATGCTTGTAGATCCATTTGCAACCAATAGGTTTTACCCTATCCGGTTGATCCAAAAGCTCCCATACATAATTGAAGTACATAGACTCCATTTCCTGGTCCATAGCTTTAATCCACTCGTCTTTGTCAACAATAACCATTTCCTTATCATAGGTCAATGGATCCTCACAGTCATCATCATGAGCGACAACTGAGGTTTCAACTAAACCCATGTAGCGATCAGAGCATCTCTCACGACCCTCCCGATCGTTGAGGCATTCCCAACTCTTGGGAACGGATTTGACTAGACGTGCTAGGATCAACAACACTTGTTGACTTACTAGCCCCATCAGCAACTCTTGCTGATGTACTGTCCATTTCATTTAATACAATTTTACTCCTTGGTAAATGATCCTGACGTTGTCTTCCTCTAGGAAAGTGGCGTTTGTCGACACAAGCACCCTATTTTCCTTAGGATCGTAAAACAGACCACCCTTAGTCTCTTTAGGGTAACCTACGAATAGGCACAATTTCGAATGGGGTTCCAGCTTTTTCGGGTTTGACACCAACACGTGGGTCGGGCATCCCCAAATTCTGAAGTGATGTAAAGTGCCTTTGTCCACTCCGGAGCTCGAAAGGTGTTTCACAAACACTCTTCGACGGAACATTGTTCAAAATATAAACCGCAATCTCCACTGCGTACCCCCAAAAAGAATAAGGGAGACGAGCATAGCTCATCAT